>CM034146.1:896051349-900851349 GCA_019776745.2 Taxus chinensis
ATATGGTCCTCTTTATCAGCCTCGGCTTCTAACTTCAAAATCTCCTTCCTCGACTCTTAGATGCTTGTAATAAATTTTTTTCAAGTCACAATTTTCTCTTAAAACCACGTAAACTTTCTATTTTCTTTTATAGAAGTTGGTTAAAACCTAAAAACCTTAAGATTATTGATTAGGGCAAACTCACCAGATACTCTTGACAATATGATTACATATGATTATATAAAACCCTTTCTTTATATGATTGTACTGTGAAACCAAGTGTTGTAGTAGTTCTAATAAATTCCAAGTGAAAAAATCTCAAAGCTAATGTTGAAACTCCTCAACGATCTAATAAAGTGGGGGAATAGTGGAGGTTGAGGAGAGATACTCTGCAATCAGAATTCTGAGCATGTATACATCTGAACTGGCTTTAGGAAACTTATAGAAATATTAAGATATTCCAGTCTCCACTTCCAAATCCGATACAAGTCATGAATATTTTAATTCCTTTATCAAACGAAAGGAGGGAAAAGTAGCCTCTTGTCAAGGCAAGATCTTGTCATTATATTTAGATTACGAACTCAATTTAGAGGCATGGAAACCTAATGTCAAAGTAAGAGAAGATAGGATTCCAACCACCAAGTCTTCACTTGTTCACATGCCTTTCAAATTGCAAAATAAATATAGGACCCATGAGACGCAACAAGACAATTCCCCAAATAGTAGTAACCCAATGTTAGTCATCCCTCTCTCTTGAATCTTCGGAGCCATTGGAATAGTGAATCTCACAGAATTTCCAAGGTTCAATTCATTCCAATCTCAAGGATAGCGAGAGCGACGAGAGAGAGAGAGAGAGAGAGAGAGAACAAAGGAGACAAAAAGAGAGATGGGAGAGATAGCAAAGTGAGAGAGAGTGAGACAGAAGGAAAATGCGAAGAAAGCAAGCGCGAGAGAGAATGAGAGCAGCGGCTGAGATAGAGAGGAGAGAGAGAGAGAGAGGGAAATGAGGAGAGGGATTGAGAGAGGGTGAAGAAGAGAGAAACAAAGAGAGAGAGGGAGGGAATGAGAGAGAGGTTGGAGAGAGTGAGAAACAAAGAGAGAGAGAGGGAAAGATGAGGAGAGACACAAATCAAGAGAATGGGAAGTGACTCATTCTTTTTAATTTTTTTTTTGAACAAGAACACATCTCATTTCACCGCGGATATTCAATATGAAATGTATTTTTTTAACATGATTTTTAGCTGTTCTACATATTCTAATTTCACTGAGAGTGTCTAATGCCCCCCTGACAGGTGGCAACAATCAGTTTGGGCCACAAGTGTCCATTGCAAAAATATATTGATGCCCTCACATCTGATGTTATGAAGGCTTTTAGTTTCATTAGAGTCCCTCCAAACAAATAGGTGAGAGATGGGAGAAAATGAGAAGTATTTTTACGTAGACCATATACGCATTTTGAGGTTAATACAAGACATTCCCAAGTATCGCAGTGTCTAGGTTATAAAAATTCCCACCCCAAAAACAGCTTTTTGCAAGTATTCCTCTCAAAGTTCTTAAGATCCCTTAACCCGACTGGTGTAGCCCAAGGACCGAGATGGTTTGGCCGAACGACACAGCCGATAGTGTTTAATGGCCACTTGGACATTTGGGAACCACTCAGGTTTGACGCCAAGAAGGGGTCCATTACAAAACATCACCCTTGATGTCATGCACAGTGATGTTAATTGATAATTTTGCCACGTTTCCAACTTCTATCACCACAAATAACAGGAAGATATGGGAGAAATGGGGGCTTTTGTAGGTGTACCATATATGCATATGTAGGTTCAAACTAGACATTCTAAGTGTCATGGATTGCTAGTGAATCACCGTCAAAGTATGATCAGTTTTGTCTCATGCATTAGAGACTTGGACAGACAAGTGTATCCCGAGAATGACCGATGGTTGGTAGTGGACCGCCACAACGATAGTGGACTAACACCACCCGAAAATGTATGAGAACCAATTGGGTCCCAGTGCACGAGGAGCCCTACAAAATATTTCCTGAAACCCTACGCTGTGTTAATTTGAAGTTTTCCATGTTCATTCACTTGTCATGCAAACAAGTGAGAGATGGGAGAAAGTTGAGATTATATTTTATAGGCACACATATACTCATCCAGCTTTATACAGGACATTCCAAGTACCTACGCTTATTATTATTCACGTTAAAATTGACATGTTTTTTTCTCAGGGGGCACTTAAGAGACATTGGACGGACCCATGTAGCCCAGAAGGCTGGGATGTTTTTCTTTTTTTTTTTGGGGGGGGGGGGTTTTTTTTTTCTTTTTTTTTCTAGGGTCTCGTTGGTAGAACAATGACACAACCTAGGGGCTAATATCCCACCAGATGGTTTGGGAACCATAGGCGCGTGCCACAAGGTGTGCATGGAAAAATTCACATTGACTCCTGACATGATGTTTACTTGAAGGATTTTATACGTTTCATTTGGCTTCACTGAACAAACCCCGAAAGAGTGGAGAACCGAGATAGGGATTTTGTAGGCAGACATATACAACTTTTTCGGAGTCATCGGGACATCCCACGTGCAGGCTGTAGTTATAACCCATCAAATTTTGCAAGTTTTGCTCTCAAGCGCTTAAGAGATATGGACAAACCAAGTGTAACCAAGAAGGATAGACCATTGGTGCAATAACGATACAACGATTAGTATCTAAAATCACTCAACCATTTGGAACCATCAGTTTGTGCCACGTGGTGTCATGCAAAATATTTACATGGAGACCCTCACATTAAGTTGAGTGAAGGCTTTGCCAAGTTTCATTACTATCACTGCAAACAAAAACAGGTCAGATCTGGCGAGAACCGAGATAGATTTGCTACACCAGACCATATAAATATCTATAGGTTCAAATGGACATTCCAAGTGCCCGACTGGTGAGTTATCACCCGTCGAATTTTGACACGTTTTTTCTCTATGGCGCTAAGAACATTGACGGCCCGGTGTAGCCAGAAGTTCAAAGACAATTTAGCAGTGGAATGACAGGCCGATAGTGTATCACATCCAACCGAAACATAAAGGAAAACCAAATCAGTTTGGGGCCACAAGGTGTTATTACACAATATCACCTGGATACCCTACACTAATGTTTTACTCGCAGGCTGTTACCACATTCATTTGTACCATGTGAAACACGAGTAGAGATGGGAAAAATTGAGATATGTATTTTGTAGGTGGACCATATGTAATTCGTAGTTTCATGATACAGTCATAAGTGCCTGGTTTCTAGTTATCACCCATTAACAGTTGACAAGTTTGTTTTCTCGCGTGGCTTCAAGACATTGACAGCTTGGTATAGCCCGGGAAGGGTCAAGAGGTTTTGTGTGGAACCGACACCACCAATAGCGTCTAGTACCACCTTGCGGCACAACATTGAGGTTCTCATAGTATTGGTTTGGTTTTGCATGTGTGGAGGGTATCGATGATGTCATTTCATACCAAACTTTCCAGACTTTCGTGTGGACACCGCTTATCATATCTCTTTAGTGTCCTAAGAGAAAAAACTTGCCAAACTGCCGGGTGATAACGATCAAGTCGCCGGACTTGGGGGGGTTCTCTGAACTATAGATGCGTATTGTCCCCCCTCCAAACTCCTCTCTGTTTCCCCATCTTCACTATTTGTTCCCAGGGATAGAAAATGAACATGGACACACGCCCTTCTTCCAATTAGAATCAAGTAACAGATAAAAAAACTTGTTTTCCGAAACTTAAGCCACTATGCACCAAAATGATGGTTCCCCACACATGCGAGTGGGCGCTAGATGCGCTTGGGGGGAGAAGGAGAAGAGGAAGAGGTGAAAAAAAAATGTTGGAAGAAGAGATGTGCAGAGGAGAAGGGGTGAAGGAGAAGGGGTGAGGGGTACAAGACGTGCGCTCGCGCGCGCGCGAGAGAGCGCGATGAGCGCCGCGAGAGAGAGCGCCAGCGAGCGCCGCGCGCGAGCGCGCGAGAGAAGAGCGCGCGAGGCGAGCAGCGAGCGCGCGAGACGTAGCAGAGAGCGAGCGAGAGAGAGAGACGAGCGAGAGCAGCGTAGAGACGCGAGAGAGCGCGGAGACGCAGACGAGAGCGATCGCGAGAGAGAGAGCGCGATAGCAGAGGCGAGCGCGAGATCGAGCGCGAGCAGTCTCTCTTTCTCTCTCGCTGATCTCTCTCTCTTATCTCCGCGCTCGAGATATCTATCTCTCTATAGCGCTCTCTCTCTTGTTACATAGGTTTCATTTGAATTATTGAGATCCAAGAAACAGATGGCATTGACATTGACATTATATTATTTTTTACAATTGGAAAATAGTTTTGAAGGGTCTATACCCTATTACAAAAAGGCTCAAAATCCAGATAATCCAATCAATACATCAAATTTTGATCAAGATCACGATATTACATGAAATTCCAACTATAGTTTAAGAATTATACAAAAGAGACAAAACAGGACCAAAACTGCAAAAAAACAGCAACTTAGCAGACAACCTTCAACAGTAAATAGATTTTACTTATATGCCCTATCAATTTTTGCCATCAATATCTATAGGGTACTGAAGAGTTTCATATTTGTAATGTGAGTGGGGTCATGTTTGTCTAGTTGGGAAAAGACAAGATCACGTGTTGGGCCCTCCTCCCAAATAGCTACAGGAATTTCACTTAACATGCAAACATTGTTAACATGTTGCTCCATAAAATTGTAAATAGATTTGAGAACTTATATGTTGCAATCATGTATGCCTTTATAATTTCCCATCCTGATATCAAGGGAATTAAGTGTTTTGTAAATTTCCTGAATCTAGCCTTCACCAAGTCCAGATTCTTCATCCATTTTCCTTTTTCCCTCTTTCTTTAACAATTGTTTCATTTTTCTTTTTAATACTTCTAGCTCCTTTTCCATCTTGTCAATTATTTGCATTAAATTCTCCTTCTTCTCTGCATAAGATCCACTTTTCCCAGGTTTGTTGATATGGAGAAGTTTTTGTGCAGTCTTAATGTCCTTGCTACTACGCAAAATTATTTTAGAGGAAAACGGGTGGTTAAGGGGAAACAAGGGGTTCTTGGATCTGATTCTTATCTCGCTCAAAGGAATGTTGGGGATATTTGTAGGGTCAAGATTAGGAGGGGCGAGGGCAGAGGTAATGGAAGGGTGTTAAGAGAGGTAGTGTCAGTTAAGAAGGAAGATGATGCCTTGATGGAGGGGAGTGGCTTAGGAATGGTTCTAGACATCTAAAATGGAACGTTCTAGAGATTTAAGGATGTAATGGGGGAAAAAAAATTATAGGTTTCTCTGAAAATGATTTTAAAATAGCAAGTGTTTGAGAGGAACTATAATGTACCTACCTTCCAGTGTAACATATTTTACAATCATCTTGACTATCTCTTCAAACAGTGCTAGAATGGAAGCTACTTTGATGTCGGCTATGACAAACTCAAGTTCTTCACCCACATCAAGAAACTTCGCGCCCTCTGTGTTCTTATAGATTCTCTTACTGAAGAATCTATTTCCCTCTAAGATCAGGTCAGTTACCTCGGCAATAAGTTCTTTTGTGACCGTAATGGTTTTCTCACCATATTCCTATGTCCTCTTTTTCCACCCTGTAGAAAATTGCAGAGCAATGTTATGATCATAACCTTAAATCCTTTCCATGAGGTTAGAAACCCCTCCCATCTGTAAAAAATTCCATAGCACCAACATTTTCCTTCCAGGAAGGGTCACAGGTGGGTTCAGTATGGCATGGACCGCCTCCCATTATATTTCTACCATTGTTGGATTTCTTGTGTCGATTCAAAGTGGAAAACTTTTCATCCCAATATTACTTCTTAATAGCTTCTTTACACACCCAGAAAGTATGTGAAGGCATATGATATATGGAATTGGGACTAATCATGAGTGTGAGAGTTATCATTCCCTAAGAAGCGGAGGATAGCTCATAAATTATTTTGGATATTGAGAATACTTCCATATTTATCATTAATAATGGCATTTTGTACCTTACTAGGAATGTTGTCATCATTAAACCAAATGTGTAAATTGTTGTTAACCTCGTGATTAGCAAGAGTGTCTACAACCTTATTGCCTTCCCTATAGGAGTGAATACTTTTGCAATTTTTGAAGGATTCGCAAATAGTTATGGCTTCATGAATGAAATACTTTATTGTCTAGCTAGGGGGATGAAATTGATTTAAATGGTTTACAATATTCATAGAGTACCCTTCAATGATAATGTTCAGAATATTATAATCCTTTGCTATCATGATGCCCCATAATACCGATAAAGCTTCAACATAGTGATTTGTTTGATGTCTCATTCTACTAGCAAGAGCAGCAACTAAACAACCTTTGTGATCTCTTATTATTCCTCATCCACCAGTAGCTCCTGGATTACCCTCGGAAGCACCATCAAAATTTATCTTGTATTATAAATTATGTCAATGGTCTTATGGCAATTGACATTATATTATTATAATTGATGGCATTGAATGATTATAGTAGTGGCTAAATTATATGTTAGTTACATATATATTTTAATTCCCATGTTCAAAATACAAAAAAAAATAACACTAATAATACATATTAACATAACATACATATGAAATCATATTTATCCACTTAGATACATGTGTAAAGCATGTTTCATTGACTATACAAGTTTTAAAACAAAATATTTTTTTCTCATGCATTATATTGAATCAAAAATCCTTGATAACATACAAACTTTGAACAAAATCAATGTCTTAACAAAGCCATGTAGGCATAAAATGATATACATTGACAAAATATAAATCTATGCCAACATGCCACGAAGGCAAACAACAAAATCTGTATACATCTAAACTATGGGGTATCATCAAATAATCTAGTTCTCTTCGGTCATCGGGAAGATGAGCCAAGCACATCAATGGAAAGTCCCTTCTGTCGATTAGACCTCCTACGCTCAAAATATGCTTGGATCTTCGTATATTAATACAAATAAACAACATACCCATTAGCATACAATTAATGACATATAAAATGACACTACATACAAATAAATACTCTTTGCAATCTGATGATCACTCTAAATCACCCTCTACCTCTCGAGATCATCAACAACATCAGCAAGAGGTGCGTAAATTGGAGTTCTCAACTCCTCCTGTGTCAACCATGATGATTAAAATTAGAATACACATGAATGTCATTTAATTATACTACATGATGTCATTTAATACAATCAATTCATTATGAAAATTACTTTATTAGTGTATACTTATGTAAGAGGTGTGGCAGAAGCTATTCCCATACTAACTCCAATATCTAATGATCATCGAATCTCAACAAGAGACTGTAATGAAATCATCAACTAAAAAATAAAAAAATGTAACACACATACAACTTACATGACATTATCTTCATACGTTAACTATAGTTCATTCTCTCCATGTATATGATGAATAAAAATAATAAAACTCACATTAGAAAATTCACCAACATGCAAACTTATATCAACATTCACCTGTTCAACATCAAATTGTAATTTTAGGATAACATCTCTCTATGGAAAACAAATTAACACGATATATTTTCTAATTTATTACTAATTTATACCTGAGGGGTTGATGTGCATGCAAATAATTGTGGAGAAGGGGAATGTGACACTAGATGTATAGTTTGACCATATAATTTTATAAAAAAACACATGACTCAATAATTTTCATTTATAATTGATTAACATTGTTAATTATAAAATTTTGTATGAAATATATATATTAAATTGTAACTAACTTCATATAAAATTACTTGTTGGTCAATACCAAACGTCAAATCTAATAGAACATTTGTGATGATAATATTGTCCAACATAGAATCACAATGTGCCTCCTCCAATCAAACACCCTAATCATCTTGTGGAGCACCTTGACTAGGTTGTGAAGCTGCCTCATAAGGTTTTGGAGCTGCCTTACGAGGTTGTGGATTTGCCTCACGAGGTTGTGGAGTTGTCTCACTAGGTTTTGGAGCTACTTCATCAACCACATAGGTTCTTATACTCCCACAAACATTACATCATATGTTATATGATGTCTGATGCCTAGAAGGACCAGCCTCATCACCCTGGGAGAGAAAAGTGTCATGTTGAAGCAATGAATGTGTCATTGACCTAATAGAATCAAGTGTTTCAACCTCCACTATCTCCTTCACAACATAAGGGAATGAAACATGTCGATTAGATGGGTGAGAAATGGGTCTAAATATTTGGTTCTACAAATGTTGTGCCCCCAGTCTATCCTGTGTAAAGTCTTTTCCTCTTCCTTGAAACTCTCAAATGTCAAAGTAGTTTGGTCTTTCATTGAGGATGAACTCACAATCGAGTTTCCTCAAGAAATAATGTAGCACCTCAAAATTGGTACAAGGTGGTTGGTCAAAAACCATCCACCACCTATCCCAAAAAGTATTTTTATCCCCTTGTGATTACATCATTGGATGGGGAATATTTTACAACTCAATAGTAATGATGCATTAGTTTTAGGATCGTAAACAATGCACACAACTTATTTTTTGTGATTTTTTCTTCTTCACTACATCATAAGACAATGTGTCTGCATAAAAAATTGTGACAATTGGTTTCAAAAATCTCCCATGTGTTTATTTGAATAACCACATTATTGATATTAGCTAATAATGATTATAATGATGTAACAAGGTTTTTGGCGATGTGGATTTATCACATTGGGGTTTCTTAAGGTTTCTATTAAACCCTCAATTTGAACTTTGTTATTTTCAATATCCCCTAAAATGTATTGATGGGTGTTTAGAGGATGTATTTCTATTGAAGGGGGTGTTTCTGTAATGTTTTCTTCTTCATCTTGGTCTACGGGTATATGAGGGGTTTTAAATTGAAGCTATTAAAACCTCTGAAAATGAAAATAAAAATTAAATCAACAACAATGCAAAAAAATAAGGTTAATAATGAAAATTAACCTAAAATCAACAAGAACTGACCTTCTGAACTTGTCTCCATAGTCAATTTGAGGTTCCAAAGGATTTTGATGTCCCAAAACATGTTTACACTTTTCCCCGCTCACATTTTCCACTTGTAGAGCTTATTTTTTGCTTTTTGGAATGATTTTTGCTCTCAGGTTTCGATTGTGTTTTATGTCAATCAAAATGTGCTCATGTTATAATGTGAGATCAAATTTTTTATGTCACGTTATAACATGACCAACCCATAATGCGAGCACGTTATGGGAAAAATGATCAAAAAGTGGATTTTGGCCACTTTTTGCTCCCCCATCTCCATGCACATGCCCAGATGTTTTATAGTGCTCTTGTGTCTTTGTGCAAGATTAAGTGGTGATAGATAATGCTTATAGTGTTTAGCCCCTTTATTTAGAAGAAGTAAATAAGTATATATATATATATATATATATATATATATATACGATTAAAAGCCTAACCCAAAGTTTTATATATATATATATATATATATATATATATGATTCCCTTGTTTGAATTTCATAATTGACGATTAAAAGCCTAACCCAAAGTTTTACAAGGTGAAAAGGACCCAGAAGAGTAAGAAGAAGATAAATAAGGGTAGGAGCACCTAGGAGGGACAAGAGCTAGACTTGGGTACTTCTATCTTAGTTGGGAACTAGTGTCTGAGGTCATCAAAAGATAAAGTATTCAAGTGCCAATAGAGTTGTAAGATGTGCAAATCCAGTAAAGTGGAATAGATAAAGCAATAAAAATTCCAAAAGGATTTGTCAAACACTAGTAACCAATTTCTTGCATAGGAATCATGTATATATTAGTATGCTTTATGACCTAGAAATGTACCCAAGTGCTTAGATTTTGTGTCTACATTTTCCCCCACTTTATGTGGGGTGCATGTGATGAATGTAATAGGCGGCATCCCAAACGATAGGACCTGAAATGATATGCATATATGAGATTGGATATAGTGGGTAGGGGATGTGCATGGTGTGCAAACAATGTACTAGAAACAAGTATTAGTGTGAAAGAGTAAATAACATGCAATAAAAGACAATGTAACCAAATTTGAAGACAAGAGGTACCACAAAAAGCAAGTTGCATGGTACATCGCTCATAATGTCACAAGACAAAGTGTCGAAAATAAGCCATACAGTAGCAACCATAGAAGTTGGAAAATAACCGTTGTATACTATATCAAGGAAAATGCTACACATGAAGCACATAATACATGTTAGAAAGATAAATAGTATATCAAAGCATGTATATATTAGCGAAAGGTAACCCTAGAAGTAATGAATATTGTAAAAAAGGTGTGATGTGTAAAGTATGAGAGTAGCAAAGGTGTGCCCCAGGAGCCTGACTAGTAAAGAGACAGTGAGCATTGTAAGAATTTGTGAAAGATTCACCTAAAGAGACCACATGTTTCATGTGTGTATAGAAAAATATAATGACATACTAAGTATCCAACTAGCATAGGAAACAAAGTGTAACATGTAAATAATAAGCAAAGTAAGCATGTGTAGATGTTGTGTGATTGTGATGGTGTGTTAGTGATCAAATGCAGATAGAGAGGAGCCACGTATGAGATGAGGAGGAATGATCAGTATGTAGAAAAATGTGTCATGTATTAATGTGATTGAGTAGATGCTAAGAAAATTTTTCGTGAAGCATAGTTAAGTAGAGAGATGTAGCACCTGATGTAGTGTGCGAGTAAGGAGAGTCATGATGTAAAGGATTTTGTAGTGGAAATTTGTGCGGAGAGAAGTGTACTAAATAAACTATGAGTTTAAAGATCTGTAATGCCACCCAATTTACAAGGGAGGAGAATATGTAGTTGGTCTAGGATCTTCAAGAAAGTAAGGCATGACCATGGTCTAGAGTTTGGGAGATTATCTCATGTGTATGTGAGGGAGACCATATGTGGTAAAGGAGAGAAAACCTATTGGAATGGGCTTCCTGAGGTTTAGGCCGGGGTGGATCTGGTGAGGACAACAAGCCATGTAGGCCTTGATGAGAGAGTAGGTAAAAAGATAGATTTAGAGGTGCATGAGGCCTAGATGTCATGATTGGTGCTGAACTAGAGGCAAGAATGGACTGAGGTAATGGTGTAAGAATACCTTTTATGGTGACAACTTTCTCGTTGTGAATGAACTTGACATAAGTGGAGCATGGAATGGAATTTAGGTAGCTCAAAAATAAGGGGACCTAAGACCATGTCACAACACTTGATTTAAATGTAACAAGGAAGAGTGTTGGTATGGGGGACCCGACACTAATGGGAAGGTCATAATAATTAGGGACTGGAAATTTGATTTGGGTTGGAAAGTTGATAGCCTGGGAGTTCCATGGAGCATGCATTGGAAAGGGATCCATTGTATTGTTGACTATATGAGTATCGATAGAAGCATCAATATTTAACTCATCAGAGGAAAATGTAGCATGGTATTCGCGATCAAAAAATGTAATAACTGGTGGTGGCATGTCAGCAGTAGCAATGAAAAAATCAAGTAGGACTAATGAAGGGGGAGCATAGCATGATATCCATGATTTGAATAGGAATCAGTAGCTGGCTTGTCATGTTTTGGTGATGGGTCATTGAATATTTTGAGCTTTTGATTATCATTGACCTATACAAAAGTAGAATGATCTAGGAGCTTGATTGTATTAGTATCGATGAGATCTTAAATGATATGTTTAAGCTTTAAAAATTGATCAATAGAATTCCCATTACATTGGTGGTAATCACAGTGTGCATTCTCATCGCAGTTATGGCCACGTGGTCGAGAAATATCTAGATTGAGCGATGGAGGGAGAATAATCAAATTGCTTTCAATGAGTTGCAGTATTAAGAACCGAGGTGCGTATGGTAGCTTAGTAAAGGTGTGTCTTGTGGATTTCAATTGAATCTTGGAAGGTGGGGAGACAACATTGACAAGAGCTTTAACGTCATTAGGCTTAGGCGATGGTTTGAATGTAGATTTAGCTTGAAACTTGTTGGAGGATGAGATGGAATAAGTATCATAATACTTCAATTTTCCCATAGATAGTAGTTTGTTTTCACGCACTTTGAGTGTGTGACACAATTGATCAAAGGAAGGAGAAGTCTTATTAATGACATTCTCTTGGAGTGGAGGAAAAATACTTTAAATGAATATATCTTACAATTCTGAATCAGCTAGAACATTGGTCATTTTCAAAAGGTTATTCTTAGACCGCAAGACATCGTCCGCAAGATGTTCATTGGATAATTGTTTGATTTTAGATAATTATGTGCGGGATATCTTAGTGCTAATATTCATAGAAAAATGAGCAAGTAAATCATCGACTAAGGTGTAAAATATGTTACCTAATAGACAAGTAGATCATAGAACTATTGCATAACATAGTAATGTAAGCTTCAAGGAAACAATTTAGTCAATAGTGTAAGGTCATCAACATAGTCAAGACATGCAACATGAAAGGAGAAAAGGTGTTCCTGAGGGTCATCATGGCCATTGAAGATAGGGAACTTACGTGCGACTAGGTTAGGATGAAACCAATAAGAGGAGATGGCAGGTGCAAAAGGGATATGAAGGAGGAGTGATGAATCTAGATATGGAGAGAAGGATGAAGAGGCTTGTTGTAATTGGAAAATTTGGGTTTGTAAATCATGGTATAATGAAGATAGGTCAGGGGTGCCTGAAGAAGAGGCATAGTTGTGTGAGAAGTAATAGGGATGGTAAAGTGAGTTGTAGAAGTAGGTATAGAGACAGGGACAATAGATGTAGGTGGAAGAGTGGTGGCAGAATGAGAAGGAAGTGTCACAATATGAACAGAAGTGTCATTGGAGACCGACAGGTTAAGCTCAGCTAACCGTGTGTCTTCATCACGGGTGGTGAATAATAAGAGATCTAGGTCTTGAGGGTGTTCATCAATATGAGCTTGGAGATCATGAAGATCGTCTTTGGTAAAGGGTTCATGTGTCTCAGCCATGGAAGAAGATCAGAAGAATGCCTTGAAGCAAGGTAGGGTTTGAGCGAATGGGTTCACCAAATGATTTAATCTAATTTGTAGTAAACCTTAATTTCACAGTAACTACTATAACAAATGATATTCTGACAATAATGTACAATATGCACAAGTAATAAGCATTCAATAATGTTAAAATCCTAAGAAAATGAGAGAGGAGGGTCACTTAGTTGTTTGTAACCTGGGTATGATCTGGACTGAGTATATGTTGGATCTAGTTGGGAACAGTGTCAAAAAGGCTCGATGAGGGTTTAGAACCCCAGGGATGTACAAGACAAAAGTACTCATAAGAGGACATGAGCACCCCAAGAACTAGTGACTGATTTGGGCACCTATATTTGCTCAGATGCTTCGAACCTAGTCTTTTCTGGGTCAGAAGGTCTTCGCTCCAATATTTATTTTGTCACTCGGAATTCACAATTATGGTTTCAATCACACCTATAACCTATAAAAAAAATATCTACATGCACATGCCCACAAACCACATCAAATCTAATAAAAAATATGCAGAATGGGGAGTCAGATTGACCTCGAAAGTCACCCGAAGAGTGAACTTACGACCAAGCGTTGCACTACATCTTAGACTCCATGTAGTTCTTTGTGCTTGTGTGTGTAATGATGCCCTAAGTTTCCCTTGTGCAAGTTGCATGATGATAGCGAGCTAGATATAGATTGTACCAAATATGTACAATGTGTGTGATAAAATAAAATAAAATCCTCTCCTATGTTGTGTATATAGATCAATGCATCCCTTGTCCCTTGTATGAATGTGATATATGTATGTTTTGTAGTGCTCTTGTGCCTTTATACAAGCTTAGGTGGTGATAGATAATGCTTATAGTGTTTGGTACCTTTATTTAGAATAAGTAACTAAGTATATATATGATTCCCTTGTTTGAATTTCGTAATTGAAAACTGAAAGTCCGGCCAAAAGTTTTAAAAGGTGACCAAAAGGTGAAAAGGACCAAAAAGAGTAAGAAGAAGATAAATAAGGGCAAAAGTTCTCAGGAGGGATAGGAGTGCCCGGGCGCTTTTGTCTTAGCTGGGCACTAGCGTCTGAGGTAATCAAAATATAAAGTAGTCAAGTTCCGACATAACCAAAAGATGTGTAAATCAAGTAAAGTGTAATAGATAAAGCAATCAAAAGGCCAAAACAAATTTTCAACCACTAGTTTTCTTGTGTAGGAGTCATGTATATATTAATATGCTTTAGGACCTATAAATGTACACATGTGCATAGATTTTGTGTCTATATGGTGAGTCTAGTGGAATCTTCGCATGTTTCAAGCCATACATCTAATTTTTGGCGGTAACTCAATTTTGGGCTTCTTGCAAATAACAAAAAAAAATGAAAAGTACAAGTGTTATGGAGAATGAAGGTTGATCATGTAGCTGAAGGACAAGGAAAGGTATAAATCAAGATTTGGAACACTCCATCCAAAGATAAGATTGTAAAACAATTAAATAGTTTTACACGAGGACAAAGCACATATTTGTGTTAGAAAAAGGGGAAGGTTGTGCATCTGGTGTGAGAAAAATACAAATGCATCTGCATAGATTAGGAAAGAAAGAATCATACATAGTGAGAGGTGATGGCACATGACCGTTGAAGAGGAATATTAGAGAGTGGGAAACAAAAATCAAATAGTTGTAAGTGGATAGAAAGTAGTGGACAAATTAAATGTAGAAGTACATATAAAGAGGGAATATACATAAGGGGGCACTATTTGTAAGATTTTAGGGTTTGAGACATGAGCGTATTTTTCATAGCTTAAGTTGAAGGATTGAAGAACTAGAGCATGGCAGAAAGAGATTGGGAAAATTCACAAAGTGTGAGTTCATGTGGGATTTAGGGAAGAAATCTAGGAGATCGGTTGAATGAAATGTATTTGAACAAAAACCTAAATTTAGGGGATAAAATGGATGAGAAATACAAGTTGAATAAAGTAGAAGTTTAAAAAGTAGAAAGTGACTTAGAGGAGGGGGTGGTTACTGTGACAAACAAACCCAAAGAAAACACCTGCAATTTAGAAGAATACCCCCTAGATGCAGTAATGAGATTGACTTAGGATATGAAGCAAAAGAGAACAAGAACCAGAAAGAACCTAGAGGAGAACCCAAGTATAAGAGAAAAGAAATCAATAGGAAGAGAGATTAAAAAATCAAATGGTTGAAGAGAGATCAAAGAAGGGAATTCTCTTGATGAGTTATCCATAAATTGTACATGCATGAGATCCATTGGAATCTCACGTGAAGTTTTGTAAAATTATGGAGTATACGTATAAAGAACATAAGTATTAAAAGCAACTAAGGGGAGAATTTAATCGAAGGTTGAAATCTAAGGTCCTTGTGCAAGATTATATGCATAGTGATATAAATTACATAGATAGACAAGAATAAATGTGTATGTTGTGAGGCTATCAAAGGCTACAAATTAACCAAACTATAGAGATGATATAGCCAAGGCCTTATCAAATGAGAAGAAGTGAGCATAAAACATCAAGTTTATGAAGATCAATACAAAGAGAAAAACCACGCAATCAATGTCTATAAGGTTAAAGACAGTTAGAGTTGTGAAATTTTTATTGTCAAATATTTATGTGGGGGGGGGATTGGCATTTGATACCTCGTGAAGTCTTGTATTTAGCATTCATAATTGGATGGGAGTAAAGAAAGTATAATATGGCTAAGTATGTCATGGATGAACTCTATTTTGTTTAGTAGAGAAGGTGCATAATGAAGGACAAGATTTTAGATCAGGAAACTTTTTGGTTTTGGTCTTGTTTGATGAGATAGGGTACCAAGGAAAGGTAAATTTGAAAGCATGAGCAATGGAAGATATATCCTACATAAATTGGTTCAAGGATTGTAGCTTTAAAGTAATAATTTCTCCCACATGACTGGATGACACAAAGTTGGTAGAAGGATATATTGATTTCATTCAAGGATAAGGAAAGGATATTGAAACAAATGTCTATTGCATATTTCAAGAACACAGTATTGAAAGTGATAGCTCATATAATTTTAGTAAGGATCGTCAAAGAAGATGGGGAGTTAAAGCAATGGGTTAAGTTTCCATATGTAAAAAGTTTATGGAGAAAAGACTACATAGGTTGAAGGATATTTTGAAATCATCGGTTGATATCGCGTTAGTTTATAAATGGTGAAGTGAGTTGTTTGAAAAGTATAATTGGAAGGGAGATTCCAATTATGTGGATGAGGAGTTAGATAATGATTGTTTTAATTTTTAAGCCACCACAAGAAGTTTTCCTAGATAGCAAGATGATTAATTTGTTGTGTGTGCTAAAGTCAAGAAGCAGGGATTCAACAGGGACTGCAACTCAGTAGGGTCTAGGATCCATTTTGATAAATATTTGGGAAAGCACGAGACAAAGGAAGTGGCTAAGAGATCTTAAACATTTCCCAAGGTACCCGAGAAAAAATGGACCTTGTAAAGGAGAAAACTCTAGAGAAGAGAATTGACGAAGACGAATGACGAAGAGGTGTGATTAGGTTTTCATCAAGGGCATTACCTCTTTATGCGTGGAATGAAATAGTAGTGTGAGGTATAGAAACATTTATGATGATGCAATAATATGAAATTCTAGAGATACAGGATGAGCTAAGGCAAGGTGTGGCCATGCCAAGCCAGGGCGACCAACGTAGATCAAGAGAAGAATCTTGCATTACTAACCTCAAAATTCAAGGACCCATTGTTGAGGAAGAACTAGAAGGCATCACGCAAGGGAATGCTATGCACAAAAAATACTCGAGGAATAAGCCATATATAAGTTCATGTGGAAAATCTTGTAGTAGAAGATGAGGATGTTGAAGGGAAAGACCCGCAAGCTTTAGGGAAGACCTCTAGAGATGAGAGAGCAATGGTTTATGTTAGCTCTAGCCCAAAGTCATTGAAGGATGATAGGATAATGAGATTTGAGACATTGAAGGGAAGGGCAATAGAATACCTAGAAATTACAGGGAAGCACTGAGGGGGATCCACAATTGATATTTCAAAGATAGAAATAATACACGTAGTGGAGAAAGGGGGAGAAGTAACACCATAAATGGCTCATGGAAACACTCATGGATTTACAATCCACATTAACACTTAGAGTTGATGATGATAAGAATGGCACCTTAGTTTGCACCCAAGTATGAATGGAGATTCAAAGAGGCCTAATAAATGTTTGATCAATTTTAGACCAAGGAAATTAATGTGGTGAAGACTGATGCTTATGTTGAGGCTGTGAAGAAGGTTGTGGAGTTTAATGCCAAATTGAATAAGTTTGACCCGAGATTTGGGATGGTGCAAATATGGATTAGCTAGAACCTATTGATAAGTTAGGGATGTTGGTAGACCACCTCCTAAAAGGGACTCCACCTATGCAACTAAAAGAAGAGGTTTGGGAGAAGTTTGAAGAAGTAAAGAAGCAATTTGCGGTCGGAAAATGTGGCGAAGGTAGCGCGAAATCAGGTAAATGAAGTGTTAATAGCACGGAAAGGAGAACAGATCATCAATTGGGAAAAGTGTGTAGAAGACTAGCTTGTTTGAGCATAGACAATATATTAAGTATGGGGAAATGTTGACATAGAATAGCTCACTTACCTGTGACTAAGGATCCTACCCACGTGAGCAAGACACGCATTGTCGCATACAGACTTAGCCATATGTAAGCGGAACTTGGGATACACTGTGTGGGAACATTCGAGGAATAGGTAGGAATAGACACATGGAGCATAGGGAGAAGATGTTGTGGGTGATATCGCATTGAAGACGGGCATATGGGGAAAGCATTAAGGTTTCAAGGATGTCGGCGTTATAATACCCATGCAGGTGTTATGCATTGGAGTTGTTAAGCATTGTAATCCTGTGTTGTAGAAGAAGATGCGCATATATGTGTATATGTGTATATGATGAATAAAGGCATATGTTTTTTGTGGTGTGTGTGGTTCACGATAAAGATTGCAAAGAAAGTGATTTGTGTTTATGTCCATGCATTGTGTGTTGTGCAACTCGTATGTTTGATAGTTAGGGTTTTGTGTAGCGTTTTCATGATAATTATACATATGTTGGCCAATCTTTGTGATACTCAACGAGGATCTTGGTTCGCTCTTCCATGTTTTGGGTGAGACTCTCGAGTGTAGGATTGAGTTAAAATTCCAACGCACGCAAAGTCATTTTGATTTGTTTTTGTTGTGTTAAAGTTTGTTCCACACAATATATGTAGTGTTTTAGAATGGCAACAATCGTACTCTACAACCGCCTTAGAGGTTTCACATATCTCCCAAATTATCAAACCGTCACCATAATATGCAGCTCAAATTTAACACAAAACTCTAAAATGTGCTATAATGCTCAGCAGATCTCGCAGTGTCTATATATATATTCTAGAAAGCCTCAAAAAGTGCCTCATCTTTTCAAAACATGCCTCAAAGCTACAGTTTTTTTTTTAAATTACAAAATATGTTATAGTGCACCGCGTCACCTCACGTCATGTATACATACTTTAGACAACTTTAGGAGGTGAAGAGCGAAATTAAAACATGGCACACAATTACATTCTTATGTAGAAACCAAAAACACTCTTTTTTATACTACACCTCACCCCAATGGTGAAAACTTCGAAAAACGAACTGCCAAATCAACATGGCACATAATAATGCTTCTACATAGAACTCCAAACTCATATAACAACCACATGGACAATTCAGGTTAGAATGAGTGATGCCCAATGTCAGATATAGGGCCCACAATATAGCTTCTATGTATAACTCCAAACTCATGTAACAACCACATGGACAGTTCATGTTAGAATGCATGATACCTAATTTCATATCCAGGGCCCATTGCATAACAACATATTTACAAGTATAGATATCTTAAATACATCTATCTAAAATACGTCGATAAACAGCAATCTCGAGGCACATGTCTAGATAGTATAAGTATACCAAAAAAAAAAATTAAAAATAAATATAATCTAATAATATATAATAGTAAACGTATCTATATGAAAATACATCAATGCATATAAATATAAAGGTTCTTAGCATATATTTTTCACATACCACATTAATCAATAACTTCATTAAATTCTCTATCAATTTTCCATTGATTTGTGGTAAATGGAATCAATTTAGTTGTGTCATTGTATCGGTCTCAAAAAAAATTGTTCCAGAAAAAGGGTCCAAACATTAGTATATGGCCAAGATATTACTATTTTTTATTGACTTGTCAAAGAAAAACGGAAAAAAAAAAAAACATTTATGTGACTATCCAATGGAAGTCAAATTTATGGATGATTTTCATGTGACAATGAAATGGATGCCAAATTTAATATTGAGGATAAAAGTGAACTCCTCACTCCATTACAACCTTGGTTTCCATTAAGGAATGCCTCTTGGCATAATTAGAATGTCGCACACCTGTCAAATACGCTCATAACTTATAGAAGCTTACAAGTCTTGCTATGAAGGTCAAACATCTTATAGTGGAAGCATAAGCATTTTGACTTCCATACGGGTTCTTGATCCATGTCTTCATAAGAAAATGAGTTCCATTTGTGTAGGTTTCAGCTCAGCTAGTTATCCAAAAATGGATCTAAAAAGACCCAATTCTATGTATTCTCCTTATTAATACTTGTAGTGTATATTCTTGGCATATTCTGAAGATGGTCTAGTCGAGCTGATGGTGATTCGGACACCTTCGACTGACATAAGAAGGTCATTGTTGTTATGCATCCTCCAAATGCTCAGACACCCAGTTGCATCCTCTAGACACCTCTTCCATACGCCTCCTCCATACGCATAACACCTCATCCAAATGCCTCACACCTCTTCCAGACACATGACACCTCTTCTAGACGCCGAAATGGGAATACGAGCAACTGCAAATGTTTGGACTTCCCATATTAGTTCGTTTCACCTTCCCAGACTGGATCGTTTCACCTTCCCCTCCATTCGTGGACAGAGAAACTATAAATACAAGTTCAATTCTTCATTCTAGCAAGTGATTTTGAGTGAATTCAAGTGTGAGAAAAAAGGAGAAGTTGGAGTTCTTCCTTGTTTTGTTCATTTAGAGTTGAGTTCTTCATTGTTGAGGATTGTAAGCAAGAAAATACAATTAGAAGGAGATTGAATCCTTCTTGAAGGCCACTTTTTGGCAGTAGCTTTGTATTTTGGAGAATTACATGGTGAAAGGGAAATAAATCGTTTACCCCGCTAGAGATTTTACGACATTCGGTCTTGTACAATGGAAAAGTGACAAGCGAGCATGGGAATCTACAAGTAACTCTTCCTCGCACCCGACCTCTCGAGGTCGTGCCGAGACAGCCGGTGGGGATGGAATATACGTGGGGTATGGGTAAACTATTAGGAAATCTTATATCTCGACACGCACTAATGGAATCTGCGAATCTAAGGCAAAGAAGGCCCTCCTAACCTGAACTGGCATGATAGATCGGTAGGCGAGGATGACTGCTCGAAGGCTCCAATCAATATCGAGCTCTGGCGTAATCCGGTCTATAGGTTGTGGGATACAGGGAAAATGACCTGGGATTGTTTCGTGTATATCTCCAGATAGGGTCATAGGATGGATGATGGATATAGTGGACTCTACGGGTGATTCTCCGGTCTAGTCCAGAAATCCTTAGCTTTGTTAGTTGCTATATCCAACAGGGATAACTGTGTGATGATGA
This sequence comes from Taxus chinensis, assembly GCA_019776745.2. Lineage (NCBI taxonomy): Eukaryota > Viridiplantae > Streptophyta > Pinopsida > Cupressales > Taxaceae > Taxus > Taxus chinensis. The sequence goes on from CM034146.1 coordinate 896,072,049, forward strand.
CAGGTGGAAGTGGAGTGGATCTAAATACTAATGTGCGTAAGCCAACGTCAATGTCGGGTTGACCTGTGGACTCGTTGGGTTGTGGGATTTGTGGATCACAACCATAGATTCATGGTTTTCGTGGACCTGCTATGGTCATGTGTGGAATCAGTCCCTAATCCCTAGTATCCAATAGTCGTATGCCTTTTCGGCCTCTATGTTTAGAACCACAAGTTGTGCAACCTTCTCAGAGTACCTTACAGGTGTTCTAGCAATCTGAATTCTTAAGCTAGTGTTTATGTCAGTGAGAATGTCTCCTGCGTCTGGCTGTGGGACCAAAGGGTCACAACCGAATGTTTGCTCTCTTTCAAGCCCTTCTACAGTCATGTGGATTTTTATCTAGGGTAATCTATAGTTTGGCTGGTTTCACCAAAATGTGTGTGCTTGGTCGTCTTCTATGTTTAACCCTCTTAACTGTGAGTTGATCTATTGCAAGTCTGTTGTTGTTCGGAAGACTTGGATTCTAAGATTCTGATCTATATCAACTATTTCTGTAACAAGATTGGGTTGAGGCACGATTGGCTCGAATACATATTCTTTGGGCTCTCTAGGTCCCGTGATTGTCATGCAAAAGAAACAATGTAAATCTAACTAATGACAAAATAAATTGACTACGCAAGATATATCTATGTATATTCCTAAATCTGATATTTTTGATAAACTATTGAACATAATTTAAAAGAGAAATTATCTAATATATCTAGAAATTGACAACTAAACTAATAACGAAATTAAAACAAACAAAGCAGCCAAGTATAGCTACTTGTCTGTGTAGTTGTGAATCTATTCTAAATAACCAGATAACTGATCTAATCTATTTGAAAGACTCTCGATCCTACCTCAGAAGTGAGGAGTGAATCATAGTTTCTCAGAAACTATCAATCCCCACAACTTCCCCGGCAATATCGAAAGTGAGATTAACTGAAATGAAATGATTGACTACTTTATTTGATATGTTTTAACTAGAACTTTGAAAGCTTGAACCTAGATTTTATGGAACAGTGGTGAATCCTGGTTGTGTGTGGCTTTACCCCCTCAGTATGATCTCCTCATTCTTTTGTGCTCACGTGAATCCAGAAAAGCGTGTGATGTTAGCATCAACAGAAGTTGGTATCAAAATAACGGCAGCTTAGGATGCAGACTGAATACAATGCAAGTAGGAGAGGGATAGCGCAAGAGAACAGAGCTTGGCTTATGTAATTCCTAGCGGGATTTATTGCGAGTCATACAACATAAAACGTCCAGAACCTGAAACTATCCTACTTGACGAACAAGACCTGCAACTTTAATGGCTTCCTACTGAAAATCAAACTATCATATTTCAATGAATTGCATGAAATAGTAACTACACTAGCACAAGAAGATTATGTGGCTTCCTAACAGCTAAACAACACTAATCATGCATACAACAAATGAAACTATGAATCCTAAGCAAAATTGAAAAGCTAAGCTATTGAAATGAGAAATTGAGTGGCAAATTTGAGGGGCCATTTGCTTCAACACAAGCCAGCTATTTATAGGATTATATTTACCTAAAGGTGAAAACCAATTTTGATCTCTTAAACCATAAACAATGCCAAAACACTATTCCAGGGAACCAGAATCATAAATACAAGTAAGGTGGTGAAAAAAGCTAGTAAACGTTGATTTTTACGCGAGTCGCGATAAAAGAAACGTTTTGGAAAAACGCGTGCAGGACCGCCGCCCTGAGTTGGGCAGCGGTTAAAGGACCGTCGCCCAGGCAAGGCAGCGGTTTCGTTACTGAAGACCGAAAGGCAAAGGAAAAGAGAGAGAAGGAAAAATCAAAGCACGCTGGGCTAAACGGGGCATGCGGGATGTTAACGCATACTTGGAGAGATTTTCTGGATCCCGAACACCTTTCGAGGAGACCTGTATCATCATTGGGGCACGTGTAACATTGTTCCGGTGGTGCAGTACCCTATAATTTTGGGTATGTACAGGTCTCTCCAAGATAAATCTTGTGTCTTCATTGTCTTCTATCCCTCAAATTTGTAGTATTTTCTGAATTTTTAATGCACATTATATTGGTTAAGGGGAATTTAGTCAATTTTTCATTGTTTGTCACTAGAACAAGATTTGTTTATTATTTAAAATAGGTTGTTTATGCATCACATTGGTATTAGAGCAGTTAAGATCAAATTGTTTGTGTGGTTTAACTTGTCTTGACATTTTCAGTTAGATGCCCCTTACTTGAAAGGAAAGTGAAAGTGGTGAATGTATCCTCATTCTTCTAAAAGCAAAGATTTCCACCAAGAAGTGGAAACACGAAATCCAAGACATGGTTCGTAGAGAAGATGCAAGTGAGACTGAAGAATAAATTTTCTACAAGTTGGAGGAGAATGTGGCAATTTTCTCCAAAGATGTGGACAGTATTTCCTTTTCTATGGGGAAATTGGAATCCATCATGGGATTGATCATGGAAAAACTTGGTGTCTCAAACGAGGCACTAGGAGCCCATAAAGAAGATACTCTTGAGTATGAGGAAGAGCAACCCTATGCCAACCCTACTCCTCCATTCAAAGAAGAGGAAAAGATAAAGATCCAACCTTATGATGGGTACGTGAAAGCCAAGAAGCTAGACCATTGGCTAGCTCGACTTGAGGTATATTTTAGTTTGCATCAAATCAATGAGAGTCACCAGATTTCATTTGAAAAGCTAAAATTAACCGATCATGTTTTAACTTGGTTTGAAAGCTATGTTCATTCTTTGGTTGTTAAGAAGCTTCCTCCTATTACTAAGTGGGATGATTTTTAAAAACTAATTAAAAAAAAATTCTATCATATTTGTTGTGAGGAAGAGAGGTCCATGTATTGGCCATATCTCAAGAAGAAGCAAGGACAAAACGTGCAAGAATACACCAGTGAGTTTCGGAAGAAAGTTGTCCAAATGGGAAAAGATGTAGCAGACCAGGACATTTTTATGAAATACATCGGTGGACTCCATAGCCACTTGAGGAATCCAGTCCTCTTGGACAAGCCGATGAATGTAGATGAGGCTTGTTCTCAAGCCCACTATTTAGAGATGGACAAGAAGAAGAGTTCATCTACCTCTCATCATATTTCAAACAAACAAGGTGACACCAAGAAAAACGAGAAAGGAAAAGGAAAAGGTAAGAAGAATGTTACTTCCATTTCCAAGAAGGATACCAAAATTCATTATGGTCATTGTGATGTTGACACTCATTCCGAGGAAAAATGTTGGAAGCTCCGCCTGGAATTGCGACGTCCAAGCAAATAAACCAAACTTATGAAATTAAATTAAACATATCAATAGACATTAAAGCATATAAAAAAATTACACAGTGAACACGAATATAATGTGAAAAAAACCCCTGAGGGGTAAAAAACCACGGTCAAAGAGAAATTTCATTCATTGAGAAACATTTTTACACAGTACAGTCACACCCTCCAATTCCTCACTTCTCTCCATAATAATTCACCACGTGAATTATAAATTACAATGATTTGAAATCATTTGACCCCGCAAGTCATATATAAATTATATGATTAGGTGTGTCTTCTCACAAAGCACCCCAATTAAATAAATTGATTTAATTAAAAACCAATTAACCATAAACACATAGTTTATATTAAATAATTAAGAATATAAATATTCTAAATTATTTAATTATAAACTAAGGTTTATAAGAACACTTAATATTATGTTCTAACACTCCCCCTTAATATTAAGTGGGGAACATATGCCAACATTACATGTTTATACAACATGATTTACAAATCCATAAACCATAGTTAAGGTTTAGGCTAACATATCACATTTGAAGGATTTATACAACTTCATCATGCTCATCTTACCTTTTGGTACAAAAAGCATTTGGAATCCATAAATCAGAAGTTATGATTTAGGCTAAGCATGGTTTGTGAGACTACATCTCACAATTTCTCATGGAAAAATCTCTACCAGCATCTCTAGGAGCCTTTTATAACATAAGGACCTCCTTTACAACAAATGCAACACACTGGACTGTACACCGTAAACTTAGAGTTATAAGTTTACAAAGATCATAAAAAATATCTTTTACAATGTTTTATTAATGGAAAAGTATAGAGGAGAAAGAGAACACACATCGACCATTAGGAGGTGATCATTTCCATGCACACTCCCCCTCAATGGAAACTTTGAAAGGTCAAGCATTGCATGAAACTTGTAGAACTTTATAACACACAATGGACTTTGTAAACATATTTGCAACTTGATCTTTAGTTAGGTAGTACTAGAGATCTATATCACCGCAAAGCACCTTCTCTCAGATAAAATGCATATGAATCTCTATATGCTTCATTCTCTGATGTTGAACTAGATTCTTAGCAAGAGCAATGCAACTCTGACTATCACATAGAAGAAGAGTACTTCCTTTAACTTCCATGTGTATCTCTTCCAACAACTGCTTTAGCCACATGGTTTCTTTCACTTCTTCCATTGCACTTCTATACTCTACCTCAGTAGAAGAGATGGAGACTGTCAACCACTTTTTATTGCTCCAAGTAATGGCACTTGTACCAAACTTGAACACATATCCAATGTAGATTTTCTATCTATCATAACACCAACATGGTTAGAATCACAATATTCATATAAACATACATTATCATAATAAGCATATATAAATCATTATTGATTTCACTTTTAACCATCTATAAATCTTACATTGATAGGTTAAAAATAAGTTGTATAACAACTTAAATAACAATATGCTTAAAAAACTAACCATGTCATATTACCAAGATGTTGAATTTTTTGAAACAACAATTTCAACATTTTAATCTTGAAAAAATATATTAGATGCAATCAATATTGGACATCTCCAATACAAACACAAAGGCATCCCCAAATTTCATTTGATATGCATATAATAATATTTTTAGTAATCACATACTAATTTAGAATTTAGAAATGTTTTATCAACAACATATATATCTTCATTATCTACTCTAAGCCTTTAAATTTGTAATAAGACAGATAGATAACATATATGCAAGAATGACCAAATCATGCAAGAATAATCACAACATACACTGAACCAATTAGAGATGGATTTTTTAAAGGTCTTCTATTATTGTGGACAAATTCCATGGATTATGTGGAGTTTTCTTCAAGATGACTGAGGAAGGGTTTTGGTGATTGCTTACCACGTAAGCACCCTTCACACATTTCATGAGAGATAGGTGGAAGATCAAAAACTAGGTTAAGCCGAGACATGTCATACATGCTCCTAAAAATGACCTAGTCTTTCATGCCACAATTGAACATCACTTCTATTTTGAGTAGACAACCAAGAAGATGAAGCAAAACCTTTTTAAACACATATAATCCATTCTTTTTGTATGCCTTCAGAAACTAGTAACATCTAACTCAATTATCTTTGAACAAAAAATACACTATAATTATTTTGAGTTAGTTGTGAATAAGAACGCAAATTCATTTTCAATTAAAGAACATACAAAAAATCATTTTATAAAACCTATCAAAAAACATATGTTTTCATTTACCTTGAATATCGAGAATGGGATGATCACCTAGATAGATCATTTGATATTCGTTAGAATATTAGATTTATACGACATGTGCCTAGATGCACCATTGTCAAATATCTATTCATTTTCTTTGGTAGTGACTAATGTAGTTTACAGAGTAACTACATTAGATTTATGATTATTATCTTCATTCTTGTTTTGATTTTGATTTGGTTTGTTCCATTTTTTATTCTTGAATTTGAATTGTTTTTGTTTACTCTACAATCTTCTTTCTTGTGTCCAAATTTCCCACAATTATAACATTTTCCATCAAAATTAACTCTTAAATTCCTTGATTTCTTTTCTTTACTAGGGGTTTTAAAGTTTGATTTTTGATTCTTGTTAAATTTAGAATGGTTGCTCTCAGATTTTTGTGAGAAGTGCTTGTGTGGAATTTTATTTCGAATCAAAATTAGACATGACATGTTCTTCCTGGATCAGGAGAGCACTTAGTGTAGATAAATCAAGGATATCTTGCTCAGTTTGATATTTAGAATTTAGAATTGAAATAAAATTTCTAAACCTTTCATGGATATTCATTTGAATAATGAAATACAACAATTTATCATGAATCAATTTACTGTTACATCCATCTAATTGAGATTTAATGTCTTTAATTTTTGCTAGAAAATTAACTACTTTTTCATCTCCCTTCATGGGAGTCGTCAATAACTCAAAAATCAACTTTATATTTTTATAATCACGTACCTTCATGCATTGATTCTAGTTGAGTCCAAGCCTCACTTGAACTTTTCTTGATTCCCAATGTGAAGAAGGAAATCATCATGCACGCTCTGCAATATTATGGACATTGCCTCTTGCACCTTCTGTTGATATGCAACTACATTGTCCACTGTCGCTTGTCTACAAGTCGAAGCCTTCTCTGTACCGTTCACGATCGTCCAGAGCTTGCATGTGCCATGAATTTTGCCTTCATTCTGATCTTCCAGATGTTGTAATTTGATCCATTCAACATCTATGATTTGTCAATCGTAAAATGATTAGACCCCATTTTTATGTAAACAATTCAAAATGAGAATAAACAAGGTTCTTCGTAAAGTAGTTTTAGGAAGTCCCCTTGTCGTTGTTCAAGCAAATATAGCAGTCGTATTTCCATGATTTTTCCTTTGTTCGCATCAAAATTTGACTTGTCAAACGAATACTTACAAAAATATATTAATTTGACTATAAATTAGGCATATTTAGTTGAAATGTAAACAATTTTTTTTAGTTTTCGAGAAAAAAGACTTACTTAACTGTCGTCAAATCAAGTATATTGCTTCTCCTTTCGAAAATAGAAACATTAATTATCTGAAAAAAAATCATCTAATAAAAAATACTTAGAATTTTTAATATTAGATTAAAAAATTATTTAATAAAATAGAAAAAAATTATAATGTATCAAAAAATTGGGAGACTAGCTCCTTTATGTATGTTTAGACCACCATTAGCTCGGGCGAGCTGATGTACCAGCTCGGCGAGTCACCTTTAATTATTTTTTACTGCGGCCGAGCCACTTGAACTTGCCACTCGCCAAATTCTAACCAACTCGCCATATATTCCAACCCAATTTGCCACATATACCATACTTGTTCACCAATGCAGCCGAGCCGCTTTAAAAACTTTTACTTTGCCAACAAAACAATGCAATTATGTGGCCAAGCCCATGTGACAACCAGTGTATCACTGAAGGCTTATAAAGCCTTAGGGATTCCACTATGCTCCCAATGTGGGACTAAAGTCCCAAAAAAAATAGAAAAAGGAGGGTGACCACTTTTAAGTCGCAGCCACGTAGCAAGACTTGGTCGGCAGAGTAGGAGATAAGGAGGCCACGTGGGGCCTACAGAGTGGAGAGTAAGCAACATAGCAAGGGGATCCACGTGGAGACCAAATGGGGACACGGAGGACGGAGGGGTTGGGGGAGGAGGGGTCTTAACCAAATGCAACCTAAGTTTACATCAAACCCAAAAAACTTAGGGGTTTTAAAAACATAACTTTGTTGTAAACTATACCATAATTTTAAACTATAGTATTAAACTTTGTGTGTGTGTGTTTTATAATGTAAAGCACATAGATAGTATAATTTTTAAAGAACTTAGGTAAACTTTAGCATAGGGTTTATTAAAACATAGGTTATAAACTAAAGTTTAGGAATATGATCTAGTACATATTAGTGTATATTACATTAATAAACCTATATTTTAAATATATGTAAAGAGAAATGAAGGAAGCCAAAGTTGGACATAGATTTGCAAGTTATTATTGAAATTAAATATAATTATTTTGGGCCCCATTCCATGGGTATTCAACCGACCAATAGGAAATTTTAAATTGCTATTCTCAAGGTAGGTTGTCTCTCTGTGGGAGACCCTGTAACTTGTTTTTTAACTTCCTTTTACCCTGCTTTTATACTTTTGCCTGCACATTTGAACAACTATACACATTAAATAAAATATTTCACAAATATTTTACCCTTACCTTTATTTGCAGAGGGCCCAGGCACATATTTTTCACCAACCAACTTTGTTCACGCAGAGGGTAAATAAATTGAGAGAGTTTGTGTATATGTCAAATGAAAGGGGGGGTTTAATAGTTTACAGGTTGTAACCAACCACCAACGGTTGCAACCCTTAGGGAACATTAAATTAAATTAATTTAATAGAACCCATGCATTGGTACCATGTGAGGTCCGAGCAAATAAACCAACATTATGAAATTAAATTAAACATAGCAATATACAATAAAGCAAATAAAATAAATTACACAGTGAACACGAATATAACATGGAAAAAACCCCAAGGGGTAAAAAGCATGGTCAAAGAGAATTTCCATTATTGAGAAACATTTTTACACAATTCAGTCACACCCTCCAACTCTTCACTTCTCTCCATAATAATTCACCACATGAATTATAAATTACAATGATCTAAAATCATTTGACCTCACAGGTCATATATAAATTATATGATCGGGTGTGTCTTCTCACGAAGCACCCTCAATTAAATAAATTGATTTAATTAAAAACCAATTAACCATAAACACATAGTTTATATTAAATAATTAAGAATATAAATATTCTGAATTATTTAATTATAAACTAAAGTTTGTAAGAACACTTAATATTATGTTTTAATAGGAATTGCATCACTTCAAGAATAAGAAGAATAAAAATAATAAAATAGTTGCCCTTCAAGGAGAGGAAGTATTTTGCAGTGAAGAGGTGGATGAGACAATGTGGTGTACCTCCATCCGCAGAGAGGTATGTTTGGGTAGTAACAGTGTTGTTCAAGAAAATGAATTGACTAAGCTCTTTCATATAAAAAAAATCAAGTAAAGAAGACTAAAGTGGATGCTCTCTTTGATACTTGTTCTCAAGCTAATTTGGTTAGTAAAGAGTTAATGGACAGGGTAAAGTTGGAAACTTACAATCATCCAAGTTCGTACTCAATGGGTTGGCTAAAGAAAGACGAAGACATCAATGCTACCAAGCAATGTAAAATTACATTTGGTATTGATAAGAAGTTCATTGATGAAGTTACTTTTGATGTTGTTTCACTTGATGTGTGTGGTGTAGTGTTTGGCAGCTCGTACTTGTATATCAAGGATGACATTTTCATGAGAAGAGCCAACCAATACCGATTGGTGAAGGATGGTAAGAGCTAAATCATCTCAGCCTTTGCAGGAAACTCGAAGATCTCTTTGGTAAGTGCCACTGAAGCCCAGAAGTTTATTAATGCCAATGGGAAATTTGCATTACTTCGTTTAAGGGATATGTCAGAAGATGAGGTTATTGCATCTAAGACCACTTATAGTATGTTTTCTAACAAGAAGCAAACACAAATAAAAGAGTTGGTTCAGCAGTTCAAGGAAGTATTCTAATAGCCTACGGGGCCACCCCCGGTTAGGCCAATCGAGCATGAGATACACTTGTTACCAGATAGTCCACTTCCAAACTTGGGGTTGTACATGCAGTCCTTGAAGGATGTTAATGAGGTAAAACAGCATTTGCAGTCTTTGATTAAGCAAGGTATAATCTGTCCTATCACTTTTCCATGTGGTTCTCTTATTGTTTTAGTACCTAAGAAAGATGGTTCATAGAGAATGTGTGTTGATTATAGGGTTTTAAACAAAATAACCATCAAAAATAGGTACCCTCTTCCTCACAATGATGATTTGTTGGATCAGTTACAACATGCAAAATATTTTACTAAGCTTGATTTGAAATATGGTTATCACCAAGTGCGGATCAAGGAAGATGACATCTGGAAAACATCTTTCAAGATCAGGCAAGGATTGTATGAATGGTTGGTATTACCATTCTGGCTATGCAATGCACCAACTACCTTCATGAGGTTGATGAATGAGGTAATGAGACTGTTTATTGATTCCTTTGTCATTGTGTACTTGGATGACATTCTAGTTTTTAGCAAAACTTTTGAAGAGCATATTAACAATTTGCATTAAGTTTTGCAAGTTATTAAGGAGAGCCAACTAGTGTTGAATGAGAAGAAGTGTGAATTTGCTCAACAATTGCTTATCTTTTTGGCGCATGCAGTTGGAGATAGAGAGTTGAAGATTGATCCAGGTAAGATAGAGGTCATTCTAAATTGGCCTACACCGTCTAGTTTGACCAAGACCAAGATTTTTGTTGGTGCAATTCAGCATCTGAGGATGTTCATCAAGAACTTCTCTTCCATAGTAGCGATGCTACATTCAATGACAACAAGTGGCAAGGCTTTTGATTGGGATAAGAAACAACATAACGCTTTTGAGTCATTTAAATACAAGATTAATCATCCTCTAGTTTTGGCATTACCTAACTTACAAGCCTTTCGAAGTGGAAACCGATGTCAGTGACTAGGTTATGGGGGTTGTCCTACTTCAAGGAGGTACACTTGTATGTTATCATTTTGAATTGTTTCATGGTGTGGTTCTGAATTATTGTACATATGACAAGGAATTGTATGCGCTTGTGCAAGCGGTCAAGAAATGGAAACAGAATTTGATGGGTAAAGAAACTATCATACACAAATCACAAACCTCTTCAATATTTGCAGGCTCAAAATAAACTTCAGCAGGCTAGACACTATAAATGGATGGGTTTTTTGTAGCAGTTCCATTTGATTATAAAATATAAGAAAAGTGTGAGTAACAAGTTAGTTGATATGTTATCTACACTTCCTTTACTTTGAACTATGGGCATTTTAACTCTTCTTGAGCCTTTTATGTGTGAAGCATATCATGAAGGTTACAAGCATGATCTTGATTTTGGAGAGATCTTTCAGTAGAATTGAGGTCTTTGCACCTAAGGGAGAGTACTACTTCCAAGACAGGTTGCTCTACAATAACGAGAAACATTGTGTGCCTAAGGGGGAAAGAGTTCAGTTGGTGTGATAAAGACTGTAACGCACTTACAGAGGTATGTTTATTAGCCAAACATGCAAGTAGAAGTTATTAAATTCATCAGAGGTTGTGTTTTATGTAGTGTGAGCAAGCCTGATAACAAAAAGTTGGGGTTATATATGCCATTATCAATTCCTTCCTAGCCATGGGAAAGCATCTCCATGGATTTTGTGGGCGGTTTGCCTACTTCTAAGAAAGGACATGATTACATCTTTATGGTAGTAGACCGATTTAGTAAAATGTGTATTCTCATTCCTTACAAGAAGACTATCAAAGTCAGCGATGAAACTAAATTATTTTTTACTAATGTGTGGGTTCATTTTGGTTTGTCTAATTCTATTGTCTCAAGACTCGCGGTTCATAGGGAATTTTTGCTTTACTTTGTGGGAAAAGATGGATACTAAGTTGAAAAGGTCTACCGCTTTTCATCCACATACAGATTGGCAAATATAAGTGGTAAACCGTACCTTGGTCTAGCTCTGGAGATGGTACAATAGGAAACATCCTAGGACTTGGGATGAGAATTTGGTGTATATCCAACATTCGTATAACATGGCAATCCATGCTTCTACTAGTAAGACTCCTTTTGAGACATGTTTTGGTTATTTGCCTAAGAGTGCATTTGATGTTGTTTTGAGATTACCATGCAGAAACGACGGAAAAGTGGATCTGGAGACCCACAAAGCTGAAAGGTTCATTGAGAAAATTCAACAAATACACCTCCAAATACATGAGAGATTGAAAGAGTCACAGACCAAGTACAAAGCATGACATGATCAACATAGAACTGATCATTCTTTCCTTGTTAGTGACAAGGTATGGTTGTACTTGAGCAGAGAAAGGCTACAGGGAAAAGCTAAGAAACTCAAACCTCTTAGTTATGGCCCATTTGAAATTCTGGAATAAGTGGGTAAGAATGCATTTCACTTGGATTTGCTTCCTTATTTGAAAATATATTCAGATGTGAATGTTGAGAATTTACGTCTCTTTGAGCCCTCCATGTTCGGATCAGAAAGAAGAGGGATTATTGCTACCATCTATTGAGAATTTTTTTTCCAGACAGTCTGTTGGAATTGGAGGAAGATGTGATATTGCAACGGAAAGAGATGACAACACAGCGGGGAGTGCAAGACAGGGGGTTGATCAGGTTGAAAGGTCAATTGCCTACCAAGGCCAAGTGGTATTCCAGAGAAGATGTGGGGAAGAAATTTCTTCACCTCATTAGTCCTTGAAGATTTTAGGGACTTAAAAAAGTCTCAAATTGGGGAGGTATGATCCAAAAATGGATATGAAAAGACCCAGTTCTATGTATTCTCCTTATTAATACATAAGAAGGCCATCATTTTTTTTGCATCCTCCAAACACCCAGACACCCGATTGCATCCTCTACGGCTGACTGCACACCTCCAGACTGTTCTCTTCCAAACGCCTCCTCTAGACACCGAAATGGGAATATGAGCGGTTGCAAATGTTTAGACTTCTCAAATCGGTTTGTTTCGCCTTCCCCTCCATCCATGGGCAGAGAAACTATAAATACAAGTTCAATTATTCATTCTAGCAAGTGATTTTGAGTGAATTCAAGTGTGAGCAAAAATGAGAAGTTGAAGTTCTTGCTTGTTTTGTTCATTTAGAGTTGAGTTCTTCATTGTTGAGAATTGTAAGCAAGCAAACACATTTAGAAGGAGATTGCATCCTTCTTGAGGGCCAATTGTTTGCAGTAATTTTTTATTTTGGATAAACCCAATGTGACAAAAACTCTAGCTGGGTAAGCAATTTACTTCCCTTTCACTATATAATTCTCCAAAAAAAAAAAATTACAACCAAAAAATTGGCCGTCAAGAAGGATTTAATCTCCTAATTGTATTTGCTTGCCTTACAATTCTCAATGAAGAACTAAACTCTAAATGAACAAAACAAGGAAGAACTCCCAACATTTAGAATTGCTCGTATTCCCATTTCGGCATTTGGAGGCGTCAAGCGTCAGGCGTCTGGAAGAGGCATCAAGCCTCTGAAAGAGGCGTCAAGCGTCAGGTATCTAGAGGATGCAACCAGGCATCTGGGTGTCTAGAGGATACAACTAGGCATCTAGGTGTCCAGAGGATGCAACCAAGGGTCTGGCCATCTGGGGGATGCAAAATAACAATGGCCCTTCTTATGTCATTCGAAGGTGTCTGGATCATCATCACCCTGACTAAACCATCTTCAAAATATGCCAAGATTATGCACTGCAAGTATTGATAAGGAGAATACATAGAATTGGGTCTTTTCAGATCTATTTTTGAATCAGCTAGCCAAGGGAGTCGGCTCAACAACTATAGGTTTGTGGAGGTAAAGTTATTCTCCAACCAATTATAGAACTACATGCAAAGACTTTGTTGAAGAGTGCGCAAGTCTTAAGTAAAGTTGTTGAAGTAAACCACGACCAAGAAGGGACTGATATTGTAACATTACATGTTTGGTGATCTGTAATAAATAGAATTTATGTTGTGGTTGTGTAATCTTTGTATTTCCTTGAACAATATAAATATAAGAAGTTTTAACTTCCCATTCTCATTTAGAGTGTGGGGTTGAAGGCCGCCATGACAAGGTTGTCCTTCATTGGACCCCTTACCCTTGACTGCATCAGAAGTGCTTTTGATACGTCCTTGCAGCATTGTGCCCAAACGTGTATTCCATATTGTTGCACTTGTGTCTCTATGCCTCTCTACTCCACACCTTCCTTGCTACCTTTTTTACCTCGAGCATCCAATATTTATCCAGGAAAAATAAATACTTCAGTACCAAACACCCATCAGCAAAGTCTTCACAAACTTTCAATACCACCATAGCAAAATCTCCACAGCTTAGAAATACAAGCTCTCTCGACCTGGCTCTAGTGCCATATAAAATTGATTACAGGCTGTAAAAGTAACAATCAAAGTGGTTGACTGTATAGCCACACAACAAACTATAGTCTCCTCTATCTATGGAACAAAACTCCCACCAAATAAACCACCTACATAAATAAAAGCATAAGTAGATAACAGCATATGTACTAATGATAGCACAAATCAAAAACAACTACAAACCTATCACATACTTTGTTTGGCTTGTTATTAATGTAATAATGGTAGCGTCTTTTAAAAAACCAAAATACGTGACCAGACTAGATTGCATCAGTTAGAAGTAAGAAATCAAGAAAACATCAGTTGGCAGTAAGAAATCAAGAAAAGATATCCAAATACTCTCGCAAAAAGTTACATTAAGAACATCAATAATTGCAAAACATTCACAATAAATATCTATCTTGTAAGGTCACAATAGAGAATATAGTTGAAGCATAATGTAGTGGCCTGAAATGAGGTTCTAAAAAATGATGTCTCATGAGTCACAGGTCTTGCAGCTTATGTGTTCGAATCACCTTCAGAAATCTGATGCACACAAAAGAAAATTAGTATTGCCTAGATAAGGGTCACTCCGTGGTTGTAGAAAAATTAAAAGTACTAAAAAAACATCTAATAATTTCCCCCCAAGTGTGGTAGCCTGCTCAATAATAGAGATTAAAGTAAGACTATTATAAATCATAATTTAAGGAAAAATATTCTTATTTAATAATTTTAAATTGACAAAATATGATTAAATTACTAAAAGTCCCAGGATGTGCAAAGTTTTCCCCTAGCAAAGGAAAAAAGAAAAACAATATATTATAAGCTTGACTCAAAAGATCATACATCAACAAAATAGGTTGCATCAAATTTGGAACAAACTATTATAGAAAGTTTGTGCAGACAGTTCACACTTCATGTTCGATCTCTATGAGTTTGACTAAAAGGAAGGAATCAGCAAAGTACTTCTGGACTGTAAAAGCTTATAAATTGAAACAAATAATTAATGACATAATAAATACCATTATCTGAGCTGTGTCCATCAGCCACAAGATAGAATCAACCATAGAATTAGACTTCCATGGATTCCAAAATGGAAAATACAAGAACCTCGCTGCCACCCAAATATAATTATGAAAAATATACCGTGTGCAAAATAGATACAAAGATAGCTCTCTATTACAAAATGTTGTTGATTTCAGTTGAGAATCAAAAGAATCATCCGCCAGAAAAGACAGTAAATGTTAATTCTTCTTTTCACGTCCATTTGACTGAGGTTTTCTTTTCATCCTACTGAAAGGCCCCACCGTCCGATCCATGATATAAATGTAAATTACTTGTGTCCATGATTTATAATAACTGAGGCCTTCATAGAACTCAGGAGCAATCTTCCTAACTTTATGAAGCTTGCTACCTGGAATCCTTGGAAAGTCGTGGTGTTCATTGTGATATCCAACACTCCATGTCAGCAAGTTCAGAGGTCCGTAGTATGAATAAGTCTCTTGTCCCTTCTGGAAGACATAATGCTCTGAAATGAAATGCCCAGCCATAGGATGCATACCCCCACCTAGAAATGTTGCCAAAATAACGTATGCAAAGGACTTCCAACTCCAAAAGTATACGAGAATTGCGTCGATGGTTAGCTGTACTAGGAGGTTACTGGTCTCCCAGAGGCCTGGAGGCTTGGGATTCAAAAACAATGGTCTGAAAGCATAGAAAAACAGCTGCAACATAACCCAGACAATTTTCCAAAAGACATTTGAAACCACGTGTCCCTCTGTATAACTGGGAATGTCCATGTCAATCCCATCAACTCCCTGGTATCTGTGATGCTCAAGATGATACTTTTGAAAAGTAACAGACATGGGAACACCAATTGGAAGGTTAGCAAAAATACCCAGTAGACGATTATATACTGGTGTTGAAAAGGCCAAATTGTGGCTAAGCTCATGAATCGCTAGAAATAAATTATGATTCAAAAAAGAACCAAAGAAGTATGCCACAATAATTATCTTAAACCAACTTGCATCATGGAGCGATGCAGCAGTCCATAGTTGAATTGCAACCACTGCCACAATCTGCAAAAAGTACAATACAAATCAGCTTCCAAGTTATAACCATTAAATATAACTAATGTAGTTCCTTTCATTTATATGCAAAAAGAAGATAAATTTTCACAGACATTTATATCAATGAAAAAGAACTGCATATTTAAACAAAATTTCTGCTGTGTGCTCAGTACATTATTTTAATTATTCTGCAGAGAAATCAACCATAGGACAGTGTCGACCGTCCTTAAAAATCAACCAACAAAACCCTTTCAGACGTAAAATGATTTCGCAGAGCAACTTAACCAGCATATATAATAAAAAGTTGCTATGTTAATGCTAATGGATGTGAGTTAAATATTGAGGTTTTAGGAAAAATAACACTCAAATGTAATTGTATGCCAAACAAGACATTTGTATTTTTTGTGTAAAGGTTTTTTTCGACTTAAATAGTTAGTCTACTCGTTCACAGATCATTTTACTAAGCAGTGCTTATAATTTAATTCCTATGGCAAGACTCATTATGGTTTTTATGTTTATCTTGGACAACTACAGTGAATATAATGAGGATGAAATTTATGCGTTCTACGCAGCTGAACAATAGAAGGAATGTATCAATAGAGAAGTTTGATATACTCGTTTTGTGGTATGCGAGCCCAACTGTCTAGTCAAACTTTATAGAACTAATTAGCTATTTGCCTTTGTATCCATCAAAGGATGCACTGACATTTAAACATTCATCCAGACTTCATTTGTATTGCATTAGACATTTAAGGAAATGCTTGCCCAAAAAAATGTCTTCTTGATGTTGTAATTACTTGTACCTTTACCATTACAGAAAATCTCATTTCTGCTAAGTACTCTTTCATATGCATTATTCTAATCCCCTATGGAACCTATTTCATATTGAATATGGCTTGTATCTCCTGACAAGACAAATATATTCTATTTCTGAGCCACAGTTTTCATCCTGGTCCTAAAACCGGTACAGCAATCAGGTACAGACAGTTTGAGCCAAATGACCAATCTGTATTCTGTTTTACAGTCTTGCTTTGCATACATATATATGCATTGGTGATATACTAGACTGTCTGGAAACGCCTAAGGCCCCTCCATACCAGCCTGGAAACGTACCAGGTACTGGTACGGGGTACGGTACGCTGTGGGGTACGCTTGGAAACGTACCCTTAGGGGACAGGGTACGGTCTGGATACGGTTTTGCCGTACCCAGACCGTACCCTGTCCCCTGTGGGTATGTTTCCAAGCGTACCTTCAAAAAAAAACTTGCCAAAGACTGTTTGTTTCCTTTTTTGGCAATTCTTTCCTTTTTTGGATTTTTTGGTGAAAAAAGCACAAGGATAGAAAAAAATTTGCCATTTTTGTAAAGGTTCCGGAAAGATGTAGCAGTAAAAACTTGCATGTGCCATAACTTTCATTCTGTGACTCCGTTTCAAGTGTCGTTTTCTCTAAAAGTGTATATTTTCTCAAGCTCTACGCATTGATGGCAATATTTTTCTTATTTTCATAAAATCCATTTTTGCACCTTTTTGTACCAAGCAATTTCTTGCAATCTTCTGAAAGAATCATGAGCTTTGATCGCCTGTAGACAGATTAGTAATTAAAAATACTGGATAGCTTTCCAAAACTCGGCAAGTATTCTCCCGTGCTCGGGACTAATCGTCCCACCTGCCAGCTTGGATCCATATTTTTCCTGCTTAGTTATGATGTTTCAGGAAATATGTCAGACAATACTATCGTGCTGAGTGGATCAAGGAAGGTCACCATGAACAATCAAAACTCCTTGAATCTTATCACAGTCACTAAGATAAATAACTGTGATAGAGAAATAATAAATTTCAATAAGTATGCAAATGCTTCTTTAAATTTATAATTTGTATACATATTTATATATTTATATACATGTATATATAAATATATATATATATATATATAAAACGTACCCAAAAGCGTACCGTGCCCAAGATTTTTAAAAATTTGCCGTATCGGCGTACCGTACCCGTACCCGTACCCGTATCCAGACTGTCTAGGTGATATACATGTAGGGCATTCTGAATATTTCTATGCTAATGGAAAGTCTTGGCACTTCTACAATATGAGTGCATCTTCTCAGCAAAGACCCGCTTCAGCACACACATTGTTACAAAGGTTGTTCTCGTCCAAAACCAACTTTACAAGGGCCATTGTTAACAACCACCAACTCAGCAAAATTAGCCCTTGGGTAGAAGGAAAAAATGACTATATGACACATTTCAGCTATTTCAATTAGCTTTCTGTTAATGCATTTGAGCTGAACTTGTTTTCTAAATTTCAAGTTCAAACAGACTATGAAACCGATAAAGTTCTTGTATGGCGAATCACATTTTCAGAATTATTGTCACCATTGTAATCCTTTGACCATTCACTTTTGTTATTTCGCTTCGCTACTTCTTGTAGTTATCATTCTGCCAGATCTTACATATTCATGAATGTTTGAATGCCTGTGTTCACATACAATCTTTGCTACCTGCAAACAATATTGAGATTCTCTTAGAACCCATAAAATCATTGTATCTTTTATCATTTATGATCCTGATCTCCCAAGGCACATACTCAATCCCCAGAAATACAATTCCAATGCCTATGTATAAATAATCTACACGATAAAATGCGACCCAGCTGACGGGATGTATTTTTCATTAGTTTAAACTTGGGTTTTGGGCAGCCCCACAGCCATCTGCGCACAATCAAAGGTCCCAGTCGGTATTTTTCCAATTCAACCTGTCAACATGTAAACCTATTGCTAACAGATTTTAGGTGTTCCCCATTGTAGGTAGCTTGACCACGAGTGGGATTTGAACCTGGGTTGCTCATGTATGAATGTATCCACTTAACCGTTGCACTACAACTTGGAAAGCACCTAAAATAGATGTTAGGATGTTAAACAAGCATATAATAGATATTAAATATTAAAAAAGACAAAATAAAAAAACAGGCACAAGGATTATTCCATTAATCTTTGCTAGGAGTTTGCAAAGATCCAATACATTCATGGGGCATAGCCATACACATCTTTATCAAGTCTTTGATTCAACACGACCATGGAACCATATTTATGGCTGAGATTTACCCACTAAACATAGGCCCACCTCTCCATGAGATTGCCAAAACCTTGAACCGGGGGTACTAACTAGGCTAGTGATTCAGATAAATTCTTAAACCAAAGCCTTCCACAAACTGGGTCTTCAACTGATAAATCTCTTTGAATTGAAGTCTTCCACGGGCCAATTTAATATCTAATTAGCACAAATCATCATACGGGGATCTTAGAAAGGCCAACTCTAAAAGCACGACACCAACAAACAAGACTATGGAACAATGGCCTCTTTATGAAACCTTTTGCAATCTTGATAGTGCATATTGAGCTCTAACAAAAAGTAGTAATGCAGAGAAAATCCTTACTCGAATCCTCCACAATCAATACCTGACATCACCTTGATACAACACCAAAATAGTCGAAATATAAACAATACCCTAAATGCAGGCTTGATTCTCAACTTAAAAAGGACTTACAGTCCAGGAGCTGAGTGTTGATTCCAATAGATCTGGTGGCACATACCAAAAAAATTCATAATACCAATAGAAAGAAAACACTACAATAACAGGAAACTAAACAGCTTGGTAACACAATAACAAGAACGGGTTGGATTGCACCTGCACAGCCAACATTTTGGAATGCAACTACAATTTCAAGACTTCATAAAGATCACATTCCAACAGTAGATCATAATAATGAGATGATGAAATTGATACATAACATAGGAAGGGAACCCCTGTATATCTAAGGGTATAAAACCTAAATTACTCAAGAACTATTAAGTATGCACCATGTCACATAAGTGGCTCCTTTTTACACCATAGAGCATAGCATTCGTAGTGACTTAAACCACAACCTAACATCACTTCAAAAAAATGATCTTATGAAGAAAAAATCTTGTGTCTAGGAATGCAACATTGAGCTTCTATACATGAGTAACAGCAGATCTAATTTAGACCTGAAACTTTGGCCCCCAGTACAAAGTCTAACTGCACAATGTTGAAGTTTCTGTTATAATTTTCCTTTTAACATCAATGTTTATATATCATCATCTATATCTTTGTTTACTTCGTAACCATTTTTTATACAAAAATATGCACACTTCCTCATTGAAAGTGGATTCCTCGTCTTCTACTTCTGGATTTTGTAGATGCTCTACGATACTCATTGGTCGCTGTTATCCATTGCTTTAAAGCATCATCCTTTCGGTTGAGTGGTATGATCAGTTGCACAAGTCAGGTATATCTAGGTAGATTGATTATAGCCTTTATAGTTCCCCTGCAAATCTTATGTGCGATAATTCAAGCAAATTAGCTCACAGCTCCAAGGTCCGTGCATTAACCACTAGCAGTTGATAACTGCCCCTTTGCACTCTCTGATGAATTTATCTAGCTAAATCCTGTTCTATCTTTGGTGACATGTAAACTGGCAGCTTAGCCTAAATGTGCATCCATACGGAACTAGCTGATATTTTAGTTCCACATGTCCAGTGCTCATGTTGTCCTAACGGCATGTCTCTCAAAGTCATCCCTTACAATTCACTTCATCTCTGCATCAATTTACCTTTTTCACACTACTTCATGGTCGCTTGTTTCCTTTCAAATCTTTGACCTGATTTAATTGTTTATATCATGAAGTTTATTATCATGATCTTGATTCTGACAGCATTTGCCATGAATTTCCCAGAAAACCCGTATTGACAAGTCTAACTTCAATAACAAAGCTTTGGTAAAAACATCCCCACAACAACATTCTTGCTACATCCAATTTTCAGGGCAATAAACTTTTGGTCATAATCAATCTAGTGACGACAAGATCTTCACAAAATACTCCTCAAGAAAACATTTTTGGCATTACCTCCTTGCAATTTTTTGTCATGGTCTCTAGCCTATTGCATCAATTTTCCTTTATCTCAGCTTCCTTCGACTGAGGGCTCGAATAACCAATTTCAATCCTTTCCATCCGTAAGTCAGCCTGTCCACATTGAATAAGCACCACAATGTCATTCTCATACTAAACTTCTTTCCGTTATCACGTTATTGTGCTTAGTGACAAGCAATGCTCCCTGTATTTTTGGACTTGCTCATTTTCACTGTTTCCCTTTGCAAACACAACATCAGACAAGTTGTGCATTCTTGTACACGATTTTGTTTCATTTTGTCCACCAATTTAAACAGAATTCATAACTTGTTAACGTGCAACTATCTCCAGAAAAGTTTATTTGCAAAGGTGGCTTCCATGACCCTACAGTCACTTAGATATCCCTGTTACTCATAGCAGGGATAATACTTAGGAAACCTTTGCTTGTTCCTTACAAGTTAGAGATTGTAAAGTTAGTTTTCATGATACTTGGCCCAGAGTATGTCCCCATGACTCAAGCTTAAGGCCTCATTAGTGCCTCTTCTCTAGATTTAGTCTCTGTAGCTCCATTTCAAAATTTTCCTCCATGGCATCACTTTGATTTTTGAAATGGAACCAAATCAGAGTACTTCAAATATTGTCTCAAAGAGAAATCATTAATCAATGTCTCCGCCGAATGATATATCAAAATACTAATTTATAGAATGGGCAATATCTCCTCAACAGTACAACCTCAACAATGATTCGAGAACAACTATGAAGACTCCATAGAGTATCTGAAAAATGATATAGAAGAGCAGCAACAGTTGCAGGCAGAGGTAAGAATCAATGCCATAATATTGGGTAATTGCATTAGGCAATTAGCGGTCTACTTCTCAATCAACTGCTTCAATGACTTGGAAAAGATCACCTTCGCAGCATTGAAGATGTCCATTTCAATCTCACATTGGCGGAAAACATACATCGTACAATGTGTGAGCGACAGCAAGCCCATTGAGACTTGGAGCAAGTTTGTCCACACTGTGCAGAAGGAATATTACCCCGTCATGCACTGCGAAGATGAGTACATGAAGTTCCAGCAATTGCGTCAGCATAAGGAGCAGTCTGTTATTCTGCTCATTTGTGCGAGAACAAAACAGAGCAGAATGGAGTTCTTGACCTCTGACACATTGCGACAAGCATACACCAACAAGATTGAGGCCAAGGCAAAGACGAAGCAGAAGTTTTCCTCTTGATCCAATGCTGCATGCAAGAGAAAGCCCATGATTGGTACACTGCCAACTCTCCTAAGTAGAAACAAAGCATGGCACGTAAAGGAGAGCAGCAAAAATCAACTACACAACCTCATAAGGCTACAGTACCTTCCGCATCAAACAAAGGGAAGAAGAAACAAGGTGACAAGTGGTGCCATACAGCTCACACAATGATTCCTGATGTCATGCACAACTCCTTGACTGTGCAATCTACGTTAGATCCTGCACAAGAAGATACTGACCTAGAAGCAACTTGTTTGAGCACCAGCACTGCTGCCATAGACACCTCGGAGGAATAATAATGCCTCTTTCACATGAAGTACTTGGTTAAAGATCAGCAACTATATGTCATCATTGACAACAGTCGCCAACAGTAATTGCACAAAGAAGTAGTTCAACGCCTAGGTCTTTCTACTAAAGCACATCCTCGACCATACTCTTTGGGATGGCTACAACAAAGGAAAGATATGAAAGTTCAACAATAATGCTCTTTCAGGTACACACTCAAACCTATGGAGAACATGGTCCCATGTGACATTTCACAACTAGAATTATGCGACATTCTACTTGGAAGATTGCTTGTGTTTGACCACAACGATACATATCAAACTAAGCCACAGCAATGAACTATCCATGTCAAAGATTGCATCTTCAACAGTTTGAAGTCACCTCTAAAGACCAAAATCACTTTGGTCTCTGCCAAACAAAGGTGCAAGCACATGCCGCACACACAAAAGTTTATGTTACTTGTGGTTCGTCTAGAGACACCTACACAACAAAGCAAGTGTAACTGGCAGCACGCCATGCCATGCAATCATTGCAGCGACTTGACAAGTTACTGCAGCAGTATGGAGACATCTTCAGAGAACCAAAAGGCCTTACCACACATCGTGTGGCAAAACATTAGATCGATTTGAATCCTAGATCCTGTCTTCTGAACAGTCCACCGTACCACAAGCTCATTTGGGAGAATGATGAAGTCTGGTGCTTGATCCAAGAGCTCCTTGATCAAGGTAAGATTAGGGAAATCTCTTCTCCCTATTCCAGCTCGATAGTCCTCATGCCAAAGAAAGATGGCTCGCGGTAATTATGCATTGACTATCGTGAGCTCAACAAAATAATGGTTAAGAATCGATATCCACCACCACACAATGAGAGCCTCCTAGGCCAACTCCTAGGTGCACAATGAGAGCCACCATCAAGTACCCATCAAGTACCAATCCATCTTGAAGATATATGGAAGATAACATTGAAAACAGAGGGATTGTACAAGTGGTTGGTTATGCCCTTCGATTTGACCAATGCGCCTACAACATTTATGTGCATGATGAACGACATACTCTAGCCCTTCAACTCCATCATCATCTATTTGGATGACATCCTCATTTTCAGCAAGACTTGGGAGGAGCATATGGACCACATCTTAGACACATTGTGCAAGCAGGGGTTGCAAGAAAAGTTAAGCAAGTGTACATTTGACACCACAAAGATTCACTAATTGGTCTACATCATCAATTGCACATGCATCCATGTAGATCTAAAGAAGATCAAAGTGATGCAAGATTGGAAAACTCTGTGTAATCTCACAGAGCTCAAGAATTTGCTTAGACTACCAAACTTCTACTTCAAGTTTGTCCTTAGATTTTACATGTGTCTTGGCCACTTGGCCAAGATCATGTGTGCAAAAGTTGCATTCCACTAAACATTTGTATGACAATGCACATTTGAGGAGCTCAAACAACGCCTTTGTGGCATGTCTGTCCTATCAATGCCTGACATCATCCACTCCTTTGGGATCAAGATCAATGCATCTATCTATGCACTCAGTTTAGTACTCACACAACATGGACATCTAGTCGCCTATCAATCATAAACATTTAGCAACATGATCTTGCGCTACTCCACCTATGAAAAAGAGTTGCACGTCTTCGTACAAGTAGTCAAACAACAATGTCATTACATCTTGGGTAAGAAGATGGCCATTCACTTTAATCATAAACCACTTCAATTCCTACACACACAAAGCAAGCTAGAGAACACACAATACATGAAGTGGATGACATTCTTACAGGATTTCCATTTGGCAATCAAGCACAAGAAGGGAAAAGACAACATGGTGGTAGATTGTCTCAGTTTTTGTCTAGTTCAAGTACTCATCACGGTATTTGACACGTGCAACCACAACTTCTTTGAATGGGTGCCTCTTTATTTAGGAGACAGCAACTTCGCACAGGGCCTATACCACCCTTGTGCACAATGAAGAGGTTTGCGATTTCCATTTGTCTGAAAAGATTCTCTATAAGCTCGAACATCTTTGTGTTCCTAACGGCATATCACACCACAAACTTGTCTAAAAGGCGCACAACGCCAAGACAATAGGACACTTTGGAGTTACCAAGACACTAATGCACTACAACAACACTTCTACGAACCACGAATGCACAACAACTTTGAGCCCCACACCAAGTCTTCCTTTTGCTTCACCAAGCCCACGAATAGGAAGTTGGGATTGTATACACCTCTTCCAGTTCCATCCAAACCTTCGAAATCTATCATGGATTTCGCAACCAGATTGCCTAAGACGAAGCACCAAAATGATTGTTTTCATTATAGTGGATAGGTTTTTAGGTTTTCAAAGATGGCTATCACGGTTGCTTGCAAGAAGAGCATCAATGTGAGGACACTACACACTCATCATTCAATCATGTTTGTGCGCACTTTAGATTACCAACATCCACTGTGTCTAATCATGACACCTGGTTTATCAGTTGTTTTTGGCATGCCTTGTGGGACTGTAATATCCCCTTCCCATTCGAAGACCTTTGGCCTATTTTGTCAACCCGACGACCAAAGGAAAAATATAAGGGTGGCTTAAGTTATATTTAATTATTATAAAGTGCCATTAATAAAAGAAAAATATATATAGAGCACTTATAATAATTTATATGACTTAATAATTATTAAATCAAGGATGGAAAAGGCCCAAATATAAATTGTTATCCATCCTAGGTGAAAAGGCAACTTGCCTTAGAAGGGGGAATGGGAACATAGAAAGGATAAATGCCCATTTTACTATGTATTTCCCCTAGAAAAATGCGACTTGCATTAGGAGGGAAAAAGTTGTTGGAAAAAGCATTTAATATGGGAAAATATTAAATGCTTGCATAGGGAAAATCCTTGGGAACTAATTGGATATTGTAGAGGTTGTTTTGGGTCTCTTCTTCCTTTATAAGGTGAAGTCGACTTGAAGGGAAAGAGATTCCATACCATTTGATATTTTCTAATTTGTGTCTTAAGCTTGTAGCTTATGCATATTCTTTCATGTGCAGCTGTTGTTTGCAAATATCCATCTTGTGGAGTAAAATCCCACGAGAACCCTAACTTCGGTGGTGAGAGATCCATCCCTAGCTAGTAGGGCATTCTTCGGTAGTGAGAGATCTACCCTAGCTTCGGTGGTGAGAGATCCATCCCTAGCTAGTAGGGCATTCTTCGGTAGTGAGAGATCTACCCTAGCTTGTCAATTTTGGAGCTGAATTGATGCCCTAAATGTGCTGGGCGACCTACTTTTTAGGGCAAAATTAGGGTTTCGTGTTTGCTGTGCAAAAACTATTTTTGGAATATTATTCTTCATATTTTTGTGGCCCAAGATCCAAAGTTTCAGCTCATTTGGCCTTCTCTAGAAAAAGATATTAATTTTAGAAGTTTTCAGCTGTTTAGGGCACGCTGTAAATTTCTGGCAGCATTCTGTTATTCGAAAAATTCCAAAAACAGTTCTATAATATCTGTTATTGTATTAGCAAGCTCCATTTAAAATTTCAAGAGATTTAAGCAAGTATTTTTGGAGTTATCCATTGTTTTCTGTTCGCTGCCCTAGATTTAATTTTCTGCAAAAATCAGATTTCTGTTTGGCTGCAATTTGTCTGTATTTTGCATATTTAAAGTTGGGATTGCCTAAAATCCGTTTAGGGGTAAAATAATGTCCATTGGGGACATTACAGGGACATGATGGATGCACAATTAGACAAGTCTACAACATTTCATTCTTAGACATGAACAAATAGAACTTGTCAAACATGCGCTTGTTCATTTGTTGTGCATGTACAAGTGCGCACATCCACACAACTAATATAATCTTCTCTAGAATTAGAATGCCTACAATTGAGCTATACATGGCTCTACGAGACATATCCTACCAGATGCCATTCGGCAGGCAGTTGCATGTATAGAAAAAAGGAAGTGGACAAAGCACATAAGTTTCCACAACACATTCAACATGTTCACAGGTAAGTTCAAAAGATACTCTCATGCCAACAACAAAAGTACAAAGAGTGTCATGACGCACATGGCACACCTCATGAGTTCAAGGTGAACAATAAGGTTTGGTTACATCTTCAAAAGGGGAGGCTTCATGGGTTGCCATAGGAAGATCAAGCCTTTGCCCTATGGTTCTTACATTATACTAAACGCAACTGTAAAGAGTGCATTTGTTCTTGATCTACCACAATACTTAGGTCTTCATCTAGTATTCAATGTCGAACTCCTTAAGCCATATTTTCAACCTTTTCTTGAGCCAATGGCAACTCACCATCTTTTAGACTTGCATCCTAAATACATGCAACCAGCACCCAAGGATCAAATTGTTGAAACCACAAAAACATGCACTTGCTTAGTCATATGTAAGTTGTTCAGACAATACATTGATCGCACTAAGTGGTACAACCTTCAATAGCATGTTCAATTTCCACAACTAACCAAAGGCGCGGTGGGACCATCACTATTAGGGTGAATTATCCAAGTTCAAGTGTTCTAATCCGCACTCTCATCCTAAGAGGCATGTGCACCCTATGCAACTTGCACACCTTCACGGTACCTCGCCGCATCTATGAAGACTACACATCCTTACGTGCTTCCATAGTGCCAAGAGGCATGTCATGGAACCTTCAAACTTTGCACAACACTTGTGGCACTGAGCAGGCACACAGACACTCTATGCCACATCACACCATTCTCGGTGACACTTCCAAAGCTCGCACCATGTCAAAGCATCCTTCAACATACTACATGCCCAGGAGCCCAAGTGTTGCACCTATACGAAGATGAGCCATTTCATAATCATCCTATTTAGTAATGACTTTCTTGTAATGATATATTGTAACCCATTCGACCCCTAAGGAACACATATCCATGCTTCAAGCATCTAGTATCGAATGGTCATTTGTTCACATTCAAGTCTAGTTAAATCCATTAGGAAGTTTTTTCCCCTTTCTAATCACAAGAATCTTCAATCTCAACCTTGTCGTACATTGTACACATATGTACCATACCCTACTCATTCTCAATGAATATAAGTAGCATTATTCTACTAATCTCAAGCATTTGAATGTGTGATAGTTTGTTATTGTTTTCTATTGCATGTTCTAAAACTCGATAATTTGTAAGCCAAGTTATTGGATCCACCGCACTGCCATACTGTACCCCGTGGTGTGGATCAGCAATTTTCAGAAATCTTATATATTGGAATATTTTGTCATAACTGATTCTATTTTGATCTCGTTTTGAATGATTTTAACAAAATTCAATAAGGAGCATAAGAATAAAGTGATGGATTTTGTTGTTCATATTACGAATATAAATGATGCATGAAATCATCTAGAGGATCGATGATGATCTTGTTAATCAGAGCTATTAGTGAACATGGTCTATCTAAGAGACAAGTCAATGTACAGAAAGGATGACCGATTCCTTTTATGAAGGAATTGATATTCCACATTGTTTAGGTAAGATGTTGGTACCGTGTTTATGGGCTATTTTTATTTCATTTATATCGAAGAATTAAAAGTTATCATGGAGGGTTTGATAATTATATTATTTTTTGAACAAGGGAAAAAATCTCAAGTCAATGGCTCGGTTGTTGATTGCTCATCATTCATCTCTAAGGTCAAAAGATCAAACAAAGGTTTCAAAGGTTCGTGGGCCACAATGTGCAATGACATCACTCATTTATCAGTGAAATCCATTAGTCAAAGGGAAGGTATGAAGCTTGTAATGAGTGATATCCAAGCAAGTCAATGATCATTAATCATAGTAAAGTGATTGCCAAAGGCATTAAGGAGAAAGGAAGGGCTGATGGTGTAATGAGTGACAAGCAAGGTCATCTTGTTGATCATTGATTGCTAATCATCAACGGCCAAATCAATTTAGATATTTGTGGGATCAAATTTGAGAAACAATTAGGCAAAAGTTCACCAATCACACATCGTAGTTCAAGGACTTTGTGGCTTAGTATTCAAACAGGTTTTCGTATTTGTTTTGATGCAAAGGAATTAAATGCTTTCGTAACATGGATGAATTGATCTAAAAAGTTAAATTTCCTTAACCTGGATCAAAATAACACTTTTCCCAAGTGATTTTATCAAAGAGAAACAAATTGTTAAGGGAGGGATGGTCATGCACTAGATTGTATCTTTACATGGTCATATTGAATCAAAGGATATATTGATCACTTAAAATCAAAGGGTAAAGAGGACATATTAATCACTTCTTCGTAGTGTTACGTGGAGACACATGCCCACCATTTACCTTCCGTCACAGACTTCCAAGACGTTTCAAGGACTTGGGGGCAGGGACGAAACACACCCCCCCACAACCCCTGTGAAAGACAAAATGAAGGGGACCAAGACGTTTCCGAAACATCCCAAGTTCTTTGAAACTTGTGGAACAACATGACGCCCTGACATCCCCTACAGCTGCTGAACACAGCAGTCGCAACAAATTTGAAAAAACAAAAAACACTTTACCCGAACTGCAACTAGCTAATTCTTCCTATTCTAGTTCTTTCCGAACTGCTCTGCACTGAAATGTTCTTTTCAGCCCTCTGAGGAACCAGCTTCATTCTCTAAGAATAGATTTTGACTTCAGTTTTGGGTTTGTGTTTGGCCCACTGACTTGTTGGGCTTCTTTTACCTGTTTTCTTTTCTAACTTTCTATTGTTTCAATACAAATTCTTGCAATGAGAAAGCTTCTGGTTTTTACCTGTGAAGCCAAGAAACGCCTGAAGGGGTCCACGTTTCAGCCTAGAAACGTTTCGGAAACGAGAAAGGTTTACGAAACGTGCACAAAACATTGTGGTAACGTCTTTGAAAAATCGATGGAAATGCGTCTGCCCTCGCAACTAGGGTTTCTTTGTATTTGTGTATGTATTTGCGTCAAAACTGCGACTAGGGTTTCTTTGATTTTGTGTCTATATTTCCGTCAAAATTGCGACTGTATCTACAAATTTATTGAGTTTGACAATCCGCCATTGTTATTTGCAACTTGCAGTTTAGGCAGGCAAGACGTCTTTGCAATTGTCGAGTTTTAGTTTTATTTCTGTAAGTGTGAATTCTTCCTTCTCGTGAGTCTTATCTCTATGGTTTTTTAAATAGAATTTTTGGTATATTTATTTAATAAGATTTTCTTTTGTTTGTATTTTATTTTTTATGTTTTTTTAATACATGTTTTATATATTATAAAATATAATTCGAATAATTTTTTTGGGATTTAAGTTTTTTATAAGTTAGACATTATAGTTTATTTTATTATAATATTTTATAACTTATAGAGTATAATTCACTTCTTATACTTTTATTCAATAGTTTTTATTATATAAATTTAATTTAATGTTTTTATTTTAATGTGGTTTTTATATATTTATGTTTTTATATGTTGAATGATGAATCTTTAGAACTTCAAATTTCAAAGAATACAAAATATTTTGAGTGCTTTATAAATTATCTCTTAAGTCCATGGAGTACAATTATAAAATGAGTATTTTATATATATATATATATATATATATATATATATATATATATATTGTACGGACGTTTCCCATAACATTTTGTATCCAAGGTTTTTTTAAAATTGTTGTTTCCGCGTTTCGTACCCGTTTCTGTTTCCTAGCAACATAGGTTTTTACTTTTTCCATTCGCAATCACTTATTGTGGTGAAAAACTACTGTGATGGGAAGCACATAAGAGGTCACCTATAGAAGTCAGTAGTAGCATGGATGCTACAGGGATAGTAAGGCTGCAGTTTTGTAGTTTTACTATATTCTGCCAAAAGTCCCCTGCCTCTTAGAAGGGTGTTGTTTTTGTCTTTGGCCTTCAAATTTTGGTTCCATATAATGTAATGGCCTTATTGCCTCTCTTTGTTGCACAAACGAAATGGCCATGTTTTCCATACAGTTAATTATAAGTAAGCTCATCCATCCCAGAATATCTGCATGTTTAAGTTGTGGACTATGTTTATGGGTTTTCCTTATAATGACATATGTATGCTTCTCATGTTAATTATAATTTATAATGCATCATCGTCATGCAATCTCGAGTCCTCTCACTGTCTCAACTCTCAGCTCTGAGGTAGCATGTTCATTGTTGATGCATCTCAATTCTTTGTCAATAACTCAAAAAAGAATATCGGATTTTGCATTGTAATATTTATATTATGATATTAACAATTTTCACTATCATGTTGTTATTGGATTAATGGTTTCAGCTTATTTTAGTTTTAGTTTGATTAAGATATTTTTTAATTTATTTGTATATTATTTCAATAGTTGTCCCCCCACCATCCCCAAAATCCAAGAATTTTTTAGCTGTTCCGAAAACCATGTCCCTGCGATCCCGAAGTCTTAGGTAACTATGTTTTTTTAGGGAATAAATCAAAAGAAATAAAATGATCAAAAGGTGTGGAATCTATTTTGACCATGGGAGAAAAATTAAGCATGGGAAATATTTAATCGACATGAGATATTTTGACTAAAAAGGTGAATCATATTTGAACTCAAGGTCTTGGGCTATTGGTGAGTTACAAGTAGTTTGTAATCATCAACCCAAGTTTCATTCCCATTGAATTCATTGGATGCTTTCCATAAGTGGCCATGGGGACACCTTGAGGTAGGGTTCGAACTTCTCCGTGTGGACCAAGCGGAACATAGCGGGGCACTCTGAATGCGGATCGCTCGGCAATGCCTCATTAAGGACCCAAGCCTACCCCCATGTCCCACTTAAAGAAAGTACTCCTCCACCACTCCAATTCATAGCTCTGATATAATAAAAGCGTTTACCATCCAAAGTGTGCCAATGAAGTTTGGGTGGATCGGTTAAGATGGACAGTTGTGTCTGGATCCACCCAAGTTCAAATTCCGCTAGGCACAATCCCCTTCAAGGTGATTTACCGGTGGTGGCGGGAGTTGCATCACTGATAGGTTGCGGCGGTTATCGGTGGTGGCAAGAGTTGCATCACCGATGGCCTCGGCTCGTGGTTTTCAACAGTGGTGGTCTTTGCATCGTTGTCATTGGCTGCGGCTGGTGACGGATAAAAATTGCATCGTCGATGCAGGCTTCTTGGTCGATGTTTGAGTTGGTTTAATTGTAATATCTTGTCTATAAAGGACATTGTTGTAGGGCGGGACCCCACCAACCCTTCGGTTCATACCCCTCGATTCATAGCCCTGGTCAAAAGCATTTATCAATCAAAAACAAAAAGGTGAATTATACGAAGTAATGGAATTTTTTGAAAATGCCAATCCTTGGTTAGACTGCAACAAAGCAATATGGCATGACAGTTGTGAAAGATATGTTACATTGATAGGAACAGCAGCTTCAAAAGACTAACTATTTGGGCTAAACACCTGGACACATATAACACTGAACCAAAATCTGCCTGTGGAATAAAACGTGCAGTTGTTTTTCACACTTGACAGACTAAAATAAAAACTGAAACATTGATCATATTTGCTGCAGACTTATAACAATATTGCCCACAAATGTAGATTATCAAAAGCTAATCAGGGTATTTGCTCAAATGAAGACTCACCAATAGCTAAACAATAGCTCCTACCCAAGGTAGGTCTGCTGGCACCCTGGTGAAGGTAAATCAAATACTTAGTCCTCCAAGGCAGCAGATTGCAAGTATCCTCAGGGGTTCCAAATTGGGCCTCTAGTTGTCAGAGTGGCCAAGCCACAGGAGAAGGGTTTTTGTCATTCTCCCTTACACTCTAGAAGGGTTTTTCATGGAGCTTTCTAGGCAAGTACTACATGAGGGTTTTCGTCCTCACTGCTGGTCATTTTGATCAATGACAGCAACAAGCTTCACAATGCCGTATAGTAGGATAAAATTTGCGCCAATGTCTAGGTGCAAATGATGCCTCTGGAGATCTTCTTTTATATCCTCCTTTTGGAAGAACAAGGCTTCAGTTAAAAGAAACATTCCTGCAGACTCTTGGATAAGTTTACCATGAGTATAATACATTTCATTTAAGCCTTATTAAAGACAGCTAAACCCTGGGTAGGTGGGGACCTCATTGGAAGGCAAAGGTGTGAAATACTATCCAATTAAAACATGAGATATAGCATGATGGCAAATCTGAAATATAATCCATTGATCAAGCCATTGTTCAAGCCGTCACTTGCTGTAAGAATCTTGTTATTGCCGATGTGGAGACTTTGAAAAAGGGGAAATTACGTCACAAAGGTCGTCATGGTGAATGTCCAAATCACCAAGAACCTAATTGGTAGGTTTCCTAGAAGGAACAAGTTACATTTTGATAGAGTTTGCTGATTGTTGAAGTTATGCATTATCAAATGCCGATGCTTCACTCTTTCTTGGCTTGCTTCTGTAATAACCTCTAATGTATGCAAGCACTTGCATTTACTATAACTAATGGTCCCTTTTATAGATTTTTTCATCAATATTCAACTCTGTCAATTATGCATGGCTATGACAATAGCAATTCCTACACAAAGAAGATCTCCGAATACCCATTTCCTATTTTTCTGAAAATGGCATACCCATCCCCATTCTCATACCCATCTCTTGGTATATCTGATATGAGTATATCTGATATGAGCATATCTACACATATATTTTATACATCAAAGGACAAAGAACATAATGTAAATTTGTAAAATATAAATATGTGATGTTGCTTTTTATATTTTATTGTATAACATTTATTTGTGTTTACATTATTTATTATTTTTGTGATTTGAACTTGTATTTTATATATAAATTGAATGACTATTGAAACCCTTAACACAATACAGCTCCAGACAGCCTAGTAACATATCTGGACATATCGGATGCAGCCCATATATGGACTTATATTCAAATGCATCCAGATACCGTATCCAGGCCGTATCATTTTTTTTTTCCATATCTAACACAGATATTCGCAGCTAAGAAAGGACAACTCTAGTCCTTACCCGTTTTCATTATCATTTCCAGATCACTTTACATAATATAATCTCCAAGGCATAGTTGCCATATACTCCACCCCATACTACTAGCGCGCGTGTATCCGCATGTCATATCATATGGATTGGGCGCTTCTTGAAGATGACTCAGATACCATACCCAGTCATATCCAGATACCACCCCGTAATTGTGCCACATCAGATACCGCTGGATATGGTAAGCAAGGCAACTATAGCCATATCTGATTTAAAAATTATAAAAAATAAACCAAAACCCCTTCAAAAGGCTAAAAAATGCTAACACAGTAAAAAACTGCAAATGATCTTCTATAATGCATTTTAGTAGCAACAATTGAGGCTTCATCAAACTCAGAGATTTTTTTTATAACTCATTAATTACAATTAATGCCTTCACTGATTTTGTCAGGCAACAATTAAAACCTAACATACAAGAGTTTATAAAATCCCTTAAGCTTATTTAAGTTGAAATGAGTGTAGACATCTAAACTGTAGACATAATCAATTATGATTAATATGTCCCGAAACATCATCTAAATCCATATAATAATTAATCATAAGATTAATAATAATTATTAATCCATTTTATCATATTTACCCCTTTATCATTTATCCCAAATCCTTTTAAATCATTATTATAACCTATCCCATCCTTAATCACTTTTATTCCATTATTATGTCATATCCAACCATATCCATATCAAGGGGCTAAGTCACAAGGTTCGAGTTCGTGTTTATGTTTGACGGGGATAAAGTTCGGTTCAAGTTCCGCCAAGGGATAAAGTTCGAGACAAAAAACATCTCTAAGTTCGAACAATATCTTTTCTATCATTTTTATTTTTTGAAAAAAATGCATAAACATGTATGAGGGACAGAGTGGAGAGAGCTTTTTGTCCACTACTTTCAATTGTTATATGTATATATACACAAATTTGTAAAATAATGCAAAATCATGTCAAAAACTTCCCATGTAAAAAAAAGGGATAAAGTTCAAGTTCATGTTCGACAAGAGTAAAGTTCGGCAAAATTCAAACTTTTTTGATAAAATTTGGAGAACCTTGTGACATAGTCAAGGGGCATTAAAAACTAGTCATATTTGTATCTGGTACCATATCCATATCCATGCAACTCTACTCCAGAGAGTCCAGAGAGATCCAAATTTTCATGTTTAAATATTTGCTTTAGTGATTTAGACCACGTCTTAGCAAGGTACTATCGTGATACTCCAATCCCATTGATCCCCTTGTAATTTGGCACTTTGGATAATACTGTGTTGAATCAGACATATGTTCATTTCACAAACTCTGATATTAACAGTCTTTGGAAATGTTTATTGAATTTCAATCATATGTTTTCATACAGGTATTTACTTGGAAATGTCGATTAGTTAGATTCAATTTTAGCCTAGTTGATTGTCTTCTAATGAGTTATTGCTATCGACTATGATTTAGTCTCTCGTAGCAGGATCCTACTTTTTTGTGTCTTTCTTTCATACATGCAGTCCATGTAAGATTTTTATCTATGAGCTCAAATTGAGTAATTACACCACTGGATAAGGAATCAACCATTGGCTTATATTCCTTACAATTGCAAATAAAATAGATTTCTTTAAGAGCTTAATAGACAAAACTTGAGATTGAGTGTTAAGGCTTAATTTCTTGATCTTTAAAGAGATTCACTGAGATACCACCCTTGTGTTTGACTCTAAAGTGAGGAATTTTGTAAGAATTCCTAAAGTGACTCTTTGAGATTATTGGGATCATAGTAGGAAAACTCGCCAAAAACTCAACGAGTTTTGAAAAACTCACCAAAAAACAAGCAAAACAAGTAAACAGCTGAAAGACTCACCGAAATAGGCAAAAAAAAAAACTCGCCGAGTATAGTTGGAATACTCGCCAAAACTCGCCGAGTTATAGTTGGAAAACTCGCCAAAGACAACATTTCTTTCCTTTTTTGGATTTTTGGTGAAGAAAACACAGGAGAGAATAAAATTTGCCATTTTTGGAAAGGGTTCGAGAAGATGTAGCAGCAAAAAATGCATGTGCCATAACTTTCATTCTGTGGCTCTGTTTCAGGTGTCATTTTCTCTAGAAGTGCATATTTTCTCGAGCTCTACGCATTGATGGCAATATTTTCTTATTTTCATAAAATCCATTTTTGCACCTTTTTGGACCAAGCAACTTCTTGCAATCTTCTGAAAGAATCATGAGCTTTGATCGCTTATAGACAGATTAGTAATTAAAAATATTGGATAGCTTTCCAAAACTTGACAAGTATTCTCCAGTGCTCGGATTAATCGTCCCACCTGCCAGCTTGGTTGCAACCTACTTATTCAAATGTTGACTTCACATATCAACATATGCGTAGGTTTTTTTTTTTGTTATTTTAAGAGTTTTTTTTGTTCAATGATAATCACACAAAGAAACGCAACAAATTGGCTCAAAAAAGGCTCAACGACTTGGTTTTTGTGCAATACAATCTTCGGCTTCGCACAAAAAAAGTTGAGGCCACATCAGAGGAGCTCGTTGATTTGGATGAGATAGATCCATACAGTGAGTGGACTAGGCAAGAAGAGGAAAACCCTACGTTCACAGCGGACGAGATTGCTTCTTTTAAGAGGGAGGCTATAGAGGGAGAAGCACTAGCAGGACTCCCAGGAGATATTGGATTGGAAGAAATATTTGGAGGTGATCTCCAACATGCAACAGAGGAGCCACTAGCACCAACATCTAGTTCCAAGATCGAGCCAAATTCACAGCCTTCTAGGAGGAGCGTGGAGACGCAGCTGAGTGTGGGGACTAGTAGAGGCACTAGACCCTCTCCCCAATATTTCTCTAGATTGGGGAAGAGGAAAATGTAATTTATTGTATATTGTAACTTGCGTAGATATGAAATTTATGATGATTATTTTTCAATGTCAATCATCATAAATTCATATTACTTATTAGCCGGTTGTTGTATTCGCATGATGATGTGATTTTGTATTGTATTTGTATTCAAATCTAATAGAAAACACTTCTCCGACATTTTATGGGCTCATTTGATACATTTTGTAGCTATGTGTTGCTTAAAATTTATGTTTTTTAAAGAAATTTGATTATTTTTTAAGTTGTCGAGTATTCCCGAGTATTGGTCGAATATTGGCGAGTTTTTGCCGAGTTTTTTTTTGGGGTTCTGGCGAGTATTTGGATTTGGCGAGTTTTCCTACTATGAGTTCAGTTTTTCTCACAATGCATAAGAGCCTTCTGCAACGAAATAGATCCTCCATTTTCTACTTCCAAAGATAAAATTAAAGGCCATTCAACTTGAAATTGGGAATGAGAGTACTTACTATGTAAACAAAGGATCTATCAACAAGCAGGACTAGCTAAACAAACACAAAATAAAGGTTGTAATAAATAAATTGGCCAATAAACTTTGAATAAAACACAAATGATAAGGAATTGGGGTTGGCAACATAAGAAAAAAAAGCTCTTAGAAACACAAAATAAAGTTCCGTACAAAACTTCAGCCCAAACTACAAAAGTTTATTATTTGGCAAAAATCACAAGGTTACCCACAAACATCATATTGAGGCCAAATTAGACTAATGACATAGAAGGAATATTTAATCTAGAGGTTCTCTTTGAACAAACATACTCCAAGCATAGAATTCGTAAGGTGTAATATCATTGGACTACACATCAAGGCCCTCTCATAAGTACCAATGGTAACCATCCCAATGCAACCATTGCTGGTTGCACGTAACCATCTTTGGTTACTCCCGGCTCTTGCCAATGTCTCTAAGGACGCCACAATGAGGAAGCCAATGGGCCAATAGTGTCTGCAAAGAGCCAAAGTCAATAAAAGTGAAAAATTAGGTGTATGCAACTTCCTTCCTGACCATGATACTTTATTTGTAATATCGTTCAAAATTTTAGGTCAGCTTTAATGCGACATTTAACCCACAAAAGCCTATATAAGCAAGTCTAATGCACTTAATAACTCACTTGGCATTTTTAAGAGCACCTATTGCAAAATACATTCCAAAAGCATCTGAGGCTCTACTACATCTTCCTAAAATAGCACATCTTTAAGAGCAGGCATTACTTAAGTCTGAAGCACTCAAACCAGGTTCAAGCCCTTTGACAAGCCTCCAAAGGTCCTAGAGCCAAGCAATAGCATGAGCAAGTCAATACAAAGCATTGCCAAAGTTTCTAAGGGTCAAAGGGAGTCAATCTAGCATCAACAAGCAGAATATTGTACATCACAATCATAGGGTATGTAATTTCCCCATTTCAGAATTAATTGATTCTAGATACCCGAAGCCTATTCTTTTTATTTCCTATAGGCTAAGGGGAATTAATGAGGGAAATAAATTAAATTTAAGTGATCTAAGGGTAATCTTATATTTTAATTGGAAAAAGGACACAAATTATATTTTAATAAGTGGGGCACCAAATCAAAAGCAAAATAAAATGATATACTTTCGATATAGGGCGCAAAAAAGAGAAGTGAGTGCATGAGGAATAAGATAAGGAATTTCCATTATGGGGCACCAAAGATAGAAATGTTGCTTGAAAATCAAGTTTTTATTTTTAGATGGAGCGCCAACCTTGGAGATGCCAATTAAATAGTTTTTAATTGTTTATTTAGCATGCATGAAGCTCTAAAGGTGGCGCCACCCTTTGGGGGGAAGACATAAAAGATTATAAAAGCATATTTTGGGGATTATTATTACATCATTTTGGAAATCTATCAATTACTTCATTGTCTACAAGTAGCTTTTGCTTCTGCATCAGTAATAGAGGATGAAAACCATCATTTACACACAGATCTGAGAGCAAAAACCTTCATATCTAAGCTTGGCAATTCCATCCAGGGGTTGTTGTGATCATTCAGAGTACAAATATTCATCTAGTTCAGTTAGGGCGTCATATTCAGGGCTGTTTTAGCATCCAAAACAGCAAAGTACAGCTGATGATTTCTTCAAACAAGCATCTGCAAGGCATACTTTACACTTCCATGGTTGGACACCACCCTTGGGAGATTGAATCTATGCTCAGCACCACGTCTAGAGAGTTCTTGCAAAGGTTTCAGCTTGCATGTTTATTTCTTGTAGTCTTCTACATAGCTAGATCATCAAAATTGAGCTAATAATTGTATACAGATATTCTGGTATTTTCCCTTAAGCGAATTTGACAATAAAAAAATTAATTATATTTTGTCTGCAATTGGGGTTTTTTGTTTTTATAAAAAAAATCAGTTTCTTGTTGTCGTCATAAAAGTTCAAATTTTGATATTGTTGCCCTAGGGTTTGATAAAATATCCAGATTTGTTAGAAATTATTTATCGGGGATATACAGGGTACATTTTATTTTATCTATAGTCACACCCCCTATCTTTGTGTCAAGAGACACAAGGGCAAGATAGGAGGTTGGCTTAAATTTGCATACATGATTACACATATACTAGGAGAACTACATGGAGTTTGCACCCATCTTCGGGGGGATGTAGCTTGAATCAATTCAACACGGGTTGACCACCAGAGTCAGTCCAACTCCACCACACATTGATTTATCTCTTTTTGTTATGTAATTGCTTTGGTAGGTATAGTCTATTTTGTTCATTAATGTTTATTAATTAATTCAAAATATACAACCCTTACATCTTTTAAATAAATAAGAATATACAACACTTATGCCTTTTAAATAAATAAGGAACTAATCTGATAACAAACACTTATTTATTTAGGGTGTAAACAAAAATTTGTGGGTACTCAGTTGAGCAAATACACCGATGTATTCACTGCTTCAACCAAGTAGCACCTATTGATCCGGAGGACGTTCCTGGTTTAGTTGTTTCCTAAATTATCCGAAGCTAGTTGCATACGGAAGTACTCGTCAAGAGCTTTCTGACGCCTTTTGAACGAGGCAAAACGGAGTCTGTATGAAGAAGATACCGTCCACTGAAGTTCAAGTTCAACTGGCAAAAAGTGAGCGCAGGTTGCACAGCGCTAATGTGGCAGAATGAGAACGCACCAAGTGGTAGAGTGTGAACGTCACAAGTGTAAGAGTTCGTCCAAGCAAAAGAATGGTTTTAGCCTCCGGTCTTCGACGATGTCGGCTGGGGGCCCAGCAACCGATGGGGTCCACTTTTTGTATGGAGGGGGGCCCTACCTCCATTCTTCACTATGCATAGCATGTGATTTTGCTTATTAAGCTTATTGATGTTCACAGTATGGTGCATGTGGGACTAAGTCCCAAGTGATTTGCAAATATTCCAACCAACTCGGAGGTAGAATCACATCACAGGTCGAGCTAGGCGGCAAGCTCAACAAACTCCTTATACACTGTGTTGACCAAGCCTTATCTCAACAAATTGTCAAACATTCTAACAAAGCCCGAGTCACAAGGACCAAAGATCAGTGCCAAGCAATCTCCACACGACCGAGCCGCTTTAATGCACAGTCAACAACTGTCGACTAAGATACGTACCGAGCCAAGAGGGCTCACCACCTCAACACTACTAAACTGCATACCAAACTCGCCGACCGGCCAAGCTCGAGCATCAAGCTAACAACCACTTCCAAGTGGCAAATCCGCAATGAGTTGAGTACCAAGCCACCCGGCGAGTTGGCTAAGCCAACAAAACGAAGCAATGCGTGGCTGAAGCCATGTTAAACCATGTCGAGAGAAGTCTTTCAAAAGACTTTTGTTAATTGCTTCTCGCCCAATGTGGGATATCTATCCCTGTTCCAATGCACCAACCCAAGCTAAAGGGAGTATATTTGAACCGAGCCCACTTGGTGCAGAAGGATAAGGCTTAACTGGGCCACGAGCTCGGAAACATTATAAAAGGAGCTCGATAATATATGAATAGACAATGGTGCAGGGTTGTGTTAAGTCCTAGAGCCTTTTTGGAGATATTTAGCCCATTTTAATGGAGAGACGGTTTGTTCATGTAATTTTTTTACAGGGATGATGTAGCATAGACAAAGCAGAGACATATTTGCCCAAGTGGGAGAATTATTGCCTGGAAAGAGAAAATTGCCTCCGGAAGAGAGAAAGCCTATTTTTGAAGTGAGAAGAGCAGGTACTCGTCCAATTTTTGCAAGAAGCGTTATTGGAAACTTCCTAGAAGCTGAGATAGATGTGCTTGAAGGTCCTATTGCTCATTAATGAAGATTTGATGCAAGACTATATTATTTATTTTGCATCATTAATAGGATCGGTTTGTCATTATGCAAACCCTGAGACGTAATCCCTCACGGACGAACTCCATTACCAACTTTGGAGTTTTGTGTCTCTAATTTTCCTTCATTGCTACTATTTTAATCAGTTTTTCATCTGAATTTTAAGCATATAAGCCAAGTTAACGTAATTTACACACTTTACGGGAAATTGGGAAAATGAGGAGAATGAATGTGAAACTAGGTGTATGGTTTGAATTTGATGATTACACTTCAGTTTTGAAGTTTTTACATGCCAATATTAACGTAGTACGTTAATTTTAGAAATTTTAATAGGTGTCCATAAAAATTGTTAATTAAGTCAGTTGCATTTACATCATTTTCGGATCACCTATCTATGTGTAACCTTTTCAACATGCATGCCATAGTCTCCTAAATTATTTAATTATTTCTTTATGCCACTTGATTTTAGCAATGAGTATAGGCAATGGTCAATTGTTGGTGTATACCCTTGCCTTATTGAGAGCAAACATTGTCAAACTCCTTGGATATATGGGGTGGTTTGAATCCCAAGTGGTTTGGAGAATAAACGCTCTAGATGAGGATACAAATGTGGTTGTGGGTGTGTGCAAAAGTTATACTATTGCATGAATCAAAAGAGATATATAGAACTAGAGAAATAAATGTATTTATTTATTTGTGCATTATATACATGGAATACTATTGGGAAGGATGTGTGGCTTCTTAACTTCTATTATCTTCCACCTATTTGCTTTCCATATAATGCTATAGATGTGTACATGTATATTACAAGTCATGAAAGCACAAAGAACCATTATGAAAGTCGTGATGATTGAGCTTCCATGTGTAACTCTTTATCTTTCAATTGCTATGTGGTTGGATTACGGGTGTGTATTGGTCATCGGGTGTTCTGGTATAAAGTGTGCCCTTGAGGAGCCACTTGGCATGGCACATCATGGCATAAAGTATCTACATGGCCAATGAGTTGTTAGAGGTCTTGCCCATAGGCTAAACGGCATAGTATGTTTAGAGGTGTTGCACAAATGATGGAGGTTGCAGCGAGATTATGCGCATGGCATTTTGTAGTGTTGCACATTGCTTTGAGAGCACCGCATTATTGCGAGTGACACACACTACTACAACTGTAGCACAATGTTGTGAGTTGGCGTTGTCTTCTGAGTTGTGTGGCATGTTCCTTAGATTTGTGCATTAAGCACATGGTACAAAGGGTTGTAAGGTGATGCTCGAAGCATAGATGTTGTGTGACATGTTCCCTGGTGTTGCACAAGAAGCGCATGATCCAAAGAGCAATACAAATTCACACAATTAGTCCATGCACTCAAGGCAAGAGCACAAGGTGGCATGATTGCACACAGATCATTCTCCCTTTCTTGAAAAGCAATAGTCTTGATTGCGTTACGTTCCGAACGAGGGGGTGGTGCAAATTTCTCAGGTGTTCGCATGACATGGTTCGAGTGTGGAATCAGTTCACAAACATAGCACCTCTTATTGATGACTAAGATTGTGATATTGTGAGGATTGGAAGTGTACACACCATGGTGGCTATGCATGTACACATGGCCAAAGATGATATCAAAGGCATCAATTGGCACTACATCACAGATTAGTTGCTCTCTGACATGATGGATAGCATATGTGAAGCAACATACTTGCACAATACCCTTGGTGTCACAGGAACCAATCCATCCCAAATGGCATGGACATGGATGAGGCATGGTTGGGAGATACAATCACTTGATGGTCACTTCAAATATAAGATTCTTCATGTTTTCACCATCAAATAAAAAACCTAGTGTCTGCCCTTGCATACACATCTATAAATGGATTTGGCATTTTGCTTCAGCGTCTTGCACTATTGGTGTGCTTATTGCATTGAGGCAGGTAGCTTCAAGATATATGGCATCCACTTCTACGAATGGCTCATCTTCAAGGTCCTCTACTCATGTGTGCACAAGCAAGTTCTTATACGCACATCACTTTACATTGGAATGGTTGCAGCTTTTGTATTTTACGCACCATTTGCTTGTCTTGAAAGGTCGGTTCTTGTCTAATTCGTCTTCCTTGTCACTAACAACATGTCTCACTTGCTCTTCATCTTTGACTCTTCCTCAATGATCACCACAAAGCAATAAGTTGCCCACAGTGTCTTGACCTTCACCAGCTTCAATTTGGACAATGAATGGTCGCAAGTCATTGTGATACTTGAGGACTTTATGTTCTTCTAGAGATCGCGGAAGGCATTGGTGTAGGCTTGGATGGACTGGTCATGTCCTTGTTGGAGTTGTCGCCACTAAATGTAACGGTCTCCATTAACATCTTCAAGATAATATTCATCCTTGAAGGCTTCTAGGAATGTATTCCATGTTGGATTAGACATTTTTATTCTCAAATACCCTTTCCAAAGAGTGTGGGCTTGTCACCTCTTCTTGACCGGCGAAGAAACTTTTAGCAGTGTAATCTTGATCTTTTCTTCATCAGAAAAGTCATCATAAAAGTAAGAATCTAACTAATATAATCAATTGTCTACTACATCAGGCATTTATCTTTCCTTCAAACACAAGAATGTCTAGATTTACTTGGAACCTATGGGGCCTTGAGTACCAAAAGCTTTACCTACTAATGAGGTCAATGGAATCACC
This sequence comes from Taxus chinensis, assembly GCA_019776745.2. Taxonomy (NCBI): domain Eukaryota; kingdom Viridiplantae; phylum Streptophyta; class Pinopsida; order Cupressales; family Taxaceae; genus Taxus; species Taxus chinensis. The sequence goes on from CM034146.1 coordinate 896,115,273, forward strand.
CATTCAAGGACTTATGTAAATTGGTTGAACAGAAATCTCCTTTGTTCTGTGAGTGATTTCGTTATTTCATCATTAACATCGAGTGTATCACATCTTGCACGTGATTGTCCTTTACCATTGGAGCTTTGTTGAAATGGCACAAGAGATGAACTAATGGATCTCATGGTTTGACACCGAGGCTCAAATACCTCGACCTTGTTTGATGAGTCATACAAGATGATTAACCACTTTGATACCTATGATTGGATCCCAAGTGGTCCTGGGGAAAAAAGCTCTAAATGAGGATCTACATGTGTTTGTGGGCCTATGCAAAGGATATACTATTGAGTGAAACAAAGGACAATGATTTAGAATTGGAACAATAAATCTATTTATTTATCTGAGCGTTTTGTACATAGCATACTCTTAAGAAAGATGTATGGCTTCTTATCTTCAACCTATGTGCTTTCTATCTAATGCTACAAACATGTACATTTATATTACAAGCCATAAAGGCACTAAGAACCGTTATGGAAATCGAAACCGTTGAGCTTCCATGTGTGACTGCCAGGTGTGCAGTGGCCTTTAGGTATTCTGGTATAAAACACACCATAGAGATGCCACTTGGCATGGCGTAGTGTCGCACAGAGTATCCATGTGGCTGATGAGTTATTGGAGGTCTTGCGCAAAGGTTAAGCTACACAATTTGTCTGGAGGTGTTACACGGATGGTCGAGGCTGCACTGAGGTTGTCCACATCGCTCAGCATGGCGCAGTGTAGTGTTGTGCAGTATTGTGAGCACAACACAATGCTACGCATGGCGTGCATTGCTATGAGCGCAACACATTGTTGTGAGCTAATTTTGTCTTCTAATTTGTGTGGAATGTTCCTTGGTGTTGCACAGGAAGCACATGATGTCAAGGGTTGCTAGGTGATGCTCGAAGCATGGATGTTGTGCGGCATGTTACATGGCACTATGCAGGAAACGCACAATGTAAGGGGTCATGCATGATGCAAGGGGGTTGTGCAAATTTGCATGATTGATCAAGGCACTCAAGGCAAAAGTGCAAGGTGCAACGGTTGCGCACAGATGAGGGACTCCCCACTCCTCCCATCCATCTGTGCAAAGGGCATTGATTGGGCAGCCTGTCACAAATTTGAAAATCTTCAAGTGCTCAAAGGTTTCAAATTAATTCTTCAAGAAACACACATCTTTCGAGGTTAATCATCAATAAACAACAAAAAGTATCAAATGCCACTAAAAGTCTTGGAAAATGGTTTGCATGGATTAATGTGAACTAAGTCAAGGGAAGCCTTACTGCGATGTGACTTGCCACTTTCAAACTTCAAACTATGTTTCATACCAGCAACACAATTGAAACAAAAAAATTCAATGTACTTGATAGTTGCTAGTCCATGGACCATTTGTTTCTTACTTAAGGCCATTAGGTAAGCAAAACTCAAATGTCCAAACTATTGATACCACATAAAGCTCATTTGTTCACCAGAGACATGAAATGTCGGGTGTTGTTGAGTAGGTACCATATCAAAGAATGTTGCCTTTCTCAAATCCTTCTGCTACAACTCAGTTGTGTTTTGACTTATCTTTGATGAAACAAAAAAATTGACCTTCATTTGTGTCAAATTCAACTTTCAGAATGCAATCAAGCATCTGACTAAATAACAATAAATTCTTCTTCATTTGAAGAACAAATGGGACACCTTGGACTTCAAATTTGGTTATTGTCAGTGAGAGGACTAACACCGTTACCTCTAAGTTTTAGAGAGGAATTATCTCCAGGGTTGACTCTCCCATCACACACGCTCTTTCAGCTGCGACAACCAGTCTCTCCTCCCAGACGTGCTTTATGGAGGAGGATTCAATATACCAGATGTTTTTCTCATTATTGGTTGAGGTGAATGACTGGGCCAGCATCAGTTTCATCATTTATGACACCACCATTCTTGACGATATTACTTTGATGTCATTGATTTTGGTACTCTATCCTTCACAATTTCCTATGTTCTTCTATATGAAACTGCTGTACCAATAGCCTTTGGTGTCATGGGACTTGCCACCAATGTGACACTTCACAATTGTTTGTGGCTACCTTTTTCAGAAAATCCATAGCATCACTGAAATTTTTCTTTGGCTAGAAATCCTTCTCCCCTTTTGTTCGGAAGAAAGAGCATTTACTTCTCCATCATCGTCACCAATGCGTTGTGCTTCTTCTTGTTGAAGTAAACCAACGAGCTCAGGACAGCTAGCTAGCTGACTTTCAATTGAAGACAGTCAACAAAGTAACAAAGAATTTGAATGAAGAACGGAGAGCATGGAGTACGATCATCACCAATCAATCGCCTTTGACTTATTGTTCAACTTCCAATAGTTAGTTCTTGACGTTTGTCATGAGCATCAAAAACTCATTCTTCTTGCATCTTCAGTGTGTGCAACTTCTCCATGACTTTAATTTTGTTGTTTACCTTGTACAGAGACTTCAATTTTGTTGTTTGCCTTGTACAGAGACTTCAATTCAGTGTTACACGGGGACGTGTCCCCTAGATTTTGGTGGCGTCCCAAACATTTCGGGGAATTGGAGACTTGGAGGGGATGTCCCCAATTGTTTTTAAATCTTCAAAAGATTTCTGATGTTTTTACTTTTAAAAAGATGTTCTTCCCTGTTAAGCTGCACGATATACTCAGCTCTTCTCAAGAAGGAACAAATATGTCACTGGAGACCCCAGGTATATCATAATTGTACGAGTATATGATTGACTCAGTAAAATTGATCCCCAGTTTAGTAATGGCACTTCCGGTTCTATTCATTCAAGCAGAAAATTATAAGCAAAAAGAAGTCCGTGTAATTGGCAGCAAAACAAGACCAGATGGTAGTTCCAGCCCCTCTGTAGCATGTCAGATAGTAGTCCAGGAGTTAAACAGAACTAGTACAACCTAGAAGGACATAACTTCAGGATGATAGGAACTGAGCAGGCACGTTTGGGCCAAGCTTCTGACTTACAATAGATGGCTTTCCAAGAAGTTGATATGCAGATTATATACATATTATTCAAACCATGTCCAGGCTCCTCCATTTCCTTGAGGCTTGTTTTCAAAATAACATATCTATCTGCTAACACACAACTTGCAGCCAGTTTGCTCAAATGATAAGGTTCAACTGTCTGCAAAGCATTTTATAAGCCTGAAAATCAATGACACTTTTCCAGGTTCTGTAAAGAAGCAAAGGCCATTAAAGAAATAATATCAACTAGTCTAATTAGCATAGGAAACCGACTGCTCCAATTCATTGTTAATTAAGCTCAGACTTCTATTAATGCCATCTGTAGCAGTGGCTTGACAAATAAAATAATCAGTGAAGAGTACTAGAGAGCATATCAAAACCCATGGCTATAGACAGCTTTTTTAACCTGAAAACAGAGGTACTTAGCCCTGGGAGTTAGGGTGTTTTGTTTAAGAAAAGTCCGTTCTGTGTTATCTTGTAAGTGTATTACAGTTGTGAGAATGTATATAACATGAAATGTTGCAATTCCATTGAGAAAAGGGAATCCTGCCTTCAAATATTTTCAAACCAGGACCGCATTTGGGTCTGCTAACATCTCAGTCCTTGAAAATTACTAAATGCAACTAGAGGTGGTTCTACCCTACAAAATGACCAACCGTGGAGGCTTGAATATGCGACTCTGATTTTGTGACTATACTTGCATCCTCTTCTATTTCCCAATGCTTCAGACTCCGCAACTAATGGAAATTGAAGTTAACAATCTGATGGCTGCTAAGAATGTAATGAAGAAGAATCTCCATAGATGTTACCTCCTTGATAATGGGTTATCCCAACTCATAAAATTAATCTCAGTGATGTGTAACATCAATAGATAAACCTAGTTTTCCTCTTCTAAGAGTAGATGTTGGTTATTGATTAAAAAAATGATTTACTATCGAAAATTTTGTACTTTGAGTTCATTAAATTGGATTTGGAGTAGGATGGTTCTTTAAGGAAAACACTTGCAGGTAAATCCCTTTCCTTCTAATGCAGTCACAGTTAGAGGGTCCGACAAAGGACTATCTTAGACCACACAACCCGCAGATTTTCACAGGGGTGATTTCGCACTGCAAAGATCAGTATGCAGCTTGAAAGGGACAGTAAAAGCTTCTTATATTAATCAATGAGGAAATTATACAGGCTCAGACACAATGTGTTGCAATCCTTATTACAGCTTTCAATGAAGACTCTGCAGCAATCCACTAAGGAATGCAATTCCTGGGACTTAATCCTTACTAAGCTTGCTGACTCGCAAAACTACACTTGAACCAAAATCGACTCACTTAACAATGGAGTTTTTACACGATTCTGCTCAGATACTGTTATAAAGCTCTCCGTTACTTCTGGTCCTTGGCTCCTAAGCTCTCGCGACTATAAGCTGCTTCTCAAGTTCCTTCGCTCCCACAATTTATAGAATCTGGCAGGAGAAGTAAAGATACCTTTACAAAGATTCCACTACTCAATTAGATCACCGTCGATTCAAACTTACTTGTTATCAGGTAATCACTCATGGGGCATTTTCATCCGCTCATTCTGTTGCAAAGAAGACGGATCAAGACTCGCATGTTCAAGTGACAACTTGCTTTAGGCTAATGTGTACATAGAGATACAAGATCCACAGAGTGCATAACTTCACAACGTGCGTGCGCAAAAATTCACGCACTATCTTCACACAAAGCTCCGATCCAAAACTGAACACTTTTGGCTACACAAGACTAAGATGACATTGTGCCTAGCCTTCTTTATTAGAATCAATATTAAGTGCGGGAGTGTGCGAGGATATGCAAAGTTGTGCAAGCTTATTCTTCTATTTTAACTATTTTAAATTTTTGGTGATGGACGATAGCAAGTAAACTCGAAATCTCCAACATCATACACCCGGTAAGAAGAAATATGAGCCCTTGCCCAAGTGTGCTTGATGAGATCTTCAATGGATCAGCCAAATTTAGCAAATCTCAATTGCACTAAGCCACATTACATCCTCAACTTCTTTGCCTCTCCGTTTTACTAGATATTCTTTGTATTCCTTTTTGCGCATTGTCTTTCCTATGCATGAATAGAATTTCTTCCCACACTTGCTCTGGTAATTGATGCCTCCAATCTAGTTCGGCGCAGTCAATTCAACCACATGTCAGCCCTTCATAATAAAGGTACAAATCAGCAATATTGAAGATATGGGAAATGTCTATGCCTTTTGGTAGCTCTATCTCATATGTGTTCATCTCAAACTTCTGCAAGACTTTGCATGCTCTAATCTTCTTCCACTTCAGCTTATCATATGTTCTGCTTGGAAATCTCTCCTAGAGCGGGTGCGAAAAGACCATGTCTCCCACTTGCAATACCTTACTAAAATCAGGCAAAGCCAACATTGGTTGCTCCCTGACTTTCCTCTTCACCTTCTGAAAGCCATATTCCAGGTCTGACGTCCATGGAAACTCTTTCCCATCTCCCTACATCACATCTGTGATCGGTCCACGTATTCTGCTAGAATCTTGAATGAACTTCCGATAGAAGCTCACCAATCCATAGAAACTCCACACTTCAAATATGCTCTTGGGTGATGGTCACTCAACTATAACTTGCACCTTCTCAACATTACTTTTTAACCCTACTAGAGATATCACAAATCCCATGTATACCAACTCCCTCATGAAACTACACTTCTTCAAATTAACTAGTAGCTTCTCCTTGTGCAAATGTAACACTCTCCGCAAATGACCTAAATGTTCTTCCTGTGTTCAGCTGAAAATCAGTATGTCATCTAGATATATGATGACAAACTTACATAGAAAAGGCTTCAACACTTTGTTCATGAGCCTCATGAATGTACTCAATGTGTTAGTTAGCCCAAATGGCATAATTAACCACCCATAAAATCCATCCTACATCTTTAAAGTGGTCTTCCATTCATCACCCTCTCTTATCCTAATCCGGGAATACCCACTCTTCAAAGCAATTGTGAAGCACTGCACTCCACTTAAATAATCCATCGAAGCATCCACGTGTGGCAATGAAAATTTGTACTTTATGGTAATCATGTTGATGGCTATGGAATAGGTGCATATCCTCCACTCACCTCCTTTCTTCAATGCTAATAATTTTAGTACCACGCACGGGCTAAGAGACTCTCTAATCAACCCTTCTCAAGTAAATCTTGGAATTGCTTCTTCATTCTCCATCGGTGTTAACCTTACATGGCCTTGTTTAGTAAACTAGAGATTGGAATTTGATCAATTTGGTAACTAATACTTCATATAGGTGGCAATCCATCTGAAATATCCTTTGACATGATATCTGCTTGTTCACTTAGTATCTCCTCTACATCACACAAAAGTACTTCTTTCTACAATGTTGCACTCTTCTGCTCTTCCGCAAGATTTGGAATGAACGCAAAACATTCACTCTCCTTCCACATATCATTTAGGAATCAACAACATTGTAGGACTTATGTCCATTTCAACACTCGAATCCTTCAAAGGATTCAAATTATACTAACTACCATCCTTCGCCCAAGGTGTAAGTATTTGTGCACCATCATATTGCACTTTCCTATCAAATTGTCAAGGTCGACCAAGTAACACATGGCATATGTCCATGGGTATTACATTGCACTAGACCTCACCTTCATATGCACCAATCTTAACGCATACCTTACATTGCTCATTTGCCAACAGTTGATATCCCCTTATTAACCAAGACACCTTATATGGACTCGGATGTGTAATCCTCCTCAGACCAAGCTTCTCAACCATCTCATTCAAAACAAAATTACCAGTGCTACCACTATCAATAATGACTTTACAACACTTACCTCCAAATTTGCCAATAGTCTAAACAAATTCTTCCTTTGTGATGGTGCATTCTCCACTTTTGTTGCCTTCAACAGCACTTTCTTCATCATGAGAGCTTCTCTACACTTAGGCTCTTATGCACAATTAACAGACAACACTTTTTATATCTGCATGCTCAACATGGTTGCTAGCATCATTCTTCCTCGTACCGTCATTCCGTTGTGCTTTCAAACACTCGCACACATCAAAAGCGTGTACCAATGAATACATTTACCTCTTCCACATCCTCCTCCTCTAAAAGAAGATTGTCCTCATCCCCTTTACACATGACTTTGATGTGCGAGGTACTTGCTTCACCTTCTTGCATGTGATCTGCCTAGTCACTTCTCATTGCTCCACCTTTGTGCAAGAACTTCCCTTTCTCTTGTGCACTGCTTTATTGTCGGTGGGACAACTTTGCTGCTGCCTTCAGTGTACACTAATAGGCTTCCTCTACAAACCATAATCTAACCATGCCCAACTCATCTTGAACGGAAATATGCAATCTATTTAAATACCTTGAGACCTTTTATGCACCACCTTCCTTGTGACCAATGTGAATCATCAAGTGATAGAACTACTCTGTGTAGTCCTGCAATAGAACTACTCTGTGTAGTCCTGCAATAGAACTACTCTGTGTAGTCCTTTACACACATCTCCTATCTCAAATTCTACAACTTCTGAGCAAGTTCAATTGATAATCTGCAAGCAAGAAATTTTCCTTCAACTTGGAAACCATCCTCTTCTGGGCTTTAATCTTCTCCTTTCATTTCCTCTATATCATTTTGAACAAGATCCCACCATAAAGATGCATGCCCCTTCAACTTTGTACAAGCAAAACAAACCTTCTTAGTCAAACTATTTGAACCCTTTATTGACTCGGTCAAAATATTTCTCCAATTCTACAATCTAATCAATCAGATTCTTAGGGAAGAAACATCTTGAATAATTCAGGACATCCATGCATGATCTCCTTCAAATCCTCGAAATAGCCTTCAAATAAACATCTTCAAATTGTTCATCCCACTCTTCTTCATAGATCTCCAATGCTTCATCATCACTCAAATAATTGTCACTAGCTCATCTTCTCTTAACTGTTTCCATAGCTTCAAGTCTCTCATTTAGATCTCTCATAAGATCTACTAACTAAACCACTCTAGGTGGTCTAATTCCCTTTCCCCTAATAGGAATTCCTCTATGTCTGATCTCAATTTCCTCACAACAACGACAATAACACAAGACTGCAACCTACACCTTCTACCTAACAACTTAAGTGTTAGAAGATGCCTGCAACCACTTTCTACATTTACAAATATGGAAAGCAGCAATATGAAAATCACTCATCTACACAACTTAAAATCCTGCTCTGAGACCAAATTATCACAATTAGAGCGTCCAATGAAGGACTATCTTAGAACACACATCTTTTTATATTAATCAATTAGAAAGATATATAGGCCCAGGCACAATGTGTCACAATCTTTATTACAGCCTTCAATGTAGGCTCTACAGCAATCCACTAAGGGACACAATTCCTAGGACTTAAGCCTAACTGAGTTTGTTGAATCCCAAGACTCTACTTGAACCAGACTCAGCTCCCTCGATAATGGAGCTTTTACGCAATTCTGCTCAAACACTATGCTATTAAGCTCTCCCTTGCTTCTAGTCCTTGGCTTCTAAGCTCCCGCGGCTATAAGTTGCTGCTCAAGTTCCTTCACTCCTATTTATCGATTATGGTTGGAGAAGTAAAGACATCTTTACAAAGATCCCACAACTAGATCATATCACCTTCGATTCAGCCTAACAGGTTATTAGGTAACACTCATGGAGGTGTTTTCGCCCAATCAATATATACGTAGTCATACATTTATTCAGTTGCGAAAAAGACATATCAAGACCCACATGTCCGGTGGACAAGTTGCTTGAATTTGATATGAACACAAAGATAAGTTCCGCAGAGCATGTAAATTTCTAATGTGCATGCACAAAAGTTCATGCACAATCTTCACATCTAGCTCTTATCCAAAACTCAACACATTAGGCTACGCAAGACTATGATGACATTGTGCTTAGCCTTCTTTATTACAATCAACACTAACCAAAAGACTGCACAAGGATACACAAAGTTGTACAAGCTTATTCTTCTACTCTAATTGTGTTTGGTGATGCAAGATAGCGAGTGAACCATGATGATCCTGCATCACCTTCACAACCTATCACACGTTCCTTTCTAATCTTTATTTCAAAAGAGATAATTATATTGAGCCCGATACTTATTTTCCTGTAATATTATATCGTTTAGTGTATTCTATGTGATTCATATGATTGGGTTATTATAAGTTTGAAAGTGTCATGTTGAGCCATTGGGAATAATGTTGTGGATACCTGCAATTGAATATGATCTTGAAACCAAAGTTACCAAATACAAGAAACAATAACCACAATAACAAGGTGACAAGAAATGGATTTGCTGTACATATAATATGTGTGTGCGCGTAGGCATGGGCTCGTGTGTGCTAAAAAAGTGGCAGCATCATGCAAGCTAAGCAAATAACCTCATCAAAATTATCAAAGACAATTTCAATTTTTTATAAGAAATTTTTCAAACCATGATTTTGTTTTACTTAATGCAGGTTACATTTACTTTGCACATTCATTAGAAAGATGTTTTACTATAAAATAGCACATTATAAAGCATTGACGTTGTAATAATTTATTACATACCTTATACATATGGAATATGTAGACCATTATATTAGTATTGTCATATTTCAGTAGCCGGCGTGTTATGTGATTAATGATTATATTGTTGGCCTTAAGTAGTTTTGTAATGAATTCGTTAGTAGTTTCGCTTTTTGACGGTCATATTAATCAACAACCCATTTGGTCTTCTTGCAATATAAATAGAGTAGTTTTGTAAGGACTGCGGTTAGTATGTTCGGTTGTTGATGGTTGTGTTAACCAACAACCCGTTGAGTCTTCTTGACATATAAACAGAATGATGTATGCCAGGGAAAGAGCCTCGAGTACCAGGTCCTCCATGTACTAAACAGCTTGTATTGAGAACTGCATATGAATAAAGCATTGACTACTATCATATTCTTCTATGCTGTAAAGTGGTATGTATTTACTAGTCTGTAATCAATATTTTTTGGTATTGCAGTTTCTCTATAAACAGCATCTACCGCTCCAAAGATACATGTTCATACAAGATTTTTGATCCAGAAGGTAAAAATGGTTTAAATTTCAAAGGTACATTACCAACTTTTTTTGAAATCGCATTTAACATATTTTTGCATGGAAACAGAAAATTATAAACAGCCTGCCGACCTGCAATTACACCCACGAACAAGCTTGCCCTAAAGCAGAAATGGACGAAAGCACATGGAGCACTTCTTCACTTTAACAACCCCCCATTCTTATTCCAAATTATGTTGCTGATTCATCTACCTCTTTGTACATCCCGTCTACTTAAGATATTTGTGTTTATGTGAAGACCTCTGGCTATAGATTTCAAGCAGTAACTCAATGTACGGCCTCACACACAAATAGCTGGCCATACATAAATTAGAGGCTTCACCCGATCAATCGGATCAGATTTTTATGACGGTTACGCATCCAGCATTGTCTTTCCCATGCTGGGAGAGCTTAATGTATAAGAACGAAAAAATCGCAGAGTAAACATGCATTACATGTATATTATAATTTTATAAATCCAGTTTGTATAAATTGTAAAGTTATTTTTCGATTCAACTGTGCAGAGGATTTTTTTTATTCCATGCATTTCGAATCTGCTCCTGGACTCATCATCAGGGATCAGGGATCAGGGAGAAGAAGCCTATGCATTGCAAATTTTGACGGTCTGTTAGGATTTTTAGATGACATCACAAACAGTCTGCACACACATTTTGCAGTATTTGAAGGAGAAAAACAAAACGAAAATACAGCCATAAAAGCATCGGATTTAGCCCAATGAGCCGTGCGTTTCTTGCAACTGTGGCAAACTCCAAACGACGATCAAACTTCAAACTGACTAGAAAACTGGTAAACTTAAACAATGGAGATGGAGAGAAAGAGTACCTTTGGGAAGGCCCAAAAATCAGGTCCGAAGAGGTCCTTGATCTGTGGATAGAGGGCCAAAATCTGTTTTCTGCGACTCGCATGGGGTTCCTCACCCTCCGCCCACCAAAACTCCTCCCTCATTCTCTCTTTACAGATCTACACGGCAAATCTCCACCTCCTATGACAGATATAGCTTATATGCCTCGATGTCTCAGATATAAAATGTTTCGAGAAATTCAAATCCCCTTGTTTGATGGTGACATGCACATGCCTCCCCGCCTCGCTCCAAAAGGTCAAAAAGGGAATCGACAAAAAGGAGAGATAAAAAGCGTTAATTTCGCCCTCCGTACTAAAATAAGCCAATATGAGTCCAAAAAAGAAAAATAGTTAAAAGAGGGTAATAACCTCCCCCAAAAAGATGTCTTCTCTAACTCCCACAACAAATATAGCTTATATGCACTTGATTGAAAAGGATGGAGGACCCTGGGATTCTCGACGAGTATAGAGCAGCAGTGCATAGGTTTTATGAGCAGGTCAGAGGAGGACCCTGGGATTCTCGACGAGTATAGAGCAGCAGTGCATAGGTTTTATGAGCAGGTCAGAGCTAAAATCAGAATCAAAGGGGGTACGTCATAATGTTTTGGTATTAACATTGGTGTCGAGCAAGGTTGTCCTCTCTCTCCCACCTTGTTTGGCTTATACATTGACAAGCTTGAAGAATGGTTAAGCAAAACTGAGGGAGGGGGCATACAGTTGGCAAGTTATGTAGTGAAGTTACTCTTATATTCCGTTGATCTTGTTCTAATTTCAAAAACAGCTCAAGGATTGAGGGATCATTTGACAGCCTTATAACTCTTTTGCTAGGATGTTGGGATGCAAGCGAACATTAGCAAAACCAAAGTCATGACTTTTTCTTTAAAAAAGAAAAGAGAAACAAATGAACTTTCTTTTTTAGGGGAGCCCACTAGAAATTGTAACAGAATACAAATATCTTGGGATTGATTTGCATAGCAAGCTTAATTGGGCGACTTGTAGAGCAAAAAGGATACGAGGGGGTTGGAAAACATCTTACCTACTTCAAAATAGGCGGACAGCTGAACTTTGGGATTGGAAAACTAAGACCCTTTTTGGATTGCTAGTCACCCCGGTTGCCCTTTATGGTTGTGAAGTATGGGGAAGTAGCATGTCAAATCATGGGTGGAGACAATTAGAAAGAATCCAAAAACATCTAATCACAAGCACTATTAAAGTCAAATAAACAGCCCCTTTGAGATCATGTTGGTTGAAGCGGGTACTTTCCTGATGGAAGCATCAGTAATAACTCGGGTGTTAAGTTATCTAAAAAAGGTTGAAAGCATGAATAATCATCACTGGCCCAAAATGGTTGTGGAGGAAAAATTAGAGCGTAAAAAGAAAACTTGGATGTAGCAGAACAAAAAATGGATAAACAAATAGGGCATCAACTTTCAGGAGTGTCCTAACAACAATAGGGAAATAAAAAACTATGTGATGGAAAAATTTAGGACTGCCATGTGGACAGAGTAGATTGGTCGAAAGAAAGCATATTACATCAAAGAATTTAACCCCACTTGGGGGCATGATGAAAACACTTATATAAGGGCAGCTATCAAGGGTAAAGCAAGGATTTTAGTGGCTCAACTAAGGACTAGATCACATCACCTTCGATGTGAAACCAATAGATGGACTATACCCAAGGAGGATTGGGAAAGGAGAACTTGTCTTTTCTACAGCAAAGGGGTGGTAGAGACGGAATGGCACTTCATCATGGAGTGTTCAACTTATGATGGTATTTGTATCCAGTACGAAAACAAATTAAAGGTGGAGAGATCAAATGAGTTATTCGAAGAAACGAGACATGAAAAGATTGCGGGTTTTGTGCTCAAGATTCACAGTAGAAGATTTGATATTGAAAAGAGTCTGAAATCAACTTAAAGTCTCAGCTTTTGGTGCCATAGACTCTTCAGTCTCGTGGATGTCATTAAAATCTTTCATTTGATTTCATTTCTAGGTCGATCTTTTTTTGCATGGGTGACCCAGCATTGAAACATTTACATTCTTTGGTTGATACATCTCCATTAACAAAAAGTGGAGAGATATTAAGAAGTGGTTTCACGAGAGGACTTGTAAATTTTATTTGGTGGTGTTTTAAAGTAATTTCAGGATTATTTATAGTAAATGTGGTTCCATGGTATAAAATTTTGTAAGGTTATGTCCTAAATTTTTAGGGGATATATTTTGAAAATGTAATATTTTAATTTATAATAAAATTTTAAAACAAAATTGTTCGTTTATAAATTGACATTTGGTATAATATGTTCCTACAAAATAGAAGTGGGTGGGGAAACTTCTAGTTCCTCCTTTTTACCATCTACTTAATCTCTCCTCCTAAAAATAAGGTGCTCCTTGTCTTTAGAAAAATATTCTAAAATTACATGTTTTCCTACAAAAATCGTGGGACCACCCACTCTATAACAATAGGAGCAACATTCCCCTCCATGGGACCCCTGCCTAATTCTCATTAGATCCTAGCCAAAGTGTGAGGCTTCAACAAAACTCTATTACATTGTTTAATAAAATGTGCAGGAATGAAAGGAAAGTTTTCTACATCACTTGTATCGTATGAAACAAACATGATCACATATAAAGACATCATTCGTAACACGGAAGGCATGATTGGGCTTTTTTCAGTCTTTGATCTATGTGGGCTCCTTATTCAACATGTTTTTCTCCTCCTTTTTCTTTTCATGTTCTTGACCTTTAGCACTAGGGAATCATCGATAGAAACTAATTCATTTATCAAGTGTGGAGAAATAAATGTTTCCATCCAATTAATAAACTTAGGAAGATTGTCCTAGGCATTCTATATGCAAGAAATTCCATTGGCGCAGGAGTTAGATAAGCCTACATCCTTCAACTGCTCCATAGGCTTCCTATGGCTCATTAGAATCACCTTCAAAATTTTCTCACCACCTTTAGTGGCCAATTTTCATTAATGTCCAAACCTACATACCTTAATAGATTTTTATCGTTTTTGCAAGGGGGAGAAACTAGTTGTGGTGCATGGTCCCTTGAGATAAGATTTTTCTTAGGCCCACTATGACTGTGCCTATAAAAGTGCCCTTTTTCCATCATGTAAAACCAGCTTCGGGGGAGGATTATTCGTTGGAATGGAATTATCAAGAAAAAACATTGGAAGTTCTAGTTCCAATTCAAACTATTGAAGGTGGGTAACCTGAGCAGAAGAACTCGAGATAATTAATACATGTTTGTTAACGAGCTAAATTTCGTTCAAGTCCTTAACCAATGATTTTTTTTAGGGGTGGAAAAGGTGTTGGACAATGAACTAGTAAATATAAAAACAAATGAATAACTTTTACTAGTCTAATAAGGAAATGGAGCCTTGACGTGGTCCCTTTTGGTTTTGACAACTCCTTGTCATCAAATCTCAACATAATCAGGATTTACTGAACCAAGTCCTCATATATACCTTGTAAAGTGAACTGATTTAACCCCAAAAAATAAATAAGTAGTGATGGGGAAGGGAAGGAGTTCCTTTAATTATTTAAATATGAGTCAGAATTAGAACACGATGCAGTATTCAAATTATTAATTAATCAGATCATTTTTTCTAGTGCTTGACCAAGACTTGTCCCCACTCTGATTTTTTTCGCCCTCTGATTTTTTGAATTTATGCGTCTCCTGGTGCTGGATCTAATGCCGAACCCTTTTGGTCTGGATCGGGAGTACTGCCCTGCAAACTCTGAGGGCCTGTCTCCCCAACCTCCCCCCAAGGCATGGAATAAAATAGTGGAGGGGTCCGCTTTTGCTTCCCATTCAGAAAATTTGACTCTCGTGCTCTCTAATGGGTCCTTCTCTCTCCAAATCCCTTCTCACATCATGGAGGTTTTTGTAGTATCTAGAGATCTATCCCTAGTAGGTAAGTTGATGGGTCCCAGACCCCCCCTCGAAGATATCAAAAAATGGGCCCGAATGAAATGGAACCCTTGTCGAGCTCTGGAAATAGCTGCGATGCCGAATGGTTTTGTCCTCTTCTCTTTTAGTATGAAGGAAGACTTTGCTTGAGCTCTTTTGGGTGTTCTATGGTTCTTCGGCAGAAGAGGGTTCTACATCAGGAAATGGTCACCTGGCTTCAACCCGCTTATAAAAACAATGATTCAGGCTCCAATTTGGGTTCGTCTTTCTGGGCCTTCCACTGGAGCTTTGGCACCCTGTAGTAATAGAAGGTATTGCTCTATCTACGAGTTCTCTAATTGCAATAGACCAGGCCACAAAGGCTAAAACTAGATTCATTCATGGTTGTTTCTGTATCAACGTTGATGTCAATTGCCCACTCCCGAAATCAATTGACCTCTTATCAGATTTTGGAACCTGGTCTCAAACCATCGAATATGAATATATTCCACAAGCTTGTTCAATATCCAAAAGCATCAGCCACAGAGCTACCGGATGCCCCACTAAGCCTCAGCCTAAACCCAAAACCTAGGTAACCTCTCCCAAGAAAAAAGGAAAATATATTCCAAAGGTTATTCCTGAAAAGACCCCGGTCATCCCCACTTCCAACCCCTCTGCCCTCCTAGAAGGAGATATCTCTATCAACTTCATCTTGGTCACCCTTCTCGACCCCCTGCCTCTTTCCACTTTTGTTTCTATCCCCACGGAGATCTCCCTGGCCTCCACTCCCCCCTCCTCCCTGGTTGTTCCCTTTGTGGTTGTTGTTGCCCCTCCTTCTCTACCTTCTCACTCCCCCCCTCCAACTTGCTCCTCTCCCTTTCCCCTCTCCCCGGTCTTGGCTCAGAGTTTCCTCCTACTGGCTCCACTTTCCTCGATCTACCTTTCCTCCCCCTCTCTGATTCCCAGATCTCCCCCTCCACTCAAACCTCTAAAGACAGTTTGAACCCCTACATGACCCGAATCAGCTGCAAGAAACTTGATATTAGAACTGATAAAGTTCGTGGGCATATCCCAGGAAATGTCAAGCTTCACCAAGAATTAGCCCTAAATATGGCCCAAGGAACACAGAGCACCGTCCCCCATGGTTGTGGGGAGTAAATCCAAATCCAAGAAATGAAGGTGATCTCGTGGAATATAAGAGGTCTTAACTCTCTGCAAAAACAGAGGGTCCTCAAGGATATGAAATTTAACCACTCTCCTAACATTATTATGCTTCAGGAAATTAAACTCAAAATGGATGATAGTCTCTTGAAAATTTGGCATGCCACCTCTTCTGCTTCCCAGCTTGCTATAGGTAATTCAGGAGGCTTATGCACTCTTTGGGACCCCCAAATACATCAAAGGTGACTGCCTTCTTCAGCACCCCAATTTTTTGTGTATTCTCTTCCAAGAGGTGGATTCTGACTCTAATTGGATAGCAATCAATGTTTATGCCCCTAATTTGGAATCTCAGCGTGAAAGACTCTGGCAGG
Organism: Taxus chinensis; assembly: GCA_019776745.2. Classification (NCBI taxonomy): domain Eukaryota; kingdom Viridiplantae; phylum Streptophyta; class Pinopsida; order Cupressales; family Taxaceae; genus Taxus; species Taxus chinensis. The sequence goes on from CM034146.1 coordinate 896,131,668, forward strand.
ACATCTCAAATTTCATAAAAAATTACGAAAATCTCCCTGTGCTCATTATGGGAGACTTCAACTACACCCTCTACCCCTCCGAAAAGCAAGGTGGAGCCCCTACTAATCCCAATAGCATGAAAGCTCTGGCTGACTTCATACGTGGGGAGACTCTCTTTGATATGGACCTGCATGGTTCCTCCTTCACTTGGTCCAATCGCAGAGTGGGCAGAAATCACATTCAAAGCAGATTGGATAGAGCTATGGGATCTTTGGATTGGATCTCTCTTTAACCTGATTTCTTTCTCAGTTCCTTAACCCAAGCGGCGTCTGACCATAGCCCCTTAATTCTATGTGCCAACAACAAGATGAACATAAAAAATCCTCCCTTCAAATTCGAGTTTTCCTGGCTTGAAAATAATCACATGGACCCTCTTATTAAGAGTTGGTGGGATATCAAAATTCAAGGCTCTGATATGTTTAAGTTCTCCAATAAACTTAAGGAAATAAAAAAGCAGCTTAAGATTTGGAAGAGCAAAGTGTTCGGCATCATCAAACTTCGTAAACAAAAGCTGACTCAGGAAATGGCTACCATTTTAGCTGTGATGGAGGTTGAAGGAAGAATGAAACAGCTCCATAAATAAGAAAGGCATCTTCTCAGCGACTTCCACAATACCCTAAAAGAAGAAGAAGAGACCTATTGGAAGCAAAGATCGTAGGCGCTTTGGCTGGATCAAGGAGACCGCAACACCAAGTTCTTCCACATTACAACCTCTAAACAAAAATGCAAGGACAAAATAAGAGAACTGCTAACTCCGGCAGGTAATATTTTAACCTTTGACATTGAGATCTCTAATGAATTGGTCTCTTTTTATTCTAATCTCCTTTAGGCTGAGGCCCCCCCAATGAGCAAGCTATGTTAAAGATGCTTCAACACATTCCTAAATTAATCTATGATGATATGAATGGAAATTTAACGAAACCCTTCTCTATAGAGGAAATTCATAAAGTGATCTTCACTATGAAAGGTGACAAAGCTCCTGGCCCCGATGGCTTCCCTGTTGCCTTTTTCCAAATCTTTTGGGAAATCATCAAGCATGATCTCTTCAAGGCAGTAAACGAATTCCAGTCCAACAACTCCCTTCTAAAAGAATGGAACACCACCTTCATTGCTCTTGCTCCCAAAGCTCTTGGATCTAAATCTATTGCCAACTTCAGGCTAAGTAGCCTTTGCAACACCTATTACAAAATCATCACCAAAATGTTATCCTCTCGGCTTAAACCCCTGATGAAAAACGTCATCACGTTAAATCAGAATGATTTCATCAGTGGATGCTTTATCCAAGGGGTATCATCACTGTTCATAAAGCCATCCACTATGCCCAACACTCGAAGTCTGTGGGGATGATCCTCAAATTAGACATGCAAAAAGTGTTCGACAGAGTTAGCTGGAATTTCCTGATCCGGGTTCTAAAAAGTTATGGTTTTGACAATAGATGGTGTAACTGGATTTTCTCTTACATTGCGACCCCTTGCTTCTCAATCCTCATAAATGGCATCCCGATAGGATCCTTCAAAAATAGCAGAGGTATTCAACAGGGGGACCCTCTGTCTCCTTTCCACTTCTTGTTAATGGTTGACTCCCTCAATAGAGCTCTTAAGGCTGCCAAGAGTCAATCTGGCATTTTTGGTATCAAAATCACTTCCAGCTCCCCAACTGTCACTCACAGCCAATTTGCAAATGATACTCTGTTCTTGAGTGCTGCCTCGGTGATTGAAGCTCGTACCCTCAAAGAAATTTTAGAAAACTATCAACTTGCCTCTCAGCAACTGATTAACTTCAATAGAAGCAGTATATCTTTCCTAAACACCTCTCCTCAAACTCAAAGGAGGATTACTGACATATTTGGTTGCAGAATTGTGGACTTACCTACCTCCTATCTTGGCATTCTCCTATTCTAAGGCAATCAAACCAATCATCTATGGAATCCTGTCATTGAAAGATACCAAAAAAAATTGGCTGCTTGGAAAGAACCCATTCTTAGTCAGGTTGGCAAACTACAATTGATCAAGGCTACTCTTCAGAGTTTACCTATCTATTTCATGTCTCTTCTCAAAATGCCTTCCTCAGTGATTATTGTTGTTGAGAGAATCCAAAAGAAATTTCTCTGGTCGGGGGTGGAAGACAAAAAGTGGATACACCTTGTCTCTTGGAATGAAGTTTGTAAGCCGACCAATCTCGAAGGGCTTGGAATCAGACAGATCACTGATATGAATGTTGTACTGCTGGCCAAAATTGGCTGGGAAGTTGCTCAAGGTAACTCACATTGGGCCCATCTGTTGAGATCTAAATATTTGACGCAAGATGAAGATTTCTTTCTCTCCTCCCTACCTTGCAGCTCGGTTATTTGGAACTCAGTTACTAACTCTCTTCCTCTTCTGCATTCTGGTACCAAGTGGAGGTTGGGAAATTGTAGATTAATTGACTTCTGGTCGAATTGGTGGATAGGTGATAAACCTATGTGCCTTAACCCTGTTTGGGATCCTATCAAAATAACCCTCATCAATCATCATGGCAAGAAAGTTTTTGGTTACTGGAGAGAATCTAATTCAATCCCCTCTTGGCATATTCCAGATTAGTCGAGCAACAGTGAGCTTCAAAGTCAACTTTTGAATCAGTTGAGATTCGCCCTTTCCTCTCTCTATATTCCTTTCTCCTCTCTTGCGAATGATCGTATTTGGCCCCTCTCCCCCTCTGGTTCCTTCTTTGTTAAAGTTTCCTACGACTCCAAGCTCGGGACCAGATCTAGACCTCCTCTCTACAAAATTTGGCCCAAAGAATCTATTCCCAAAATTAGCTTCTTTGCCTAGCTCTCCTTCAAGAATAATTTCCTATCAAGAGATAACTTAAAAAGGAGAGGTTTCTCACTTCCCACACATTGTGTTCTTTGTTGCAAAACCTTGGAGTACTCCTCTCATCTCCTTCTTCATTGCTCCTTTTCCCAAGCTATTTGGAATTGGCTTTTGTTGCTTTTTGGAGTTGTTTGGACTTTCCCAGATTCTATTCATGATACCCTTATTCAATGGTGTTCCCCATTCTCTCACCTGGCCCTTTCCCTGGCTTAGAAACTTATCCTCCCCCATGACCTCTAGGGTATTTGGAAAGAGAGAAATAAAAGAATCTTCAAAGACCAATGTCTGGATCCTAAGAGGGTGGCCAACCATTTCGTTATTCTCTTCCAAGACAATCTCAATGGTTGCTTATGGAAGAAATATCAGCAAAAAATCCAACTATGCAATAACAAGGAATGGTGTCAATAGTTTACGATCCTTCCCATGGCTAAACCCTCTTCCTAGGCTTGTTCTGTTGTTTGGTGGCTCCCTCCTCCACCGGGTTGGATGAAACTTAACATGGATGGTGCTTCTAAGGGTAACCCAGGGAAGTCTGGGGGGTGTGATCCTTCGAAATTCGGCTGGTTCCCCTCAAGCTGCTATTGTAGTTAACTTTAACTTAGGTACCAATCACCGCATTGAAGCCTTAGCTATCCTTAAGGGGCTTGAGCTGACTCTTAAAATTGGCAACGATCGCTTAATTGTGGAAAGTGACTCTCTTGATATTATAACTCTCCTCAACTCGGAAGACCCAAGACAATGGACTATTAAAAATATTATTGTTGATATCTGTCTCCTCCAAAGGAACTTTCAGCAGATCAAATTCCAGTACATTCTCCGGGAAGGAAATAAGGCGGCGGATTATATGGCTAACATTGGTGTCCTCCTTGATACTCAACAAATGTGGTTAGAAAATTTCCCTACCAATCTCCTGCAAATTTCCCATAATGATTGCTCATTTTCTAGCTAACACGCGGAGGTGGGAGTCTAATCCTTATATCAACAAGATTACCAAAAAGCATTACATCCTTGCCACTGACGATGATCATGATTATCATATAATTTCGAAGCGACACTCTACGGAGCCGAGCACATGGGAAGAGAATTACTCCATTCGTGTGGATATGGGTTTGAGATACACCATTTCTCATCATAATTACCTCTGGTATAGGAGAACGGGTGATGTAGAAGACTCCCATAGAAAATGCGAGCCTTTTAAAGCCAACTCACGTCTCCTCACCTTGATTCATTTTCACAGATTCTTCACTATGGCAGGGCAACTCAAAAGGATTGAACCTGCTTCTTGCACTTGTCTGCCGGAGGACCAGGAAGTCTGGAACATTCTTAGAGACAATGGGGTAACTACATTCCTGGAAAGAATGTCTGAGTACTCGGCTTTGGTTTCTTATGGCGCCTTGGTTACCTGGTCCCACGGCAGGGTCCATATTGGCAATACCCAATTCACCATCTCCACCAATGTTGTCACCTCGGTCACTGGCCTTCCCACCTCTAGGGTTTTCTACTTCAAGAGATATTTGCAAGCAGAGCTTTAGGATTTTATTGCCAAAGGTGAGAAGTTGACAAAATACCTTTCTGGTTATGTTTGGGAACCCTGCTTTCTCCCTGGGATAGAGTTGCAGAGGTTATTATGATATATTTCACCATTGATGGGTGTTATAGCTTGGTCTACGGTCCCCACTTCTTCATTCTCTCTCACTTACGCTGGGGGAAGAAAATAAACCTATCAGCTTTTCTATTCCAGTCGCTCGAGCACTACATTAATCTTTCTAGGGAGGGAGAAGGCCCCATTCTGCATCAAGGCCTTCTATACCTCCTCTTCAAATTCAATGCTTCCCCTACTGAGTTGTGCCTTTTTCCCCCCAAGTATGGTCAGCCCCGTCGTACCCCCACCTCTTCCCACATTCCATCCCCGGCTTCCCGTCCCTCTTCCAGCCATCACCGCCGTCAACAAGTTTCTTCTGACACTTACTTTGATGTCGCCATCATGGGTTCCTCCTTTGCGGGATTTGCTCCCCCTATTTCCTCCATTTGTCCTCTATCCTCCCCTGGCCAAACTTGTCTTGAGGACCATGTTATTGTGGTTATGTTCACTTCTTCCCCTACCTCTAGCTCGGAGCTCCGTCTCTCGAACACTCTACTTGGTTTAGCCAAGCTGTATCATAAAAAACCTCGACACCGGTCTGATTGGCTTGGATGTGGAGCTGAAGGAGGAAGGGCTCAATTTTCAGCGTGGTTCTGAAAATATCATCATGGAGGATTGCGAAACCAACCCTCAGGATGTTTAGATGGATGTTGTTCCTAATTAGGAAGACATTGCGACTGGAAACATTGCGAAGGATAAAATGACTGTTGACTCTGACAACAATCCTAAAGATCACCATGTCGAGTTGGTGACATCCATTCTGGCCAAGCTTCAACGTTTCTTCTCTGTTCTCAAAGCTTGGGAAACTTTCACTAATAACAACAGGGCTACCTTCACCAAAGATTGCTATGAACTGTTAACTCTAACAGATCAGCTGGCCGAAGAGTCAGGTTCTATCTAGGCCAAGAATATTGTTATCGAGTTGAAAAAGCTTCGTTGATGTTTGTTTTTTTGTTTTTGGTTTTGTTCGGTTCCTTGTTTTTTGGGAATTTTCATGGGTTTATCTATATGTAATCATCATCGCTTAATCTAGCCGCTGGGATTTTGTACAAGGTTGTGGGACCTTCTCAAACCCTCACTTTAACCTCTTTAAAAAAAAGATTAATCAATCATTAATATTCACATTTGAACACACGTAGATCATTAGAAGATAAAACCATTAGAACATGTGCCAACTATAAGAAAACATAAGAAGATGAGTGCACTTAGCTCTTTAACAGGTTTGTAACTTGATATGGGTGTTAAAAGGGATGAATTGGCTAGAAATATTTTATAGGTGCTTCATTTGTAATTTTAGAACTATAATGTACATAAAGATGAAATTGTTCCTTTTGAACCAAACCATTTGGCGGTTTCGTCATGTTGGGTTTTTAGTCTGGGCTCTAAATGGTGTTATGTGACTTTATGATCTTATAAGAGTGAACAATATATGATTTGACGTAAAGTTTTAGGTCTGATCAATGAGTAAAACCCTTCATAATCAAATAACTTGACCACAAACCTTAACCTAGAGAAAACCCCCTACAAAACGCTAGTGATTGGGTTGAAGTGTAATCCATACACCACCTACATTGGCACTACTTGAAAGAGGCCTTTAACATATATAGTTCCCCGCCTAGATATGTAACATGATACTGCATGGATGTAACTATATTTTTTTATTGATAAATGTTTTAAATGGGACCATACCCCATGGAACAAAAGGGCTCAAAATATAGGATATGATAAGCATAAAGTGCATTGGTTTTTTGATATGTGGGGGCCACACCACAACAAGAAAAATCTAGAAAGAAAGCTAGGTAAAACAATAGAAGAACGAGGCAAGGGTAGACTGCAAATAAAAACCCCAATAACAACTAAACAGTAGCAAAACAACAACTGTGTAATCATAAAATAACAACATCAAGGCAAAAAGATCACAGAAAGGACACAAGACTGTTATTTGAGAAACTTATTGAAAACCTTCTGAGCATCCTCCAAGGCCTTGTAGAGGTTGAGGGTAGTTTTTTTGTCTAGGATCTTTGACAACTTGATGTTAAGGCCTTCTTATTAGCCTTACCTTCCTTCCATATGTCCTTAGATATGCCACTGATGTCACATATTTGTTTCACTTGAATATAAATGAAATCAAATAATGCTTTATGCATGGAAATTTGTTTTAATCTTCTTATTAACAATTTGTTGCATTATGTCCTCCATGCCTTACTAGTTCTTAGCTAGAATGTCAATTTTTCTCCTCAAGTTTAGGAGTAAGTTGTAGAGTCTAAATTATCCTTGTTACCTTTATTAAGTAGGAATTCAACATTATCTTTAATTCCCTTGATTGTTTCTACCCGTAACTTCAATTGGGCTCTCTATTCGTTACTATGCTTGAGGGATCAAGGGAAGATTGGTTAATATTAAGGAGTATTTTCAGCCCCATCTAGGTCATTTACCCTTCGCATTACTGCTCAACAACCCTTTTATCAGGAGGATGGGAAGGGGAGGAAGAATGAAAGTTAATATTCTTAGTCCTGTAACCATGGGTTGTTGTGGAGGAGGAGGGGCTAAGGGGTGAGGGAGGGTTATTAACAAAAACATCATGGAAGTATTGATTCAAGAGGAAAATAACCCCCTAGTGAAGGACAAGGCCTCTCAGATGATCTTGGACATCCAAAATGGATTTTTCTAAGGAATGGAGGATGTAATAGGAGAGGCTTACCTTTGGAGTGTACCTGAAATGGTTCAATAGAGACCAGGTGGTGGAGAGGTAGAGTAGAAAAATGGCCCTCCAAGGTAATATACCTGACCACCATCTTAGCAACATCAACATACAGAGGATGGATAGAACGAAAAACAAACCCATTTTTCCAATCTTCAGGGTTTCATCCCCTTCCACAATACCTTTTCTCTTATGCATCCTTGTTGAGTTTGTTGTTGTAGAATTTTATTCCATCCATTCCTAAACCAGTGATAAAATAAATCAAACTTTTGGTGATGGTGAACTCCTTACCTTTAAAGGTAATTTCCCTATCCTTCCATTTGCGGGAAAAGGTCATGGAAATATGCATGTCATGCCCTTTAATCCTCTGCATGAAGTTTGTTAAACCATCCATGTCGAGAGCCTTCCATAATGCTTTATTTTGTTTCTATGATGGGTCGAAGATAGGCTCAACACGGAAAGGGGGGCCACCCATTCTGGAGAGAATAGTCAGACGCAAAGCCTTCACAGACTAAACACATCTAAAATCTAGCTTCCCAACAACATGACTACCGAAGTATAAATGAAAAAAGCAAATAGAAAGGAACCATTTGAGAGAGATAACTCTCATATGTGCGGGGTGCACATTGTAATTGATCCTCACATGTCTTTTCCATTGGTAGGTACTATTGAAATGAATAGGTGGCCTTCACATCCTTAGTAATGATAGCCTTAGTTGTGTGAGAGATTTCATTACAATCATGCCATAATTTAAATTGTTTAATGATGACACCTTCATTAGCTAACGTGTCAGTAGCACTATTCCCTTCCCTATACGTATGGAAAATATTAACATTGTTAAACTCTTTGTAAATTTTATTGGCCTCGTTGATAAAGTCTTTGATGGTCCAGCTAGGGGGATGAGTGCCTTTGATATTATTTATAATGTTAAGAGAATCACCCTCAACAATTAAATTATTTACCTTGTGTTCTTTAGCAGTTCTGATACCCTAGATAGCATCGAGGGCCTCAACATAATGATTTGATTGAGTGCCCATGGGGCCTATCGAGGCAACAAAGGGATTATCTAGATGATTTCTAATTAAGCCTCCACCACTCGCAGATCCATGGTTGCCATTAGAGGCACCATCAAAATTTAACTTGTGTTAACCTTCAGGTGGAGGAATCCATTAGAGAAGAGATTTGTCAATGCTGGGAGTTTTAACTTGAACCTTATCAATATCAATATTCCATGCAATCAATAATATCTCCTCTTCCTTAGGGTATTTTGAATTCTTAGGGGGCTTGAATTTCATAATATTCTCCTTAGATTCAACAGTAATCTCACTTAGAAGCCTCTTGCTGGATTTCTTAATATTTTTGAAAATGATAGAGTTGCGAACCTTACAGATTCTCCAAAGATTCCTAAGCATGTTATGCTTGAAAGGAGGTTGTCATTGTTCCCAAGATTAAACTATATCATTCGAGAATGGCTAGTCAATGCCAAATATAGCAAAAATGAGTTCCACAGAGCAACAACAGAAAGATAGTGCAAGAAAAGGTGATGTATAGTCTCAGCATCCTTATAATGACAACACATATTAGGCATGTTAAAGCCTCCTTGATGAGGTTGTCAATGGTGAGTATGCTCTTGTTCAAGACTAACTAGAGGAAATGATTGATTTTAAGGGTAAGTTCTTTATACCAAATTTTTCTCCAGTCAAATTCACATGGAATTTCACCAGCAAACAATTAGTACCCAGTTTTAACTGAATATTCTCCATCAAAGGAATGAGTCTAGATGAACTCATCTTTGGATTGAATCTAACTTATTGGGATGTGGCTGAGAATTCTTTGGATCTCCTCAATAATAGCTCCATAATAGGAAAGATTAGTATTTAGAATCTTCCATTGAAACCTTCCATTAACACAACATATGTAGTCAATAACTTTGTGTCCAACTGTTGTTGTGAGGTTGTTTTTGAGCTGTTCCCAGGAGTTATTGATCTTAAGGCTTTGAAAATCAGCCCAACTATCTTCCCAAAAGAGAATGTCTTCCCATTCCCCATATTCCATTTGTATCCTATCTCCAAGACCCTTCTAGTCTTAACTAGATTATTCCAAAAGATGGATACATAGGGGAGAGTTTCTAACTTCAAGAAATTTTGAGATTTTCCTTGATCAAGATATTTAGATCTGATAAGATCAGTCCATGGGTGATCTTCTTTTAGGAGCCTCCATCTCATTTTGGAGATGAGGGTAGTGTTCATTGTCCTGATATTTTTAATCCCTAAGCCACCCACTCTTTTGTTTGTGAAAGCCTTGTCAAGCCACTAAATGGAACCGGTTTTTCTCCTTAGTGTCCATCCATAGGAAGTGATTGTGGATTCTCTCAATCCTTTCAATAATAGGAGAAGGAATGAAGAACAAAGACATGCTATAGATAGGGAGGTTTTGCAACGTGCTCTTGATTAGAAGACATTTTCCATCATCATAGAGTATAACTCCCTTCCATCCGGCCAATTTCCTTTGGAACCTTTCAAGAAGATAATTCCAAACATTCATAGAGACTTTGTTAGTACCCAAGGGAAGACCAAGGTAAGTAGTGGGGAGAGAGCTTATCTCACAACCCAAGATGTGAGCAATTTTCCTTTGTCTATTGGGTGGGGTATTGGAGAAATAGAGGGAGATTTTGTCAAAATTAGTCTACTGACCCGAAGCCTCCTCATAAGTTTTTATAATGATCTTTGTCCTCTTAACTTCAAGAAGAGAATCTAGAAGAAGAAGAATAGTAACTATATTTGATAATCCACTTGATAAGGTTTTATAAAGACTTGGATTGCTTGTGATTGACTCAAGTTTAAGGGCTTTTGATTTAGGAAGCTTGACTCTTAAACTTAGTTTGGAGTGCTTCAGACCTGTGTGGACGCTACTCCAAATTTATGTTGTTACTTTAGGGAATTTTAGGAGATCTTCATATACCTTTTAAGAGATTTGTACTTGAGTGTGCAAGGTGCATGTTAGGTGTTTCCAAGTGAGTAAATGAGTGCATTAAACTTGCTTGTACAGGGTTTTATGGATATCATTTTACATTAAAGTTGACCCATTGTGAAAGCACTGACCCATAAAAGATATGAAACTAAGAAAATTACCATTGGGTGACCCTAGACAATATCACTCAACCCAGGATCGAATTATCCCCAGAACCAAACCGTTGGATAGTTTGGTCCAGGAGTAAAATGCAACATTCTGAATTTCTATACATGACAATCAAGATAAGTGGACTAATTATGACTGATGTAAGCATTTCTGCAAGTGATTGAGCGATGTAATGAGGAAAGAAATTCTTGTAATATTACTAATTATGAACTAGGATATAACAACTAAGCTCAAAATAGGTGCACAAGTTGCAAATTAAGGGATTAAGTCATTACTAACATTATCAAGTGATAAATTACCAAATTTTTGTTTCTACGTTTTCCCCCATTTAAGCTAGGAAATGATTTGTTTGCTTACAAGAAAAGATACCTGAGTGTGTGAACACCCATTATATTTGTTTAAGATGATTGATTGCAAAATCCCTGAAGTTAAACCTACAAGATAAAGTGTATTTAATATCCTTGTAAAAGAATTGAACTTTAACTCAAAATTGAAATTGAACTTAAATCTTGAGAATTGAAATTGAACAAAACATGGAAGGAGTGCACCTATTTACCTTTGTGAGTGTAGGATATTCTTGATTAAAGCAATTGGAGAAAGGTAATCAACTTACACCAATGGAGCATTAGGGGTGACCAATCTCAAAATTGCAAGAGTAGTGCGAACCAAAAAGGCAATTGGGTATCCCAAAACCGAAGTAACCAAAAGGATTGGGGCTTTTCCAACACATATAATAATGGAATAAAGTTGGGTGTCTCTCTATCCCAATGACCTTCAAAGGAGACTAAGAGTAATGGTGCCCATATGTGTCACTAGACCTAAAGTAAAACCATATACCTAATAAACCCAGAGTAAACCCATCTACACACAGAACTACACCACTATGAATGGATCTGTATTCCAAAATGTGAAACTCGTGAAAAGTCAAAAGGGAATGAAGTACACTCATGCCTCCATGAATTGTGTGAGTGTATATGCACTACGCACTTAACCTTAGGTCATATATCGGGATATGGATAGTCAACACGTGGCTAACGTAATCTCTAGCTTATCGTATCATATTTATTTATGCTTTCATATGCTCAGTGGGTCATCCTTGGTGATTTGCATAGTGTAGTAGGGTATATATACATGAGTTAGAGAGTAGGATATTATCATGATATCGAGCACTTTAATCTTATTGTAGGGTTTAGAGGTTGCTCCCTCAAAGTGGCTGAATCATTATACTTGCATAGTGTGATTGTTGTTCTTTGGTGTTATATTTATGCTTATACTCATATCCATCTAAGTAATTTCAATACAAGTGGTGTCATAACATCGGTATGGCCAAAATTAGGTCAAACCCCTAGTTTTGAGGATTTGGCTATATCTCCAAAATGTTGGTAAATTGTTCTACAATTTTTTACTAAAGTGGAAAAATAATTCAAGTACGTTGCTCCCCAAATTTAAAGATTTATTGAATTATTTTGCACAAGTTTAGCCATTTTAGGGGTTTTCATAAAATTGCTCCCTAGGATGCTATTTGTGGAATTTTTATAAGTTTCTTATATTTTGGAAATATTTTAAAAAAAAATAGTTAGGGCTTGTTCTTGATATTTCTCTCTATTTGGCCAATATTCATATGAAATCCCAAACCCTAAATTCCTGCCATAATCCTTATATCCCAAGACCCAAACCCTACTAATTTAAATAAATTTAAATATTTATCAAAGGACCAAGATCAAATGAATATAACAATGACAAATAAGATCTAGCATGAAAAGTCCAAGCAAGTGTTTAAGATATGATATGAGAGTAACTTAGCTTATATAAGGAGATTTGGGCTAATTTTGAGCTAGAAACTGACTGAAACAAGCTTGATCTAGACTGTATACGTTCTATCTAGAAAATTGAGATCTAGAACCTCTTTAGACATGACCACCCAGATGAGGAAATGACTTCCTGGGCACTGGTGTCTGAACTAGGCAATATTGTTCGGGTAATAGCTCTACTTCTGATATTTTCAAGGTTTAAATGTAGTTTCTTCATTTCATTTTTTGTCACATCCATTTCATTGTAAGGTTCCTTTGTCGCACATGTACCTACAAAACAAACCCTTCCTAAATGCACAAGGCTCAAACAAACATTATATGGAATAAATAATGCATATGTTTGAGTTAGGCTGACCTCAATGACCACCCCAATGTGATTTTCACTGAGTGTTACACTACATTTTAGACTCTAGGTAGTTCTTGTGTGTGTGTGATTTGAATTGTGTCCCTTGAAGCTAGGTTTCCCTTGTGCCAGTCACACCAAGATAACGAGCTACAACTACTTTTCCCCCGAGATGAATGTGTGATATAAAATTCATAAATATCCCTTCATATACAGTGAATGATGCAACCCAAGCATTAAATAGTAAGTATTAGCCCCAAATTCTCTAGCCCGAAATGATAGTGAGTAAGTGTGTGTGTGTGTGTGTGTGTGTGTGTGTGTGTGTGTGTGTGTGATTCTCTTTAACAACAAGAAAAGTTGACCCAAAGTAATAAGAAATATTTTAGAAAAGGTGTCAAATAATGGGGCATATGAAAATCAAGAAAATGAGGGAAAAGGACAAAAGTGCCCAAAGGGGACAGTAGCGCTTGGGCGCTCCTGTCCCTAATGGGTGGTATTGTCTAGGATGCTCGTAGGATATAATAGTAAATACAGAGCTGGGTCATATGTTGTCTAATTTCCAAGAGTAAATTGGTCATTCTAGAAAAGAAAATAAGAATAGTGTGTAAGAGGATAAAGTAATGTTAAAGTAAAACATTTGTTGTTAATGTCTAGTTTTCTCACTTATGAATCATGCATATGCCAACATACTTAGAGGCTTGATGTAAATAGGAAGAGCGTGATTTCATGACTACATCTACATCATGACATGGAGGTCAACTAGAGGTCAAGCCACTTTAGGAATGACTCCAAATAAGGAAGATATGGACTTGGAAACTTTATCTTCTTGAGTATCAGAGGTATTTAACCAATGTTAGGAAAGGGTTAATAATATGGTGAATAAGGATGACTTACACCATGATTTTAAAACACTGAAAGATAAAATGGAAGATAACCTTCAAGCACTAGGAGGTAACCTTGACCAAGGTCTTCAAGTAATGAAGAGTGAAATGGGGTTGGGAATGGAATCAATGAGAAAGGAGACGGTGAGAACTCTTTCAAGTATGAAGATGGGCATGAATTCCCATTCAAGTCACATGGGTTCCTCAAACAATATGCACCCATATCTAAATAACACCAACCAAGGAGGATCCTCTGCACAACCTAGTGGATATTATAGCCAGTGGCATAACATTATTTCAAAAGTGGAAATGTGTAAGTTCAATGGAAATGATCGATTCACTTAGATAAACTAAATGGCTTTTTTTTTACTTTCATCAAGTCCCAAGTGGGAAGAAGGTGGTAATGTCATCCTTGAATTTGGAACCAGAGAAATTTGATTGGTATTGTTGGTCGTACACTTAAATGAAGAAGAAGGCTTTTAATGTCACTTGGTCAATTTTTATGGAGGAGCGACAAACACACTATAGTAGTAGTGTGGACAAGAATTACTTTAGCCAATTGGAAAAGTTATAGCAAATAGGGTTAGTGAAGGATTATATTTAATAGTTCCAAAACGTGTCATTGTGTGTTGATATAATTTCAAATGACAATCTGAAGGATATGTTTATGGGTGGTACAAATGTTTGATCTACTCATTGTTTTTTATTCTATTATCATGGCATGTACGGTGGAGGAAAAAATCCTTGCAATGAAAAGGAATAACTTCACTAATATTAGAGATCATAACACCTCAGTACCATCATTCCCTCAACCTACATGGTTGAATCCATGATAAATTAAAGAGAAACGAGTAAAATGGCTATGTTATACTTATGATAGAAAATGGAGTAAAGGACATAAATGTGTCGAAAATAAATTATTCTACATTGAGAGATTGGATGAGGAAGAGGAAGGGGATGCAAAATATGGTGAAGAGGAAGATGTTTCTGAGATCATAACCAAGGAATCTCAACTAGCTATGTCTTGTCATGTAATTTATGGCATTAGTACCCCACCAATCTTGAAGGTAGTTGAGTTCACAAAGAAACTATGGGTGACGATATTGATTGACTCTGGAAGCACTCACAACTTCATCAATCATAAGTTGGATTTGCACTTAAATTGCTTTGTTTATCTAGTCCCAAAGTTTCAAGTCGTGTTGGTCAATGGTGGTACAATTAGTTGTTCAAGAAAATGCTATAATATTAAGCTATATGTGGAAGATTACCTACTAGAAGCTCCCATTATTCCATTTTAATGGGGGTGTAGAAATTGTGTTAGGTGTTCAATGGCTTACTACATTAGGAACCGTTGAGATGAACTTCTAGGAATTGTTCATGTGGTTCCATTATGAAGGGAGGACTTTTGAGTTACGAGGGATGCAGGAAAAAGTTTCACAATTGGCAAGTTCTAATCAAATACATAAACTACTTAAAAAGGGTCATGATAGGTTCATGGCAAAACTATTTTCACTCGAAGGTCAACCATAAAAGGGAATTATACTATTAGATCTACAAAAAATGTTAATAAGCACTCAATTGTTTTTAGGGATATACCGAAAGGATTACCTCCCAAAATAAATCATGATCATGTCATTCAACTAGTACCAAGAAGCCAACCACCCAACATTCGACCTTATAAGCTCCCTTATCTACAAAAGAGTGAGATTGAAAAGTTAGTACAAGAGATTCTGGAAGCATGTATTATTTTCCATAGTCAAAGTGCTTACTCTTCTCTAGTGTTGATGGTAAGAAAGAAGGACGAAGGTTGGCACATATCTCTAAATTATAGGGAGCTCAACAAATACACAGTGAAAGATAAGTTTCCTATTCCTACCATTAAAGATTTGTTAGATGAATTACACGGTGTTGTTTATTTTACAAAATTAGATCTTTGATCACGATACCATTAAATCATAATTTGTGATGAAGATATTCATAAAACAATGTTTAGGACACATGAAGGCCACTATGACTTTTTAGTAATGCCTTTTGGCCTTACAAATGCACCATATACTTTCCAAAGATTGATGAATTCAATCTTTCAGACATTTTTGTGGAAGTTTGTCACAATATTCTTTAATGATATATTAATGTACAACAAGAATTGCAAGTAACATTTACATTATGTCAATAATTTATTGGACGCTCTTAAACAACACTACCTTTATGCCAAGCCCTCCAAGTGTACTTTTGGGGAAAGGTAGGTAGAATACTTGGGTCATATCGTGTCTCATGAAGGGGTAAAAGTGGAACCTCATAAGATCCAAGCCATGGTGGATTGGTATATTCCTAAAACCCTAAAAAACCTTAGGGTATTCCTAGGCCCTGTTAGGATATACTACCTAGTTAATTCATCATTAGAGTCATTTGTATAATGTAATAAGTTAAAATAATTAATTTTTATTACTTTAACTTAAGTTGTTAGGTGTTAGTTAAATAAGTGATAGTTTATATCCCTATGTTTGTGGGAAGTTTCTAGCTTGATTGCTCTAGGATGATCTTCGGCAGTAACTTCTAGCGGTAGTTAGGGGCACTGTGTTATTTCTGTACATTGCTTAGTTTAGGTTGATTCGATTCATTTTATGTGGATTTGATAGAAGTTGTGAAATTCTTGTATACAATACATCTCTCTCTCCATTGTTTAGTGATGATCATTTTCTCATATTAATAAAATTACATAGGTGTCGTCATGTTTCTATAATAACATTTGGTATTAGAGTGTGCATTCTGATCCTAGGAGGGTTGCAGGAAGATTTAGAAGGGTGCAAGGAGATTATATCGAAAGTTGGGTACAGAGGAGCCATAGTATCTCCCTACCTCTTCATAAGATCCTTGTACGTGACTCCACACCCCTTGGTAGAAGTTTGTTGAGCAAAGAAAGGAGATTTATGCTTCTTGGAAGCACTATCACACTCGGCAAGGAAGAGCCACCCAGGGGTTGCCTCATGCACCAACACTATCTTTACAAAATTATGAGACAATCTAAAAAAAGATTCTTTTCCGTTAGGGATTTTGTCGCTAAATTTAGCCACCATCTTAGTTATAACTAAATTTAGCATTCTGCTAAATGTAGCGGGTCTGGTTGAACTATTTAGAGGAGGCTCTGTTTTCTGTAAAAACCAGCAGCATAATTTCTTAATTCTTCCTCCTTGGTGTTGCTCTCTGAGGCGTTTTTATTATCTCTAATAGGCATGCGAGGATTTTGACTCCGACTAGTGACAAATAATGCTTTGGAAGAGTGATTTGTTTCAGCATTGAAGAGCTGTAAATACATTTGGAGGGGATCTACTTTTGATCTAACACTTGAAGACTGACTCTGTTTTTCTATTGCCTTGCAGAGGCATTTTGGAGAATCAAATCTTTGCTTTAGCATTTAAAGAAATTGGTTTGCAGAGCGGATGGTGCAGACTCCACTTCAAACAACCATGTATACATCTCAGTCTCCTCTGCCTTCCGTGCAACTAAACGACCAGCTCGCGCCCGGGTCGGTTTTATTCTCTCTTTTTTATTAAATAACAAAAGTAAAATGTGGGTATTATCACTTTGTTGAGTTCATGCAGCAGCTAAACGCGTTTGGCTTGGTGGCTAGTAAATTGGCCTCTAAGAGTAGAGGTCGAGACGTCAAATCTCGCCTCTCTCTAAATTTTAGTCTTTTTTTAATCTTTTAAAAAAAGATGCATCTTACGAATTGAAGTTTAGGAGTCGAACCCCCGCCCAGCAATTTTAGAAGAGGGAGGATGATAGTGCCACAATTTGTATAACGGTTGAAAAGTGAGCCCAAAATTCAATTATATATATATATATATTCGGGAAGAGGAGTGGAGGGGGCCGAGGAGCGGGGGAGCGCGCAAGGAGGTTGTGAGTGTATTATTTGGAGGGAGAAAAGTGTTAAATTTTTATACTCTTCTTTCATTTTCCAGTTTTTAAAATGTCCGCAAATACGACACCTAAGTTATTTTTGCCAAGTTCTCAACTTCTTTGTATTGATAATTATGATGCGTGGAAAACTAAAATTTATGTACAACTCGAATTCAAGGATATTTGGTATGTCGTTTCTAGTACATTAACAGGATTTGAAAACAATGTTACACAGCAACACACATTTAATTCTGCAAATCAAGAAACCAAGTTAATACTTTTGTTTGGTGTTTCAGATGATGTTTAACCTCACATTCATGACGCCACAAAAACAAATGAAGCTTGGCAATATTTGAAAACTATATATGAGTCGAAAAATAAAAACACAATACTTCATCTCCAGAATCAACTATTGAATTTAAAAATGCAACTAACTGAAAAAGTAGAGTCTTTTCTGAGATGAGTTGCAACTTTGCAAGCATCACTTCAAGCTTTGCAAGAATAAGTTAGTGACACATCACTTGTGCCCATTGTGTTAAGAGCTCTTCCTCCGTATAGAATTTTTGTGACCACATTAAACATAAACGATCAAACAACAACTTTTGAACAAATGGTGAGTATGTTACAACAAGAAGAAGTTATTCAGACAAGTATTGTAAGTGGAGAGTAGGCAGTTGCTTCTAATCAGAAAGGCAAGAAACATGCTAGGTCTCCAAAACAAACTTTGAAGCAAGGTAACACTCAAAAAGGCGAAAAGGCACAACAAAAATGTCCTTTATGTGGTCGAAAATGACAAAAGTTAAAGGATTATTGATACAATACATTCCAAAAAGGATCCTCAAGTGGCAAGCAAACTTACAACCAACAATCAAAACAAGACCAACAGTAAAGCAAACATGGACAAAATAAGGGAAAGTGGAAATAGAAACCTTCTCAATAAGGAAATGTAGTAGAATAGGAAGATGATTATGATGATGAATTTTTGTATACTACATAGTCAATTGAAGAACCCAACTCTACAAATGCAATTTGGTATGTCGACTCGGGTGTGCACCCAACACATGATAACAATGAAATATTAATTATTCACATTGAGTGACACACCCCTAATAAATCATGTTTCTTTGGGAGATGATAAATCATTAAGTGTTTAGGGGATTGGTTCAATTTCACTACCACTTGGAAAACATAATTATAAAATTACAAATGTTCTATATGTCCCTGGTTTAATGAAAAATTTGTTATCTGCAAGTCAATTATTAAATCACAATCTTAAAATTGAGTTTGATTGTAAAGGCAATAAAAATATCTGCCTCATAAGAGATAAGTCACGAAGCTCAAAAATTGTTACAAAAGCTTCGAATGTGGGTTGATCAAACCCTTATGGCTAAGGATACAACATCGGCACAACTATGGCACATAAGACTTTGTTATGTTAGTTTTCGTTATCTTGACACGCTTCATTAATACAACATGGTTAGAGGTTTTCCACTTTTTAAAAAGGTATAGATAAGTGTCAACATTGTCTGGCAAGTAAACAACATTGAGCACCTTTTAAATAGACTACATTTCAGGATAAAGTAAAACTTGACTTGGTGCATACCGATCTATGTGGACCAATGAGACCTAGTTACTATGGGTTTCAATACTTTGTGCTCTTTGTTGAAATTTTTTCAAGGAAAATGTGGATATATTGTCTCTGCACTAAAGACCAAGATTTTGAAACTTTCAAGAAGTTCAAATACCTTGTTGAAACCAAGTTTGGTAGGAACATTAAAACACTTCGCTCAGATCGAGGGGGAGAATACACCAACAATGAGTACAACAATTTTTTGGAAACACGTGACATTAATCATCAAATGACACCTCCTCATATGCCGAAGAAAAATGGTGTTATTGAAAGGTGAAATCGTACTTTCATGGATATGGTACAATATATTATTGACGATGCAGGTTTATCAATTTTTTTTTTTGGAAAAAGTAGCTAAAACAACAATTTATCTACTAAACAAAGTTCCCATTGCAGCTCATTATGCAATAACACCACAAGAAGCATGATCAGGGAAAAAGCCATCGATCCCGAACCTTAGAGTTTTTATATGTAAAGCTAGTCTGCACATTCCTAAGAAATAGAGAACTAAACTTGATATGAAATCAAAAAAACTTTGACGAGGCACTTGGGTACAAATCAATCCAAAAACTAGAAAGGTTTACACTACTAGGGATGTTGAGTTCTTTAAGAAGAAAGAAGTAGATGCTCTTTTCATATACTTGCATGATGTAAAAATCAGTCCTATAGTGAAAACAAAGAATGATGATCACCTTGATGAAGACAATGATGATGGGGAAGATGGTGAAAATATACCACCCACAGGAATTGCTCAAAGTATGCATAAGTGGTATACAAGTATGATACAAGATGCAAAATTGAATAGTGTCCCCGAAAAATCTACCACCAGAACAAGGACTTGCAAGATGGCTCAGAATGAGGTCAATTTGGCCTTAATGAGTAAAGTTGTTGAATCTATCAAGTTGTCCATAGTTTCATAATCCCTATAGTTGAAACCTTGGAAAGATGTTATGGATGCAGAATATAAGTCACTTATGAAGAATAACACATGGTAACTTACATATCTTCCACCATGGAAAATTTTGATTAGATGCATATGAATCTTCAAAACAATGTAGAAAGCAAACAATAGGATTGATAAACACAAGGATATACTAGTTGTTAAGGGATATGCTAAAAAAGAAGGCATAAACTAAGAGGATACTTTTGCTCCCACATCTAAGATAAAAACTTTCAGGTTAATTTTTTCTCTAGCTGCACAATTTGGTTGGAAAATCCACCAAATGGATGTGAAAAGTGTCTTTCTTAATGAGGAGTTACAGGAATAAGTTTACATGACTCAACCAAAAGGTTTTTCCATACCGAGTAAAAAGGAAAAGGTATGTAAACACATGAAATCACTGTATGGTCTCAAACAGGCTCCTACGGCTTGGTACATCAAAATTGATGAACATCTCATACATCATAGATTCAACAAAATTCCATACGATCCTAATCTCTATTTCAAAAAGTAAGGGGGGAGATAGTGATCATTGTATTATATGTCAATAGTCATCACTAGAGGTTCAATGAAGATGATCAAGTCAACAAAGAAAGATCTAACTTAATCATTCGAAATGACCGATTTTGGGCTTCTACATTATTATCTTAGACTTGAAGTTTGGCAAAGAGAAAATCATATCTTTGTATCACAATTAAAATAAGCCAAGACAACACTCGAGAAGTTTCATATGATGTATTGTAAGCCATTTTTTATACCTATGGAGACAAAAAACCAGTTGTCTCGAATAGATCCATCACCACTAGTAAACTCAACTCTCTATCAACAGTTGATTGGGATTCTCATCTACTTGACTTATACTAGGCCAGATATTAGCTATGCAGTTGTAGACATGTAAAATGTCGACATGGTCATCTAGCAAATAATTCGCCAATAATATAATAGTTATTTCATCCATGCCACCAACCTTATAATAATTAATTATAAATTTAATTAATTATCATATCA
This sequence comes from Taxus chinensis, assembly GCA_019776745.2. Lineage (NCBI taxonomy): Eukaryota > Viridiplantae > Streptophyta > Pinopsida > Cupressales > Taxaceae > Taxus > Taxus chinensis. Next base: position 896,152,554 of record CM034146.1, read on the forward strand.
TATACAACCATACTCCAATTATTTCATATCCCATAAAATCTCATTTACACCCTTAGAAATATTAATACATTATTAATATTTCACTTGTTACACTAACTAATCCTCATTAGCTATTTTCCACTAATTTAAAAATACTCACCCACCTACCACCAACCCTACACATCCCTACATCTAGCCATTGCATGCAACCTCACCCCTAATCATCATTTATTGACCTAATCTAATCCTAATCTAATCACATCCTCACACCTCTAAATCTATAGGCTTTTATTTCTAGAAGCCTCTCCATTCTTCCCTCTTATTTTCAAATATTCAAATAAATGTGCACTATTCCATTGAATTTTTAATCCAATGGAAAGTTCTCCTAAAATATATAATTCTCTAATTCTAGAGAATTATCCATTCTCATGGAATTCCAACCATTGATCTAATCCTACTTGGATCAATCTTGACCCTCAAATCCTCCACCCACAAACTATAAATCAAGCTCTCCTCCTCCATGAGAGCCAAGTTAGAAAGATCATAACAAACCTCTGCTATTTTATTTACTCAATAAATCCATCATTCATCCTCAATCCAATCCAATCATCCAATCTCTCATCATCTTGATCAAGAAAATCATCATTCATCAAGGGGAGGTGTTGTCTAAGTGCATCCACAACAAAATATGAAGCAACAATCAAGCATTCAACATCAAGCGCACATCCAACCAATCAAAGAAGGATAATTTCACTTACAGGTAAGTATATGTATATTATATTATCCTCTCTTTCCATCCTTCTCTATATGAGGTAGTGTGCTAGATTTGTTATTTAGGGATCAACTCACTTTGGTTTCTTGTTTGCATTTTCACTAGCACATCTTTTTACATTACAACAATCAACTATATTTATCGGTTCATGTAAGAACCTAGGGTTTTTCATTAGAAAGTAGTAAAGTAGATACTGAGATACATCAGAGGAATTATGGATTATGGCCTAAAATACAAGAAGAATGATAAATTCTTCTTGACATGATATTCAGATTCATATCATGCAGGAAACATAGATGACATGAAAACTACTTCAGGATTTGAATTATTTTAGGGATCTGAACAAATACCACAGGGGAGTAAGAAGAAGACTTATGTTTCAAGGTCCTCTACAAAATCAATATATCGTACAATAGGTGGAGATTTCTGTGAAATGATATGGCTCTGAAGTATACTTGAAGGATTCAGAATACCACAGAAACAACCAACTATCCTACATGTTGATAACAAAGGAGTAGTGAAACTTATTCAAAGTCTTGTCTTTCATGAGCGAACCAAACACATTGACGTGTAAGTACATTTAATTCATGAGAATTTTTAGAAAAAAAAACATCCATCTTCAGTATTTCCTGTGATATATGTAACATGCATATGCCTTCACAAAGTCACTTACTTGAGATAAATTTGAGGGATTTAGAGAATTCCTCTCATCTTCACTCGAGACCATGTTGAATTAGGGAGAATGTTAGGATATGGAACCTAGTTAATTCATCATTAGATTCATTTGAATAATTTAATAAGTTAAATTATATATTTTTATTACTTTAACTTGAGTTGTTAGGTGCTAGTTTTCATTAAGTGTTAGTTAACTAAGTGATATTTTTCTATCACTATGTTTGTGGGAAGTTTCTAGCTCGATTGTTCTCAGATGATCTTCAGTTGTAGCTTCTAGCGCCAGTTAGGAGCACTATTCTATTTCTACATATTGATTAGTTTATGTTAATTCAATCCATTATATGTGGACTGGATAGAATATGTGCAATGCCTATATACATTATAACTCTCTCTATTTTTTCTAACCTTGATCATTTTCTTAGATTAATAAAATTACACAGGTAACATCTTGTTTCCAAAATAATAGGTCTTACATGTTATTATCATAGATTTGTGAAGAATTATGGTAGAATTGCAATACCACTCATAACATTATGAAATAAAGACTCTTTTCATTGGAACGAGGAAGCAACCCACAAATTTGAATCACTAAATAAGGCCATGTGTACCACTGCAATTCTGGCTACCCCATATTTCTCCAAAACCTTAATTGTGGAATGCAATGCTTTAGGGTGTGGAATAGGTGCAATACTTATGCAAGAGGGTCAGATAATTGCATTTAAGATTCATCAACTCAAAGGTAAGAACTTTTCAAAACCAACTTATGAGAAAAAAATGATGGCTATTCTTCATGTAGTCAAACAATGAAGATTGTATCTCACGGGTCATTGCTTCAAGGTAAAGATGAATCATGACAACTTGAAATACTTCTTAGAGAAAATACTATCATTTGACGAACAAAAAAAATAGGTCACTAAGACGTTGGGATATGAATTTAAGATCATTTACAAAAAAGGAAAAGAAAATGTGGTGGTTGATGCACTATCCATGAGAGACAAGTCCATAAAGACATTGTTATATGCCATGTCCACATTACAGGTAGACTGGGTGGATTAGACAAGATCAAAATGAAAACATGAAAAATATACCCACACTTTCATTCAATATATCTAACAGGATTTGATATTTTTAGAGAAATTTGTATGTAAGGGGGATGCATTGTGGTACAAGGACCAGTTGTACTTATGCAAAGACTATACCCTAAAATTTTTGGTCCTCTCATAGCTCCATGCTTCTCAAGTGGGTGGTCATTAAGGGTTCCAAAAACCTTATCATAGAATTAAGTAAGATTTATTCTGGTAAGTGTTTAAAAGAGATGTCCATAAATTTGTGGTAGAATACTTGGTGTGTCAGTGTAAGAAGGGTGAAATTATTAAGTCTCCAGTCCTTTTACAAATTTTATCTATTCCTAATGAGTGGTGGGTAGAGGTTTCTATGGATTTCATTATAAGATTATTAAAATCTTAAAGGGAAAAGTGTAATTATGGTAGTTTTGGATAGACTCACCAAGTATGTTAATTTTTGTGTCTTGTCTCATCCATTTACACCGAGCACAGTTGTCACTTCTTTCATGGATACAATTATGAAGTTACATAGAACACCCAATATTACATTTAGTGATCGTGATCTTATATTTACTAGCAAATTTTAAATTGATTTATTCTCATGTTTGGTTACTCGATTTGCTCATAGTTCATCATATCATCCCTAATCTAATGGACATACTGAGGTGGTAATTTCTTTTGAGGGGTATCTATATGTAATCATTAAATCAAACACTTACTATGTACATCTAGCCTCTAAATATGTCATTTATATGTGTGATTCCTAAGCAAGAGAATTATTCTTTGACATTGCTTTTATCCTTTTTATCTTTATTGCTTGTTGTTTCTAATTGACGTCGTACAGTTTTGCATACTAACCGACATCCTACTTAGCTCTGATTTCATTGTCTGACGCTTTGAGCACCCAGTACAAGACCACCCATTAGGGATAAGAGAACCAAGGCATTATTGTCCCCTCTAGATGTTGTTGTCATATTTATCTCTTTTTTCTAATATGTCGAATGTTACTTCTTTCTTGTCTTCTTTTATCACCCTTGGTCGGCCTTTCACTTGTTAATGATGAAACTTAAACAAAATTATTATGTGTGTGTGTGTGTGTGTGTGTGTGTGTGTGTGTGTGTGTGTGTGTGTGTGTGTGTGTGTGTGTGTGTATACATACACACATGTCTTATTTAACCTCATTAGCGGAGAAAGCATTCAAGAGACACAAACTATTACAATGAGCTAATATTTTCTATCTATTACACCAAGGAATGTATTTTGGCACTAAATACTTCACATAGGAGGGTTTATTCTGGATTTCATGCCACACATTTGCATTGGGACAAAGTAGTTATAATGCGCTATTCTTTGTACAAACGACACTAGGGCATCCTAGCTCAAGGGACACTTTTAATCACACACACACAAGAACTACATATAGACTGAAATGTAGTGCAACACTTAGTGACAATTACATTGGGATGACAGTCGAGGTTATTTCAACTCAAGCATATGCATATTTTTATTCATCTAATGTGTGCTTGAGTATTGTGTAGGTAGTTATGGTTTTTTTAATGTAGAGGTGCAATGAAAATAAGGCATAACAAACCTAATGTAACATACAATGAGCAAGAAGTGACAATAAGTGACATATAAAGAACCATATCCTGAGCTATTATGTAGATACCAGTGCCTAGATCGGACACTAGCACCCGAATGGCCCTGTCCCATTCTAGGAGGCTATGTCATGTTAGTTTCCAGATCAATGTTTTAGACACACAACTTACATAACCACGAATATCCCCTTTTAGATCAGTGTCCAGTCCAGAATTGGTTCAAACCTACAGATACAAGTTGAGTCATTCTCTAAACCCCATCTATCAATCTTGCTTGTATTTTCTTTAGTTGATTTTTATTATTTATTGTTTTATCTATCTGATCAACAATGTCTTTATCTTATATTTAATTTTATTAAATCATTTGGTGAACCTGACAATTATGTCCATGCCCCAAATCCATTTCCCTTTTTCTTCTTCTCTTAAGATCATGGCTAATTTTTCTACTTTCATCCCCACAAGTGTCTATTCCTCGGACATCATCAGATATGAATATATTCCTGTCACCCAACAATATCCACACCACTACACAAATGCTTTTGCAACTCCCTCTGTCAATGTTATCACCACCTACTGCAATAGGGCCCCTTAATAGCTTCCTACCTTTATCCCTCCTTTTAATACACCACTTCCTTAGCCTGTTACTCCATCTAAAACCTATGATATTGTTGAGCAATAAAAGAATAACCTAGCTATGATATCTCTCTTTGATATATTACTCTAAGATCCTGATTTTTGTCGTACCTTAGAGGTTTCCCTTCACTCCATTCAAATCCAAAGTGACGAACCTCTAGTTACTTTTACCCATCTCATGGATTCTTTCAATCATATCACCAACTATATCACATTTTATGATGAGGACATTACTCCAGAGTCTTCCACTTATTCTCCTCCTCTTCTTATTATGGCTTGTATTCAAGAGATCCAAATTAAGCGTGTATGTATCGATAATGGATTTACACTAAATATTTATCATTTATCATTACTTTCCCAACTCCACATTCATCATAGTACAATTGAAAATTCTACTATGACCGTATGTGGTTATGTTATTGCTACTCATGAAAGCGTTTGTACTATCACTTTAGAGTTATAAGTAGGACCCTGCACTCTTCACACCCTCTTTTATGTCATGGATGCCCCATTACAATACAATCTGCTACTTGGTCGACTTTGGATCTATGTTATGTAACCATCATTGTGTCAATTTTATCTTTTATGAATATGAGCATACTGTTACCGCTAATCCTAAACCATTCAATTTTTACCACATGGACTCTGCCACCTCTATGGTCATTCCACTAGTTAAACCTATTCCCTCGTATTGTCTTGATACATATGATATTAGGGAATCTAGAAATTCCACTCCCATTCCTCCACCTTTTTTCACTTCCTCTATTTAGAATCTTAGTAATGATCTCATCTCTTGTACCACATCTTCCCGTGCACCCCTTCCGTATCTATTTCCAAGTCCCTAGAAAAGTCTGAACAATACTTCCACGTAGAGACTGGTGATTCTGACGATGATGTTGATGATAATGTAGAGCTCATCGATGATACCTTACATACTTTGGATTTCAATCCCATGAATTTTGATGAGTCTTTATTTCATACTCACTATATTGCTACTGGTCCTAGTGAATATCAAGTCAAATCTTCCATCACTTAAACCACAACTACTACTATGATTCCTTACTCTAATATTCTACATGCTCTAGAGCCTATTTCCCCTTGTGGTTCCTTGTCCAATAGTCTTGATCACAATGTTACAATTACCTCTTCCCATATTTCATTTCCTTGTTTTGATTAATTTACTTGCATATTGTACATTGATCACAAGTATTGGTAGCATGTTCCTTACAATCCTACTTGCTATAAAAATGTTTGAACATATGATGGCCTCACCTAATTGGGCTTTACTCCTACTGATATCATCCCTTTCTTTCACCCCACTCTCGATACCAAGGCTATACCTTCCTCTTAGAAACTCTGGGCCCACATGTATTCCACATAAAATTTTGGGTAACACTCAACCCTCATCCGTATCCCCGTATTCTAAGACATTCTTGGCTCTATTACATTGGAGGCACTATTGATAGATGCAATACTCTACTCACTTTTCTAATTGCTTCCAAGTATATTAATATTTGCAATGATTCATTCTTTAATTACTCTCCTAATGTGACATGATGGAATGCACTCAAGTGCCTTGGTATACCATTCACTAATGAGGAATATGCCACGGGCATGTATGATCTCCGTATCTTGGGATTTTTCAAAAGCAAACCCAAATGTATTGCATATCACACATCTCAACCAACCTCTTTTGGATTTGTTATAGGTTTAGAAAATATTCTCGATGATCTCACATGTATCCTTTTGGCATTCAAGCTCGGGGAGTCTTGTTCCTGGCTCATACTCGACTGTTGAGGGTTTCTTCATATAGACCTCAATTTGCACACACACATCGGGGGGCATCCTTATTCCTCCATTATATTTTTTTGTTCACATATATACATTTAAAAATCCAAAAACATTAGCTTAGATCTTGATTGGATGTATTCTTCCTTACTTATACTACTCTATGTTTCACCTTTGCTTATCATGTTACTATGGTTCATGGTATGCTTTATCATTTTTTTACTACACACATGCACATTCACATTCACATGAAATCTTGAGGTGAATGCAAGTCACTTACAAGTTTATACACAATTTATGATGTTTGGATTTGTCCATTATCAATTCCAGGCTCATGGGGGCATATACCTTTTCCCACTTACTATCAGGTTTTATCATTACAATATTTCACATTTTCATTCCTATATCTAGATCTTACATTGTGGCATGATATTTATCTTTCCTAACATGCTAATGTATGCTTCATGTGCAACATTTACCTGGCAAGACTCCTTGTAATCATGGCTATATGATTTTTTGTATCTTGTTTACTATTGTTTTCGGGCTATGCCCTATGTTTGCATGTTTCTTTGTTTGTACAAGCCTTCACGGCTTCGATTATCTTGTGACATCCTGTGTGATGTCCCATGTATGCAACCAACTATCCACTGAGTCCTTATTTTCTATTTTCTTATATGCCTTTACGATTTATTTCAGTGTGTATTGCTTTTTTGTCACTAACACTTGTATGTTAGCATTTCCCCTTGTTTCGCTTGTGCCATGGTAACTACCATGCATAATCCCTATTCCCCTCTAGTATTCCTATATCATATGTAAACATTAGTTTCAACCTTCCTCATTTTGGCTCCATTCACATTTTTTCATCTCACACACCCCAAACAAGTAGGGGAAAACATCGGGTGAACCTTTTCACCCTCCCAGCAGTCACAGAAACATAAACAATAGGAATAAAACATAAATAAGTTATAGAATAGGGTTAGAAAAACTTAGAAACAAATATCAACATAGAAAAAATACCTATAACAAATAGGAACTCCTGGGTGCTAGTGTCCCACATGGGTGGTCCTTTCCTATGGGAAAAAATAGTTCTACAACAATTTTAGCAGTTGCACAGCCACAATTTTCTCTAGTTTTAACAGTTACACAACCAATTTCATATTATAATCATTTAATAATAGAAACCAACTACTAATCCAAGAACCAAAACATGAACTAAATAAGGGAATGCCACCTATGACATATGTAGAACAATGATATGCTTGGAACAATGTGTCACCTGAGATAACTTAAAATTGTGTTTGTGATCATTTGCAATGGCATTTATCCATAGGGAAACATTAATGGTTGGAGGGAAAAACATGTTGCTCTCCGAATAAACTTTCCTTTAGTAGTGACAAGAAGCCTAAATTTGAATTTTAGCATCAGGATGCTAAAATCCTGAGCTTGGAAACATGACACCCAAATCCTTCGTGCTATTCCAACCAATTCCCAAGCATCGAGTCTACAAACAGGAACAAACTTTTATCCCTTTCTCTTTCAACACTCTAGGTGTACTCTAAGCCCTTGGTTTAACTTTTCTAATACACATTTCTATTTTTACATATTTTTGAAGTCAATGTTTAATTGCATTTACCTAGAGCATTGACTACACTTGTTTTCTTTTGTAGGTCATATCATATCCCAACAAAGGCAAAGCACATAAGAAACCATGAAGAAAATCTCAAGCACACTTTGGCAAAGATGACACTCCAAGCAATTACACACACACATCATTATCAATCCATGCATGTAAAGGTCACCCGTAGGATCCTTATCCTTCCCTCTCCTTACAATTTCACAATACACATCTTGCACTATTCCATTTGGCACACTACAACAATCATTCAACATGTTATTGGGTACAATATTCATTCAAATCTCCAAGGTATGCTTTTCTTTTCTAGTTTATGCTACCGAGTCCTTATTCACCAACATAAAGAGGGGGTAAATGTAGTCAATCACACCCTTACTATGTATAACTAGCCTCTAGATATATCATTTATATGCATGATTCCTAAGCAAGAGAATTACTCATTAACACATATTTACTTTTCTTTGACATAGCTTTTATCCTTTTCATCTTTATTTCTTGTTGTTTCTAATTGACAACTTATAGTTTTGTGTACCAACCGATATCATACTTAGCTTTAATTTCACTATTTGACCTTTTGAGCACCCAATATAGGATCATCCATTAGGGACATGAACACCTAGGTGTTATTGTCCCTCTAGGTGCCTTTGTCCTCTTTATCTCTTTTTATGTTATGTTGAATGTTACTTCTTTCTTGTCTTATTTTATCACCTTTGGTCTGCCTTTCACTTTTCAATGACAAAAGTTAAGAAAAGTAATCATATATATACATGTATTATTTAACCTCATTAGGGGGGAAGGCATTCAAAAGGCACATACTATTATAAGGAGATAATATTTTATATCTGCTACACTGAGGACTGTATTTTGGCACTGCATACTTCACTGCATAGGAGGGTTTATTCTGAATTCCATACTACACATTTACATTGGGAAAAAGTAGTTGTAGCTTGTTATTATTTGTGCAACTGGCACTAGGGCATCTTAGCTCAAGGGACATTATTTCAATCACACACACACAAAAACTCCATGGATTTTGAAATTTAGCGGAAAACTCGGTGACAATCACATTGGGGCATGACCACTAAGGTCAGTCTGACTCAAGCATATGCATTTTTTTATTTGTTTAATATGCGCTTTAGTATTGTGTATGTAGTTAGATTTTTTTGCAGGTACATGTGAGAAAAAACAAAGGTGTAGCAAACCTAACACAACCTACAACGAGAAATACGAGACAAGAAGCGACACTGAAAGAACGAGATCCTAAGTTATTTTGTAGACACTATTACCCAGATCATACACTAGCACCTGAGTGACCCTGTCAGTTTCCAAATCACAATTTCAGACACAGAGCTTGCACAACCCAAAATATCCCCTTCCAGATTAGTCTCTAGTCTAGAATCGATCCAGACAAGTTAATTCATTCTCTAAACCCCATCTACCACTCTTTCTTGTATTTCCTTTGCTCGATCTTGCTTATTTACTATTTTATTTACCTGATTAAAAATGTCCTTATCTTAGATTTATTTTTATTAAATCACGACAATGTTTTTCTTCAGATAAGTAAGAGAGATGAGTTAAGTGGCTACCACTTACCGAATGGTGGTATAACACTTCATTTGATACTTCATCCAAAATGTCCCTATTCTTGGCATTATATAATTACCATCCACCATCCATCACTTCCAACTTACGGATGTAGCCGAAAGTAAGAGCAATTAAAGATCACATTCAACACCAATAAAGGGTTGCTCTTAAGACTTGAATAGAACTTGGTAATGGCACAAAATTGCATGAAGCAACAAGTTGATTAATTCCGTAGTGAGTGAATATTTTAAGTTGGAGACTTTGTTTTTGTATGATTACAACCATATAAGAAACTATATTTGAAACAACAGAAAAAATATAACAAGTGTTCACCAAAATATTATGGCCCTTATCAAGTGTTGCAAAAGATTGTTAGTGTGGCATATAAACTAGAGCTTCCTTTGTCAACTAAAATACATCCAATTTTCCATGTTGTTTGTTTGAAGAAGGTCATTCAATAGAAGATGTATTCTCAATTAGTATCACTAGAGCTAAATGAGGAGGTACACATCATCTTGAATCCTAAAGGAATCCTACATACACATATTAAGAAATTAAGGAAAAGGGCCATCACCGAGTATCTAATCAAATGGAAGAATTTGGAAGTTGAAGACTCAACATGGGAAGATGAAGCATTCCAACAACATCCAACGATTACCAACAATAGGGACAATGTTTCTTTAAAGGGTCGGGGTGTGATAAGCTCTTAACCCTATGTAATGTATTAGGATATGGATAGCTAACATGTGATTAACATAATCTCTTATCATATTACATCATATTTATTTATGCTTTCATATGCTTAGTGGGTCGGCCTTGGTGCTCTGCATCGTATAGCAGGGTATATGTAGAAGTTAGAGAGTAGGATATTATCATCATAATGAGCACTCGAGTCTTATTTTATTGTTTGGAGGTTACCCCTCGAAGTGGATAAGTCATTGTACTTGCATATTATGATCATTTCTCTATATTTTGGTGTTCTTTGGTGTTTTACATTGTTGCTTGTTTTTAAATATATCTAAGTAATGTCATTACATTAGGTTCCAAATGTGCAAATTCAAAAGGGAATGAAGTATCCTCATGCCCTTATCATGGATTGTAAAAGTTTCTTTGAATATGTGAAAATGTAAATCTATGCCAAACATAAAACATGTAACCCGACATTGGATTTAAAATTATCATTATGCCTCCTACTTTCTATATCGAGATGTAGTGTATTGTGTATCAAAACTATGTATTTTTCCCTGAAATTTTACCAAAGTCTTGTAAAAACCTATATTTTCTAAAAATTATAAAATTAGAGGTCAAAATTTTCCCAAGACGGTATCATCCATCAAGATAGTAATGCCCAAGGATTTCATCCTTTGTTGAATTATTTTATCCAAATTGAAGTTCTATAAATCATTCTTATATGTTCATGTATGCGTGTCTTTGTAACCTATTCTACTACATTCTATATTCTATACTTTTAAATCTATATATGCACTTGAATTTCAATGATATTATTGTGAAAACCTTATTGAATTCCCCCTCTTTTGAGGTGAGTGAGGTGAAGTGTGCCCATGTCAGACAATAACATATAAATTCTCATTAAAATACATAAAAGATAATTTTAGGTGGCACCCGTGTAGAACATAGCTCTGCAAGAGAATGAATGATATAAATCATGACACAAATAGATAGCAAATGTAATAAACATGCAAGTATACAATCATAAAAGCACATAATCGTACAAGTACATTAATCAATGTTACACACTCTTTCATATAGAAGGCTAATGCATTCAAACAAGGGATATAATAGTGTCAAACACACACGCGCGTGCGCACGCGCGCATGCACACATGTGAGGGCCAAATGGTTACACAAGCATAGGCAACTAAGACCACAAACAAGGGATACAACAGTGTCACATGCACACATAAAAGGTAAAAAGCCACACACATAAGATAATAAGATAAGAAATCAAATGTGTGGTCATAAAAAATAGATAACAACTAATAGGAAAATAAAATAAGAGAAATTAGTTTACTATAGTTGACATGTGTTAGTCTCAAATATCCAAATAAGTAGCATATATCACAACATAATTAGGATGTGAAAGATTTTTTTTTATAAATGAAACAATAGCTCTCGATAGTATAGAAGATGCCCCTAGATTAACAAGGCCACTGTGTAAGAAGGAAATTCCAGCACCCGTGATCTTGTAGAATCGTATGTATCCTACATCATACTCACATACCTAAAAAAAATGCATGCGTGTAACAAATATAGAATACAATATATTTCAAACCATGCGACGAATGACATATGTAAAGTACAAAACTATTAAGTCAAGTCATGCTTAGGTCCTGATTTTGTATTTCTTGACTATTTGATTTTTTTTGTGTTTTTAGAAATATTTTGATTTTTTTGTATTTTTTATGTTTTAAACCATATTGCAAAAAAGTTCTACCCTATGAGATTATCTAGAGGGCGAGGAGAGGAATATATGAGTGTAGGAGGATTAGACCTCAATAGAGAATGATGCGCAATAGGAATGGGATATGTCACTTTGAACTATGGTGGTGGGACATGCTTAGATATTGTTTACTTATAGACGAAGACCTAGGAGAAGGCATTTACAAGATAAAATGTGTAGATATAGAAGGAGTACACTTAATATTCATGGGTGTAGACACTATTATTTTATTAGAAGATGAAGTAGGTAAATGATTCTTATAAGGGATACCCTTACTTTTAAACACTTGAGAGCAATATATAAAATGGATACATTGATGAAGAATAAAGGGAATAACCCTAAGCTTATGCAACCAAGGGTATCCTAGAAGCATGTCACATGCCCTAAGGGTATTAGTAACAAAAATTGTGTATCCACATCAATGGATCCCATTATAAAAGGTAGAATAATGTGTCCAATAACCATATTAGAAGATTGTTGATTGATTTGTATGTGTTACTTAGTATATCCCAAAGAAGCAAGTAAGATGAGATTGTACATGATGTGCATGAAACAACTATTAATTAATGTCAAAGGTCCTAGTTAAATCATTAATACAAATTTAAATTAAGTATTATAAAGTGAAACATAATAAAAAGAACTTAAATAAACATTACACAAATTTAACATCAGTTTTAAGTGGAAAACCTCATAAGAGGTAAAAAACCATGGGTATAGAAATTTCTAGTAATTGAGAAACTTAAACTTTACAGTCCAATAAACATCTTCTCCCCTCACTCTACAATTTACATCATTTTTCCAATGTATTTTTACTAGACCCTAAGAGCCCTATTTAGTGGAGTGACAGGGTGTGACTCCCCGTGAAGAACCTCTCCACATTTATTGATTTTAAATCAATTAAACCATAAACTATAGTTCATATTAAATAAATAAAAAATATATTGTATTTTTATTTATTTAATTATAAACTAAAGTTTATAACTTATATTTAATCTTATAATTAAATATAAATAAGAACAATAAGATAGGATAAATCCTACTTGATATTATTGATGTAACACACACCCTTAATATTAAGTAGGGTTTCTATGCCAATATTATTTGTTTATACAACAATATTTACAATCCTTAAACCATGGTGAGGGTTTAGGCTAACAAATCACTTTTGAAGTATTTATATACCTTCATCATGATAAACTTACCTTTTTGTACAAAAGGATTTGGAATCTATAAATCAGAAGTGACGATTTAGGCTAAGCATGATTTGTCAGACTACATCTCACCATTTCTCATGGAAAATATATAACAACACCTTAGGATCCTTTTATAAAGTAAGAACATCCTTTACAAAATGATGTTTTATTACTCGACTACACAATAAACCTAGAGTGATAAGTTTACTTAGATCATAAAAAGATATTTTACAATGCTTTTATGGAGCAGAAGTATAAAAATGAAGAAGAAAACACATGGTTGGTCGTTAGGAGGTGGTGTTAGTGCAAAATCACAGCACCCCCAAATGATTTCTAAAGATCTGATTTTCTAAGGTAGAATCATCTAGTGTGATTGCATAACATGGAACTTTTCCTAAGGTGTGGGACCTTTGGAATTGGAAAAGCTCTCCAGATTAAAGGTTGGTTCCTTATTCCTCTGTTTAGGTGCATACATGAGGATTTGCAGAGGATCTATATCTATACCTAGTTTAAGACTTGCCAAGGAGACAGGGATAAAAGAGTACATAAATAAGAAATAACTAAACTACCAGGTGATGCACCAAAAGGAATGATGAACACTTAGCTTGCCTTTGACACAAACCAATAAAATGCATACAATAAACAAACACAAACAACCAGATCTGTAATGAGAGACCAGATAGAAGAAAAATAAATAAAAAGGATTTGAGATCGATCGCAAACATATTTTATTGCTCTAATAGATTGATACAATTCATTACAGAATAGCCGAAAGGTAGAAACATATTACAATTCTAATGGAAGGATTGAACCCCATAGATCCTTTTGCTAGAAGGAGAAGGGAGCCTTCAAAACTAAGAATATCCAACTCTTTACAATGAATCCTACCCCCATATTTATAGAATCAATCAGAGAGAAGAAGGAGAGAGAGAGAGAGAAGTGGGAAAATGCAAGTCGAAGCTCAACCACCGTCATTAATGTTTTCTACTGAAATTTGCCCCAAATCCATCTTTACTACATCAATCCTTGATTCGGCACCTTGAAGGAAGAGGAAACGACGGAAATAGATCGAATCTGATTTGGTTGTTGAGATTGATGACCTTATATTGAAATCTCGAAGACGTTTCCCCATTTTTCTTCCACCTACCCTCTCAAAAATTAAAGTTTCAAACCTCCATTGCGTGGGTGAGGCCGAGATCTTTCCAATGGTGTAAGATTTGAAATATTTCGAGCCCTTCAAAGTGTGTATCAGATCCGTATGAATGGACGAGAAAAAGTTTGAAAAATGGGTCCCCCTTTTTGAGATGGAGCACTTGGCAATCTCGCGCTCACTTGGGTCTCTGCCTTGGGACCAACTCTTGGAGATGCACCACACTAACACTTGGCATTCTCCACTTACACTTTTATACTTAGCCACATTTGAAGCCTTTTCTGTCCGCCCCTTGACTCTCTTTGACCATTTTCTACGTGGAGGGCTGGCGCAAGTTTGAGCTTGTCTATTTGGATCCATCTTTGGAGAAGCGCCGTTTAGACACGTGGCTCTCTCCACCACCTCTTCGATACTTAGCCAATTTTGGATCCTTTCTTGAACTGTTTCGAGCCCGAAAACTTCCAGACTTCACCGTTTCTTCTGTTTCTTGCATCTGGCCTCTTTAAAACTGTCTCCTCCATACTTATCTGACCCTGCAGTTTCATTGTTGAGTCTGCCTGAAGCTTGCAAAATAAATTTAAGACATGAAACAACTCGACAGAGTCATTTTCTTTGCATAGGGTCATTTAATTGTTCTCTGCCCCCGCCACTCCATGTTGAGTCCTCCCTCGACCCATTTAAATAGATTTAAGGTATGAAAACGCTCAAAGGAACCGTTTCTTCTATTTCTTCTCATGCAGGGTCGAATTTGACTTTCTCGGGCTTCTGTTTTCACTTTGGCTGGTTCTGGAACTCGAGCTCGGGGGTCTGAATCGTTTCCTTCATAATTTCCTTATGTGCAAGACTTTGTTTTGAGCAAATTTGCTGGGGGCGAATTTGGGATAATAGGTGGCATTGTTATGCACACTCCCCCTCAATGGAAACTTTGAAAATTCAAGCATTACATGAAAATTGTAGAAATTCACGGCACACAATGACTTCATAAATATGTCTGTAACTTGATCTTCAATAGGACAATACTAGAGATCTATATCACCAAAGAGTACCTTCTCTCGGATGAAATACATATAAATATATATGCGCTTTGTTTTCTGATGTTGAAATAAAGTATTAGCTAGATTAATACAACTCTGTCTATCACATAAAAGAGGAGTACTTCCTTTAAGTTCCATGTGAATTTTTTCCAACAGTCGTTTTAGCCACATGGCTTCTTTCGCTACTTCCATTGCTCTTCTATATTCTACCTCGGGAGAAGAGATGGAGATAATTGGTTGATTCTTTCTACTCTAAATAATGACAAACTTGAACACATATCTAGATGTATATTTTCTATTTATTACACCACCAACATGGTCAGAATCATAATATCCATATAAACAAGCATTATCAGAAGAAGTGTAATGTAAACCAAAATTAATTATTCCTTTAATATATACTAATATTATTTTTGCTAACTTCTAATGATCTCGATATGGTTCCTGCATGAATGGGGAAACAATACCTACTACATAAATATGCAAGGATAAGAGGTTTTTTCTAACTTCTTCCTTCTTTTTAGGAATGAAGATGGAGGCAGGACTTCCAAATATTCTTAACTAAGGTACATTAGGTTTCTTATTATTCCACTTTTCTACATGAGTAGATTGAAAAATGGATTTGGTAGGGACTCTATTCAGAGTATCCACTGTGGTATTCTTAGCTTCAACCCATAGAAATTTAAAGACTTAGGCTGAGTGAAGCATGGTTCTATCCATTTCAAGAATGGTGCAATTTTTCCTTTCTGCTATACCATTTTGTTCAGGAGAATAGGGAGTGGTAAGCTCCCTTTGAATTCCACATTTGACATAAAAGGAATCAAATGATTTACTTATGTATTATTCTCCATTATTTGTTCTAAACCTTTTAATTTTACAACAACAACTATTTTCAACAAAAGCTTTAAATTTAGATAAAACATCTTTATTATTTTTGATAAAGAAAGACCAAATCATGTGAGAATAATTGTCAATGAAAGTAACTACATACAAAGAACCGTTTAGGGAAGGAAATTCTAAAGGTCCTCTAACATCATTGTGAACAAGTTTAAAAGGTTATGAGGAGTTTACTTCATGATGGATATGGAAGGGGTTTGCAGATTACTTACCACATAAGCATCCTTCACAAGTTTCCCGAGCATGAGAGATAGGTGGTATTCCAACAACTAGGTTTGGACGAGGCATATCGTACATGCTCCTAAAGTTAACATGACCTAATATTTCATGTCATAACTACAAATCGCTCTTGTTTTGAGTATAAAGACATTAAGTAGTTACAAAACCTTTAAATATATATAAACCATTCTTTTGTATGCCTTATACAATAGTAACATCTAATTCATTTTTAATATACCATTTATCTTTTAGTCAAATTATAGATTTAATTTAATTTGAATTAAATCTAAATATTTCAGAGTCACTACTAAACCAATGATGTGTAAATACTGAAATCAAAAAATTATGCAAGCAATCTAAGATGAAATATTTAAAGCCCTAAGCAAAGAGAAAAGAAAGAGGACTTAGTTGATTTAGTCGCAACCTAGAAATGATCTGAATAAGGAAGAGTGATGAACATAATGGGCAGAGTGTCACAAATGTTTTCTGTAATTTTTGGATTACAGGAATAAGGTCAGACATGGGCGATCATGGCAGGACAGGGGCACTTAGGTGTTGAATACCTCTTATGGGCACTTGTGACTACACAGATGCTCAGATCCTGATTTCTAATGTATCACAAGTATGTCACAATTACTCTGTGTTGATTTCCTGGTAGTCACACAATGAATGCCGAAGGCACTTGTAACCTAGAAAATAGAAGTTCACTTACAAAAACCCACAAACCGCATCAAACCTAAAAAGAAAGATGCAATACGTGGAGTTGGACTGACCTCGATGGTCACCCTGAGAGTGAACTTATGAGTGAGCACTATACGACATCTCATACTCCATGTGGTTCTGGTGAGTGTGTGTAGACATTGTGCCCTAGGATGCCCTTGTGCAAGTGCACTTGATAACAGGCTGTAGCTAGATGTAGCAATGTTGTAGAATGTGTAGAAGGAATAATAAACTTCCCCTTCCTATGTTGTGTATGCAGAAAATGCAGTCCCTTATCCCTTGAATGAGTGCTAGATGGATATCTTGAAGTGCTTCAGGTGACTTTTAGATGCAAGCTTAGGTAGTAGTAATACTTAGCACTTGGTCCTTTATTTTGAACATATAACTATGTATTTATAAGATTCCCTTGATTTGATTTTTTAATTTACAAATGGAAGGCCAAACTATAAGTGAAAAATATGCCCAAAATATAAAAGAGACCCAAAAGAAGCGAGTAAGGTGAAAAAGGGTCAGGGGCGCCCAAAGGGGACAGGGGTACCTGGGCACTCATGTCTCGGTAGGTTGCTGGTGTTTAGAGTCATAAAATATAAATAATTAAAATACCAATTGGGTTTTAGGGTGTGCAAGACCAAATATAAAATAAGAAACAAAGATAAGAGGTCAAAGACAGTCGTCAATTACTAGTTTTCTTTCTTAGGAATCATATGAATACAAGTATGTGTTTAAGACCTAAAAATGTACCCAAGTGCATGATTTTGTGTCTACATTTTCCTCCACTTTATGTTGTTGAGTGAATAATCAATAACATAAAGTAGATAGAATATGCATACCTATTAACCATGTAGAGTGTGTAGTGAAATGCGTGCCAAGTGGACAAGTGCAGCGTGGGAACTAGGAAGAGAAAATGACCCTAGGGGTGAAGCGTATGCGTTGTACCATAGTGTACCTATTGTTGTGTTTGTGATTACCACTTATTGTAAGGATGAATCTACAAAAAGAAGAAGCAAGCAAGTAGTCAAAGTCATGTATATGAAAAATTTGCATATGTAAAAGTATGCGAATGTGCGTAAAACTATGTAAAAAGGAAAGTGTGCACTTGATGTCGAGGAGTGTAAAATGATAGCAAAATGTCCTGAAAATGCTGTGTAGAATGAGTTTTTGGGAGATCTCCCACTGAGAGCGAGTTTTGTGGGTGATCTCATGCCAAATTTTGAGTTTTTGGGTGATCTCACGCTGAAGAGAAAGTGCTGGGGAGAGAGGTCTAGTGTTACTCTCATTTCATGACACTACTCGATAAACACCACTGCAGATGGTGTGTCCATGACTTGTTTCTATTTTCCCTAATTTGTTTCGAATGTACTGATTGTTCCAAGTGAAATGGAGATAGAATGCATTCTACTTGCTAGAGGGCTATGTTTTTACTGTGAGAATTGCTCTATAAACTGCTATAAACTGTGTTGATCTAAGAAACTGATTGTGTGTGCCCCTAGGACATTAACACCTAGAAGAGGACACAGGTGCCTAGGCATTCATGTCTGAGCCTAGGCATTGGTGTTTGTATTATGATTTTGATGCAAGTCTGATTTTGAGCCAGGTCTGTAACTGTAACCTGTGTTGATTCTGTGTTGTACGGTATTGTGTTGTATCTTTCAACTGCTTTATGGGGTGATTTATTCACCCAATGTATGCCCCCCTCATTTGGGGTACATGTGACGTCTAAGGAGAATTCAGCCTAAAAGAAAGGACCCGATGCTTCACTGATGTGGATACTTGTAGGGGGTAGGGAATGTGCACGGTAGAAACCAAGGCACATGTAAACAAAGTGGCTAGATACATGTGTTAGTATCAAAATGAGCAAGCATGTCATATAAAACAATGTAACAAGCAAGTGTGCATATAATATAGATCATGAAGAGTGGGTTTCAAACATGGAACATCGCTCACAATGTCACAAGATAATCAGGGCTGAAGCGGTCAAAAACATACAAACAATGATTAGACAAGACATAGGGCATAACCTGCAAACAATGACACTTAAGTAGAAAAGTAATTTGACAAGATAAAATGTATCAGACAACTATGGTGGAAAATATTCCTACAAAGCAAATGTTGTACATGAAGCACCCATTATAATGTTGGAGATATAATAAGTATGTCGAGGCATGTATGTATCAGTGAAAAATTAAAGTGCTATAAAGTAGAACTAGTAAATGATGAAACAATAACACTTGTAAAGTTTGAGAAAGTAGATGCCCCCAGGATCCTTGGTGGGTCTGGTAAGAGGTACAATTCCAAGCATCATTACATCACGCTAGGACCTGTAAGAGATTTGCATTTATAACTAGAGACCAAGTGAATGTGCATGTGTATATGATAAAGATAATGACATACTAATTATCTGACTAGCATAATAAGCAAAGTACATCATGTAACTAGTATAAGCAAATAAGAGTAAGTGCAACCAAGTTATGCAATATGTTGTGTATGAGTGTGATGGAATGGTATGCAATGTGTGAAGATGGATATGAGCCACATGCCCCCCAACAGATGGGTATGAGATGAGGTTAATTTATAAAAGACCTCGGAACAATCAAGAATGGACCATAGAACAAGAGTGTGTCATTGAGAAATGGTTTAAAATATTGTTCTAGAAAGATAGATCATGTAGCATAGAGCATGCCATAGTGAATGTGGTGAGGTTTATTTAAGATTTAAACCCTCAGCAATTGAGTATGAGCCGTGGAACTAGAGTGTGTCATAGGGTAATGGTTTGAGAATGTGTGCTAGAAAGATATATCATGAAGCCCCTCAAGTGTATGATGGAGATCTATCTAAGGATGGAAGAGAAAACATGCCATGATGGTGAATGTGTAAAATATGACAGGAGTATCGGTATTGGTGTTAGGAAGAAAATATTTGTCAAAATAAGTTGTAGCATTGAGAGAAGATGGAAATTTATTTATGTGATGACACGTATGTGAAATAGTGTAAACCTAAAGAGGAAATGTGGAAGGAATAAAAAGAGCGAGATTAGGGATATATATGATGCCAAGTTTGGTGGATTATGTCAGAATGGAAAGAGGTTCTTTGACTCCTTTTACATATTTTCCTAATACAAAGCCATTGAAACTATAACGAAGAAAATACCAATACCCAAGACCATACTTTTTCAAAATGGGAGAAGGGGTGGCTGAAGTGGGGGATTCAGGTGGATGATTGATACTATTGTAATAGGCAAAAGGGAGAGGGATCTGCTAAGGCTTCATAGACGACATCCAGACATACGAATTTAATACACACATGAAGGGTTGAAGGGACCGTATGTATGTCATGGATCAAAGGTCGTCCAAGAAGAATATTATAATTAAGATTGTCAGGGATTACATGGAATGGGGCTTAGAAAGTGCATGGCCTAGCAATAATGGGAAGCATGATTGCACCTAAGACTTGTTCAAGAAGATTGTTGAATCCAAAATTACAAACAGATGATGGTGTTAAGGATGTTGCGAAAAATCTGAGCTACTGAAGAAATGCTAGACTACAAATGTTAAGGCCAAAGCCATTATATACCAAAGCTCGTTTTAAACCCTATATTATTAATTTTAACTTTGATATAAAGGGGAGGATCATTATTTAAGACAACTTGGGAAGAAATTTCAGTAGATGTAAAAGTAATATGTTCTTCGTTAAAAGAGAGTGATGTAGTGAGTCTATGGTAAACATATTCAGGAGAGATGTTAGGATGAAGGTAAGTATTAGCTAAAAAAGAGTGAATTATATTTGCACATTCAGGATTGGCCTGCAAGAAGACATGGAAGGAGATACTAATATTGGAAAAAATGGCAGGAAGGAAGGGGCCAAGCGTGTTCGAATGCGGGTTCACCAAATGATTTAATTTAATTTGAATTAAATATAAATATTTCAGAGTCACTATTGAACCAAATGATGTGTAAATACTGGAATAAAGAAATGATGCAAGCAATCTAAGATGTAATATTTAAAACCCTAATAAAAGAGGAAGGAAAGAGGACTTAGTTGATTTACTCAAAACTTGAAAATGATCTGAATAAGGAAGAGTGATGAACAAAACTAGGAAGAGTGTCACAAATGCTATATGTAATTTGTAGACTGTAAGAATAAGGCCGAACACGGGCCCCCATAGTAGGATAGGGGCACATAGGCGCTAAATACCTCTTCTGGGTGACTGTGACCGCAGATGCTCAGAGCCCAATTTCTGATGTGTCGCAAGTATGTCACAATTACTCTGTGTTGATCGCCTGATAGTCACACAATGAACGCCAAAAGAGTACTTATAACCTGGAAAATAGAAGTTCACCTGCAAAAGCACATAAACTACATCAAACCTAAAAAGAAAGATGTCATATGGGGAGTCGAACTGACATAGACAATCACCTCGAGAGTGAACTTACGATTGAGTTTTGTAATACATCTCAGATTTCATGTAGTTTTTGTCAGTGTATGTAGAAATCTTGCCCTATGATGCCCTTGTGTAAGTGTAGTTGATAGCGGTTGTAGCTAGATGTAGCAATGTAGTAGGATGTGTAGATGGAACAATAAACTTCCCCTTCTTATGTTATGTATGTAGAAAATGCAGTCCCTTGTCCCTTGAATGAGTGCTATATGGATGCCTTAAAGTGCTTTAGGTGCCTTTTGGATGCAAACTTAGGTGATAGTAGTAATACTTAGCGCTTAGTCCTTTATTTTGAAAAACATAACTATGTATTTATATGTTTTCCTTGTTTGAATTTTGTAATTGACAATTGGAAGGCTGACCCACAAGTGAAAAAGATGCTTAAAAGATAAAAGAGACCCAAAAGAAGTGAGTAAGGTGAAAAAGGGTTAGGGGCACCCAAAGGGGACATGGGCACCTGGGCGCTTCTATCCTGGTTTTGCGCTGGTGTCTGGAGTCATAAAAAAATAAATAAGTAAAATACCGATTGGGTTGCAGGGTGTGCAAGACCAAATAGAAAATAAGAAACAAATACAAGAGGCCAAAAACAATAGTCAATTACTAGTTTTCTTGCTTAGAAATCATATGAATGCAAGTATGTGTTTAAGACCTAAAAATGTACTTAAGTGCGTGCTTTTGTATCTATAATTATACTATAGTTGTTTTAGGTTAGTTGTGAACATGATGGAAAATTTATTTTCAGTTTAGGAACACATAAAATATCATTTATATAACCATTAAAAACTTCAACTCTGCCTTGATTTTAAACATAAAAAAATGAAACGATTGCCAAGATAAATTCAATCATTACATTCTTTGATATCAAAAAGAATATCAGATCTATAGGCCCACATGCCTAGATGCACCACTATCTAGTGTTGCATATAAGGTAACTATATTAGATTTTTGATTATTCTTTTGATTTTGATTTGGTTTGTTTCCTTTCTGATTTTAAAAAAATTTGGTTAATTTTTTTTACCTTATAGTCTTCCTTTTTATGACTAAATTTCCCACAATTACAATATTTTCCATCAAAAATGACTTTTAAGTGATTATTCACTAGTTTCTTATCTCTTCTAAGGGTTTTAAAGTTTGATTTGAACTTCTGATTCTTGTTAAACATAGAAAAATTATTCTTAGGGTTTTTAGTGAGAAGTGCTTGTGTGGCATTCTCCTTCGAATCAAAGTTCATAATTACTTGCTCTTCAGGAGAGCACTAAGTGTAGATAAGTCAAGAATATCTTGTTAAGTTTAATATTTTGAGTTTAAGATGGAAATAAAGTTTCTAAATTTTAACATGGATGGTCATTTGAATTATAAAGTATAATAATTTGCTGTGAATCAAATTATAGTTACATCCATCTAATTGAGATTTAATATTTTTAATTTTAGCCAAAAATTAACCACTTTTTCGTTCCCCTTCATGGAAGTTGCCATTAATTCAAGAACCAATCTTATAATTTTTTGAAAGGCACGTACCTTCATGCATTGATTCTAACAAATTCCAAACTTTGCTACAATTTTCCTAGTTTCCAATGTGCAGTAGAAATTCATCTTACACGCTTCGCAAAAATGATTAACATTGCTTCTTGCACTTTCTATTGAAATGTAAAAAATATTTTCTCTTGTTGCTTGTCTACTTGTCAACACCTTTTTGTTACTATTCACGATAATCCATAGCTTTCATGCTATGAATTCAACTTTTAGTCGAATTTTCCAGATGTTGTAGTTAACACTGTTCAACATTTGTGACTTGTCCATACTGAAATGATTAGAAACCATTTTGAACGAGACTTTTAAACTCAAATTGAAGAGATAAAAAACTTCGATTTTTATGAAAAATATATATTCAAATTTTATTCTATATTTTTGATAAAAAAACAAGGTTAAGAAGAATTTAAGGTGTCAAAAAATGCAAGAATGTTCAAATGCTTAGTAAATTTTTCATGTCGTCTCTATGCAATAATAAGTGCCAAAATTAGGAGTTTTTTCCTTCTAGCCGCCACCCACACTCTAAAATAACAAGGAATCAAAAAAACATTAACAAGTTTTTAAAATGTGAGATTAAAGTAGGAGGTTATGAGGTAGTGTATGCAGGTAAGAAGAAAATTATATGACCACAAATTTTTATTTTTGTAAAACTCTTAGATTTACAATATTACTTCAAGTCATTATTTACTTGAAACTATATAATATGGACTAATCAAAGTAAAGAAAGAAAGAAATTGATATATATATATATATATATATATATATATATACTATATATATATATATTCCTCATCATTATTTTATAACGTTTTTCGCTAATATTTAGAGTGCAAGTATAACTACCAAAATATCATAACAATTTAAAATGAAATTTCAACTTCTTAAGTTTTATATAAAAAACTAAGTAAAAGAATCCCCCCCAAAAAAGATTCTACAAGTTTAGAACCCTTGACCTAAGATTCTCGTAAAAATCTATTTACCAATTTCCCTATGAATCTTTAGTTGAATATATTTAATAAAATATTAATTTAAAGTTGTAAATTTAACATAAAAAAACACATATAAACAATTATGCCCGCAAATATGTTAAGGTGGAGTGGTCAATGGCCAAACAAATATCCTAAGCTGGTCAAGCATATTCAGGTAGAATGATTAAACCGCCAACAAACAAGTTCCAAGGCAAAAAAAAGACCACATAAAGGGGTCAAAGACCGACCCAAACATATTTACCAAGTATAGGGGAGAGACACCAATAGTTGAGCAAGGTCCAATTGTGGATATAGTGTCTTGAATACACAACACCTAATAGTTGTCATAAAAGTACTTGGTTATTAGTCATTTTGACATGACAACACCCAATCACATCATGACATGTAACTTTTGTCATTACTAAATAGTCAGTGTTCAACCATTTTCACCCATGATCAAGTATAGGTCCCAATCAAAATGTAGTGTAACTCAAATTTACTATTTTAAATCAATTCAAAATATGTCTTTCCCTCCAATTCAACACACACACACACACACACACACACACAATTTACAAAAATCTTGAACTATGTGTTGGTGAAAAAATTAGAATCCCACATTGTATAGAATTGATTTTGTGGGCCCTGACTTAAGGTGCACCACAATTGAACCAGGTTCGACAGACTCAGTAACTACCAAAAACCACAAGAAATGTGACCAAACCAAGAATAGTAGGTATGTGGTTCATATTAAATCCATGACCAAATAAATGTAAAAAAAAAATGCCACTTCATAACCAAACACCAATAACAAGTGCAAGCAAATGTTTAAGTGGTCAAGTATAATGGATCGGTTACCAAGGTACCAAGACACAATGTCAAGTGTCCCTTTACGAGGCGCTAATGGAAAGCGATCCATATATGGTAAGCGGGGTGAAGCTTTATTAAAAGACTTTTAATATTTCAAATGCAAAGCGGTCCACGTTAAATTAATGCCAAGTGTCAAGCGAGCAAGTCATATGCCACAAGCGCTAAAGATAAAGTGATATTAAGACCAAGACAAGAGAGGTATGGTGAGGGATTTAAATCCCCACTTCTTATATCCACATCCACGTAAGCCTACAAACATGGACAATATTAACCATGACCAACTTAAAAACGAATAAACCTATGCAAAAATACTTTTAAGTTTTTTTTATCATTAATATATGTTCCAATAAAAAAGGGAGAACCCTACAAACCTGGAAAGTGTCTCTAAGTTGGAAACATTTTGGTTAACAATGTGTATTATTCAAAAAATGAATTCCTCCTAAGGTTAGTAACAATAAAATTTAAAAATTATATTTTATAGCACTTGAAATTTAGGTGGGTCTGCTCCAAAACCTTTGAACAATACTAATAAGATTTGAAAGATTATAAATCCATGCAAGAGAGATGTGAGAGTGAGAAAATTTAATTTTTTGGGGAGTCTATTTATTAATTGGGATAGATTGTAACCACCCCACCAACCAACTATCGTAAACTAAAATAATTTAAATTATCTAAACTCACCCGCGGTGGTATTATGTAAAAGGTTTGAGTTAAATTATTAATTGATTTTAAATCAATTAAACCATAAACTATAGTTTATATTAAATAAATAAAATATTTCATATTTTTATTTATTTAATTATAAATTGAAGTTTATAACTCATATTTAATCTTATAATTAAATATAAACGAGAACAATAAGAGGGGATAAACCCTACTTAATATTATTATTCTAATAATTAATACATCAGGGATAGGTTGTTGATTAACACAAGATAGGATATGAATCACATGAAAAATAACATCAATATCAAGTATGTCATTATCATAGCAATGTGTATCTAAGTCATCTAATTGTTCTAAATTGACTAGTAAAGGTAAATCTTTGAGTACATAATGTGTACCTCTTCAATAGTGACATGTGGATGTGTCAATTAACTTCATATAGGCTTTAATTAGTTGTAACATAAGATGCTTAATATCATAATTGTTACTAGATTTACAAACCACATGTGCCTGTAACTTATAAAGAGGGATAGGTTGTGTTGAAGGTGTGATAATAGGCTCGTGAGAAGTAGGATTTTTCTATTTTAAATTATTTTAAAGGCTCATCATTTACTATAATGGTATATTCATATCCATCAAGTGCAAATTTTGTTAGGAAATACGAGTTAGTCCTCACGGTTATGTTGATTAAATGTGAATGTGTTTTTGAATAACAACTCATATTGTTTGTTTTACCTGTACGATTATAAACGGGTTATTAGATCCTACTTCTACAGAGGTTGTTCTACTATCTCCATGGCTATATAATAACCATTTTACATATACTGCATTAATGCTTAGAAATAAATCTATCTTTGTTTGAGTGAATCTGTTCATGTACCATCATTTGGTACCAGAGTGGGAATGTAGAAGCTTGTGATGTCAATTTAATTTCGTGGGTTTCCATGGAAGCTAGAGCGCAGACCTAACACATGTGGTTCCACACTTTTTCACTGTTCTTCAAACACAATGGTACATATTGATTTTTTTTGGGCAACGTTGAAATTTGGACCGCATTGAAAATGAATGCATTCACCTTCGCAATAGTTACTTGGTATTTCTATCAAAGGTTTGAGATTTTATTTGTGGCCGACTTTTTATACATTCCTAGGAGATTCTTTGTAGACTGGTCTACCTTTCCGTCACTTTTATTTCAACTGATTTTATGCTAGACGTGTTTCAGACCTGGTTCTGTTTTGTAGTGTGTGCGTTGAATTCACATTCTTCTATTCAATTCCACGCACTCTCTACATTTACTATGCATTACTAATTGTTGTGCATTATCACGTTGGGTGAATTTCACCAGTTTCTTCTTCCCAAGTTGACTCAAATTTGGATTGGCATTTTTCATGCCCCTAGATCACTTCAACAACATTAATATGGATGATATCTCCATGCGGTTTGATCTTTGTATGCATACTGTGCGTAAATCATCCTCTCGCCATGCATTTCAACTTCCACTTTGTTAGTGCAATGGAATCTCAAGTTCTGATTTCCAACAAGCACCAGTTTTGACGAAAATTCAACAAATCACGTAGCTTCTAAAACAAGAGCAGGCAGTAAGCATTTAATACAACTTATGAACAAGAATTTGTGGAGGATTGTAAATGGGCAAGAAAAAAAACCATCGGATCTAGCTAAAGAAGCAGAATGGGAAACAAGGGATGATAAAGCCAAAGCCATTATTGGCTTAGCTCTTTTAAATACTGAATTGCATTATATTGATCTTGAGAAATCGTCAAAGGAAATGTGGGACAATCTAAGTAAACTATTTGGTGCAAAAGCTATAAATGTTAATTTTTCTTTAAAACTTCAGTTGTTTAAATTCAAAATGGATGAAGCGGTCACCATGTCTAGTCACATTAATGACTTTATATCTCTCATTAGACAATTAGCTGAAGTTAATGCTCCTGTTGAGGATGAGGATGCAAGAGCCATATTACTGAATAGTTTACCTCCAAAATACAACAACATAGTGTTTACTCTTGGTCATATGCCTTCTAAAACTTTAGAAGACATGACTTTAGCTCTCCTAGCTGAAGAGAAAAGAACCAAAGAAGATGATGAAGAAGAAAAAGCCTTGTATACAAAAAGGAAACATAGGAACTTCACTAAAAAGGAAGGTGAATTGGAATGCTTCTACTGCAAGAAAAAGGGCCATACCTCTACATACTGTAAAGTTCATTCCCGAGATGTACTAAGTGGAAAAATTGGCAATGAAGCCAATAAATCTACAGATGAAGAATCATGAGAAGAAGAAGAACCTGAACCAGAGGAATGTGGATACACATCTAAAGAATTTTCGTACTAAAAAGTATTTTACTAGAGGTTGGAGGATACATGGAGGATGGAGGTCAATCAACGACCTCTCGTTAGTCACCAACGATGGGGCTGCATCAAGGTTTGGTGACTTTTTCCAGTGTGCTTTCAGTTGCATGTGGTGTACGTCAGATTTCAGTGTGCAGTGTTCATGAGTTATTTGTTTACAGAATAAGTGGAAATTTCACATTTAGGGGGGGGCATGATCTAATGTCCCATTTCCAATTTTTTGTTTGTGTGTATGAGCAACATATTTTCCTATGTTATTCTTTGTAGTGAGATGTGATGAGAGTTGAAGTAGTATTGCACATCGTGATATGGTTTGGGGTGAACCATTTGAAAACCTCTTTTGTCTCAGTTTTTTGTCAACCGATAGAAAACCATATCTCTGTCTTGGTTTGTGATAATCCAACAGAAAATCACACAACTCTCAGTTTCTTGTTATCCGATAGAAAACCATCTTTGTCTTGGTTTGTGATCAACCAATAGAAAATCACACCATCACGAAATCAAATACAAGTACTGAATTGATGTTTTCCCCATGTTCGCACTAAGGGGGGAATCTTAGGAAATACGAGTTAGTGCTCATGGTTATGTTGATTAAATGTAAATGAGTTGTTAAATAACAACTCATATTGTTTGTTTTACCCATAGTATTATAAATGGGTTAT
Organism: Taxus chinensis; assembly: GCA_019776745.2. Classification (NCBI taxonomy): domain Eukaryota; kingdom Viridiplantae; phylum Streptophyta; class Pinopsida; order Cupressales; family Taxaceae; genus Taxus; species Taxus chinensis. The sequence goes on from CM034146.1 coordinate 896,181,448, forward strand.
TAGATCCTACTTCTACAGAGGGTTTTCTACTATCTCCATGGCTATATAATAGCCATTGTACATATATTACATTAATGCTTAGAAATCAATCTATCTTTGTTTGCATGAATCTGTGCCTGTACCATCAAATTTGACAATTGGTGAAGAGTAGATGGAATGGCTTCCATAACATTGATCCATTGCTGAATTAATAGGAGATTGTAACTGTTGAACCCTGGTCATTGGTGTTGCCATTGATGTCAAGTGGCATTGATGGAAAAGTAGTGAATGATGAAGTGAGACTCGGTAAAGGACATGAAGGTTGATTGGTAGTGCCTTCTGAAGATGTTTGGAGCTCATAGATAGAATTCAGGATGATTTCAATGCTCTGCAGGCTTGGATTGTGAGGCAAGAACCCATTAGAAACACGTACATGGTAGGTATGGCTGGAATAGATGTGCTACATGTCAGTCATGATGATGTCAGCACGATAACAAGCTCTTACAGTGAGTTTCAGGTCAGTTGGTGGAAGTATTAGGTCAAATTGGTTCATTTAGGCCTATTTCTAGAGCCTAATTAGGTGTGAGGTCATGAAAATCTTAGGGAAGAATGGAAGTAGTATAATAACATTTCCAAGAACATGTATGAGCATTTAAAAGGTGTATTATAGCCCTTGGAGGCAAAATTCAAAAGTTCACTAAAATTGCCTTTGAGGTTTGACAGTGAATGCTAAGGTAAGTGAGATGGGTTTGAGAAATACAAACATATTTATGGAAAATAACCTCATGGAACATGTAGAGGGGTGAGTTGTGGTGAATCATGCCAAATATCATCAATTTTTGCAAAGGTATGCAAAAGTTATGCTAGTTTTTTCTAAAACTAGTTTAGTGAGAAGTGCAAATGAAACTACCTGTCTTCTTAGGTTCCAAGAAAAATTATAGAGTCTTCTTCAGATAAATCATAGAAGGAATTTTTGGAGAAAACTCCAAGCCTAAGATATTTCAAAAAGATTAAGGAAAAATGACAAGTATTAGAAAAGTTATGAGCATTTTTCAAACATTATTTTCTCTCTCCTAGACTCCTTTCTGAAGCGATATACATGATATGATGTGATTTTACTCCAAATTGAATTTGAAAGACAATACAACACCTCAAAAATGCATATGAATCTCTCCATGTACTTTTTAAATTGGTTTTATAGTCAAGTATATAAGTACAATACAGACTGTACCCTATTCTTCATGATTTTAAGTGAACTATGCTAGTTTGAAGGTGTCAAATTGGATTCCTTGCTACTGAAAAGTTATGAGAGGCTCTCTTGGAAGTTCATGAGGATACTTGAGTCAATACATCTTCCCCATAGGTGGAACATGAGTATAGAAATGATTGCAAGAAGTGTACAAATCCTAACTGTATTGTGCTCTTTAAGGAAAACAATGAGTGTAGGACTGAATGTCTTGTCAACATGCCAAGGATGATAAATTTATGATGGAAATCAATTCTATCAAATGCATTAACTTTGAACCTTTCAAAATGACATACGATAAGTGAAATAATTCAAAATTTTGATGGTAAGTGTCAATGCTCGAATTAATCTCACCCCAATTTGGTTATGCTTTGCCTTTATTGTCTGTTATATTTTCTGTTTTCCTGTGGGGGTACGAGTTGACCCTTTGGTTCTAATGTATATGGATTTTTTCTTCCTCTTTTTGGTCGAGGATCATGTTTGGATGTGCATTATTTTGAAGTTTCTTGTGGGGAACTAGTTGTGCTTTAGGTTTGAAATTTGAAGGATCGCCCTTTGTAAAATGTTCCTTGGTCGTGTTTTTACTTGCGTTTTTATCCCATCGCCCATTGGTACGTGGAAGTTCCCAATTGAATGTGGTATGACGGGTCTACCTTATAAACTTGTAACTTTCTATATTTGTAATTATAAAGCAACACAAAAAAATTCTTGATTCGCCCCCAAAGGTATACATTTGTCACAAATTGAGTGGGTGTAGGGATGCCGCAAAGGACATGTGGCTCTTTCTTATGCAAGAAGTGGGGAGGCGTGTCATCGAAGCACTTCGATACTTTTGGTGTTAAACTAGAAAGGGATTAAAATTGTAGAAAGGGCCAGAAGTTTCGATATTACTTAAATATAACCAAGTGTCAAGCCGGTGTTGAAAGTTAAAGGTAGATGAGCAGGTCAAATGGCCAAAAGGGTATGAGTTTTAAAGTATGGAAAAAATACAAAAATTCTCCCTGAGCCCACATTAATGAAAGACTTTTCCACATGGATGACTCATTTTTAAAATTTAAAAAGCAGAATGAATGGCCACGATGCATTGCATTTATTTCTACCGCCATTAATGTGTTTTACACAAATCAAGGACATATTTTAAAAAAAAATTCAAGTGTTTCGATCATTTATTATCAAATTTGTCAAGTTTCAAGTGCTATTGTTGATATTTGCATTGTGCAATAACATGATTTTTTATTGTGGAGCTTGTTTTAAGAATCAGAGATCAAAAGACAATCGGGTCAAAGTTGAATGGTTCAAGAATTCACGCAAAATTAGTAAGAGCTGAAAAATCCTGTACTTTTCATACTATTGATAAGAAATTTTGAGGTAAAATTAGGGGGTTTAAGGATGAAGACCATGCCATCTTCGTTCTTAGTTTTTTCTGGCATTACAAGTGATTTAGATAGAATTACAGACACAAACCTGATGAATGCTGACTTAGAGGAATTTATTCAACGATTAAATGATCCTAATCAGAGTGAGTGTTTGAAAGTAATTAAGGATAGCCGCATCACCTTAGCCGGTGCTATCCCGCCATTAGTTCAATGCCCATAATTGGTATGACATTGTGCTATGAATTATGAGCTAGAGAAAATGAAAGTATTAGATGTTAGGATTATGTTAGTGTTAACATTATTTGTATTTAGTTTATTATTATATTATGAGTTTTTTAGAAACAACTCATAATTATAATAATCATTATTTGGTTTGTAATAACAAGTTGTTAAAACAACTTGTGTATTGTTGTGATTTGTTTCCTACATTGTAGGAACAACCTCTCCTATTTTTTTGTAAGATCCCGTATGGTTGATTAATACATAAAGAAGAAATCAAGTATTTTGTGTGTTTGATACGCTGATATACCAAGATCTAGTATCAGAGTGAGTTATGGAGTTCTAATAATTTGTGAGGGGCAGTCGTTCTTCTCCATTGCCCTGTGAATGGTTGTCTTCTAGTTTATGTTAGAGTAGGTATTTACCTTAGCTCATGTTCACCTAGGTACTTTATTTATCTTTATTGTATTCATCCTCACCCACTTATGTGTGTGGATATTTATTTTATCTTATTTAGATATTAGGAGATATTATCTAGTTGTTAGGTATAGTTCTTTCCTTGATCTATGGTATTGACTAGATCCTTGATGTCTAGTTCTATCCTAAATCTATGGTCGTGACTAGTTCTTTGATGACTAGTTATTTCCTTGATTTATGGCTTGATCTACGACCTTGATTGGTTCTTAGATTGTTATTCCTTGCCTATTTAAGCAAGACCCATTCTCAATGTATTGCATTGAGTTCTATAATAATATATGATATTGCTTCTCATTTATTTGCAAAGGTTTTATGTGAAGTTATTTTGGAAAATCACTTTCATCTTATAGATCGTGGTGTTTGATTAGCATCTGTGTTCTTGACTTGGTACGATCTGGTTATCATTCCTTTCATGGTATCAGAGCAGGAGATTGTTGTTGACATCTGTCTGTAAGTTTTATTTTGTAAATAAATTCTTTGTATATTCATATATTTGGGATTTGGTCATATTTTGTTGCTGCGTGCATGGTTTTATGCAAAACAGAGGCTTCCATTGGATTTAGAAGGTGGGAAAACCCTAAGATCGACTGTAAACTTGACCATTTGTGGAGGCAGTCATTTTTTTGGGTTTTTTGTATTGGTGCAAGGAAACACACCGGTCTGCATCGGGATTCGTGCCACAAAGAAAAAAAATGTTAGGATTATTTTTTGGGTCTGTTGGATTTCTTGATATCTACACAAGCCAATTTTCTATTGCAACATATCTATCTCGATTTGCGCACAAGAATTTTTTCAGATCTTTCCTTTTTTGGCAGGGGTCCACGGATGCTGTGCACGTTTTCTACTATTTCGGGCAATTGCGCAGTGCACGTTTTCTACTATTTTGAGAAATTTCATAGTTTGCTATTTTTGGAAAATAATGGTCAGAAATAGTAGTGTTCACCATAAGAGGTAGTTGGATGTGACTTTCTCGGAAACACGCGACCCACCCCATAATAGTAAGTTGTGCAAACACCCATTAAAATCCTTAGCCCTTGGTCATATGGTGTGGTATGGTCATATGAGGGCTTAAAGGCAACAACAATTTATTTTGTTTTGTGGCGATTCCTACTAATTTAACAGAGCAAAATATTAAAAAGCTTGTAACTTTTGATCAGTAACTTGGTTTTGAGTGCCATTTTTTGCAAAAGTGCTTGTTTTTTCATGCTCTTTCCATTGGAAATATTTATTTTGAGACTTGCACTATAATTATAAAGTGCCAAATATGGAGGAGTGTTGTAATCAATTGTGGACATAATTTCGGTTGAGCTCGACGTCCTAAACTTTTGGGAGTTGCAATTTGTACCTATCATGGATTTTGAGAACGATATGCTTTTCTCTGAAGTATGTGAGGATATTGTAAATTTTTTGGAGGAAAATAGATCACTCAAGAAGTGAAATTCTCTTCTACAATCACTCATTCACAATAAGGATATAATAATACACTCCCTACAGAACAAACTTTCTAGCCTACAACATCACCATTGTATTATGGACAGCCACATCCATGCTTCTAGTCCACTTGCAGCTATTGCTCCTGAACCCACTGACATTGATATGTCAGTCTTTGAGTATGTTCCTACTCTTGATGCTCATACACCTATGAAGCTTGTTACTACATGCTCTTCCACATCTGTGCCTATTACAGTACCACATGTTGTGTATCCTACTTCTGCTTAGCTGCATGAATTTTTTAAGAAGCATACCAATGCATTCAATTCTCGCATGCTCCATTCTATGGGTCTCACTATTGGAGTCATTGGAAGACATTCGCAGGGTATTGTTTCCTCGATTCCACATGTTAAGTGGAATTCTCGTCGTGACATTTGTTTTCAAGCAGATACTTCATTGGGATCACACATTGACAGAGCTCATTTTTTTGTTCACTCGACTCTTTTTGAGGATCATGAGCAACACATGAGTTTTGCACCTTCACTCAGGCTTGAGAAACCTGAGATTTCAGCTGTCAGACATGATCAACTTGACACACATTTTGATGTTCTTTTGCATGCACCCATTGTGCATTTTGCACCAAGTCATATGCAAGCATCTTCTTCATCCATCCGTGTTGATTTGGGGTGGATATCTAATCACTCGTGGCGGTGACATAGGCATTCGTTGAGAGGACTCTACAGGCATGACATGAGGACTCTACAGGTGTGGCGTGGCATGTTTTGAGCATTTTTCTTTAGCAGGTGTAGTGTATCTCTCTTTTTTGTTGAGAGATTTTGTATCTGTATTTTTGACACTTTTGGCATGTTGATAGTATCTCTTGTGGGGGATCTATTTTGGTGAAGTCCAGTGTTATTTTGTTAGTGTTCGAGTAGTTGATTTTGGGAAAATCATACAGATTTGTAGCATCACTCCACTCATTCAGTAGTATGGGAGGGTGTGGTGTTGATCCTACTTCTTCGGGTTTCGTGTCCTTGCCTTGCTACCTTGGCTTTTCTTAGATCATGACACTCTAGAGTTTGTGTCATTTCCTTGTTGCTTTGGTTATTGCTCTTAGATCGTGGCACACCTATTTGAAGTAGTTGATTGAATTATGTTTGGTGTTTTTTTTTTGCACTTTTGACATCACTCCGTTGACAATCTCCTTGTATGAAGCTATTCTGGTGAAACCCAGTGTCAGTTGTTTTTGAGTTTTGTGATCGAGCAGTGGATTTAGAGCACAATGCACATCAAAATTATTCAGCATTTTATGATTTTTTTGAGCCGAGCTTCTTGGGATTCCTTGGAGTAGGTCTTTACTCTCCTTACTTTGTTGTTACTGGTTTTGGGTACCTTGCGGTGTCCTTTTTTCCCCAGTTATTGTACATGATTACCTCATTAGGCCTAGTTGCCGGGACTCATACTATGGACATGCCACTTATATTTTGGCCCCTAGCTTCACTTGAGGGGGGGTGTTAGAGTAGGTATTTACCTTAGCTCATGTTATTGGCTTGGTACAATCTGGTTATCATTCCTTTCAGGCATATGATTTTGTTTCCAGTTCTTGAGATGTGCTTTCTTCCCATGTCAACACTAAGGGAGGGAATCTTAGGAAATGGATTATTTATTGTGAACATTAGTTGGAAATATATATGTGGGTATGCATATATATGTTTGTTACGTGAGTAACAAATGTATTAGATCAACATAATATTGTTATAAACAATATTACGTATATAGGAGTTGAGGGAGAGATTTTTGGGAGTGTTGTTGAACAACCTCCTTGTTTTTAGGAATGCATATTACTATATATATGTAATATCTCTCATATGTAAGAAATACTGAATGTATTTAATTATATTATTATTATTTAGTATTATTACTAGTTTTAATCTCTTTCATACCTTATTAGTGGTATCAGAGAAGGAAGGTTCAATTTTTCTCATAATAGAATATTAGATTATTTGTAGGGATCCAACCATGAGTGTCTATTTGTATGCTCTCATTAGAGAAAGTTAGAAATTTTTTGAGTCTCCTTGTGAACTACTATTATATTCTTCCTATCAAAATGCATCAAATTCGATAACGTTGCAATGTGTTATCACTTTGCAAAGAATTGACATTGGAGATCTGCACTCTGGAAATATCTATGGCCCATATACATTGAATTCATATCTATCATCCGTATGATATTCAATCAACCATATGAGATATTTTTAATATACAGTTGGATCTGGCATGTGCATTTACTTCTTCGTGTTTTTTTTGTTATCTATCTATTTTTGGGCCCATAGTATCTTCTGCTAAGGCAAATATAATAGGAGTATAGATAAATGTGACACTAGTTATGTTATAATAATCAGATCCCATCATCTCATGACTTCACTATCATATTCCTATCCTCTCTTGCATGTATCAAGTTTTGATATATTTACATGTGTTTAGGAATATGCATGAAATCCTGAGTTCATGGTCATTGGTGAATAGATAAATAAAATAAAGGCTTACCTGACACCTTTACAATAATAGAAGAGAGTGAAAAATATCTAGACGTAGTGTATAATCAAATGGAGTAGTGTATATCTAGACATATGCTTTCATATAACACTCATACAATCTATGCACTAGGATAATCTGATCATGTTCATCAGAATTTTTAGTGTTTGGATCAAGATTTAGATCTGTTGGATATGTATTAAAATCACATCGATGATTAATATTGTAAATATCCACTTGTATGCTAGAGAGATGGAGAACTCTATCCTTCTACTATAATCTCCACACACTTATACTTATGAGTATATTTTTTGAGCATTGGAGCTTCCTTAGTGAGAAACGATCGGGCATACATTGACAACCAACAATTTAAGTTCAGCCACATGTCCATGTTTTTGGTAATGAGTTAGTTATGAGTTATATCTCTCCACTTCTTGTTATAAATTTGGTTTGTAATCCATTATTATTTTTAAATTCAATATATATTGAGCCAAATTTTGTTCAAAAGTAATATTTAATTACTTGTATAAGAATTTATTGTCATTTTGTATTATAATAGTGTCAAAAGAGTAAAAAATTATTATTAAAAAAATTGCCTTACGAACTCATTTTCGGTGGAACCCAACATTTGATTTGTAAAAGGAATGTACATGGGCCTCAAATCCATATTTGTTAACTAAGTAGTGAAAATTAGAGGTTGGAGGAAACAGGGGGAGGGAGGATGATCAACACATCTCGTCAATCTCCAATGATGAGGTCGCATACAACATTGGTGGCACCTTTTTATATATTATTTCAGTTATGTGGTGTTGCAAAATAAAATGGTGTATCATTTATTTCCCCAATTATGATTGAAATGAGGAGAATGTGTATTTTGGAATCCAAGAAAATTTTTATAGGAGGGAAGGTGAACTAGAGTAATCCTCTGAATATAGAGATTCTTCGACTGTCATACTTCTAACATCGATTTAATGGTGAAATCTAGCGTTCACTAGAAGTGAAAGCAGGAACTGTCGAGTTCACGTATGTAGGTGAATCGGTGGAAGTGTGGTCATTTGGTATGGGGTTCAATATGGTGAAGCGGTTGGTCATGTGCAGTAAGATCCAGACAACAAGATCCAAGCCAACAGTATACAAACCTAAAAGTATGCATAGGCATACGATTCTGGTTCTAGTTCTATGGTGCATTTTTTCCATGTTCACATTAAGGGGGTGATATCAGTAAATAATGTTCACACTAAGGGGTTGAATGTTATGATTATGTTAGTGTTAACATTATTTGTATTTAATTTATTATTATATTATGAGTTGTTTAGAAACAACTCATAATTATAATAATCATTATTTGGTTTGTAATAATGAGTTGTTAAAACAACTTGTGTATTGTTGTGGTTTGTTTCCTACATTGTAGGAACAACCTATCCTATTTATTTATAAGATCCCATATGGTTGATTAATACATAAAGAAGACATCAAGTATTTTGTGTGTTTGATATGCTGATATACCAAGATTAGACGGAAGTGGAGATGCAATATTCAAGGAATGGATTACTACATACATATGGATTATTCTTTAAAGGAAAGGAAGCATTTGTTGTGCCAATTTTATTTTAGAAGAACTCCATGGCCACATGTCTACTTTGGTAGAAAAAATTGAGATGGGAGACACCGCAGAGCTGGAATTCTACATGATGACCTACCTAATTTACAATTTTGCAGGTAATATACATTTCACGGGTTAGTTACCACATGCTGATTTTAAGCAGTGTCAAATGCACAAGATATTTCCTCAACTACAACTGGTCAATTGGAGTGGGAATGTGAGGTTGGTTAATGATGATTTATTTTCCCCAATCATTTGTCTTTTCAAACCAGAGTGGGGACATTATATAATTTCTGAGTAGGCTAGATAAGTAATTTTGGAGTATGGGTGTTACTTCAATCAATATAAGAAATTCACATACATAAGGGCTAGTGGTTTTGAAGGTAAACCCTGTAAATTACCCAGATATTTAGATGATAAATTAGCTTTATGTGAATTAGTAAGGCACCTAACACCTGTTCATAAACTGATTTCCTGAAGACATAAGATAGATATTAAGTTCCCCATTAGAATTGGTAGGTATGCATGCCCTTTCAATAGATGATTGGAGGATGAAAGAAATTTGATGTGGAAAAGTTTGAGGAAAGCACCAATTATTATATTAGATGGGTATTCACTAACATTGTAAATAATTTTGAGCATGAGCCTCATTTTGAAGATTATTGGATGAATTTTAGGGATGAAGAAGAGGTTAGGCTAAGATATTTCTCCATAATGACTCTTGTACATGTCATATATTTCAAAATTATAGTTATCCCAGAAGGAATTGTGGATGATCCACATACAATAAGTAAATATTACCTTGATCAGAAGGTGGAAGGACAACCTATAGCCCCTCTAAATTGGAATGAAATAGAATCTAATGATTCTTATATACGTATAACTGATGTAATGAGGAGGACTATAAATTGGTTAGCCCAAAAGAATATTGATCTGTCAATCTAGAGTACAAGAGTTCTAAATGATTTCAGAGACTTAGGTTTCTTAGTTGATGATCTTCCACCCTTGAGAGAAGGTGCAGACAAAATTGATCCATTGGGAGGAAAGGCTCCTCAACTACCATCAAAGAGACCCACTTCTAAACTAGTAGATGAGTGGACCTCAGCTACTAGTGGGACTGACACCTCTATATCTTATTTGAAGCAAAAGACTGAGGAAATGCTCCTTAAATCCATGGAAAATGCCCCCATTACTTTTGTAGTGCCAATTCAAGAAAAGGGAAAAGGTTTGGCATCTCATGGGGTTCACTCGGGTGTTTTACCAAAACCACACAATGCTGAAAACTAATGAGTGGAGCTATAACAAGTGGTCATACTCAGTCTAAGTCACATAAGGAGGAGAAAAGAGTAGCACCTAATTTAAAGAAGTTTGAAAGAGCACATAAGAAACACAAGGTGGTATATGAGCCAGTTTTGGTGAGGGTGGGTGCCCACATGCCTAAAAAAACAAAAACATAGAGATATGGTAATTGATCCTCCTGAGTTTGAAAGGAATGATGTTTTTCAAGCACAACATGTTGCATCACTACCATAAGTGGAACAATCAGAGCCTCTGTTCCCACCTTTTTCTTTGGAGGAAATAACAATGAAAGGAACTCAGGATCAAGTATCCCAAGAAAATGTTGTAACTAATCTAGTAGGAAACCAATTTTTAACTCCAGGTATGAAAATATCTAAGACCTTTCCTGCTAAGGATGAAAATATGCCTTCAGTTGAAACACTACATGAGTTTACAAAGATTCAGACTGATGTGATTGATGTTGATACTGGTGAGGGATTTTCTATGTTAGATGCCCTTAATTTATCTATGAGTGAACCAATAATGACACCAGTAGATGGCCTTCAAACAAATAAGGAATTGGAAAGAAATACTCATGTGCTAACCAAGTGAAGAGAAATTCCAAGCAACAAAAATCCTTTCTACAGGACAAGTAGTTTCAAAATCAGACAAACTAGGATTGCTTGGTGGAGAAGACACTAATGCAGAGGTATTAGTTTAAGAAATTTCTTCCCTTTCTATTAAAGTTACTACATTTGATGAACTTTCTCACGTAGGAAAATCAATCTTTGAGGAGAAAATAGAAGTGGCACAAGATGCAACTGCTGGTGAGAAAATCATTATTGATAGGGATATACAGCCTCTAGATGGAAGTGTGAAGTTGGCTTCAGAAGAACAACCTACCATGACATTACCGTATGCATCATCAGAACATAAGGATAGTAGGATGCCAACTCAGTAGATTTTGGGGAAGGAAGAGCCTGCGAGCCAGTTACTGGTACAAGAAAATGTTGGAGGAGAAATTGGGTCTAGTATGACATCAATTGGAGAAATAAGGAAGGAATATCCCTTGACTACTGACACAAATCAAGAAAAGAATGATCAATCCCAGGTTCTAAACTAAGGAGAAGGACATTTGAAAGAATTATTAGCATAGGGTGAGAGTAGTAAAGTGGTTATTGAAATAAATGATGAAGAAAAGGAAAAATCACTAGCTCAAGATGAACAAGGGGTGTTCAAACAATTGATGGTTGTCCATGAGAAACCCCAATAGAAATCACAAGAAGCAAAGGATGGAACAAGTCTGGCTAAAGGATGGATTGGTGAATTAATTTTGAATGAGGAAAAGGAGGTCCTCCCTATTCAAGCTATTGACCTTACTACTTTGTCTTTTCCAAAGGCAGTAAGAGCTTCAAAAAGGGCTAGGACTATCACCAAAACCCACATTGATTCATTAGGAGCCAAGACTCTAGAAATAGCAATCCCTTTTGAGGGAAAAACTAGAGAAGATATAACAACCAATGATTATAATGTTCAGATCATTCCCTTAGGAAATCCCTCAAGAGACCAACTAAAACAAGGAGTATCTGAGGTAGTGAATGACCTTTTGCAAAAGGTGGATGAAGATAGGATGACAAAAAGGTAGTTAAAAGAACAGGTTAAAGCCCTGAGCTCTAGTTTGCAGCAGTTGATTGGGCAACATAGTCACACTCAAGCAAGTGCCTCTATAGATACCCCTGAGGGAATATAAAATATTAGTAAAGCTTTCAAGAAGGTCTAAGAAGTGGATACATGGATTGAAAAATTAATCAAAAAGGGAAAATAAGCAATTAATGAAGCTAGATCAAAGTATGAAGAGATTAAGAATAGACTCAATGAGATTGATGAGATAATTGAATAATGTGACAATGATATCTTCTACTTTGAGGGAATTTTTCCCAAACTAGACCACATAACTCATCTCAGTGATGAATTGGTTGAGTAAGAAAACATTGTGCCAGTGAAATTCAAAGGAAGTCAGCATGCCATAGAAGAGTTATCAAAAATTAGAGTGGAGACCTTGAATGGGATCAAGGAAAAACTTGAAGTCAAAATAAATTGGGTTGATGACACTCTTGATGCCATTGATGTGAAATTAGAAGATATGGTATCTGATAAATTCAAAAAGAGCTACGGGGATCTGAAGATTGATTTTTTTCTTAACTCTTTTGAAAATAATATTCAAAAGGATGATTTCTCCTATGAAATCATTAAAACAATGAGAAAGGTTGAGAACAAAATTACAGAATTAAAGGCTAGGCCATTAGAGTACAAACAGAAGATGAGCCATTGCATAGATGCAATAGCTAGGCAAACACTAATCTTCCAGCATCACACTAGACCGGATGAGGATGAGATAAATGAGTTGTTCCAAAGGTATGATGCATATGTGGCAAGGTTTCTAAAGGAACAAGATGCAAAAATGGAAGCTGAGGAAGAAAAGAATGCAAATACAAAAGATGATGAACATGCTTAGGCATTGTTCCTTAAGCTGTATTCTCTTTTCATACTCTTTCTTTAAACTGATGCTTTAAAATAAATATTTCTGTTACATGGGATGTAATTGTTATTCTAAACTTTATTGTTTCCTTATTTCAATTATAAAGTGGAAAGAATGCAGTAGTTTCACATTGACTTAGATAAAATTTTACATACATTTGGATAAGCATGTAAACTATTGATATTTTTGTGCTTCTTGCATTTTGAATAAGGAACAAAATGGGGTTCTATAGGGGCCCCTGCCCATGATAAAGAAAGATATACACATGCCAAAAGTAGAGACAATGAAAGGAAAGCAATATTCATACATTTTTAGTCTTGTTTCATAGTTTCCTCCCAGTAGGGGAAGCTTATTCAAAAGCTTATTCTTTCTCAACACAAACTTGCTTGAACCTTGTGTTGTCTGAATAAAAATAACTGACCCTATCAAGTCCTGGGACATTCCCATGTCCATCAATGATTCCTAGAGTCATTCTAGGACAACTCATGATCTGTTTGAGCTCGATTTTCTTCTACTATGATGATACCCAATCCAAAAGGTCCAAACCGCCTGTGAAGAATTCATTTTCCCTTTCCCCTTGTGAAGGGTTGACTTAATAGGAGTGGTTTGAGAAGGGATATCTAGGGTGATTGGAAGGGCAAGCATTGCATGTTGTTGACTGGGTAGATTGTGAGGTCTTGAGCCTGACCCAGTCTCCCACTTCCTTATGAGGGGTGGATTGTCTCTCGGAGAAGGAATGGGTTGAGGTCCCAAAAATCATGCTCAGACTGAGGAGCATGCTGCATTAAATGGGTGGATGACTGAATTGCAAATCTTCCCCTTTTGTCCTGAGTGGAGGAGATTGCTTACCCTTGAATAATGAGAAGATAATGATTGATCTTCTTCTCCATCCGAGATAATGATTGGAAGTTGAGGTTTTGGTTCACCCTTTCTCTTACCTGAAGATGACGTTGGTGCTTGAGCCTGGTTGTGAAGACATAGTCTCTACTTGTTTTTTCTCCAGGGAGTTGATCCTCTCTCTAACTCATCTATTTTATGGGAAATGATAGGCACAATGTCAATAGAGGATTTTTCATATAGCTACATATGATTCCTTGGGAATATCCTTCGATACAAATCCCTCATCACATAAAAAGGGACATTGAAAGTTGGTTTTCCCAGATACCTGAGGTCTTCTCTCGACCCAATATCTCTTTAAATCTTTGGGAGATTTCAAGTACTCCCATTTGAAAAGATGAAAATACATGACTTGAAAGGCTACAAATACAGGATTAATTCTAATCAACCTTGTCAAAAGTGCTAATCAGACCTGCCGGTATGTCAAAGGCCCTCTGGTATCACCTACACACTCTATGTCAAAAATGACCCTAACAAAGGCTTCATCAGGACCACTCAAATTGAAGATTTGATTTAAATCTTTTGAGGAAATTTCCTTCAGACTATGTGCTACAAGTACCTTCACCATTTTTCTGATGAAATTCCTTATATTCAGAATAAGAAGGGAAATACATAATGATAATGAAGTTGAAATAGGTTTTATAGTGAAAAGGGTGCATATGGTTTTGATTTAGAGAAATCTTTCCCATGAGATGAGGAAGATTTTGCTCAGTTCACACAAAAAAGGATTTAAGAGTTGGAAGAGATTAGGAATGAGAAGAGATGGTAAATCAATATGATTTGACATGAACCATGTATGGAAATTAAGCCAATAAGACATAAAATAGAGTGCATAGCACCCAAGGTGGATTCTTGAAAGGTGAATGTGGATATATGTCATATCAGAGTCATCTGGAAGTGTTCAAAGATCATTTGAAATGATTATCTAATCAATATCAGGAAATAATGATTAAAGTAATTTTCCAGAAATGATGACCTGATATCCCAGTCGAGCACAAGTGGAACCAATTGAAAAGACTTGCATTTTGTACACCTGGCAGTTTAAAGTAAAACTTTTAAATGTCATGTTCTAGAACAAGTATTGTAAAAGGAAATATTCCCTGGAATATTCATGCTTTTGGGGGGAAAAACTTTGAAGGTCAGCAAATGAATGGGTGATATAAAAGCAAAGGGATAATCACGCCAGAAAGAGGGGGGTTAATTTTTCTAAGAATTATTCAAAGAAAAGAAAAGGAGAGAAAGTTGAGAGAAGCCATTTTCCCAAAGAACTTATCTGAGAAACCTAGTTATTTCCTATGTGTCTTTAAATTTGATCACGTCAAGATGGTTGCAAGTGTCTAGCCATTGACAAGATTTGAGATTGTAAATAAACTTTCCCTTACTGATCAATTTGAAGAACCTTGAGTAAATTGTGTTAATCATGAGCATAGTTGTGCTTGATTTCATTTTGAGATATCTTCAAGTAGTTATCTATGTTCCTGTTGCAATCTTATGTTAGGAGTTCCTCTGAATCACACAAGATCTTATCCTTGTGATAGTATTGTGGCATTTGCAATTACATCATGAAGAGAGCTTTCATTTCATGATGCAATAAACAATTTAAATTCACTCTACTTTCATTATGATGATACAAATTGTTTGTTAGTCTATGAGTGTATCTTAGGCGTGATGAATTAGGGATTTCTAATGTTTAATTAAGTCTTTAACATGAGCTTTTGTGTTAAATCCTTGAAGAATGTGTGAAACCGTGTATCTTTGGGCTTTCATGGATGCACATATTCTAGTTGAAGGTTCATTTTGACTACTTGAAGCATTTTTTCATTTTTCTTTGTAGATGTTCCAACATTTGTTAAAAGTTCTCAAGAATTTGGTATAATCAACTTTATCCTGCTTAACTTCCCAACAACAAATTATACATTAAGTTAATGAATCCTACAAGAAACACCCCTGCTTGTCACTGTATATCCATGAATGTTAAGGAAATTCATTGAGTTTTCCCATCCTTTACCAAAATATGCAGGTGCAATCAGTTTTTATCATTGTCTTTAGTAACCTAGACCTTGTCTAGAAGACATCTTCATTCTCTAGGGTGACAACTTGTGAGAGTTAGATTATGTTGCATTGACCATGTTTTCTCAAGGTCTCCTTCAAACATTGCAAAGGGAGAGTCAAATATTGTTGATTCATTGATATCCTTCACCAACACAGGTTACAAAATGGGTCCTCTCACCTTGGTTGAAGGCACAACCTAAAGTAGTGAGGGTAGGTCAAACCCTTAGCACGGTGTTATCCACTCTTTCCAAGCCACGAGTAATAAAGAGTCATTTAAATCCATCCCCGGCTACAAAATGACTCATATTATGATTTGTTTGTCTTTAAGCATCCTGATCAACTTGTGATATCAAAATAACATTGTGTTGATTCCCTTGTAAGAGTAAAACGAATAGAGCATCTAGTATTAGATCAGGTTAGTGTACAAGCAATTCATGCAGAATAAAGGCTTGAAGATGTTGAAGGTATATCTAATGAAGTTACTCTTCAAAAGTATTGGGTATAAAGTTGAAGGAAAAGTGTTGAAGGCCTCAAATCACATAATGAGGGTTTAGTACTCAAAACTCCCATCTCAGTCCAATTTTGAATATGGTGTAAAATTGACCTGTCAAGCTAAAGTAAAGCTTCTTATTTGAACATCATGAGCTCCATCCTCTAAATATGTCTATGAAAACTAATATGACAAACAAAGCCACTTAAACTTGCTCATAACAGTAAATCAATCTAGTGAAAACACGTGACAATAGAAAGGTCACGTTCCATTCTTCTTGTTATCTGTCATGTTCAAGGAAATTTGTAGATTGACATGGTATATTTATTTCTACAGTGAGAACTAATTCATCAACATTGAGCCCTCACAAACTCAGCCAACACTCATCATTGTCAAAATAAGGAAAGAATAGTTTAAGCTCAACAATTGAGACTTGTTTGATACTTGAGGTGAAGGTAAAAAGTTATTCTTGAATGCAGAGCATCTCAGAGCTCTTAGAAATGGTTGGTTCACTCTTGACACATGCAAACAATTGTATAAAGTTTGACTGCTCGACATAGGAAGGTGAATAAACAGTGATAACTATTATAAACCTGAAAATTGTCAGATTTGTAAGTTTTTTGAAAGGTAACTGATGTAAGGAGTTACAAGAATATGAACCAACAAATTTGACAAATGTATCTAGGATCTAGGTATGTTAAAGGAAAATTCCTATTGTTGTCTTGCTCAAGCCATGGAGAGATAAAAGATGATAAGTTCTTGAAAGGTTGACATATACAGTGTATTGAAGTGAAAAGACTAAGGATATGAACAATACATGAGGAAATTGAATGAGTGAGACAGTCGTAGAGTCAGTGCAGGATGCAAGGTGAAAATTTATCACCGATTTACAAGTAGTGAGTGTTGAAAAACTGTGAATGGTGAAGAAGTTGCTGCGGCCAAGAAGTGAAGGAATGTATGAGGAGCAGGTGGATGTCAAATGAAGAGAACATAAGGTGCAAAAAGAGTGTAACAGGAAGGGGAGTATGATCATGAACAAGCTGACCATGTGAGATAGATTTAGGAGTAGAAGTTGATGAAATTGACAATGTAAAAGGTGCAAGACTAGAGAGACATAAATGAACAATGATCTAAAAAAGTTGTCGTGATTTGTTGATAAAGCAACAAGTAGCTAAATGATCAAATTATGTATTGTGTTTGTGTCTTCCTAAGTGGGTGCTTAGGTCACAAGAGTAGGTGCTCCTTGCAAGTTAGTAGCTTTCTAAACTCATTGAGGGGGTACTTGGTTTCCTTCCAGTGGGTGCTTGAAGGATTTTTAAGTAGGTGCTTCATAGTTTGTGTGGGTTCTCAACCAAATTAGAAATCATTGTATGTTAGGAATTGGTGTTCTTGATAAAATTCCTTGATTTCAAGTGGGTTTTAACCCTCTAAAGGTTTCCCACTATAATTTTGGTGTCCTGAGTATTTATTTTCCTGGTTGTATCTTAACTTGTTCATGGTTTGAGCTCTTGTACTTTTCAAGAAGTTTGTTTTTAAAGATAGTAAAATTGATCAGCACTGATTTACCCCACACTCTGTGCTAGTGATATCCAACAGTAATGAATAACATTGTTTATAATGTGAAATATGGTGGGGAATTTTAGGGCCTAATAGTGCATCCAAAATGATTTAACCCATTGTAGTTTGCAAGATATTATAAAATCCTTTAACAATAATAACGTTCTTATCGATAATACTGATGAAGACACCTAATTTTTGTAGCAAGGATCTAGGGAAAACATTCAATGTGTGTCCATTATCAATTAATAACCTTTGAATAAGAAACTAGTGGATCTATGTAGTAATAAGTAGGGGTCAACATTGAAAGGAACGATAAGAAGATTGTTCCAAGCCGCGATCTCAGATGATAATAGCACACCACATTAGATTTGAAAAGCAGAAGAGCTAAAATACCATATATGGAAATCCATCATAATCCATAATGCTCAATACATTACAATAGAATGACTTGAATTATTCAATAAGAAAGATGTACATATAGGAGGAGGGAAGTGCAACTACTACCTAAATCAGTGGTGAAGAACTCCCACTAACTGATACTGGTAGTTAAGTTAACTCCAAAAGACTAGTAAGCTAACTTCACATAACTGATAAGCTAACTCAACACAACTAGTAAGCTAACTCCACACAACTAGTACACCTAAGCAAGCTAACCCAACAAGTGTAGGGTTAACACAAGTGTAAGAATTATCCTAATAAATAAATAAAAGGATAAATAATAACCTACACTAACACCCTCCTGTAAGCATAGCTTAGGTGGGTGGAAAAGAAGGTGGGTCCTGGCAACAAGGCCTGATGAGGTACCCACATACAAAAACTTGGAAAAATGGACACTGCAAGGTACCCAAAACCAGTAATAACAAAGTAGAGAGCAAAATCCTACTGCAAGATATCCTTAGAAGCTCGGCTCCAAAAACTTGTACAATGCTGAAGAAGTGTGGTGCACACTATGGTCTGAATCCACTGATCGATCATATAACTCAAAAACAACTGACACTGGGCTTCACCAGAATAGCTCCATGCAAGAAGACTGTCAATGGAGTGATGTCGAAAAGTGAAAAAAAAACATCAAACATAATTTGATCAACTGCTACAAATAGGTGTGCCACGATCCAAGAACAACCAAGGCAACAAGGCAAGGAAGGACATAAGATCCAAATAAATAGGACAAGGACATGAAACTTGAAGAAGCAGTATCAACACCACACCCTCCCATATTTCTGAATGAGTAGAGTGATACCACAGATCTGTATGAGTTACCAAAATCAACTACTCGAACACTGACAAACTAACACTGGGCTCCACCAGAATAGCTCCCCCACAAGAGAGACTGTCAACATGCCAAAAAAAGTGTTGAAAATACAGATCCAAAATATCTCAACAAACAAGAGAGATATAAATGTATACACCCCTAGATACAATAATGCAACACCCAAAGGTTTAGGACGTCGGGCTCAACTGAAATTGCGTCCACAAGTGATCATAACACCCTCCCAAATTGGCACTTTATAATTGAGTGCATGTAAATATTACAATGAGTAAAAGTACCTTTTACATTTGAATTATGTGTATAAAAGTCTCACCAATGCGTAGATCTCGAAAAAATACACAATTTCAAAAAAAAGATCACCTTAATTTGAGCTACGGATCAAAAGTTATGAGCTCTAGAAGGTTTTGCTATTAAAATAATATTTTAATGTTGATCTTCTTTTCAAAAGGTACACGTGACACCCAAATGTCCAAAGGGTAAAAGAGTGCATCCACACGATACAGGCTTGCGACCAAAGGATAAAAGCCTGCGCCCAAAACTGAAATATCCAGAGGGTAAAATATTGCATCCGGAAGGTACACGCTTTTATCCAATGGATAAAAGAATGCACCCAGAGGGTACAGATCTGCGTCCAGTGGATAAAAGACTGCATCCAAAACCGAAATATCCAGAGGGTAAAAGACTGCATCTGGAAGGTACACGCTTTTATCCAATGGATAAAAGAATGCACCCAGAGGGTACAGATCTGTGTCCAGTGGATAAAAGACTGCATCCAAAACCAAAATATCCAGAGGGTAAAAGACTGCATCTAGAAGGTACACGTTTTTATCCAATGGATAAAAGAATGCACCCAGAGGGTACAGATCTGTGTCCAGTGGATAAAAGACTGCATCCAAAACCAAAATATCCAGAGGGTAAAAGACTGCATCTGGAAGGTACATGCTTTTATCCAATGGATAAAAGAATGCACCCAGAGGGTACAGATCTGTGTCCAGTGGATAAAAGACTCCATCCAAAACCAAAATACCCAGAGGATAAAAGACTGCATCCAGAAGGTACACGTTTTTATCCAATGGATAAAAGAATGCACCCAGGGTACAGATCTGCATCTAGACTTGACTATCTCAAAACATGGTCGAGTTTACAGTCGATTCTATGGTTTTGGCACCTTCCAAATCCAATGGTCGCACTTCGTTTTGCATAAAAATGCATGCTGCAGAAAAGTGCTAACAAAATCCGAATACATGAAAAAATAAACTCTTGCTTGCAAAGAAAAACTTACAGATGGATGTCTACATCATCTATCGCTCTGATACCATGAAAGGAATGATAAGAAGATTGTTCCAAGCTGCGATCTCAGATGATAATAGCACACCACATTAGATTTGAAAAGTAGAAGAGCTAAAATACCATATATGGAAATCCATCATAATCCATAATGCTCAATACATTACAATAGAATGACTTGAATTATTCAATAAGAAAGATGTACATATAGGAGGAGGGAAGTGCAACTACTACCTAAATCAGTGGTGAAGAACTCCCACTAACTGATACTGGTAGTTAAGTTAACTCCAAAAGACTAGTAAGCTAACTTCACATAACTGAGAAGCTAACTCAACACAACTAGTAAGCTAACTCCACACAACTAGTACACCTAAGCAAGCTAACCCAACAAGTGTAGGGTTAACACAAGTGTAAGAATTATCCTAATAAATAAATAAAAGGATAAATAATAACCTACACTAACAAACATTGATCCCTCGTATGCTTAGGAGGTAACTTTGTAAAACTAAAATTATTAGCCTTACCAATGATTTTAGACTTGTTTATGATAGAAAAAGGAATATAGTTGTATGTTTTTAGGTAGAGGTTGTACCTTATATACATGATGGACCTACGAGGTGCTCTTAGATTCCGTAGTGTGATGATTAGGAAGTGGGTCATTGAAGTTTTGAAGATTTTCATTGAATTGAGGCTTAGGTTTCTCTAGAGTATACTCAAATTCAATAATATTGTTATAAGGAAGATGTTAGATATCAGTCTGAAAATTGAAAAACATTAGTGGATTACCTAATACACCTATGGTAGTAACGATAGGCATTAGCATTGAAAGAATCAACTTGACGTTTTCTTGTATCATCCTTAACATGTGGAGTGTGAGATAAAAAATTATATTTGAGAAATTGTTATAAGATCAAATGCGGAGGGAAGGTGGCCATGTGAATTTCCTTTTAGGAGGAGCTTGTAGCTATATCTTTGTGTATTGAGGCTAGTTGAAATGGTTATATAGGTGTGTATTAGCAAAGGGTTGGTAACCGAGACCAACCCAAGGAAGAGTGACATAAAATATATAAAGTTTAACAAGATATTTATATAGAAGTGAGTACAGAGGCATGAATTGTAGGAGGATTATTCCCTGATTTCAAGAAAAAGAGAGGCATGGAACTTGTTAAAGGGATGGTAGCCCAACCAAACTCGAGGGAAAAGAGACTTACACTTTAAGGAGATATCATCAAACAAATTGTTGCCGATGGCCAAGTCGTAGTGAAAGAATATAGGCAAAGAGAAAAAAAATCATAGAAATAAGAGTATGCACGAAAATATGCAACAAAGAGAAAACCTTTAATGAGGATTAATGATAGAGATAAAAGAACTAATTTTAAATAGGGAAACCTAATCCAAATAGATTAAAGATTTGATCAATAAGTAGGTTCACCAAATGATTTAACCTGAAAAATAAATAAATGGTGATGGCGAAGGGAATGCTTTCCTTTACATATTTAAATCCAACTTAGAATTAGAACATGATGTATTATTTAAATGATTTATTAATCATTAGTAGTCACATCTGAACACACATATAGATCAATTAGAAAAAGTCTCAAATATAGTAAAAGATGAGTGCACTTAACTATTTGACTGGTTTAGAAGATGATTTTGGTGTGATATTGGGGTGAAATTTTTTGCAATTTCATGTAGGTGCTTCATCTATGATTTTGGAACTGCGTTATACATAGGGATGAAACCATTTCTTTTAGACTAAATAGTTTAATGGTTTCATCTTGTTGGACAATTTAGACTTAATACGATGTATAAATAATTGAGTATGGATATATGAAAGGTTATTATAGGGATGTTTGTGGCATATATATTATACAAAAAAATAAAATGGAGGTGTACCCCTATTCATCATTGTTATATGTTGGGCTAGATTATAGGATGACATGATGTATATATGGGGCACAATTATATGGGTATAGTTTGGATAGGCTATGTATAGTATCAAGGTGAGGAAAAAATTCTTTGTGGAGCCAATTATTCTACTATCAACATGGATATATGAGTGTTTCACTATCTACCATATGATAGGGGAAATACTAAAGATACTAGTATATGCACCTAAGTTGTGATAGGGGTAGGGGTATACTATCAGAGCTCAAACTAGATACCTAAGATTACATATAACGAGGCAAACAAAGATTGTATACAAGATTTGTGTGGGGACAACAGATACATGGTCATCTTGTCCAACAACCCTTGTAGCATAGGGAATCATGAATATTACAGGTCATTATCTTTGGGAGACAGAGTGCCATGTAATAGAAAAAGTGGCAAAGTATTTTAGGCTACCCCATCCTATGGTAGGATATCCTATACCACTGTACATGCCTATAAATACTACAGAGTATCAAGGAAAGGGAAGAGAAGGACCAAAACATATGGTTTCATGCTTAAGATAGCGGAGGTAACAACACCATTCCAGATATAAGGTAAGTGAAAACATAGGAGGCTGGATAGAGAGTATGATCTTTGAGTTATATAGGACAATTTAGACTGGGGTTCCCCATATTAAGGAGGGTGCCCCAAATGTAGAGTAGTTAGAGGTAAGAGGACCAAATCATTGGCCCTTAGATTGAATTCTATGGATGGAAAATGGTGTCTACATAATTCCCACATGGGTATGCATCCTAGATACCATAATAGGGACCTAGAGAGGGAATCACGGTAGGTAAAGAGGAGGTCAATTATATTGGTTATGTAGAGTGATTGGTGGAGAAAGTTAGTTGTTGCTAGATACCCAGTTGATGAGGTGGACTTCATGCTAGATGGGAGAGAATATGGGGCAGTCATCGAGGATGAACTGGGACATACAAGTATAAAAGATGTTATGTTTATATGCTAATAAGTTATTTCCTTTCTATTGGAGTAGATATACATGTTAGGAATTAGGTGATGCTAAGGCGATTTTATAGCTTTGTAATATGTGTTAAATGTGTGATTTTACAAAGAGACTATATTTAGAGTGGAACTCACTCATCGAGTGTTCTCATCACGAGATCATATATAGATTCCTTAATAAGAGGATCATGAAATTGGTGCTTAATTTAATGACACCCTCAACTAATGATCAAATGGGATCATTTAGGATTGTTAGAGAGATAACCTAGGAGTTGTGAAAAGATAGGAAAACAATTGGATTTGTGCAATGTGGAGGTATGAGAGACATACTATAGTTGTTAATGTGGGTGCAAAGTACCTTAACAATTAAACGATTAGGGAAATTAGTTAATACATAGCCAATTGTAGTGAGGCAATAAAGGGATGCAACTAAGAGTGTTGTTTTATAGGTGTAGGTTGTTGATGTGCAGGGAGAGGTTCAGGGGTGTGATCCAGGACATCCGACTTAGTTTGATATTTGTCAATTGGTAATGAGGATATGTCATCTCGTAGTATTAATACTCCTCCTCTTTAAAGGGGAAAATTGGATGCTTGAGTGATGATGACGGTGATGTATATGATGTATTGTGTATGATGTATTTATATTGCATGTAATCTATGTTTTCATTTCTATGTTTCCATAAATATGATGACATCTATGGTTGAACATAAAAAATAAAATGATAGAGTAGGAGCATAGTAGGAGGTAAAATGAACATAACATGAAAGAAGATAGAAAAATATATGTAAGAAATAAGTAGGTGAAATGATATCTTATAATACCTAATAGAAATCAAATAAATTAAAAGATATGGTAAAATAATAATAAAGGCACCAATACATCTAATAATATCTAAAGGCTCAAAGAAATAAAAAGATACAGAAAATATAGTAATGTGTGACATACAACATCCCATGTAAAAAGATCCAGGATATCGCAAAAAAGAATGCATCTAATGCACTCTAATAGTGGTAAAAGAAAACAAAAGATAATTTGATAAATCAATAAAGGATAGAATCAAAACAAGTAGGATAAAAAATAATCCTTGTTTGGATCTACTCATGATGTAAAGAAATACCATATAATGTCACACATTTAGTGAATGAAAATGGTATGGATGTAGGCCATGGGTTATTTGTGAGGACGTACTGAATGTCTTGCAAACATAGTAAAAAATATTTAGTTGGATTTGGAACCAAGGGAGGTAAAATGTGTGGTAAGATAATAGGATGTGAAAGGGGTAATAACAATATCCATCAAGTGAAATAAGGGGAGTGATCTAGAAGATGAACTACGGTTTTGTGATGTCTATATAATATATTTAGTGGAAAATGAGAAACTATGAACAATAGGATATAACTAAAGGTTTTCATCATTATAGTACCCAAAATCTAGTCCTATAGAGCATGGAAAATATCAATTTAGCATTATTATAACTTTATTCTATTTACCTATTTATCGACCAATTTAAACCATCTTTCTTTATCCCACACCTTGAGTCATGTTGATCGGGAATCACAGCACCCCCCAGAACACTTGGTTTGAGATGGGGCATTCGGTGTGATTGCACAACATGGAGCTATCATGAGTGTGGGACATTGCGAAATGGGATAACTCTCCAGAGAAGGCTGGTTCTTACTCCTAACCTACTTGCCACTAATTACTCCTAATGAAAGAAAAAATACTCATTAATCCTAACCTAATGCTTCTAAGGGGATATGGAAAGAAGGATTGCATGAAACAAACCTACACTACGAGCAGTGATACACTAAGAAAGGAGTGCTAATAACTTCCCTTTCCTACAAAACAATGAAGGACTGAAACTAGGAAGGGTGGTCCTACACCACAACTAGATTACAGTCAATACATTATTCCCAAAATGAGCACAACACATCCAAACCCTGTAATGGACAAGAAATACACATAGATCCTGCAGACACAATGAGAGACAATGAAAAGTAATGGAAACAATGCAGGGATTGACAACTGAATCACAAACACCATTTTATTACTCCAAAGTATTTTCAAAGTACATAGTTATATCAAGAAGAGGCATGAAGCCATTACATGATTTGAAGGAAGGCTTGAATCCCCAATAATAAATGGGGGTACATTGAAGAAGAAAGGTGATCAAAAGCCTCTGTATGTGCAAGCCCCTTACATATTTATAGCATAATTTTGAAAAGAGGAGAGAGAGAAAATGGAGCCCAAAATTACCCCAAAACCCATAAAACATCCTTGTTTAATCTGTAATGAGTGCTTCTAGATTTTCAAAATATGTGCTCCATTAATGTCTTTGCCTTATACTCCAAGAAACTAGTTGTGATTGCACCTGAGTGTAGCTTCTAGCTCCATGTAACTTCATTATGATGAATTTCACCTTTTCACCCCACCTCATTAATGGTTTCACCTACCACTTCATTTCTACCATTTTCAGAGGTCTAGAAACCATGAAATATGAAATTGGAGGATCCCCTACTGTAGATCCTGAAATCACCTTTTTGATGACTATAAAATTGCAAGAAATTGTTGAGTATGCTTAAAGATATCACCATTTTAATTTGGATGTATCTCTGGATTTCACCTTCAACTGCTCCTTTGAAACTGAACTTAGTCATCACCATTAAAATATTCATTAAATCCTCTTTTTAGAAAGCACAATTTTGCTAAATTTGGAGGAATACTGCTAAAGTTATTGCGGTTTGAAATTGGGGTTATTTTGGCGTTTTGCTAGGCTCCATCAAGCTCTCTACATATCAACCAAGTTGTTCCCTACACCGCCAAGCTGTTTGTAATGAATATGAAGTGCCTTATATGTTACCAACTTGGCGCTTGATTCCATACACCTACCACCTAACTCATCTACCTCCTTGGCTCAGTTTCCTATGTGCCAGCCAGGCGAGTATTTTACATTTTTTGGGGTGGGAGTGTGATAAATTTCAGAGTTTTGGGCCCATTGTTTTCCGACCTTGTGCTATGGCCACTTTGGGATTTCACCATGTTCAACCCCAAAAACCACCTCCAAAATCCGGTTACCTGAAATGCCAAAAAAACTCACACTAAGCTATCCGCGATGTGCCACGTGCCCACTTTTTTGGGTTCTTTCCTTTTGGACGTTAGGTGCCCATCACTTCGGGTTTCACTGCCCCGTCAAGTCCAAACTAACTCATCATTGACCCCCAAAGATCATGTTGACCCCAAAATCTCCTCACCATGCCATATCACTCGACCATTTTGGGCCTTCGGCACTTTCCCCTTTGGAAATCGTCTGAGCTTGCCACAAACATTGCTATGTGTTGACCCCGAAGGGAGGGTTGACTCCCAAAATGCCAAGCCCTTTCAGACTCAGGCATTTCAAGGTTTCAATACTTATGCTTACATTTTCCTTTCTTTATAATAGAATTCTAAATCCTCTGAATCCCCAAACTCTAAAGACTTCGGGGTTTGATTTTCCACTTACTACCAGCTCTCTCTATGCACCGAGCTATTCAAACTCGCTCGTTCATTACCACCACTGAGAGTATGTTGAGCCCACCTTCTGTACGTCCCATAGTTGCCTACTCTAAACCAAGATCCTTTACATGCCACATCACTTGACCATTTCGAGCTTGGAAAATGCACTCACTTGATTTTCACTCACGAGCTCAAGGCCAAAATGCCCAATGTATCTTTCTCGTTGTGGCCGATATGACTCTCCCCCCTGTACTCCCGAACTGGCTTAGCTCAGATGCATTGCCTCTGTCGACTTACGCAATTGCCAAGATATTCCTATCTTCCCCATACATGAGTGCATTCTCAACATTTGAGCTCGTTAGATCCTCAAAAATTTCATTTAACTCCGGACTATCGTGTCATGTTCATTGTGATTTCGCACTCCGGATTCTTCCATTTTTGTGTTCGGTCTTCAAACCCGATGGAGGGCCTCCTCCTCTACGTGTGAGCTTGATCATTATTGATCTCATCTTCAACCTTCAAGCCACTCCTTGTTGATGCCTTCACTTGATCCTATCATTCCCGGTGGCTCAGCCCTGAAACCGACTCACCCATCCATCGAGCTCACCCTCTCCACCTGCTAGCTCACCAAAGCAAGCTTTTCGCCTTTAACATGCATCATTCTTGAGTCAGATCAGCTCGGCTCCACTGTGACCTCCCCAACTTGGTTCACCAAGCTACTCGGTGAGTTACCACTAGCTCACTCCTTCCAAACAGTTTCCCCGCTCACTAAGCTACTCGCTGAGTAGCTCGACGAGCTCATTTTAGCTTATTGGGTCTTGCAAAGCCAAAATGTGAACTTTTGACCCTGAGACCCAAATTCTGGAATTTTTACAAATTTTCTCGATTTGAGAGACCAATATGAATGATCATGGGAAATTTTTAGAATTTTCATATTTTTGCCCATTTTTCTTGTTGGCCAGATGTGGGCATGGGGTTGTCCAATTTTGCCTTGGGGGAAAAATTTGTCAATAATTTGATGACTCATGGGGACGACTTCCTGCTAGACGTTTTGTACCTATAGCCTTAGCATGTACATTGGGCATGGAGTCATTGTATACTTGCAACTTAAACTAGAACCTCATTAAGCTGAACTCAAAGACCACCTGCATGTTGCTGAATCTGAGTCGCTACTTGTACTCTCAATTTTTATAAGAAAATATTAAAACTAAGATTTGTGAGAGTATAAAATTGTCTTGACTGAAGATTTTCACCTGCTCCTATCTACAACCTTGCCCTAGGAGACTAAAATGGAATGTCCCGAAACTTGATTTTACCAAGTATGAACCACACAACTGATGATTGTTTGGCATGCTTCCTATGTTGTAGAGTTTTGAATAAGGAAATTTTCAATTTTTTACATCACAGAACTCTATTAAAATTGGATTTTCTTTTCTTTTGAAAGTTCCATTCTTTGACATGATGTAGGAGATTTCTCTGATCTGGAAGAGGCACTTGTAAATTCACCTCTGACTAGACTCAAAGGACTTAAAGAATGGAAACTCATTAAAATCAGTCCTTAACCTAATTTTAGTTGTTCTGCATTTGTTTTCCTTTAGAAATGCAATTATTTCCCACAAGTATGAACTTCTTCTGCATACGAAAGGCCCACTGAAACACCATATACTATGCTGGAGCAACATCGAACAAAAAAATATGTACAAATTAACAAATCATACATGCCGAAGTAGAAATGTAGAGTGTGTAAGAGCACTTGTTTTGCTTAAGACAACCCTAGTTCTACCCTACTCCAACGAGAGAGAGAGAGAGAGAAAAGGTTTCAAACAAATCCTGACATTGGTTGTGCAAAGTAGCTGGATTTTTTAACAATAGGAAGCCATGTGGATGATTTGACCATATACATAGCTATAAACATGATTGAGAAGCTGACATAGACCCAATTTTCCACCCACATCATCAAGGTATCAATAAGAGACAAGAAAAATACCTCCTCTGAATGATCTGCATGAGGCTCCTAAAGGTGTAGTATGTGATGTAGCTGATCCTTGGCACTATGAAACTTACCCTCATGTTTAGAGATGAACATGACTGGTTATGGAAAATCTTGTTTTAGCTCCAATGAAGATAAATATCTGATGGGACATGGCCTGAACTAGTGAATGTGCCTGTTATGATTTTTAGAAAGAAAATCTTCATGAAGACTTTCCTGGAAAAAAATGGATCTTCTTTTTCTTGCACAGCTATAGATAACTGATGCATCAACTTGGTGGATGGTATGGAAGAAGTGATTAACTCCTTGTGCTCTTTTCCTTTCGTGGCAATGTGGAATTCCTCCTTGTCCATCATGCCCTTTAGAAGATTCAATTCCTCCAATCTTGACTCAAAAGTACTCTTATTAAGGATAGGCTACTCTTGCATGTGCTCCTCTTCAACAATGGGATATTTTTCTTGGAAGGAGGATGATGGAGGATAAATTAATGTGATCTCCATAGGCTCCTCTTCATTGAAACAATCCTCCAAGTCTGAGAGATAATTTGTTTCCTCGTTGTTATACTGTGTCGGCTCAACCTCCGTTATAGTGGGAGCATGCTCCTCTTCTTTTGGATTCGGAGTATTATTTCTTCACCTCCTGCTGATTTTGTAACTTGTGTATGATAATTTTTTTGTGAAAATACAATGCCCTCGTGAATGTTACATTCTAAACACTCTGACTGTTGATCATCCTCAACTTGTTCTTATTTGGCAACTACTGCAACCGAAATAAACCTTCACCACCTGCTCGTTCTCTACCTTGATCTCCTTCGAGGGCTTAACCAGTAGAGGGATTTTTTCTATTCCGAGCTTAACATCCTAATTCTTCAAAAATTGAGGCATTTATTCCGTGTTAGGATCCTTTTGTTGTTGTTCTTTTTCACTGGTTTTTTGAGTTTCGTCTCCGCATGGATTTGGCAAAGTGAGAGGAGTATTGGGTTGAGTCTCGATAGGTGTTTTTATTGGTGGTGTGAGGGTTTTACAAATCTTGTCATGTGGAGGGGGCTATTTTTTGGAAGGGAAGAGGACAGAGGAACTGAGATCAAGTGGAATAATGGAAGACGAAGAATTGGAATCCACAATAGGTGCAATAAATGGGAAACTTTTAAATTGCGGTTTGGGTTAAAATGATAATGATTGGGGTGAAAGAAAATAACTATGAGAGGAAGAGACATGGAGCCATAGTTATAACAAGAAGAGACATGGAGCCATTACATGATTTGAAGTTAGGCTTAAAGCCCTAAGAAGAAATGGAGTGCATGGGAGAAGAAAGGTGATCAACAACCTCTATTTGTGCAAGCCCCTTACATATTTATAGTAGAATTTTGAAAAGAGGAGAGAGATTAAATGGAACCCAAAATTGCCCCAAAACCCATAAAAAATCCTTGTTTAATCTGCAATGAGTGCTTGAAGATTTGAAAAATCTCTGCTCCATTAATGTCTTTGGCTTGTGCTCCAAGAAACTAGCTGTGATTGCACCTGAGGGTAGCCTCTAGCTTCATGTAGCTTCATCATGACGACTTTCACCTTTTAACCCACCCCATTAATGGCTTCACCTACCATTTCATGTCTATCATTTTTGGAGGTCTAGAAACCCTGAAATCTGAAATTTGTTGATCCTTACTATAGATCTCAAAATCAACTTTCCAATGACTGTAAAATTGTAAGAAATGGTTGAGTATGCTGAAAGATATCACCATTTTTCTCTGCATGTATATCTAGATTTCACCTTAAACTACTCCTCTAAAACTGAACTTAGCCATCACCCTTAAAATATTCATTAAATCCTCTTTCTAGAAAGCACAATTTTGCTAAATTTGGAGGAATACTACTAAAGTTATTGTTGTTTGAAATTGGGGTTATTTTGGGATTTTGCTAGGCTCCATCGAGCTCTCCACCTACCAACCGAGTTTGTCCCTACACCACCGAGATGTTTGTAATGAATGTGAAGCACCTTACACATTACCAACTTAGTGCTTGATTCCATACACCTACCTCTTGACTCGTCTACCACCTTAGCTCAATTTCCTATGTGTTAGTTCAATGAGTATTTTACAGTTTTTGGGGTGGGAGTGATAACTTCCAGGGTTTCGGGCCCATTGTTTTCATACCTTGTGTTATGCCCAATTTGGGCTTTTACCATGTTCAAACCCAAAAACCACCTCCAAAATTCAGTGACCTGAAATGTCGAAATGGCTCACACTGAGCTATGTGTAACATGCCACGTGCTCACATTTTTGGGTTTTCAGGTTCTTTCCTTTTGAATGTTAGGTGCCCATCGCTTTCGGTTTCACCACCCCGTCGAGTCTGAATTATCTCGCCGTTGACCCCTAAAGATCACCTTAACCCCAAAATCTCCTCGTCATGCCATGTCACTCAACCATTTTGGGACTTCGACACTTGCCCCTTCGGAACTCACTCGAGCTCACCACAAACATTGCTCTTTGTTAACCCTGAAGGGAGGGCTGAATCATAAAATGCCGAGCCATTTTGGACTTCAGTATTTTAGGGTTTCGGTACTTGTGCTTGCATTTTCATTTCAGTGTAATGAAACTCCTGAACCTCCAAATTCCTGAAGTCCAAATATTTCAAGGTTTGAATTTCCACTTACCACCAACTCTCTCTGTGCACCGAGCTATTCGAACTTGCTCGTTCCTAACCGCTACTGAGAGTACATCGAGCCCACCTTCTTCGCATCCCATGGCTATCTATTTGGCTTGAAACCAAGCTCCTTGCCATACCACCTCACTCAACAATTTTGTGCTTGGAAAATACACTCACAACCCCAAAATCTGCTCGTGAGCTCAAGGCTAAAATTCCCAATCTATCTTTCTCATTGTGGAAAATATGGCTCTCCCACCTGTATTACTCTTGAGCTAGCTCGGCTCAGTCACATTACCTCTGTCGACCTGCACCATTAACGAGATATTCCTATCTTCCCCATACACAAGTGCATTCTCAACCTTCGAGCTCGATGGAGACTCAAAAATTTAATTTGACTCCAGATTATCGTGTCAAGTTTGCTGTGAGTTCAAGTTCTGGAGTCTTTTGTTTTTGTGTTTGGTCTTCAAACCCGATGGAGGGCCTCTTCCTCTATGTGTGAGCTTGATCATTGTTGAGCTTGTCTTCAACCTTTGACCTATCCCTCATGGATGCCTTCACCTGATCCTATCATTCCTGACAGCTCAGCCCTAAAACTGATTCACCCTTCCGTCAATCTCACCCTCTCCACTTGTTAGCTCACTAAAGTGAGTTTTCCGCCTTCTACATGCATTGATCTTGAGCCAGCTCGGTTTGGCCCCGATGCAACCTCCCCAACTCGGTTCACCGAGTAGCTCGCTGAGCTACTCATAGAATCACCAATAGCTTGCTTCCCACTCACTGAGTAGCTCAGTGAGCTCATTT
Organism: Taxus chinensis; assembly: GCA_019776745.2. Taxonomy (NCBI): domain Eukaryota; kingdom Viridiplantae; phylum Streptophyta; class Pinopsida; order Cupressales; family Taxaceae; genus Taxus; species Taxus chinensis. The sequence goes on from CM034146.1 coordinate 896,213,511, forward strand.
TAGCTCGGCGGGTCTTGCAAGGCCAAAATGTGAACTTTTGACCTCGGGACCCAAATTCTAGAATTTTTTAGATTTTTATCAATCTGAGAGACCAATATGATTGAGCGTGGGAAATTTTTGGAATTTTCATATTTTTTCATTTTTTGCTTTTTGGCTAGATGTGGGCTTGGGTTATCCAATTTTGCCCTGGGGGAATTTTTTTTCAACAAGACCACTACATCGTAGCTACATCTATAGCTTAGAACTTTAGAAACCATTACACACTTTATGGACTACAACTGCTGATTATCTCAATAACTATCTCTTGTCTTATAACTAATGTTGGTTTTAGCCTACAAAAGTTCATAGGTGAAAGGAAGATTAGATCGATGAATTGGTCCACACACTATAAATTTTTTCCCTTGTATTTGTAACAATCATATTTTCAAATGTACACATTAGTTTGGCTGGTCTAGTGATGTTGATTTTTTGGGTTGATTGAGTGAGAAAACATTTGAATAGTCACCTATGTAAAAATATCCACTCTAAGCCATTAGGGGTATATATATTTCCCATATCAAAGATACACTATAAGAAATACATCGATTAAAGCATTTAAGTTCCTTTTCATTTTACCAAAACCATACAAATACTACTCAAATTCTAAATGCATCTATATTATTACCCTAGATAACAAATACATGCATTACACTCAACCCAAATGTCAATTTATATGTTTGAGTGTCAAATCGAGGGCTCCATCTTGTTTATTTTCTTTATCATTCTCCAACTCATTATAGGATTGAGAGAACTATGTGTGGATTTGATGCAAAGGGATCTTTAAAATTGTTTTCTGGCTCACTCTTAGGCTTAGGATTACACTCACCAATGTTCTTAAGACCTTCAAGTATAATTTTCAATGTTCAAGTGAGCTCTTTAACCATTTAGCTCCCTATTGTCTTGGAAGACACCTTCATAATCTCTTTAAGGTACATTGTCAACTATGAAAGGAGATCCAATTCAAGAAATTACCACACGAGACTATATTTTTGACTAACAAACTCAAACTAGCATAGTTTAGACCTATAATGGTGTACAAACAAGATTTTGATGATCTCTAAACGCTTTCAAAACTGAATCAAAGGTTCCCTGCTCTCCTCTTGGCTTCCTGGAACTATGTAGTGGATTGAAGAGCTCTATAGATTCTAAAAAAACTATGTAGTGGATTGAAGAACTCTATATACTCTTGACACAACAACCAACTCAACCCTTTAGGTTGCTCTCTATTTCCTCCTCCACCCACTCTTCTTGGTGGTATTTTGTCAAATTATTCATTTCTCATTGTTTCTTTCTCTATCTTCTATCTCTTCTTATCAATTTCTTCTTGTTCTCATCTCTAATACCAATATGATGCAAAGGGATCTTTAAAATTATTGTATGGATCACTCTTAGGCTCAAGATTACACTCACCTATGTTCTTAAGACCTTCAAGTACAATTTTTAGTGTTCAAGTGAGCTCTTCAACCATTTAGCTCCCTATTGTCTTGGAAGATACCTTCACAATATCCTTAAGGTACATTGCAGACTATGAAAGGAGATCCAATTCAAGAAATTTCCACACAAGACTATATTGTTGACTAAGAAACTTAAACTAGCTCAGTTTAAATCTGCAATGGTGATCCATAGGGATCCAAAATGACTCTACTTTATCAAATCAGCCAACACGAAGAAGAAAAAAATGATACACAAAGGTTCTGTCTGTTTAGTGACAAGATCACCACCCTGTGTAAGGCAGGCGGTTACAGAACCACGGCCCCACCAGGGTGGTGGACCTGGGACCACCGGTCTACATTGGACAGCGGTCCTAGCTCTTGCAGACAAAAAATAAAATATGATGCGAACAGTCCCTAGAATTCCAAATGGTGTCCATGTCTCTTCTTCTACATGACTTTTCCCATTCCTCCAATGCACAGGAGAACATGAGAAATACTATAAATGTATGTTATGGAAGAGAACAAAGGAATCAAAGCATGAAGCAAGTGAGTAAGAAGCTCTTAGTGTTGGAATTGTGATTTATAGAAGCAAGGAGTAATTGAGTCAAAGCAAGCAAGTAACTAGGTAGGAATTGTGAGATACTATCTACTTCTCTTTCATACTTATTGTAATTTCTATACTTATTATTGAATTGGCCAATAAAAGTGGGAAGAAAGAGCAATTTCCCTTCCCGACTGGTTTTTCCTCCTCTGGAGGTTTTCCAGGATAAAAGTGTTGCTGTATGAATCTATATTATTTTCTTTTCTGCAAAAATTGTTGATTCTAAGCACAAGTATAATTCATTCACTAGCTATCTCTGTTATTTGATAATAGAAAGTACAACATCAACGATTAATTGTGATTCTGTGGATAATTCCAAAGTTGAAGAGTTTACAGATCATTTTGGTATCAGAGCTAACAATTATCTAAGATTGTGGTATTCAGTTCTTGGATTTATATGACAATGATGAGATCTAAAGTCGAACAGGATTTACCTTGTGATCTAGAAATTTCTACAAAGAAGTTGAAACAGAGAATTCAGAGGATAAATGGAGGAAGAGAACTTGGTCTGTAGAATTGAGATGTTGGAGATCATGATGGATAGCATGTTTATAACCCAAGAAGAGCTTGCTGATTTATAGAAGACAACTTCTATCAAACAAGACTCCATGGACTCAGTGGTTCGGGGCTTAGCTAAAAATTTTAGCATAGGAAGGAACCACCATGAGGAAATTTATGGGTAAGAACATGAAGAAGAGACTTCAAACACAAGAGAAAAGGTAAAATATGATCATACTTCTTTTAAAGTTGAAATGAAAGTTGAGATTAAAAGCTTTGAAGGAAAAGTAGATGCAGAGTTTCTTGATAAATTTTTAAAATAGTTATAAGTCTACTTTAGCATCCATAATGTCACTAAGGCACAAAGTATCACCTTTACATGTCTCAAGATGGAGGGACATGCTCTAGTTTGGTGGGAAACCCATCTAGCCACTTGTGAAAAGAAAAAGCGTCCTATTGTGAAATCTTGGCAAGAATTTAAAGAACTACTTAGAGCTAACTTCTATCCTATTGGCCATAAGAATGAACAAATGATTAAATGGCAGTATTTTAGACAATGCAATGGTCAAAGTGTGCAGGACTATACTACGAAGTTTTGGAGGCAAGCCATGTTGCTTAACATCGACTTGGAGGATGAGGATATTTTGATCAAAGTACTTGGGAGGACTTCACACTCACCTTCAAATAAAATTCATCTCCACAAAACCCAAAGATCTCAACAAAGCATGTGTACAGGCGTACTACATAGATGATGAAAATAATCAAGGAGAAGCTAGAGCCAAGGGTAAAGCAGTCAACAAATCAGCAGAAGAAAGAGTTTGGGAAAACAAGTAACAAGGGTAAGTGGAAGGGGAAAGGTAAAAAAGCTACCACTACTTTGAATACTTGTAAAGATCCCAAGAATTTTTGCAAGAACTATGATATCAATGGTCATATTGACACTACATGTTGGAAGTTGCATCCAGAGTTGCATCCAAAGAAATGAACCAAGGACTCGAAGAAGTCCATGACAGATGTGACAATAGAAGGGGAGGTGGAAATCAAAGATGAACTCTGATGTAGATGAGAGGCTTGGATGCACGGAACCACCAACATGGACAGACCAGGAAGAGGAGATGAGTAGACTATTCCAGATCAAAATCCATATCAAGAGAACTAAGGTAAATGCTTTAGTTTGGTACCAGTTCTCAATCTAACTTGATTTTTGAAGCAGTTGTAAAGAAGCTTGGTCTTGATACTTACGAGCATCCACACCCTTATCTTTTGGGTTGGGTGAAGAAGGGTGTTGAAATTCAGGTAACAAGAAGATGTAAGGTCAAGTTTGGGATAAATTCCCAATATATTGATGTTTTTGAATAGCTGACGTTATTTCCACTTGATGCTTTTAATGTTGTATTTGGGAGTCCTTACTTGTATGTTAGGGATGCTATATTTATGAGGAGGGAAAACCAATATAGATGGGTCAAGGATGGGATCATCTACAACATCTGGGCACACCAGCGTAAGACACAAGTTACTATGATTAAGTGTTAACCAAGAAAAATGACTTATTCAGGAAAATCATAATCAGTTTTGTTTACTTTTATTGAAGGATAAAAAAGATGGGGTAGAAGTTGTAGATATTTCTAACCAGGGAAAGCATGATTTGGGATAGTATTATTTAATCTTTTCATGAAGTATTACAAGCTCCTAATGGGTTACCACCAAAATGGGAAGTAGAGCATGAAATTCAGCTATTGTTAGAATCCCCTCTACCGATACATCAAGTTGTAGAGGCAATCGTTGCTCGAGAGTACTGAAGTAAAGAAACAACTCCATGAACTACTAGACCAAGGGGTGATATGTCCAAGCACCTAACCATGTGGTTTTCCTATTGTGAAGGTGCCAAAGAAGGATGGTTCTTGGAGAATGTGCATCGACTACCGTGCTTTGAACAAGATCATCATAAAGAAAAAATATCCACTTCCCCGACATAGATGATCTCTTGGACCAACTTCAACATGCCAAATTTTTCATGAAGTTGGATCTCAAGTCATGGTTATTACCAAGTTAGAATGAAGGAGGAGGATATATGGAAGACTTCCTTCAAGAAAAAATAGGGTTTGTATGAATGGTTAGTACTTCCTTTCGGGTTATGTAATGCACCCACTACATATATGAGATTGATGAATAATGTATTGCAGGATTTCATAGATTCATGTGTCATTGTATATTTAGACAATATCTTGATTTTTATTGCCACATGGGAAGAACATCTAACTCATTTGTAGCAAGTCTTGCAAGTTCTCAGGGAGAAACAACTGCTTTGTAATATGAAGAAATTTGATTTTTCCAAATAGTCACTTGTCTATCTTGGGCACGTGGTTGGAGCAGGAGAGCTACGAGTGGATCCAAATAAGGTTGAAGCCATCACTAATTGGCCAACACCAACAAGAGCCACAAAAACTAGGATTTTTGTGGGAGCAGTACATAGTACATGTGGAATTTCATTCTGGGCTTCTCCATGATCGCAACACCTCTACACACAATGGCCACAAAGAGTAAGAGTTTTGATTGGGGTAAGGAGCAAGAAAAACCCTTTGAGTTATTAAAATACAAGATTAGTCATGCTCTAGTAATTTCTCTTCTTAATTTTGCAGCAGCCTTTTGAAGTAGAGACAGATGCCAGTGATTACACCATGGGTGTAGTGTTGCTTTAAGGAGGTAAACCCGTATGTTATCATTATGAAACTTTCACTTCAGCAATTAAAGGATATTCATTAAATGATAAGGAAATGTATGAACTAGTTCAGGAAATTAAAAAATGGAAGCATTATTTGTTGGGTAAAGAAACTATTGTGCACACTAACTACAAACCTCTCCAGCATTTGTAAGCACAACCTAACTTATAGTAGGCAAGGCACTATAAATGGATGGGGGTTCCTTCAATAGTTCCATCTGGTGATTAAATATAAGAATGGTAGTACAAAATTGGTGGAAGACATGTTGTCTAGGCCACCCACACAAGATAAGATTTTCCTATTTGGCCACTATCTCTCAGATCGATCCTTTCACAAAGGAATCTTATAGAGAGGGATATGCCTAGGACAAAGACTTTGGGGTGACATTTCAGCAGTTGCAGTCCCAATGGGCTGAAAGGACAAGGATTGAAGATTTTTATCTCAAAGATGGGCTGCTCTAACTGATGGGGGAAGCTTTGCATGCCAAAAGAAGAGTGAATTCTATTGATGAGGGAAGCACATACCTCAAAAGAAGTGGGACATTTCAGTGTTGGTAAGACCCTAGCCCACTTGCAAAGGTACGTGTATTGGCCCAATATGCAAAAAGAAGTATCAAAATTTACATAGGGATGTCAAATTTGTTGTACTAAACGAGGCCTAAGACTAGGAAGGAAGCTTTGCATATGCCTTTTCCAATACCTACTCGTTCGGTGGGAGGACATTTCTATGGATTTTGTAGGAGGATTACCTATGTCTAAACATGGCCATGTCTATCTCTATGTTTTTGTCGATAGATTTAGTAAGATGTGTATTCTTATGGCATGTAAAAATACAATAAAAGCACATAAGGTGGCAGAAAGTATTTTCTTTGCTAATGTATGGGTGCATTTTGGTTTGCCAAAGTATATTGTTTCTAACAGGGATTCTAGGTTCTTGGGGAAGTTTTGGACAACTTTTTGGGACAAGATGGATACCGGGTTACACAGGAGCACAAATTTCCATCCACAGATAGATGGACAAATAGAGAGGTTGTAAACAAGACTTTGGTACAGTTGATTAGAGGGTATAACAACAAATACCCAAGGACTTGGGATGAGTCCTTAGCCTACATTCAACATTCCTATAAGTTGGGCAATACACACATCCACTATGAAGTCACCATTTGAAGCATGCTTGGGATATCTACCTACAAATTTGCTAGACATAGTAGTTGGACAACAAGATGAGAAGGATACATGAGACACAAAGGTGACTAGAGCTAAACAAATTCATTTAGAGGATATAGACAAATCCATCTCAAAGTTCAAGGAATAGCTAGAGAAATCTCAGACCAAGTACAAAGCTAGGCATGATCAGTATAGAAGGGAACATAAGTTTCATGTTGGAGATAGAGTTTGGCTTTACTTGAGCAAGGAGAGACTACAAGGTCAAGCATGGAAGCTCAAGCCATTACAATATGGACCCTTCACCATATTGGAGCAGGTTGGAGAAAATGCCTTTCGACTTGATTTTCCATCATTCATGAGGATGTACTTTATAGTAAACTGTGAGAAATTGCACCTATATGAGCCCTCCATGCTAGATGAAGATGAAGAACTATAGTTTCTACCTTACATTGAGAATTGCATCTTAGTACTCACAAGGCAAATTGGAGGAGGATGTAGTACTGTGCAGCAAAATGTTAGAGAGACTAGAAGAGGTCCGACAAGAGTCTTGGTAGATTGGACTGAAAGGAAAGACACCAAGGTCAGGCCCGGTGGTATGCGAAGGAGAAAGTGAGGGAATTATTTCCTCATCTACTCCCCCACTAAGCTTTTATGGGACCAAAAGCCTCCTAAGTAGGGGAGGGTGTGATCCATAGGGATCCAAAATTACTCTACTTTATTAAATCAGCCGACAGGAAGAAGAATAAAAATGATACATAGAAGGTTCTGTTTGTTTAGTGACAGACGAAAGCCACTGTGCAGGGTGGTAGTTACAGAACCGCCGCCCCACCAGGGTGGTAGTCCTAGGAACCACTGGTCTACATTAGGTGGCGGTCCTGGATCTTGTGGATAGAAAATAAAAAATGACGCGAACAGTCCCAGAATTCCAAAGGGTGTCCATGTCTCTTCTTTTGCATGACTTTTCCCATTCTCCAGTGCACAGGAGAACATGAGAAAGGATATACATGCATGTTATGGAAGAGAACAAAGGCATCAAATCATGAAGCAAGTGAGTAAGAAGATCTTAGTGTTGGAATTGTGATTTGTAGAAGCAAGGAGTAATTGAGTCAGAGCAAGCAAGTAACTGGGAGGAAGTGTGAGATATTATTTACTTCTCTTTCATAATTATTGTAATTTTTGTACCTATTATTGAATTGGCCAATAAAAGTGGGAAGAAAGAGTAATTTACCTTTCTGACTAGTTTTTCCTCCCTCTGGAAGTTTTCCATGATAAAATTGTTGGTGTATGAGTCTATATTCTTTCCCTTTCTGAAAATTGTTGATTCTAAGCACAAGTATAATGCATTCACTAGATATCTCTATTATTTTCTAATAGAAAGTAGAACAACAACAATTAATTATGATTCTGTGGATAATTCCAAAGTTGAAGAGTTTACAGATCAAATGGTGTACTATCAAGGTTTTGATGATCTCCAAACACTTTCAAAACTTAATCATAGGTTCCTCATTCTCCTCTTGGCTTCTTGGAACTATGTAGTGGATTGAAGAGCTCTACAAAATTAAAAAATGACCTTTTCTTGCTATAACACTGTCTTTTCTACCTTGTCCCGACTGTGACTGTAGACTATCATCGATTTCTCTCGAATTTCAAAATAAATTAGGCCAATTTATTTTGCATCTCATTTTTGACCTCCAGAAAAACACTACTTGTAATTTTTCATTGGTTACCATTCGAGATAATTGGATTTTGGCTCGTGAAACCCTAGTCTTAGGGTATGGATGGCTGTGACAACCCGAGAAGGGGTTTTGACCAATTTCTTGTTCATTTTCCTTTATGGTTTGAATCTACTACCCTCATAAGAGTATCCACATTTTTAAGAGCTTCCTAAATATTCAACTCGCTATGAACAATCCCTAAAACCCCTCTACAACTCGAGTTCCTCTATGATTTATATTGTGCTTTATTTTTACATTCACTGTGTTACTAAGCTTTCCCTAATTTCATTGAATCACAAAAGGAGATTATGACATCTAGGCTCTGTAGATGGGATATGAACCTTTAATCATTCTTATTTCCATTATTATAAGTTTGAAATCACTTAGGTTATCAGTCTATGTTGAATTTGTATGGTATGAATGTGGTTACAAATCCCTCAGGTATATTCTAGTGAATGTGCTTTCACAAACATCAATGTAAACATATTTCACATTAATAAAACACTCACCTCAATAGCTCTTACCTGTATCCAAACATTTAGGATTCACAGTAAGCTTTTTTCCTTTGTTCATTCACAACCATTCACAAAATTGGTCTCGTAGCTATATGCATACACAAGAAAACAAAAATTTCCTAAAATATCTTTGTAGCTCCAAAAATTTCATGCTTGGATTGATTAATACTTGAAAAAAACAATTACAAAGGTGTATATGTCCTTCCTTCTTGAGTTCTTGTTGTAATTACCCCTTATGGTTCATGATGAGGTCATGTGTGCAAATTACTAATCAAGGAGTTACAATTCAGGGGAGGAGTTACAAATTCTTTCCATAAACCATGATGGAGCCCTCAAAACAATAATTAAGACTCTAAAAACCTATAGAGAACCTATTTAGACTCCTAAATCACCTACACATGCCAAGGAGGCCAAAATTGGATTGATAAAATTCAAAAATTTAAACTATGTGAAAATGGAGGGAAACATTCTTATTTAAATTCTTGATCACTAGAACCCAGGGAAACATTATGAATGACCCATAAACATCAATAATGACCTATACAACCCAAAATTTGATTATCAAATGCCTAGACTACCCTTTGTAGTGATGCCCCTGCATCATACTACCAATGGGAAAAGAAGCTTCTTGTGGTGTTTTCGCTTACAAGTTGACCTCTTTCTTTCTTTGTTTCCAATTATGCATGATCTCTTGAGAATGGTCTTGGAATGATTTTATTGCCTTAAGTTTTACTAGGGAATGTACCAAGTCCTTTACAAGTTTTCTCATATTTGAATGAGCCACCATCACAAGTTCATTGGCTGTCATAGGACTATACATTGTCCTTTCCAACAACTGGCTAAGTTTAAACACTTGATTCATACCATCATGAAATGATTCTTGATGTTACTTGATTGTTATGTCATGATCAACACCTCTCTTATGCTCTCTTTGGATCACTTCACCTACAAGGATAGGAAATGGTGGTCTTTTCTTGAATTATTTATCTCCACATGACTATGGCAACCATACTTTATCCTTCACACCTATATAAACAACACCAGAAGTAAAGTTAGCTTCCCAATTTTGAGTTTCTTCTCTCTTCTTATCCACCATATCTTTCTCATGCATATTCTCATCTTGCTTTTGCATTGTTTGGTTTTCTTGGGCTGATTAAAGGCATGCTTCAAGATTGGTTTCACTCCTAACTGGGTATGACTACTACATTTTCCCTTCACGATTTGAATTACCTCCTTTCTTAGCTATATCACTTCCCGTCTTCTCACCATGATCTACACATCCATCTTCATCTTGCACATTCACTCTCTTTTGCAAGTTATTTTGGTACTCTTTCTCTCCACTTAGCCATACCCACATCTTCTTGATTGTGCTAGTTTCATTCTCCATTACCTTACCTTCTTGTACCCGCTGAAAGAATTTTTTCAACCCCGTGAGCATGACTCTTGACTGCTCCTTATGCCATGCTTGCACATTCTTCAATGCATTTAGGGTGTATCTAATTCCATCCTTCACAAATGTGTATGTGTTTTCCCATCCATCATTGATGGATTTTCTGTCAAATTGCCATGGTCTGCCCAATAGAAGATGAAAAACATCCATGGGAATTATATCACAAAAAACTTGATCACGATACCTACTAATTTGAAAGTCAACCAAATATCACTGATTCACTAACACCTAATGTTATCTTTATACCCAAAATACTTTGTATGGATTTGGATGCTTTAATTTCTTCAAGTCAATTTTTCTACCATTTCAGTGGAGACTAAATTATTAGTACTACCATTATCAATAATGAGTTTGCAACACTTACCTCTTTCCTTGCATATTGTTCTAAACAATGTTCTCCCCTGCACTGGTTCTTCATTCTTGCTTACACTCACTAAATCTCTTCTCATCATCAAATCTTCTCTAGTTTCAGGTTCCTCCACTATGGATGGTGATGTTACGCTCTCCTCTTCATCTGTATATACTATTTGGTTTATTTCCTTATTAACCCTGCTACTTCTTGCTTGAGGATGTTCAGGACATTTAAATGATCTATGTCCAACATATTTGTTGCACTTGAAGCATTTGCCAATGAATTCACCTCTACCTCTTCCATATCCACCTTTTGCTCTATATGAGTATCCACCTCTAGAAGAACTCTATGTTTGTGAATTATTCCCTTCTTTCTCATTTGTTTGTTGTTGTTATTGTCCTCTTCCTGATTGTTGAATTCTTCCTCTTATTCCTCTTCCTCAACCTCTCAACTATTGAGTTCTATTTCTTGATAGTTTCTCTTATGCCTTTAAGGCTTCCTGATATGCCTCTTTTACTGATCTTAAATTAAATAAATTGATTTCATATTGCATATTCAACCCCAAACCATTGACATACCTTGCCACTCCTTAAACGTCATCATGTATATGACTAGATCTGATAGCTAGTTTTTATATATCATGAGTATTCTTTAATAAACTAGTTTGATAGTCTACAGGAATGAACTTAGTTTTCATTTTGGCCACCATCTTGTCCCACTTCTTGATCTTTTATTTGCTTCTACTCTTTCTTCTTGTAAAAGTCCTGCCATATTGCAACATGTCCTATACACTTTGTAACTACAAATTTCACCTTCTTATCCTCTACAATGTTATCAAATTCAAAGTATTTATCCATCTTTACTATCTAGTCTATCAGCTCTTCTGGATGAAAACTCCCTCCATACTTTAGTACCTTCATCTTCAGCTTATTGCTTGCTCCCATGACTGCCTTTAGTATCTTTACTTCTAGTTTTTTTATTCTTGTTCTCCTTTTGTTGCTGCCACTTCTCTTTCTTTCTCATCATCACTACCATCATCTAGTACTTTTCCTCTTCTTTGAGATAATTATAGTGCTCCTAACCTATCTTGAATGTTTCTTAACACAACAAAAAACTTAAAACCCCTAGTTTGCTCTTTATTTCCTCCTCCACCCACTCTTTTTGGTGGAATTTTGTCAAATTATTCACTTCTCATTGTTTCTTTCTCTTTATTTTATCTCTACCTGTCAATTTCTTCTCGTTCTCATCTTTGATACCAATATGATACAAAGTGATCTTTAAAATTGTTGTCTAGCTCACTCTTAGGCGTAGGGTTACACTCGCATATGTTCTTAAGACCTTAAAGTAAAATTTTCAGTGTTTTAGTGAGCTCTTCAACCATTTAGCTCCCTATTGAATTGGAAGACACCTTCAAAATATCCTTAAGGTACATTGTGAACTATGAAAGGAGATTTAATTCAAGAAATTACCACACAAGACAATATTGTTGACTAACAAACTCAAACTAGCTCAGTTTAGACCTGCAATGGTGTACTATCAAGGTTTGATGATCTCCAAACACTTTCAAAACTAAATCATAGGTTCCTCACTCTCCTCTTGGCTTCTTGGAATTATGTAGTGGATTGAAGATATGTACAGAATCTAAAAATGACCTTTTCTTGCTACAACACTGTCTTTTTTACCATGTCCCCACTGTGACTTCATACTATCATCGATTTCTCTCAGATTTTGAAATGAATCAAGGAAATTTATTTTTCATCTCATTTTTACCTCTAAATAGACACTACTTTCAAGTTTGGTGATTTTTCATTGATTAGCCTTCGAGATAATTGGATTTTGGCTCGTGAAGCCATAGTCTTAGGGTGTGAATGATTGTGAAAGCCCGAGAAGGGTTTTTGACCAATTTCTTGCTTGTTTTCGTTTCTGGTTTGAAACTGCCATCCTTACAAGAGTCATCACACTTGTTAGGATCTTCCTATATATTCAAATCACTATGAACAATCCCTAAAACCCCTTTGTAACTTGAGTTCCTTTATAAGTTATAACTTATAATGTGCTTTGTTTTTACATTTACTGTGTTACTAAGCTTTCCCTAATCTTCATTTAATAACACAAAGATATTATGACCTATGGGATCTATAGATGGGCTATAAACCTTTAATCATTATTGTTTCCATTATTCTAAGTATGAACTCACTCAGGTTATCAGTCTATGTTGAATTTGTATGGTTTGGTTGTGGTTACAGATCCATCATGTATCTTATAGTCAGTGTGCTTTCACAAACATCAATGTAATCACTCTTCACATAAATAAAACACTCACCTCAATAACTCTTACCTACATCCAAACATTTAGGATTCACAGTAAGCTCTTTTCCTTTTGTTCATTGGCAACCATTCATAAAATTGGTCTCATAGTTGTCTGCATACACAAGACAACAAAAATTTCCTAACTTCTCTTTGGAGCTCCAAAACTTTCATGAATGCTTGATTTTTTTTACAAAGGTGTATATGTCCTTCCTTCTTGATTTATTGTTTGTAATTGCCCCTTATGGCTCATGATGAGGTCATATCAAGAAGAAGTTACAATTCAGGGAAGGAGTTACAAATTCTTTCCATAAACCATGATGGAGCCCTCAAAGCAATAATTAAGACTTTGGAAACCTCTAGAGAACCTATTTAGACTCTTGAATCACCTACACATGACAAGGAGGGCAAAAATGGTTGTACAAAATTCAAAATTTTAAACTATGCCAAAATGGAGGGAAACCTCCTTATTTAAATTCTCGATCACTAGAACCTAGGGAGACAATATGACTGACCCATAGATATCACTAATGACCTATACAACCCAAAATTTGATTATCAAATGCTTATGATATCCTTTTTAGTGATGCCCCTGCATCAAGATTTATGACTATTTTGATTATTGGTACATATTGTAGTGCCCATCACATCAAAGAGGGTGTGGCGAGGTCAATCCAATGAAAATTTGGCTAACTCATTTTTAGATCAATATAAGAGGAGAAGACATCCAATCACAACAATATCATTGTATTGGTCCAAATATAAAAAGAAGATCCAAAGATAGGGGCAAAGTAGATCCTATACTCATATTACAAATTGATTCCTTACTTGAAACATTCATATATTCCTAGAGAGGTTTGGCCATGAGCCTTTCCCACGCTCAGTGAACAATTCGTATGTTCATTTATAGGTTCTTATATATTACATATAGTTTTAAAAAAATCTACCTATATTATCCATCAAATTTTATCACATCATCACACATTTTGAGCTTAGTGCACAACGACTTCTTTCCAAACCTTAAACCATAGTTATACTTTTATTGTTATATATGTGACATATCTTATGACATGATATTGTTTACATGATTTATGACATGATATTATTTACTTTATTTTTTACTATTATGATATTAATTATATTATATAACAAGTAATACTAATTAGGACCTAAACCTAATTTACATTTACATTTTGGTGAGCCTTCTTATTATTGAATAATGTCAACCTAGGGTTTCACTCCTCGCACTTAGGGTTTTAGATTTCAAAGTTGACTTCTAACATGAATGTTGGTCCTATGATTTTTCTCAAAACCCTTATTTTGTTTGTATGTGTTTTATATTACAATAATGACATGTGTTGATCCTTTTAAACTTAAAGCATAATTACAAAAGGAAATAAAATAAATTATATTTACATGCCCTCTCAATATTTTGTAGGACTAAGCAAATTCTTTATTGGATAAAGTTTGTGACGCAAAAATCTAGGAGACTACCTCAACCTTATCCACACCTACACATCAACAAGCCTCTCAATCAACAAGCTTCTCATTTACACCTTGTAATTCATCTCATAAACCTTTGCATCAATAATAGACACCCTATGATGAAACCCTATTATGGTACTTAATGATCTCCTCATGCTTAATCTCATAGCTATTCCTTCCACAAGGCCATTACAAGGACCCAACCACAACATCCTAAGTTTGATGTTTGCACATATACTAATTAACATCAATACATAGGGCATATGAATGATCATTAAAAAAAACTATAACACAAAATACCAACATTTAGCCCAATGAGCCTATTGACACACTTTTTTAGCCATGGATATCATTCCTATTATAGAATCGTGCACAACTCATTATGAAGAACCCTAATAACATGCCACAACTGACATTATGCCTCATGTATCAATGGTTATTCTTGGATGTAATTTATCACATGTGCTACATGATACCACCTATAAGCATTTTACTAGCTTCTCTCACCCTTTTAATAATAATATAACTATGAATAATCATATACCTAATGAGACCTTGGCCGTTTCTGACAAGCACAAACTGTACAATACCATTTTTAAAAATTTAATAAGCCCACAGGTCACCATTTTTATACACCTCTTACTATTCCTAATTATATGCATGTCATACAAGATGTGTTACCTAGTAACACACAAACTAAGAACATTAGAACTATTGTCACCATTATCAATCCCAACAACAACACCCAAACCTCACGTATCCTAACGTATATTTAGAAATATTTATTCCTAATAAAAAACAAAACCAACTTGTGGATAGCTATTCATATCTACAAGTTTGACATTGCATGTTGCTTCATGGTTCCCAACACTTTCTTGTATGGAAATTGTTCATCAAACAAATTTATGTTAGGTACATTCCATTTGTTTCACCTTGTATAAGTAAGAAAGGTGCATTAATAGTTATAAGATACCTACTATTTCCATCACCTCTTATAGGTATCCCTTTCACAAATCACATTTCCTATTGCAAATACACTGCAACATGTATTTCCATACTCATGGAAGCATCCTATGCAATATGTTTTGTGTTAATCATGACCACCATTTAATCCAATTCATAGTATAGTATCCCAACACGTAGTGAGACTACTTATGCATACTCAAATTTTTCTTATATGACCTTTTTTCCTACAATTTATGCTATTTAGTTATACATGATATATAATAGTTGCAAAAAAATTGTGTGAGCGTGACCCATATGGAATACCAATGTATTCACCTCACACATTACAATAGACATTAGTTACTAGAATTTATCACGATCCATGACCTCCCTACACCATTGTTACTGACATCGGTCACTCCAACTATAACACCACAATACCACTTCTTTAATTATGATGATTATCAGATTATTTTTCCTACCCCTCCCTAGTATCATATGAATATTATATCCAAAGATACACAAACTCCACATGAATATATGCTTGATGATATATTTATATAACACATGTTTCTTTAATGCAAACACTAGTATACAATTTGTTTAATGTGTACATATTCTTTTTGCTTTGAAAACATTGACATTTATTTTTGCCACAATACTCATTTTTCTTACAAAAAATATATAATCAATACTTAAGGCATAACTTGATGAAGTAACTATTCTAGTCGGGTAGCTGTTTTGGTTTTTTGTTGTCTTCATGTCGGCTGGGTAGTTGATCTGGAGATACTGTTTGGCTATTTTTGCTTCATTTTGGCAGTTTGTCTCAACCTTTTCTGCTCTACTCTTTCTATTTGTTTAGGTCTTTTTATTGGGGTGTGGACCCCACAGATCAAAAAACCACCTTTGTATCTCTTGTAATATCTATTTATTAGGCTTGTTGTTGGGGTGTGGCCTCCACCTATAAAAAAAACACTTTGTTCTTCATGTTATTTATGTCCTTTGGGATTTTTTTGTACTCTGGGGTATGGTCCCTTCCAAAAAACCATTTACCAATAATTAAAAAAAACTTGATGAAGTAACATATTTTATGGGTTGTATGTGATTGTTGAGGGAACAATTGTTACCCAAGACCCCAACCCCTCCATTATATTATTTATAGCCTAAGGCCCAACCCCTCTAGTGCATTACAAGTTGGTACCTTTTCATGTTCTCTCTTACAAAAATAGACAAAAACAATAATACATGGAAAAATACAATACCGGCACTTACACGTGACTAGTTTATTCATTATATAGAATTATAAATTCCCATTATTCACGTTTAACACTTTACACGTTCTAATTCTTTAGGCACGTGCTACTTATATTATAAATAAGATAGTTGCAAACATACTTAGTCCATCAACACTCATACATATAATTTACAATTTCTTAAACCTTGTACCTTGGGGGGGAGTTCTATATTGGAAGCATGCCTACACTGAGGGAATAATACATGTAAATCCTACTTAGATCATATCTTCTACATAAGTCCATTAGTGATACAAAGCTTATCTTTCTTATCTTGCACACCTTATATTTTATGACACGTATCCTATTAGGATTCCTTTGATTATTACACCATTTATTTCTATGTGTTGATTTCAAATGTTTCAAGCTTACTTATTGTTCATCATTAATTTACTACTTGTTCATTGGATGCTTTTATGCTTGTTTAAAAACTATTGGTCAAAAACTATTGGTCTGGGGATCCTATTTGGATTATTCACACACATTGTCTCATACACGACTTGCTTCACACATGTTTTTCCATGCGCTAATTTATTTTCACATGTAATATATTGTATTACTTTCATGGCATACACTTTTATTTGATAGAATAGTTACTCTAGTCACATATGTGTTTCCTATATACTTTTTGTGTACATATAATACCTATCACGCATATTTCTTATGATATACTTGTGTGAAATTTTAGTCGTGACATACTTGCATGACATATTACTTGCACCATATTGTCGGTGATATATTTTTGTAGCATATTTCTCGCTTCACATTGCTTGATACACATTTTTGTTTAAAATATAATGTTTTGGTGTGTGCTTACTTCATACACAAAACTAAACACTATAATTAATAGTTGAGTCATCATCTTAATTTCATGTTAGTCATTTAGTCTTGTGGTGGGCCCATTGTTTCATGAATCGGCATGTCATGTTGTGTTCCCTAAAGGATCCTTTGGTGTTGAGTCATGCCTACACTAACATACTAATTTTCCACTTGCTATGAAACTCTTAGCTATTGATTTTTATGTACTTCTCAACACCTTTACATTGTGCTTACCCATTTGGTGATACACATATTTCTCTCTCTATTGATCATATATGATGCATGTTATGTTTGTAACTGTGTTTAGTACATGTACTTTACATGGTTCACATCTTAAATGCTTTGATTATACTTATTACATCTAACCACTTTTCTCTATCGAGATAATTGATCCATGAAGGTATCCCTCAACTAAAAATGGGCATATTATGGACCTTTTCTAAGTTCATAGAGCATAGTTAAGTGTTGCATAGCTAGACATGGTGATAACATTTCACACAATTAAAATACATAATTTCACATGTGTTTAAATACAATAGTGAAATTTATATGGATTTAGATATCATTCACACAAGCTTGAATGAGTTTCATTTATATAAACTTATACCACTAGGTTACATTCAGGATAGGATTCGTTACAAATATTCAACAACTTCACTTTAGATTCAATTCATATTACAATATACATGAGCATGGTACATGTTAATCATCTATATTCAAACACATGGGTGACATTTATTTAGATGACATTAGCATGGACTACATAATTACTTCATTTAATCTTTTGACTTCTACATCACATTCATATCGGATTATCAGCAACCATACAAAATTCTTCAAGCTCTCTTATAGGTCAAATGACTAATAAATTTGGATCCCTCACAACCCAACAACTCAAACATTTTGCTCTTTTCGTGGCTCAATTAATTATACTTATAGATCTATTAGTGGTCTGATAACAGATACATCTAGCTCTCTTAATAGTCTAATGACTACTACATTTAGCTATTTAAGTTGCCAAATTACTGATACATTTGAATCTCTATGTGTCTCATTGACTAGTACATCTAGATCTCTCAAATAGCCCAATGATGGGTACACTGGATTTAGTGTCCAAATCTTAATCTCATATGAGATACTATGCATTTTGTATATAGAAAAATAATGGCGTGGTTCACACTACGAATCAGGTGTAATCATTCCATGGATTAATATCATTTTACATATTTCTATTTTTCATATTTTGATTTTACATGGCTCCTAAGAACTAATACACACCTTTTCCATTATACGCAGGTTTCAAATTAGATTGGCATATGAAAAAATTCATCAGTTACACATCATCCTATGTTTGAGATGTGAGGTTTGTGTTTACTTGCTCCTTTATTTTAATCAAGCATTTATCAATACTAGATTAAAAATGGGGTAATTCTAGTACCCATAATTTGGTCATATGGCACTTGGTGATATCACTTTGGAATTGATTCCAATATTTTTATATCTACCTATATATTTAATAACTTAAAGCCTCTTCCTCTATCCTATAACATGATTCCACTAGCAAAACTATTTCTCCAACTTAGCACTTCAGGAATCACTACACACTTTATAGAATACACCCATATACTATCTATATCTCAAAATTGTTTCTAACTTTAACATGGATGTGTTCTTAGGTCTAATACAAATTTGATTGATAAACCTATCAATATGCTATGAATATAAACCTTATAGCTGAAATAGTCATGTTTTCAAATGCACAACTTGGTCTACCTAAGTATTAATTTTGGGTTGGTTGATTGGGAAAAGAAAATAAATGGTCACCTATATAAATGTATCCAACCTAATATATTATGGGTATTGTTGTTACTTGAAGTAGCACCCTTTGTTGAAGCTAGGCTCAACACCTCAATGAAACATGGAAATACCTTCAAAGTGTGGGATAATAACTCCTTAAAGGTCAATCTCCAGGTGAAAAGGCTAGCTTCTTTCACTCTAATTCATTGCAACTAATCCAACCAGCTCTACACTCTAATACTAACTAGTTCTACATTAATGTTTCCAAGGGACCAGGGTTTAGAAAGGAGAAATACTAAATTAAATTAGGTGGTGCACCAAATTGGAAGTGGATTCTCTCCCTAAGATGAAGAATGAGAGGGAAAATGCAAAGCTAAGAGGTCAAAAATAAGACACATTCAACCCTACAATTTTACTAAACTTTGATTCTCTACATAGAGGACACAAAGGATGGAGATAATGCAACTATAACTCACACACATCATGCCATGAAAATAATAAATAAGTAAGAACACAATAATACAAATTAAATGACAGAAAGAGAGCCACAATAACCCAATATTATTGATAATAATATGCACAATCTATTACAATGATAGAGGAGGCACTAAATACATTGAATAACACCAACACATGAGTCTGCAACTCAAAATACTTGGCTACACAAAAGGGTAGCATAAATTTACATTCAAGAGAGGAAGATTACAATGAAAATAAGAGTTACATATATAGGAGAAAGAGAAGGAGAATAGGAAACCTAAAATTAAGTAGACCACCCAGTCCCACAACCACCAAGGACCACTTAACATTCAAGTTTACAGACCTAACATGGTCATCATCATCATCAGATTTATTTTACAATTATGGCTCAATAAAGTACATTTTTGTGACCCAAATCTTCTCCCATCATGTAGTACTCCTGCTGACATGTCGGCTCCCCATTAGCTCGTGGAGCCTCCATTTTTTATCTAAGAAATTTGAGGGACCCACAGATTTTAAGGACCCATGGAAAAAAGGAACCTACAGAAAATAAGGATCCACAGAAAATAAGGAACCCGCAAAAAAGAGGGATCCGCAAAAAATAAGGAACTAACGAAAAAAAGAGATCCACAAAAAAATAGGAACTCGCAGAAAACAAGGATCCGTTGAAAAGAAGGAACCCACAGAAAACAAGGATCCACAAAAAAAAGAGGAATCCAAAGATTTTAAGGATGTGCGAAAAATAAGGCACCCGCAGATTTTAAAGATTCATAGAAAAAGTGGAATCCGCAGATTTTAAGGATCTGTGGAAAAATTTGAAGATGAGAAAAAGAGGGAGATGAAGAAAAAGAGGGAGATGGAGAAAAAGAGGGAGATGAAGAAAGAGGAAGAAGGAGAAAAGAAGAGGAATATGAGAAAATCCCCAAATTTACAACAAGTTGTTCAAATAAACACGAGTGTTTATTTGAGAACAGGTACTCAAGGATCCTATGTTAAAGGTATGCTTTAAGAAGGACTTTGAGAAAAGCATTAAAGTATCTTTTCCTTAGAGTACAATTACAACAAAACTACTCAAATTCAGAATTCATTTTTATCACTGCCCTAGATCACAAATCTAAGAACTATAATCAAACCAATTGTTCATTACCAAGTGTGAGGGTTAAATCAATGGATACATCCTGTTTACACTCTTTATAATTATTTATATCATCATAGCATTAGTATAAATATGTGTGGCTTGATATCTCTTCATATTATTGGTACATATTATAATGCACATCGCATCAGTGGGATGTGATGAGGTCAGTCCAACACAACTGATGGGTAACACCTTTTTAGGTCAATAAGCGAGGAGAAGAAATATCCAACCACAAAAATATCATCACAATGATCTAGATACAAAAATTAAATCCAAAGATATAAATGAATAAGATATTATAATTATATTGTGACCCAGATCCCTACATAACACATTCATTCCTCCTTGGACTTATTTGGCCACAAAATTGTCCCCTGATCAAAAAATTTGTTTTATGTGCATTTCTAGATTCCCAGATCTTACATATAATTTGAAAATAATTACCCAATTTTCCATTTAATGTACCTCGTTGTCACACATTTTGATCCCAATGTATGGTGAGTTATTTCTAAACCCCAAACCCTAGTTGTGCATTCACAATTTTATCTAAGGTGTGTCTTATGGTATGATCTTGATTACATGATTTAGGACTATTAGAATATTATTATGATATTATAAATTATATAATACATCAAGAAATATTAATTAGGTCATAAACCTAATTTTCATATTACAAACATCAATGTATGAAGAAATCTAAGTATGCGGGTTCAACTTAGGCTAGTTAGTGAAGTATAAAGATATCCCATGTCATCTAGGAGATGTTATAACAATATTTGGGTTTTCTACCTTTTACGATGTTTTCCTTATCCCCCAGCTTAAGGTGATATAGGCCTACTATAAATATTAATTATTGGCGTGAAAATTCTAGGCTATTAAATGATAGATATATGACCTCCTACCCCAATAAAAAAATCCTACCAAACCCTAAATTACTTGTGCTTTGTAACAAGGCCAACTGTAAAATTTGAGATTTCAACTAGGATAGGGATGTTCCACATGTTATAATTTTTTATTTGTGATTTTTTAATTGTGATAATTAACTTTTTCTATTTTGCTTTGCTTGATTGTTTTTTTCATAACATGCCTGTTAACTTTTTATGTTTGGATTTTAGTTGTTTCTATTACATATAGACTTAAGAGGATGATCAAATGGGTGTGTAATATGCCAAAGCTAGATAGCTTACACCTAATTAATATAGAGGAGAAATTACAACCCAATATGCTTAAGTTCCTCTATAATTATCCCAAGGAAAATACTATGGTCTCATCTATGACCTAAACATGCCTTGAGTGAGAGAAGGAGTGAGAAAATTTAAGTTCAAAAGATAAAGTGTGATATAATTAAAAATAAAGCTATAAGTTGACCATAAAGATATTTGAAGGCTAAAAGAGATGAAATATGAAGTATATGAACTATAAAACACTAGAAATGTTAGAAAATAAGAGTGTAACCCTGTGATAGGTCCATCACAAGCACAAAGTGATAATTCCCAAGTGGTAAAGATGTCATAAAGTGAGACTAAAACATACCAAAATATCCAAGGAGGAAGCAAATGGAGGAATAATCCCAAGAGGGAAATATGTCACAAGGAGGGTGTAAAAATTAAATTAAAGGTAAAACTCCCAAATTGCTCCAAAAGGAGGGCAATAGCCATATAAAACCATATGGGATGGGATGTAGCAAGGAGGTTATGCAAATTAATTTGAGTAAAAGTAACACTAATGTGTTCAAGGAAATAAGATGTAAAAATAAGTAGGTTGTGAGGTGTTAGACAAAAATATTATTGTTTAAATTAATATTTCTATAAAAATAGAGATGGTTCTGAGGTGATATCAAGGAATTGTATCATTCAAAGTAAAAAGACTATAAAAATAAAAAGGTTTATGTGGTGTTATCTAACAATTAAATCATCCAAACTAGTATTCTTGTAAAAATAGAAGAGGGTTGTGAGGGTACTAGAAAAGAATTAAATCATTCATTCTAACATGTCTATAAAAAAGGAGGGTTGCGAGGTGTTAGCCTAGACTTAAGTTTTTTGAATGAAAAATCTTGAAAAATAAAAGTAAAATAATATGTTTAGGCACTTAAATAAAGTAACTTAAAATGAACAAGTAGAGATTGAAATCATAGAGGTCGTGTAATGAAATCTCAAGCATACCCTATGACTATATAACATCTTGAATCAATCATTGAATGTCGTATCAAGTGCAAATCACGGTGTCTTATATGCATTTGTGGACTTTTGATTTATTTTTTTGGTGTATCTCGTGACATACCACTATTAAGGACTCTTTCACCTTCATGGAGGTCTAAGAGAATACCTACTGATGAATGCTATCCATAGATCAAACGATGAATGAGAGAAAGGGAGGAGGGACATCTGTATGAAAGAAAATGAGTGACGAAGTGGTATCTCAACAAGCCTAAGGTGATTATATAGCTATTTATGGTATATTGTAGGGGGGAAATAAAAGGTAGGGGGTATCATATCCCTAGCTCAAGGTGAAGGAGAGGGTTTAGATGTCTTGTGCTTGTATTATAGTATTTAACTAGTTCTACTAGAATATGAGAAAATATTGTGAGGTGAGAAAGAAATTTGATGAGAAAAGGCATTATATGATGATTATTGATTCTACTCTTCATACAATTTTGATTATATGGCCTTGTACATCATGCCATATGCAGAATGGTACACACTTATTTGAGGAGTCTATGGTTATTATGTTAGGAGAAATGAATAAAGATATCATGCAAAGGGAGGGGGGGAATGCTATAGTTGGAGATATAATCAGAGGAGCCAATGTGCATTGTGGGTCATGAATCAATTCATGTGAAAGGGAAATAATAGGAAATTTAATCAAAGGAACCAATGAGAGTTTTGGTTCAAGCAATGGTAACTTAGAGGTGGTCGAAAGGAAAAATAGATTCAATTTATATTTTCCACCTTCATCTTCAATTTTTCATCTTTAGGATCAAATTCAAGATAATCCAACTCGTTTTCGAGGAGTTGAGACTTTGAATGGGGTTGAAATGGAAAACATTAATGCTATAAATGAAAACAAGTTCAAGGATTTTGGAGAAGTCGTACTAATGAATATTCCCCACTCGTCGAAGTCACTATGGTGAAAATAATATTACATTGATTGTTGATATTGTAAAACATTAACATTATTAGCTTTAGCATATCCAAAACTTGAAGGGTTTATTGGGTGAATAACTATCATTATATTTGGGAGTAGTTATATCAATTTCAAGTTATTGGACAATTTTTTCATTAGGTTTATAAGGAATCTCCTTAGGATGAGGAAAGATGGAAGAGATAGTAATATGGAATGTGTTAGTTTCCTTCTTTCAAGAACATAGTTACAAATAATGGAGCAACTTAGCAATGATAAAATCAAGAAGATTGTAGTTTCTTATCTTGAGATTGATTTCATTAGTATCATCATCACATATGTCGAGGAGGTTATGTGGGATGTTCTCAAAAATCTTTGAATGCCCACTATATGCTCAAATGGATTTGATATGATAGTTAAAATAATGACTCTCTCAAAACGGAACACAAGGTAGTTCCTTGAGAGTGGAGACTTTAAAGGAACTATGTTTCTTAAATTATTTAATTTTAGTATATTGGTGTTACCTTGAATATCATACATGAATCTTAGGTGAGGAAATTTTATGCATTAACAAATGGATGAGGTGATTGTACACATATTATATATGTCCATGCTCATCTAAGAATAATGTTATAAGATAGATGAAAAATGAAGATCGTAACTTTCACTCTAAAAGTGTGAAGAGACATAATAATGGGTAGCTAAATATAACCTATGAGGGAATTTTCCTTTTTTCATACCCTTGGCACATGTTATGGAACAATTTCAAGTTATTTTAGAATATCCCAAGGATTTTATGAGTTACAAAAAATTGACACATGTGTTGAAACCCTCGTCTATGAGAGATTGCTAAGCATTTAAATTTTTGATCTTAATAAATATGAGGATCATCAACATGAAAGAGGAGTTCATTTCAGATCATAAAAGTTAATTAAAAAGTGGAGAGATAGAGCTTAGCATATGGCTAGATCATTTTTATAGAGATCTCTTCACCTTTTTGAAGAATTATCTATGAACACAAAGTAAATATTCTTGCCCCAATGTTGGTATTAAAGGAATATTCTTATCGATGAGGACTGCCATGAGACGATTATGATTCTTAGGAGAATTATGGATAAGCTTTAGAGAGGGATTTTTTCTAGGAAAATTTGGAAGTTCATTTATTGGATCTCATTCCTTCAAGATAAATAGCGGTATGTTATATTGCCTAATGAGTTTCAATAAAAATGAGGTCTAAAGAGGCTTATATATAAGGGTGGTCTAAAGTTTTTACTATTTTGCATGAAATAATGGAATCTACCATGTTAGATGGTCAATCAAAATTAGAAAATGGAATCCACTATGTGGATATAGGATGGATAATACATTAAAATATGTTAGAATCATAAATAAACAAAGTCTTCCCTACTAGTTTAGGGAGGTCAATGACATTGATTTAGAAAAATTATTTACAAATTTAGGATTCTCATTGATGCTCTTGAAAAGTTAGACCTATAGGGTAGGCTTGAAGATTCATTTGGGTTTGAGGTTGATAAGTAGAATATGTGGAATCAATGCATTGGATTACTCATTTCATGTCTTTCTTATTAACCATGTTTTCCAAATGATCAATAGTGCGGTTATAAGTATATACAATGTTTTTCATCATTATTGGTATGAGGGGTTTCCTTAGCCTTAAAATAAAAATGCAATAGAGGTCATATTGGGTTCCTCGTTTCCAAAGAAATTGCTTTACACATCCGAACACATTCACCATGTTGTCCCAAAATTTGAACTAAGGTGAAAATAGAGTCCAACAAAAGATTTTGGCCACAACGACAAAATTCAATCAATTCAAAATCATGAAATGGATCTTATAAATCTAGAGGGCATGAGAAATTAAAAACTTGGCCTAAGAGTTGACAAAAAATTGTAAAAGTAGAATTTTGGAATTTAGAAGAAAAAATCGATCAAAACTTCATGGCATGTCAAAATCCTCGCTTTACAGTTCAAAAATTTTAGAGGCTTCGAGTAAATAAGAAATTATGCTGTAAAAATTTCTAAGATCTTCGATTCCCCAAAATCTTTAAAATTTTATAAGATTTCTAATTCACTAATTCCTTAATTATTCAATTCCTTAAAATTACAAAACTACTTGAGATCTCTGATTCCCCAGAATTGTAAAACTATTGGATATCTTTGATTCCCTGAAACTACAAATTTGTTCGAGATTTTTGATTCCTCGAAATCGTAAAATTGCATAATATCTCTGATTCCAAGAAACTACCCAATATATTTGATTCCCTGAAATTATTAAAACTACTTAAGATCTCTAATTCCCTAAAACTGCAAAACTTAATAAGATCTTTGATTCCCCAAAACTACATGAGATATTTGATTCCTCAAAGATGAAAACATGCATGAGATCTCTGCTTTGCCAAAATTGTAAAAGTAGCTGCAAGTTTCTGCAATGGATTTTTCATCTGCAAAAGTAGCCCTAAGTTCCTGTAATGGAGATTTTGGGTTCAATTGCAAATGAAATGCAAAATGATCAATATGCAATTCTTTCAGTCTACTTTTTAATGTGATCTTTATAGTAATTTTTAAGTTGTGCATTTTTATATTTCGTAAATGTCACTTCATTTTGTACAAAATTCACATTGGTTGTATAGTTTATATTCTTATTTAAATTGATTTGGTTAGTATTAAGTTAGTTAACCTTGGCTCTAAATAAGTGTGTTGAAGCCATTTGTAAAGGACTTTTACACGAGTGGAAAATTTTACTTATTAAAAGAGGTTAATTTGAGAGAATTATTTAGGGGATTTGTTTAGGTATCTTTGGAAATACTTGATGCTATCCAAAATCTTGTAAAGGGAAATTTTAAAACTTTTTAAAAATTATTAGAATTTGAACTCTTGAACAGTTGTATGGATTTTTGGAGAGACTTTGTTCTATACAAAATTTTATACAAGATATTGCTTGTGAAGAAAAGAGTATATGAAACTTTGTATTCGTTCTCATAAAGAAATATAATGAGTTTTTATTAATTTTGTGTTAGGGTCTCTTTGGTGGTAGCAGGTGTTATTATCTTAAATGTTTGAGTTTCTTTTATTATTTTCATGTATGGAGTATTCCAATGAGAAATTTTTATTATATTAAATGATATCCTTAAAAAATAGAATATGATTTGAGTTTAGATATTCAAAATACACGTATTCCTCTCCTTCTCTCTCCCCTCTCTCTAATTTCTTTATTTCTTTCTTCTTGATTTTCAGTTTATATTCCTTTCCTCGGGAGTAAAACCCCACCCCACAAGTTAGTTAGTGTAGATAGTGTACATATTACTTCTTTTTTGGTTTATGATTTTTATAAAGGGTGCCCCCCCCTCACAATAGAGGAGAAAGTTTGTCCCACACACAATTGTCAAAGTTTCATATTTTTCCTAATGCAAAATATTTTCCCAACAATTTTTTAGCAACTCCATTACGGAAATTTTTGTCTTTTCATACAACCTACAAAGGATATCTGGAAATTTAAGAGTCATAGTTATTGTTTCCAAGTATTTGTAGTTCTCCAATCTTGATGAACGAGATAAAATGTATATCAAGAAAAGAATAACTGCTTGTTTAAAAAAAATAGAAGTTTGTAACCACTTTGTCTAGCTTGAAGAGAAGATACCCTAAAGGTGGTATTAATTCTAGCCAACATCTTGTTCTTTCTAGGAAAAAGTTTACAGTATGATTTGATTTTCAAAATATGGCATAAGTATTGTGGGGAATAGTCATAAGGCAACTAGATCTATCTAGACCCTTACATGAACTTCATGTGGATTCAAGTTTATTTTCCCCAATTATATAAGTGACTGATAACAACACCTGGATGAATACTTTGGAACTTTCTTTGTTTCATGTCCAGTTTTAGGTGTTGAACATGAGGATGTGTTTGTAATATTATTCATAGAAAAGATACAAGATACAACACCTGCATTTGTAGTGGCCCAAGATTGGTTGGAATGGTCCTTATTGTGTCCAAAATTTAAGTGCTTCTATCATCTACCGACTCATTCCATCAACAACTAAGATATCATGAGAATGAAATTTAAATAAATATTTAAGCCATCAAAATATACTCATGTCATCTTGTCTTGGTTAATCCAAAGGAAGAAAGAGGCACATGAACATATGAAAGAGTTTGCTGCCAAATTTAAAAAACTTGTTCATATGATACATCTAACAACCATACATGTAGGAAAAAATCAAAGGTCCTTCTTCATCAATGCTTAAATTCATAAGGTTGGGTATATCCTTCGAAGATCTCAAGTGTTTGACTTAAATTCTATCCAAGAATTTCCAATTGAATTTTAAGATGATATAATATTAGATACAAAGATAAAAATGGATCCTCAAAAGAACAAAGGTTAAGACGTGAATTAAGATATTATAGATCCTATAGTAGAAAAGATGGTAAACGATCTCCTTGCCTTGAAGAAGCAAATGTCTTAAAATGCATCAGTTGCCTTGTATAAAGATGTTCTAGGGAGGAATTTTGGAAATCACAACAAAAACTATAACTATTTACTATCACCATAAAAATGCTTAGCACTTAAATATCCTCATCATGAAGTTACTCCCATCAATACCCCCTTCATATTTCAAGAAGTATATGATATATATTTTTTCATTATTCAAAACTTGAGGTTGAATAACCAAATGATGACCCCAATATTTTGGGTATTTGGAGTACAAATCAAGTGTTGGACATTATAATGATGACATTGGAGAAATGAATAGTCACTCTTATGGTATCTTCAAGATAGCTTAAAATCAGAAGAAGGAAGTTAAGTAAGCTAAGGAGAGCGAAAAAGAGAAAGAAGCTCACTAAACAACAATGATCATCATTTGTAGAGGGACAAATCTACTAGCTCAACATAAGGATAATCTACTAGAGAAGAAGGTAACTTATCCATCTCCTTCTTCCATATCAAGTATTCCAAAGAAGAAAACCATGGAAACTAATGCCCAAACTCAATCAAATGTTGAAGCTTCCACTTCTACCTCTTTTCCAACCTTTGAAATCATTGACCATGTCAAAAGATCCTAGATCCAAGTATCTGATGTTGGATACTTACATGTCAACTTATATAAACTTGAAAGATTAGTGAAATTCATCAAAGAGAATGTCTCTAGTTATGTCAAGAACCCCATAAAAGGTATTATGTGTACTTCTAAAATTTACCCAACTTCTCAAAAATCTCATGGAATCATCCATTTCAACCTTAGAAAGAGTTGAACCATTCAATGTTTCCCTCTTCATTGGTGCATACAAACTCAACAATTACATTATTGACTCCGGAGCCTAAGAAAATGTAATGACAACTACAGTTGATCATTCCCTTAGCTTAAAAAACACTAAGATATCAGGAAGATGTTTCTCTATGAAAACCAAAGAATTCCCTTTAATTGGAAAAATAAATATTTTTAAGCTACCCCAGTTGCCTTTTTGGAGAACAAATTGAAAAAAAACTACCCTCGTGGCTAATATTCCAACAACATATAAGATGTTGCTAAGTAGATTTTTTGCAGAGAGCTTGGAGAAGAAATTCAGCTTAACTGGTCATATATTATGGTCCTAGGGAAAGGAATTAATTAAAGATAGGAAGCTAATCCAAAGGCCAAGTACATAGTGCAAAGACTTGAATATCCTAGAGTTGATGTTGCATATATAAGAAAAAACTATGTGTATTATATGTTGATGATATATATGAAGATTTGAATGCAACAATACTAGTTGAAGAACATATAGTTGATATGCGGACCCTTGATTTTGAAACTATTTAAACTTCTTTAGATCTAAATACAGTTTCTTCACAAGAAGATGAAGTAAATCATGGGCACGATTGCTTGCAAATGGGTGGTAGTAATGTGATTGATGACATGACCATGAGAAAGGAGAGATACTCGTTGAATATTAGTAGAATGAAATGCTTGTTTCAAATCATGTCCTTAAGATGTATGATGAGGAGTTGTTGAGTGAATATGAAAAACTTTATGTTCTTTTTAGTGAAATAACCCTCTTTGATGAAAAGTTAAAGAATGTGAGGATGCAAGAGTTATTTATAGATGATCAAATTTAATAGAAAGAGGCCTTAACCATGAAGACAGGTACTTCAAACCATAATGATTACCAGGAGGTTAGTGACTTCCCAATTTTTTCCCCATCCTTGTTTTTATTCTCCTTTCAATAGGATGAGATACAATGTGAGAAATACTACAATCATAATATTAGATGAGAGGTGAAAAATAAATTACTTTATGTGAAAGGATATTGTTTTGATGAGAGCCCGAGTGTTCATCTACACGAAGTCTTTGGTGGTATTAAGCATTATAGAAACCCAACCATGGATTGATTCTCAAAATCAACTATCAAAGAGGTAATATGAGATAAAGAATGAATGTTTTTCAAAAAAATTCAAGTGGAATAATGATATTTACTAGTTTTAAGTGACCAAGAGCAATATATTTGGTGGCAGTAATGTTGGGGACATAGAAGTAGACGAACAATTGAATTTGAAAATGATATCAAATAAGGTGGAAGCACTTCAAGATAGAAAGGATGATGATATGTTTGAAGATCCCTTCACCACTGAAATTTCTCATAAAGGATAGTTCAAGTAGAGGCATGTAACATTTACTTTCCCTGACTGAAGGGTTTCCTTTGTCTCACTTGTTTCTCTCAAACAATTGAGGAATGAATGCTACTTTATTAAACCCATCAATGGTTTTTTGGATCATCATCATATTTTTTCCCCTGAGGAGGGTAACATATAAAGAAGAGAAATTATTGAAATTATGTTGTCCCCTGCATAGTTTAGGTCATCAAGATTTTGGTTTGTTTCACTCTTTTATGCATGTTACTTAAGTTTTGGGTGCATTTTCCCCTACCTTGTTTCCTTCCTCGTTTTCCTTTTTGGGTTTCTTCTTTACTTATCCTCTTGTAGTTAAATATATGTAAAGGGTCGGTGTTATGTTTATGTTAGTGAATCTATATCCCAATAGATAAGGCACTTTTATGAACAATATATTTTGAGGTTCTTCATAGTTTGTTTGTCTTTTGGTCACATTGAGAATTGAACCCAACAACTATCCCCAACCTAGAGCCATTTGTTGTCCCCAAATTTGAAACTAGGAGAAAAATTAAGTCCACTAAAAAAATTGGTTGTAATAAATCGAATTCGGTCAATTCAAAGTCATGAAATGAATCTTAAAAGTCTATAGGGCTTGAGAAATCAAAATAATGGCTAAGGGTAAAATTAAATAGGAAAAAACATAATTTTAGAATTTATAGGAAAAGAAGTAGTCAAAAATTCCTCGTGGGGTATAAATCCTCACTTTACAGTGAACATTCAAAGTTTTGGAGCATATAAGCAATTTTGTTGCAAAACTGCTTAAGATCTCTAATTCCATGAAACTACAAAACTACCTGAGATCTTCAATTCCCCAATACCGCAATATTGTCTAATATATTTGATTTACTGAAACTAAGAAACTATTTGAGATCTCTAATTCCCTAAAAATGCAAAACTGTTTGAGATATTTGATTTCCTGAAACTGTAAAAATGCCGGAGATCTCCAATTCCTCAAAACTACAAAATTTCTTGAGATCTATGATTCCCCAAAATTGTATAAATACCCGAGATCTTTGATTTCCCAATACTATAAAATTGCATGAGATATTTTATTTCCCAAAACTACAAAAACACATGATATCTCCAATTTTCAAAAACTACAGAATTTCCAAATATATATAATTCCCTTAAATCTCCAATTCCTCAAAACTACAAAATTTCTTGACATGTTGGTGAGTTTGTTTAAACTAGTATATTGTTTTGTTATTGCCTTTTTTTATGCATGTTGAAACCAATCGTAGAGGAATTTTACACAACTAGAAATATTTGCTTATTACAAAGGGACTACTTTGTAAGATTTATTTAGGGGATTTCTGTTATGAATGTTTGCTTATTACAAGGGGCTACTTTGTAAGACTTATTTAGGGTATTTTTGTTATGAATGTTAATTCATTGTGGTAAGTGTAAGTGAGTAATTATTTACTCATGTAATATAGTTTAGTTTATATTATATTGTTTTTCTATTAAATTGGGAATAGTTATTACCGTAGTATGAATTTTTGACATGTTGGTGAGTTTGTTAAACTAGTATATTGTTTTGTTATTGCCTTTTTTTTGTACAATACCTATAAGTACTAGAACATGCTCTATTTCTTGCAATGATAAATATTATCAAGTTCAATTTCTTGATTTAATTTGGTATTAGAGCATGTTAAAGGATCTCTAAACCTATGAGGAGTGTAGGAAAATATAGGTGAGTGTTTTGTGAGGTTTGAGAAAGAAGATGAGCCATAGATGTTCCCTGCCTCATCACAACCCTTGTCCCTACATTCACACCCTCTCTACAATCTCTAAAGGACATTCTAGAGTTTGAGTAAACAATTCCTCAGGTTTGCACTCTTGGAAGAGATAAGTTCTATATGGGAATGCACTATATAAACCTTCACTCAACAAATCAGACCTTCATTGCAAATAAGAGGCGTCTCAGTTTTCTTGCAAAGAAGCACAGCGGGAGATAGAGCATCCCATACCACCTTCTGCTGTTCAAAACAACCTTTGTTGCTCACTATCTGCCATTCAACTCTTCAAAACCACCATCTTTCATAGTAAATCCACCTTGAGGAAGATTAGATCAGCCAAGGACGTGATTAAAAGCTCGAAGGATGGGCATGGAAGTTGATTTGAGGTGACCTTACACAGCCAAAACCACTTTCTACTATGCTAAACAAACTGCCAAAATTACCTTTTATTTTTCCTTTGCTATGAAAATTCACTCAAAACCACTTTTGGTATTAAGAGCAAGGTATGGTTTTGTTGTTTCTAAATCTTTAAATAGCAGTTTTGTCTTGGTAGACTCAAAGCGCTCCATACGGGAGTTGGTGAAGAGCTTTTCTAAAAGGCATTACAACTAGGTGGAGTTCAAGGGGTCAAGGTCCCACCAAGCTGAGTTTTATGGTGAAATTTTTTAGAGGCGCCACTAAAATTAGAGGACCTGCCAAATTTAGTCCCCTCCAACAAAACTTATAGACAAAACCTCTATTAGGGGTCAAAATATTTAAAAAAAACACTTTTGCAAAAATGATAAAAAACACATTATTTTTGTAAACAAAAGAGGGCACATAGAGCCCATTTTTTTCTATTTTTTGCAAATTTTTTGACAAAAAAATATTTTTTAAAAATTGCAAGTTTTTTTTTCCATTTGTAAGGGGGGTATCTACAAGAGGCCAAAGTGCCCAAATTTTTTTTAAAAAAATAAGCAAAAATTTCAATTTTCCTAGTACAGGAGCATTTTTAAAAGTTTAGTGCATTGTAATTTTAATCGTACTAACAACTCATTGGGAAGGGAACCCCGTTTTGTGTGATCCTCTCCCACAATGTCTGCAACTGCTCCTAATTTTTTTTTTTGCCAAATTCCTAACTCCTGCATGGCGACAATTACGTGACATGGAAGACCAAAATTAAGACTTAGCCTTGAATTTGAAGACATATAGAATGTGATTGACGGAACTCTCATTTGGCCTGAAAATGATGCAAATGGTCAAAGGCAGTTTGACCTGTGTCAATCAGAAGGGCGAAAGTTGATCATCTTGTTTGAAGTCTCATACAAAGTGCAACCACACATCCAAGATGCCGAAACGGCAAAAGAAGTGTGGGATAAATTGAGCACAATCCATGATGAAAAAAAATAGAAACACAATTCTGCACCCCGCAGAGTTAGCTTCATAGTCTTAAATTGACAAAGTGGTCAGAAAATTGAGGCATTTCTATGGCATGTTGCAACATTGTGAACTTCCTTGTGAATGCATTGGAAGAGGAAGTAGCAGACGACTCTCTTGTACCCATCATCTTTGAGAGCACTACCTACCTCTTACTGGATCTTTGTGAGCGACATCTGAATGTCAGAAGTACAAAATACCAACCTTTGAAAAGTTAGTAAAACATGTTGCAACAGGAGTCCATGCATGCAGCCATAAGAAGAAGAAGAACATGCATTGGCTTCACACCAGAAAGGGGTAGAAACCATTCAAGTCTTCCAAGCACTCCCCAGAAGCATAAGAGTTAATCAGGAGAATCAACAAGGGAACAAACAGTAGAACCAATGTCTAATTACTGGTAAAAAAGGGCCATGAATTGATAGATTGTTGATATAATGCATTCCACCAGGGATCATCCAATGGCTAGAATTCGAAAAATCGCCAACAATCACATTAGGGACAGATAAAACAAGAAAACTAGGGTAGTACAATAGGGCACTAGAAGAAGAATCCCCCAGCATAGTAAGACAATGTTGTTGAACAAGAAGAGTCACTCTGATGATGGAGACTTCTTGTATGTTGCTCAATCACATGAAGACTTGTCTTCCCATAAAGCTATTTGGTATTTTGATTTGGGTGCAACTCGGACCACATGACTAGAACGCAAAGATTGGTTCTTCGCTTTAAGTGACACACCCACCCAAAAACCATGTTTCATGTCGAGTGATGATAGCTCCTACACTGTCCAAGGTATTGGCAGTGTTTATTCACCCCTTAGTTACACATATTTGTAAAATAACTAAT
Source organism: Taxus chinensis (assembly GCA_019776745.2). NCBI lineage: Eukaryota > Viridiplantae > Streptophyta > Pinopsida > Cupressales > Taxaceae > Taxus > Taxus chinensis. The sequence goes on from CM034146.1 coordinate 896,248,046, forward strand.
GTCTTATATGTCCCTAGTTTGACAAAGAATCTACTATCAGTCAATCAACTTTTCAATCATAACTCTGAAGATCTAATTTTGACTATAAAAGCAGTAAGGAAATGTGTTTGATCAGAGATAAATCCAAAAAGCTCTAAGATCATTGCTACGAACTTCCAATGTGTGTCGGATGTTCCAGCTTGACTTTGTCCAAAGAGACGATCAAGATCTTGTAGCAAAAGACATGTCCTCAGCACAATTGTGGCACAGAAGGCTTGGCCACGACAGTTTTGGATATCCTGACACACTCCACCAGTATGATATGGTGAGAGGATTTCCACCTCTCAAAAAGGACTCACATAAATATCAACAATGTATGGAAGGAAAAAAAGATATATCACCATTCTAGAAAAATACATTTCAGGCAACATGTAAGCTTGATATGGTGCATACCGATCTTTGCGGACTCTTGAGACCTAGTCATGTTGGTTTTCAATATTTTATGTTGTGTTGATGATTTTTCAAGAAAAATGTGGATATATTATCTTCGTAATAAAGATTAAGCTTTTGATAATTTTAAGAAATTCAAAGTTGTTGAAACTGAGTCTGGTTGTAAAATAAAAACAATACACTCAGATCGAGGAGGTGGGGAATACACCAACAACAAGTTCAAATCATTCTCTGAAACTCATGGAATTTTTTGACAAATGGATCCTCCACATTCACCACAACAAAATGGTGTTATTGAATAAGAAAGCATACTATCATGGAGATGGTGTGGTGTATGATCCATGATTATGGGTTGACAAAGACATAGTGGGCCGAAGAAACCAAAACTACATTATACTTATTGAGTAGATTTACCACTATTGTTCTTGATGAGGTAACACCACAAGGAGCTTGGTCAAGGTGAAAGACATCTATTTCACATCTCAAAGTTTGTGGATGTAAAGTGAGCATGCACATTACTAGGAAGAAGAGAACAAAACTTGATATGAAATTTGAAAAGTGTATCTTCTTAGGATATAATTATCTCTTGACTACAGATTGATGGATCCAAAAACCAGAAGAGTCTACACAAGCACGGATGATGATTTTTTCAAGAAGAAGGAAGAGGAAATTCCTTCCAAAATCTCACGTTATGATCAAATCAGTCTTGGTGTGAAAACAGATGATACCATTCCCTTTGATGAAGATAATGATGACATAGATGATGACGATGATTTGATAAGACCACCACCTACGAGAACAACTTATAGTATTCTTAAATGGTATAATAATGCGATATGATATGCCAAATTTGATGGTCTTCCAAACACATCCACACCTATGGAATCACACTAAGGCTCGTGATGACGTAAATTTTACCTTAATGGGTAATGTTGTTGAATCTATTGACCCCTCTACAATTTAGGAAGCCCTACAATCCAAACTTTGGAAAGATGCCATGGATGTTAAATATCAATTTGTGATGAAAAATAAAACACGGTAGCTTGTTGATCTTCTACCAGGGAAGAAGGCCATTAGATGCAGATGGATTTTCAAAATAAAGTTTAAAGAAAATGATGTTATTGATAAGCACAAGGCAAGGCTGGTAGAGAAAGGTTTGCTAAAAAATAAGGCATTGACTATGAGGATACTTTTACTCCCATAGGTAATATTAAAACTATAAAGAAGATGTTTTATCTAACTACATAGTTTGGCTAGAGAGTCCACCAAATGGATGTGAAAATTTCCTTTCTCAATGGATATTTCTAGGAAGAGGTATACATGACTCAACTAGAAGGTTTTTTGATACCTAAAAATGAAGAAAAGGTATGTAGACTCATCAAATATCTATATGGTATCAAACAGGCTCCCAGGGTTTGGTACATCAATATAGATGAGCATCTCATTCATCGTGGATTTCATAGGAATTCTTATGATCCCAATCTCTACCTCAAACAATATGGGGGGGATTGTGATTTTTTTTTATATCGATGATCTAGTCATCACTGGCAGTTCAACAAAGGTGATTGATGCCACCAAGAAAAATAGTAATCGATCACTCAACATGACCCATCGCAAGCTATTGCGCTATTTTCTTCTCTTAGAAGTATGGAAAAAAGAGAATCACATGTTTGTATCTCACTTAAAATATGCTAGGACTATGCTCGAGAAGTTTTAGATGATGTTATACAATTTGATTGCCACACCTATGGAGAAATACTTAAGTTGTCTTGCATAGATCCATCACACAAGTGAATATAACTCTTTATTGACAATTTATCAGGAGTCTCATTTACTTGACTTACATTAGGCCAGACATCAACTGTGTTGCTAGTTGTTTATCACAATTAATGCAAGAACTAAGGACATGTCACTGAAAAGTAGTGAAGCAGATTTTGAGGTACATCAGAGGAACCATGGATTTTGGCCTAGAATACAAGAACGATGATCAAGTTTTTTGACATGATATTTGGACTCAAATCATGCAAGTAATATTAATAACAGAAAATCCACTTTGTTTATTAAGTGGAGTTGTTTGTGAAGCAATATGGCCACAACACATACTAGAGGGACTAGGACTACCACAAGATCAAGCTTCCATCTTGTATGTTGACAAGGAAGGTGTGTTATAACTTGTTCTCAATCCAGTGTTTCATGAAAGAAAGAAACACATTGAGGTACAAGTACATTTCATATGTGAACATGTTCTGCAACAAAACATTCAACTCCAAATTTTCCCGAGATAAGACTAACGTGCATAAATCTTCACCAAGTCACTTGCACGAGACAAATTTGAATCATTCAAAGAATTTCTCTCGTTTTCACTTATGAGCATGTTGAATTAAGGGGGGAATGTTATGAATATTAATTCACCATGGTAAATGTAAGTGAGTAATTATTTACTCATGTAATATAGTTTGGTATTCGTTATATTATTTTTGTATAATATTGGGAATAATAATTCCCATAATATATATTTTTTAGCATGCTAGTGAGTTTGTTAAACCAATATAATATTTTGTTATTGTAGTTTTGTTGCACAATACCTATAAGTATTTCAGCCTGCTCTATTGCTAGCAATGATCAAGATTACCAAGTCTGATTTCTTGATTTCAATTTATTTAACTGTCTTTGAATATAATTGGTGTTGTTTATAATTTTGTATAAGGACTTTTTTAAGACTTTTTAAAACTTGTGGTAATTTGAACTTTTGAAGACTTGGAAGGATTTTTTCCATATTTTATAAAAAATCTTACTTGAGAAAAAGAGAATGAATGAAGCTTCGTATTCATTCTCATAAAGAAATACAACGAGATTTTATGAACTTTGTGTCATGCTCTCTTTAGTGGTAACATGTTTTCTTATGGTAGATGTTTGCCTTTATTTATTCTTTTCATGCATGCAAAATCCCAATGAGAATCATTTCTAATATTAAACGATCTTCTGACATACTAGAATAGGCTCTAAGTTTACTTATTCAAAATGTAAATATTTTTCTTCTTCTCTCTCACTCTCTCTAATTTCTCAATTGCTTTCTTCTTACTTTTTAGTTTATATTCCTTTCCTTGGGAATAAAATCCCACATATATAAGTTAGTTAATGTAGATATTGTATATGTTCTTTCTTGTTCGGTTTTGGATTTTAATAAAGGGTGTCTTCCCTCATAATAAAAGAGGGAATTTTTTCCACACACTATCGTCAAAATGCCATATTTTTCCTACAAAAAAAATATTTTACCAACATATTGGGTTGGGAAACTACAAGGGTTTGATGCCTCTTAAGAGTATTTCTAGGGAGGCATTTTAGGGATATCTCAACTTGAATCAAATTGAAACCTTTTTAGATTTTCAAATATGAGAGTTATGGTTTGAAGGAGGATGCCTGATCTACCACACAAATTTGATTGTGAAAATATGAATACTGGAAGTGAAGATAAAGACATAGAAGATCGCATTACTAGACGTGGAATCCAACAAAAACTTACACAAGACAAAACCATCCACAAATGAAAAATCCTTTTAGGTGACTTTTCCCTAGATAAGTGACTTTTTCCTCCCTTTAGTTTTAAATCCACAAAATTTCAAGACACCTCATTAAAGCCTCACACAATCTTATTATACAATTTTAGATCATCGTAACTCCATCACCAATAAAACGTTGCAACCTCTTGCAACCCTTACCTGAACGTCCTTTATCTAACTTTCAAGAGCTTATATGATATTTTACTATTGCAATACATGTTATTAGGATATATGATTTATTTTCATTGATGCATTTTTGGTTATAATTCTTATTTACATAATTTATAATTAGATGAAAACCCTATTTTCGTATATTAACTCCCCACTTAAAACTTTTTTTTGCTTATATTCCCTAGGGAGAAGGTCTCAAAAAAGCTTTCCAAACTAGTCCATGATATATACAATCATCATTGAACTGGATGGAAAAATTTTAAGGCACATTATCGTGCTTTCAAAATATCAAAAAAGTATATGACTATACCTACAATTTACAGAAAAAACCCTGCACGAGCAAAAACTAGAGACCAACAGACATAAACCGAGGAATTAACCCCATCAAGGCACAACATTAAAAAAAAAAACCCACACTCATAACTCCATACCCAGATCAGACGGCCTCTCAGCCCAAATTACCACCTCAGAATCGCTCTGGAAAGGTGAGGAAGAGGGAGAATGAGCCACATAACATTCAGGCATCAACACTTTGGCCTTCGCAGGAAGCTGTAGTCCTTGATTCTCAACGACTGCCACCAAACTACAGGAGAGAGCCTGAATCGCACGGGCCACTGTGTGAATTTGGTACTGCATACTCACTAAACTCTCCTTAAAATTCTTCATCTCCCTGTGTAGAATGAAATGGCCCACCGAGTTGGAAAGGATGTTCACAGTACTCAAACCCTGAGCTACTTCAAAAACGTTCTGCCTCCCAACAGATTAGTCGGGGTCCAGTATAAGCTTCCTCAGCATATCGCAGATGGCAACCACTTCCTCCTCAGAATCAAAACTCTCTGCCACCATCCACACATGCTCCAGCCACTCGCGCATTGCTGCATTCTTGATCTTCATGCACATCCAATCCGCAAATAATTCTCCCATTGATTCACCTGTCTGGGATCAACGCCACTTCTGACTTGCCCCTCTACCAGACCTTCATCCAACACCATGCAAATAGAAGCAGAAGCACAACCGAGACAGACAGGAAGGAGAACTGGCAGACGGGCTAAGAAAGTGCAAGGAATGAACACCCCTCCCATCGACCCACCATTAAAACACTCGCCTCCACCCAAACTAATAAAGGATTCACACATGCACGAGTTCTGAAATTATTGCCCAAATCTTTCACTTCACACGCTAATGCACCATGGGGAGATGAAATTATTAGAAGGAGACCTTCACAATCATTATCAATCTCCACCCAACGCCATTTGTGCGTCCTCTGCCACAAGAGTCGGGAGATCATTGGGAAATCCTGAATCCCAAGAAAGGAAGGATAAATTCTGATTATCTCATAAACCAACCCCTCTATTCACTAGATAATCTATCGCCTTATTCTCATCCCTTCGAGAGGGAGAGAAATTCACTTCTGAAAAAGAAGGCAAAATAGCCATTATATCAAGGCAAAATAGCCATCATATTCCAGCAAATTGACTTCAATTGCCACGCCTTTGGGGGTCTTCCCTAAACCATATTAATAATAGCCAAAGATTCTCCTTCAATCTAGATGCGAAGCCAATTCCTGCGCTTCGATTCCAATAAGTCAAAGAGAAGAGCCATACCTTCCGTGTAGTTATTAGAAACAACTCCAATGTCCAAAGACAAGGTCAAAAGAGGTTGGTAATCAACATTCTGGAAAACACATCCACACCTAGCCTTGCCAGGATTTTCTTTAGACGCATCATCAAAGTTTAAGTTAATCCAACCCTCGGGAGGAGGTATCCACCTACCCCCTTTTTATCCTTGCTCCCCTTATCATAATTCCCCACTTAAAACAATCACCATCAAAGGTATAACCATTTTTTTCTTGTTCAGAAACTTCTTCATCTTTATATGATATGTTGGTTTCTCTATAAGCTTCCCATACATTTTTACTTCTATACCTCCCTTGAATTATTCTCACATTCATCTTCACCATCATGAAATACACCTCCTCATTTCTTTAAACTACCATTATTCTCTTGACATCCTTAAGCTCTTATTATTTTTAGATTCATTTGTTCTAAATTTTCTTTAGACTAAAAGGCATATAATCATGCCTCTTCAATTGTACGTAATTGTACCATGCACAACTTATCTTGAAAGCTTATCTCGACCCCATTTAGGTATCTAACTACCTTTTCCTTATCCAAATCAACATGGGTTGACATAATAGATAACTCATAAAATTTCTGACTATACTCCTTGACTTATGTCTCTCTTTTTCTACGATTTTATAACTCTTTCAACAAACTCAAATTCTAATCAAAAGGTAGAAACTTACCCTTCAATTGTGCAATTATCCTACCCCATGAGGAAATATTTTGATTTTCTCTTTTGAATTGTTCATTTAATAATTTTCTACACCAAAGTGCAACATGTCCCTTGAGCCTTGTTTGAGTGAGCTTCACTCTCCTTGGGCCTTCAATCTCCTCACATTAAAATCAGTCATCCATCTCAGCCATCTAATCTATCAATTTTTATGGATTACAAGATTCAATGAATCTTGATACCTTCATCTCTACACAAATTTTCTTCTTGGAAATGACCCTCAATAATCTTCCTTCATTAGCTTTGTCTTCATTGGTTGGCCCTTGTCTTCTGGCTATAACCATCTCTTATTCCCTAGCATCACTATCTTCATCTACATAGTTTGACAATCTTATTTTATCCCTCTCTCCAACACTTCTAACATGCATTACAAATCTCTCACTACCTTATCCACTTCAACCAAAACTGCTAAATTTTCTATAATTGCTCTTCTTATAGCCTCTTTGTAGATCATGGATAACTTTATATACTTAGTTTCTATACTCTGGTTCTTTTTAGACTCTTCTTTGACAAGATAAATACTACTGAAACTATCTTTAAACACAAAAATAACTGAAACATAAATCCACGTTAGATTCTCTTTAACAATACCCATGCTCTATAACCACTTATACCCACTAGAAAATTACTTACACCATTCTCTATCTACTAGTAGGTCTCTCTTTAGTGAAGGACCCCTATCTCTCCACCCAACTCAATATGATGGAGGAAAAACATCCTACTAATGACCTCTCTACCATTTCATTAATGATGGAGGACACACAACACAATTAAACTCATCCTAACACAATCTTCAATTATCTTTGACTCACTCTTAGTAGCAACCTATTTCTTGATGGAAATCACCACTAACTCTCTTACACATTTTCTCTCACAAATGTATTCTCAAACAAAGACATATCCACTCACAATAGTACTCTCTTCTCACTCTCACACACTCATTTACTCAAAAACATCCCTAAGAGTTTTGATTGCACTTAGATACAACTTAGTGTAGTGTTAGTGTTAGGGAATCGAATGATCAAGTTCCTAACCAAGCAACAATACAATGTATGTGACAAATTAAAACTATACATTCACAAAGACTAAATAATATACAAACTTAATAATTAATTTTTCTTTAAAAGCGGGTCCATACAACATATACAACAATATAGTAAAAATATAGTGATTTTTTTAATATGATCTACACGATCCTCTATAAACACTCTATGAGCCTCAAATTACTTTACATTATCTACTACAGACTTTGCAATGTATTAGGGCCTATCTGTGTTTTGTGGAGCCTCCTCTTTATTTTTTGATCACCTCTATATTTCATGTTTAGTATGCTCAACATTATCTTGAGCTTTCTCAACATTCTATGCTTCTTCTTTGAGTTCTCCAATTTTTACATGAGCTTTCTCAACACCTAAATGCTTCTTCCTTGCACTCCATGCATTTAATTAATCTGTAGACACAAATATTACACATTAGACAATATTTAGCCCAGTCTTATACTACTAGTATACATCAAGTGTACAAAGTACTAATTAATCCTACCTTTTTTACATTTTTGTTTTATATTTTCCTTCTTCTTTCCCGCATATTTCTTGATACCTATCCACCCATTTCACAACTTCCCTGATATTCTAGCCTTGATTCTGGGCACCCTAACTTGTACTAGGTTTGCCCCAGGGCACCCTGGTCCTACCCAAGGTTCGTCCCTCTCTATGTTTAACCTCTTTCGCTCTTCTTTGGGTCACTTCTAACCATTGGTCTCCCTTATCTTTTCCTTATTGGACATTGTCGGGATTAATTACAAAATAAAACTTCATATCCCTATAAATATAAAGCTTATAAGACCATAATGAGGGTCCTAGGTCATTGTATCCTATCACTACTATCACTCCATCTTAGGACTGCATCTATTGCACCATCTCCATCAACATAGCTCCATGCATCATAGCTAGAAAATTTTGCATCACATCCAGTCACACATTCTTAGAGGAGGGATTCTATTCTATTCTATTCTACTATTCTACATCTTTATATAGCTACCAAAGCTCACTATTTCACAAAGTGTAACTAGCACGAGAGTACCTAGGGCACAACATACACACACTCACCAGAAATACATCAGGGTCCGTAATGTAGTGCAACGCTCAACGATAAGTCCATTGGTTTGGCTGGACTAAGGTCAATCTCACCCCTTCTTCTTCTTCATTTTGCATGGCATGATCCATAGCTCATCCAGCGAATCCAGTGCGACAAATAGATAATATTTGTGACACTAATTGCTAGCACTACAGAACACAGTTTTTGAGTCCTTGAAAATAGTTCACAGTGCCCAGAATCTAGACCAGTAGGCACTTGGGGGTGCTCCAATACAACTTCCCAAGTGCTCTGTGTCACTTTTTAGATAGTCCAAATCTAGCCTTTATAGGGTCCTTTGTGAGTGATCATCTACACATTCTGAATTCCACTCTCAGACTTGTGACACTCTGCAACAATCTACCGGAATCAACTAAGTCATTTCTCTTTAATCCCCTCTTACATATTAGGGTTTCTCTTTCACTTAGATATAATTATTTGTAGATTATTTCACATTTCTTTACTTTATTTACTGCATTTATACATTGTTTTAGTCCTCCTATATTAGATTAACATTAGGGTTACCCTAAATTTCCTAGCATAATAGGTACATATTTTAGTTAATCATTTTTATGAACCTGGCATGTATCTTTCTAGCACCTTCTAGGGATTTCAATTTTCCTCCCTATTATCATTATGCTTTTTCACTTATCTTTTTATATGCAACTTATTCTCCATCTTTGCTACCATGAGCGTATATATTCACGCATACTTACAAAAATACCTGGATTGTGTCCTTCATCCTCCAAAAATACTTAGCTACCCATTATGTTTCTCCACACATATCACCATACTATGTTTACCATAAGTTTATTTCAGACTTTATCCCTTGAGGAAGATCAAATTATTTTCACATCTGATGATCTCCTGCCTCCAGATTTCTTAGCCCATGACCCTCCCTTATATATCCAAGTTTGTATCAATAAAGTAGGTGTCAAAAGGACATTATTTGATAATGGATCTGGCCTCAATATTTGTAATGTTACCTTTCTTCACCACTTAGGTATTTCAGAATCATCTCTCACTCCATCATCTATTTCCATTTGTGGATTTGATAACATCCCTAAGTGTGTGTTAGGTATTGTAAACCTCCCTATTACTATTGGTCCAAATATAGTTACCATTCCATGTGCCATGTCATGCCTCATGACCTCAACTAGAACATCCTCCTCGGAAGACCTTGGATCCATTCCATGCATGGGGTCCCTTCTACACTACATGAGCGATTTTAAATTTTGACATCAAGGCACTGTCTACGATGTGTTGGTTGACCCATCTCCTTTTCAATATTGTAACTCAATTGAGAAATCTAGTGATCCTTCTGCCAACAAATCCTAGGATTTTTCTCAATATGGGTCAGGGTATGACTATTTACAACGTTATGGTTTTAATAATACTAGCACACAAGACCTTAAAGCCACAATCCCTTGAAATTTTCCTACATAAACACATAATCATGGGTTAGGCTATCACTCTATGTGCTCTCTACAGATGTTTATACTACCTTCATCCTCCTCCACCTAATCAACCCTTATTATAATCAATTTAGGCTATACATTCATTTTTTCACAACAAGTTTCAAGATATAGAATCCATTATTACATATTTCAAATCTGAAATCCAACATCTTAAATGACACTTCTCAATCACATGTTTCTCCTCCTCTTACATTTCATATGAAATATAGGTCCACTACATGTCATATAATTGGCCCTCAGGACATGCCATCACCTGAGCCTCTTATACTCGAAGGTAATAATAATGCTACATCCTAATGGATTCCTAACCTTGAGTCATCAATACCTAATGATCAAACACCACCTCAGCAACCTCCTCTAGAAATCAATTAAGTACCTCCTTCTCTCAATTCATCCACAACACTACCAAGTCAAAGTACGCAACCACCTTTCACAAATAGTCCACCTCCTTCTCCTACCAACACTTCTACATCATCACCAATCCCACATAAGCTCCAACCAATTGCTATTGATAAAGGCACTACTCCTACTAGTAAGTAGTTCATATTTCCAACTGGCATCATCGTCTCATGGTTTTAATGTTGTTTTGACCTACCATTGTGTGGGCCCTCTCTCCTATCACGACATAACCAATGCTCTCCCACAATGGCATGTCACCTCTTATGTGGCTGCATAGATTCTTATCTTCGTAGTACGTTTGGGGGAAATAACACCCTACACAACCCTAATCACTCGCACATTAGTCATCTTTATATAGGCATACAATATCATGCATTATAATACCCTTGTTACCTGATGATGCACCCTAGTGCTTCGGTTCACACTGGAGTGTTGATGGATTATCCATTACACTGAACCCCACACACTTCACTATCGGACCAATACATATACATCCTACATCTTGCTATACATACCTCATCTACTAAGTCATTTCTACCTCATACACGCTACATAGTCATCATCATATATGAGTCTAGTTTTCTATGTCCTCCATACATCCTAGTACATTCTACATGTTACACTAGATTTCCTTATACTTGAGTCTAGTTTTATCTATTGTCATTACACATTCTATTCATGTCTATACACTTATTACATTGCACCTTCCATACCATCATTACATTCATGTACCCTACCTATCCTACACCCTACACTAGATTTCCTTATACTTGGTTCTAGTCTCATCTGTCATCAGTACACATTCTACTTCTACCTACCTGCACATGCTACATTACATTACCTATACCACATATTCACATACCTTGGTAATATACACTACATTGTTCCACGCGCTACACTCACCACCCTATGACGCACTTTAGTTCCTCAGTCCATACTTAACTGCCGAGGGTTTACCAATCAAATGGACCTTACCTACATGTGACATGTCCATCATACCACAATCCATCGGACTAGTGACCAAGGATCTAGGCTCATATCATCACCCACACCCATCATCATGTAGTGGTATACACCTTAAGTTAGATAACCACTCCTTCCATCAAATCTACATCCTTCTATCATCTTCTCTTATATCATCCACCTTTCATTTATAAATTCCAAACTTATTCCATTACACTGGAATGCCCTCACTCATCACTTAGTGGTATATACCTTAGGTTAAATCACCACTTCCTTTATCCATTTCACATTATCCTCTTACATCCAATCATCAACATATTCTATCATCCTCTTCTAAGTCATGATTCTACCACATCATCATTTCTCCTACTCATAGCCATTAGTGGTATACACTTTAGGCTAAATCACCACCCTCGCCTTATTCATCACATAGTGGTCTATGCTTAGTGCTAAAATCACTTGCCTTTTATTATTCACCACCTACTTATCTATGCTTCATACACCCTCATCACCCATCTTGTAGTGACATACGTTATAGGCTAGATCATCACTTCTTCTTCCATCATGTAGTGATATACATGCTTAGGGATAAATCATCACTCCTTTATTCAACCAAGTCATGGTATATGCTTAGGCTAAGGGTCCATGCACATCTTTTTCATATGCTACCATATTCCCATCCATTCATCTTCTAGTGATATATGCTTAGGGATAAATCATCACCATCCATTCAAACAAGTATGGTATACGCTTAGGCTATGTGCCCATGCGCATCTATCACCATGTATCTCATTCCCACACATCTTCTATAGTGATATATGCTTAGGGATAAATCATCACTCCTCTGATCAAAAAATTCATGATATACACTTCACCTATAGGGTTCACACACATCATTTCTCCTCATATCGCATTACATCACCACTACACATACACACTCATCGTAGCACTCTAGACAAAATCAACACTACTCAACCATTTCCTAATGATGCACTCTCATTTGTGGTTCATTCCTTACTACTGAGGGGGGAAAACAAAATGAACATCACTGCATACACTTTCCATACACTTGTGGGGCATGTTGCTCCTATCATTCCATTTACATTTATATTCCATTCATCCACAACATACTGCATTGTCTTGGTAGCATTTACTTTTTCTTACTAGTGTTTTGCATGCTCATTCTATTACAGATGTTAGCTTGTCTTTCCTATATGTCATTATCATACACACATGAGCATTCACACCTTTGTTTAGTGTGATCATAGATACAAGACTCTACATGTGGCATGGATGCTCACCTTCTACCCTTACTACATTGGTCATTGGGGGCATCCACATTCGACTTATATAGGTGTTATTGTTTCATTTTGTACTTAGCATTCTTATACTACTTGATTATAAACATTTTTGACATATTGGTTTTCATCTCTAACATGCTAACAGGTGTTCCATGTGTAACACTTGTTTTGTAGGACTACATGTTCCCATGACTACTTATAATTCTACTTATATGCTTTGTTCTCCATTATATTTTCCCTTTTTTTGTGTATGCACACACTTGTCTGTTGTTTGCGGCCATGATGACCTTTGCATGTCTTGTGACATTATGAGTGATGTCCCATGTTTGAAACCCCCTTTGTGTGAGTCTCCTTATTTTCTTACATGTTTACACTACTGTACTTAGTAGTTTTTCTACATTATATTGTATTCATACACTTATTTGCATGCATGTGTTCAGACTAACACTTGTATTGGCTAGTCATCCCCTTTTGTGTGTACCTTGGTATCTACCAATAGTTTTCCCTTTCCACCCTACAGGGCTGATTTGGTTACAAGGTCAGAGTGTGGTTGGTCCTCTTTTGAGGCTACATTCTCCTTCCAGGGTCGGCGCATACACCCCCAAAGAGGGGGGCATCATTATGGGTTTTCTACTAACACAATGTATTTACACCAGTTCACATACACAACGAGTGAGTTCAAATCAGACTAAAATCCATACACAATGAATGAGTTCAAATCAGATTGAACTCCATACATAGCAATTGAGTTCAAATTAGACTCGAACTCCATACACATCGGCCTCAACAGGACATGGTGTCCTTCGGTAATTTTGTGGAGCAGTCATATGGCTCAGGGATTACAGTAGGTGGCCTCTTAACACTTCTTCATCTAGTGGCATAGGATCACCCAAAAAACTAGCACAGTACAAAGATCTCTTCAACAAATTGCAACAGAAATGGTTAGAGTTGGAGGACACCAAGCATTTCCTTCCCTACACTTCTTCAGCCAAGGTGGCGTGAGATTTCACCTGAAAAACTCACGACATCACGAGGATATCCTTCTACACCCTTTCTCTCAACATGGATCAGGTGCACATGTTCCATTTTTCCATTTACACTTTCTATTCTAACATACTTTACACAACATTTTTTACATACATACATATTTGACTACTTGAGCATTTTCTCCTTACAGGTCCATCGTATGAGAAACAAGTAGTCAAATTGGGGGCAACAACAAAAAATAACAACAGTGACAATGACAACACACCACTGTGACGGTAATTTCCATACTAACCATGTAAGTACACCACACACATGTAGCATCTACACAAGCGTTCCACCCTAGGTTCACTCTCATCAGTTTTACTTACAATTTTAATCTTTAGAATCCACACTCCTCCACGTTCCAGTCTAGTCCATCAGTGCGCATTATTCTACACTCTACAAACATTTAGGTACGCTTCTCTGACTACTTTATGTTATCAAGTTGTTATCTCACCAACATAAAGTGGGGGAAAATGTAGACACAAATATTACACATTAGACAATATTTATCTCAGTCTTATACTACTATTTAGAAGGTTCTCAAGTGTACAAAGTACCAATTAATCCCACCTTTTTTCCATCTTTATTTTATATTTTACTTCATCTTTCACATGTATTTATTGATACCTATCTACCCATTTCACAACTTCCATGAGATTATAGCCCTAATTTTGGGCACCCTAACATGTAGTGGGGTGCCCTGGGGCACCTTGTTCCCACCCTCGGTGCACCTCTCTATGTTTAACCTCTTTCCCTCTTCTTTGGGTCACTTCTAGCCATTGGTCTCCCTTATCTTTTCCTCCATTCGACATTTTTAGAGATTAATTGTAAAATTAAACTTGATATCCCTATAAATATAAAGCTTATAAGACCATAATGAGGGTCCTAGGTCATTACATCCTATCAATAATATCACTCCCTCTAGTGTTGCATCCATTGCACCATCTCCATCCACATAGCTCCATGCATCATAGCTAGAAAAGTTTGCATCACATTCACTCACACATTCTTAGAGGAGGGATTTTATCATTCTATTACTACTATTCTACATCTTCTTATAGCTATTATAGCTCACTATTTCACAAAGTGCAACTGACATGAGAGCACCTAGGGCACGACATACACACACTCACCAGAACTACATCAGGGTTTGTAATGTAGTGTAGCACTTAGTGATAAGTCCACTAGTTTGGCAATTGAGGTCAGTCTGACCCCTTCTTCTTCTTCATGTGCAGGGCATCATTCACTTCATCCAGCATTTATACAACATTTTACTGCATTTATACAACGTTTTAGTCCTCCTATTTAGATTAACATTAGAATCCTAAATCCCCCTTTTAGGTCCTTTAGGTACATATTTTTGTTAATCATAATCTTTTGAACCAATTTTGTGTCTCTTCTTGACCCGAAACTCCTTTACTTCAAATGCTTTGATTTATGTGGGTCTCTCCAATATTATACATGTTCTCCAGGCCATGTAGAATGTCCTAAATATTTCCCTAGTGGTTGGAGAGGGTTAAATATTTGAAAACAAATTTGCTTGACATTTTCTTGAAGCTCCAAATGTTTGATACATTTTGGCACCCATTTTAATAATCAATGTGAATCATTTAAATGATGTCTCTGGTGTTTAGATACTCACTAGGTTTCACACGAGTTCTCAATGAATCTATGGTACCTTTCATTGTAATGCTCTATGTGAGAGCTTTCTATCGAGCCTAAAATTATAGTCTCTCATGGCCTATTGTGAAATTCACACCCATTTGAAAATCCCTTCTATTGTCACCTTTGTTATGCATAGATAAACTTGACCCCTTCTTTATGCCATCTTTAATTATGACATGTGTTGGGATCATGTAGTGATTTATTTCACATGCTCAAAATAGTCTTTGTGGGGTTTGGGTACTACATGTGAGGCACAAACCTACGACTTTATAGTCTGTGGTTAATGGAACTCTCATGCCTATCTATTAGTTGTACCTTGTGACTAAAGGAATGTTTGGTCCTCACATATAAACATGGAATGAGTTCGAATGTGCCATATGTCCCCTTCACATATGCTTGGGGTATTCCGTGTTTTTTGTCAATTTGGAATTGTTGGGCTCTTACTATGTGTAGACACCCCAAAAATGCACACTTCTCTCCAGCTTATCCTCAGTTATCCTTTATAGCCTTTAGAATTGATTAATTAAATTAATTAATTCATGCTTTAATTCTATCACCCTTGGAATTGATTAAGTTAATTCCTAAACATCTAGCTAAAAGGTTAATTATTTACTCCACTTCATAACTAATTAAATTACTTATTAAAACTAGTGTTGGGGCTCAAACTTTCACCAGTGTCTCAAATATGAAAGAACTGAGTCATTGAGTCAACAATGGGACTGTCTCAAGTTGTGGGACCTTGCGCGCTTGAGACAGGCCTCTAGAGAAGGCCAATTCCTCTACCTATTTCTACTGCTACTGTTACTTCTATTGCTGAAAAGGGAATCCTAAGCTAAAAATTCCAAGGGACCAGGGATAGAAGGATATGCAACAAATGGAAAACTAAAACTAAGGGAGGTGATAGCACTAGAAAGAAATGAGGATGAAAATAATCAGCTTTGAGTGAAAACATAGGAGAAAGTGCAGAGGAAGGCTAGACACGCGTAACACAGACCAAAATGCAGTTGCACAAACATTTTCGTGAAACACAATCAGAAAAGAAGATGCAAAGGACATGAGAAGGCACAACAAACACACAATGTGAAGGAGAGGCAAAAATAAGAATAAAAACAAACTAAGTTACATAGAAGATAGACACAAAACAATTTTTCTATTACTTCCATAAACACATACGTGATTACAATGGCGTCTGAGGCTGATATCCACATGCAAGGACCAGATCTAAAGGTCTGTAACTTAAAATGCAAGGAAATGCCTATACAAATAGAAATAATCCAACGATAGATGAATTTGAATGAAAGGAAAAGGAGGAGAAGGGAAAATCTGATTTGAAAACTCAACCACCAACAACCAGCAATGAATGCCTCCAAATGCAATTATGTCAAATGTGCTTCTCCATGTCTGTTTGGCATGTAGGAGAAGGAAAGGGGCAAGATCTAAATCAAATTAGGTGGTTGGAGAAATCATATCTTACATTAATGGCATGAGAGACATTTTCCATCTTCTCACATATCCAATCCCACCAAAATTTGAACTTGAGTGATATGGAGTGTAACCCACGTCATCAACTATTTTTTAATTTTCTACCACGTGTCACACTTTAGTTGGTTACAAGGATTCGATGCCCTGTTGGCATTCTTTGGTAGGTTGCGTGTGATTCACTTAATGTCTGACAGTCCACGTGGCTCAGGAATTGGCATAGAAGAAGTGCGCATCATCACGCGAAGGAAAGAGGCATGGAAGAAGAAAGCAAGAGGCACACATAAGTAATGCGTGAGGGATGAACAAAAGGAATACCTACCAGAGGAACATATGGAAGAGGCACAATCATTACAAGATGATGTGTGCAATAAGGAAAGAGGGCGCGAAGATGTCAGGGACTTAGCTAATTTTGGGAAGCAAGTCAAAGGTGTACACACAAAGGATGCGTGAACTACTAGGAGGAAGGAAAATGTGTAGAGAATGGGATGAGGGAGAATAGAACATAATAGAAGAAAGGAGAAGGAAAAGGTGGGAAACACGAAGCAAATGAAAATTGTGAAAAGGCATAATGAGGAACATGAGCCAAGGAAATGTGCTAAAACAACAATTGAAGTGTGTGCAACCTGCAATGTATAACCTCATGTCCATAATTGGAATGTAAGTTGTCCAAATAACTAGGGAGAGTTATTTTGGATAATAGTTTGGTGACTTTTGGGGCCATCTGCCTACTAGATAAAGGAGATCAGTAGCTTGGAGCATCCATTTGGCATGGAGTCAGTGTGAATATAAAACTCTGATCTACAACTTTGAAGAACTTCCCTTGAGTCACTTGAAATATTCTAAACTTTGTCCTGAATCCTGCAAGACTTCTAGAAAATTGTTGGAAGATTACTTGACATCCTGGAAGAAACAAAAGAGTGCATGCGCAAGAAGACATGTGGAAAGAAATAACTATATACAAACAAGACAATGTACGTATTAACAGTGCACTTGGAGGAATTAAAACTATCTTTGTCAAGTATATACAAAATGATGCAGCAAGCTTAATGGAAGGGTTTGAGATAAATCCCATTGACTGAGATGGATAACGCACCTCCATCAAGATGAGATAACTCGAAAGAGTTAGCCTCTTTGCAAGAACTGATAATGTATGGGCCACTCCAAAGTGCATCAAACTTTGAATGGTGCCTTGGTTTAGCTCTGTCAGCATCCCATTTTAAGAGTGAGTCCCCAAATTTTAAAGCTTGAGGTCTAGCCTTTCTACCAAACCATTTCTTTGTTGATTGGTATGATGTTGTTCTAGCTTGATCATGGAAAAATTCCTTGATTCTTCAAGTTCAACCAGCTCTACCATTCTGATTTCTCTCTGGTCTACGCCTTCAAATTCAAGTTGTTGGGAAAGTGATAACGAATTCAACTCAAGTATCAAAGTAAGTGTAGCCTATTTGCCATAGACAAGCTTATAAGGAAAATTTCCTATTGCCTTCTTCATTATGATTTCTATCTACCCAGAGCATGCGCGAGACCTTTGTATGCCACTGTCTTTGGTTGATGTTCATTGTTCGCTTCATTATTATGATAGGGTTCTTATTTGTTGACTCTGCCAAGCCATTACCTTGAGGGTAATAATTGGAGGACATCTTCAAGTATATACCAAGACTAAGAGCCCAATAAGTGATTTTAGTACCAAGGAAGGCTTTTTCATTAACAGAGATAATGGTTTGAGGAACGCAAAACCTTATTACAATGCCCTCGAGAAAGTCAAGGATGATTGACTCGGTTGATTCCTTGAATGTGACGGCTTTATTTACATCTGGTGAAGTAGTTTGTAACTGTCAGCACCCATTTATGTCCAACGCTTGAAGGAGGATTGATCATGCCTGTGAAGTGAAGACCCCATTGCAAAAAGGCTAATCTATTTGGATTAATTAGAGAGGAAGTGTTGTCAATTTCTTATTTCCTGCAAAGAAAGTGCATTCTGTTACACTTCTTAACCCACTTGTGCGTGTCCACAAATAAGGTAGGATAAAAGAATCCTACCATGACAATCTTCATCGATGTAGTCTTGGTAGAGAATTGTCCACCACATAATCCATCATGAAATTTTGCTAACACCTTTTCAATCTCCTCTCTGTCAATACACCTCAGTAAGAAGCCATTAAGATTTCTTTTGAAGAGAAGGTCATCAATCAGAATATATGGTATTGACTGCAACCTCAGATGCCTCCTCTTTTCTTTGTTTAAACCAAGAGGGTACGCACCCTTAGAAAGGAATGTGACCATGTCCTTCATCCATACTGTGTGTGCTAAGATTCAAATTTTGTTCAATTACAGCGCATGAGAGATCTTCATCTAGAAATAATGAAGTCTCAGGTTCATCTTACGCGTCCTCAACAAGTTGTTTATAGAACACACTACCTCTTACCAATTTTTTGGCTTTGATAGTCACATCATACTCCATAATTTTTGTTACCCATTGTGCTCTCTTTTCACTTGATTTATGCTCCCATGATGAAGTCTCAGACACTAGAGTGAAAAACTAACACCTTGATGTGATTTGTGGCAAGCATGCTCTTGAAATTTTTGAGTGCGCGCATGATGGCGTAGACTTGTTTCTCCATGTGACTATATTTTAACTCACAATCCTTCAGTGTTTGACTGAAGAAAACCACTGGCTTCTCCAGTCCTTGTTCATTTTCTCATGTCAAGACAACAACAACACTCGCATCAACTCCATAAGCGTAAAGGATGAAATCCTTCGACTAGTCCAGGTTGATGAGTGTTTGTGCAAAAGCAATTTCTAGCTTGATATTGTTGAAGCTTTCCTTTCCTTTTGTTTTCCACCTAAAGAACGTGTCCTTTTGAGCATGAGGGTGATGGGCCTTACCAGTCTTGCAAAGTTAGGAATGAATCTCCTAACAAATTGATTTTGCCTAGAAAGGACTGTAAGGCTTTCTTATGCGCTGGCAGGGAAAGAGCCAAGATGGCTGAAAAACACACTCATGATCAATTGTGATGCCATCCTTTGAGACCACATGGCCCAAAATATTTCCCTGTGCCATAATTAAATTACATTTCGTTGGGGTTAAGAGATACCCCAAAATTTCTACATCTCTCAAAGACTTTCTCCAGGTGTGTCATGTGATCTGCGTTCTGCTTTGAGAAGACAATTATGTCATCTAGGTAAACCAAGATGAATTCATTGATATATCCTTTGAAGGTAATATCCATGGTACGTTAAAAGGTTGTGCATTCATTTTGACAAACCAAAAAGTATCTTCTGATATGCATATGTTCCCCACTTGGTCATAAACGTTGTTTTAAATTGATCCTCTTCCTTGACCAGGATCTGATTGAAGCCAAAATACCCATCCACCATAGAGAATCTTTGTGTAACGACCACAATATGCAAAATATGCTCCATAGAAGGCAAAGGATAATGATCCTTAAAATATGCCTTGTTCAAATCTCTAAAATCAAAACAAAGCCTGATTTCACCATTCTTCTTGTGTATTGGAACAAGATTCATGACCCAAGTAGAGTACTTGATGAAAAATATTATCTTTTCCTCAATGAGTTTAGACAATCCTTTCCTCGTGATGGGATCTATCCTTGGATTGACTGGCCTTTGATTTTGTCTTGTGGGCTTAATACTAAGATCAAGGCCAATAGAGTGTTGAGAAATACTCGGATAAAATCCTTCCAAGTCCTCATACTCCCATGATAATATGTCATTGTATTTTTGGCATAAAGAGATGAAGGCCCGCTTTTCATCATATGTGCAAGGTTTACTCAGCAGCAATTCCTAGATGCACGCAATAGTGACTAGGGAGAAGTCTTCTTACATCATGTACGTATAATTTTCTTCACCCTTGAACTCATCATTAGGGTTGAATATTTTCTCTAACGTAACCAATCCTTCAGGACACTTGTTTGTCTTGAGTTGAATCACTTGGTCACCATAGTTGTCGTACAAGTCATCTTACGTGCTTGAAGATAACTCAACTTCATTTTGTATGAACTAGATGATTTGTTTATCATTGTCAAAAAATTTCTAGCTAGTGTTGTTGTCTGGAATGGATGGTTTGATTACCATATTGACATGTTGCGCATTTCCCTTGAAAAAATCCTCTATAGGAGAAAACTGTTACCCAAGCGCATCCATCTGATCAGCTTCTTTGTTCATTTTCCTTGGCACCACCTAAAAATTTAGAGCATCAAATATCTCAAAGAGGTCCCAAACTCTATGTCTATAAGCTTTGAGAAGCTTATTCTTTGGCGCATATTTTTTTGTGACATAGTTAATGACCAATTCCGTGTCCCCAAAGATCTACAACACTTTAATCTGTCTATTTTCAGCAATAAGAAGACCATGCACCAATGCTTCATATTATGCCACATTGTTAGAGCGTGTGAATTGTAACTTGTGTGCGAAGAAGAAACTATCATGTTTTGGATAAATGAGAACAAATCCTGTGCTCGCGCCATTTCTACTTCTGGAACCATCAAAGTACAACTTCCACATACTATAATATCCTATATTTTTCTTTAGTGTGCGTGACAACACAACTTCTTCTTCAAGGATACAATAGGTACCAAGCCTAGTCTCAAAATCTTTGAGTTCTTCAGCATATGGATCAAACTTGTGGTGCCTTTCCGCCCATGCATCTAGCACTAAGTTAGGTATCAGAGGGGGAACAAGTTGCTCTTTAGAGATTGAAACTTTTTCTTCTTGGATTAAGTAGTTGGCTTGGAGAGGAGATGGGTCATTTGACTCAACATTATAGGAAAATATTGGCTCAACTTGTATGCTAAATCGGGTACCATACCTTGTTTTGAGTAACATATGGGACCAATCAGAAGACAAGAAACCACCCATTTTAGTAGTAAAATCCCTTGACAAACATAAGTAAAACAAAGGGGGGAGTTCAATGATTGACACATATTCAGTTATAGTGAGGCTTGGACATGCATGGAGGGTTAACTCAAGGTCCTTGATGACTCTTAAAGTGGTGACAGTTGAGTCATCAAGTTTCAGGACTCCTTTGGACTAGGGGATGTACTTAAGGCCTAGGACATCAACAATTTTCTTAGGCATGACGGAAGTACTAGCACATGAGTCAATCATATAATTGTGTACAAGGTCTTTGCCTATGATTAAGTACATATAGAAGGGTGGGGTTTTGAAAACCTTACTTGTTTCTCCTCTGCTTGACAAATATTGACAGCAGTGCGCAATTTTGAGACAACTGGGTCAGCACGCGAGAGTTGCGCAAGAGCTTCATGCAACATGGTGCATTGAGATTGAATGGCCAAAATGTCCCACATTGTGACAGTCAAATGTATCTTCTTCATCTGATCCACAATTTTGAATGGAAGGCCCATTGATTTATGCATTTAGGGCACAACATCATCCTTTCTTGCTTGTTTAAGCACAGAGCCACGGGCCTTAGCTAGCGCAGAGGCTTGACCTACCAACGGAGGGGCACGTGCTACTTTAGGAAGAGCATTGTGAGAAACCGCTCATGTAGGAACTTACACGCCTTTGTTGTTAGATGCCTTAGTTGCATCTCTTTGCTTTTGAGGATCAACATGTCTTGTGGGAATTGAGACTTGCACACCAAACTCAAGCATTCTTTTCTTATCTCTTGTGTTGTATGCAACCTGGGCGCACGATCTATTTATATCATTTGCAACTTTATTAACTGCACATAATTCTTCGGCACTGAAGAACATAAGGTTGGCCTCTAAAGGGGCTTATGGATTTTCTTGATTCTCAAGATCGTTTGCGCTTGTGGAAGGTTCATAGTTAGAAGCAACATGAATCATGTAGGCATTGGCGCAGTAATACTGACTATGAAACATATTTTAAGGAACACACCATTCTGACTCTTACACCATGTTGTTTTAAACTGGGACAAGCATTTGGCTTGCATTGGGAACTGGGAGAGGTTGCGCAAGAGAAATAACTTACAAAGGTAGATACGCATTGACATTTCATCTATAATTTTGTAGGTTCTACCCATATATTTGATTTACATACTAATTCTATCAGGGTTACTTTTTTTGGCTATGCCCTTAATTAGAGTTGTTCCTGAATGCTTGTGCATGTTACTTTTCTAAAGATATAACTTTATTCAAAAAAATTCTAATCATGGCTTTCATTTATTCATCTTCTTTCTTCTCCATGGGAGAGTATGATGTGGATGTAGCAGGTTGAGCGCTATGCTCCGGAATGGGAGCAATGGAAAGTTAGGGTGCATCTAGGAGCTACCTTTCCCACCTAAATGAGACTATTTTCTGCCCTTATTACAATATTGTAAGCAACAGGTAAGGTTCTACCTCCCATGGACTGAATCATGAATGAAGTTTCACTATTCAAGGCCCTTAGATAATATAGGAAAGCATATTGGGTTATAGGTCTTGCCACCAAAGGTATTCTGTCCCAAGTCTTTTGGATTATGATATTGAAATCATTCATTTGCTCATTGGGCACCCTCTTTGTTGTAGTCAGTTGCTCCACCAGTGATAGGTGATCTGACTTGTCTTTAATGTAATTGCATAGAGTTGTTCCAAGCTCATCCCAGGTAGCAACAGATGTAGGTCTCTGGCCATGGTACCACTGGATAGCTTTCCCCTTGAATGAGGCTACAAGTAGCCTAACTGTTACATCATCGTGTGTGATCAGATAGATAGAGTACACATTTGCTACATCTTAAATGTGCTCAATAAGGGTGACTTGATTCTCACCGGTCAAGTATGAAATAATCTTGAGCATGAGTGTTAGCATATCATGTTGAGCATTCAGAACAAGAGGGCTTAAGAATGTGAAGTTGTAAAGTTCCTTTGAGGAGGAGGTGGTTATAGTGCCATAGTAGGGCACACAGGTATGTTGTGAGGAGGAGTGGAATGCGCACGGCACGCTGGAGATGGAGATGTGTACATAGGTGTTCTGTTACGTATTCTCCTTGGAGATAGTTGGAGGTAATCAAAATATGCTTCTACTACTACTCTTTGTCTCGTATGCACTCTTCTCATGAAAGGCAATCAAGACTATTGAAAATAGTAGATCTGGCTATTGGGAGTCATCAGATGTGTTAAAACAAGCCTCCAAAGGGTTGGAAATCACTAAGTACACACTCCAAAACTTAGCAATGATGAAATTTAAGCTTTCAATACTAGTCCCACTGAATGTGCCATAAACTGTTGGGTTCAAACTTGCACCCATGTCTCAGATATGAAAGAAATGACTTGTTGAGTCAACAATGAGACTATCTCTAAGTTGTGGGACCTTACGCGCTTGAGACAAACCTTTGGAGAAGGTCAGTTCCTCTACCTGTTTCTACTACTACTGCTACTCCTAATGCTGAAAGGGAAATCCTAAGCTAAACATGTCAAGGGACCAGGGATAGAAGGATATGCAAAAAGGGAAAACTAAAACTAAGGGAGGTGATAGCACCGTAAAGAAAGGAGGATGAAAATAATCAAATTTGAGTGAAAACAAAGGACAATGCATAGAGGAAGGCTAAACATGCGTGACACAGACCAGAACGTAGTTGCACGGTCCTTTTCGTGAAACACAATTAGAAAAAGGAGATGTAAGGGACGTGAGAAGGCACAAAAAACACACAAAGTGAAGGAAATGCAAGAAAGAAGAACAGAAACAAGCTAAGGCAAAAGATATCCATAAAACTATGCTTCCATTACTTCCAGAAATACACAATCAGTTATAATGGTGTTTAAGGCCGATATGCACACACAAGGACCAGATCTAAAGGCATGCAACTCAAAATCTAGGGCATTTCCTATACAAACTGAAAGAATTCAACCCTTATCATTGATCAATGCTCTTACATTTATAGATGAATTAATGAAAGGAAAAAGAGGAGAAACAGGGAAAATCTGATTTGGAAACTCAACCACTGATAACCAACAATGAATGCCTATAAATTCACCTGTAATTCTGTCAAATGTGCTTCTCCATGTCTATCTGGCATGTAGGAGAAGGAAAGGGGTGATATTTGAATCAAATCGGGCAGTTGGAGCAATCAAATCCTGCATTAATGGCATGAGAGACATTTTCTAGCTTCTCACTTACCCAATCCTGCCAAAATTTGAACTTGAGTGACTTGGACTGTAACCCATGTCATCAACTATTTTTTCATTCTCTACCATGTATCACACTTTAGTTGGTTGCAAGGATTTGGCACCCATGTTGGCGCACTTTGGTAGGTTGTGTGTGATTCACTAAATGTTTGACAGTCCACGTGGCTTAGGAATAGGCATAAAAGAAGCTGCGACATTGCGCGAAGGAAAGACACACAGAAGAAGAAAGTATGAGGCACACAAAAGTAATGCATGTGGAAGGAATAGAAGGAATACCTACCATAGGAATGCATGGAAGAGGAGTAATCATTACAAGATGATTTTTGGTAGCAAGGAAAGGGGTGCATGAAGATTTCAAGGACTTAGCTAATTTTGGGAAACAAGTCTAGGGTGCATGCGAAGGATGCATGAACTGCTAGGAGGAAGGAAAACCCATAGATATTGGGTGCAAGGGAAAATGAAATAGAATAGAAGAAAGGAAAAGGAAAATATGGGAAGCGTGAAGCAAATGAAAAATGTGAAAAGGCGCACGAGGAACAAGAGCCAAGGAAACGTGTCAAAAGAACAATTGGAGTGTGAGCAACTTGCAATGTATAACCTCAGAGCCATAATGGGAATGTAAGTTTTCCGAATAACCGGGGGTTTTATTTTGGATAACAACTAGAAATATCCACTTATACTCCACTTGGACTCCATTTCCCCATCCTAGTCAACTTCACTTCTAGAATCTTAGAAAGGTGGGGGCAATAAATTTGCAAGTACAACCACCTTCCTAGATGCAAACTTCTTCCAAATGAAAAGTTATTTCCCCTCAAATGGGAATTTAATCCATTCAAACTATTTTAACTTCCTCTAGTGTTTTTTTAGCGTTTGCATTGATAAATTCATTAACCATTTTCAAACACTACTTGACCTCTATAAAAAATAGGTTTATCCTTTGAAAATCCTTTAGGATTGCTCTCTCTCTCTCTCTTGCAAATAACTTCTACTATTTTGTCATTCAATATCTTCATATTGGAAGCTTTCTTGGTGTCTATTTTGTGCTTGTAGCATTGCCAAATCCGTCATTTTTGAGATCAATTTAAGAGCATCCACAATCCAACTTTCAAAAGGTTCCACACGTTTAAACACTTCCACAACCTTATCCAAGGTTTGTAAGAGACACTTGGAAGAGAGGTTTGCTTAGTCATATATGATTTTCTTTCCATTTATACCTAGTTTTTCATGCTCATACTATGAAATTTTTCATGTTGGCATCAACTCAGAATAAAAAAATTCAATTTACACTTCACGGGGAAAACTATGTCCAGACCCAACATGTGCACAAGATCTGAATGTGACAGTTTTCACATTCACATGCACTAGAGCTAACACATTATTCAAAGGTGCAATAGGCTCCCTTATGCTTAAAGTGATCCCAAAATTCAATATATAGGTCATTCTATAGACTTATTATAATAGTGACCCACGAGGCTAAGTATATAAAGTGACCTTGCGAGAACTAGGCAAATTAAGAGTCCTAAGTACTGAGAAATAATTTGGGCCATGTGACTACATAAACAAATGTCGATACCTATGAACACTTAATAAATAAAATGACCTTGAACATTTAAATAAATATTCTTAGGTGTACCACCTAACTTAGGGACTTAAGGGATCACATTTTTATCACTTAATAAACAACTTGTGACTCTATTGTGTATTCAAAGAGCTCGAAGTTCATGTCGTTAAAACTTGTAATGGTCTTTTAGGAAAAAGGTGTGATCACCAATCTAAATGTTAGTATAATAAAGGCCCATCCATAATGCATCAAACTTTCCATTCTTTCCCTTATCCTCGTGTCTGCTATCCCATAATAGCACAAGATCTCCCACACTGAAAAATCTTGGAGTTACTTTTTTATCAAACAATTTCTTCAATTTTTCCCTGAACTTCACATGTCTCTGGTGGGATTCTCTTCTCTCTTCATCTAATTCAACAATTTGATTAATACGAGCATCATAGGCACTAACCTCCTGGTCCTCCAATTGTTGGATAAATTGGTAAGAAGATAATTGCATATGCAAGGGAAGTAGAGCTTGAGTTCCATACACCAACTCAAATGGAATTTTTCTAGTAGCTCTTTTGACAGTAATTCTATCAGCCCAAATAAGAAACTTCAATTGCTCACCCCACTTTTATTTGTTTGATTCAAAGGTCCTTCTGATTATCTTCAACAAATTCGTGTTTCTTTATTCTTCTTGTCCATTACCTTGGGGATTATAATTTGAAGCATATGCTAAATTGATCTCATACTCGTGACACATGGCTACCAAAGGTTTGGCTCAAAAACTCATAGCATTGTCAACAACTATCTTAGTAGGCAATCCACACCTGTAAATTATATTATTCAGAATTAATTCCATAACAATTTGGTAGGTAGCTTTCTTGGTAGGGATTGCCTCCACCCACTTGGTGAAGTAATCAGTGGCCACTAAAATCCACTTGTGACCTGCACTTGAAGAATCTGAAATCTCACCAATGAAGTCCATTCCCCATTGCTTAAATGGGGATTCAATTGATATAGGCTGCAAAGGGAGGGAGCCTGAAGCTTTCTATCTTCCTGAAAAACATTTGTAACTCTCACACTTTCTTACCAGAAGAAGTTGTATCTTTAAAAAGATTTGGCCACCAGTAACCAACCCTTAAGATTTTATGAGTTGTGACTCTTCCAGCAAAATGCTCTCCACAAATTCCTCCATAGAAATTGTCAATTATTTTCGAGGCTTCATCCTTAGTGATACATCTCAAAAGAACTCCCTCAAGGTTCTTCCAAGCTAACCCATAATAAGTGATGATGTATTTCTGGGAGGCTAACTTAAGTGCTCTCTTTTTGATTCTTGCTTAAATACTCAAGGCAATGTAGATGTTTGAGATAAAAAATAATATCCTTGTACCTTTTAGAATTTGTCACTTTCTCAAGAATATTCAATCTTTCTTCTTCAACCTCATTTATCTCAAATGTTTGCATGTTGCTTTCTGCCATTAGCCTTGCTAGGCCCAATCCTCTGAACAATTTTGTAGTTTGGATGTCCATATCATATTCTTGTAATTTATTTACCCATCAACATCTTTTACTTGAAATTTCCATCTCTGATAAGATATCCTTAACCATGGTATGTGGAACATAAGCTATGACTTTAGAGCTCAAAATATATGGCCTAAAGATTTTTGTGGCCCTGAACAGAGCAAAGGCCTGCTTGTCCATGATAGTATAATTCAATTTTGCTCCTTGTAATGCTTTACTAAAGAAAGTAATTGGTCTTTCAGCTCCTTCATCATCCTTTTGTAACATCACAAATGCAATAGTATTCTCTGAAGCAAAGGAAAACATTTGGAAATCCTTTTTATAATCAAGAGCTGCTAAAACAGGGGCATTCTTCAATGCTTCCTTAATCCCAGTAAAGGCTTGAATAGCTGCTTCTTCCCATCTGATACGCTGATCCTTTTTCAACATACTGGTGATTGGGATAGTTAATTGGACAAAGTTGGAAATAAATCTCCTAATAAAATTTATTTTCCCGAAAAATGACTGAATCCCCTTTTTGGTTCTTAGAATAGGAACTTTACTAATGGCTTCCACTCTCTCGAGATCAATCATGACCCCTTCTTTTGACACAATATGTCCAAGCAGCTTTGCCTTTTGAACCCCAAAATGGCACTTCTTGGGATTCAGTGATATACCATATTCCCTGCATCTTAAAAACATATTTTCTAAATGTTGCAGGTGATCACTTCTTTTCCTTGAAAAAAATGTCACATCATCCTAATACACAACAATGAAATCATTTATATATCTAGAGAATGTTGTATACATTGCTCTTTGAAATGTGGCTCCAACATTCATCGGGCCAAATGACATTGTGACATATACATAGGTTCCCCATGGAGTGGTGAAAGCGGTTTTGATTCTCTCTGATTGCTTCACAACCACTTGGTTATACCCAAAAAAACCATCTAGAGTAGATAACAATTCTGAATTATCCATATTTGGCAAGGGATAGTTGTCCTTGATTGATGCCTTATTTAAATTTCTGAAGTCAACACACAATATTATATCCCCATTTTTCTTTCAAATAGGTACCAGGTTTTCTACCCATGAGGAGTATCTTGTAGGTTGTATAATTCCTCCATCCCTTAAAATTTTCAACTCTTCTTGAATTTTTGAGGAAAGAATGGCATTAATTGGTCTTTGTTTCTGCCTAAATGGCTTGGCATTAGCTTCTAGGGGTATTTCATGTTGAAAAAGGTCTTCCTTGTATGCCTTCAATTCTGAATACGACCATGCCAAGAAATCCTGATACTTTTTTAATAATTGGATATATGATTGCTTTTCTTCTTTACTCAAATTGTTGCCTATCCATATTTTCCAAGGTTTATGTTTTGTGCCCAAGTTATGTTCCTCAACATCCCTCAAGGATGACATGTGTCTATTAATAATGTAGTCAACATTATCAAAATTTGATTCCAGTGCAACCAAACCTCTAGGAATAGTATTAGTTTTCAATTAGATAATGTCCTTACCAAATAAGGTCTCTTTTCCTTCACATGCACAAACAATTGGTTCCCAGTCCATACTTTGATTGGAAAATTCTCCTTTATTCTGTAGAAACCTTTGGACCTAAGCATCATCTTCAAACACCTGTCAGTGCTTGATATTGTCAGGGATAGGCGGCCTAGTCAATATTTCAATATCACATTCACAATAGGGAGACATTGTACAATTTTCAAACCTAGACCCCAATACTGCCAATTTGTCTGCTATAGTATTATACTTCCTATCATGATGTATTATATTAAAAGAATCAAACATTTCAATGAAGTCCCAAACTGCATGCTTGTACTGTTTCATTATTTGATTCTTTGTTGCATATAGTTTCCTAACTTGCTTGACTATCAGCTCCGAATCCCCTTTAACAATAATATCCTTAACACCATATTTCCTAGCAATCCTTAAACCCAACAACAGTGCTTCATAATCTACAATATTGTTTGTACACTCAAAATTGAGTTTAAAAGAGAAGTTAAAAACCTATTGTCTTGGAGATATCAAAACAACATCGGTGCCATTACCAAATCTAGAACATGCTCCATCAAACACCAGAGTCCAAGGAGAACCTACCTACTCAGGATACTGTCACTCCTCAATTCCATACTCCTTACAATCAACATAACGCACAAATTTATCAACATCAACATCTGTGTACAATACTTCATAAGAAGCATTATTAGGATCCTCAATGATATGCAACATTTTCTTCTCGCCATATAACTTCACAAGATTTCCCTCAATTGATATGGTAGCGTATGACATGTCCATTTGCACGCTTCCACCCACACTAGCTGCCCATTTTCTGGATAATAACATCCCCCATTTGGTAGGACAATCCACAATAACCACATTCATGGCTAAGCATTTTCCTAGATAAGCTGCCAATTACACTACTAATCCTTTGACATATCCAATTACTGGCACTACTCTTGAATCCATAGCAGTACATTTCCTGAAAGTTGTTTTTACCTTGATATTTAACTCATTCATTACCTCAAGAGGCATTACATTACATGAGGCTCCTAAAACAAACATGCAGTTATGTACCAACCTATTTTTAATAATCAAAGTAGTAAAAAATGGATCTACGTCTAGCTGAAATTCAACCAGAGAAGTTCCTAAATACACCTCAGATGATTCACCCAATTCCTCCAATGCTCGTGGTATTTCTAATTCTGCAATAATAGGAGGAATTTCTACATTATTAACACTTTTTCCTTGATCAATCTTTTCTTCCTTAAATCTCAAATATTTGAATGCCCTTTTCCTATGCTCAGGGATCTTGAGTAATTTAACAATGGAAACAATGACCTTGATATGACTCAAGATTTGGGCTATGTCACAAGGAACATATTTGGGTAGGGCAGTATTAGGAGGGAGATTCACCACTTCCTCTAATAATATAGGGGTTTTCAGAGTCTGGGCATGGGCAGGAGTACAGGTTTTATTTGGGGTAATTAGGCCTTTGCTAGATGTATCTTTCTTAGGGGTTTCCTTTGGGATATTGGTAAGAACTGGAACATTTGGCTTTGTTTGTGGCCCTCCCCCTTTGACAACCTTACTTCTGGTGTTATATTTTTTCTCCTGAGTAACTACTGCATTCATCAACAGTTTCTTGTCCTCTTCAGAAGGGATCCCTCCATCATACTTTTTAATCATCAAGGCCCTTAAGTATTCAAAATCATGATTAGGCATATCAAATGCTTTCACCATATCAATTTCAAAAGTATTAATAGGAGGAAGAGGTAATACCAGGTGAACACAATCCCATAAGTTTTCAACAATTCTGGCACTTATTAACTCAATTGAGGTTGCCCCTTGCCATGAGTTTTCAGGGCATTCCATCATGCACACATCATCATACATCTCATCATCATCTGTTTCCTGAACTTCTTGATTTACATCACATGGGGAGTGTGGTAATAAACACCTATCACACCACCCGATAACATTGGCCTCCTCCATAGTAGCAACCCTGACAATCAAAGGATCAGGAACCAATCTATTTTCCTGGGGTTGAGGTTGTCTGTTTCCTTACCCCATGGGCCCTTTTCCTCAGTCATCCAGTCTATGATCACCTCTGGGGTGATTTCCAAATCTCTCTAGACCTTGTGGCTTATGTTGACCTTGAGAATTTTGTCCTATCCCTTTTTCTGATCTAGCCAATTTATAAGATATCTCTTTAACTACTCCAGCCAAAGTTTTTACAACCTCTTCTAGATCCACAGCCTTTCCTGACTGAGGCTTTTCAAGATTGATCAACTTAACACCTTCCCTCTTAGGAGGCTTGCCAACTGCATTAATATTATTCTCAATTTTTAAATCCATGGTGAAATCCTGCCTCAATGTTCCCACGTTTTTATCTCTTAAGTAATAAGCAAACTTTTTATCAAAAGTGTCGAAATATTTTATAAAATAGGATTCATCACTTGGCCTTAAGATTATAGGTAGCCTAGTCAAGGTCTTATTGAACTGAGTATTGAAATCATGGACAGATTCATTTGGATTTTTCTTTCTATTTTCAAATTTAGATAGAAGGAACCTGGGATCTGTCTTATCACCATATTGCAATCTAAAGACATTTTTCATCTCGGTCCATGAATCTATTAAATTATTTGGTAAAGCCTTGTACCAGTCATGTGTATCCTCCTCGAGAGTATGAATAAACAATTTTATATACACGTCTTCAAACTCAATTTCAAAATCTTCCATCATATTGATAAAGAGTCTTAAATGGTGGTCACCAGTGATGGTATTATTCCCTTGAAATTTTACAACCTATTTCTGACATCTTGTGGCACCATATTAGGATATACACCCATACCTCTAAAATCTATAGGTCCAAAAGTGTTGACAATAAAAGGAGGTCTCGGTGGGGGTTGGGCCATATTGCCTTGAGGCGGTGAATTTACAAGAGAAACAAAATGATAGGGAATGAGGGGTCTTTGGAGCACAAAAGTATAGCTTTCAAAATAGATATTATCTATTAACTCACCTTCGTGGAAAACTCTATCAACCTTGGAAGAAACAGGGGAAAATTGAGAGGCACACTTTTCAGACACAAATGATGGCCCCTCTCTAGTTGGAGAACTCATATTTATATAAAGACTACTTGGTTCAGAATCACTTGAAGACATATGGTAATCTTCAACCACATATTAATCACCTTTTAAGGTTGATATCTCCTTTTTTGATTCTTGGTTTCCAACAACTTTCCAGACTTGTTTTCCTTTTGAATTTTCCTTTCCCAACTCTGGAAATAACTTCCTAGCAGGGTCTCTAGTGAAGAAATATCTTCTTCCCTCCACCTTTGCACAGATAAATGACAAATCTCACTTGAAACAGGTTAAGACATTGGTAATCATCAAAATTTTGATTCAACATGAAGTCACCACTAGGGATTTTCACCTTACTTGTGCAGATTCACTATAAGTAACTTGCCAAGTGTCTATCAATGCTTAATTTCTACAAAACTTTACAGATCTGACCTTCCTTTACCCACATTTATCACTATTGATGCAAATTTAGTGCAATAACCACTAGAAACTTGAAATAATGCACAATGAACTTGTAATCTCACACAATTCTTACAAATCTTAACAAAGAATGACATTTAAACAATGTATTTACACTTAAATCAGGTAAGAAGCATTACCGGGGTCGGTTTGTGTATGCATTTGTGTAAATAAATCCCCGGCAACGGCGCTACTTCGGTGTTGTTGTTGCACAAATAGGTCCCGGTGTTCAGATAATCCCCAAAAATGGTGCCACTTCGGTGTTGGTATCCAAATTTATTCTCTTGCGAGGGATGAGCAGCATTACGAAACTTGCAGGATGCTTATAGACAAACAAATCATGATATAAGTCATTTTGTAGCCAGGGAGGGGATTCAACTGACTCTCTATCACTCAGGCATTGGAGAAATGGATAACACCTTATCAAGGGTTTGATCTGCCCTCACTACTTTAGGTTGTGCCTTCAACCAAGGCAGGAGGACCCGTTTTATAACCCGTATTGGTGAAGGATATCAAGAGATCCTTTTTTGCACAATTTTCATGAAAACCTTGAGAAAATATGATCAATACAACACAATCTAACTCTCACGAGTTGTCACACTAAAGAGTGGACATGTTTCTTGGACAAGGTTTGGGTTACTAAAGACAATAATTGAAACCTGATTGTCTCTGCATGTTTTGGCAGTAAAAGTTGTTAAATATTTGTGGATACACAGTACAAATAGGGGTAGTTCATGTAGGATTTATCATTTAAGAAGTTTTTAGTGGGAAGTTAAGCAAGATAAAGTTGATTATACCAGACATTCGAGAGCCTTTACAAATATTGGAACACTCACAGACAAAATGCTTCAAAATAGCCAAAAGATTCCTTTAGAATATCTATTTACCTTAGCTCATGTTCACCTAGGTACTTCATTTACCTTTATTGTATTTAACCTCGCCCACTTATGTGTGTGGATATTTCTTTTATCTTATTTAGATATTAGGAGATATTATCTAGTTGTTAGGTATAGTTCTTTCCTTGATCTATGGTATTGACTAGTTCTTTGATGACTAGTTATTTCCTTGATTTATGGCTTGATCTCTGACCTTGACTGTTTCTTAGATTGTTATTGCTTGCCTATTTAAGCAAGGCCCATTCTCAATGTATTGCATTGAGTTCCATTATAATATATGATATTGCTACTCATTTGTTTGCAAAGGTTTTATGTAAAGCTATTATGGTGAATTGCTTTCAACTTATTGATCGTGGTGTTTGATTAGCATTTGTGTTCTTGGCTTGGTACGATTTGATTATCGTTCCTTTCAGGATTTATCAGTTAAGAAGTTTTTGGTGGGAAGTTAATTAAGATAGAGTTGATTATACCAGATATTCGAGAGCCTTTACAAATATTGGAACACTCACAGACAAAATGATTCAAAATAGCCAAAATATTCCTTCAACCAGAAGGTGTGTATCAATGGAGGCCCAAAGATGCACGATTTCATACACTCTTCAAGAATTCAACACAAAGGCTCGTGTTAAAGACTAAATTAAATGTTGGAAATCCCTGATTAGTCACGCCTAAGATACACTCATAGGATAACAAATAATCTTTGTTAACATAGTGGAAGTAAAATGATTTTAAATTGTTTATTTGATTACAAGATGAAAGCTCTCCTCACAATGAAATTGCAAATGCCACAATACTACCACGCGGATAAGATCTTATGTGATTGAGAGGGATTTTAACATAAGATTGCAACAGAAACATGAAAAAACTATTTGAAAACATTCTAAAATAAAAGAAAACACAATTATGCTCATGATCAACATAGATTCATTCAAGGTTCATTAGATTCATTAGCAGGAGAAATTTTGCTTAAAAATCTCAAAGCTTGTCAATGGTTGTACACTTGCAACCATCTTGACATGATTAAATCCAAAAACACGGGAAAATAAACTGGTTTCTTAGATTGTCTCTTGGGAAAATGGTTTTTCTCAAACTTTCTCAGAAGAATCAACCCCTCGACCTTTTGGCATCACTCATTCATGCCTTTTATAGCACTCACTTTACATCACAACTTTTCCCCCCAAAAACAAGAATATTCCAAGGAATACTTTGTTTGTTATAGATTTGTTCCAGAAAGTGATATTTAACAAATTTACACCCAAAATCTGCCAGGTGTGCAAAATATAAGCTTTTTTAATTATTTCCACCGATTGTTTTTAACTAGGGCGTCCGATTGTCATTTCTAGAAAATTATTTGGAGCATTCCCTCCTAATTTTGAAAACATGACACACAAAAAAATGAGGAAGAATGCACGTAAACTTGTTGATCATCCTTTGCGCCTGTTGTTTCCTTCTCTTCATCCTTTTCCTCTGCATCTTTCTCTGCTTCATCTTGGCGGTTTTCTACAGGTGCCCGAGCAATTCTAATTCAAAACAACAACTTTTGCACTTCTCGAGTTCACAAATTGAGCTCCACAACAATTATGATTGCACTTCACTTATAAAAATGACAAGAGACCATGGAATTAACAATAAAAGACAAATGCATTCGAATCTCTTGAGGTCCTGGAGCGTTAATAACGGCAGAACTAAATGCCTTGTATCATAACCGTTAACTTTGTCTTTCACAACTTCAAAATTGAGTTGTCCACGTGGAAATATCTTAGTTGAAGCGGGCCTGGGGGTAATTTTTGCATTTTGTATCACTTAAAGAAATTGTGCATTTTTGGACAATTTGGCCTGCCCATTCACTTTTGATATAGGCATTACACGTGGCTTTCATGGGTGTCGATTGGGCTAGAACTTACTTTATGACTTTCATTATTTTTCTAAATAAAGCCGAGAATCTCAAAATGCCCCAACGACCCGCCTCCCCGCTTTCAATATAGGTTTAACACATGGCTTTCCTAGGGCGATAGCGGAGTCGCGGCTTATTTTTACAACTTTTTATCTTTTCAAAACAAAGCTGAAAATTTCATAATACCTCTGGCGACCCGCCTTCCCATCTTTGATGTAAACTCAACACATGGCTTTATTTGGGCACTTACGGGGTCGTGTTTCACTTTTATACCTTACTCCTTTTTTTCAAAACAAGACAAAATTCCCAAAGTGCTCTGGAAACCTACCTCCCCGCTTTGACTTTTCAATGCTGACTCAAACATGTGACATTATTTGGTCCCCAGCGGAATCATGGCTCATTTTATAACTGTGCTTTTTTTCATAAAAAGGCCAAAATCTTCAAAATTCTCCAACGATCCACTCCTCCGCCTTTGAATTTTCAAACCGCCACATGTCCTTTTGCGGGCCTTAGGCATTCCCTTTATACTTTTACACCTTTCACCATAATGTCTCAAAATTCCAACAGGGCCCACCTTCCCGCAACCGCTTGTCTTATGACACGTGTACATCTTTGGAGTCAAAGTAAGAAAATTGCTTTGCCGCTTCACATTGTTGAATAGCCAATTAGAAATCATTGGAGCCACGGGACCAATTGGGCATTTTTTACAAATGTAACCAAAGTGACAAGTTCACCAAATAGACTTGTCATGCCGCATCCAACTAAAAATGACCACGTGTCTGCAGATGTTGGGACAAAATTGACACAGAAGACACGACCGTGGAAAAATAAAATGTAGGGGAAAACCCAAATTTACGCCCTAAATTACAATTTTTTTCTCATGGATAGAGAAACTTTAAACAATACCTGGCTCAACGTGATCCACGACCATAGAGACGGATTTACAACAACACCCTGGTAAAGATAAAAAATTTACACATCCGCACAGGGAGACAAAAATATTTCAAACCACGTAGACTGAATTTTTTTTAACAAACAAGGTGAGATTGAATCGAGCACTAACACACGTCGTTAAAACATGTAATTGTCGTGACTTCACATGAGCAAAACAAAAACTATTTTTTAAGATACAAGATTGTCTTTGTGCCTGAGATGCCCCTACATTAATTGAGTATCTGTAATATTATTCTTTATTTGTTCTTTCTTTTGCTTTAATTCTTACCAAAAGTCTTTGGGGTTGTGTTTTCCAAGAGAGGTTAACTCTCTTATCCTTTGGTTCACATAACTTTCTTTTTTAGAATGTGTTAGCTTTCCATAAATCTTCTTGTTTTCTTTATCAATTCCAAGCTCCCTCAAAGTTATTTTTTTTTCCTTGTAATCTTCATCATACCATATGATTTTTTCAGAAAAATATTTGTATTCCTTTTCTTAAAACCTGATCTTTTACATGTACTTAATGTTTTGTGAATTAAAGGAATCAACACATATTACTCTAGACAAATTGTATTCATAGAGATATTTTTCAAGGGGTGCTTTGAAATGTTCTTGATTAGAATGTTACTTTGTTTGTCATATGTAATAATAAATTGATCTAGAAGCTAAATTAGAGAGACCAAGAGGTTTCTTACATACGAATAAATGTATTAGGGTTTGTGCTTTAGCCATATTATTACACTTCCAATCTTTACCGAATATAGGTAGAAGTGGATTTTATTGAAATTAAATGCACATTTAGTGCCCTGAGTTAGTCAATCATCTTGTCCTTTTAGAAATATTTGACCAATCTCTTTATCAATGACCATGTCCATGAAAATTGTATCATTTAATGCAAGAAATTCCAAAATAGCTATAAAGAAGAGCGACATCAAAATGTCCCTGCAAGTTTGTATCGAAATTCTTCTACAACAACATGGTTCTCGCCCCTGATACTCATGTTCCAAATGTGATGTTAGATTTACTTAAATGTGACCAATCTTGTCACTAGTTTTAAAATTTCACTCTAGCTGGTTACTTTGTTGGCTAAGTCCCCTACGAAGGCATGCTTAAATAGTGGATTTGTAACCAATGGCAACACCACAATGTTAAGCTTGAAGGGGTAAATATGACCAAAGGTTTTTTATTTCCCATTTTTACTAACTCTGAACATTGCAAATCCATCACTAATCATGGCCTATGGTTTATTCATAACACCTTAGTGGTGTTTTCCCAATATACCAAGGACTTTCAATTTATAGTGTAGGATAAATTTAACATCCTTGTTTGGGTGGAATATCCAAGGCTTCCTATCCCAATATAAGGCTTCATTGAGTATCTCATTAAGTCCCTTGGGCCTTTTTTTTCCATGAGAAATCCATGTTTTGTGTCGTTCGACCCGAAACAGGATATTTGTGGAAATATGCTTAGCCAAAGAGATGGAAGAGACTATTGATATCAAGTTTGGTGACACCAACTTCATACAATGGGTGATCTATATCAACCTTCTAAATACCTTTATTCCATTGTCAATCCTTAATTAATGTGATTAGGGAATGCCCTTTTATGATATATAACCAACCAATGCCATATGTAAAACCTGTTATAAATAACAAAGCCACCAACTCCTCTAGTGATGATTAGAGCACAACCTCCAACAAGAAAAACTCATTGGCCTCTTGTGGATGGTTTGATCCGTCAACTGTGTATAGACCAATAATCGGGTCTAGGAAAAAAAAAATAGTTGACACCAATAAATTCAATTGCCTAACCCCTACCTCAATCTATTCCTCATACCCTACAAGCTATTTTCGTCATCATGCTTTCAAAAGACACAACATTTTCCTCATAGTCGTTACAACCTCGCTCTGAGGAAACCACTTGGAATTCCTTTAACAGATTAGTGAATTTTGACCATAAAATCATCCTCTATCAGTCATATAGTCCCTCGCCCTATGGAGAAGAGGATTATGTTAAAGGAAAATGACACTCTATGCAGTTCACCAAAATTTATGGATAGTGCCTTTTGCAAATAAATTTGTAGCCCTCCAAGACCTAGATTTGGGGTAAAATATGCATGTTAATACTATCCAATGAGCGTACATTGTTGGAATGTTTAAGGTATTATTGAGCCAACCTATATGTATTTATTTAGGGATACTTATTAATATTTTAGAAACATACAAATTCTTTACTTATAAGAAGTTAAAATCATAGGTTTTCTTCTCCAATTTGCAACCCACACTATCTAAGTAGACACCATTTTCCAAATGTTCATTTATGACCCAATTAGAAGAGGTGTCATCATGATGCTTTCATCAATTCTTTCTCAAAACATTAATTTTTGGGGATCTGACCCTACCCATAAGATCGTGTGGACCCTTTTTGATTTTAACAGTCATATTCTTGGCCTCACCAACATTTATGCATCTAATGATGATGTGGAACAAAATAAACTATGGAGATGATTAATATACTCTTTCTCTGATGCACACTAGATTATCTGTAGGGATATCAACATGGTGAAATCATGTGAAGACAAGGAAGGTCACATCCTAATGCATTTGTGTACTGACTAAAGAAAATTATAGTTTTATATGTGCAACAATATTTGGCTCTTTGATTTCGAACAACATCAAAAAATACTTTTTTCCTCATCTTGGTTCACTTGATCCAATTTTTAAGGGTGTCAAGACAAAGTCATAAAGAGATTGGACCAGGTGTGATTGGCCGAGCAAGATATATTCTTCTTTTCTTGTGATAATTGTTACCAAAATATTGTTCATAGTGTGAACACTTAGGAGTGGTTTGGGTTATTTGGTAGTAATATTTTTTAATATTTAGAAAATAATATATGAGTGTGCATAATTAGTTGTTATGCACAACTCATAGAGATAGGAATGTCGTGAGAATATCTTGGGATTGAGAGTAAGACTAGGGAATAAAGGAGAGATATGGGGATAAAATGATAAGACTTGACTCCATGATTTTAGGAGCAAGAAATTGTATAAAATGCCATCTCATATTCAATAAGAATTGCTCCATTCTATTTACATTTGGTTTCTATCTTTTGTAGTTTTCATTTCATGTGTTGATTTTAATTAATTATTGCTTAATTTATTTATGCAAATCTAGAGATTTATCAGCATCTAGTATCATAGCAGGTTAGGAAGATTTATGAGAGTGATTGCAGGACAAAATCACAGCCTCAAGGATGCAGATCTGAGAGTTTTAAAGCTTCCATCGCCATTTTTTGGATTCTGATCTTTAAAAAATTACTGGTAATTCGTGTTTTTCTCAAAAACCCAGATTTGGAATTTTCTACAATTTTTTGGGTTTGTTTATTTATATTATGGGAAACTTCTGTCAAAATATTATAGAAACTCATTTCGTATTTTAAGAGAAATCGTGGAAACAATTCTGACATTTCTAATTATTTTGTAAAAAAAAATAGTGAGTGATTTCCAGCAATAAAACTCTGATATGCTTTATTATTTTGGTTAAATATAAAGTTGGTTATTATTATAAGGGTACATTATCGGTTGAACCGACACCCAATATAATTTTAAAATGATCCTCAAAGACAAATTCGGTTGAGTTAGCAACAT
This sequence comes from Taxus chinensis, assembly GCA_019776745.2. Taxonomy (NCBI): domain Eukaryota; kingdom Viridiplantae; phylum Streptophyta; class Pinopsida; order Cupressales; family Taxaceae; genus Taxus; species Taxus chinensis. The sequence goes on from CM034146.1 coordinate 896,288,590, forward strand.
CACGATGGAGGATGGAGGCATAGGAGGATGGAGACAAATTGACATCTCTTGTTAGTCACCAACAAAGAGATTACTTCATGGTATTGGTGACCTTTTATTTTTATTGTGTGGTGTGTTTACTTCATGTTGTAATAATGAACAGAAGTAACATTCTTATTTAAATCTCTTGCATGAGCATAATTTCTGTTTTGTAATCCCTCTAAGTTAGAAACAATGATGTGAGCAAAATAATGTACGTTGCTATGTAGTGGTTGATTCCACTAGAAAACCATTTTTTGAGTCGGAGGTTCTCTTTGAAAACCTCATATTGTTTGAGTTGTTGGTACTCATTGAAAACCTTCATTTCTTTGTAGATCATGAGTAGGTACAAAAGATAGCTTTCCCCATGTTCACACTAAGGGGGTGACTGTTACCGAAATATTGTTCATAGTGCGAACACTTAGGAGTGGTTTGAGTTATTTAGTAGTAATAGTTTTTAATATTTATAAAATAATATATGAGTGTGCACAATTAGTTGTCATGCACAACTCATAGAGATATGAATGTGTGAGAATATCTTGGGATTGAGAGTAAGACTAGGGAATAAAGGAGAGATATGTGGATAACATGATAAGACTTGAATCCATGATTTTAGGAGCAATAAATTGTATAAAATGCCCTCTCATATTCAATAAGAATTGCTCCATTCTATTTACATTTGGTTTCTATCTTTTGTAGTTTTCATTTCATGTGTTGATTTTAAAAAATCATTGCTTAGTTTATTTATGCAAATCTAGAGATTTATCATTAATAATGGCCTCTTTATTTCTATCATTATTGGGGTTACTCTTTCTAATCACTCACCTATCCAATCTTGTATTGAATGAGACATTTCTTAAATATCATAAATCCTAATCTTATCTCACTAGAACTCATCTTAAACATGAGAAGAGTGTGGAACATATTGAAAGGATTTTGAGCTTAATCCCTTGCCCTCAATGAGACTTTGGATGGATTTATTTGTGGGTTGATGTTATTAGCTATGCCACTACCTTTCTCAAAATCAATGGAAAACAAGATACATTGTACAAACAATGGTGGCATGACGTGCATATTACAAATTTTAAAAAGTGTTATAGGAGTTGTGTAGTCACAAAATCACACACTTATTATTACATTTATACAACCAAATATGTTATTTTATATATGGATCTTGCGTAAAGAAATTATTCACTAATGACCTATCCCTTGGCCCATCATCCGTTAGTTGGTCATTTTCGTCATTTGTCTTACATAGTCATCAGTTATCTACATAGTTTTAGATGTCTTTTAGGGAGTCTCAGGTGTCGTTATTTGGTCATTTGTCATCTCTAGTCCTTGACTAGGGCACCTAGGGTAGTACTGGAGCGCCCATGGGCACCTCGATCCATAATTTTAGGCACCCTAGTCTCGACAACACTTAGATATAATTTATCTGTTTGAGGTCGGTCTTTGTCATTTTCCCTCTCTTTCCCCTCGGTACTAATCGACATGTCGGGTCATTAGTGTTAAAATTTGAGCAAGAGATCCCTGTATAAACATAGCATACATATTATCTTATGGGTAGACTATCTACCATCAAGGGATAGCTATCTACTAAGGCAAGGGACTGCATTTGGGCATCGTTGCATCACACACATTGCATAGGAAGGGTTGCATTCATTATATTCCATCCACCATTTGCATTATACATCTAGATATTTCCCCCTATCTCTACATCATTAGAACCAGGGAACCCTAGGCACACAATTGCACACACAACTACATTGGGTCTGGAATGTAGTGCATCGCTTAGTTGTAAGTCCATCATTGTGGCAAATAAGGCCATTCCAACCCCTTCATATGCATCTTTATTTTTTAGGGATTCAATGCTTTGTATGGGGTTTCACAGGTAGATCTTCATTACAAGTTTATAACGGCATAAGCAAAGTTACTAGGATAATCACGTGAAAAGGATCGAGACATTATGAAGATATAACAACACTCCAAGATTCAGATCCTGAGATTTTCTACAGACTAGAGCGCCTGTAATGCATACCAGGGTACCCACATGCGCCCCAATCCAGTCAGATCTTTAACTACTGCAATTTCTTGGGTAGTACCTTCATACTCTGCTTTGTATGCACATCATCTATTTTAATCCAAAATCACAACAAGGTAATTCATTGTCAGGTTAGTACCATATCACTCCTATTTCCATTATTAAATTACATTTAAATATCAAAATAAAATATTTAGCATCAATAATTCAACTTACATCATTTATTGAATTTTTGTACCTTCTTAGATTAACTTAGAATATAGATCTAAAATTCATATTTTAGGTAATCATTTTGGTGAACCCGTACTTTAGAATATTTTTCCCTATGATCCATTTCAAACCCTAATGGCTAGGAATAGTTCATCTTCTTCTCCCATCATGTCTCATTTTAGTGTCAACCTTATATATGATGAGGTTCTCATTGCGGAGCTCACGACACTCTATGGTAATCCTATTCCTATGTCAGCTTATACACAACAAGAACTCCTAGAGGGTCAACAATATGTGCCTACTTGCTTTGAAGAATCTCCTATTGGCATTAACATTGTTGAGGATCCTATATCCTTTACTCGTTGTACACCATGCTATATGGCTACTAGTGATCTTCCTTCTGATATCTCTAAGGAAATTTTAGATGACTCTCTTATTGATTATTTGCTTGGTATTGATCATCATTCACATGCGCATATTGATTCTTCTCCTGCTCATCATACTACTATAGTCCCATCTCATGATTCTCCAGCATCTAATATTACTTCTCATCCTTCATCACATATTGGTTCTCATTCGCTTTTGTATTATGTTGATGATCCTATTGATAGTGTCCTTGGTGATATTCTAATTTATGAGTCTTTATCTGATCATGATCAAAGTAGTTGATAGTCATGCTTCTCCTTCTTTTCACACTGCCGAGAGTGACTCACCTATTCCATCACTACCTTCACTTGAGGTTGTATCTAGTACTATGCATGAGTCACCTCCATCTATCACTTATTAATCTCATACCATTTCATCTCCTCCTCTCACATCATCTACACCTATTAGGACATCTTCTCTTGTAGAGGTCTCTCCATCAGTCACATCGCCTATTAGGGATGTTTTCAATGCTAGTCCTACCATTGTTATACATATTCCATCTACATCATCTACTATAGCTCCTTCAACACCTACTCCTAGTGTGCCCTTAGCATCAGAGCCTCCTCTATCATCTCTTGATATTCCTATGATCACACACAATGGAAAATTACAACCTCTTAATGCATTATTGCCATCTTCCACTGTTCCTTCATAGGATATCATCTCTCTCATGCATGTTGTAGGTCAACTAAAATCTCAGGTTCAGTCTCTCACTTTAGAAAGTAGGGCTTACTATGCTTCTATTGACAACAATTCATTACATGGTAACCCTATACCTAAGAAGATTCATAATTTGGCATTTCCTAAGGACTTTGTCATACCTACATTCACATGTTTTGATGGTAATGGTGACCCTCATGCCCATCTTCTACACTATCGCATGTTTATGCCCTCTTATTCTGATGATAGATTATCACTTAAGGCCTTTCAATATAGTCTTATTGGTGAGGCATTGCAATGGTACACTCATCTTCCCTTTGGGTCCATTAGTAAATACTATAACATGCTTCCTCCATCGATTTATCATCAACAATGACCCTAAGGTTACTTATGACCACTTGCCTACTTTACATCATGGCTCATCTAAACCTATCAAGGATTATATCTTATGGTTCAATGCTTGTATACATCAATTGATGTTCCAACCTATTGATCTCGAAAAGCAATTTATTTTTTGTCATGGTATGATTCCCTCACTTAAGCAAAGATTGGAGTTGAAAGAGGGTTTGAAAACATGCAAGTGAGGATCACGAGGGACGATGTGCACATCAATGGATGTGCGAATGGCAGCGTGAAGAGATCTCCGGAGGAGTGATCATCAATCGAATGTGCATACAAAGATTCGACAAACGAGCAGAACCTGGTTAAGCCATAAAACTCTCCTCTATCTCATAGATCAAAAGACATGTACATATATGAGGTGCTGAGTAACCCCTAGTGCTACAATCATGATAACTTGAGTAGAGAGGGGGAGTTACATTCCCAGAATATAAGTGTAACTCCCAATGACGCATATGATGCACTGACACGCTGACGTACTAACGCGTAAGAGAATCTCATAATGACCCCTAAATGACACATGGACCTACGATCTCACCTAAGTGAGATGACTCACATGATGATGTGGAAAATACACACACCAACACCCCCCTTCATCGTAACTTAGGATGAGGCGGTAAGTCAAAAATGAGAAATGGGTCCTGGCGCAAAGCCTGATGAGGTACCCATGTACAAGAAAAAGATCCCAAGTAGTGAAGGAAAATCCAGTGGGAAAAAAATCCACCACAACAGAAAAACACACTCTCTAATCTAAGAAAGATGCCAAAGATGGGTCCCAGCTATAGATGATCCTGAAAAGGTACCCATGTACAAAGAGGCAATCTCTCGGAAAGAAGAAGAAGAGAGAAGAAGAGGAAGACGAGAGAAATGCAGAAGATGTCATGGACTGATCTAAACTCTGCAACTCTAGGAAGTCTCCCAGAAGAATGTCAATGATGAGATCCTCTACCTTTAGACTGAAGAAGAGCCACCTACACCGAACTGTGTGCCTTCCCTTAGGAAGGAAAGAAATGACGTGTTGAAATTCTGCCCACTCCACAAAGGAAACTGAAGGCAACAACACGAAGAACTCTGAGTCTAGTCCACCAAAGTGTGACATAAGTCTAGCGAGTGAGTGCCAAAGAACCAAAGGTAATGCCACGTGTGCAGAAATGTCAGAGTGAAAAAGAGGAACACTTGCAGAAAGGATGTTCGAGTGATGTGAAGGGAACAAAACATCCTCCACAACAAAAAAGGGATCCACAACTGAGGGTGGATCAATGAAGGTCTCCGAAAAAGTGGAAGTGGTAGGAGTCCCATAAGGGGCACTCCCAACAATGGAGATGATGAACTCCTCTGAAACACCTATAGATGGATGAGCGACCTATAGAGCATCACAAGTGGACTCTGTGAAAAGACGACTAAGGTCAGGTAGATACTCGTCCCAATGAGGGGGCTCAACAAATAGAAGAGAGATGTCAGATAGGTATGAGTCATCCAATGAAGGTAGAGGAGTGAAAGGGGCCTCGCACACTAGAAGTGGAAAAGAGGTGGGTGTAATGAATATACGAGGCTGAGTAGGAGACTGCTCGATATCTGATGAGATGTGGGATGTGTCAACACTCTCTAGAATAGTGAGAGAAAGAGGAGAAGAGTCCTCTGTAGTACTCTCGACATCAGAACTGGGTGCACAATCCTCGTCATCAAAAGTATAACCAAACGAGTCTATGTCAGTGGAATTGTCATCACATGAAGAAGAGGAGACAACTGAATCATCAGCAGCAACAACGGCAACAATATGTGAAGGGTATCCATAGAAGGATTGAAGAATGCTCCAGACACGGTGAGGTGGATCTGAGTCTACCATGTGAAACCAGAGAGAATGAGAGACATGCATCATCATGTGACCAAAGACATGATCACAAGTGTCAAGGAAGTCCTCCAGATGACGATGATCGGCGGGTGTAGAAACCGGCCCAAGCAAGAAGGGTAAAAGACCCTCGTGGGTGAAGTAACGTTCCATGGAAGCACGCCAAACTGAATAGTTCCCTCTCCTGGTGAGAAGTGGCGGAGCCTGTAAGGTGATCCTATGACGCTCAAGTCTAGAAAGAGCACTCTCCATGATGAAAAAATGCAAGATGCAAGGTGCACGAAAGCAAGACGTCGAACTTGGCCGATAATGCGTCTGCGTGCACAAACCCAAGAGTACAGGCAACCCCCCAGAATGCGGCACTTTATAAAAGTAGTGCATTTACAAAATTTATAATGCCATCACGTAATATGCAAAAAATCATGCAACTTTGACTAAAGAAGCGCTAAAAAATGAGCAGCGAGTCAAAAGTTATAACATTAAAACGATTCCCGCAACTAATGGAAAAATACACTAGATGTTGCAAACGGATTAAAAAAGTGCACGATATGGGTGTAAAGGGTATCGTGTGGGTACTCATTGGAAATGGCATCAAATTTTCAGCATAGTTTATTTTGACTGTGAGGGGGGATTAGCCTCCTACCAACCCTGGACCTCACCCTCCGTCTTCGACACGCGAATGAAGGACATAATACAAGCCAAAATAGAAGCCCAAAATTAATACAATGCCATGTAAATGTTTTTTTTGCCTTAAAACATTAAAAAGGTGTTTGTTTTAACCTGCCAAACAAGACTAAATGGTATGGGGCCCACGTTTTGGAGGAGAGCTGTTGACCGAGCATACAAGGAAACCTGAGCTAACAACAGGATTGAAATGGTCGCTGCAGGTGTGTAGGCTCGAGTAGGAGAAAAATGTAGGACTGTTGATTCCAATGCAAGTCTGTTGACATTTGCAGAGTTGAAACTCCCCTAGTAACCACTGAAAACCAAGCTGGAGAAGAAAAACGCAAGTCTGGAGAAAAAACGTGCCAAGTAAGTTTCAAATACCAGTTCCAGCTTTGTTTCGTTGTCTCTATATGCTTGGGCACGACCGAGGGAGGTGTTGGAGGTGAAAATGCAGGATATGGAGCTCAGAAGATGCGTCCAAAACAACAAGGGTTGAGCATAAGTCAAAAAATGTTTTCCCAATGCAAGAGTAGGTCAAAAAATGTTTTTTCCAATGCAAAACAAAATGCAGGTTAAAAAAAATGTTTTTTCTAATGCAAAACAAAATGGCCACGCTGTAGGAGAGGAGAAAACGCAGGTCGCAGAGGAGGGCATTTTAGAACGAGGAAGCCATGTGCCCTAGTGCAAAATTCAAACATGTGCAGAAGTCGAGGTTGAACGTAGGTATAAGACGTTGAAATGGCTACGTAGAAACAACCATGTAGAATACCAGGGAACAACCACGAGCACAGGAACAATGCGTAGCTAACTGGATGACCCTTGATGCCAATGGCGGTGGTTTCGAAGCCAACCAGATATTTCAAACAACAAGCAAACTAGATCTGAACCCGAAATGGAAATAGCCCTCAGGAAAACACCTCCAAATGCGCATTAAACCTCGGAGAATCGAGTGGTCAAAGACACTAAACTTGAAAAACACCAGAGACTTGAATAACCACCTCAAACACATGAACAACCCGAACGGAGGTATAAATGGCCCAAAATCAGTGCAAGTAGAGCACGGTCAAAATCGCCATTATGACATACACAACGAGAACTGTATATCACGCTAGAAGCTAGAAAAACGCATGAGCAACGCTGAGGAGTGCACGAATCCACAAGAACTTCACTCTGATACCATGAAATAGGGTTTGAAAACCCACAAGTGAGGATCATGAGGGATGACGTGCACATCAACGGACATGTGAACGACAACGTGAAGAGATCTTGGGAGGAACAAGCATCAACCGAATGTGCATGCAAAGATTCGACAAACGGGTATAACTTGGTTAAGCCATAAAACTCTCCTCTATCTCATAGATCGAAAGACGTGTACATATAGGAGGTGTTGAGTAACCCCCAGTGCTGTAATCATGACAACTCGAGTAGAGAGGGGGAGTTACATTCCTAGAACAGAAGTGTAACTCCCAATGACACATATGATGCACTGACACGCTGACACACTGATGCGTAAGAGAATCTCATAATGACCCCTAAATGACACATGGACCTACGATCTCACCTAAGTGAGATGACTCACCTAATGATGTGGAAAATACACACACCAACAAGAGTATGATACATGTGAGTTATTCATTATTCTCTACTACAAAGTTGTAGATCTAGAGCAATATCTTCTTTCAACAAATGTCATTGACCCTTCCCCATACATATACTTCCATTTTATCATCTAGTCATCATCCATTGAAATTGGTTGAGCATCCTTTACAGTCTCCACATTTTCTTCACAAGAAAGGAAAGCATGCTCAACCTACTCTACCACCAAAACATACTTCTCCTCCTCCTCCATGACAGGTTACTTCTCATTCCACTTCATTGTGTCGCATTAGCCATTGTATTTATCCCATCATACTAGACCCCATGATGTATTTTTTTTTTTCTTACTTGAAAAGTGCCTAATTCACTTACCATCCAATAATCATCACCCACAACATAAATTAGAATGTCAAAATAATCAACCATACTGTAATTATCATCACATAAACAGCCATAGGGACAACGATTGTCTTGTCCCTTTGTGACAGATTGTAAAATTACTAGAGGAAAAGGGCATCATATCCTTTGGCTCTCACTCACATGCAGTAGTCCATTTCTCATCTAGCCTTGTCACTGAGTGTGTAATCCAATTAATTCTTATTCTCCATCATAGGTATCTTATTTTATAGGTCACTCCATCGCCATCATATTTTACTCATGTGCAATCTTCACCTCATCCATCCATCGCTCCACCATCGCATCGATTACATCCATCACATCCACCATATTCACGCTGTCCTTCTACACATTGGCATTCACATTAACCCTCCACATTTCGCGCATTCCACTGCAGCTCCATATGACATTCAGTTTGGCACATATTCACACATGTTGCTTCCATCCCACATACTTCCATCCCAAATGCGTTACTCACCACCTTGGTTTCTGGTAGGTAATGGCTTATCACCTTACCCCCCAATGACGCACTTGTGTTCTTATGGTTCTTACACTGAACTATTGAGTGAATTTATTCTAAGAACCTCTCATCACGGTGCTTCATCATTTCATCTAGTGCACTCAATCATTTCCCGATGACACACTCTTGCTTACACGTGACTCATTCTTAACTACTGAGGGTTCTTAACTAAATGATTCCCATTCATACACGTTGGGGGCATCGGCTAATCTTCTCCCCCTAGTTTCATCATACTAACATTCTACAATCACATACCCATTATCACATATCTCAACACATTAATTTATTTTACTATTATATATCATTCTATTTTTTTACATTTATTCTACTATCATCATTACATTAACTACACGCTACAAAATAAACATTTCATCAATCACATTATATTTGTCATCTATTTTCATCATTCATTGTACACATTTTTTTCTATCATTACCAACATTATAATGTAAATCTACCTTAATAAAATGCAAACAAACACATACACTACGAAAATAAAACATAAAATCATACATCATCCATTATATTACGACATTTATACACCAAAAAAACTCATCATATAACCATAACATGTGTCCATACATATATATATTGAATACAAATCATCATTAAAAAAACATGTCTCATCACTGTTGGGGGCAATTTCCCCACATCATATATAATAGTACAAGTCAAATCTCATCATCACTATCACTCTCAAGTACTTGGGAGAGCCCTAGAACTAGATGCCTCTCCACCAATGTGGACGTCGTTGTTCACGGCCTCGATACCTCTCGACTTGCCTCCGTAATTGGGTAATCTTTGTCACCTACTTAGAACCACTGACAATGCTACACATCCACGTATCGTGAAAACACATCTTATGTGTCAAGGGACCACCACCCACCACCTCCTTAGGCTCGTTGAGTCTCCTCGCATGCCTCGTCCCTCTCACCTAGCAATACCATACATGTTCACTCACTGCTATGGCCACTGACTCAAATAAATGGGCATGCTCACCTCGCTATATCATCCACTCACTCAAGTATACCTCCACCAAGTACATCGGTCAGCATGTTCTGCGTCAATATATGGATGACATGTGTCTACTATCAAGGACCAATACACATCACCTACAAACACAAATCACATAAATGCATTAGACAACCATTATTATCACATCAACCAACAACAACACACACAACATAACTACCTATAGATACTCACACTCAATCTACGAATTATTGCTACATTGTCAGGGGCATGAGCTTCCCCCTCTCCTCCTCCTCCATGTGGTAACCCCATTGGACCTGCAAATAATGGGAACAACAATACCCACCAGATGTGCCGCCCACCATGCAGGGTACTCCTCCATACAACCCGCATCATATAATTTATCGGCTCTATCGCCTATGTCCTACCTCATCTGGCCCTAGGAGGTACTAGCTTGCTTCTATTGTGGGCCCTGGTCTAGCTCTGGCCCTCCTAGGTGCTCTGATGGCTCTCAACCATATATATGGCTCTGAGGGGCATGTCCTGAGCCATACTCGAACTCTTGTGATAATCTCTCCACCTAAAAAATCTTCGATACACACCTAGGGAATTGATCCTCCAACCACATCGTCCTCTGAATACAATAGTAACTCTATAACATCCTTGGTCCATCCTCTATAGTCACGATATGGCCTCCATGTAACTTCCTCGAGCCCCATCCTATCTATCAGTGCCCCTGTAGGTATCTATATCCATCCTATGCCCACGAATATTAATCCACCTCCTCGCATATATCTCTGGGCCTAGCCCACTCTCCTCGTGGACCTCTAACTAGTCTTAACACGAATATATGCTCATAAGCCCATACATGCAATAGTGTAGTGGCTCCTATCCCACCACCATGCTCATCGTGAGTAAATCAGTATAGATCTCTGTATAGGTGGGCCAACACACACTGTGCCCACACGTATCTAGTACCCTCCTCCTCTATCTGCTGAGCATATATCATGCATCTTATACAAGATGCCTACACCTCCTCCCTCCACACTATAGATGAAGCAATCATAACTGATATGAACTTTTGTAAACATGGAACCCCAAACTGTAAAATAGCATCTAGAATGATATGGGCCTCAGTAGGTACTTGAGTCCCCACAAAATACTATCTCAGATAAGCGCACATCTGTCTCTCCATATCCTCCAATGGCATCACCTGTACCTCTCTCTCCTAAACCAACTGGTAACCACAATATACAATACACATCCTCCAAAGTAATAGTCATCTCCCCCATAGGAAGCCAAAACATACATGTGTCCTATGCACCACCTCTCACACAATGCAGTCAACATGGGCATATTATGGGGCACATCCCCCATCTGTGTTATGTGTTGTAGGCTGACACGGTCCATCACATCCCAATCATCATCTGACAGGCCTAATCCAAGAAAAGTACTCATGTGACGCCCACCGTGAAACTCCCTCGAGTGAATGTCTCTCTACACAACACAAACAAACAACAAAGCCACCATTAGAATGCCTTATAAGTACAAAAAAACTCACTCATCACATTAATATACATCACAAATCACACTTATACCATTCCAAACCAAACGCACACATTCTGGACTAGGGCACCCAAATGCATAGGATTGGGGCGCCCAAGGAGCAGGACATTAGCACCCAGATCTGGGTGCTCTTGTCCCAGAGGTCACTATCACCCTCACTGCTCTTGTCTAGGCCCTAAAATTGCTGAGAAACTCAAAAATCTCAAAATTGCAAAAATTCACTGAGAAACGACTACTCCACCATACAATTTTTTCACAAAAATAACACACATACCAACTCTGCGGTCGTACGTGCTGGCGACGATAGTCTCCACCATCTCAAACTGGCTAGGACGTGTTGCTCGCACTTGCGACATTTTCACTCACTTCCCGCTCAATCTCACAATTGCGTCAACAACAACTGAAGTGATTAAAAAATCTTTCACTTCACTACTTATAGTTACTTTTTCATCACCTACTTTACTATAGTCATTATTTGTGCTTATTAACATAACTAATACACACCACACCGTTTTTGTCATATCTTGAGCGTTTCTACTCCGATTTACACCCCATTTAGTGGAATTCTTTTTAGAATCCCACCTACTACCATATTGGACACATTACATACATGTTACCTCTCTTTGACAATGTTTTCCATTCACCTTATCCACATTTTTGTGATTTTTACCACTTTCTACATCTATCGTGCTTACTTTTGGCTTAGCGTTCGTTCTTCTCATCACTTCCCCTTTCACCAAAAGGGGGGCATATCATTGGGGTCATCCTATAATCCCCCTTACATTACCATGCGATTAATCAACACTGTCGATTATGACAATTTCAAACATTTACTAATTCACACGTGAACATTTCACCATTAATTCCCCCTAATGACCTAATCTGGGGGCAACAAATATACAATTATTCTATGCAAATTTCATCACTTCCCCCTAATGACCTAACCTAGGGGCAGTAAGCGATTAAAAATATTTCCATGCGATCATTCATCAATTTCTATCAATTCCCCTTAATGACCTAACCTGGGGGATCAACTAGCGTAAAATCTCTCTACGAGTAATAAATCAAATCGAATCAATCAATCAATCAATCAATCAACATGTTCAAATTTATAACAATCAAAATCATATCATTTAATCAACAAAAATTCAATACACTCAACCTCCCAGATGACCTAACTTGGGAGATTACATGTGTTACTTTCCCATATGACCTAACTTGGGAGGTTATTTACATTTTGCCATTGCTTCCTAGATGACCTAACTTGAAGCTATCACATATTTTTGTGTTTTCTTCCAGATGACCTAACTTGGAAGCCATCATTCATTTCACATTTTCTTCCAGATGAGCTAACTTGGAAGCCATCACATTGCGGCGACACCCGTGGAGTGGGGGGCAAGAGTTCCTTTCCTATACCAACTCCTATATGGGTCAACTGTTTGATCGAAATTATTTGGATCCAAAAACCACAAATATTTGATATGAGTCTATCTGTAGTGGCTAGATGTTGAGGATGTAGTTAGAGATTGGAGAATAACACACTTTTCTCCCTACACTCTTCCTCTGGTCGGAAGGACGCCTCAAATCCTCTGGTCGTTTATTTGTATACACACATTCAGGTCGGGAATTGATCACTCCCTTCCCCATCTTATCGTCATTATAGGCATTCTAAATCATCATACATAGCAATCATCACTCTCGTTTAGTGCACTTCATCATACTAGTACACTTTTCGTTACGTTACATGGATCAACCCGTTGATCCATGGTTTGACACACTTTTATAGTTCTTTCGGCATGATTTTACTACCACATCTGTGTATTCTACTACAACATGGGCTTTCTATGGAGCTTTTTCTCAGGTACACATCTCTATCTACTTTCTGTTACCGAGCTTTCCTCTCACCAACATAAAGTGGGGGAAAATGTAGTCACAAAATCACACACTTGACTATTATATTTATACCACTAAAATATGTTATTTTATATATGGATATGTGCATAAAGAAAGCATTCACTAATGACCTATCCCCTAGTCCTATCGTCATTAGTTAGTTGGTCATTGTCATCATTTGTCTTTCATAGTTCATTAGTTATGTCTACACAGTTCTAGTCGTCCCTCAGGGAGTGTCAGGTGTTGTTATTTGGTCGTTTGTCTGTCTCTAGTCCTAGACTAGGGAACCTGGGGTAGTACGGGGGTGCCCATGGGTGCCCCGGGTCCTTAATTTTAGGCACCCTAGTCCCATACATCACTTATATCTAATTTTATATGTTTGAGGTCGGTCTTTTTCATTTTTCCTCTCTTTCCCCTAGGTACTAGTCAGTATGTCGAGTCATTAGTGTCAAAATTTGAGCAAGATATCTGAAAGATGGTTTGAAAACCCACAAGCGAGGATCACAAGGGACGACGTGCACATCAATAGACATGTGAACAACAGCATGAAGAGATCTCGGGAGGAGCGAGCATCAACCGAATGTGCGTACAAAGATTTGACAAACGGGTAAAACCTGGTTAAGCCATAAAACTCTCCTCTATCTCATAGATCAAAATATGTGTACATATAGGAGGTGTTGAGTAACCCCGATTGCTGCAATCATGACAACTCAAGTAGAGAGGGGGAGTTACATTCCCAGAATAGAAGTGTAACTCCCTAATGACACATGTGATGACGCACTGACGTGTTGATGCGCTGACGCACTGACGTGTAAGAGAATCTCATAATGACCTCTAAATGACACGTGGACCTACGATCTCACCTAAGTGAGATGACTCACCTAATGATGTGGAAAATACACACACCAACACCCCCCCCTTCATCATAACTTAGGATGAGGCAGCAAGTCAGAAACGAGAAATGGGTCCCGACACAAAGCTTGATGAGGTACCCATGTACAAGAAGAAGATCCCAAGCAGTGAAGGAAAACCTAGTGGGAAAAACATCCACCACAAGAGAACAAAACACTCTCTAATCTAAGAAAGATGCCAAATATGGGTCCCAGCTCTAGACGAGCCTGAAAAGGTACCCATGTACAAAGAGGCAATCTCTCAGAAAGAAGAAGAAGAGAGAAGAAGAGGGAGATGAGAGGAATGCAAAAGATGCCATGGACGGATCTGAACTCTGCAGCTCTAGGAGGTCTCCCAGAAGAATGTTGATGACGAGATCCTCTGCCTCTAGACTGAAGAAAAGCCACTCACAACGAACTGTGTGCCTGCCCTTATGAAGGACATAAATGACGTGCTGGAGGTCTGCCCACTTCACAAAGGAAACTGAAGGCAGCAACACGAAGAACTCTGAGTCTGGTGCATGGAAGTGTGACATAGGTCTAGCGAGTGAGTGCCAAGGAACCGAAGGTAATGCCATGTGCGTAGAACTATCAGAGTGAAGAGGAACACCCACAGAAAGGATGTCCAAGTGATGTGAAGGGAACAAAACATCCTCCACAACAGAAAAGGGATCCACAGCTGAGGGTGGATCAATGAAGGTCTCCGGAAAAGTGGAAGTGGTAAGAATCCCAGAAGGGGCACTCCCAACAACATAGATGATGAACTCCTCTGAAACACCTGTAGATGGATGAGGGACCTATAGAGCATCACAAGTGGAATCTGTGAAAAGACGACTAAGGTCAGGCAGATACTCATCCCAATGAGGGGGCTCAACAAACAGAAGAGCGATGTCAGATAGGTATGAGTCATCCAATGAAGGTAGAGGAGTGAAATGGGGCCTCGCACACTGAAAGTGGAAAGGAGGTTGGTGTAATGATGGTGTGAGATTGAGTATGAGACTGCTTGATATCTGATGAGATGTGGGGGGTGATAACAATGTCTGGAATAGTGAGAGAAAGAGGAGAAGAGTCCTCTGTAGTACTCTCAACATCAGAACTGGATGCACAATCCTCGTCATCAAAAGTAGAACCAAGTGAGCCTGTGTCAGTGGAATTTTCATCACATGAAGAAATGGAGGAGACAACTAAATCAGTAGCAGTAACAATGGTGGCAGAATGTGAAGGGTCTCCATAGAGGGACTGAAGAATGCTCCAGACACGGTGGGGTGGATCTGAGTCTGCCACGTGAAACTAGAGAGAACGAGAGACATGCATCATCATGTGACCATAGATGTGGTCGCAAGTGTTGAGAAAGTCCTCTAGATGACGATGATCAGCGGGTGCAGGAACTGGCCCAAGCAAGAAGGGTATAAGACCCTCGTGGGTGAAGTAGCGTTCCATGGAAGCACGCCAAGCTGAATAGTTCCCTCTCTTGGTGAGAAGTGGCGGAGGCTATAAGGAAATCCTATGATGCTCACGTCTAGAAAGAGCACTCTCCATGATGAAAAATGCAAGATGCACAAAAGCAAGACGTCGGACTCGGCCGATAATGCGTCTGTGTGTGTAGGCCCAAGAGTACAAGCAACCCCCCCAGAATGTGGCACTTTATAAAGTAGTGTGTTTACAAAATTGGTAATGCCATCACGTAGTGTGTGAAAAATCATGCAACTTTGACCAAGGAAGTGCTTAGAAATGAGCAGCGAGTCAAAAGTTATAGCATTAAAACGATTCCCGCAACTGATGGAAAAATACACTAGATGCTGCATACGCATTAAAAAAGTCCTCTAAATGGGTGCAAAGGGTGTCGTGTGACTACTCGTTGGAAACGACATCAAATTTTAGGCATAGTTTGTTTTGACTGCGAGGGGGGATTAGCCTCCTGCCAACCCCAGACCTCGCCCTCCGTCTTCGTCACTCGAAAGAAGGACATAAATCAAATAAAATTACAGCCTAAAAATCAAATTACATGCCATGAATTAATGTTTTAATCCTTAAAACATTAAAATATGATTGTTTTAACCTACAAACAATTCTAAAAGGAAGTGATGGGGCCCACATTGACTGCTATGTTAGAAGTGCACGTTGGAGAGCATGGAAAACCCCTGGAGCTGCAGACCAAAAAGTGCAGGCTGGAGAAAATGCAGGTTGCCACGTGGAAGAGAGACTATGGGAAACGTGCCTTGAGATGCAAGAAAAACCTACTGCTACGCCAACACAAAACACAACTGGATAATTCTGCTTGGCTGTATCATCTGGTCTGCGTTAGGATTCAAAACATTTTCCAAATGTATTGCAGCAAAAAATGTTTTTTTTTTCAAACCTCCACAAGGCAACGGCTGGAGAAAAAGTGCAGAGCTGGAAACGTGCTGGAATGGCGGGATGTGCAGAGTAATTGTTTGACCAAGCAGAGGGTTGTGGATCCGTTGGAAGCAGGACTGTAATGTGCAGCGCCAAGCATAGATCAAAATGTAGGGTCTAAACCAAGTGTTGTGACAGTTTGGTGCGCATAAATCAACCCGGAGCACCAGTCGCACGAAGCAGCGAACAACAACGAACACCGGCGAGAGAGGAGGGCAACGGTCATGGAAATGAGCATAGGTCAGAGGCAAAACAGACCACGGCGTAGGAAAAGGGGGCCCAAAATGGACGCAGATACCTTGGAGCACCACGCCTGGCACAAAAAATACCATGCCTAGCACGAAAAACAACATGCCCAACATGCAAAAGGGAGCCCAGATGCACAACCAAAGCAACCACAAGCTGACAGCTAGTAGCAAAATGATAATAGGAAGATTGACCAAAAAACCCGAGTTAATGCAGGGTGAATCCAACAAGCCAAAAGACACGAACCAACAAGTTTTCAAATGTTGAAATGATCAAACCACGAACCATGCATGAGTCCCTTAAAAAAGGTAAGTAGAGCACAAAACAAGACCTGGGGAAGTCGACCAACAGATTCAACAAGGTTTCAGGCTCGTGAAATACAGAGAAGCCTGGAATAACAACCTTCGTAAAGCCAAAACCATGAAAACCAAACACCAACAAATGCAACATGAGCAAGAAGCCGACGTATGGGCACGAAGAGCTGCAGCGAATGGTCGAAGACCAATAACCACTAAACTCGAAACCACGAGCAAGCCACCATGAACACTCAAGAATTGAACAGAGGTAAAAATGCCTGAATCTATGCACTGAAGTGCACAACAGAATATCCATTACGACAGACGCTGAAAGAGATCTGAATATCACGCCGGAAGCTGGAAAACACGCATAGAAATGTCGAAGGGTGCACGGATCCACAAGATCCACTCTGATACCATGAAAGAGGGTTTGAAAACCCACAAGCGAGGATCACAAGGGATGACGTGCACATCAACAAACGTGTGAACGACAGCGTGAAGAGATCTCGGGAGGAGTGAGCATCAACCGAATGTGCATACAAAGATTTGACAAATGGGCAGAACCTGGTTAAGCCATAAAACTCTCCTCTATCTCATAGATCAAAAGACGTGTACATATAGGAGGTGCTAAGTAACCCCCAGTGCTTCAATCATGACAACTCGAGTAGAGAGGGGGAGTTACATTCCTACAATAGAAGTGTAACTCCCAATGACGCATATGACGCACTAACGCGCTGACACACTGATGCGTAAGAGAATCTCATAATGACCTCTAAATGACATGTGGACCTACGATCTCACCTAAGTGAGATGACTCACCTAATGATGTGGAAAATACACACACGAACAATATCCCTATATAAACATAACATACCTACTATATTATGGGCAGACTATCTACCATCAAGGGATAGTTATCTACTAAGGCAAGTGACTGCATTTGGGCATCATTGCATCACACACACTGCATAGGAAGGGTTGTATTCATTCTATTCCATCCACCGTTTGTATTTTACATCTAGTTATTTCCCCTATCTCTGCGTCATTGGCACTAGGGAACCCTAGGCACACAATTGCACACACAAGCACACACAACTGCATTGGGCCTGGAATGTAGTGCATCAATTAGTTGTAAGTCCACCATTGTGGCAGTTAAGGTCAGTCTGACCCCTTCATATGCATCTTTATTTTTTAGGGATTCGATGCTTTGTATGTGGTTTCACAGGTAGATCTTCATTACAGGTTTATGAAGACATAAACGAAGTTACTGTGACAATCGCATGAAAAGGATCGAGACATTATGAAGATATAACGACACTCCAAGATTCAGATCCTGAGCTATTCTGACAGACCAGAGAACCCGTACTTCAGACTAGGGCACCCATAAGCACCCCAGTCCTCTTCTAGGTGCCCCAGTCCAATCAGATCTTCAACTATTGCTTCCTGGGTAGTACCTTCACACTCTACTTCATCTGCACATCATCCAGTTCAGTCACAGAATCACATCGAGGTAATTCATCTTCCGGGTTAGTACCCTATCACTCATATTTCTATTATTTCATTTCATTTAAATATCAAAATAAAATATATAGCATCATTATTTCAGCTTACATCATTTATTGCATTTCTATACCTACTTAGATTAACTTAGAATATAGATCTAAAATTCATATTTTAGTTAATCAGTTTGATCACATTCCCTTTAATCTCCAAATTCAAAACTAAGTCTCCTTTTGGTGGATAAGCTTAAGGTGGAAGAGGCATATAAAGCTCAAGGAACCCAACTTCAAACTTGAATGCATTTGTTAAAAGTGGACTGGATAGAGTTGAAAAAAAATAAAATTCTCTCCTCCACTCTAGACATGTTGTTAATAGAAACAAGGTGATTAAGGAATCTAATGACAACATTACTAAATTACTTGAAATCATACATGCCTTGTTCCACCATTAGAATGGCCATTTTTTTTGTTCAAGCTTCCTCTCCTACTCGTGAGAATGCTCTTGCTCAATGCCTTCAAGTTGTTCCCTACAAACTCTTAGAATGTGTAAAGAGTGACACATGACAAACTTCTCACTGTGAATGATATTAAGGAAGACACTATGAAAATGGCCATAGACAAAGCTCTCAGTATTAATGTATTTCCATGTGAATTATATCACACCCTCTAGGATACAATGGGGATTGATCTCCACAAAGTCTACTTGGAAGCCAAATCAACACTTTAGACGAGCTTATCGATCAAGGAAATATAAAATTTATTGCTAAAAAAGGAGATCATGGGCAAATTACCAACTGCCATCCAATTACCCTACTAAATGCATCTTACAGGATCATCATTAAATCCTAGGCTCTTAAACTGTTATGGAATTTACTTTCCTTCCTTGTCAAAACTGAACTAACCGCCTTCATCAAACATAAGTATATTCTCGACAATGTCATTGTGGTTTTAGAAGGTGTGGAATGGGCTAGACTCTTCAATACAAAACATCTATTCATTAAAATTGATTTTGTAGGAGGCTTATGATAGGATTGAATGATCTTTCATCATTTATATGTTGTAAGCCTTGGGATTTGGCCATCAATTTGTGCACACTGTCAATATGTTATTCCAACATATTGATGCCTACATAACCTTTAATGGAGCTCCATCTCACTTTTTTTTGTTTGGATCGATCAAATAAGGCTTCCCCTTTAGCGCCCTCTCTTTATATGGTTGTAGTTGAAGGTTTTAACTATATTTTGGGAAATTATTCCTCTAGAGATTTGGTTAAAGGTGTCTCTCTCCCTCACATTGACCAACGACCTATTAATGGTCATTTTGTTGACAAGTATTTTCTTACTTGATGTTTAAAGAAGAGAAAATTGTGGCCAATTCTGTGGAATGTCTAGACATTTTCTATCTAGCTTACGAATCTTCCATCGAGTGTCAAAAATCTCAATGTTATTAGATAAACAATGTCCCCTGTGCCAGCCTGACTTGAGAAATACCAATGACAATGGATTCAACTTGGAGTGTAGTTCAAATTCCTTGACATTCCTTTTTCCTTTCAAGATACCCCTGTTGGGCTATGGTCTTATGTGGTGCAGAGAGTGGAGAAGAAAATATGTTTTTGGATCACCAAACCATTCTCTTTAGTAGATAAGTTCTAGATTTGTTCTAAATTGCCTGGTGCCAATCATGTGCATCATTTCTCTTGTTGGGCATCCTCCAAAGGGTTGCATATGGAAAATTGGAGTAACTCTCGAGGGACTTTATACGGGCTAATTTGAAGGCAACAAAGGCTTTCTTGCGGTTGTTGGGACATTTGTTGTAAACTTAAAGCTGTCGGGGGCTTGGGCTCATAAACAAAAAATCCAAGGCTAAGCTCTCACTGCTAAATGGATTATTAGAGGTTTGGAAGGCTTAAAAAACCTAGAAAATTATCCTAAGGAAGTACATCCTTTATGGATGCCCCCCTTAGGAAAAAGGTTTGAAGAGGATTAGATCTTCAAATTCTAATCCTCACTCTTGTGTCTGTCAAAATTGGAGGCACATTTGTTGCCAAAAGCATATGTGAAATCTTGGGAGATGCTCAAACCTAATCTTATATGGGTTAACAATGAATTCAAAAATGGGCTCTCCACCAACTCCCACTCAATTTGGTGGTCACCCATTATCTAATTACATAATGTTCCTCTTAGCATGATCCCCATTATTAAAGGTATTTGGTTCTTTAAAAAGGGGATACACACTCTTAATGACATTTCTTACAAGGAAACCAAATATTGGATGCCTTGGGATAACATTAAGCAAAAAATCCAGATAAGCAATGAAGATGTAATTCATATTGCTGAGATTTAAAGTGTTATCTTATATGAAAAATTTGATAAAAATAGAGTTTCTTCTCGGGTTTCTTGGTGACGTAGACCAAAATTGGCTGGTTGCCACCCCCTTCTGCCAGTATAAACCCCAAATTAGCTATCACTTGCTTATTGCTCACAAATTTCCTTTGATTCCTTAAATCACCAGTTGAACCTCACCTCCTCCCAATAGGTTTGGGTGAGGCAGTTTGAAAAGCTTTGGAAAATTCCTACTGGACACAAGAAGGCTCACTTCCTTTAATGCATCCTTTGCAATGGTTTCCCAACCAGGGAAGTGATTAATCACATGGGAATCACAAACCCAATTTGCCCCACCTAGAACCAATCTGAGATTATCAAGTCCATGTTTTGGTTTTGTTCTTTTGCCCAATTTGCTTGGAAAATGGATGCACTCTCATTTTGACCCTTTCTTACATATTTCTTTACCTGTAAAATGGTCTTGCTCGAGGACTCGACCATGCTACCTACAAAATACAATTAGATTTTGAAATTATTTCGTGATGAGATTCTTTTTCATATCTGGAAAGATAGAAATTATGCTATTTTTAATCATATGCAAATGGACATTTTTCTATGCCAATGGGGTTTGGGTGGATCCGTTATGGCAGACGGTTGTGTCCAGATCCACCCAGATTCAAATCCTGATGGACGCGATCCCCTTCGAAGTGGTGTTACTGATGGTGGCAGTTGTCACATCACTGGTGGTTGTGGCTGGTTTATCTTCTCTGGCAATGGCAGTTTTGGTTTGGCAACGACTAGTGGCTAGGATGGTAGCTTGGCGGCTGATTTTGGCTTGCCTTGTATCATCAGATTTGGCTTGGCGTCGAATGGTTTGGTTTCTCTTCTCTAGCGGTGGAAGACGTAGTTAGGCAACGACTGGTGGCTAAGATGGTAGCTTAGTGGTTGGTCTTGGCTTAGTTTGTATCATTGGTTTCAGATTGGTGGTGGTTGTGGCTCTCCACAACGGTGGTGGAATTTATATTGTCAGCGGTGGAGTGGCCTTCGTGTGATGTCTATCTATGGTTGCGACTTGTAATGGTAATTTGTAATATCTGGTCCGTGGACACTAGCATTGTAGGGTGGGGCCCCACCAACCCTCTGGTTTATAGCTTCGGTCAAAAGTGTTTAAAAAAAGAAAACAACACTTTTATATTTCTAATAAAGTTGTTCTCATTGCTAATGCATTACTCCATATCTAGGTCTAGGCAGAAAAGGTCTACTTGGAGGTGGAACATCTATATACACTATTTAACCATTAGGGCAATGCGCCTTGCATGGTCAATGGTGAGCCATTGGATTGCCTGCATCAACACTCCCTGTTTGGACTCGTGGCCGTAGTCTTTCGTGTTGCTGCGCACAAAATAGATGTATATGTAGCCCTTGCTCTTGACCACCTTCAGTCTTTCGCGGGGGGAGTGGAAAGAGTTTTGTTGGTGGTGCTAGTGGTAGTGGTTGGGACATTCCTCATCTTGGTGGCAATGGCGGCGGCGATAGTCCTAACGATAATACTCCTCCTCTAATAAATTCCCTAACCTCGCTCTGGCCATTTCCCTTAGGTGAGAAGACAAATATGATACTCACAATGGCTAGGAAGGCATCCTAGATTAGGAGCCTTTTGATATTGGTGGGTGGGGCAACAAACTTAATATCCCTCCATTACCACCTCCACTTGTTGCCATGTTTCCCAGTGTCATATAATTTCTTTTGCACTCTTTGTTTATTATCCCTTTTTTAATTGATCAAATTTAAATATGGTGTAAATGTTAAGGACCTAAACCCACGGACTAATCAAATTCTCTCTAATCTTTTTCTTGCCACAATTTTTTCATATGGTTAGGATTATACTTCATCTTTGGAGAATTGTTTTTCAATAAAAGAAATGCTCAAGATTCTCTAAAATTTGTCTTCCTTTAATTGATCTCGGGGTTATAGTGGGCTTCTTGATTGTTTATGTGCATGTCCCACTCTGGTATAAGGCATATCCGCGAGCATATAAAAAAATACAGAAAAATGTGGCTCCAAAACCACGGGGTTTTGTCCTCCCTTAAGACAAGTTCAAGCTTTCTGTCATTTATACCTGCAGCTGAGTTTGTAAAGAAGAGAGAACGTGTGCGCAAAACCTCTTCAATCACTGTATGCAATAGTGTAATTAAGCCCACCGCTCTGAGAATGGCAGAAGAGAAAGTGGGAGGAAAAGCTCAGCCAGAGCTAATGATTGTATCCGACTTGGATTTCACAATGGTATGTATAAACTCCATAAATGCCTGTGACCGTCCCTCTCTCTGTGGGGGAAGTTATTAAGTGAAGTGAATGCAATGCAGGTAGATCACGAGGACCCTTCACACCAATCACTGCTGAATTTCAATAGCCTGTGGGCAGCGGAATATTCTCACAATTCCACGCTGGTGTATTCAACTGGGCGATCTCCACAGAGATATAATAAATTGAGAGCCGAAGTCCCGTTGCTCACGCCCGCAGTACTTGTTTTATCAGTGGGTACAGAGATTTTTTATGGAGCCCAGCCTGATACTGCGTGGCTCAATCTCCTCGACCAAGGATGGAACCGAGATATTGTTTTAGAGGAGGCCAAAATGTTCCCTCAACTTCGACTACAGGTGTGCATTTGTATTCTTCTTTCCTTCCAACTCAGACCCACAAATGCATACATGTTATACCCAAGCTCATAAAATTAGGAAAACATCTTATTCAGGAGTCTATTACAAACTGAAAAACCAATGCCCAACAAATATTAAATCCCATTCTTCAACCTTGCATGAAATGTTTACCTTGCATCCCCTAACCCTACGCCCTGCCCCAGAATGGAAACTGTTGCAAGAATTCAATACAGCTTGCTGGATTGCACATCAATAGTTGGATACTGTTTACAAATGAAATGAGCTACCAAGACAACCGGTTCCAATTCGGGCCTCTGCCGAGCCAGACACTATGCTTTTCTCCTTGTATAAGCCCACAAGGGGATTGATTGTTTTTCCATGTTCTTTATGTATTTTTCAAATTTCTACCTCTTCAGGTTTTGACCCTTCGACTAAGATTGGTATAATTCCAAGCCTTGCCAATCCATTTAAGCTGTGCAAGTAGAACGAGAGTAGGATTTCAGTCTAAGACCAATGGCTGTCAGTTACACCAATTGACAACTAGAACAAATACACAGTCAGTTGTGTCAATCAACAATTGGTCTGAGCTGCCAACAAATCAATGGCAGTTGATACGGTGATCAGTAGTTAATTTTATTAGTTTTTGAAGCGTCTTCAAAAAAATATTATTAATTCAATAGAAGTGTATACTTGGTAGCAATTTTACGAGAGATAGTAGCGGGTGCTCTACCCACAAGCAAAAGCAACAAAGCCCTAGAAATGACACAGCTCAAGATTGCCAAAATTACAAAACCTAAAGGCACACAAAGGCAGTATGCCCGATTAAAGGCACATGACTCAACTAAGAACCCACAAGTATGTAAGTTAGTGATCCAAAAAATGAATCTGAAATGCCCAATTCTATGTATTCTCTGTATTTGGTACTTGCTCTACAGGTTCTCAGCTTATTCTTTCTTCATGAGATGGTTTAGTCAGATTGGGGGTGATCCGGACACCTTCGAATGATGTTTCAGGTCATTGTTGATATGTTTGGGGGATTTCTCAGTTGACGGTTACGCAACTGCCCGTCTGCGTTAAGCGGCGGTCCTGTGTGGGACGGTTCCAAAATTTCGGATCTCAACAGTTGCAAATGTTTGAGCTTCCCAATCGATTCGTTTCGCCTTTCCATCCATCCCTGAGCAGAGCAACTATAAATACAAGGTTTTAGAAGCATTCAAGCAAGTGATTTTGGGTGAATTCTATTGCAAGCAAAGGGAGAATTTAGAGTTCTTTCTTGTTTTGTTCATTTGAGAGGAGTTCTTCATTGTTGAGAAGTTGTGAGCAAGTAGATACAATTAGGAGTGAGAATCTTTCTTGAAGGCCAATTATTGGCAGTAAGTTGTATTATTGGAGAATTACATAGTGAAGGTAAGCAAATTCGCTTACCCATTGGAGTTTTTCCACATTGGGTTTCTCCAGGATAAATCTTGTCTCCTTTGTCTCTCTTTTCTTTGTTTTGCAGTATAGTTGTGGTTAATTGTTATACATTATATTGGTTAATAAAGAACTTAGCATCTTTCATTCACTTTCACAAACACATGATTTGTTTATTGTTAAAGTTAGACAATTTATGGATCAAATTGGTATCAGAGCAATTAAGCTTTCAGTTTTTGTGTGGTTAACTTGTGTTGATATTGCATTCAAATGCCCCTTACCTGAAAGGGAAAAGAAAGTGGTGAAGGTAGCCTTATTTCTTTTGAAGCAGAGATTTATACAAGGAAGTGGAAGCAAGGAATTTGAGAGATGGCTCGTAGAGAAGATGCAGATGATAGCGGAGAAGAACGTTTTTGCAAGTTGGAGGCAAATGTGGCAAGTCTGTCCAAGGATATGGGCAATATTTCCTTGTCCATAGGGAAATTGGAGTCCATCATGGGATTACGTGTGGAGAAACTAGGTGTTCCAAACGAGACACCAGAAGCCTGTGAAGAAGATGCTCGTGAGTATGAAGAAGAGCAGCCCCGTGCCATTCCTACACCTCCACCTTTCAAAGTAGAAGCCAAGATAGAAATTCAGCCTTATGATGGAGACGTGAATGCTGAGAAGCTAGATCACAGGCTATTTCAACTGGAGGTATATTTCAGTTTGCATCAAATTAATGAAAGTCAACAAATTTCTTTTGCTTGGTTAAAATTGACCAATCATCTTTTAACTTGGTTTGAAAGTTATGTTCATTCATTGGTTGTTAAGAAGCTTCCTCCAATTACTAAGTGGGATGATTTTAAGAACTAATCAAGAAACAATTTTATCCTATTTGTTATGAGGAAGAGAGGTCCATGTATTGGCAGTATCTCAGGCAGAAGCAAGGCCAGAATGTGCAGGAGTACACTAGTGAGTTTCGGAAGAAAGTTGTCTAGATGGGAAAAGATGTAGCTGACTGGGACCTATTGATGAAGTACATTGGTGGTCTCCATATCCACTTGAGAAGACCAATTTTCTTGGCCAAGCCGGCAGACGTAGATGAGGCTTGTACACAAGCTTACTACATAGAGATGGACAAGAAAAAGAGTTCATTTACTTCTCAACATGCTTTGAACAAACAAGGTGACACCAAGCAGAAGGATAAAGGAAAAGGAAAGGGTAAGAAAAATGCTACTTCTACTTTTAAAAAGGATACTAAAGTTTATTGTGGGCATTTTTTATGTTGACACTCATTCTGAGGAAAAATGTTGGAAGCTCCACCCGGAATTACATCCCTTCAAGAACAAGAATAATAAGAAGAAGGCCATGACTGCCCTCCAGGGAGAGGAAGTGTTTGGCAGGGAGGAGGTGGATGAGACTATGTGTTGTGCCTCCATCCGTAGAGAGGTATGTTTGGGTAGCAACAATGTTGTTCAAGAAAATGAACTAACGAAGCTTTTTCATTTAAAAATTCAAGTGAAAAAAACTAAGGTGGATGCTCTTTTTGATACATATTCTCAAGCTAATTTGATTAGTAAAGAGTTAGTGGACAGGCTAAAGTTGGAAACTTACAATCACCCAAGTCTGTACTCATTAGGTTGGGTAAAGAAAGGTGTAGACAACAGGGTTACCAAGCAATGCAAGCTTACATTTGTTATTGATCAAATTTTCATTGATGAAATTATTTTGGATGTTGTTCCTCTTGATGTGTGTGGCGTAGTGTTTGGCAGTCCGTATTTGTATATCAGATATGCCATCTTCATGAGAAGAGCCAACTAGTACTGTTTGGTGAAGGATGGTAAAAGCTACGTCATTTCAGCCTTTGTAGGAGACTCGAAGATTTCGTTGATAAGTGCCACCGAAGCCTGAAAACTTAATGCTAGTGGGAGATTTTTTTTACTTCTTCTAAGGGATAGACAAGTTGAGGAAGTTATCTCTGAGACCACTCATAGTATAGTTACTAACAAAGACTAGAAGCAGATGGGAGAGTTTATTCATCAATTAAGGAAGAGCCTATGGGGCTGCCCCCGGATAGGCCAATTATGTAGTCATTACCCGATGGTCCGCTTCTAGACTTGGGATTCCACATGCAGTCCATGTAGGATGCCTACAAAAAGAAACAATAATTACAATCTTTGTTTGAGAAAGCACACGCTCTAGGGGTGGTTGGTCACTCTGGTGTGACAGAGATTGTTGAGCACTTACTCAGGTATGCTTTTTGGCCAAACATGCGTATAGAAGTTGCTAACATTGTCACGAGTTTTGTTTCATGCAGTGAAGTGGAGTTGTGGTTATTATCGGTTTCTTCCTGACCATGTGTAAGTTTCTCCTTGGATTTTATGGACAATTTACATACTTTTAAAAAATGTTATGATGATATTTTTGTGGTAATAGATCAATTTTGTAAAGTGGGTATTCACATTCTTTGCAAGATGACCAGTGATACAATGGAGTTGTTTGTTGCTGATGTGTGGGTTCATTTTGGTTTGCCTAATTCTATTATGAAAGACAGGGACTCACTGTCCATCGGTGATTTTTGGTCTATATTGTGGGAGAAGATGGATACTAAGAGGTCTATCGCATGTCATCCACATCCAGATGAGAAGATAGAGGTGGTAAGCCATACCTTGGTCCATTTTATGAGAGATCCTAGGACTTTGAGGATGGGATATACCCAACAACCTTATGACAAGGCAGTTCCTACTTCTACTAGTAAAACACTTTTCGAGACATGTTTTGGTGATATTCCTATGAGTGCAGTTGATGTTGTTTTGAGATTACCATATAGAAACAACGGAAAAGTGGGACTGAAAGTCCACAAAGATGATATATTCATTAGAACAATCCGGCAGATACACCTCCAGGTGCAGGAGTGGTATTCTAGAGAAGATGTGGGGAAGAAATTTCCTCACCGCTTTAGTCCTTGAAGCTTTTAGGGACTTAAAAGCTTCAAATTGGGGAGGTATGATCCAAAAAATGGATCTGAAATGCCCAATTCTATGTATTCTCTATAGTTGGTATTTTTTCTACAGGTTCTTAGCTTATTCTTTCTTCATGAGATGGTCCAGTTAGGCTGGGGGTGATCCGGACACCTTTGAATGATATTTCGGGCCATTGTTGTTATGTTTGGGGGATTCCTCAGTTGACTGTTACACAACTGCCCCAGTGGTTACGTAACCGCTGCTTTGTGCAGAGCGGCGGTTATGCAACCGCTGGTCTGCGTTAAGTGGTGGTCCTGTGCGGGACAATTCCAAAATTCAGGATCTCAACAGTTGCAAATGTTTGAGCTTCCCAATCTATTCATTTCGCCTTTCCATCCGTCATTGAGTAGAGCAACTATAAATACAAGGTTTTAGAAGCATTCAAGCAAGTGATTTTGGGTGAATTGTATTGTGAGCAAAGTGAGAAGTTAGAGTTCTTTCTTGTTTTGTTCATTTGAGAGTTCTTCATTGTTGAGAAGTTGTGAGCAAGTAGATACAATTAGGAGTGAGAATCCTTCTTGAATGCCAATTATTGGCAGTAAGTTGTATCATTGGAGAATTACATAGGGAAGGGAAGCAAATTCGCTTACCTAGTGGAATTTTCCCACATTGGGTTTCTCCAAGATAAATCTTGTCTCCTTTGTCATTCTTTTCTCAGTTTTGCAGTATAGTTGTGGTTAATTATTACACATTATATTGGTTAATAAAGAACTCAGCATCTTTCATTCACTTTAACAAACACATGATCTGTTTATTGTTAGAGTTAGACAGTTTACGGATCAATTAGGGCTCTAGTCATGAAGATTATTGCTACAACCAAAGTTGCTGCTAATAACAAGGTTAATCATGTGCCCACGATTCCAAAGACAACCCATCACAAAAAGGGACAAAACGAAGTGATCATTTAAGTACCATATTGGTAGACACTTTTCATCCTTGTAGTAAGAAACACGCCAGCTGAGTACTACCAAACATTAAAATGATCTGATTTTTTTTCCAAGTTTCTAAAGTTTAGAAACGAAAATTTAATATTAGAAGTATTTAATAAAAATCATTAAAACTAAAATATCAATAATTAAATATTTAAAATTTAAATATTAAAAAAAAAATGATTGATTTTAATTAAAAAATAAAAAAATATGTATATGTAGAAACCTGATTTCCCATGCTCAACCTTGTTCAATCCATTTCTCATTGCGTGTCCTTTGCTGTCATGTTTCGTTGTTTCTCGTTTCTTGCAACGTAGCTTTCCATTGACAACAAAGATCTTCCATAATAAAAGTACCATACAAGTATTTGGTAAGAGCCTTTCCATAGGATGCATGGCCAAAATTCGACACAGTAAAATTCTTTTGTGTGTATTATAAAACAATATGGAGGTTATTATATAGCCATAACTTCCTACAAAATAGGAAGTTATACTAACAAATAGTTCGCAAGCTTACAAGTAACCTGCTAATAGATTTACGGGTATAACAAACTAACATAAGTGAACTAACAAACTAGTAAGACTTATTTATCACACAGTAAATATAAATAGCTCATATAATGTGAGCACTAGAATATTAATTCCTAACATTCCCCCCTTAGTGCGAACATGGGGAAAACCTGTCTTGTATTGCAACGTGCCGCTTCGTAGCTTGCTCATGATCTGGATGGTTTCTAGGACAATACCAACAACCACTAGATGTTTTTCCAAGTGGTTAACCAACAACCACACAACGGATGGTTTTTAGGACAGTACCAACAACCTCTGGATAGTTTTTTTAGTGGATTACCAACAACCACAATATCATGATGCTACAGTAGTATCATCGGCTCTCATCACATTCTTCCTTTAGGAGATTACATAGGAAACAACTTGCTTATCACAACACTAGAACAATAGAACATATATTGAAAAGATTTCACATTACCACCTCTAAGAATCACAATGTTCTTAGCTGTAGCCACTGCTATTGATCATTGCCACTCGATCTCAATCAGTATAGGAAACTGCCACTGCCACTGGAAATGGAACATTTGTGTCATGTTCCCCCCCACAATGTGAAATTTCCACCCATAAACAATGAGAAGCAAACTGTATCGAAGTACATACTACTGCCCAGATTTTGCTTGTTAGATCTTGCTGCACATGGTCACCATTACAAGTGAACGTATTCAAAACTGGACCATCTTCCAGTGAAGTACGACAATCAGAGGATCATGTCAGTCAGAGGATCACTGACAGTCATCTGCGCTCCAACACAACTCTTTTTCCAACATCCAAAACCACACAAAATAGGAACTCTGAAAAGAAACACATTGCAAAAATTGAAAGTAAATACTCACACCACAATAATGTCACCACAACAAAATGTGGCCCCGTCATTGGTGACTGACGAGAGGTCGCTGATCGACCTCTAACCTCCGATGCCTCTAGCCTCCGATCTCATGTTGTTGGTTCAACCTAATTTGATCATGTAGCTCATTGTACAATTTATCCCCACAAGATAGACGTCGCATACAAACAAAAATGCGTCCAATTATTGAAAAGTGAGGCAATTTTTTTTATTTTTCAAAATTTTGACTCTGACACAAATATCCTAAAATCACCTATTTGATTGACAATGACTTTCAATACACGATAGATGGATATAAGACACTTAAATGACGAATCTTTGAGAGATACGACTTCTTGCTTTCTCCGTTAACTACATACATCAATTTACACTCTATACTGTAGTGACTCTAAAATGTAATGATAAATGACTATATTTTGACACAAACTTAATTAACAATGACGACTCATTTAAATGACATTTAATAAAGACCACAAAACATATTGACTTACTGATGAGGTCATGTTTAACAGGCATAGACCACCAATATGTAGATGTCTTGATTTCGATGCAGCTGAGAGAAAAGTCTTGTTATACATGCCAAGTTTGACTTTGAGATGCTAAATTACTGCAGTGAAGTTTTAAGACTTTGTTACTACGAATTTCCATGCATGATTCTGCTTTAGTGGTCGATTGAATCGATTTGGAGCAGATATTGACCGAGCCAATAAAGTGATAGAGCAGGGGTTTACAAAGCAATATTGTCAATACAAAACAACTCAGGGTCGAACCGGTACCACACAGAGCCGTGCAGTTCTTGGTTTATGATGCTCGACGGGATGAGTGGTTGAGGGCGAGCTCCGAGCTACCATGGAAGTCGAGGTGAATAATGACCCGTTACTTTGGAAGATTTGTAACTACAACAGAGATGAATAGAAGATCCAATCGATTGATAGTGCCGTTGAAATTCTAGAAAACAGAATCACCAGAAATACACAAGATCAGATTAGATCAAACTGTTAGTAGAAGCTTTAGATAACAACACCATATGTGAGGATTGAACAAACAAGGAACACAGCCAAACGATAGTGTGGAGATCGATGTGTTGTGGGCCAAGAAGGAGACTGCTATGTGTGTATGAACTGTAGAATTATCACAAAAGAAAATATATCACATAGATTTGAATACTATTGTGATTAGCTGTGCATTTGCATTTCTGGTTGCTGCCGTCTCAGGTGCCTACTATGCAAATTCCTATTTCTGTGTGTTTCCCTTGATTTGAATGCCATTTCCTTTCTTAGAACATAGTCATTCCCATTACACCTCCTCCGATCCATGATGCAATGGTGAACAGTAACAATAATCAGCTGTCAAGGACTGTTTTCATACCGAAAATAAATACGTACTTGACTAAATCACTTCCCAAAGGACTCTCATGGTGACAAATCTCGAGGAGTATAGTCTGCAAAAATTCAGATCTATGTGGACAACATCACAGAAAACCTTGTTCTGTAGCTATTCTAAAACCAAAACAATAATATGCTCATCGGACAGGACAATTGCAAAGCATGAAGAATGCCCCTCACACACTCTCACACATATCTCATCGGTCTGATACCAAATATTTGCTAAGAGCCTTTCCACAGGATGCACAACAAAAATTCGACACAATAAAATTCTTGTGTGTATTATAAAACAATATGAAGGTTATCATATAGCCATAACAATAGATAAACAATTTCCTACAAAATAGGAAGTTATACTAACAAATAGTTCGTAAGCTTACAACTAATCCGTTAATAGATTTACGGGTATAACAAACTAACATAGGTGAACTAACAAACTAGTAAGACTTATTTACCGCACAGTAAATATAAATAACTCATATAATGTGAGCACTAGAATATTAATTCCTAACAAGAAGTAGCCATAGTAATATCACAAGGCATAAGACCCCATTGAACGAAAAGGTCTTCCTTTTTTGAGCTTCCACACACATAAAATTAGATATGTTTTGCACTTAAATGGAATGCTGGCAATGGTGATCACACATTCATACCAAGAGAAACGATGTGCAATATGTATGCGTTACCAAAATGAGGCGTTGCACGATTTTTTGAGTTGCTAAAGTATTTCGACTTTGCATAGTTGCCATAGCTGAGAGACATACACTGTCATGAAATTACGTAGATAGATAAAGTGAAATCAAAGCAATGGATCACAATAAATATCACGAGTAAAATAATAAACTTGCAATAAGAAGACCAAAATAGAGCAGGTCCACACATATATTTGAAAACACAACAAAATATTGGAAATTTGTGACCAAGCCACTTCAAGGGGGCAACCTCACAACCTTACATTAAGAACAAAATTTGCAGTATGATGATTCAATACCAACCACTACCTCCTATATATACCGTACTTAGCCTATGGATACAAATTCCCTCAATTTCGACT
Organism: Taxus chinensis; assembly: GCA_019776745.2. Taxonomy (NCBI): domain Eukaryota; kingdom Viridiplantae; phylum Streptophyta; class Pinopsida; order Cupressales; family Taxaceae; genus Taxus; species Taxus chinensis. Next base: position 896,321,307 of record CM034146.1, read on the forward strand.
ACAAGCATGCATGTGTATTGTTCTTTCCTTCCATCTCAGTCCCACAAATGCATACATGTTCATTACGATATATACCCAAGCTCACAAAATGAGGAAAACATCTTATTCACGAGTCTATTACAAACTGGAAAACCAATGCCCAACAAATATTAACTCCTATCCTTCAACCCAAAAATGTAAAAAACAGTGTTTTAATGAAATATTTACCCTGCATCCCCTAACCCTATGCTCTGCCCCAGAATGGAAACTGTTGCAAGAATTCAATACAGCTTGTTGGATTGCACATCAATAGTTGGATAGTGTTTACAAATGAAATGAGTCACCAAGACAACCGGTTCCAACTCGGGTCTCTGCCGAGCTAGACACCAATCTGGTGTACACAAGGGGATTGTTTTTCCATTTTCTTTATATATTTTTCAAATTTATACCTCTTCAGGTTTCAACCCTTTGACCAAGATTGCTAAAATTCCAAGCCTTGTAAATCCATTTAAGTTGTGCAAATAGAATGAGAGTAGGATTTCAGTTTAAGACCAATGGCTGTCAGTTACCCCAATTGACAACTAGACCAAATACAGAGTCAGTTGTGTCAATCAACAATTGGTCTGAGCTGTCAACAAATCAATGGCAGTTGATATGGTAATCAGTAGTTAATTTTATTAGTTTTTAAAGGATCTTCAAAGATATTATTATTAATTCAACAGAAGTGCATACTAGATAATGATTTTACGAGAGATAGTTACTGGTGCTCTACCCACAAGCAAAATCAACAAAGCCCGAGAAATAACACGGCTCAAGATTACAAAAATTACAAAACCTAAAGGCAACCAAAGGCAATATGCCCAATTAAAGGCACATGACTCAACTAAGAACCCACAAGTATGTTAGGGCTTTAGTCATGAAGATTACTGCTACAACCAAAGTTGCTGCTAATAACAAGGTTAATCATGTGCCCACAATTCCAAAGACAACCCATCACAAAAAGGGACAAAACGAAGTACCATATTGGCAGACACTCAAAGGTAGTATGCCCGATTAAAGGCACATGACTCAACTAAGAACCCACAAGTATGTAAGTTAGGGCTTTAGTCATGAAGATTACTGCTACAACCAAAGTTGCTACTAATAACAAGGTTAATCATGTGCCCACAATTCCAAAGATAACCCATCACAAAAAGGGACATATGGGGCAGAAAAATGCGCCCTCACCCTAGCATGACAAGTGGCGATCATTGATTGCTCGGTGGAGGAGAGAAAAAAAGTAAGCAAAGGCACTCGGGGGTTGAGACCGGGTCATATGAAGATCCATGGCAAGGGCTGGGATGGGGCGCATTTTTTATCCCAATTGTCCCAAAGGTTTGGGACAGATGGGGTAGAAAAATGCGCCCTCACCTAGGAGTGACAAGTGGCAGAAGGTGATTTGACGAGGCGGAGAGGGGAAAGGGCTGAACAATGGCTTGCGGACCCTGTCCAAGGTCATGTGGAAAACCAAGAGTTAAAGCAAGCATGGCGTGCATTTTTGTGTCCCAACTGTTCCAAAGGTTTGGGACAAATGGGACAGAAAAGTGCGGCCTCACCCTAGTATGACAAGTGTCACTTTGTGATTGTATGACAGAGAGGGCTAGAAAGAGGTGAGAAGGAGCTTATCTTTCATTTCAGAGCTTCACCAGGGTCACATCATGGTCCAGAGGGCTTAACAGGGTTTGGGCGCATTTTTGTGTCCCAATTGTCCCAAAGGTTTGGGACAGAAAATTGCTCCTCATTCTAGGAGTGACATGCGTCTACTTGTTGAAATGACTAAGTCCCGAAAGCTTACCTTGAGGAGAGCCTGGAAGACAAAGTTTCTGGAGCTCTAGGAGGACTTTTTGGGCACTTCTTTATATGAATTTGACTCCAAACAACCTTCTGAGATGAATGGGATGTGTCTCATGATCTAATTCTGCCTGCAACCTCCTCAAATAGCCTTTTTTCTCGGGGCTGCAGGGTGCGCCTGCCAAAAATGGTTTGTGGAAAGAAGTGCCTTGGTCTTGTGAAAAATCTGAAAGCACCATCATTTAGAGCATTGAATTAGCTTTCCAATGATATTTTGTTTGACCTCTAACTCTTTACAGAGCTCCCGAAATCATCTTCTGAAGCTTAGGTACTATTTTGAACTGTAAGCTCCTCCACCTTCAAAAACCTACTTTCACCGAACTTGCCCCTAAACCTTCAATTCTTTTCTAAACTTTCCTAAATCACTTGCAATATGTTCTTGGCTCCTCAATACCATTTCTTGATGAATTTGGGCCTTCAAATTTACTTTAGGAGGTGCACACCTGTCTCAGAAAGGTTAAAAATAGCCATTTCTAAGTCTACTGAAGAATTTGCCTCGATAAGCAATGTATCGAAAGAACTTCATGAACTTGCTTTCACATTTCAAATATATGGGCAAGGTTATTACAACACATATGAGGACTTGGAGGATTGGGATAGGCATGACACATAGGGAGAACTGATTTGAAGAAGTGCTCAGGAGGGTTTATAAGCAAAAAAATTGACACTAGGGTAAAGTTGTCATGTTTTCAACTTGAATTTTTCCCTTGCAAAAACACATGACAACACATATGAAACCCTACTTAGATGGGTGGAACATGTTATTTACATTGCATGAGCGCCTTGCAACCGTTTACATCCTTTCATGCTTCCATACTTAGTATCTAGACCCCTAAATGCAACAAGAAAATTTAAATATTCAAATAGTGGATTTTGGAGGGAAAACCCAAAATGACCTTATTACACCCATGGAGGGACCCAAATAAGTTGGAATGCATACAAAAACACTAAAAATGACCTCATAAACCTATTTCAAACCAAAATTGCTAGAAAATTAAAATTTGTTAATTACATTTATGATGCTCCTGCATCACCTTTGTACATTCTAATTGGAAGTAGACTCACCCTAACTGTTTAGCTACATCTAAGATAGATTTGCATTGGCATAAAAAATTACTTGCATATAGTTACGTTTCTTAGACTTGAGCCCGGTAACAATAAGTTTTTCCCACGAACGAGATCTCATATCCTATGAAAATTTAGTGTACCAAGAAAAGACGGTTCCCATTGAGAAGAAACCAAACGTTATCTTAGATGCTTTTTCCCTTCCAATATTGATGATTTCTAGGAAAGGGGTGGCATTGTAAGTTTTTTTTCAAATTAGAGGTGTCCTGTTTCTTGAGTATAATAACAGCGGTTTGTATATTTGCTAGTTTATGAGGACGTAGGATGACCATTCTATCACTATCCTAATGTACACGCCTTTTTTCTTTCTTACAATGCTATCATGCTCTGTCATCATTTATTAGTTAGTAATACCACATTTTAATTGGTCATATGACTGGCCTCTTAAATTTGTAGATTCAAAAAAATGACTACCACTTTTAATATAATGTTGCATCTTTCAAATTTATTATATGTTTTGGCCTTTCAAATTTGTGTATTAAAATAATTAGCACTTTTGATATAATGTTGCATCTTTGTGATTTATTACGTCTCTTAATTATTTTTTCTTTTCTTTCAAATGAATACCATTGGATGAAACAAGGTGAATGGAAGCAATAAGATAACTTCCATAAAAATTTAAAATGTGCACCAACTTTCGCTTCAAATGTGTCTGTAGGAGGAATCAGAGCAAAGGCCACATAAAGTTAGTTTTTATTTGGATAAGGAGGAAGTGCCAAAAGTTCAACAACAACTATTGTCCAGATTGCAAAGAAGACAGGTCAGGTTTGCGTATATGCTTCTGAAGTCTTCCTTACATCTTAAAATTTCCTCCAATATAATATAACAAAATGTTGAGTTAAGCCTATTGATTTATCCTGTTAGATTTAAACTTCTTTTTGGCTTAACATGTAGCCTGATTTTACTATTTAAATGCTGGTATGTGTGTGTTAAATCTTTGATGGCTTGGTTTGCTTCTATCCCAAATTCCCAGTTACTCTGTTTTAATAAATAGCGACAATCACTCAAGTATAAACCTGGCAGCCCCCCCTTCTATTGTATGGCTTCTATTAATGCATTCAATCTTGTTAAGTTTTGCTCCTTATTGTTTTTCTTCATAGATTAAGGGATATCAATTTGTGGGTGGCTGCCTGCTGATATACAGAAAGTTCAAACTCTGTGAAGACTAAGCTAAACCTCTAAACTTCAGAATCAGCATTACAAGAAAAGGATCTATCAGGAGCATATGTTCATCTATACCCGAAGGAGGGCAAAGATCAATAAGCATTATCCTGTACGTCTCCATAGATTTAACATGATTGTATGCTGGTGGCAAACTGCCATATAGACTGCTGCTGCTGGCCAACTTTCAAATATACTGCTGTTGGACTCAATCTACCATATATATTTTAGTTAGTATAGAACCAAAAAGCAAAATTAGAGCCATCTCCTATAAAACCATAGATGAAACAAGATAGCATAAATATTAAAGGCTCAATATGTTGCTGGTAATCATATGCTATAACGTATACCGAACTGTATTATAATGTCCCCTTTTCCAAGCTAGTCACTATGGAAGACCGTATGCCCATTCCTCCTCTTGTGGGCATCAAGGAAGGGGCAAAGGAGGGGAACTTGCCATGGTTGTAAGTGATGTACCTTAGTAATTAATTATTTTATTTACTAATCGTGGCATTGGAATGGTTCGACTAGGGGAAAGAAGACTTGTCAAACAAAGCAAGGAGAATTTCTATTTCTTCATTAGGAGGTTGGTCTTCTTAAGTGAAAATTAAAAAGTGCATTAGGAGTCGGCCATGAAGGTGGGGCTTCTAGCCAAAGGAGGGGTACTAAAGGAAGTTCGAATGGAGAGGAGGATTATCATCTTTCATCTATTTAGACATTTCCTTGGAGTTGGAACTAGTGTAGCTTTTATTCTCGCCATTGAAGGAAGAAAAACCTTCATTGGTCACCTATTGAGGACAAAACCCTTCAATAGGATCACAATTGGGGATGGAAACACTCATTTGTGCATTGGTGGCTTCATATGAAGGTCACAAGTGAGCTTTAAGGAGGATTTCATATTTATTTCTTCACTTCTAACCCTTAGCGACTTGCTTGGGTGAAGGGGTTGATATCATCTAGGGCATTTTTAGACAATTTGAGTTGATACTATTGTTCTTCATATTTTATAAGGCTGGAATCTACAATTTGGTGATTTTTGGAGAGGTTTATGAGCTATTTTTAGCCCTTGTTTGTGGCTGCCCTACTGCTGTCATAAAATAAATTGCAGTTGAGTGCAATCTCTCATTTTCTCGATTATTTTGATGTAATTTGAATTTTGGATGGATAAATATTGCCGTGCTTGAAATCATTATTTAGAAGCATTTATTGCATGGTTGTATGATGATTTGGAGTGCCCATACAGTTCGCTGCCCTAAAGGACTGATTATTGATTGCTTGAATAGGGTTAAAGTGTGTTTCCAGTCATTTTCAGATTGATGCTTGTTGGTTGGTGTATTTTCAGATTTGATTCATTTGGGGTTGTGGCCAAACCCTTATTTCAGTTTTTTCCCTAGAAAGGGACATTACACGTATACAGAACAAAAGATAAAAATAAAATCAAACTTCCTCCTATTCATTCTGGTTCTCCTTTGAAAATTATTGTTCACTATATAATTATCCGAAAACAATATCCTGATTCCTGAGTAAGCGTGATAAATCCCTCTGAAAACACACATCAGTATCTAAGAAGTAACTTACACAAACAACAAAGATAAACGAAGGAGGCACCCGCAAAAAACAGATTGCTTTACTTCTAGAATGAGCTCTCTATATACAAAAAACAAAGGCTTGCACACATCTATTGACAAAGCTATCATTGTTGATTTCAAAACCATCTGCTCGGGTATGTTGCTCCAGACAGGGAAAAATGGTCTCGTAATATAGTTGTAGTTTTATCAAAAATAGAGCTAACAAGTGGCTATCCTCAGGTGAGAATAGGTGTTTGGAGTGTGAAAAATGAATTCTCCATGTAGTTGTAACTTGTAAATATCTTGAATATGCATAAAGAATTCAAAGCTTTTACATAATACACATAATATATGTATATTGCACCTTTATAGATGATGGTTTGGATTAGTGCTTGAACTTAGGAAGGGAAGTCCATGTTAAGGTCCTATATATGGACAAAAGAAGCAATTTTTCAAAAGCTTAGTAATATAAACTCTCAACAACATAATAAGACAAAATAACTATCTTTTGCAAACATAACATAATAAGACAATAGAAGTAAACAATGAATGTGGGGTAAACATTCACTTTGTTTGACTTAGATGACCTAATGTTCCTAGAAGCATAATTCTTTTTTGTTGGCTAGATTTTCTGCATAACTTAAAACCTAGGCAGTCATGAGATAAATCTCTCTCATTACCGGTGAGGCTCCCGTATAAGATTTTGTCAATTATATTTTCTAATATCTATCCGTTGGTTTTACTTTAACCGCGTAGCTCATGCACCATAGCTAGACAATTTTGCAGCAAACAGCTGTAAGAAATATGTGCAGAAGAGGAAAATAATTGAATGCGTGCAGAAAAGAAAGAAGATGTATAGCGTAACCAATAGTTGACAGAGTTGGTCACATGCACATAGACGAAACAAATAGATCTTGAAATGCAAAATTCAAAGCAAAGGAAAGTTTCAAATCCAGATTTAAGATAACACAAAGTTTATGCAAAGATCTAAAAAGCAATAAGAAACAAATGCACCGTTGACACAAAGTTCTCCGGAAATCTGCCTCCTCTTTATTCCTTAGCTTTCAGAAAGATATTAAGGGTTTCAACTCAAAGTCTGGAACTCAAGAATGCTGATTACAAATTCCGATTCTTTAACCTGTAGGCTCTTCCTCTATTTATAGTGTATAGAGGGCAATTACAAATAGGAAACTTCAACTGAACTATAACATGTGGAAGTTGTCAAGGAAACACTTGACAATCTTTCTCCTAGAATTCCTCTCTAAGTGACATGCATATGAAGTTTAAGTCAAAGTTGTGCACATCTGCCACTTATTTTAGAGAACCTTTTCAAATAACTTAAAGTATTGACTTTTAAACCAACAACTTTAATCTCACAATTTCATACGGGAACATAAGAAATAAGAAAAGAAAGAAGAGAAGAAAGAAGATCTGCCAGCTGTAAAACCCTATTCTTTCTTTTTGTTTTGATATTGAATATACTTGTCGAACATGTAATTCAACATTTTCCCATCTATTGCCAATATCACCACTGGTCGTGCCGGGATTTTCAGGCAATTGAGCTGTGACTGGAAACACTGAGGCTTGAATAATCCCGCTACTTTTAATTGCCCGCATGAGAGATGTCCTTTCGGCTCTGGATCTGTCAATTAAATTAGTGATGGTTTCAGGGCCTATGTCTATATCAGTGATGCTAGCAAATCTGATAGATATGAATGAATCTGCTGATCCTTCTCTTTCGTCATGCTTCATCATGCCTGGAACAATCTTTGTCTGAGCTCTTTTTCTTTTAATTCTGCTGGAATCCGTTGCAAGTGGATTAATTTGTGCAGATCTGGCAATTTCTTCAGTTTCGGAAGATATATTCAATGTATCTGACATTGATTTGAACTTCCTTTCACTTATATGAGCACCTGTGATGGATACCTACAATTAATTCAGACAAAGATGGAATCCAGAGCATAAGCACTTGATTTTTATCACCAAAATCTGCCTATAAAGCTTGCTGCCCTAAAATTTGAGGCTTCGCTTGCATGCAAAGCAAGCAAAAATATTATTTATTTCACCTGGGCACATATACCAACATGCAGATACTCAGAATGACAAAAATTAGGCTATTCCAACCCTAGGTGCCAAAATTGGAAGCTTCTCGACAGTGGAAAATAATCTTTAATGCAAAATGCCCCTTCCTTTGGCGCCAAAACTTGTCTGGGCTGCAAACTTCATCAAAAAGAATTAATTGCTTCTCCCTCATGGCGTCCCATGCTTATATAGCCATTTGCATGCTAATTTTAATAATTGTCTTTCCCTATTTTTGGCAATTTAATTAATTAAAAACCATGTTTCTTCTTCCAATTTGGGCGCCCAATTCTGCATGCTCTACTTGCTTTTTAATAAATTTATTTTATTTATTTTTAGCATGCATCCTGACTTCTCTTTAGCTCATCCACTTGCATTGACTTTCCTTCTATTTATGGCGCCAAACTTAGCTAGAAATACTATTAATAAATATCATTAATTACATGTATTAATGCCAAGGTGGGTCGCACTTTTTTGGCAAGGGAAGTTTCTAAAAATAGGAAGTCAAAGCAATGTGAATTTCCACCCTGCACTAGCAGCTCCAAAAATCCCATCTTCAACTTAAGTGATTTGACTTTCATAATGAGAATTTTCGCCCTGCATTGTAGGTAAGAAATTCCCGCTTGCTTGCCACTGCCAAAATTCCCATTGCAGCTTAAGTGATTTTGATTTGATGGGAAAAAGTAACCTGCTAGGCAGACAAGAAATTCCCACCTGCCTGCCACTGCCAAAATTCTCACTGGCAGCTTAGATTTATTATCCCAAAAAGTGTGACTTGCCTAGGAGACTTTTTCTGCTTAAATTCTTCTTTTTTGGTCATAAGTCAGCACTTCGTGATTAATTTCCACCATTGTTGAGGCCATAAATGACTTCCAGATGTTCTAGGCAATTAAACATGGTATACAGAACAAAGAACGGATTAAGGGGAATTTAACAGACAGACCACAGAGAAAACCGAAAACAATACAATGAAATAAATAAAAACGAAAAACATTGCCAGAAGTTGTAGACAATTTCTCTGAATTCATTCCTGGTGAAAACCCTATTGAGATGTGAGAATACTGACATGAAAAACTTCAACAGGGTTCAATTGCAACACAATTCACATTAAACGGAAGTTTATTTATTTAATAAACAATTAAATAAAATTCCCACAGACAAAACCTGCCGGAGGGATAAAATGAGTTTTAGCATCTGGGTATTTGTCGAAATTGGCTCATATGATTCATTGAGAATATCTTAACGTATTAGAGACAACTTCAGGCAATAAAGACACAAAAGACCCATTATTTTAAAAAGAACGAATTTTTTTTAGGGCTAGTCCCAGATTTCAGGGTGAAATCTGGGGACACCATTTTTCTTTTGAAACTTACTTAAGTGATGGAATTATTGTCGGTTTCCTTGATTCCTAAGAATTTCCGTGGGTGCAATCACCTCAGCCTCTCATGACCTCTATGTTGCTCCCGCTAGTCTGGTAGTAGTGCCAAAATCTTCAGGGCAGGTAACCTCCCATCTGGAGTCCCTTCCCTAGTCACCTTGGTTAGTTTCATAAAAAATATAACATTCCCACCCAATGTTCATAGGTGGAGCTGAAAACAATGCAGATATGATTTGTTGTTTACATGAATTGAACCACACATGCAGATGCACAAGCACTTTAAGTTTCCATGTAAACAAAATTATGGATTTAATTCATATTGCAACAATTACAGTTCAAGTCATGACAAACTGCATGTTCAAAGGCACAATTCAATACTTTGCCTTCAATATCTAAGGTGAAAAGAGTAATTCCTCCATATCTTCTGTTAGCCTGCCTCCATTTTCATGTTAAGGGGAATAGACAAATACATTAGACCAAACATCCTAGCAGTCTTCTGTTAGTGAGCTCTTACCATTTATTATTGCAATGCTTTTATGCAATAGGGATCAAAATGAAAAGGAAACAACATCTGGAGCATGACATCCCCATGCCGTCAATGAGCTGTTTGCTAGACCAGTACAAGTTGCATCTTTTTAAGTTACTTTTGTATTCCATTTTTTGCAGCATGATCCAAGCTTGTCAACCAAACTACTAACATTCTCATAACTGAAAGACACTTTACCTAACAGATCTGTTCTGTACAACAGTGTGAACTCCACAGGATTTAAACCCAAAGGATTCAGCTGACGGAGTGAGTAATCCCGTCATAATGAAGCCAGCTCTTTTGTCTGTATAGGTATATAATATCAGTTAGAGTCAAAGGAAGGTATATCTGTCTTTTCACTACCCTTCAAACAGGATATCAGTAAATGCTTAGGAGTTAGCACTAAGGGATTCAGCCGGTAGAGCAAGTTGTCATCATGTCATAAAGAAGCTAGCCCTTTCATCTGAATATGTACAAACTATCAGTTAATGTTAAAAGAAAGTATATCATCCTTTTCTCTACCCTCCAAACAGGACATCTGTGAATGGTTAGGACCAGTGCAGATTCAACGAATTGTAATTCACCCAGTCCCCTCAAGCAAGAACTGGTACTAGCAGCAAACAGCTGGCAGTCAAATCAAATACATCCATAGTTTATATGCATAAACAAGTTGCAACAGGAGACTCGTAGAACATTAAAAGACCTTTACTACAATATGCAGCAGTACCAAAGACACCAGAACGTAGAAGTTACATACAATCTGATAGCAGTGAACAGATGAAGAAATACATACGATTCACTCTACTTTCATCCTGCCAGTTCATCATCATAATCCAAGACAAGGCACCCTTAGGATGGTACTCAGGTTTAGACATCATTTTGAAAATACCCAACAGGTGCGAGGTACAACTATAGTTTCACCATGCAGCATGTAGACTCCCTGCCTGGAATAGAGTTACTGCCCAAATGCAGCAGGATGGTACAATGACATCTATGTTTAGGGTACAAAACATAAAGTTTGACCTTTTACACGTCTCAGCTAGATTATAATATACTTGCCCTTGTACAGTACATGTTTTCAATCAATAGCTTGTATCCTTCCTTCTTGTTAGATCAGACTAAGGTTTATAAGCTATTGCTTAAACCAAAGTTGCTAAGCTGGAACTTTTAGACCTTGCAGCTAGATAATAATATACAGCTCCTTGTACAGTACATGCTTTTAATCAATAACTTGCATCCTACCTTCATGTTGGATCGGACTAAGATTTATAACTTAAATCAAAGTTGCTAAGCTGGAAATTTTGATGTCATTGTATATAGGAGGAACGTTGGATTCCTTGTTGTGGGGCTCCACCATGCAGAATGATCTTCTTTTCCTATCTCAACTTTTTCCTTTCACTTGGTGATTGAAAGGGAGAATTCAGAGCAATATACTAAACTCCTCCCAGTTGAAATCTTTTTTATGTGGTTGACATTTTAAAAACAAATCTTTAATTACCCCCTTGCATGTTGTATTTCTGATATACCCACTAGTTTTCATCAGAATCTAGAACTAGAGAAGGTTGATATTATCATGTTTACAGAACCATGTGGTTTACCGAATAGAACCCTCTTGTGCTGTAGCAAAGTCAATTCACTGCAAAATCAATTCTCCGTTGCAAGCTCGATTTATTTTAGAAAAGCCAGTTAACTATAAGATAGCTGATTTATTGCAAAAATATATTTTGAGAGGATTGAAGTTAGTTAAACTTAACTTCTGAGGGATATTTCCTATTAAGATTTTCTTCATAAAAAGTATATCAAACAGAAAACCATGATTTTCTCAGATGCCGCGTATATTTATAACTACGATTAAATTTCAACAAAGAGCAGTGGAGAGCTCTTTGACTCTTCACAGATCAATTACTGCAGATTGATTCTAAAATGCTTTTCACATGACTTCTTTGTGAATCTTATTGTTAGGAGCTAAGAAAAAGAAGACCACCACTTAATCAGACAGGTAAGCATTCTTAAGCTTGTTTTTTTCTTCTCATCACGGGATCCTATGCCTTTAAGCTGGACATGACAACACCTTGTGTATGACTCCATACCTTTACCATATAACAGTTAAGGTGAGCAATTTGGCTACACTTTAGATCCCTTGTGATTGATATGGTCTTAATTACAACATTCTGAATCTGTGGTGACACCATTAACTAATGGACCAGCTAATGTGTGATTTAAGAATCAATGATCAGCTTGAATTATTAAAGGGCGCTATATCTCAAATAGTCAAAGCACAAATGCCTGTAGATATATAATTTTGCATTCACAATAAAGAAATGCAAATTGTACAATACCTATTTCTTTTTTGAAGGTTTATGCACTATGTTTTTTCCTGGAAAAACATGATTGTCTGCTGCAATACTTTAAACTAATGCTTTCCATTTACAATTGCCAGATCCATGTATCTTCATAAGTAAGACCATGATTATGAATAACCAGTGGCATAAGTAACATGAATATGATTTCAATTGCAGAAAACTCAATCAATGTAATCTTTGCCTACAAGGTTTTTAGACTGCAAGATTTAGCGGAATCAATTATTGAAAGGCCATGCTAAAGTATGCTTTAAGAATAAACAAAATGTAGCTCTACCTCATGGTTGAAATTAGAATGTAAATGTTATGACTAATATTATTTTTGTTTTGTGTGCGATCAGCTTGATGTGAAACTGATTTTCAGTGGCGGAATAGCCTTTGATGTGCTTCCCAAAATGGGTGGAAAAGGAGAAGCCCTTGCTTACCTAATGAGAAAAATGAAGAAAGAGGGATGGCTATCCAGGAATGTCCTCGTATGTGGAGACTCGGGCAATGATATAGAATTATTCACTGTTGAAGGAGTTAGTGGAGTGATTGTATGTTTTGCAACTGAACTCTTCCTTCTACATTTCTTTTTCCTCACAGTATTTAGTAAGAGGATGATACCAAAATCAAATAAGACAAACTGTTTAAGTCAAAACTTGTAAAAGCCTCTGCTTAAACATGGCAGCATTGGTGATCTATTTACAAATAGGAAAGACGACTTTAAAAACTAGAAATAAAAGTGGTAAATTATCAACCCTATTAAAGTCAGTAGGTATGTGAAAATAATCATATAATGCATTTATTACAGGGAAGTTCTGAAATATGCAAAGCAAGAAAATTGTAATCTCAAAAATATGCATTTCATGTGAAGGGATAGATCGGCAAAAGTTGATCTGGCTTTCTAGCTATCAGGATCTCTCAGTTACACATTTCTGGAGCAAGATAACTTCTAGAGGCACCTCTACATAAGCTTCGACATCATAGTAATGCACTCATTTGCACTTCTACATGGGCCTAAAGCCACGGGCACATTCCTTGTCACAATTCTAGGTCTTGAGAATCTGCCAAGATCAGAATACCAGGACTTATCTCTGTGAACAAGTGAAAGGCAGAATTCTGTTTCCACCCTCTCTTTCAGCAGTATCCTCATTTGATCTCTAAATGAGCTCAAAGATTTTGCTTAAAGTTCTGCATTCGCATTTAAAATATCCATATGCTTTTGGGGCTCTTGTTTGCTCTTCATTGCTATTTGTATTGATTTCATTACCACCTGTGTTAGTAGTGCACTGCTTTATTTGTCTTATGTTCTTTGTTATTTTGCTTGTAGGATTCTCTCTTTCAGAACTTTCTATTGTCAACTGTTGTATCCTTGAGTCCCTTTGACCTACTTTTGGTCATCTGTGGACATCAATATAATTTCTTTCTTTCTAAACTCCTTAATATGCTCAAAATCCTATCTCAGCCATGTTCCGAGTCTTTCTGCTTAAATAAATGATCAAATAACCATATACGAGTTTCATCTAATTCAAACAGATAAATCCTCTTGCTTAGAATCATTGGCTTCTGTTAGGAGTTTAAATTACTCTCAAGTTCGTCTAGCCAACACCAACAGATCTCTGCAAAGAAAATGTCTGCATACAGAGTAAAATATGCCCAGCTCACAAGAACTAAGGTATGCCATTGAATGAAACATGGCTACATGACAAACAAAAATATGTTAAAAAAATACTTATGTTATTGAATGAAGCATGCGAAACAAATATTTTTTGGCTAATAATTGCAATAAGATGTGTCAATAGTATATGAGCAGATATTATAATTGCAATAAAACGTGTCAATAATATATGAGCTTGTGTCCTGTGGGTGTGACTAAGTGTTAAAGACTGAGTGTTGCCATGATGAAACCTGAGTTCAAATCACCACTGCCGGACATGAGCTGACATGGCATGTGATATAATGTGGGTTCCAAAGCATGTGGGCAGTGTATAAAACCCATGTCCAGGGACTGGGTGCTTCTTTATGTTCCAAGGATGTGGGTCCATAGAAAAATCCTCATTAATAAAGCAAAAAAATAGAAAATTTCAGCTGGAAATTTTTGATAATATCTGGACTTGCAGATAGCCCAAGTACTGAAAAATAGTGGAGAATTTTGGATTGGCAGCACATTTTAGATTTTTTTGATCTACAGCTGCACCAAACTGTTTGATTTAGTTGTTGCATAGTTAGTTAATTCAAATGAAATCATAGCAGAATATTCTTGTTTTTGGTTCAGAATCCAGCTCTAATATGAAAAACATAGATGGCAGGTCTCTAATGCTCAGGAGGAGCTCGTTCAATGGTACAGATCCCACAGTTTTATTACTAACGTCTACAATGCAAGTGAAAGATGTGCCGGTGGGATCATTCAAGCTCTTAGGAATTTTGATTTTGGACCACATATTCCACCTCGTGAGAAGATAAAGGATGATGAATTTGATCACACAGAAGCTGATTTTAAAATGGAAAGGTTGCTGGAAGATGGCGCAGCTAAAAGAGAGGTTATAGAGTTTAATGTATTCCTGGAGATGTGGTTAAATGGCCACATTCAGAACAACGACAAAACTTACCAAAGAGTTATGGGTGTAATTGTGAGTGCTTTCATTTCATGCTTTTGAAACTCTAATACTTCTCTGCTATGTATATCTTTTCTTCTCTTTTTCACATTAGCATGTTGTTTGCTCCCACATTTACATTTTTGTGCACACAGAAAAACACTCTCCAGGACCTTTTAAATGTCAACACAGACCATATAACACATGCACATAGACAGACCTCCAATGTTGGCAGTTTCACATAACAATATTGATTCTTGAATTTTGACTGCATCAATGATTGAATTTGGAGTAAGATCTTTAGAAAATATTTCTTAGTCATCTTTTCCATTTTTGGGATTATATCTACACGTAAATGTTCAGGCCCTTGAAAAATCTAGGTTTGCAATTGCATTGGAAGTGTACTTTCTAAAGCAGATATCTAGTCAAGCCAGTGAAGTTCATGGGATATATTTCTCTGCATTCATATCTTAAGCATCCATATATTTGAAGTCCCTAGCAATAGTTGTAATCTAGGATCTTTATGATGCTAAACTTGCACCTTTCTTGTTTGGTGGTATGTGCCTTTTTTTGATCACCAGAAAATCAAAACTGATTGGAATCAAAAGAAGCATCTAAGACAACAGGATACAATAAAACAATTGATGCAAATTGCAAGTTTGCTAACTCATGGCAGTTGTTTCTAAAGAAGAAGACACCATAGAAATATAATAATTGAAATGTAATAAAAAGAAGCTTTCGTTATTACGTAGGAATACAAATATCTATAGAAGATCCTTCCATCTAGAAATTACAAAGACAAGCTGTCAGCATGATCAGCACATGGGATGGAGATAATTTATTGTTAACAACGAGAGAATAAGATATAGCCAATGATGCATTTGAAGATAAACAGTTACCTTACTGCTTTGAACAATGTTGTCAAATGTCGGCATCATACCCGTATTATTAACTGTTCAAAGATACCTTTTAATTAACTATTAATATATGGGGGCAACCACAACTATTAGGACCAGAAACACAATCTCCATCAATTTACACTATATGAGTTTTCAAGGAGAAAAATCAAGCTCATAATAATGACCCTATATTTGAAGGGGGGGGGGGTGGCAGGCCATAATTCAGATAGGGCCTCCTCTATCTAGATATAGGGATGGGCATATACTGAGCCCTCACTGGATTCCCTTGGTGAGGGTGCAACGGATCGGCCTAAGCCTATCGGTTGATCCGTTGCTGCCTCGGGGGCCCCTATCTAGAATTTAGAGGTGATGCGCAACTCGGCTGAACTCGGCTGTATGGTAGGGAGTGTCCTTTGTTCTTAGCAGTAGCCCCCCCCAAGATAGAGAAATTCATCTAGTGGGGGAAGGGGTGAGTGGGAAGGGCCCTTGTATGTATTCTATACGGGGAGGTTGGCCCTCCCCATCCCCCTCCATAGTTCAGAATTCTAGATATGGCCCCCATATCATATAGAAATAGGAAAACCCTCCGGGCCAACCCGAGCCAACCCGAGCAACTATATGTAAGCCCTCTCCCTTCCTCCTATGGTGATTGTGGTCCCTTGCTAGGCCAAGTTTATGGGGAGGGACACCTACCTAATCGGGAGTTGCCCCCATCCCTATCCCGAGGATTGTGGTTTGGAATGTAATACAAAAATGGGTCGGGTCATTGGGTTATTAGTAACTATTATTGGAATGTGGGGTTACATTTGTTTAGGTTTATAAACCTAGGCATAATTATATATTATGTGTAGTAGGTTGGAACTTGGAAGGTGTAACGAAGTCAATCATTGACACCTTCCTATAAATATAAGCTGTCATCATGATCAACACATGGGATGGAGATAATTTATTGTCAACAAGAGAATAAGATATAGCCAATGATGCATTTGAAGATGAACAATTACTTTGTTAATAATGTAGGACTTTGACCCTTTATGGATGACATCCCATTTGGCATGGTCAATCATGTGAAAAAGGTTGCCAGATAGAGATGGGAAAGAGGCTAAGGCTTGAGGGGATGAGTCTTGTGAAAGCTTCCCTATAATCGTTAGGTGTGAACATGTGATATTTGATATGATTAATAAGTAGATCTAACATCTTCATACTTTCATAACAAGAAGATTTTCCTTCGGAAGTGGGCGAGGACTTTTCATTCCCATAATTGGGATTGAAATTGTTGTCTTTCCTTACAATCAAGGTAGTACAAGACCCAAGGATTGAGATTAGCAACAATGATACACACCTCCCTCTAGTGCACAAATTGCACTACTCATAAGGCAACAAATGACACGACCTTGATGTCTTTTGTCTGGGGTGACCAAGGAGGTCTTATGAAAAATTGAGGTCAACCACTCAAAAATACATTCATATAGTCGTCAGCCCATACATAATTTTTGTAATGTGTGGAGGTGAACACCGATGCATTGAAACACTCTCATAGGCATGATGCTTAGGGAAGACTCCTCATCCATTACTCAATGCTTGATATCAATACAATGGTTCCAAGCCTCAATGTAGAGGGGGGAATGAGATAGCTGAGTAACAATCTCGTCCTTTGGGAGCTTTAACATATCAAAGTGAAGAAGGGGACACCAGAAGGGTCCCAAGAGTTAGTGATGCTCAATCCCTCTTGAGGGTTTGTAGACATGGACAAATTTTCAAGAAGCAAAGCTTGTTGGGAAGGGAAAGAATGAAGAAGATCAATAAGGGAGATTCCAGCGGGTAGGGGCTGCAATTCCTTCACAGTAGAATATAGGAAGATATAGGCATGCAACATTATATCATGTTAAAAATCAAATCCAAACGTTGGGGTTGGGTTGGGTCTGTCCTACTCTACTAGAATCTTGAAGTGGATTGGTGGTGCAACCAAAGGGAGTGGTGTCATGAACCTCATAATCCTTCACATCGATGGAAGTGATAAGGTTCCCCACTCAGTTGCAGGGGGACGACTTTCCAAAGTTCTCATATTGGCTATCATTGGAAGACTCAGTAGAAGAGAGGACTTGAGATATATGCTTCCTTCCATTGTTTCTTTCCTTCTTCTTTTTCTTCTTCTTCCTTTATTTGCTTTTCAAGATGACATTTGCCTGCTATATAGTCCTTAACAAAGTTGCGAGTGGCAATTGCAAAACTGGGATGGGCCATGGGATTGTCAAGATTTAGCTGATTCCTTATCTTTCTTATGGACGACATTACCCTCATGAGACCCTCTCATCTTATCCATCTTCCCTTAGGGAGTTGATCACGACATCACCAACAACATTCTGGTTGTAGTTTGGATGGCCAAAGGAGTTGGAAGAGGAAGGCCATTTTGGAATGGATGAGGTTTAACACCATTGATCCTTCTTATTTCAAGCAAACATCTAGAGGTTTGTCATGTGAGATAGTTTCTTTACTAATCACATTGAGTTGAACTTTCCTTAGGGAAAAAGGAAACATATCAAAGAGTTGTGTGCCAAAACAAGGTTCTACGAGTATGGACAACTAGAGACGTCCGCTGGAAAACTCCAAGAAGATCCATTTTTACCTTGTATTTTGAAATGACTAGATTCTTTGTTAGAAGGCTTGGTAATATTGAAGAAGGGCATAAAAAGTATAGTTCAGTGGAAGCTATAGAAGAATCAATAGGGAGGTCCTGGAACCATTGAATAGATTCACCTTGCAAGGTTTGGAAAAACAACTTGAGCAAAATTTCATCATGTTCCCATTACATGCCAATATGAAAGCGTTGATATACTCACATTGGGTTTTGACAGGAGTCCCTGAAACTTATGAAGTATAAGGAGAGAGAAATGCATGATGCAAAATCTCACTTGTGGAGCTAAGGGATTCATACGGGAATCATTATGGGCCAGACCAATTGCAAGGGGTTGTCTATTGCCAATGTTGGTGATATAGCCTTTGCCACATCCTTGGAATGACTTGGGGCCAAGGGAATCCTTCAACTATAGGCTCTAGGAAAACATCTTTAGGGAGAGGGTCCCTAGTAGGAAGATTCCTACGATCCCAGTACTTAGAAGGAGGTACCTGATACTTGGATATCTATAGGGGGATGCATCCTTGCCACTTGTACGGGGTGGGATGCCCTATAGCCTCTAAGCAATTCCTATTTGGGGGAAGTATAGAAATTAAGGTTCCTATGGTTTCTATGATATTTGCGATGGTTGCCAAGATAGGAAGATGCTTGCATAGGAGAGGCATGAGATAGAGGAGAGAGAGCTCTATACCAACGATCATAGTCGTTAGAGGACTTCCCTCCACAACCTCTATATAGGGATTGGCATCTAATCTCTCTAAGAGGAGAAAAGTCCTTATGACCCTCGTAGATGAAGTTTCTCTAGAGCTTATAGGAGTTGAAGTGTCGATAAAATGTGTGGGATGAGATGGCTCCCCACAAGAATGGGTGCTAGACCTATCACTGAAGGTGAGAATCTATGCTCTTTTATTATGACATGAAAGTTGGCAAGTTAGTTGGGTGAGGTTTTCCTGAACGGAGACCAATACTTCTAAGAAAAACCTCATAGACAAGTACTTTTTGACTTCCTTACATGGATTGAATGATTGGGCCCTAGGAAGGTGAGAAGGATGCCTTAGAGAGTATTGGCCATGCAAATGGATACCTTGAGAATGCTACCTCGAGAATGATGGCCATTCTCTTGGTTTCGGATGCTTTGACTGTCTTCATGATTGTGGTCACTTGAATGGCAGAGAGGACTATCCTTAGGATGCTGAACATAAGCATTACCTTCCTAGGTATCATGGTTCTTATTTTTGGTTCGGTTTTTATGGCCCTTTTACACTCATACACTTGGTTCATATCCTTCTTTCCAAATTGCTTGCCTTTCTTGGGAGGGTCTATGTGCCTTGGAAGAAAGCTAGAGATAAACAAATGAAAGACAAAACACAGAAAGAGAGGAGATACACAAGCTCAAAGATGAGAGCACGACCCACAAAATGTGATGAAATGTATTCACAACGATCTAGAAAAAGGTTTATTGCTAAAGAAGGTGGGTAAGAAAAGCGAGCAAACAAACCAATCAATACCTTCACCGACACGGAAAAGCAAAACAATGTGAGGGACAGGCCCTATGTCAAACTAAATAAAATTATGTTAATTAAAGAAATATATATTTATCAAACTAGGATTTGAAATAGGGTTTCGAAGGTTCAAATAGATGAAAGGTCAAAACCAAAGAAGGATTTTCTACCAGTTCTATTTGAAATATGAAATGAATACTAGACACAATTAACATATTTAAAACCCAAATTGGCCCAAGAATGCAAATTAGAATATTACATCTGTTTCTCTTTTGTTTTTTGCAAATAGAAAGAAGCTAGGGTTAGAGGATGCAACTTTGTACTTCCAAACTCCTTAATACTCATACAATGAATGCAGATATTTCAGAATTCAATGAAACTCTAGATCCAATTCTAAATGAGACACATTCAATGATGAAACTGCTATGACGCAAAACAGAAATAAAGGAAATCTGCTAAACTTTTGGATGATACATTCCTGCAAGAGTGATTCTACTATTAAAGAACCCTTACAAGTCCCAAGAGGTGCTAGACCACTAACTTGAATCTTGAAGTCCAATGCTTGTGAGATGGATGAAGGTAGAAAGGTTTCGATGATCTGTTTGTGGATCACTATCGAATCTTGGAGTCCGATGCCGGTGAGATGGATGAAGGCAGAAAGGTGTCGATGATATCTTTGTGGATGACTAACTTCTCCTCAACCAATCCCTAACTAAAGTGACCAAGTGAACAGTCCTAGAACAGTGAGGAAAAGCAGTGGAAGAGGAATAAATGATGCTGCCAAGCTAGCCCTTACGCAGAATGAGCGATGACCCATAGGCTGGATTGATATCTGCTAAGCATGGAATCACAGCACCTGGATGGCAAAATATGTGTGCTGCAGATAAGATCTTGAAAATGTGACCCTGACAGAGATCTAATGAAGACCATTTGCTGTTGTGTGTAGTGAATGATTGTAGTGGCAGTTACAGTTCATTGTGTGCAAGAGGGCCATTGCAAAATGCTAGAATGTGATGAAGTCCAGATGAGGATAATATTAAGGATATGATCTTTTATAGGTGGATCTAAAAGTGAAGTGGGTGGGTAATGACGTCACACCTTGTCCAAGGAAGGTCCAAAAATCCAGAAAGTGCAGAAAAAATCCGTTATGGATCCTAAAAAACACCAAGAGATGAAACTCAATGGCATCACGAATGTTTATCTTAGTAAAAATCAAAGAGAATGAAGAGAATGGAAGGCACACAACATTCTTGTGTGTGTCTGTCTTTTATTAATAAAAAAAAAGTTACATATTTAGGTGTGTAAGTTGTACGTGAATAACTAATAGTTAATTTGTTAATATCTTTGATACTCCCTTATTGACTAAACCAAAAACTACCCCAAGTATGTCTCAAAATTTTTCAAAAAAAATGGAACCAAGGGGTTTAGTCATTAGATCTGCAGGCTGCTCCCGAGAAGCATAGTAGTGAAGAAAAATATCATCAAAATCAACTGTTGCATGTAGTGATGATAAATCTCAATGTGTTTGATACGAGATTATTAAAATATAAGGCTTAATTATTAGTGATAGTTTAATATTAGTTAAATATTAACTAATAAATGGTTGAAACTACTTAACCATTTTTTAACCATCTTTTACATAATAAAATAACGGACACACAATGACAATTTGTGCATTCCGCTTTCTCTTCGTTTCTTCCTTGTGCACATTTTCCAACAAGCATGATTGTAATGTCCCCTTCCTAGACAAATGAAGACATTTTGTGCTTTCCAACAAACCCTTATACCGAACATGCAACAAACTGATTTTTATTCAAACCCTTATCAATAAAAAGTACGGCAGCCTGCTTTCTCGCTTTTACTTAAGAAAAACAAACAATTAGAGATACCCACAAAGGGAAAGGCCTTTAGAAATCCACTTGGCACATAACTCTGGAAGAAAATAATTTTTATGATCAAGAACTGAAATTATTTCCATTATATTGCAAACCACAAAACACGAAAAATGCCCGCGTATGATTACGACAAATTTTCTAATAAATGACGCCCTAGATGGTATGAAGAGGCCAAATGACGTTTATGCAACCTGGATTTGAAGAAATTTGTCCACAGATGATGCCCTAAACGCAGGTCTGAAACCCCAAAGGGTGTAGACAGCCCTAGAAATAGCTGCAATGTCTCCAAAGATTTTCCCAAATTTGATTCCAATTGATAGGAGGCTGCTCCATTGTAGAAAACACTGAACATCTGATCTGCATATGATGCCTTAGCTGCCAATTTCTGAAATCACCTTGAAACTGTGCCCTAGCTTTGAAAATATGGCCTTTAACATTGAAAAATTTATCTTTAACTCAAATGTGATCTTTGTTTGAGATCACCAAGGAGAAATTGAGGGTTTTCGTCTCCAAATTCTTATCTCAATGAGGGTTTTTGTTCTCAAGTGATGGATGCTAAGAGGGTTTCCGTCCTCAATAGCTGAAAGTAGAAGCACAAGTGTTTGACTACATAAAATGAATATGATAGATGCCCAAAACGAACCCCTTCATCCTCCTTTTATAACTTCTGTTTCCTTTTTCTTTCAATTTTGGTGGCAGACTTACTTTATTTAAAAGTCACATTTATTTTAATAATAAAACATAAGCTGCCTTATAAAGTTACATTTGGCTGACTTATTTAAATCATTAATTTTACTTTAAGTATTTGGTAATGTCCCTTTCTAGGGCTTAAAATGAAAATAATGGTTTAGCCAAAAACCCTAAGAATCAAGATCTAAAAATACACAAACACCCAACTGAAAAAAATTTGATTTTTATAATAGCAGATCCAACAATATTAGAAACCCTAGCAGTGAACTGAAAATTACACTTTTAGGGTATCAAAACCAGCTTAGAACATTAATTAATATCCCTCTAGGGTAGTGAACTTTCACCAACACTTAGGAACAATCATTTATATGCAATATGGATTGAAAATTAACATAGAAATATCCCAAATACTCAATAAATCCATAGCAAGATGCAATCTGGAGAAAATATATACTATTTTAAATTTATTTCAAGTGCAAATACAACTGAAACTTCTAAAATTCATAACTCCATCAATACTTGGAGTTTCAACACAAACCAATGCTCAAAATGATGTTGAAGAGACCAGTTATCCAATGAAATTGAAATCACAATTATCCAACCATGAAAACTCATTGAAAAGTGATCCTGAAATCTACAAATGGGTAGATGAAGCTGGAAATGAATGTGGCAGCCACCAAAAGCATGCCATATTTGGAATGTGTTCCCTAGTACTGATAGAAACCCATGCCATTCTGAAATTCTGAATTTTGAAGCTGCAATGTGACTCCCAGATGAAGTCACGAATGCAATGAATGAGGGTTTCCATCCCAAGTGTTGTGACTATTGAGGGGTTTCGTCCCCAAACGGATCCAATGAGGGTTTTTCATCCACAAAGGGGTGAAAATGAGAGTTCAATGCTCCAATTTCCAAAAGAGAAGTATATGCACATACATAAGATGATGTCCATCTTTGAAATGAGCCCCCATCATTTTCTTTTATAGCCTTTACTATCCTTCTTTCTTTCTAGAGAACTTCATGTAGAAGCTTCTTTATTTATTTTTTAATATTTGTTTTTCCCTCCTAAAGAGGGATGACCTCTCCTTTTTCTTTTATTTTCGTATTTAAAAATAATTTTATTTTAATAATAATAATATGAAGTTGTCCCGAAATAAGAATTGGTTGGGCCCAGCTTAAATTATTATTTATTATTTTTAATTTAGAAAAGGGGACATTACAGTTCAAGCCGGCCATTATCGTAGATTTGCGTTGCCCTTAACAAAATGGTGAATGAAATTGCCATCGTGCACATTACCAACCATGATGCCACCCTTACTATGATGTAAATGCACATGAAGTCAAGATCATTACAAGGAAATCCCATGTGTTCCCAAGGTCCTGATCCAATTGGATGCCTTGACATGGAGATGATGGTTTGACTTTGCCTACAACAACATCACTATCGCAAACCAAGTTCTATTTGCGAAGGTGAAACTTTTAAGTGTTACGATGTTGTTGATTCACCAATGGACAAGATAAACAGAATCATATCCCAATACCTAGCTATAACGACTGGTCACAAATTTGAAAGAGGCCTTCTACCCATCTAATTACGAGCAAGACATGGGCATCAAGTGGCTTAAATTGCATCAAGGAGTTCACGTGACCATTTAAGACTACATCTTTAGTTCAACCATCTACGCATTATGCTTCAAGGTGATAGATTGAGGCAACCGCTCTTATGGTGTCTCATAAGTTTAGGAGAGTAGTTGGACAAGAACAAGTGTTTGAAAGAAAGTTGAAATAGTCATGACCTATGTTGAGACATTTGATCCAAACTATTAATGGGTCAATCTGGAATTCACCCCAACATTGGTGAATCATGCTTCTCCATACAATGGTCTCAATCGACCATCAATTTCTTCAGACTAACTTTAGAGTATTTAATCCACAATTGTCAATAGCCTTCTTCAAATATAAGAAATTCACATCTTACCCTCTTCTACATCTTACGCATCCTCATCCTCCTTAATGGTGTCAAGGAAATTCCCATCACTAATTTCCCAATGCAGCTATATGTGAAGAAAAGGACCAACGTGATAGGTCCCCAAATGCTGTTCGTATCAAAGAAGAAGACATTGATTGTAGCAACTCATCCTTCTCTTGGAGCTAGAAGGTACAACAAACTTCATATTCCCATCAAGACTTTGAATGATGAGACAAATTATCATAATTTGAAATAAGGCTCAATAAAGCGACCTTGATGCACATCCAAAATTCTTACCATAGGGAGTTGTGACATTTTGACTCAAACCACTCTATATCTCAGCTTATAAGTGGTGTTTTTCATCCGACTGTATGCATCGACAATGGAATGGCACTTTATAATAATTTGAATTCTGAGGTCCAACTGTCGACAAGATGGATTTGTTGATGGAGACATCCTCATATGTATGTAGTTGGATGGAAGCATAGCAGTTCATCCTCAAAAATCACACACACTATGCACCATTTCTTGCAAACTCCTTTCGTGCCAAGTTTATGGATAAGGTAATTTGTGACATGACCAACCATAATATTGTTGTCAACGGTTTCAAGAGAAACAATCTTATTCCCAAGTAATTGATCAGCATTCAGCTTCATTTTGATGCCATACAATGATTTCTACAACTTTGTCAACAAGGTAATAAAGAGTACTTAATTATGATTCACTACAAAAACAAAATATCAAGTACTTGAGTTGCAAGAACAATTTCATCATAAAGCTAGTTAAATCAAGCAACAAAATTGGCTTTACATACCTCATTAGACCACAATCTAATTTTCCCACAACACAAGTACTATTTTTTCTATAAAGCATGCGAGTCTTGATCAATTCTCTACCAACCTGAGTGACCAAATGTGTTTAAGAGCTTAGAACACTTCCTCTTAACATAGCAATTAATCACACAATAGATCTTCTTCATGTTGTTCCTCTTCCCAATGCTCCATTGTATTGTACTACTATGCTCTTACAAAGTGATGAAATCATGGAATAGAAAACATAGGAGTTGTTGTCCAACATGCCCTTCATGCAAATCAAGCACATCTTCTTGTGCTTCACCAGCATTCCACCTATGTGCGTAAAAAAGATGGAACTTGGCATTTTTGTATTGAGTTTTCAAGCATTACAACAAAATTGTGATTAAGAATCAATGTACCACATTATCTCTCATTGAGTATGAGATGCCTAATGGATGTCAACTTCAAGGAGCATAATGTCATAACCATGAAATTGATCACCTTAAAGTTGTGTGGTGAGATCATCGAGTACCAGAGTTCAATTTGAGGACATATGGAAGCAACCAAACTGAGATAATCATGTACCAAAATGAGTCTTTTGACACTGGATATGTCAGAATGTCTGAGTTTGGACTCAACACTCAGCACCTACCTACATGGTGCCATGCATTTGATGCATGATGTCATTTTTTTAGATTTTCTTCAGTAAATTGATTTGATCGTCTTTTAGATGGATATTCTTATCTTATCTAGACACATGGAAAGTACATCATCCAACACTTGGAACATGTTCTTCACACACTTCTAAAAGAACGAGTTGTATGACCATTTTGTATAGGTATTCTTTTGGATTCAAACATCAATCTCCTACCTTGGTTTCATCATAGTTTGCCCATAGAATTTGGATGGATCCTACCAAAGTGGAATTTCATTCTCAAATGTGCCAACTCCTATAGAACATAGAGTTATGGAGTTTTCATCAATCTTGTGAACTTCTATCGCAAGTTTATCTTTGGCTATTCAGATATAGCTTCACCATTGCATCAACTGATGAAGACCAACGCAGTGTTTCAGAGGATATTAGGACCATGCATGTGCCTTCAACACATGGAAGAAGAAATTGTGTTCTATGCTTGTTTTGGTACTGCCTCAATCTCTTCATCAGACTTTTCAGATCGAGACAGATGCTTCTGACAGTTTGTCACTTGGCTTGAGTTATGAAGCAAAATGGTCACCTAGTGGCCTATCATTCAAAAACTTTCTCTGCCACTATAAGGGACTATTCAACATATGAAAATAGTTGTATGCTTCTGGCGCAAGCCATCAAGTACTTGAGACACTATTGTTTCAGCAACTTGAGACACTAGTTGTTTCAGCAAGTGAAACAATTGTGACATACGGATCACGTGCCTCTTTAGTCTTCCCTTGTTTATTCTCATGAACAAAATTGAAGAATGACTATGGCATCATGAAGTGGGATTCATATTTACAGAACAATTTCATTTGGTAATCAAATACCATGTAGCAAGGTGTCTACCAACATTGTGGAAAACTGTTTGAATTAATTTCCTTACAACACACACCTTGACTATTGTCATTGCTTTGCATGGTAGGATTTCAGACTTGGGCTTCTCTGTATGCCATGGATCTAAACTTCGGGAAGGTCTTCAGAAGTCTCAAACATCCAAGCTCTTCAAATATAGTAGCTTTTAGGAATTATTATATGAAGGAAGATTTGTACAAGCTGGATAAGCTTTGTGTGCCTCGTGATCATAGGCATTTCTCTTTTGATGGAGGCACACTACTCTTTTTGGTGGTCACTTCAGAAAGCAAAAGACACTCCATCATTTGCAAATGGTTTTTCTATTGGCCTCACATCTAGCGTGATGCTCTTCACTACTCGAGCATTGTATTTTATATTACTGCTCCAAACCAACAAACATCAAGCTTGGCTTGAGTGTTGTTTTGTCTATTCCTTCTCATCCTTTGGAAATTATTTTCATGGGCTTGGTTAGTGGTTTCCCAATTACTGTTCGACAGCATGATTGTGTTTTTTTGGTTGTCAATTGATTCAGCAAAATGGCTAAGTTCTAACCATGTCACAAGGCCAATTTGGCAAGTGACTTATCCAATCGTTCTTCGATTTGGTTTTGTTTTTTTTTTAGCCCCATCAACATTATTTCCAATCATGACTCACTTTTGTGAGCCATTTTTGGCATTCCTCATGAAAAAATAGCAGCTCTCCTTAATTTTTCCACAACCTTTCATCTATAGTCAGTTGATCAAACCAAAATTGTTAACCATAATCTCATGCAAAATCTGAGGTTTTATCATTGTAGTCTCATGCCACGTGGGATCTGATCCTAGCACACATTGAGCATGCATACAACCAAGCAGTCCATTTTTCCACATCTCATTCACCATTAGAGATTTATCTTGGTTTTCAGCCTTTGGCTCCATATGAAAGCAAAATCAGAGAGCAAGATAAGAACAACTCCTCCATCCAGCATTTGCATTCTCTTCATTCCAAAGTTGTAAATATTCTTCAGAAGGCTCAAGAGAAGAAAAAGCAACTCATTGTTAGTGTAACACTAAAATAATGATGAGAATGGAAGGCACGTGACATGCGAGTGTTTTATATTGATAAAGAAAGATACATATTCTATTGAGGAGATTATAGAAATTAATAACTAAAATACATTAACAAACAGATAATGTTTAATTAATATCTTCAAATCCCACCCCTCCTTAATAATTAAACTAGAGACTATCCCATGTATGTCCTGAAAATTTATAAACAAAATGGAACCAACGGGTTTAGTCATTAGATCTGCAAGCTACTCCTAAGAGGCACAATAGAAGAGAAATATCCCCATAATCAACCTTCGTATGTAATGATGATGAATCTCATTGTGTTTGGTGCGAGCATGATATATTGGATTCTTCACCAACTTCAACACACCCAAATTTCCATAAAAAAGGTAAAGTGGAGTAGTTGTAGTCTAAGGAATTTGAAGATCATTGAAAGCCGATGTATCCAAATTGCTTCACAATTGGCACTAATTGCTTCCTTGTACTATGCTTCCGTGGAAGATAAAGCCACAACATGCTGAAGTTGGTTATGCCTCAAAACAACTCCTGAACCGAAGGAAAAGATGTATTTGATTGCGGACCTCCGAGTATCCACTGATCTTGCCCGATAAAAGTCAATGGAACTTGTCAATATGAGAACTTTTTCCCTTTGATATAGGATGCCAAAGTCGAGGGTTCCTTTGACATATCGTAAAACTCATTTTGCTGTTGTCCATTATATGAGCCCCTATTGAGACAAAAACCAAGAAAGATTGCTAACAACAACAAATAGATCTAGTCATGTAGATGTAAGTTGGGAAGCATGAGTACGGCCCCCTCCCTCCCGAACCCCCTAGATACATACTCTGTATAGAGTTGTCTCTGGAATGGTACAAATACGTCCCAGGTACGTCAAAGATGTACCTGAGACGCACTTGTAAGTTTTTTTGTTAAATTAAAAATACTCGTAGGGTTTGCCAATAGGGATGTTTAAAAAACATTTTTTATTTTTATCTTGACTTAGTCAATGACAAAAAAAACCCTAACTCATAAATGAATAAAATAATAAGCCCTAAACACTCAACCATTACCAAAACGCACAAACAATTCATTGTTGGTTTTTGCAAGTGTAAAAGCAAAGAGCCAAAGAGGAATTGAAGAGGAGGCAACTGTTGATTGCTAGGAGTTCAAGTTTGTTTAGAGACAAATTATTTTATTGATCATTTAAAGGAGGGGACATGATATTCATATAGACATGATATTCTAGATTGTTCTTATTCATATTGACATGATATTCATATATCACATGTATGGTAGTTGCATGATCAATGAAAATGTAAAATTTTGAACATATTGAATGTTTTGAACGTTGATCCTACTATATTTTTCAAGTTTTGTATTTCTTATGGACCAAAAAATGAGTAAAATGAGTATATATATAAATATTTTATTATATATGTATGGATGTACCTAAGACTTATTGTATCCAAGGGTTTTTTAAATTCGATGTATCCGCATAGTGAACCCCTATCCGTATCTTGGCAATGTAGCACATCGATATATCGGGCTGTCCACCAATTATATGTAGAGTGATTGATTAATCAGTGATCAATCATCATTGGTTGACAACTTCAACCCGACCTTCATAGGCATAAAAAAGGTATTGCAATTTGTCATCCCAAACCTCTTCAAGAGACTTGTGGCATACTTTATTTGAGCTATGAATATGAGATAGTCATGTTGCCAAAATTCTACACCTAAGCAATAGTGTAGGAGGCCTAGATCATTCATGTCAAAAACCACACATAAATCTGTTGACTCGTTGAACCACAATGGTCCCAATACTTGTTATGGCAAGATCGTCAACATATATTATAAGAATCAAATAACATCACTATTGCTTTTGACACAAATTCAGATCAGAAAGACTCCTTTCGAATCCAGAATCTTGAAGATGTTGATTAATCTTAATATATGAAGCTCTTGGAGCCTGCTTAAGCCCATACAAATACTTAATCAACTTGCAAACCAAATGATCATGACTAGGTACCGGAATTCGTTCCCTCCACACCATGTAACCTCGTCCAAATCTCTGTTTAGGAAGGT
Source organism: Taxus chinensis (assembly GCA_019776745.2). Classification (NCBI taxonomy): domain Eukaryota; kingdom Viridiplantae; phylum Streptophyta; class Pinopsida; order Cupressales; family Taxaceae; genus Taxus; species Taxus chinensis. The sequence continues at coordinate 896,351,007 of CM034146.1, forward strand.
GCTCTTTTCATCCATTTGAAACTCCTTCCAACCATGCTGAGTTGCTATGGAGAGAAGTAACTGAAATGTGACCATCTTCGTTGTAGGAGCAAAAGTCTCCTTATATAGTCTATTCCCTTTTGTTGTGAAAAACCTTTTGCAACAAGACAAGCCTTATACTTATCCAAAGTACCATCGGCTTTGCATTTGACCTTGAACATCCACTTGCATCCAATGGATTTTTTACCTAGAGGTAATTCCACCAACTCCTAGGTATGGTTCATCAAGGCACAGTTGCATGGCAGTTTCCCATTCAGGTTTGCCTTTTGCTTCAGAATATTGTTGTGTTTGAAGTACTATAAAAAGATTAGAAGAGAGAGCAAAGTGAACATACTCAGCTGAACCAACAACGTTTATTTCTTGTATAGCTGAGAACCTTGTGATGGATGAATCTCAGCTAGATTGTTGACCAATGTAGGTTGGCATCGCTAATACACCAATGGAATATTAGAAACATCACTTATGGGTTGCTGCACTAGCGTTTGTGATGGAATACTAGATGGAAAAGATTCATCATCTTTCACAGGAAGTACAACACTAGGTTTAGGTTCCTTAGCGATTGCATGTTGGTTATAAACAAAGAAGGATTTTTTCTCCTCCACATCAACATCTCTACTAACAATTATCTTGTTAATGGAAACATCATTGTCTATAGGCCTTAGATCAGTCACTATAGCCAACAAAGAAATATGTTTTATTGTTAGAATCTAGTCAAGTTATTACCTCAGGTTTTATTCTAGACCAAGCTTCCTTAGGTGTGATATCCTACAAGGCTTTGCAATGACTCCCATTAAGGATATAATATTATAAACTGTCATGTTTATTGCTTCTGCTCTAATATTTGTACATTGTACGACCCTAAATGTGCATCATGCACTGAGTCATCTCCATGATAGTTCTGTTGCACCTCTCAACCACCTCCATTCTGTTGTGGAGTGTATGGTGCTGTCAACTGTCATGTTGAATACCTTCCTTGCTACAATAGTCCTTGAACTGCTTGGAATTGAATTCACGCCTAATTTGTTGGATCTTGGTGTTTTGATCCATCTTGCTTGTTTGGTTTCCACCAATGGCTTTGAATTTTTCAAATGATGCAAAACAAACAACAATTATAGACAAATTCATTTTTCAAGAAGCAGACCCACATTTTCCTAGAGAAATCATCCACCGACAACTAAAAAATATCTTGCACTGAGGATTGTTGGCGATTTCTAGGATGGCGTGTGCAAAGATCTGCATGAATGAGATCTAAGAGCCCCTTTGCATGCCAGAGCACCTTCAGTTGGAAATGGCTTCCACTTTTGCTTGCCAGCCAAACACCCTTGCACACATCCTGTTTTTCTTGGATAGTCAGCAAACCAAGAACCATGTTGGCTCTGTTAAATTTAGGCCTAAGTATTGAAGGTTGAGATGTCCAAATCTCTCATGCCACAAAATGTTGGTATTACCCTCCACAACTAATGCATGTAAATTGACTGATGGTAGGGTCAACAAGTTTATACAAGCCACCTTGCCCAATGCCTAGGGCTATTACCTTGTCATGTTTTACATTAGACACAATACATTTCTTTCCATAGAGAAATTCACCGTAAAATGTTGGCATTTTTAGTTAATGACTACTAGATAGACACAAGATATTTATTCATTCTAGGAACATATCTAACATTCCTCATACTATGAATTTTGCAACATTATTCATACATCCTTATGCGGATATCTTCTATCCCTTAAAGAACTAACATGTGATCTCCCATCACCTAATGAAACTGATTTCAATACCCTGTTTTTTGTGTTTGCTGTAAATTTTACATACTTAGTCCTTATGACACGTGAAATGTTTGGATGCGTTTTGTACTCAAAGAATCAACAACTGGTAGTTGACTATTGTTAGAGCATGATGCCATGAGGGCATACACTTCCTTAGAATCCTGTTTAGCTTCAACTGCTGCCACATTTTCTTGACTTGAGGCTTTTTGTTGTGGGAAAGAGCATATTGTCGAGTTTTCAACAATCTTTTTGACATGCCTGACCTTATGAAATTAATAGCATTTCACTGATATTTGGAAGTATGATTCACCAGAGTTATGTTTCCACTTCCCCTTAGATTGAGCAACAAATGCACTCATCTATTTGTCTGGAACTAGACTCACTTGTCAATGTCGTTGCCTGTGTTCCTTATGCAAGCAAATAGGAACTGACCTGATCAAATGTCAAGGTCTGGTTTTCTGCTATCAAGTGTAAAGCCTTCCACAAATGATTCATAGGAGGGTGGTAAACTATTCAGAACAAGAGCAACCAGGTCATCATCATCACCTTTTTGTTTATGGCAGTGAGCTGGTCTCGAAGATCTTTCATTCGAAGGAAGATGTTCTGATAGGGACCCACCCTCATTCATCTTTGCAGAAAACAACAAATTCTTTAGGTAGAGGACTCAACTTTTCTTTGAAGTTTGATATATATTTTGAAGACTGGTACAAAGATCACTTGCTACAGTGGCATTCCAGACATCTAGGAATTAAATCATTTGAAACAGACAATTTCAACATGCAAAATAGCCTCCTTATGACATTTGTCATAATCAACAGGATCTGTATCAGGTCTGTAATTTAGTTATGAGAATAATTTTATTGCAATCACGATACTTCGTGATTGTGAGTATTTTGTGACTCCAGACATTATAATTTTGGCCAATGAATTTCTGTGCCTCTAGTAAAACCCAATTTTGAATATTGGCAATGATACACAAGGGTGTTGACCTTTGACCCGTAAATCAGTGCAGTTTGGAAATGTGAAGTCTATAAAGCAACATCTCGCTTGGTTGGCCCATAAACTAATAAACACATTGAATTATCGACTACTGGAAAATGAGATCAAAATTTCATGGCTACAAGAACACTTATGTCAATATTGCTAATGACTCATCAAGTCTTCATGCAACAGTTTCTAGTGTCAAGTCTGTAATGACTCTACGTTTCTCATCTTGGAAATTGTGGCTATACACAATTTTGCAATCTGTGACTCAAATGATTATTTGTCTATTAATCACAAAGTCTGCACTTCTACGCAAAATGGCGTTGTAGATGTACTAGTTTGCATCAAGCTAAATTTCTTTGAGTCTGAGCATCTGCTTGTCTCTTGCTTATGCAAAAATCATGATTTCATTAATTTCTACACACCATTCTGGTCTTCACAATGTTGTTCTAGATGAGATCTCAACATTCTCTTGCCATTCAGATTTGCTTCACTGTTGACTAAAGGTCTGCAGACTGGTAGGAATGACGTCGACTCCTACCTCTGGTCTGCATCACTAATTCTGCCTGGAAAACGAATCACGAATTGCAACTGTTTGATTTTTGTTCCTTCACTTTGTGACCTCTAGTGTCCACACGTCTGCACAAACGTTGACCTCATTTAACTTGCATTTTCTCATGCTTCTTCACCGTCACTAGATATTGTTGATTGCACTGTGTTTCTGGAAATCACGACTATACTTTGTGTTTTCTGTCTCGTGAAAGCTTTTGATCCTTTAGATTCACATCCTCCTGATGCAACTTCTTGTTCATAGCCCGATTCTCTTAGGGCTTCCCTGAACATGGTGGCTTTGATACCAATGTTAGTAAGAATGAGAGAGAGAATGAAGAGAATGGAAGAAGAATAGAAGGCACACAAACCTACTTGTGTGTGTCTATCTTTCATTGATAAAAAAGAAGATAATATTCAGGTGACGAAGTTATACATGAATGACTAAAATACACTAATAATTAATTAGTTAATGTTTAAGTAATATTTTTAATAGTTTAGTAAAATTAATGGTATTTTAGTGTTGTATGCCATGGCTTCTCATCCACATTTTGGATGTACAGATAGGTTTAAAAAAGGGTTTGAATGACTGGTGGGGTTCTGACAAGGTCATCTAACTTGCTAGGTTGACTTGATTTCTTAAAACGAGTTCAATTAAACCTAGATATGCCTGGGAGAGTGGTTGGTAGGTGTGTCGGTGTAATGTCCCCTTCCAGGGATCAATGGAAAATGCAACACTCAAATAGAAAACAACACCTTCAGTGATTAGAAGTCAGAACCATATGATAAAATCCAACCAATAGATGACTCAGTAAACTCAAAGATAGGGGTTCAATGGCCTCTATCAGACAGCTCACACGATTAATCCTCAGCTGAACTTAAAAATCAAAACTAAACTTCTCTTTGCAATCACCAATGCAACTACTGTTATGGAGCATCCAACAAGCAATGACACAACTGTAATGATCGCTTGAAATTATCCTTTTATTAATGTCATCATTCAACACTCAACCAGACATGTTCATTCAGAGTGCACAAGCCCGGATTTGAGTCCTATAATACCAATCACTGTAATAAGTGAATACCACGAATCACATCACAATGCAAACCAGTATAGATCGCTGCCAGCATATGCAAGAATGAAATCACTGAGATGAGACTTGTAAAGCATCAAACCATTAGATAAATCATAAAACTGCTGCTCATAAACACTCAGAAATGTGCATGGAAAATATCAAATGGGACCCTCTTACTATAGATCGCTGTAACAGATCTTAATCTCTATTTGTTGGAGCATAAAAAGTGTTGCAAAGACTCTTAATACTTTTACCAAACTTCCACAAGCCAATCGCTGCCTTATGAGACTTCTTTCCAACAATAAATCATGTAATAAATCCAGTCATTGCACCCAGACATTAGAGGCACTCAGCATGCATAGAAATTGATGCAAAAATCAGTGATTGCCTACCATAATGAAGATGCTGAGCTAAGAAAAACAATGCTAACAGTTCGCAGATCTAAAGAAGCTCAAACATGCATGGTAATATTTAATTTTCACTCCCAAACCGAGTTGCTGTTATGAAGAAGGAGATATATATTATTTAATAAATATGGGCCTCTAAGGGAGATCGCTGGGCAAGGAAGAAACATCAGTTTATTTAGACAATAATCAGATCCTTGAGTTTATAAATATGCCCATACATTTAACTGTAACCAGCAACTCAACCATACCAAGTTCGCTACATGTTTAGAGCATTTTAAGCATGCATTTAAACACTCAAGGAGGCACTGCAGTTAGGAAGCAATAATATCAAACCAGCTGGTTGATTCCGCACTCACAATTGCATACAAATCAGTCCATAAACCCAGTCGCAAAAATCAGTATATACTCGCTGAGGGTTTAAGTGGTATTTTTAATAAAATATTGCAACAAACAAGCAGCTACAGCCATCCCTAATGCTCAGGGAAAATTTGCCAATCCCGAAGGCAGCCATATTTTATGCAAATAATTTATATATCAGGTCGATTAGCTTCAGCTGGGCAGAATGATCACAAAATACCAGAGAGTCTTCACAAACAGTCACAAACACTAAATAGAAATCACACCATACCAGTCGATTTGCAAGAGCACATGAGAATACTTCCAGTTGATATCAAAAGGAACTAGCTACAAGATCTTTTCAAGTGAATGAGAGAACAAGAGCATTAATGGGCATGCATCCCAACTCCATGCAGGGAGCAATTTTCAAATAATCATCAACATAGCCTCCAAGGAAATGCGACCCCTTCTTTATAGAAAATAAGAGGTGCAAATACCAATGTTCAAACATTTAATGTTTTTCTCCAAATCAAAATTAAAATATTTAATAGGCTACTACTTGTGCACTTTATTTAATTTCTTAATTTAATATTAAGAAATTCCTATCCTAGGTGCACTTTTCTAAACTAAGAGGGCCCACAAGGGGTTACAAAAGAGATAGTAAATATCTTAAGTTGAAATATGAGCCCAATCCTCAAACCGATTGGGTTGAGGGCCTTCGAATCCTTCCATGCAGATAATGTCCTGAAAAGAGGACATTACAATTGGACCCAAGGAAAGGGGAGACACTGCTACTAAGACCATTGAGGTGCACTCCGGATGCCGGTGGTACTTGTGACAAAGTGCCTGCCTATGTATGGAAAGGACTCATCATAGGGTTATAGCCTTATTGAAGACTCAAGTTTAAACTTGTGGTAATAAATAATATATAGTGTAAGAGGTTTCAAGTTCCACTCCCATCTTGACACCCCACATTGTGGCAACTCTATCAACAAGCTGTCAAGATTGAAAAAAGAATTGATTGCGGTGCCCATCTGGAGAACCTAGTTTTCTCAGTGTTAAAGACACAACGATGTGTAGAGTCTTGAACTTGGAATCCCAGAGTTAGTACCAAAGCTCCAACTAATCTTGTTTGATATAGGAAGCATGAAGGGAAGCACTGATATCCAAATGGATGAGTTTGATTTGGAATATCATGTTGGGGTTAGTGACAAACACCAAATGAAAATTGAATAAGAAAAGGGTTGGAGTGACAAAAATGAATTGAATCTTTATTGAGGAAAATCCTACAAGTTACAACTAGATTGTGATAGAACTAGAATAACTGGACACGCCATTCAGCAGAAAGGTAGAAGATTCTATAAACTGAATGAAACCATACCCCACTATGGGAGACACTTATGTTGTTCACAATTATGGTAGCATGAGTGGTACTTTACAGGATTCCTTTTATCTAATTTGGAAACTTACTGATAGTGGTTACTTTTTGTTCAATAACCTATTTGAGCTTTTGTGCATTATGATTTTGTCTTTTTCTAATTTATCTCCTTTAGAGGAAGGAGGGGATGGTATTATGAATCTGATTTTTTCGTTGCTTGTTTTCAATTATTAATTCCTCTTATTCACTTTTAAGGATGATTAAATTAAATCCTGCTATTTATTTTTTACTTCAGGGAATTATTTTTTCTGATAACACATTCTTGGTTATTGATAATATCCCAGGCTAATGGTGCAACCATGGTTTATCCTTGGGGAAAAAAGTCAAGCTTGAAAGAAGCATTGGATCTTATTCGAGAAAAGCATGGGCTAATGAAGGGAAAAGCTTTTATGACCTGGATTGACAACATAGAGGAGAAGAAGCTAGCAGAGGGTGTGTATCTTGTCATGTGGGAATCATGGGAGAAGTTTAATGGTAAGTTAATAATTCATACCTTCATTCTTGCAATACATCTCAGATTATGTTGATATCTGCCAGAACAATGTACACATATTTCACTTGAAAATGGAACCTGTGATTGCTTCCCATATTGTGAGGGCTTGCTTTATGAAAATAACTTAAGAGCAAAAGAAACTATCACAATCTTATTGAAATCAATTTCCGTTTACAAATATGTTGCTCGAATGTTCATTTCATTGCAATTTTTTAATAATTTCAGTGCTTTGAGAAATAAGTGTATAGTAATAACCAGTATAGAACAATTAACTATATGCTTAGAACATAGTTTAAGATCTGCAAAGAGAGCATTGAAAAACTGATATGGTGAACTTATTCTTGCTGATACTAAAAAAAGTTTCAAATCAACGAGGATGTCAAAATGATAGAGCTTGATACACAAGGGGTGCATGGTCACACGAGTAGTCTAAACTAGTTAACTAACTTAATTATACCATTAATATAATACAGATATACATGCATACATCAAATCTTATTCATAAACAAACATTGATTGAGAGATACCAACATGCATTCTTCTTCAATGTGCACATCTTACAGCATATTATACCTGCTTCTGACACTATCATTAACTTTAGACTTTATACACGAAACTCATAAATGTTTGTTCACATCACGAGGATTCATAATTCATGACTTGTCATTTCACCTATCTAGTTGATTGACATGCTAATTTGTCTGTACATGCCTTTAAAAGTTGCGATTTACTCTCACAAATTATATCAAATTTATACATTACCGATTTGTCCCCCTCCCCCCTTGGTACCACATTGAAACCAGCTGGTTTGTTTTGAGTGTGGGTTCAGATACAGCAGCTAACATTCTAGGATACAATGATCTTTTTACCTCTAGATTGTGTCAGGCCAGGGATTGGATGGACTGCAAAGGAGAATAAATTGGAATTAGAACGTGCTAACCAAACTGTGTATTATAATTCAGCAAGAGATCAGCCAAAAACATTCTCCAATGCACAATCTAAATATAGAAGAAAAAGAAGGATCAAGGATAATCGAAGACATCAGTGACAAAGGGAAAGCAAAAATATATGATGAACCAACACACAAAAGGGTGGAAGACATTGGACCCTCAGGAACGGCTAAACTAGCCACTATTGGGGACTTGGGTAGAACATGAGATGCCTAAAATTCTGCAGCTGTTGTGTGATTATGAGGACGTTTTCGTGACCAACTTCGGTGAAATAAAAGGAGTAGATATTAGAATATAAGGCTTTAGTTAATTAGTTATTAATTACACATTAACTAATATTCGGTTGTAACCATCAACCACATTGTAATAATCTTCAAAGTGTGCAATCTGCCTCATTCTTTATTCTTCCTTGTTCTCGTATTCTAACATTGGTATTAGAGCTGGACAAGCGAGGAGAAAGAGAGAAGGGAAAAAAGACATTTTCGTGACAGTACTGTTAGAGCACGTTGAGGAAATCCAAACATTCACATTTTTGTGAGGATTTTCAAAAATTGTAGGGCACAGTTGAGGTTAAAACAACACAAAACCGACGTGCAACACAACCACAATTTCGTTCAAAGCCAAATCACAGTCGTGCAAGGAGAACATGAAGCCATTGTAGCAATAAAGACAGTCGATTTGCCAGTCATGAATCAAGAGCAAATGAATTAGGAGCAAAACAAAAACAACGTGAATCAAGGGCATCATCATAGTCATGAATCCAGGGCTAAATATACCACGAATTTAGTCATAAATGCCGCACAAATACACAGGGTTGTAGAAGAGTTTTTACAGTCACAAATAGTCACATTTTTACAGCCACGAAATTAGGGCCCGGAACAGTGCACATCACAGTTGCAACAAAGGGCACGAAACAAGCACAAATCTCAGAAAAAGCTATAGCACTGAACTAAGGACACACTTGGAAATGGTATTTTATTCTCTGTTTACTCATTTCGGTAAATACGCAGTCATATTTATTTTATTTTATTGAATGGAAATTCCAGTAGAAAAATATTCTAGTCCAAATTTTCATACATGGAAAGTGAAAATACAAATGCAACTTATGAATAAAAATCTGTGGGGCATAGTAAATGGGAAAGAGAAAGCACCCACCGATCCATCTAAATTGTTAGATTGGCATAGCAAAGATGATGAAGCGAAGCTATTATTGGCCTTGCTCTCTCTGACTCTGAGCTCCATCATGTCGACCTAGAAAAATCATCCAAGGGAATTTGGGATGCTCTAAATAAATTATTTAGAGCAGAAGCAGTTAATGCCAAAATTTCCTTAAAATTTCACTTTTATAGGTTTAAAATAGATGTAGTCTCTATGTCAAGCCACATCAACAAATTGAGGTCCCTGATCAGACAACTAGCAGAAGTCAAAGCTGCAATAGAGGATGAGGATGCCAAAGCTATCTTATTAAACAATTTGTCCTCAAAATATAAGAATTTAGTTTTTACCCTTAGTCAAATTTAATCTCAATCTCTAGATGATATGATTACAACTCTTCTAGCTGAAGAAAAGCGAACTGTAGAATTCGTAGACGGTGAGATAAAGATAAATGGGAGATTGAATGTCATTATTGCAAGAAAAGAGGTCACACAACGTGGGATTGCCATGTTCGAGTCAATGATGTGCTCAAGGGTAAAGACATATCAAATGCAACCAATATAGCCATGGTTGAAGACCCACCATATGCTGAAAGTGGCGAGGACAGTGATGGATATGTAATATAAAGATGCTCCAAAATTTGAAGGCAGGAAAGGATACAAGTTAGTTGAAGCTCGGTATGGATGGTTGCTCAGATAATTCAGGAGATTGTGGATCTTGGGAATTATACCCTCATGAGGGCCATGAGACAACTTCATGGAGCTTGTGGATGGCTCAACATGGATGGTTGTCCAATAAGTTGAAATATCTGTGATTTGGGAGTTCGGGGAGTTTGTGATTTACGAAGGTCACGAAGCAACTTGATAGAGCTCTACCTAGTCAAAGCACTGCTTTCAAAGTGAAAGCCTCTGAAGATTACATAGTTTTGTTTGGTTCTAGTTTTGTTAGAATGTTCATTTTTGCTTTCTATAGGGTAAGCCTTAAGAGGGGGTATTAGAATATGAAATATAAGGCTTTAGTTAGTTATTAGTTACTCATTAACTAATATTGAGTTGTAACCATCAACCACACTGTAACTATCTTTTGCATAGTAAAATGACAGACACATAATCTCCGAAGTGTGCAATCCACTTTCTTCTTTAATCTTCATTGTTCACTTATTCCGATAGTAGACCAGTCACTGGGAGAAATGCACATTGAATTGAAAGAAGGCGCAAAACCCATAAGAAAGAACTCATATAGGTTGAACCCAATATGAAGGCCAAGGTTACAACTAAGTTGGATCACAAGATAGAAGCAAGGTGGATATACCCCGTAGAGAGGTCAAATTGGGTGAGTCCAGTAGTTACTGAACCAAAGAAAACATGAGAAATAAGGATTTGTAGAGACTGTAGGGCCCTCAACGACACTTTGTAAACGATCCATTTCCTACCCTATTCAAAAATGAAATTTTAAAGACGGTAACAGGCCATGAAGTGTATTCATTCACAGATGGATTTAGTGGCTATCATCAGATCTCGATTGCACAAGAAGATGAGTCCAAAACTACATTTGCTACAAAATGGGGAAGCTTTGCTTACAAAGTAATGCCATTTGGATTAAAGAATGCACCCACAATCTTTTCACGAGATGTAGTGACTGCATTCAAGGAATTCATTCATGATTTTCTTGAAGTTTACCTCGATGACTGGGAAGTCTTCTCGCTATTCAAGGAGCATATTTCCAAGCTACGCCTGATGTTAGAAAGATGTAGAGCAATGCGTATTACTTTAAATGTAAAGAAATGTTTATTTTTTATGCCCTTTGGAGTATTGCTTGGACATGTTTGCAAAGATGAAATACTTGTAGACCAAGCAAAGATTGCGGTAATAATTGGGCTCAAACCTCCGACAAACTCATATGAAGTGCGCACATTATTGGGACATACAGGGTACTATAGGAAATTCATTAGGGGATATGCTAATATTGTGCAACCAATGGAATAATTGCTCTTGAAAGGGGCTAAGTTTGAATGGACACCAAAATGTCAAAATGCGTTCACACAACTCAAGCAAAAGCTAGTTATTACGCCAATACTAGTATTTCCAGATTGGAGTAAAATGTTTTATGTGCATATCGATGCATCAAGTAACACAATTGGAGCAATCCTTGCGCAAATATGAGAAGGGGGGTATCGACCATTAGATACATTTTGCAAGCCGTAAGTTGTCACTAGTAAAAAGGAACCATACAACCATAGAAAGAGAAGTCTTAACATTGGTTTTCGCACTTCAGAAATTCAGACAATATTTATTGGCAACATCTTTTGAGTTCTTCACGGACCGTCAAACATTGCCATCCTTGGTGGACAAGCCATTGTTGGGAGGAAGGATATCTAGATGGCCGATGTTGTTCCAAGAATATAGGCTTAAAATCAAGGTGAAACTAGGAAGGGAACATGTTGGGCCAGACCATTTAAGCAGAATTAATACAAGGGAAGAGCTCGAAGAATTAAATGAAGATTCGCCAAATGCACACTTGTTTAGGGTTAGCTTGTCATTAAGGTGTTACCATACCCAATTATCATTGGATTCTTATACAAATTGGGCAAGGATGAATTATTGCGCAAAGTAGCTTTGAAACATGAAAGAGACGCCATACTTAGGGAAACACAGACAGGAATTACAAGTGGCCACTTTATAGGTGAATTGACTACGAAAAAGATACTGCAAAGTGGAATTTGGTGGCCGACAATATTTTAGGATGCACATCATATTGTGGAGCATTGCCATGTTTGCCAAAGGATTGGAAAACCTAACCAAATGGATGAGATGCTGCTTAACCCAGTAGTAGTTGTGCACCCATTTGAGCAATGGGGGATAGACTTCATAGGACCAATCCACCCACCTTCTAAGAGGTCTAAAGCTAGATACATAATTACCACAACATATTACTTTACTAAATGGGGTAGAAGATGCTACGACACCTAATTGCGCAACAAGGGATACAACCAAATTTCTATATGAAAACATCATAACAAGGTATGGATGTTGGCAGAAATTGGTAAGCAATTGAGGAACCTGCTTTATAGATAATACAATCAAGGTCGTTAAAGAGGATTTTATGATTGTGCACCACTAGAGCACAACATATCATCCACAAGCAAACAGGCAAGCAAAAGCAATCAACAAGGTATTGGAAAGGATGCTTACGAAAATCTATAACGTGCAAAGGGACGACATGAAGATAGAATACCAACAATATTATGGGTCCCTAGGAAAAACTATAAACGCAACACATTGCAAGCCCCATTCGAACTAGTATATGGAATAGAAGCAGTTATGCCGATGGAATACATTGTGCCAAGCATGTGCACGACTATAATAACGAGGCTCAGAGATAAGGAATCCTTAGAGAACAAGCTACTCGAACGGACAAAAATGGAAGAAAATAGGATGACTACGCAATGGAGTCAGGAAACGCACAAGCAAAGTTAGAAAGCTTGGCATGATAGAAATTTCCATACCAAGGAATTCCAAACAAAGCAATTGGTAGTAGTATGTGAACGTAGGTTCAAAGTGCATATAGGAAAATTGCGCATCCGATGGAAAGAACCCTATGTCATACACTACATAACAAAATAGGGCACACTAGTATTGCAGGATCTGCAGGGTAAGGTGCTACCAAGAAGAATAAATGAATGTAGGCTTAAGGCCTACAATGCATAATTATGCAACAACAGAAAAAGAAATAAGTGCCTTTGGCACAAAGTTAGAATAGGATTTTCAAATTCAAGCAATGTGTGGTAGTTGTGAATTTTGTACATTTAATAAGTTCGTGGCTAAGTGTGTGTAGGAGTAGGAAGATCAAGCGATCAACCAATAAAGTCGCAATCATGCGGCTAAGTTAGCAAACATGGAAAATGAGGTTGAAAAAGCTGAACACATTGAATAAGTCCTCGAAAAATTGTGCAGAAGGAAAGAAAAGTGACAAGGCAAAAATAAGAAAAAAAAAAAAAAGGTGATTAGCTTACCAATTTAAAGATTTTGTATGGATGGACCATAAAATAAAGTAGATTTCGTGACAAGTGGAATGAAGAGGTAAGTCGGCAAAGAAAAAAGCAAATCCCCAATGGATTAATACAATTAAAAGGGTAATCAAGCCACAAACAGGGAAAACGGACACATCACAACACTAGAAGATATAAAGAGGTGACAAATGGTAAAATCTAGAACATTGTGTCAAAGTGAGAAGCCAAAGTATAAGGAAAAAGTGAGTTCAAAAGTTCGCCAAAATTTGATTGCCAGATCCAGATCGAGAAAGAATCAAACAACCTAAGCAAAAATGATAGGTCCCTTCACTTGCCCAATTGGTCCAAAAGTTCAGGGCATGATGGAGGAACATGGGATCACATTCTTGGCACTAAGTGATGCAGAAAAGGAAGATATGGACATTAGTACAATGTTCCGATTGACCAAATGGAGTGATCCGCCACACCATGAGCTCTTAGAGAGGGCCCAACAATATTTGGGAGCAGAAAGACCCATAGTAAACGATGGGGCAATAGGAGGGCAATTTGTAGCTAAAGACCCATTGCGGGGAATTGACATGGAGGGACTTGCAAAGTTGCCATACTTGGGAGACCACTTGGAGCTGATGCAGACCATAATGAGTTGCTAAAACAATGTGTGAGTTGCTAAAACAATGGTGTGATTTGGTCGATCAATGCTGCTATAGTAGCTCGAGCCACTGGGTTGCTAATAGGGGAATGTCCACTCTTGCATAAAAAACCACTAGAACTCTGGTCTAGCAAACAATGGCTGTGTATAGACATCTGTGCAAAATAAGGGAGATCACTTTGGGAGCGATTGCGAACCATTCAGTTAGAGTTTTGGTCGAAGTAGTGTCGGAAAGATATTGGCAAGCTGGGGAAGCAAACAAGCATCACTGTAATGTCCCCTTCTCAAAGAGAGTTCGATATGAAGACCTTGGCCCCATTTTACTTCCTACGGGCTTAAAGGGAAAAGCAAGTGAAGCACTTTAATCTTGTAATTGAAAGTTGCTATTTTTAGCCTTGTATTATTTTTGTAAAAGTGACTTTCTAATTATAACATTAGAGAGTGAAGTTGATCGAAAAAGTGCAAACGCTGACTTAAAAATATAAATGATCGAGTTAAAAGGGGAACATAACACCGCTTAAAAAGGGGTCGACCCATTTGGGCTCCCTTTTGTGGATTGTGCCACCCACAATTTTAAAAAGGAGTCGCTAAGGGTGGAAAAATCATCACTTGTCATATGAATTCATTTCTATTTGGAGATTGGAGCTTTTGCTTGCAATTTTCTGCTATTGAGGACGAAAACCCTCCTTGGTATCCTATTGGGAACGAAAACCCTCAATTGAATTCAGAATTGAGGACAAAAACCCAATTGAGGACAAAAACCCTCAAATTCTGCATTTGTAATCTCATTCAAAGGTTGTATTTGGGCTGCAATTCAGAATGTCAAAGCTACAATTCTAAAATTTTGTGCCAGGACACAATTTTCAGCTATAAGGTTTTAAGGGTGGATCAGAATTCCAGATTTTTGGGTGTGGAACAACCACACATTTCAGTGTTTTGGATCAGATCTAGGGCATTCTCAGCTTGGGTGACCCACCTAGGAACTTGCTTTATCCACATTGGGATCTTTTTCAGCTATTTTTAGGGGTTTCTTTGGAGCTAGGGTTTGTTCAATCTTCAGTTCTGCCCTAGGGCATTCATTGTTGCATTTATTTCAGCTTCAAATGCTCCTAATGGTCAGCTGTAATTTATCCTATTTTCTGTCACGAAATTGATGAAATAAATTCTGCCATTTGTCAGAAAAATTATTTCTTTGTTCCTAAATGTTCTAAAAATATTCCTAAGTGTTTTGAGTCTTCTGGGTACTATTGTAGTTGAGTATTTGAAGAGTAATTGAAGAAATCAGATTTTTGCATGTTGTACTGAGGGTTTGCAAACCAAAATCAGATCGCTGCCCTAATTTGGGGTAATTTTTGATTGTTGTCATTTAAAGTCAGATTTCTATACTTTGCTGTCATAAATTTCAGTTGCTGTCATTAGGGTTTTGTGCAATTTACAGAAAATTCAGATCTTGGCCCAACAGGGATCTTACAATCACTTAGCGCAATGGACATAGTCACAAGAATATGTGAACAAGATGAAGAGTTTAATTGGCCTGAATTCTTGGCCCAGGAAGTAAATATCAATGCGCAAAAGGTTAGTGAAGCTACTAGCAAAACATTCATGTACCGATGGTTAATAATTTTGCTGTGTTTTACACATTGGAGAGCCCCTAAAAGAATCATTGAAGTGGACGATGTGTACTACCCGCATGAGAGGTTTGCACAATAATTTCCAGCAAAGCCATACACAACATATCGGGATACTCAGAATATGGGACTATGGCTGCTCAAAATCAGAGAAACACCCGACGTAAATCCACGAATCCCAAAGGAAGTGTGCACTTGCACAACACCATGGGGTAAGTTGAGATTGTTGCATGATGGCGTCACACTTCGCTCAGAAGGTGACAATGCTAAACACCCTAAGAAACTACCATTTTTTTATTGATATGGACATAGCCAAGGCTGAATTAAGAAGACAACATGGGATGATTCCCACTCATGTGCAACCATTGTGCACTGAATGATCGGTGCAACCAATCGCAGGAGGCCTACAGTCCACAACAACTGCACGAACAACCATAACAGGACCCGCAACACAGGCAAAAGAAAAAACTATAAAACAACAAAGGCAAGCAAAGGGAAAAGAAAAGACAACTGCGCAACCTGAGCAAATTGAGCCCCAAGTGGAAAATGATCCTAGATTGCCCAATTGGTGTGTGAATTCGGAGTTTGACGAACTAAAGGTCAACAAAAGAAAAGTGCGGACCATTGCGCTAGAGGACACGGGCACAAAAATGTACCTTCTAGAAGAGAGGAAGTGATATACGTGGAAAGCCATAAGGAGAGCACAAGTACTAACTCACAAGCTCAAGGATGAAGACACGCTTCAAGTTCCTCTCATGCTGCACTCCCTCATGATCAAGATAGAAAGAGAAAATGTAACACAAGACCAACTGGCGGTCAACAATGCAAAGGGATTTAAGGAAGTAGGAGTTGACATCAAAGTTGAGCTGCACTTGCAAGATGTCGACCTGACAAGCATATGCGAAGAAATCCTAGTGACTCCCCACAAAAGAATAAGATCATACTCGAGCCCCTTTAGGTTAGTGTGTAGAGCACACCTTGAAGAAGATTTGAAACTTCCAGGTTGGGGAGTTAGTATGAGAAGAAGGGTATCATTATTGAGAGAAGAAATAGTTCAAGAAACAAAAGCACAACAAGTTGAAAAGAAAGCTGCATAGGAAAGAGAAGATCGTGCACAGAAGAGGGAAAAACTCAAGACTCACAATAGAGTCAAGACAACAATGCCAAAGATTGCTTTACAACAAACGACCACGCCTTTTTGTCCCCCATTTCCACAATTGAAATCCAACCCTCCAAAAGCTGCTAAGGGCGAAGAAACAAGTGCAAAGACGAAGAAATATGAAATAGAGGCAGCAATGCCCGATGCACAAACACCTCCCATGCAAGTACCTCAAGTCGCACAATCCATAGAAGAAGAAGATTAACAGAAGAAAGAGGAAGAAATGAACAAGGAGGTTGCGCATAAAGAGCAACAAGACAAGCACCAAAAAGAGGAAACTGCCAAGGAAACTTTCAAGAAGGCATAAAAAGAACACATTGCAAAGGAGAAGGAAGATAAACATAAGTGCCAAGCAAAACAAGCTAAAGCTGACAACAAAGATGAGGTGGAGAGAAATGCAAAGCAAGATGCGGAGGAGCAAAAACGCAAGGAAGAAGAGGTAGAGCTACAAAAGAAAACAATTGCACAAGCTAAAGCTTAGAGACTCCTTGAAGGAAACCAACGCAAAGGACAACAAAAGGAAGAAAAAGAAAAGAGCATGAAAGAAGAAGAATACAAGCAAAAAGAGGTGGAAGAGAAGAGAAGGGCACAATAAGAGCAGGCAAAGAAGGAAACACAAGAAAGAGATGAGCAATACAAGAAAGCTAAAGAAGTGAAACACATTGCTCAAGCCATAATGCAAGAAAACAAATAGGTTCGGATTGCGAAGGAGAAAGCAATCGTACAACCAAAGATTGAGGTGGAACAGAAGAGCAAGGAAGTGTAAGTCAATCAACCAAAAGATAGTGCACAAACTATATACACCTCTTAGGTGCAACTGACCATTGTGTAGAGCGAGAAAAAGCCAAAAGATAGCACCATGGAGATAGGAAGCTCTAGCTCAAAGTCGAAGTACTGCAGAAGAAGCTGCTGTAAGAGATGCACAAACATTTTCGTGGGAAACACAACCAACGATGCAAATGAGAAAGCGTACGCTCGTTCTTTCCTCCTCCCGTGTGTGTACAACAATTCCCCAAATCGTTCAAACAAGTGTGAAAATGACAACCTCACAAGCCATGATCAACATGGCTGAGGTAAATATCGAGAATCTGCAACTACAAACACAAATTGAGGGAATTCACACACTTCAAGCAAACATTGGTGCAATTGCAATCCAATTGGCCCAATAGAAAGCAACATTGGAGCAGACATTGCGTAGTGCGAAATCACAAATTGAAGACAATTACCCTAAATTTGTCATGGAAGCTACATGTGACCAAATTATGAGTGAACAAATGCAATTGATCACTTTGGTTAGCAAGATTGTGGACAATTGGCAGGAGCAGGAAAATGCGACAAAGGTAAAGGCACAAGTCACTCAATCCAAGAAGGAAGTAAAAGATGTAATCCTTATATTGCGTGAAAACATCAACTTGCTCCAAGTTGAAGCACATGCCAAATAGATCACATTCGAGCACTTGGATTGGAACACACAGTTGTAGACTACAATGAGTGAGAACCAGTTTGACACGGACCTTAGAAAAACAATGCAAGCGCAAATGAAAGTGGAGACAAATGACCAAGAGTTGGACAAGGCACTACAAGCATTCTTGCAGGCTCGAGATGTTGTCGGTGATAGTTTGTAAGAATGGGAGTGCAATATGCCACACAATACTTTTGCCGGGGTGCAAGCACAATGCATGAGGGATCATCTAGAGGGGTTGATTTAGTATTACAAAATGCTATATCGCTTCAGGATCCAATTGCAAAAAACACAAAAGTAGATGCTCTGTTTGAAGTCACGCAAGCACTGACTCAGTTGCAACTATACTTCGGCAGAGTAAATAAAGCTCTCGTAGATTGGAATGTATACAAGGAAGACTTGGAAATATTCTTACCAATTGCAAAAACAATGAAGAACACCCTGAAACATATCATCCCTCACGTTATGCTCTGGAAGATTAAGGCAAAAAGCACTACCACCTCCGTCTACCACTCTAGCAGTGCAGGTCCAACCAGCCTCAATCGAGTAGTCAAAGCAACAAAAATAGGCTTAGGAGTAATGCAATTTTGCAGAAGGTAAAATTTTTAAGTTTTCATTGTGCAAATTTTGAATAGATATCCATAAACAGGCCCACATGGATTGAAAACCTGAAAGTGCGATCTAGGAGGGAGTTTTTGAAGATTGAAAACCCGAAAGGGCGGTTTGTTGGAAAGACTACATAATTGAAAACCCAAGAGGGCGGTTAAATAGTGCGCAGAGGATGAAAACTGGTAAGTGACGTCCTCTGTGCCGACTACGAGAAGTCTACCGCAGTGCGCAATAGCATAATCAACATCAGGGAAAGGCTAGAACAACAAAGGAAAGCACCTTCCAAATTCTCAAAGCATCTTTTGTCTTGGGACAAGACACCTATTTACGTCCAAGAAAGTGTTGGAAGTATATAGAGGCTAAAGCGGATTTGAATGTATTTTGGATATTGTTGTATATTGCGCAATATCTAATGTATGTGCATAGTTTAGATAAGATAAAGTATAGGATATGTAAAGCTCTCTAAGCACAAGTAGAGAATGTGAATAGCCTCTTTTGTGAAGAAATGGAAGAAGAAGGGACTGGTAAGCTAACAATCGCCTCGAATTGTATTAAACCATGAAAGCGCACTGTGCAGAAGGTTGATCTTAGTTCCACTTTGAATTCTTGTCCAAGTTTTTGATTCAGTAATATAATTCTAGTCTCTTATTGTATCTTCATGTCTCTTGTTTATATCTTTCCTTAAGTTGTCTTTGTTATGTAACTATTGTGCTTATGTATGTTAAGCTCTATTTTATCTATTGCACATTGTTTTACGAGTGGTAAATGACATAGTCTCAGTTTCTCCTAGACTACAACCTGTGGCCTGTCCTGATGAGAGATTCCAGGGACATCTGCTAACATACGCGGTCATTTGATGTTAGAAATTTGTTGTCCCATTGTGTTACAATGCCCCATCCGTATCTACAAGCAATGGTGAATGCAAGAAAATATATTATTGTCCCAAATAGATATAGTATAATCAAAATAAAAATTTGAAATAACCGAATAAACAAAAGAATGCATATACCTGATGTTATGCTGTTTTTTGCTGCCCCTGAAGTGTGCTCATGCTAATTGAAGTGAAAATGTCATGGGTCCCAAATGATCCAACCCTTATGGCGAAAATTGATGTAGCCTTGTTCTAATATTGGCCAAATAATTGAACAAGGGGGTTCTTATTGCCTCCTCAATATGGGACACCGTACGTAGATTTGTAAAAAGTGGATCATCCATTGTAGATGGATATCGATCCAAAAGTGTAGTAGCACCACTTGCTCTTCATTGATCCACAAACATAGAATAAAATTATGTACATGGATAAAATCCATGCTCATGTGATTCATCTATTCCTCAAGGTGACATAGAATGTCTCAGTTGTTCCTCAATGTGATATAAAATGTCTCATCTGTAACGCAAAGCCTCTCAAAATTATGTTAAGTGTCTCAATATAGGAAGATTGTCTATCTCATGTGCTCATGCGACTCTTGAAATTATGTGGAATGTCCAATCATATGCAAAATCTGTGTCTCGATATCATCTAGAATGCCCTAAATTTATCTCAGGATCATGCGATAAATCCATGTAAACTCAATCTGACTCATCGGCATCCTATATTATGTTCCTCAAAAATATGTACAAGGTGTCTCTGTACTGGATATGGATGAAAAATTCATCCAAACTGCTAAATAATCTGAGAAAAGGCCCATTGTATGCCCCCCTTTTGATAGGAGGGATGAAGCCTACAATTCATTCATCTCAAAAGAAACGATTGTGTGCATCACATGTAATATGTAAATATAATTGTAACTAGAGAATATGTTTTAGAAGACCGCATAAAAATACGTGTGAATGTCATTAGAAGTCTCATCTCATAATACGTATCATATTTGTAAAGCCAAAGATATAACCGTTTAAGAAATGTCATAAATATAAATCAAGATGCAACCCCCCTAGTGGGCAGCTGATTGATAGAGAAGTATGTTTCCTTAATATGCTTGATTATCACTTTTTAGGCTTAGGAGAGTAAGTCAACTGCAAAATATCATTTTGGAAAATGAATTGTAGTTGTAATACATCGATAAGGGCGTATGATTGCCGAAGGCAATGTTGAATTTGAAAGACTATGTAGTGTGCTTGACCTAGTGATATCACGAAGGCTCTAAGGTTTTAGTCAAGCTCATATAATCAGCAGTAGGTGTATACAACCACATGTTGTGTCATAGCAGCGAACAACTCCAGTGCTCAAGATATTGCAATTTCTGTGTAATCATGTATTAGTAGGGAAACCCTACTTTTTAGTCATAACTGTCATATGCTATTTGATATAAATAGAATTAAGATTTCTAATTTTAGAAATCATTCTCTCTTCGTAGAAAGAATACACTAAGAGGGGGGAAACTCTTCATAATATTATTGATAGAGGGGAAACTCTTCAGTATTCAGCAAGACAGAAAACTGAACTCAGCCATCTCTTAGTGTATTCAGTAAGAGAATGATTTCCAAAAATAGAAATCTTAAAGTAAGTATTGCCTGATTTCCTACATTTCCACACTTAGCTTCTCTATCCAACCTATTGTAGGTATTGCCTAGTTACTTTCATACACATATATATCTTGTCTATCCAATGTGCTCCTTGGAAGGTATTGTCTAGCTTCTTCTAACATTCACTATTTTGCCTTGTTCTTGCACACACATTGCTAACTTCTACCATCCTGTTTGTTTCAGCACTATTATTAGGGTTTGCTTCTTGTTTGATCAAATCAGTAGTAGTGCAGATAATAACAATCTTGTTTGTTTCATTTGTTGTTTGATGCACATTGCAGATTAAGCAATCAAACAACCCCTGGTTTGTTGTTTGCTTCTTTATTATTGGTTATTTTACTTGATTGAATTCATGTGTCTGCTTGAATGTGTGTGATTGTTGTTTGCTATAAGAGTAGATTTTACTTTCTTGCATAGAGTAGAATATCAGAGGCATCAAGCTGCTCTACCCCAAGGCAATACTCTTCACACGTAGCTTTCCTATCAACTTTTTTGGTAGGTATTCCTAGTTTCCTACATTTCCGAACTTATCTTGCCTATTCAACTTATAGCAGGTTTTTCCTAGTTTCTTTCATCTGCATAGCTTGCCTATTCAACGTCTAGCAGGTTTTGCCTAGTTTCTTTCATCTACATATCCAGCTTACCTATCCAAAGGTGTTCTTTGGAAGGTATTGTCTAGTTTCTTCTTATCTTCTGACATTAACCATTTTGCCTTGTTCTTGCCCACACATTTTCTAACATCTCCGAACTGCTCTTTGGAGGGTAGTGTGCTAGGTTGGCTCGTCAATATTCTACACATACAGATAGACCTGCCTTCTGTTTGAAACAGCCATGTGGGGATGGCGGAGATGAAGGGAAATTATGGTCTTGGACATAAAGATATGGAGTGGAAGAGAATATAGTGAAAGCGTATCAGGAGATCAAAGGAATGTCCTCATAAACTATAGAGGGGAGACTATATGTATAAACAACTATTACCTCTTGCGAGACACAGGCAAAATTAATTCCAGGCCCTACAAAACTTCTCCTATACTGTGAATCTATTCAAAATAGATGAGACATATTGTACATTTGGGGATGGAGAGGTGGGGGGAAATTACACATTTTCCTAAAGTCCTATCTGGAACACAGAGAGGACTGTAGAGAGGACTGTAGAAGGCCTTCCATCTGATATTGTGAAATCACAGTCTAATCCATTGCATTATTCCCTTGTGCAGGAAATCCTCAATAATACCCTCTAGTCTTTCACAAATGGACAAGCAAGTGAAGATTTGACTGCTTGGAACATACAGCCATAAGACATTTATTGATCATGTGATTGTCTTTATACCTGTTGATGACTAATACCTGCGCCTCAGAAGTCAGTCATATAAATTTTGGGTGTTTATCTGATTGCAGCATCTCTTTGGCTGTGTCATGAGTGGCAGCATTCTTGTCCATTTCTTGCAAGTTTTTAGTATCTTAAGTTCTACTGGCATTGGTAGAAGTTTAGCTTTGGGCAGGGAGGTTTCTCTGCTGCTGTTCCAGCTCACATTTCTTATTTCTATTTGTTGTATGCAATCCATTCTGGGGGCTGAAAATGAATGAGAATGCCTTATCTAGTCCTTTCACTTTTGTATTTATTTCTTACTTTCAGGAATAATGTATTACTGTTTTATGCACCTTTTCCAACAGTATTTTCAGTTTATTATTGCTATTATTATTATAGGCAAGTAATATTGCTAGTTTAAACATAATGTCTATGTATATCTGCATTTTCATAAGCCATAGGCAAGGGAGTCGAGAGCGATGCTAGGCTAACATTATGCGGGAAAGGAGTATGATGAAGTAAGAAGCATTCATGTCATGGGATAGTTTAATGGTCCATTCTGGTCATCTGATTTTTCTATTGGGTAGATTAGACCTACTTCTACCATGCGGTTCAATTCTACCTTAACTTTCGCTTTCATGTTTGGATTCAACCTATATGGTCTTTTCTTGATAGACTTTGGTTCTTTCCTTTAATTCAATGTGTATTTCTCCGAGTGATGAATCTACTCCTTTTATTTCACTGAATTTAGTGGGGAACACATCCTCATAATCCCACAATACTTGTAAGATTTCTGACATCTCCTTCTCCATCCAATAATCTCCAATGGTCGCTAGCTTTATTGTTCTCGCTGGCCCAATGTCTTCTACTCTTTTGCGCACTGGTTCATCGTATATCCTAGCCTCTCTCTTATTCCATACGCTGCAATCTAGCTGGTGGTTATGACCCTCTCACATTTTCAAGTGGACACACCCTACCGCATTACATTTGACTCATTACAGATTGGCTGGGCATTTAGATATTATGCCGATTTTCATTTGGCTTTTTACATACATATATGTGAAAACTGAAAACATTTACAGCACATCAACATTGTCAATGCAGTTCTACATGTTTGGAGCAAGTTGACATGATTTATCAAGTGCAATTTTCTCCTAAATAATCTTGATAGATAACTATAAGCTGAAGGAACTTGCCATAGCATGTGATATTCCTTGCAAAATGCTTAAGTTGATGCGCTCGTCAATGCTTAGTTCTGAAAATCTATGTTCTTTTTAATAGTCCACTTATTGGGTTTAATTTGTTCAATTTGTACAGGTGGAGAGCACAAAGGACATTATGCTACTGCCATTTTAGTCGCAAAGGTGTCAATTGCTTATTTCTTTGTATAAAATTTAGTAATTTGCTGAAAATGCAATAGGTAGATTTAACAGTTAATCTGCACGTAAGGTCTTGTCTCCATTGAATTCACATCTTTTGATTTCAGAGCTGATAATTAACTACACTTCTTTTCTGCTCAGGAGTTAACCCCAAATGGAGTAGAGTGGCTAAGGGTTCATGAGACATCTATGAATCACAGTGTATGATAGTTAAGTTTCAAATAGCAATTCATCAACAATGTCCTGATGGCCATCACTAACTTGTCGCAGGGAGAGGATAATTGACATATTGCTTAGGGTAATGTTTTCTTATTTATTTTTTCCATGTATTTAATTTATGCTATTGGATAGTTTTCTCCAATTATTTTTTTCCCTACCACCATTATTGACCTGAAGAAAGATTTGACATATTTATTGCAGTATTTTAAATTCAAATTTTGTCAAGAATAGTTCAGCTTAGTACGATATATTTTTAGAACTTTTTCACGCATATTGGTATAGGGGAGTGGAACTAGTAGTTGTGATAGCTAACTTGGCACCTACGTGGCGATCAAATGGTGCCATGTCAGCACTTGAAATTTGTCACATAGTTGAGCCAACATGTATTTAATAGACATATGTGTTTATTTGGAGGGAAAGTCAACTTCTGAATTAATTTAAAGTAGCAAATTTGAAATGCACTAAAAAAATGGCTGCACCTAAACTTGTGCATGGGGTATCTAAAAGTTGGACAGATGATGTGTCACCTTGTGATTGGCTACTTTTCATCTTTGTTGGGTACAAGTTGTACAATAATATGTAATTTGTACAACTACTTTTCATTTAAATTTGTTCATGTTTTGGGTATCCCCCCCTCAAGTACCCTCTCCACTATTGCTCAACTATTGGGTCCTTTCCCCTAATTTTCACGTGATGCTTCTATCTTTTTCTTATTCACCATGTAATTTGTCACTCTTACCTGGTGTTGTATCGATCAAGAGGATACTTTCATCACTCTTATGTAGTGTTGTTCTACTCTGCTTTGATTTAATAGACATAACTGCATGTTTTGATTGGCGAGTTGGGCAAGATGGAGAGTGCCTGGCAAAGGTGTTAGGTGCCGAGACTTTTGCAAATGTTGAAAAGACCCTCTTTGGCTTGATTTGAATTCCATTGTGCTAGTTAACGATGGATACACAATTCCCTCTTTGCTAGCAAAGTCTAAACTCAGTTACAAAGTAAGATGGCTAACATGTCATTGTAGTATAACACTCACTTATCTCCTCCCGTGAATTGTATAGTTATCATGGTCGTCACTTTAGATTATGGCGGTCTCTTTTAACTATTGTATCAAAAGCTGGATTTTGAAGCCTTTCTATTGTATATTGAAGCTAAGCACATGCTTTATATAAAACAACAAAAAGTGGGTGCTAGATCAATTGAATAATCAAATATTTAACAACGTTATTGGATACGAATGTTGTGTTCGAGCTTCTTGTGATTTTTGTTTGGCAGCTAAACAAAAAAAATGGACCACAAGCCCAAAAATATTTAAAGAAGAACCATTCACTTTACCATATTACTCATACTCACAAATAAGCCATTTTCGAAGTAAGAAGATTGGAAATTCGAGCTATTTTGGTACTAAAAGAGTCTTTCCATTCATTTCCAGTTCAGCCTATGAATCATGAAATGACCACTTCTTGGTTTTGAACTATATCTATAAAAGCCTGGATGGTGCACAAGTAGACTTATCTAAGTTCAACAAAGACTCCCATCAGATGTGGGACCTATACAACTATTTAAATATAAATAAAAAGTAGTTTCTAGTAATAGGCCATTCAGCCATTCTCTGAATATCCTAGCTTGCAGCCTGCCTGCAAAATCTGTACTTGTCTGTGCCGCATGGTTCAACATTTTGGGCCAATATGGGGCAGCTAACCTGCTAGCCCACTGTTGGTGTAGTTAGCTGTATACCTTATATTATGCTTGCTTATAGATTGCTTAGGTTAGACTTATTTTCCTATGTGAGGATTATGTTTCATTTTTTCTAAAGTAGAAATTTGCCTAGGATATGCATGAGTTGTTATTGGCTAGATAACTTAAATTGGTCAATCATATGCATTTGTTAGTTGACATAAACTGGTCAATCTTATGCATTCACAGGGGAGTCCATCTCTTTATAAATATAAGGCTCCTTCACTTAGCTGGAGATGTACTTGTATGAGATCATCCAGGCATGTAGAATTGAAGAAATCCATGTAGAGGAGCTTGTACAAAGGAGGGAAGTAAGGTTTTTGACCGTCTAGTATTTATGATAATTATATTCTTTTACCGTTTCTCTGCCATTGAATACAATATTTCTTCAGATATTTCTTGTGTATGGAGTTCCTTATGCAAGCATGGATCCTATGGAAAACTACTTTTTGAGGTCTTGGGATTTTACCCACATATCCTATACTCCCATACGATATCATAGATCCACATTTCTGCATACTCCATCCATTTCTATGATCCAACGCTCAAGGAGAGGAGAAATAGGCAATTCTATCATCTTTGTGTTATTTTCCTTTTCAATTTTTGGATCTAGTTCTTTCTTTTTTTCCAAAAAAAAAGGTAAAAATTTTCAATTTGTTTTTGAAAAAAAACTCAAAATTTTATGGCTTTCTAGGGCATGCCCTAACAAGGTTTGCTGGAAGTTTTCTAAAAACAATAATTTTTTGAGGCCATGTCCAAGATCATTCGATCCTCTGTACCGGGCAAACTTTACTGTAGGTCATCCACTGCCCAAACAGACTCGAGGGTGGACCGAGCCCCCTTCATTCTTTATTGTACCTATGGCCTTATTGCAAGGACCCGTATTCCAAGATTTAGCTTCCTTTCCTTACACTTCCCTAAGTTGCACTTAAGCGGGAGGAAGGGTGTTGGTGTAGTTAGTTATCCACCTTATAATTATTAGAATAGATTACTTGGGATAGACTTGTTTTCCTAGGCTACTTAGAATAGACAAATTTCCCTAGGTTAAAATCATTATTCATATTTTTAAAATAAGAAAATTATTTTCTGATATGCACATGAATTGTTATTGGTTAGATGACTTAAGTCAGCCAATCATATACATTCACAGTGTCATTCTTTTGTCATTTGTTAGTTGACATAAACCAACCAATCATATGCATTCATAGGGGAGTTTTTTATTTTTATTTTTTTATATATAAATAGAAGGCTCCATTACTCACTTGGGGATTTACATGTGTGTAGAGATGCATGAGAGCATCTAGGCATATAGATTGTAGAAAAGAAGGAATCCATGTAGAGGAGTTTGCAAAAAAGAGGAAAGTAAGGTTTTATGATGTCTTGTAGTATTTTTTATATTTGTATATTCTTTATGTTTTTTACCATCGAATACAATATTTATGGAGAGTTTTCTTGTGTATGGAGTTTCTTATGCACATATGGATCAAGGGAATAATAGCTTTATGAGGTCTTGAGATATTATCGACATATCCCTTGCTCCCATACCCATCCATCCAATGTCAGCTGCAACTCTAGCTGTAATGGATATAATTCTACAACTCAAAACATTATGTATTAGGGCTCACTGCCCAGACCATCATATCCTTCCTCATCATATTCATCATTCTACCCACTTGGGTCAACTTCATCCCTTGCATAGTCCAAAGAGAAATGCTTCGAGATCATCTCCCTATAATTTCAGCTATTGGAGCAACTCAAATGCATACTTTGTCTTCATCTCCCATCTCCTCTTCCAAATCCTTGACAACAATCTGCATCTTGCCACTTAGAGCTTTAAACCTCTTTATTTGCTTTACCATCTACCCTGCTACCCCCTTCAAAACACACTACATTTTACCAAGTCACATCATTTCACCACCCGCAAATTGCTCAATATCATGTATAGCAAGAGTGTTAGTGCCATTCAAAAGTAGAGTTTGGAACCCTCTTACACGGGCAAATTTCATCACATTTAACCATGGAGATGACTTGTTAGGATCCACGATAGCTTGTAGAACATTAGGGATAGAGTAGTTTGTGATAACCTCAAAGACAACCTTACTCTGAAAAAATTTATAGCCACACACAACCTAACCTCAAAGACCACTGTGCTCTGAAGAGATTTGTGGTGGCTCACTACACCATCATAGGATTTTTGATTCCTCTCACTAGTACATTCGTTCAAGACTCTTAAGGCCACTTCATCAATGATCCTTGTTGGACTCATCCACAATTACATTTTCATTCAATAAGACCTACAATTTGGTATGCATTATCGACATCTTTACAAATATAAAAATTAAGGAGACGACAAGTTTCACATTCAATTACTTGTTCAATGGCTTCCTTTCCTTTGGAAAACCTATTGATCCTTCCGAGCCCAAGATTATCACCACCTACCCTAGCATGTGGGGGTTCTTGGTCCATAGAGGCAATTGTTCTTAAATGATCATAACAACACTTCCTATCCTTCCACAAATGATAATCATTGCCATGAAAACTAAGAGGGAAATTAGACCCAAGAGCATCCACCCTTCAAATGTAACATTAGAAAAAAGAACCGGTATTGCCCTAATTATAAAAACCCTATAAAAATGTTGTTGAACATCCTACCCCAACTCAAAAACACCCAAAAAAGAGGAGACAACACACAAAAATGCACCAGGGAGAGTATTTTCTTTTTCCAAATTACTTTACATTTTAGATTTCGTTTAAGACAACTCTTTTTCCTTGCCTAACAAGTAGATATTTGAGAACAAAAATATAGAGAAGGAAAAAGAGATTCATATTGCCAAAGACCTCGACCTTCCTTGATTTGAACACAACAATGCCATTTTGTGCTCTTCTTGTAATGGTGTTTGGCATAACACTTTCACCATACCACAAACACATGGAAACTTTAGGCCACATCATGCCATGCTTGGAGGCACTTCTAGAACTTACACCATGACAAAACCCCTGCCGCCATACTACACCAGAGAGACTAACCACCAACTGTTACACATGTAAGAAGGAAATTCATGAACCATTGCAGAAGGTTGACCATTGTGTAACCATATATTTTGAAACTACTTTCTTGTGATGGTATATTGTAAGCCATTCGACCCTAAGGAGACATGTCATCATGTCTCGAGCATCTGAGATTGAATGCTCATATGTGTAGTCCTCCAATGTAGAAAAATCAGTTAGGAAGTGTTTCCCCCATAGTGGTCATAGGAGTATTCCTTCTTAGCCTTGTATATCGTATTCTTTCTCATTGAATAGTAGTATTACTCTGCTATTCGTTCTCACTAAATAGTGGTAGTATTATTATGTTAACTTGTACATTTGAATGTGTAATGGCTAATTGTTTCTATTGCATGTTCTATAACTTGTATTTTGCAAGTCAAATTACGAAGTTGTCTTAGGAGATGCCATCTTGGGCCATGTGGTTTAGAGCATTGGTATCAATGCAAGCACTTTTACATGCATGATACCACATGAGCACAATGAAAAGGACAAGTTTTACTCAATTACGTTTTAGAGTATCTAGAAGAGCAACATAACAAGACTGAGATGGTTGTTGCCTATAAGAATTATTTGTGGCATCTCTAGATGTCCAAAAACTTATTCAGGATGCCTTCGAGGGGCATCACACCAAACCCTTTAGCCAATTCTAAAAATTCATGATGTAAGTTGGTCTAACAATGATGCACCATGTCAACCTGTCATTTCAACATTAGAGCCCATTTAAAGTTCAAGTGAATTTTGACATGTTAGTGTTTGAAGGTCAAATTGATGCCACATAAACTAGATTTGACAGTTGGAGGCCTACTTCTTGGTCAATCACTTTAGTGACTAAAAGATCAACCATGCATCGACAATGCACACCGTGAGAAAGACTACTAACCCATTGAGAGTTGGAGTGCATTTTGTAGTGTTGAGTAGAAGGAATACTACCTACTCAAACATAATCATGATGAGTACACAAACTTCTAGCAATTGCGCCAATGCAAGAAGCAACCAGTTCAAGAAGCAACCAGTTCAAGATTACACCAATGAGTTACATGACTACATTGTACTCTTGTGTGAGGATGTGATGCAACAACACAATGTTTGAATTACATTAGTGGAATCTCACATTAGAGACACACTAAGATGGAGTTCTTGACCTTTGGCACATTGGGGGAAACACTATGCAACACAAACAAATTCGAGGCTAAGGCAAAAAAGTATTTCCTTTCTTCATCCAATGTCGAGTGCAAGAGCCAACCTACATCTAGTGCACCTTCTAACCTTCACGCATGTAAGAAAAAAGATGTCAAACAGTGAAGAATAACCTAAACATGACACACATCAAAAGACGCCCGTGTGTTTTGCATCAATTAAAGGCAAGAGAAAGTAAGGTGACAAATGGTGCTACTGACACTACAAAGTTCACACACGGATTCAGCATGTTGCACACAACAATCTATGTAAAGTGCCACACAGGTAAACAACATTGATTAAGAAGAAACTTGTTCGAGCACCAACTCTGCTGCCATAAACAACTTTGTGGAACGAGGATGCATATTCCTCACAAAATGCTTGGTAGATGGTCAACAACTACATGCCATTATTGACATCAATATCTAGAAGAACATAATTACACAAGATGTTGTCTAACACTTAGTTCTTTCTACTAAAACACATCCTCGACCATATTCTGTGGGATGGCTAGAGCAAATATTTAGGTTTAGCATCAATGCACTTTCAAGTATGTAGTTAGACTAATGTAAAAAATAGTCACTTGTGACATCGTGTTGCTAGAAGTCTATTGCATCTTACTTGGAAGATTGTATGTGCTTGACCACGATTGACATAAAATACAAACCACAATAATTGATCATCCATGTCAAAGACCCCATCGTCAACATTTTGGAATCACATATCAAGACCAACATAACTTTGGTCTTTGCCAAAAATTACTAAAGCTCATTTCTCACGTACAAACATTTCTGTAACTAATGGTTTGCCTCAAGAGACAATAATGCAACCGATCAAAAGTAAGTTGGCAACGCGATCCAAAGACTTCTTTGAAGGGCCAACGTATCTTCCTACATATTGTTTGGTAAACTATCAAATCAATTAGGTTCACAAATCCTCTCTTTTGAATAGTCCATTGTACAACAAGTCCATATGGGAAAATGATGAAGTCAAGCCCCAAATTGAAGAGCTTCTTGATGAAGGAAAGATCAGGTCAATTCTTCTCTTTATGGAAATTTGATAGCCCTTGACCCAAAGAAAGATGGATCATGGTGCTTTTGCATTGAATATCATGCTCTCAACAAGATAACAATGAAGAACAACAATCCATTGATGTTCATTGATGACCTCCTAGATCACATCCACGGTACATGATAAACCACCAAGGTTGCCCTGAAGTCAAGTTAATATCAAATTGTACAAATGGATAGTTATGTCTTTCGGCTTGATCAAGTGCCAACAATGTTCATACCTGATGAATGACATACTCAAGTCCACAAATTCCCCCGTCTACTTAGATGGAATACTCATCTTTAGCAAGACATGGACGAGAGAAGCATTTGGAGCATGTCTTGTGCATCCTGGACACTTCTGCAAACACAAGTAGCACGCCAACTTAGCCAAATGCACATTCAAGGATGAAAGTTCTAGTATATGGGCTACATCACTGATATGCAAATAGACATTCATGTAAATATAAGGAAGATCTAAGTGATCCAACATTGGCCAACTCTTCATAATCTGATCGAGTTGAGTTTGCTTTTACTTGCAAACTCATATTGCAAGTCTATTCTTGTGTTTTCACATAATCCATGGTCTTTGAACTAGACTTTGCAAGTCAAAGTTACATTCCACTATAAATTTGCACACCAATGTGTATTCGAGGAACTCAAGCCACATATTTGTGTAGAACTTGTTTAAGCGGTAGTTGATATTGTACTCCCCTTTGAGATTGAGCTCAATGCATTTGAATATGCACTCGACACAATACTTGTAGACACCTTATATTTTACTTACTAGTGATTTCTCTTTGTCGGTTGTTGGTGCATTAATCTCTCTAATTGCCATGCCTTAAGGGTTGTATCAAAAAAAGGCTAGGGCCAATTTGTATCTCCTCGTGAGATATCATTATGACACATGCCTTGTAATGAAATTACTTAAATAGATTCAACAATAGATCACATGTATGAACATAAAAACATAACAAAAACAATAATTCACAATTATCATAACAAAATATAAGAGATAATCACTACTTGATAGACAACAAAATATAATATATGACTTAGTCATATCGAGAGGGCAATCTACACAACCTTATAATAAGAATATATTTACGATATGATGATCAAGGTACTATCCACTACCTCCTATATATACCCTACATGGGCTATTTTTACTCCATAGGTAGACCCTACTAACACTATGCAAACATAGAGAAATGTGATAAGACAAGGTAAGATTATGCTAGCCACAAGTTGGCTCCCAATACACATTATAGGTTAAGGGGCGTAACATGTCCCTCTTATTAAAACCAATGTTGTCCTCAACATTGACTAATTTTGGGTACTTTTGTAGGAATGCTTCATTCTCCCAAGTTGCATCTTTGTTAGACAAATTCTTGCACTTAATTAGATACTCCTAAATCACCCTAGTTTTTATATTCTTAGTGCATATTTGAAAGGGATCTCCTCAAACTCTAGGATGATTTTTCCTTCCTCATTCAACTCTATTAACTCCGTTTGGGTTGATACTCATTGTCTAATGCTCTTCTTGAAGCATGAGGCATGTAATATCATATGTATACATGCATACTAAGGTAACTCTAGCCTTTATACTACATTGCCAATTTTTCGGAAGTCTTGATAAGGAGTGTTAGAGATATATCTTATGTTAGTGCTCACTTATATGAGTATATTATTATTTAGAGTGTTGTTAATATGTTATTATGTGAGTTATAACAACTCACATAATAATAGTTCTTCTTTCCATGATTGTAGTGCTTGACTCCTTTTGTTAAGGAGATGTACACACCTAACTCACATAACAATAGTTCTTCCTCCTATGATTGTAGCGCTTGACTCCTATTAAGGAGATGTACAAGCCTACTTATCCATAATAATTTCTACACAATAAATGTCTCGTAATTTACATTTGGTACTACAGCATACTTGATTTTGTGTCTGTAATGAAGGAATAGGTATTCCAATGAGGCAATGTCTTGCTTATATAATTTCCTCAGGGTTATGAGTTGGATTATTTGAGAAAGTGTGTTTTAGATATTTGTTTTGAACGTTGCACATATTTGCATCGTTTTAAGATTGATTCGTCAGACTAAAGGGGTACGCATAGCTAGGAATCAACATTTATTTGTTGGCAGTGAATATTATATTACCATTGGCATTTCCTTGGCGTGGCATGAGGAGAAATATAACTAGCAAAGAAGAAAAATCATGGTTGAAGACGTCGGGCCTTGTCCAACGATCTAGCATGTATTGAATCGATTGCATTTGCATTGACCATACATTAGCGACGTACAAGTTAGAATTGGCATTCAAAGTCTATGTTTTGCATTTAACTCCATGGTTTGGATTACATGGCGTTATCTTTACATCAATTCACATATGTTTGATCCGCTTTGAGTTGCATTTCTCCAAACATGTTGCACAACATTCAAACGACATTAACTTTGAGTTTTCTTCAACATAGGCTTGCGCTTGGCAACAATAGTTTGCCCATGGTTCATTGTAACGTTTATCTAAAGGACGTGCATATCAAATGTGGAGGGATGACTTATTTCAAGCTATACATAGGCCCGACTAGCTATATCATCCACCTTTCATTGATATATGCTTCTAGGCAATAATGTCCGTGAGCATGTTGTCAAATTTGAATTGTCTGTTGGAGGAAATAAATAGTCGAGCGTTGCAGTACATACAAGTTGTCTGTAAATATACACCACCAGGAGTTGAGATCTTGTCTCTTCCACTAAACTCAGACACTAAGTTTTTCCACTGACAGTACCTCACTGCACTTGATCCATCAGTTTGTTATTTTGAAGGCCACAAAGTTAAAAGGTTAAATATTATCTCAACTAAATAAAAAATAAAAAAAAATAGAAGAAATGAAAAGAAAAAACAAATTAAAGTGTCACAAATGAAATTATGTTTTAGAGGAGTTCGACTCTGCTTGGCTTCCTATGC
Organism: Taxus chinensis; assembly: GCA_019776745.2. Lineage (NCBI taxonomy): Eukaryota > Viridiplantae > Streptophyta > Pinopsida > Cupressales > Taxaceae > Taxus > Taxus chinensis. The sequence continues at coordinate 896,385,130 of CM034146.1, forward strand.
TTTTTCCTGCCTTGTTTTGCTACGAAAATTGTATGTCCTTACCACTTTCTGCGGTCTCCCCTCGGTCTTATCATAGTGATTTTCATCCTTTTTCCACCGCTTAGGCGGTGTTTGCACCTATAAATGGCCAACACTCCCCCCAGTTCAACGACTATTGATACTGGCGAGCATGGCTCCCAAGCATGCGCAAAGAAGTTTGTATCGAAAGTCTACAATGAGGTATGGACTCTGAACCCACCCCTGATGTGGTAATTGCTAATGAGTTTTTGGATCCTATGGTGACTTGATATCATAACCATTGTCTTATTGCCTCTTTTTGTGGCCGCATCCCGTCTAAGACGTATCATGCAGAATTGGATGAAAAACCATTGGGAGTCGTCCGGCTTCGAGGTTTTTGGAGTCTGTAATCTCACCAAAGGTTTTTATCTCTTTACCTTTCGTGAGCCCTCACAGGTCCAAGCCCTTATGCTTAAGGCCGCTTGTTGGTATTTAGGTAACACCCTTCTTGTGTTATCCTCATGGACTCTAGATTTTAAATTTGAGTAATCAGGTGTCGCTCAAAATCCCTATTTGGATTGAGCTCCCTGGCCTTCCCGTTTCATCTCTGGTCTTTTTTGGATGAGATAGTCAAGCCCATTGACAAGGTGCTATGCCATGAACAAGACTGTTTTTTCTATGCCCGTCCTAACAAGCGTGTGTGTGTCAAAGTGGACTTGGCGAAAGATTTGCAGGACCATCAGAATATTTAGGTGGGGTCCCTTGCAACTCTCTCAAAAGGCTGTTTATTTTAACCTTCCCAAACACATGTTTTCGCTGCTAGGCCCTAGACCATCGCATTAGGGATTGTCCCCTTTTAGCTCACTCTAAACTTGCTCTCGCGCCGAATCTCGGAGCCAAAGAATGTGGTTTACCCCTCATGGCTGAAGGTGGTTGGTTCGAAAAAGAATTCGGGATGAGAGCTTCTGTGGAAGTTTTGCCCCCTTCTCATTCATCGCCACCAACTAGGGATGAGCCTCTGGTGGAACAACCTAGTCCTTCGGTTTCCATTCCAACCACAACCTCGTAGAGACAAGATTTGTAGAGTGAATGCTGAGAATTTTGGGAATGTTGCTATCAACCTCTCTACCACTGCGAAGTTCACATAGCCCACCTCATTGAGGTGTCGTGTGGCTCGCGGGAAGTAAATGGGGCTAAACACCACTCCATTCAAGTTGAGCTTGCTAATTCAGACCAGATTCTTCTTGTCAACAATTTTGTCATTCTCGGCTCTGAGGATGGATTTCTAGATAGGCAAGGGGGAGTTTGACATGTCTGATTTTTCATGAATTTTATGTCATGGAATGTTCGGGGTCTAACAGAGCCCTCACGTAAATTCTCTGTCCAGTTAGCTTACTAGTTAATTAGCAGTTTAGATGTTATTTTCTTACAGGAAATCAAGATTTCTTGGTTTTTTGCTTCAGACTATGCTGACATGTATTGCCCCTGATTTTGTGCACTTTCACACTCAACACATTGATGGCTGAGGTGGTGTTAGCATTTCCATTCGCGTCGAAATTTTCGGCGTTAATTATTTCATCAGGGCCATGACTGAAGTAATCAGGTGGTGTGGGTGATTATGAATATTAATGATATGTCTTTTGGTATTCTGAATGTTTAAGCTCCTAATGACGACACCAAAAGAAGGTTATTATGGAGGTGGTTAGGTGATAACTTACCCATTGCTTATTGGTTGGTTTGTGGCGATTTTAATATGGTGGAACATCCTGATGATAAATGTGGTGCACTCGCAATGCACTGGTGCCTTGGGGAACGAGTTGCTTGGTATTATTTTAAAAGCCACTGGGGCCTCTTTGATCCAATTCTCAATTGGCGACATGAATTTAAGGACTCCACTTGGTTTACTTGGACCAACCTCCGAGAAGGATCTGATTGAGTATTAAAATGCCTCGATCATGGTCTTCTTGTTCAATAGACCTTTTTTTAATTTTGACACGCATGGCTCCATCGTTATCAAGGTCTGGTCCAATGTGATTTTGTCATACCACCATCCGATCACATTTAAGGTTGTTTGGCAGGGGCCCCCTTCCAAGGTGCCTAGTATGCAATTTTTTTCTGAATGTTTCACTGCTACATCATCCCAGAGTAATCCAGCTCATCACCAAAACATGGAACATGGTGCCATGTCCCCCTTTTGTTGTCTGTTGGATCTCTTGGTGGGAAGCAGTGATCCAACGCACCACCAAATTTCTCCTCCGGTTTGGCAAACAGGTTTCCCAGGTTCGAAGAAGGGTCGATTCTTCTCTGCATAAAGAATTCCGATGGGTCTCTCTACTCCTAAAATCCAATCCCTTTGATCTTCAGCTTCAATCTCAGGTTGCGAATCTTCGGTATAAGCTCAAGCTCAGTGAATCCTACATTGCTCGGGGCGCTCAGATCTGCTAGAGGCTCCATTAGCTGCGGGTGGGAGATAAAGCTTCTAAAAGCTTCTTCAAATCCCTACGGGCCAAGCATGCTTGTAAACAAATCAAGGCTATTTATGAGTCACACCAACGTCTTACTGAGCTCCTAGAAATCTCTTTTGCTTTTCTCAAGCATTATCGTCTATTGTTCCAAGCTCAGGAGGATTCTCTTGAGCGAGCTTTTGCTTTACAAAAATGCATTGATGTCGTGCCTTCGCAACTTACTCCTCAGGATAAGGCTCGCTGCGATGCTCGTCTTCCTTTAGAGGAACTTCATGTAACCTTGCTTTGCTTAGCCGATGATAAATCTCCAGGTCTGGATGGCTTCCCCAGCTAGTTCTATAAAGCAACTTGGTCCTTTGTTGGACCTGATTTTCTCAGTGTATACTGAGGCTCTCTAATCTCACTCTTTAGGGAGCTTCATCAATCAAGGCAACATCAAGTTCATTCCTAAAGTAGGCGATCCAGAGCATATTATTAATTGGTGGCCTATCACCCTACTGAATGTTTCGTATAAAATTCTTGCTAAAGCTTTGGCTATACAGATTGCTAATATTCTGCTAAAGATTGTTCGACCTGAGTAGATGGGATTTGTTAAAGGCCGTTATATTCTGGATAATCTTCTTGCAGTTTGGGAAGGTATGGAATGGGCTCAAATTTCTTGTCAGAAGCCTCTTTTTCTAAAAGCTGATTTTGAAAAAGCTTATGATCATATAGAATGGCCCTTTATATCTGGCTATGCTTAAAGCACTAGGGTTTAGTGCTTTCTTTTGTTCTGTTGTGTCTACTCTGTTCTCTGATGCTTCCGCTCGACTCACCATTAATGGCCATCAATCTCTGGCCATCGGTCTCTACCGCTTCATCCTACAGGGTTGCCCTCTCGCTCCGACGTTGTTTGTTCTTGCTGCTAATGCCCTTGGTTACTTAATTTCTCATCAAGCAGACCAGGGTCATATTTGGGGAATTGTTTTATCAGACCACCACACACAATTGATCAACAGACATTTTGCAGATGATTCCTTCCTCGCGGTTGCCGAATCCGAACATAATGTTGCTGCGGTTTTTGATTGTTTATCTACCTTTTGTATAGCCTCTGGCTCTAGCATTCAGATGGCGAATTTTTTTGAATTTTGCCAGAGTTGTTTGCCGCTACTAGATTGGCTTAAGGCTTACCCTCGGAAACAGATTGGTCGTGGTGAGCAATTTCGCTTCTTAGGCATTCCTTTTACCTTTGACAATGACTCTTCGACTCTTTGGAATTATGTTGTTAATAGAGTGGAGCAGAAAGTGACGAAATGGTCCTCCAAACTGCTATCTTTGGCAGGCGAATTTCAGGTGTGCACCAAAATTCTTACCGTAACTCATGTTTATTATTCTGCTTGTTGGTGCCCTTTATTATTCTGCTTGTTGGATTTTCTTTGGTGTAAAAGTTATCGTTCAACTAGCTTTCACTGCGTTGCTTGAGATGTTTATTGTCTCACTCGTGAGCAAGGAGGTATGGGCATCATGGATCTTTACCGACAGAGTGAGGATCTCTGTGCTAAATGGGTCATTCACAGTTTTTTGGGGGCACAATCTTGGTAAATTTTGTTGCGACATTGTATTGACTCTGATGCCCCATATGGCAAGAAAAGTTGGAATGACATTGGTCTGCATACCCTTATTATTACACCTGTTCTTAGTTAAGATTAAGGGTACCTTTGTGGCGAAGAGTATTTGGAAATCAAAATTTCGAATAGGTTAAGCCTTTTTTAAGGTGGATTGGCGATGGACTTTCACATAGGCCTTTCGTTTAATGCTCAGAACATCTGGTGGTCTCCAATTCTCTTTGAGGGCACGCTTCCGTTAGTTGAAATCAATTCTCTGGCATCAAAGTCATTTGGCTCTTTCGCAAAGGCATTCAAACTATATAGGATTTGGTGCACCGCAAGGATTGGATTGCTTGGCCTGATCTCAAAGCTAAATTTACTTTGTAGAATTATGATTTTATGTCGATTTGCAAAATTCAGGAACTTCTTCCAGATGTGATGCTTCATAAACTTGGCCTTCACCCACTGACTGCTTGGTGGTGGGACTGGCGATGGAATCTTGACATAGTTTTTTTGTGCTATAACACTCACAATTTATCAGCTTTTATGTCCTCTGTCACCCACAATTGATAAGTTAAATTCTCGCTGGAGACTCCAGTCTCGACCATCTACCTAGCTTCGTCGGCTTGCTCGTGCTTAGAACCCTCTTCTTGAACCCAAAGTTAACCATTTTCTGTGGTGCTTGATTTATCAAGGTTTGCCCTTAGGTGAATGACTTAGGCATATTGGCATACCTCCCCCGACTTGCCCCTTCTGTTTCAGCCTTGAATCTTTCTTGCATTTATTTTGGTTTTTCCCACGTGCCCAGGCTATCTGGTGATGGATTCATTCCTTGTTTCAACCTTATCACCCTGTGTTCTTCTCATGGCGTCTGGCCTTATTTGGTGACTTTATTCCGTGGCCTCATTATGTAGCTAATTTGTGGCATTTTTTTCGTGCATGCATTTTATTTTATATATGGAAAGCTCGCAATGCTTTTATTTTCAAGCATGATCTTACCGTTATAAGCTTTTCTACTAATGATAAGGTGATTATTTTATCGACGGTGCGAACACAGATTCAAGCTTAGGGTGCTAAGGTTGCTCTAGAATTCACGCACCTTCAGGAGCTTTTGGATCACTAGGGGAGTGTGCCATGCACTATGAGTCGAGTTCCACCTGATCCGCCACTGCTGCCACCACGACTTTCTCCTCCTTGGCGACCACCTGTTGCAGGCACACGTCGGAGGAGCCGCTTGTGTAGCCACCGCTCTGCCTCACCTCGGCTCTGCCTCCCCTCGGGATTGCATCACCTCGTCATCCTCTGGATTTGGCTGGAGTCCGCCCCTGTGGGGGAAAGGCGATGCCATCACTCCCCGGTGGGGCTCTCCGCCACTGGCTATGAATACTTTTGCAAGATCTCCGCCCTATGGGTGGGGAATTATGGTGCCTCTTCAGATGCGGTTTCATGAGCAGGAGGGTTGGGAAGTGGATCCGCTGTTCGCAGAGCCTTCTAACAGAGCTTTCATCCCTCCTCGGGATGATCCTCCCCCTCTTGGTGTGGCGGGGGCCTGTGCTTAATGTTTGTCTGCTAATTTCTGATTGCCTTTTGGGCATGCTCTTGTAAAGATCTCGTGGCGTTTTGTGTTTGCCCATGTCGCGCTCTTTTGTTGCCCTCGTGGCATTTTGCGGGACCGTGAGTTGTCCTGTCGCCCCCTACTATGTAACTTTCCTTTTTATTAATATAAAGGTTTGTTCTAATAGTAAAAACAGATTAAAGTATTTTGTGTTCGGTTTGGCTAACAAAGGTTTGGTAGGACCCTTGCCTAATATGGATTTCTAGAGGTCAATTCCCATAGATTATTATTTTCGGTCAACATTTTGGTATGGTGGGACACTTTATAAAGTGAGGCATTTATAGTAGTGATATCGAAGAAAAATGTTATTACTATTGACAAGGTCAATTATAATTGTTTAAAAGGCTTTTTTAAAAAGTAATTGTAATTATTATTTTTTAAAATTTTCTTTCGTTTTTTAAATCTGGGTGGCAATTTATTTTGTAATGGACACATTATCTGTTGAAACCGACGTCTGAAGTTGTTTAAATTGTGGGGGGATAAGATGAAGAGTATTGCATTTATAATGATTTTTTTGATGATTGCAAAGAAGGTAAATGTCCTTGGTTTCAGGGGCTTTGCCCCTTGACCCTGCCATGTACTGTGACAGGAAGTGTGCCTAGGGCGCTGCCTCAAGACCCTGCAAGGTGCATCGCCCCTTGACCCCATGGGGGGTTGTTGCCTCCAGACCTTCGCTTTGGAATTTCAGAGCCAAAGCAAAAATTGTTGGGGAAGCCACAACGATAAAATAGGTACAAAATTGAGATTCAAATTCCATCTTGTTGAGTAAGCACCGTACCATGGAGGTCAGAGGCGTTGGAGGAAGAATACTCAACAATGCCTCTCGTCAACCACTACTGACGAGGTGACATTTTGTTTTGATGGCATCTCTTTTTCAGTTGTTTGTGTTGTATGGTGTGTGCAAAAATAAAATATTTTAATCATTCCCATGTTAAAGTTGAAATGAGGACAATGTGCAAATCATAAATATTGTAAACAATTGTATGGGAGAGTAGTTGACTATAAAGATCATCTGACTGTTGTAGTTCTTCATCGATCAATCAGTGGGAAGCTCATTGGAAGTGAAAGCGAAAACTCTCGAGTTTTCATGTGGAACAGATATCCATTGTAGCAGAATGCAAACCTATAAGTATGCGTTGGCATATGATTCCTTTTTCAGTTCTTGTTATGTGTTCTTCAATCCCCATGTTCGCACAAGGGGGGATTGTTAAAGATATCATAATTTAGTGCTCACTTATATGAGTACATTATTATTTAGAGTGTTGCTATGCGAGTTATAACAACTCATATAACAACAAATCTTCCTTACATGATTGTAGCGCTCGACTCCTATTAAGGAGATGTACACGCCTACTTATATGTAATAATTTCTGCATAATAGATTCCCTGTATTTTACAAGGATTATAATACTTAAGAGCAAGCTTATTATCTTTCTTTTGTTGTTTTTAAGGACATTATCTGTGTATTAATTATGAAGCTGCATAAAGACCCAATCATCAATTTCAAATTGTAATTCATTATGGAGTTGGTAAGCTTTTTTCATTTGATTTTGAACCATTTTAGTGTTCTCTCGAAGAGTAGATAATACATTATGCTGGTGCTGAATGTGATCTTCCATAACATGAACCTTTGGTTATACCCTTAAGGAAGAGGTAATGGATGGTGGTTTGTACCCACACAAGGCCACATATGGAGACTTTTTGGATGTGGTAGGGAAAGAAGAGTTGTGCCACCATTCTATTACAGGCAACCAATGGACATATTGTGCCCATTTATCCAAAGCAAAACAACACAAATAGCCTTCTATGCATTTGTTGACCACCTTTGTTTGCCCATCTGATTCTGGATGATACAACAAGCTATGTGCCGATTGAGTACCCAAACATGAAAATAAACCAATTTAAAAATTACTAGTAAAGATAGGATTATGACTACTTACTATGACCTTGGGGGTGTCATGTAACTTTTGAATTGTCCTTAAATGCAAATGCTATTGTGTTTTCTATAAATGGGTGTAAAAAGTCACAAAAATGGACATATTTCGAGAGTCTATCTATGACCACCATGATGACAATTTTCCCTTTTGATTTGGGAAAACCTGTAATGAATAGATAGGGGTTGCAAAAGAACTGACAACTTAATTGTTTCACCCTTGTTTTGTTGACACATCATATATTCCAATGCAAATTTGTAGACGCCCCCACGAGTCCTTCCCTAAAATAAATCTTTCTTGACTATGTGATAAGTCTTCAAGACTCCTGAATGTTCCATACTAGAGAGGAATGTAGTTTTGCAAGTACCTTTTGTTTTAGTATCGAATTCTTGCATATGTGCAACCTATCCTTGTACCACAAGCTTTCCCATTTCCGCACAAATTTTCCTGGTACACCAGAATCATGTTGGAGATTCTAAATCAAAAGTTGTGTATCTTCATCATGCTCCCGTTCTGATTGATTCTCATCCACCCAATTGACATGTAAGATGGACATTGTGAATAAAATACCTTTTGTGAGCTCATTTTTCTCAGAGAGTGCATTCACCACAATATTCTCCTTCCCTTTTTTTATAGATGATTTCAAAGAAAAATCCCAACATTTTTGTGACCCATTTTTGTTCTTCTTATGACATACTATATTTAAAAATGTACTTTAAACTATCATGATTTGTCTTCATCCTAAACTATCGACCCATCAAATATGGTCTCTACTGCTTGACGATAAGAAGAATGGCCATTTTTCCCTTCTCATAGATGGGCTTTAGAAAATTCTTCTTGTTTAGCTGACGACTCTCAAATGCAATGTGTCATCCTTTTTGCGTAAGTACTACTTCCATGCCATATTGAGATCACTACAACATAAAGTGTTTATAACGCCACGATTTGAGTCAATTTCACGTAAAAATCGACATTTTAAAGACTTTTTGGATGTGTTTATGCCGAGAATTCATGTCGAAAAATGTGGTGCAAGTTTGATGCTACTAAACATTTTTAAATGTGTTGATTTTGCACCACATTTGTGTTTTTTTTGTGCTAAATTTGCGCCACAAATTGTGTGGCACAAATATGGCGCACAACTTGGTCGACAATATTTTTTATAAAAAAATAATTAGTTTCCTGATTATTATATTGTATTACTTTTTATCGGTTTTAATGTGCATATATTATTTGAAAGTAAATTAATTTTATTGTTTATTATAATTTCTCGATATATATAATTATAATTTACATTATTGTATAATACATTGAGGGTCCTTAATATAAAACAAAATAAATTTATTAAAAACTTAGCATTTTGTTCTCATATTTTTGGAAATTGGCAAATAGTTGAGGGTTTTGAGAGGACACACATTCTATTACAAAGAGCCCAAAAGGAAAGATATAACCGTGAAATATTACAAAAGAGAAGCCTAAAGGTAAGAGGAACTGAGACCGAAAAGGTCCAAACAAGGAAGTGAAAGAAGAAAGTCTCAACAACTAAAACCAAGAAGAGAAACCGTTGACACTACAAGCAAAAAAAGAGAAACAACCAAGGGGAACGAGAAACTGTAGCCCAATTGCAGCAAGGAGGAACAAACAAAGAAGGAGCAGAGAAGCAACCCCAACTAACAGAAGACAAAGAGGAGGAAACAACTAAGGATGCAACCCCGAGAAAAGTGAAAAAGGGAAAAATAAAGATTGACACTTATCTTTTTTTCCCTTTCTTCGTATGTAGTACCTGTCAATTTCCATGAGAGTCTTCCTCCAAGCTAAGAGGATTGGAAACTGACAAAACCAGGAGGTAGAAATCTAACTCCTTGTTTGGAGAAAGGGGACCCTCCTTATCCGAATCAAAGTGATTGGATTCATGAGGCCTTTTTATTCCTAATTTTGGTTTCTCCAAATGAGGGGTTAAGAGCCAAGGGCTGCCCCACCTTAGTACATTCAACAACAGTAGTTGGAGCAATATCAGAGCTCGGAGCATCCGCTGATGGCGCAGTAAATTCAAGTTCATGATCATTTGAGTTTGATCTGGATTCATCGTCGAAAGTTGGAGGACTCCATCTTTTGGGAGTGGATCCTTTTTCTTTGGAGCTTTGACTTTCTGCTGAGGGTAGGAAGCCTAAAAGTGACATGGAGACCTGCAATTTCTACACCGGAAAACTGTGTTTTCATAATGGAGAGACTGGATGTGAGTCGTATCTCCCATCTTGAGAGTCATTTTATTTGACATTCTTTTACTAAGATCCACTTCAACATAGATCCTAATAAAAGTTAATAGGGCACTCTGTAACCTCTTGTCATCTTGCTTAATGAACCTTCCTAGGCTATTGCAAATATCTTCCAAGCTCAGGAAGAAATGTAGGGGTAGGTTTGGCAATTTGACCCAAACATAAACACGTGAGATGGAGAAGGAGTTTGGGTCAAATTGCGGAAACCATGGGGTAGTGAAAAGGCCCGCCGTGCCCCAAAACCAAGTTCCTTCATCAATAATCCTTTGATAGTCCTCCAAATCATAGAAGTAAACTACAAAGAAACACTTGGCATAAAAAAAATACGCATAATTTTCCGTCCATGAGGAATGAATCCATTGGATCAAAGCATTAGTCTTCGGCCAAAATCCATTAAGCCTGCATATGAGAACCTTGTTTTCTAGGTTTTGGTTGAAGCCAAGGACATCATCTTTAAAAATCTCCAGAGAAGGGGAATCGATTGATTGCTCCACAATGTAGGTAGGGGGAGGATGAGTTGAAGCAGAAGTGGCATTTTTAAAAAGGGCATCTCTGAAAGGAGTAGGTTGTCTCATCTTGGTCCCACCCAATAGCTGATTGGTCATTGAAATAGTTGAATCTGTACCAATCCCAAAGGAGAGGAGCAGAGATTCATCATTCATCACTTTGCTTGCAAAAACTAGGTTTTTGAAATCCATCTTGCAGCCCAATCTCTGCGAGAGAAACGATTTAAGATCCTTACCTAGAGCATGGTGAGGGAGCTGAATGTAGAGAGTATTACCCCTTAAAAAGCGTACAAAAATATGAGAAGCTTCCATAAGAGGAGCCGAGCTATTTGCTAGAGGGGATTCAAACTCCCCATACCCATAGACCCTGTCCCCAAATGCATCCTGGTTGTTGGGTGCGATACCAGACTCAATATTCGCTATCTCTGCTCTTGTCCTCCACCTACCATTGTCCAGGAAGACGTCTCTGCCCCCAGGAATCTCACAGGTGTGGATAGGGTTAGAGTGTGCGTAGAAACATGAGCTCACCATTGCGGTAGATTAATTATGGCCCATTTTGTTCTCATATTAGTTTGCATATGAAAATTACAATAAACACATGATACACATATTTATAAAACACATTTTTTATACAATAATGTATTATATATTACATTTGGAAATTACAAAAAGAGACTGATTCCCTTCCAAGTTACAAAACAAATCAATATGTTCCTAGGTGCTAGTCCTCTTCGTCCTCGTCCTCGTCTTCGTCTGTGCAATCCTCTTCAACATTCTTGTCTGACTGATTTTGCTGCCCTTTTTCCTCTTCTAACTCCCGTTAGCTATCAACTTGCAAATATATAATGATAAAAACTTACAACTATTTGAATTTAAAATTTATGTAACTCACAACTAATTAAATAACACATCTTACCGACACAAATCCATTCTGATTGGTCTAGTCGATGAATTCAGGCGACTCCCAACTTGGATTGATTTTAATGTTGCTTGCACCTCTTTTTTTGCAAGTCTATTTTAGAGGGTTTCCTGCAAAAATAGTGAAATGAACAAGATATGAGTATTAATAATTTATGTAAGACAATATATATATATATATATATATATATATATATATATATATATATATATATATATATATATATATATATATATATATATAATGAAATAAAATTGTAGAAAAACTTATATTGAACTTAAAAATTTGTTCACTAGCTGTACTAAGTTGTGTTGTCCCATTCAATGGGTCACCTATCCTCCATTTCTTACTCATGCTTCGTAACTTAATAGCTGGTTACTTTTCTTTCATGTGTTAATTTTTAATATTTGTTAAATATTTAATTAATAAAAAATTAAATTTCAAATATCATAAATTCAGTTAACTAACCTACAGCCTTATCCTCTCAGACCCATTTTTTGTAAAGGTCATTCTTTAAGAGGTTTCTCCAAGTACATTGGTTGGTTGAAGAGGTTTCTTTTCCGCATCACTGTTCCCTTCATATTTACGCTACATGGTCTAGAAAAAAACAAATAAGTAAAAGAGTATGATTTTTCCTAGTGTGTTATTTACACAATAAAATCACCCTACCATGTCTCTTAATCCTCCTGAACTGTTGTGTTGCAATTTTTTTGATTAATTATGTGTTATAGTGTGCACTCCAGAAATTTCGTTGAGTTAAATCAATTAGTCTCTTGCGATTTTTTTGGGATTTCATTCCTCTCTCTGACAATATGATTTGAATATGTTGCACACTCAATCAACAATTCTTTTCTTGAAATGCATGAAACCCAAAAATTAAAAAGATTATATTTTATTTAATATTAATAAAGCCAAAAATGAATAAGTTTGACATTAATAGAAACTAGTAAAAGATAAGTTGACAAAAAACTAATTAAGACACTTAAATATAAAACATATTAAAATACATAGTTTCCACGAACATCCTCTAATATGTTGCTAACGTTATTTACATATAAAGTCGTTCCCAAGGTCCCTCTCACTCTCTGTTGATATGTATCATAGATAAGGCAAGAGGATCTCTCTTCTTCTAAAGCTGGTGGGGATGGCACGTCCCCCCCTGTCATACTCCCTTAGAAAATTGGGGAGTATGACGTTGAGACTAGATGAGGAAATATTTTATGGTCTACATTTTTTTATTTTAGTTGGAGTAGGCCGAGAGGGATCTACACCCCTAACCAGAGGGCAATCTTTACTTTATATATATGAATAAGAAATGCATAAGAGGTTTTGCCATTTTCGGACATGTATCAATTTTAAACCATTAAGTTTACTCTACTTTACAAAATTTAATTCTAATGGCTTATTTTTAATAGAAGAAATATTTTCATATCACCTTCTTCGTCATATTAAATTATGTATTGTTCAGTTGGAAAAACATGAGCTTTTATCTATTCGAAGTGGTTTTCTGACATTTTATAGCTTGTTTTAGTTGCAAGGAACTAAGTGTCAAGAAAAACCAATCTACCCACTTGAAATCCTATGACAATCAAAATGCATAAATAAACGAGATGAATGCATTTTCATCTTGCAGAATAAGGGGACTCCAAATTGTATGGCTTTTGAAGCCATCGTTGTGTAGAGGAAATAGGTTTGTGGATTTTAGTACAATATTCAAAGTTAAACATGTTATCGAAATATTCTTAAATATATATCCTTTTATACACATTGAAATTAATTTAGCTTTTGTGTTTTATAATTTGTTTGTATAATTATATTTTGAATATACTCGGAAGAAAAAAATAAATGTTACATTTGTCTTGTATATACAATGGTTTTGTTTTGTTCTTGACATATGAGAGTAATTAATATCATATATTAATATATAAGATTGCTTTTTTATATGTACAAAAAACTCTTCTATGTATTTGAATTTGATATTTAGTTGTTTTATATGTATACGAGAGTTTGTTATATATATATATATATATATATATATATATATATATATATATATATATATATATATATAACTTCATATACATAAAAATTCTTCTATGTATTTTAATTTGATGTTTAATTGATATATAAATAAACAAAATATAACAAAAACATACATACACACACAAAAGTGTTTGTTATATTTTGTTCATATATATGGGTTTTTAATTTCATATACATACAAAATTTGAAATCTTTTGTTTGATTTCTATATATTTTTTGAAAGTCCTAACATATGTATGTCACAAGGGATTCACTATGTAAACTTTTGACCTATCACATGCATTCATAAGATAATAACTAATACTCATATTTCAGAATATACAATTCTATTCTTAACACTCCCTCTCAATACAACTATTCAATTATAAAATACCCCTTATTTTATCATATATCCAAACTATACATTTTCATTGTGACATGTTTTACACCCTTTTTTTATTTCCACTTGTGCTAAATTTAATATCTTTCAGTTTCACAAAATTCAATTATATTTCCACTTAAAATCTTGTTGAAATTCATATTGGAGTTGAAAAGTATAAACCCCCAGTATGTGTAATTTTATGTTTTAAAAAAAAACATTTATCACACTAATCAAACTTTATATAGTAATTGTAATGTCCCCTTTGTTAAAATAATATAATTGAAGGCTTCTTGCTCATCTTCCTTTTCATGGGAAAAAAGAAGTTGAACAAGGGAAGAACTTGAGTTATATTTCATTTTCTTTATTCATATTTATGTTTTTATTTTGTGTTTTGCCTTTCAAGGCAGGGTAGCTGGGTTCTAGTGCTCCCAACATAAAATTAAAAGACAAAGTAAGCTCTTTATGAGGTCGACAAGGTTGAAGAGTTTCTAACATGGAAATAGAAGATAAAACAAGCTTAAGAGGTCAGTCATGACCCATTATGACTCTTGGCACCAACTAAAGGGAATAAGAGGAGTCCCTTGACTCATTTGCACATCTTTTGGCATATATACTTTATCACTTTGGACTCTAGGGTTGATTGCTCTATTTCCAACTCCACTAAGGGGGAAAATCGATATTGTGGTATTCAAGTGTGAAGCCAACCTTCCTTATGGTATGTTGGAGAATGAAAACTCTCCAAAATTGGTGGTGCGAAGACAAACACTGAAGATCCTCTTGTTGGTTTGTATCTAGGGCATCAAGGAAAAGACCTATCAAGAGATTTTGCGTTGTTTGGATCCCTCTCCTAAGGAGCGACTAGGGTTAGAGTCAATTTGGGTGCCTTCTCGGGCATGAAACTCACTTATTATTTGATATTCAGATTTATCATAATTTATAAGGCTGATATCTTCTATATTTTGAAATTGTTGGGGCTTGAAGACTTTATTTTTAGCTAATTTTGTGGACCACACTTCTATTGTCCTAAAATAAATTGTAGCTGGGTAATATTTCAAATTTGACACATGTTTTAGCTTGGTAATGGTTCCAATAATTATATATAAATTGGAGAAGCATTAATATATTTAATTTTAGCTTCTTTGATGGGTGTTTTATGCCATAACATGCAAATTTCAGCTCGCTGCTAGGGTTTTAAGGAATATTGGATCTGTTATTTTAAAACTCAGATTGCATTCAGTTTGGGGTTTGTGCGATTTCCTTGTTTGTGTGTTTCATCCCTAGCAAGAGACATTATAGTGGTATCAAAACATTGATCTTCCAATCTCGAGGGTATTCGTGCAAGACAGTGACAAAGAATGCATACATGGATTGACGACCTAGGTTTTAACTAAATAAAGAAGTCATTCTAGAGGTGAAAACACGACATTCAGTGGGTCACATCATTATTACTAGTTATGAAGAATATATGGCTCTTATGAATGAGATATGTGATGTTATTTTGCTTTCCAAATTCATAGGGGTAAGCAAGGGAAGACCAAGGTCAAATCCTAGACCTCATGCGCCACAAAGTTGTTCAAAATGGTTTGGGGAAGGTGGCACTCTCCACATTTGATGGCTCCAACAAGGGGACAACTGGAATATGGATGAAGATGTTGGGGTTAAACCCTAGACCATAATAATACTCCAAGGAGCCAAACCCAAAGGGGTTTCACTTAAAAGAAGAAGAAAAAATCAGATCTGCAAGAGGATTTTGAGGTAGAGTCCCAAGAAGACCACATTGAAGAACATGGAAAGGTGTTGCTAGATGAAGAACCAAAGAAGTTTTTTGATGCAATAAAATCTCCAAAGAAAGAGGAAGAAGTCATGGAGCATGAGCCAAGGACAAAAGAAAAATTTGATTTTCAAAATTGTGGAGAGAATTTGGGGGTTGAAGCCAAATTTTTCGCTGATAATGATGAGAATCAACTCACTGGAATTTTACGAACAACAATTAATAAGAGGCAAATTAAGAGTGTTTTTGACTTCAACAGAAGCCATGATAATGTTCCATACATGTGTCAAGAAAATATGGAAGGAGCCAAGGTGGAAAGATCTTTAGTTGTTGAAGGAGTGAAGACAAAGGAGTGTGAGTTCCTTGTGGGGAGACCAAGGTATGAACACGATGACCATTGATCAGAAAACAATCTAGGAAGCTATTCTAGTGGGGCAATTTATGAGAGTCGTAACTTCTGCACCGTAGCTCTGATTGACTCTGTTCAAAATGTGTCAGAAAGCTTGGAACGTGTAGAATATGGTGAAGGGGTGCAGAACTCTAAACAAAGTTTGACTTCGGAAATATGCTTCTAAAGGCCTCAAAATGCAATTTTTGTAGTGATGTCTAACAATAGTAATTTCATGAAATTCTCGCATATGTAATTCATGGAATGTGAACCACCTTGTTTCCCTCAAGATTGGTGACGTTCCACATTCTTCTATATGTCTCTTCATATTTCTATAATTAGGTATATACGTATATGTAACCCGAAACGGAAGGACGCACATCTCCTTGCAGAGATAACTATTGTAATCTTAGTCTTCTATACAATATACATCTCTTTTCAGAGATAACTTTACTATTTGCATCTGACACAATTGTTATTCTGTCATTTAATCCCCAAACCCCTAAGTTTTTGATCAATGGTATCAGAGTGAAGTTGTCTTGAGAGTGTATGATTCTCAGAACGAGGTTGGGATATAAGAAGCTTGCGTGGTCCAAGCAAGATCCTTTTGAATACTTGATTGCTCGTTGTAGGCAACCTCAAATGGAAGAGAACACCGAGGCAAATGATCCTCTCAAGTGAATGGTGAATGAAGCTCTCATAAAAAAAAAGGAGCAAATGTTACAACAATTCACTCAGGGCCTTCAACAACTGCAAATGGGAAATCATTCCTCCTATGCGAGTCAGCCCTTCAGTGCCCTGACACTCTTCAAGTTTCATGTAAATTTTGATATTCCTATTTTTTAGGGTAAAATAAATTTTGATTCAATAGAAAACTGGCTGTACCAATTATCCTCCTACGTTTTTGTCAATAAGTTCACTAATAAAGAGAAAATAACATTTTCTCTTCTGAAATGATTACTTTCTATCAAAAATTGGTGGTGAGTGTATAAGAATGGACTCAATACAAACAAATTGGGCATTGAAGAGGAACCCACATGGGATGATTTTATGGATGCCATAAAGGAATATTTGTACATACGGTGGCAACAACTCCGCCAAGGTAAGGGCTAGTCAGTTCAAGATTATATTGATACTTTTCATTCTCTGTCTTTACGATTGGGCATTCAAGACACAAAGCATCACAAGATCCTCAAGTATTGCAGTGGCCTACTAAGGTACATACGGGATGACATGGACCTCTTTCAATTTCATACCCTTGGCGAAACATATAAGTTCATAATAAATATTGAACAAAATCATTAAAAAAAAATACAAAGAACCAACCTCTACGGGGGAAAAATAATAAGGTCAAACCCGAGGTCAGGGTTGGAAACAAAAGAAGTCACAAGGAAATAAACAACACAAGGAGAAGACAGTGAAGTGGTGTGACCTCCACAAGACTAATCGTCATTCCATGGATGAATGTCAAGCCATCAAGCCCTTACTTGCCGAGTTACCATCTTCAACACCCACTGCTCCACCTGTGACACACCTTGAGGTCAGAGATGAAGAATATGACATAGTAGATGCTGAAACGGATGTGATCATTGCCATCTCGCAAGTCAAGAAGATGGATAAAAAGGAAAGGCTGTTTCACTCCAAGCTTTGGGTAAAAGGTAAGCCTCTGCATTTTATTCTTAATAGTGGAAGTCAAAAGAATTTAATTTTTGCTAATGTTGTGAAAAATCTGAACCTGCCTGTAAAGTCACATCCACAACCATATAGTATTGGGTGGTTGATCCCAAGAAGGGATCTTCATGTCACACAATAATGTCTCTTCCCATATGCAATAAAAACCCTTCCACAATGAAGTTCTATGTGATGTTGTTCCATTAGATGTTTATGATGTGCTCTTGGGACAACCATTCATGTGGAAATGACATGGCATATATGATTCATGACCTCGAGGGTCACCTCTAGCATTGGGAGTCGGCGTTATTAGATACTCAAGGTTGTCCCCTCAAACTCTGTTTCCCTCATCAATGCGAAGCAATGTAAGAAATTGGTGGAGAAAACAAAATAGTTTACCATCATGATGATCATGTTACAAACCACCAAGAAAGTTGTTGTTGCCACCTTGACCACACATTCAGTGCGACAAAAGAAGTAGATGAACCAAATCATAACTAAGTATGATGATATATTCCAGTCACCCACATGAGTGCCATTTCAGTGTGAGGTAAAATATGTTATTGATTTGGTCGTGGGTTCTCCTTTACCCAACAATCTTGTGTATCGTAGGTTAGTCCTTAAAAATGATGAGATCAAGAGGCAACTCCAAGTGTTGATTCGAAAGGGACACATTAAGACGATCTCTTCACCTCATGGAAGTCCAATTGTTGTGGCACCAAATAAAGATGGAAACCGAGACTTTGCATTGACTATCGGTCCTTGAACAAAATTACTGTGAAGAATCGCTACCCCCTTTTGAGGATTGATGAGTTATTGGACCAACTTCGTGGTGCGGAATTCTTCACCAAAATCGATCTCATGTATGACTATCAATAGATTCCCATCGAGCCCACATATGTCTGGTAGACCACATTTAAGTCTCAAGAAAGGTCTATTCAAATGGTTCGTCATGCCTTTCAGCCTAACTAATGCTCCTACAACATTCATGATGATGATGGATGACATCTTGCAACCATGCACCAACTCCTTCATGGTTTTCTACTTAGATGATATACTCATCTATGCTCAAACACGGGAGCACCATCTACATGTTCGAGAAGTACTTCAAACCCTTCGAAAGCATTTGTTATGCAAATATAGAGATATGCACATTTGGGATGAGGAAGGTTCAGTACCTACGATATGTTGTGGATGAAGGCGTCCATGTTGACCTAGAGAAGATCCAGGTGATTCAGAAATGGCCTACTCTAAAGAGTCTTATAGAACTCCGTAGCTTCTTGGGTCTTGCCAATTTCTCTCTCTGGTTTGTTTTGGGATTTTCACATATTTCTTGGCCATTAAACCAAGTGAATAAAGGAGGAAACAAGGTTATATTCTGATGGGGGAGGTGCAACAAAGAGCATTCAAAAGTTTGAAAGAAAGATTATGCTCAACCCTTATTCTCTCCTTACCTGACCTGCATCAACCTTTTGAATTGATGACAAATGCATCTGAGTACGCTGTAGGAGCTATTATCATGCAACATGACTACACTGTTGCATATCATAGTGAAACATTCAATGACACAGTCAAGAATTACACAACATATGATACTTAGTTTTATGTCATTATCTAAGCCTGCAAGCAATGGAAAGACTACACTATGGGGAAAGAGACAATCATCCACATAGAACACAAGCCATGGGTGTTCCTTCAGACTCAGAGCAAGCTAAGGAATGAAATACATCAGAAGTGGGACACATGCTTACAACAGTTCCACTTGATAATAAAACATAAGGGAAGTGCCAATTCTGCGGAAGATTGCCTGAGCCACCCTCCAATTGTAGCCCTCGTAACCATCCTTGACCTTTGTGGATATAAGACTTCCAGTTGGTGCACTCTGTATGAGACAGATCCTGAATTTACTTATACATATCACGCCCTCCGAGGAGGAAAGTGTTGATTTAAGTTTCTCGTTCCTATTCAGATTAGTGAAGTAGATACTAAAGGAAACCAAACAACTACAAAATGCAAGGGTTTAAGGTAATTTGTTGTACAATGGATGCAAATGGATGGGCACAAAATAGATGACCTCGCTGCAAACTCGATGAACTTGGACAAAAAAGGTAACTAGAAAGAAAATGGATTAGATAGTTGATGAGGGGGCTGCTCGATGAAGTCGGTTTCGAGAAGCGTGAACTTCCTTAGCGGATGTCAACCCTCGTATAGAAAAGATATGATAAAAACAATGATAATGGACAAGATAGAATGCAGAATCCGAGTCACACAAAAATTGAAAATACAGAAATGTAAGGCACATACAAATATGATCTAGATTTCTATAAAATAAAGTAAATGTGGCTGGGTCGACGACGACCCCGACTGTAGAGGGCAGGTCGATGACTACCTGAGAAGATAAACCTGGACAAAATATGGAAATGAAGATCTGAAAGGATCTAAATGCAAAGAAGATGATCACAGAGGCCCGAGAACACTGACAGTAACCTGCAGAGGAAAATCTGAGACATGGAAACAAAAAGGATGCAAGAAAACATAGATTTGGATGGATTGGATGGAAACAGGACTCGGGTCGACAATGTTTGGGTTGAGTTGGTGGAAATTGGAGACAAATAACATTTTTAGACTAACAAAGAGAAGTAGGATGACAAATTTGAGAGATGGGTATGATAACAAAATAGAGAAACAAATTGACTAAGATCTGGGAGATAAAACGAGTTACGACTCATGGATGGGTCGATGATGACTTGGGTGGAGTAACGATGACCTGGATAGTGCTAAAGAAAGATGAGGGTGGATGGGCTGGATGGACAACTTGTAGACATAATCACTAAAAGAGGAAGCTGAAGATGAATCTCTGACCACAGATGAACCTGCAAAACGATAGTACTTGAAAGATAATAGCAATAACACGCAATGATATCATAAACCAACACAAAGTAAGGATAAACTTCCCAAAGTCTCCACAAGAGATGCAAGACAAGCTCAAATGGACCCCAAGAAGTTTGACACAACTACAAGGAGGCTCAAGCTCGAAGATAAGTTAGCACATCGCAAGAAAACTCTGATTATGCCTTGTTTTGAAGGGGGGGGGGTGAAACCAACTTTTTATGTTTGACGACGACCTGGGTGGGTCACTGACAACTGCATGGAACCATCCCTTTGGATGGTGGATGGGTGATTTATTCGAGATATGGAGCTTTTATGGAATATGATGAGTGTTTTAAAGCATTTAGGCGGGTTAGGGTTTCCTAGGGTAGTGTCATGGGTAGGTGGGAGATAAATATGGATTAAATGAAAGCTAGAAAAAGCAAAGGGATATGGAACTAGGTAGTTAGGGATGATAAACAATATAGGGAGGAGAAATGAAAACTAATTAGAGGTAATTAACTAATGAGATGAGGATTAGAAAATGATTAAATGAAGATTAATTAAAAATCAAAGTTGATAGGTTAATAGATAAAAAAGGTGAGAATATG
This sequence comes from Taxus chinensis, assembly GCA_019776745.2. Taxonomy (NCBI): domain Eukaryota; kingdom Viridiplantae; phylum Streptophyta; class Pinopsida; order Cupressales; family Taxaceae; genus Taxus; species Taxus chinensis. Next base: position 896,406,138 of record CM034146.1, read on the forward strand.
AATTAGGATTACAATAAAGAGGGTCTAGATAGAACCATGGTGAAAGAAGTAGACGCGAGCAACAAGGGCAGCGATACCAAATTTTGGTGTCTATATTTTTCCCTCTTTGTTGAGTGGTTTGTGTTGGGCAAGATGTGAGACAAAAACGATGAGAGACAAAAGGGTAAAGTGAAGGGTGACAAAGGATTGATGATGTGCTCCCCTCAAATGAGGGATTAATGACACAAAAGGGGAATTGATTGCAAGTTTGAAAAAGATAGATGAAGAAGGGTGGGGAAATGATAAGTCGAGATGAGATGCCCCAAGTGAGAAGGATTCAAACAACAATAAAAACTATGGCGGTGATTCCAATATCACTTTGGTAGGGAACAAAGGACGGTCTCAATGGAGACGGTGACAATGTCCTACGAGCTTATGAGTGGGTGAAAATCACTTCGTAATGAAGGGAATCCAATGGGAAACCACTTAAATGGATGCAAGCCGTGGACACGAATGGGCGATAGGAAGACATCAAACTATGTGCAACCCAATGCGAAATCCTTCATGTGTGAGGAATCAATTGAAAAGGTATGCGTTTGCAATGTATGAGGATGGAAGTAATGGTGCCCCATCAAAGGGCACATAAATGGACAAAAAGGTAAAATATATAAAAAAGTGATGAAATAAGATGCCCCAAGGGGGAGTAAATAAAGCCCCAAAGGTGGAATTTGAGAGTAAATAGGGATAAATAAATGGTGCCCTAAAAAAGGACACAATAACGGAGACGGGAAATCCAAAACATGGGTTGCTAAGGTGAGGCGACGATGCCTAAGGTCGATCAACGATGGCCCGAGGGGGTTCGACGACAACTTGGTGTCGGCGGATATATAAGCCCGAAAGTTGGCCGACAATGCTCATTTGGACGCCTGCAAGTAATGATTGAGAGCAGAGAGCTATAAAAGGCGATTGAGAGATGGAGGTCGGAGGAGAATCCAAGAAACACCAAAGGGTGCGCCAGATGGTGCGTAGTGAAACCCATACTTGTTTTTAATTTATGTTATGTTCTATTTATTTTTTGTATTTTTTATAAAAATGGATGATGCTAGGGGTGATCGGTGGCGCTTGGCAGGGTCAGCATCGACTTATCCCTAAAAGGCAATTATCAGCCCCTTGATCATCAACCCAACCTAGGTTGACGTCGATTTGGCATGATGGGTTAAAAAGATGAATGCTTTTGATTTTAGATGATGTTTAATGATGAAAAGGGTATGATATTTAATTATTTGATTGGTGATTGTAGGCCCGAGAGACCTTTTACCTAAGAGACCGAATGCATGTACTGTTTGATTAGATCAGAGGGGATGTGGTTGAGGTTGAGTGGGTTCACTTAGCGGCTATGGGGATTAGGAGGATTTCGATACTATTAGAGGATTCCACGAGATGTTGGGTTGATGATTGCATTGGTTGACAAGTGGGATATGCACATCGTCACCTTCTAGTTTAGGATGGGTGAGATGATGAGATGGGTGCATGGCCGTAGATCAGTGATGATTGAGGCCATTCAGTTTGATAGATTACGACGAAAGTTTGGAGTTGTACAGTCTGTACCCAGGGAGCCTATATCATATAGGCGAGAGAAGATTGATAGGGAGTTGCCGAGCCTTGACATGACAAACCCATTGGAGGAGGCAACAACACCATGGGATGAGGATGATGATGTAGGGGTCGGAGCAGATTTTACTGATTGGATGATTGTAGCTTGGGCAACTCAGGTAGATGGAGAGAGGGGAGATGAGGAGGAGGGGATGGAGATTGAGGTAGAGGCAGCTCCAAAAGGTGGTGAAGATGAGGGTAGGGGAGAGTTTACAAAGATGACATGATTACGTGCAGATAGAGAAGATGCGTGTGGAGAGGGACACCACGATACAAAATAGAGATGAAGTTACGTAGGAGAGGGACTAAGTCACCCATGACATGGATCGGTACCACAGACAAAGGGAGGCTTATAGGTCACGTTTTGGAGATCTTGCTACTATATTTTCCGCTGAGACAACGAGTGGTGCACAGGCGTGATCACAGGGTGTAGTACAGGTGGCACCTCTTGACATGATTTCCATGGATCTATACGGAACATTAGCCATAGAGGCTAAGTTTTACGAGGGGATTTTGATCAAGAAGTTGTCGCGGACACTACGATATTGGGAGCATCTGCAGAGGAGAGCGACAACTAGAGCTGGGCCATTTGGGTGCATAGCGAGTGTGGCTCAACCATATTGAGAGGAGTGAGGCCATGAGGGTGGTGATGAGCCCGAGAGAGAGACAAAGGGACTTGCCTCACAGGGGAAAGAGTTTAGGCTTTCTGATGTGAACTTTAGTAGTTTTACTGACATCTCTGCTTTGAGAGAGGACCCTTAAAGGTCGATGATGTACTGATACACTTTATTTTGACTATATATATATATATGATTTTGTCGATGTTTATTATGTGTGTATTATGTGATGTTGATTATTTTATTTAAAATGATGTGATGTGGATATGTGATGATGATTATATGTTTTACTTTATATTTGATGATAATGGTGAATTTATATAAAATGGTTGGATAGTTAATATTTAATGTATGATGTTTAAACATAGATGTGATAAATGATATACATAGGTGATGCTGGATAGGAATAATTAAATTTTAGATGGTTGGAAGATAGTATGAAGATAAGTTAGATAGAGTAAATGTTATGAAGAGGAAATAAAGATCAATAGGGCAAATTAGAATAGAAGCACAACTTGACGATTGACAAGCTATAGGTACAAACGAAGCAATGTCATATCAAGGAGTGCGCAAGGAAATGATGCCTCTAAGCACTTTGAAGGTAAACAAGAAGGGGATCTAAGTAACGCAAGGCACATGCGACTAAGATATATGTTAACATATAACCAATGATAGTTATATCAAAGATCATGAAAGAAACATAGATGGAATGAATTCATAAACCTAATGTTGACACGAAAAAGGGATTTTTGATGTAACTTGTACGCAGAGAGAGGGTTCTCCATAAGTGGTGTTCCCTAAGTCTATGCCCCAATTCTGGGTAGGGGAAAGAGACCAAACCGATTAATGTAGGAAGTTTGCTAGAAGAAAGTTGATTAATGCGGGAAGTTTTCTTAGGATGCTAATAAAATAAAAGGCCAATCAATGCGGGAAACCTTTGATGCCATGATACAAAAGAGTAGTCATCCTTAGAGGGTATGGTTTACTTTATACATATATGATTTCAATGTCAAGAATTATATACATGATAGCTGTCCTTCAAGGGATCAGTCTATTTATTTGATTGATTTTTTTTATGAACAACTGTCCTTTCAGGGAGTAGTTTATTTGTGACTTTTGATAGGAGCATCCAATTTTTTTTAAATTTTTACATGGGGAAGAGCATGGAATAGCTAGGTAGACCACTTAGAAGGGGACAATGAATATACAAGAGACACCCTTGTACCCTTAGCGTGGTTCCAATATGCAAACAAGAAGGTGATGAATGTGATGATCACAAAGTTCTCACCAAGAATGGATAACCTATCCATAAGGAAAATGTTATGGATAGAGCCGTGGTGCCCATATTTCAGGTCATGCCGAGGAAAGTAATGGTAGACCACATAAATCCAGATCATTACGATGATAGACGGAAGAGGCTAAGACGGAGGAATGATCTAATGATATGACTAAGTGCTCATTGGAAGACATGTTAACAATAGAATGTTCGCAAGTTCAACGTGTTAAGAGGCTCCACTTCCGGTTTACCATTAAGGGAGGAAAAATGATAGTCTCCCAACCCATACTTATGTGTAATAATGTATGGTCCGATCTAGTTGGCAGAAAAATTTCCATGTTCGCTCCTTTCTAGAGTAGTAACATTATGATTTTATTTAAGGACAAGGTCAGCAACATTAAATTCACAATAGGATAACATGACAACTTCCAAAAGATGGGATACGATGAGATAGATGAGTGAAGATATAAGTTATGCGCTACCTTTAAGGAAGTGAAGAAAATATGCATCCCTAATGAGACGAACAGATGGCCACAAAATTTGACTTAGGATGAAACATGAGATAAAGGATTAGATAAGATGATTTGATAAAATGGATGAGATAGATACGATGAGAGGAAACTATGCGCTACCTTTCAAAAGTGAGGAAGCGAGAAAAATATGCCTCCCCAATGAGACAAAGATGGCCACAAAAGTTGGGCTTTGGATTAAAAAGGTGGTTCCCTGAGAGAGGCACAAATATGGCCACAAGGGTGGAATTTGATAAAACATAGTGCCCTGAGAGGCACAAATATGGTCATAAAGTGGAAAAATATGGTTCCTCGAGAGGCACAAATATGGCCACGAAGTGGACTTAGGATGAAAAGGATGGTACCCTGAGAGAGGCACAAATATGACCATGAAGTGAACTTAAAATGAAAAGGATGGTGCCTCGATAGAGGCACAAATATGGCCACGAAGTGGACTTAGGATGTGTTGGTCGTCAAATAAGGACTTTATTGAAAGCAACAGTCAGGGGACAGAAAGTCCCTCCTCTTTAATGGGAGAGGTTCCCTTATTAAAGGCAAAAACCTATTTACAAATGTACAACGTGTAGTTTTAGTGAGGAACTCTGATATCATGAAAGTGTTTGATACAACAGATCATCAAATACAAAAAGATGGAAGAATTAAGGAATGGGAAGGGGTAGAATAGCACTCTCAGGAAATATAGATAACAAAATAATTCCTTACTCACGCCATACGGGAATCATATAGAACAGAATCATTTGCATTAAAAACCACAAGATGTTATTTCATAGACACAAAGTTCCAGAGATGACATCCACAAGAATACAAAACTTCTTGAAGTAAAGCAGACTAATGATCCAATAACTTTTAACAGATAGCAATGAAAGAATAAGATTAGATGAAACAGAAAGAAAGATCTTCTTGTATTGATAGCTTTTTACTCCTTTACACTTTCAAAAATAAACAGAGTTCCAGCCCCTAAAAAATGGCGTAGAGAGCTCATTATATAGCTTACAAATTGGTTACACTTGGTAACCGTTTATTTTAACTAAAATGTTAATTAAGGAAGTGCTTGACACAAGATCCTTAATTAGTTTACAATGAGCTCGATTTCAAAAAAGGAGGAGAGGAGAAGCTAGAAGAGAAAACATCCGCTTATCGTTGAGGAGGGCCCATTGACTTGAGAATCCGTTGTCTGAATCTTTTCAATGCTTCAGCTATCTCTCTACCTCGTGGGACTGATGTGTTGGCAGTGGCTTGAGACCAAGTGCCTAGACATTTCTTCATGTCCTTATCAAATTCGGTATGTTCAAGGTATTCTTTATTAGCCTCTTCAATAGCAGATTGAAGAGAGCAAATCCCCTTTATTTTCTCTTTGGTAATTAATTCCTCCTTGAACAGGTTTTCTTTAACAAATGCCCTGAACTGAGTTTAAATCTCTTGAAGAGAGAAAGGAACACTTGAAGTTTCATCATGAAGATGACAGTGAATATCCTTGAAGGCAGATACAACACAAGTTTTGAAAGATTCTAACTTCTACCAATTGTTTCTCAATTCTCCTGAGGCTTCTTCCAGAACTTTTATTTTCCATTCAACACTGAAAACCCATGACCTTGACAAGTTATCCTCGACATCATCAAAAACTTTATTGGCCATCAATATCTTTTCATCAGCTTGTTCCATTAGGCGAAGATCTATGATGCAACTACTCCAAAGCTTCAGTTCTTTGTCCATAGTTCCAATAGAGGAGGAGAGTTTTTGTTGCAAGTTGGCCACCTTCTCATTGAGTTTGAAGGCCTCTACAATAAAGTTCAAGCCTGCAATGATCATGTCATCGACCATGGCTTCCATAGCCCTTCCATAAGTGGAATATCTGTGTATCTCTTTGATACTTTGAACTTCATCCTAACTGAGAATCATAGGGGGTGGAAGGGCGGCCAGTGGAGCAGGATCCAAAACCTTATCTTTAGTCAGTAATGACTTGATGAAGCTAGAAAGAACTTGATTTTGTTCTTCTAACTGTTCTATAGTCTGTTTCCCCTTCTCCACTCTCTCAATAACCTTGGTTACTGTTTCCTGGAGGTTATGTACCTCACTCTCAGGAGTAGATTCTCCCATTGGAATCCTAGAAAGCTCTAGGTCAGAGGCTAATAAATCTTGCTCTGCCTTATCAACTCTAGGCTTTGACAACCTCTAAAAATTGTTGGCCTTGAGCATCTGTCACTATTCTTGAAGTTGTTTTAGCTCTCTTTGCTGGAGGAAGACTAGTGCCTAACAACGCTGCCACAACATCAAAATTTGGTCCTACCAAATGGGAAGAAGGTTTTCTCTTCCTGCTAATCAACCAGGGGTTGCACCCATGCAAAAGTAGAGGAGGAAGAAGAAGGAACAAGAGGTCCAAGAGCAAGTGAGCTCATGGCACTTAAAGTATTCACCATTGTTGCTTCCAGTAGAGATGTGAGTGAGGCATCTGGAGCTTCTTGAGCAGAGGAATCAGTGGTACTTGGAGGTTCAATGCTAGGCACTTCCTTCTCTTTTTCTATGGTAACTTATGAAGCTCCTGCAGGGCCTGGTACTTCACCATCATCACTTTCACTAAGAACAATAACGTTCTCTGGCCTTGAAGGTAGTTCTGAATGCCCTGAAAGGGGTTCCTCCTCAATTGGCTCTTGCATAACCTCTTTTGTCTTCTTTTGGTACACTTGAGTGGAAGAAGAGGGAGTAGATGATTCGGGTTCTTTATTTGAGGAAGGAGGAGGGGTTTGTGCAGGTACCTCCGTGCTGGGTGTATGTGATTCCTTCCTAGGTGTTGAAGTATCTTTGGAAGAAGATCCACTTTGATTCTTCCTAAGCTCTCGAACCTTTCTGTCAAACCAAACCTTGGTTCTTACAAGGACAGGGGCCAAAATCTCAACCAAGTCATCCTTCTCCTTCTTGTACCAATCTAGATCTTCCAAAGGAGTATGCTTGATTAATGTCTCATATTCATAAGACAACAAGTCTTCGTTATCATCTTGGAACCCTTCAGGAATTTGGTGAAGATTGAGCTCCTTTATCAGCTGCAGAGAGAATCTGCCATAGTGCCTCCGCCTTGCTTCAAAATCATCTGCACAATCGGCCCAGTAGTCCTCAGTATCTGACTTGTGATGATAATTAATTCTGAGGTTTTTCTCAATGAACTTCTTCAAATCAAAACAGGTCCTAGGCCTGAAAAAGTCGAACAGTGATGGGAGCAAGGGCCCTTTCTATATTTTGAGCATCCAAGGTCTGTTTTGCATGTGTAGTTACCCAAGGAAATAGGGAAATGCAGACCAGAGATTTTCTTGTCCCTGCAGGTTCTATGCAATTTATCCAATTGCCTGCATACTTCAATTAGAGCCATCTTGTCATTACAAAACATGGGGAGCTTGAGAGGTGTGTTTTCATAACCAACCAACCTGATATATGAAAACCTCCTGAAATGAATGAAGAAAGCTCCATACTTTGCTATCAGGTTCATGGCCTCATCAGAAAATCTCCTGGCAGTATCACCTTCTAAGAGCCTCACAATATACATGGTAAAGTCATCATTAACCCTCCTGAAGTTGTGGTTGCTAGTTTCAAGGGTGAATTGAGGGCAGTATGCATAAATGGGTTCATCTTTCTGGCCCTCCATGTATGTGAATCCAAACCACTGCAGGGATGCTGCTAGGGAATACATGAGATAAGAAGTCATATAGAACTTCTTAGTCTGTTGTACATTAGACAATTGCTCTGTCAAATTTATACAAATGATTTCTGCCCAATTTATGTTCTGACTACCTTCGCAAACAATGTTGATGAGAGGGCACATCCAGAAGTGAAATTCATTGGTAGAGGGCAATCCCATGACACGAGCTAGCAAAATGATGAAACCGGACAGCTCTTCATTGAAATCAGCCCTAAATAATGCCTTGGAAAGTCGGGACGCTCCCTACTTAGGGTTCTTCAACCATGATTTTGCTATCCTTGCCTTATATTTATCACTATCCTGCTCGAATAGAGTCTGAGCTTGAGCTTGAGCCTGAGTGATAACGATGGAGTCTTCAACTTCTAGAATCCGTAGAGCAGCAGAAATGGCAGCAGCATCCAATTTAGCAATCAGCTCCCCATGCACATTAGACAATTCTTTGGTGTCCGGGTTAAAATGAGCCCCACAGGCGAGCACGGTGTCGGCACATTGTACAGAGATAGGGAAGCCCGCCGCATATGCAAGACCGTTGTCGTTGATCATTTGTGCCATGGGGGAAGGATTAGGGCTAGTCAATCTGTTCCAAAAATCTCTAAAATCCAGGTGCTCAAACCTCACTATCCCTGATATCAGGAACAGAGGACTCGAGAGGTGAATCCTATTCTTGACCCTAGAATTTAATCTTCATGTTTGTAGTGTACAAGGAAACAACCTTCAAGGATCAAATTCACAATGAAAAATCCAAAGGGAGCGGGAGCATGAGCAAATGATCTTAATTGTAGGGAATCGAGCAAATGATGGCAAGTGAGCAGTGTGTCAAATGCATAGAGGATAGTCCCATTAAATAGCCGTTTAGGAGAGATAAGGTCATAAATGCGCATTAAATTCATATTGCACCGACTAAAAAGGATAAGAATCGGGAAGAGTGGAAAAAACTAGCCCTGATGGTCTTTGGTACATTTGGGACATGAGGGACGCGAAGACGCGATCCGGCCAACACGGGCGATGCGGGTTAAGCAGGCCAAATGAGCACAGGCAGTCTAGAAACTTGGAAATGCGAGGGACGCGAAGACACAATCTGGCCAATGTGGGGTAGTCGAGGAACAAAAAGCCCAGACGAACTGGGAACATATGGACTGAAAAGTTCCGACAGAACCTAAAGTTAAAAGATTTTTGGGGAATGCGGCCGATCGGGGAACAGAAGGCCCAAAAGACTTGGGACATGAGGGACAAAAAATGTCTGACATACCCACAAATCACCAAAATGACTCCGAAAAACGTGAATTTTTACTATCTTCGTAACTTTTTACTTCACTAGAACATCACTAAAGGGTGTCAACTCAAAATTTTCAATTTTTTGACTGTCAAAAGAGGGGAAATTATGAGAGGACAACAAGATGAAAAGGATGGTGCCTTGAGAGGGGCATGAATATGGCCACGAAGTTGACTTAGGATGAGAAGGATGGTGCCCTGAGAGAGGCACGAATATGGCCACGAAGTGGACTTAGGATGAGACGGATGGTGCCACGAGAGAGGCACAAATATGGCCACAAAGGTGGACTAAAAAAGATAGTTCTCCAAAAGAGGCAAAAATATGGCCACAAAAGTGGGCTTTGATGAAAAATGGTGCCTCAAAAGAGGCAAAAATATGACCATAACGATGGAATTTGATGAAAAATAAGGTGCCCCAAAAGAGGCACAGATATGGCCACAAAGGTGGACTTAGGATGAGAACAAGATGATAGATAGATTGGATGGCCAAGATGAGACAATAAATTGGATGAGATTGGATGAGGTGGGTTTGATAAGATTGGATGAGGTAAATTAAAAAATGTCAAGAATGAAGAGAAATTAACCTGATGGTACACCAATCCTAAAGTGAAGTCCCCCAGCATCAAGAGAGTTGTTTGGATGGATAGGGGATGAATTGATGTGTATAAGATGTGTGGATGAGGAAAAAGATGTGATAGGATCAATAACAAGGGGAAGATGCTCCCCCAACGAAAGAGGCTATATTACATTGGGCAACTTATATGTAGATGAGCTAGTGGATGTTGAAGGAGATTGGATGGGATCTTTAGAAGGAATGTCGATGATAACTTTGGATTTGGATTGGATAGATAGTTGGGGATCATAGGGGTGATTGGAAAGACAAACAATATCGATAAACAAGGGAGGACCCTCTTAAGGAGGAATGATATGCGGAGGAGATATGATAATGGAGTATGTGGATGAAGGAGGAAACTTAGAAAATTTGATCGATGGGGATGTAGAAATAGGAATTGGATTGGTTGTGGTGGATGGAGAATGACGATCCCCATGGATGAGAGACTCGTTGTCCTCAATAAGATCATAGATGATGGTTTGAAGGGCCTTACAATGCTCGGTGTCATGACCCAGGGTACGATGATAGAACCAAATGAGATTGGGATCAAACCAAGATGGCTTCTTACTATGTGGATCAAAGGTTTTGATAGGAGGAAGTGTGATGGCAGAAATTTGAAGCAAGTGTTGAAGGACATTTGCATATGATTCAACAAAAATATTAGGAGGTACCTTATCTTTGTGAGAATTTTTGGATTTAGAAGAAGAAGTGGATGTTTGAGATGTGGATGTGTGGGATGAATTGGATGTTGAAGGATGGGTTCTAGTATTATGCAGTTTTTGATGTCTTGGATTCGGGTTTAGTGATGGTTGGTGTTCTAGAAGAAGAAGTGTTTGATGATTTGGGTTTGGGTTGATTGATTTATTGTGATGTTTTGGATGAAGGGGCTGGTCTTAGGAGAGATGGATGTGGTCCTAAGATAGATGATGTGACATTGGATTATTTGATCTTAGGAATGTATATCTTTTTGTGGGGATGTGAAAGAGACCTTTGAGGAAAGGTGCCAAGGGTCTAAGGTTTTTCTTGTGAAGAATTACCCTTAGGAGGAATGAAAATGATCTCAACTGGAGCCGAAGGTTGTGTGGTTGGTATTAGTGGAGGACGTAATTTGTGTTTGATGAGATCTAAGGAAGGTGAAGATTGGCTTGATGTGGGGATGCCTAATTTTGTGAATGATATAGGGAAATCATTTGAAGTTATCGCGGGTTGGAGTGCTTTTAAAAACTCTTCAAATGATGAGAATGATGTGGGGGGAGAAGATGGTGTAGATGTAGTCACGATAGTTGACGTGGTTGATGCGGGTAAAAGTGGGGAAAGAGGAATTGGGATTGATTCTAAGGGTGGCATAATAGGTAAGGGTGGAGTAGATGTGGGTGAAATAGTGGATACAATCAAATCTGATGAAGTGGATGTGATAGGTGATGAAGTAGATATAGGATTAGAATCAATGGTGGGTGTAGATGTGGACATTGATGGAGAAAGAGGTGTTTGTATGATGTGATTAATGAGGTCTATGTGAGATGTGGATTGTGTAGGTTTTAGATTGGTTAATGTAGGAACATGGTTGGTTTTGTAGAAGAGGAATGAATGCCCCTTAGTGTTTTTCTTAGGTGGAGGTGTTTGTTTCATAAATGTTTCAATGAGGTATCATTTATATGTTTGCAAATCGAGAAGATGTGATTGACGTGGTATTGGGTATAGATGTGGAAATGGTGGATGTTGACAGGATTAAGTGTAGAATATTGGGATAAAATAGGTGATGGGGTCATGGGAAAAGATGTAGGATATATGTGATGAAGATGTCAAGGAAGATGCGAGAATTTGTTGATGTGGTAGATATATGAGGTAGTTGGGATTGATGGAGATATTGGTTGATTGGAATGTTTAGGGATGCAAGTAATGTAGTGATTTGTGTGTTTGATGTAGGATGTAGATGAGGGGTTAGATATGATAGGTTGGGGAAAAATAGATGTGGAGCCATGGTAGGTATAGTCAAAGTCGATGTGGATGTGGATAAAGGTAGGAATTGATGTAGAAAAAGTGGTAGAAGTTAATGTGATGGGCGTGGTAGTCGTGGATATAGCTCGACGTGGATGTGGGGGTAGATATTGAAGAAGTTGCATAGGCACAATGTCTAGGGTAGGAGTAGATGATAAGGTAGATAAGATAGTTAAGGATGGAGGTGTTTGATGTATAGTATTGACAACATAAAGAATTAGATTTGTAATATTTGGAAGGTGGAGATTGATTTTTGGTGGTGGATTAGGAAAGGGTTGTTTGAAGATGTCAAGAAGTGAAGATTGCATTGGTTGGGGGAATGTGTGATGTTGGAAAGTATGAATTTAATAAGATGGTTGAGATTGGATGGGAATACTTGATTGTTGGGGCACATGAGAAGTAAAAATGTGAATGTCAGTAGGTTGGGATGGCTAGATAGGAATGCTAGTAATGATATTTGATGAAGTGAGTAATGGTGATAGATATGAGGTGGTAGGGGTGGAATAGGATCCAAGAATTGAGTGGATTTTTTAGGATTGGGAGATCATTTCGGGAGATCGTACTAAATATGAAGTCATAAATGGGGCTAGAAGGAGGCCCAAGAGTCCTTGCAGGAGTAGGAGATGGTGGTGTAGGTCCGGTATAGATGGGATGACATGATGATATAAGAATGGGTTGGTCTCCTCATAGGTGGATGGTTTGAACAAGAGGTACTTGATGAGGTAAAATTGAGTGATCAAAGGTTGGGTGACCGATAGAAGAGGTAACTATAGGCATGGATGAGCCAACGGTCACTGTGGAAGTTGGTTGGGATGATACATGATGGGATTGTTTGATCCAATATTTTGTTCCATTTTCCTAGCTAAAGAGTGTGTGATAATGGGAATGAAACAAAACAAGAGAAAAACTAACTATCGCTGATTATGGACAAGTAAGTCAAGCACACAATGTTCTCTTTATCTTGATTTATTAAGGAAGTGTGAAGAAGATAAAGAGGGGAGTGGATAACGAAGGTACCTAGGAAATGGAAATCTAGGGTAGGTTTGAGGTATTTTTGGATGTGGATTCCTTGATATACCTGAAGGTACGTGAGGCCCGAATCTGTGCAGGATTTATAATGTGGCCAAAACACCACGATGATTTTCCTATTGGGTGATGAAATCCCAACTAGTTCCACCTAGGTAGGAAATGTCTAGATGTGTGAGTTCATGGTTGTGTGTGATGAGAATGTGAGATGCAACCAATTAAACCCCTACTTATTCTAGATGAGAAAACAAGGATGCAAAATAGTTTCGTTTTAAGCCCAAAATTCCAATGTGAAAGTTTGATGAGAACAAGCACACAAGAAATGGGAAAATGTGATGCAAAAAGGAGAAACTAAGACAAAAAGAAGAATACCTGGAGAACACTTTTTATTTATTTTTATGATTTTTAAAGAAAGCAGAGAGCAAAGAATCCAAACAAACTAGAAATCCCAACAAGGACATGCAAAAACGAAAGCTTTTACTTGCAATGTTAGTGGAAAATGGAAGAAATATGGAAAATGAAAAATGACAAGAAATGTAAAAGACTCACCTAAAAGGGTGGTCCCACCAGGGTGTGCCAGATATGTTGGTCAAAATTTCTCTTTCCTGTTCAGATTAGTGAAGTGGATACTAAAGAAAACCAAAAAAATCCAAAATACAAGGTTTTAAGATACCTTGATGTATGATGGATGCAAAATGGAAGCGCAAAGTAGATGACCTTGCTACAAACTCGATGAACCTACATAACAGAGGTAACTAGAAAGAAAATGGATTAGATGGTAGATGAGGGGGTTCCTCGATGAATTCAGTTCCAAGAAGCATTAACTTCCTCCAGTGGATGTCAACCCCCATATAGAAATGATATGATAAAAGTCAATGATAATGGACAAGATAATATGCAGAATTTGAGGCACACAGAAATTGAAAATGCATAGATATTTAAGGCACATAAAAATCTGATCTTGATTGCTATAAAATAAAGTATACCTGGTTGGGTTCATTGACGACTTAGGATATAGAGGGCAGGTCGACGGTGACCTGAGTAGATAAAACTGGAAAACAAGTAAATGGAAATACAAATATGAAGGATCCTAAATGTAGATGATGGAGATGATAGAGACCTGTAGAATTCTGACAAAAACCTACAGAGGGAATATCCGAGATAGGGAAACAAAAAGGGTACAAGAAAACAAATATTTAGATAGGATTGGATGGAAATAGGACTCGAGTCGACGGCGATTGGGTCGAGTTAGCAGCGACTAGGTACAGATAGGTTTAGACTGACAGGGAGGTTAGATGACAGATTTGAGAGATGGAGTACAATAACAAAACCAAGAACACATAGATTTAGACTGATAGGGAGGTAGGATGACATATTTGAGAGTTAGTTATGATTAACAAAACCATAGAAACACATTGATGAGGATCTAGGAAGGATAAAATGAGTGATGACACAAGGACTGGGTCGACGAGTGACTTGAGTGGAGCGACAACAACCTGGATAGTGTTAAACAAAGATGAGGGTGGATGGGATGGATGGACAACCTGTAGATAAAATCATTGAAAGATGAAGCTAAAGATGAGGCTTTGACAACAGCTGAACCTGCAAAATGTTAATACCTGAAATATAATAGCAATAATAAGTAATGATAGCATAAACCAACATAAAGTAAGGATAAACTTCCCAAAGTCTCCACAAGAGATGTCAAGATAATCTCAAATGGACTCCAAGGAGGTTGACACAGCTGCAAGGATGCTCAAGCTCAAAGATAAGTTCCCACAACGCAAAGAAACTCTGATTATGCCTCATTTTGAGAGGGTGGGTGAAACCAACTTTAAAGGGTCGATGGTGACCCATGTGGGTCGACCGCCAATTGCGGGGAACCATCCCTTTGAGAATGGTGAATGGGTGATTTATTCAATATATGGGAATTTTATGGATTAGGATGAGTATTTTAAAGCATATAGGAGGGTTAGGATTTCCTAGAGAAGTGTCATGGGTAAGTGGGAGATAAATATTGATTAAATAAAATCTAGAAAAAGCATAGGGATATGGAACTAGGAAGTTAGGGATGATAAACAACCTAGGGAGGAGAAATGAAAGCTAATTAGATGTAATTAACTAATGAGATGAGGATTATAAAATGATTAAATGAAGATTACTTAAAAATTAAAGTTGACAGGTTAATAGATAGGAAAGGTGAGAATATGAATTGGGATTACAATAAAGAGGTTCTAGATAGGACCATGGTGAAAGAAGCGGATGCGAGAAACAAGGGTAGCAATTCCAAATTTTGTTGTCTACAGAAATCATGTCCCTGATTTCTATATACAAGATAACCTCCTCTGCTACATGGGATATATGTGTTCCAGCCGTTGAACAACAAAAGATGATATGGGAGGCACACTTTATCAAAACAACTAGACACTTCGATGTGGACAAAACACTGACAATAGTTCAAAAACACTTTTATTGGCATAATCTATGGAATTATATGGTTAAGTATATCAAATCTTGTACCCCTTGTACAATTTCCAAACCAGCTATTAAGAAACAAGGATTATATATGCCATTTCCGGAACTAACCAAGCATTGGTCCTCCTTCTTAATGGACTTCCTCTCAATTTTACCAAATTCGAAACATGGAAATTATTGTGTTTTTGTTGTAGTTGATTGATTTTCTAAAATGGCTATAATGATTGCTTGTAAGAACTATTTCTATTGAAGACATTGCTAAACTCTATTTTAGTCATGTATGGATCACCTTTGGGCTTCCCAATTCTATCATTTCTGATAGGGAAAATAGGTTCTTAAGCTTATTTTGGCCCGCCCTATGGGAAATGATGGATACTAAGTTGATGAAGTCCACAACCTTCCACCTGTAGATAAATGAGTAGACAAAGGTGGTGAACTGCATGATTGTCCACATGCTTCGTATGTATCACTCCAAACACCCACATATGTGGGATGATGCTCTTCCTTACATATAACATGGATACAATTGGGCCCTACACAACTCCACAAAGCACATTCCATTTGTAATGGATTCCAGCCTATGAAACCCATTGATGTATGCATTCAGGTGCATATAATGGAATACATGCCTCATGGAAGAACTAAAGTAGAAAAGGCAACAAGATTTTTTGAACAGATCTAGTACAGTCAACAATAGGCCCATTATATTTTACAGAAGATGAATGAAAAGTATAAAAAAAACCATGATCAACATAGGGTTCCACATCATTTCAAGGTCGATGATAAGGTCTGGTTGTAGCTTCTGAAGGAAAGACTTGCAGGTATGCACAAGAAAATTTGATCTCTATGGTATGGTCCCTACATTATCACTAAGAAAAATGAGGAAATGCTTTCAAGTGTAATCTTTCACCTTACCTTGGGCTGCAACATATCTTTAATGTGGACCTCCTCAAACCATATCACCCACCTTTGTCAGACACTTCATTTGTAGTAGAATAGTTGGACACCTTTGAACTCAACCCAACAATTTTGTCTCCAGTTGAAGAAGATGATATTATGGACACTTGGACTAAGAGCACCAGAGGATGCCCTATTAAGCTCTATTAGGTGATCAAGAAAGGAAATTTTAGTCATTAAGGTGTGTGGCTCATTGAGTACCATATCAAGAAATAATTTCCACACTTGATGGGACTCCTTGACGTAATGGGGACCATTGATTTTGACAGAGGTAGGAATGATCCAAAGAACAATCCAAGAAGCATTTCTAGTCGGACAATTTTCAGGAGTCATAACTTCTACACCGTAGCTCTGATTGATTCCATTCAAAATGCATTGGAAAGAATGGAACACATATAATATGGGGATGGGGTGTGGTACTCCGTTTGGAAAGTTATAACCCCTGACATCCATTTCTAAATGCCTCAAAATGCAATTTTTGTAGTGCTGTCTAAAAATAGTAATTTTACAAAAATTTCGCATATGTAATTCATGGAATGTGAACCACCCCATCTCCCTCGAGATCGGTGACCTTCACATTATTCTATATGTCTCTTCATATTTCTATAATTAGGTATATAAGTATATGTAACCTGAAAGGGAATGATACACATCTCCTTTCAGAGATAACTATAGTAATCTCAATCTTCTGAATAATATACATATCTTTTTAGAGATAGCTTTATTATTTACATCTATCACAATTGTTATTTTGTCCTTTAATCAGTAAACCGCTAAGTTTTGGATCAACCATATTTTTAATTTTTTTTTTCCTATCATGTCATTTCATATTTACACTCGTAGGCAATTTGTTGAATAAGAGGACCTTGGGACAAATTTTATGATTTATAGCAAATCCCAACAAATAGATAGTCTTCATGATGTTAAGAATGAAGACAAATTAGAATTGCGTAGGGTCAATGGGCGAAGACTTTTGGGTGACCTTGTTGGAAGCTATATATATGAAGAGAGTGTTTTTCCAGGTGCATATAATCACTTTCAGTTTGTTGAAAATTTTAGGACAACAAACTATGGTGAGAAATTTCATCATCTTCTTAAGGAATTGCTACATCACCCTCGTGTTGTCTTTGAAATATTTTCTTATCATAAAGAATACTCTAACCATATTGTGAATATGAAGGGTACCAAGTGGGAAGAGAAAGAACTTCGGTTATAAAAATTGGGAGTTGATAATTTTTAGCTAGTTGGACTATTCCATACAACAGTCAAAAGGAGGTCATTGAATGGAATTCCTAGCCTTAATAAGAAGCCTAATGCGACCCAAGACAAGCACCAACAAATTTGGGAATAATGCAAGAAGGAAAGGATTCCATTTGGTGAAGAAATCATGCAAATGAAGAGTGTTGATTCAAACTCAAAGATCTTGAAGCATAAAGATGTCACGAGCAACACATGATATGTGAATATTCCATTTCTCTTTCTGGGAAATTTGTCATTTCAAGTATGTTGTCATCACACACCACTGGTTAGGAAGGGTGACCATGTCTCATGCTTGTTGTATCTTCCTATGACACCGCTAGTGAGACATCACCATGATAAAGGTATGGGTGTTGTTATAAGGCTTGAGAAAGGGAAAATCATCCACTTCAAAATCAATGCTTGGGGAAAATTCTTCTTGGTATGTGCCGGTGTAAGGAAAATGTCAAAAATCACTCTTGGGAAAGGTAATCCCTGTGGTTATATTCCCAATAAACACTCCTTGCAGCCTTCTTTTGCTAAGTCTTTATTACATTGGGATCATATAGAGAAAGATCAAAATTCTGATTTTCTTATTGCTGAGGGGCTAACCCATAGTTCCATGCTAGAGAAAAACGTTAGGAGAATAAGAGAAAAGGGAAACATATTTGTTTGGGTGCGTGACATACATACTTATCAACCATTATGTGAGAAGTGTCTTCTTCATAACTACCGGGTTTCAGATTTGCACTTGGAATGAAACCAAAGTCAGGGGACAAGAAAGTCCCTCCTCTTTAATGGGAGAGGTTCCCTTATTGAAAGTAGGGGCAAAACCTATGTATAAATACACAATCTTTCATTCAATGGTGGTTTCCTGATATCTTGAAATGTGTTTTATGCCTGGAAAGTTATCAATACATGAGGATAGAAGACTTGAAGAGAGGAGGGAGGTAGAAGAAGACAATACTTTCAGGGAAAAGAGATGGCAGAGAAAACCCTTATATGTATTGAGAAAATGAGATATAGAGTAGAACCATTCACGTTTATAACGAGCACAATCCACAGACTCAAAGTTCTTGAGATTGTATAAATTAGAACACAAAGTTTCTAAGCATGCAAGGATTAAATGATTCACAGATCAGAGCAAGAAGGAAAGAGAAAGCAGAGGAAAAGGGGAAAAACCTTTGTATTGATTTCTTCCAATTAGAAATTACAGTTCCGGAATATCAAAATTCCAACCCATACAATGGCTTTGAAAGCCCGTGATATAGCTCACAAGAGACGGTTACAACTTCCTCGAGCAAGCAAGAAATAATTACAACTTATTCCAATCATCCACGCCCTTTCGAATTTTTGATTTGCAAAGAAACGTTAATGGTGGAAAAACCAGGTTTTTAAATATACGACCACTTACATTATTTTCACCAGTTAAAACATGGGCCATTTGATTTTCTTTTACAACTTTAAATTTGGGCCACCCACATGGAAGGAATTGATTGGAGAGGGCCTGCAGATGCCTTTTGCATTTTTTGCCTTTGAAGTACGCCAGGCTGACACGTGGAGAGCTCCACCAGTTCCTTTATACTTAGCTGATTCGGGCCTATTTCCTGCTTGACTTATGTTAACCCCTAGACACGTGGAGAGATGGCGCTCATTTGAGTTTCTCCCTTTGGAAACTCTGCCTCCTGAAATTGTGTCGAGCTGACACGTGGCTCCTTCCGCTGGTTTTGGACTTTTCAATGGCCAACTCTATCTCTCCATTGAATTTAACCACGTGGTGAGCTGGCGCTCATTTGGAGATTGACCCTTTGATTTCACTTCTGAAATTGCGCCGTTAAGGCACGTGGAGACTTCCGCCAACCCGCCCATACTTAGTCAATTTTAACGATCGGATCTTTCTCTTTTTGGACCTGGGACACGTGGAGGACTGGCGCAAGTTTGAGAACCGCCCCAACTTTGAATCTTGAAGTTACGCCGATGAGGCACGTGGAGCCGTCTGCTGAACCTTCCATACTTAGCCAGTTTGAGCTTGTTTTACCTTCATTTTGAACATGGGACATGTAGAAAGCCTGCGCTTATTTGAGGACTGTCCCTTGGGCCCTGCCCCTGGAGTTGTGCCATTTGGACGCATGGAGGCCTCCTTTGTCACTTGAAACATGGCCAAACCGCATCCAATCAGAGATGCCCATGTACTACCTGTGGATTCTAGGGAAAAAATTAATGGGGAAGATACGCCTGTCATTCCTGACTGCGGGAAGAAAATAAAAAATAAAAGAAGGGAAGAAACTTCACCATTATGCCCGACTTTCAAATTTTTCTCCATGAATGGGAAAATTGCAAACAATGCTAGGCTCGACGCGATCCAATACTCCAAGGTACAGACTCAAAATTTTTGAAACTTGACTTCAAAAGAGGGGAATTTTGAGGGCCGACAACAGCTGGCTCTTTCTGGGGATGACTTGGCTCTAGAACAAAGACATAAGGAAAGATCAAGAACTGTAGATAACTTTGGGAAAGAGGACTAGTGCCTTATCCATTGGGCAAAAGGAGTCAAAAGTAAAAACCAATACAAGGAAACACACATCAAGATGGGAAAAGAAACAAAACAAACCAAAAGGGAAGACCCAAAACAAAACACACCACACAACAAAGAACAAGAAAGGGACACAAGCCAAAAACCAAAAACCAAACGCAATGTACAAAAGGACTTCCTAGCCACCTAGGACTTGAAAAACTTTAGGTACTACCCACTATAAGGAAGTGGGAGAGGAGATCCATCCATGTAATCTAGATAAAAAGAGTTCTCTCCAGAAAAATGTTCTGATTCTAAAAGGACCAAGCCAAAGAGAATCAAACTTACCATGACTTCCTCGTGGCTCATGTCTTTTATCCCAAAGCAGCACAATATCTCCCACTTGGAAAACTCTGGGTTTGGATTTCTTTTCAAACAAAGCCTTCACTTTCAACTGATGAGCCGTTATCCTATCAACCACTTGCAATCTGTCCTCATCAAGCTTCTGAAGGTACAAAATTCTCTTGTCCAAAGAGCTATTGAAACTTGAATCTTCAATGGTTTTCATCAGATGCAAGGCTGAAAATTCCACCGTGACTGGCAGTTGAGCTTCCACACCATACACCACTTGGAAAGGAGACATTCCAATTTCTCTCTTGGGTGTAATTCTATCAGCCCAAAGTGCATCATATAACTTCTTATGCCAATTCCTATGAGAATCATTTACAAGCTTTCTAACTATGTTCACCAAGTTCTTGTTTGTTGATTCTACCTATCCATTCCCTTGGGGGTAGTAATCTAAAGAATGAACAAGTGAGATCCCATACCCATAACAGAAGTCCATCATCTCAGCAGAAGAAAAGTTGGAAGCATTGTTAGTCACAATTTTGTTTGTGGTCCCAAACCTGATCAATATGTTCTCCTTAATGAAGTTGCAAACTACCGCGGAAGTAGTGCTCTTGACTGGGATGGCTTCCACCCACTTGGTGAAGTAATCTGTGGCAGTCAACACATGGGTATGTCCAGTACTGGAAGGTGGGTTAAGAGTTCCAATGAAATCCAATCCCCACTGTTGAAAGGGATCATCAATCACTACTGGATTTAGTGGCAAAGCCGCCAACTTAGGTCTTCCAAAAAACGTTTGGCATGCTTCACATTTACCAACCCATTTTGATGCATCTCTGAATAGAGTGGGCCAATAATAACCAGCACGAAGTATTTTATGAGCTATTACAGTAGAGGAGAAATGACCTCCACAAGCCTGGTCATGAAAAGCAAAGAACAACTTCTTTTGTTGCTCTTTGTCTACACACTTCAAAAACCTTCCATCTATGCCTCATTTGAACAAATCATTCTCCCATAGCACATATTGTGCAGACCTCAGTTTGATGGCTCTCTTCTCTTTGGCACTCAAGTGAGATGGACACTCTTCATAGGTCAGAAAGTGAGAAATGTCAGCATACCATACATCTGTTGAGCTGAGGAACAAAACAACAAGGACATCAACTCCATCTTTGGACAAATCCTTGACAGCTCCCTCAGCAATGAGTTCACACAGGCCCTTACCCCAAACCAGCTTTGTTGGCCTGATGTCAAGATCATACTCTTGCACCTTTGCTACCCAATTACCTCTCTTGGTTCCAAATTCTTGCTGAGTAAGAATGGATTTGATTGTTGTATCAGGCACCAACACCACAGAATGAGAATTAAGGATGTAAAACCTAAACTGCTTGACAACTTTGACAACTACAAAAGCATGTTTCTCCATCATGGTGTACTTCAGTCTCATGAGTTTTCAAGACATAACTCATGAATGCAATTGGGAGCTCATGATCTTAAGCATTCTTCTGGGCTAACACAACAGCTAGGGTATTTTCAGTGGCATAACAATAGATAATGAAATCTTTGCTAAAGTCAGGGCACGCCAAGATTGGAGTCTTTGCAATAGCCCGTTTAATGTCCTCAAATGATTTCTTCCCTTCAGAGGACCAACCAAAAGTTTGCTTCCCTTGCATCATGTGAGCAATGCTCATAGTAAGTTCTGCAAAATCGGGGATGAATCTCCTTAGGAAATTGATCTTACCAAAGAAAGAATGGATACCTTTCTTACTTGATGGAAGAGGAATTTGCTGGATGGCCTGAACTCTCTCTCGGATTAATCTTGATCCCTTCCTTTGAAACAATGTGTCCCAACAGCTTTCCTTCTGTGACACAAAACATAGACTTCTTAGGGTTTAAAGAAATTCCATGCTCTCTACACTTCTGCAATACTATTTCAAGGTGTTGGAAGTGATCTTTTCTTGCTTTAGAAAACACTGTCAAGTCATCCAAATACACAAAAATGCATTTCCCTTTCAAACTACCAAAATCCAAGTCCATGGCCCTCTGGAAAGTAGCACCAACATTGATGAGACCAAATGGCATCCTCTTGTATGCAAAGGTGCCCTAAGGAGTTGTAAAGGAAGTCTTATGTTGATTTGCAGTATTCACCTCTACTTGATTGTACCCCAAGAATCCATCTAACATAGATAGCATCTCTGAGCCTGTGACAGCTTGCAATACTTGGTCCATCATGGGGAGAGGGTAGTTGTCCTTCAAAGAACCCGATTTAGATTTCTAAAGTCCACACAGATCCGGATCTCACCATTCTTCTTCCTGATAGGCACTATATTAGCAATCCACGTTGAATGGTGGATGGGGAAGATGATCCTAGCCTTCAGAAATCTTTTGTATTTCTTAGAAAATTGTATCAGCTATCTTTGGATTATATTGCCTTTGTTTCTATTTGAAGGGTTTGATCCCAGGCTTAAGAGGAATGAAATGTTGCATTTCTTTAGGCTGAAAAACATTAAGATCATCATAAGAGTAAGCCAAAACATCAACATACCTCTTCAACAGATTCACCACCTTCTTTTTCTCTTCCTGAGTGTAATATTTTCCAATGTTGACCATTTTGGGATCATCAAGACTCCCAATATTCACTTTCTCAGTCTCAACAGATTTTCGGGGTCCTTGGGAAACTTTAGACTTCATATATCTATCATGTTTATCAAAAATATCCTCCAAACTCACCATCCCTTTAGGAATTTTGTTGCCTTTCAGTTTGATGCATCCATCTTGATCCATCTCTTCTTTGACACCCTCTTCATTTGATGACACACACTCTCTAGGCAGATTGTCACTTCCTTCAAAGTACAGCTGATCAAAGTTGTCTCTGAGCTCCAAGAAAGAAAGAAAATGCTGGTCATCATTGAAAACTTGCCAATTATTTGCATTGTCAGGCACACTGGGTCTATGGATCAACTCAATGGTGAATTTCTCCTGAGGAAAATTAGGGTGAGGAATCAACAAGGACCCCGAAACAGCTAGAGAGTTAGCCCTATTTTTCTTTCCCTTGGCACAACTTCAATGGAAAAAGCATCAAGGAATTCAATGGAATCCCAGACCAGATTCCTATAGTGTTTCAACCTTCTGTTCTTTACTTGATAAAGGTCTCTAACTTGTTTTACAATTAGCTCGGCATCTCCATGAGAAAGAAGGTTCTTCACTCCCATTTCCTTCGCCATGCTCAACCCAAGAATAAGGGCCTCATACTCAGCAGTATTGTTGGTATTTTCAAACTGAAATTTGAAGGAGAAAGAATGAACCTTACCCCCAGGAGAAATGAGCACTACACTAGCTCTAGAACCAGCTGAAGAGCAACTTCCATCAAACTCCAAAGTTCCACACACCATTAGGATCAAAATACACTCCCTTTGGCAAACTTGTCTCCTCTTGTGACATGATCATGTAGTTCCCATGCCCAATGCCTTCATACAGTATTTGTGCTTTAGGATCATCTATCTTTTGCACAATATAATCTGCTTGTTTCTCAAGCAGTAGCTTCTTCATCTTCCCATTGACAGGGATCAAGGCATGTGACCAATCCATTTGGATCTCACCTCCAACATCTTTGCAAAAGTTCCTACTTAGCAGCATGTCCTAGGAAGGAGGGATATCAACAACCAAGATGGTAGCCAAGAGCCTTCTTCTCTGGTAAAGCAACAAAAGCTACTTGTGCATCCTTGATTCTCCCAACCAAAGGCACTTCTCTACTTTCCATGGAATAGCAAGAGCCATAAGTGTGGGTTAGGGTTAGACCCAAAGCATGAGCCACTTTTGCAGGCATTACATTATCAGATGCATCAGAATCAATGAAACAATTGCTAAGATTGTGGCCAGCTATGAGGAGAGTCACATAGAAGGGTTTGATCTTCTCATTGGGTGAAGTGACTGCAGCCAGAAGGCTGGGTTGAGGCGGAGAAGGAGTGGGAAAAATGCCTTTAGATGAATGGGCTGGGGTTTTAGACTTATAATTTACAAAGTTAACCATTTTGGCAAACACTTTAGGATGGGTTTGATAGAAATCTGCCTCAGAAATCTGAATCTTGGTCTTTTTAAGATGGTATATAATGTCAAAAGATCCAGATGTGGATGGGGAATAAACACTATGAGTATGAGGAGATTTTGATCTATCAACTTTATCATTTGATGGACAAGAATTCTTAGAAGCAGACGTAGAGGAAGAAGGACTAACAAAGCTTACCTTTTGGGTGGAAGTAGTAAGAATAGGAGCTCCTCTTCTTGCAATCACCGGGATGGTGATGGGTTACTCCTTGGATCTTTTTGCAGGTTGCACCACTTTTTCCTTTTTGTTGGTATGCTCTTGGGTCATAAAAACATATGACTCACTGTTCATCTTAGCCACTACATCATCATAGTCATCTTCATCATCCACACCTTCATAGGTGAGGAAATGAACTCGAGAACCACCAAGCTCTTCCAGTTCTTCGTCAACTTCCTCTTCTTGTTCACCATAGAGCCCATTTTCTTCCTCGTCATCAGGCTCAAAAACCTCACAAGTAGCATTGACATGCACCTTGAGGGCTGGACCTTCAATGGCCAACCTAGTTTAAGAAGAGGGAAAGCGGTTCATAGGCTGAAGGTTCTTCCTTGGAACATCTTGATATGGAGCATGCTGAGCCAATTGATTTTTGATGGAAATGAGGTCATTAGCCAGATTTGGCACCAACTGATCTGCATTACCTCTAGGAGAAGGTGAAGAAGAAGATGCTTTGGATTTGAAAGACTCCCTTTTTAGCTTGCCAGACATGATCAAGTCATCTTCTACATTGACAGCCAATCTTTGATCAACATCCAAAGTTGCAAGATTTTCTCTCCTCAAGGCATAGCTTACTTCCAAAAATTGAGCATTCAAGAAGAAACACTTCTGAATCTGATCAACTTGCCTAGTATCTAGTGAAATCTTGTTAACCAACTTGTTGAACTTAGCCAAAAATTATCTCATAGGCTCATGTGACTCCTTGATTTGAGAAATATGAGCTAGAAAAACATGCACATCCTCAGCAAGTTTGAAACGCTGCTCAAATTCAGTCCTCATAGTAGTCCAATCGATGATGGTCCCAACAAGAAGATGGTAAAACCAATCTGCAACATTATCTTGCAAGGTTTCCACAAACAACCTCACAGAGACATCCTCATGTTCAACTCCAAGGATCCCACATGCAACAATCTAGGCTGCAATGTGTTCATCAGGGTGTACTTTTCCATCACCTCTAAATTTGGGAACAGTCTTCATGTTACCCCTAGGTAACTCATGCCAGAGACCCAACTCTTTGTCCCTAGGGCCGAGGTGCTGCCATCCTTGGAAATATTGCTTGAAGTGGAACTGAGACACCAACAAGAATTAGGGCACGGAGATTAGGGCTAATTTGTGCTTGAGGAATGCTACTACCAGAAGTTCTGTTTTCAACAGGAGGGTTGCTTGTGGAACGAGCTCTTCTATTTCTTCTTGTTGGAGGAAGTTGAGAACCTTGTTGATCCAAGAATTGAAATTAGGGATCTTCAATTCCAAGAGCACTTCTACCATGAGTATATCTTAGAGTCGCCAGATCAAAGAAATGATCAAATTAGTTGTTCTTTTAAGAAAAGAAATTTGTTAAACAAATTCCCCAGTAGAGTCGCCAAAAACTGTTGGGTTTCATAGTTGCATTTGGAATGAAACCACATTCAGGGGACAAGCAAGTCCCTCCTCTTTAAGGGGAGAGGTTCCCTTATTGAAAGCAGGGGCAAAAGCTATGTACAAATACATAATATTTCATTCAATGGTGGTTTCTCGATATCTTGAAATGTGTTTATACCTGGAAAGTTATCAATACATGAGGATAAAATACTTGAAGAGAGGAGGGAGGCAAAAGAAGACAATACTTTCAGGGAAAAGAGATGGCAGAGAAAACCCTTATACGTATTGAGAAAATGAGATATAGAGTAGAACCATTCACGTTAATGATGGGCACAATCCACAGACCCAAAGTTCTTGAGATTGTATAAACTAGAACACAAAGTTTCTAAGCATGCAAGGATTAAATGATTCACAGATCAGAGTAAGAAGGAAGGAGAAAGCAGAGGAAAAGGGGAAAATTTTTGTATTGATTTCTTCCAATTAGAAATTACAGTTCCAGAATGTCAAAATTCCAACCCGTACAATGGCTTTGAAGGCCCATGATATAGCTCTCAAGAGACGGTTACAACTTCCTCGAGAAAGCAAGAAACAATTACAACTTATTCTAATCATCCACGCCCTTTCGAATTCTTGATTTGCAAAGAAATGTTAATGGCAGAAAAAAGAGGTTTTTAAATATGCGGCCATTTCATTATTTCACCAGTTAAAACATGGGCCATTCGATTTGCCTCTACAACTTTAAATTTGGGCTGCCGACGTGGAAGGAATTGATTGGAGCGGGCCCATGGACGCCTTTTGAATTTTTTTGCCTTTGAAGCTGCGCCAGGTTGACACGTGGAGAGCTCTGCAGGCTCCTTTATACTTAGCCGATTCGTGCCAATTTCTTGCTTGACTTATGTTGACCCCTAGACATGTGGAGAGATGACACTCATTTGAGTTTCTGCTTTGGAAATGCCTCCTGAAATTACACCGAGCTAATGCGTGGCTCCTTCTACCGGTTTTATAATTTTCAACGGCCAACTCTGTCTCTCCATTGACTTTAACCATGTGGCGAGTTGGCGCTCATTTGGAGATTGCCCCTTTGATTTCACTTTGAAATTGCGCTGTTAAGGCATGTGGAGACTTCCGCCAACCCACCCACACTTAGTCAATTTTAGTGATCAAATCCTTCTCTTTTTGGACCTAGGACATGTGGAGGACTGACACAAGTTTGAGAACTACCCCCAACTTTGACTCTTGAAGCTGCGCCGATGAGGCACGTGGTGCCATTTGCTGAACCTTCCATACTTAGCCGATTTGATCATGTTTTACCTTCATTTTGAACCTGGGACACGCGTAAAGCCTGCATTTATTTAAGGACTGTCCTTTGGGCACTACCCCTGGAGTTGCGCCGTTTGGACACATGAAGGCCTCCACTATGTCTTGAAACATGACCAAATTGCATCCAATCAAAGATTCCCATGTACTACCCATGTATGTTTGGGAAAAATTTAATGGGGAAGATACGCTTGTCATTCCCAAATTCAGGAAGAAAATAAAAATATAAAGAAGGGAAGAAACTTCACCATTACGCCCGAATTTCAAATTTTTCTTCATGAATGGGAGAACTGCAAACAATTCTAGGATCGACATGATCCAATACTCCAAGGTACAGACTCAAAATTTTCAAAACTTGACTTCAAAAGAATGGAATTTTGGGGCCGACAACAATAACCAAAGGGTCACTATGCTTGTTGGGAGTGGCACCCTCATACCTTGTGCAAGAAAAATATTACAGCCATCACATCTCTTGGGAGATCATGAGGTATGTGGTGAATTTTTAGTTATTGAACTAGTTAATGTTGAAATTGTTCTCGGGGTTTAGTGGTTGCAAACATCAGGGAAGTTCACCCTACACTTTCATAATGAAGAACTAAAATTTCGTGACAAAGTTGAAGAAACCATAATTTATGGCAAAAAGAAACAACATAGGATAACTATTTTGGGGCAACATGTAAGGCACTTGTAATTCAAAAAAATTTCACAATGAAGGTTACTCACACTTGGTTAGAATATTTATTATTATAAAGTGAGTTTTGAAGAGCCCAATGGGGTGAAAATCACCACTTCCTAAACATAAATATAGAGTTGGTTTGAGTGAAGTCCAAGATGGGCTATGATATGAAGAATTCAGATGGTTCCTTTAAAAATGTAAGGTGAATCACTTCTTAGAACCAAGCTTCACACTCGAAAACAAAGGTATAAAGGTAGTCACCATTTTCAGGGCAACAATATGTTGGATGCGGAAAGCGGGTAAGCTATGATCTTGTTATATTTGTTGTCATACAAGTGGTTTCAATCATCAGAGTCAGTAAATGGGTGTTTTTGGGCATTTTTGGGGCATATTGCATTAAAGTTGGGGTGTTTTCAACCCTCATGTCATTGATAATATGGAAAATTTTGGAGAGAAGTCATGATTACAATTGTTGTGCCTTATTTTTCAACTAATGTTCACAACTTGTCCAACCACTTTCCTACTTACGAGACACAAAAAGAGCCGCCAATTATAAGGTTGAAGAAATTCCAAACCACCACTAATCTTGGCATATTTGTGGTTGATTTAAGGTGGTTTCCAACCACTAACATTTTGATTTTTGAGAGAAAACACAAAGTTACAGTTGTTTTTGGGACAACATTACCGAAGTTTGGGGAATCCATCAATTCAATGGAAATTATGAGATGATGGCAAACAAAGGAAGGGAGCTAGCTATCATGTCCCTACGACATGATAAAGAGGTCATAAAAGTGTTGTTAAACACTTATGTTTTCTTTGATATGTTTTCTTCATGTGCAAGTACATCAAAGAAGGAGCCACATAGAATTATTTTGAGATCCAAGAGCTTGCATTTTGCTTGAGGACAAGTAAATTTGGGAAGGGAGGACTGTAATGTTCCCTTTATTGAAAATAATATAAATTGAAGGCTTCTTGCTCATCTTCCTTTCTGTGGGCAAGAAGAAGTTGACCGAGGGGAAGAACTTGAGTTATATTTTAGTTTCTTTATTCATATTAATGTTTTTATTTTGTGTTTTTCCTTTCAAGACATGTCATTTGGGTTCTAGTGCTCTCAATATGGAATTAAATGATAAAGTAAGATCCTTATGAGGTTGGCAAGGTTGGAGAGTTTCCAACATAGAAATATAAGATAAAACAAGCTTAAGAGGTCGATCATTACGCCTTATGATTGTTGGCGCCAACTAAAGGCTATAAGAGGATTCCATTGGCTCATTTGCACATCACTTTTGGCATATATACTTTATCAATTTGGACTCTAGGGCTGATTTCTCTATTTCTAACTCCACTAAGAGCAAAAATCCATTGTGTGGCATCTAAGGAAGATGACAACCTTCCTTGTGGTGTATTGAAGAACGAAAAACTCTCCAAAATTGGTGGTGTGAAGACAAAATACTGAAGATCCTCTTGTTGGTTTGTATATAGGTTCATCAAGGAGAAGACTTATCAAGAGATTTTGCATTGTTTAGAGTCTCTCTCCTAGGGACCGACTAGGGTTGGAGTCATTTTGGGTGCCTTCTAGGGCACACAACTCACTTATTATTTGATATTCAAATTTATCATAGTTTATAAGGTTGGTATCTTCTATATTTTGTAATTGTTCAATTTTGGAGACCTCCTTTTTAGCTATTTGTGTGGACTACACTTATGTTGTCCTAAAATAAATTGTAGTTGGGTAATATTTCAAATTTGACACATATTTTGGTTTGGTAATTGTGTTATTAATTATATATAAATTGGATAAGCATTGATATATTTAATTTCAACTTGTTTGATGAGTGTTTAATGCCCTAACATGTAAATTTCAGTTCACTCCTAGGGTTTCAAGGAATATTGGATCTTCTATTTTAAAAACTAGATTGCATTCAGTTTGGGGTTTATGTGATTTCTTTGCTTGTGTGTTTCAACCCTAGAAAGGAACATTATATTAATGTTCCTTTATGATATGTGGTTGTATTATTTTCAGTTAAATTTATTAATTTTCATGCTTGAATCAAATGACAAAAACTATGAAGAATGTCCCAAATTTTTAGACTTATGTAGTTCTATTGCTATGAAAAACATGTTGTTTCTCCAAAAACCACAGTGTTATTTTAAAAAACAAACAACAAAAATGATACAACTTTAAGGTTTCTTCATCTACCCCATGACTTGTCCTCTTTCCTCCTTCTTCCCTCCTTCCTACTACACATACCCTACCCAAAATATATTTTTGGAACCCTTTATACTTTAACCCCTTACACTCCTTAATATAAGGTAATATATTGGGTCCATTTTGACTAATATTTAAAATATCAATATGAATTCATATGATAGGTAATGATTTAGTTTGTGAATCCCTCATGATATACACAAAACAATCCTTGTATATATTTAAACTTGATATTTAATTTATTATATATACAAGGGTCTACGTTTTATTAGATTGATTTTTTTTTGCATGATACTTAGCTGCCACATTAGTTAAAATCGATTAAGTGTGAAGCAAAATACTCTTTCGATAGGTTTGACGACATTGCTCACCTTGAACAAAGAAGAATAAAATTTAATATGTTATTTATTGATAATTTTCTGAAACTCTAATACATATACACCAAAAACCCTTGTATATATCCGAATTTGATATTTAATTTGACACAAATAAATCTAAAAATGGGAAAACAAATTTTTGAAATTCTTTATTTGTGTTCATTTTTTCTACCTACCCTAACATATATACAAAAATCAATCATTATATATATGTATATGATTTTGATATTTAATTTGTTATATATACCAAGGAGCTCTTTTGTTTTGATGTATATATAAGGGTTTTTAATTTCGTGTGTGTGTGTGTGTGTGTGTGTGTGTGTGTGTGTGTGTGTGTGTGTTTAATTTTTTTATTGTTATATACACAAACATTATTATATTTTCAGTTGTTATATATTATAATGGTTTGTTTTTAAATTATTATATATACAAACAAGGTTACTTTTTAAATTGTTATATACACACACACACACATATACACACACGTACAAACAATTGCGTGTGTGTGTGTGCGTGTGCGTGCGCGTGCGTGCGGTGCGTGTGTGTGCGTGCGTGCGTGCGTGTGTGTGTGCATGTGTGTGCGTGTGTGTGTGCATGTGCGTGTGCGCGTGTGTGCATGTGCATGCGTGTGCGTGTGTTCTTGTGCGTGTGCGTGTGCGTGTGCGTGTGTGCGTGTGCGTGTGCGTGTGTGTGCGTGTGCGTGCGCGCGCGCGTGTGTGTGTGTGTGCATGTGCGTGTGTGCACGCGCGTGCGCGCGTGTGTAATTTGTTATTTATGTCGATAGATATGCTTTAATGATAGTAAGGGGAGAGATGTGATAGTGATATTTTTATTTTGTATATTTAATTTGACGTTCTTTTAACTATCATCTCTATTTTTAGGGATTTAATGGATATGCTATAGGCATTCTACAAAGGTAGCTAGGGGTGGGATGTGATGGTGTGACCATGATATTTTTATTTGTACATTAAATTTGACTTTCTTTTGACCACCATCTATTTTTTAGGGATCAAATGGTTTGACTATGAAATTTTGCTTTTGCAAATTAAATTTGATGCCACTTTCACCATCAATTTTTTTGGGTTACTTTGGGAAGTCAATAAAAATAACATGTTGACCATACGGTAGAGTTTGGGGCCATTTTTTTTCCCATTTTTTATTGTCTACAGTGAATATATATATATAACACTAAAATATATTGAGTTAAAAATAACACAATTAATCCAATCACTTTGTCGAGGCCCTTGCTGCTCTTTGGGGAATCAAAATGGCTAGGATTCTTAATGTTAACAATCTCATTGTGGAGGGGATTATTTGAATATCATTAACAACCTCTATGGAACCCAATAGGAGCATTAGTGATTTCATTAAGGAAGTGAATATGCTATGTAATGGTCTTAATATTATTTTTCAACATGTGTACAGGGAGGGTAATAGTGCTGAAGATGCACTTGCTAATGTAGGTGTTCACATGAATAACTATAGTGAGTGGTATGATGGCAACGACCTCCCCTGCGCCGCTCATTCTGTCATCATTAATGAAGCTACCTCCTAACCCATCATTAAAACTTAAACATTGACTTGCGCATGTGTGGAAATTACCTCGGTACTTACAATAGATCAGATTTATTGATTTAATCTTCCCCTCGAATACTGACGACATTTGATTTGAGAAACATGGTTGGAGTAAGGCGACATGTTTTATCTCGGTAGCAGTTCAGTATCTAGGCTGTCGAATTGCTGTCAAAAGGATTATTTGTTGTTGCCACTAGTCTACAATATATTTGTCACGAATTCCATCCACGATGGGAGGGCCGCTATGCAGAGTATAAGTATTTTTCGACCACCAATGGCAACATAATTTTGAACTTTGGGAAACCCTCAATATTGGAGGTTTCACAGACTTCATACAACAGATCGGGGGCCATGATCAACATATCTCTCTGCAATTTGCAGCTAATTGGAAAGACAAAAACATAAATTTCAAGGGCAGAGACTTCAACATTTCAGAACACTTAACTTCATTCATCATGGGTTTGAGTATGGAAGGTAACAAGTTCTTTTGCAATAAGTTTGACAAGGATGCAGAGGAAAAGATTTTCTTGGACGATGGGGAAGAAATCCAAACAAAACGTGCCAGCATCATCTACTCTTCCATTCCACAATCTTTTGATGAAGTGGCCCGCATGGTGGTTCATTACATAATGCTAGAAGGCAAGTTTTCCACCCTTCCCTTGCACCATTTGGTTCTTCTCAATCACTTCAGGAGAGAAGCTAAGGTCAGTTTGCCTTATTACATTTTGCATTCTTTGGAAAAATATGATTTTGAGGTTCAAGTGCATAGGTGAGTGCTACCACTCCATCAGGGAGTCATCTTCCTTATTCATCAATTCATCCTAGATGTAATTGCAAACGACCCCAACCCTCCTTTAGATCCTCCTCTTCCCCATCAGCCCCATATTAGAACTAAGAATCCCAACTTTCATGACCTTGCTTCTGAACCTCCACCTACTAAGCATATTCTCAGAAGTAACAAGAAAGATAAGGAGATAATATGAGTGGAAAGCCTTATGGTGATCAGCCATGATACTCCTACTGCTCAGGTCAATCCTTCTATACTTGAAAAGTTTAAACAACAGGCTGATGCTTTGAAATCTATTGAAGATAATGTTGATTTTCTCTTAAAGATTGGTAGCAAGATCACCACAAACCCTGCCTCCATTACCATCCTGTAGGAAGAAGTAAACTCACTCTCTAGTCAAATCAAACTTCTTGAGGATAAATATAATAATCAACTTGCCATTCACAGAGCATTTCTTGACCTCCTCCAAGTTCATATCAACAAGATTTGTGATGTTACTGGGATCCCTGCATCAACATGGAAGAATGGGAGGATCACTAAGAAGTTCTTCAAAGAGACCAATTTGGACCCTAATGTTGGGGCAACCATGAATTTATATAAGGCACTTAGAGTTGCACTTAACGTGTATAGAAAATCTATGAATTAGTTCATTTTGTGCCTCTGTGTTCTCAATGGAGCTGTTGTTCTGTTGTTTCCGAGCTGCTGTTTTTCTGTTGTTAGTCTATTTGTCAGGCTTCTTATAGGCAGTTGTCCCCTGCCTTAGTACTCTTATATTTTTATCTGACTTTTTGGCTTTTGGTTGGGGTGTGGCTCCCTTATTTCAAAAATACCACAACATACTTTCATGTTTATCTTAGCTGTTGAGCCTTTTTTATCATACTACAGGGCATGGTCCCTTCATAACCATTTACCTATAATAATAAAAAAATAACACAATTAAAAAAATATTATGCTAAAAATGAGTTGAAAACATCACAATTAAGACAATATTAGTAAATTAATTTTTGTTCTTTCTACATTAATGGCGAACTCAAAATAATGTTGTACTTCTCTAAATTTATTTTGTTTTGATATATATATATATATATTTATACCTTTTTTAAATTTCATATATATATATATATATATATATATGAAATGCTTCACTATCTTTCAAATTTTCATAAAATTTTAGTATATATACATAAAACAATTGTTATATATATTAGAATTTGATATTTACTTTGTTATATATATGAGGTACATGTTTGATATTGTAGGGACTTCTTGACTGACTATTAAATGAGTTTTTCACTTGATATTCATCAATTAAGGGCTAG
The DNA here is from genome assembly GCA_019776745.2 of Taxus chinensis. Taxonomy (NCBI): domain Eukaryota; kingdom Viridiplantae; phylum Streptophyta; class Pinopsida; order Cupressales; family Taxaceae; genus Taxus; species Taxus chinensis. Next base: position 896,440,252 of record CM034146.1, read on the forward strand.
GGCTAGGGCTTTCAAGAAGCTTCAACTTTCTAAATATGCAAATAATGGGTTTAGTGTTGTGAAATACCTAACACATTATTTACATCATTGGATTTCTTGAAAACCAATCGTCCCTTTTAATAGAAGAGAAGTCATGCCCTTGATAGTTTTCAAATAAAAGAATCATTTAATAGTCAATTTAAAATTGTAATAAGTTTAACCCGTTATGGAAAAAACACTTTAGAGTTGCCAATATTTCCCATCCTACTTAGAGAAGAATAAAAGCCAAGATACCATTGAAACGAGTATTGATATATCTTTTTGAAAACCATAATATATATACACAAAAACTATTGTATACATAAGAATTTAATATATAATTTGACACAAATAGGTCAAAAATGGTGAAACAAATTTTAAAATGCTTGGTTTGTGTTCTAATTTTCTTCTTAAAATCCATGGTTATTATACACAAAACAACTCATATATATATATATATATATATATATATATATATATATATATATATAATTTGTTATATATAAAGGGTGTTTATATTGTTTTTTCTATATATAACAAAATATATAGAAAACTGAAGCAAGTTAGTAGGGGGTTTTATTTTTTATTTAAAGGGCCTCCATCTTTGTTATTAGTCACGTCACAAAACTGAAGCAAGTTGACATAGCTATGAACTTTGAAGAACAAAGCATGATGTATGTGACCTTTGTGTATAGTGGAAGTAGAGGGTCTGTGTATCAAGGTGAACGACTTGTGTGAAAACTGCATCGACCAAGCCTTCTATGTCCAAAGACTTCCCCAAAACCAAATATTTTAACTTTAATCTTGACAAAGTGCATTATTATTTTATATGCATAGGTTTATATAGTTTTACTTTTAGTTATATATTATAAATAATTAGTTAATGGGAGTGGGAGTTAATATAGGTAGTATTAAATTTAAGGGTTTTGTTTTAGTATTAGTTCTTTTACAAATATTTTAAAACTGTAAGATTTTCAAGAAAAAATCAATACATTTTAATAATTTTGAGGGTCTTCAGAGCATTTATAGAGTTTGGATGTCAACAACAATAAACAAAGTGTAAATACCATCGGAATTGACCTCGTCAAGTTTGTTTCATTCTCTTTCCAATGGTTCTTGCAATTCCCAAATGAGGTTAGCAAGCTAAGAGAAATGACCATAACAAGGAGCACTATATAAAATAGTAGGATCTATTTAAGATTTTTTCCACTTTTGTCTTTTCGAATCCATCTCTAAGGTGGATACAAATGGTCTCCAGGTAGGATGACCTTTTGGTTCCCATCCAAAACCCTTCATATTCTATTTTTACCACTCTTTCATATTCTCCATTGCATAGAGCTATAAAGCAATTTGTTTTGAATTAAGAGATAGACCTTTTGGCATATATATCTATTATGGAGTTTGCTAGATTGTGGACATTTTGGATTTGCGATAAAATCAATCTTTTTTTACAACTCTTTCATTGTGAATTAATTGTTATAACACATTAAGCACCGTTGTTAGTGTGTTGTCCACCATGGTGTACCTCGATTTGGATTAGTGGTGATAGAGAAAGTTTGTGCCACTTTTGCATGTCAAAACACATGAGGTCATAATACTAGAAGCAAGGTGTTCATACTTGCAATCCTTCAGATTTCCTCTTTTGTCGTTTCAAGCAAATTCAAACAATGGAAGATAAAATGGGAGATCCCTTTAGATAATTACCTGATGAAGCTCTTGAGAGGAAGAGGAGGGAGATGATGACACAATTCGTTGATGTCCTCTCTTGGGTCGTTCCTGTAAGTGACCACACTTTCGTAAATGCACTCACAACAAGTAGACCCTTTGGGGCCCAACACCATTCAAGGTACAAGTTAATTATAATATTCCATAGTTTAAAGGAAAAATTGATGTTAATAAATTGACTGAATGGATCAATCAACTAGAATCATATTTCTCTGTCAATAATTTTTTTGATAATGAACAAATACATTTTCACTTCTGAAAACATCTTTGCATGTCAAAAAATGGTAGGAATCATACTACCTCAAGCATGATGATAATGATTATGTAATGGTCAATCCAAAATCCCCATAAACATTGGGCAGTTTCGTAGAGGCCATTAGAGAGGAATATTATCTAGTGAAGAACTCTAAGGACAGTTCATAAAACTACACTAGTTGCATCAGGGTTGTGATTAGCCAGTGCATGACTATGCCAATGAATTTCATACCATGTAGGAAAAGGTGGACATATGGGACATCAACAAACATCAAATTCTCTAATACTACTGCAGGTTGTAATATTACATCTAGGTAGATATAGAGTTTGTAGAGATCAATACTCTCAGGAAAGCCTACCGATATGCAATCAAGATTGAAGAAAGGTCCAACACAGGGGAAATAAAGATATTTCATATTCCATGAAAGAGAAAGTTGACACCAAGCAACAAGGAAAGGACGCACCACCTTAAAATCATGATAAGAAGCAGACATGTAAAGAAAATCCACGAAAAGACACAAGAATATGGTGTGAGATACACAAGAGCAGGTACCGTAACACAAAGGACTGTCAGGATGTTAATAAAAATCTACTAACAAAGTCATGGGAGCTAGATGCAGGTGAATACTTTGCATAGAAGCAAGGTGTACATGAAGAAGGGAAACCAATTATGGATGCAGATCTGTATACCATTGTTTCCACTGTACAAATAGTGTCCCTACCAAAAAGGGATGTAAAATGAATATTTCACTCTCAAATGTGGGTAAATGGTACAACTCTTTACTTTATGTTAGATAGTGGTAGTCAAAAGAATCTAGTATCTACAGAAATAGTAAAGAGGCTAATTCTAGTAACAACTCCTCATCCACAACCATAATCTGTTGGTTGGTTTAGTCAAGGAAGAGACATTTATGTGGAACGACAGTGTCGCCTTCCTTATTCAATCAATCCGTTCAAGGATGTGGTGGTAGGTGATGTTGCACTAATGGATATTTGTGACGTGCTTCTTAGAGATTCATACATATGGGATCTCCATGGTGTCTATGAGGTTAGGTGTAGGAGCTCCATCATCACTCTAGGTCATAAGTGCTATTGCATCCCAAAGATTTCCCCTGCTAAATCAATGGCCTTGATCAATGCAAAGCAATGCCAAAAGTTAATTTCTCAAACTAGGACTTGTTTCCTACTCATGATCAAAGTTGATGACTAGAAAGACATTACAGTGACCACAAGGGTTGTTATATCAAGCCAAACTGTGTAATAAAAGTAGATAGATAAGATGATATTTGAATACACATACCGCCAATATGTTGGCCTTTGCATTGTAAAGTGAAGCATACAATTAAATAGGTCCTTGAAACACCATTCTCGAATAGCCCTGTACACAGGCTCAATATTTGAGAATGAAGAGATCAAGTGCTAGATTTTGGAGCTGACTCTGAAGGGGCACATTTGACCAAGTGCATCACCTTGTGGGAGCTCAATTGTTCTTTCCCGAAAGAAAGATGGGATGTGGTAGCTTTGCATTGACTATTGAGCCTTGAAAAAATCATATTAAAGAACATATACCCACTTGCACGGATTGATGACCTCCTAGACCAAGTCAAGAGAGCTAAGTTTTTCACGAAGATTGATCTTAACTCAAGGTACCACCAAGTTCCCATCGATCCTGTAGATGTTTGGTAAATTGCATTGAAATCCAAGGATGACTTGTTTGAATGGTTGGTCATGCATTTTGCACTAACAAATGCACTTGCAACATTCATGAGGACGATGAACTATATCATGTGACCGTTCATTGCTTCATTTGTGGTACCTAGAGAACATTCTTGTCTTCAGTTAGAAATTGGAGTAAAACATGCAACATGTCCAAGTTATTCATACGTTGCATCAACATAAGCTCTATTCCAACATAGATAAGTGTTTCTTCGATATGGAGAGTATCTATTACTTGACATACATTAACAACAAGGATGTCGTGTAAGTGGACCTATAAAAGATCAAGGTCATCCGAGACTAGATGATACCAAAGAATGTCACCGAACTCTGAAATTTCTTGGGACTAATCAACTTCTATCGCATGTTTGTACTTGGTTTTTTTGACATTGAATGGCCTTTGAATTAGGTGACACATGGTGGAGCGAAAATAAAGTTTGTATGGATAGAGGCATAACATAAGGAATTTACATGGATGAAGGAGAGACTCTTCTCAACATTGGTTATGGTATTGCCAAGTCTACCACAGTCATTTGAGAAAGAAAGAAATGCTTCTAAATACGTGCTTGGCATAGTCCTCACCCAACATGGGCATCTAGTGGCATACCACAATGAGACCTCTGACATAGTGCGTAGATACCTAACATATGAGAAGGAATTGTATGTTGTTGTGTAATCCTGCAAATAGTGGAAGCACTGCATTTTAGGGAAAGAGACTATCATACACATGGATCATAAGATTTTGTAGTTTACACAAACCCATGGAAAAGTACTCAATGATTGTCACTAGAGGTAGTCCACTTTTCTGTTGTAGTTTCATCTCAACATCCTACACAAGAAGGATAACACCAATTTTGTTGTTGATTGTTTGAGTCAGCCCCCAATTACCTCCATGACAACAATCCTTGACTCATGTGGGCGTGAGACATTAGAGTGGCCTCAAATGTATGAACATGACCCTCAATCTTCTAACATATATCAAGGATTAAGGACTAGAAAAAATGTTTTAGAATATAAATTATAGGAATGGGTATACTGTCACATAGGACACTTATTTGCTCCTATAGGGGAACATTAGAAATTGATTTGGGAGGCTCACTATAGTCAGGTTGCAAGTCACTTTGGAGTAGAGAATACAATGCCAATCTTACAGAGGTGTTTCTATTAGCCAAAGATCCACCATGATGTTACTAGATACATAATGTCCTACACAACCTGTATGATTGCTAAGCCAACCAATTGAAACTAGATATTTTACACCTCTCTGCCAGTTGTAGGAACACCGTGGGAGTTTGTATTGATGGATTTCATGTCAAGTATCCCTTCCACCAGGCATGGCCATGAATGTGTTTTTGAGGTGGTTGATAGGTTCACAAAAATATCAATACTGATACCTTACAAGAAGATAATCTCAACTGAGGAGACTGCACATATATTCTTTGAGCATGTTTGGGTTCATTTTGGCCTTCCAAAAAGCATCGTGTCAGATAGGGATTCCATATTTTTAGGGATGTTCTGGTCTACACTATGATCCATGATAGACACAAAACTAAACAATTCCACTTATATGCCTAAATTTGGATCACCTACAAGATTTGTTAGTTGACATAGAAATCTCCAAATCAATGCTACTAAATAAATGGGCTTACACTGCAATTGAGAAGAGAAGGGCAATTATGGGTTCTTTTAATGAATAAAGTGGGTAAACTTCCTGATCTGAATCTATAACCTGCACACAAATAGACTTAGAAAAAGGTTAGTTGTTTTTGGTGATTAGGAGACCTACCTAGGTCAAATCTCTAACCATTTAAGGAGATAAAAGACATTTTATTGAATAAAAATGACAAAACAGTGCATGAAAATGAAAAGTATACCTGACTTAGTTTTAGCCCAGTCGTAGTTGCGATTCACTGAAAATTTCATATAGATTGAAAGCCTATCACAGTTGTGACTTGAACCTGTGTTGAAATTCTGTTTAAATAGTGTTGCAAAAATTTGCACCTGTCCTTTTTGATCCACCTTAACCTCTCCAAGATTTGCAATACTGAAATATGCCAGTAAATAAGGGAAAACTCAATTATGGGCTCAAGTGCACAAAGAGTCAGGGGGTTGGAATGATGGGGGTGAGTCATTTTTTATAGTTTTAGAGTGCATGAGGGATTGTGACACATATGGGTGCAATGTGAATAAAGGGTGTAATGATAAGGCCCCATAGTGCATTGGACATGTAAATGGGTAGGTGGGATGGAAAAAATTAAATGTGAGTGGGTAAGGGTCAATAAATGAGCATTGAAGTGTCTTTTATCACCATTTTGTGGGGTTTCATACTTTTTAGTTGCTTTTGTGGGATTATTATGTTTTATGATGTTTTTGGTATTTTTGAATAAGAGAGCTTATGTGCAAGGTGCATTTTTTAGTGTCTACATTTTGCGCATTTTTGGGTTGTGTGTTGCAATAGACATGATGCAATGTAAAAATTGAAGACAAGATAGGGGTTGTCTAATCTTATGACTATGGTTGTCATAGTTATGGGCTTAGATTGTTGACTAGATAAACATGAACCTAGAAATGTGATCGATGGGCCACTTCTATCAAAGTCTGTGAATGGATCGATATGCAGATTCCATAAGGCAGAGACTATCGAGTCAATTGACTAAGAAGATTGATGATTGGATTTCATTAGATTGACGAGAAGGATTTGATGTGATATCCCTCCTCAAGTGACAGGTTTTGGAGCCACAAGTTTCCCCAACATAACGCGGGACAAAAAGAGGCAGTTGATAAATGATAGAAAATAAACCTTGGTGAAGGCGGGATAAGTGAAAGAAAGGTCATTGTTTCCCTAGTTTAAAGTGATGAGGAAATGGTTGATGAAAAGAGAATTGTGGATGTGGGTGCCAGGGTGAACCAAAGCGCATGCAAGGGCATGTCAGAGCGTGCACAGGGTGGAGCGTGTGCGAGGGAAGACCATAGTGTGCAAGGGAAAACCATAGTGCTCGAGTGGCGGAGAACCCACGAGGGCGGGTTGGAGTTCGAGCAAGGGTGGGCTGAAGCACGCATGAGGGTGGGCTGAAGTGCGTGCGAAGGTGGGCTAGAGCTCACATAAGGCTTGAGGTGTAAATGGTGAAGTTATAAGGTGACCGAGAAAACTATTTTTATGGGGGTATTTTTGGTTTGTTGTGAAAAATGAATTGGTTTTTAATCAAATCATTGTTATTTATTATTATGTTTTTTAAAAAATAATTTTGATAAAGGGGCATTTAAGCAAAGTTGGTGAGGGAGCGGGAAAGAGGGAAGAGGAAGACAATGGGAACTTTGAGTTAGCCCGATCGTATGCATGACTGGGTGAGTTGGGAGTGGTTTTGGGTTTGGGTGTTGGAGGGGGAGTCACTAGAACAAATGAGTGAGAGATGTAGAAAGATTCATTGTATGGGAGGGTGAGTCGCTAGAGTAAATGACAAGAGTAATATGTAGGGTGAGTCAGGTTGGGAGGGCGAGGGAGTTGGGAGAGAGTTGGGTTAGAGTGTCGGGGATTCGAGGGGTGCATGCGGAGAGGGGCAAGGGAGACATGGTATGGATCGAGTGATAGGGACTACTTGGCATCGGGGTAAAATAGGGTAGGTTAGGCTGGGGAGGGGAGGGGATAAGGAGTTAGGGAGCGGGGTAAGGACAATTCGTTCTCTCATAAGGCTGAGTTACGAGAGCGACTCATGGGGAGGTGAGGTTGATGTGGGATAGATTAGTGTAGACTGTAAATCACGCACTTCGGGTACATTACTAGGTCCTAATCACATACTACTATTCATATGCTTCTTACGAGAAAAAATTACTTATTGATCATTATGCTTAGCCTCTTAATTTCCTTTCTAGCCTTCCTCTTGGCCTTATAGACCTCACTGCCTAGTTTAACCCTTCATACTTCATCTTTTCTGGCTTTAGACACCACTGCTCAGCTAAGACGCCAACACCCAGGCACCCTTGTCCCCTCTAGGTGCCCTAGACCTCTTTGTACTTTGCTTGATCCTCTTTAGGTCCTTTCTAGCCGTTGGACATCCTTATCTCTTAGGGGTTGGCCTTTTAGTGATCAATTATGAAATTGGAAGAAGAGAAACATCTAAATATAAAGTTATGTGACCAAATTAAAAGACCAAGCTCTAAGCATCTATATTCTCACCTAAGTTTACATCTCACAAGGACTCAAGAGCATCTTTGCATTCATCTAGCACCATCACAAGGGACAAGGGCTGGTTTTCTACATCACATTCATAGGAGGGTAGTTCATTTTATTCCATGCACACATCTATTACATATTTTTACATGTAGATACTTTTCTCGCTATCAAGTGTGACACACACAAGCACCACCTAGGGCACGATTCCACACACACACACACAAAACTACACTAGGTCTGATATGTAGTGCAACGCTTAGTCGTAAGATCACTTGTTTGACGACTGAGGATAAGCTGGCCCTTCATTTTGCATCTTTCTTTTTTAGGATTTGATGGTCTTTTAAGGGTTTTATAGGTGATATATTTATTGCAGGTTATTAGTGACATTGACAATAATAATGTGACCATCTAGTGAAAAACAAGGGTTTCAGATCAACTAGCCAACATGTAAAATTCAGCAGACCCTGATGCCTAGCGAGGGATCCTAGTGCCCAGGCGCCCCAGTACCAGTCCAAGTGCTCTTGTCCATGCTCCTCCTGTACTCTTGCACTTTTTTGGGTTTGGTTTTTAGTGCATGTACTGTTGTTCTTCCAGTCTTCAACCTTCGTACATTGCTATGATATTTTCAAAATCAGTAAGTAACCTAACTCTATATTGCACTTAGGGTTTTACTTCCTTTGCTTATTTACTCGAGTCATTCCTGTACTTTACTGTCGCATCTTACTTTCTGTAGCATACACAAGTATTTAACAAATTAATCTTATACTTTAGTTTATTTTTGTTGAATCAGTAAGGTTGGGTTGCGTGGGAGTGAGTTAGGTTGGGGCCGAGACGCAGGAGTGACTTGGCAACGGGGAGGGTGAGCCATGGTGGGTTGGGGCTAGATACAAGTGCAACTCGGTTTAGATCGAGTCGGGTTGGGTGGGGGTAGTTGGGTAGGAGTGAGGTGGGTTAAGAGTTATGGGTCATGGTCAAGTTTTTGGGGTGACTCTATGACAGGGAAGGGTGAGTCAGGGTGGACAGTAAGGGTAAGGAGTTAGGGGTCAAGGCCGAGTCATACTCAGTGGGTTGGTGGGTGAGTGGTGAGAAGAGTTACGAGTTAGGACCTTGGAGGTGGTGAGGGTGGATTGGTGGGTAGGGGAATGGGGTGAGGAGAGTTACCCCAAGGGGGTGAGATGAGAGGATATATATCGGTCGCATGTGTGATTGGAGGGTATGAAGCGATCATGGGTGTGACCAGGTTGCGGTCAGTAGAGTGTGGCGAGCCAAGTAGGGTGGGTCGGCATAGGGTAGGTGATAGACGTGACTTGTTCTGAGGCATGGCTAGGTGGGATGCATGGGAAGTTGTAGGCTAGATGTGGAGATGAGGGTCCATTTGGACATGTGGGGACCGGAGAGGCTGGAGGTGTGATAGAGATGACACACACATGTGAGAGATTGATGCTGAGGCAGAGAGCCACCCAGGTAGAGGTAGGCTTGTTTTTGGGAATATTTTTTATTTTTGTAGATTGTTTTGATTTTTGATGATTTTTGAGGCTGTTGCGACTGTGCTATAACTGCAACAACCTTATTGCGACCACACTTTAACCTTCTTATCACTGACCCATAACCACTGAAGGTGAAAGTTGGATGGTGATGTGATGGAATATGAGACTGATGAGGGGCATGTTTTTTGTATGCATGGCCTGCCATTGTGGACATCACGACACTATTTTTTGAGTTTTACGTATAAATTACAGTGGGAGATGACACAATGAGAAATGAAGCTATTACAAAAAGTGGGATTGTTTTACATTACATGGATTGAGTAGGTGCGGATGGATATATGCTTGTTAAAAACACTGTTGGAGAGATGGGAAAATGATACAAACACATTTCCTTTGGTGACTAGTGAGATGATGATCACATTGGAAGATGTATGGAGGATATTTTGCATTCCCATAGAGAGTGAGTAGGTGGTCTCAATGTTAGATACGACTATGTGAGAGGAGATATTGTGGAAGTTGTAGACACTAAATCACACACTTTGGGTGTTATTTAGTATCAGTCTCATACTACTATTCATATGGTTTTTGAGTGAAGAAAGTACTAATTAACCCCCGTATTTTGGGAATTTTACTTTGTTTTCTATCGTCAGTGCTGAGCTTTGACACTTACATGCCTAGTCTATTGTTCTTTTTGCATCATTTTAGCCTTGAATGGGCTTCTCGGGCCAATACTTGGGTGCCCACAAGCGCCTTGGTCCCAATCGGGGCGCCATGATCCTTTTCCCACTTTCCTTCCATATTTTGGGCACTTTTTATCCATTTGAGAATTCTATATTTTTGGTGGTCAGCCTCTTTAGGGTTAATAGTGAAATTAGATCAAGAGAGCCACATAAATATAAATTTATGAGACCATAATGAGGAACCAAGCACTAAGCACTACTATCATCACCTAAGGTTGCATCCATCTAGCTCCATCACAAGGCATAAGGCTGGTTCTTTTGCATCACATTGCATAAGAGGTAAGTTTATTATATTTCATCCACCATTCTATTACATTTCTACACATAGTTATTATTTGTTACTTTCACAAAGTGTGACTGGCACAAGAGCACCTAGGGCATGATTGCACACACAAGCACATAGAACTACATCAGGTTTGAGATGTAGTGCATCACTTAGTTAGTAATTCCACCATTTTTCCACTAAGGATAGTCTAAACCCTTTGTATGCATCTTTCTTTTTTATGGGTTTGATGCTTGTCTTGGGTTTTGCAAGTCTCATCTTCATTTTATATTTCTAGTGACATATTGTGCAGTTTAGCGAAGCTAGTGCGACGGGAAGTGAAGGCAGGCAACTATCAAGTGACACCTCGGAAGAAGGTTACAGAGCTTTTTTCACAGACTAGGGTTCCCATATCTTAGACTAGGGCACCCACAGTGCACCCCTGTACCTATCCATCCATGCCAATCCACTTAGATTTCCCATATATTAACTTTCCTGGACCTCGGCATAGTTGTTTCCTCTTCCTATTTCTCCAACCATCTCTACAACACAATCCAGCAAGCTCGTCAAATCAGGTGAGTTCTTTTCTAACTCTCTTTGCACTCTAGGATTTTACATATCAACTTTCTTAGTTGATTAGGTCATTTCTCCTTATTTGGTTAGCTCTTATTTAGTGTTGTACTTCTTAGATTAACTTCTAAAATCTACATTTTTAGTTAATCATTTTGGTGAAACCGACATCCGAATCCAATGTCTATCTAGGTTTTATTCTCCTTTTTCCATGGCTCAATCTCATGAAGATTTTACTGAAACTCATCTTAAGGCCATTAATGATCATATTGATGAACATCCCCAAGATCTAGATTTACCTTTACATGTTGCTCGTGAGAAAGCTACTAATTTAGTGGAACTTAATGCTTCCACAACCATATCTACTTTCATGGTTTCCTAACCGCCTATTTCCACCCTTCCGCCAATTTTGACTATTCTCACTTTTGTTACTACTCCTACAAATCATTTCACACTACCTCTTATCTCTCATACATGGTAGGTTTCCTTCATTGGTACTCAAGACCTCACATCTCTCTACCAAGACCTTCAAGCACATATTTTTCAGTTACTTCTCGTGCATCTCCATCTTAGATTCCACCTTATTATTGCATACGCCATTCGCACCAGCTATCTCCACTTATCTACTTCCTCCTATTTTTATCACCCCTAAGCTTCCCACTTTCAATGTCCATGGTGACTCATAGGAACATATTAGATCATTTCATGTCGCTTGTCTTGATTTTGCTAATGATCGTGTTATTTTGGCTAAAATATTTCCCCGTATTCTTCATGATTATGTTATGTGGTTGTTTTATGACCTACATGTTCACTCAGTAAATTCATTTATGCATCTGGCTGATGCTTTTATTACTCATATTTCTATCAATGTCGGCTACAAGACTCTTATGCTCAATTAGACTAACTGAAATAAGGACCCAATGAACACCTAGTCAAATATGTTTTGAGATACAAAAATTATCTAGCTAATATGTCTAATGTGCTAGCGGACTCCAAAATTCAGAATTTTTTTATTCATATCCTCTTACTGCTACTCCAGAAAAGTGTTATGTTTGAGACCTCTCCATCATTCGACCAACTTTGTCACATTTTTAAGCTTCGTGAAACTAAATTTTTATCCATAGGTAAAATTAAGTATCAGGAGCAAGCTTCCTCCTCCACTCATTTTTAAAATAAGGCACTATTCAAACCATCTACAACTAATCCATGTCAACGCCAAATTTAATGTCAATACAGTCACTACTCTTAAAGAGGTTCAATCACCACCACCTAGGCAAGCATTTACTAACTTTCCTATAGCCCCACATCTCATATTACAACAAATTCTTGAGAGAAATATTATCATGCTCCCTTTGCCACTCGAATTAGATCCATCGTGACCAAAAGGTAGGAATTACAACGAAAACTTTCGATGTGATTATCATAGATGTGTGGGACATTCTACAAATCGTTATTTCAAACTCCACACAGTCATTCAAGATCTTATTGATAATAGACAAGCTTCAATTTCCATAACCCACAAAATCTACAACAATTAATGACAAGGGTAAACTCAAATTATTTAAATATCAATCCCAATAGCATGACAAGAAAGCATTTAACTCTTCTTCTAATCATACATATCATGTAGTACCTCCTCTTGCATCAAAGGCTCTAGATTTCTTAGTTGTACATACTGACGCTTCGCCACCGATCATCTCTTTCTCTAACTATGATTATCATTCAAATTTCACATCTAATCACTTACATATTAAGGCATCTGTTGGTTCAGTTTCTATCAATAATACTGAAGGTTGTCCCATCTTTGCGCATTGTTTATTCTATTCCACTTCTTAAGGCTATCGGTTACCCTCTATCACAAATTTAATAACCTATGAATAATCCCTTTGGTGTCATCAAAGTATACATGTTACGGTTGGTCCAATTATTATGTTTGTGCCTTTCCTCATTGAAAATGTAGTTTACATGGGTGTGACATGCTTCTTGTTCTTAATTAGATTCATCAATCTCAATCTATCATCTCTATGAATCATTTTTCCACTTAAATTCATCCATAATAACCACAGTTATCTACTATTGATGGTGTCCCTCCATCTACTCCATGGTTTTCATCTCCTTGCACATCAGTTAGCACACCACCTACATCATCTAGTACATCACACTCTATATTACTCAAAGCACAATCTATTCCTAGTTTACCTACTCACACATTATCTACATGACCTCACTGGTCTGCTAGTCCTACACATAGGTATAGGCCCATTCCTAGGATAGTTATTACATCACGATATAGATCACCACCTCATTTTATTCCAAGTGGGTTTCCATCACCTTTACGCTCGGCATCATGTAGATCTCCATCACTAACACATTTTTTTCCACCACGGCCTACATCATATATTCATCCATCACATGTGCATAGACTTCATTCACCAGCACACTATCTATCTCACTATACCACCACTATTAGAGCAGTGGTCATATGCTTTTGGCACCACATGCATCAGATGGAGGACCTTTGTCCTTCACTTTCATTGGATAGTTTATTCATTCACACACACTTGGGGGCATAACATCTAACACACATCTCCACCATCTTAGTATTAACGCATCTATCATCTTTGCATTATCATACATCAATATCCTATCTTAGACATACTCATCACACGTTTTAGTGTCGTCATTACTCAATGACACACTCTTGTGCTTCAATTCACAATTGACTGTTGAGATATATCTACACACATGAACCCCACACACTGCATAATAGTCATTACATGTTGCATCTATTCACCCCTCATCACATCTTACACCATACATTATATTTTTAGTCTACATCCTTTCAATATTTATGCATCTATACATCATACATCATAATACTTCATACATATGACTACATATTGTCTATAGGGTTAGCGTCATACTACTCATCATCTATGAGACTAGCGTTACATACTCACATTATTAGTCTATCTATACATATTACATTGCATATTATATATTGCATTTTACACATTTACATACTCATCATATGGTCATTACACATACTAAATATTCTTCTAAGTATTGCACTCACTACCATATGGTGCACTTTAGTTGCTTGGTCCATACAATACTGTCAAGAGTTTACAAATCAAATGGACCTTATCATACTTGCACGTTCAACATTCGGCCTTCTCATCATGCAACATTACTAGGTTAGTAATATATGATTTATGTCACCTATCCCTTCATCTTGTAGTGGTATACGCTTTTGGCTACATCACCACTCCCTCTATTAATCTTGTAGTGGTATATGTTTTAGGCTACATCACCACTCCCTCTATTCATCTATGTAGTGATATAAACTTTAGGATACATCATCACTCTTTCAAACATCTTGGCATGATATACACTTCAGCTATAAGGTTCGCACACATACTTCATTGTTAGGTCGCATATCATCAACACACATACACATTCATCACAGCACGTTAGACACAATCCACATAATTCAACCTTTTCCCGATGACGTACTCTCATTTGTGGTTCATTCTTAACTGCTAAGGGGCATACTAAATGAACCTCACTACATACAACTGCATCCACTCTCGGGGGGACATGTGGCTTCCTATCATCCATATTGCATTCCATTTCATCCATCCATTTCATATTCCATATCTTGGTTTCTTTTACTCTTGCTTACATTTGCAAGTTCATGTTCACTTATTTCACATGCTAGCTAGATATTTTATATGGCATTATCTTTACCATACACACATCCGCATTCATGTCCTTTTCTAGTTGTGATCGCAGATACAGGTCTCTTACATACATCTTGGATGCTCGCCTCCTACCCCTCCTACAATTTTTGTTGGGGGCATCCACATTCATCTCTTACACGTGTTATTGTTTCATTTTTGTACTTAGCACTCTACATTACTTACTTATACACACTTTTTACATATGTGGTTATCTTTCTAACATGTTAATGGGTGCTTCATGTGCATCATTTGTTTTGCACGATTACTCACTTCCATGGTTATCTATTATTTGTACTTACTTTTTTGTCTATACTATTGTATGTGAGCCTTGCCCTTTGTTTGTTGTGCACACTTGTTTATTGTATGTGGCCACTATGGCATTGAGTGTCTTGCGACATTGTGAGTGATGTCACCATGTTTGTAACCCACTTTAGACAGTCTATTTGTGTGTTTACTTACGTCTTTGCTTAGATTACACAAATTTTGGTAGCTTACACATGTTTTATATATGCATGCTTGTTTATACTAACACTTGTTTTTCTAGCCACTTTTTTGTGCGTGCCCTGGTTTCTACCTATCCTATCCCCTTCCCCTTGCAGGGCACAGTTTATGCGGTTGGTCCACTTTTTGGGATACATTCTCCTATCAGCGACGTTGGATGCACCCCTAAAGAGGGGGGCATCATTTGGGGTTTTACATACTACATAGCGCTTTTACATTGGTTTATTTCAATTCATTTCCTGCCCTTGGCATTGTGGGTTATATAGGGAGTGGGTTCATACCAATCACGAACCCCATACATAGTAGATTTTTTAGGATATTGTTCTCCTTAACATTCTGGGGAGCAGTTACAGGATTAGAGGATACAGTGGATTTCCCCTCTACACTACTTCATCCAATGGCATTGGATCACTCAAAAAACCAGGAAATATAGATATCTCTTCACACATTCTTTAGGGAAGTAGTTATAGGTTGCAGAATAATGCAGCTTTCTCCCTGCACTACTTCGGCCAGTGGTGTCGTGATTTCCCAAAAAAACCCAAGCAGTATGAGGATATCCTTTGTACACCCTTTCTCTCATCACAGATCATGTGCACATGTTCCTTTTACATTTTTCATTTCTATTACATGTTTTTGATTGTGTACATGCATCTTTTACATGTTTTTGACATATATACATGTGTATTTGACTACTTGATCATCTTCTCCTTGCACGTCCGACTGTATGAGAAGCAAGCAGTCAACAAAAATAACAATAACAATGGCGATGCAACCACAACATTTTGTGGTAGTTCACACCTCATACTAACCATGCATGTACATCATGCACATCGTGATAACAACCACACGTGTTTCACCCCTAAGTTCACTCTCATCTCTTTTTTTTTGCTCTTTTGCATCTTTAGTCTCCACACTCCATCTTTTTATCACTCTACACTTTTTTCTATTCCATCGACATGCTTTCTACTACAATCATCATGGACATTAGGTAAGCATATCTATCTGCTTTATGTTACTGAGCATTCTGCCCACCAACATAAAGTGGGAGCAAATGTAGACACTAAATCACGCACTTTGTGTATTATTTAATCTCGGTATCGTATTACTATTCATATGTTTTTTGAGTGAAGAAAGTAATAATTAACCCCATCTTTTGGCCATTTTACTTAGCTTTCTATCGTCATTTCCGACCTCCCCGCACATGCATGCCCAGTCTATTTTTTGTCATTTTGAGTCATTTTAGCCTTGACTGGGGCGTCTGGGATAGTATTGGGGTGCCCATAGGCACCTTTATCCTTTTGCCACTTTAATTCCATCTTTTAGGAACTTTCTAGTTGTTTGAGAATTCTATATTTTTGGTGGTCAGCCTTTTTGGGGTTAGTTACGAAATTAGATCAAGAGAACCATATAAATATAAAGTTATGAGACCATAATGAGGGACCAAGCACTAAGTACTACTATCATCACCTAACGTTGCATCCATCAAAGGCTCCATTTACATCCATCTAGCTCCATCATAAGGCACAAGGTTGGTTCATCTACATCACATTTCATAGGAGAAATTTTATTCTATTCCATCCACCATTCTATTACATTTCTACACATAGTTATTGCTCGCTACTTTCACAAAGTGTGACTGGCACAAGAGAACTTAGGTCATGATTACACACACAAGCACATAGAACTACATTTGGTCTAATATGTAGTGCAGTGCTCTGTTAGTAATTCCACCATTGTGGCCGCTAAGGATAGTTTGACCCCTTTATATGCATCTTTGTTTTTTAGGGGTTTGATGCTTGTCTTGGGGTTTTGCAGGTCTCATCTTCATTTCAGATTTCCAGTGACATATTGCGTAGTTCATAAAATCTAGTGTGATAAGAAATGAAGGTAGATAACCATCAAGCAACACCTCAGAGGAACGTTACAGATATTTTTCACAGACTAGGGTACTCATATCTCAAACTAGGGCACCTACAGGCACCCCTGTACCTATCCAGGTGCCCCAATCCACTCAAATTTCCCATATCTGCACTTTTCTAGACCTCAGCACAGTTATTTCCTCCTCCTATTTCTCCATCCATCTCTATGACACAGTCCAATAAGCTCATCAAATCAGCTAATTCCTTTCTAACTCTCTTTGCACTTCTAGGATTTTACATATCTACTTTCTTAGTTGTTTTGGTCATTTCTCCTTGGTTGGTTAGCTCTTATTTAATGTTTTACTTCTTAGATTAACTTCTAAAATTCCTATTTTAGTTAATTAAAGGTTGTATGGGATTGTGGCAGAGGGGATTGAGTTTGGGAGTGGGGGATTCATATATCGTGAGTTGTATGATCAAGGTCTAAGTATATGAGTGATGTCATATCTATGCAACGTGATTTGCAATATTATTTTACCAGATTCATTAGAGTTTACATTCCCATGGGTTTTGGGTGAGGTGTTGGCAGGGCTGATGAAGAGTGGTATAGTGTATACATGGGAACATGCCTTGCTATCACAAAATTATTTAGAGTTGCAATAGTACACCAGTCGGTTGAGGGTTGGATTGAGTATGGGGGTCCTATTACAGGTGTCGGTGTGGGTGCATATAGCATTGGAAAAACCACATGGGTTTCCATACTCTATCCATGAGCATTTCTCAGTGGAGTCACCATTCTGTCTACAGTGGAGGATGGATAAGGAGTTGTTGAGACATAAGCCATATGAGGGCATGATGAACCACTATCACAAAATTTTGGTTATCTTGGAGCTGAGTGATATTATATGGAGGCCATATAGGGAGGTGGTTGTGTTTGTGGGATGGAAAAAGGATGTAGTATAAATATGGAAAGTGCGAAGGGCTGGATGGGTGGTTGAGAGACATGCACGAGAGACAAAGCTAGTTTAGTATGGCCGCGTGATGAGGTAGTTCAGGCTATGACAAGGGGTACCATTGAATCCAGTTAGATATTTGTGATTGAGTGGAGATGGGCGACCAATGCCAGTGTATGAGGCGACATGTGATGAGGATGATGTGCCATTAGAGATTATCTTATAAGATGGTGCAGGTACCACATGAGACTTTGATAAGCGGTGGGAAGTGTGTGGAATGAGAGGGCATGTAGTAGGGATGAATCCAAAGATGAGAGATCCATGATATGGTAGTGGTATAAAGGATGAGGAGGAGAGAGAGACAACAGAGACAAATGTTGATGACACACTAGTGTGGATTCAACGATGCAAAATAGAGTAGTCAGTAGAGGTTAGTGTGTAAAGAGGTGGCAATGTAGGTGATGAAATAGATATACATGATGTGTATATAGATGAGGAGAGTGGGGATTGAGGTATGGAAAATGATCCAGGAGTAGAGAGAGATGGAATAATAGGGTGTATACCCGGGTAAAGGTGGGGGAAGGTGACAATATCATATGTGGAGACAAGAGAGAGTAGCATGTATCGAGCACTGTTAGAGAAACCATGTTGAGATATAGGTTGAGAGGCGGAGAGTGTGGTGGATTCAGTATTGTGCTCTTTGGATGAGGTGACACCAGAGTGTGATAGGATATAGAGGGAGGTGAAAAATATATAGAAGTGCCGAGAGGTGGATTGAGCTCAGGTTGATGAGTTGGAGGGCCAAGTGATGGAATAGTCAAATGCTATGAGATATATCCATGATTTAGAGATCATAGTAGTCGAGTGAGAGCGTGATCGAGAGTGAGTTTCTTAGTTATAAGAAATCGTAATAGCGCATAAGTGTGAGTGAGGTTGCTAAGAGCTCACAGAGGAGACACTAGCTCGTGTTAGTTAGGATATTTCTAGAAAGGGTGCACGTGGCATATCCTATGAGGCACTACTACGAGTGTATGCCCCACATGTTGTAGTGTATCCATTTTCAAGATCATCTAGCTCTAGGTTTAGGACATATATGACCAACATGGGTCCTCCTAGGAGTGGATCAATGCATCCAGCAGGATTACATATAGATGATAGTAGGCATGGGCTTTATGTAGGCATGGACCCATGATTGTATTGACATGTGATACTAATTTTGTATGTACATAACGATGGCTATATATATATATATATATATATATATATATATATATATATATATATATATATATATATA
The DNA here is from genome assembly GCA_019776745.2 of Taxus chinensis. Taxonomy (NCBI): domain Eukaryota; kingdom Viridiplantae; phylum Streptophyta; class Pinopsida; order Cupressales; family Taxaceae; genus Taxus; species Taxus chinensis. The sequence continues at coordinate 896,459,549 of CM034146.1, forward strand.
TATATATATATATATATATATATATATAATGTTAGTGATCTTAGGATTCTGTTGTGGCATAATGTGAGCCATCTTATTTTAAATTTATGTGTGTGTGCATGCTTCTGGTGTTGTTAAGAAAATGACTATATACAATGGTTAACCAATGCTTTTATTTTGTTGCTTGTTTGTGTTTTGCAGGGTCATGTGACTATAGATGTGCAATACCATTGGATATAGATATGAAATGATGAAATGGGTGTGTTTGATTTATTGTGGGATGAATGTAACAAAATTCTTATAGACATTGCACTAAGACTCATGGATGGATGTAAACGAGTGCAAGACCAACATTGAGAAAACTAACGATTTGAGCAAAGTCTAGAAAATACAAGGTGACATACTATCCCTTCATTTCATTGAGATCTAGTGTGTGTGTGTATGTGAGTAGATTACCACTTTAGAAGAACCATCAAGTAACCATAGATGAAGACACATCGACCAATGTGTAGGTATGTTGGGGATCATCTAGTATGTATTGTGAATAGTGGAAGATAAGTTTTCAGCTATGTATTTCTCCGCTGCCATCCAAACCTACATAGCCCCGATGGAGGTACATTTGGTTCTAGTCACAACATTACTCTACTGCCAGCTAGGTGTCCATAGCCCTGATAGAGATATTGGAAAGACCCCTTTGTGAGATTGTTGGATATTGTTTTGAGTTTGTTGATTTGACTTGTTCTTTTATTTTCTTTTTTGTATCCTTTTATGGATTGATTTTTCTTTCTTTCTTTCTTTGACATGGCATTCAATTCTCTCTCTTAGGGTTTTAGAACCACTATGTCTTGATGGAGGAGAAAAAATTGAAAGTGGATACGCCATTGGTTGGCGTGCAACAAATAAGGTCCTTTAATGTTTGCAACAAGGTTTTAAATGTGTGTAAAGTGGTTGGATATCTCAAAATATGAAGCCATTCTTAAATACACCAAATAATGAAGACTATATTCAAAAGGATAGAGTTAACCATGTGGAATCTAACATGAATGTGTCCAACCAAGTGTAACACACCTACAAGCATTGAGACGCCTATATACAAGTGCAAAATTTGGAGATATTTTATTATGGAATGATGAATATGTACACTAAAAAATGAATGCAATCAGTATTGCCCATAAATAGTCACACGCATCATTTTTTTGTACTGTTTTTGGCTTTTGTATAATACTATAATATTTTTGTGATTTTTGAAAGTTTTTACTTTTTTTTTTGGATTTTTTTTCCAGAAATGTTAGACTACTTTTAGGAATCTTAGGTGTAAAACTGCTGCGAATGCATGACATTTAACAACTCAAGTTCTTCGTTGCCATCCATGTCAGACAACTTGTAAGCACTAAGCCCATATTTTAGAATGATCATATAGGGTCCAAACAAGTTCGGGGAAAACTTGTCCCATTGGTCAGGTGCTTGGGATGAATTATGTTGGTTTTATTTAAGTATTGTTGTAGGATGAATTATGAATATCTTTGCAAAAATGCTTATTCAGGAATATTGTAAGATGATCTTTTTTTTTCAAAGCTTATAAGGAAGAAAATGTGAGTAATTTTTCTTTCAACTGTGTACGTGCCTGTAAAAGTTAAGAAAACCATGTTCTTGGAGAGGTAAATCTTATGTTTCATTCAAGTTTTCATGGTATTTCCTTTAGTTACCTACTAAGGAGTGTGTTAGGGGTTTGTACATACCTGTAGGTGTTGACTCAAAGTTTGAAAGTTTAAATAATTGTTAAAAACTGATTTTTACCCTTATTGGGTCTGAGAAAAACCCTAGTTAGGGTTTGGGGAAAAATATAGTTTGGAGGTCATAACCATTGAGTGTTGGAATCATACTTGCAAGAAACCATCTCTTTAACCCTATGAGACAAATCTTGGAGGTTTATGAGTGTCTAAGAGATTGATGTACTTGACAATATATTTTTAGGAGAATAAGACCTTAAAGGAGACCTATTTTACAAAACAAAGTTAGCGAAATAAGATGTTACATTAGGAGTTGAGGACTAAAATTTTGCACGAGGCACAAATTCCATAATGGGTATCTAACACATGTCTTACTTTCTTAAGACTCATTGTGCTTTTCTCACAACAATAAGGTTTGCATGTTTGAAAGGCTAGTGGGAGGATATAATAGGTATAAGGAGAAAACAATAAAGGTCTCATCTTCCTTGGTAGAAGACACATTTAAGGGCTTGATTGAATGGACAAAAAAGGTTAGAAGATAAATTTGGAGTTCAAACATATCAAGAAGCCCTTTAAGCCAAAACACTACTTGCTTGAGCCGGTCCTAGTGTTAAGAAACCAATCTTATTAGATAAGGTAAAAGGATTTGTAAGCGAGTTTGTGGCTAACCTAATTTAATATCTCTTATGAGACTATTGCACCTCTACATCATCACACCCTTCAACATGTTTCTAATTTGATCTAAATATATTTAAACCTTTATTTCAAATTAACTACTGTAACAAATTATATTCAGGTAATTAAGTACAGTAATGCATAAGCAATAAACATACAAAGATGTAAATCCCTAAGAAAATGAGAGAGGAAAGATGAATTAGCTGATATCGGTTGATCTGGAAGTGATCGAGACTATTTGAGTGTTAGATATGGTTGGAAATAGTGTCAAGATGGTTGACTGAGTGTTTTGGAACTCAGAACTATGCTAGACTGAAGCGCCCATAGGAGGATAGGAGCACCCCAGGTGCTAGTGACATAAATGGGTGCCTGTGTCTGTTCAGATGTTAGGAATATGGTCCTTTCAAGTTCGGAAGATCTTCTCTGTAACTTGCTTCTTGTCACTCTGTTTTCATTGTTAGGGTTCTAATTGCACATGTAACCTACAAGATAAATAACTAAATGCACGTACCCATAAACCACATCAAATCTAATATAAAATATGTATAATGTGGAGTTGGACTAACCGCGACGGTAACCCAAAGAGTGAACTTACAATGGAGAAGTGCACTACATCTCAGACTCCATGTAGTTCTTTTTTGTGTGTGTATCCATGTCTCGTGCCTTAAGATGCCCTTGTGTAAGTTGCACGATGATGACGAGCTAGATCTAGATTGTTTTGAGTATGCAAAATGTGTGTGATGGAATAGAATGAACTCCCCTCCTATGCAATGTATGCAAATCAATGTAGCCCTTGTCTCATTTATGGATGTGTTAGATTTATTCCCTATAGTGATCTTGTGCCTTTGTGCAAGCTTAAGTGGTGATAAATAATGCTTATAGTGCTTGACCCCTTATTTAGAAGAAGTAACTAAGTATATATATGATTCCCTTGTTTGAATTTCATAGTTGACAACTAAAAGACCGACCCAAAGTGTTAAAAGGTGACCAAAAGGCAAAAAAGACCCAAAAGAGTAAGAAGAAGATAAAGAAGGGTAGGAGTGCTCAGGGGGAGAGGAGCACTTGGGCACTTCTATCGTAGCTGGGCGCTAGTGTCCGAGGTCATCAAAAGATAAATAAGTCGATTTCCAACGGAGTTGTAAGATGTATAAAGCTAGTGAAGTGAAATAGATAAAACAATAAAAAGGCTAAAGGGAGTTGTCAACCACTAGTTTTCTTACTTAGGAATCATGTATACATTAGTATGCTTTAGGACCTAGAAATGTATCCAAGTTCTTAGATTTTGTGTTTACATTTTCCCCCACCTTATGCTATTGAGTTAATACTTGATAACATAAAGTAGACAAAATATGTGTACCTTGTACACCATTGAGAAGTGTAGTTGATAGCGTGTCGAGTGGACAAGTAGTTAGGTGAAGCGTGAAGTCATAATGCATTCTGAAGCATGAAAACTAGGAAGAGGTAGGTTGACCCCTATGGGTGAATTGTATGCGTAGTACCATGCTGTTATTGGAATTTTTACTTTTTGATGTGAGCTGCTTCTTGTTGCTTGTAAGAATGGGCCTGCAAAAGAAGAGTAAGAGAGTAGTCAAAGTCCCGTATATGAAAAATCATTGTAACATTTGTATAAGTAAGTAAAAAGTGTATAAAAGTAGTAGCTAAGGAAAGAATGCACACTGATGTATGAGAGAGAGTATAATGATAGAAATTTGTCATGTTTCTCTTTGGAGATGTTGTGGATTTGATCATCCTGCTAATCAAGGGTGAGGTTTTTTAGCGATCTCACACCAAGAGTGAGTTTTTTTGGGCGATCTCATCGCCAAGGACAAGTTTTTTGGGTGATCTCACACCAAGAACTAATTTTTTTAGATGATCTCACACCAATGAGAAGAGTGTTGGGTGATCTCAGACCAAGTATGAGTTTTCCTCTGGGCCTTCCATGACGCTTCTCAAGTGAAGACTGTTGGGGAGAGATTGGTCTACTGTCCCAATTTCTAACCACGATGCTTGTCAACCTGATAATTGTAACTACAAATTGTAGCCGAATTATAACTGAAGTAACTGAAATTCTATAACTGAAGACCAACTGTTATGATACTATAGATTTGTATCTGTAACCTTGCTGGAACTATGTAATGAATTGAGAAACTGTATAATTTTTCACCCAGGACACAAGCACACTATGTGGGACATAAGCACCCACCGTTCCTATGTCTGATAATGGGTGCACTAGTGTATGCTATGTGTTTTTTAGATCCAAGTCTGATTTTGGACCACCTCTATAGCTATGTGATTTTGTCCATTTTTGTACCTATGTTGTTCTGTTCTGGAGTTCTGTACTACTGGAAGGGTGATTTGTTCATCCGATAGTTTCCCCTACTCATTTGGGGTGCATGTGACAAATGTAGGAGGATGCATCCCAAATGAGAGGACCTGTAATTGATATACATATCATGGATATTGGATACTTGCATCGGGTAGGGGATGTGCATGGTGGGAACCAAGGCACATGAAAAAAATATAGGCTAGCAAAAAGGTGTGTAGTGTAATAAGAGCTTAGCATGCAATAGAAAACAGTGTAGCAAGCAACTATGAAGACAAAAGGGACCACAAAAAGTGGGTTTCAAACATGAGACATTTCTCACAATGTCATAAGACAATCAGGGCCGAAGTGGCTAGAAGTAAACAATGATCAAGCGAGACATAGGGCATAGCCCACAAATGTTAGTCAAAATATAGAAAATAACAGGTGATAAATAACCATGGTTGTATAGAATCCTGCAAAAACAAATGCTATACATGAAGCACCCGTTAGCATGTTAGAGAGATAAGTAGTATGCCAAATCATTTATAGAGCAACAAAAATATAATGGTAGTGGCAAGGGGTGGTATATACTGTAACAATAGAACCTATGATGTGTGTAGTATACGAGAGTAGCAAAGATAGATATGCCCATAGGATCCTCAACAGGACTGGTGAAGAGACTAGTGTCGAGCATCACAGCATCGTTTAAGAATATGTAATAGTTATGCATTCACCTCCAAGATACCATTTTAACGCACATGTTTGTATAGAAAAAGATAATGAAATACTAAGTATCTAGCTAAGCATAGAAAACAAAGTGCAACATCATAAATCAGTATAAGCTATTAAGAGTAAATACAACCAAGATGTGAATATGTCATGTGAATGCGATAGTGTGTTGTGAGTATGAAAGATGTACATATGTGAGAGGGGCCACCTTTCCCCCTATCAGATGTGTGTAGTCGTGAGGTTCATGTAGGATAATTTATTCCTCAACGTTCTAGTATGAACCTGTAGAATAAGAGTGTGTTATCGAGTGAACAAAGGTATCATGGATGCGATTGAGTGTAGATACTATGAAATTTTTTATCGTGAAGTATGGAGCATGACAGTGTAGTAGGTAAACTATGAGAGAGACATAAAATAGTGATGGACGGGGGGGAGAGAAAGTGTACGATGACCCCCAAGTGTGTGAAGTGAGGTTCATTTAATACCCTCAATAGTCTTGTATGAATCTTGATAAAACGAGCTGTGTCATCAAGATAAAAAAGACATTGTATCTGACTTAGATTATAGTATGCTAGGAAAGTATTGATCATGAATTGTAAAGAAAAACTAAGGTAGTAAATATGTATGCGATTAGTATGAGATAAGTAACTGTTGATTAGAACATGTGCCTATGGGCAAGGCAGTTAAGTATCAATGCCCCTCAAGTGTTAGAGAAATGATGAGAGAAATGAAGATCTATTCGACGAGATGAGTGAGAACATGCCATGGTGGCATGGATGTTGAAATGTGTCATGAGAACATTTATGGTTGTCACAATAGTAGGCAGGAGGAAGGGTACGAGTAGCATCATAATTTGGATCAAAAGGAGGAAGTATAAGTGGAATTAGAGTAGGTTGGTGATAGACCTTAACTTGTGGCGAGGGAATTGGGTGCTCATCCTTTTAGAGGATTTGGCCTTAGATGAGGACTTGTGGTGACTCTTGCATTACTGGGGAAGGAATATAAGTGACTATTGTGTGATGCTAGCTAGACATAGAAGGATAAGATTTGGGAATTCGTTGGGGTTTAGTAAGTGAAGATGAGTGTGTATCAAAATGTTGTGTAGAAAATGAAATAAATCCTTGATGCTCATGTTCTCTGATTCTTCATTTTAAATCATAGCAATCATTGTCACGATGTCCATTGATTCTATGATAATTACAAAATGGGTGACCATTATATTTTGTAATCCGATAAGGAGGGTAAAAATGATTAAGGTGGCAAGGTGATTAACTAGTGATTGAGGAGCTTAGGTAGAATATCGTGTTGCCTAGACATTTTGATCAAAACTGGAAAGGTGGTTGTTGTAGGGAGATCTTGACCTTGCTTGTGTGAACATATGTAGTAAACATGGGATCCAGGATGAGATGTAGAAAAAAAGCTACCGTAGGATTGAGAAACAACCTTAAGATGCTTGATTTCAACTAGTGAAGGATGTAATAGTGGTTTTCATAACTTGAAATTTATCTTGAAATAAACAGTGTAAAGCTTGAATTGGCTCGAAGATGGATTAATTAGTTGTGTTATTATGAATAAGAGGAGGGTCAAAGATACAATCAAAAATTGCACTTACTTGTGAAGGTGGCGTATCAAGAGGGCGGGTTCATTATATGTATGAAGTTTTCAGAGAACGTCCTTGCAAACTGGGTGCTTTTGGAGTAATTGATATAAGGAGACTTTAGGAACTTTAGAGGCCATGATATGAAGAAAAGGTAATTTGTGAAATAAGATCCCTAGAAAGTGACCTAGAGGATAGGGACCAAGGATGAAACCATGGAAAGAAATATGCAGATCAGATGTATGATAGAAAATAGATGGAAATATGAACCTTGATGCAACTAGGGTTTAGGGTTAGGGAAAAGAAAAATCTGATAGAATAGGTAAAATAAAGATTCGAATGGTCAATCACGAGTTGGGGTTCACCAAATGATTTAATCTAAATAGATTTAAACCTTTATTTCAGAGTAACTACTGTAACAAATGATATTCAGGTAATTAAGTACAGTAATGCACGTATGAAATAAGCATACAAAGATGTAAAGCCCTAAGAAAATGAGAGAGGAAAGATGACTTATCTTAATTTGAGTTGATCTGGAAGTGATTCGGGATTATCTGAGTGTTGGATCTAGCTTGGAACATAGTGTCAAAATTGTTGACTGAGGGTTCTGGAACTCATGACTATACGGGATAGACTAGAGTGCCCATGCAGGAGGAAAGGAGTGCGCCCCAGGCGCTAGTGACTGATCTAGGTTCCTATGTGTCTGCTTAAGGATGTTCAGAACTCTGGTATTTTCTAGGTTAGAAGATCTTCTTTGTAACTGGATCCTTTGTCACTCTAGTTTCATTGTTAGGGTTCTGATTGCACCTGTAACCTATAAGAAAATATAACTAGCTGCACATGCCCACAAACCACATCAAATCTAATAAAAAAGATGCAGAATGTGGAGTTGGACTGACCTTCGACGGTCACCCAAAGAGTGAACTTACGAACCGAGCATTGCACTACATCTCAGACTCCATGTAGTTCTTTTGTGTGTGTGTGTGTGTGTGTGTGTGTGTGTGTGTGTGTGTGTGTGTGTGTGTGTGTGTGTGTGTGTGTATATGTGTGTCAGTGTACCATTCCCTAGGATGCCCTTATGCAAGTTGCATGATGATAGCGGGCTAGATCTATATTTTTCCCAAGTATGCAAAATGTGTGTGATGGAATAGAATGAACTCCCTCCTATGCAGTGTATGTAGATCAATGCAATCCCTTTTCCCTTGTATGGATGTGCTAGATGTATGCTTTGTAGTGCTCTTGTGCCTTTGTGCAAGCTTAGGTGGTGATAGATAATGCTTATAGTGATTCGACCCTTATTTAGAAGAAGTAACTAATATATATATGATTCCCTTGTTTGAATTTCATAATTGACAACTGAAACGCTCAACCCAAAGTGTAAAAAGGTGACCAAAAGGTGAAAAGGACCCAAAAGAGTAAGAAGATAAAGAAGGGCAAGAGCACCCAGGAGGGACTAGGACCGCCTGGGCGCTTCTTGTCCTAGTTGGGCACTAGTGTCCGAGATCATCAAAAGATAAATCAGTCAAGTGTTGACAGAGCTATAAGATGTGTAAAGCCAATAAAGTGCAATAGATAAAGCGATCAAAATTCCAAAGTTTTCTTGCTTAGGAATCATGTATACATTAGTATGCTTCAGGACCTAGAAATGAACCCAAGTGCATAGATTTTGTGTCTACAACTTCTCAGGGATATACTCACTATCTAACCTTGATTCTATCTTGGGAAGAACCCAATCCTATTCAACTACAAAAATATTTTTGGGTTACGTAAATGACCCCTACTCCATGGGCTAGAACACCTACGCCATGGATTTATAACAATGGAAACATGGATAGACTCATTACTAGAGTTATTAAATAGCGAAAACTAAATATGTTTTCCATCTTTGGTGTTTTGTCAATTACATGATATATGGGCAATATTCCCTACCATTTTAATTTTGAGGAAATTTATATGTTTTATGTTATTCTAGCTATGTGAATAGCCCTTTCAAAATATCTCGGTTTAAGCATTTTGATGTGGGAGCATAACTTCTGGAGACCATAACTTTTGATTCGATCACTGGATCATCTTGAAATTTTCCAGTGTGTTAGATATTGATTACTAATATGCCATGACTAGATTTTTGACAATGGTTGGGTGTAATTTTAGTATATTTTTGGGTCCAAAATCTTTCACCAAGTGGTCTAAAATTGGCTTTGAACCTTTTTTCTGGTCTAGAAAATAGATTGTTAATATCTTTTTCTCTGATTTATATAATAAGTGAATATTTGGCACAAAGCTTCATTTATGAAGGCATCTTTTTCATGCAAAATTTGGGTCCCATCCAAAGTGTTTTACTAGTAGGTATTTTTATTTTAGGGTTTCAGGGTTTTATAGAGCGAGTGGAAAATAAAAGGAAGATTGTAATGTTGTGAAAGATTAGTGTGGATTCAAGAATGAGAAAAAAACTATTTTTAATCTTTTGGAGTTTTTGCAAAACCATGTGTGTGTTTTGGATGTGTTTTGATCCCTTGTAGATGGGTCCACATCAATTGGTATCAGAGTAGGATTTGGAGCTTGTAGGAATGGTGAAGGTAGTATATGTTACATTTTTATGTGTGATTTATTTCCTCTAGTTTATATAAGCATGGCTAGATGCAGGAGAGGAGGTTATGGCCAGACGATTAGGAATATAAAAAAGATACAGATACAAGTTGTTGAGCTCACATGATAAGTTTCCCATCTCAAATGAATTCATGTAAATGGGGATGCAAACCTAGATAATGATACTGAAGAATTATCTCCATTAATGAATGAAGGAGGCAATGGAGAAGAAAATGAGAGAGATGAAGAAACATTGAATAAGTGACCACTTGAGGAGAGACTAATTGAAGCTTTGGAGGGAAATAATGATGACATCAACATTAATGTTCCTGATTATGGTGGAGGGTTATGACCAGTGGAGTTGATTGACTCGTTGAACCACATGAAAAAATTATTTGAATGGAAAATCCTTTCAAAGGAGAAGAAGGTTAAGTTTGCATGCACTAAGTTGGTTGGAAATGCATTGATATGGTGGGATCACCTATTACCGATGTGGTAAAGAAGGGCACAAATATTTCAAGTGTCTGCACTATCCTACACATGATAGATGACAGGTGGAACAATTGCAAGTAAACCTAGTTGAAGCTAAAGAAGAATATGAAATGGAGGTTTTCTGCAAACATGGGTGAAACACTCATGATAAGGAGGCTGATGATCATCTTGAGGAAGGAGAAAAAACAAGATGGTTTCGGTGGTGATTCTTGGCTACAGAAAAATATATTTTGAAAAAGATGCACATCTGTAGGGAAGGTATGTAAAATTAATATTGATGGTGGTAGTTGTGAAAATATGGTCTCAACTATGATGGTTGATAAACTCAATTTGAAATTTGAGAAACACCCACATCCATATCACATATCATGGTTGAAGAAAGGGAATGATGCAATCATAGATAAAAGATGCCTAATAAAGTTTTTGATTGGGAATACCTACAAGGATGAGGTTTGGTGTGATGTCATCCAGATGGATGCATGCCATATATTATTGGGGAGGCCTTGACAATATGATATAATGTTATGCATGAAGGAGGGAAGAATACTTATACTTTTTGGGAGGATGGTGTAAAGGTGGTCTTGTTACCCTTTACGGAAGAAGAGGAGAGTGGGGGATTTTTAGATAAAAATGATTTTGTTGTAGAAATGGAATAAGTTGGTTGGTGTTTTGTGAAAAGCATAACACCAGTTTATACAATGAATAAACAGAAAATAATATTCTTCTCTATATATTTTCTGCACAATAGATTACAAATATTTAGGAAAATACTTTCCTATAAACAAGGTGATGGTTGTTAATAACCTCAACCATCTGAAAACTCGCGTACAATAATAATCCCGTAATATATATTGTTATATATTTGTTATAACAATATATATGTATAATAAACTAACATGTAACAAATATTTACCTTACGGTAACATACTAACAACCATGTGAATACTAATTCCTAACATTCCCCCCCTTAGTGTTTACATGGTAGAAAAACATCCACACTCTCAACTGCAGTATGCTCACCCCTGTGGCATGTCCAACTCTGTGACTCATGACCTTGATCCAAAAGAAAGGCTCTCTCCTTCCATGGTTTTAAACAGGCTTACCACAAACCTTGACGTGAACAGGTCCCATCAATTGTCCACCTCGTGTGGTTTTCTGGATCCTCCCATAAACCCTTTCAAGATCCATGAACTGACTTACTCTGGTGCTACTGTTCTCCACTATGCTTATACATAAGGGAATAATGTAAGAAACACAACTTGCATATTACAAAACCACACAATAGAAGATATACTGAAAATATTTCACATTACTTCCTATAAGAATCATAATGTTCTTAATCATAGTCTCTATCATTGATCGTTGCCACTCGATCTCGAACAACATAGAAAACTGCCACTGCCATTGGAAGCTTTCCTTGACTAAGTCGTTTCGGGTGTAGAATGGGAATGGAACATTGGTATGTATTCCCCCCCACAATTTGAAATTCCAAATAAGAAATTAGAAAGGGAAAAACGTATTGTGCAATATCATACTAATTGGATCTTGTTGTCTTGATCTTGCTGCACATGATCACCATTGCCAATGAACGTATTCACTGACCGATCATCTTCCAATGAAATACGACAGTCAGAGGATCTATGGAGTCAGAGGATCTCCGTAGTTTTCTACTCTCTTATACAATCTTTTTCCAGTATTAACAATAAAACACACCACTCAAAGCAACAGGAACACTGCAAATTGAAGCACACTAATAAAATGGAAACCACACTAAAAATCATATAATCACACCATACATATGCCACCACAGCTTCTGTGCGGCCTTGTCGTTGGTGACTGACGAGAGGTCGCTGATCAACCTCTTACCTCTTGTGCCTCCGTCCTCCATCACAATTAACAACATCGAAGAAAAAATATCTTCACAGCTTAATCGAAACTACTCTGAAACCAAATGAAAAGCATAACACCAGTTTATATAATGAATACATTGAAAATAATATTCTTCTCTATATATTTGCTGCACAATAGATTACAAATATATAGGAAAATACTTTCCTATAAACAAGGTGATGGTTGTTAATAACCTCAACCATATGAAAACTCACGTACAACAATAATCCCGTAATATATATTGTTATATATTTGTTATAACAATATATGTATAATAAACTAACATGTAACAAATATTTACCTTACGGTAACATACTTACAACCATGTGAATACTAATTCATAAAATTTTGCATTGATGGGAAAAATGTTGAAATAAAGGCCTTTGGTATACCCACTACGGCAACAGAGGTACTAAAAGAATACAAAAATTTCATACTGGATGAGCTACCAAAAGGGTTACTTTCGAAGAGGGATATATAAAACCATATTGATTTGATCCCAATATCGTTCCTTTCGAATCATGCAACCTACAAGATGAGCCCGACACAAACTAAGGAGTTGAACAAGAAAGTGACATATCTGATAAATAAGGGGTTAGTGAGAGAAAACAAGAGTTCATGTGTAACTCGAGCACTATTGACTCCTAAAAAGGATGGATATTGGAGAATGTGTGTTGATAGTAGAGCAATAAATAAAATAACAATTAAGAATCGATTCCCAATTCCAAGATTAGATGATATAATGAATGTGCTAGAGGGAGCCCTGTATTTTAGTACAGTCGATATGTGAAGCAGGTTCTACCTGATCTGAATCTGTGAAGGAGATGAATAGAAAATTACGTTCAAAACAAGAGATGGGTTGTATGAGTAGATGGTGATGACATTAGGACTATTTAATGCACCCAATGCATTCATAAGGTTGCTGAGAAAAGTATTGCAAGAATATAATCGTAAGTTCGTTGTTGTCTATTTTAATGATATTTTGATACTTAGTAGGGTAGTGGAAGAAAAATTGTTGCATTTAAATTTGGTGTTAGAACTAGTACGAAAAGAGAGTTGGTAAGTAAACTTAAAGAAATGTAGAATTATTCAGAAAATCCTATTTTTTGGGATTTTTCATCTAAGAGGTGAGGATGGATGAGGAAAAAGTGAAGGCAGTTTTGGAGTGGCCTATTCCAATGAATGTGACAAAGGTTTGTATTTTTCATGGCTTGGAAACTTTTTATAGGAGGTTCACAAGGAATTTTAGTAGCATTGTTGCACCCATAACATAGTGCATGAAGGAAAAGGATTTTGTATGGGAAAAGGAAGCAACAAATAGTTTTGAACTGTCAATGAAGAAAGTGTCAGAGGTACTTGTTTTGGTATTGCAATATTTTAACAAGGTCTTTGAGGTTTATTATGATGCCTCACATGTCAGGATTGGAGCAATACTGATTCAAGAAGGACGTCTTGTAGAATTATTCAGTGAAAAACTGAATGAGGTCAGGAGGAATTATTCTACATATGACATCAAATTTTATATTATCATTCAAACATTAAGGCATTGGAGACATTAATTGGTAGCTAAGGAATTTTTACTTTTTACTGACCATGAAGCATTGAGCTATGTAAACTCACAAAATAAACTAAATATTCGGCCTGCAAAGTGGATTTCATATTTACAAGCATATAATTTTGTCTTAAATCATAAATTGGGTAAGCAAAATCAAGTTGTTGATGCCTTGAGTAGGCGTGTGGTGTTGTTGATAACTATGAAAAATTAAGTCGTAGGGTTTGAGGTAGTTAAGGAGTTGTATGAAGGTGATCCAAATTTTGGTAATGTTGTGAGACAATGTAAAGACCCTACATTGGGTAGTGGCTCTTGTGATTATTTGATGCAGGATGGATATTTATTCAAGGGAAAGCAATTGTGTATCCCTCTTGATTCAATGAGAGAATATTATAAGAGAGTTGGATAGTGGGGGTTTGGCTGGACACTTTGGTATAAGTAAGACAACTACTCTTTTGGTAGAGTAGCATTTTTGGCTAAAGGTAAAATAGGACATAAGTAGGATCATATCAAGATGTCGAGTGTTCCAAATGGTTAAGGGCTATGCAAAAAATATTGGGCTATATATGCCATTACCTTTCCGTATAGGGCCATGGTTGGATTTGAGTATGGATTGTGTGTTAGGAATTCTTAACACACAACGAGGAAAAGATTATAAATTTGCTATGGTAGATAGATTCTCTAAAATGGAACATTTAATTGCTTATAGGACAACTAATGATGCTTCTAAAGTTACAAATTTGTTTCTTTTCAGAAGTGTTTAGGTTGCACAGAGTTCCAAAAACGGTCACTTCAGATCGGGACACAAAGTTTTTGAGTCACTTTTGGAAATTTTTTTGAAGGAAAATGATGATACAATGATATTTTAGTAGTGCATATCACCCTAGACTGATAAACAAAAAAAAGTAGTAAACAAGAGCCTAGGAAATATTCTACAGTGCATAGTTGGAGAAAATCCGAAACAATGATATTTGACTTTATGACAAACTAAGTTTTCTTATAATAGCTAGATAAATAGGTCAACGAGGAGCTCTCTTTTCCAAATTGTCTATGGTAGGAACCCCAAGGAAGTCCTAGATCCGATTGTGTTGTCTGGTGAAGGTAGAATGAGTGATGATGCATAAGCATTTGTAGAACACATACTATAATTATAGGAATAAGTAAGGGAGAAGCTAAAAGATAATAATGCAAAATATAAAAAAACAATAGATCCAAGTAGGAGAGTAAATTCATTTGAAGAAGGAGATATAGTGATGGTTCATCTAAGAAAGGAAAGGTTTGAAAAGGGGACATATAATAATCTTAGTATAAGAAGATTGGGCCATGTAGGATAGTGAAGAAAATGAGTGATAATGCCTACAAGATGGAGCTACCTAACAACTTTTCTATTTCACCAGTTTTAAATGTTTCCGACTTGTACAAGTTTCTAGGTCATGATGAAAATGCCGAGGAGGAAGAAGTCAACTATTAGAAACAAATGTCAAAGAAGAAAAAGGAGAGGGTAATGCATGTCTTGGAAAAAAAAAAAAATCACTACTAGGTATGGGAGCTATAATAGATATTTGGTATAGTGGGAAGGTTTGCGGCAAGAAGAAAATACTTGGATTCCTAAGTGGAAGCTGAAAAATATTGACAGTGGAAAATTGGATGAATTCCATCAACTAAATTCATAGGGGAAGAATTCTTTTTAACTAGGGGAGAATGATGCGAGAGCATAACTTCTAGAGACTATAAGTTTTGATCTGACCATCAGATCATCTTGAAAATTTTCATTGTTAGATCCTAATTAGTAATATGCCATGAAATTTTTTTCACAAAGGTTGGATGTTATTTTGGCATATTTTCAGGGCCGAATTCCTTCGTGGTGGTCTAAAATTAGCTCCAGACCTTTCATTTGGTGTTTTCTTTTTCTCTACTTTATAGAATAAGCTACAATTTGGTACAATCCTTCATTTATGAAGGGATATTTTGTATGCAAAATTTGGGGACCATCCGAGGTGTTTTATTAGTAGGTTTTTTTTGTGCTTTAGGGTTTCTTGACATTTTATAGTATTTTAGAGCTAGTGGGAAATAAAAGGAAGCTTGTAATGTTGTAAAAGATTAGTGTGGATTCAAGAATGAGACAAAAACTATTTTTGAAGATTTTGGAGTTTTTTTTGCAAAATTGTGTGTATTTTTGGAGGCATTTCGACCTCTTGTAGTTGGATCCACATCACATTCACACTCTTGTCAAATAACAACATGTATTGGTTCAAGAATTCAAACACTTTTCAAATACTAACATGTTAGAAATATAGATCTTTCACACAATATTCATAGAGAGATTCACCTTAGAATCCAAAAATAAATTTATTTGTTAGTTTCCACATACATATATTTCTAAAACAAGCGCATTAACTAGGTATCATAGGTTTATCCCAATTATGATTGGACCACTTTATCAGAGTGTTGGAAAAGTATGAAAAGTAATCCTCATGGTTTGTAAAGACATATATCTCTCCACATATGTGGGAAACACCATCCAAATGATGTAGAGACACTTTCAACTTGTCATCTAAACTTTTGATCTTTTACACCCTAAAGACTAGTTTAAGCTTGGTCAACCATTTATGAGTCCTGAGATTACCTACAAAACCATATTGTGGCATCTTCATCTGTAGGTTAAATGAAGGATGATGTGATATTTCTTTCTCTCCCATGCTCTCATTGTTTTCCCTCTTCATTATATGGTGCTTCTAGGTAAAGTTTCCCCCAAATGTTTCTATCATCCCCTTCATTGGCTAGACTCATTTTCCTTCCTAATGAATGAATATCATTTCAAACCTACTTCAATTAATTATCAAATAACCCCATTATTTACACTTTGGTCACAAAAATTGAGTGTTTTCTTAGTTCAAATCACCTCAACATCTTGCTAGCAGTCACAATTTTTAATTTTTTTCTTGAATAAAATCATTTAAGTTTTTTAGAAATGCTTAAAAAAATAGACCCAAGCTTTGATACCAGTTGGATCATTAGATATCAACAAGAAACAAAACTGTAAACATATAATAAAATGTTGATAATGTTTAAGCCTTAATGAAATTTAACGTCAATTTAATTAGGTTTTAGATTATATTAGATTTGATTGTAGATCTTACAAAGATGTTACAATAGAAATAATAACTCATATTTGCAACTCATATCAGATAGAAAAAATATAACATACACCAATGAATCTAACATGCAGTTTAAAGCTTAAAATGGATGTATAGAGGTACTTAGGTGATTATAAATGACTTATGGAGAGATTCGAGACTGTGTAATAGTTTAAATGGGTAACCTAAACTTAAATAACCTTTAGAACCAAAATTGTGACTGTGGTCAAGGCCATACCAAACTGCCAGGACCATATCGTATGGTCCTGACCTAACTATGCGATCTTGGACCTGCTCTAATTCAAATTCTATAACTTTCTGTGGTATTCACCTTCCTAGATTTTTTTTGTCACTGTCAAACCCTAATGCAATGAGACTCTTCGTATGGACAAATAATCATCTTTAACCCTAGTCACGGGTGAAAATTCCTAAAATACAAACATTAGAAGGGTTATGGGTACCTTTGTGTACCAATCACATTGACACTACTCTAAAGAGGTCTCATAACACACATCGTTATCCATCTAACATGTGATATCTAGATACATCAATTTGATTTGACATTTTCTTTAACCATGCTTTCTTTGACTTGGATCTTGCTAAAATGCTTGGAGAGAGGAGAAATGCGTGCTTGTAAATGAGAGATATAGTTGTCTTGATTTGATTTTTAGCTTGAGACCTCATGTGGTTATTGCCCTAATGATTTTAGATGTGTCAGTGCGAGATATAGGGAACTTTGGATTCTTTTTACAAATTGTATGAAGTGATTTAACAAATATTAAAATTTATAAAACCCTAATTGCAGAGTCATAACGTAATAATAAGCTATGAAGTATATATATGACATAAGAAATAAACTAAAGAAAAATGAAACCCTAGATGTAAGAGAGAGGATAAAGGACTTAGCTGATTTCTCAATAAATCTTGAAGTGTGCTAAGCTGGAAAACTTCTGAACAAGAGCATGGATCTTTCACAACCACATTTAGAAAATTGTATAAATGTTAGATATGCTTAGACTGGGGTGCCTGGAATGGGTTAAGGGTGGCTAAGCGCCAGAGTCTGCTTATGGGAACATGTGACTAGGAAAATGGTCAGAATCAAATTTTTCTTGTATCCTAAGGTGTTCTTTGACCTTTGCTATTGGTCGTCTATATGTCCCACTATGACTGCAGGATTCACCTGTAACTTGCAAAACAAACTATTTATTACAAAACCCCAAAACAAATCAAATCCTTAAAATAAAAAAGATGTAAATGGGGAGTTGAACTAACCCCTTTGGTCACCCGATAGAGTGAACTTATGACCGTGAGCTGCACTAAATCTCAGACTCCATGTAGTTATGTGTGTGTAGAATTGTGCCATACGAAGCTCTTATCCAATATGCACTAAATAATGAGCAATAGATAGATGTAGCAATGTAAATAGATATGTGTATGGAAAAATGAAATTCTCCTCCTATGAAATGTATGTAGAAAAATGCAGTCCCTTTTCTCTTGAATGATAGCTAGATGGATGCTTTGATCCTCTTCGAATTACTTTGGATGCAACCTTAGGTGGTGAAGTAGATGCTTAGAGATTGGTCCTTTATTATGGCCATTTAGCTTTGTATTTATATGATTCCTTTATTCAAATTTAGTAATTGACAACTAAAAGGTCCACAACTAAGAAAACAACATGCCTAAAAGATAAAAGAGGCCCTAAAAGTGGTGAGTAAGATACAAAGAGGTCAGGGGCACCCAGAGGGGATGAGGGTGCTTTGGTGTTGGCGTTCAGACTAGGCGTTGGTGTCCAGATTAGAGAAAGATAAAGCAGTGAAAGTCAAATTGGGAAGTGAGGTGCGTTAGACCAAAAATAAAGAAAGAAAGAAAGTAAAGAGGCCAAAGAAAAATGTCAATTACAAGTTTTTTTGCTTTGGAATCATATGAATAGTGGTATGTAATTAGGACCTAAAAAATGTACCCAAGTGCATGATTTAATGTCTACATTTTCCCTTACTTTTTTGTTGAGTGAATAATCGATAATATAAAGTAGGTAAAAAATACATACTTGATAACCATGTAGATTGATGGTGAAAGTGTGCTGATGAGACAAGAAAAAATGTGGAGTGATAAAATGAAGCGTGGAAGCTAAAGAAGAGGAATTGACCCTAGGGGTGAAAGCATATGTGTTATGTCACATTGAACATGTCATCTTTGTCACTCTATGTGTTCAATGATGTGACTGTTGCTTCTCATAAGGATGGACCTGCAAAAAGAAGAGAAAATAGTATTCAGATATGTGTATATGAAAAATTCAATCCAAGTATGTAAAAAAGTGTGTTAAAACATTGAAAAGTAGAAAAGGAACATGTGTAAAAACATTGAAAAGTAGAAAAAGGAACATGTGTAATAGATCCGCGATAAGTGAAAAAGGATTTAAAAGTGTCCTAAAACACTTTAAAAGAACAAGGTTTTGGGCAATCTCATGCCAAGAATGATTTTTTTAGGCGATCTCATGCCAAGAATTTTTTTTTGGCTGATCTCACACCACGATAGAAGAAGTGTCGGGGAGAAAGGTCTACTGTTATTTTCCATCCCAAATTACTTCCCAAAAATTATACACCACTGCAGATGGTGTGATCCTACTTTGTTCCAGTTTGATCAAGTATGATCCAAGTAGAAAAAGAAGAAAAAAGGAGATGGAATTCATTCTGATTGCTGGAGGATTGTTCCTATACTATGAAAACCACTCTATAAAATGTTGTGAACCATGTTGATATGAGAAAAATTATATAACTGTCCCCTGGTCATCGGCACCCAGGAAGGTAGGAAGTGCCTAGGTGCTAATGTCCCTATTTGGGAAATGGCGTATGTGTTGTGCTGAGGACCCACGTCAAATTTTGGGTCGTTCTGTGATTTTATGAATGCTCTATTCCTGTACTATGCAAGTCTGAACTGTAGTTGTGTACTGTTGAATGGGGTGACTGATTCACCCATTATATGCCCCCCTCATTTTGGGTGCATGCGACATTTCTAGGAGGATGTAGCCCAAAGGAGGAACAAACACTTATCTGAAACTAATATCCTACAAGGGGAGGGAATGTTCTTGGTAAAAACCAAGGCACATGCAAACAAAGTGGTTGGAGACATGTGTTAGTGCAAATAAGAAAAATATGCATATAAAAGACAACTTGTAATCTAGCAACGAAGAAGACAATGTAGATATCCAAAAGTGGGTTTTAAACACGGGACATCGCTAATAATGTCGCAAGACAATCAGGGCCGAAATGGCCAAAAAGCATACAAGAAATGAATAGGTAAGACATAGGGAAAAGCCCAAAGGCAATGACATATAATGGTAAACAATGAAAAATAATATTAATAAAAGTAGTAGACAACCATGGTAGCAAATAGTTACTGCAAAGAAAATGTAGCACACGAAGCACCCATTAACATGTTTGAAAGATAAAAAGTATGTCAAATCATGTATGATCTAATATAAAATAGTGTGCTAGTAAGAATAGGAATTAGTACAGAACGAAACAATAGCACTTGTAGTATGTACATAAGTATATGCCCCCAGGAGCATCAGTGGGATTAGTAATAGGTACAGTGCTAAGAATCCATGTTGTGTGTAAGGATATGTAGAAAATTTGCATCCACAACTAGAGAATAAGTGAACTTGCATGTGTATATGATAACGATAATGACATACTAGTTATCCAACTAACATAGTAAGAAAAGTTTAACATGTGAGTATAATAAAAAAAGTTTAAGTGCAACCAATATATGCAATATGCTATGAATGAGTGAGATGGAGTGGTATACACGTGAGTGTGATAGGAGTAGCATGCCCCCTGAGTGGATGTATACGGATGTGTATGTGATGAGGTTCACTTATAAATTCCCCCTCAGTAGTTAAGAATGAACCATAGAACAAGAGTGTGTCATCGAGAAATGGTTTGAACACATGTGCTAGAAAGATTGATCATGAATCATAGAGTGTTAAAAATGTGAATGTGATGAGGCTCATTTCAGATTTAGAACCTCAGTAGTTGAGTATGAATCGTGGAACTAGGGTGCATCATTGGGAACTATGTCATGTGAGAATGTGATGATATAAAGATGTGTTGTGAATTTGCAGAGTTTGAAAAGTGTCGTGTGTATGATATGAGGTTCATGAATGTAGTATGCCCTCAATAGTCAAGTGTGAACTGTAACGCAAGAGTTCATCATAGGGTAATGACGATACAAGTGTATCAAGATGTGTAAAGTGCATGCAAAATCGTGGAGTGGAAAAGTGAAAATATGACACACCTGATAATGATAGAAGGGGGGAAAGTAAGCATGATGTCCCCCAAGCATATGATGACCAATATGTTATCCAAAAAAAGTGAAGGGTAAGGGTCCTGTTGATCACTTAGAGTATGGAACTTAGCAAAGAACATACATAAGGTTCACGTGGAAGAGCAGAGCACATTCAAAAGCGCGGGAGGATTAGAAAGGAATCACACGCTGAGGACATAGACAAATTTGGGACTTTGCCATTTTCACGACGAGGAGATATTTTTGGACATAATGTGCGGAGCACACAAACTGGTTAAAGACTTGCGTGACACACATTGGCTATTATTGGAGGATCGGCTACAAAGCGCTTTGCATGGATATAGGCTGAGAATAGATTTACTACTAACAGTTAACTAGAAGAAGTCTATTATTAGCGCACTTGCATGTGAGGCTATTATTGTAACGACACATGGCTAATAATAACATGTGACCTATTTTTGGAATAGATAAGCGGTGAAGGGAAAGTCCCCACCCTTATAAATATGTAATGAACCGCGTAGTATAGGTGGGAGGATATATATGTAAGGATTGTATTACTGTGAGACTACACTATCAGATCTGTACCCACATGAGCATATGATGCCATTATTGTAAGAAGCTTTTGTGTATTATTGCATTTTATATAATGGAGGTTATTGACTGAATCAAGGTGTTAATCATAGTTATAGTTTATGACTGCACGAATGTTCTCACTATGATTATTGTTTGATTCATGATACTTTAAAATGTAGATCTGAATATTTACCGTAGAATGATATATTAGTCATAAATCTAAATGCTTTAAGTCTTCATCATGTTAACATCTTGCAACATAAACCCTAAAGAGGGCCCTGGTACCTTTGTGCGCTTTAGGTGAGCACTCGGTCTAGGCTGAGTGATGTGCCAGCGCACCTAGGATTTTATTGGTGAATTCTAGGCTGCATCATTGGTTCCATATCCGGGACCTCTTTTTTAGTTGTTTTCAAGATGGTTCACGATGAAGACATACCGATTGACCCTAGCAAGTGTTGAGGTGTGGATACACGACCTAGAAGAAGAATATGCATGGCCATTCAGCACTGGATCTGATTTTATCACACGCACGTGGGTGGAGCAGAATTTGTATGACTGTTTGTACGATAGTTTCTTCGCTATCTTTCCAATAGAATTGTACAAGTGGTTGGTTGTTTATGCGTCTAAATGGAATTGGAGGTATGACACACTTTTCTGGATGCATGAAGAGTTTCAGAACCTTTATGATGTTGATCTAATTTAGACTCGTGTTGTGGATATGTGTTTTCATGGTGTTCTAAATAGCTATATCTTTGAGTACTCAATTTTCACTTATTTGTGCCCAGAGGTAGCTGAATTCTAGATTTTACAATATCCCAGGGGAACTTACCTGTAGGGCATTCATCTGGCAATTAAAATTTTGATGGTAACTTTGAATTTAGAGAGCAAACCGATGGCTAACTAGCACCACACGCGGGGGAAGGAGCAAGCTTGGTAAAAGATGCCAGACCTAGCGATAGAAAGACAGAGAGGAAATGCAGCTTAAGTATAATGAGGTGCGCAAGAGGGAGGTAGAGAAGAAAAAGGAGGTTGCAGAGAAAATGGCTTTATGGAGAAAGATAGTTCGGGAAGGAGTTGAAGTTCACGTAGAAGATGTGGAACATGAGCATCAGGAACTCCCCCATTTGGGAAATCATGATAGGGAACCCTCCTTGGCCTCACGTAGAAGCACACTAGTAGAGACAACCTGGGACGCGTGTGCACATCTAAATCCACCTGGTAACCTTGTCCTTGCACTTGGTTTTTCCAGTATCTAGTACAACAAACAATTAGAAAGATAATTCAAGTAGTTGGAGAGAGCAGGGAGCAATTCTTATAAGAGGTACAATGATGGTATCACAAATGGATTTGTTGTTATATGGGAGTAACTTTTTCAGGTGTATCATCTACATAAAATTTCAGGCACGTGCATATTTTTGGACTATCTGTCTAGGAGTAATAACACTTTGTACATACTGTTGGGGGTGTAGTTGAGTACTACTATTGGGACACAAGCAAATTACATCTTTTGGTTCTAACCCAGCTACAAGTTCGGGATCATGAGGTATAGGTGGCTCTAGCTCTGAGTGGATTTTGTGGTTCTAGAGGTAGAGGAAACACAGGAGGTTCTAGATCAGGTGGGAAAGGTCCGCACCCAACCCCAGAATATTTACATGGAGATGTCTCTTCTTCTTCCATAGTATAGGGGCATAGAAGATGTATACTGAACATGTACACATGTGTGAAATATTGTGGTGTGTAAAAGGAATCACGGCCTTCTGAGCGTAGGGAAAGCTCAATTTGCTACTACGTTACAAAGGTGCGCACACAGCTGGTACAGAAATTTTGACCCTGATCAAACTTGCGTAGACTATGTCCAGCCTTAAAATATGCTTTCCTTAAAGATTTTCACATCCCTGAGTTTGAGCAGAAGAGTATAAGTGTGCTGAAGGATATCCAAGCAAGGCACTACTGAGAGTGTCAGAGAGTATGATGCCCATTTCAAAACGTTGTTATCTAAGATTGTCTTATGATATTCACGCAAACCAACATGCACAATGGTTTGTTGTAGGCTATGATTACACCTTTTAGGAGGGTGCTATCACATAAAACATATATATATATTCATTTGTGTGAAGCACTTGAAGCATCCTTATGTGCTGAGGTAGTTAGAAGTATAGACACTGGGGTGAGCCCATTTTTAGAAGCATAAATCGCAGCTATGGCAAAGAAGTTGGAGAAACTATCAAAAAATTCAACACATAAGATGTACATAGGGATTTGGTGCACAAATTGTGAAGTGAAAGGTCACACAAAGGATAGTTTTTCCCTGTAGATCAATGCACTCGTTGTTGTTGGACTGTGAGATATGGCATCTAAACCATGATGTTAACACGCTTCCCATTACTACAACGTGTGATAAGGAAGAACATTTCATGCTACTACAAAATTTGTAGGTCCACGACTCATGACACAGAAGACTGTCAGCTGATTGGTCAGATCCATCAATGCTATAGATATTGGTGTATGACAGACATGAGTTTCAAATAACTCTAAAGGAAAGAATGCACATCAGGATCAGGGACACAATCAGGCACGTTATGATCAGAATGAAGGGTTTTTTGAAGGAACCCATGGCCGAGGTCAAGGATACCATGGTGGATTTGGAGGATGAGGTTGTGGTGGTGGAAGAAGTGAGTTCCCTCATGGAACTTGTTATACATGTGAATCTCCTGACCACTACAGGCATGAATGTCCTCAGAATATTACATGTTCTTTCTGTGGAAATAATCATAGCTATGAGGAGTGCCCAGACTTATATGAGCATCTTAGCAAGGAACATAAACAAGAAAACAAAGGTGCAGGGATGGTTAGGATACAACACGACTGTGGAGAATCAGTGGATGCCCAAGTTGGAACCAGAATTTGAGGCATTCTAGGTAAAGATCATGACCCACGCTGAAGTAGTGCATGCTAAAGAAGCATTACAATGCAGAGGCCTACCATCACTAAGGAGGAGGTTCTACATGCATGGTACCTAGATCCTACCCATCAGAAGGAGGTTTACCAGGAAACCATGGAGGTACTCAGGAATCTTCAAGGTGAAATACAGTATTTAAAGGAGCAATCACGGAAGATGGAGAAAAAGAAAGCATCAGAGATGATCCAAACTGATATAGATGACTTGAGAGAAGTGTGTAAATTGTTGTGCCAGGAGAATATCATTCCATTGTTGGGGAATTAGTTAAAAGGAAATACTCTGTGTGCAAGTACTGAGACTGGATGATAGATCCTGCATGCAAATATTCCCCCTCATAGCCTAGATTATGACAAGGAAATAACTCTGAATGTTGTTGTGGATGGGTAGCTATTGAGTAATATATTGATTGATACTGGTGTGAAAGTCAATGTTCTTACCTTAGATGCATGGGAACAAATGGGGAAACCCCCATTGCAGCCATCCTCTAATGTATTGTTCATGGCTAATTGGACTAAGGCCACTCCCATCGGAGTTTTAAAAGATGCATCCATTACCATACAAGGAGCCAAGTTCACTGGAGACTTTGAGGTTTTAGCGTTGGTAGAGTTAGATAGCTTCCCAGCTCTATTGGGGGTGTCCTTGGTGCTATTCAAAATAATGTTGATCTTCGGTTCAACAAGGGTTATATCAGTTTTGAAAACAAGGAGGAAAGAGTTATTATCCCTTTAATAGATGGAAAATTTGTACCCTATGTTGATCCCTTGAGTGAAGAAGACCTAAATAGGATTTATGTACACACCATCCGGGATCAAGAGGTGCTTGATCCATGTAAAGAAGGAATCCTTCAGTGGGAGGATGCACAATCTATTAGTGATACTACAAGTGTTGCTTGTGATAATTGGGCTCATAGCACTTATGAGTTGGTAGGGCGTGAAGTAAAGAGCATATTTCCTAAGGGACAATAAACCATGTTATATCAGGAGAATAGGTAACAACTCGGTACCTTGTTACACTAGAGAAGGAGATCCTATGGTGTTCTGTGCATGCCATGGAGGAACAGTGGATAGACCCACTAGAAAGAAGAAATATGCTAGCATATACACTATGTGGGATATCAAGTGCACTGGTGGGTGGTCCACAAGGATAATCTTATAGGATGGAATGAAATTAGGATTGCTCTTGCCACTAGGTTCTACAGGAGAAATGCACCTACTCAAATCTGTACTTATCATGGTAATCAACCTGTTCAACACCATGTTCAGAAGTGTGAGAGACTCTAGACAGAGGGGTAGGAAGCTTTACCACCTTCGCTCTAGGTGCACAATTTTTATTCCACTTTACAAGGTTACGCGTGTGTTTGGTATGTATATGCAGAACTCCATAGAGAGACTAGAAATTGGCTAGGATTTAATTACAGGAATGGCCTAGACATTTGACTTCTTCTCTACCAAGCCTCGGTGGAAGAAGCATTAAAATTCATAAAGTGCTTAACTATGGGAGATAGTTCCAAGGCTAAAGAACTCCTTCAGGAGTTATTGGATGAAGAAAACTCAGGAGCACATCTTGTTAAAGAAACAAAGGCCGATGCCACACTACTTCAGCGTGCTTGCCTTGAGAAAGAAAAAGGAAAAATGGTCTACTTAGTGGATGATGAAGAAGTAGAAAATATAGATGTAAACCATTCAATAGGTAGGCATGAGGTGTTGGAAAGTGCAGATAAGACCACACACGTGCCTATCATGAACCTATGAAGACAAAGAAGGTGAATATTGGATCAGATGGTGAGCCTAAGGAGGCCATAATTAGAGACTATTGGTCAGACTCTGAAGTGGAAAAAATCATAGAGTTACTACGGGATTATCAGGATTTATTTCCTTGGGGGTACCATGAGCTTAAAGGCATGCATGAATCATTAGGAGAGATGAGGATAAATCTTAAGGAGGGTGTGCACCCAGTTAGAAAGAGACCCTACAAGATGAACCCCAACTTGCGTGAAAAGGTCAAAGAAGAGATTGACAAAATGTTGAAGTCTGGGATTATCAAGCCCCTCGATGAGTTGGAATGGGTTAGTCCAATGGTGATCAGTATCAAGAAGGATGGATCAGATTAGGATTTGTGTGGACTACAGGGAGCTGAATGCTGCATGTGTGACTGATCCCTTTCCTACGCCATTCACTGAGGAAATACTAGAAGGTGTTGCAGGGCATGAAATCTATTCATTTACAGATGGGTTCTCTGGGTATCATCAGGTTAGGATTTCCCAGGAGGATCAGGAAAAGACTAACTTTTACTACTGAATGGGGTAGCTTCACCTATACTGTGATGCCTTTTGGTCTTGAAAAATGTGTCTGCTGTATTTTTGTGCATAGTTGTTCAAGCGTTCAAGGAGTTTATTCACAACTTCTTACAAGTTTATTTGGATGATTGGACGGTGTATGGATTAGTTAAGGATCATTGTGACAATTTGCACTTAATGTTTGAAAGATGTAGAATAGTTGAGTATCTCTTTGAACATCAAGAAGTGCATATTTTCTACACCATTTGGGATACTGTTAGGACACATAATCTGTAAGGAAGGTTTGTTGGTTGATCCAGCTAAGGTTGCAGTCATTATAGGCCTAAAAGAGCCTACCAGTCAGAGTGAGGTGCAAGATTTTTGGGTCATACAGGATATTACAAGAATTTTATTAAAGGATATGCCAAATTTGTCGCACCGTTGGAGGAGTTACTGAAATGGAAAGGTACGTTCTACTGGGGAGAACCACAACAACGTGCATTCGAGACATTAAAGGAGAAACTTACTACCATGCCTATTCTATGTTTTCCTTCATGGGACCAACCATTTCATGTACATGTGGATGCCTCTGGCATGACCATTGGTGTAGTATTGGCTCAGCCTAGAGAAGGTATTATAGATCATCCTATTTGTTTTGCTAGTAGAAAGATGACTCCTACAGAACAGAACTACACAACTACAGAGCGTGAAGCTTTGTCAATGATCTATGCACTACATAAATTCTGACAGTACCTACTGGCTACACCATTTGTCTTCTATAAAAATCACATGGCATTGAAGTATTTGGTAAACAAACCCATTTTACAGGGGCACATATGTAGATGGGTACTCTTATTTCAAGAATTTGATTTCACAGTTGTGGTAAAACCAGGGAAAAGTAATTCTAGACCAGACCATTTATCCAAAATACAGTCAGGAGAAGAAGCATAGGAAATTGAAGATACCATGCCAGATGCACAGTTATATAGGTTACAATGAGCGCCATCAGAATTAGAGGACATTGTTGTCTTTCTACGAAATAGGCATGACACCAGAAGGAATGAAATCCTTAGAAAAGAAACAACTTGCTATACGTGCGGCACCCTATATGTTAATTAGCGGTGACCTGTACAAGTTAGGTCAGGATGAAGTATTGCATCGTTGTGTACTAGAACATGAGCACACAGATATCATGGAGGAAGCTCATGGTGGTATTGCAGGTGGCCACTATGTAGGTGACGCCACTATGCAAAAGATTCTACTCACTGGATTATGGTGGGAGACCCTGTATAAAGATTGTAAGGATTATTGCAAGGCTTGTGATCACTGTCAGCATGTCTTGGGAAACCAGGTCAATGAGATGAAATGCCTCTAAGACCTATTACTAGTGCAGAACCATTTGAGAAATGGGCTATAGATTTTGTGGGTCCTATTTCACCAGCCGTGTAGGACTGGATCGTGTTATATCATAACTTGCACAGACTATCTAACAAGGTGGGAAGAAGCAACACCTACAAAGGATTGTACAAGTGGCTACAACAGCCAGGTTTCTATGGGAAAATGTTATTACATGGTATGGATGTCCTTTAAGTTTGACCAATGATAGGGGCACACACTTTCTGAATGAGACAATCAAAATTTTATTGGATGAATTCATGATTGCACACCATAAGACTACACCATATCATCCTTAGGAAAATGGGACTGTTGAGGCTTTCAACAAAATTTTGAAGCCAGACATTGACAAAAATATGTGATGTTGGAAGAAAGGATTGGGATGATAAAGTATTTGCAGTACTTTGGGCATATCGAACAACATATAAAAGGTTGAACAAAGCCACACCATTTCAGTTAGTGTTTGGCACAGAAGCAGTTCTTCCTATGGAATTCATGTTACCATCTTTGTGTATTGCACGCACTGGAGGTCTAGCTGATGAGAAAGCATTAGAAAAATGGATTGACAAATTTAATCCAGATGGATGAGCGATGAGAAATAGCACGTTGGAGTCAAAAACAAGAGAAGGCCAGGCAGAAAGCATGGCATGACAGGCACATCAGGGATAAAAAGCTTGAGATAGGACAGATGGTGCTCCTTTATGATTCTAAATTTTTGTGCCATCCAGGAAAACTCAAGGTACATTGGTTGGGGCCGTATGTTATCACTCACATACTTGAAACATGCACTTGTCAATTAGAGGCGCTTGATGGAATATGGTTACCCAGTTACTTCAATGGGAGTAGGCTAAAGCCCTACTATAAATAAGTCTTCTTGGTGTTTGTAATAAGGCAGTGTTTCCATTTAGATTAGGTTTCCAATTCTGTATTTCCTTAATGTGTTTCCTTCTTTGTCGCTATGCTTTGTCAATTTAGTTGGTGTTTTTGTGTAATAAGCATGTTTATGCGCTAGAAGCTAATTACTATTTGGAGAATTTTTATGCGCAGAGGACTGCACATACCCTTAGTGTGGGGTGGTTATTGATATCTAGGTACATGACTGATGAAAATAAGTACACATGAAAGGAACTAACTGCTACGGGTGTTATTCAAGTTGGAAAATTGAAAGAAAAAAATTGCTTCTGGAAATGAGGACCATAGGTGGAGGTAAATGAAGAAACAAGTATAACGCGAGGTAAGTAGAGGCCATGGGAACTACCAAAAGAAGGCACAGTGGCGAGGTACTCAGGTGCATGGAGGTGTGCTAAAGAGAAGTCTATGTAGCTAGAAGGTAGGAAGTGTGCTAGAAGGTTATAGCTTGGGCGTGAAGATGTACCATGTGGAAGGAATGAAAATGGTCAATTAATGAGAGGATTGTTGGTAGGTGGAGGAGCAATAAATGCACTAAATTTTTGAAAATCTATATAAGGATGGGATGTGAGTTCATTTTTACCATTGCAATTAAGAGAATTTGAAAAGAGCTAAGTGCGAACGAGCTGAGCAATCATGTTGAGGTGCGAAGAGTGTGAAACCAGACGTGGAGAGAAGGTTTGTGCACAGGAGAAGCTTGTGTTCCCATAGGTGAAGGGTTTGAGTGAAAGTAGACACGTTACAAATGAGCTAGGGCACATGATTTCCACTAGGGCATGAAGATTTGAACTAGGGTTTCAACTTGCTTGATTACAGAGGGTAGAAAAGAGAGAATTTTTCAGATGGCACCGAAGAAAGCACCCACAACAGGAGTAAAAGGGAAGAAGAAGGTCGAAGTGGAAGAAGAAATTACTCCTGAGAGTAATTTCTCAGAAATGCAGTATCCAGAGGGTGTGATCATGGGACAAGAATGGGATTCCCACATCTGTCAATGTAAAATCAGTGATTACAACCATCGTACATCAGATAATAAGAAGGAGCTTGATGCAGTTGTTGAGCACAAAAATGAACAAGTGCACAACAGAAGATATGCCAGTGTATGATGACACTAGTGAGAAGTTACTAAAGAAGATTGGAGTCTACCAGTTGTACGAGCTGCCATACTTTGGGAAGTATGAACCATTGTATCGATGGTTGATGAGCAGAGTCCATGAGGACTTCTTCTACTTTGGACGGAGGGTTAAAATCACAGCTGCCTTGATTTCAATAGTGACAAGACTAAGGGCCTCAGGAGTGGATCTAGAGAGTGATTTAACTGATAAGGCCACAATCCTGGAGACAAGGAAGGATTTGGGGTATACCAAAGGTCCGCGTGGCATGGACATCGACAAATTGAAGAAGTACCCAATAGTGTAGGTAGCTGCACATCTTGTAACAAAGTTGAATGACCAAGAAAGGTGGTCACAGGTAAACACAATGTGGCTTCACGTTGCAAAGAAGATGTCTCAAGGAGTGATCTACAATATCATGGATCACATAGCAAATACAATCATTGAAGAAGCATGGATAGGTGACAGAATAATTTTTGGTGCTATTTTATTTTCTTTGGTGTTTATGGAGATTGGAGTGCCTGATGGGCCAAAGGAGAAGATTTGGGAGTACCCCATGGAACAAAAATCTCTGGCGGAAAGATTTCAAAAATACTTGTGTGAAGGATCAATGAGCGGACCATTCAAGCAGAGGGTGGAGAAGTGGTATGATAGGCTCCACACAGTGTTCAAAGAAGAATGGTGCATACCCAAGGAGTTACCTTCGATGGTAGGGAAGGCAGTGCAGTTTGCAGTATACCAACACTTTTGCATTGTGTGGTTCGTCCATGAAGGATGAGACTTGGAGCCCATGGTGCAAATTACCATATGCCTTCATAGCATGATATTTCCAGGCATCAGTTCACTATTTTCTGGATGCACCACATAAGCTTCAATGCAGACAAGGTAGATTGCGACTACCACACTCTGAGAAAGAAATATGTATATCCAGGGTGGAATGCCTACATTGAGAGGCTTATCTCAGATATTATAAGCATGAAGCTTGTAAGCTTGGTAGTTGGGGACACCAGAGCAGTGCTTGTGTACCTATAACTCAAGCCCAAGCTGGAGAACAATAAGTATGTGGAGAATGAGTTCGCGCTCCCAGGGCCGCCAAAAGGTAAGCATACAATGGAAAATGTTCCAGCACCTAAGCCCACAGAGACAATACAAGTAGATGATGAAGAAGAGGAGCATGAAGATAGTGGTGGTTTGGAGCACAGAGGTAGGAGGCAATCCTCCAAATAGGGAAGAATTTGAGTGTGGGACTACTCCACCCCAGCCACAAGAAGGAGATGATGAGGACCTGGATGTAGTACAAGGAGAGTGTCATTTCAAAAGGGTATTTAGGAGAACAAGGACCCAAGGTGCTACTCCATAATCAGTGCATAGATCACCTCGACTCTCTCCATAGAAGGAGACACTGAGAAAATAAGAAGGAAGTTGAAGCTGAATGAGGAGGTGGAAGAGTCTGAGGAGAGTGCGCCTAATTCCCCTACACCTCCAGAGAATGTGGAAGAACCAAAGGATGAAGAAATGAAGGATGGAGAAGAGGGAGAAAAGGAGGTAGATGAGACAATGACTGAGACTGCTCAGGGTATGGTAGAACAAGCTCTAAATATTGAAGCTCAAGTTCCTAAGGGGCCAAGATCGAAAAGAACAAGTGGAGAATATGTTCCACTAGTCATGGGCTACGCCGAGGACACAGGTAAAATTATCTGTACACCCATTTTCAGAGCACAATGACACAAAAGGAGTTGTATGGCTGGGAGTTGATGGATGAAGATATGGACAACCATGTGCAAAAGGAAGAAATTGTCATGGTTGATGCACACGCACATGGATGAACCAAACTTTGATGTATGTGAAGAGTCATGTGTATCAAGGAGGTTGAAGAAGACACCTCAGGCCAGACACATAATAGTAAAGCCTACTATTATGTCAGATGAACAAGTGAGCAATGCTTTGGTGAAGGTCTCAATAGAGGTGGCATGATGAAATATGGATAAGGATGCAACAATTAGGGTGCTAAGAGAAGAGATCAAAACTAAGGATGTAGAAATAGCATGCCTAAAGCAAGAAAAATACTTGGCACAGAAGAAGAACATTGTTTTCATCAGCATGGCAAAGGAAGTTGGGGACAATATCATGAAAGCAAAGCCACACTTAGAGCCAAAGGTACCCAAAACATTTCCTTCAGCAATGCATTATGTAAGTACCTTGGTGGACTTAGTGCTTGAAGATGAACCTCTGCGCATGCCAGAACCAAAGGATCCAACACAGGAAGCAGAGTGAGAAAAGGCTTTGGTGATGAGAAAGATTGCATCATATGAGGGGTTGCTTCAGAGCTTGTAGGAGGAACTGAAGAAAGCAAGATCAAGCATTGAATATCTATACAGCCCCAAAATTTGTTATAAGAACCATGACCATTTTGGAAGACAATGAAGTCCTGAAGGCCATGAAAGATGAGACCTTGGGCCGCACAGAACAATTAGCGCTTTTCAAGTAGAAGTTTTGAGGCCCTTACAACAACTCAAGAACCACACAAGGAAAGGCTAGATGAGCTTGGGAAACTCATCGCGTGAAAAATATGGACCTATTAGAAGGAAGAATGACTGCCATGTCCAACATTGTGTTGGTCTTACAGAATGAGAAAGGAGAGATTGCAAAAGATGAGTTAGAGTCAATTGTAGTGGATATCCCAGAAAAGGTAGAGGTGTGCTCAATGATTGGACATAGACTTTAGAGGTGGAAATAAAAGAAGAATATCCAGAATTGATTCTTCAGGTTGAAGTAGAAGATACTGCAGGGTAAAGACATTCTTTTATTCATAAAATTCTTTCTATCTTCTATTCATATTCTTTGATTCATTTTGGAGACAACCATTTCCAGGGTGGCAATGCAATTAGTGTGGGGTAATGTTGATCAGTTAAAATATGGCACTTAGAAAGAACATACAGAAGGTTTGCGTGGAAGAGTAAGAGCGCATTCAAAAGTGTGGGAGGATCAGAAAGGAATCATGCACTGAGGACAGAGACAGATTCAGGACTTAGCCATTTTCATGATGAGGAGCTATTTTTGGAAGATGGTGTGTGGAGCACACAAACCGGTTAAATAACTTGCATGACATGCATTGGCTATTTTTGGAGGATAGGCTATGAAGCACTTTGCATGGATATAGGTTGAGAATAGATTTACTACTGACAGTTAACTGGAAGAAGTCTATTGTTAGTGCACTTGCATGTGTGGCTATTATTGTAACGGGCGTGGCTAATAATAGCATGTGACCTATTTTGGGATTGGATAAGCGGTGAAGGGAAAGTCCCCACCCTTATAAATATGTAATGAACTGTGTAGTATAGGTGTGTGAGGATATATATGTAAGGACTGGATTACTGTGAGATTACACTATCAAATATGTATGCACATGAGCATATGATGCCATTATTGTAAGAAGCTTTTGTGTATTACTGACATTTAATATAATGGAGGTTATTGATTGAATCAAGGTGTTAATCATGAGTTATAGTTTATTACGTGCATGAATGTTCTCATCTATGATTATTGTTTAATTCATGATTATTTAAGATCTAGATCTGAATATGTACTGTAGAATGATATATTAGTCATAGATATGAATGCTTTAAGTCTTCATCATGCTAACATCCTACAACAATAACCCTAAAGAGGGACCTAGTACCTTTGTGCGCTTTGGGTGAGCACCTGGTCTAGGCTGACTGATGTGCCAATGCACCTGGGCTTTTATTAGTGAAGTCTAGGTTACATTAGGTCATCCAACCGATGCTTGCTAAGATAAAGGCATGTGACCATGCTATGAGATCGGTGATGTATGAGACAAATGATGTATCAGTGAATGAGACCTAAGTGCATGAGACCTAAGAGTCGATGAACAATCATGTGAAGAAGACCATGGAGGTGATGTGCACCTATGGGAAGAAGACGGTGGAGGTCATAAACACCTATGTGAAGGAAAATGAGGTGGTGATGTATACCTATGTGAAGGATTCATCTGAGTGTTGGACCTAGACTGATGGGATGGACTAGTGGACCGATGAGATCAAGTAGGTTGTGTATGAATAGGAGAGCTAGGATCATATTGTGCTTTAGATTTGAGAGGTCCCGGGAACCTAAATGTTCTAGCGAGTGCAAAAAAACCTCAAGATAAGGTTGCGGCCATGGTGTGCATATGATGGAACACCTTTGATGGTGATTATTTTCTTTTTGTGAATGAACTTTAGACACAGGTGATTCATAGAAACGATAGCTTGAGCAACATGGAATCAAGGAATACCTACAAGCATGTCACACCCTTTGATTGAAGCTACCACAAGAAATGACACAAGCATGGTAAGAGGGACCAATTGTGCTTGGAAGCTTGACTTAACCATAAGATTTAGGAACTGGATATGAAATATACAATAGTGGATAGTTGATAGCAAAAAGAATTGCAATAGAGCACACACACATATGAATCAATGGATCAATCATTGCATTATTGATAGAATGAGGATTGACAAAAGTTTTGATATGTAATGTATCAGAAGAGAATGTAGCATGATAGTCGTGATCAAATAATGTAATGAACGTTGGAGATGAAACATCATGAACAACTAGAAAATCAAGAGCCCCCGATGAAGGAGGTGGCACTGCCCAATATATATGATTGGATGAAGAGTCAATAGCTTGCTGGTCATGTTTAGGAGAGGATTGTTGATGATCTTGAGCTTGTGATTTTCATTGACTAACATAGATGTCGTAGGCTTAGGAAGCTTAATTGCATTCTTATCGATGAGATATTGAATAATATGCTTAAGTTTGAAACATAGATTAGTAGAATTTCCCACACATTGATGATAGTCGCATCAAAAATTCTTGTTATAGTTATGTCCTTTAGGGCAAGATGGATCCATATTAAGCGTAGGTGAAAGCATTATAAAATTGCTCTCAACAAGTTACCACCGTAAAATATAAAGAGAAAAAGGAAATTTTGTGAATGTACACTTTGGCTTTGGCAGCCGCCATTGAAGTTTTTCAGGAGTAGAGATAGTGTTGACAGTAGTTTTAGCTTCAGTAGGTTTTGTAGATGGTTTGAAAGTGTATTTTCTTTGAAATTGAGTAGAAGATGATGAAGCTTGATCATGATATTTAAGCTTTCCCATAGATAATAGTTTGATTTTGCATAGCTTAAGTGTATGTTATAACTGATCAAATGATGGAAAGATTTCACAGATGACGCTCTCTTGTAAAGGAGGTAAGAGACTTTGTACAAATAGATCTTGTAATTCAGAGTACGTGAGTACATTTGACATCTTAGCTAAGTTTTTATTGTATCAGAAAATATAGTCCGCTAGATGCTTGTTAGATCCTTGTTCAATTTGTGCGAGATGAGCATATGATATCTTAGAGCCGATTTTGATTAAAAAATTAGTGAGAAAAACATAAGCTAAATGTGTGAATAATGTTACCAAATGAACAGGTAGATCATAGAACCAACACATTGCATAATCTTGGAGACTTTTAGGAAAGAGATTTTCTAGTAAAGTATGATTGTTTGCATAATATAGACATGCCACATGAAATGCTCGGAGATGCTCTTGAGGATCACCATGGCCATTGACAATGGGCAGCTTGGGAATGAAAAAGTTTTTTGGAAGTGCATAAGTGGAAATGGTGGGTGTGAATAGAGTATGAAGTTGTAATGTGGAATCAAGATATGGAGATGCACGAGACGTAGCCTGCTGGAGTTGATGGATTTGAACTTAAAGATCTTGATAGAGAGAGGCTAGATCTTGAGTTCCAATGGAAGAGACTTTCCGCGTGTGAGAAACAAGAGGTGGATTGAAATGGTTGGTGGAAGTAGGAACAAATATGGGAATAGTAGAAGTAGGTGGAAGAGTGGAAGCTGAGGTTTGAGTAGCAATAGGCATGGAAGCGGGGCTGGACATAGGAACATTAAGGTCAGCAAGATTGGTAGCTTCCTCACGAGCAACAAATCAAAGTATATCTAGATCTTGGGGATGTTCGTCAAGATGATCATTGAGATCTTGAAGGCGGGCTTTAGTAAATGGTCCACAAGATTGAGCCATGATAAATATATGAAAAAATACCTAAAAGCAAGGTTGGGTTTGAGCGATGGGTTCACCAAATGATTTAAAAAATATTAAAATTTGTAAAACCCTAATTCTAGAGTCATAACATAATAATAAGGAATGAAGTACAGATATGATACAAATAATAAGCTAAATAAATATGAAACCCTAGATGCAAGAGAGAGGATAGAGGACTTATCTTATTTTGTAA
This sequence comes from Taxus chinensis, assembly GCA_019776745.2. Taxonomy (NCBI): domain Eukaryota; kingdom Viridiplantae; phylum Streptophyta; class Pinopsida; order Cupressales; family Taxaceae; genus Taxus; species Taxus chinensis. Next base: position 896,496,046 of record CM034146.1, read on the forward strand.
TAAATCTTGAAGTGTGTTGGGATGGAAAACTACTGAACAAGAGGAGGAATTTGTTGCAACCACACTTAGAAAAATTTAGAACTATTGGATATTCCTGGACTGAGGTGCCTGGACTAGCACCAGGGGCGCCTATGCACTGGAGTCTACTTTTGAGCGCATGTGACTATGAAAATGCTTAGAATTTGAATTTTCTTAGCTTGCAAGGTGTTCACTGACCTTCATTGTTGGTTGCCTATATGTCGCACTATGCTCGTAGAATTCACCTATAACTTGCAAAACAAATGATCTCTTGTAAAACCCAAAAACACATCAAATCATAAAAAGAAAAAGATGCAAATGGGGAGTCGAAATGACCTCGACGATCACCTGAAAGAGTGAAATTTTGATAAATCATTGTACTATATGTTAGACTCCATGTAGTTTTCTGTGTGTGTAGAATCGTGCCCTAGGAAGCTCATGTGCAAGATGCATCGAATAGAGAGCAATAACTAGATTTAACAATGTAGGTAGATGTGTGTATGGAAAAATGAGCTTCCCCTCCTATGAAGTGTATGCAAAAACCTTATCCCCTAAATGATAGCTAGATGGATGTTTTGATGCTCTTAAACTACCTTTAGATGCAATCTTAGATGGTGATAGTAGATACTAAGAGCTTGGTCCTTTATTATGGTCACATAGCTTTGTATTTATATGTTTCCCTTTTTTGAATTTCGTAATTGACAACCAAAAGGCCGACCACTAAGAAAACAAGATGCACAAAAGGGGCGAGTAAGATACAAAGAGGCCAGGGGTATCCAGAGGGGATGAGGGCTCCTGAGCGCTGACATCATGGCTGGGCGTTGGTGTACAGAGCCAAAAAAGATAAAGCAGTGCAAGTCAGATTGGGCAATGAGGTGTGCAAGACAAAAGAGAAAGCAAGAAAGAAAATAAAGAGGCCAAACAAAGATGTCAATCACTATTTTTATAGCTTATGAATCATATGAATGGTGGTATGTGGTTAGGACCTATAAATGTACCCAAGTGCATGATTTAGTGTCTACATGAAGTGAGTGCTCTAGTGCACTGCCTTAGGAGTTCCTGGGTTAGAAAATAAGTTAGTGTTTACGTGCTTGTATAGGGTTATGTGGATGATTTATCTAAGAATTACCAACCCATATGAAGCATAAAACATAATGAAATATATTGATTTGAAAGTTAGTTGTAAGACATGTAGGTCCAAGACCATATAGAAGGGTTAGGACCAAGTATAAATTTCTGACCAAATTGTACAGTCCTATTGGTGAAATAATTTGTCACAAGGGAGAATTATGGGATTTCACCAATGCTATGGGACTAGGTCCCTTTGCTTGAATGGGGTAGATCCATTTATTGATAGCAAGGAAAGAAATATAAACTAAACTAATTTATGGGGATGACCTATAGACTGGGGATCACACAAGAATACTTCCCTAAACCCATGGCAACTACTTGTATGGAATGCAAGGGAGGAAAATTTCTTAGAGAGAGATAGGAAAGGGAAATAAGAGGGGGATTTTAACCAAAAAAATAACATAGCTGAGTTTATTTCATTAAAATCATAATATTTCACTTGCATTAATCAAAATAAACCATTCACATAGAAAGAGGAACAATCAATGAGAAACAAAAAAAATGTTTTATTGCATCATGTTGCACAATTTACAATGCTCTTGGAGTATAAGTTGAGATGGAGACAAAATTTTAATAGATAAAGAGAATAGAGGAAATGAAGGCACTTGTTCCTAGAAAGACAATGGGAGCTAGTAAACAAGAATTAACCATCCCTTTGAAATGAGGAGGCTCTCTCAATTTATAGCTTTACAATTCAACTCTTCCTCTACCCCCCACATGACTCTTCATGTTCTTATTCAACTTGTGACTTTTCATTATCCTAGGAAGGGACAAATTAAGAACCCCTCTTATAAATTGAGGGAGTATCTTTTACATCTTACAAATATTTCATTGTCACTTAAGTGAATAGGACAATTTACTATCATGATCATGCTTATAATGAGGAATTAGAAAGAGGGAAGAAAGAAGAGGAGAAAGAATGAGAGAGGAGAGGAAGGATGCTCCCGAGCATGAATGGAGATGCTTCCACCTTCAATGAAGAGAGGAAGATGAGGATCACTGTGATGTACTATGAAGAGTGATGAATAACAAAACTCCCTTGACCCACGATGACCCTCTACAACATTGATTGATGCACCGGTGTGATGAGTACTCTGCCCCAACTTTATAACATTGCACATTGTGAGCTCATGCCTTGACTGATTGACCACTAGAAAGGGAGGTGAAGACCATTGAAGATGATGAGGGAAGTATTTCCCTCACTTTAACAATCCTTCAACCTTTGAAACACTACAATTCCTCCAAACTATCAGGTTCTTGATGCAAACTGAGACCATTGCCTGCATAGTTCAACATCGTGACATCGACCCTTGGGGAAATGGAGAAACCAATGAGATGTAGTGAATAATACCTCAACCATGTGATGAATGAAGGTGATAAAATGGATGGAACATTATTGTACAACTTATGATCAACCCATTAGATGAAATGAGAAGCACACTGAGATCCAAACATACTGCTGCAACCAAAATTGAGGACCGAGAGGGATTCTCTTATGTTTGAGACACAATGCCACTTTCCAGACCTTTTGGAAGCATGAGTTTGTATCTCTCCAAAAGGTTGAAATTAGTGAGGAATAGAGGATGAAAAACTATGACCATTTTGATCCTTTTCCGGAAACTTACTATTTTTAGTAAGTTCTTCTTGGGTGACTAGTTTTGGCAATTTCACCGAATTGTCACTTTTGAGCACTTTTCCTCTTGGGGAATGAACTGATTGTCTTGAATCCATTCATCCTTTTTACCTAACTAACCTTAGTAATTATCTTCGAATGGGGACTTACTAAAAATAAAAATTGGCCATGGAGTGTCAGATCATGCCAAAAAAGGTATCCAAAAAATCTACTTCTCACCAGGATGTTTTGCTCCAATTTTTAAGGGTTTCTCTCATCCATATCTTCACGAAATAAAAAGTGAACTTGCATGTATATGTTTTATTCATATGATACATGGAAGAATGTAGAAAAATAATAGTCCTTCATAACTCCAATCCTACCCATTTTCATGGGCTAAGAAAGTGCTCATTGGAAAGATAATTTTTTTAGGATCTCATGCTTTGATTTTTAGCTCATTTGGCTTGCTACAACTTTGTAGACTTGAGGGTGAATTTTTCCATGGATGAAATTTTCATATGAATATAAAAATGGATGATTACATTAATGAAGTCGCAGTAAACACTCATTCAGAAGGCGTTCATGTAGGGAATCTTCAGTTCAAATTTCATGGAGATCGGGACTAAGGATTTGTGATTTATGAGTAAAAGAGTGATTTAAGTGTGAGGGGTGTTTGATTCTTCATGGAAGAATCACCTTCAAAAATGGAGGGAAAGAAAGATTTGAAAATAAGCCCAAAATATGGCTAAGTATGGTTCACACTTGTTCCTTTACTTAGGTTAGCAAAACCCACCCCTTGACCCACCTTTAGCACTTCTTTTGTAACTAAGGTTGAGGATAAGTTAGGGGTTACAAAATGGATCTGGGAATCTCTCATGTCCCTTACCACATTTGGTAAGGGGCATGAGGTTAAAATGTGCATAAAATGCTGTAAATTCACCAATGGGGTAGCTGTCATGAGGAGGGGGACAAGGGTGAAGATTGAGGTGAGTGAAAACATGCCCTAGGAAAAATGTGAGTTTGTAAGTGGTGAGAGAGGGATCACTCCTTGGTAGTGACATATTTTTTTGCACTTGATTCAATTTTTCACCAGGTGAAAAGGTGTAGTATCATGATGAAAATTGCGTTAAGGGTGAGACTCAACATGGAGAGGGGGTAGATTTAAGGTGTGAATGGAAATCCCTCACCTAACACTTGAAGTTAGTCACTTAAGTGATGAATGCACTTACCTCCCTTGGTGGCACACTTATTTTCACCTCATGCAAATTTTCAATGGGTGAAAAGGTAGAGGATCCTCCAAGTGTGTGATATGGGTCATACTCAACATGGCGAGGGGAACAAATCAACTTGTGAGTGCATAACACTCACCTAACCAACCAAGAGACCTCTTAAGTGACACAAGATCCAAAACACATGATCTCTCACCTTGGTGGAAAATTTTTCACACCTCATGCACCTTTGCACTAAGTGAAAATGTGAAAAAGTGCATCATAGGTGAGAAAATGTTCCATGGACACTTTTGGAAACCCCACCTTCACCAACAACTACTATAAATAGACATCGAAGAGTGATTTTTTCCCCGAGAGATTCCATGAGAGTTACCTAGGAAAAAATTATATATGATTTTGAATCCAAAATGGTCTATTGAGATCATTACCACAACTTTCAAAGGATCCAATTCTACCTGAAATTTAAAATTTACCCCCTTTTTTATTCTTCTCAATCATGTGTGTCAGTGAAAGGGACTTCTACCAAAATGTATGATGATGAAAATGATAACCAACACATTTTGAGTGAAGAGGGAATTACATATGTCATTTTTAGGATTTGAATCAGGAATCAAATATCCATATACAACTCCTGGAATTATCATTTTAATCCCCATTGGGATTAGGGATCTTCATCTGCACTGTTGGGCCAATATCTCAAAATCAGGATAGTAGAATCTCCAGAAAAAACCTTTTCAATGTGAAGTAGGAATTCTTATGTTTCTTGATGAGTATCTTCACTTCAAAAAATATCCTGAGGCTCCTATAATATCTAAAACAAGCTACTAGATTTTTTACTATTTTCATTTCCTAGCACTATGCTATAAGTAGTCTGGTGTTACACGTTTGTTCCCAAACCTGATTTTTCTTGCAGAACTACCCTAAACTACCTCAGATGATTGACATATCTCTATTACACACTTATTAGGATTTTTTTTCTATTCCCTGTACATTCCCAAGGGGTGCTTAATAGGTGTAAAAATCCTTAAAATAGGCCTTTTTGGGCCTCTGGGAGAAGTTCCTTCAAAGTGGATCAAAATGAATTCATGAATTGCTTCCCACCTAGCTTACCTACACATGAAACACACTTTAAAAATATATTTATCAAATCCCTCTCGGACATGATGAGGTTTACATAGTTATAAATTGGTAGGAGAAGAAGGTTTACATTACCTAGTTCAAGGATTTTTGAGTGTGGGCTTAGTTGTCATGGATTTTTTTTTCAATTTTTCATGCTAGACATTTAGCATGAAAATAGTTAGGCTCTAACTTGGGGACTTGTTTTTGTTTGAAAAAAGTGATAATGAAGCAAGTAGGAACCTCAAAATCTCAATATACTAAGAGGACCAGTGCTTTATCCATTGGGCTATAGAGTCAAATAGCTATAAAAAGTTATGGCATAGATTCAAAACATCTTTATTGAACACACACAACAAGAAAAGAATGAAACATGAAAAAAACACATGAGAAAAGTAAAACAAAAAACAAGGAAGGGAAACAACACAACCTAAAATCACCTATGGTACATGTGGGGGACAAACCCACTTTCAATGAAGCACTTTTCTCTTCAAGAATTTACCCCTGAATGGGTAACATTGAGTGATGATGTTCCATGAAGCCATTGACTGGTTCGAGGAAGTAGCCTCCTTTCCTCAAATACTTATGAAATCCATGTTCTTTCATGAGTGCATGTATGCTTGGGAGGAGTAATCCTACATGATCCCTTTTGATGCTCAGAGATTCACTTGCTCAAAAATTCCATCAATCTTAGATTACAAATTGTTATTCTACATTCACCCACATTTCTGATTTCTCACTTTGCATTTCACCATTTCCCTCAAGGCTGATTTTTAAATTGGATTGTTTGAATGCTCTAAGTTCTCCTCTTTCCCATATTCATGCTTATTGAAAAAAAAAATTCATGAGAAGCATTGATTTCCATCATTTTTTCCTATTTCATCATAAGACATTTGGGCATAGAATGAAGAATCAAACTTAGCTTCATACTTATCTTGCATAACCATGGCATGAGCTAAGATATCAAGACTGAGTCATGAGATCTTCTATTTCTTCTGCAACTTTCAATGATTTCTTGCACAAACTCCTTAGAAACTACCAAAATCTCACCTTCACATTCATTTAGAGAATCTTTATTTTGAATTTTTAGGAAATAATTTGGGGAAATTGATTCCTCATCCCAAGACTCATTGATCTTCACCGCTTCTTCATTATATGAGGCCTCATCTTCAAAGGACTGAAAGAACTTTTATTTCATGTTTTTTTTTCATCATAGAGAGAATCTTCCTCTTCAAATGGAAAGAGAGAAAATTCACTTTCATCATTACATCCATCAACCATTGTTTCATGAGAGATATCTGATTTCTCATCTTGATTTGTTTCATCATGAAAATTTTTGGAATCAACTAAGAAGTTAGAATTAGATTCATAAATTGTCTTGCAATTCCATGGCTTGCATTAGGAGTTCAAGACTGAGTTGAGGATCTTCTGTTTCTTCCACAACTCTTATGACATTTCTTACACAATTCTTCTTTCAAATATTTCAAAGGCTCATCACAAGTTTGGATTTCTTCTCCATGGATGAACATGATCAAGAGAATCTTCATCTTTGAATGGGAATGAGAACACCTCTTCTTCATGAAAAAATGCATTGGATTGATTTTACAGTTTGGAACTCATCAAGAATCATTTTCTTCCTCTTCGTGGCTTACATCATCTAGAAATTCAGGGTTATCCTCTTGTAATTCAAGATTTATCCACTCTTCATCATGATCAATACCCCATCAAAAAGGAATGATTGGTCCTATCAAGATAGGAAATTTCATCCTCCTCTTCGGATGTTATGAAATAATTCCTATTCTTATTATCTTGGTACAAGATGTTAGCTCCTGGATCTCCTAAATTTTGCACCTGTATATCTCATATTTTTTGTTGGAAGTAAATTTTCCATATCTCCCTTAACCAAAATGGTTGCAGAAGACCAATTCATCTTGATTTTACCTCCCAAGTCTCGAGCAAAAGCTTCTACTTAGCAACATTCTGAATGATGTCGAAATGTCTACTACCAAGATAGTCAATAACACCTTCTTGCTCAGAAATTTAGTGAGAACCACCTGTGCATCCTTGATCTTCCCCACAAGTGGGAATTCCTTTGAATCCATGGAGTAACAAGATCCATTGGCCCGTGTCAAGGTAAGTTTGAGATCATTGGCAAACTTTTATGGGCATTACATTGTCAGAAGCACCTTGAATCTATTATGTAGTTATTCAATCGATATCCTCTAATGAGAAGGGAGAGATAGAAAGGATCAATATTATCAATATTTTATGCACTCATAGAAAACATGTTCTATGATGGAGGAGTAGGTGGAATTGGTAGTAGTCCTTTAGAATTAGGATTCACAATGGTGTTGGGATTTGAACCACTACCCTTGATATGGACAAGTTTGTCAAATTGTTTTGGGTGAGTGTAACAATACTCAAATTTCGAAATATGAACTTTGAATTGTTTATATGTTCTATGATATCAAAAGGGGTGTATGAATGTGAGGTAATGTGAGCATATGCTTGAGGAGAAAATACTGCTAATTTTATAGGTTTTACACCAAAAGATCTTGATAAAAAGGACTTTTTTAGCTCTTACAGAAATAAAATTGGAATTAGAAGGAGTATTAGGATACTTATTTGGAATAGCAGATGGCCTCTTACTTGCCACAGGATCTAGGTTTCTCCAATGCAGACTCCATCGAGGGTGGAAGTGGAGATCCTTGACTGATTATTTTGTTTTGTAGATTCTCCACCTGAGGATCTTCTTTCTTCTAATTTTTCATAGAAGTGAGGAAGAAAATCCTATTTTTGAGATTGAGAGTGGGTGAATACTACACATGAGAAATTGGGTACATCTTCATCATCATTTTCTTCACCTCTTGAATATTCAATAAATCTGATTCGTACATCATCTTCTACTTCTTCAATCTCTAGGACATCAGATGTCCTCACCTTCTTGTTCAAGTCCTTTTTATATTCTTGATGTTATACAAATTACATTAATAGGTGGAGCCTCCAAGGAAAGCCTTCAAGGTGCTCCTGCAATCTAATTTGGTTTGTTATGATTTTTATGGGATGTTCATTGGGAAACTTCCCTCTTCAACATCATTATCAATTCATTTTCCAATTTTTGCAACAATGAATCAATTTTATCATCTTTGGGATTTTGGGCCTTATCCTTCATTGAAGGATTATTGATCTTTCCTGACAAGATGAGGTCATCTTCCACTTCAATGGAAATTTCTTGAGCATGGTCCAAATCTCTTGGTTGCACTCTTCATAGAAAGAAACTCACTTCAGGAATCTGGGCATTCATGAAGAACCTTTTCAAATTATCAATAGTAGGAAGAGTAATGATAGGAATCTTGTTGACCAATTTTTTGAATTTTGCCACGAAGTATCTCATGGATTCTTGAGGTCCTTTCTTCATTTGTGTCAATTGAGCAAGGAGGGCATGAACATCTTCTACCATCTTGAATATAGCTTCAAATTTAGCTTTTCATTTGAGCCCATATTGTAATGGAACCTCTTAATAAAATGATAAAACCAATCACAACACCATCTTGAAGTGATTCAATGAACAAGTGAACAGAGACATCTTCATGAGAAACTCCTAACATACCACATGTAGTTATGAATGCAACAATATGTCTCATTTCATCTTGTTTACAATCACCTCTAAACTTGGGTTTTTTTCTTGAACCTCTAGGAAGTTCATGAGTGGTGGAGCCAAAGCCAATTAGTGTTTTATCCCCAAGGGAGAGGTCCTTGTGCTTCCATTCAAGTTCTTCTTCTTTCTTATTCTATAAATTATTCCCCAAATTCTTCCTTGGTTCTTCTTGGGGATTCATTCATAATTCAATCGTGGTTAAAATATGGGATAATCAAGAGGATTTACATGATGAGTATCAATATGAGTTTGAATAGGATTTCCTAAGTGTACCAATTGAAGAATCAAATGGAGATGAAGCTTGAGAGAAGTAATATGCCCATTATCTATTGATTTGTTCTTTCTGATTTTGCAAAGCACCTTCAAAACTAGGGTCAACAATTCCTCTCAACTCTATTTAATCTAGTATATGTTCTTTCAACTAGTTTTTTGGAAGATTCAGATTCAAACAATTCAAGGCATATTTTGTTCAACTTTTTTTGTGGGAATTAGAAGACTTTCAAAATTTTTTTTTTTGGTTTTTTGGAATATTTTATTTTTTTTTGGATTTTTTGGAATCAATATCAGGTGCAAATATGATAAATCTACCCCAATAGTGGGTGCCAAAAACTATTGGTGAAATAATTTTTCACAAGGGAAAATTATGGGATTTCACCAACGCTTTGGGACTAGGTCCCTCTACTTGAATGGGGAAGCTCCATTTATTGAAAGAAAGGAAAAAATATAAACTAAACTAATTTCTAGGGGTGGCCTGTAGACCAGGGATCACACAAGAATACTTCCCTAAACCTGTGGCAAACTGCTACTTGTATGGAATAAAAGGGAGTAAAATTTCTTAGAGAGAGAGAGATAGGAAAGGGAAATAAGAGGGGGCTTTTAACCAACAAATAGCATAGCTGATTTTATTGCATTAAAATCATATTATTTCACTTGCATCAATCAGAAGAAACCATTCACATAGAAAGAGGAACAATCAACAAGAAACACAAATTTTTATTGCATCATGTTGCACAATTTACAATGCTCTTGGAGTATAAGTTGAGATGGAGATAGAATTTTAATAGAAAAGAGAATAGAGGAAATGAAGGAACTTGTTCCTAGAAAGACAATAGGAGATAGTAAACAAGAATTAACCATCCCTTTAAAATGAGGGGGTCATCTCCATTTACAACTTTATAATTCAATTCTTCCTCTACCTCCCACATGACTCTTCATGTTCCTATTCAACTTGTGAACTTTTCATTATCCTAAGAAGGGAAAAATTAGGTACCCTCTTATAATTTGAGGGAGTACCTTTACATCTTACAAATATTTCATTTTCACTTAAATTAATAGGACAAAACATCATGATCACGTACAATGAGGGATTAGAAGGATAAAAGAAGAGGAAAAAGAATGAGAGAGGGGAGGAAGGATGTTCCTAACCATGAATGGAGATGTTTCCACCCTTGAGGAAGATGAGGATTAGCTTATATGGTCATGAAGACCAAAACTTGACCCACAATGAGCCTCCACAACATTGTGATGCATCGATAGAAAGATTTTCCCCAACTCTATAACATTGCACATTGTGACCTCATTTCTTGATTGATTATTCACTAGAAGGGGATTCAAAGATGCCATTGAAGATGATGAAGGGAAGATTTCCCTCACTTGAAATAATCCTTCAACCTTTGAAACACTACAATTCCTTTAAACTAACAGGTTTTTGATGTAAAATGAGACCGTTTCCTACATAGTTCAACATCGTGTTACTCAGACCCTTAGGGAAACAAAGAAAACAATGAGATGTGGTGAATAATAACTCAACTATATGATGAATGAAGGTGAAAAAATTGATTATAACATTCTTTGAAATTTTTGATCAACCCATTGGATGAAATGAGAAGCACAATGAGATCCAAACATACTATTGCAACCAAAACTGAGGACCAAGAGGGATTCTCTTCTATTTGAGACACAATGTCATTTTCCACCCTTTTAAAAGCATGAGTTTTTACTTTGCAAAGGCTTAAATTTGTTAGCAATAGAGGATGAACAACCATGACCATTTTTATCCTTTTTCATAAACTTACTATTTTTAGTAAATTCTTCTTGGGTGACTAGTTTTGGAAATTTCAATGAATTACCAATTTTGAGCACTTCTCCTCCTAGGGAATGAACTGAATGTATTGAATCCATTCATCATTTTTACCTAATACCCTTTGTAATTTTCTTGAATTAGGAATTACTAAAAATATACATTGGTCACGGGGTGTTGGATTGGGCTGAAAAACGGTCTCCCAATATTATACTTCTCACCAGAGATGCTTTGCTATAATTTTTAGTGTTGTCCCTCATCTAATTATTAAAAAAAATAAAAGAGAACTTGCATGTATGTTTTTTATTTATATTATAGAGAAGAATGAAAAAAAAATAGTCCTTCAAAATTCCAATCTTACCCATTTTCATGGGGCAAGAAAGTGCTTATTGGAAAGCTAATTTTTTGAAGATCCCATGCTCATATTTTTAGCTCATTTGGATCGCTACAACTCTAGATATACGAGTGGGAAGTTTTCCATGGATGCAAGTTTCATATGAATGTAAAAAATGGATGATGTAATTAATGAGATTCATTCCATCATTCATTCCAAATGCGGTCATGTAGGTTCACATTTCGTGGAGATTAGGGTATGGGGAAATAAATTACTGAGATATGAGCGAAAGAGCTAATTTTTTTAGGATCTGAGGAGTGCTTCGATGGGTTTTCAGCTCATTTGGCTTGAATACAACTATGTCAGATGTAATGGAGGGAATTTTTTTTTGAAAATGATCCCAAAATATTGCTAAGTGTGGTATATATGATTAAAAAATTAACTGGATGTTAGGGAATTAACCCAGGTCATCACCCACCTTTAACACTTCATGCCAAATGCCTTCGGTTGAGGGTGAGCTTAGGGGTTGGTAAATCTCGCGCCTCTCAAAGTCCCTTAAGGGGTTTATTTAGGGGAAATGAGGTGAAAAGAGTGTATTTGAATCATAAGGTGGTATCTAGTTTTTTAAGGGAAGCATCACCTTACGATGATGGAGAGAAATAAAATTTTGAAAAGAAGCCCAAAATATTTCTAAGTGATTGTCTCACACTCACCTCTTAGCACTAGCTTTAGCAAACTCGCCTTTTAACTCACCTGTAGACCATGTTTGTGCTTAACCTGGGTTGAGTGTGGATCAAAAATTGCTAAATGGGTCTAGGTGAAGATCTCATGTACCTTACCACATGTGTTTTAATGGAACATGAAGTGAAAAATTTGTAAGAAGGGTCTAGAAACAGTGTTGCTAAGGGTGAGGCTCAACATGGAGAGGGGCTAGGTATAGAAGTCGTGAATGGAAAAACATGAGCCTAACACATCAAAGAGGTGTTTTAAGTGACGAGAGAGGGCTTACTCCCTTGGTGTGAAATATTTTTTGCACCCCATGCAAATTTTGAACCAGGTGTAAAGGTGTAACAGAGTCCTTCTATGGTGTGCACCATGGGTTATCCTTTCAACATGGAGAGGGGGCCAAATTACTTGTGAGTGCATAACACTCACCTAACCATACCAAGTGAGCTTTTAAGTGACGCAAGCTCCAAAACACGTATATTCTCTCCTTGGTGGAACAAATTTTTTGCACCTCATGCACCTTTTTACCAAGTGTAAAGGTGAAAAAGTGCATCAAAAATTTGCAAAAATGCACCATGTACACTTTTGGAAGCCCATCCTTCACCAACAGCTACTATAAATAGACACTAGAGAGTGATTTTTACCCCAGTGAGCTTCCCCAAGAGTTACCTAGGAAAAACCTTATATGATTTTTAATCCAAAAGGTCTGATGACGAGATAAATTACCACAAATTTTAGGATCCAATTCTGCTGAAATTTTAAATTTACCCCCTTTTGTGATTATGTCTCAAGCTTGTGCACCAGTGAAAGGGAATGCCACCAAAATGTATGATGATGAAAATGAAACCCCAACATATTTTGAGTGAAGATGGAATTTAATAGGTCAGATTTAGGATTTTAATCAGGCCTCAAATATCCATATAACTCCTATAATGCTCATTTGAATCCCCATCATGGTATCAAATGGATCTTCATCTGCACTTGACAAGCCAATATCTCAAAATCTGGACAGTAGAATCTCCCGAAACCTTTTACAATGTGAATTAGGACCTTCTTATATTTCATATGAGTATGTCGTCAACTTCAAAAAATATTCCGAGGCTCCCGCAACATCTAGAACAAGCTGACTAGATTTTTTACTATTTTCATTTCCCATAGCACTATGCTACAAATAGCCTGATGTTACATAATTTGTTCACAAACCTGATTTTTTCTTACTGAACATTTCCCTAAAATTCCTTCATATGATTACTTATATCTACTAAACCCTTCCTATATTTTTTTTCTCTTCCTTGTACATTCCTTAGGGGGTGCTTACTAGGTGCAAAAATCCTTAAAATAGGCCTTTTTGGGCCTCTAGAAGCAGTTCCTTCAAAGTGGATACAAAATGAATCCATGAATTGATTCCCACCAACTTACCTGCACATGAAACACACTTTAAAAATTTATTTAGACACATCCCTCTTGGCCATGATGGGGTTTACATAGTTAGAAATTGGTCGGAGGGTAGGTTTACATTACTCTGGTTCAAGGATTTTTTAGTGTGGGCTTAGTTGTCATGGATTTTTTTTTTCAATTTTTCATGCTAGACATTTAGCATGACAACAAGACTTGACTTGGAGCATGAAATATGCCACATAAAATTGGATAATAAATTGACGTTTTTCTATTGATTTCATGCATTGTATTCTCAAAATGTGTTGACATGTTAGTGTGCAAGGATAAATAAGCTAAAAAATGGAACTCAGGAAGTGCTTAGCGGGAATGAGAATTTATATTTATCATAGCAAGCGTGTGTGGTAAAATCAAGGGTTTCCAAAGTGAAAATGACCAAATTTGAGTTTCTACAGATAAATAAAAACATAGGAGCACATGTTTTCCCAAGGGTGGATTGCACTTGAAAATATGACTATAACAAAACAACTCTCACAAAATGATAGCTATCTATTGCATTATATTACTATTGTAAAAATACATTCTTTAGGGGTTTTCCCCTTTTGTATTCAACTACTAGAATGATATGGATCCAACTGCAAGAGGTTAAAGGTCCTCTAAAACACAAGAAATCTCAAAACAACTTCTTTCTCATTCTGGAATCCACTCTACACATCCCTAACATTGCAATCCACTTTTTATTTCCCACCTACTCTAAAAAACCCTAAAAAAAAAAGTAAAAGCAAAACACCTTGGATGGCCTAAACAAAGTTCATTTTAAGACACCCCTATAAAATTGAAGGTGGAAAATACCTGGCAAATATCCCCGTAACCAGTTTCGGCGAAAGGCGAATTTGACAGTATTCAAAAACAAAATTTTTGCCTGGTTTTTCAAGGCTAAATCAGTGACGTGCGACAACAGTAATCCGTAATGACGCACGTCACTGGCGCGACAATAGCTCCTGATGACGTGCGACACTAGACCGACACTAGATCATAATGACGCGCGTCAGTTGTATCTATCGACGCGCGACACTGTTATCTATTGACGCGGGACACAGTCACAAAATGACGCGTGACATTGTCCGCTATTGACGCGTGACATTGTCCTCTATTGATGCGCGACACTGCAAACAAATAACGCGTGAAATTGTCCTCTATTGACGAGCGACATTGTCCTCAATTGACGTGTGACATTGACCTCTATTGACGCGCGAAACTGTAAACAAATGACGCACGACACTGTTTTCTATTGACGCGCGACACTGTAATCAAATGACGCGCGACACTATAAACAAATGACGCGCGACACTATAAACAAATGACGCGCGACAGAGCCTTCTATTGACGCACGACACTGCTTCCTATTGACGTGCGTCATTAGAAGCAAATGACGCACGTCAATAGGGGACAGTGACGCCCATTTTTAGGTTATAAATACCCTTATGCCGCTCATTTTCTCGTTTACGTTTTCTCGTTCTTGAATTTTTGTAGGTCTAAATCTTTGAGAAAGACGCATTTACAGCTATAATGTCGACTTCACATGCTTCCCATTTGCAAGTTCAGCAAGAAAATGAAGAGAATCCAAGTCAATCGATTTCCAAGATAACCTACAGGAATCCCTTATGCCCTCACATCCATACGGCTTTAAGGATGTCTCCAAAATATCAAGCTATAATAGAAGAGTGTGGATTTATAGGGCTCGTTAATATGCCCCATTTCGAAACAGATCCGGATATTTTGAATTACCTTCTGTCATGCTACAATTCAGAGGACGGTATATTTTATGTGACTTTGAGCGATGGCCAAATGTTCCAATTCACTATTAAACCGAATGAAATACATCGGTTTACGGGCCTTCCTATCAGAAATTTACCAACTGTTACAACCAAGGCAACACTTGTGGAAGAAAACAAGAAATTTCTCGAATCAAAGTACGGTTTCCATGTTGATTGTAAGTATAATTCGTTTTAATTCAAAAAATTTATTCTGTTTTTTATTCTGATACAATTTGCTGTTATAAATTGATAGTAATTTTCACTGTTTCGCATTTGCAGCCCATGTTAATAAATCCAGGCGTGGTGTAGATACACAATCAATTGCACACCACTTTCTTGCTGCACTTATTACATTTTTTCAAGCCAGAATTGTTATGCAGGGTCGCCAAACAGATATACCAAATTGGGCCATTGCATACATTTGTGCCACTATCTCAAAACAAAAATTCGATTGGTGCACATTTCTATCCAAAAAAATAAGAGCTGACATATCAAATTCGAAAATCTCAGAAAAACCTTTCATTTACTCAACAAACTATCTCCTCGGCTTCTACTATGAGGCACTTTTAAATTTAAAAGCTAAAGAAATTCCTACTTGCTCTGATGAGGCTTTGATGAAATTCTCAATTCCATTTGCAGAACAACAGGTATAAACTATTTAGTTTGTAATTGTATTACAATTTTCTTCATTACAGTGCACAGTTATTAAAACTTAAATTTTAATGTTTTGCAAAGAAGATATCTTGAAGCGATTCCCAAAAAAAAAAAGATGTCGAGAGGAAGAGGCCAACTACACGCGGAGGCTTCGGGGGACTCCCAATCTGAAATGGAAGCTCACTCCTCTCCAGACCCTCAACAGTTTGAACTTGTTAAATGCCAGAGAAGTAATACATTCTCGTATATTAATTACAAATTCCAAAGTTGCAGATTTATTTTTCAATTTAAATTTAAGCAAAATGAATTGACAACATTTAATATTGATGAATAGCAGGGACTATGGAACCTTCTTCCCTAACTCACTCCGTACAGTCGCATGCATTGATATCTTCTGAATAGCCACTGAGTACAACTCCTACAAGGCCACCCGTAGCACCGAAAAAAACAACCCCTCGACAACAAGGTACAACTTTTCTATAGAATGTTTAATTTCGTAGTTTTGACTTTATGAATTGTTTTAATATTTTTCATTTTTTCTTGTACTTTTCAGCACATGTCAGTCATGATCAAGCCATGGCACCGACACCCACTCAACCATTAATTTTTAAAATGCCAACCAGAGGAACAGTGAAAAAGACCATTGGTAAACGCATGCCTTTTGCTCCGGCCCCTAGTGGGACACTAAACCTTGACTCCTCGTTTTGAATTCCAACTCTCTCACTTGGTGGCTTGCCCAGTGCAACGGCCATATCTGTTTTGAACAATATAAATTTAGATGAAGATTATTTGGGCATTGATAGCAATGACCCAACTGGTTTTTTCGATACCCGCGAGATGATTCAAGGGCAGCAGGTATACTTCAGTCTTCAAATTTCAATTTTAATATGCTTTACAATTTTTAATTACATTCTGATTTATCTAAATCTAAATCTTCAGTCTTCAAATTTATTTATCTAAATCTTGATTTATTTTTTCAAAAACAGGATCAGCCCACCCAAATATAGAAACAAGGAGCAGTTGATCTTGGTCATGGTGAAAGCCCCCACACTTCTCCAGCAAGATCATCTGCATCAGATTCAGATAGTGAAGAGTTTCCACCTTTTCCTTTGGAGAACTTAATTGGTAATGATTGTCAATCCCATGTCAGTGAGTTTATTATCCCTCAAATCCAACAGCTGATAGAATGGGAGAAAAGGGCTAAAATTCTTATCAATGAGATTATTAGTCGTTATGAAAATTATTGGCAACGGGATAGTTTATACGTTGCAGTCCAGAATCAACCTGCGAAGATGGATTCCTTACTTACCCAAGTAAGATGTGGGAATGTCACGTTTAATAACGACTATAAAGATGGCATTTTAGATAAGGCACTAAACAAATTGGAAAATATTAGTGCCGAGGCCTAGGCATATTTTAACAAATGGTCAAAGGACAAGGATTTGGTATCAATCGCAAATGCCGAAAGAGATAGAGCGGTTGTAAGTACTATTACATTCTAACAATCATTTTTGTTAATTTGAAATTTTGAATTTACATTAATATTTTGAATTGACGTTACTCTTTTTGTGTAGTTGAAACATGAAAATTTGAAGAGTCAGGCGAAGGTTTTGCAAGTTCACTTGGAAATAGCAAAGAACAGCTTATCCGCAGCAAAAAATTTGAAGCAAAATATTGTTTTGGTTGACAAACAAAACAATACACTAAAGCGGATAATTAAAGAGCATGGTCTCGACCCTGACATCTTGTTCAAAGCCAAAGCAGTTGCTGATCCAAATTTGTTGTCGCATGGAGATGCAACAAATCAAGAAGAAAGAATTATAAAAAATCTGGACAGTGCTGCAGAAGATCTTATAAATTCAGGGGTTATTTCTGGTGTTGGGGAAAGAGGTGCAGCCAGAGTGGAAGAAGCTGTTGGGGAAGAGGGAAGAGCAGAATTTTCTAAAGAAAAAGAGGGTTTTCAAAATTAGAAACTTTTATTATTGACTAAACTTTTAATATTGAATTTGAAAACTTCAACTATTGAGTTTGTACTATGCTATTTCAATTTAATTATATGGTGATTATCATAAATTATATGTATGTTTCTTGTTTACTTGCATTGTCATGAATAGTATGTGGACGTAGATGATGAATGATGACAATTGATAATCAGTGATAGATGATGATGAAAGACTATGATCGATTTAATGTGTATAATGTAAAATTTAGTGCCTAAATATCTTGTGGGACTTTAATTATCTTGAAAATTATGTCGTGGGACTTTAATTGTATCTGTGGGGTTATACTGTATGAAAGTAGACTTAAGGTCTATAGTTGGTAAAAGGTAGATAGGTTAAGAATCTGTGTTTGTACTATTGATGTTACCTTGTCATAAGATTTGTGCATAGTAAGGAAGAGTATAACACATTGTTTCTATATGTCATTATGTGGTCTATCATGGTGTTGAGACAAGAATGTATTGCTACTACATGAAGATGTATTGTGTAATAGAGGTTATACTTCTGATTCATGCTCAAAGTTGGGAAAAATGAGTATCTACAAATGTTATAAAGTTGAGAAATCTCATATTGATGTTACCTTGTCATAAGATTTGTGCATAGTAAGGAAGAGTATAACACATTGTTTCTATATGTCATGTGGTCTATCATGGTGTTGAGACAAGAATGTATTGCTACCACAAGAAGATGTATTGTGTAATAGAGGTTATACTTCTGATTCATGCTCAAAGTAGGGAAAAATGAGTATCTACAAATGTTATAAAGTTGAGAAATCTCATATTGATGTTACCTTGTCATAAGATTTGTGCATAGTAAGGAAGAGTATAACACATTGTTTCTTAAAGGATTCTTAGAGGTTAATGCAAGGTTTGACAGTGGCTCCAGGAATGCGTTGATTCAAATGCTCATCTATCTTTGCATCATAAGGTTATTGCCTATAAAGGTTGTGAGTTAATGAAAGTGTGAAAGATGATGTGATATGTGTAAGGTAATTGGAAACAGTCTCTTCCAGTACAAGAAGATTCATGGTGTATGGTCAGGTTATCTAAGACGAGCTTTGTAACTTTGTTTGACCTGATGAATGCAGTGGAAAAGTTTAAACAAAAAAAAGATCTTAAGAAAACTGATGGAACCAAGAAGGGGAAATTAATTGATATTCCCAAACTTGATGCAAATCAAGCAGGAGGGAAGAATTCTGATCAATGTACTTTAATATTAACGGAGGGTGACTCAGCCAAGGCTCTTGTGGTTTGGTAGTATTGTGACATGTTTCGACATCACTTTCCAATTTAATTTTTTGTTATTTTAGTTATCTTTATCCTATCAGGTGGCAGGAATATCTATTTTTTGGGAAGCTACCACTCACCAACAAATGGAGAATAAAGAGATAGTAAATAGAAAAAAAATCCTTGGTCTACAGGAAGATAAAATATATTAAAAATAAATTAATATAATTCTAAGAAATCAAGAAAGAATCATCACTGGTAAGAAATTAAACATAATTGCAAATATGCTAGGTTTTAGCTTACCTCTTGCGTATTAGATTGCTGTGAAATCATCAAGGGTAACGTGCTAGATCTTTATTTCACATGACATTGTAGATGGAGGGGTGAGTTGCTTGACATTGTCAGTCCTGAGAAGTGCCAACAACATCTTTAAATATATAGACCAACAATATCTTTAAATAAAAGTAAATATAAAGAATTAGACTTGTAATGTCTTTAATGATAACAAGAGCTGAAAAAATGTAAGGTAACAAACAATAAGATTATGTTGAAGAAGATACCTATTTAAAATTGAAATCATCACCGGTAATGTGCTAGATCTTTGTCTTAAAAAATTCAACACAAAAAATTGATTAGTAGATAGATGGGTGAGTTGCCTGACATTGTTAGTCCCGAGAAGTAACAGCTTCCTCGGACAGATGTCAACCCACGTTTTCAAAAAATAAAATTTTTGTATTTAACTAAATGTAAATACATACACCTGTAACATCTTTAATTATAACCAGAGCTGAAAAAATGAGCAGTAACAAACAATAAGATTAAGGGGAAAAAGATACCTACTTAAAGTTGAAATCATCACTGCCACTGGTAATGATATAGATCTTTGTTTTAAAAAAATCCAACACGAGAAATGGATTAGTAGATAGATGGGTGAATTGCCTGACATTTTTAGTATATAGACCTGTAACATCTTTAATGATAAAGATAAAAGATAGATAAAGAAGATACCTACTTAAAGTTGAAACAATCCATTATCAATAGCTTCATCAAAGTCGATGTTGTCTTCTGTAGAATGTGACGAAGAGCCAATTACACTCTCAAGGTTGGGAATATTTGTACTTGTAGCTGTATTATTTACATCTCTTTTTTCGCAAAAGGAATTCCAGTGAGCAATTGCTCTGTCAAAAAATGAATAGTAACAAACAATAAGATTAAGGGGAAAAAGATACCTGCTTAAAGTTGAAATCATCACTGCCACTGGTAATGAGCTAGATCTGTGTTTAAAAAAAATCCAACACGAGAAATGGATTAGTAGATAGATGGGTGAATGACATTTTTAGTATATAGACCTGTAACATCTTTAATGATAAAGATAAAAGATAGATAAATAAGATACCTACTTAAAGTTGAAACAATCCATTATCAATAGCTTCATCAAAGTCGATTTTGTCTTCTGTAGAAAGATAGACGAAGAGCCAATTATACTCTCAAGGTTGGGAATATTTGTACTTGTAGCTGTATTATTTACACCTCTTCTTTCGCATTATCAATAGCTTCATCAAAGTCGATGTTGTCTTCTGTAGAATGTGACAAAGAGCCAATTACACTCTCAAGGTTGGGAATATTTGTACTTGTAGCTGTATTATTTACACCTCTTCTTTCGCAAAGGGAATTCCAGTGCGCAATTGCTCTGTCAAACAGAAAGGTTTCGAGGGAGTATCGTGAAACGTAACACCTCATGCAACTTTCCAGATTTTTATCCAACCTGTTTCTCAGTTTTGATTTTATAAATGATAATGCACTGAAAACTCTTTCATCCTCCACAGACCCCAAAATCATTGTCTGGCATAATTCATATAGTCTGAAATACTCACTGATATCTTCTTGTAAGATAGAACTTTGATAGATTCCTCTCCACAGCCTTGTAATAGCACCACTTTCAGAAGGCTGATCTAAATTCTTATATTGGTTCCTCATTGTTGTTGCAAAATTGGTTGACTGAAACTTTAATAAATCGACATTCAGTATACCTTTGATTTCCGTACCCTTGAGCTCTGACGTCTTTGTAAATTGTTCCATTATTGTACCCATTGATTTATGGAAATGCTTACTGACAAAGTCTGCACGGCCACCTTCTGTATTCCAAAAATTCGGATTCATCACACCCATGGCTTCCAGAATTTTATCTTTACAGAAACGTTCCCTAATTTCTGATGACAAGGTTTCTGAAAATTTTTTAAGCTTTATTCTTGTATCAACTAACATAGACTCAAACAAATTACGTGTCACAGGAACATCTTCTCGTTCCGATCCTGTAATATCTTGACGTCTTTGCAAAATGTGCATTGGTATTTCCCTCCCATTAACAGAGATGCATAGGTGATCGTGGATATTAAATATCAAAAAGTTGTTAGGATTTTTAAGATCTAATAAATCTCTCCAATTTTCAAAAACAGGTGCATCAAAACTATCCTGGGAACAATACAATATATCAAGACTTTGACATACCATTTTCCTCATCCGTATAAAATCCACAATATAGATCAATCTGCCCTGTGCATGCTTCATCAGTGTATTGATCTCCTTTAACATTGGAAGAATACCAACCAATGTAATCAAAGTCTCCAAATCAGTTAAGCGGAACAACAGGTCCCTTGCCCTATCAACTTCATGACGGTATTTGTGCATGAAACCAACCAATGAAGGATACTCCTCACGAACTCTGCATGCTGGTTCATACAAAGAGATCCATCTAGTCTCCACATCCTTCAGAAGTTTTTTGCCGTCTGTAATTCCAATTGCAAATTTTTGGAACTCAAGAAAATGCTTTGGGCTGCTTGACATATAGGCATGAAGTTCTCTTATGAGTTCTTCTAATTTAGCAACATTTTCGTGGTTGCTTACCATTTTATACGCTAAATTCATTCTGTGAGCCATACAGTGAATTGGTAGCATATATGGGGCCACTGTTGTTTGTAATCTAACACACAGCCTTGTTCGGTGACCCTGCATGACAGATGCACCATCTGCTCCAACGCATACCAACTTCGTAGCAATTTCATAATCAGTCATACCAGCAACATCTTTCAAATGAGAAACAACTATTTTATATAGGTTTTCAGCATTGCAGTTTTCAACCATTTTCATAACACCCAACAGATGAGGAGTCCTTATATGATTTTCTAAAGTATATATGTGGATACATACCCATGCGGTGTTGTCGACTGCTGTCACTTCATCAATTGAAAGAGAGATAAAGTTTACTTTTTTTACATTCTCTTTCAAATCTTCCTTCTCTATCATTGAGAGGCATTTTGCCATTTCCCATCCACTACTCTCAGACCAATGAGACTGAGGTACATTCAGCATTCCATTAAATTGATACAAAACTTTGAAATCAAGGAAATCTAACATCGCCCTTCCTTTTTTAAGTATTTGAAAAAGAGTAGAGAATTGTATGAATTTTGCATGTAGATTTGTTTCTTTCATCTTACTAATATGCGATGTGATTGTTCCTCCCTTTTCCAACAGATGTCTGTGTTTTTTCTACTCTGCCTCATATTCCGCTGCGTATCTGACATGCATGCACTCCTTTTCAGTTTTCCACCTATGTGTTTTGATTTTCTGGCCATCCGCCCCTGTTACAGTTAAATATTGTTTTCCACAATGTTTTTCTATTGTGTTCAGCTTCAGTTGCATTTTTTGTTGCTTTCCCAATTTCCACGTACATATTGTACATGTACATTCACATGGGATTTCTTCAGAATTAGATGATTGTATAGGTTCAATAAATGGAAATTTAGCTGACCAATCAAACTTGTATGTCCTGCCAATGGTCCACATATTCTTGTTTGTTTTCAATGCTTTACTTTTTTGAGTAGAATTTTGAGCAATATCGCAATCACTTGGTTTCCTCTTTCTTGGACCAGAGTTTGATATTGATTTCTGTCTTCCATTTTGCTGAGTGTTTGTATCTGTGATATCTAGCTGCACTTCTGGTTGCACCCCAACAGGAACAATATCTTCAAGATCTGGAATATTATCGTAGGTTTCATTTGTTTGACTGTGATACTGTGCAGAATGCATGTCCACCTCAATAATGCCTTCCACACAGTCAGTATTCTGATTCTTTTTGGTGGCATCTATATGATTGGTATTTACATTATCTGTATCCGCAGGGTTTCCAAAATACTTGAAGAGTGATTTCTGAGATTTCTTACTTACTTTTAGGTTATTCTTATTCTTTGAGTTGGCACCTTCCATTATTCTGAAAAGAGTGCTGCGTCAGCAAAAGAACCAAGAAGCGACTCTGTCCAGTCTCTGAGGTCTTGTCTCGCGTGAACTGTCTGATGTCGCGCATCAACACTTCCTCTGTCGCGCGTCAACCCTTCCTCTGTCGCGCGTCACTTCTTAGCCCAAGTTGCGCGTCAGTATAGCTCTTGTCGCGCGTCAATACATCTCTTGTCACGCATCAGTACAGCTCTTGTCGTGCGTCAATACAGCTCTTGTCGCGCGTCAATATTGCCCTTGTCGCGCGTCAACACTGCATTTGTCGCGCGTCAACAATCACAGGATAACAGTAATATGAATCTCTGGTGCTCAAGGGTATGCGAGTTCAAATTTCACAGTATTGGTAATTTGGTAAGGTACTTGAGGTATACTACCCGGCGAATCACATAGGTTTTTATAGGAGATGTTTTCAAATGAAGGCGAAGCCGACCCCCCAAAAAAAATATACTTTATATTTTAGGCGAACAGGACACCGACCCACTCCGAATAATTCGCCTTTTCAAATTTTCCTAAAATGAAATTTTCGCCATATTACGAATATTCGCCGCTAAAATTATCCCTGGGCCTAAATTTTTTTCCTAGATGAAATACCTTCTTAAATTAAGGCTTTTGTCAAATCTTGGATTATTCCATAAAGTGGAGCAAAAGATATTAAAACTCGAAGTTATAGACAATCCTAAAAAAAGGTCATGAGCCAATTTTAGGTGACTACATGAAGGAATTTGGTCCCAAAAACATGCCTAAATGACATTTGATCGACCTAGTTTGGTTGGTCATGGAAAAGTACTTGTTGACAATGATCCTTGATATATTAGACCGATAGAGTCATGGGAATCCTTAAGTTAGTGGGGTATGCGCCCTAAGGAGACCTCCAGATTATAAAGAAGTTGGCTCTTCTCTTTGTTGTGAGATGGGGGTTAGAAAGATGAAACAAAACCTTAATTTAAAAGGGGGCGATGCACCAAAAATAGCCTCCTAGGAGATCAATCAAGACCACAACTGTCTGAAAAGGGAAACGGTGAACAACTAAAAAGGGTGGTCAAAATGCACCACAGGTCAGAAAGACTCACGTGAAACACTACTTCAAACTACTTAAGCATAGCTTCAAAGATAGTAACAACATTGGAAGATGCACAGTTTCTACGTGAGGATAAAGGCGATCAGAGACAATAAAGATACACAAATGATGAATAGAAAACACCACAAGACATATATATTACTCTAACAATTGTGCATAAGTATTACATTTAGAAAAGAGGCAAGCTTGTTGTTACAAAACCCAAGAAGAAAGCTAGAGCTTCAAGATCTCTGTTTTTTACAAAAGAGGGACTTGAGACAGAGAAGAGCATCGAATGATTCCTAGAATCTATCTCTAACTACTTCTATCTATATTATACATCTTTAACCATATCTATATATAGGAAGGGGAAGAGAAGATAAGAAGCCTTCCTACACTCCTTTCAACTGCTTTTAATTATGACCAATGGAGCGAAGTGACAGGAAAATATTTTTAAGATCTCTCTCACACTTCCATTATCTGCCCCTTCTAAAAGGTGAGAGCCATGCCTATTTAATGCATCTTTACTATCCTGCAACCAACTCCCTTAAAATGGACTTGCCTTTTGAGGAACATCCCTTCGGCTCTTTATTACATGACCAAATATTTTGATCTTTTGTGCATTGGTTTCTAGCCTCATGACCCAAATGGCATGTATTTTTTCACTATACTAAAATGACCCTTTGAATGTAGATGAATAACTTGAGTCTTTGTAGGTTGGCATTCTTCACATGGGGACTATGCATTAACTCGACTACTGAAATGACGGCTATATGACTCTTTACCTCCTAATCTTTTTAAAAAAAATCTTGAGCATTAAATATTTCAGATGAGTCTTGTAATCACTCATATGTGATACATGGCTTGTCACCCCTTTTGGTCCTGGCTTGAAACTGAAGTCTACTTATTGTGAGACCCACGTGGGAAGCCCTCACATCTTTAGGATTTTGCTGCCCTTCTTGGTTCTGGGAAGTGCGTAGTGCCAACACTTGGCACCAACCATGGGTACACTGTTTGTTCCTTTGGGGAGTGAAAAGACCCCACCATGTGTAACGTCACAACCCCTTTCGAGGTGGGACCCCTTTTGTTAGTTACACGTGGAAACCCTGCGGGCTTCCGAGACCTTGCCCCCTTCTTTTGACTCTTGAAGTTGTGACGGTTGGACACTTGGCATCGTCCGCGAGCCTGCTCTGCGTCCATTGTGTTTTGGCAAAGTCCCATCTTCGAATAGGCTTTGAAAATGCCAGAATCTTCTTGTCTGTAAATTTTTAGATAACAGTTTGGCGACTCACTGGGACCATTAGCAATTTGCTAAATGGAAATAACCCACAATCTCTCGTTATTAATTTGGTCTGGAACTATGCTTTGAAGTCACTATGAATCGGTGCACTTTTGATATTTTTGAGGAGGATGCTAACTAAATTTTACTTCTTCCTACCTCAATAACAAGACTTCTGTAATTTATATTTTTGTGAGAGTAGAAAATTGAAAAGACATCAACTATAATTTTTAGTGCATTTTCTTGAAGTGAAGCTTGCAACTGCCTCAGCCAAGTGTGAAATCAGTCGGAGTCTTCCTAATCTGGTGCTTCTTAAAGGAGTAATATAAGTGTAGGCCTATACAAAAGACAAAACATACATGCCTCAATTGAGTCATGCAAAGTGTGCGCAAGCACTTATTTTGTTGAAAGAAATCTACTCCTACTCCTAATCTAATTGGTTTGACATAAGCTAAATAAAACCTAAAACATGAAAGGAAAAATAGCTTCCTTTTCTTATGAAATGAGGCCATTCGATTAATTTAGCTATTGATATGACCTGTAACGAGAGTGAAAAATTACCTTTCACTCTTTCACCTGTGGTGTCAAAAAACAGAATGAACCCCTCCTTTAGACATTCCTTACTTGGTTGGAGGAGTTGTTGCTGACCCTCGGGGTCTTGCAAATCATCCTCATGCCCTGAAGTGAGCATGACTGGTACTGAGTCTTCCCTTGGTCTTGAGGAGGACCTTTCTTTGGTGGGAGTTCGATCTGACTCTTTGCTTCTACATGTGGCTCTGGATCGTATCTTTTGGAACGAGGCTTCCTTACAGGTTTCTCTGGCAGGTGTCATCCCTAGCAGCTTCGTCGGTGAATCCAGCCTCTTTGATTGAAAGCAAGAAGCTCTCAATAATTCTTTCTTCTAGAGTCCTAGGATTAATCCCACGGGGGCTATTATGAGTGGAAGGTTGCCTTTGTTGTGGGGGTGATGAAGTGGCGAAGTCTATTATTTCTATAAGCCCTTCTTCATCGAGCCATCCCCCCAAATTTGATAAGCACTCGAGCTTATCTTCTTCCTCCTCTGTCAAAGATTTATGATTTTGTATGATGGTTTTTGAGTCTGCAAATTTTCCATCATATGTGGCTTCATCTTGCAGTATGAAGCCCGTTGATGAAAACTTTTCCTGTGGAGCTCCTTTATGGGGAGGAAAAATAGAGGCAACCTCTGCATCCTTTCTTCTATTCAGCTGGGATACAAACCTCTTGAGCCCGTATCACTTCTCACCATATGCTCCTCTTCTTTTGGATTTGGAGCCATTGCTTGTTGGTGTGGGGGGTATAGCTACTCGAAGAGAGGGGGAAAGTGGAATGGGTGGCTTGGAAATGGACAAAGGGATGATCCCTTGGTGGTAATGAAGTCATGCTTGCATGACTCCATAGGATGAAGAGAAATGGAAGACGTGGAAAGAAAGATGAGTGGAAATGGATGAGAGGGAGGTCTGTGAGCCTTTGTAATGATTTTTCTAGACCATGTGGAGTTGTTGGATATGCTCCTGCAACTATCTTCATTGAAGCTTGAATTTTACCAAGAATAGACTGAGCTGATAACATGATAAAATATCACTCTGAGTTGTCCCACCGGGCATGCCAGGAAAACTGTTGATGATCATCCTTGACATATCAGACCATCAGAGTCATGGGAATCCTTAGGTTAGTGGGACATGTGCCCTAAGGAGACCTCCAGATTATAAAGAAGTTGACTCTTTCTTTGCAGTGTGAGATGAGGGTTAGAAAGAAAACAAAACCTTAATTTAAAAGGGGGCGATGCGCCAAACGGGCCTCCAAGAGATCAATCAAGACCACAACTGTCTGAAAAGGGAAACGGTGAACAACTGAAAAGGGTGGTCGAAATGCACCACAAGTCAGAAAAGACTCACACGGAACACTACTTCAAACTACTTAAGCATAGCTTCAAAGATAGTAACAACATTGGAAGATGCACACAGTTTCTACGTGAGGATAAAGGCGATCAGAGACAATAAAGATACACAAATGATGAACAGAAAACACCACAAGACATATATATTACTCCAACAATTGTGCACAATATTACATTTAGAAAAGAGGAAAGCTTGTTGTTACAAAACCCAAGAAGAAAGCTAGAGCTTCAAGATCTCTATTTTTTACAAAAGAGGGACTTGAGACAGAGAAGAGCATCAACTGATTCCTAGAATTATCTCTAACTACTTCTATCTATATTATACATCTTCAACCATATCTATATATAGGAGGGGGAAGAGAAGATAAGAAGCCTTCCTACACTCCTTTCAACTGCTTTTAATTATGACCAATGGAGTGAAGTGACAGGAAAATATTTTTAAGATCTCTCTCACACTTCCATTATCTGCCCCTTCTAAAAGGTGAGAGCCATGCCTATTTAATGCATCTTTACTATCTTACAACTGACTCCCTTAAAATGGAATCGCCTTTTGAGGAACATCCCTTCGGCTCTTTATTACATGACCAGATATTTTGATCTTTTGTGCATTGGTTTCCAGCCTCATGACCCAAATGGCGCGTATTTTGTCACTATACTGAAACAACCCTTTGAATGTAGATGAATAACTTGAGTCTTTGTAGGTTGGCATTCTTCACATGGGACTATGCATTAACTCACTACTGAAATGACGGCTATATGACTCTTTACCTCCAATATTTTAAAAAAAAAATCTTGAGCATTAAATCTTTTAGATGAGTCTTGTAATCACTCATACGTGATACATGGCTTGTCACCCCTTTTGGGTCTTGCTTGAAACTGAAATCTACTTATTGTGAGACCCACGTGGGAAGCCCTCGCATCTTTAGGATTTTTGTTGCCCTTCTTGGTTCTGGGAATGCGCAGTGCTGACACTTGGCACCAACCGTGGGTATACTGTTTGTTCCTTTGGGGAGTGAAAAGACCCCACCGTGTGTAACATCACAACCCCTTTCGGGGTGGGACCCCTTTTTGTTAGTTACACGTGGAAACCCTGCGGGCTTTTGAGACCTTGCCCCCTTCTTTTGACTCTTGAAGTTGCGACGGTTGGACACTTGGCATCATCTGTGATCCTGCTCTACATCCTTTGTTTTGGTGAAGTCCCGTCTTTGAATAGGATTTGAAAACACTAGAATCTTCTTGTCTATAGATTTTTAGATAATAGTACTCATCACGATATAACTCCCTCTAAAATTTTAAGATAATTTGACAGTCGGATCAAAATTTATGGCCTCCGAAAGTTATGCTCTTGCATCAGTCTCTCCTAGTTGAAAATAATTATGCTCATACGCGTTTAGTTGATTGAATTCATCCAAGTTTTCACTGGTGATATTCTTCAAATTCCACTCAAGAATCCAAGAGTTTTCTTCTTACTGCAAACCTTCCCACTGTACCAAATATCTGTTGTAGCTCCCATGCCTAGTAGTGATAATATTTTTGTCCAAGATATGCAACACCCTCTCCTCTTTCTTCTTCAGCATATGTTGATCTAGTTCACTTCTTATTCCTCAAAATTTTCCTCATGACCTTGAAACTAAAAAAGTTAGATACATTCAAAACTGGCAAAATAGCAAATTATTTAGGTAGCTCCACCTTATAGGTATTATCACTCATTTTCTTTAGAAGCCTACATGGCCCAATCTTCTTATACTTTATTTTAACATATTTTCCATTCGGAAAACTCTCCTTCCTAAGATGAACCATCATTAGATTTCTTCAATAGCGTTCACTGTCATGTTTGCATCCATAAGTGCTTTATATCTTGCATTAACCTACTTCTCTCTCACTTCTTCTTACAATTTTAGTATGTGCTCTGCAAATGCTCCTACATCATCACTGATTTTATCTTGACCTAGTAGCTCAATAATTTCCAACACTCCCTTGGGGTTCTTACTATAGGCAATATGGAAAGGAGACCTTCATGTCAACATGTTTACCAAGCTATTGTAAGAAAAAATTGCACGTGGTAACGCAAAATCCTATTGTTTCATCTCTTCTCCAACTATGCATCATAGAAGATTGCCCAAGTTTCTGTTTAAAATTTTTGTTATTAAGTCAGTCTAGGGGTGATATGCACTAATAAACTGTAGTTATGTCCCCATTATCTTCTATAAAGTCTTCTAAAAGTGACTCAAATTTTTTGTCCCGATCTAAAGTGATCATTCTTGGAACTCCATGTAAGCTAACCACTTCCAAAAAAAAACTACAACTCTAGAAGCATCATTAGTTTTTCTACAAGCAATGAAATGTGCCTTTTTATAAAATCTATCTACCACAAAAAAATATTTAATCATTTCCTCATTGTGCGTTAGGAAGTCCCACCATGAAATACATACTCAAATCAACCCATGGCCATGTAGGGGATCAATAACGACATGTGTGCATGAACCTTAGCCATATGGCACACTATAAATCTTGCTACAATCCTACTTATGCCTCTCTTTACCTTTGGCCAATAATACTTCTCCATCATAGGAAAAATTTCCTTACTTACATTGAAGTGTCTAGCCAAACCCCCATTGTTCAATTCTCTTATAATGTTTTCTCTCATTGAACCAATAAAGAGGCACAACTACTTTCCCATGAATAAATAGGCATCTTGCATAAAATAATCACAAGGACCACTACCCACTATAGGGTCATTACAATGTCTCACAATATCACAAAATTATGGATTACTTTCATAAATCTCCTTAACTATGTCAAACCCTACTACTTCATTTTCAATTGTTATCAACAAGGATAAATGTCTACTCAAGGAATCAACAACTTGATTCTACTTACCTGTTTATGAGTCAAGACAAAAAATATATTATTACAAATATGAAACCCCAATTTCCATGCCTACTATATAGTTTCTTTTTTGTGTTCACATACCTCGATGCTTCATGGTCAGTAAAGAGTAAAAATTCCTTAGTTACCAGGTAATGTCTCCAATGTCTTAAATGCTTGAACAATATCATAAAATTCCACATCATAAGTAGAGTACTTCCTCTTGACCTCATTCAAATTTTCATTAAATAATTCTACAAGTAATACTTCTTGACTCAATACAACTCCAATCCCCACATGTGAGGCATCACACACAATTGCAAATACCTTGCTAAAATTTGGAAATACCAAAACAAATTCCTCTAACACTTTTTTCTTCAGCAATTCAAAACTATATGTTGCTACCTTTGTCCATACAAACTCCTTTCCCTTCGTGCACTTCATTATGTGTGCGACAATTGCTACTATAATTCTTGGTGAACTTCATATAAACATTTTATAAGCCATGACAATTGCAAACCTCTTTCATATTCTTTAGAATAGGCCATTCCAAAATTGTATTCAATTTTTCCTCATCCATCCTCACCCCATCCCATGTTATGATGAAACCCCAAGAAAACTATACTTTTACGAAGAAATGTACACTTATTTAAATTTGCATACAAATTATATTTGCGTAACAATTCTAACACGAATTTCAAATGCAATAAGTGTTCCTCCATTTTCCTAGTGAATATGAAAATATTTTCAAAATAGACAACCACAAACCTACCATTGTATTCTCACAGTACTCTATTCATCAACCTCATGAATATACTAGGTGCATTAAATAACTTGAATGACATTGCCATCCACTCGTACAACCCATCTCTTATTTTGAAAGTTGCTTTCCATTCATTCCCTTCAAGGATTTAGATTTGGTAGTACCCATTATGCAAGTCAATCATACTAAACTATCGGGATCCCATTAGCACATCCATTATATCATCCAATCTTGAAATTGGGGAACCAATACTTAATTGCGATTTTATTTATTTCCCTACTATCCACACACATTATTCATTCTCCATCATTTTTGGGATTCAACCATGTTAGAGTCGCACATGGAATCATGCTTTCTCTAACTAACCCCTTATTTATCAAGTTTGTCACTTACCTGTTCAACTCCTCACTATGTTTTAGGATCAGCTAATAGGCTACCTAATTCAGAACGACTGATCTTGGGATCAAACAAATATGGTTCTATATATCCCTCTTCAGAGATAACCCATATGGAATGACACTAGTGTATTTTACTAGTACCTTTGTTGTTGTTTCTGGTATACCAAATGCCTATGTTTCTACCTTCTTTACTGTCAATGCATAACACCAACCAACTTCTTTCATTTTTTGCAACAAACTCCTTTGTAGCCAACAAGCCCTCACTCTTCTGTTGTTCCCTTAAGAGTAACAAGACCACCTTTACACCGTCTTTCCAAAAAAATAAGTATTTTTCCCTCCATCATGGGTAACCTTGTTGTCATATTGCCAAGGCCTCCTTAGTAATATATAGCACACGTCCATTGGGATAACATCACAAACACACCTTGTCCTTATAGGTATTCTCATTTGAAAATTTAATTATGCATCTTTTATCTATGGTTACCTCCTTCTCTATCTTAAACCATGATATGGATATGGATATGGGTACTTCTCACATTTTAGACTCAGTTTATCAACCATCATTGTTGAGATCATATTTTCACAACTACCATTTACGTATGTTCCCGACATAGGTGCATTTTGTTGGAAAGATATTTTTTCGCTGCCACGAATCATCGCCAACACTATCTTATGTTTTGTGATTCCTCAAGACGATCATCATCCTCCTTATCACAAGGATTTCAACCAAGTATGCTACAACCTTTGTTTCTTGTTCTTGTTCTTCAGCTTCAACTAGGTTTACTCGCATTTGTTCCGCTTGCCATGCCTCATGTGTAGGATAGTGCAAATACTCAAAATATTTTTTCCCTTCTTCACCACATCGATAACATGTCTACTACCTTTCTGTGGCTATTCCAACCCTCTTACTTTTTTGGTAGCTACCATGACCTTGACCATATTTTTCCTGCCCTTCTACATTAGAGGATTCACCTTTTGGGGAATCAAATCTACATCTCTATTTAAATGGAGATGATGATGGCCCTCTCTTCACTCCTCTTCTAAAATTACTCCTTTTGTACTTTTATTCTGCATTGAATGCGAGATGATAGGCATTATCTAGGCTATGGATCTGAAGCATACTCAACTCATCTTGTATGGTATAACTCAATCTATTTACATACCTTGTAGCCTTCTATGCTTCAAAATCTCATGTTCCACCCAGATTGATAGATTGTAGACTTCATTGGTATACTCTTCAATGTTGTGATACTTTTGTCTTAGGTTTTGAAACCTTCTAAATAATGTCTGGGCATAATCTACAAGAAGAAAAATTTCTTTCTACTTCACCATTTTATCGTAGTTTTGGATCTTTTCCTTTCCTTTCCTTTGTCTTTTGTTTTGTAGGTGATCCCAACCGATCAATGCATGTCTAAAAAACTTAGTGCATGTAAACTTAACCTTCTTCTCCTCTGACAAGGTTTTCAACTCAAAGAATTTTTCCATGCGATTCAGCGAGTCGATCAACTCTTGTTGTAACCCTATTTTATAATTAGGAACATTAATCTTGATCCCATCATTCTTTCCCTCCAAATCTTAGATTAGTTTCTCCTCAAATGGCCTCTCATTCAATGGCTCTTCATCTCTCTCATTTCCTTCTTCATTTCCTCCTTCATTCCTTAATGAAGTTAATTCTCTAGTATCACTGTCTAGGTTTGTGTCCCCATCTGCATGTCTCCATCTAAGGCGGGTAACTTATCCCATGAGCTCAACAACTTGTCTCTGTAGCTCCTACATATGCCTATTCATCTAGACATAACCTCCTCCCCCACATCTAGTCATGTTTATATAAAACTGAGGTAAAAAATCAGATGAATAAATATAATAAATATTACCTCCATTGTTCCCACAAAATCCAAATCCTGCTCAGATACAAATTGATGTGGATCCAACTCCAAGAGATCGAAGTGCCTCCAAAATACACACAAGTTTCCAAAACACAAAAAACTTCAAAATAACTTCTTTCTCATTATTGAATCCACTCTACCCCATCCCTAACATTGCAATCCACTTTTTATTTCCCACCAACTCTAAAAAATCCATAAAACACAAAAAAAATGCTAAAACCAAAACACCTCAGACGGGCCCCAAATTATGTCTACATGAAATATCTCCATAAATGAAGGATTATGCCAACTTTCAGTTCATTCGATAAAGTGGACGAAAAGATATCTAAACTTGAAGTTCTAGACAATCCTAAAAAAAGGTCCCAATCCAATTTTAGATGACTAGATGAAGGAAATTGGGCCCGAAACATGCCCAAATGACATCCAATTGACCTGGGTGAATTGGTCATGCCAAAGTATTCATCACGATATAACTCACTGTAAAATTTCAAGATGATAAGATAGTAGGATCAAAAGTTATGATCTCTGAAAGTTATGCTCTAGCGTCATAGAAACCCTAATTAACACCTGACTAACTCATGAATGACTTAACCCTTTACTAACTTGAGAAACCAAAAATATAAATAAATGCTAACTTCACACACACACACACACACACACACACACACACACACCACACACACACACACACACACACACACACCACACACACACACACACACACACACACACACGCACACACGCACACGCACACACGCACACGCACACACACACACGCACACGCACGCGCACGCACGCACGCGCGCGCGCGCGCACGCACACACGCACGCACGCACACGCACGCACGCACGCACGCACGCACGCACGCACGCACGCACGCACGCACGCACGCACGCACGCACGCGCGCGCGTCTTTTGGCAGTAAATAAGAACTATAAGATGGAGAATGATAAAGTAAAAGATGATAACATGTTAGTTGAAAAATAGCTTGTTAGTTGAACTCATCTTCTTGGTAGATACTAATACCCTACCCTAATTATTGAATAATAATCTCGAAGTGTAAGCTCTATTAAACCTTGGTACCTCTTAAACTTTTAATGAATAATTTGCTAGAAAAAAAGGAAAATAAGATTATTTATATCTTATATTGAGAAATGGTAAGAAGAAAACATGTGTGTGTATAATATATATGTATATAAACATATACTTATATGTATATGTACATATATACATACAATATATATGTATATACATATATGTGCATGTGTATATATACATATACATATACACATACACATGCGTATATACATGTATACATATACATACATACATATATATATATATATATATATATATATATATATATATGTATATGTATACATACATATGTATACACAATTAGAGAATCCTATAATATTTCATCTTTAGATATATATACAAAATAAAATATTTAATCATGCAGTTCTTAATGTTTTACAAATGTACAAAATGTACATCACTACAATCGGATGCCAATTTTCCCTGATTTTAGCACTCATATAATAAATATATGCATAGTTCTATAAGGAATAGTCCATTCCATACACACACAGACATATGGGTATCTAACTATGTATACACCCATACAAATATCCTATCATATGTATCCATGTATGTACACATAGCACACATACACACATGAATGTGTGTACACCTGGATAAGGATTCATAACCGTTTCTGTCAGTATCATCGAACATGACCAATGATGTTTACTAGAAATTTCAATCGTGCACTACTTCATGGACTGAACAAATGAAGTACAAGTATCTTCATGATACACATCACACACCTCACGATGTTGAAGGAAGAGGTAAGGGAAATTTTGGTAATCCACCTTCATATTGGAGATACACCAAGAGGTTACTCATAAGACAGATTCTATTAGGAGGTCAGTACATGGTATAGTATTGTCCTCATACCATACTACATATAGACTAGAGAGAATGAATGCCATCAACTGATCTACCCACAATATTTGGGTATACATTAACCATTTAATGTCAAACTCCTTAATTTATACATGTCATCCTTACTTAAGTCAAAAATACATTCTTTTAATAGATCTTGAACACTTGCAAACACCAAAGGACAAAATTATTCAGATCATAATAATGAAAAATCACCATGGAGCACATAAAAATATTATAGTGTGTAAGGTACGTAAAAAGCATGATCAAATTAAGTGATAAACCTTTAATAACTTCGATTTTAATTTCCATATTTGACAAAAAAAAAAATAGAAAAAACTATTGCTCCTCAAGAAAAGACGAATGACCAGTGCATACTATGCAAAAGAATTAGCAATCTCCTACCTTATGTCATCCCATGCCACCTATACAACATCATGTGTTTAATATCACAAACCTTTGAAAATTTAACCAATCAATACATAACAACCAAAAACCTACAAAATGACTCCTTATATTCCCATGTACGAATCATCATGCACACGGAATGTCAAATACATTATTTACCATTATCTTGGGTATTTTACTAGTTTTGTACCTACAAAATTGTTGATTTTGTGTTGGGAGTGCTTTTTCCCCCAAACTTGAGTCCCTCGAATTTTACTCCTTTTTTGTTGGCTTTTCATGTGTGTTTTGTGCTAGGTTGTGTGCCAATAATATCCTAGTTTAAATTCATGAATTCTTTAAAGATATAAGTGTATTAAGGGACACATAATAATTACAAGTGAATGATATTGAAGTTATAAGAGTTGAGAATATATATTTTTTCTAACTCATTTGTGTACCAAAAATATCAAGCATTTAGAGAGCATCAAACATTTACTTCGTACATCCATTTAAAAAATAAGAGTCCGGACAATTGTTTATAGGTTAGATTGCTTGTTATCTTAGATTGATTGTTGATTTCAAGATTGTTTCCTCAAATGGCTTCTTATTGAGATAGGCTCCCTAATCCTAACCCTTTTTATTGTTTTACAAATTGCTAATGTCAGATTAGGGCCGCTTAGAGGAAGGCGAAGAGTTTCCTAGCAATTTGCAACAAATTTTGAAAAATAAGTTACGTTTAAAAAGTTTAGAAGCGTATGATTAAGGCCATCAAGTTATTTTAGCGATCATAGATGGATGTCAATTTTGTACTATACAAATCTTGACATATTAGTCTAATATAATACAATTTTGGCCCTTTGGAAAAATATTATTAGACAACATTAAATTTTTTAGATTCCGTTCGTCTCACTTCCTGAACCTATTTTCTATTGTTTGTTTTTTCTAATTATCCCTTAATTCATAATAATTTAATATTCTTCTTAAAAAAACCTTCTCTACACTTTTAAATTATTTTAAAATATCTCTTTCTACAATTAAGTATGATTACACTAGTAAATCTAAAACACAAAACACACTGTATGTTGTTAGTGTAATACATGATAAAAGGAAAACCCACTTTCTAATAGTAGGGTTGTTAAATATACCAGAGAGAATCAAGGTGAACTACATGAACTAATTAATCATTATATACATTTTAAAACTATTATAAATGCAAGGTGTGCCAAAACTTATTTTTACAGTAGTATAAGTGAACACAAATCCTAATTCAAGATATAGTTAAATAACAAATAACAAACAATTACTCTACCCAAAAAAATACTAATTTCTTTAAATTAAATCAAAACTCATTTAAATTCATTATAATTTTTTTTTACTCTCGATAATTTTGTATTTCAAATAGTTTCCCCCTCTAGTCTTGGAGATTCTTACATAGTGAACTCCACAATAATGCAACATAATATTATAATAATAATTAACACGAGCAAAAGAAAGTCATTATTAGCTATAACTAACGAAACTAGATTTCATGTTCTATCTTATGGCAGAAATCCTGTTACATGACATACATATTCACGTTTCTTGACAGATACACGTATTTGAATCCAGCAACTCCATGAAAGCTAATTTACAGGCCCGTAAGCCATTATTTGTTTGGTTATATCGCTGACATGAATCCGCCATAATAATAATGCGCAGGATTTGAGATGACACCGGTGGAAATGGGATAAAAGAAAAATGAACCAATCCCTTCCAAAATTCAATTTTTCTTGTTATCCTTGGGCTTATTTATAAGGAAAAGACGAGGGTTTGCTCCAGTGTGAATACAGAGAAAGGGAAGGTAGAAAAAGACGCAGACGACGTGATTCGCACGGCGAGGAAGGAGCCTCGAAACTTCATTAAAGTCGCAACTTGTGCCGCAAGTCAGTTTGAAGTCGGTGTCAGGCCAATTATTTCTACAGCACCTGCTCTAAATTGCGGCACTTTCTTGCGTGTCTCTGAGTGTGCAACAGATAAATATAGACTATAATGAGTGCTGACGCTCTTTTGCCGACCCCCCTTGTTTTTGTACTATTGTGTTTGACGTAGTGTTTTTGTACTTTTCTTCTAAATAATGTTTTGAGTGGGCATTCTTTTAAAGATAAAAGATTTTCTAAGAGTTTTAGAAGCATTCTAAGATGTATTATAGAGACAAATGTTGGTTTTAGAGAATATATATAAAATACATATTACACATTTTTTATACACCACTAGTTAATTTACTCACTTATGGATATTTCTAATGAAGACGCTTCATGAGTGTACTCACTTATGGATATCTCTTCAACAAAGAAAATATTACTACAATATGTATTCTACATTTCTGTTGATATATTTTGTGCATGAAGCTTCATATGGTATCATTTGGTATCAAAGCTATTTCTAAGGTTGTTTTTGTAGCAGCACCAAGGATTCAATGCTTAAGGCGAATTTTCATTAAACGATCTCACCTTGCCTATCAACGCCTCAATAATCACAAAGTGGTAACAAAAGTAGATGTACCAAGCATATCCCCCCATATTTTTGTTATATTGTATTAGCATTTTAAGATAGAAATATTGACACATGTCAAGTGCTAATATCCTCAATGATATTTCATTTTTGGCTAAGCATGCATAATCCAATTTGAAGTGAGGTGGGATTCGACCTATCATTACTAGCTTCAAGACATCTATATACGACTTTGAGCTTGGACATGTACATTTAGATATAGTAGAACACCCTATATTTTTCTAGAACTCAGACATGAGTAGTGTTTGTTCATTTGTAACCTATGTTGCACCGGTAATAAGTATTCTTTAGAAAGTAACTCACATAATACCTTAGATATGCAATAATGATCTCCAGGATCAATGCATCATTCGTAGTTAGCACTCTATAAATTTGAGACGATATTATCTATGAATGATCTATTAGTATACCCATGAGCCTATGAACTAGACACACCCTATAGTGAACCCTCCCTATTATAGCCCTAAGTAAATCTAGGAATCCTTGGAGTGTGAGTAATCCACCATCTTAACAATACTAATCATATTAAATTTAATCTGCATTTATTCTTAACAATCCAATAAACCCACTACATTTGATTTTCTTAGATATGAAAATTAATAGTGGTTTATTACTTTGATGTAATTAACCTTATTTTTACCAACATTTCCCTCTTAATTCATCATATTCATAGGATTAAACTATAAAGCATTTGGAACGCCTCAAAATTCCCACCCACACCTGGTTTAGCGAAGACATTTGTACACTAATATTGAATGGGCCAAAATTAAGTTGAATATTGTGTTGTTGAACATGCTTGCATGTGAATTTTTTGGCATTGAATCTTAATGTGTTTCATGCAATACTAGATTTCAAACAAGGTGTAAAACAACTTGGTTTTCATAATATAAGATTGTTGGTTGTTTCTATGGCATTCACTAATAATTTTTTAGGGGAAAGAGACATGTTTTCCCCGGGTCAAAGCATATAACTGTGTCCCACTTTTTTTTCACTTTTTGTACCTTCAGCAAAATATGTTTCAAACAAAAAAAAATACCAAACACATAAAATGATCATACATGTATTTTTAAGAGCTTAAATATAGTAAGTCGCAAGGCATCAAGAATTACCTGATTTTTAAAAGTTTTTATAGTATTTTAAAATATTTATTTACATGTCACATTTTAAAATATTTTTGGCCACCAAGTGGGACACACTTATATGCTTTTAACCCCTTTTTAGATTGTTGGCGCACAATTTACTTCACTTTTTTTGTGATGATGCAATTTGCATCTAAATATTACATTCCACTAAAATTGGCTTGGAATACCTCAAAAATAGTCACGATTAGTGCCCTGACATAATTTACACATTCTCTTTTGCATCAATGATATTAAATTGAGTCAAAGTGAGTTGTTATCCACCATTTTCGAGAAATTTTGTATTGGACATGACATGTACCATGTGGTGAACCAAATATTGATACTTTTGCATTAGATATGGGTATCAAAAGAGGTTTCCTTTTATTTCAAATTCATTTATCATATCTATTTCAAGAAATAAAATTGTAGGAGTTATAAGATAAATAGAAAGAGGAGTCTTCTACACAAATGATAAGATCATGTACTTGAGAATCGTAAGGTTGCATAGTGTTATATTATGAACAAACATGTGCTTTTCTTGAATTTTTTAGCAACATTTTTTTTAGATTTCTCATTATAAAAATATCGATGATGTGAGATTAAATTAATTACATTGAATATTAAGTTCATACATTGTTTATGGGAAATAATTTTTTTTTAACTATATTAGAAGCCTATAATGATCTTACCTTTCCCACATTGGAGCACATTCATTTTCATTATCGAGCATAAACTATTATATCTCTCCCTACCTTGGGGGAATTCTCTTATTAACAAGATTAGACTGGTATATCTTGTACCTTGGGGAAAAATCTTAGTTAGTTTTTTTATAGTTAAACAAGGGTTGACAAGACCCTTTTTCGTAAATGATTTTGACTAGAGCTATAAATTGAGTATACAATAATAACCTGCCACAACCAACATTACAATTGAGTAAATTCAACCATAATGACAATCTACCACCATCGGCACTACATTTAGAGAAGATTGGTCATCGTGAAACTTGCCACCATTAGCACAACATTCAAAGAGGAACGACCACCATGAGCGCTATAAACAAAATCTGACCGACATTACAATCAAAGACATTTAACCACAATGAAAACATGTAACCATTAACACTACATTCGGAGAAGATCAACCACCATGAAACCTGCCACCATCGGCAAAACATTCGAAGAGGAATGACCACCACGAGCGTTACAAAATTTATCCATCCACCAAAACCGACATGATCCAAACTAGCCATGATTGACACTTCACAGAAGAT
Organism: Taxus chinensis; assembly: GCA_019776745.2. Lineage (NCBI taxonomy): Eukaryota > Viridiplantae > Streptophyta > Pinopsida > Cupressales > Taxaceae > Taxus > Taxus chinensis. Next base: position 896,536,776 of record CM034146.1, read on the forward strand.
CGGCCACCACGAGCACTACAACTAAGAGCAATATGCCACAATTGGTGAGTATACCACCCCCAACAAGACTTGTTCCATAGAGGGATTTGAACTTGGGTGGTGCTGCATACAACTCCGACGTAACCAATCCACCCAACCCCCATCAACAAAATATTAGTTAGTTTTTATCGTACATTTTTATACCTTTCCCACCTTGGGGCATTATCCTATTGTGCTTTTAATATTTATATCCACCCCCTTGGGGCATGATTTTATTACTATGGTTAAATTGCTTATACTCAGTTTCTTATATAGGATATTTGTTTACATATTACATACATCCTTACAAAGTGATATCTTGATATATTTATATAACAATTAAAATTTCATGCCATACACATAGTTTACATAATCTCACACCTCAAGATGACACATATATGAACTACTTATTTTATCTTTAGTCTGTACACTCCAAGATGTTTTATCTTTTCCATAAATGAAGAAAACATAAGATGACAGACAAAATACCTCATTTAGTCTCATGTAAAAACACACTTATAATATTAGAATCATATTCTTGGTGTCATCGTGAGGTGCACTTAGTTAGAATTCGACTAAACGAATACTCTGAGACACATATTTATAAATGCATTCATACTAGTTTCATAAGAACCATGTATGTATTCATTCCTATATTATTTTTCTTTATTTCTTTTATTATATGCCTATATCAAGGGTAATTTTAAAGGCTAATATTTTCCATTCGGATAAAAGTAGTTTTTTGTCCATTTCAAAATGGATAATTGCACATAAAAAATTTGATTGATCAATTAGCCCAAAATTTATACAATTTCATAAATTTGTGCATGTAATCACCATACAAGATATAGTATACCCTATTTTGGGGTATAGTTTCACAATAATTACTACACATCTCTAGGTCTTATTCTCTTGGAAATTATATGAGACATGTATTACTTGGATATTTTCGCACATGTGAGCGCACACATGGACACACACATGTAGATGTGTGTGCACACACATGCACATGCAAACACATAAGCACATGCATAGGCACATACACAAGCACACACACATGCACACGAACATGTGCACACACACAACACGCGCACACACTCATGCACATGCACACACATGAATTTCCACAAAATTAAAGGGAAATTTGAATTTTTATTGACAAAGCGATAATAACAAAAATATTTGTTACTAGCTTACAAATTGTGATGCATTAATCTAACATGGCATTTATATATAATTTGAATGGATAGAGATTTTATGCTTGTGTTTAGCTAAACCCTATATTTTTATTCTTTGAGTCACTAATAAAAATTGTGAATTTAAATGGATATTCAAATTATCATTGATAGAAAATGCCACACAAGAAAGACTTGTTAATGAGTTTCTTAAATATCATGGCTAGGTGGTATTTTGAGGGCATTCCATATGTTAAGTCACAAGTTTGAATGTTGGTTTCTCAATAGATCTGAAACCGCAGGAGGGTGGCCAATCATTGTTAAACTTAACAAAAAAATACATGTCAACGAGTTTTTCCTTTCTACTGGTTTCCATGGATGGTTGATGTGAATGCTTAAAGTGGAAGCAATGTACCTTTAACCTAGATGATATAGTAAGAAACCTATTAAACTATGATCCTTATGTGAATGGGGACGATTCTATAATATAACCAAATCTCTTAATAACATAATGGTTGATTGGTTGTTGGATGAGTATGTTTTCTTTCTTAGGCTTCCCCTCTTCTTATTTATGGCTTCTTAATCCCAAAGAAACAATTGTTCAAATGAGATTAAATATGCTTTACTACCCAAGTGCCCGAGTCAGATATGCCTCTTTAGTTTGTCTCATATTTTCTTATATGTCTCCCCATTCAAAAAAATATCCCACATTAGTTAGAAGCGTTGGTTTGCAAAAACATATTTTACATATAAATTATTAGCTTAAAAATCACAATTAAATAGTCTTTTCAATTACTTCCAAATATTTGTATGGTGTCCAAACTCCTAGTCAATCCATTATTTATGTTATAAGTTTTGATTTATAGTGTTATATTTAGTCATATTTATTGTGTTACATTTAGTCTAACCTATTTACCCCTAGATTGTGGTTTGTGTAGTACATTTCTATGTCCAAACCACTCCCTACATATTGGAGTATTGATATTCTAATTATTTATTAGTAATTATTAATCTACTTTATATAAGTTGTAAATACATGTCTTACTACCCCAAGTCGGATATGCCTCTTCAACGCATCTTAGAATTACTTCTACGACTATAAAATCCCCATTCATTCATTGGGTGCACAAGTATGAAAACAATAATTTGATAGTATTTACGTATATCTTGATAATGATATACATAATTAATTATATACATAGTTTGAGATTATAAAAATAAACATAATTAAGTTAAAAAAATAAATTATGAACTACTTTAATAAGAGTGTATAATATTAAAAAGTGCGTGCTAGGAGAACTAAGGAAATTGATTTGAGGAAAAAAAGGTTTGGATCAAGCCACAAGAATTATGAGGCCACGATAGCAACATGATCGAAGGGTGAAAATTTCTATCTTATAAAGATGTCAATGAGTAGTAGAGTGCGTTGACATATATGCGACTCACTTTTCTTGCTCACCAATATCAAAGATTGATTCCACTTTAACAGTGTTTATTTAAGTAACATCACTCAACAACATCAACATGAGGTATGACACGAGTGGTGAGAAGAGGCTTGAGATGGTGGAGGGATTCAAGTTGTTCCAGTTGACCGTTTCCCTAGAATTTTCCTGTTGGATCCAACTCCTTCCATTCAGGTTTACATCGATATGCCTTAAGTATTTTGGCTCATGGTATCCCAATACAAGCTGTCACTTAATAACTATCGAGCTTCACAGGCTCATTCTCGTTGAAATATTTATGAGAGTTCATAGGCATACGTGCTTTTATCGGCTCAACGCATCCTTCTCACCCTTGGAAACATCTTGATGAATTTCATGTTGCTTCAACTCCAGTCTTCATATACTCGATGTTTCCTTGTGATCGTGGCTTCTTCATCCAAGTGTATTTTGCTTCTATTAGTTTACTTGATAGTCTATTTTCTGTTTAAACTCAATCTCTAATTGAACAGTCACACGATTCTATTAGTTATGCAATTTATGATATTGTGTTCTAGCTTAGGGTATGCAAAGCAAGTGGAGCATCAATAAAGGAAATATGAATGTGATGCTACAATTCAGGGTGAGCCAATTAGATATCACGAATGAACTTGAAGTGTGGAAAAAGTTTCTAGAGTAATATCTAATAATGGACTATACAATGTTTCTAGAAATCTTAGATCACAGTCCAAACATCAAGAAGCGAAATCTTGAGAATGTCTTTTCAACACTTCTAAAACACTTAAGAAAGTTTCAAAAATTCCATTAGTCCAATATTGAAGTCGCATAAGAGATGTGCAAAGAGGAAATTTCAAAACTTTGTGTGGTTACACATGAGTCATTCACCATTTATCGAAGAGAAATGGTCCCTATCACATCTTTGGTTAGCTACCAAAATTAAAAATAAAGCTATACGTATAGTATTGATGAACTAATTTGGGTAGAACTTGATACCAATGCCATATGACTTTAGCATAAGTTTTATATCCAATATCAAAACTCTGCTCTGTTATGTAGGAGTGAAGTTAATAAACTCCATGTGTTATAGCTCTATAAAGAACTATGAAGCATCCCATGTATGCTCAAGATATTTTGAAAAGGTGACCCGCTAAAGGTGTAGAGATGTAGAGGTGCTTTTATAGAATTCCTTATGAAGAAAAGGGTGTGTTGTGTAAATACGAGTGTGTACATAGTTGTATAACAAAATGTGTCACTACCCAATGTGTTATTGATGTGGAATATGTTGTGCTTGTAGTAATGTTTGAGTGATAAGGTGAGTTTTCCCCAACCATCAAGGTGTATCAATCCACAACTAATTTCAAAAATGTGTGGTCCTTTATGACATAATATCTAAGAACCAAAAATTATAAAAAGAGTGGTTTCTTATTTCATAATGACCAAAAGGATGAAGATCCAACCACTACTTAATTGTATAATTGATGTATGATTGTTTTGAAGGAAATAGATGCATGTTACATAGTGTATATTGTCTCTCTTTGAGAGGAATTTCTTTGTGGCTTGTATGGACGAGTCATGGGTTGTTCAAAATTTTGTGACTGTGAAGGCTACCACCAAGGTGTACATCTTATTTGAAACTATTATAGTGAATTTTTTTTGGGAATCCTACGTGTCTATTTGACTTTGATTTTCCATGGAACATGAATGCGAATCTTGCACCCACTAAAATAATGTATGAAGCATTGTTGGGATACTTGTATGAATTCTTCATCTCTTGTCACATCATGTAATTTCCGTTTGTTTCTAGAAAGGGATATGCCTCAAATAAAGGGTGGGATTACGAGAGCAGGAGGATAAACTCTATTGCCTTGCTATATATGCAGCCACATGTGCATATGCATATCTTGAAAAGGATTTGCACACTTACTTGTAGTTGCATGTACAACTGCGCAACAATGTTTGTCTCTTAGCACTCGTAATGTACCTTGAATTTATGACATGTTCTTGTTTTTATTTAAGTGTTATATGTACTCATTTTGATAGGTTTGATGATACGTAGCATTATTGGATTGCTAGATTTTTGTACCTGGAATAAATATCATTGGTCACCATGTTATGATATGAGCTGCTTACCACACTGAAAGTGACGGTTTTGAAGCTTGGATACTTGCATGGTTACTATACCGGTTATTGATATCATTAATTTACCTATCTTAATGGAAATTATTATTTACAATTATGAAGGATGAACAGTTGCTCACTGTTTAGTTATCTTGGCAGAGAACGTGTAATTAATGATTTACAATTATGCTTTATGTTTAATTTTTTTTTCATTCATATCATCGGTTGATCGAAACATTGAGCCAAGTGATCCACTTGTGTATTTGATCTTATAGACCTGGAGGCGGGGAAAATGGATTTCTAATTAAATTTAAGCCATTAATATGACAATGGGGTTAAGATTGTAATGAATCTGAACCCAATGTATATGGCCTTTGTTTGTTATAAGTAGCTTAGGGTTGAACTATTGGAAATTAATAGCTTGGCTTTGTTGGTTGTTGGTCGAATAACCATGCATGAAGTGAGTATATTTTGAAACCATTATCATGGCACTAGATCCAAATGGTTGACTTAGTTTATCATTATGGTGGCATGGATCTCACCACATTGAATGGAATTTACAATGTTTAAATAACTATATGTTTAGATCATTGGTAACTAAAAAAGGGATAGACAGTATACGATGGCTAACCTTAATGCTTGTATTATTTAAATAAGTTATTAGTTATGGTCAATTCGACCCTTGCAAATATTTGAATTGGGATTTCATTTGGTTTATCAAAAGTCTCATACTGCTCATAGTACTCACCATAAAATTTGGAGGGAAAGCAATGCAAAATTTAACTAGCCACAACATGGCACTGTGAGCAATAAATGACATTAATTATTTCAAAAACTACGAAGCTTCATCGAGAAGCTACCAATGTGTGCAAGATTTTGGGGGTTCATTTTTGGTTTGTTGTTTAACTTGAGCTCTTCGAGCTCTACATGCAAGAATGAGGCGAAGCGCTTTTTGTGCAAACCAATTTTTGAGCAAACCAATATATTGAAATCTAGGGCACAGATCGAAGTGAATTTTTTTGCTTCATCATTTTTAGATGACGTAAACAACCAGGTGATGGATTTTGCATGCACAATATGGAATTTTTTCAATGAACAAACCCTCATTTCCTAGCACCCGCAATTTAAAAATTTATTATCTTTTGTTCTAGAGACCGGATCGAGATGAAATTTCATACATGAGATAAAAAGCAAAACCCTACATCAAAAAAGTTCATTTCGCCAAAAACCGAGGTCCAAAACCCCACTTTCCAAAGATAGTAATCCTCCTACACAGGCACTTGTTATTTTTGGCAAGCATACACAAAAGGAAGTTTTGATAGAAACAATGTGCACAAAGGTGCTCTAGAGGAACATTCTCAGTGGTCGAATCCCAGAAAGGTGAAATTGCCATTTACTAAGAATAGTATCTTTCCTATACAGGCACTTTCTATTATTAGTAAGTCATCTAAAAAAATTAGTTTCAGTAGAAGGAGTCTACACAGGGGCAATCATAAAAGCTAACTTCACCAGTCGGGGTAAAGAAAGGTGAAATTTGACACTTACTAAAAATAGTAAGTTGTCTCTTTCAATGCAAGGAAGTGTTTTAGGAGTCGGGAAATTCAAGTTCAGAAGAGTGGGCATTCTTCACTGTCAGCCATGAAGCCTTCATCAATGTTTGGGGCTCACCTTCTTGGTGTGTACAGATTGTCTACAAATTGTCAATGATGGAGGTGGGCTTGGAATAAGGCACAAGGAGTGATGCATGCATGACAAGTGAAAGGAAACTTACACACCATATGTAATTAAATTTAAATCGGTAAGAATTCCTCTCCTCTAGCCCCTAAAAATAATGTAATCTATGTTATCATCACAAGATGCAGTTAAGTTCTCACAATGCAAATCAACATATTATCTTTGGCCAATCACTATCACATTCTGCAAAACATTTAATAGTCATTGATTTTACCGGTCACTATAGTTATAGGAAGTCCCTTCATTTATAACAGCCTCACATGTTTAACATTTGACAAATGACCTTTACTTATCCCATCTCAATGCACTGTGACCAATTTTCATTATTCACAATAATCGTATCTCCCAGTGGATTGAATTTGTTTCGCATTTTGTGAAACATGCAATTTCCACAAATTAGTTTCATGACAAGTGTAATGCCACTCCTCTTTGACACTTATTTTACTATGATCTTGATTATCGTTGATTTGAGATGTCGACATTATGCTTATTATATTTTTATCAACATGTGATAGACTAATAGACATTTGGATTATTGATATGTTGTGATTCATATTTTGGATTGTGATATGCTAGATGACATTGGTGGATAATTCTATACACGTTGATTTACATTGTTATGATTTTATATTGACACGTTATATTCATGATGCATTGCCTATGTTTGGATGTTCGAAATGTATTGTGATCTCATGGATGTTAGAAAAATGGTAGAACCAAATTATTTTGATATGGTTAATAGATGATAGAATTGCTTAATTTTGATGATGACTATTGATTTCTATGTATGTGTTATTTCTTGATGTTATTGTTATGGTCGTGAGGCCAAAGAAGTATTATTATTTGTGATTGCATGAAAACTATATCACTATACACCGAAAGGGGATAGTGGACTAACCCTAGAAGAATGTTGGGTGTTTGCGACATGACCAATTTGACAACTTGTCTATGTATATGTTGTGTAATTGTTATACTTGGTTAGGAGGTTTCCCATGGGGGGTGACCTCATGTGTGTGGCCATGGGTTGTGATGTTTTTTATTCCTTTTAATTTTTGTGTATTTATTTTGTGGTGCATATATCTAATTAATTGTAAAATCTAGTCACTTTATTAGTGCTTGTTAATATGCTTGTTAATTAGTTAATTTAACTTAATTGTAAACAAAAAGAAAGATGTGACAATTGGGTAATTAATAGAGTAGATGATCTTTGATTTATGCTTGATGTTGAATTAATTAATTGCATTTTAGAGGTGTGTACTCTTCCTTCTTTCCCAATCTCAAACTTTATCTTATAACCCACTTTTTGAGACTTGTGGGACAAGTTAACCTTGTCCCATACATCTCAAACTCATCTACCAACCATGCTTATGAAGTATGGAGCTAATTTTAGCCTTTTTAATGCATTTGTTGAGTTTAACAAAGTAAATAAAGTCACTTTTCTACATACCACATTTAATATGTCCTTGGAAGGTATGAAGTGCATGTCATAGCCTTACTTGTTCATTTAATTGCATTGGTCTTTGTGTGTTGACTTGTTGAGTGGGAATTGGGGAATGATGAAGTGGCATCCTACATGGAGCCACCTCATCATCCTCACCTCCAAATCTATTTATTGAGTGAATTTGGAGTAATTGGGGTTACTTGTCTCATTTTCTACACTTGCATTTTGGAACTTGGGATTGCATGCTTGGAGCTTTTGGAGTTGCATTTTGGGAATTTTCTTGGATTGAAGGTGCTTGAAGCTTGTTGTGTGAAGATTTTGGAAGCTAAATGGAGAGGTAGGATCTTCACTTATTGATTCTTCTTTTATATATGTATGTAGTAGTGAAATTTGTGATTTTTGAGTGTATGTTATGTGTATTGTGATTTTATTATGTTGGGATTGGGTAGATTTTGACCCTAAGAATGGCATGGGAGATGGAAAATGGGACCATTGGGGAGGGAAAAAGGGAGTTGTGATGCATGCATTTTGGAGGGAGTGTGATTAAGGTGTTCCACCTATGGGGAGAGAAAATGATATTGTGTGTGTGTGTGTGTGTGTTTGTTTGTTTTGTGATGTGCACATGGAGGCTATTGGGTGGAACCCCTATTTCACTTTGGAGGTAAAAGGAGGTGATTCCCATGTTTCCTTGCTCCTTTGGTTTGTTGTCAAGCCTATGTGTTTATTGGAAAATTGTAAATCTTGTTTGTGTGTGTTTATTTGAATGTGTTGCAAATTTGTGGATTGTATGTTTTGTGGAAGCAATTATTTTTGTGGAGTTGTCAAAGTTGCAAACACACCCTATTGTTCTATGGTTGGGGCTCGGGGGCAGACAAGGAGGACGACTTCTCCTCCTTATTGGAATAAAGGTTGGGTGGAGAGCATCGCCTACTCCCTTTTCTTTGTATTGTGATTCAAATTTGAGAAGATGAAATAGTGCATAGTTGAAGCTATGTGTTGGAGGGTGATCTTGATATAAAGACCCTTGTTTTTTTTAGCCCTATGGAAGAATCCTATTTCGTAAATTTGGCCATGTTGTGTCCACTCGGAGTGGAAGGCTTACAACTCTTGCATTTTAATGGAGTAGTTCCTTTTGAAATGTATTTATTAAACCTTGTATTAGCATAGTTGAAAGGACTTAGAAGTGGTATTGTAATTGAAATGAAGTTCTTTCAAATCTAGAATTTTATTTTAAAAAGATTGTATTATGTATTCATTTCAAAAGAATGGTGTTATGGTATGAAACGTATATGTTGGGTTCTCTTTTTTGTGTTGTTGGCAAACTTGTTTGGAAGAGATGAAAGAAGAAGTTCATTTAAATATGTTATGTATTCATTCTCTTCAAATTAGTATGTGAAAAAAAACAATGATTGGAATAGTTGTTATAATCAAATTTTACTCAATGTTGTAAAGGATATATTGGATAAATCTATATATGTTTTAATCAATAAAGGAAAGTGGTTGAGTTTTTATTCTTGTCTTCTCTAATTGTATACCTTGTACAAGTAGATCGAACTTTTATCATGTTTTCGTACACATTTACACAGAACACACACATTGCACACACAATTAGTTCTTGAATACATAAAGTATACATTAGGTATTCCCTCCTTGTGCTATCTATCATTGTATTAAACAATTTTAGTTACCAAAAGTATTGTTAATAAACAAAATGGAGGGTATTACAATTCCATGGGGCCAAGCATAGGTATGCATCTCCCCTTTTCAGTGGAAAAATAATACAAAAAAAATAATGGAGTTGAGGCCCCACCCCAATCCTTCTAATATAGCTGGAGTGGGGTGGGGGATGCGCCCCTTCATCTTCAACACTGCAAAAGATGAAATGTGCATAATGAATAGAATCTGCCATGGGTCAAAGAAAATTTAATCAAAAGGGAACTTTATCATATGCGGTTTTCTTATAGGTTTTAGTCTAACCATTAAGATCCAAGGGCTCTAATAGGTTTAACACGAAGGGTATGATATATATGATATCCTACAACTTTTAAGTAATTGGGAATATTATCCTGACATGGGTTTAAAATAAAAAAGGGTATTGTATTAGGTGAATAGGGCTACCCCTTTTATTATGGGCTAGGCTAATGTTGGAACCTTATACTGAGGTTTTACTATAAGGACAATTCAATAATTAAATAAATGATTTTGTGCTTGGATAAATTGAGTTGTTTTTTTAAGGGATTAATTGACCATTTTTAATAAAGTAATGGAACTTGGTAAGATTAATTATACCGCAAAATTAACTAGGGAATAAATTAATAATAATTAATTATTAATTTAATTCTGACTACCACAAGATTGTGTAGAAATTTTAATTGGGAATTAACTAAATCATGATTGATGTTTACCCTTGCAACCTTCTAAACAAAAAAAAAATCTGCAAAATTTTCCCCAATAATTTGATAGATTTGATGAGGTTTCTGAGCGTCGAAATTTTCCCCAATTAAAAAACGCAAGCGACTACTGACTATCTTGCAGTTGCACGAGTTGGCATACTGCCGCACTCAATGCACATCGGAAATCTACCCCCACCTACCCTTCGAATTGGACACATCAACAACTTAGCGTCCAAAAAAATAAAAGTGATCGTTGCATGTATCTACCATGCTTATTATTATCAAGAATTCACCAACTTTTCCTTATATGGTTGATTGGATCCCACAACTATAGGGTGTAATTAATATTAATATGCTGAACAAGTTCATAGATAATTTTTGTGATTGGCATGTCTATGTCATGCAAGTCTAAAAACCTATGCTTAAGAGAGGTTATCATATGTCATGAAAATTTATACGTGCTTTGTCAAGTACCCTGATTTGGTGTTTTGGTGTCAATTTACATTTACAAGTTAATTGACCCGAGATCAAATTATTTATTAAAAAAAATCATGATATTCTCTACATTATTTCTTGTTGCAAGCTTTGTTTAGTTCTATCGGATGTTAATCTTTGTTTTCTTCATTCATTGTTTTACTTGGTGCGGATTTGTTAGGTGTAGATTTTGGAAGCTGAAGAAAAACTTTATTATCTCCTCTTCCTGTTTCATTAAACCAAAAAAATATAGATGAACAAAACATTGGTTCATTTGGAATTTATCTAAAGCATGTTTGAAACATTTACTCTACTTAATCTCTAGGTGGTGGCAAGATACGAGTTTTGGAGCAGGGTATGGACATCTTTTACGATAAAATATATTTCACTCAAAATTACAAATTCAAATCACTCAGACTCCAAATAATTGTATTGTGGTTGTACTGTTTGGTTTTACTATGAAAGGTTGATGTGGTTTGGCTTTGTTAAGGTAAGTTTGATGATTTTAAGGTAATGCTTATCGATTAACTACTTTATTTTGGACAGTGTGTTGACTGTTATTATTACTTGACTTCAATACGAGTAATCTACTTTCCTTTGAAAAGACAAAGGAATGGTCTATTGTTTTTGAAGGATTATTTGTATTTGCTTAAAATATATTGACATCTATAAACTTAGCAAAAAGAAGACGTTATGATGTTAGGAAATATAAAGGAATGACTGGTTAAAAGAGATCAATGATTACTTTAGTGTTTTCCTGTACAACTAGGGTGTGTGGCAAACAAAGTTAATATATATTTTGGAAATTGGTGGTTTATATTCATGATCTTTTTTGAATCTAGTCATAATTACTAGACGATCATGTGTATAGTGAAATCTTAAAAATATATTGTTTCCTTTTTATATTAATAGTAAGAGAGAATAAGTGAAATGAGATAATAATATCCTTTATTTAGTTTTTGAAATTGCATGGATAGCTAGAATTTGATCATTGAAATATTTTAGTGCTATAATTTGTAAGGATGAGTTGGAAAACCTTTTCATACCAGTTCGGTTGGAACTGAACATGTATAATGGAATTCTGTACTTCATGCAGGTTGTTCAAATTTGTAGGTTGAAAGAGTAATGCCAAAATAGAATAAAATATCAGGTTACGACATAACTTACTTGACAATGTTTGGATATTGTAAAATATGATGAATGTATTGATTGACATTGATTTTATTTGAGGAATATCACAAGTGTACTAATTGAAGTGTTAAATACTAGTACATATGCTTAAGTTGTCCTATTTTAAAAGGATGTTGTAACTTACTACTCCTAATCATGATCATTATGTACTATTTCAGAAATGATGATTAATCCTCCATACTTGTGAATAAATATCGGGTTGATGTTTATAAAATGGTTCGATATTTATTTTGAGTTATATTGTTTCTAAATATTGAAATTAGTAGTAATGTCATAAATGTATGATTGTATGTACATATTGGAAAATGATGTGCTAAGAATTACCATGATTTGATTATATGATGACTAATGTATGACAAATAGACCTATATAACATAAGAAAATACAACCATGATCGTTAATGAACTAATTTCAATTGATAAGTTTAATAAGATAGTGTCAAACTTAACTGGACATAATATGATATATGAACAATGATTAATCATAAGTTTAATGATTAATCACTGTGAGAATGATGTCATTCAAACTATCGTTAAATTGACATGAAAGAGATAGTCATAATAGAATGATATCTTGCTAACAAATTGGGAAGATGATTATAACAATGATGTGTACGAAAAATAAGTTTGTGAACCTTAGGGACACAATTTGATGCGATAAATATATCGCTGCAAGACTTAGGGAAAATCTGTCATAAACTGAATTAACTATAAGATTTAATTAACAATTGGTTATGACATTCATAATTATTAGAAACTTGTCAAGCCAACTTTGGATGGCTTCTATAAATTAGGCAGTTGTCATTTCAATGACACAAGTCATTAAGTGAATACGACTATATGATAAGATATCCTAAGTTTTCCCTTTAAGGTCCATTAATTACGACTATCAGTAACTAGAAGAGAATTGTGTTACAAAGTTACTTCGCAAAGGGTCATTGGAATATGGTATCAAATGTTCTTATTTGACTTCGTAAAATAAATCAACCTAGTCACTGAATAATGGACATTGGTGATTATGCTTAAGTTGACCAAATTGTGAATCTTAACAACATAAGAATGGAAAAGAATCATGATACAATGAATGGAGATAATTGTGCGGTGAATGTAGGGACATGTTTCATATGGATTGTGTGCATTCACGAAACCCATGCTAGCTAGCGTGATGCCCTAAAAGTATGGCCGTAATATTGCAAATGATTGATTATATTGTCCATCACCACTTCTTCTTTTAAAATGTTTTATGCCTGGGAGGCTACACTAAGAAGATACACATTCTCTGTACCTCTAAAAAGGGTTATTTACTAAATGATCTATAATGGGTATATTGCACTTGTAATGAGTGTTTGAGGGGGATCGAGTAGGATCTGTAAACCCTTGCAATTGCACATGGTTATCATGGCTTGTCTAGTTGGATTCTAAACATTAATTAATGTATAGAGTTATTTTTCTATAAGTTATTAATCATCAAAGTCATCAAGATAATTAATAAGCACTAGAATAATTCAGTGGTGGTCTGTAAATGATGTCATTCATTTCAGTGTAAGATAACTTAAGGGAATTTATTGACTCTTAAATGATAGAATTTAATCATGTGCGTGTATTAAATTCATTAAAGGAATAAAATGGCACTTAAATGGGTTAGCATAATTTTTTTCCATTAGTTTTGATGAAGTAATATAAGTGGTGTAACATTTTGGTATCAGAGCTAAATGTTGCAGCTCTTTGACTTATTGGGTCCTTACAGCTAACTAAATATCTTGATTTTGTTAATTGAAAAACAAGGGATATATGAATGATGAACCATGGAGAATGAACCAGAGCTAAAATATGCTTTAGGTTTGGTGGTAAATAAGTTAGAGAAAAAAAATCTAACAGTCCTTTGTGACACATGAAAAGTGGAAGGCTACTTAGAGCAACTGATTAAGTGTGTGAAGATGATTAATTCAAGGTAAAACAACTTGAACTGATTGATAACAATAATCAAGAGGAGTTTCTTGAATTTCTTAACTATGTGGATGACAATAGATTTGGAACTTAAATCGAACATAAAATTGAGCCCAAAAAGGGTAGACGAAGTAGATAGGGGTGGACTATCTATTATGATAGTATTGTGCAGAAAATCCAAAAGACTATAATGAAAAATATACAATGAATTCAAACTCATTAAGAGATATAGTATAAAAAGAGCAATCAATTTTTCTTTACTTGAAATTTTAGGGAAAAGTGAAGGAAGGATATGTGGTAGGAAATGTCAACTGTCTGGAATGAAACCAACATGAAAGACTTGCTGCAATTTCCTAGAAAGAAGCAGAACAACACTGTGATGAAATAAAAAAGTCAGATAAAATGGAACAAGTAATTGCTAATGTGATGCCAGTTAAGTTAAGCTATCAAATTTTTGATGTTGTTTTAGTATAACATCTAGTTTGATTGAGTTCCTTGTATCAAGCCAATTAGTTGAAAACAAGAATGATAAATATGATTTTCCCTTACTCATATGAAATGAAATTTTGTTTAAAACTGGTAAACCTATGTTTTTTAATGTAACATTGACATTGTCTTAAAGATTCATCATGCAAAATTTGGAGATTAGAAGCGAGTTCCTTAAAGTACTTAAGATATAGTGAATTAATATTCGACTATTTCTAGCATAAATCAATGATTTTTGATGATATGGAAGATACACCAGTGCTTGGAAGCATGCAAAAACAACAATCCTAAATGGAAAAAGAAAGGAACAATTTGGGTGATATAAGTAACCATTAACAATAAATTTAGGATGAAGATATCCGAAAGGTGAAAACCATGGATGGCATGTTAGATAAAACCAGCCAGAAAAAGGTAAAGATCGATTGGGTGCATTTCAAATAAAAATGGGAATCACACAGAGCCAAAGGTATGGAAAGAACAAGTGGAGTAATGAAACAAAACAACTTAGGAGGACTTGTGGGAAAATGGAAAACAATGTTTTCCTTGTTGTTTTTGTGATATATAGCTTTTTTTTTACTATCTATATCATATATTAAATAATATTACTATGTTATGAATGTATTATAATGACAAAACTCAGGTCATATTCCTGGATTGTGTGACAATTTTTGCTAATTGGAAGGATGTTACAACCAATAAATTTGGTATTCAGACTTGGACAAAAATCTAGAAAATTGTTAGTTTTTGGATGAAAATGCTGAATGTTCTCCTTAGTGATCTAGATATAATCATGTGTTTGATTATTTTTGATTGTGATTAATGAGTACAAATCATCGGGACGATGATTCATTAAGGGGGGAAGTATGTAACATCCCACAACTTCTATTTGTTTCTCGAAAGGGATATGACACAAATGAAGGGAGGGATTAGGAGAGCTAGAGGATAAATTATGTTACATAGCTATATATGCAGTCACACATGCGTATACATATCTTGAAAAGGATTTGCACACTTACTTGTAGTTGCATGTACAACTGCGCAACAACGCTTATCACTCGACACTTGTAATGTACCTTGCATTTACGACATGTTCTTGTTTTTCTTTAAGTTTTGTATGTACTCACTTTAATAGGTATGATGATGTGTTGCATTATTGGACTGTTAGGTTGTTGTACCTGGGAAAAAAAAATTATTCACCTTTCTATGATGTGATACTTACCTTGTTAAATGTGATCAAGGAAATTAGATACTTACATGGATATTTTACCTGTAATTGATGTTATTACTTTTCCTGTCTTTCTAGAAATAATGAGTTGTAAAGGACTGAATTTATACATTACTACGATATATTATTCATTAAATATTGTATAATATGAGGAATCTTTAAATGGTTTTAAAAGCATAATTTCAGTATGGAGGCATAGTTTGACTGTGTAATTCTAAGGTACTTTTATTTTCATGACAGTCGAAGAACATTAAGCAAAATAGTGGTTCTAGGAAAGGGACAGGTAAATTTCTAAGATTTTTTTCATTAAGGTAAAAATCTTGAAGTTGGAATAATGATATTTTGTTAGCAAGACAATCATAATTTAGTGTATTACTAGAAAATATTAGATGGTTTGTATGTTCTTGATTATATACTTGATTGATTTATAGCTTGATCTAAGCATATAGAAAGTATTAGATGATAAATGATTGATTAATCTATCATTAAGAACATAAAAAGGTTTGTTTTTTATCTTCATCTTCGACCAATCATAACGCTAGGATAAATTATTAGCAACCACATTGATGGTGCTATCATTGGACTATAAAATGAATTCAAAAGTGATGTAACTATGAATGGACTGGGACCGTGGGTTATGCCACTTAGTTATTTATGTTTATAAGGTTGAATTTTATTTACTAAGGTACATGGGATTTTTTTATTACTGTGGGGGTGAATCATTACTCAACCCCACCATGCATATTGTCTTATAAAGGTTTCTTTGGATTTGGACCATAATCAAGTTGCATGGAAAAATGTATAGTTAACTTTGGTCTAGCAAACCCAAGCATGCACCATGATTTAATATTGTTGTTGATTTATCAGTGGATATTAACATGTAAACTTTGGTGAGTTAAAATATTTAGAAATAAAATAATAAAATCTTAGACTGTTTTCCCACCTCCATTTTGGGAGGGAAACTACTGAGAATTAAATTAGGCCCTTAAAATGGCACAAAGGAATTAGGAAGCATTAAATGAATGTACCAAGTTTTTGGAATCTTGAAGCTTTCCAAGAATCTATCGACCTAACATTATTTTAATTCTATTTTATTGATTAGTAAATGTTCTTCTTCGAGCTCTAGTTTCATATATGTGCATGAAAATTATTGTAACAATTTTTGGTTAAGGAATTTATGGGAGATATTAACACAGTTTGGAAATATTATAAATTTTTTCTTATTTTGGATTGTGGTTTTTTCACATTACAATTTGGGGATATTAAACCCCTAGAAGTTTTTTGAGTCCATGTGTTTGAGTTCCTGGGTGTATAAGGAGAGGAACACTCTTGGGTTTTATAGAATTTCAGGCATGTGTTCTCCTCCTCCTCTTGTCATGTATTTCTAAAATAGTTTAACCACTAATGTTTTGTTTATTCACTATTATTTTTTGTTCTTCCCTAATTTTGCATGGAAAATTAATTAGTTCTATCAAACTGTCAAACCTTGTGATGTAGGTACTTCACATTGGTAGTAAGATTTAGGGCCTATGAGCTTGTATGTGGGAAGGGAATAACTATGGATTTTGTTTTAGTATTCGTGCTTCAAAAATCGATATGGGTATTATTACTCTAATTTTTCATTTTTTGGGTAAGTGGATACTAGGTGAAGATGTTTTCTAAATCAATATCAGTAAGGGTTATAAATGATCATTAGGTACTCAGTATTCATTGGAAATTATTAAACCACCTTGACCATGTATGAAATATTGTTCTTTCCCTTTTGAGTGATACACTTTACATGAAGTAAGACCTATGTTAAGCTCAAATCCCTTTATTCAGTTCACTATCTACAGCAGTTAGTCAAACCGTTAGTCAAACCAAGTAGTTGAGAACCTACATAGGAAGGTTTCAATTCATGTTAGATTGGTTAGCCTAAATATATAAATCTCTGAACATGAGTACCCATCATGAGAAGTTGAACTCCATCTCGGTTGACCTGAAGAAGGTAGTTACTTTTTTATTTCTTAGAGAAAACTTGAGATCTAGGTCCCAAATATGTTTAGGTGTAGGAATGTATGATATTTTGGGTTGGATGGAAAAAAAAAATTCCTAGAACCGTGTTTCCAAAACACAAACTCTATTAAGATGTTAGAATTAAATATATTTACTTGTGAAGAAATGGGGACATTTTGGGTTTCTATAGAAGTGGTTATTACTTTCTGAGGTTAATCATTTTGATATGAAACAATTTCGGTATTCACTCATGTTGATGAAAGTAGTTGCCAACTAATTTTATAAGCTCAAGATTTTTAAACATAGTGATCATACAATATGGATAATCTATTTGAGGATGGATTTTAGTTGCTTCTCTTTAATCTAAATATTGATGGTGTAAAATGTTAAGTTGAATTAAAAATGGGTGAAAATGTTTATGAGAAGAAACTATAAGGTGAATAATATTTCTTCTACATGTTATTACTAAGTAATGTGAATACTTGATAGTAAAAGGTGCTCTCCCTTTTTTGAAAATTAGTTGAGTATTGTGATGTAACTTCTGCGGGCATATTTCAATGCTCAATTAGGTTAGAAAACAAAATTTCATTTAGTCTAATATAATAAAAAATGTAAATGACGTTATTTTATGGAGACTTAATAGACTGAGGGATTTAGGAAAGTTATGAAATTGGTTTTCATTGTTAAATCATTTCTAGTTATATGGCATATTATTATGAAACTTGTGTAAATTTAGGTGTTACATTAAACAAAACCATAGAAATCCAATTACTTTGAAATGAAATTATAGGATAGGAAGATGATTATACCATGCCAATTCTGAATGAGCTGGCCATGTTTATATATTATTTTTTAACTGCAGGTTGAAAAGTAATGCAAAAATAAATTAAGTTTGGATATGATATACTTGTTGACATTGCTTTAATTATGAGATATCATAAATGTACTTGTATTAAGCGAAAGAATTTACTTCGCATGATGTAAGAAATGCAATTGAGGCTTGTTGTATTTATTTTTGTTTTCAATATAGTTATGTAAATCATTAATGAGGTTTTAAACTCCATGACATGAATATATGTCATTTTTTTAAAAACTACTTATATTTCTATAAAGTGTTATGATGCCAAAATTATGGCAGGATATCAATGCATAAATACATGTACAATTTGGTGATTACTTTAGTGTGATTTGTTAATTGATTTATGTTATGATGATACATTTTTTTTTTAATTATTGGCAAATAGTTTTTTGAAAGGGACTATACCCTTGAAAACAAAAGAAGGCCTGATGATACATTAAAAAAAGGAAAAATACTAATATTGCTAAGATACAATGCAACCTACTTAATATAACAACATGTCTAACTATACCTTAAAAGTTATAGGAACATTGACTAATCATATGTTTAATGATCAATTGTAAGGAATGTTGAAAACCGATTTTTACGTTGATGTAAAAGAGATAGTCATGAAATATGATATCTCATTGATGTAACTTGATCATTAATAAATAATGCATAAAAGGTTAATTATACCTTTCTTGTCATGATTATATAATTATGAATTAATTAAGATTAGGATTATGTGTCTCAAAACAATGCAATAGTACCTTCATTGAGCCAACTTTGAATGGCTATAGGAAGGGTGACAATACGTGATGATGCAATTTATTAGAATAAAATAGTTAACTATGCTACAAGTTTTAATAGGATTTGTGGGTCATAATTGCTACAAGTTATTATAATAAAATAGTTAGCTATGCACTTCATAACTTAAGAATGGAAAGAATCTTGATACTATGAATGAGATGATTGTGCGGTGAATGCAGGGAGAATTTTTATGTGTCTTATGTGTAGTCATGAAACCATTCTAGCTAGAGTGATGCCCAAAAAATATGGCCATAGTATTGCAAATGATTGATTACATTGTCCAATCACCATTTAATCTTTTAAACTTTGTTGTTCCTGGGAGGCTGGCACTAAGAATATACACATAGTTCTTTGTACCTTCAAAAATATTTAACCAAATGATATACTAGGGATATTGGCTCGTAATAAGTGTTTGAGGGGGATTGAGTAAGATCTATAAACCCTTGTAGTTACACATGGTTATCATAGCTTGTCTAGTTGGATTATAAACATTAATTGATCATGGTGCACAAGTGGGAAACCTTGGACTATGTGATGTAAAGTGCAATGTTGAAGCAAGGGTCATGGTTGTTTGTAAGGAGAAGTGTATGAAGTCTTCTTTTCTTCCACTGCAACGGGTTTAACCAAGAACCATGTTGCATGATCTCATCTCTATTTATAGGGATTGGTGATTCCTTGGCTCATTTTACTAGGCATTGTGCTTCATAAATTGTTTATTTTTGTATCATAAAAAAAATGCCTTTGTTATGCTTCTCAAAACTATGATTTATAAGTATCTTGAATCAAATTTTTGGGAATGACAAGGTCTTACCAATTTATTAGCTATCATTATTTATATATAATTGAACTCAACCAAGAACGAGAACATTGATCATTGGTAGATAAGGCACTTTGAATTTTGTGCACTCACTTGCAAGGCATACTAGTTCCTCTTTAAAAAAATTTCTTACCTAAGAAATTGCATGAATTGAAGATGTCTAGCCTTTACTTGAACAAGGAGTTATAGGATAACATTAATGACACATGTGCTTCAGGCCATGAAATATGTTAGCTACTCCATGATAAGATTGAATCCTTTCTCCTTGGATTAAAAAGCATCTTTCTTTTGTTAATAATGGTGTGTGAGATGTTAGATCTATTCATATAGGTGTTTTTCTCATCCAAATATTTTGGAAGGGATGGTTTCATTTGAGGTTATTCATGCTCCTATGTGATTTTTCGATGAATGCAACAATGAAAAGTTGAGAAGGCATCCTATAATGAGTCTCTTAACTTGTTGTGATGAGCTAATGACAAGGTAATGTGAAAAACTTGTAGGTCTGATACCAATGATATGCATCGAGTCCAAAAAGTTGTGTAGATGAAAACAAAAACTATATATATATTCAAACAAAGTTGGTGTAGGATATCCAATGTTTAATATAATAAATAAATGTGAAAAAAACCATTACAAATTCAATGTATGAGATTGGTAGAATAGCACCACATTTATTCAAATGAAAGAGTTTAGGGTAAAGTACATATGCATACAATACAAAGGAAAACTAGTAAGGTGTACATGTTATTTTTATTAGCTTGGGAAAGCATTTATAGTTATTTTACTAGACTAGCCATAAAGAAGAACACATCAAGATCCTATGATCAATAAGGGGGATGAATCATCCTAAATAATTTCCTAGATTGGGATATGACTATTTATATGTTAAACATACAAAGCATGCTAACATGTGTGACAAATGGTTAAATGATACAAAATGCACGTAGTTAGGAATAAATTGGGACCATTTCCAATTCCAAATTAAGTAATTAATCCTTTTTATGTTATATAATTGCAATGTAGAGTCGCAAGAAATACATTACAAGAATTGACAATTATATAAGAGGATGGGTACATAATGGTTATAAGAAAGGTTCATCTTTTACCCGAGTTATGGTTGGATATCTTACATGAGTGATGGCTGAAATTTTAGTGTGTGTTATGCTAGAAGGTGCTCTAGCAGTGTGCAAGCATGGAGACTACCACTTGACATGCCACATGGCACTGTGATGATGAAAAGTGGATGTGGATTGCCAAATATTTATAGCCAACTTGGGAAGACGTGTGGTATGCTGATAAGTAAGATGCAAGAAAGTGAAATTTCTATGAGGTTGTGATGTGTTGTGCAATGTTGAAAATGTGCAAGGATGCACATGGTATTATTGAATATGTGAATGTTGTGAGTTGAGTTAGCACAAGATCACATTTGATGCGAGTATTACAGTGTACTTGCATGAAATTGTGGAAGATGCAATTGTTGTAAAGTAAATGTGTGATATTACAACAATTGTGAATGCTATGGGATGTTTGCAATGCTTTATGATATTGTGAGAAGTAATGAGTACATGAGATATTGTGACACAAGATGCATCTTGGCATTGTATAAGAGAGTAAGGATGTAAATGATCTCTATAGAGTCAAAGAGTGATGATCATATTATGAAGCGCCATATTGTGGTATGATATACGAAAAGGCATTATGGAAGTGCAAAAGGTTATCATAAGTCTGTATATGTAATATTTTGATGAGTTGTGGATGGAAAGTGATGTTGTAGTGATGCACAAACTAAGTAAAGTATATATGCATACAATATGAAGGAAAACTAGTAAGGTACCTGATATTGTGATTAAATTGGGAATGCATATGTACTAATGTTTCTAGAATATGAGTATCCAAAAATAAGAATAGATCAAGCTCTTGTGATCAAGAATTGGGATGACACATCCTAAATACTTGCCCATACTAGGATATGAGTATCCAAATGTTACATATACAAAGAATGTTAACGTTTGGTAGAAATGGGTAACTGATACAAAATACACGAAGCATGCAAGTAGTTATGAATATATTGGGAACATTTCCAATTACAAATTTATTAGTTAATCCTTTTTATATTGAATACTTACAATGTAGCATCACAAGAAACCAATTAAAAAAATCATAATTATATAAGACTAATAGTTACATGATGACTATAAGAGAGGTTCATCTTCTACCCAAGTAATGGTTGAAATTTTAGTTTGTTGTGATAACAAGTGCTCTAGTAGTGCACAAGCATGGAGACTACCACTTGGCATGTTATGTGGCACCAACATGATGACAAGTGGATATGGATAGCCAAGGATTTACACAAAACTTGTGAAAACATGTGATATGCTGAGAATTAAGATGCAAGCATGTGAAATTTCTATGAGGTTGTGATGTGTTTCTCAATGTAGCAAATGTACGAGGCCATACATGGTATTGTAAAACATGTGAATGTTTTGAGTTGAGTTAGCGTATGACCACATGAGATGAGACTAATGTATTATACTTGCTTGGAGTTGTGGAAGTTGCGATAGTTGTAAAGAAAGTGTGCGATATTACAACAATTGTGAATTCTATGTGAGTGTGGTGTTGCATGATACTATGAAAAGCAATGAGTATATGAGATATTTTGACAGGTAATGCATCTTGGATTTGTTTAAGAAAGAAATAATGTCAATGATCTCTATGCATGTCGTAACGTGATGATCATTTTATGAAGAACCACATTATGGTATGGTATACTGCAAGCCATTATGGAAGTACACAAGGATATCAAAAGTTTGTATATGTATGAGTGTGATGATGTGGATGGAAAGTGATGTTGTAGTGATGCACAAGATGAGTAGAAACAAACCAACATGTGTGACATTGTGTGGAAGGCACAATGTGTACTTATTGTTTTGCGTCAACTTAGGGTGATCTAACAAAGTTGATTGATGACTAAGGAATATTTAGTGTTGTGTGTTACCTCATGGCATGCTAATCGAGTGGAGTGTCAAAAAAAGAAACTTGACTGGGATGTTGCTAATCTAGGGGGAGCTTATTATACGACACACACTAACTTGTGGTGCCTATAACATTTTTGGGTATACATTGACAGTGGACTACAATATTTTTCTAGAAAGCTCAACTCGTGATCTGGACATGTATGAAGATAAAACTTGGCATCGATGTGTTATGTGCTCGAAAAACACTATGGATGTTTCCAAAAATGTCATTCAAGTCGTGAAGATGTGTAAAGAGTGAGTTTCATAGCTAATTGTGTGACTACACATAGATCAATGTTTTTATGATTATTAGTCTAAGTTAGGTTCTTGTTAGTATGGGTTCCTTGTGTTATTTATCTTTTGATTTTTTTTCCTTATATCCCTTACAATTTTTGATACTCTTCTTTGTTTCTCATTTCTGCTTGTTTCCTTCTTTCTCCTCCTATATTTTTCTTGGTCCCAGCCAATGATAATTTATGTATACTCTAGTGGGTAATTTCTATACCCAATATAGAAATGGTCACCACCTTTGTGGGCCCTTCTACCCCCTAATTTTGAATTCCTTAGGATTTGTGTCTTTTCTTTTTGGATTTACTGCCTATTGTGTGTCAGCTTGCTTTCCAGTAGGGTTCTAATTTGAACTCAATAATTAATTACATAATGAGAGGATGAACTATTCTTTTGCACAAGAGTGCTATTGACATTATAAGAGCAAAATTTATTGTTTTCAAGAGAATCCCTATACTAAAAGTTGAATTCAAGCATTTAGAGATTCATTCTAGATTTTACTATTCAAATGCATTGAAAGATAAGGGCTATAATACTTACACATACAAGATTGATTGCTAAATTTACTTGAGTGTTAATTGTGATTTTGTGAAGACATGAGGAGCCGGATAATAATGGAGGGATAACACATGCCTCCATTAACATCCCCATTTTTATGGGCTTTGTAACGAGTTTATGTTTGATTAGGGTTAAGATGAAGGGGATAATTTTTTCAGTGATTTACAACTTAACCAAAGAAAGTGATGGCGATTTTCGATCACTAGGCCAAGATGATTGCAATCACATAGCTAGTTTCATATGTTGTCCTAAGAATGTCATTTTTGTAGCCATTATGATTATGGTTAGCAAATTTAGCAGCTGAGCAGTTACAGTCAGAGTATTTTTTTGAGACATGTCGCTTGAGTGTCAATTTATCCGGATGTCTAGAGATCCTTTCTCTATCACTTATCACTAACAACTATATTTAGATTCACACGGTGTAATATATTATAATCTATACTCTAATTCTCCAATTTTTAAATTTTTAATTATTTCAAACATTTAATACTATCTTACAATCTATATTAAACCTCTTATTTTTAAAAATTACATTAAATTATTTATTTAATCTAATTCCAGACCTATAAACCAAAAAAACATAACTTGTAATTATTTATACAAACCCACTTTCAATATTTGCACATTGAACATAAATAACTTATCATGTCAACTGAAAAAAGGAAGACATTGGTGAGTTGTTGCATCTATCCCCAAAAAAGAAAAGAGAAAACTAAAGGCTTTAATCAAACAATCTACAATGGTGCCCACTAAATAATAATAATATTAAATGATTAGCCAAATTAATTGGCCGACCACTCATCCTGCAGATGATGTAAAAAACAGTACATTAGCAACTATTTTAGATAAAGAAAAGTGCATAATCCATGAGTTGAGAAATTTCGAGGCTCCTTCCTCCTTTCCAACTACCGTGCGATTCACGCCCCCTTTGCTTTTTCGTCTTTTCCATTTTGTCCATTTTCACACATTCTCTCATCACTTTCCTTTAAATGGAGGGCTCTCTGTGCTGTGCTGTGCAGTGCAGTGCAGTGCAGTGCAGTGCAGTGAAAGTAAGAATGTAAGTGTTATGATTCTGGTGTGTCGATTTCATTAATATTTTGATGTAATCAGAATAGATTAAAAAGATGTTTATTTATTTCAATATCATCAGTATCATCTCAAATCCTACGCATTATAATAATGGAGATCCATCTCTTTTCTTGGCAGATCCATGCCAGCCACGAGGGAATACTGGGAAAAAATAAAAATAATAATGTAATGGAATGAAAGAGAATATATGTTGGCTTGGAGTCCCATCCTGTACGCATAAAATTATGGTAAGATTGAAATATATAATATAGCGTGCAATTGATTCGTGGAGAAGCATGAATCATGAATAAATAATGTAACAGGATAGCTCCTATGATAATGCTGATTTTCTCTTCCATAATTATATCTAATTATGTTATAAGAAGCTTCCATGTAGTTGTGTTCATTATATTCGCTGGCGGTAAGTTAGATAATTTCAAGGATAGGTATGGATATTGTCTTTATAATTATTAGGATCATCAAATTCAGATATTTCTGAGTAATTATGGAGGCTATTATGAGTAAGTTAACTGCAGTTCAGTTATTAATTCTCATGTTTAGGGTTGATAAAGTGGGTTAGTTGTGTTTCACTCTACCTGTGTTTGAATCTTGTTGGGTGTTTGGGGGTAAGTTGTGACCATTTGAGTTGTTTTTGTGGTGGGGTGGGTGGATTTGAGGTTAGTTGTCGTTAATTGTTACCTGTTACCGGTTCATATTTTCATTAGTAGGTGGATTTGAGGCCGGTTTTTGGATTATTGTAATACCAGTTCATAATTATGATAAAAAAACATTTATCTAAATACTTTAATAGTAGAGAAAATTTAGTACAAAATAGATTTTAATTTGTTTTCTGTCATTTAAATACCAATTCTTATAGAGAAGGAAATATGGTAAAAAAGAGTTGTCCACATTTCCTTCATCTCTATAAGGGGAGAGGACAATGCTTTGTGTTTAATTGGAAAAGTCATTTAACTAAAAAATGATAAATTGAAAATTATTTTTTCGAATAGTGAATAGATAAAATTCGTTATTAAAAGACAAGAAACTATGGAATTCCTTGCCACTAATTTGAGACATCTCTTAGAAATGCGAGAGTTAAAGAAATAATACTCCTACAAAAATAAGGCACAAATAAATTGTCTCAATTATAAAGATCGAAAAATTATAAATTAGATCATTCTATTCATCCCATCAATTTTGATATTACCAATATTAATTGATTATTTGTTCCTAAAACTCAAATACACATTAATTTTGCGGGCACCACTATTATCTTCTATATTCACATAAATTTGAGACAATCTCTTCTTCCTCCACAGGCTTTGCTGCCTAAAGCCTAAAGCATCTTTGTGTCATTCAATATTAGGAACTCTGATAAGGTTTTTCCGAAGTCTCATCGATGGATGCCAAAGAAAGTTTGAAGGCCATGGAGGCATATTATTTGTATGTTGATGTTTTTCAGAAAATGTCATTACAACCTCAAATTTAATCAATCGAAAATTAAGCTCCCCCAACTTTGTAAATTGGATCGAATTTTAATCACAAATACAAACTAAAACCTCAAAATGTTTTCACTCTTTCTTTCGTTTAAATTTCATGGAATGGTTTTTTTTTATTGATATGCAAGGTCTTTTTTATTTAGTAGGGTTTCATCTTGGTTAGGGGAGCATGAAAAACTATGTGTAAATATTTTCCTTTTTAAACTCAATCTTTCTATAAATTAATAGATAAAATATTGTACGTGAAAAGTATTTAATTTATAGATCTAAAAATATAAGAAATGATTTTATGTATTTATATGTTATATTTTTTTAGATTTATAGATTGACATCTTGCACGGTGTATATAATAGGATTTTCTTATTATAACTAGAAGTTGCACTAATATATGTAATTAAGAAAATCTTGTAGGGAGTTATTTGATCAATCATTTTGTAGGCATCCCCCCAAATACAATATCTGACAATTAAAAAAAAGACCTATAAATACTATATTAACATTATAATTTCCTTGAATAAAACATGCTTTCGACAAACCTCTTAAACCCTTAAAATTCTGGGACCTCTAAATTCCTTTTCCCCTAGAAACATTTACAAACCTTCCTTAAACATCTTTTCCAACTAATAAATTCACAATACTTTGCGACAACCTTCCACTTCCATGTCTTTTGATAAAAAGTTGAAGACTCCATAACATGGAGATATCATGTTTTCAAATATAATTCAAGAAATTGTTAAAGACCCTAAAAAAACATACTACATGAACTTTGATCGAGAAATTTTTTTTTAAACATGTATAACATCCAAAACCTTTTATCCACTTGAAAAAAATTACTTTAGAATGCTAGAAACACAAAATTTTAGATTGTTTAGTTGAAATGAGAAAATGATAGCTGGGTGGGTGCACAATGTTGTGGCTCACTTAGTGACATACAAAGAGGATTCATAATGCATGGTGGGAACCACTTAGGTTATGGACGTAAGTGTTATAGCCGTAACCATGGCAAGCTAAACTGGGGTCTATGTGGCAACCAAGGTTATAATTGTAACCCTTACGATCATAACCCTTATGGATGTAGCAAAACCAACATTTACTAACCCAAATTTCGGGCGCATTTAGAATCACAACCAAACTTTGGCGAACATTGGTAGAGGTGACTGTTCATGAGTAGTGGCAACAACGAGTGTTGGAAGCAATGAGTGTTGTTGGCAGGTAAAGATTAGAAATTACATTTTTGAATTTGAATTTAAATTACTTTATTAAATTTTTGATGGTAGGTGGGTTGGCAACGATGAGTGTTGGCATGTAAAAATTATAAATTACATTTTTAAATTTGGAATTTTAATTATTTTGTGAATTTGAAGGGTGATTTTTGAAATTTGATTATGAGTTTTAAAGTTGTAATTTGATAATTTTGGTTTCATATCCAATATATTTAAGATAATGTTTTATTCTTGTCTAATATATTTTCTTTTAAGAAAAGAACATAACGAAAGAAAAAATACAATATATTTCTCTTGAAGAATGTAAGAATTGGACAAGGTGTTTAGGAAATATCAAAACTAATTTAACAAACATATTTATTGATGGGAAGAGATAAATCATTCTATATCAGTAATAATTACCGACTAAGTAGCAATGATTTAAACACATCATTTTCTTTGCTTGGAATTGATGGCATATTTAGAATTGATGAAAAGAATAAAAAAAATATATTTCTCTTGAATTGTGATGCAGGAGCATAACTTGTGGAGACCATAACTTTTGATCCGACCATTGGATCGTCTTGAAATTTTATAGGGTGTTAGATATACATTAATACTATGCTAGGGTCAACTTTCATGTGCAAGGTTGTGGCCATTTGGACACATTTCGGGCCAGGATTCCTTCATCAAGTGGTCTAAAATTGGCTCGAAACTTTTTTTTTCGCTTTTGACTAGGTCTTAGAACTTTAATAACTTTTGTTGTGCTTGTTAGAATAAGTCAAAATTTCACGTGAGCCTTAAATTATGAAGGCATATTTGGCACGAAAATTTTGGGGGCCCATCCGAGTTTTTTATCTGGTAGGTAATTTTTGGCATTTTAGGGTATTTTCTTTTTTTAGCAATTTAGGGTTTTTTTTTGGCATTTTAGGGTTTTTTATATTAGACATGAAATAAAAGGTGGATTATAATGATGTAAAAGATTAGTGTGGATTCAAAAATGAGAAGAAATTCTATTTTGAAACTGCCTAGTTTTTATTTGCAAAGTTGTTTATGTGTGTTTTGGAGGTATTTCAACGTCTTGTAGTTGGATTCGAATCAATTGGTATCAGAGCCAAATTTAGATCTTGCAGAAATAGTTAAGGGTAACATATTAAATTTTTCTATGTAACTTTTTCCCTCTATTTTATATAATCATGGTTAGACGTGGGAGGGGAGATTATGCCCACATGAATAGACATATGCAGGAGCTACAAAAGACAAGTTGTTGAGCTCACATGAGAAGTTACCCGCCTTAGAATGAGACATGCAAATGGGGGTGAAAACCAAAATAGTGATACTGAATAAGTACCTCCATTAATGAATGAAGGAGGAGATGAAGAATAAAATGAGAGAGATGAAGAAACCCTGAATGAGAGACCATTTGAGGAGAGATTGATCAAGACTTTAAAGGGAAAGAATGAAGGCATTAAGATTAATGTTTCTAATTATGGTGGAGGGTTACGAATAGAGGATTTGATTGACTGGTTGAATCGCATGTGTAACACCACCTAAAATCTCCCCACTTGAGACTAAGAACAACCTAGGTTTAGTTAGGAAAAGTTAAGGAATAATTTTATTTTTGACATGTTCCCAACAAATTTCTAGAGTCCATTACAACAGTTATCAAACATCCTACACAACACTAGGAGAGAGAAAGTCATCCCTAGTGCGAATAGATTATCTTCTTGCGGGGCATGCAGAAGAAATTTCCCTCGGGCACGGAGGAGAGGCAAGGAAAGAAACCTTTCTTTCGGTGCACGGAAGAGAGGCGTGAGAGAAACTCTCATTTTCTCCGGGCACG
Source organism: Taxus chinensis (assembly GCA_019776745.2). Taxonomy (NCBI): domain Eukaryota; kingdom Viridiplantae; phylum Streptophyta; class Pinopsida; order Cupressales; family Taxaceae; genus Taxus; species Taxus chinensis. The sequence continues at coordinate 896,566,348 of CM034146.1, forward strand.
CAAGATGGGCGCGGAAGAGACTCATTTTCTCATGGGCGCGGAAGACGGGCGCGCAAGCAGTTTTGCAAGGGCGTGCAAGACGGGCGTGCAAGGGGTTCTGGGCGCAGGTGTGCAAGAGGCTTTTCCTCTTCTGCGAACTTCAAAAGGCCATAACTTTTGATAGGGAGCTCTGTTTTTGGCAAACGAGGACTTTTCGGAAAGCTCTCGACGTCCTCTTTGCACAAAAACCTTAAGAATTTAATTTGGATAAATATTTAAGGGTAAATTTTGAGAAAACTCTCTGTAGGCTTATAAAATGAAAACTAGTAACATTTGACTTATAAATTTTGTTCAATTCGACCTCCTTCCTTTCTCAACATGCCAAATCAGACATGAAGGGTTGCTCTTAGAGGAATTTAGGATGGATTGCAAGGGTCAATTGTTAGATTGAAGATCAATTCGAAATTTCCATCCTTTGGCAGTAAAATGACTATAGCTTTTCCTTTGTTCGATTTGAAGGGTTCCTTAACAATTTCTTAAGTGGTTTAGTTTGTTTGGGGTCGTTTTAGACATACTAAGTTCACTAAATATGATTCTATTTTCTTATGCATTGTTGCAGGGGTCATTCCTGTGCATTTTGAATAAAATAATTACCAGTTTGATAAGTTATCTAACAGAGCTCTACAACTTCAAATTCGAATTGATCTATTTCACATTTACTAAGATTAAACTAGGAATTCATTCCAAACGAATCTAACATACTAAGTTGATTTAAATCAAAATGTGTAAAAGCCAAAAGATATAGTTCTGATTTCCAAATCATACTTTTCAAAAGAACAGAGTAAAGTATTTTCTTCATATGTATTTCTTTCTTTCAAACAAAAATTCCTTAACATATTTAAACACAGATTTTAAAACAGCAATAGCTCCATTTTTGTAAAATAATACAACTTCTATTAATTCAAAAATGATACCTTTACAACTTTCTTCTTTCATTTACAACAACCAGATCACATAATGCTATTTTCTTTTCCAAATATACATAATACATCTCTTTCACATTTCGAATTACAACTTCATAGCCAATACAAAAACATATTTCCATCATGAAATATATTACATTGTCATCCACTTCAAGTGGAAAAAAAGGCTTTACAAATAGAACTCTCACAAGGGACTATCAAAAACTATCTTTTCCTTTGCTCCAGAACAACAACATGCAAATCCATCATACTCCAATTTTGATCACAATAAAGGCAGGGGAAAGGCAACGCTCTCCACCCAACCAAGACATCTAATGAAAGGAGAATCCATCCTTCTTCATTGGCCCCCGAGCCCCAACCACAATGCAATAGAAGATGTGTTTCAACTCATGGACAACAACAAACTTCCACAAACACACAAGCAATCTCACATTTAAAAACACAGTCTAAAACAGAATGTAGTTTGCAACCACATTAAAGCATAGCAAACAAGACTTAGGCTTCATCATGCAAGCCAAAGGAGTAAGAAACTATGGGGGATGCTACTTATGCCTCCCAAAGAGGAAAATGGGTATCACCACCTGAGAGAAAACCACCAAAATACATATCATTTAAAATCCCTGACATACCCTTATGCCTCCCTCAAATACCCCTTATTCCTCACATTTCCTTATGCCTCCCCCAACCTCTTATGGCACCCCATAACGAGTAAAGAAATGCAACCTATTTCTTTTTACAAGGTGGAACCCAAATCCCAACTCCCTCCACACTTATACCTCCCCAAAAACACTTATGCCTCCCTCAAGAGTACCCCATAGTCTTCTCCTACACCATCCCTAAGCCATCTACCCAACCAACCAACAAATAAAATAGTACACTCCAACATTGAAACCATCTACATATGCATAAAATGAAAGAAGAGCATTTCAAGAGCCAAGCTCCTACCTCTCCATGATGGAGTTTGTTCCAAGGTTCCAAAACAACAAGCTTTCCAATGCAAAACAATCCAAGATCAACAATCCACAAGCATGCAACAATCTCTAATCTTATCCAAAAGCAAAGAGCTCTCAAAACCAAAAATAAGTCTCCCAAAATGAAGTGATAAAAGTGAAGCAACCCAAAACAAGCTAAGGAATTCCAATAAATAGAAGAGGGAAGAGAAGAGGATGAGGTGGATCCATGTAGGATGCCACATCACACATCCTCAACCCCAACACAAAACTCAACTTCATTCTCCAATGCATGATCAATAGGTGGGTGAATAATATGACAGTTTTACTTACACACTCAAACAAGCCCACACCCCATAAGGACTGAAAATAAAACATGTAAGAAAAGTGCAATAAAAACATTCAACATGACTTACAAAAATGCATAAAGAAGGTCTAAATTTAACCCTTCCAACCATAGGCAAGGTTGGTATGTAAATTTAAGAGGTATGTGACAAGTTTAACTTGTCCCACAAGTCTCCAAAATTAGCCTCCAAGGACAAATTCAAATTTCAAAGAAGATGAAGTGTTTCTCACTCCAAAATCAACTTACATATCTCTTACACATCACTTACACATTCTTACAACACTTAAATTCAAGGCCAACAACTCTATTAATTACTTTCTCATGACATAATTTAATTAATTAACTTAACCACATGATTACACAACACTTAATAAATAAAGAAAGGGGGTTAAAGCGCCACTAAAATAAACACATACAACATTAAACCAAGGAAATAAATAAAAGAAAACACATAAAATCCCTTGGTCACATTTAAAGGTGATCCCCCCCATGGGAATCCGTAACACAAACAAACACACGCAAACAAATACAATTACCATGGTGACCTTGTTGAATTCATCTAGAATTCCAAAGTGGTTGGTCTCCAATCCCCCGATGTTTGTTGTGATATTTTTAACCTGCAAAATACAAATACCTCCTTCAGCCTCGTGGCCATATCAGAAAATCCAATGAATATAAATATAATTTCAAGATCATCAATATACATGTGAATCACAACATTCATCAAGACAATCAACAATATCATGTACAATTTCATCAAACAACTATATCATCATCAATTTAATTCAATTTTCATTTTCTAGGCCTACTCAAAATATCCAATTATCACAAGTCTGAACAACATCTATAATATAACTATGTCAAATAGTATACCAATAGCAATATATAAAATGTCTCTAATAAACACCATGCATAAGATATGAACCAAAGTCAACAATAATCCATGATCTAACATTTAACATCATACTAAATCAAAACTATAATAATGTCCATGGGTAAGTGCACGAAGTTGGTGGACAATTCCGTGGACATAAAAACCTGAAATAAAGGTACCGCGATCGCGGTTTTAAAACTGCGGTCACGGTATTAAAACCATGATCGCGGTTCTTGAATTCTAGGTTCGGTAATTACCGAACCTAAAACCGTGATCGCGGTTTATAACCGCGAGTGTGGTTATAAACCGTGATCGCGGAACTCTGAGACAAAATTTAACAGTCCCGCGACTCGTTATTTTCCTCATTTTTCATTTCGAACCGCGACTTTTCCTAAACGTTTTTCACTCACGCTTTCAATACTATCTCAAAATTGCTCATCGGACTTCTGGATAGCGATAGATTCAACCATGCCGCCAAGATGAGGAGGTAAGTCCCCGATTGTAATCATTTTTTTGCATTTTAGGTTTTTTTTTGCATTTTCATGGGTTTTTTGAAATGTTTGTTTATGTATACAATTTTCTTGTTTTATCAGTTGGTCGGCAAGCTCGAAATCATGCAAACCATCAAAACATTCCTCAAAACCCTCCGAACATTCCTCAAAACCCTCCTCCAAACATAGATCCACCTCCTGTGGCTCCTTCTGTCCCCACTGAGCCAGCAGGAATGCAAGATAATATCATTGGAAGAATCCAAGAAAATAAAATTGTCATTGAGAACCTAATTCAAACTATAAGACAAAATCATGCTACAAATCCATCCCGCATGACTTTAGCCAATACATTGCAAACATTGATTGGCGAAGTCGAGTCTGCAACCAACCAAATACATAGATGGAACACCTTTAGAAGTGACTGTAGGCGGTGGTATGCGGATAAACTATCCCATGCGGCCGTCAAAGACAAAAAAATTGGAAAAGACCTCATTTGTGCATTATTTACCGACCCTAGAACCAATGCCCCCCCTGCAGTTACTTGCAAACGGTTCCCAATCCATTGGTGCCATGATGATAGAATCAAAAACAATTTTTGGGACCGATGGTGGATGGTTTTTGATTATCCACCATGCAACAACAATGAGGTTCCTCTTTATTTTTTGAAGAAATTATATTGTGAGTTCATGCTCAATGAGGTCCCGAATTATTTTGACTTTTCAGACTTTTTTGGTCGAGGAGGTGGCTCTGCACAGAGCAGACCTGGTGCACGCGTAGGTCAGCCTAGGATCCCCCATGCCCCAAAACCCCCACTGCCTTCAGTTATCCCTCCTACAGTGAAGGAGGTTGTGGAGATTGATACATTGCATGCATTGAGGGAGCTCACTGACACTCTCACCCAGCATAGCACCCAGATTGCATCCGGTGATGTTGGTGGAGGCGCCAGTTCTAGTGCACCACACCACTGTGGATCATGTGGTGCCGTATGCACTGCAGGCGAGACATCATTTGCTGGTTCACATGATTTATTTTCTATAGATGAGATGCTGGGGAATGTTTTTGGAACTGGAGCCACTGATATTGGTCTTTCACAGGTAAATTTTAAATAAATTTAAATAATATATATATGTACAATAGTTTAATTCACATGTTTGAGATATATATATATATATATATATATATATATATATATATATATATTCTTTGATTGTACGTCATGTACATACATGTAAAAAACTAATTTTTTATTTTATTTTAAATAGCAAGAGCCGGTGAAGGAAACATCCGGTGTCGACATGCTAGCTACTGCGGCTGGGCGTGTTTCAAACGTAAGTTTCAAGTTGTACAAACTTACATTTTTAATAAATCATTTAATTGCACTAGATTATTATTATAATTTGTTTCACATGTATGTTGTACATGTATTAATATTTTTCTCTTTTATACACAGGAGCCTGGCGGGTCATCATCTGCTCAGGGAACTGAGGCTACTGGCACGCCTCACATGAGTTTTACGCAGGTTAGTTACAAATCTCTTTACACTTTGTTTCTAATTCTTGGACCTCTGTACATGAGTTTCACTTTCTTATACTCAACCTATATATTATTTCTAGTAGGAAATGCCAATTCATTTGATATAACTAGCCATGTATGTAATCATATATTGGTTTTACATGTCTCGGAGTACCACCACACAAATAACTCCTAAAAAGTCAAGTAACTCCTATGAAACAAAGAACATATAAGCAAGATGAGTCACGATATATCTACATGAAATATTCTAAGAAATAAATAATTACAAGGAAAATCTATACCTATACGAAAACACCCTGAAGTGTAGCTTAGGTTGGTAAAAATGAGGGTCCTTGAAATAAGACCATATGAGCTACCCAAATTACAATGAAACTCTCCAAAAGTAGAGAACATGAGAAAAACCAATGGGAAAAACTCCTTTAATTTAGAGAAAAGAAGAAAGGATGGATAAAATGCTCCCTCAGATGAGATGACTAAAATGATCTTTACCTTTCAATATGTATTTGTCCTATTGACCAGTTTGGTCAAATGTTTGGAGACATATCAATTTTTCTATTAAACTTAATATGAAATAAATGACCTATCCATGGATCAACTCCTTGATGAAATTCTGTGAATCTAGATATGTGTTTGGTCTGGTGATGTTAGATTTAAAAGTCCTTCAAATTTGAATGATGCTCTAATTGTCATAGAAGATGACTATGGGTTACCTTGATTAAATACAAAACTTTGTCAAAATCTTATGAAGATAGATGGCCTTCGTGCTAACATTTATAGATCCTATGTATTTAGCCTAAATAGAAGATAAAATAATAACATTTTTATTCTTTCTTGACTAACTAAATATTGATTTGTACATGTTTTTTGTATAGCTCTTAAGTAGATTTTAATATTGATTTGTACATGTTTTTTGTATAGCTTATGACTGCTAGAGAGACTCCTCCATATATGCAGACTGTGGAGGCTGCTGTAGATACTGCCATAGCATCTGCAGATCCACTAACTGAGGTACACAATTTTTTAAATTTGTTAAATTTTGGAGGTTCATTATTTCTTATTAAACTTAAATCTACAATATCAAATTTTGTAGGTATATATGTGAAATATTTAATTTGAAAATTAATTATTTGTATGTATAGCTTACCCCTCGTGAGTCTATTGTTGTCCCTGCGACGCGTCAACAACAAATTGATAGGGATCATGACATTGCGGTAAGATTTCACATGCATTTTAACTAAATTGTACAAGTTTCTAAATTTTGAATGTATTTTAAAATTTTGGGTGTTAAAAACTTGTTGTTTATGAATGTGCAGGTTAGGTTGTAGGCATGCTTAGAGACACCTAGGACCACACAGATGAAATCCGTAGTGGCATCTCCCTCCACTACATCCCCAGGTCGTGGACGTGCTACTTCTAGCAGGGCGAAGAGAGGGAAGATGTTTCATGAGTAGATTTATAGTCCACCTGGATGACACATATGTGGTCATGAGTAGATTCACAGTCCATTGTATATATATATATAGCATTTTGCGACCGCATGTGGTCCCATATATGTACATTATGACACGTGCTTAGTTTGAGATGTATACATTATATATGTACATATATATAGCCTTTTGCGACCGCATGTGGTCCCATATGTACATTATGACACGTGCTTAGTTCGAGATGTATACATACATTATGAACTTATGTACATATATATTTTAGAGACGTGCGCGTCTGGAGCACACTTTGTTTGATTATTAGGTGTACCCAACAATGGATATAGAAATTATATATATAGGGGTGTGGTCCATATATCCTATATATATTATATACATGTATACTGTATTTATAGAAATAATATACCATATATATGTATGTGTGTTGGTGAAATAAATCATATTTGGGGGAATCCTTTGGTTATTTTGGTATTATTGCTAACTCTGAGATAAGTAGGTTTTGATCTCTGTTCGGTGGATTTAGTGTATTACTTCTAGTTATATATTTTCTAGTATCTTTCTTGATTATTATTTGTGGTATATTTCACCATGGGCATTTTGAATTTTTATTTTTCAAACTAAAACAATATTGTTAGCTCTATTGCCAACTTAAGTATTAGTAACTAAAGCTTATTTGAGTTATGGTTCACATCCCTCCATCTTTTAACAACTCCCAAAATAATAATTCCATAACCTATGGATTTAATGGAATTCATCAATATCATCTGTTGTATTTGGAAAAGTGTGCTTGAGAACCTCGGGCCATGTTGTCAGTACACCATTCCATTGTATGCTTTTTGCATCTTTTAATCCTTAGCACCATGTTTGTACTTCAACTCTTCTCTTGCAAGAGCTCTTTTCACACATGCCTGTTAGATGTGCATTACTGCACCGTCATGCTCTCCTTTTCCATGTCCAGCCTCAGTGAAACTCCAAATATGTTGCACACCCATCTTGACATGCATTCTGCTCATCCAATAAAACATTCGTGCATTCTTAAACTGAGACGTGTAATTATCTGACCATATATAATGTTGTTTGAAGTGGATGTCCCTATCAGACAAGTTTCCATAAAATAACTGGAAACACCCTTGCACAAATTCAGTAGAATGAGTATGATCATCACTGATATAAAAGTGGTACTCTCTTAAAAAAATTTCGATCATTCTCTGTACTGTCAGGAGAATGTAGAAATGCTATATGCACAAAAATGGCAACTTGTACTGAGTTGTAATATTGCGATTGAACCTCCATTTGTGGTTGCAATGTGTAATTCTCTGCAAAAGACCACTGAAACAATAGTACCAATAGGAAATGTGTCTTTGCATAGCTTGAATTGTTCATCCAACCATCGAGCTCTATGTGTATGCCTCGCATACTCATAAACAATTTCATCCTTAAATTTTCTCATAAATTGAAAAATGGGCATTTGTTCTGTAACTAGCTCACACCGTTTCGACTCTTTTCCATCTTTCAACTGGTATGCAACTGATTTATATTTATCAAATTCAACTAAATTATGTCCTATTGTACCTTCAATTTGCTCATGGATGCAACTTTCCAATTTAGGTAATCCGCCGCATGTACTACAACTTCCATCTAAACAATCCTGACTATAAAAAAATTGTCCAACTTCTTTTTCACAAAATATAGTAGGAATGAAATCCCTGGAAGATATTGGTGGAACTTGAACACCACATTCAGATAACATAGTTTCAGAATGAAAAATAGAACGAATACGTAAAAATTTAGCATAATGCATCGCAAATTCAACATGTTGCCTACAACAACAAGTGGTGCGAGCATGGTTGATTTTCACATAGAATGGTTTCAACATTTCAAAAAAATGTTGACTAATTTTAATTTCCAGATTCTCTTGTTCAAACTTACGAAAAAATTGAGTTTGAGTCATATCTAAGAAATGCTTTGGATGTGGTTCACGATTAGTAGAACCAACTCTCCGTTTTATAACATCTCTTGTATTAGGTGAAACTCTAGTGTTATCATGCCAAAATTTAATAACAACTTCTCTTATAGCATCAGAATTATTTTTGTCCTTACGCGGTGCTCTAGCAGAAAATGCCCAAAAATCGACATTATTGAGTGATTGAAGGATATTACGTCTTTCAATTGCTTTCATTAGAGTTTTTTGATTAACTTGCAACATTCGACTTGTTTGCGTAATCAAATGTTGTTTTTTTATTGATTCACTTACAACACTAGTAGCAAGTACACGACGCACAATATTACTATCCCTAGTGTGTCTCTTGACACCAACAGTGTGATATGCATCATGAAGGTTTTCAACAATTGTAGAGGTTTGACCACGTATGTTAGATGTTGTCAATCCTAAGGTGTTTAATGTAGGTCTCATTTTAATCAATTTCATCAAACTAACCAACAACTGACATCTTTGGGAATCATTTAAAATTTCAAAATGATTATCCCAAATTTCAGTGGCTTTTCTTCTGATTTGTCATTCAGAAAGTTTGTCAGACATTGGTTTCAAAATGTTTTCATCAATTTCAATAAAAAAATTAGGTTTCTTATGTAAAATCCTAGGAGGTGTTTTTGTCAAATTTTGCTTGTCTACAGTTTCAACATGAATTTCCTTATTCACATTTTCATTGTCTCCTTCAATTTCAACATTTGCTACATCATGAGTATTTAATTCTTCTTCAACATTGACAGTAAAAACTTCTTCATCACGAGTATTTAATTCAACTTCAACATTGACAGTAGAAACATTACCTAGTTCTTCATTGCTTACAATAGTTGGGATTGAAGATGAACCTCTTCTAGATTCACGAAGTTTCCGCATTCGCTCAACATTTTCAATTTTGTTGGCCTCTAATTCGTTTGGTGTTTTTTTACTTAATGACTTCCTTTTTTGACTTCGTTTTTTGTCTCCCATGATGTTTTGCTTCCGGTGATAAGAAAAACGTGCCTAGAAAAAGACAAAATTTCACAGTAATTCGTACGGTAAGGTCAGAGAGTAAAAATCACATGGTAATTCAGACATTGGGATGTGTGTAAATATGATTTATGAACCGCGAGCGCGCTTTATAAACCATGAGCACGCTTTATAAAGCGCGCTCATGGTTTATAAAGCACGCTCGCGGTATTGTTAAAAAAACCGCGATCGCGGATCTATCTGCCGAACCTAAGCCTCGGAAAATCTTTGTTTTTCCCCAACCAAAGCTATGGAAGGTCATTATGAAGTGCAAAAGGTCAAAAAACCTCAAATCTGCTCTTCCAAAGACTTGAACCATGCTAAAAAACTGAAAACATTTCACAAAAATGGTGCCATCACGTAGGGTAGACTCTTAGCTTTGTAGAAATATTGTTTTTAAAGTGAATAGAATAAGATAAATATCATTTTATAATTTCTTACTAACAATAGGTCTTTAAGACATTTTTTCCCGTGAATGTTCATGTCTACGTTTAAGACTGTAACTTTTGTTTCGCTTATCAAAATATGATAAAACTTATACCATCCCAAGCGTGGACAAATTCTATACACCTTAAAAAAAAAAATTGATTTTGATATTTTTTGATATAGTTATGGCGGGCAAACGGAAAGCGCTCCATTTTCTAAATATTTTCAGACCACTTTCACGGAAAAAATCATAAAAAAAAAATATTGCTAAAAAAAATACAAAATAAAATCCATCCCAAGATAGACAACTACATCTAATGTTTCACCAAAGGAAAAAAAAAAATAACAAGATTTGGTCATCCAAAATGCGGGCAAACGGACTACAATCTTATAAGTTTTCAAAAAAAAAAAAAAAGTCATATAATTTTAAGTGTTTAATATAGCTAAACTTGTCCATTTTTTACAAAAATTAGTATTTTAGAAACTAGATTCTGAATGCTACGATTCATATTTATATAAATTTTTCTAATTTAGAGTGCGTGTATAGCTAATAATCCCTACAAGTTGAGATTTCACTGTTTTTTGCAATATGACGTCCACGGATGACCCTATATCTGAAGAAGGGGAGACCCAAACAAGTATATAAATGGCCTCCACGTGTCCATTGTTACCCCAAAATTTGCATCGGCCGTGGGAAAATTCTGGTCAAGAAAACTCAGCTGGACATAAGCCGAGTGTCGACTTGGAAACAATTTCAAGACGGGAGCCTTGAGGTAGGGATTCTGGAACCTTGCGCCAACCCTGAGAACAGGTCCCCAGGCCCAAAGAGGAGTCAAATTCGACCCTAGTACAAGAAGTCAAAAAGATAGACAGGGTGGGCCTGAACGTTTCCATATCCTAAGTATAGAGAAATAGTCGAGGGATGACTGCCACAATGGAATTGCAGGGTCAACGTAGAATTTTAAAGGCGCAATGCCACAAGAAAGGCTAGGATTCAAGAAAGGACAAGTAGCCATCTTGCCACAGGTATTCAGGGCCCGAAACCATTCAGGAAAAAATATAGCCGTTGACTAAATATCCAAGGGTCAACAAAGGCTTCCATGTGTCCTAACCTGATGCTCTTTCAAAGGTGAATCCAAAATCCTTAGCGGGTTTCCAAACAAGCGCTAGGCATCTCCACGTGTCTCAGGTCCAATCAGATGCATGACCCCGCCGAGCAAAATGGTCAAGCTTAGCCAAAAGGCATGAGGAAACTAAGCAAGCCACAGAAGTTTTTCTGAGTTTTGTGTTTCTCTAATGCAACTTCAAAAGGTAGACTATGGACCCACAAACCTAATCCTTGGATCTAATGTGCCAGCCCTGCCACTTGTCTAATTTCCAAAGGGGGACCCGTTTTTGAAAACTGGTTGCCGCCGTCCATTCTATACAGGACCCGATTCAAACTTCGAATGGGCAATATCTTTTGACTCCAAGTGCTCAAAATAATGACAAATCTAACACCATTGGAAATATCTCATCCTTGTCTACACCATGGAGGATCTTGAGACTTTAATTTTGGAGGAGGTTAGGTGAAGGAAAAATGGAAGAAAATGTCTTTGTGTCATTCAATACATGATCTATCTTTCCCCAACAACTAGATCGGATTCGATTTGTTTCCATCGTTTCCTCTTCTTTCGAGGCACCTAGATCAAGTAATTGATGCAGACATGAAGACGGATTTGGGGCATATTTTATTAGAAGCATTAACAACAGTGGTTGAGTTTCAACCCACTTCTTCCGCTCCCCTCTCTCTTTCTTCTCTCTGATCAAATCTATAAATACAGGGGCAAGATTCATTGTAAAGGGTTGTTTATTCTTCTTCCCTGCCCCCCTCTCTCTTTCTTCTCTAAGGTCAAATGAGGAGTTTAAGCCTCCTCCCTTGGCTTTGTAATGGCATTTTCTTTCCTCTTTCCCGTTAATGGTGTACTGTGTGAACTCCTGGAGCAATAAAATTTGTTTTGTGATGCGTTTTGTCCATCCTTTACTCATTTTGTTGTCTCTTCTCGCCTCTCACCATTGCAGGGTATATTGTGCATATCTTTGATGTCTATTGCAGGTTTTGGGAGTTGTGTTTAAGGGGTTTGAAATGGTGTTTTTTGTGAACTTTATCCTTGGTCTGTGATGCATCTATCCATCCTCGCCATTGCTCACCTCTCTCCATTTCAAGCGGTTAGGGTTTTGATCAGCATTTCCCTTTTTTCAGTGCTATCACCTCTGTAGTGTAGGATTTATTTATTTTCATGCTCTCTCTCTGCTTGGTCCCTTGGAATTGTTAGATTAGGAGTAGATAGTCACATTTCCTTCCTTAGAAGTAGTTTAGCGCTAGGATTAGGAAGAGTAACCAGCCTTCTCTGGAGGATCATTCCCATTTGCAAGTCCCACAAGTTGGGGAATGATACAATGTTATGTAAATCACACCAAATGACTCTTCCTTAGAAATACAGATCCATAACTCATTTGGGGGTGCTGTGATTTCACACTCATAGTTACACCATACAAGATGAGTTGAGTATGCTCCAAATCTACATCCTAGATGATGCTTATCAAATCGCATCAAAGGCAGAAGAAAATAACAAGAGGAATAATTTTAGAAGACGTGTGAAGAGAGGGCCATCATTATCTCCAATGAGAGGCAGGGGTAACTACCAAAGAGGTGGGGGGTTTTTGAGGGGAAAAGGTTATAATGGAGGATGGGGCTGGAATAGCGCCCAAAGGAAATATACATCTTACAGATGTGGTGAAGAGGGGTGTAAAGCTTTTGAGTGTCTGAACTATCCTACACAAGATAGATGGCAAGGAGAACAACCACGAGTAAATCTAGTTGAATATGAAGAGGAAGAATAAATGGAGGTTACTGCAGACTTGGGTGAAACCCTCATGATAAGGAGGGTGATGATTTACCCAAGGAAGGAGAAAGAACAAGATGGTATTGGTGTTGATTCGTGGCTGCGAACAAATATATTTCAAACAAGATGCACCTATGGAGGAAAGGTATGTAAAATTATTATTGATGGTGGTAGTTGTGAAAATATGGTTTAAACTATGATGGTTGATAAAATCAATCTAAAATGTGAGAAGCACCCATATCCCTATCGTATATCATGGTTCAAGAAAGGGAATAAGGTAACCATAGATAAAATATGCCTTATAAATTTTTCAATCGGGAATTCCTATAAGGATGAGGTGTGGTGTGATGTTATCATAATGGATGCATGCCATATATTATTGGGGAGGCCCTGGGAATACAACAGAAAGGTTACACATGATGGAGGTAAAAATACATATAATTTTTGGAAGGATGGTGTAAAGGTGGTCTTGTTATGGGCTTTAAGGAAGAAGAGAAGAGTGAGGGCTCATTGGCTATAAAAGAGTTTTTTTACAAAAATGGAAGAAGTTGGATGGTATTATGCACTGATGTCAAAGAAGGTGGAAATAAAGGATTTTAATATACCTGTTGATGCAGAAAAGGTACTAAATGAATACAAAGATGAGCTACCAAATGGGTTACCTCCAAAGTGAGACATTCAACACCATATTGATTTGATCCCAGGACCAGCCCTTCCAAAATATGAAGTCTATTGGATGATTCTGACACAGAGTGAAGAGTTGAATAGACAAATAACAAATCTAATACAGAAAGGGTTAGTGAGAGAAAGAATGAGTCCATGTGCAACTCCAACACTATTGACTCCCAAAAAAATATTGATACTGGAGAATGTGTGTAGACAGCAGGGCCATAAATAAGATTAAAATTAAGTATCAGCTCCCAATTCCAAGATTGGATGATATGATGGATGTGCTAGTGGGAGCCTGATATTTTAGCAAGATTGACTTGCGGAGTGGGTACTACCAGATCCATATCCGTGAAGGGGATGAATGTAAAATGACTTTCAAAACAAAAGAAGGATTGTATGATTATTTGAGGTTGACTGTGATGCCTCACATGTCGGGATTGGAGTTGTACTAAGTCAAGAAGAACGACCTATGACATTATTCAGTGAAAAGCTAAATGAAGTCAGGAGGAAATATTCTACTTATGATGTGAAATTTTATGCTATTGTTCAGACATTAAGGCACTGGAGACATTACTTGGTAGAAAAAAGAATTTGTACTCTTTACTGACCATGAAGCCTTGAGGTATGTAAACACACAGAAGAAACTATAAATAGTAGGCTTGCAAAATGGGTTTCATTTTTGCAAGAATATTCTTTTTTCTTAAAGCATAAGTCGGGTAAGCAGAATCAAATTGTTGATGCCTTGAGTAGGCGTGTAGCACTTTCGACAACAATGGAAAATGAAGTAGTAGTGTTTAAGGCAGTTAAGGAATTGTATGAAGGTGATCCAAATTTTGGTGATATTGTGAGACAGCTTAAGGACTCTACAATAGGTAGTGGTTCTTGTGATTATTTGATGCATGATGGCTATTTGTTTAGGGGGAAACAATTTTACATCCCTATTGGTTCAATGAGAGAAAATATTATAAGAGAATTACATGGTGAGGGGTTGGCTGGACACTTTGGTATAAGTAAGATAATTGTTCTTGTTGTAGAAAAGTATTATTGGCCAAAGGTAAAGAGGGACATAAGTAGGATTTTAGCAAGATGTAGAGTGTGCCAAATGGCTAAGGGCCATGCACAAAATATTGGGTTGTATATGCCATTATCTATCCCTATAGGGCCATGGGTTGATTTGAGTATGGATTTCATGTTAGGAATTCCTAACACACATTGAGGGAATGATTCTATCTTTGTTGTGGTTGATAGATTCTCTAAGATGGCACATTTCATTTCTTGTAAGACAACTAATGATGCTTCCAAAGTTGCAGATTTGTTTTTTTCAAAAGTGGTTAGATTGCATGGAGTTCCAAGAACGATCACTTCAAATCGCGACACGAAGTTTTGGAGTCACTTTTGGAAGAATATTTGGAGTAAAATGGGGGACACAACTATAGTTTAGTAGTGCATATCACCCCCAAACTAATGGGCAAACAAAAGTAGTGAAAAAATTCTTGGGAAATTTCCTACGTTGCATAGTTGGAGAAAAGCCAAAGCAATGGGACTTAGCATTACCACAAGTTGAGTTTTCCTATGATAACTCGGTCAACAAGGAAGTATCCTTTTCAGATTGTATATGGTAGGAATCACAAGGTGGTCCTAGATCTGTTTGTCCTACCTGGTGAAGATAAAACTAGTGATGATAAAGAAGCATTTGCAGAACACATTCTACAACTACATGATGAAGTGAGGGAAAAGATGAAAGTGAGTAATGCATAATATAAAGTAGATGCAGATGCCAGTAGGATAGTAAGTGTATTCAAAGAAGGAGATATGGCGATGGTTCATCTTAGAAAGGAGAGGTTTCCAAAAGGGACATATAATAAACTTAATTATAAGAAGATTGGGTCATGTAGGATTATGAAGAAAATGAGTGATAATGCCTACAAGGTGGGGCTACCTGAAAAATGTGGTATCTCACCAGTTTTTAATGTTTCTGACTTATATAATTTTCTAGGTCATGATGAAAATGTTGTGGGGGAGGAAGAAATAAACTGGGATCAATAGATGTCAAAGAAGAAAAAGGAAATGGTAATGTGTGTCTTTGACCAAAGACAGTCACTAGACATGGGAGCTACAACATATATTTGGCACATTGGGAAGGTTGGTATAGTGGTAAAATATTATCACAAGTATACAAGTGCATAGAAGAAAAAAAGTATCTAGAATACATGAGGATAAAACAGATAGAACATATAACATACACGAGAATAAAATTAAACATGAGCATAGAGAATAAAAGTGCATTGAAGCATGTTGTCTGAATGCTTTTTAAAGATAAAATATTAAGAAAACACAACAATTCATGAACCTAAGTCCCTCCTCATGATGGGGAGGTTCCCTTGTTGAAAACCTAGATAGATAATTACATAAATGTGTAGAATATTTACAGTATTTTAACCTGAGGTTGTTGGATTTTTGGATTCCATATGTTGGGTTTTTTAGGGAAAGAAAGAAGAGGAAGAGAATGGGTAAAGGAGGAATTAAAAAATGAGAATGTGATAGAACTTTTATAAGAGCAAAAAGTAATATTTCAAATTACTTATCTTGAGATAAAAAAAATAACATTTCATTGAACTAAAAAACATCACAAATTCTATCAAAATTAATATGCTCAGAACATACATGGAAACAATGTTTGTAATATGCTCAGGAAATCATCAACTCAAAGATTCTTTGATATCTTCGTCAATAAATGTACAATAGATATAGAACATAAGGAAGGGGAGAAAGGAGACATGAATTACTCTTCAATATCTTAATTTTCAAAAGTTTCAACCTATAGAACCAAAAAATACAACTCCTTACAATGGAAAAGACCCCCTATTTATGCTTTTCATCTTGTAACTATCTTGTAAGCATTTCCTACAAATAAATGTAATTAACTTTTAGATATATTACTCAAGTCATAACTTAAGTGAATTTATATTTAAGTCACTTAAGTATTACAAAAAGAGTTTTTTATCAAAAAAAATAGAAATGTCATGTTAAGTGATAGGCAAATGGAAATGAAATACTTTAAGGAGAAGCAATAGCTTCTAAAGAAACTCCTTGAGTAATCTTCTGTGACACCTTGATATTCAACTCAGTGACTAAAAGCATATGGTGAAATGCTTTACATCATGCTCATGTGGAAAAATGGTATTATCCAAAGAATTTACTCAAGAAGTTTTTTCTTCTAAGATCTTCTTAACTCATACAAAAAATTTTGGAAGTTTTTTTTGCATATGATGTTGTATTACAAATTTTAGCAATCAAACTCATTAAATCAACACTGATATTTATCATGAACTGGTCCTTAAGCTCATCAATCAACCTCAACTTGGAATTAATTTCATCAAGTGATTGACAATACATATCGTGCAAATCAACATAGATATCTGATTTCAGCATATCATTTCTCTATAAATGAGGAGAAAGGTCATTAACCACTTCTTTGAGTGTCTTCATTATCCCCTCAATATTCTGCACCCATTTTCTTGAGATATTATCCCCGACATGCAAAAGACTCCCTTTGAAAGGATCGTGTTCTTTTTTTAATTGACCATGGACCTAATATCTGGAATCATATTTTCCCAATGAAAAATTTCAATGTTGGTTGTTTTCAAATCTCCATCAATTTTCATAGTCACAATATTAATATATTCATAGAATTTTCTAACTTCATGAATGTATTTACAACCATCCATTAGAATGATTTCTACCCATGATTTTTTTTTTATTACTTTCTTGTTGAATCAATGAACTTCTTCAATATGTATTTGATTGAAAACATTTCCCATGTTGAAGAATTTGGAGGATCACCAGGATCCAAGAATGTTTGAATATATAATGAGATAAATTGCACGTGATATTTCATCTTCTTGTGAGTTTGTTTCCCCTTTTCTTCTCTTTCAAGGAATCTTGCAGCTAATTCTATGAGATTGTGTACATCCCCTTCATGAGCGGACTCTCCCTATGGGATTCTCCTGATATTTGCTATTGTCATCTCTTATTCATCTTTTTCAACAAGTGGACATGTAGTTTCCATGAATTGTGCTCCCAAATCATTAGATAAAAACCTTGAGTTTGTTTTTTCTTTCTTTGCAGTCTTTCTCAATTCCAAGAGTTGGATACTACATCATAATCTGGAGTGATAACTTTACAATTTGTCTGTTTCTTATCTTTAATAAAATATGGGACATGGAAGAAAGGAAAGGAAGAAGAAGAGTGAGGGGAAAAGGTTTGTAATGGTGCAGAAGAAGGATGAGGGGATAAATGAATTGATGGAGGTAGATGAATGATAGGTGAACGCAACAGGAAATGAGAAGGATTCTTGTGAGGAAAATCCACATGAAGAGACAAGTATCGATGAATTTCTTCTTCTAGGACATCCATGATATCTCTTAAGGAAGAAGAGATAATTTCACCTTGTTCCAAGGAAGCTATAACATTTATTCTCACTGACATTTTTTTCATAGGAGAAGCTTGTAAATTTTCTAGATAAATTATTTTATGGGGAGTGCCTCTTGTTACCTTTTGTAAACATGGGTGTCTTAATATACACCTTTTTATGAGAAGTACCTTTACTAGCCCTAGGATCAACATCCTTACTACAAGATGAAAACTCTGCCAACTTCTTAAGAAACCATTTTTTGGACCTTTTCATCACAATAGATGTGTATTCATTAATATCACATGTTTCTCTAATTGACCAATCAATAGGATTTAGTTTTTTATTTTGCATATTTTTCACGAAGTGACGGTCAATCAAATTACTTTCATCATAAACTAGCCCTTTAGTTACCTATTCTAATATTAATTCCTTCATCTACTCAATTGTCATTCTCACATGGCTCCTCTGACATGCTTCAAGATCATCAAAGAAATCATCCCCAAAACCCTCTCATTTAGGATGATGAGTGGAAGTGCTAGAAATCATTATCATATTACTTTCAAAAAATATTTTACTATTAAAATTGGTCCTTTTGGAATATGGGAGAAATTAAATGGAAGAAAAGTTGGATAAATATTTTGAGCATCCTAAGTGTTTTTACAATAGTAGAAACTAAGTTTGATAGGAAAATTAACACTCTTAACATTCCTTTCTTTGCATATATCATGAAAAATTCCCAACTGTCTGCATAGCTCAATTAAAAACCAACTTATCATTTACATACCTTGGAAGCTTGTAAGGATGACCTTCAAACACGCCAACTCAGATGTAAGTAAAAGTTTGAAATTAGATGAAGTAGCTCCTGAAATTAATAACTAGCTCTACAAAATCATTTGAAACTATCATTGTGGTGTTTCCTTCTATTATCCCAAACATAAACATGGTAAGGCATCATTATCCCTTTAAAGTGAGCCAAATTTCCCTCATGATTGATTTGTGGTTGAAAATCATAGATCATATAGGTTTCCCCAAGTTTTCCCTCTAAAGAAAAACTCAAGCACACTTTGAGTTCTACAATAGAATAAATAAGGTATGGAGTCATGTAGAACTCATTCATCCATTCTATTTTCAACAAAGCATGTGAATATTATTGTTGGTGATCAGAAACTAGTCAATGCACTGCGAGCCATCACATATTGCATTCATAAATTGATTCATCCATGATTTTAAATATTTTTAGTAGGATCACCCAATACCCTACTTAGGAGGACAATCATGTCCAAAATCTCTTCATGAAATTGTGTTTGTGTTAAGTTCTTAGGAATCTTGGAAGGACCTTTTTTCTGTACTTTTAACCAAGAAGTTTCCAACATATTATGAAGTTTTGAATCTTTTTTATTCCATTCAATAATGAAATAATCCTTAGTGATTACCACTAAATGTTTTCTCCTGAAATATTATGAAGGTGAGGCCAATATTATTTGAATCAAGATTAGCCACGAGTGTACCATTGGTTGTCTTGACTTTACAACTAATGGGGTATTAGGTATTTGCACAAGCCAAGATGAGATCAAAACATTGTATACATAATAGAAATTTGGAACACACACACACACACACACACACACACACACACACACACACACACACACACACACACACACACACACACACACACACACACACACACACACACACACACACACACACACACACACACGCACGCACGCACACACGCACACACACACACACACACGCACACGCATGCACGCACATACACACACGCATGCACGCACGCACACACACACATAATCCACTTCAGTATATCCTATCTACTTTTGGAGTATGATTATTCTCCACCATCCTCACTTGAAATTCCTTCAAATCCATGAAATCTACATTATTGTCTCCTATGTTTTAGAGGTCTATAACCAGGATGGAAATTGGTTCATATCCTAAGTATTTGGATTTTATGGTTCAAATGGAGTGAATGAAATCAATGAACAAGTGTTTTACAGAATAAATGGGATAAATGAAGTGTTGAAATAGTGATTTGTTTGGTTATTTATAGAGAAGGTCTAAGACCATACAGTGGGGGCTAAACTATACATTATGGTCTTGAATAAATGGTATGTTCCTGACCTAGGTTGGTTTGTAATTACAATCTCAATTTTGAAGTACTTCCAAGTTCAAATCTCCCTTTTAGAGTAGTGTGCACTACCAAATCTTTCTAGAATCATTTGTAATCGACTAAGTGTACTTATTCTATTTTTTTTTCAATGTTATATCTTGTGTTGCATGATCTAGAACACTATTCTAATATTGCATAATTAATGTTGGAAGTTAATTAATTAGAATATTCATTAGTCTCTAAACCTTACCCTCGTAAATATAATTAAATTATACATCATCCATCTTAATAATTTAATTAAGGGTAAATAGTTATTTGCAATGTAGGTGGAACGGTGACACTTTTCAATATATTAACTTTGATAGGTTGGTCTCGTTTTTTATATTTTAGTTTTTGAGAGGTAAGAAAATTGGAAAGATATTTTGACATATTTCCAGAAGTCCTAATTAAAAATATGTCCATATCACTAAGAAAGCAAGGAGAGAATATTTCAAGGGAAATGCATGGATATGATTAAATAAGTATTGAGTACAACATGAGTCAACTTGATGAAAAATAATATTAATCTTAAGAATAAAATTGTCTTGCATATTTTTATCCATATCCAGTGGCCACTTAGTCAATTCTTTTAACTTATCCTTCAGTTCTAGGGCATCAAGAACTATCCCTTAAAACCTAAAAGAAACAATTTTTTTAGAAAATATTGGGAAAATGGACTTTACAATTTTTTTACAGTGTCAACATTTTTTATTGGACGATGTTTCTTTTGTCAGATAAGACGAAGACATGAATGGACGGTTTGAAAGAAAATGTGGGGCTTGAATGTGGAAATCAAATACTTGCATGTCCCACATCTATTCCACAACTCAAATTGTTCCTACCCAAATAATATTTTCCATATGTGCTCCACTTTATCATATTGATCTATCTTGCATTCTTTACATGAGTGCAATTTGTACTTAAAAGGGCCAAAATAAAAAATAAGGAAAATCCAATAGGTTCAAGGTTAGAAGCCCAACTGCAATATTTGTTTCTTGTATCACTTTCTATCCCATCTTTTCATTTATAAGCTTGACTAATTGGAGGAAAAAATGGAACGCATGAATAATTAACAATAATTGAGCCCTTTCAATAGTTGGTCATATGAGCGCTAGGTAGATTTTTTATGTCAATCAAAAGTTTTATACTTAGAGTCCATATCGTTTCTTACTTTGTCGAGCGTAAATTTCTCTCTAAGTAATGAGGAAATTTTACTAAAAAAAACATCGAAGTGTATCATATAATGTCCACGTGTGAAAGAGATTACTTGTTTTCTTAATTTAAGATTTGATGTACTTCATCTAGATTGAAGGAACTAATTTTTTTACCAATTCTAGTTGTGGAGTTTGTGAAGAAAAAATAAGTAGCCATATATAAATTGAAAAGTTTTGAACTTCAAGCATGTTAGATCTACACGCAGTTGTAGAGAGAGCCAACACAAAGGAAAATGTGGCCTAGGAAAAAGATGACATTGATGATATTAGAAAGCATACTATGACTTTAGATGATCTTGACATACTAGACCAACAACGTGACTATGTGTGTGATGTTGCTCTATACCATCATACTGGTTGATGGTGGGGCAACTGGCCATTTGACAAAATAAAAAAAATGCAGAAACAATATGACAATGACAAAAAACAATATATCGTTGATACTATGGCTGAATCAGTTTGTCAGAATTGGCAACTGTCAATCCAATATAACTTGAAAAATGTCTTCAACATAATAAAAGGCCATATATGAATAAAATTGAAAGTTTGCGATGGTCCCAACCAGAATGGAACCTGCAACCTACCAATCCTAATTTGGCCCCCTACCACTTCACCATAGTACATTTTAACAAAGCATTTGGAAAAGGTTATATTTATCGTTGACTGTGAACATGCGTGATACTTAGGCTGAACGGAATAAAACATAGTGTGTAAGGTGAGTGAGAATCTCATTTTAGAGATACAAGCTGTGTGGAAAAAGGTGGAAGAAAACAAGGAACAATTTGTGGCATTGAAATTTTTTTTTAATGGAAATGCCCAAGAAACTAGAAGAAATACAAGCCGCCCTTGCCAAATGGAAGTCATTTGAAAACAATTTCGAAAATATGAGCCATAATTTTTGTATGAGCCGAGAAATGAGACTTGTATAGATCTGGATAAGGAAATTAGTATAGGAAGATGCTAAGTATAAGAGGATGTGAATTGAAGTATAATGAGGTTAGTGTTATCATATCGGATGTAAAGGTGCAGACCGACAAAACTTGGCATTTTATATGAGCAAAGCTTACATTATTGCACAACCGTAACGCACATAAATGAAGTATGGTCTATCTACCATCCAATCAAATGACTCTTGTAATTTTTATGGTAGTTAGGGGAGAGGACCCGGTTGTGGTGCAGGGTCCATTAGTGGAGATAGTAGGTGAAAAGACATTCACCTTTTTAATAACATATTTTGAATGATATGTGAATTTAATACAACCCAACTGTTTTCTATTGTATCATTATTAATTAAACATGGAAGCATGAAATGTTGAATAAGACAGTTTTTAAATTGGTCAATATTCTCTTATTCATTGATAGAACTAAAAATATATATTAATTTATATACAAGTGTACAAAAACCAAGTCTATATAGTCAACTATTCATTAAGTAATATTTTCATTGTATGTACATCATATCTATTACAGTCACTTCAACAAGTCATTTCTCAAGACTTTCCAAACCAGATCTCAAATATAATGCACTATTTTTGATGTAAGAGTCTTCAATCCCAAGTAAACACCTGCATAACAATAAATGAAATTATGGTCAGTCTCACCTTTCACAGTGTTTAAAAACTCAGTACCATATGAACAATAAATTGTGTAACCAGCTGCATAAAATAATAAAAATGACCAACTAAAATATTATCCATTGGATTAAATCCCAATAAATCTCAGCCATTTGATTGAACTATCATAGTGAATCCATGTCAACTAACATCAACCAATCAGAATTTAGGATGATAGAATAAAAGCTGAAGGATGGATTACAATTCCATTTGTTCATGCAGTTTTCATCTCTCAAAGTTGAAGAAGTGAGGAGCAGTGCAGTTCAGGTAAGACACTTATGAATTACAAACTATTTCATAATTCAAGCCCTCTATTTATTTTTTCAGTGTTTGCATATTGCAGCAGAGTTGTATATGCCAATTGCATTTGCTTTAAAGTTTCTGAAGTCTTTTCAACAAATCTAATTTGTGCATATCCTGCCATCATGGCATTCTATGAGACCACGTTGGCTTGCAGTTATCTGCATAAGCATTCCTTGCAAAACCAAAAAAATCAAGCAGCGCAGTGCTCTGGAAATATTGACTGGTTTTAAAGCAAATAGTTCACAAGCTATAAACATGTTAGCCATTTTGATAAAAGGCTTGTTAAATATGATGTTTATAACCAACTAGGACAAGTGCAAAAGTCCAACTATGAGCGTTTTTGTTGCAATTGATACTCTGTTCTGCCATGCACTACCAAAAACTACAGACTGAAATTTTGAGAAAAGTTTTCAAACTTCAGAAGGCTTCAGAAATTGGGATAAAACATATATTTCTTCCCTCTTACAAATTGTGAGGAGTTGTATGGCTACAATAATGCTGCTAAAACCATTAAGGATGAAGGAAATATTCAACTGGACAGTGATACATTTAACTGGCAAGTAACAAGTGCAGTATATTTCATATAAAGCTAATAATAAAGAACCTTTGCTTTTTGAGAACTCTTAATAAATGTTAAAATGAAGATTGCTACATGGAACGTGTCTGGCATCCAATCATGTACTAAAATATCATATTTTATATAGAAGAGTTATACAGGGACACATCTGCCAGGGCCTAACGTATGTTTCCCACATCCTGGGAACATGGGATGTGAAGGTAATGTTCAACCCCCAGTCCACAAATGCAAGAGAAGCTAGGTGTTCCCTTGGAAGTTTCCCATGGGCCATTGAGAACCCAAAGGTATCTAGGGTATGTCAGCCATCCATCAACTCCAGGGGGGATGCCTAAACGTCCCCACAGCTGGTAACAAAATCAAAGACAGCAACTGAAAATTTAAAAAAGTAGTTTATTCAAAGATACCGTTTTGCTTTGTTTTTTATTATCTTATCACAACTCACTAATTAGATCAATTTTGAGTCTTTACCACAGCTACGACATTGTACATGGTCACTGATGTGCTAGGCTATGACTATAGTTGAGTGTTCTTCATTCAAGAAGAAGATATGCCATGACAGTGCGTGCAAACAACAAATACACTTCTTTGGGAACATATATTCTTCTTCTCTAGTGTATAGTCATCACTGCTATATAGGCATAAGTTTAATTGTATACATAAAAATATGGAAAGTATTCTAATTACATGTGCAAAATTTATATTGAAAACATAACTTTAAATACAACACTACTGGAATATACAACTCTGTCGGAATATGACCACAACAGCGTTCTATAGTCCAGCAGTGTTGTATATTGCATTTCTGAATTCACTGTATTGTTCATTTTTTCCAGATATCTCATTCTCCAGTTGAAAAGTATTTTTTCCAATCATCACTGTGATATTAGCATAAGTTTTATTGTATACATAGAAATTTGGAAAGTATTATGATCATATGTGAAAATTTTATATTGAAAACATAACTTTAAAAACTACATAGGAAGAGTCCGACGAATACACTAGTTTGTCAAGCTTTCATTAGAAATATGGAAGGAAAATTTTTAGTTCTATCAATGAATAAGATAATATTGACCAATTTAAAAACTGTCTTATTCAACATTTCATGCTTCCATGTTTACATAATAATAATACAATACAATACAGTCAATGTCTTTCACCCACTATCTCCATTATTGGACCCTGCACCACAACCGGTGCCTATCCCCTAGCAATGCTCACCCACCAGCCGTTAATGTTTTCATTATAAATTTTCCCTTCCATATTTCTAACGACAACTTAGCTTTAACAACTACGGGAGAGGACCCGGTTGTGGTGCACCCTATCTTTGCACAGTCACCGCGCCACGTCACTGCCACCTGGGCGAGTAAAAACACTATAGATATAGGTATGTACTCTATAGATATAGGTAAAAGAGTAAAAAAATGAATAGAAGGATTGTCAAACTCTATAGATATAGGTATGTACCATAATATCTGTTGCATTCATCATACAGAGTGGTAAAATTGTTATCTTCTTTGCAAAATATACATGTCTAACCATTTAAACAACTAGATGAAACCAATCCTTTGCTGAATTGTCGTTAGAAATATGGAAGGGAAAATTTATAGAGTTTAAAGCTAAGTTGTTACCAATCGTTAGAAATATGGAAGGGAAAATTTATAGAGTAAAAACACCACCAATGGATGCAGCACCAAATTCTTGACCTCCAACATTGCACCGCCACCTCACTGCCACCTCTGCGCCATGTGGACGATCCGCGTTTGTGGAGATGTCAAAAAAGTTGGTTTTTTTTGCATGGGACCAAGTGTTGTCCACTCGCCGCGCCAGTTGTTGTCCGGGCTACCGCCATGCATTGAATGCTCACCCACCAGCCGTTAATGTTTTCATTATAAATTTTCCCTTCCATATTTCTAACGAACAATATAGTGAATTCTGAAATGCAATATACAACATTGTTGAACTATACAGCATTGTGCTCATTTAGTCAAATATACACTGTCTATCCAAGCACTTTCTGTATTCAACATATTCCATACAAGTTTCATTGTCATAATGAAAACTACAAGTCAATTAATTCCTAAAAATGAAACAAAATCATTCATATTCTAGCATATTCCAGCATTCATTTTTGGTATATTTATAGTTTCTTTTCCAACAATCATCTTTCATGTTGTGAATCAGGTATTTCATTTACACCATGAGAAAAGGTGCTATTGCTAGAAGATCAAGGAGGCCAAAAGTGAGAGGTGTACAATTATCACATAATTTAAGTGATGAAGAGGATAATTCAGCACCAACTGGTAATGAACCAGAATGTAGAAACCCACCCACTGTCTCAGTTCAAAGAACATCTGCAACAAAGAAGCTTAGTGTCATCCGAGGTTGGACAAAAGAAGATATGGAAAAGGCGATAGATGATGTTGAGTTTAATGGGTTCTCAGTTAGAGCAGCAGCAAAGAAGTATTCCATTCCACCCACATCATTACACTATTGGCTAAATGGTCTCACCCACACAAAGAGGAGGGGTCCTCCAACAGTTCTAACTGAAGAAGAAGAAGAGGAAATTGTTGAATGGTGCAAAGAAATGGCTGATATGGGTCATGGCTTGGAGTTAATGCAGCTAAAGGCAAATGTTGCTCAGATTTGTGAAACAAGACAAAACCCCTTCAGAGATGGGTTTCCTGGTAAATCATGGTGGGCTGGATTCAGAAAACGTCATCCAGACCTTGCAATCCGAACCGCTGAGGGACTTGACAGGGATAGAGCTTTAAACTTGCGCCCTGCAATAGTAACCAAATTTTATGATAATTTGGCCAAAAGCTATGGAACCTATTCATACGGCGCTCATAAAATCTGGAATTGTGATGAGACTGGTTTGCAGGCTGGAAGAAATTGTGGAGTTCGTGTAATTGCAAAGAGGGGCAGTCGTAATGTCCCAAAGGTAATACCAAAGAGCAGGGAGTGGATCACTATATTGTGTTGTGTCAATGCAGCAGGTATGTCAATCCCAGGATTTTATTTGTTCAAGGGAAAGAGAATGATAAAGAATTACATTAAAAATTGTGAACCTGGAGCATGTATGGCTGCACATCCAAATGCATGGATGACAAAGGAATTGTTTTTAAATTGGCTATGTCATTTTGCACGTTCAGTACCAGGCGGTGTTTCTCCAAATAATAGACACCTATTGATATTTGATGGCCATGGCAGCCATGTAGCATTACAAACTGTGGAGGAGGCAAACAAATTGGGCATTGATTTGATAACACTACCAGCACATACTAGTCATAAGTTGCAACCTCTTGACGTGAGTGTGTTCAGCCCTTTCAAGACATATTTTAGAGCTGAGAGGTCCAAATGGATGGCAGAGAACAAATGTGCAGATGTGAAAAGGAGTGACATTGCTGAGCTTGCAAGTAGAGCCTTAAAAAAGGCACAAACACCATCTAACATAATTGTAGGTTTCAAAAGAACTGGTATTTGGCCATTGAATTATGATGCTCTCCTAAATGACATGGCATGCAGCCAGGCATTTGACATGCAAGGTGAGGAAGTTGTTGATGCTGTCACAAACATTTTGAGCCTATCTCAACGAATAAATCCTGAATTAAATGACAGTGAAGAGGTGGTACCTGAAACTCAATTCATGCAAAATGTTGACTCTAGAGATGATATGGAAGCAGCTGCAACACATGGAGTGGAGCTAAACGGTGCTCTTGGAAACCCAAGTAACATCATCAACAATAAGGAGGGGTCTTCAGATTTTGTAAGTAACAATGATTTGTCCTTGCCAAGTCAAGTTAACCCGCCACAATGGTTAGAGGATGCCATGAAAAACTTGGGTTACAAGCTACCATCCAACACAGAAGATCAAAGCTTAAATCTGCCTTCCTTTCCTGAAGGACTAGAACAAGAAGCAATAATTCATTACTATGCAGATGTTGGAGATGAGGATGAACAAGACGAAGTCGAATTTCAAGAGGATGCTCAAGAAAATGAAATTAACTTAGAAGTTATGCAACATGAACCTCAACACCCTGAAGAGACTGAAAACCAAGATGGACGCGGTACGTTACTTTCCCATTTTCTACGACTTCCAAGGGAGATCATAAACAAATCAGATGGTTCTATTAGACTGAGTAGGCATTCACAGATTTTGACTGCACCTGAGTACATGGAGCTATTGGTTGATGCGGAAAGAAAAAAGGAGGAACAAGCAAAACTAAAGTTACGGAAAAAAGAAGTGGCACAAGAAAAAAAGGTTGCTAGACTTGCAGCAAAAGAAAAAAGATTGCAGGAGAAGCTTGAAAGAGAAAGGGAGAAGCAGGCTAAGGAGCAACAGAAAGAGATTGAGAAGGCACACAAGCAACAAAGGAAAGAGCAAGAGAAGAGGGAGAGGGAACTTGCAAATCAATTAAGGGAATACGAAAAGAGGATGCGTGTAAGTTCTGCAACTGATCATGAAAATCGAAGGATTTTTCAAGATATGTTAAATATTCAAATTCCAGGTTATGCTCAAATTGGAACACCTCCATCACTTATGAATAACTCTTGTACAGTTCCATCTTGGTATGTATCACCTCATTTACTTTGTACAAGTTCAAGCAGTCCTAGTAGTTCATTTGCAATGCCACCATGGATGCAAGCTTCAGCAGGGCAACCAACTCCTCTGTCAACAACAGGTGCAAATCCCTTTTCAAGCGGACAACCAAATCCTTTTTCAGCAGGGGGACCAGATCCTTTATCAGTTGGGCAACCAAATGCTCTGTCAAAAGGGATTCTAAATCCCTTTTCAGTTGGCCAATCGAACACTGTATCGGCAGGAAAAGAAAATCCAAAAGCAGTATAGAAAGAGGGCAATATTACTTATACTAACTAAGATATTGAACATGTGCCCGTAAACAATGCTTATTACCCCATATGATGATGGTAGTAATTTTGTTGGTGATACAATTTTGCTAGATGTATTCACCGAAGCCTTCCTATGTAGTCTCTAAAGTTATATAGTGCAATATAAATTTTGCGTATGTAATCAGAATACTTTCCAGCCGTCCATGTATACAATTAAACTTATGTTAATATATCAGTATGATGATGGTCTATATTTTACACCCTATTTGGCGGTGTAATCAGAATACTCATATTAATTTTACGTATGTAATCAGAATACTTTCCAGGCGTCCATGTATACAATTGAACTTATGTTAATATATCAATATGATGATGCTCTATATTTTACACCCTATTTGGCGGTGTAATCTGAATTCTCATATTAATTTTGCGTATGTAATCAGAATACTTTCCATCGTTCTATGTATACAATTAAACTTATGTTAATATATCAGTATGATTATGCTCACTATTTTAATAGTGCAGTGTTTAAAAACATTAAGGATCATTGCCTGAGTGAGAACCCTCTCATCTCTGCCTTTTCTTCTCATCTTCGTAGCAGGCCGAGCCAATGCCGAGGATGAAGTCGGTCAGGAGTGGAGAAAACGCACGCACCCACCGGTCTGCAAGATCCCACGAAATGGTCGCTCGAGCTCTGCAACCGAACCCGCAAAAAACCAGACTGAACGAGCTCCCTCTCCATTTCCCATGAAATGCAATGGCACGTTTTGGCGGTGGCAGGGTCCATAAACCTGCCCCGCGCGCATTAACGACTGGTGGGTGAGCATTCAATGCATGGCGGTAGCCCGGACAACAACTGGCGCGGCGAATGGCGTGGTGTTTTTACTCGACCAGGTGGCAGTGACGTGGTGCAGTGACTATGCAAAGATAGGGTGCACCACAACCAGTGCAATGCGTTACAGCAATGCAGCCCGTGGGAGCAACATGTATATATGAACCATGGAAGACACTTCAAACATTTAGACTCAAGATCGAGAGAATGCTAATACAGAAGCGAGCAATTACAACAGAAAACAATGTAAATGGCAGTAACAGAGAGTGGTAATGCCTATAATTAGACCTAGAAATTGCTTAAAGGGGTAATGACTATACCATATGCTTATTGACAGTAACAGAGAGTGGTAACAGAGAGTGGTAATGACTATACCATATGCTTATTGACAAGCTTACAGCAAATGCAATCATATACAACATAAAAAAAAAGCTATGACAGATGCTATAACATGAAACCAGAATATACACACTCACCTTACAAACATAAAATAAAATTCAATTGAATATACACACTTCATCAACCAAATCACGTAGCCTTTGAATCTCCCCCATGCATTCAGATCCCAAAACATATAATATAATTTTTGCCACCTAAAACATATAATTTTTGCTACCCGAAACAGAAAACAAATTACATTTGTTGCTGCAAACACTGAAAATTGTTAGTTGCGTGTGTTTTTTAATGAGTGTGTTTTTAATCTTTGTTTCTATTATGACTGTCATACCTACACCAACACTGTTTTTACTTTTATTTTATTATGACAGTCGGGTACCCAGGAAAATAGAAGAACCCGGGAGAAACCCAGACCAGTACCAGGTCTAGAACCATACTGGTAAAGTTACAGAGGCCTCCAAAGCAGTACCCATTAACATGGAAAATAAATCATACAGGATAATAAAACTTAGAAAAAAACTACTGGAAGATCCATAAACAAATGCAAGATCATTGGAACGAAGTACTCAATGGTAGGTGTGAAATAAATATGTATTCTTTTTTACAATGAAATGCCAGAGTAATTTGTTTATCCCTGCAATATACTAAAACATGGGCATCGTAAGGAAAAAATAAGCAACAAAGGACATGATAGCAGATAAATCATCAGAAAATAATGAATATGAAACATCTAGCAAAGCATTTTCGCTTATGGACAATATAATATGTACAATAATACATTCGTCATCTCCAACCAGTGATTAGTGTTTACTGTGCACATGCAAAACATAGTTATCTACTCTTTTTTTTCTAGATATACCCTAAACAAAAAAATAAACAAGCAAAACACTGTCCTTAAATTTTCTCAAAGCAATCCCTGCACAGAATCCTCTGTCCTCATAACCTCGGGAACAAAACTCTGGACCAACCAATGCAACAAGGCCTTCAGACTCTAAGAGCGTAAGAAGGAGAAAAGGTATCCTGACGCCTATTTTCACAACAACAGGTATAATATCCTTCGGGATATGACAAGTGCAATGCCTAAAGACTAATATCCAAGTAAAGGCATTTTAAGTAACAAAACACAGTACAATCATGTCAAAAGAAGTTACAAGAACAAATAATCCAAAGCCATATCATAACAGCACAACAAAATCGTAAAACAGGTAGTAAAGCAAAATTGTAAAACTTCTAAACACAACTATACCCACAAATTAATGCTTTCGATAAATACAGAGTTGGCTTAAATCCCCAGTACCAATCACAAAGAACCATCCAGATCAATTGCATGCCCTAGAATACCACAATTCAGTCTCAATAGTTCTTTATATAACTTTCATACAACTAGCAGATGTACTTGTAATCCCATTAACAGTAATAAGCAACTGAACATGAGCTCGCATGGCACCCATAAACCCGAGACTGGCTCATAAACAAGGATTTTAAGCTTGTAAAATAAGATGGGTGAAAAAACAAATTTCTTTTGCTGAATGGCAAACAACAAACTTTCCATAGTAGTACAGTGTTTAAAAACACTAAGGATCATTGCCTGAGTGAGAACCCTCTCACCTCTGCCTTTTCTTCTCATCTTCGTAGCAGGCCGAGCCAATGCCGAGGACGAAGTCGGTCAGGATTGGAGAAAACGCACGCACCCACCGGTCTACAAGATCCCACGAAATGGTCGCTCGAGCTCTGCAACCGAACCCGCAAAAAACCAGACTGAACGAGCTCCCTCTCCGTTTCCCATGCAATGCAATGGCGCGTTTTGGCAGTGGCAGGGTCCATAAACCTACCCCGCGCACATTAACGGCTGGTGGGTGAGCATTCAATGCATGGCGGTAGCCCGGACAACAACTGGCGCGGCGAGTGGACAACACTTGGTCCCATGCAATTAAACCAACTTTTTTGATATCTCCACAAACGCGGATCGTCCACGTGGCGTTGAGGTGGCAGTGAGGTGGCGGTGCAATGCTGGAGGTCAGGAATTTGGTCCTGCATCCATTGGTGGTGTTTTTACTCGTCCAGGTGGCAGTGACGTGGCGCGGTGACTGTGTAAAGATAGGGTGCACCACAACCGGGTCCTCTCCCCTAGCATTTCGATAGAAGAAAATAGAAGACCAAGGAAAAAATAAGATATTCAGTGTAAAGGAGGAGATGTCACCGTGCATTTGGCTACACTAAACAACATAACATTTTTCTCTTTCTTCTTTGTCGACATGCATTCCAAGTGAGCAGTTTTTCATGCTCCTCCATGTATTTGGAGCTAACTCATTAAATAAGGTAAATTCCAACTATCAATGGAAATAAATGTTGTGATGGACAATGTTGTTTGAGTTCTCTTAGTCTCGTTGTTATAGTGGACAATATTTAAGTACATAACATCTAATCCCGTGAATAAGGTTGATAGTAATTATTATTAAATGTTAAGTAGATGTAAGAGAATCATAATTCTAATTATTTTTCAAGAGGATCTCACTTCATGCCAGTTGATCTCTACGAGTGTCATATCTAGATACCCTTCCCCAAAGTTAAAGATGTTGATGCATAGAAGGTAGTCATGGGCATGCACAAGTACGGGAAACCTAGACAAAGTACTACGTAAAAGGACAAGGCTCTACCTTTCTTGAAAAGGAAGGCACACATGTAGGAAGGTGAAATAGGTAGTTTAACTTGGTGTGGGAATCATTCCTCCAGCCAAGTCTTGGTGGCCAAAAAAGTGCAAGGAATAGCTTAAGACAAGGGAGTGATTTTTTGTGATTTTTAGGGTGTTTGCTAGTTTAAAATCAGTGCTGGAAACTAGTGGCCTAGGGAATACATCATATGAGATTTGGTTAAAGGGTTTTGTAGTCAAAGCAACTGATTTAGTATTCATTCATAGATTATTTTAGTGTGCATCAATTGATAGAATAGATGTTCAAATATGAGTATCACTTGTAATATGAATATATATTGTGCAGTGATTACTATTTAAAATATTTGGTCCTAATACTAATAGAGTCGATAAAAATGTATAAGAGAGTAAGGTAGGGCTGAAAGAGAATAAGTAGCAAATCTGAATAGCTTGCTCTAACTCGTTGGAATGATAAGGAATGTGGAAAATCATGCCCACACTCATACCACTAAGCACTCAATCAAGACTTAGACATGTGCAAGATTATGAGAGGAGAGACTTAGAATGCCAAGAGGGTTGCACAATGTCGTTAGATGCGCAGGATGTGTTCTATGATCTTCTATTTGTTAGATGGGGATATTGCATCCAATTAACAAAGTGATCCTTAACACCTATTCAAACTGAAACACGGAGAACACATAAGCTAACTTAGGTCATGAACACGGAAATCCAAGTGAGAAAAATAAAGAAAATAAAAGGCTCAAAATATTTTCTATTCCATATTCAAGGACCTTTACAAAGAGTTCAATCTAGAAATTTATAGAAAAAACACACACCTTTACAAAGAGTTCAATCTAGAAATTTATAGAAAAAAAATACATATGAACAGTGCTTATAAGCATTAATGGTGGTAGGCTCTTCACAACCTAGATATGACACACAAAAATATTACATGGTAGATGCACAGTCTGGCAATTTGTAACTCTAGAAGGTTTGTCACATCAAAATACATCCTATGCAAGAGGTCCATTCAATAACGCAAAGCTCAAGACAAGACTAGACATGGTAGGCCTCGATTTTCCAGGTTCTTAGGTAGCATGAGGCGTCAAATTTTTTATTTAAGGTAGCCAACTACCTCTGGCATGGCATGTATATGAGCTGAGATTTTCTAGAAAAACTAACTCACAGTGCCCTGTGATATGGCTGACTTGACATTTTTTTCATGTAGTGCATATCTTAATTTGTGGTGCACAGTGATGTGCCCAGAAAGTTCGCGTAATAGTAACTCTTCTGACAGAATGCGAAGGATTCCATGTGCAATCTTCTCCTTTGTATTTGGTCAATGCACGTATTTTCCTTGGCACAATTATCCTTAGCACCTTTCTCTAAAATTCCCCTGCATACACAATGAAAACATGGACACTAATTACCATTCCGCACAATAGATTAGGCTTATGGGAGAAATACTTACAACGCGTGTATGAAAGAAAATACACAAAATCTTTGTTCTATCCACCCCACAACATTGTGATTACCAACACCTTGCGAGGACTGATTTTTCCATGTGCGGGAAGTTTTTAGCTTTAATTTTACAGACGGAGAATTAATCAAGTATTGAGAATGCGTAGGAATGTCACCATATTCCACACTAAGTGGTTTATGGGACTCTAAGTATGGCCACATGATGACTCCTGACTAGACGTGAAGACTTGAAGAATGTGCAAGAATGGGTGAAGGTATTGCATGATAAGTTTGAGCATTAGCGTATGAAACAAGTTCGTGCAAAGGTAAGGGAGGTGTGCAAGAATTGCGTAGATTGATTATAAGTGCTCATTGCAATGGAAGGTGGGCCAATTTACAAAGGTTATGTAGGTTTTGGCCATAGATAGGCCCTCTGCCAACATGAATAATGCATGCAAATGCTTGATGTGAAGGAATTGTGTGTAAGTCTAGCAGAGCTAAGGGTGTTCAATTCTCAACTTCCTTAACAAGATCAAGAGGTTCCTTGATTTTGCTTCTGAAATTAAGGGGTGTGTTGTGGATAGAACAATAAATATTGAATTGACTAGGGAATTCTCTAGAGAATTCTTTTGAAATTGGGATCTCTAGTTTGCCTGCAACAAAACAAACAAGTATACTTTAAGATTTTGTGTTATCAAAACAAGAGCGCAATCTAGTACTTTAGCTTTGTAATGTGACATACTGAATTGAATCATTTTAAAGAGTCTTACGTGTGCAAATAAAATTGATTACCCCACCTTATATTTTTCTACTTGGCAGAAGGAATTCTCATAGTGCACGCATTGTTTATGAAGGATTTATTATATATTTTTAAAAATTTTGATTTCATGGTGGGGATGGATAGGAAGGGAAGGATGAGGCATTGCTCTGTTGCTAGCCATGTTAATAATTAGTATTTACATTTGGTAGGTTATTTACCGAGAGGTAAATATTACTTATAGGTTTGTTAGTAACCATATGTTTAATACGGTAAGATTGTATTAGATAGTTGATATTATATTGTTAGGAATAACAATATAATGTCGTATATAGGTTTGAGTAGTTTTAGGATGGTTGCATTTGTTAACAACCTCCTCCGTAATATGATCTTGACATCATATATTTGTAACTTTGTCTTGATAAATGGATTAACAAAGCAGTACTATTTTGTATGAAACTCCTCTGATTACATTTGGTATCAGAGCAGGTGCATGAAGTTAGATGGAAAAATAAATTGTTTGTTTTATTTGCCCCGGTTATGGAAGTTTCCCAGATAAAACTAGGTTTTTATCTTTCTATATGGTACAGAGCAACGTAAGTTGAAAAATTAATGAATGAATATTGAGGATTTTAAAGTATAGAATGCCATCAAATACTTAAACGCCTCTTTGTGTTACGTTTTCTCAGTGGTCACGTACATATTTTTGTGGACTTGTATGCTCAGTCTTATCAGATCTATGTAGTCAGATTTAAAGAGATTAGCTTTGTAGATCTTTCTCTACGGCCTGTCAACTACTCCAACTGTGAGTGGTGCCATTCAAGATATAAATACAGCTTGCATCCACACTATGCAACACATTGTTGCATTGAAAAATGAGTTTGCTTTTATAGATCAGATCTTTCATTGAACTACGTAGCTTTATTTAGTCAATTGATCTATTCATGCGATCTTTTCCCATTTGATCATCTCCTATGTCCAAGCATGCAAAAATCCTCAGACAGCTAGCAAATGAAAGCTCGGTTATCTCATTATATAACGGTCACTAAAATTCTTGCATTCCAAGTCCTCATTTTCCCAATGATATCCACCATACTTCTAATAGCCAATAAATGTCTAAAACGATAGATATAGGTTTGTGAGTCAAGTGTTTGACTTACTAAATCCAATCTTGATTGTAATTGCAGTTATGTTGTTTAAAATACGTGTCAATGGATATTAAGAAGTGTCCTATTATCATTAGGTAGTTCGTGGTTTTTCAAGGTCAAAATATTTCATTTTATTTATTAAATTAGTTTTATGCTATTTTATATAATCATTTGGTTTATACTAATGTTTATCATGTTACTTTTCATTAGTAGGTCATTCCAAATAATGTGTATGTGTCTACTTAAAGAAGAAAATGAGTCACTCTCTGTGAAGTGTCATAAGTATTGAAAGTTATTGTAAAGATGTATCATCATTTGAATTTGACATCTCAATTGGAAATAAAATTTGCGGAGGATTTCATATACATGAGCTTCATGTCTTTATCAGTTGAGTAAGAAACATGTCTATTGAAGGTCAGAGGCAACAGTCGCCAACGATGGGATCGCATACAGCACCGGTGGCACCTTCTTATATTATTTCAGTTGTTTGCTTTGAATAAAGTTTGAAATGAGGAGAATGTTCATTGTGGATGTTGAGAACATTTATATAGGAGGGAAGTTGATTGTAGTGATCCATTGACTGTTGAGATTCTCTGACTGTCGAACTTCTTTATCGATCATCCGGTGAAAGAAAATTCACTAGAAGTGAAAGCAGGAACTGTTGAGTCCTCGTATGTAGTTGTATTAGTGGAAGTGTGGTCACCTCGTAATGGATTCACTATGGTGAAGTGGGTGATCATGTGCAACAATATCCGTACAGTAAGATCCATCCAACAGTATACAAACCTAAAAGTATATAGAGGCATATAATTTTTTTTTTCTAGTTCTTGAGATGTGCTTTCTCCCCATGTAAACATTAAGGGGGCAATGTTAAGAATTAGTATTTACATTTGGTAGGTTATCTACCAAGAGGTAAATATTATTTATAGGTTTATTAGTAATTGTATGTATAATACAACCAGATTGTATTAGATAGTTGATATTATATTATTAAGAATAACAATATAATGTCACATATGGGTTTGAGTAATTTTAGGATGGTTGCATTTGTTAACAACCTCCTCTGTAATAGGGTCTTGACATCCTATAAATTTGTAACCTTGTCTTGATGAATGTATTAACGAAGCACTACTATTTTGTGTGAAACTCCTTCTCTAATTACAAGCTAGGTGTCCATATCCTAGATAGAGATACATTTGGTTCTGATCGTGGCCTTTCTCCACTATTGGTCAGGCGTCTGTAGCTCTAGTGGAGATTACCAAAAACACCCTTATGCAAATAAATATTTTGAAACATTTAAAACTCTTTTTTATTTTTTGACTTTTTTTCTTACATTGTTTTAGTGCACATGCAAAGATTACACGTGGGTTGGGAACCAATGTAGCTAGGTGAGAGGATGGATAGAAAAAAGAGACGTGCACGAGAGTCCTTAGCTTCACATTGTTCTAAAAGGAAACATTAACATGAATGCTAATTTATGACTCTTTTGGATCGCTCCAATTTTTCTAAATCTGCATGAAAAATTTAAAATAAATATTAATCTCTCAACTTGAAAACACAAAACAATAATTTTTTTAACCAAATTCTATTGCGTAGCTTACCAAATTTCCCAAAAATGTGATAAAACAATGCACCCTCAACCATCGTTTCACTTAACACAACAAGCACCATCAATGTTATAAGAATGAAATAGGAATAATTTGGAATGTGTCAAAGGATCTTGCTAAGGAAAAAAAACTAATTCTTGTGCAATGATGCTCAAGGCTTATTAACAACTACCAAAAAAACTACAAAAGAAAGGAATAGAATATGAAGGAAATTTTTTCTAGGAAGTTGGGACAAGTATATACGTGGAGTGGGATTATCCGAAGTGTCATGCACTTAGGTTCTACATGGGAAATGGTCTATGCATGGAAGTAATGTCTTAGGAAGCACCCATTGATTAGCAATGTAACATCCCCGCCATTAAGGTCCTTAAGTTAAAAGGTGCTCTCACCTAAAATTTCCAACATTTAGAAGGGGCCAAGCCAAAGCTTGTTTATTTTTTCCCTTCTTCTCATGTTCCTTATCCCAAAATAACACTATGTCTGATATTCTAAATGCTTTGATCTTAGTTTTCTTATCAAACTAGTGTTTGACAACCTCTTAGGTCCTACCAAAGTGGGGTAGGGTTGTGTCGTGTTTATCATCCAATCACACGAGCTTAACGATTCTGGCCTATATCTTGTCATCTTTCCCTAAGTATTCTTGCATGAATTTGAGTATAGGGATTTTTAAGTTCACTTGAAAGATGGATTCTAAGCCATAAAAGGTGATAAAGTGTGGTTCCTAGTGTGGATTTGATGCACGTTCTGTCTGACCATAGGGCATACTTGAGATGAATATTCTAATCTCTCAAATTTTTATCTACAATTTTCTTGATCACATCTAGAAATTTATCGTTAGTTTATTCTGCAAGACCATTTCCTGGTGGATACTAGTTAGAATAAACCCTCAAAATAAGTTTATGATCATAAGCACATTCAAGGAATTATATGGAATAAAAATTAGGGCCATTGTCACATATCAGTGGAAAGGGCATACTAAACCTGGTAATGATGTGGTCCTCTGTAAACCTTATGATAGTGTCCATTGTGTAATTCTTGAATGGTTGTGATTTTTCCTAGTGGGTGTAATAATTGGTAGTGGAGAGAATGAACTTGTGTCCTACAAAGGAATTCTCGTTGATGACACCAAAAAATTATATCACCCATTTAACAAAGTGTCATACCTCAATGACATGTTTCATGGACATGGAGATATTGTACTCTCTTTTGGTGGAATTCTAGAAAATTTAGAAACTTATAACATGGAAATGTGCATCTTTCAACAAACAGGGCCAATAATATCCCACTTTTAGGATTTGATGCGCAGTAGAATTACCTAACCCATGTCTAGTGTCATGCTTCTCATGAAGACCATGAAATACTACGGAAGCTTCTTCTTTGTAAAGGCACCAAAAATAGATACGTACATGGTTCCTTCGGTAGAAGGCACCATCTTTTATCATGAAATCACTTCTTTTCAAGCATAAGTCTCTATGTTGTATTCAATTCATATGGGCATGCCATCTTTGATTGAGCAAGTAATACACTAATTCCTAGTACCATTCATTAGGGGCGAGAAATTCGACCATGTATTACTGAAAAACCAATTTCGAATCAACCTCAATCATTGCACAACTTAGACCCATTCCAATTACTATATTCATTGGACTAATCTCTAAGTTAAACTCTTGGAGGATGGTCATCCATTTTTCATGGCACTCATCAAGCTCATTCTACATCAACATAGTCTAAATTTTAGGGTCAAATACAATTGTTGATTACATTGTTGTATAACATGTAGTGTCTGAAATTTTTCATGGCCTTAATAAGTAAAAAAATATTTTTTATTAAGGGCAGAATATTGAAGTTTGGCATTATGAAAGGGTGAACTCATGAATGAAACAAGTCTCTCACTCTTCACTTATTCTTATGAGTCAAGATAGCTACACAAGAATGCTTGAAGGCAAAGACATAGATGTGGAAAGGGGTGTGTATTCTGGGATGCATAGAACATGAGTGCTTTAATTTCTTCTTTGATCTCTTTGAATGTAGTGCACGCTTCATTCTTCCATTTGAATTTATCATCTTTCTTTAACACAACCTTCAATGGCTTGACTATCTTAAAAAATCATGAGACAAAATTTCGTACAAAGTTAATCTTTCCAAAGAAATATTTCAATTATTTTTAGATGTTGGGGAAGGGAATATTCAATATTGCTTCAGTCCTATCAAGACTGATAGATATTCCCTTTTCAAAAATGGCGTGCCCCAACAGTTTAACTTCGATGACTTCGAGAATACACTTATTTGGATTAATTGATATACCTTGCTCACAACATCATTGAAGGGATGCACATAGATATTTGACATGGTTTTCATGATCCTTGGATAATATTGTGAGATAATCGATGTATACAATGATGCATTTGTCAATGAGGTCCTCGAAATCTATATCCATGGCACATTGAAAACTTTCATCGGTGTTGATTAAACCAAATGGAATTCTTTGGTAAGAACAATGTTCCTCACTTAGTGGTGAAGGCCATTTTGATTCTATCTTCCTTACATATAATGATTGTTATCACCAAAAAATAACACCCTCTAATATGTCATGAACTGTGAATGAGAAATTAGTGTTTTTGGGGTAACATGGGATGATATCACAAGTGTGGGACTCACATAAATGAGATAAACCTCCAGAGAAGGATGGTTCCTTTACCTAATCCTAATGTTAAGATACTCCTAAGGAAGGAAATGCAGTTATCTACTCCTATTCTAATAATCCAAGGGACCAGGGAGAGAGAAAAGTACATAAAATGGGAAATCCTAAGCTAAGGAGGGTGATAGCACTAGAAAAAAGGGTTGATTGCTCTCCACAATGGGAAGAAAAGTTAGAAAACATGGGAGAGAGGGAAGATAGATGTTCCATAGAAAAGAACCATACAGACTAAACCTTACTTTGCATTGACAACACAAAAAAAGGAACCCGTAATTAGGAGATACACACAACGTTCCAAAATAAAATAGAGAGGAAAGAATGCAACTAAAATGAGAGAAGGGCAGACAAAACATGCCACAAAGCCAGTTTTATTGCTTGAAATATACACAGACTATTACATTCATGGTAGAAGGTGAGATTATATTGTAGAGACCAAGTTAGAGGTTTGAAACTTGTGGGAAGCCGACCACCATTTGAGCATAATGTCCTTACAACAAAAGAGCCATACTTTGAAAGAGGCATCAATTTACAATATATTGCATAATGGAGAGAGAGAAGAGGGAACAAAGAGAGAAAGAGATAGGATTTGATCTTGCTATTAATGAAAATCTCTATCCTTTTTCTGCAATATGGATTTCAAGCATCAACCACCATCAATCATATGTTAAAAGTTAAAAAAAATTATGGGCGCCCTTTCAAGCTCGTCCCCCAATGTCCTTTTTCCTCCAGGATAAGATAAGATCCCCATACTTCATTAATTCTAGTGGCTGAGCTGTCTACAACTATTCATTATTAGCCTGAACCGATTTTCCTCTTTTCTCCTACCAAACACCCCTCAAAATCTAATTCTCATGATGCCAAATCATAGTGCTCGATGAGATCTTTCCAATGATACCAATTTTGTTTGATTTGGAGAAGGGAAGTGAGATATATCATCATTTGCATGTCGGGAAGCACATAAATGTGACATGTGGTAGTCTTTGATTGGTTTAGGGATCAACCTCTACCGATGTGTGCATTGATTTTATTTTTTGCCAAGTGTCTTCCCCCATTCGTTCATGGTATCGGGCTCTGTTTCCCTTTACGTTTTCTTCAACCCCTTTCCTTTTTGCCTTTATGAAAATATGTGCCAATAAAACCTTGCCACATTTCTTCACAGTGTCAAATTGTCCTCTACTCATGTAAGCTCCATGTCAAATGTGAGCCAATAGAAATTCACCATGCACCTTCGCAATTCAATTTTTCAAATCCCTTGACTGACCATCGCGAAGTGTGAGCCAATGAGAAGGCTCCATGCACTTTGCATGTCAGTCCTTTTGATTATTGTCTCTAACATTCGTGAACCATCAGCCAATGGGATCATTCCACACCCTTCACGTTTGTCATACTTTTCTCTAGCTCCTCTGACATCTGTGAAGTGTGAGCCAATAAGAAAGCTCTTCACACTTTACATTTTCCATCTTTTCTTTGAAATCCTCTGCCCGCTATAAAGCATTGATCAAAGGGGAAGCCCCTCACCTTTCACATTGTTAGACCCGTCTTAGCCCATCGTATTTGTCAGACTGTGAACGGAGGGCCAATGAAATAGCTCAATGCAGTTTCACATCACAAATTTTAACTTTAGGGAACTTAGAAACTTTTTGCTCTTTTAATTTTTCCACTTGTCCCCTTTGACCTCCCTGACTTTCCAGACCTGAAGACGGAAAATTTTAGTGGTGAATTTTTGTAAACTTGCAAAAATCGAGGATTATGGAAATTCGAATTGGCGAATATTATGTTGTTCAGAGCAGACTTATTCACCGAAAAATTCGGCCGACATGTCCCTTATACTATTCGTTTCACCTAGATTTTACACATATATAAGAGCTTATGAATGTAATTCGCCACCATTTCAAATCATATCGTGCACATATTCACTAAAGTAAACATAAGAAAATCTTCAGCTACCAACACTGAAGTCTGAAATACGAGCCATCCAACCATAAGCCGTCTAACTCTAAGCTGTCCAACTCTAAGCTGTCTAGCCTTGACCCTTCTAACTCTCCTATCCAACCAACCCACCCAACACCCTATCCAACCCCCCACCCAACCCACCCATCCAACCCTTAGCCGACCAACCCTCATTGGTCCAACCCACCACATCCAACCCTTGGCCATCCAACTCCTCGCCCATCCAACCCACCTGACCAACCATTGCCCATCCACCCCTTCCCGTCCAACCCCCACCCATCCAACCCACCCATCCAACCCATTCATCTGGCCCACCCGTCCAACCTCCATCCAACCCACCCATCTAATTCACCCATCCAACTTGTCTGTCCAAGGAACAATGCTCTGTGAAATCACCTTTGTCACGAAACATTTTTTCAGAAAATTTGCCAACAATTCGAAAGTCAGTTTATGAATTTCTCCAACGATTTGAAAGTAATTTTTTAGAGGGGTCTTCTTAAATTGAACCCTTCCCAGAGATTTTTGAATTCTAATTAACTCCAGGGACTTCAAGTTTTCCAGGGGTCATCACTATGGAAAGAGTTGGAATCCTGTCAAGTGGATTGCATGGAGCACTGATCTTCTGCCATGTGATCCTGCTTATTTTTGATGTTGAAATTTGACGGGAAAATGAATTGTCAGTCAAATTTTTTAAAGTGACCCGCCAATGAAATAGCTAAGTCTCCCGTGAGTTTTTGAATACCAACAACTAGTTCTTTTAGGCAGTGTAATTTTATGGTCGGTTGAACGTCTTTTCCCCTAAAAAATGGCTAAGTCCATTTTTAATCTTGCTAGAGCCAAAATAACCCAAGGGGGTAATTTTGGATAACAATTTTATGACCTCTTAGGGTAATTTACTTACTAGATTAGGTCAGTGGCCTTTGCAATCCATTGGGCATGGAGTCAAGCCCAAAAACTTTAAAAATTGATCTGAATTTGAGTGTTTCTTACCCGTGAGCCATATGAAGCATGAAATGAATTTAGCATGATCTGTGGAGCTCTGAATGAAACTTTGAAAATTTCTCCAACTATCTTATTCTGCTAAGGAAGAGGCACTAAGATTTGGACTGAAATTGATCTTGGGGAATGAAGAAAACACTTTGAAAACTACCCCATAATATGATTTGGCCATGAGTACCACTCTGAACTGAACTGGACTGTACAACACGTAAAAAACTATGTACAAAATATGAAAAAACATACATGTCCCAAATGAAACATGCATAGTTTGTACAAGCACTTCTTCTGCTGAAAAAAAAACTACCCTTACTCTACCCTAACCCCAAGCTGAAAAGGATCTAAACAAAAATTTCAATAGGAAGGGAGAAATAACTTCCCTTTTTAATAAAGTGTGGCCATGTAATTAATTTGGTAATGTACATGGCCTTTAATAAGAGTGAAA
The DNA here is from genome assembly GCA_019776745.2 of Taxus chinensis. Taxonomy (NCBI): domain Eukaryota; kingdom Viridiplantae; phylum Streptophyta; class Pinopsida; order Cupressales; family Taxaceae; genus Taxus; species Taxus chinensis. The sequence continues at coordinate 896,610,003 of CM034146.1, forward strand.
TGAGCATGACTGGTGGCAACTCTATTTTTGGCTCTAAAATAGCCAAATACTTGATTGGGAAAGAACCCATCCTTTTGACTTTCCTATTTCTTTGAAGCTCGTCCCTATGAATGGGGACATCTTGTAGACTTTCCAGAAGGTGGTGGATGTTTTCAAGTTGATATGTACTTTGTGGTGTTTCTACAAACACCTCTTCTTCCTTACGATCCACTTTCTTCTCAACAAACAAGAAGCTTGATAAATCAAACTCCTCCATGGACGACTCTTAGGAGTTCTCTGCAGTAAGAAGCTCTCTGTATTGGAAGAAAGATGGTGAAACTGAAAAAAGTGGCGAGCTCAATGAATTCTTCTTCACCAATGCAATCTTGTAGGTCTAATAAAAAATCAGACTCTTCGTTGGCAAGCTTTGTAGGAAACTCCTCTTAGATGTCCATCATCCTTGTGCTCCTCCTCATTTGGATCTTATTTCTCCTCTTCTTCTGATTTTGCACGATGGGATGAATCAACCACCCTCTGTGAATATGGTTCCAACATGCACAATACATTATGAGCATAGAGATTATTGGTCATCTTTTCGTGTTTTCTATTTTGCAAATTCAACTTTTACCTTACGTCCTTTAGTCCCAACCTTTGTTGAAGGCTTAACTAGTATTGGCATTTGTTTGGACTCAAAATTTTCACCCCCATTCCTTCAAATTTATTGAAATTTATTCTCTATTGGGTCTCTTCAACTCGCTTCCCTCCTTGACTGATATTATGATATGTTTTCTTCCCAAAACAGGTTTGGGAATGCAAGAGGAGGGGTGGGTTGGGATTCAACTGATTTTTTCAATGGTTGAGGTGGAAGGTAAGCTGTAGAATCTTCTTGTGGAGGGGAAGGAGTTTTGGAAGAAGAGGGGGTGGAGAAATAAAGGTGAGATGGAATAGAAGAAGATTGATAAGGGGAATTCTCACTGGGGGAAGCCAGGAAGCTAGAGATATGAAACTCAGGCTGAGATGGTGTAGGCTGGGGGGAGTAATGGAGAGGGTTGTAAGATGATTGTGTAGAGTTTCCCCATTGATAGGGCTACGCAACACTAGATTCATGAGCCTATATTAACTTGGTCCACTTTGTAATTTGGGGCATCATCTCAATCATAAATTCCATCTTATGTTGAGGACTGAACCAGCTTGGTGTAGGGCCAACCCATATGCAAGGGACCTTAAGACCAATCTTGAGTACCTTCATCACACATTTAGCCCTGGTGTGTACCATTATCACATCCATTTCTTGAATCACCCTATGAAAATTAGATTCAGCCATGGATTTTTTTGCCATCAACTACATAACCCTGTTCTTGAAAAACATCATGGTTAGAAGGAGAACCATATGAATTAGTGGGGGTTGGGTTATATACACATTCATCATGATATGGCTCATAAGACTAATCTGGAGGAAGGTTTTGGAACTGTGGGGATGTAGGGGATTGGTGCTACTGCTACAAATAAGAATCCTAAGAAGGAAATGAAGTCATGATTGCACAACTTCATGAAATAAGAATATGGAAAGGTATGGAAATGAATGAGAGGAAAGGGAATGGTCTGTTGATGAGATAATGGGTTCATTGGAATAGTGGAGTCACCAGGTGTAATTGAAAATTCCTCTAAAGGCTGAAATCTTCATCAAGAGCACATTAAAATTGTTGAAGTGAAGTAGTAAGGTGCTTGAAACCTGTCCCACTGGGTGTGTCAAAATTGTTATCACCAAAAAATAACACCCTATGATATTTAATGAACTGTGAATGAGAAATCAATTTTTTTGGGGCAACATGGGATGATCTCACAAGTGTGGGACTCGCATAAAAGAGATCAATCTTCAGATAAGGTTGGTTCCTCTACCTAATCCTAATGCTAAGCTACTCCTAATGAAGGAAATGTAGTTATCTACTCCTATTATAATAATCCAAGGGACTAGGGAGGGATAAAATTACATAAAATGGGAAATCTTAAGCTAAGGAGGGTAATAATGCTAGAAAAAAGGGTTGATTTCTCTCCACAAGGGGAAGAAAAGTTAGCAAACATGGGAAAGAGGGCAGATAGATGTGCCATAGACAAGAACCACACACATTGAACCTTGCTTCGCATTGAAAACACAGAAAAAAATGAACTTGTAAGTAGGAGATACACACAACACACCAAAATAAAATAGAGAGGAAAGAATGTAACTCAAATGAGAGAAGGGTAGACAAAACGTGCCACAAAACTGATTTTATTGCTTAAAATATGCACAGACTATTAAATTCATGGCAAAAGGTTAGATTACATTACATAGACCAAGTTAGAGGTTTGAAACTTATAAGAAGTCGACCACCATTTGAGAATAGTGGCGTTACAAAAAAAGAGTCATCCTTTGAGAGAGACATCATTTTACAATAAATAACAGAATGGAGAGAGAGATAAGATGGAACAGAGAGAGAAAGAGATCAGATTTGATATTGCTATTAATGAAAATATTTTTCCTTTTTCTACAACATGGATTTCAAGCATCGACCACCGTCAATCATGCGTTAAAAATTTAAAAAAACATTATGGGAACCCTTTCAAGATCGTTACTCAACGCCCTTTTGCCTTCAGGAGAAGATTAAAGCCCCATAATTCATTAATTCTAGTGGTTGAGCCATCTAGAACTGTTCATTATTAACTCGAACCATTTTTTCCTCTTTTCTCCTACTAAACCCCCCTCAAAATTTGATTTTTATGATGCGAAATCATAGTTCTCGATGATATCTTTCCAATGATATTGATTTTGTTTGATTTGGATCAGGGAATCAAGAGATATCATCATTTGAATATTTACATGTCCAGAAGCACATAAATGTGACACATGGCAGCCTTTGATTGGTTTGGGGATCGGCCTCTACCCATGTGTGCATTGATTTTATTTTTTGCCAAGTGTCTTCCTCCCATTGGTTCGCAGTAGCGGGCTCTACTTCCCTTTACTTTTCCTTCAACCCCTGTCCTTTTGCCTTTATGAAAATATGGACCAATAAAACCTTGCCACATTTCTTCGCAGTGTCAAACTATCCTTTGCTCTTGTCATATCCTTTTCAAATGTGAGCCAATAGAAATTCACCACGCATCTTCGCAATTCACTTTTTCAAATCCCTTGATTGACCATCGTGAAGTGCGAGCTAATGAGAAGGATTCACGCACTTTACATATAAATCCTTTTGATTTCAGCCTTTGACATCTGTGAACCATCGACCAATGGGATCATTCCACACCCCTCACATTTTTCAAACTTTTCTCTATCTCCTTTGACATTTGCAAAGTGTGAGCCAATAAGAAATCTCCACACACTTTACATTGTCATTCTTTTCTTTGAACTCCTTTTCCCGTTGCAAAATATTGAACAATGGGGAAGCCCCACACCTTTCACATTATCAAACCTGCCTTAGCCCATTGCATTTTTCATATTACAAATGGAGGGAAAACTAAATAGCTCTACGTAGCTTTGCATCACAATTTTCAACTTTGGGGAACCTAGAGACTTTTTCCTCTTTAAATTGTTCCACATGTCCCCTTTGACCTTGTTGACTTTGCAGTCCCAACGAATTTTGAACTTTTATTAACTCTGGGGACTTCAAGTCTGTCAAGGGTCGTCACTATGGAAAGATTCATAATATTGCCACGTGGACTGGTTGGACCGTTGATCTTCTTCCATGTGTCCTTGTTGATGTTGATGTTAAATTTGACAGGAAAATAAACGTCAGTCAAATTTTTTAAAGTGACCCACTAATGAAATAACTAAGTATCCCATGGGGTTTTGAATACCAATGACCAATGATTTTGGGAAGTGTAATTTGATGACCGTTTGAACGCCGTTTGAACGTCTTTTCCCCTTAACAATGACTAAGCCCATTTTTAAGCTTATTAGAGCCAAAATAACCCAGGGGTAATTTTGGATAACAATGGCTTGGTTGCATCCTGAAAACACATCAAGGAAAGAATTTTTATTTATTTTTAATCTACAACACGTCATCAAGAGATGACAATGTGTAATTGTCCTTTTTAGATGCCTTGTTTAGATTAGGGAAATCCATGACAAGGAAATTTTCACTATTTTCTTACAAACAGGAATAAGGTTGGTGACCCAGGTTGAATGGCAGATGCGAAAGATGATGCTTGCATTCAACAATTTTTACACTTCCTTTAGTATGAGAGGCTCGAGAAAGGGATTGACGGGCCTCTACCCTTGGCAGAAAGGATTTACGCCAAGATTGAGTGGGATAGTGTGAATCGAGATGGAAGGGTTGAATGTTTGTAAATCATTGTAACTCCATGTGATTACATATTGGTAGTACTTTCGGGTGAGTACCAAGTACTCCTTTTCTTTTGGGGTGGAATATTCTTGAATTAACACATTTTTTGGATTTGCACAATCACCCAAATTGAAAGATTGATATTGCACACTCTTGGGAGGGGAGGCATTTTCTTCATTTTCCACATGGCGATACAAATCAAATATCCTCTTTGGATATATGATGTTGGTAGGCATGCCATTATTTAGGTTCATAACTCCATCTGCATCCCATTTAAGCTCTTCTCTACTATCTTCATCAATGATTTATGTTTCAAAAGCTCCAAAATTGGAGAGGAACTCCAGGATATGCTTTTCATCATTGAACAAACGAAAATTCTCAACGTCGTTAGGGATGGCTGGTTGGGAGACCAATTTTATTGAGAAGATCTTAAGCTTCAAAATTTATATCGGATCCAAATTTCTATTCACATATACTAGCACACGTTTACAAATCTATTTTCAGTGTGTGGTATGAAATGAATGCCAAATGCATCAAAGTCTCCAATGAGGTTCCATATACAGCGTTAGTACCTATATAGGCACTTGTCATGACATGTATATTGGCTTCTGACTTAGTTGGCACTAAATTGTGGGATCTCTAAATGATATTAAACACTTGACACCTTTCTATAAAGAAAAATGCAATATGTGTAAAATGCTCTATATTCTGTGAAATTATTGATATAATGGAGATGAATTCTAAATGTTGCATAATACCTTTTTCCTTTGGGATTGTGTATTCCTATATTTGGATCATATGCAAGATGGATTAGTTGATATACAATCACTAAATTAATGCTACTAAAAATAATGGGATTACGCTACTATTGAAAAAGTGAGGGACAAATATGAGTTCTTTATTGAATAAAGTGGGAAAAATCTTCCCCATCTGAATATATGACATGCACAAAAACACACATGGAAAAATCCTAGTTATTTTGGTGGTCAGGGGACCTACCTTGGTCATATCCCTAACCATTTAAGAGGATAAAATACATTTTATTGAAGTAAAAAATGACAAAAACAATGCATTCAAATGACAAGTATACCTGACTTAGATCAAAAGAAAATTGTAGTTGTGTTTCACTGAAAATATCATGGAGATCGTAAGACAATCGTAGTTGTGTTTCACTGAAAATATCATGGAGATCACAAGTCAATCACTATTTCAAAGATAATTGTGTTGGAATTTAACTAAAACAGTGATGCAACAAGTTTCTCCTATTCTTTATGATCCACCTTCACTTCTTCAATACCTGAAAAACGAAAATATGGGAGCAAAGAAGCAAAAAATCAAGTATGGAATTAAGAGCACAAAGATTCAGGGGGATGGAATGATGGGGGGTGAGTGGTGTTTTTATAGTTTTTGGAGTGCATAGAAGAATGTGAAACATATGGGGTACAATGTGCATGGATGAGTGAGATGATAAAGGGTCCATAATGCATTAGGCATGTAAATGGGTAGGTGGGATAGAAAAAATTAAATGTGAGTGGGTGAGGGTTAGTAAATGAGTGATGAGGTGTCTTTTATCACCATTTTGTGGGGATTTATATTTTTTATTTGATTTTTTTAGGATTATTTTGTTTTATGATTTTTTGGTATTTTGGAATAGGATACCTTATGCACAAGGTGTGTTTTCTAGTGTCTAAATTTTCCCCCTTTTTGGGATACATGTTGCAGTAGGAAGGATGCAACACAACAATTGAAGATGAGATTGGGGTCATCTAACCCCATGAATGTCAAATTGTTCTACGAGGATCAACTCGGAACCCCGTGCACATCAAACAAGTTACACTTCAATGGAGTTATGAATGCTTCACGTAGTAAGAAAGATATCGAATCACAAAATGAGAATCAACTACATAAAGACAACGATGTGTCTAGAATTCTCATAGATAAAAAAATAGAGGTAAAAATAGGATTTTTATGTAACTCATGTGCATGACACATGTACACAAATCTAACTAACCCTATTAAACTATTACACTAAGACCTATTCTCAATAAGTGAAATGACTAACCATCAATGGTGGACAAGATGTCGAATGATGATGAACACACCCCCTTCATCGAAGTTGAGGTACAGGTTGTGGAAAGTAATAACTGAAAGAGAAAATACCCTAAAAAAACTAAGAAAGATGTGTCAATGGGGCCTAGATACTAATCTTGATAAGGTACCCATGTACAAACAACAACTCTCTAGAAAAGAGAAAAAAGAGAATAATGGGTCCTGGAAACTAGGCCTGATGAGGTACCCATGTACAATAAGGATCTCAAGTAATGGAGGAAAAACCCCTAAGGGAAAACACCCACTTACAAGAGATAAAATAAACCCCTAAACAACCTACGAAATATGAGTCGAGTGAGTCTCGGTACCTAAAGGCCTAATAAGGTATTGATGTATAAACTGTAATCTTTTTACAAGAAGAGAAAAGAGAATGGAATCCTGAAGACAAGGAGGCCCAAAGTAGATGTACGAAAGTAGTAGTGGATCTCACCCCAAGACGACAACAAAAGTTAGTATACTTGGCTTTAGTAAAGGGGTTTGGTAAATAATTCTACAACCGGATCTGAAGTCTGAAACTCTATGAAGTATTCAATAAGAGTTTGATGATGTGGTCTTCCGTATGTAGATTGATGAAGGTACATCCACATTAAACAATGTTTCTGCCCTTAGGAAGAACGGAAACAGTGTACTAAAAGTCTTCCCACTCCATGAAGGAACACAAAGGCAATAGTATGAATAACTTTGAATCTAGTTCACGGAAATGTGGAAAAGGTTTGGTAAGTAAGTGCACAAGATCCGAAGGTAACGCCACAAATGTATAGTTGACAAAGTGTAAGAAGGGAACATCCATTGAAAGGATGCAAATGTGAAGTGAAGACAAAGTAGCAACCCCCACAACAATAGAAAGAGGATCCACAAAAAAGGGTGGATTAGTGATGGTCTATGAAATAGTGGAAAGTGAGAAGAGTCCTAGAAGGGGCACTCCCAACAAAGAATATGAAGGATTCCTCTGAAACACCCACAGAGGATGAGACACTCCCTGTATGACGACACAAGTAGGCATTGTGAAGAGATGACTAAGGTATGACAAATACTCGTCCCAAAAGGGTGACTCGAAAAATAGAAGAGCAATGTCTGACATGTATGAATCATCAACATATGAAGGAGGAGGGGTGGGAAAGGCCTCACTGAATGAAAGTGGCAAGGAGGTGGATGTAGTGATGGTATGAGGCTGAAAAAAATACTGCCTGATGTATGATGGGAAGGGAGGAGTGTCAATATTCTCTAAAAGGTGGCCAAGAGAAGGAGGAGAGATGTCCTCAGTATTACTCTTGTCATCAAAACTAGAATAACTATCCTTGTGATCAGGAATATAAACAAGTGAGTCTAGGTCAAAAGAATTGTCATCACATAAGGAAGGGAAGGAGACAATTGTATCAATGGAAGAAATAGTAGCGTAAATCTATAAAGGGTCTCCAAATAAGGAATGAAGGATGCTCCAAATAGTGCGAGGACACTCCGTGTGTGCCACATGATGGTGGAGAGGCCTGGAAATGTACGTCAACAAATGACAAATGAAAATGATACAAGTGTAAATCCAATCTTCAAGTTGATTAGGATCACTGGCTGCAGGTACTCATCCATACAAATAAAGATAAAGGTCATTGTGAATGAGAGAACATTCTATGCTCAAACACGATAGTGCATAATTAGACCTACCAAGAAGAATATATGGAGACTGCAATGCAAAAAAAGGTCTTATGAAGCGTAGGTTTGGGAAAATCAATCTCCATGGTGCAAATGCAAAAAGAGAAATAAATGCAGAATGTACGAAAAGAAGGGTGCAAGAATACACACAAGGCTGCAAGACGTTGGTCTCAGCTGAGAATGTGTCTGCATGCAATATGACACCCAAAAACAATGATAACCCCCAATTTATGACACTTTATAAGTAGTGCATTGATTACAATAGGGTGTGTTTGTGCTATGTTCGATAATTGACCACTCACCTTGCAGTAGGTGAAAAAGTGCGCAAGAGTGGAGGTCACAATAAGTCTTAGTCAGAAACAATGAACAACACGTAAACAAGCACAATAAAGACATAAGAAAATAATAAGGGAAAAATACAAAGTTAGGTGTGAGAAAAGGCATCTCACGTCGCAATATAAACTCCCTTGCTGCAAGATTGTGGCAGATGTGCTCAGTAGTCCGCAAACAATAATAAGGGCGATTATAATGCAAAAAACAGGCTCAAGATGAGTCTTGGGGACCTCCAAGATGCTGAAAAATGCTCCAAGAAGGAGAAAAACTAGGGGGGCGAAACACTCTTCAGCAAATGTTAGTATAACAAGTAATCCAATAACGCTATAAATCGTACTTTAAAAAAATGCCGATAAGCCTAAAAAGGCAACAAAAAGTGCTCTAAACGATAATAACGTTAATTTACAACAATATCTACTAAATGATTAAAAAGGAACAAATTAGGATTAATCAACCCCTAAATAAGATTAATTAAGCCTTATACTAATAATTAGATCTTAACTTAAAAGAAAAAAGGCTTAAAGATTAAATTAAGATCATATTTACATTAAAGACTTAAAAAAAATACTTAACCCTACTTAATTAAAAGCCACTTTAAAGATAAAATAAAATAAGATCTTAATAAAATTAACTAAGACCTAACTTATTATTAACCACCCACTTTAAATACTTACCCCTCTTTAAACTAAACACCACTCAATTAACCACACCCATTTTAAAAATTACCAACCCCTTTATTAAAAATACACACTTTATTCCAAACCGATCACCTCAACTACCAACCACATACATTTTTCACAAACCCACTTTTATGATTTAAAATAAGGATCACTATATTTAAACCGACGACCGCATAGATATTTAAAAAGAGACCAACTTTAATTAAGAATTAACGAAGCAAAAAGAAAGGCGGGAGAAGTGGGAACAGTGAGTCGGCGTGGCGGGGTTGGACGCATTGGTGACAACGTGGCAAGAAAAAAACATGCCAAACAAGACTAAAATGCAAGCAATGGACACAATGCATGTAAAACAACACTGCCGGGGAAAGCATATCCCAAAACAACCAGAAAATGAGAAAATCCTAGCATGCATAAGCAAGGGACATTTTAAAACAAAGAGTTTACATGCTTATCCATTTTCACCCCGTATGGTGATATGGACAACAAGGAGGCCTTGAGATGAGCACTTTTCGGGCCATGAAAGACATTCACCTAGGTTAATGTCATATTTTCTATAATTCCGGGAGCATATGCCGTTGTTTTAGAGGTGTTGAGGTCATGAGAGGAGTTTTTCCTCTTTTGGGTTTTCAAGTTCAAGAGTGAGGTAAGCTCAAGCGGGCCCCGCTAGGTGACCAAAATGGACCAAGGCTAAAAAAATATCTCCCGGGAAGCACAATGTCATTTTCATAGCCCTATAAATCTAAAAATCCCTAAAAATGCAAAACGGGTCACAGATCAAAAGAAATTTAGCTGTGGGGGCACAAAGGATGGCAAGAAGCCCACCTAGCTCAATTGAGCTGGTAGGCAAGTTGAGGGGGGAGATATGTCGAGCGTTCAAGCAATGCATTGGAAGGGAGCTCACCGAGTAGCTCGGCAAGCTATGTTGAGAGCTGCATAGTTGGGCGGTGTGCACAAACCGAGCTCGGTGGTGAGCTCATGGGAATCAATGATGGGTGAGCGAGATGAGGGCTCGACAAGTCAACTCGCTGAGCTAGAAGAGTTTATAGTGGCAAATGGGAAACATTGTGGGGCAAGTTCCGAGTCAGGTTGGCATCCGGGAGTTATCGACAAAGGTCATGAGATAGGGCTGGGCTCCCTAAGAGCTCGGCGAGGTGAGCTCGAATGAAGGAAGAACTCGCCATGGCGAGTTGGCCACAACTTGGCACGAAGGAAAAGACAGAAATTAATTAGGGCCACGAGGGCCCGAGCATGAGGCGAGCTAAGGAGTGAGCTCGACACCGAGCTCAACACGGTAGGAAAGTATGCTAGGGCCGAGCCAAAGTGTAGAGCGCGTGGACATGAGGAGCTCTCCGAGGCAAGTCGTGTAAGTTGGGTGCGAATGAATTGAGTGATGCAATGTTTTGGGGGGTAAAATATTAAGTCATGGGCCCCCAAATTGACGAAAAGTAATTTGAAGCATTCAGGTTTGCTTCAATGAATGGATAGGTTGACCGAGTCATGCGGTGGGGGGCCGAGTTTAGCAAAGCAAAAGACAATGCATTCACTGCATAGAAGGGGCGAGTTGGGTCAAATGAAGGGGTTCCAACTTGGCAAGTAAAGGGACCCGGGTTCAACACAAGTAAATTAATTTGAAATTGACACAATAAAAGGGCCGAGATACCTCGGTGTTAAGTGGAAAAATGAAGGGAAAATTCTTAGGTTGGGGGCTTGTTTGCTAAAAGAAGCAAAAGAAGTTGAAAAAGCCACAATGAATGTCGAGCAGGGGGATAGTGTTGAGCGGCGAATCGATTATGAAACTCTTTGCAATAAGCGATCCTTTACGAAGCAAAGTAAAGTGAAATGGCCGCATAAGGGGAGAATTTACCGTCGAGTTAAAGGCGAGTTGTTCGAGTGTGTGAAGCGGTGTTTGGGAGAAGCAATTCTTAAGTTGGAAGGGGTGAAAACTCTGAATCACTAAGGACCAAGTTGTTGATAGAGTGAAACCCGACATCAAAGAGCCATGTGTTGAGTCAACGCAGATATAGAAATCGAGTCATGTGGCAAGTTGCGGCCTTCCACGTGGGTAAGTCTTGTGAAGCAGACTGAGTTACAAGTGTTAGTAATGCTAAACGCCGCTAATTAGGTGAGTTATGGGAGTAATGAGGGCCTAGGTTGGGTTGTTTAAAGGGCCGAGTTAAGAAGTGAGTTTGATGTGCTAGCTAATAAGGTGTGTAAAGTGGTGATTAGGGGTGGGGAGTCTTATGATTATGAGGGACCAATTTCAAAGCATAAGCAATGTAAAATACTAACAAACTGGAGGAGCTTTGAAATGAGTTACGGGTCGAATTGACACCAAGCTAAAAGCAGAGCTACAAACTGAGCTAAATGACGAGCTGGCTTACCACCCAAGGAAAGTATTGCACACCTTGTTTCCTGTAATGGAAGGCCAATGTAAAGGAAAGTTATACGGTGAATGGGAATTACTTTTCTTCCCTAAAAATAAGAAAAGTAAAGCAATGTGAAAAGGCCGCAGAACTAAGGGTGAGGTGGCAATAATGCAACTCCAAAACACTGCAGAGAAGAAAAATATTGAAGTGAAGTAACCCCGGTGTTTTGAAATTACTTTACTTCCCAAAATAAGTGAAGTAAAGTTGTTGGAAAATATTGATGAATAGGAGAGAAATAATTGGGGGTCGTTTTCCCGTGGGTAAGGAGAAGCAATAATAATGGCCCCTAGTTTTCCCATTGAACTGTAAAACTTCAAAATACCATAACTTTTAGTTCGGAGCTCCGTTTTGCACAAACTTGCACTTTACAGAAAGGTCTTAGAGCCCTCTCCACAAAAAAATCTTCAAGTTTGAAATTTGGTGAATGTAAGGGGATAAAATATGGCATTAATTATTTTTCACTTCAATGCACAGTAACATCTATCTACCGTCATTAAGTGGCATGAGTGCCAATTCCTTTTTCTGTAAGAAAGAGTACAAGAGACATGGGTTAGACAGGTTCCCCATACTGCTTTCAAATCAATTTTTGTAATTTTTGGGGAAATGGATGCATGCATTCGAGTCTCTTACTTTCTCTCTCTTCTCACAAAATTCTATAAATTGTAAAGGGGGCATCATTTATAAAGTTGTTGGTCATTTTTTCTCCCCATGCTCTCCTCTTCTCCACAGCTAGGTTGTTGTGAATTTGGAGCTTCAAGCCTTCCTTCTGAAGCTTTATAATGACATTTCTTTCCTTCTCCTGCTACAATGATTTACTGTGCATACTTCTGGAGTAATAAAATTGGTGTTCTGTGATACTTGTCTATCCTCTACATTGTTTTGTTGCTTTCATTTGCCTCTCATCATGCTTATAGGTTTTGTGGACATTCTTGTGTTTATTGCAGTATTTATAAGTTGTTGTGCTTACTTGGGATGGTGAAGTGTATGTGATTTGGTCTATGGTGCATGTCTACCCTCTCCAAGTTCATCCTTCTCCATTTGTAGGATGGGAAGATTTTCTAGCACACCCCCTTTTTGTGGTGCTATCACCCCTTAGTGTAAAATTTCCATTTTCATTCACTCTCTCTCTCTCCCTGTCTCCTTAGAATTGTTAGACTAAGTGTAGTTAGTTGTTTTTATTGCATTAGGAGCATTTGTAGTAGCATTTTTAGGAAGAGGAATTTTTCCTTCTCTGGAGGTCCACCTCAAGCATGCAAGTCCCACAACTTGAGAGGTGGTACCCATGTTAGTAAAAAGTAGAGATCTACATTTCCAAATCTTAGGGTGCTACTTTTTTGTGATAACAAACACTATGAACAATTTGCCCTCCCAAGCAAAAAAAAAATCCAATGCACACTACAAAATGAAAAGCACAAAAGCTAGGAAAAGGAAAAAAATAGCTCGCCTGAGAGCTCACCAGCATGAGCTGGGCAAGGAAGGAGATGCAGGGGTTAAACTAAGTATGTAGGACAAATAAAATACAACCAAGCAGGAATAAGTCTAGGATAGGTCTGAAAATAATTTTTTAAAAGAAAAATCACTTGCATTTAAAAATTTACTATTAAAAAACCAAAAATGTAAAAAAGGCACCTACCTCTAGATTTAACAGTTCCACCAAATTTGGCTGCAACTAGCTAGATATGGCAGGAAAACCCATGTAACTTGCACATGAAAAACTAGAAAAAAAATGCATAAAATCCAAAAACCAGATGGTTTAACCTGTAAACAAGATTCCAAAATAATGAAAACTTTCCCAAGAAGCATGAATACCAGAAAACAAAGTAATAACAACTGGATTAATCGAGTGCACATTTACTAAACATCCACTCTGATACCATGTTGGATTGTTCTACAAGGATCAACTCAGAACCTCACACACATAGAGAAAGGTTGCACTTCAATGGATTAGTGAACACTTCACGTAGTAAGCAAGAGATCGAATCAAAAAATGAGAATCAAGTACAAAAAAAAAGCGTGTATTTGACATTCTCATTGATAAAAGAAGAGAGGTACAAATAAAAGTGTTATGTAACTCATGTGCATGACACATGTACACAACCCTAACTAACCCTATTGACCTATTCCACTATAACCTATTTGCACTAAGTGAGATGACTAACCATAAATGGTGGATAAAATGTTGAATGACGACAAACAAGTCATATACACCAACAACGACAATGGTTTCCGCAATCATGGGCTTACATGGTTGAGTTGACAGACATGAACTAGAAATGTGATCGATGGGCCACTTCATCCAGAGTTTCTGAAGGGATTGATAGGTTGATTTCACAAGGAAGAGAATATTGAGTCAATTAAAAAAGATAATTGATGATTGAATGTCATAAGATTGATGAGAAGGGTTTGATGTGATATCCCCTTCAAGTGACTATTTTTGGAGCCGCAAGTTGCCCCATCCTAATGCGGGATGAAAAGTGGTAGTTGATAGATAATAGCAAAATGAACCTTGGTGAAGGCATGATGAGTGGAAGTGAGAACATGGTTTCCCCAGCCATGTATAGATGAAAACTTGATGATGGGTATGTACAAAAGTGGATGCAAGTTAGAGGATATGAGAACGGTGATAGTAGATGATTTGTAGCGATCTGTGAGAAAGAGGTATATTTGGGTTGATAACGAGCTAAGCGAGCAGGTGAGTAAGGTGATATGGGTGAGAAAGCTAGTGGGTGAGCAGGGAAAGTGATCTGGTTGGGTGAGTTGCCAAGGCGAGTCAGGCAGGAGAGCTAGCTGGGGGAGCTAGATGGATGAGTTAGTTAAGCAAGATGGTTAGGTGAGTTGGCAGGGTGAGATGGGCATGCAAACTAGCAGGGTTAGCTGGGTGAGATGGTAGGGCAAGATGGGTGGGTGAGATGGTTGGGAAAGTTGGTTGGGCAAACTAGGAGGGCGAGTTGGCTGGGCCAGCTAGCTAGACGAGTTGGCTGGGTTAGCTGGGTAGATGATCTAGCTGGGAGAGCTGACAGGGGAGATGGCTAGGTGAGTGGGATGAGTTGGGCAGGTGAGGATTTGGGGTATTTTAGAAGTGAGTTAGGGGTCAGTTATGATGGGTTGGGTGAGTTGCAAGCATAACTCGCCTCATGGGAAGAGGTGGTGCTGAGGGGAGTGTTGGGTGCAGAGAGTTGGGCCAAGTCGTTATAGTGACTCGGTCATGGTTGAGGGGAGAAAAAGTTAGTTTGGGGGTGAGTAATAGGTGTGACTCAATTAGATTGGGTCAAGATTGTGAATGAGAATCATGTGTGAGATCGTGTCGGGTAGTTGGAAGCGAGTTAAGTATGATGGTGCAAGTCACTATAGTGACTCAACAAGTTGTGTAAATGAGACGAGTATGTGTAGTGAGATAGTATTGATCTAGGTTACATTACTGAGGTGAGGAAAGGTATCAGGGTGGGGAACATGTAGTATGAGTAAATTGTGAGTAGTAAAGTGGGAAATGCAAAGGGTGAGGATGAGTTAGGAAAGGGGGTAAGTGGGGAGAGGAGCAAGTTGGGCTGTCGGTGAACAAGCTGAGGTGAAGGATTTGGGGAAGGATGGGGAGAGGCTGAGTTGTAGGGGTGACTCATCCGGGGCATAGGGTGGGGTGAAAGGATTGGGAGGAAGGAGTTATGGTGTAGGGTCATGGTGAGAGAGTTGTGGTTGAGTGTTAGGGGTGACTCGACAGGTTGGGAAGAGTTAGGGTGAATGGTTTGGGTTGGGTGGAAAATAATATGAGGTAGAGGGGGTGGGGAAGGGAGCATTGGGTGGGGAGGGATGCGAGGAAAATTTTCTAATGTGACCCACTAGGAGTGGAGGGGAGAATTGGGGTGAGGTCCAAGTTTCATGAGAGACTTAGCCGGGGTAGGATAGTATAGGTTAGGGCCATGTGGGTTACACGAGGTTGAGGGGTGAGTTTATTAGAGAGGCAAGGAAAAGACGAGTCATAGGGGAAATTCAATGGGTTGGGAAGGGTGCGTAGAGAGTATTAAGAGAAATAACATGGTGTGAATAACGAGGAAAGTCATGATTATGATTCGCTGGGAATAATGGGTAGCAGGGAATCAGGGTAGGAATGGGTGATAGAGTGTAGGGCTAAGCGGGGCAAGGTACAAATGTGACTCACCAACTAAGGAATGGGATAGTGGATGAGTTTGGGTTGGGATTGATATAGTGGTTAGACTGATTCATTGTAGATACTCAGTGAATTGGGGTTGGGAAAAGGAGAAAGGGGTGGTAAGAGTCGCTATAGCGACTTAACGAGTTGGGTAGGTAGAGTTGGAGGGTGTGGGCTGTGAGGAGGGTGGGTCATAGGGTGGGGTGGGAAGAGTGTTGGAATTGGTTTGGAAGAGTGATGAAAACATGTGTTGGAGTGCGTCAATATTCATAGTAGTGAAAGAGGGAGTTATGGTGAGTTGGGAGAGATGATGTGACATATGGGTGAGTTGTGTGAACTTGCAATGCAAATGAAATGAAAGAGAAAATGAGTGCAATGCAAATGACATGAACAATAAAGAAAAATTAGTGTGAAGAAGGCATCAGGTTCTGATGGATGCTCATTCCAAATGAAATGGATCATAAATATGGAAGTGGCATGGTTGTAATGATGGAGTGCAAGGTATGTGCATGTGAGATTTACCTGGTTTGATGCAAGATTTTTGGTGAACACATGATGAGAGAGAAGGAATGAGTCATGAGACCAAAAATGGAGCTAAAATGGGAGCTTAAACAAGTCCTAAACATCACAAGGTGATATACTAGCCCTATGACTCATTGAAATCTTGTGTATGCGTGTGAAAGTTAAAAATTGCTTGAAGTGAACTCATGTAAGACAATGAGTGAAAACACAAGCTAATGTGTAGGTGTGATTGAAACAAGTGATTGATGATAGATTGAATGGAAAGAAATTGTAAGGTGTGCATTGGTCTGTTGTTAACTAGGTGTCCATAGCCCCAAAAGAGATACATTTGATTCTACCTGTAACATTTCTCTACTACCAGCTAGGTGTCCATATCCCCAATAAATATACCAGAAATAACCTTGAGAGAGTGTTTGATATTGCTCTTATTTATTTATTTTGAATTTGGAGTTTTGCTGTTGATTTTTTTGATTTGGTTTTGACATTATATTCAAATCTCTCATTTTTCCGAGGGGTTTAGAACAACTAGTGGCTTGATGGGGGGAATGGAAGTGATTATGGAGATGATATTGGAAAGTGTCAACAAATAATGCCCTAGGATCTTCACAACAAGTTCTTAAGTGTCTAAGAGTGCATGGATATCTAAGATGATAGTTGTTCTTAATTCATCAAGTAAGGAGAGACCAAGTTCAAGAAACTATAGTAGAAACTATTGACTCACAAAACGTGACAAAAATATAATCAAGAGTTCACCAAAATATGTGAAACAAACAAAGATGTGGACTATGAATGAACTGTAAGTGAAGTATGACATTGAACCAAGGATGGGAATGAATTATGAATGCATGGAGAAAATTTGGAAGAACATCCATGAGAAAGAGTTGTTTAACACACTTTTTGGGATGTATGGATTTTTTAATTTTTAAAGATGTTTAGTTGTGTTGAGTGTGTGTTGTGTGTTTTTTTTTTTTCCAATTATGATAGAACAAAATTTGTGGATAATCAAGATGTGTTTCGAATCCAGGAAAAATGAAGAGAAGTGGAATATATGGAGCATGTAGAATGTGGTAGTGAATACAAATGGCAGTCCCCTGATGAGCCTTTCGAATTCCCATTCCAAACCCCAATTTTGTTATTATCAACTTGTATTAAATTGATATTAGCATTATTGTAAATAATAAATTTTTGTATTTAAAGAGAAATTTTGTGCATAAATCTTAGCTATCTTTCATCTTTCATATGCTTCCTTATGTTGATTGATATAAATTGGTATTCAAGCTAATAAGTGTGGATGGAAGAACTTTTCATAAGCTTAACACAAAACTCACATAAGCTTAGTGTATGACTCACATAGGGGAACACATGACTACATAACATATGGAGTGGCTAGTGAACATCAATCCCATTTGGGACTTATATTGTTTAGGTGGAAACTACTTCTTTATCTATTTAAATTATCTAAGATAAACATGAGTAAATTGGTAGTGACAAGTCCTTATTTTTTTGGCAACTTTCACTATGCGAGGAGCTCAATTACTTGAGTTGTCTAAAACTCCAATGATCTCCAGCATCAGTTGAGTGTTGTTTACAAGAACTTCACTTTCATTCAAAATATGATGCTAATCAACAAGTCACAAGAAGGACAAAATCTCCATTGTATGATTTTCAGCTATGTTGACATTTTGATCCATATCTGTCCAGTTAACTACTACATGTAATTCCTGCATAGATATTATAATAGCAAGTTCTCTTGAAGAATAACTTGACTTCTCCTGGTATATAAGGTGTATGTATTAGTATTAGATGAGATTCACATTTTGGATAGAAAATAATTGTATTGAAACATTATTGATAAATAAAATGACATGATTCTGAATTAAGTTTTGTTTTTGTAAGTGATACGTTGCAACCAGATCAAAGGGAAGGAACAAGGTCCACTCCTCCCCAATGTGAAGGGAACTGTAATGTATTTATTTTCTTTCTTAATTAATTAGTAGTTTGATTTCTTCCACGCATTACAACATTTCCATTATTTAAATCGTTATTTCATTTCACCATATTTTATTTTTGTAAAGTTATATATTTAAGAGTCTTTGTGATTTGGTTTTATTTCGTCAAAATTTGACAAGATAGGACATATTCTTAGATATAGTAGTTTTTTATTCTTTATTTAATTTAGTTCCTTGCTTAATACATTTTCAACCAATCTTTGTTGCAAATAGCCTTGAAAACCGCCTTGATATTGACAATTATTGAAATATTAAAGTACGAGTATCAATGACGCTCATCACTTTTTTGGTGTTGTTTCCAGGGATTTGTAAAGGTGTTATCAAATATCAAGGTACTAATTTGTGTGCTTTATGATAACCTGGTAAGTTTCCATTTATAATTTCTCTTTCCATACTCTTTCTCTCGAATATAAAAGGTCTTGTGATGACAAGAATTATCTTTTCTTTTCTTTTGGAGTATGTTGAATAGGGTGATAAAATAAGAAACTATAGTTGGGAATTTTTTATTAAACATGTTATAAGTTTATGTTTAGACCTAAAGATAATAGAGGTAGGTTTGTAAGAGTAAACCTGAATATCCCCCCTCAAAATTTACCAGTGGAACTACTTGAGCAAAAAGAGAGGATGGCAGATGGAGTGGAGAATCTAATGGAGGAAATAATGGTAATCCACAACTGAGAAGGACATTAAATTATCCCATAGAATTGGATCTTAATGACCAAGGCCCTATGAAGAATATATCCCCCTCAATTCTACCAACTTTTAGGGGATTAGTCTCGGAATATCCTGTTCAATGTTTATTTGAATTAAAAGTGTTATGATAGACCTATGATTACATCTTTGACACTCAGAAGCTGAAGATGTTTCCCTCAACCTTAAAATATATAACAATGAGATGGTTCATGGGCCTAGAACTAAAGTCTTTCCATACTTGGGAAGAGATGGAAACAATTTTCTTGGAAAAATACCAATATTGTAGGGTTAGGGATCGTAGGGAAGAAATATTCATGATATAATATAAAGAAGATGAAAGTGTAGAAGATTATCTAGATCAATTTAGTTTCTTTCATAGGAGGTGTGGCGCATGCCTAGACATTTCCCTTTTGAAAACATTATCTATCAAAGGATTGGATGAGGACACTTAAGAGGATTTTAAATTAATGGGAAAATGATATATGGACAAACTAGAGTTTACAAACATTATTGATCTCTGTAGACATTATTCCCAAACTCACCCAAATATACATAAACATAAATGCAAGATTGTCAATGGATATATAACCAAGATAAGAAAATAAATTACAAACTTCAAAACAAATCTCCTTGTACAACTCTATACAATGGTGGATAGGGAAAAATATAAGAACACAAAGCCATTTTTCATATATTTTCCTAAATGCAGGGATAAACATAGACTTCAAAATTATCCATTAGACAAAACCAATGTTACTTTTGTTTGCGATTGTAAACATGCAAATGATCAATGTGGTTTATTACCATTTCTTAAGAGTCATCCAAAACATAATACACAGAGTGAGCTTGAAGTTAACTATGTATCTCAAAAGCAAGGAGTCATTTTTTCTTCAAATCAAAACCAACATTATGCCTGAAAAACCCAATGATTTCCAAATCAATGGAACACACCATGGTCCTATCCTCAACCTTGGAATCAACAAGTTCCACAAGAGTGGGATCCATAGTGGAATGTACGACCAACATTTTATCAGCAACCATGGACCCCAAACCAAAAACTTTCACCATCATTATAACAATTTAATCCTTAATATCAGTAGCAGTGGAATGTTTCTCAAGGATCTACTCAACCATTTTATAACCAATGAAGAGCACGAGGATAACAAAAGGAATTTTAACTAGACCAATAAATTCTACCCTAGCTGAAAAACCATTCAAGATTCAAATCCCATCTCAAAATGTTGTTAATCCAAATAATTCTAGGTAGGACAATCCAATGTACACTGTTGAAACTGAAAAAATGTCTGTGGTAAATTCCATTAGATATGGTAACATACTACTATGTTAAGGAAAGATTGCTTCTAAACCTTCTTCACCAATCATAGAAGAAGTTTCAGAAGAAAGAAGAGGAAAATAAGAGACAAAACCTAAAACTACACTTGACAAGTCATCTGGTCCACATCCAAAAACACCATTATAATCTAGGTTTTTAAGTAAAGACAATTTTTCAAACTAAGAGGGATATGAGTCAGATTTGATTCAGGCGTTGAAGAAATTAAGCATTAGAATTCCCCTTTTACAAGATCTCAGAGATATCCTAGAACTAAACAAAATAATTAAGGAACTGTGTGTCAAAACCCCAGGAAGGAAGAGAAACCAACCAAGAACCATACAGGTTGATGGAAAATTGGTCAGCGTATTGGAAGGAAATATGAATCCCCCCAAATATGGTGATCCTGAGATTCCTATAATCACGGTTTTATTGGAAATGTGGAAATTCCAAATGTTTTGATTGTCTTAGGATTTGTTATTAATGTAATGACAATAGATACCTTGTCAAAATTGTCTCTCCCTAATTTACAATCAAATCGAATAGTCTTGCAAATGAACAATCTATTTGTTGCTAAACCCAAAGGATTTATAGAAGATGTAACAATCATGATTGAGTCCTATGATTATTCTATAGACTTCATGGTTATTAATACTAAGAACAAGAAGATTGGATAGCCCTTAATCTTAGGACGCCCTTGGCTAGTAACTGCTTTAGAACTTATTGATTGCAGGAAATGAGACATGTCAATTACCAATAGACATGATGTAAAGAAAATATATTTGTACCCAGCTGCAAACCCTTTTTCCATTTCATGCAATCAATGGTGTATTGGTGACTTGGATGAGACTAAGGATTTTTTGTCCTCATTGGTTGTGGTAATAATACAGGAACACTGAGATTAGGTTCAGGATGGTGATTCCTTTGAGCTTCATTCACAAGCATTAGAGGTAAAGGAATATGAAATCTTAAATGAAAACATGCAACCACTAATCTTCCCTTTTATAAGAAACATTGACCTTATTGAGTGTGTTTTCCATAACATCTCTGAATTCCATATGTTTCTACCTCATAGATGTCCCTTGAACTCAATTCTAATAAAGTATCCAATGGTAAATCCTCTCCTCCCAAATACTAAATAGTTACTGTTGATGTCGAATCGTAGCACCCCTGAATGTCTGCAACTCGGTGGGTTGAGACTTTTAGTGCGATTGCATAACATGGAGCTTTTCCCAAGTGTGGGACCTTATGAAATCGGAAAAGCTCTCCCGATGAAGGCCAGTTCCTATTCCTATGTTCAGATGCACATGTAAAAATGCAGAGAATTTACTCAAAAACCTAACCTAACTTGCCAAGGAGACAGGGTAGAAGATGCATAAAATAAAACCTAAACTACAAAGGTGATGCACTGAGGAATGAAGAACACCTGTCTTGCCAATAAACACAAACCATAAAAAACGCAATGCAAGATCATGCATAGATAACCAGATTCACAGTGAAAGATCAGGAGGATACAAATGAACACAAAGAGGGTTGAGAATCATCCACAGACATGCATTAATTTTCTCCAAAGATTGATACAACACGCTGCAAAATGCCAAGAGGAAAAGTTGCATTACAGTTTCAAATGGGAGGTTTGAACTCCACAAGTTCACCTACCAAAGAGAAGAAGGGAGGGGCAAAACAAAAATATCCAACATTTTGAAAGAAGCCCCTCACAATTTATAGGAGGAAAAAGAGAGGGAGAAGAGAGGAATTCAAAATCTGCCCCAACCACCTCCAGACTGCACCTAACTCATCTCATTATGGCGGTAGGTGGGAACCCTAACAAACCCAAAAAGTGGCGAACTGTATTTTTCATTTTTAAGAACTTTTTCCCACCCAATTAAAGATATCCAGTTGTAGTTGGGCAGAGGACCTTATAAGCTTTCCAAAAAGTCCAACCTTGCGTGAATCTGAGCTCCCTGTGAAAAGTTATGGCGATTTGAATATTTCCCGCGTCAGGGTCTTCTACCTGTCGGGTTTGGGGTTCTCCTCTGCATTTGCATCGGGTTTGGAGGATGCCTCGACATGTGTTTGATGCTTATGTTTTCCCAAAACCCGCTTCCACTAGTATTTCCAAGATTTTCTTTGTTTCGGGGTCAGAAAATGGACCTGTATGTGCATTGGGTTTGGAAGGTGGCTCGACATGTTTCCTCCCCATGCTTTCCCGACATGTTTTCCCAACTCCAAGACCCGATTTTCCTAGGAAGTGTTTCAGGTTTGTGGAACTCTCAAGCATCAGGACATCCTTTGTGATCTGCATGCTTCATGTCTCATGTTTCCCGAAACCCGAAACCCGAATTTCCTTTATGTCGGGTTTTTGAACCTCCCCGACATATTTTCCTTTTGTGTCGGGTTTTTGAACCTCCCCGACATATTTTCCTTTTGTGTCGGGTTTTTTTACCCGGGGGAAGATATATACAATAGTTACCTATCTTTCTAGGGAAGGCATTGATAGTTAATATTTGGTTTGCCAATCAAGTGGAGAATGTCGTGTTTAAAATTTTGTGCTCTCATCCTCAAGATTTATCTTGGGAATACAATGATATGAAGGATATTCATCCTAACATTTTCACACATCACATTTATACCACTCATTCTATACTAGTTAGGCAAACCCAGCGAAGGATAAGCCCTGCCCTAAGAGACATTGTAAAGACTGAAATTGAGAAACTACTCTAGGTGTGATTTATTTATCCAATCTCAGATAGTCATTGGGTGTCTGCATTAGTCATAGTACCCAAGAAAAATGGAAAATGGAGGGTCTGTGTTGACTATAGAGAATTGAACAAAACTACTTATAGAGACTATATCCCTTTAACCTTCATTGACCAAGTATTGGACAACTTATGAGGGAAAATATATTTTTCATTTCTAGATGGATTTAGTCGATACAACCAAATAATAGTATCACCAGAAGACCAAGACAATACCATATTCACTTGCCAATGAAGGAAATGTGCTTCTATAGTTTTATGTTTTGGTCTATGTAATGCTCCGACCACCTTCCATAGAGCGATGCTAGTAATATTCATTGATCTTACTCATGAATCTATGGAAATTTATATGGATGAATTTACAGTCTATAGAACTACGTTCCAAGAGGTAATGAATAATTTGGATAAAGTTCTCTCTAGA
This sequence comes from Taxus chinensis, assembly GCA_019776745.2. Lineage (NCBI taxonomy): Eukaryota > Viridiplantae > Streptophyta > Pinopsida > Cupressales > Taxaceae > Taxus > Taxus chinensis. Next base: position 896,633,377 of record CM034146.1, read on the forward strand.
TGCGAGAAACATCAATTATATCTCAATCATGAGAAGTGTCTTTTTATGATGGAAAAAGGGATAGTTTTGGGACACCATGTTTCAGCAGAAGGAATTAAATTGGATCTAAATAAAGTTAAGATTATTGTAAAAATACCATCACCCAAGAGTCAGAATGAGGTACAAAGTTTCTTAGGACATGCAGGCTATGTTATTGTTAAAATTTTACATACCCCTTTTTTTTGAATATCATTAAGAAACTTCCCTATTCCTATTTTACTACATCATACCTAGATTTATCTGCGATAAGTTAGGTGGGGGCCACTTGATATTTAATACATTATTTAATTTATTTAACACCAAGTGGTTTCATGGCATTTTTTACTTTGTCAGCTAACTTTTGATTTGTGGAATTGATATATATGTCATCTTGTTTTCCAAATTGGATTAGTATGGTTTCAACAATGGAAATTAAGTCTGATTTTGTGATATATTTTATCAGTTTCCAAGCTTGCATCATGGTATATTTCTTCTTTCCATTTTAGAAATAAATTTTTGAAGGAGACATAAGGAAGATGTGATGATTTCAAAATGATTATTTATTTGTATAAGTTCATTAATTCGTTGTCACTTCACATATTCTGTACTAATGAAGATCATCAAATGTGACATAACTGGGATCACATGATCTGATACTCTTCTTTTCTTAAAGTTTTGATATTTTCATAACATGGAAACATGTGTATTTGATAAGGCTGGTATTGTCTTGCATGGATTATAAGAACTTATCAGATGTCATTAGTTAATTTTAAAAGATATATTAAACTGGTCACATTATTATGCGATCTTGTTTGAACTATGGTGTATGATTTCATTTTCAAGATATTAGTATTTTCTAAGTGAGGTGGAAATAATATATTTGTTAGAACATAGTAGCATATTGAATGAGTACGTGTGCATTGAAAATTCCTTGTTAATGAATTTGAGTCGAGGAAAACTTGAAGTTTTGGGTCATTTTTGTAGTTTGTAGCTTATAAATGAAGTTTGGTTTTGGTGCTTAGTTGTATTGTTGGTTGTGTAGTCATTTGTTTGAGCTCCTCCATTGCAAGTGAACACATGTTAGGGGTTTACAGGTATGTTTTTTAATTAAAAAATGGAATTACTCCATCTTGTTCATTTTTTTGATCTACATGCATGCATTTTTTTAAAGCTTGCGAGTTCATAATATTTGGTGAAGCTTTATAGTGAAGACATTGGAATTTTTACTCGTGCTTTAACTGTTATTTTTACCCACCTGCAAAAAAATCTTATTTTTATAAATAATGAATTGGGTGAATTTTTCATTGAACAAAGAAGGATTTTCTGGGCATTTGTGTGATTTTTGAGCACATGCAGTCAGTTTTTCATATCCAGTTTGAGCTTTAGTTGTCAAATAAAATGGATAATAACATGCAAAATTTTAACCCATTTGTTCATTAAATAGTTTTTTTAGCAAGATTGATGTGATTATGTCACATGTTTCTTTTGAAGTTGTGGTTAGAAGGTCATGTCGTATGCATGCATATCTCATTTTGATTGAAATAAAAATTGTAAAATTGATAGAAGTAATATGATGTGCCCAATTCATATTTTGATTGGTTTTTTATTTATTCTCCTTAGTAAGTTCTATGAATTCATGGTAAAGAAAACAAAGGAGTGAGATAGTTGAAATGGTTGTGAATAAGAGCAAACAAGGGAAACATTATCACTTTTTGTATGGAAATGTTTTTTTAATATGCACTCTATTTGATTATTTTTTTTATATGAATACATTGCCAAAAAGCATGAGATTAAGTCTTATTAGATTTGAAATGCAATGATTTTGAAACAAAAGATAAGAATAATTTTTGAAACAAGTCATTTCTTCGAATATACCTTGAATGTGTCACTGATAAGATGCGAGTTTCAAGGGTGAATGAATGAGTAAACGGAAATAGTATTGAGAAAATGTAGTAGTTTTAACATATGATTGAAGTGTTGATGGAAAATTTACATTTTATTGAATATTCTATTTTCAGTACAGGGTCAATAATGGAATTGTGTAAAAATATTCAGTTGTTGCTAGATAGATATGGTTTCCATCTATCACATTTTTAATTGGGGCATTATTTCACTCTGTTTTGTGAAAAAATGATGAATTGTGGGGCTGTTTTAGTTAAACACTATTAGTAATCTTTAATTTCTTCTCAGTTACAATATGTCAGGTTGGGATGGATGGGGGAGTTTTAGAGGATTAGGTTTTCGTCATTCATGGGGTCATGGTAGTTTTCGTGGTTAATCTCAGTGGCATAGAGGCTCACCTAAGGGTGGCCGAAGGGGAGCTAGTATGCTTCAAGGTAGGATCCCGTTTATAAGAATTGGGCCTACACATGTCTCCATGTATTTTGATGCCAATGAACCATGTTTTCATGAAGTACTACCGTTTATTGAGTCTTATCCCTATGTTCAACCCTCATGCAGTGTTCATAATAACCCTCCTCACCAAAATATTGATCGTACTCAGGAAGAACATAAACTATCTTCTTGTAACAACTCAGTCTAGTCTACCCCATCACACTTACCCCCACATAATTTCAAACCATCTGATAATCCACCATTATTACTTGGACAAACCCAAACTTCGCATTCACATGATTCACGCCCACATCCTGAGTGTGATATGTCCTCTTCGGCAATACATGTGGTGACTGGAGCTTTAAAGAGGGTGAAGTTTGAAATAGAGGAGGAGATAGAAATCATCACTCACACTAATCTTCCAGTTGAACCTTATGAATATGTAGAGTTGATGACAAAGGCAAGGAATTATTTACATGATACTATATGAGATGATTAGTTTATCACTATATAGCTTGTTGTTTTCTGTTGGATATGGATTTGACTAAATATTTACGTTACTTAATAGTTTTTGGATTATATTTGATGACATGTGATGTTTCTGGATTTATAATATTATTTATATGTGGCTAGATGATGAAAGCAAAATTTGTTTCATGGTGTTTGATGATTATTTTCAGATTATGATGGAAAATTTATTTTAAATGATTGGAATGTTGTACAGATGTGTTTTTTATTTTATCTAGTACATTAGTATTAATGTGGGCCCCTTGTCCTTTTGTATCATACCTCATCCTTTAGAAAGTCATATTTATTAAAAGTTGTTTACTTGAGTCCTTTCAATTATATTTGATAAATTATTATGAAGTCTCACTTTAAAATAAGGTAATATTTTATTATTTAATTTTATTAATTGGAGCCAAACTGGCTATAACTGATTTTACACAAGGGAAGATTATAAAAGGATTTGGAGGATTCAATTTTGATGATGGGAAATCAATTATTGTAGCAATTTGTGAAGATTATTTCATAAGGAATATTTTTGTGTATATGGTTTTTTGAGATAAGTGATCTTACATGTGTTATGATGACATTGTTTTTATATCTAGTTTTAATATTATTTTACTGATTATCTGATTTATTATTTTGTATCTCATCTAAGCTAATTTCAGATTTTTATTTGTCATATCCAGAGAAGGTCTTGAATGATATCTTCATTTCAATCTCGAGATAAATGCATATTAACAACCATGTTGGCTTTGATTTGAATCATGACTCTTATTAGACAATGTTTTAGCGATCATTGTACATTTCATAAATAAAAATATGTTTTGCTTCTACATGTCTATCTTCATTTTCATTTCACAAATTTTCTAAATATGTTATTGTTAGTGCGAAATCACACCACCCCCAAATGAGTTCTAAAAATATGCTTTTCTAAGGAAGAATCATCTGGTGTGATTGCATAACATTGAACTTCCCCAAGGTGTGGGACCTTGCGAATGGGAAAGCTCTCGAGAGAAGGCTGGTTCCTCTTCCTAAACTACTTGCCACAAGCTATTCCAGTGCAGGAAAGCTAATCTAATCATATTCTAACTCTTCCAAGGAGACAAGGAGAGAGAGAAAACTGAAAAAATAGAGCCTACACTAAAACAGTGATACACGAGCAAAGGAAGCAAGATATTCTGTTGAGGGAGAAAGAAACAAAGAAAATGGAGATGAGGGAGGTCAGACAGAAGTGACACGGACCAAATATTCAAATTCACCATTAAAATCCATGAAACATAACATCCTGCACCTGCAAATGTGAAATAATTGCACAAAAAAACAAATCTGGAAGGGACATGTACGTAGAAACAACAAAACGATGCTAAGGGTTGAAGAACACCACAAAAACACGTTTTTATTGCTCTAGAAGTTACACAGACCATTACATTTCTAGAATAGAGGTAAAAATACATTTGCTAGGTGTAGGAGAAGGTTCGCTACTCAAAAATGGCATCAAGAAACAAATTTGACAAAGTTTCGCTATGCCTAGAATATCTCTGCTTCTCAAATGAGAAGTGTTACAGTATATATAGAAAGAAAAGAGAGAGAAGAGGGAAAAGTTGAATCATGCTCCAACCACCATGAGAAATGCATCGAATCCCACTTTGAAATTTCAACCACTGAATATCAATGCCTCCTAAAAATCTGCCCATAATATGTTGCTTCTAGTTCCCCAACGGATTGAATCGAATCAGATCTGGTAGTTGAAGAGATTGGATTCTGCGTTAATGACTTGGAAATTTTTTCTCCATTTTCACCTACCAGGGCCATGCGGCATCCTGTCACTCGTTTGGGATTTCCTTATTTATATGGGACATGTGGTAGCTAGATTAGAGCAAAAATCGAGCTTGCGGGTTTGTAATATACCTTTTCCCCCTTTTCACGAAACATAAAAATTAGAAAACCCCCAACAACCCGCTTTGACTTGGTTCACGTGGAGATGTGGGGCTTGTTTGAGCCCCCCTTTATGGATTCATCTTGGAGAAGCACCGCTAGGACACATGGCTCTCTCTACTGGCTTTCCATACTTAGTCGATTCTGGATTCTTTCCTGAATGGTTTTGAGCCTGAAGACCTTGAAACTTCACCGTTTCTTTTCCTTCTTACTCCTGGCTTCTCTGCGACATTGCTCGGCCTCCATTTCCAAGCCCACTTGTAACATGTTTGATGAATTTAAGGCATGATTTTTATTGACAAATCCATTTCTTCTCTTTCTTCTCACACAAGGTCGTTTAAACTTTTTTAGGCCCCACCATTCCATTATAGAGTCTCCCTGCAACCTTGTCTGTTGTCCTGGAATGTGAGCTCACGGGTCTGAGTCATTTCCTTCATAATTTCCTTATGTGCAGGAGTTGTCTTGACCAAATTTGTTGGGGGACGAAGTTGGGATAACAATTATATTTGTGAATATTGTGTTTATGTTTGTTTCTTTTGTTGTTATTATGTTTTGTATTCAATATCATTATCCTCTTGGTAAATAAATGACAAATACAAGATCAAAAAATCATCACTTACAATTTTCACCTTTTAAATAGGTTTTATAATCAATAGGATTCACTATGTCGGATAAAGGTTGATAATAATTTCTTATCAAAGAAATCAATCTCGTCAATAAGTGATTTATCATTTTATATGAAATATGACGGAAAGTTCCCGAGATATTCAAATGATATCATTATCATATCTGAATTAATAATTCATGGTCTTGTCATGTCTTCTCTTCCGTGTTATTTTGTTTCTTTGTTTTTGTCTTGTATATCCCCTTTGCTTTTAAGAGATATAATTTTTCCCATATTCTTAGGTTGGTCCAATATTAAGCTATACTTAAACTACCCATGCTTAATCCATTCTTAAGTATAATCACGATTAAACTGGTCTGATTCCATATTGACATTTTTCTTTAGGAAAAAGGGGTGATTACTTTTCAGTATACTTTTTATCACTAACAAATTTAGTGACTCTGCTGGGGACTCATTTCTATTTCTCATATTTAAGTGGATTTCCTCTAACTATCCAATTTTTCTTCATTTTTATTTATGTCTGCAAGAGTATATTTCTTCTAAATATATACTCTATATTATATTTCAAATGACCATTAGGGGTTTTTCTCCTCTTGATCATGTTGGTTTTCTCATTGGGAATACTCAAGTACACGTCAATTCTAACATTCGAAATGCACTTTGGGACTTTGCTACTACTATTGCATAGTTTGCACAAGCTAATGAAGTTCTTAACGAAGAAGAAGACAAATTTCTTGATATTCAAAGACTCACAAGGTCTAATATCCACACCCAACATGACATCATAGAAAAACATAAAAGAGTTAAAAATGAAAGAGAAGCAAATTTGACATTTGACGATAAATCTAAAGTCTTTCCTTTAGATATTTTTAAGGATAAGAAGCTTTGTAAACATTTATGTTGGACCAGTATTTTATCCTGTGTTATTTTCTTTCTGATTTCTTTAACATGGAGGTTGAAGCAGAAAGAGAAGGAAGGCCTGGTCCAAATCACAATAGAAATAGAATACCTAGTTTTGAATGTAAAAGAGATAACATGACTGAAAATGGAATCTTATGATAAATATGACGAGAACCTTAGTCCTTGGATTAAAGGTAATCCCATTGACATTGGAAGAAACCCTCCAAAGGTGCCATCATTAGAAGGTATTTAACTTCCTAAATTTTCTGGTGAGTATGGTTCTTCTTGGGAATATTATCTTGACTCTTTCAAGTTAATATGTGTTGTTATAGGAGTAACTAACGAAAGAGATTCTTTAAGAATCTTTTCAAAAACATTATAAGGAAGATCCTATAAAGATTTTATTAGTCTACCTTCTAAATCCCCCACTAAATGGTCTAACATAGAAGATTGGCTTGAAGACTTCTTTGGGAAGGACAAAGATAAAAATGAACTAGTTAATGAACTATCCAATATGACCATGGACCCTGGTGAGACCATTTATCACTTTATAATTTGTTTCACAAAACTAAGATAAAAAATACCTACAAAAGTAAGACCTCCTAAAAATCTTTTATGGTTGTATTATTGTAATGTTTTTCCATAGAAGTATAGGTTGGTTTTATAAGATAAAGGGATTTATGATTATGAGGAGACTCTTAAATTTTGTTTGGAAAATGAAAATAATTTTAAAAATATGAGTTTTAAAGATAGATCATCATCTAATGCTTCTACATAGAAAACAAATATTTTGAATGTCATTCAAAGTTTGGGTAATGAGTTGGTTGTCATTAAAAGACAATTGCATGTGTTGGCATATTGTGTTTAGGTGTTGTCATTGATGTAAAATCCCATTAATGAAAAATTTGATGATGGAGTAGGGTCATATGATGCTCAGAGTGATTGACTGACATGAAGATTCGGGTATGCTCTTGATTACGATAAGTTGATTTCAGTAAGAATTACTTGTTTTAGCTAGCCTATTCAGGTGACCTAACTAGCCTAGGTGATAGTCCATAGTGGTATGATATTATTGATAGTGTGGGGATCATTTTGGTAGCATGGAGATAATGGTTAGATATTTTTTAGGTACTCACATGATTTTTATGGCGTAGATATAGGTGGAAGTTACCAAGTTTTTCAAATATTCATTTGGATTAGGTATGGGTGCTAGGAGGCACGAGGATTGAGTTTTGGAGCCATGTGAGCTCATGGATGCATGTATGTAGGTGTTTCATGATGTACCAAGTATTTTAGGAATTTTTGGAGAGTTTTAAATGGTGATTTATGATGTTATTTCAATTTGACCCTAGCTTAGATAGTATAAAACCCTAAGGGCTATGTCATGTAAAGTCCTAGTGGGTTGGAGATATGTAAGAATATTTGAGCCATAATGATTATGATTTTAGATGATGTTTCATGGGTTTATTTGAGGCGTGAGAAACTTTTAGAGTCATTTTCATAATCGGTAATTTAAGTTTATGTTAGTTTTGTGTGAAATAAGGTCAAGAAGAAGGTTATTTCCAGCTCGAATTACACCTTCTAATGCTCACCTTGAATTGTGTACTTTGCATGGGACCTTGTGGATTTTAAGGATGTTTATAAATTGAGTCTATAAGGATTCACAAAAATAATTAGGTCATTTCATCATCACACTTTTATGAACGAATGTTAAGAAGGAAAACAACTTTTTATGTGCTTCAAAACCCTAGCTCAAAAGCGATAGGAGAGAAAATGATCATAAATTCCCATAATTGATTTATAGTGCATGGATTGATATTGGATTATGTATAGGACTCCTCGAGGTTTCCAGAAAGGTATGGTAGTGCTTCGTGGTGATTAGTGGACCCCACTCAAATTGGCATGTTTATGAAGAAGTTTAGTTTGGGACAAGGTTATCCAAAGGAGTTGCAAAATAAATGGACATTTTTTTATCTATGTGATTTTTTCTTAATGTCCCATGTATGATTTTATGTAATATGATGCATAAAAATGGAAAAGTATACCCTATTTGTGAAGACTAGTCAAAGGGCAGTTTTGGGGGTAGTTTCAGGTAGTTTTTTGAGATGATGCTTGGTTGAAAGGCCTTCCACTTGGAGTTGGAAGGAGTTACAATATGTTATAGAAATTTGATTTAGATATATTTCCAATGGTATAATTTTTTGTCTCATGATGATGAGATTTTATGGGTCATCCAGGTCAATTTGTGAGAGATGAAGGTTTCTTGATTTTTAAGACATGAACTGCTTTTTGGTCTGAAAAAATTGAGTTGATTGAAGCATGATATGAATGATTGAGTTGATACTTGTATACCACATGATAAAGTGAAGAGGTATGATGGATTTTTTTCCTATTTAAGTAATTTTAGGTATTTGAAAGTGTCATAAAGGGTGCAAACTAGCTGAGTTTGCAAAACTGGTTTTTGGGCAAGCTTGTTTTGGTGAAGTGTAAAGTTGTTATGGTTTGAGTAATATGGATGTTTCAAGAGGTATAACTTGATTAGATGTGTTTAAATGTTTGAGGTTTCCATATAGTTTTCACATTGCCATAGTTGAGATCATCTTGGGTGGTACTTGATGGCCCAAAGGTGAAACTACAGGGATGTTAGAAGCAGTCTGTTTTGTTAAAGATATGAGCCAATGAGCCCATTTAATGAAATAGTTTGATTGGTTAAAGTAAATTTGTGACAATGTATGATGAATTTTTATGCTATATTAATCATGTTTGGTGAATTTTGGATCTTTAATAAGAACATGGTTTTGTTCATTATTGGATTTTTTCTCATCCTAGTGATGGGGTTTTGAGGCATTTTGGTGCATGATGGATGGTTTTAGGTATGGCTGACCTACATGGGTCATATGTGAATGTTTTTATGATTAAAATGGGATTTTATGAATTTTAATTGGTTGAACCAAAGGAGGTAAACTGACCTATTTTTAATTTTAATCAAGGAGAACTTATAAAAGTGATGTTTTTGGGTGCTAATTTACACTAGTTGAGCATGTGTATGAAAAGTGTGACCTATGTGTGAGATGATTTGTAGGTAAAAAGGAATGTGTTGAGATCTATAGTGTGTTTGATAGTTTGAATAATGTTTTCAAAAGTGTGTGCAAGGTTTTGATGCATTGATAATTGAAGTAATAGTGCAAGTTTGTGAAAGTTTGAAGAACCTAGGGTTTGAACAAGGGTTTGAAGGAGAGTGAGCCGAATCAGTGATCTCAAATCAGTTGTGGGCACAACAACAAGAGATCATATATATTCATCATAAGGTGGTTGAGTGGGTTCTTGATCATCTTAGGGGGTTGTAGCCTCCTTGTGGAGTTGGTGCTTCACAAAACTAGGGGTTGGTGCTCCTTGTAGGGTTGGTGCTCTACTAAATTAGGGGTTGGTGCTCCTCGTGGGGTTGGTGCCTCACTAAATTTGAAACATAGAAATATAATTTTTTTTTGTTTTAGTGGGTTTTATTCCCCATGATGGTTTCCCACTTATATCTTTTGTTATGGTGTTGATTTCCTTATTCATGGTTAATTTCATGTATGGTATTTGATGTTGTGCTCACATTAATGGTTGGATAAGTGGTTTGTGATTTAAGTAAGTAATAAAAAATTGAATTAATTTTGTAAGGTAACTGATTCAACCCCCCCACTTAGTCCATTGTGCTTCCAAAAATTGGTATCAGAGCAAGGTCCTTTTGGAGAAGTTTGATCACTTAGAAAGGAGATCCTTTGAAGCACAAAAATGGTGAAGTCGGCAGAGTGGGTTCTCAACCAACAAGGAACCTTTGTTTGATGGTGTGAATTATGATTTTTGGAGATTGAGGATGAAGAATCACATTATGTCCCTAGGGTTTGATATTTGGGAAGCTATGGAGAATGGTTATACTCCTCCTGCCACTACACCAACTACTGCTACAGAAAATAAGGCATGTAGTGACAATTCAAAAGCTTTTATTGTAGCATCATATGTGGTCTTAGAAAAAGAGACATGAGAATTCGAGTTTGATGAATGAATCAAAGGTCAAATAGATTGATATCTGTAATGCCCCCTAGATCAAGAAAACCAGATGGGAGTCCATGAAGAGAAACTACGAGAAGTTTTTTATTAAGGTGATTCCTCTCAGATCTCTCAGGGGTAATGCAATTGATAAGGGGGGACCATTCAAATATTTTAGAAACCATCTGTTTAGAGTTCGGGATGCCGGGGGACAAGCTTATGAATGATGATAAGATTCTATTGAGTCTATTACATCATATTTACTTAGAGTTGACAAGATTGTCAACTAACATGAAAGGGTTAGGAGAAGATGTGAAATAAGAAGTAGTTGTTCAAAAGGTTTTGAGATCACTAACTCCTAAGTTTGATTCCAAAGTGTCTTTTATTGAAGAGGCCAAAGATTTGACTAAGTTGAAGATGGATGAGTTACATGGTACTTTGACTGCTTATGAGATGAGGGTGGTTGACTCCAAACCAGCCAAGAAAGAGATAACTTTCAAAGTTGAGAAGATGATACAAAGGATAAGAAGACCAAATTTGATGATGTTTCTCATGAGTTAGATGATGAAGAGCTATTTTCCATGGTTGTTAGAAGACTACATGTTGGAACTGGTAAGTATAAAGGAAAACTTCCTTTTAAATGCTTTAATTATGGTAATAGTAGGTCACTTTGTCTACTAAGTGTCCTCATAGGCATGAAAATAAATAGATGATGATGATCATTAAAAGAAAAATCAGAGGTACAATAAAGAGAAAAAGGATTTCAAGAAGGTTAATTATAAGAATAAGGGATAAGAAGAGTTCTTTACACTAAAGGAAGAGGCCTATTCTTCTGAAGGTTAGGAGTGAAGATGATAGTTCTGATTCTGAGTTTTGAATCTGGTCACAAATATGTAGGTGATGTGGTCATTTTTATGACAAAATAGGTTATGTGGTCTACTAGTGGTGGCTCTACCTTGTTTGGGTGATCTCATATCATACTTATTGCAAAGAGTTTTAAGGAGAAGAAGATGACATAAGGATTGAGTTGGCAGGTGTTCAATCAAAAGTGAAGCATGCTGAAAATAATAATAAGATATTGACATCTCAAGTCAAGTAGTATGAGGTAAATATTCAAGAACTTGAAGAGAAACATAGGGCTATTACTGAAAAATCTTGACGAAATTGTGAGAAAGTTGGAGATGTAATTGAGTACCATGACTCTTATCTTACAATCTAAATAAGAAGAAGTGATTATACTTAACAAAGAGATGTCATATGTAGACAGGTAAGGAAAAATTCATATCATGAATTTGAAGAAATTTCCAAAGCTCTTGGCGATCTCTTGAGAAATCAGAAAGCAACAGGTGACAGAGCTTGGTTTAGGACTTTAAAGTTGAAGTTGATGACAAGGATAAGTGAAGCAATTAGATTTGGTTTCGAAGCAAGGAAGTAGGTGAACCAAAAACCAAAAGAGGGAAATAAGGTGACCTAAACACAAAGGACAATGAGAAGACCAAACTTATTAGGAAACCAAATGCCTCAAGATATGAAAGATCTTTCAATGGTTATTGTTATACTTATAATGGATTTAGTTCATAGGGAAAAAGAGTGTAGAAGGTTTACAAGATATTTTTTATCTCTGGAGAGACATTATGAGTGAGCAAGATAAGAATAATGGTATGATACAAGTGCAATGAGGTAGGTCATATTGCTCAATTTTGTTTTTGTTATGACTGATCCACCTAGATCATGTTGAAGGCTACAAGAGGAATAAATTCAATGGTGTTTTTTTGTTGTAATGAGGTTGGTCATGTTTCAAGAGAATATGAAGTATGGTTTCTCAAGGTGAAATCAAGAGGGTTCAAGGTCCTATAGATGTAAGAGTAGTAGGTTTTCAGGGGTCTAAGAATACATGATAACAGTCAAGGATAAGGAATGTAGGAGCCTAGAAGAGAGAGAATGATGGCTCATTAAGAGCAAGTGTTGATGGAAATCAGGGCATGAATCAAAGATCAGATCTGAAACAAGGTGACGAAGGATATTCTCAGGTGTCTAAGAAGGTTTGGGACCTTCTTAGGTCCATTCTTCTAGATCCTTTATGGTGTCATATGCCTCTACTATGCTTCTTGGAGGTATATCAATTCATATCGAAGCATTGGAGTGAGGGGGAGATATCTTGGTCTGTTTGTGACTCCTCCATGGTGTCAAGGTTATGTCATTTCTTAAGTCACTAAACAAGTTTTCTTATGGTTCTATATTGTTTGATCAAGGTGTAAAGATTATCAAGGTCACAGTTCTAGTGTCTCAAGTGGTAATACGACAGTGTATCTCTATGGTCTTGAAGTCTGATAACTTTCTTATGATAGTGCGGTTTAAATCTATAATGGCTCAATAAGTGTAAGGATCATGTTGGTGTCTCATGAGGATGTTTATTGTGTCATGTCATTCATGTAAAAAGTCTTCTTGTTGGTCTGAATTAGTGACTGGTATAGAGTTGATGCAAGAGTCTAAGGTTTGTGATCATCTCTATGTTGCTTGATCTATGAGACAAAAATGGAGTGTCATGAGTTTGCTCATAAGCTATAAGTACATGAATCAAGTGTGTCTAAGAGTAAATGGTATATGTGAAGCTATGAAGTAGTCTTAAAATGTAAGTCAAATTTTGAAGAAGTCTCTATGAGCATTACATGGTCATTCATTGGTCTTATCATGGTTCATCTAGGGTGTGTTTAAGTCCAAATGTTCTAGGTCATTTTTTTTGTGAAGTATTCATCATGATGTCAAGTTATTTATTGCTCTTGAAGAAGGATTTTAAGATGGAATGAGTCATCAAAGTGATGAATTGATCAGATCATCATTTCAAAGTGGTCAATTCCAGTGATAAGGACAAACTAGTATGAAGGGAAAGTTGAGATTGAAGGTGTAAATAGTGGATTCCAAAGCCTAAATTTGGTACAAAACATCCCAAAAAAGTGTATTTGAGGATTAAAGTGATTTTAGTTTGAGAGGGTATCAATATTAATAGAAATTTGTGATAGTCTCATGATTTGACGGTGAAATTCTAGAAGACCCAATTATCAGAAGTAAAAGTGTAAACTGGGCTGTGTTATTTTAGAGTCATACCTAAAGGTATATAGAGGTGATAAAGTGGCTTAATGGGTGTTCTAATAAGGTGATATTATTCCATAAAAGTGATTGTAGTAACATATAGTAGTTTTTTTTTCAAAAATTATGGCTAATAATCTATGTACTTAGTATGGAGAAGTGAAAAGGGTATAATGGTCATCTTGATGATTTAGCAAGTGATTCAATGCATGAAAAAGACTGTGAAATATTTTTTTAGATCCTATAAGTTGATAAATTTCAATACATAAGGTGTTTACCTTCTTGGTTGAAGTCAAGTACAATGGTTGATGTTGAATGTCTAGCTACATGCATGTTGTCCTTTGTTTTTGTATGGCCAAAATTAACCCAAAAAATAGGACAACTATACCCTAGTGTCAAAATTTTCATGTCATACCTTTCCAAGACACCCCCAGATCAATTTACCCCTCAGTGTCAAGTACAGTATTGTACTTCAATAGTTCATATGTGAATTCATCAGTCCCCCCTTAGGTGATTTAGGAAAAGCAAAATCATTCAAGTATGTTGGAGCAATGGTTTTCAAGGCAAGTTTTCAAGCAAACTTAGAAAGGGCTTTCATTAGCCTTTCTAAGCCAAGTACATCATCACTAGAGCAGTACAGGTGGCTAATTTTCATCATGGAGGTGTATCTAAGAGATAAAAACATCATGGAACTGATTTAAGAAGATTCTAGAAATTTTCAGAGGTTTAGAGCTAATTCACCAAAAGCGGGTTTTTGGGCCTGAAGGAGATTTACACCGAAAGCGTACCTGAAAGCTTCAAAGAGTGATTATAGGATCTCCAGAATGAGTTATGAGCCAAAGAATATATCATTAAAAATAATTTTCAATCCCTCTACATGGTGGTGAAAACATATCATCTTCAAAAGCACCATGCATTTTTCAGGCCAACTCATTCTTTCATGCACAACAGGCCAATCCTGAGAAAAAAGAGATTTTTTAGGGTGTTTCAGTCATAATAAATCAAGCCTTAGGTACCATAATTCTTCTCAAAAAGGTATTTTTCATGAAAAATTATATAAAGAATCACCTGAAAACTCATTTGGGAGCTCAAGTTATGACCTTTTCAAGTTGGCTCTCAGGGAGGTAGGAGCCAGTTATCGTGAACCCTAATTTTAGCTAGAGGCACTTAATTATTATTATTATTATTTTCAAAATAACTTAATAGAAATTTTTTCAATATACATAGTTCCTTTTGATTCAAATGGAGCATATAAGGCATTCAAATTAAATATTTTTTAATACAAAGAAAATTAAGGTGACCTACTTGGTGAAAAATCACCATTTCATGGTTGCTTTATTCATGTGTCTTGATGTCCCCATTGCACCTTAATTTTTAATTTTGAAAGTGACATATGCTCACTTTATTTGAAACAAAATGGTAATTACACGGTCATTGGCTCCCCCTATGTTATTACGTACTTAGTCAAATTTCCAAAGGGACACGTTTCAACCTAGCACTGAGGCCTTTTTTTCCCCATTGCACACTCATGTTGACCAGTGTCTCCTTCGACCCTTACTAGGTCCTTCATTATAGCCCCCTCCTCACTTTAGCCCCTCAGACCAATTTTTTAAGCCTCCAACACGTTGAACCCACTTGTTCAAATGATAGGGGAAAGGTGCAATTTTCATGTCCCTATTGCACCTTTCCAAAGGTCAAATGAGGTGCAAAAAAATTTTCCCCACCCTTTCCCTTCACTTTCCAAGCTATAAATACCAAAACACTTAGGCATTTTTGCATTTTTCATCCCCCATACCCTCTGTATGCTGTCGAAATACTGCTAAAATTTTTATAGAGCTTGCATCTCCTAATTTTCATGATCCTTAACAAAATATTGACATGCTTCCATGATCTAAAGAAGTAATCAACAAAACAAAAATTAAGAAATATGGATTTTAAATGAACAAAAATGAGATTTTTTCCTGAAGAAACCCCGAAGTCCGTGAAGAAGACTTCGCTCATATCTCACAAACTAGCAAGCATGGATCAACGTGTCATTTTGAAATCTTATAGTTTCCCATAGAGTGAACTTAGAATCTACCAAAATATTTTTTTCATGCATGCTCCATATTTTTACTATAGCAAAGAAACCCCAATTTCCCTGTGGCAAAAATTTCAAACTTTAAAATCTCATTTTCTAACAACTGGATCTAGGCTTGAAATTTTAAAGGTACACTGAAGGGAAAAAAACCCATATCATAAAATTTTCATTTCATTTGAAAACTAAGGCATTGAAACCCTAATTTCTAAAAATAGTAATACCTCCTACACAGGGCAATTTGCTATTTTTGGCAAGTCAATGCATAAAAGTTTCGGTAGAAGTGCGACAAAGACAAGGTGATCTAAAGGAACTAGAATTCTTAGTGATTGGTCGGGACCGAAAAAGGTCAAAAATTGTCACTTACTAAAAATAGTAAGTTTTTTCTACATGGACACTTGTTATCATTAGTAAGTCATATCAAAAGAACAATTCTAGTAGAAGAAGTGTACACAAGGGTAATCTAGAAAGCTAATCTCATTGGTCGGAGCTGAAAAATGGAAATCTTGACCATTTACTAAAAATAGTAATCCTTGCCTTTTCAGGTTCAGTAAAGTGTTCTAAGAAGCATGAAATTTCAAGTTCACATATTGTTCCAGTTTCCCATTCATGTGTGCAATTAGAAGATCAAAGGAATGGTGGTTTTTCATGGCTTGGATTGGTTCATGTCTGTAGAGTGGGCATTCTTCACTGTTATCCATGGAGTCTTCATCAGTGTTCAGGGCTTATCTCACCTTCTCAAGTGTGTAGCTCATGAGTCATCTTCATCATGGGATTTTCACAAAGGATCCCTAAGAGATACTCAAGTCAGTGTCTTTTGACACTTATCATTTATGGTTCAGATTATCTTGTGAACTCATGTGCGAAGGAAGTTTTGATCATAGTCATCATTCTTTAGTGTTCAAAATGCACTTCATCAGAGCTTTCTAATCAATATAGTAATGTGCAGCCATGTTGCAAAGGTCATTAGCAGGGTCAACTTTCAAGATTCTGAACTCTTCAGAGGGGATCTTCATGAGCAATGGTTTATAAACACTCATGGTCACCAATGGAATCATTCAATAATTTTTTTAAACACTTCATTTGTGGTGTTCCATGTGGATCATCCAAAGAATGAGGTTTCTCATGGTATAAAACATTCAAGGATCCAGAATTCACTGCATTGGAGCATTTCATCAGATCATCTAGTGAGGATCAGTGGATCATATGGATAAAATTCTTCATTAGCATGATTCTTCCTTTCTCTTTTTTCTCTCTCTTTCTCCTCCCCCCAACTTTCTCTATGCTTCATGTTCTAATTCTTTGTTGGGGTTGCACTTTTTCATAATGCCTTTTTTTGTAATTAAAATAGTAACTTTAGCATCATAATGTAATAAGTCACCTTTATTTTATAAAAAGGGACTTAATTTTTTCCTAAGAATGTGAAAAGATCTTAAGTTTTGCAAAGGCATATGAAAAGTCATTGGGGGTAGAAAAAGAAACTTTTTAAATTCTATAAATTGTAAAGGCATCCCCTTTCTAAAGGGTTGTCATATTTGTGAGTTCATGAGAGAGTGATCCTTGTGAAGAAACAAAGAGATAGAAATTTTCTTCCACTTCTCATTTTCTACATTCTTCCCACTCTTGCATGTACAATTTTCTCAAGCATCAATAAAGAGAGGAGTTTATCTGCCTTTTTTGACTAGGAGGTTTACTAATACTTCATGCTCATTAAATCTTAACTAGTCTTGTTGTCATTTGTTTAATTATTTCTTCTAAAATTATGTGTGTTGAAATTTTTGATTAATGAGTGTAGGAATCTGATTTTCTACCTACAACATTAATCCCTCTCCATTTTTCTCGCTCCCTTTCCCGATATCTTACAAATTCCTCTCTAGAAAAGAAATTTCTAGCTTTATGACCGCAGGGATCAGTGGAGTGCCCTTGTTGGATCCCTGACCATAAGGCCACCAAAGAAAACCACTTTTAACATGCGCATGTAAACACAAAGTTGTACATCATTCAAGTAGAGGGACTTATTGATTCCCGTAGCATTAACACAACACAAAAGAAGTCCACCAATTTTTCTTCCCAAAAAAAAATCTTGCAAACAATATTTTTTGCCACCCATTGTGGGGAAGACTTGGTAGCATCTGCATCCAAAATACAATCACAATCTGAAAATACAAAAAAAAAATTAAATATCCAAAAAAAAAAAAAAAAAAATTGAAAATTACAAAAAAGCAAATTGATGGAATTCCATTTCTGAAAGACACATTGTTGATTCCTGTAAGTGACCTTTCATATTCCACAGTGTCCTTTCACATTCATATTGCAGGATTTTCTCAAAGAATTGGCTGAAGGAAGATATACATCAGGTTGAATAGGTTGAGAGGTGTTGTTGATTCCACTTTCGAAGGCTTTGCAAAATCAGTGAGAACGAATCAGAGATAATCGTTATTTACTTCTCCCAAGCCTCATCCCCATCTGAATCTTCAAGTGGTACCCTGGTAATCCCATTCAAACACATGTTGTTACTCCCCTGTAAATTCTCCCATCTTTCAAACACCTGTTGAGAATTGTCTTTCAACCACCAGTGAAGATTGGATTCGCTGGTGAAAGAAGAAAGACCAGAAGAAGAATTTGTAAAAGCAAGTGCCGAAGCATGAAATAGAAACAACAATGGAAAAGCAGAAAGACCTCAACCCATTGTCCCATGGGGAAGGAATATAGGCTCGCTTCTCACACACAACCTCTTCACAATCTATAATAGGTTCCCATAAGAAATTTCAAAATTTAAAAGGAAACGATAAAACATCCTGAAGAACACATCACCACCTTCACCACATCATTCGGATTCTTGGAGTCAAACATGAAGACATTACATAAGGTTATTCATGGAATATTTCCAAGAAAAATTAGTAGAATGGTTCTACCTCCTACCCATGTCAGATCAATCACTTGTTGGGAGGACATCAAAACCAAGTTTAAAGAAAGATTCAAATCTACTGAGGACTATCAAGATCTCCTCATTCAATTGGCACAAATAAGGAAAGAATCAAACAAAACTATGAGAGATTTGTGGCACATTTTGACCAGTTACTTTGTAGGATACCAGAAGATGATTCACCATCTGAAAACAATGTCAAAAGATTATTCATTAGTGCTCAACCACTAGAGGTAGGATTCTTCCTACGAAGGGTTCAACCAAGGAATATAGAAGAAGCACAAAGGATGGCCATTGAAGTTGATGATGATCTCATCCTATCTGAAAAGATCAAAACCCTTCAAAGGGTAAATCTCAACATCGAAAAGATGAAAGAATGGATCCTTTCTTGCAGAAATTGGCAAATGAAATGGCATCATTGAAGAGGGAAATTTTTGAATGAGTATCTCCTCAAATAAATAATAGAAATCAGATTACAGGAGCACCCAAAGGCTTTCCTTAGAGGCTCCACCCATCAATGCAAGTGGTAGAATTCAAGAGGATGAAGAAGGACTCAAACAAGAAAGTGAAGGTAGTAATTTCCTAGAGATAGAAGAATTGGGTGGTGATACTCAAAATGGCCTCATTGAATATCACTCAGGGAGTGAAGATGATGATGGTGAAGAGGCACCAAGTTTCTCATGTGTTGTTTTTACTCGCTCCCAGTCTCAAAAGGGAACATCTCCCTCCATTATTGTAAAGAAAAAGAAGACTGAACGATCCTCTTGGTGACTCCACAAAACAAAATAATTCATTGAGGATCCCTACTCCCACCTTACATGGAGTCCACATTGGAGAAACATGATCCTGTGACAAGCGGGAGGTCACCCATTATCCCAAGTAAGTCTTCAATGCCTCTTCTAATTCTAAATCCACTCCTGTAAAATCTAGTTCTTTAAAAGTTCCTAGTATACCTTTCAAAATACCCTCCATTCCCCAAACATCTACCGATGTTCTTCCAAACCTATCCCAACTTCAAAAGAAGTGTCCCCTTGTATGCATCTTCCCTTTTGAATATTATGAACATATGAACATAGACCAAGGTGCATATCCTGAAATTGAATATTTGTGGACTCACAACAATTTGAGATGTTCATGGAATATCAAAGTGGTAGTTTACCAATGTTGAACCCCCCAAATGACTTTAAAACCCATACTGCACCTCCATCACAAAACATGCTTGATTTGAGTGCATCAAAGATCGATAAGGTCAACCCTTTCTATGTCTCCCTTCTTGTTGGAGAATATGTATTGAACAATTACATAATAGATTCAGGTTCCTCTGATAATGTAATGCTTGTGAAGGTCACCAAGGCTCTCAAACTCACCATAAATCATCCTAATGGCTCTTGTTACTCCATGGAGTCAAAATAAGTCCCACTTGTAGGGAAGATCAAAGATGCATAGGTGGTTCTCACTGAATTTCCAGATAAAAATGGTGTCAATGACTGATTTTGGTAGCATACATCCTAGAAATCATTTGGAATGTTGTTAGAGTAGAAGCTTCTACCAAGACTTGGGAGGGAAAATTCAGATGAATTGGTATTTTGCAACCATTATGATGAAAGGAGACATGGAAAAGTTGCTTCCTAGAGAAGAAGATGAGATATACAGTGCAAAATTCAGGAAAGCCAAGAGCCAACATATTGTATCAAAAGAGTAGGAGGATGAATCATTTTGTAACAACTGAAGAGGAGGATGAGATTCCCATCTTGATAGGACCAAGTATTCCTTCCTGGAGGGGTATGGATCTTGAAGAAGCATTGAGGAACTTTGAGTTGTAAGAGGATAGCCTTGAGTTTCTAGATGATGTGCAAGGCCAAGAAGAAGAAGAAATGGTTCTTGATGATTTTCAAATGGAAAAATCAGCTTATATGCTTACCCATGATGAAGAGATATTCTCATTCCCATTCAAAGATGAAGATTCCCTTGATCATGTCACCCATGAAAAAGAGACAAAGATAACTTGTGATGATCCCTCGAAATGGTTTGAAAGAACAATCTGTGTAAGAACTCCTGAGATCTGCTGAAGAAATAGAAGACCCTAAGCTCAGTCTTCCAACTCCTGATGCAAGCTATAGATGTGTACAAGACAAGCATGAATCTGATCCTGGATTTTCAACTAATGACACAGAGGATGGTCACAATGAAATAAAGTCAAGGTGAAGAACTTGATTTCCCTCATGAGCTAATGGGTGATGAATGTGATGATGAAGTTGAAGTTTTCTCCATTTCCATTTTAAGAAGAGGATCTATCTCTTATGAAAAAGTTGAAGAAAAGTTTTGAGGCCCTAAAAGTTGACATTCCTCTAGAAAAAAGTAGTAAAATGTGATGATCCTCAAGATAATGAAGCAACACCTCTTGATGTTGCCTTGAATTTCTAAATGAAGATTTTTGAATGAAGGTAAAGGTGAACTTTGGTAGTTTCAAAGAAAATTTAGTACAAGACATTTTGGAAGCACATAAAGGTGCACAAAAGATCTTGAGCTAAGTCTTAACCTCTTGGTTAAGGCCATGGCCATGCAAGATGGATATGAGGTCATTTCTTATCCTCCATTCCAACATTCAAACACCTTCATATTGATATGAGTCAAAAATATGAATTCAAGGCCTTGCAAAAAATATGTGGATGAACATGAATGTGGGAATGAAGAAAACTCAGAAGATTTAAGACATTTGAACAAAAATCAGCCTGGGGATAGTGATGAGAATCTCAAAGCAATGTGGGAAAACATGGAAAGGAAACTGGAACTATGAAATGGATTTCAAAGAAAATGAAGGCAATGGAATTTATACAAAGGCATGAGCATCAAAAAGCTCATGTAATTACTCCTACAAAGTACAAAGACAATCATGAAAGCACGTCACTTTCATAAGCAGTTGAGGAGAGGAGGCTACTTTTTGGAACCAGTCAACGGCTTCATAGAGCTTCATCATTCACAGTTACCTCTTCAGAGGTAACCTCTAAAAAGGAAAAGCACCTCAGTGAAAGTGGGTTTTCCCCCGCATCTGTACCATAGGTGATTTTTAGGTGCATGTTTCCTTTTCATTTTTGTGTGTGTTCTTTCCCTTTCGTGTGCTGTGTATTTTTCCTTTTGTGTGTGTGTGTACTCCTTCTAGCTATTTGTTTGAGTGACTCTGTATATCCCAATGGATAAGGCACTAGTCGATGTTCTAAAAAAATGATATTCTGGGATTTCTCATGTCATGTGCTCGCTGCACTCGATCCATAACATGTCCCCAAGCTAGAGCCAATTGTTGTCTATGTTTTTTCATGGGAAAAATTCACCTAAAAGATAGTACAACTATACCCTAGTGTCAAAATTTTCATGTCATACCTTTCCAAGACACCCCCTAGATCAGTATACCCCTTAGTGACAAGTCTAGTCTTATCCTTAAAAAGTCCACATTTGTGGAGGTCATCAATCCCCCTAGGTGATTTAGGAAAAGAAAAATCATTTGAGTATGTTGGAGTAATGGTTCTCAAGGAAAGTTTTCAACAAACTTAGAAAGGGATTTCATCATCCTTTCTAAGAAAAGTGCATCATCATTGGAGTATTGTAGGTGGCTCATTTTCATCATGGAGGTGTATCTATGAGTCAAGAACATTAAGGAACTAATTTAGGGAAAATATGGAAAGTTTCAGAAGTTTAGGAGCTGGTTTAGTGAAAGTAGGTTTTTAGGCCTGAAGGAGCTCACACCATAAAAACTACCTTGATTTTCAAGAGAATGATTCCAGGATCTTCAGAATGAGTTAAGATCCAAAAAATATATAATTGGAAATAAATTTCAGTCCCCTACATGGTGGAGAAAAAATATCATCTTTAAGCACCATGCATTTTTCACGTCAACTCATTCTTTCCATGCACAACAGGTGTTTCCAAGAAAACATGAGATTTTTTAGGGTGTTATAGTCAAAATAAAACCTTGGTAACCTCACCATTATTATCAAATTGTATTTTTCATGCATAATCATATAAATAAGTGCCTGAAAACTCATCTGGGAGCTCAAGTTATGATCTTTTCAAGTTGGCTCTCAAGGTACGCTCTTTGGTACTTAGCCAAATTTTCAAAGGGACACGTGGCATAAATAAGTTGAGTCACAATTTCAAATCCCTATTGTACCTTACCAAATGGAAATGAGGTGCAAAAAATTGTGCCCTACCCCCATTTAACCTCTTGGTCACTCATATGACCTGACGCTCACCTTTTAGCCTCTTTGACTAGTTTGACTTACTCCTCCACTTAACCCTGCATGTGTGCCACTTGTCAATCTATGATCAAGGTGAATTTTCTTGCGCCTATTTTCTCCAAACCAAAGGGACAATAGGGACATAAAAAAATTTTCCCCACCCTTTTTTTCCCTTTTGGACTCACATGTGACCATCTCCTGCCCCCCAGGTGCTTCATTATAGCTCCCTCCTCCACTTTCCTCAACGAATCAACCCTCGCCACTTGTCATGATAGGGGAAAGGAAGAATTTTATGTCCCTATTGCACCTTTCCAAAGGGACATGAGGTGCAAAAAATTACACTCCACCCTTTCCCTTCACTTTCCAAGTTATAAATACCAAAACTAGATAGCCATTTTTTGCATTCTCATCCCCCACACCCTCCGTATGCCATTGATATGGAGCCAATTTTTTTCTAGGATCTGAATCCACCATTTTCATCCTCCAACAACATATTCCACGATTTCATGATCTAAGAAAGAAAAAAACACAAAGAAATCCAGTTTTTAAATGAATGAAAATGAATATTTTATCTAAAGAAACCCCAAAGTGCGTGAAGAAGATTCATTCATATCTCACAAACAGAAAAAGGAATCAACATGTCATTTTTTTGAAACATTCTAGTTTCCCAGGCACCTTAAATCTCCCAAAGAAATATCTCGCCTATGCATGGCATGGAGTTTTTGCAGTGAAGAAACCCCAGGTTTCCCGCGACAAAAAAAATTAAATTTAAAATCTCTTAATCTAGACAACCGGCTTGACTTGAAATTTTAGAGGTGCACTATAGAGAAAAAACCCATATCAAAAAATTTCATTTTATCAAAAAATGAGGCACTTTCCAAAAATAGTAAGTGTTCTTATATGGGCACTTTTTATTTTTTGGTAAGTCATCACCAAAAGCACTTATGAAAAAGACAGTGTGCACCAAAGACACCCAAAAGGTCAACAACTGAGTGGTCAGTGCTGGAAATGGTAAAAATTGACACTTACTAAAAATAGTAAGTTTCCTACATGGACACTTACCATGAGTAGTAAGCCATACAAAAGAGCAGTTCGGGTGGAAGCAGTGTACACAGGGTTGATCTAGAAAGATAATCTCACTGGTGGAGCCAAAAAGGCTATAAATTTACTAATTACTAAAAATAGTTAGCCTTCCTTTTCAGGTGCAAAAAGTGTTCCATGAAGCAAGAAATTCAATTTAATAGATTGTTATATTTCCCATTCATGTGTGCAATCAGAATATCAAAGGAATGGTGGTTTTTCATGGCTTAGATTGGTTGTTTTATGTCCTCAGAATGGGCATTCTTCACTATTGTCATTGGAGTCTTCATCAGTGTTCGTGGCTTATCTCCTCAATCTACATGGGTGAATACATTAGCTCAAGAGTCCTTTTCCTATGGATCATGGAAGTTTCATAGAGGATCATCATAAAAATTACTCACAGGTTATTTGGAATCCACCTTGGGGGATCCTTATAGTGTCTTTCGACACTCATTTCATGGTTTAGACTATCTGTGTATCATATGTGAGGTGGAGTTTGTGATCATCATCTTTAGACTGTCCATGGTGTGATTCATTAGAATGTTGAATTCAAAATAGTAGTGTGACCATGTTGTAAGGTCATAACAGGGTCAGTTTCGAGCTTCTATCCCTTTAGAGGGGATCTTCATGAGTGGCGCTCATCAATACCTATGGAATCATTCAACAGTGTTTTTAAACACTTAGTTCATGGTGTCTCATGGGTCATCCAAAGGAGGTTTCTCATGGTGTAAAGCATTCAATGATCCATAGTTCACTGCATTGGAGTGTTTCATCAGATGATCTACAAAGGATTTGTCATCCATCTGGAGTGGTTTCTTCATCGACATAATTCCCACTCTCTTCTCTTTCTCCCCCTCTCCCCTCTTTATTCTCTCTTCATGTTCTAATTCTTTGTTGGGGTTGAAATTTTTTCATAATGCCTTATTTTTGTAATTAAAAATGTAACTTTAGGATCATAATGTAATAAGTCACCTTTGTTTTATAAAAAGGGGACTTAATACTTTTCTAAGAATGTGAAAAGATTTAAGTTGTGTGAAGGCATATGAAAATTCATTGGGGGGTAGATGCAAAGATTCACTTCTCATTCTATAAATTGTAAAGGCATACCCTTTCCAAAGGGTTTTCATATTTGTGAGTTCATGAGAGAGTGATCCTTGTGAAGACAAAAGGAGAGAATTTTTCTTCCACTTCTCATTTTCTACATTCTTCCCACTCTTGCATGTACAATTTTTCTCAAGCTTCAATAAAAGAGAAGGAGTTTCTGCCTTTTTTGATAGGATGTTTACTGATACTCTGTGATCATTAAATCTTAACTGGTCTTGTTTCGATTTCTTAATTGCTTCTTTTAGAATTTACATGTGTTGAAATTTTTGATTAATGAATGTAGGAATATGATTTTCTACCTACAAAATTAATCCCTCTCTCTTTTTATTGCTCCCTTTCCCGATATCTTACAAATTCCTCTCTAATAAGCAATTGCTAGCTTTACTGCAGGTTTAGTGGAGTGCCCCTGTTGGATTCCTGACCACAAGGCTACCACAGAAAACCACTTTTAACATGTGCATGTAAACACATAGCTGCACCATTCAAGTAGATGGGTTTAGATTCCCAGAACGTTGAAAAAAAGTCCACACCCAACAAATTTTCTCGCCAAAATGCCTATAGGTCTTAAGTTGGCGAGTTCTAAGAATTTTTTATGTTAGTGCATGTTTATGCAATATTTGTGATAGTTTCATAATGGAAGGAATTGTTCTACATACTCTATATCATGCAATAGATCACAATGAAGGAAATGTGTGAGGTTATAAAGATAATTAAACTCAGAGGTATGGTTTGAGCCACTCATGTACAGTAATAAGGTTTCTATAGGTATGAGATGTGTCTCCAAGTTTAATCCATGAGGGAAAAGTGGATCACCATTCACAGTTGTATACATTTTCCTAATTTACTTCTGATTTGACACCCACTGAATTTTTCACTCAAGTAGATGAGGTTAGTAAGTTATGACATGAGCATTTCAGGCATCTGATTTTTTTACCTTGAATAATTAAGCAAAAATGAAATCGTCAATAGGTTACCCCACATCAGATTTTCTAAGGGTCTTTGTGAGGGTTATACCCTTGGGAAGAACCCTGAATTTTTTTTGTCAAAGGAAAACCCTAGTGAGCTACTCAGCTCTTGGATCTTTTTCATAGTGACATTTCTGACCCTTTTCCATAGCTGTCATTTAATAGATCTCTTTAAATACTTACCTTCATTTATTAATTTTCACATTATACTTGGGTGTATTTTCTTAAGCTTAAGTCAGAATTCTTAGAACATTTTGAGGAATTTAAGGCTCTTGCTGAGAAACAAGTGGAATGGTCTATCGAGGTTCTTAAAACTGACAATGGAGGTGAGTATGTGAGTGATAAGTTTGAGGATTTCTATACTTTTAAAGGGATTTATTTACAAGGTACAATTTCTTATAGTCCTTTGCAAAATAGAGTTGCAGAAAGAAAGAACCAAATGCTTAAGGAAATAGAGTTGTGAAAAGTAGTGAATTGTGTTTGTTACATTCAAAATCATGTTCCAAAAAAGGAAGTAAGAGGGATGACACCCTTTGAGGCTTGGTTTAGACACAAGCTTGATGTTGAGCACTTTGAGTCTTCGGATCCAAGGATATGGCTTGGATTCCCAAGAATAAATGCAAGGATTTGGAACCACAATCTAAACCTTGTATTTTTTTTGGGTATCCTTATGGCATGAATAGATATCGATTGTTGAACCCTATACTACTCATGAGCTTTATATCGAGATAAGTGTGAAATTCGATGAGTCTTCTTCAAATTCTACTTCTCTACCTTTTGAGGTCCTTATGCTTTTTGATTTTGAATATGAATCTTCAGATGATGATGTTGATGAGAATGTTCCTTTCCCTCTTAATCCTCACATTCCTCTCATCCCTCATACTTTGGAGTTTTCTGATTATGATGGTAGTGTTGGGTGGAACCTTGTTGCTTCTCAGTCGAGTAAATAATCTTCTGACTCTCAGCCTGATCCCTAGTCCTCATTGGGATAGAAAAACTTTGAAAATTGTTGGAGAGTGGATGGGAGATCCTTCAGATAGAAGGCAGACTCACTCAAAGTTCATTTGACTTCACATCTTCTTTTCCTCCGCTTCTAACCCTTAGTCTTTTCGGGAGGATTCTAGTTTTCTTAAGTGGGATTCTACAATGGATGAGGAGTATTCCTCACTTATGAAGAATGATACTTGGGATCTCACCCCTATTTTGAAAGGAAGAAAAATCATTTAGTATAAGTGGGTGTTCTAAAAAAAGTATGGTGTAGATGGAGACGTTGATAAGTTTAAAGCACGACTAGTAGCTAATGATTTCTCTTAGGTAGTTGGGTTTGATTTCTTAGAAACCTTTTCTCTGGTTGTGAAGATGATTTATATTTAACTGGCCCTTTCCATCACTGTGAAAATAGATGGGAAGTCCATCAGATGGATGTTAATAGTGATTTCCTTCATGGAGACCTAGAGGAAGAGATGCACATGGAACAAACTCTGGGTTATGTCCATGATTCCTCCCACATTTACAAGTTAAATAAGTCTCTCTATGGGATTAAACGTATGTCAAGATGGAATCCTTTTTACTTACATCAGGGTTCACTCAATGTCATTCTAACACAAATATTTACATTCTGTAATAAGATGACTCCATGCTCATCCTTGTTTTGTATGTTGATGACTTATTGATCATAGGAAGTTCTTCATCTATAATCGATTATGTGAATATTGCCTTATCCAAAAAGTTTTCTATGTCTGAATTAGGATTGCTTCATTACTTTCTTTGGATTTAAATTTCATAGTCTGACTTAGGAATTATAATTTTTCAGCCTAAATATTCCCTTGATTTACTTGTTAGGTTTCATATGTCCAATTGTAAGCCTTCTTCTTCTCCTTTCCTTTCTTGGTTTAAGTTGGTTTCTAATTTCTCTACTCCCTTGGTTGATGGTACCCTTTATTGACAGTTGGTAGGGATCTTGATTTACCTTACTCACACGCATCTGGACCTATCATATATAGCTAGGATTGTGCCCATATTCATGCAGGAGCCATACGAGTTGCATTGGAAAGTAGCAAAATAGATCCTTCATTACCTTTTTGGCACTTACGCAGATGGAATCCACTATTTAGGAGCAATAGATATTGATTTAGTTGGATATATTGACTCTAATTGGGCCAGTGATCTCTATCATCAGAAATATACCTCAAGCTATAATTTTTCTCTTGGTTCAGGTTCTGTTAGTTGGTCTAGCAAGAAGCAAAACAAAATTGTGATATCTTCTACATAGGAAGATTATAGAGGAGTAGTTAACATTGCCACAATTTTTTTGGTTACAAGGTATCTTCAAAAAGTTTGGTATTCAATATCATCATCCTACTATCATCTACTACGATAACATGAGAACCATCTCAATTTTCCAAAATCCAATTCAACATTAGAAGAAAAAAACACATCGAGATACATATGCATTTTATTCGAGAGTTGATCCATGACGACCTCATCAACTTGTAGTACTGTTAGACATCTGATATGGTTGCAGATATTTTTATCAAACCCTTCATTGAGGAAAAATATCTTCACTTGCAGTCTCTTCTTGGGGTGAGGTCTGATATAGTCACCCATCTTTTTTGATCTTTCTAATTCTCTTCTCCTCTTTTTCTTTTTCTTGAGAGATGTTGTTTGAACATTGGTACCTTAAGAGGACTAGTTGTTGGGCCCCATTGACTCATATTTCTTAGGTTGTTTAGAGGAGTCTTATCTCTTGTAAGTGGAGTTTTTCTCTTAGGGGTATTTCCTCCATTACTTTATATCCTTATTATACATGGGTACCTCATCAAGACTAGTTGTTGGGAACCATTATTCTCTTATTCTTCTTCTAGAAAGATTTTTTTATATGGGTAATTTATTTAGGCCTTTAGTTTCCGAGCCCCATTGACACATATTTCTTAGTTTTCTATGGGATTTCTCTTTTAGTTATGACTTTCCATGACCTCTACCTCAAGTTAGATGAAGGGGGGTGATGGTGTATATGATTTGTCTCATCGTTATTTGAAAAATTTTCCACCTATATGGTTAGTCATCTCACTTAATGAGAATAGGTCATAGTTGAATAGGTCAATAGGGTTATGAATAAGTGTCATGCACAAGAGTTACATAGCACTCCTATATGTACCTATTATTTATGAATTATGAGCATGTTAGACACACTATTGTCTTTTTTTACTTGATTCTCATTTTTTGATTCGTGCTCTTGTTGATTAAGTGAAGCATTCTCATCACCATTGGAAGTGCAACCCTCTTTGATTTGTACGAGGTTCCACATTCATCCTTGCAAAACAATCCGAAAGTGGCTTTATGGCATTCTTTACTTTTTCAGTTGAATTTTGATTTTTGGAATTGATATATGTCATCTTGTTTTCCAAACTAGATTAGTATGGTTTCAACAATGGAAATTAAGTTTCATTTTGTGATATCTTTTCTTGGTTTCCAAGCTTGCATCATGGTATATTTATTCTTTCCATTCTGGAAATAATTTGTTGAATGAGACATAAGGAAGATGTGATAGTTTCAAAATTATTATTTCTTTTAATAAGTTTTTTAATTTGTTGTTGCTTCACATTTTCTGATGAATATCATGGTTTTTTTTTCATATTAATGAAGATCGTCAAATGTTACATAACTGGGATCACATGATCTGATACTCTACTTTTCTTAAAGTTTTGATATTTTCATAACATGGGAACATGTATTTGATAAGGTTGGCATTATCTTGTATGGATGTTAAGCATTGATCGGATGGCATTAGTTGATTAGAATTGATATATTAAAGTGGTCACCATATTATGCAACCCTGTTTGAACTATGGTGTATGTTTTGATTTTCAAGACATTGATATTTTCTAAGTGAGGTGGTGGTAGTCACGGGGGGTTCATTAGCTAGGAAATATCCTAGCACGTGGGTTCATATTGAGGTAATTAAAATTATTAAAATTAAATTCAATATACTAGTAGACATGAGGGGGTGAAAGGGTTTAGTTTATTAATGTTTTGAATCAGGTATTAGGGGTAGGTTAGAGAGGTGGGCCAAAGGAAGGGGAGGTTTAATTTTAATATAAAACCAAAACATTTGAACCCTAGTTTTAAAAAGTAAATACCTTAAAATTGCAAAAGGGATGTGGTCATAAATCAAATTATAATCTATTTTTTAATAAATAAATCAAGATTCTTAACCAATGAATAATATGATGGTAGAAAACTAGGATTAAGTATACTTTTCAACAAAAGAGATATTATTTCACCATCTTAATTATTTGAATAACTATTGATAAATGATTAAAGCTTAACATATATAAGGTGATTTGTAATAGGTATTCAAAGGATTCGAACTATCTTTCGAGAGGAAATGTATATTAAAAAAATTGAGTAAGAAATATAATATATTTTTTGTCTAATATATTAGGGTAGAAATAAAAAGGGGTAAATAAAATTTTAGTTGAAAAATGGGTAAGTAAGGTACATGGAAAAAAATAGGGGGTATTTTCATTCTAATAATATAACAAGAGGGGGTATTATCAATTGAATAATTAGAGGTAGAAACTAGAATTAAGGGTATTCTTTAATACCCTTTGAATGCATGTGCTATACCATACTTTTACTAAGTGAACCCCCTGTGGTGGTAGTATATTGGTTGGCCCATAGTGGCGTATTGAATGAGTACGTTTTCATTGAATTTTCTTCATTAATGGATTTGAGCTAAGGTAAACTTAGATTTTTGGGTCATTTTTGTAATTTGTGGCTTGTAAAGGAATTCAGGTTTTGGTGTTTCGTTATGTTGTTTCCAGCATAGTTGTTTGTTTAAGCTGAATTAATCCTCCATTGTAAGTGAGCATGTGTCAGGGGTTTACATGTATGTTTTTTTATTAAAGCACTGAATTACTCCATTTGGTTTAGCTTTATTTTCTCTGTATGAATGCATTTTTTGAATCCTACGAGTTCATAGTATTTGGTGAAGCTTTACAGTGAAAACATTGGAATTTTTACCCGTGCTTGAACATTTACTTTTGACCACATGCTAAAAACTCTTATTTTTTATTATTGGTAAATGGTTTTGGGAGGGACCATACCGTGAAATACAAAAGAGGGTTCAAGAACTAGATAAACATAGTTACATAAGTGGTTTTTTGAAAAGTGGGGATCACACCCCATAGAAAAAAGACCTAGAAGCCAAAATAAGAAGATAAAAATAGAAGCTAGTAACATCTTTCCAGAACAGAGCAATATAATAGTATCATTGTAGCCACACAACCGCAAGAAATTGGAAAAATAAAGTACATATAAGAAACTAGGAATACCTTCATTTGAGCACCTTGTTGAAACACTTTTTGACCTCCTCTATAGTATTACAAATATTAAGGGCAATGAGTTATGAGGTTTCTTCCATATTGATGGTGGGGGTAGCAATTTTCTTCTCTTTTCCACCCTTCCATATGCTAGAAGGAATATTGCTGAGATTACAAACCTGTTTAATTTGAATTTAAATGAAATGAAGGAAGGCCCTATGCATGGATAAGTGATCAATTTTTTTGTTAACAATATGTCCAATAGACTCTTCAGAAGCAACTTGCTTCTTAAAAATTTATTCTATTTTTGCCTCAAGTGTGGGATTGCTATCAAGATATTTTTTTACCTTAGGGCCTTCTTTGAGTAAATGAGCCACACATTTTCTTATATTCTTGATGCTTTCTTCATGCTTCATAACCTGAGCCTTAAGACCAAAGTGGGTAGTGGTGTCATGAGATGTTTGACCAATGGATAACAAGATCTCAACAATAGTAAGTTATTTCCCTTTATCGTTGTTTTGAAGGACACACTTGGATGGAGGAGGATAAGGGGGTTTGAGATTCTTAGTCTTCACCTTGTGTTACAGAGGGGGTCCATTAGGAGGAATGGAGTGGGTTGGGATGTTAGCTAAAATGGTGTAGTAGTATTGGTGTAGGAGTATAACACCCTGATGAAGAGGGGGGCCACGCTGGTGAGAATGAACTTCTTGAATGGATTTATTAAGGGAAATCATAATATAGTAATGTATTGTCACTCTAGGGCTCCTAGGAAAATGGTTAAGAAGGAAAATATGATGCAGGGGAATGGTTGTAAAACAACTGTCAATAGTTACATAATGCACCACCATGTAGGAAACTTCATCATAAGGGGTAGGGATTGAGGAGAAAACCATCCCATCTTTAACAATATCAAGGTTTTCAGATCCTTCAATAAATTTCCTTTCCTTAGCAACTTTATCAAATTTGTTTCTATAAAATTTGTTACCATCCATGCCAAGACTAGTAAAAAAACTATAAGATTTTCGGTGATGGTATACTCCTTACCTTTGTAAGTGACAACCCTTACTTTCTATTTCTTTATAAAGGAAACCGAGATATGCTTGTAATGACCTTTGATCTGCTACATGAATTTTGTAAAGCCATCAACACTAAACGCCTTCCAAAGCTATTCATTTTTTTCCCATGCTAGATTTTTGACCGGTTCAACTATTGAAGGAGCACCTCCTATGATAGCGAAACAAAGAATGAAACTCATCAAAAAACCATAAGAAGACCTCTGATGACATCCAAAATGCTTCACACAATATATATAATCAAATAAATAATGTAATCTCTGATTTCCTTGATTAAAAAGCATGGAGGAGTCACACCATAAGCGTGTGAAGTCATTATATATCCATAACTTCACATGCTTTGTCCGATTACAGGTACTAAGCCTTAGTACAACTGGTCTCTTTTTCTTTAATGACGATATCATTAGAGATTTTGGGGATTTCACTATTGACATTCCAATAATTAAGGTGTTTTCTTATAACCCCGAAATTAGAAAAGGATTCAGCTACTTTATTCCCTTATTTATACATGTGGCATATTTTGAAATTTGAGAAAGTGTTGCAAATGCTAGTGGTCTCTCTGATAAATTATTTAATATTCCACATAGGGGGTGAATTCCATTGAGATGGTTAGTAAAATTTAATAAATATCCATCAATAATAAGATTAGCAATGCTACATTCCTTAACATCTCCTAAGCCCCAAAGAGTAGCAAGTGCCTCAACATAGTGATTAGAATGGGTACCCATAGGACCTACATAAACAACAATAAGATGTCCATGATGATTTATAATGATTCCACCACCAGTAAAAACTCTTGGATTGCCTTTAGAGGCACCATCAAAATTCAATTTTAACTAATTCACAAGAGGGGGAATCCATTGAATGATGGAATGATCGATGGTAGGAATTTTGTCTTGAAATTCCTCCAAAATAATCTTTCAATTTAACATAAATTTATCCTCATCCTTAGGAAATTTTTTTTTTCTTATGAGGCTTGAATTTGAGAACATTTTCCTTAACTTCAATAGTGATCTGTTTAAGCAATCTATTGCAGGTATACTTACAATTCCTAAAAATGATAGAGTTCCTGGCCTTCCAAATTTTCCCGATAGTATGTGGAAAGAAAAGCTTCCAAAATTTCCTAAGAAAACAATGCTTGAAGGGGGGTTTCCATTGCTCTCATGCCTACATAATATCTTCTGGAAAAGTACATCATACACCAAATATGGAAAAGATGACCCCCCATAAATTATATGCATAAGAGAATTGAAGAAAAAGTTGCATATTTTCAGCTTTATGCCTACAAAGACAACTCATGTTAGGAATAATGGATCCTCTTTTAATTAGGTTGTTAATAGTAGGAATTATTTTATTCAACACCAACCAAAGAAACTGATTTATTTTTGGGGTAAGTTCCTTTTGTCAAATCTTTCTCAAATCAAAGTCATTATGGATGTCACTTGAGATCAATTGGAATCTAGTCCTCGACCAAGTATGAACCATCAAAGGAATTAGTCCAAATGAATTCATCCTTAGAATTCATTTTACTAGTCTGAATGTTGCCAAGAACATTTTGGAGGGCAGTAATGATGTTCTCAAACTCATACATCTCAAGGTAGAGATTCTTCCACTAAAATATCCCATTAACATAACTAATGTAATCACTTACCTTATGCCCAAAATTGGAAGCGAGGTTGACTCATAGCTGATTCCAAGAGTTGTTACTATCAACATTATGAAAATAGACCTAATTGTCTGTCCGAAAAAGAATTTCCTCACCATTTCCTAGCTTCCATTTATAACCCTTCTCAAGACAACCTCTGGTTTTGATGAGATTATTCCAAAAAAATGAACCAGTAGGAAGATTTTCAAATTTGAGGAAAATTTGTGCATTATCCTAGGCTAAATATTTAGCTCTTATCATGCTAGTCCAAGGTTAATATTATTTTAAAAATCTTCCATCTCATTTTGGTGATAAGGGCAGCATTCATAGTTTTGATATTTTTATGCCCAACACCCCCCCCCCCCCACTTTCTTGTGGGTGCAAGCTCTATCCCAGGCCACAAGATAAAATATATTTTTCTCGTTTGTACCTATCCACAAGAAATGATTTTGTATCATCTTAATTCTATCAATTACAGCTGAAGGAATGAAGAACAAGTACATAATATAAATTGGAAGATTATGTAGATTACTTTTAATGAGTAAACATTTTACAACATTAGAAAGAATATCTCCCTTCTAACCAACAAGTTTATTGTGGAACATGTCAAGAAGAGTATTGCAAACAATCATAGAAAATTTATTAGTCCTAAAAGGAAGTCCAAGATAATTTGTAGGGAGATAATTAATCTCACAACCTAGAATTCATGCAATCTTCCATTTGATGGTTGAGGGCAGTGTTGAATAAATATAACAAGCTCTTCTCAAAGTTAGCCTGCTATCCTGAAGCATATTATAATACTTAAGGATTAGTTTCATCATTGTAGCCTCTAAAAGAGAAGCAAGAAGAAGAATAATGGTATCATTAGAAAATTACTGATGAGAGAGTGTGATCTCCAAGGATGTGGGCTTGTAACCCTTAAGGTAGCCAAGATAAATGGCTCTGGTAATGGTGTGGCTAAGGGTATCAACCATAATGATGAAAATAAGAGGGGAGATTGGGTCTCCCTACCCGATGCCCCTACTGTTGGTACAGAAACCCACTGGAGATCCATTCACAATGAAAAATAATCTGGTAGTGGAAACAAAAAACTTGACATGACCTTCCTGAAATGAGAAGTGAATCCAAATTTATCTAGCACTTTGTCAAGAAATAACAACAAAACTCTATTAAAGGCTTTGTTCATGTCCAACGTAATAACCATACATTTTTTTAAAACTTTTTTCCATAGAGTAAATGGTTTCATGAACCATCACCACCCATGACCCCATCTTTAAATAGTCTCCATTTGAAAAAATTACCTTGCTCTTTATAAATCCAAGTCAGTAAAAGAGGTTGAATTCTGGAAGCCAGAGTCTTTGTAAATATTTTGTATAAAACATTTGTAAGACTAATCGGCCTAGAATTTTGGAAATCCTTAGCATTATGTTTCTTTGGAACTAATAAAATGAAGGTATTGTTGATCTCTTTAAGAATATTGCCAATTCTAAAAAAAATCATTAACAATGTTGAGGAGATCAACAGAGAAAATGTTCCAAAAATGTTGATAGAAGTTGGCCAAGAAACCATCAGGCCCTGGGGATTTTTCACCTTGAATGGAAAATACAACCTTATTTAATTCTTGAAGAGTAACTGGCTTAGTAAGATTGTGGAAATTTTATTTAGAAAAAAATTTGCTAGGAATGGAGTCTAGCAAAATGTCAACAACATCTTAAGAATAAGGAGTAAAATCATTTAAAATATTTTTGAAGAAAGAAAGAGATTCTTCTTTTATAAAATTTTGATCTGTAGTGACAGAACCATCAATCAAGGAGACTTCTGAAATTATATTATGAGCTATATCAAGTTGGTGCTCTTAGTTTTATAAATAATGAAGTGGGTGAATTTTTCATTAAATAAAAAATGATTTTCTAGGAAGTTGTGTAATTTTTGAGCACATGCAATTGGTTTTTTATTTTTTATACCTAGTTTGAGATTCAGCTATCAAATAAAATGGAAAAGAGCATGTAAAATGTTAACCCATCTGTTCATTAAATAATTTTGTTTTTGTGAGATTGATATGATTTTGTGACAGGTTTATTTTGAATTTGTGCTAGAAGGTCATGTCATATGCATGATTAGCTCATTTTGGTTGAAATAAAAATTGTAGACTTGAAAAAATGAATATGATGTGCCCAATTCATTTTTTGATTGGTTTTTGATTTATTATTTTGAGAAAGATCTATGAATTCATGATAAATAAAACAAAGCAATGATATAGTTGAAATGATTGTGAATAAGGGTAAACAAGGGAAATGTTGTTGGTTTTTGTATGGAAATCTTTTTTTGTCCATGGTTTTTTAATATAAACTTTTTTTGATTATTTTTTGATATGAATACAATTCCCAGAAGCATGAGATTAAGTCTTATTCGATTTAAAATACAATTATTTTGGAATAGAAGATAAGACTAATTTATGAAACAAGTCACTTCTTCAAATATACCTTGACTGTGTCATCGATAAGATGTGAGTTTCAAGGATGAATGGATGATTGAAAGGAAATATTATTGAGAAAATGCAATATTTTTGAAATATTATTAAAGTGTTGATGGAAAATTTGCATTTTATTTGAATATTTGAGTTTCAGTGTATGATCAGTATTGGAATTATTTAAAAAGATTTAGTTGTTGTTAGATAAAGATGGTTTCCATCTATCAAATTTGTAATTGGGGCATTATTTCACTCTATTTTGTGAAAAATTGATGAATTATGGGGTTCTTTCAGTTAAGAACTATTAGTATTCTTTCATTTCTTCTGAGTTACAACATGTCAAGTTGGGATGGACTGGGGAGCTCTAAAGGATCAAGTTCTTTTAATCCATTGGGTCATGGTAGTTTTCATTGTCGATCTCAGTGGTAGATAGGCTCACCTAGGGGTGGCCAAAGGGGAGCTAGTATGCTTTAGGGTAGGATCCCCTTTATAAGAACTGGTCCTACTCGTGTCTCCATGAATTTTGTTGCTAATGAACCATGTTTACATGAAGTAATATAGGTTATTGAGTCTTATCCATGTGTTTAACCCTCTCGCAATGTTCACAATAATTCTCCTCACCAAAATATTGATCTTACTCAGGCAAACCATAACCCATATTCTTGTAACCGCTTAGTCTAGTATGCCCCATCAAAATTATCCCCACATAATGTCCAACCATTCGCTAATCCACCATTATTACTTGGACAAATCTAGCCTTTGCATTCACATGATTCACACCCACCTCCTAAGCATGCTAGGTCTTCTTCCACAATACCTAGGGTGACTAGAGATTTGAAGAGGGTGAAATTGGAAGTAGAGGAGGATACTTGAGTCGTCACTCACACTACTCTTCTAGTTGAACCTTATGAACATTTAGATTTGATGACAGAGGTCGGGAATCCTTTACTTGATCATACAGGAGATATTAAGTTATCACGATGAAGCTTGTTGTTTTCTTGTGGATATGGATTTGACTAAATATTTGTGGTGCTTAATAATTTTTGGATTGTATCTTATAACATATGATGTTTCTGGATTTATAATATTTTGTGTGTGTGTGTGTGTGTGTGGCTAGATGACAATATAAGCCTTGTGATGAGTGCATAAATTTAATTATTATATCATCCTTATAGCTATAGATTTTTCTCCTAAATATGTTAATTAATGCATGGGGGATGTTCTAGATATTTGTATCCAAAGTAAGATTGATGCAGTTCTTCTTATCTTGTCTCATGTGAACTAATGACTATAGGAATTCCCACTAATTGCCTTTGTGAGTGATGAGATGACATGTGTAGGTTGATAAAGTGCATTTTCTTCCAATTTTGATCAATTCATAGTCAAAGGGACCGAGTCCTCTGCCATTATGCCATTTTGAAGGATTTTCTAATAACAACCTACAAATGAGGACCTTGTTTTTATCTATATTACAAGATGTCATTGAGAATTCATGAGTTTTTTATTAGTTAAATTTGTTTCTTATAATTTTGGAATGTTTTGTAACTGATTGTGTCTATAAGACACCTCTTTGAACTGTTTCATAGTTAGTAGTTTTTTTTATATATAAGTTGATAGTTATTTTCAATCTTATGATGGAGAGTGTTCTGAACTCATTTGAATCAATATAATCTATATTGTTTTGAGTATCTATTGGTGTTAAGTACCTCAATCGTGAAGGAGAGAAAGGGCCTGCTCTACTAAAGAGATTGGAGGATTGGTCTTTTGTGCATAATATTTATTCCTGATGAGTTACATTTTCAATATCTTGATTTGAATGATTATTTTAATGCAATCTTATATTTACATGCTTTAGTATATTTACTTACTGTCATTTATTTTGTGTGAGAGTTTCAATTTAGTTAAGTAATTCCTTTTGAAATCATTTTATTACAACAACGTTGTTTTAGTAGATTAGATGCATTTCCTGAATTTTGTCTTTCATTTCAGTAGCTTAAAACTATATTTACTTTCTGTAGTGTAGAGAGAAACAAAAGAAAATTACCAATTGATACCCTCATAAGAGAGGACCATCATAGAACTAAGTTGCATATTCCTTCTCTGCATATAGCCTAGGACACGTCCTTGGTTCATAAGGACATCAACATTTTAAAAATTTGATTAAATTATTTGAAAGTTACTGTAGACACCTATAATTTAGCTCGAGCAATTTAGATACTTAAATTACACTAATTATACCCGTTCCCACAAATTGACGACATATCGTCAATATCACACATTTTCTCTACTATCATCGTTAATTAATTACATTATGTTAGTTAATTAACTCTTGTATCTAACAACGATGCCAATTAATGACCTTCCATTAACCATATCCCTTTTCTATCTAGATTAATTAATTATTTCTAATTAATTAAGTCACCTTTTCTATCTACAATAATTAATTATATCTAATTAATTAATACCCCTTTCTATCTAGATTAATTAATTATTCTTAATTAATTAATTCTCTCTTCTATTTAATCAATAAATTATCATTTATTTTATTGAAATCTTCTCATAGTCTAAATCATGCTAACTATTCCTCTAAAAAGCTTCTATAAGCTTGCATACCTGTTAATTAATCACTTTGGTTAATTAATAAATCCCCTCAAACCCCATGAGCCACTAAATGAAAGAATAAACTCTCCTAAGGTTGACCCAACCCTTTCTAAACCTTCCTTATCCACAACTAACCCAACCTCTCCATTTATCCCACATGAAGAGGGATGTAGAGATTCTTCTATCCATTGGGCTATATAAGGAACCCTCCTCCTACCTTTCTTTTTACACCTACACTCCTAAATGAGAATAGAGTATACACTATAGCCATTTTATCATATTTTATCATTTATCCAATTAGAAGAGATATCCTTCTCCATTTTTTGCATTCATCCACCCAATTTTTGAAGTCATACGGAGATATGTCAAATGGTCTTGTAGACATGATTTGACAAGAATCTATTCTTAGAAACCTTGGGATTTCAAGCACATAATCAACTCTTTGATTACTAGAGATCTACATAGGTTTAATCTCATCTAATTTAGCATTCAATAGGAGATAAAAGTTAATTTGTTTAGCATATCAACTTTAAATGTTCATTTCATGTTTAATGTAGAAATGTTGATAGGTTAGCTTTGCTTAAGCTCTTAGTATGATGATGCATATATTTAGTTTAGCATTGTATTGAGGTGACTAGGTGTTAGTTTCAACTTGAATTATATAGCTAGCTATTTCATGGATACATTTGGCACATCCGGTGGGAATTACTCCATTGTCCTTTGCACTTAATTTCAAGTTTTTGTAGTTTAGTTTCAATTTTGGTTACTAACCCTCTTTTTGCATACATTGACATAACTTGTTTTATTGAGTTTGAATGTGTTGAGTCTTCCTTGTAGGTATAAAGGAGGTGAAGTGCTATCAAAATTGGAATTGATGGGAAAATTTCAATATTTCTCCATGTTTTCATTTTTAGATCTTGTTTTTTCAACATTCTACATCCTAATTTTGTCAATTTCTTGAAAATATTAAATTCTTGAGCATGTAGGTAAGTGTTTGATAGTGTTGAGTTTTCTATTTACATATTAATGTGGTGGGTTGCTGTCAAAATTGAATCTTGGTGAGAAAATTTTAAGATTTCATTATGTTTTCATTTTTAGAGCTTACTTTTTTTTATCATTCTACATGCTAGTTTTGCCAATTTTTTGAAAATCTTAAATTATTGAGCATGCATGTTAATGTTTTATGGCATTGAGTCTTCTATTCATATATTAATGTGATGGGTTGTCAAAATTGAATCTTGGTTGAAAAATTTGACCATTTTACAAATTAAGGGACATTTTTTTGACATTTTTTGAGTGCATGTCAAGTGCATACCCGTGAGCATAAGAGCATATGTGTAACCCATCTTCCGAAGGCCATAAATATTTCTCCCAAACTTGAAATTAATCTATTTTTTTGCGTTGGAAAGGTATTGAATTTAACTATGCACTGAAAACATAAATTTGGGATTTATACTTACAGAAATTACAGGTTTTCCTTTTATTTTAAAACTGGTCATTTTCTAACATGTCTAATGTTTTGATGAATGTTGTATTTCCATGCTTTACTTGATTTAGACCAAAGTGTGTGGATGATCTTCTCTTGAACCTTTTGGTGATCTTGAGAATTTAAAACAACTTTGATTTCTATCTTTTAAACATTGGGATTAAACTTGAAAATTTGATTATTCATTTTGCTTAAGGGAATGAACCTTTTACAAAGCATTTTTCAATGGTCCTTTGATTTGAAAATTTCCATTTCTATATAGTTGGGATAAAGTTTTTGTATGCTCTTCTCTTGTACCTTAGGGTGATCTTGAGAATCAAAAGTAACTTTAGTCTTCATTTTATAACATTTGATAAACTGGAAACTTCATCTTTCACTTTTAGTTTAAGGGAATGAACATTTATCAAGATTTTTGTATGGTTCATTGATTGCAAATATTTTCTTTACTTTTTAGTTGGATTATTTGTTGTGTATGCTCTTCTCTTGCATCATTGGATGATCTTGAAAATCAAAAGTAACTCTTAATCCTATTTTAAATAATATGATTTGTTTGGAGAACTACTAATGTTTGAGTGTAGGACCTAAAAACGCTTGTGAAAGAAAGGAGTTTGAAACAATTTTTTCTAACTACACGTGTGTGTTGAAAATTTACAAATAGAAAATGACTAAACCACATTAAGTGTAAAAGATTAAAAACAAACCACATTCAAAACACTTGATTTGTAGGTTCGGATAAGGGTACGCCACATCCACTTAAAACTATGACATAACCCTTTTCGCATAAGCCTTAAGCTACAACAATGGGGGTGGTCCTAGGAACCCCAAAGTGGTCCACACAAGAGGGAACCTTATGGACGAAACGGGAAGTGCTTTGCACAACCTACTTGACTATTTTTTACCATTTTTGAGATTTAGCATCAAAGTTATTTGTATCGCTACCCCAATGAGAGTACACGATGGATGCATTTATTGATCATTGTGCTTGAAGGGGGTAAAGTAAAGCCGAGATACTCCAAGAATTAGCCAATGTGGATTTTCTTGGAAAATTGAGCTCACTCTTAGATGACTTGTGACACCTAGTTGAGAGAACCACCTAGGAAGCTATATTTGACCAGGAGTCAACTTGGACCATATCAAAGCCAATTTGAGTTGAGAGCTATTGTTCATCACGAAACATGTGAAGCTTTACTTTTGCTTAGTTTTTCACTTTCCCTAAGGTGAGAAAAAACTATGCCATAGTAAGGACAACATTTTTTAACCCCAATTGATCTAATTCCTTCACTTTATTTTGAAACTTTGTTGATCAAAATAAGAGTGACTACCTTTGAATTATAAATTTATTATTTTTGCCACTTTTGTGTCCTTTTATGCCCATTCATGTTTGTGGTTGGGTTTTTAAACATCTAAAGTGTGTGGAGACATTTTTATATCATTGGTAGCCTTGTTGGTCTTGATACCCAAGTCAAGATTGTCATCGTAGTTAGGCTTGGTTCATCACTTTTATTCTCCTTTGAATGGTTATCTTGTTTATATCGTGTCACTACAATTTTGGTATTTACATCTTGTTTCTTGTAAACTTGACCTAAATACCTATATTGTAAGGTTGCACTATATACACTTTAAAAATACCTAGGTATATTATAGATTTAGTTTGATTTCAATTATTAACTCGATTTTGAAGAGTGTTAAGTGTTACCACTTGTGCGTGTTATATCAATATCATCTTGATATCAATACCTTACTTTCTCGAAAAGTTTGGTTAACATATCTTGGTGAAATTTTTGTGTCACTCACAAGCATAACTGACACCTTTTGGAATATAGGCCTTGATTTAATTTGGGCTTGCTTTTAGTATACTTTTTATGGAGGTCACGTTAACTTCTTGTTCTTACTTGCGCCTTATTAATTTTTTTAAAATTGACATAAGTAGGGTCATTTTGTTAATCATCATACGAAACCAATTACCTTTCAATTTTTTTTAAGGAAGTACTTCATTTGATTATTTGGTTTGAAACTCAACATTGTGTGATTGAATTGTTCTTAACTCGTTCATTTAAGAGAAAATCATTGTGTCACATTGGTTCTTTGAAATTCATAATATACCTTGATTTATTGACATTCTTTTTTTTCACCTAGGTTTGATAGAAATATTTGAACACATTCACATATACCTTAGTGAAAATTTTACACGTGATGGCCCCTAAAACAAAATTAGGGCTCAAAAAGAAGGATTTGGAAGCAAGACAAACACAAAATTGGGAAGCCTCAAACAAACAAGGGTCAAACCCCTTTATTGGTCATGATCTTGGGCCCTTATTCTCCATAGAGAAAGAAGTAGAAGAAATGATAGATCATAGAGGTGACGAGTTAGAATCACCACTTGTGGAATTTTATTTTGACCCCACCTTGTTAGATGAATTCCTTTTTAGAAAAAAGGATCAAGTACTAGCATGAGTTGTGGATTTAGGAGCCAAAATGCCTATCGCACAAGAGATAATCCCACCTACATATGATGCTAATAAATAAGAGCAACCTCTTATTAACATGGAGGATATATTAACACATGGACATGCTTTTACCTCTAACATGGGAAATGATAATGTAGTGGGATATAAAATACCTTTCCTCAAGGTACCACATAAAGCTGAACAGAACATGAAAATGTTGAAAAAAATCCACATCATAAGAAGAAGAGGATCCTCTCGAAGAATAAGTCACTATTCAACAACAAATTTGCAACCTTAGTTGAAAATTAGCTTTGT
Source organism: Taxus chinensis (assembly GCA_019776745.2). Lineage (NCBI taxonomy): Eukaryota > Viridiplantae > Streptophyta > Pinopsida > Cupressales > Taxaceae > Taxus > Taxus chinensis. Next base: position 896,676,559 of record CM034146.1, read on the forward strand.
TAACATCTCATGTACAAAAATAAATAAACAAGAATGTACAAAAGACAAAAACTAAGGTCAAAATTAGTGAGCTTCAAATGGACAATCAAGGAGGAGATAATATGGAATACAATTGTATATATATCCCTACTACTCCTACTAAAGAATAATTACTCGTGAAATAAATGCAATCTATGAAAGATACACTTACAATCCTCTAAGAGAGTACTGTGGGGAATAACAAGAAATATCAATATGAAGAGATATGTCCCCATCCATTTGATAAAACTATGACGCTTCAACCCTTACCTAAAAAGTTTGACTTACAAAATTTGACAAATTTAGAGGGAAAGGTGACCCATGAGACCATGAAAAATATTTTTCCATGGCATGCCAAGAAGTGTCCTACATCAAAAATTACCTCATATGACTCTTTCCAAAGAGTCTGGGGGCCAAGCCTTGGAATGTTTCACTCACTTACCTTGTGGGTCTATTTTCACATGGCCTGAACTAGCAGAAAGGTTTGTATGAAACTTATCGTACAACATAGAAAGTGACATAACCATGGAAGACTTGTGTGGTACTAAACAATGTCCCAACGAGACATTAAATACCTTCTTGGAAAGATGGAGAGGGATAACTAGTCAGTTCCCTTGTGCATTCCCTGAAAAATAGCTGGTGAGTATCTTTGTGCCCAATCTTAACCCAGAGATCACTTTTCATTTGTAAATGCATTATGTTCACACCTTCGAAGAGGTTATCGAAAAGGGAATTCAAATAGAGAAAGCCTTTATTTCCAAAGGAACCATTAAATCACACTCTAAGGATAACCAAAACACAAAACCTACAGAAACGCCAAAAATATTTAACAAGAACAAGAACGTGGTGGGAGATGGAATCACATATTCTAAAATGTATACAAACAGTTCAAAATGGTCAACCTTTTAAACTGACCAAAGGTCCTAATCAACCACCACCCAAATGTAGAATGTTCACTCCTCTCAATGAGCCTTTTTCAGCCATATTGAAGCAATTGAATGCAGCTCACATTGTGACTTATCCCACGACACAACCCTTTGATAACAATGCTCTGAAACCATCATGGTACAAAGAGCATGACTATTGTGAATTACATTGTGTCAAGGAACACAAAATAGAAAAATGTATACGAATTTGTGACTACGTCCAAGATCTCATTGACAATGGGGAGATAGAAGTGGACACCCTAGATAAAAATCAAACACCAAATGAAAAGATGGGAATATTCAAAGAACCATTCCCTAAACATGGTAATTCAGATGAGAAAAATCTAGATCGAGGAGAGTCATCCCAGAGTTACAAAGTGGAGAATTATCTATATACCAAGAAGGACAATAATCATTACAATTCACTCATTGGATGCATCCGATCTCATAATGACCATGTGAAAACCATTCAGATCAAGGGAAAGGATTTTGCCATGGTAACAAGGCGTGCCTGCCTCATGATTCCTGAACCCTCTCTGTCGACCCTGCAAGATGGTAGGTACAACCTCTTAGAACAACTTGAGAAGACATCTACCAAGATTTCAATCTTAGATCTTCTCAAAATATTGAATGTACATAAGAACATCTTATAGAAAACTCTTCAGGGGTTAGGAGTGTTACGAAATTAAATATTAATGTTTACATTATAGTTTGTTAGCTAATATTTAATATTGTTATATATTAAATATTAGGTTTGAAAGTATATTTTTATAATATATTGTTTCAACAATATATTATTTATAGAGTTTTGTTGTACCCGTAAAATTATAAACGGGTAAGTTGTTTGATACACTTCCTATTTTATAGGAAGAGGTTAGTCTATTGTAATGGCTATAAATTAGTCTAATTCATTGCGTAATTGATGTAGCAATAATATATGGAGAATTAATATAATTATTCTGAGTGTTTTACCTATGCAAGTTTGATCCAAAATCAATATTTGGTATCAGAGCGACTATGGATCCATGATATATTATACGGGGAAAATATTTTGCTATTCACATTTTCCCTGGTTAATGAGAGTGATTTTGTGAAGCGCCTGATCTCTTTGTGACTCATGTACGTACATGTTTAGATATTTTTTGTGTCTGCCATTCATCTCAGAAGACCGTAAAGTTGTAATTATCTATTCCTTTCAATCAAGTGGCCGTTCTACATTGGATCTGCATTTGAGTAGTAGTGTTGAGTAGGACCCAATTCCATCAACTCTGATATTCTTCTGATGCGTCAGCTCACACTGGAATTTGCGTGTTCTTGGAGATTTAAAAGCCCATGGTTTTATAAAGAATTCTGCTCACTGTACGTTTTCTTTTTTTTGGATCTTCCATCTTTTTGGAATCAAGAATTAATACAATTTGCGCCTATATTAGTCTCCACACCATTTGGCAGATTAGTAACTTGGTGGAGTATCATAATTTATTAGATTTTGAAGACTCAGCCAATTCCACAACCTCTATTCTGTTTGAAAGCATCATTCAGATTTTTTTCCCCAATCAAATTGCTTCAAGCGATGCTTTATATTTTTGTGTGGAGATCTGCCAGACTCTTAGTTTAGCTTCCATTCAGGAATGTGCTTATTCAACGCATGCATGATGGATTGGTATTTGATTGCATAGCTTGGATTATCCACAGTTTACAAGATCACCTCAAAAGCATTTGTTTTGAGTTCTGAACATTTGATTTAGCTCTCATAGCACTAAACATCTAGGCTATCCACTACAGGCCCGAGCCTGTCAACTGCCAACACAGTCCATGGACTATTTTTTGCATTAAAAGGAAAATAGATTGTATTGGATGTGACGTGTCATACCAACACCCAACACATGGCAGCCCTAGTCAACATGCAAAGTTGAGTTTTATATTATTGTTTGTCTAGATTAAAAGTTTATATCCATGCATTATTAAGTCGACAGGATTATTTTTTTTATCTTCAATATAGTTTGTTTTAGGAATTATTTTTGTTATCTTCCTTGTTAGTACCTACCATGGGTTTGTTACTTAGTTTTAGGCTCCTTAAATAAGTCAATCTAAACATTTTAGAATGAAGTTTTTTTTTTGTTATGGATTTCTAATAAAGTCAAATCAATGTTTGTTTCGGTCTTATAGTCTGTAGGTTATAGTGTCATTGTCAAAATAAAGAGTTGTTTATACATATCATCATTGTGGTCAAAGGTTGTTAAAAGTATCAAAGTATCAAAGTGGTATCTATCGTCAAAAGAGTTAAAAGTTGTTAAGTCATATTGTAAAGATTCGAAGTTAGAAATTGTAAAAATAACAAAAAAAATTTGCCTCATAGACGCATTTTCAGTGTTACCCGACGTCCGAAAAAAATAAAGTGTTTCAAATTGCGAGAGAGAAGAAAAGAATAATCAATGTGGAAACAAATGTGCTTCATGTTCACATCTTGCTGAGTTAGCAGCATGCAAATTGAGGAAGGAGGCATCGAAGGAAGGAGGTCGAACAACGACCTCTCGTCAGTCACCAACGACGGGGCCGCGTAGAAGCTGTGGTGGTATATGTATGGTGTGAGTATTTGATTTTCAATGTGGTTTCCATTTTCTCAGTGTGCTTCAGTTTGCAATGTTCCTGTTGATTTGAGTGGTGTGATTTATTGTTAATACTGGAAAAGAACTGTATAAGAGAGTAGAAAACTACGGAGATCCTCTGACTACCATACTTTGTTGGAAGATGATCGGTCAGTGAATATGTTCATTGGCAATGGTGATCATGTGCAGCAAGATAAAGACAACAAGATCCAGTTAGTATGATACAACACAATACATTTTTCCCTTTCTGATTTCTTATTTGGAATTTCACATTGTGGGGGGGAATACATACCAATGTTCCATTCCCATTCTGCACCCAAAACGACTTAGTCAAGGAAAGCTTCCAGTGGCAGTGGCAATTTTCTATGTTGTTCGAGATCGAGTGGCAGCGATCAATGATAGACACTACAATTAAGAACATTACGATTCTTATAGGAAGTAATGTGAGATTTTTTCAGTATATCTTCTATTGTGTAGTTTTGTGATATGAAAGTTGTGTTTCCTACATAATTCCCTGATGTATAAGCATAGTGATGAACAGTAGCACCAGAGTAAGTCAGTTCATGGATCTTAAAAGGGTTTGTGGGAGGATCCTGTAAATCACACGAGGTGGATAGTTGATGAGGTTCCTGTCACTTCAAGGTTTGTGGTAAGCCTGTTTAAAACCATGGAAGGAGAGAGCCTTTCTTTTGGATCAAGGTCACAAGTCATAGAGTTGGACATGCCACACGGGGTGAGCATACTGCAGAGGAGCGTGTGGATGTTTTTCTACCATGTAAACACTAAGGGGGGAAATGTTAGGAAATTAAATATTAATGTTTACATTATAGTTTGTTAGCCAATATTTAATATTGTTATATATTAAATATTAGGTTTGAAAGTATATTTTTATAATATATTGTTTCAACAATATATTATTTATAGAGTTTTGTTGTACCCGTAAAATTATAAACGGGTAAGTTGTTTGATACACTTCCTATTTTATAGGAAGAGGTTAGTCTATTGTAATGGCTATAAATTAGCCTAATTCATTGTGTAATTGATGTAGCAATAATATATGGAGAATTAATATAATTATTCTGAGTGTTTTACCTGTGCAAGTCTGATCTAAAATCAATAAGGAGTGCCACTAGAAGTAGACCCGTCACATCTTCAAGCTGTGGTTGTAAACATTGCACTGACTGAGTACATATTATTTAATCATAGGGAGATCCCTATTAAAGATCCAACACATAATCTCTCCCTATATGTTAAGGTATTCGTTACCCACTAAATGATAAAATGGGTGCTTGTGGAAAACATATCAGGGATGAATATATGCATGTTGAAATTAATTAAGAAACTAGGACATATGGAAGAAGATCTAGAGTCCCACATCATTACCATAACCACTTACGACAACGCGGAAAGGGAATCAATTAGAACAATCACATTAACAATGGAAGTAGGACCCACTTGTCATCAGACAAAGTTTCATGTCTTGGAATTGAAACTTCCATACAATATGCTTCTTAGTCGACCATGGATTCATGCCATGTAGGCCGTGCCATCAACGTTCCATCAATGCATCAAATTAAAACGTGAGGGACACACTGTCACAATACAAGGAGATCCAGAGCCCTTTGCTCACTATAGAGATCTCAGTAGTTTTGAGTGTAAGGGTGCCTATACGTTTTCCTCTACTGATATAGTTGTTCCTCTTTAATTTGAAGCCATAGAGTCATGGGTAGATTCAGATTCCCTAATTTCTTGCACCTGTGAGGCTTCTACATCAAATTATCCTTTTGTTTCATGGGATATGAAGGTTCTAGAATATGGTTGTGGAGAATATAATGTGCAACAAGCTATTTTGGTTTTAGACCTATCATTGTCACCTAAAACCAGAGGCTGACCCAACTATCATTTTAGACAACCTAGAGATGAGCAAACTATTGGGTCATTTTTACCTGGAGGGTTACTCGTTGAAGAGAAGTTGTTGGACCCACCTACAACTTAGGTCCCATAAGATACTCAACTAACTTGCTACAAAATCCCTGAGTATGAGAAGTCTAGTCAGATGATGTATTCCATGGGTTACAAGGGTTTAAGATGCAGAAATAATGAGAAAGGACCGAGATAACCAATTATTCTTCCACATTTCAAGACAACAAGATATGACATCGAAATTTGACCCTATGGATCACACCCCAATGATCAAGATGACACCTATTATGAGTGCGAAGATAGCTCTAATTATTTAGACAACGACACCGATTCCCACTATAGCCAATACAAGGATCTTTCCTCGATAGACCTATTCATGGATACCGTTATCCTTACCATAACCCCTACTGAACCAAAAATTTACCTTGTTTACCCTTTCCTTGTTGAATGGGACCAACAACGTCATGTACTACTGGATCTCTTTGAAAATGACAAAGCCATTATGGAATTTATAGGAATTCAAGATACAATTTTGATTGGAGACCATAAGAAAGGTTTCTACATTGACTTAGATACCTGTGTGTACTTCGGTGAGGAAGTTGAGCTTCGTTGTCAATAAACTTGAGAAAAAGTGAGGGAAAACATTCCAATGAAAAGCCTCAGCAAAAACAAAAGTCCAAGTCACACAATGAAAACATCTTTGAGGCACTGATTGACAAATAAGTGAAAAAATTAATGGACAAGAAAAGTGACCACACCAAGGGTGAAAATCTCGTAGAGACACCCTTGGAAGAAGATCTCAACCTTCCTTCTGATCCTACGCGTATGGAGGATTTGTCAAAAATGTTGGTGGAAGAAACCATTGATGTGAGTATTAAAACAAAAGATGATCCAAAGATAGTAAAACTAGGAGCTTCACTCTCGACACGAGAACATAAAACATTCACCATGCTTCTATAGGAATTTGTAGATGTATTCACATAGTCCTATAAGGATATGTCAGGCTTGGATACAACTTTGGTAGTACATAATCTAGTAGTGCATACAGACACCAAGCCCATCAAATAAAATCTCAGAAAATGCATCCATGAGTGGCTCTTCTAGTTAAAGAAGAACTAGAAATATTGCTAGTGGTGGGCTTCATTAGACCTATTGATTACTCAGAATGGATATCAAACATAGTCCCTACATAAAAGAAACCTGTCAGGATCAGAATTTGTACATATTTTAGAGACATTAATAAGGTATGTCCAAAATATGATTTCCCATTACCCAATATTGATATGATTGTTGATTCAACTGTAGGATATAAAATGTTATCTCTTATGGATGGATTTTTAGGCTATAATCAAATCAAGATCACATATGAAGATCAACACAAGATGGCCTTCAAAACCCCTTGGGGAAATTTTTTTTATCAGGTAATGTCATTTGGCTTTAAAAACATAAGTGCAACCTATCAAAGGGAAATGAACATGATTTTCCATGATGTGATTCATGACATCATGGAAGACTATGTGGATGATATCCTCAGGAAATCCAAGACAAGAGCAAATCACCCTGAGATTTTACGGCGTATCTTCCAACACCTGTGAGAATATAAATTCAAATTGATTCCAAAGAAGTATGTGTTTGGCGTACTGTGAGGAAAGTTAGTTGGATTCATTGTATCATGAAGAGGGATTGAAGTATATGTTAGGAAATAAGAGATAAAATATGTGGAATAATCCCTTACAAAATCGCAACAGTAGAAACTAATATGCAGAAAATATTACAGATCTGAAATAAAAGTGCAGAATAAATAACACAACATAGAGAGAGACAAGATTTAACGTGGTTCACCCAATTTGGGCTACGTCCACCAAGAATCACTTGCTCAGATTTTATTACAATCCTCTACTCTCTCAATACAATACCTAGATCCGTTTGGAGCTATGCTCAACAAACTCTATAGAATTCACACCTAAATTCAAAGCACATCTGCAATACATTTACTTGTCTATCTATCATATGCATAAGACCATATAAATAGACAATTGCTTAAGCCGTTTGATACAAAACCGTGGATATCAAAATCATGGGCAAAAACCGTGGGTATCAAAACAATGGGCAAAAAACCGTGGGTATCAAAACAATGGGTACCGAAAAACCATGGGCCCAAAAACAGCCCATAATGGTTACCCGTTACCCATGGGTTAATAAACCACCCATGAAAATTTTCTTCAAGAGCTTCACCCTCAAACCCCCTTTGATCGGAGGGGCTTCAGCCCCCCGAACCCCCTGACCTGCTCACCGGCAAGCGGGACCGCCGTAAAAATACCCGAGTGTAACACATAGAAGGTGTACCACACTCTAACATGAAAATAGGATCCACAAAAATAACAATAGACCCAGCTAAAGTTACCGCCATTACTGAAATGAATCCTAAAAATATCAAACAACTGCGTAACTTACAAGGAAGGATACAAGCCATCCATCACTTCATTTCCCAACTTGCTGAAAAATGTCACTCGTTTGCGCATCTACTTAAAAAGGATGTTGCCTTTATTTGGGGACCAAAGCAACAACAGGCCTTCACCTTGCTTAAGCAATACTTAGCTAATCCACTTCTCCTCATGCCTCCAACTCCCAGTGAGCAACTCCTGATGTATATTTCTGCTACTCAATTTGTTATCGGTGTGTTTCTCACCCAATATGACCTCGTCCACAAAGAAAAAGTTGCGCACTATCTCAGTCGTACTCTCATTGCTTATGAGCTCAATTACCCTTAGATTGAAAAATATTTTTTGGTTGTAGTTTTTACCTTCAAAAAACTTTGCCATTACCTGTTAAATACTAAAACCAAGCTTATATCCAAAGTTGAACTGCTTAAGTACCTATTGTCAAAACCCACCCGTACAGGTAGAATGGCTAATTGGATCATTCTTCTAAGTGACTTTTACATTGAGTATATACATCAAAAGTCGGTAAAAAGATAAGTACTCTTTGATCAATTAGCAAAAGCACCGTTACCAGGAATAGAGCTTGTGAGTCTAGATCTGTCAGACACTTCATTAATGTATATTGAGGAATATTTCATGTGGCAAGTGCACTTTGATGGATCTTTTACTTTTCATGGTTCGAGGGTAGGTGTGGTTTTAATTAATCCTTTAGGCGACCCTATACCTCAAGCTTTTCACCTTGGTTTTCCTTGTATAAATAATATTACAGAATATGAGGTACTCATCGCTAGGATAAATCTAGCAATCAAATGGGATATCCATCATGCTTAGATCATTGGTGATTCACAATTGATCATCAAACAAGTTAACGATGAATATAAAGTCAAGGATGAGAAACTCATCCCCTATAAGAAACTAGTGGAAACTTTAAAAGAGTATTTTGTGTGTATTACATTTGAATAGATTCCAAGAGCACAAAACAAATCCGTAGATGCTATGGAAACCGTAGGTTATACGTTACAAATTCCACCAGAGAGTAATGATATGCCATTCTTTGTTGAGAATCTATTCTAGCTTGCGTATGACATGCTAGAGTCATGTTTGGCTTGTGAAGTTGTTGGTCCCTATTCCCCATGGTATGCGCACATCTACACCTATCTTAAACACAAAACCTTCCCTCCCGAAATCTCTTGTTCTGAAAAACAAAGCCTTATCCACTAGATAGCACGTTACACCCTCTTAGGAGATACGCTCTATTGTCATGGATATGATAGGAATCTATTACATTGTCTAGATGTAGCAGATTCAGTCCAAGCGATCAAAGAGGTACATGAAGGGGTATGTGGCACCCATACAAACAGAATGGTTCTTGCTAAGAAATTGTTGAGAGTAGGCTACTATTGGCCTACTATGGAAACAGACTGCTGCAACTATGTAAGGAAATGTGTACTATGTAAAAAGTATGGAAATTTCATCCATGCGCCATCACAACCATTGTAGCCAATCACAACCCCATGGCCATTCTCCAAATGGGGACTGGATTTAATAGGAAAGCTCACTTGTACCTCATTTGATGGTCATACTCACATAATCATAGCTATGGAATATTTCACAAAGTGGGTGGAGTTTATCATGAATCACCTTATCTTCCGGTATGACATTCTGGTGGCCATAGTTACTAAAAATGGAAAATCATTCAAGAAAAAAATAGTGAAGGACCTTTTTCATCGATTTCAAATAAAATTGAAGTGGTCTACACCATATTATCCATAAGGTAATGGGTAGGCTAAAGCCACTAACAAAACATTGGTTCAAATCATGGAAAAGATGGTGAGTAAGACAGGTTGCAATTGGAATTTGCAAATTCAGCCATCCCTTTGGGCTTATAGGAGCTCCATTCGCACTCCTACTAGTTTAATACCCTATTCCCTAGTATTTGAAACCGAAACCATCATCCCATTGGAAATCCAGCTTCCTTCCCGGAGAATATCTCGTAGGAATTACCTAGACAAGGATGAGGATTATAGAGTGGCCAGACTAGTAGAATTAGAACTCCTAGATGAAAAGTGCATATGCACCCTTAACCATCTCAAAGTGTATCAGAACAGAGTCTCTAGAAATTACAAAAAAAGGATCATACCTTGTTAGTTTGAGGTTGGAGATTTGGTCATGAAAGAAAATTAGTTTAACACAAGGGTGGAAAGAGAGAAGAAAGGAAAGTCTGAACCGCATTGGTTAGGACTTTACGTCATTATGGCCAAATATGGTACGGAAGCATACAAAATTTCCTATCCTAATGGTGATGAGCTCCAAGAACCTATGAATTCCATGCACCTTAAGCAATTCTATGCTTAAACATGGCACAAAAATCAAAAAAAGCAAAGTTAAAAAAGAGTAAAAATCATCAAAATACAAAAAAATTAAAATAAGAGAAAAATAAATTAAGAAAGTAGGTCATCCATATGTGAAAACCATACAATTGTGGCACTTTGGATAGGTCCCTTGGTTAAAACCATTTTTTGGCACCTTGGGAGGATTCATTGTTCATAAGCATCTTGTATTTGGAGGGTACTTTTACTTAGCCTAAGGTTAGTTCTACACCTGTATCTGAAATTCCCTGTGAACCTATCCTGTCAAGCCTTGATCTGGGTTTTTCTCCTCTTATAAATTACTGAAGAGATGGTCTTTTTATATTCCCCATATGTCACTGGGGGCACTTCTGTGGCTTCACCTTCCTGTTTGTAAACATGTGGCACTTCCCCTGGTATATTCTCCATCTAACGCTAGGGGAATCCACGTTTCTCGGTTACCTATGCATAGCTTCAAAAAACCTTAGAAAATCACAAAAATATTCAAATATTGAAAATCGCAAAACATTCAAATATGTTTGTGTTATCCAAAATTCACCCCCAAGGTAAATTTTGATAACATGCATCAAATTCTTTAGTCCCAAGCAATTATATTGATTCAAGGCAAAGCATCATGTTGCTGGGGTCCCCTCAGATTTTTTCTAACTCCCCTGGCCAAGGAAAGAAAGAGCAAGCTCTGAAAAAATGTGAAAAGGTTGCAGAAGACAGGCTTGGGCCAGGAAAAATCACGAAAAATGGCTAAGTCTTAGTCTCTGGGACAGCCGAGACAAAAGTACATGAGGGATGCGTGGGATGTGAAAGCGCGAAATGGGCGAAGGTTTGTCTGGGACAGCCGGGACAAAAGTACGCGAGGGACGCGAAAGCGCGAAATGGGCGAAGGTTCGTCCGGGACAGCCGGGACAAAAGTACGCGAGGGACGCGTGGGACACGAAAGCGCGAAATGGGCGAAGGTTCATCCAGGACAGTCGGGACAAAAGTACGCGAGGGACGCGTGGGACGCGAAAGCGTGAAATGGGTGAAGACAGAAGAGGAAAAGTCAACGTTTGACCTGCGAAACTTCAAACGGCCATAACTTTTGACTCCGAGCTCCGATTTTCACAAAATTGGACTTTCTGGAACGAGCACGACGTCCTCTACGCCACAGAAACTAGATTTATTATTTTTAATAATGGTAAATATATTTAATTAAGAGAAACATATTCGGCTCCAGTCAGTTAATGTTCATTCCCGTCAAATGACAGAAAACGCCTGCCAGACCCAAAATAGCTGCCCGCACTCAGAAGGCCATAACTTTTGCATTTCTCAACGAAATCACACAAAATTGGTACCGTTGGAATTGTGGTTCTCAGCCCGATGCAAAAAAATCAAGAAATTCTAGATTTGATTAGAAATTGATTGATTTTTTTAAGAAAACGTGGCCGGATTCAGAACAGTGTTTTATTTGGTAGCTGGGAGTGCAATTAAGAGGCATGGTCATCATTCTTTCTCTGCTGCAGCACATGGGACAGCATGGGGAGCATTTTGAAAGTAATGTATAACCATTTCACTCAATTTAATTCCCCTTATAGGTGGTTGAAGGACAGATTTCGGGATTTCCATTTTCCCTTCTCTTCTCCTTCTCATTTTTTCTATAAATTGGAGTGTTGGGCTCATTGTAAGGGGGGAGAGTTTTTGGGTAGCAAAGCTCTATCAAAATTGCTTTGTGAAGCCAATGTTTTGTGGGCCCTTGTAGTGGACTCCTTGCATGGTGATCCAGGCCCTTATCTTGTAATAGACTGAACTGTGCATACCAAGAAGCAATAAAATACAAAGTTTGTGGATGTATCTTCCCCTGCTGTGTTTTCTTGCATTCTTCTTGCCCCTTTTATCTTTCTACAAGAATATTGTGTCTATTATTATGTTCTTTTAGGAATTCACTAACATTGTGTATGCTTGGAATATTGTTGTGAATGCATTTTGCTAGATTATGGTGAACTGTCATCACCTCTTCTAGTGTGCACTTTCCCTCTGTATTTCACACATTTGGAGATTACTCTCACACCCTCCTTTTCTGGTGTATCACCACTTTAGTGTAGGCTTTCATTTTATGTATTCTCTCTCCCTGGTCCCTTGGAAGTTTAGATTAGAACAGTTAGCTTATCCTACATTAGAGTAGATTGTGGCAGGTAGTTTAGGAGCAAGAACCAGCTTTCTCTGGAGGTCTGTCTCAAGTAGCAAGTCCCACAACTTGGAGATAATACCCATGTTATTCAATCACACTGTGAGTTCAAATACATGCACAGGGGTGCTGTGATTCGGTGATAACAGTTTGAAAATTGCAAAAACATTCAAATATGTTTGAAAATCACAAAAAAATCAAATATGTTCGAAAATCGCAAAAACATTCAAATATGTTTGAAAATCACAAAAAAATTCAAATATGTTTGAAAATCACAAAAAAATTCAAATATGTTTGAAAATTGCAAAAACATTCAAATATTTTTCAAAATCGCAAAAACATTCAAATATGTTTGAAAATCACAAAAACATTCAAATATGTTTGAAAATCGAAAAAACATTCAAATATGTTTGAAAATTGCAAAAAACATTCAAATATGATCAAAATCGAAAATAATAGAAAAAAAATACACAAAAACAATAGAAAAGTGTTTTACAAAACAATCTTACAGAAACATAACTTTAGTTTACTTACTTTACCTTGTTTCTTGCTTTGTTTGTGTACATTGTTTTCTTGTATAGTTGTTTCTTGTTTGTACATTTGTATAGTTTTTTGCTTAGACATGCATTGATAAGATTCATCTTTTCTTGCTTAGATTAGATTCATTCTTACTTGTACATATGAAGTGTGTTTTTGCATGCTTGTAAATAATTATACATAGTTATGTTAATTCATGTTGTATATTTGATTAGATTTGTTAACATTTGCTTATCGCATGTACATAGTTTTGTTATCACATCATCATATCTCCATCAATACCATCAAATATAAAATTATCTATGCATCATATATAAATAAAATTCTACATGTACATCATACATGTATGCTATTCTAATCATCACATATCGTATCATCAAATGGGGGCAAGAGGGATCGCAAATATCAAAATCTATCCCCCCCACACCAATATCATCATGTCATCCCATCCACTAATCTAGAGAATCACATGTACAATACAATTGATATCATATATGGATCTATCATGTAAAAATCAAACACATGTGGTAAAAAACATCTCAACGATCAACATGATACATATAAAAAGTGTGAAATCAAACCATATAACATCACACTCTAATTTTTCTTCTACCCGCTGTGAATAATTATTTTATTTAATTTTTTGCTGCGCTGGTGAATTATTTGCCACCTGGTACTCATTTCTTCTCACTATGACAATTTTATTGCTCCTAGGAAATGTCACTTCTTCTACACAACCCATCGAATAGTGATTTTTTATTAAATAAATATTTTGTTAAATTTTTCATTGTGATGGGGCATTATTTGCCACATGCTGCTTATTTATTCTCCCCCAGGCATTTCTTTTGCATTTGGGAGATTCTTACCGATTCTTCTACCTTCTTCTACGTATCCAAACCATCAAAAGTCTTTTAAAAAAATTAATTCAAAATCCTAAAAATTGTAAAATTTGCAAAACTAGGTAAACCAGCTCATAGCGGCTGAAACTTGTGTCTTGCACATGGTATTATTTCCATATCTTGTTGGAAATTTTTCATATTTGTAGATCAAACAACTCGTGGATCATCAGATTTACAACCGTTTACAAATCTATCCTTCTTGCTTCATCAGTCCTCTGGGGCACATATAGTTGTTTGGTACTGTTTCGTAGTGCACTACGCTTTTTCATTGGACCTAGTGTCCTTCATCATCTTCCCTTGCATGTATCCTTTCTTAGGGCATCATTTCTAACCCTTTTCATCAATCATGAACATTTGGGGATCTTCATCTTGATAATCAAACATTTGTACAACCGTCTTGACCATTGTTCGTTAGAATATGTGTGTTTGTATTTGTTTTCCCTATTAAATGAGCTTGTTTCCTTCTCATATTGCATTTCTTTTTGTATGTTGCATTGAGTGGGTGTTTCAGCAATGTACAATTGTTTGTAGTATGACTTTTCATGTCATCCTACTTTTTGCGTATGCTTATATTTTTAAGAAGAACCGATGATGTAGATCTTTGGCAATATGATGACAATAAAGTTTTTTCAATACACTAGATAAAAGATTTCTCTTTTCTTTCCATCTATCATTCCTCTTCTACATAATTCTCCTATCAACACTATTCTTCTTATTTACCTGGGGCATCCTTCTCCTACCCATTCTTCTATTTCCTTTCTCTCACCTTTTTCGATCGCCTTCTATCATCACCCCATTGAAACTTGAGGGAGAATCTCTCACTTTGACTAATATTTCTTCTGCGTCTTCAAAATTTTATTTGTCTACTATCTTTGAAGTGGTGTCACTTACGTCACCTCAAAGAGGGGAAAATGTAGACACCTATAATATAGCTCGAGTAATTTAAATACTTAAACTGTACAAATTATACCCTTTCCCGCAAATTGATGAAATATCATCAATATCACACATTTTCTCTGCTATCATCGCTAATTAATTACATTACATTAGTTAATTAACTGTTCTATCCAACAGAAGCACTAATTAACGACCTTCCATTAATCAGCTCCCCTTTCTATCTACATTAATTAATTATTTCTAATTAATTAATACCCCTTTCTATCTAGATTAATTAATTATTCTTAATTAATTAATTTTCTCTTCTATTTAATCAATAAAACATCATTTATTTGATTAAAATCCTCTCATATTCTAAATCATGCTAACTATTCCTCTAAAAAACTTCTATAAGTTTGCACACCTATTAATTAATCACTTTGGTTAATTAATAAATCCCCTCAAACCCCATGAGTCACTAAAGGACAAAATAAACTCTCCTAAGGTTGACTCAACCCTTTCTAAACCTTCCTTATCCACAACTAACCCAACCTCTCTATTTATCCCATATGAAGAGGGATGTAGAGATTCTTCTATGCATTGGGCTATATAAGGAGCCCTCCTCCTACCTTTCCTTTTACACCTACACTCCTAAATGAGTATAGAGCATACACTATAGCCATTTTATTATCTTTGAGCATTTCTTCCATTAGAAGAGATAACCTTCTCCATTTCTTGCATTCATCCACCCAAGTTTTAAAGTCATATGGAGATATGTCAAATGGTCTTGTAGCCATGATTTGACAAGACTCCATTCTTAGAAACCTTGGGATTTCAAGCACATAATCAAATATTTGATTGCTAGAGATCTACATAGGTTCAATCTCATCTCATTTAGCATTCAATAATAGATAGAAGTTAATTTATTTAGCATATTAGCTTGAAATGCTCATTTCATGTTTAATGTAGAAATGTTGATAGGTTAGCTTTGCTTAAGCTCTTAGCATGATGATGAATAGGTTTATTTTAGCATTGTATTGAGGCTACTAGGTGTTAGTTTCAACTTTACTTAGATAGCTAACTATTTCACGCATACAATTATAATGAACCATAATTTTTGGCACCATTGCCAGGGACACCATAAGAAAAACACATCATTCTATTCACATTACATGCTATAGGTGTTAGTGAAGTTGAACTATGTAACCAGTAAGAATCCTAAGCCTTACTTATATAAGAAATATTGATGCACAAGCCACGAGAAGCTCAAGGGATAGTTATACCTCACAATATTAAAAGAATATCTCTAACCAGAACACATGTAGTAAACACTGAGAGTGACACTAAATCTAATACAATGCCCAAGAGTGGTACTGAACAGTCTGCATCATCTTATTTAGAACTTGAGAAACTTTTCGAAATGGGAGACAATGGAAATGATGATGATAGACCCTTGGGTAGGACCTTTACTTATCCCATTTTATTAAACAAGGATGAGGGTACACCTTTGAAAAAAACTTCCCCATCCATCCTCCCTATCTTTTAAGGAATGTCCATAGAAGATCTAGACCAATTCTTGTTTGAATTCAAAGTCTTCTACCAAACATATGAATACAAAATAGATAACTAGAAACTCAAACCTTTTCCTTCCACCCTCAAAGAATCTGCCATGAGGTGGTTTATGGGATTGATCTCTAACTCAATTCATTCATGGGAGCAGATGGAGACATCCTTTTTGGAAAAATACCAGGACTACTGCAGGGGAACATATAGGAGGGAAGAATTTTTTCAGATAAAACAAAAACAAGATGAAAATATGGAGGATTATTTGAACATATTTCTTTTTGTCCATAGGAGAAGTGGTTATGAGTTAAATATAGAAATACCCAAGACAATATTTCTTAAAGGACTTGTTGATGAAACTAAGGAATCCCTCCATCTCATGGGAGGAGGTGATGTACACAAACTCTCCATGGCACAAATTATTGAGTTATGTAGAAGCTACTTTAGAATAAGGGAGGCCTTAGAAGGAGGGAAACATCAAAAAATTCCCTAGGTACCTCATAACTTCTTGGGGAAAAACCAACATGAAAAAAAACATCTTGTCATATTTAACTTCAACCATAGATGGGTTGAAAGCTAAGAACAATGTTGCAAAAGATCCTTTAGACATGTATTGTCCCAGATGTAGGAAAATGAATCCTTTGAAAGAATGTCATTTGGATATCATAGAAATGTTTCTGATATGTGATGTACCTGACCATGATACCAACCATTGCAATCTCCTACCTCGGTTGAAAGAAATATTAAATGCTATACCTCAAGAAAATATAGAGGTAAACTTCATTCAAAGATCAAATAACCAGTTTACTTATGCCCCTAGACTTTCTTAGAACCCATGGATGATGTCATGGCCCAATCAGACTCCTCCACCAACTTGGGGACAACTTGATTGGAAACCACCAAACTGGATGGTTTATCCATGACAACCACGATGGATGCCTCCATACAATCAACAGGGTTAGACACTACAAGCCAATGCACATCTATGGCCAAACCAACAATGGGGACCCCAATAGAATTCTAATAAGACAACGAGGTTTACATAAAAAAAATATTTAATGCCTCCACCAAAAAAAAACTATCAGTAAGGATAAGCAACACAAAATCAACTTCCAACCCATCCTGTCTCAAACCCCCAAAATAAATAAACTTTAATTATTGAAACAGGAAAAGGTGAGACAATGTAGGTAAATGCCATTACCAACTTGCAGCTGAGATTTGAAATAACATTGAAAAATCATCCTATAGCTATCACTGAAATAATTGAGGAAAGTGAGAGGGAACCAGAGGGAAGTGAGGAAACTGGAGATGTTGCACAAGTACAAGCCATTAGGAATAACAAGGAGAAAGATACAAATGTGCATGCAAATCCTTTCTCAGAAAGATTAAAAGAAATACATAATGAGGAAGAAACAACCTTATTTTAGGAGTTGAAAAAGATGAACATTGAGGTCCCACTTCTGAGAGCAATAAGGGACATTACAAAACTAAACCAACCCACTAGAAACCATTGTATAAAGAAACCAGGGAGGAAGAAGAAATACCCCAAAAAAGTCAAAGTAGAAGGAATTATAACTGAACTTGTAGCTGGAAAACTTCTCTCACCAAAATATGGGGATCCTCAGAGTTCAGTCATTACTATTTTTATGAATGATCAGTCAATATCTAACATTTTGGTGGACCTTGGTGTTTCCATAAATGTCATAACAATATACACATTCAATTTTCTTTCCTTGATAGGATTTCAGCCAACCAATATTGTCCTCCAACTAGCAGATCAATCTATTGTTGCACTCGATGGAGTAATTGAGGATGTTATGGTCACGGTTGAATCTTGGGACTATCCGGTATATTTTATCGTCCTACATCCTAAATATTGGAAGTTAGGATACCCAGTCATCTTAGGAAGACCCTGGTTAGCTACTGTTGCTGAATACATTAATTGTAGGTCAGGAAAAATGACTATTTTAAATGGTCAAAAAGTAAATAATATTTTCCTTTATCCTCCTGCCTAGCCATATGTGGATGTTTGTGAACTTGTGTGGGTAGATTTTTTAGACACTAACAACATGAGTTCTTCTTATCTTGCCACCATTGCAGTGAAAAATCATATGGAAAATTTTTTTATGCCATACCCAATGTTTGATGAAGGTGATACTGTGGCTACGGAAACCAGAACTGTGGCTACAAAAATCCAAACTATGGATACCAAAATGACTGTTGTGAACTAAGAAGAAAACAACGCGTTGGTAAGTGACATTTCTGTTGAATATTGTGAAGAGATCTATGGTTACCATGGAAATAAAACCACTGATTTTCATTATCCTTTATCTAAGGTTGCATCCCTTGAAAACATGATTATTACTCACATGCTACAACCTCATGCTTATCCCTTGAACTCTTTGATTTCTGAAACAAAAATTTCCATTTTGAAAGACACTAAACAAGTAACTATTGAGATAGGAAAAGAACTGATCATTGGTAACAATTTAGAAGACAACCAAGAGACTAGGGTTGTTGATATTTTGAGGAATCATTCGAAAGATTTTTCTTGGGATTATACTGACATGAAAGTGATTCATCCAAACATCTACACTAATCATATTTACACTAAATATGCTAAACCAATCAGAAATCCACAACGTAGGATTAATCCACCACTTAGAGACATTATCAAGAATGAAATAGAAAAACTATTGAGTGTAGGATTTATCTATCCCATATCCGACAGTCAGTTGGTATCACTGCTCATTATAGTTCCCAATAAAAATTGTAAGTGGATAATTTGTATAGATTATTGGGAGATTAATAAAGCCACCAATAATGATTACTTTCCCTAGCCCTTTATTGACCAGGTTTTGGACAATTTGGTAGGTAAGAAATACATGTCCATCTTAGATGGGTTCAACGGATATAACCAAATCAATATATCACCTTCTTATCAAGATAAGACCACCTTCACTTTTCCCTGGGGTACATTTACATACAGATTTATACCATTTGGACTTTATAACGCACTTGCCACCTTTCAGAGGGCAGTTTTGGCTATTTTTGTAGACCTCACCAATGACTGCGTTGAAGTTTATATGGATGATTTTACTGTCCATGGGTCTACTTTTGAAAAATCTTTGAGTAATCCTAAAAAGTGTTATCCAAATGTGAGCAGCATTAACTCTCCTTAAGTCATGAAAAATTATTTATAATGGTTTATCAGGGAGTTGTTTTGGGTCATCATATTTTTGCTAAGGGTATCCAAGGTAATCCTATAAAGATAGAATTCATTACTAAATTTCCTACACCAACAAACCAGAATGATATCAAAAGTTTCCTTGGACATGCAGGATATTATAGATGATTCATAAAATATATAGTAATATTTCTACACCCATGTTCTCTCTGTTGGCAAATGAATGTGTTTTTGAATGGTCTCTGTATGCACACAAAATTGCATGTGCTACATTGTCGAAAAAATGGTTACAAAACTCTCCAATGATGATTCATGTCCTTTTAAAAGGTGTTCAAGTTCCTAAAACCATTCACAATGTATAATTGTAGCCTAGACATCCTTACTCGGATTTTCCATGTTTTCTTCCAGCTTCTCACTTCATTCTATGCATGTTTTGGCCTTTAGTACCAGGACCACCACCCTACCTGGGCAGCATTTCTAAAACCACCACCTAGGCATGGCGGTGGTCTTGAGTGCTTTTTCCATAATCCTTCATGTGTAATTTTAACACGCATGGTTTCACTATAATTGACTTCTAGGGTGTGTTTATGAACTAAATTGCCTAAAATAATCTTGATTATTTGGTATTCATTCCATCTTCTATTTAAAAATATATTTAATCATTTTGAATTGCCTCTTCACCTAATGATTTGGAACTTCAAGATTTCCTTGTGCATGAAGGCACATCCCAGCCAATTCCTATATATTCCATGTTGGTATTTAAGAAAATGGCCTGAGAATTTTTGCATAGTATTTCCGTCACAATCCTTCTAGAAATTGTATAGCCAAGCTCTGTTCACTTGTGTTATCTCTCTCCCACCTGCATTGTAACCAAATTTCCTTCAAGCTACCATTTCTCAAGTGCCTTCTCTTGCTGGTGCCTCTGCATTCCCAATTATTTGGACTCATATGGACACACAGAGAAAGAAAGGAACAAGTTGAGGGGACAAATTACTACACAGTTGGATTTACCTCTATTCTATGAATTCCAGGTTGGATTTTTTGTTTTATTTCCTTCATTCCTATAATTTATCATTTTTATATCATATCAAATAGATTAGAAATCATTATCCTTTCATTTGCAAGTAATTAGTTAATTTCCAAGAGGGATTAAATCTTTCATAGCAGCCCCAGTGATGGATCCTCTTCTTCCCATCCCTATTGATATAAAGGAGAGAATATCTATAGGAGGTTGTCTACATACCATAGATCATTTGGAAAAGTTCTTGTTTTAAGTTAGTTTAGTTTTAATACACTCAACACAGGTGAATAACCACACCGGGTTAAGTCATTTGTTTAGTTTTAGTGTAGAACTATTTTAATTATTTAGAATAGAAGAAAATTGTTATTTGTGATTGTAATATTTCAGTTTTGTGATTTGTTGGACTAGTTTCCTTTCAACAATAACAGAGATTATTATTTTTACCTTAGTTAATTTGGACACTTCAAACTAGATCAATACTTAGATCCAAGTTAGGTAAACAAACCATAGGTAATTTACATTAACTGTTCATAGCCTCTAAATCTCCCCTTTTCTAACTCAGCTACAAGGAGATCACACTACTAGATCTTAGTCACTAATCCTCCTATAGTTAACTACACACATTCAACATTGGCTGCTCTAACATGATCTCGGGGGGTTGAGTGCGGTTAAAGCTTGCATGTCAATTTTCATCCGTACAGTCTCCTCAATGTCAATAAGATTTTGAAATTATAAAGGAGAAATTGACCACTACCCCAGTTTTGAGAGGTCCCAATTGGGGACAACATTTTCATATTCACACTAATGATTCTAACACAAAATGGGAGTTGTTCTTGGATAGAAGGATGAGGAAGAAAAAATATATGCCATTTATTTCATCAACAAAAATCTGACCCCCACAGAGAGAAAGTACACCACTACAAAAAGGAATTTCTAGTTGTTGTTTACTCTCTGAATAAATTAAGACACTACATTACTAGATATAAAATACCCCATAAGATATTTGATGAAAGAACCAGTAGTAGGGGCATAATTATTAGTTGGTTAGTTCTTTTGTAAGAATTTAAAGTGACTATTATTGATAAGCCTAGAAAGGCCAACACCATTGTTGACTTCCTTTCAAGATTGAATGTTTTAGGAGAAGAGGAGGCAGTCCAAGATCAATTTCTAGATGATCACTTGTTTGCAATATTGGAACATCCTCCATGGTTTTTTGATATTGCAAACTATCTAACTATAGGGAAGTTTACAGCTTACTTTACTAGTAAAGAACGTAAAAGATTAGTAAAAAATAGTGCTACATATAAATGGTGCTATGGAATTTATTTTAAATGTTGTGTTGACATTATTCTTCACAGGTTTGTTCGAGAGGATGAAGTATATGACATGCTGAGAGATTTCCATGATGAACCCGGAGGAGGACATTACTCAGTGAAAAGGACAATTCACAAGTTCCTTGGAGATGGGCATTACTGGCCCTCCCTTCACAAATATGTCAATAAATATGTATGGAAATGTGATGCATGTTAGAGAATGGGGAAGCCTACATTATCTACTGAAATTCCCCTTAATATTTAGCTGGTCTTAGGGCCATTTGAGAAGTGGGGAATTGATTTCGTTGGAGATTTTGAACCCCCATCCTATTGGAAAGAGTACCTGTTGGTGTGTGTCGACTATGTTACAAAATGGGATGAGGTTCAAGCATTGGCATCTGCCAATGAGGATGTTGTAGCTTACATTTTGTACAACAGGATAATGCTAAGATTTGGAGCCCCTAGAGCCACTGTATTTGATCAAGGACCTCAGTTTGTGTCCAACATGATTGAAGCCTTCCTGAAGATCTACCAAATCAAGCATAAGAAATCATTGCCATACCACCCCCCATCCAATGGGAAGGTGGAGGTCACAAATAGAGAATTGGAAAACATTTTGACTAAGGTTTTCAATGCAAATAGGAAAAATTGGGTGCCAAGACTGCCTGAAGTTGTTTGGGCATACAATACCATCTGGAAAACCACCACTGGTTTCCCCCCATATGAATTGGTATATGGAAAGAAGCCATTTATTCCTATGGAATTTGAGTTACAAACTTGGAGAACAACATAGAAGATTGGAATTGAGTTGGATGAAGCTCAACGTGAAAGAGAGATACAATTGAATGAAATTGATGAAATGTGGATGGAGGCACAAAAAAAACTGAAATCCTTCAACATTAGAGAAAATCCTGGCATGATGCTCATATCAAAAATAGAATTTTTTAATGAAGGATATTGGGTCTTACTGTTTGACTCAAAGTATCAACAATTCAAAGGGAAATTGAAAACAAGATGGTTAGGACCTTATCAAATTGAAAACATTTATGATAATGGATATGTGACACTATTACTAATTGATGATGATAGGAGAACCTTATTGGTGAATGCCTATATACTAAGGATGTATCAACAACCCTAGGATAAGGAAAATTTCACTAAGGACATGCTAATGTTCAAAGAATTTGATTCAATGGAAGACTCCATCTCTTCCTGCCATGAGTAGTTTGTTTGGAAATTCAAATAAAGGGAGAATATCATAGTTTCGATCCTCTTCCCCCCATATATCATAAAAATACGAATATATTTTTTATTTCATGCATTCAATAAAGGTTATAAATGTTAATTATTAGAATGTGCATTAATCATAATTACTCTTCGAATGCAGGAGGTGGAGCACCAATGGTTAGTAGAAAGTTGAGTTGGCAAGGTGAAGTGTATTTATCCTTTGCTACTAATATTAACTTTTTTTAGAACTCCCTAATGCATTTATTTAATACAAAAAAAATAAAAATCCCATTCCCAATGCATTTATTAAGGATATCAATTCAAATCTCATGAAGTAAAGTGGGGAATAAGGGGTAATAATGGACGAGTAAGCGGCATGTGTCATCTTTTTTTGAGAAGGACAAGTGGCATGAGAAGTCATGATGACAAGATGGGAACCATGTGGAGAATTGAAATATTTCCATCCCAACTAAGTACCATCAACTTTTTTCGTTGCCAATTTGGTGCTAGCTAAATTCCATTATCTACTCAAAATATAGTCCAAACCTCCGCTACTGACATTTCATGCGATTGCTCTGTTTCTCTTGCATAAACCTTCGTCATTTTTCTGTAACTCCATCTGGTCACGTCTGAGTGATGGGACAAAAGAAGAAATCAGAACAAGAGTCTACTAAGCCTCTCCTACAAAATGTTGTCATTTCCCAAGTCTTTCATGATGCGGGTTGGTTAGAATTTATTCAAAATTTTTAGGGTTATGATGAATATTTAGCTGATGAATTTCTATTGAACTTCAAGGCAACATGCTCTTGAATAAGGGGAAAGAGAATTGAAAGTGATAGCCGCATTCTTGGTATAATATCCATCCTCCCAGATTTTGGGCTTAAGGTCTTAACTAACTCCCAAATCAAGGATTTGATATCCCTATTTCATGATGAAGGGGAAGCTTTACCTGAAATAATCCTCAATCCCCATGGAATTCAAAAAGGTATCAAGAGGGAGAGTTTATTGATCATTGGAAGGAAGTTGCTACTTGGGTGAACAAGTATCTTATCCATGATGGGAAACCATTGGTGCTAGGTGGTGACACATTGAAAATTCTCACTCGTTTGAAGAAGGGTTAAAAAAAACACTAAGCTCAAGGTTAATCTTATAGAGTACCTTGTAAACATTGTCATTAAGGTGGGTCAGAAATATAAAAATGGAGGCGGTAAATTTTCCCTAAAATACATAGGGCTTATCCAATTAATTTACGCACATAAGTATTTTTGTAGACCCAAGAGGAAGGTATAGAAGACAACTGTGGGGGAGAGTTCTAATAAGAAGAAGATCAAAAGGGATCCTACGCCAATTTCTTTAGGATTGCCTCCCAATTCTCAACCTAATCTTGACTCAACTCCTCATCCTTCTAGTGTGGTTATAGAAGAATCTACAAGTGAGGATGATCAGCCCTCTGTGCCTCAAGTTTCCAACGAAAAAAATTACCCTAGCATCCCCTGCTAATATGTCATTGAGACCAAGAAGGTCTTGTATATCAAGGAAACCTGAAGTTTCTTATCCTGCATTGTTTAATGAGGGTTCAAACCCAATTTTGGAAGAGATTTTTGAGGCTAGTACTTCATCTGATCCTATTGAACAATTGAAAGATTATGGATTTATGAAAAACATTCCCGAAGAAAATTTCCCTGATAAGGATATGTTGGACATTACTGAAGCTCTAGAAACTGTTTCTATAGCTCAAAAAATACCCATAACACCAAAAATGTAGACTAGAGCTCTAGAAACTACTAGAAGGGAGATTTGTTGTCTGGGATCACACGAAGTTGAAGTCTTAAAGTAGTACCAGGATGAAATTTCCACTATGAGGGAGAAATTTAAAGGTATGGAAGAAACCCAATTGTCTATGCAAAATGAATTTATATAAAGAACTGTGGAGAAAGTTAAAGAAATATCCATCTTAAAATTAGAAGTTGATAGTCTAAAGAGGTAAAGGAATATTAGTTTGCAAGTAGGGAATGATTTATCCTCTTGTTGTGACCAAATATCTCTTTGAAATAACTATTTGGTCTAGAAAAATAAGAAACTTAAAGAAGAGGTTGAGTCTGGCTCAAATGCTAAGAAGAAATTGGAATACATTGTTGAATTTGTTTGTCCTCTAGTGATCTGTAAACTTCTACTTTGGAACTCTACGAATCACACAACTATGTTGTTCTAATTTCAACTTTGAAAAATGACAGATTTGCTTGAAAATTAGAGCTTCGTGACTGATTATCTAGTGCTATAGAAAGGAAATTACAGAGAAAGAAATAATTCAAACTTCAACACCAAAAATTTTATCCTGGAAACCTCCAATGGAGGAAAAATAGTCAGGAAGGGAAACTTCTCTTTCTTCCCACTTTTATTGGTTTAATATAGACAATTATAGATTACAATAAGTATGAAAAGAAGCAACAATGTAAACCTTCTCTCCAATTACTTTCTTGCTTTGTTTCTACACCTTGCTCCTATAATTCCATTCCAACACTGAAGATCTTGCTCAATGCTCTCATTAAACTCTGCTTCTTGATCTATCTGGATATTTGAATGCCCATTCACTTGCTCCCTTCATGCATTTATAGACCTTCCCATGTCCTCCCATGCACTGGAGGCTGTGAAAGGGCATGGAAGGGGAGGGGACACAGATGGGAGCTTCATGTTTGCATCCATTCGCATTCTATTCTTATTTTCTGTCCGAAAGTGTCAGGACCACCACCCTGAATAGACTGGAAGTCTTAGGACCACCGACTTGGATGGGTAATAGTTTCAAGACTGCTACCCTATAAGGTGGTGGTTCTGAAACCGCCGCTTTTCACAGAGTGGCGGTTCCTTCCAGAACCTCTGTTTACCTCATTTTTCTCACTTTTCTTGTTTCTCCTTCTTGGTGTTGATGAAACTGATGAAGTGGTGTGTTTTCTGGATCCCTATGGATCATACCTCCCCTACTTAGGAGGCTTTTTGTCCCACAAAATCTTAGTGGGGGAGTGGTAGAGGAATCGACTCCCTCTTGTGTTCATTCGAGTACTACTGGGTTTGGCTTGGTGTAGTGCCCACACTTTTTATAGCTTAGTAGCTTGTTGTTTCTTTGCTCATAGACATGGTTTGTCAGTGATTGGTTATATCTTGGACATTATATTTAGATATTTGATCTTATTAGACAGGTGTAGACATTTAGGCGTATAGCGCCAATTTAGCTTAATTTCTATATTGTCACATTTTCTTATTATGTCATGGATACTAATGGGTATGATGCTGTGTTTGGAACATAATTATAATAATGGATAGATGTTGCATGTGGAATTCTATGGTTATATTTCATGTATCATCTTGTCTAACTTTTGGAATATTGAGTATAATTGTGCATGTTGTCACATCTTGGTTTTAGTAGGATGTTAGGTTAGTTTAGAATGCATTGATATCTTACTATGTCATTGAATTATCTTGTATCGGATAGGTGCGGTTAATGTGTGCAATGAGTGTGCAGGTGACAGGTTTACAGGAGAACATGGGATTCAGGCCAGCTACTCAATCTTGCACAAGAAGACTATAGGCTGAGCCCTAGCCATGTTCTTTGTGTGAAGCCTTAGTATAGGTGATTATTATTTCGGGCACTATGAGTGACCCCAATGTATGTAATGTATTGTGCTTTGAATTATTAATTTTGGTTAGGGTAGTTAGTTATGATGTAAAATTGTTTTGGGAGTTAATAACTCCTCTTTCATTTAAATTGTTGATTATGTTTAATGTGTCACTTAATTACAAGGGTTTAGGGTCACATGTGACCCTTGGGTGGTCCCCACACCCTCTACCCTTGTGCCAAAAATGCAAAACCTGAAATTAGGGTATTTTGGGCATTTTAGGGACCCCTTTGTAGCTTGGGAGTCCCCCTAACATAAAAATGAGCCCTTGGACCCTACCTAATGGGTAGGGGGGTTTATTTTCAAGGCTAGAGGGATTTTTCCCTCCCTTTTTACCTCTTATTTAGTCACATCCATGTAAGGGATGTGGATTTGTGTGTTTATCAAAAGTTCCACTAGTTTTGTCTTGCTAACATTTAGGGGAATTTGGGAGAAGAGGGCAAAAAGTTAATTTTACCCTTTCTCTCTTTTTTTTTGGCATCTTTGACCTTGATGAGGGAGAGGGGTGACACATGTCACCTCCTCATTTGTGAGGATGCTTGCTTGCACCTCTTCAAATTCTCATTCATGGGAAAAGAGATGGACTTTTTTTTGGAACTTCTTGCTTTGGATGCTTGTGGATTTTTGAGCTTGGAGATCGGCTTGAATCAAGGTGTGAAGAAATTTGAAGTTGGAGAGATTTTTGGAGAGCTTTCCTTGAGGTAGGCTCATATGTCTTTGTTGTGTTGTTTTTCCTTTTTGATGCTAGTTTGGGTGTTGAAAGTTGTTATTGTTGTATGTAGCTTTTAGTTGTTGTTTGTTTGTTTTACTCCCTCCATCATATGGCATGATGGAGTTTTGGAGTGTGGGGGAAGAGAGAGGGAATTTTCCCTCTCAATCCTCAAGGCTTGATGGACAAGCCTTGTAGGGTCTTATTATTTTCCCCCTCAAATGGTTGAGGTGGGGAAGTTGATTCATTTGGCTTGAATCTCCTTTCCCATTCTTGGTAAGGAAACCCCCTTAGGGTTTGAAAATCCTTCCAAGGAGGACTTGGAGAAAGGGGGAGGAATAAGAAGGGCTTTGATTGAATCAGGAGCAATAAGGAGGATATGGAGATGTGTATTTTGTAAAAATAATTTTGACATATAATTTTGGATAACTTTCTCCTCTCTTCCCCATTTGTGGAGGATGAACATGGGTTCTCCTCCTAATAAATTGGAGTCTTGTGTTGTTGTGAACCATTTTTGTGTGCTTGTATCATTGTTGGTTTACCCTCTATCTTGTGCAAGTTTTGGTAGTTTCCCTCTTTCCCATGGGCTTGGGGGAGGCTAGCATGCATCCCAACCTTGGGAGAGGCATGTGATGATGCCTATGGTTGGGTGGCAAACAAGCTCTCTCTCCTTGTATGTTTTTCTTGAAGACATGAATGTAGGAGCTCAAGTTGATAGTTGGAAATTGTTGAGATTCTTGGTTTTCTCAAATCCTTGTAAAACTTTTCTCGTGTTGTAACCTCTTGAGCATGGCATGAGGAATTAAATTATACACCTTGTAAAATCTCTATATTTTTTTTTGAGATTTACAAGCTCAAAATTTGGAGTCATACTTGAGTTTGTAAACTACCTCTTTACCTTGTAAAGAATAATCTTGTGATCAACCTTCTTGGGTAGATAATCATTGGTGTAAGATGATATATGTGAACTCCAAATCTTAAAAAAGGAAATATTGTATTTTTTGTTTTTTTTAATATGAAAATCTGATATGTAATCTCCTTTTGAAAGAAAGAATATGCATTTGAAAATATGCCTTCATGTTAACATGTATGTACTCTTCATGATGAATATTTTTCCTTTGTTATAAATCTGAAATAATCATACTCCATCTTCTAATGTTGTATTAGAAAATCTTTTGAAGTAAATATTTGATAATATTAAGTTCATTAGGTAACACATAATAAGATTAAAATCGTTTATTCATTTAAAGTTGAAATCTACATTGTTTATCGTTGTGTAAAAAAAAAAACGGGGGGTATAAATCATAGCTTAATCTCTTTATTCCTATAAGAAAATTTTGTAGATTTTTAAGTAAAAGATGGAAGATATATTTTCTGTATATACGTTATATGTAGTATATATAAGTGTGATATATATATATTATATTACATACTATAAAATATATAATATCATATATCTTAGACATATATTATAATATAAAAATCTAATTGTAATATACACTGTTTTTTTAAAAAATTAAAACGTTTTTATAAACAAATTTTATTCAAAACAAAAGAAAAAAAAAGTATATTATATTGGGGGAGGGCCGGCCCCCTCCCCCCAGCCGACTGTCCCAGATGTTTTTTTTTTTTTAAATGTAATGGCGGGGGGGGGGGGGCGAACCCCCCCTGCACCCCTGTAACTGTCGTGGGCGGCGCTGCCCCCACGGACCCCCCCTCTGTATAAACTGCCACCACCGCCCCACTACTCCATCCCTCCCTCCGCCTGGCGCCGTCCTTCCCCCACCCCTGCGCCACTGTTCATGGGGGCGTTGCCCCCACATTCACCCTCCCACCAAAACCTGCCTCTGCACCCCTGCATTTCCATGGGGCACTGCCCCCTGCCGCGCCCCCATCCTACCTCCCTGCTTTCGCCCTTCCCTTCACATGCCTCCTCTCGCCCCTGTCCGCCGCCCGACCTCCCTCAACCTGCGGCTCAAACCCCAAATTCACCCTCACTACAATATATAATAAATAATAAATATAAAGATAGTCATATACATAAATAAAAACATATATATATATATATATATATATATATATATATATATATTCTAAAACAAAGAACAATATAGTGAGGGTATTCAAACAACAAAGGAAAAGAATAAACTCCATAACTCCTCTCCTTCAGCCTGTAAATGTGAACACAAAGAAAAGAAAAGAAGGAAAACAAGAAAACAAGAAGGGAATCAAAATAAAGAAAGAAGGGAAAAGATAAAGAGGATTAGGGCAAAATTTTTAGGGCTTGTTCCAAATCCAATGGCCAAGATGAATTTAATCCTAGGGTTCTTATTAATTCCTCCTTTCTTTTTAGTCATGGGTTTTAATGGGAATTATAGCAAAGGGGAAGGGTGTGATGGGTTAAATAATTTAAGCAGAGGTTGTGGGTAATTTTATCCAAGGGAAGATTAATTATATCTAAAAATGAGTAGATTATTGTTCCCATGACAAATTTCTGATTAAAAGGAAAGAGGCATTTAAGGTGTACAAATTTAAAGGATAAGTAAATAATTAAAATCAAGTTTAGGCTAATAATTCATTTAATTGGGTAAATTAAAATAGTATAAAATTAGTAATTATCAGGAATGGGCATAAAGGATGTATTAGTATTAACTAAACACTTCAAAAAAAAAAAATTACCCTGAAATTTTCAGTCACGTTTGGTGCGTTTTTTTTTGGTGTCCCAGAAGGGGCTCTACACTTGGTGTTTTCTCTTGTC
Source organism: Taxus chinensis (assembly GCA_019776745.2). NCBI lineage: Eukaryota > Viridiplantae > Streptophyta > Pinopsida > Cupressales > Taxaceae > Taxus > Taxus chinensis. The sequence goes on from CM034146.1 coordinate 896,706,761, forward strand.
CAACCTGCTAAGACTCTTGTGGATCTCTGGTTTATTTATCTAGTGCTACATTCTCCTCTGAGTTGTCTCGAGTATAATCCTCCTTAGAAGGTAACTTATGTATCTTTCCTTCTTTGTTGTGCATAGATGGCGTTAGTGGATGCGAGCTCTTATAACTTACTATCGCATGCATCTCCATGAAGTATGGCCTAAAGGTTTCTTCTCCAACCTGCTCAAGTATGGTGAAGGTCCCATACTATAGTGGTTTAATCCTTTCCTGTATTTATTTCTTGAGATGGATCAGCTGAATCCTATCCAAGTGTGTTGCTAATTTAGTCACCATTGTTCCTTGTATTTCCTCTTCTTCTTGCTGCCCCACGGTCAGGTCCAGTGAATCCGTAGCTAGATACGGTGCCTGCGTAGCAGAAGTTTGTTTTGCTCCTTGAATGAGAAGTTATTATGGTGGATTCTTCTGTAAAAACTGACAAGTGCTATCCAAATTCTCCATCCTTTATTCAGAAATATCTGTGCTCTCACACCCATTTTTTTTCTTCCAATGAAAGCAAACAAAACTGACGATTTTCTTGAATAAGTCTTGGTGCCTAGTTGGCACTTACCATAGCTTTCTTGGATTTTCTGTGGTGTTAAAACTGAATCCATCCTTAATACATCTATGTTGGTTCTCCCTCCTTGTGAACATAACATCCCTAGCATACAAGTAAGGACTTTCGAAGACAACATCAAATGCATCAAGTGGAATAATATCAGCCTCTAATACATCTAAGTATTAGGTATTTATCCCAAACTAAAACTTAAAATTCCTTGTAACTTGTATTTCTACACCCTTCCTCACCCATCCCTGTGGGTATGGATGTGGGTACACGTAAGTCTCTAGACCAATTTGTTCTACAACCACATCAGAGATCAAATTTGAATGAGAACTAGAATCTACAAAAGCATTTACCTTAGTCTCCTTGATTTGGATTCTAATTTGAAATAGCTTACTCATATTTTCTTCTTCTACTACCACATACATGTTAGTGGCCATACATCCTAGCCTCTCATTTACATCCGAATCATCCTCAATCTCCACCTCTCTTTCTGTCTTCACAGTGGCACTTGGATTTCTTGGAATCCTTGGTTTGGTGCTTTGGGTGCAATTCTGGATGTAACTTCCAACATGTGGCGTTAGTATGCCAATTTACATCACAATTATTATAGAAATTCTTAAGATCTTTACAAGTATACAAAGCAATAATAGTATGTTTACCTTTCCATTTACCTCTGCTACTTGTTTTCCCTTGTTCTTTGTCTTTTTGTTCTGTTGATCGGTCTCCCTTTAGCTCTATTTCTCCTTGCTTCTTCTCGTCATCAATTTAGTATGCTTGTACACAAGATTCATTGAGATCCCTGGGCTCCATGGAGATTACCTTCCTTCGAAGGTGAGTGTGAAGTCATCCCAAATATTTGGTTAGAATGTCCTCATCCTCCAAGTCCATATTAAGCAACATGGCTTATCTCTGAAATTCCGTAGTGTAGTTTTGCACGCTTTGACCACTGCCCTGTCTAAAGTACTGCCACTTAATCATCATGTTAGTCTTATGGCCAATATGATAGAAGTTAGCTCTAATAAATTCTTTAAAACCTTTCCAAGTACTGATAATAGGACATTTCTTCTTCTCACAAGTTGCTAGAGGGGTTTCCCACCAAACCAGAGCATGACCTTCCATTTTGAGACGTGCAAAGGTGACCCTTTGTGCCTCAGTGACATTATGCACACTAAATTAGAATTCCAACTATGTTAGCCATTTATCCAATAATTCTGCATCTACTTTTCCTTCAAAATTATTTATTTCCACTTCTATTTCAACTTTAAAAGGTGCATGTGTAGATTTTACCTTCTCGCTTACAATTGGCATCTCTTCATGTTTTTCCCATTCTTCCTCTTCGTGAATATTTTCGATACCAAAATTTTCAGCCAGTGCTTGAAACACCGAGTCCATGGAATCCTACTTAACCGAAGCCGTCTTTTGTAGATCTGAAATCTCTTCTTGTTTTCTATGCAATCTATCCATCATGGTCTCTAGCATCTCGACTCTACGGACCAAGTTCTCTTCCTCTATTTGAGATCTAATTCTTTGCTTCCACTTCTTCGTAGAAATATTTGGCTCAAAAGGTAAAACTTATTCACCTTTGGACCTTGTCATTGTCATACAAAACCATAAGAAAGATTTGAATACCACTGTACTGGATATATAATCATCTCTAATACCAAAATGATATGTAAACTTCTACTTTGGAACTCTATGAATCACACAACTATGATGTTATACTTTCAACTTTGGAAAATGATAGATTTTCTTGAAAATTAGAGATTTGTGATTGTTTATCTAGTGCTATAGAAAGAAAATTGCAGAGAAGGAAATAATTCAAACTTCAACCCCAACAATTTTATCCTGGAAACCTCCAATGGAGGAAAACTAGTCGGGAATGGAAACTGCTCTTTCTTCCCACTTTTGTTGGTCTAATATAGACAATTACAGATTACAATAAGTATGAAAAGAAGTAACAATGTAAACCTACTCTCTAATTACTTGTTTTCTTTGTTTCTACACCTTGCTCCTATAATTCCATTCCAGCACTGAAGATCTTGCTCACTACTCTCATTAAACTCTGTTTCTTGATATCTCTAGATCTTCGAATGCCCACTCTCTTGCTCCCTTCATACATTTATAGACCTTCCCATGTCCTCATGTGCACTAGAGGCTATGAAAGGGCATGAAAGGGGAAGAGACACAACTGGGTGCTTCAAGTTTGCATACATTTATGTTCCATTCTTATTTTTTGTTCGAAAGTGTCAGGACCACCTCCCTGACTAGACTAGTGGTCTTAGGACCACTTCCCTAGATGGGAGGCAGTTTCAGGACCACCGCCTTGTGGGTGGTAGTTCTGAAAATTCCGCTCTACACAGAGCAATAGTTCCTTCCAGAACCTCAGTTTACCTCATTTTTCTCACTTTTCTTGTTTCTCCTTCTTGGTGTTGATGAAACTGATGAAGTGGTGTATTTTATGGATCCCTATGGATCATCTAGTTTACAAAATTCTATCTTGTAGGAAGCCCTCTTCAGTTTACATTTTTTTTCTTTAGGAACAATTTTATGCATGGAAATTACAAAGGATATATTTTGGAGAGCCCCATGAGGCTCTGGATGGGAATTTTTTTTTGAAGTTTATCAAGGGAGCACTCCAGAAATATATAATTTATTATGTGAATTCTACCTTCACAACATGTTGGTTTCTAATGTCCCTAATTTCTTTATCAATTTGTCTATAGGGGAGTTCCAATTGAAATCTTTTCAATCATTGGTTAGAAACCATATCATGTGGGGTAAAAAAAATCCTTGCATTGCGAACTATTGGTTTCTATATTAGGCCTACCCACCATAATGATGTCTCCATGAAAAAGGATTTTAGGTCCCTATATTATCAAGATGGAATTGGAACTAATACTTCAGAAATATTAACCAAATGTGTTCAGGACTTTTAGATTTATTGTAAACAAAAATTTGGTGAATCTCTGACAGCTTGTGATAAGAGGTGGGATACTCTAAGTTTTCCATTGAAAAGATAGGAAGTCATTTGCCCTCAAAACCTCAGTTAGAGTATGAGAAGAGGTGCAATTATAGAAATCATTCATCAATTGACAGAAAATGGAGAAACAAAATATAGTAAAGAATGGGTTAGCATGTAAGTCTTCCTGTTGTCCTCAGTCCCATGACCACTTGGTAGAATAATGTTTCCCAATCTCATGACAGTTTCAAAGCATGGGAAGATGTTATCTTGGAAACTCAGGGGTGCAAAAAAACAAAGAAGCAATATGCAGAACAATTTGAGGAGTATGACATGTCCAAACAACTTGAGCAAAGATAAGTTCACAGATAGTTTACATGAGGACATGAAAAATTTAAAGTGTAGGGGAAATGATGAGTGCATAAATTGACTTATTATATCATCCCTATAGCTATAGATTTTTCTCGTAAATATGTTAATTATTGCATGGTGGGTGTTCTTGATAGTTGTATCCAAAGTAAGATTGATGCATTTCTCTTTATCTTGTCTCATGTGAACTAATGATCATACAAATTCCCACTAACTTCCTTTTTGAGTGATATGATGACATGTGCAGGTTGATAAAGTGCATTTTCTACCAATTTTGATTAAGTCATAGTCAAAGAGATTAATTCCTTTGCCACTATACCATTCTGAAGTATTTTCTCATAACAACCTACAAACAAGGACCCTACTTTTAGTTATATTATAGGATGTCATTGAGACTTCATGAGGTTGTTATTAGTTAAATATGTTTCCTATAATTATGGCACGTTCTATAACTGATTATTTCAATAAGACACCTCTTTGAAACTATTTCATAGTTAATAGTTTTCAATACAGTTTTATATATTAGTTGATAGTTATTTTCAATCCTATGATGGAGTGTGTTTTGAACTCATTTGAATCAACATAATCTATACTATTTTGAGTATCTATTGGTGTTAAGTACCTCAATCCCGAAGGAGAGCAAGAGCCCACTTAACTGAGGAGATTGGAGGATTGGTCTTTTATGCATAATATTTATTCATGATAATTTAAAGTTTCAGGATCTTGATTCGAATGATTATTTGAATGCAGTCTTATATTTCCATGATTTAGTATATTTCCTAACTTCCATTTATTTTGTGTGAGAATTTAAATTTAGTTGAGAATTTCCTTTTGAAAGCATTTTATTGCAGCAACATTGTTTCAGTAGATTAGATGCATTTTCTGAAATCTTTCTTTCATTTTAGTATCTTAGAACTATATTTAATTTCTGTAGTGTAGAGAGAAACAAGAGAACACTACCAACTAAAACCCCCCAAAAGAGAGGACCACCATAGAACTGAGTGGCATATTCCTTCACTATATATAGCCTAGGAAACAACCCTGGTTCATAATGACATCAATGTTTAAACAAGTTGATTAAATGATTGGAAGTTACAATGACCCATCACCTTGGTTTCATAGTGTTTGATTATTATTTTCAGATTATGATGGAGAATTTATTTTAAATAATCTGAATGTTGTATGGATGTGTTTTATATTTTATCTAATGCGTTAGTATTAATGTGGGCCCATTTTCCTTTTGTCTCATACCTCATACTTTAAAAAGACATATTTAGTAAAATTTATTTACCTGAGTCCTTTCACTTATATTTAATAAAGTATTATGAAGTCTCACTTTATAAGAAGGTAATAGTTTATTATTTGGAGCCAAACCGGTTACAAATGATTTCACAGATGGGAATATTATAAAAGGACTTGGAGGATTCAATTTTGATGATGAGAAATCAGGTATTGTAGCAATTTTTGAAGCTTATTTTATAAGGAATATTTCTATGCATATGGTTTTATGAGATAAGTGATCTTACAAGTGTTATGATGACATTGTTTTGAAGTTTGAGTATGAATTTTTGATACAACAGGTGTATCTAATTTTAATATTATTTTACTAATTATTTGATTTATTATTCCATATATCATTTAAGATGATTGTAGATTTTTATCCGTCATATCCAGACCAGGACTTGAATGATATCTTCATTTCAATCTTGAGATAAAATTAACAACCATGTTGGATTTGATTTGAATAATGACTCTTGTTCAACGTTGTTATAATGATCATTGTACATTTCATAAATATAAATCTATTTCTCTTGTAGATGTTTATCTTCATTTTCATCTAGAAAATTGTGTAAATATGTTATATTTGTGAATATTGTGTGTATGTTTATTTATTTATTTATTTTGTTCTATTTTGTCTTCAAGATAATTATCCACTTGGGAAATAAATGAAAAATATGAGATCATAAAATCATCACTTATAATTTTCACCTTTCAAAAGGTTGTCTAATTTATAGGCTTCACTTTGTCCGATAAAGGTTGATAATAATTTCTTATGAAAGAAATCAATATCGTCAATAAGTGATTTATCATTTTATATGAAATATGACAAAAAATTCTTGATATATTTAAATGATCTCGTTATCATATATGAATTAATAATTTGTGGTCTTTTCGTGTTCTTTTATTTCTTTTTTGTTTGCTTGTATATCCCCTTTGATTTTAAGAGATAGAAAAACTATCATATTCTTAGGTTGGTCCATGATTAACCTATACTTAAACTACCCACTATTATGAAATTCTTAAGTATCATCACATTTAATCTGGTCTGATTCCATCTTGACCTTTTACATTAGGTGAAAGGGTTGATTAGTTTTTGGTATACTTTTTATCGACAACATATTATTATAGGAGATTTATCTAGGACTTTAGAAAAATAACCTCTCCACCGTTTACAATTTTAATTAAGGATTATGAATTCTAGTGGACAAAAACATGTTAATAATCTTTTGACATCATAAAAAAGAAACTAACTAATACTCCAATTATTAGGGGACCAAATTGGAATTTTCCCTTTCCTATCCAAATGAATTCTTCAAATGAGGTAGTTGGGAATATTTTGGGTCAACAAGAAGAGGGAGAGGAAATGAATGAAATTTATTACATCAGTAAAAATATCTCCCCAGCTGAAAGGAAATATACTACAAAAAACAAAATAATTTCTTGCAATTATATATGCAATCAACAAATTTCACCACTACTTCACAATGTATGAAGTAATCATTCATACATACCATTTTGGCATTAGTTATTTAATGAAAAAAAACTTGGTTTAAGGAAGAATTATTAGATTCCTGTTATTTTTGTAAGAATTCAATATTAAAATTGTTGATAAACCTGGTAAAGAAAATGTAGTATCTTATTTTATTTCAATAATAACTACTTCAGGTACAAATGAACAAGTGAATGATAATTTCTTAGATGATAACTTATTTTTTCTTTCCACCAGCTCTCCTTGGTTTGTTGATATGGATAATTATTTTGCCACAAGGAATTTCCCTTCTTTTCTTACACCTAAGAAAATAAAATAGTTAATCAAGAAGAGTGTAATGTATAAATGGTTTGATGGGATGATTTTTAAATGTGGACATGATTACATTTTTAAATGTGGACATGATTATGTCTTACGTAGGTGTGTAACTGAAGAGGAAATCTTTGATATATTTAGATAATTCCATGATGAACCAGTTGGAGGGCATTATTCACTCAAAAGAACAATTCATCAGGTTATAGGATCTGGATATTACTGGCCTTAAATACACAAGGATGTCAAGAAATATGTGTAAAAATGTGATTAGTGCCAACATATGGGGAAACCAACATTCTCAAATGATATGCCTCTTCAACCCCAAATAGTTCTATAATCATTTGAGAAGTAAGGATTAGATTTCATAGGACCAATTGATCCACCTTTTCAAGGGAAGGAATATATCTTAGTATGCACATATTATGTAGCAAAATGAGGTGAAGTAAAAACTCTCCAATATGGTAGAGATGAAAAGGTGGCAGATTTCTTGTATGATGATATTTTTTAGAGATTTGGAGTACTAAGGTAAATTGTCTCAGATTAAGGAACTCAATTCATGTCAAATGTGATTAGTGATTTTTTGGAAACATATAAACTGAGGCATAATAATTCATCCCCTTACCACTCTCACTCTAATGGTCAAGTTGAGGTTACCAATAGGGAACTAGAAAACATCTTGACCAAACCAATGGATGTTTCAAGAAAGAATTGGGTGTAAAAGTTTCCAAAAGTGGTATGGGATTATAATAAAACTTGCAAAAAAACTACATGATTAACTCCATATGAGTTATTTTATGTGAAGAAAATCTTTCCCATAATATATGAGATTTAGACATTAAAAATAGTTGATGAAGTTAGGATTAAATTATCAAAGGAACAAAAATCAAGAATTTCCTAGTTGAACAAGTTGAATGAGATGAGACTAGAAGAATTGCATCAAACTGAGCTAGTCCAACATCAGAGGAATTTGTGGCATGAACGACACATCAAATAGAAGAAGTTTCAAAGAGGGTATTAGGATTTGATATTTGACTCAAAATACAAGGCTTTTTAGGGAGAGTTACAAACCAGATGGATGGGCCCAAATGAAATAGAAGAAGTCTACAATAATGGTATTATCCATCTTGTTCCAATTGATGGTGAAAGGAGGTTGATGCTGGTTAATTGTCATAGACTACGTTTATACCAGAAACCAACATCATGAGAATAATTAAAAAAATATGTTGTAAGCCAATTCAACTTTAAATTGATTGGATGATGTCTCTTTGTCCAAGTTAATCCAAATTTAAATTCTTTCTCTACAAATGTTAATAAAAATGGTATGGTTGAAAAATATAAATGGCAACCATCTTCCTATGAAGGGGTAGTTGAAAACCAAAAATGGCAACCATTCCTTCTAAAAAAAAAAATATTGTTGAAATAAAACAAAGGTGGATGAAAAATAGAGATGGTGGTCACCTCAAAATCATGCCATGTAAAATTATACCATGATAATAAACATAACCTCTAATATTGGTGGAATGTATGACAAGTGATAAGTGACAAGGTATGTGCCAACACTCCTTTTCAAGTTACCAAATATTTTAATTATGATATTTTTAACTATTATATGATTCAAGGTGATGTTCGCATGTTTCCTATAACCTCTTACACACTTCCCATGCTTTCCAATTACTACTCACACATTCCCATAAATTATGCATTCCCTTCATAATTGTAGCAAGGTATTTACCTCCATATCAAATCCAGGTCAACTCAACTACTTTCCCCTGCCACTTTAACCTCTGTAATTGTACGAACTACCTCCATTCCTATGCCTTTAGATCCTCCATTCATGTTCTATTATCACCTTCATTCTTGTACCCTTAGCACTTCCATTCCTATGTCATTGTCACTTCTATTCCTATTCTAGAATAGGTGTCAGGGTTTGTCATGAACCAACAAAATATATGGATTTATTAGCAGACACCGTGTTCGTTTATATTTTTGAAAAGGTGGGATGGATGGAATGTATGATCATGTATGGGGAATTCAATCTAGCAATGGTAGAGGAATTTTCTAGAAATCTCAGGGATGAACATTCACGAGTAAAAGGTATAAAAAAATCGTTCAACGCCTCAACTATTAGTAAAATTTTTGGCATTCCTCAGAAAGTGCAATTAGTAAATTTTAGAGCTTTATACTATGAGATAATAAAGATATTTTCTATGGGAAAAAGGGATAAATTAGAATTGGTTTTAGATAATGTTTGAAAAAAAAAGTATAACAAGATCCAATTTTCCAGAACCATGGAGCTCTGTGGAAAATGGGTTATAAAATATTTCACCTATGAAGGTCAATATGAAATTATTCTTGGACCTATAGTGAGAATCCTTATACACTTGCACCAAGGAGAGGCCAGGGAACAAATTCTTTTTTACCTTCCCCATTTATTTCATGACTATGTTTCCTCCTCCATAGAAAACTTATTTTGGGGGACTAAATATTTGAAGTTTCAGGGATTGATTCATATAATTTGTAAACACCACTTCATTAAAAAATGTAATGTGATGAATAAATGTCTTGAGTTCCAGAATAAATATGCTCTGGAAGATGAAATATGGCCCAAACAAAAAACCCATAAACATAACCTATGATTAAGGAAAGACCTAAAACAAATTTAAGGTCCTCCTAGACAAGTGTTGAGAATCAAGTTGAGGATGTCCCCTCAATGGAATAATAAGAAGCAACAACCACAATTAGGGAACTGAACCCCACACCTCAGGATTCCCCATATGCATCTTCACCTCCTCTAAACCTTGTTTTGGAAGAATGGATTATTGAGTCAATGTCCATTGTTGAAGACCCCCAGTTGAAATTTCTTATGATTGAAGGTAAGACTAGGTTATCTTATTATGAAGAATCCCTTACCCCTCAGGTTTTAGCCCTATCTTAAATTGAATTTTTTCTACAGTATGTAAAGGACATGCTACAAAATTTGTAACTTGACCTTAAACAAAAAATATGCATATATCTCCCAATTGATAATGGAGAAATACTTGAAAATTCAACAACTTCAACAGGAATTAGAAGGTAAAGATTAAATAATTCATGAAACTCAACACAAAACTGAAAATTTTACTACTTAACTTTTAGCTTTAAAGGTTGAGAAAGAGGAAAAATAGATCATAAGCACCATAGAGAAAACATCTCAAACAGATTTTTTGTTTCCCCAAATTGTGGTATTGAAAGGAATGGTCAAATGTATGAATCACTGCTATGAGTTAAGGAAAGTGGAGGATAAAAATAAAATATTGAAGGAAGATAAAAATTTCTTGAAAGATAATATGCACTAATATTCCATTTATATGAGAAAACACTTTATTTTAGGTCACCTTTAGACTTTTATGCCCTATTTTTGAAGGAGCATTTTTACAAATGGAAAAGTTCTAGGGTTTTATCCAATGAATCCTTAGAATTTGAAACTGATAGGTAGTTCATGGTCATATATGCAACATTACATACAACAAGGAGGAATTAGTTATGTGAATGTTTTGTCCACAAATTTGTATTTCCTAAACTAGTAGAGATCCCAATAAATATGTGTGTAGGAGAGGTGTAATTATGGTCATTTATCTCCACACTCTAGCATCAAAAAATTTGGACGGACCATAGAGGGGATTATAAAAGAGAGGAGATCAATTTAGGCCTCCTAATGAGATATGATGTTCTAGTCCATGAAATATTCTTATGATGTTATGAGGCTCAGATACACTATCTTCAACTAATATACCGATATAAACAAATTATTTCTACATGTGCAGAAATTTCAAAGCATATGTTTTGCCAAATATCAATGTGCCATTCTTTTCCTATCGATAGAGGTGAGACTTTCTCACATAAATTTATAAGGAGGTAATGTCTCCTACTAACCTTTGGTGGTCATTGAGAAGGGATAAAGAAATTTGTATAATTATGTTGGGCATGCATTTGGATTGGGTAGGCATGCGGTTTAGACCACCATTGATATTGGATCCAGTCCCAAGGTGGAATAATGATCAAGATCAGCCATCTACAAGATATGAAAAATGGATAAAAACAATGATCAAGTTTTGTGGCTACAACAACCTAGAAGTAGAAACGTGGACTACATTTACTAATGAGTATAATTGTACTAAGATTGTAAAATCCTTAAATAACAATGGCTAAATCTATAGCACATGAACTTGCTAATCTATAAGTCTGGGGGAGTAATGAGCCTATTGAATTCCCATTCGAAACCCCAATTTTGCTATTATCACCTTCTATTAAACTAATACTAACATTATTATAAATAATACTTTTTTGTACTTAAAAATAAAGTTTTGTGCATAAATCTTGGTTATCTTTCATATTTAATATGCTTCATTGGGTTAAATGATATAAATTTGTTTTTGAGCTAATAAGTGTGAATGAAAGAGATTTTCATAATCTTAATGCAGGACTCACATAATATTAGTGTAGGAATCACATAAACCTCACATAGGACTCACACGGCCTAAGACATGACTCACATGGCCTGCACAAGACTCACACAATGGAGTGTAGAACTTATGGAGCATGGAATTTGTAGACACCCCAATTTTTCACCCTTGCTCAATCAATTAATTTTCCCACTCCATTTCCCACAAAAGTCCACATTGAATTAATCAATGTTAGTTGATGAATTAATCATTATCATTTCCTAATTAAACCTAATCTTCCTCACATGTCATTATTCTCCATGTCTCACTTGCAAATTAAAAATTAAAGTTTAATCCTCACCCACTCTCCATGTTCCCCACTCACTAAATCATATTTCATTTTTTAAATTACGATTAATTAAAATCTTCAAATTAATCTATTTTTTTAGGCTATAAATAGAGCCTTACCCCCCTCTTTCAACATAAGTGAAAATCCTATCATATATATTTCATCATTTCTACATAGAGCATCCCCATCCATCTTATCCTAATCCCCACATAAGCCTTACTTCATCCATTCCTAAATCCTTCATCCTCTCTTGTTAGGTGTAAAGTTGTGATGTCAACTGTCTATGCAATGAAGCCATCTTGTGTTGGATAAGGCACCAGCTTCCAATCAATCGGGGAACATACAAGTCATATCTTGATCTAGGGTTCTCGAAGGATACATGAAGGAGAAGGTATACAGTTAGGTTACTTTACTTTCTTGTTATTAATGATTTCTATTGTGTACCTTCAGACACACCATACTTTTCCCCTCTTTGGAAGGGTACTATGAAAGTAGTGTCGTTTCAAAGAAATTATATGGAATGGATGAATATGCCCTAGGTCGTAGTATTTAGGTTTTTGAAAATATTCTTCTTAATGAAGGTTTTCCTTCAATAAGAAGTTATTGGAGGAAAAAACGTGAAAGTATTCTCTAAGAAACAAAATAGAACAAACTCTTGCTTGTGAAAATAGAAGATGGTGGATGATGAATGATATTTTATCTTCTAAGACAAAAATACCATGGGAAGATGTGATTAGGTGTGGATATGATGATGCCCCCTTGAGAGAGATGACGAGAATGGAAGAGATGAAAAATATCTCAAAAAGAGGAGAGGTCAACGCTTTAGAGATGAGGATAAAAATTGGATGTAATGGAATGGAGTAGTAGTGGTACGAAAATAGGGAAATAATTTAATCATCCTTGAATGTTAAGTGTGATGATGTGTTGAAGGAATTAACAAGTGAGAATGGAAAGATTAAAAAAGAGTGGACATGAGTAGTGGTTTATTATCAGTAGGTAAATAATGGAAAAAATAGAAATTAAAGGTGATGATTGAAGGGGGCAGGGATATGGAACATACCTTTTGGAGATGTAGGAAGATGAAAGGATAGAAAATAAAGAAGTAAGGAAATGAGTAGGAAGGATAAGAAAAGGGTGATGAGGAATGAGGTGAGTAGAGGGGTATGAGAGTCATAGTGGTTGTCTTGAATAAGATGAAGGGAATGGATTAGAAATGAGCATGGGAGAAAATGAGGGAATGAAATGGATGTCAGGATGAAGAGTAAGAGAGAAGGATACTAGGGGAAGAAAGGAAATTAGGAAGTAAGAAAGAGGCAGGAAAATGAGATAGAAGATGACATGACAGATAAATGAAGGGGATTATAAGAGACAAATAAAAACAAGAAAAGATGATATAAGTGCAATAGAGATGAAAGCAATGAAGAGGAGGAAAAAGTAGATGATAGAAGATGACAAAGTAAAAAAAAGAAAAAATGATAGAGGCAAGGGAAGGAGGATGAAAGGGTTGTATAGAGGTGTGAAGAAGAGATGAGGGGGAAAGCATAAAAAGGAAGAGAGATATGTGTTAGAACATAATATCAAGTGCATATAAGCTTTAGGTTATAATTGAATAATTTAGAATATATTTTATATTCTTAATTATTTAATATAAAATTTAGGTTATGTTTAATTGGTTATCTATTAGCTAATCTATTAAATCAAGGTATTGTTTAATCATACCTCATCACTTAATTTTCTCATGACCCATGAGGTCATTTAAATATGATTGCGAGTCATATTGTTTTTCAATTAGGTGAAATTGATCAGAGAGAAGTGAGGTTAAGGAGATTTATTACTAGACTACAAAGTTTCTCAAATAATGGAAATTCTCTTTCTGTGGGTTTTTCCCCCTCAGGGGTGTGTTCATGTTTTTTTACTTTGTTATGTATTTATTTATGCATTCCATTAATGTTAGCTAAATGTTAATTTAATATGGTTAATTAATTTATCCCTCAGATTCTGACATAATACCAAGGCATGTGTACTTTAATCTTATTTTAATTAACCTATGGGATGTGTGGTTTGGGTGGTTGCATGGTTAGTTTGTTGGAAAAATTAATTTAAAACCCTCCCTTCCCTTCGGGACATAGAATTGTTACAAAGGGTGTGCACAAGTGAAGGGTCTTTGGAAATTATTTACCTGCGCGTGAAATATCAAAGTGGAAGAATTACGAGGACTTACAAAACAAAGCTAAGGGTTAAAAATTTATTTGAAATATTTTCCTATACTTCTATAGTTTCAAAAGTGCAGGTTGAAATTTTTCGAAGGTAAATTCAAGTGTAAAATGAAGGGAAGAGACAAAATCCATGTGAAAAGGGTTACATTTGATGTTTGAAAAACTACAATACTATAGTTTATATTTTATAAACTATATATATATATTATATATATATATATATATGATATGTTTTCACCATGGCCTTGTAGACACCTATAGTTTGACCAATACACTATTATGTCTAATGGTGCACTAACGCTTCTTCCCCTTGTAAATTGATGGCACATCGTTAGTTAGACCTATCTAACTCCCCTCTCACGACACCTTTTTGGTCGTTCTTCCTCTTATAAACCACTTAAATAGGCTGTTATAGCCTCATTATAACTACATTAGCTTCTCATTCCCTTCTAGCTTGCTTCTATTAGCACCCTAGAATATCAATCCACTTCGTTGGATTGATTAAACCCTTCCAGAACCCTAATTACTCTCTAAGAGAGATTAATTAGTCTAACCTAGGTTAAATACCCTAAACATAGTCAAATCACACTTTGACTTGCTAAAAGTACTTTTTGGACTTTATCCTTTGTCCCACATGCACCCAAATCTCCCATTCTTCCAAACCAAAAACTATAAATAGGGCTATACCCCCTCCCTCATTTCCTAAGAATTCTCTCTTCTTCCTAGCATAGATTATAGCAATTTGTTTAGGCTTTAGATTGCATTTCATCTTTCTTCCATTGAGCTAAAAGCATTTGATTTTGTATTTCATAGCATTAACATGGAGTAAAAGGGAAGATCCATTGGCCTTGAAGCCATTAATGGGGAGATCTCTTTCTCTTAAACACATAACTGAATGCTTAGATCCTCTTAGGTTCATTATTTCAAGCTTTCAAAGAATAGAGGTTAACTTCATTTGTTTAGTTTGCATGTTTATTTCAAATTAATGTATGCAAAGAAGAAAACCTTGCTCATTTCTTATTACATGGTCCATTGATCAGATTCTTAAAAGCCTTTGGGGTTTCTTTAGAGATTCTTACCCCAAATCCATGACTTTTACAACTTTTCATTGAACACATTTGGCACGCCCGGTGGGACACTTATGTCCATCCTCCATTAATGGAGGTCTTTTAGGTTTTTCAAAGTTCATTTTCAAGTTTTTGGGGTCAAATCACTTGTTAATTTCCTCGTTTTTGTTTCTAACCCTATATAAATGATCTTCATTTACATGTATTTTGTGGGTTTGATATAGAAATAGGACACTTTGACTAACAACTAACCTTTTTGCTCTTGAAATTTTGAAAATTCGTGTTTTTTGTAGGTTTTTCACAGGGTGCGCATAGGTGTAAAACAAGGGGCATGTACACGTTGAAACCCTAGCGTACCCGTCAAATCAGGTGCGTACCTATCAGGAGGACTTCATTATTTACACATTTTCTCTCTACAGAGATGCGCACACATCTCTCCGTAATCTGGGACATGTATCCACCTCTCTGGCCACACATGCGTAAATGGTCTGACTATACATTTTTTTTACAAATTCCTATTTCAGGCTTGGGCACGTACACATCGGAACCTAAGCATTCATGTCAATAAGGGTGCATCTCTGTCATGTTGCGAGCATCTATGTTTTACTGCATTAGGTTTTATTAATTTTTAACTGCAGGTGTACTTGTTAAGTAGGGTGCATATGTGTCAGTTTGGAAGTGATGGTGTCAGTATAGGTGCACAGGTGTCTGTATTAAAATTGGAAATTTTTACAGTTTGCAAAATATTTTCTTCTGATCCATTATTGTAGGTTTTTAGAACTAACAATTCAAAAAACAATGGTTTTTTCTTAAAAATTTTAGTTTGCATAGTTAAAGTGTTTTGTTCTTGGCTTAAAATTAGCTTTGTAGAAGTGTGTATGCTCTCTCCTTGCATTTCTTCAAAGGTGATCTTGGAGATCAAAAACACTTATACAAAACTCATATAAATTGTTCAAAAAACACTTGTTTTATAAAGGATGAAGTAAAACTTTCATGTGATTTCAGTAGGATTTTTCACGTTGCGTATGCTCTTCCTTCGCACCTTTTTGGAAATCTTAGGAATCAAAAGCAAAGTGTAAAACTCTCTTTCTTGACATCAACCTATGAGCTAGAAAATTACTAAAAAACTTGTTGTCTACAGGACCTATCGCTTGTCAAAGAAAGGTGTCAAAAACAAAACATAAACCTTGCTAATACACATGTTTCTTGTAGGTTGCCAAATGGTGTGTGCTACTTAAAACCACATTAAGTTAAGCAAGATAAAAAACACACCATATTCAAAACATTGTATTGCAGGTTTCGGAAAAGGGTATGTCCCTATCCGCTCAATTGGAACATAACCCCTTTGGCATAATGCCTTAAGATACAACAATGGGGGTGGTTCCAAGAACCCTAAAGTAATCCACCGCTGAGTAACCTCGTGGATGAAATAGGGAAGCACTCCACTTACCCACTTGACTAGTATGCCTTGTGAGATAGAGTTACCGGTTGTCTATATAGCGACCCCAGGGAGAGCACACATGGACACACTAGTTGCCCTTTATGCTCGAAGGGGGTAAAGTAAACCCGAGATACTCCCAAACTAGTCATTGTAACTTTTTGGGTAAATCACGCTTGCTTAAGACAACTTTGTAGCACCTAATTGAGAGAACTTATTAAGGAGGCAATTCTATCTTGGAGCCCACTTTACTAGTCCATTGTTGCGTTAAGCCATTACAAAGTGACAAATCATCTAGAATCTAAACCTTGTTTGTCGAATAAGGCAAAGAACCCTTGTGAGTTTTATCTGAGTGTATTTCATCATGAAACTAAACTACGTCCCACCTTTAATTATTTTTATTCTTGTCTTTGGATGAGGTGAAGCTCTGCCTAGGTGGCTCTTAGTTTATTTCCATCTTTTGATCAATACCCTTGCATTCTCACCGCCCATTGTTTTGGGTGAGAAAGGTGCATAAATTGTGTGCTTTTATCAGAGATAGTGCTTATCACTTTTTTGTCTGTTTACGCCCATCCATGTTTGCGGTTGGGTTGTTAAACATCTAAAGTATGCAGGTACACTTTTCATATCTTTGATAAAAGTCCTTCCATCTTGATTTAAAGATCATCTTCACTGCCATGGGCATGGTTCATATTTTGTCTCTTCTAGAGTTGATAGTTTTGTTTGCATCCTAGACACACAATCTCGGTACTTACATTGTATCCTCACTTTGTGAGAAGATGGTATAAGTCCCCTTATTGTGCGGTTACGCTGCTCACCATTAAAAACTCCTTGTTATACTTATCACTTAGTTTAAGTTTCGACGTCATCTGAGTCTTCTTGAAAAGTGTCGATAACGCCTTATATATCATAATAAAGTTGTCATGGTACTAACACCTTGCTTGCTTGGTTAATGTATCATGGTGACGTTATTACGCTCTATCTATTCGTGACTTCCATTTTTTAGAAGGTTTGGCTTTCATCGACATTCAAACTAGTTTTATGTATACCTTGTCGAGGGACTGCGACAACATCACGTCAGTGCTTAGACCCTTGTTGGGGTTCTAACTTGACCTACATATTGATACATCATTATCACTATCTATTTTTAGGGCATAGGACTTGGTAACAACAAATTGAGTGATCATTACATTTAGGTGTGCATATGAGTGTTCCTTGATAAAAACGACTGCATAACACTGTACATCTAGGATACACTGTAGTATAGTTCCAACATCACCTTGAATGGCTTACAGAAAACCATACACTTAGGGGTTACGATAGCTACATACAAACGTCTACTAGTAATTCCTAAAATCATAAAAATGGCAGCCAAATCAAATGAGCATGATATAGGAGAAAACCCTTTCGACACCTTCCCATTTAGTGGTCACAATTTAGGACCAATCTTTTCTCAAATCAAAGATATGGAGATGTTAATTGATCATAGTGGAGAAGAGTCAGACTCTTCCTAGAGAACAACAAAGGTTAGACCTAAATAAATTTGATGAACTCCTATATTATAATAAAGATCAAGTACTCGCAAGAGTATTAGCATTAGGAGCTAAACTTCCACATGAGCGTGAAGAAGAAATAAAGGTCATTAACCCTAACGTAGGAGAGTGAAGATTCATCTTAGACACAGATAATCCTTTTGATGTGGGATACACTTCCACTTCTAGGCAACATAAGGCTGCTGTCGAAGGTGAACCATCACGAAAACCTCACTATAAAGCTTCACGTAAAGTGAAAAATGAGCGAAAAGCTTCTCCTCCTCTGAAATTTGATGAAGAAGAGGACCCCCTGACTTGAGGAGGAGATCCTCCAAAAATAGATCTTGAAGTTGAGTCAAAAACTAGAAAACCTAGGCTCTTCAAGAAGAAACATATACAAAGGACAAAGACAAAAACAAACCTAACGAGTTTTGATTTGATCCACATACAAACTATACCTTCAAGGCAACGTCAGGCTCAAAGGCCAATGTCACCTACTAAAGAGCAACTCATTCAACAGGAATTGAAATCTATGAAAGATACGCTTACTACACTACAACAGGGAAATGTAGGCCAAAATAGGAAATATTCATATGAAGAACTATGTCCTTACCCCTTTGATAAGGACATGTTACAACAACCTTTCCCAAAAGGTTTTTACCATTCCCAAGTTTGATAAATATAAGTGCAAAAGTGATCCTCGTGATCATATAAAAGACTTTTACATGGCTTGCCAAGAGGTCGAGTATAGCGATAATTTCTTGATATGACTCTTTCCTCGCAGCCTTGGAGTAGTAGGATTGGAATGGTTCTATAGCATACCCAAGGGATCCATTACAACGTGGCCCACATTGGCAGAGAAATTTGTAAGGCATTACTCCTATAATATGGAGAGTGACATCACAATGAATGATCTATGTAACACAAAACAAAAAACCCAATGAGACATTTGCAGGATTTTTACAATGATGGCATGGGTTAGCTAGTTACTTTCCTTGTACCTTACCAGAAAAATAGTTAGTGAGCATATGTGTTCCTAACTTAAATCTAGAAATAGCCTTTTACTTGTAAATGCATTGTGGCTCAAACTTTGAAGAAGTCATAGAGAAAGGTAGTCAAATTGAGAAAGCCCTCATTACCAAAGGAATGCTTAAACCTGTCACTAAAAACAAACATGAAACCAAATCCACAAACAAACCTAAATTCTTCAATAAGAATAAACATGTTGTTGGTGATGGCATTACAGACTCCAAGAGATTCCAAGCCTTATAGACAGGCCCAATCTTAAAGCTTTTGCAAGGACCTCATCCTAAAGCACCTACAAAACGTACGTTCACATCCTTAACAGAATCCTTATCTACTGTCCTAAAATAATTAGATGACGCAAAAATGGTAGAACATCCAACTACAACAGTACCATATTCTGGAAGATGCTCCAAAACCGGTTTGGTTCAAAGATCATGAATATTGTGACTTCCATCGTGTTAAAGGACACAAAATGGATAGATGTTTACGATTGCACCATTATATCTAAGACCTCATAGAGGAAGGGAAGATTGCTGTGGATTCTCTCCCCAAGACCGGTAAAATTTCAAATGAAAAAATGGGTATTTACAAGGAACCTTTTCCTAACCATGCATATAAAAAGAAAAGAAAACCAGATCAAGGGTAAACCTCCAATGACTATAAGACTGCTTCCTATGTCTACCCTACAAATGATAGTCCTTATGATTCCCTCATTGGATGTATTAGCTCATATAATGAACATATTTACACCATTCAGATTTTAGAAAAGAGTTGCGCAATCAAGACAAGACATGCCCACTTAGTCATACCAGATCCTGTGCCTATCCCTCAGGAAGGTCAGTATAATTTAATAGAGCAGTTAGAGAAAAAAACTGCTAGGATATCTATTCTCGATCTCCTCAAGATCTCTAATGCCCGTAAGAACATGCTGTACAAAACATTTGTAGAATTTAGGGGTTTCCATAGAGGTAGACCCCACTAACCTTCAAGCCATGATTGCATGCTTAGACACCAACAATCATATTACTTTTGATCATATTGCAATCCCACATAACAACCCAAAACATAACTTACCATTGTATCTCGAAGTGGTGGTTACCCATTGCAAAATCAAAAGAGTACTTGTAGATGGGGGATCTGGTCTAAATATTTACACTTTGAAGCTGGTTAAAGTAACTAGGCCATTCAGAAACAGAGTTGGGAGCTAAGACTATCACAATCACAACATATGATAATGAAGAAAGAGAGTCAGCAGGGACTATAGTGGTTCCCATGGAGGTAGGACCAACATGTCATGACACAACGTTCCATGTCCTTGACTTGGACCTTCCATACAACATGCTCTTGGGATGCTCATGGATCCATGCCATGCAAGCTATTCCATCAGCTTTTCATTAGTGCATCAAGTTATGTCATGAAGGGCAGGTGGTTACCATTTTGGGTGACTTGGAACCATTCACACATTGTAGGGCATTGCATAGTTTTTCTCGTGCAGCTTATGAATGTCCTTTTGCGGATGTTTGTTGTCCCTCTACAAACTGGAGGCTATAAAAAAATGAATAGATTCAGAGTCCCTCATGCCTTTCAATCAATATTTTCCCTCATTGGTCAACCCATTTGCCTCATGGGAGGAAACATTAGCGAAATATGGCCTAGATAAGCCATTCACTCTTGAGCAGGCTCTATTGATATCAGACTTATCAGTATCCCCTAGGACAAGGGGTAAGCCTTATTTTCAGTTCAAGTGCACCTGCGAGCAATGTCCTAAACCATTGGAAACATTTGTCCATAGTGGTCTCCTATCTGAGGAGAAAATGTTAGAAGACCCTACCAGTAGAGTGCCAGAAGGCACCATGGCTTCATGAAATCAAGAACCTCAGTACATCAAAGGTCCCTACATGATGTTTTTCATGGGCTATAGTGGGTTTAGATGTGGTGTCAATGCACAAGGCCAGTTGGAGCCTATCCATATCCCTCATTTTCAAGATGATAAAAATGCCCTTGGAATAAGGCCCCATAATGCTCTACCTTCTAAGAATGATGCCACCTCTTCTGAACGTGAGGACATTTCATCTCATTCTGATAGTGATGCAGATTCCCAATGTAGCCTTTACGAGGATCTTGCCTCTAGAAACCTATTCCCATATTCTTTAGTCCTTACCTTATCCAAATCCATCAACCTAGATAAATATCTAGCAGCCCTTGTATATCCTAAGCTTATAGATTGGGATCAACAACTTCACGTGCCCCTGGATTTCTTTGAAAATGATGAGGCATTTGTAGATTTCATGGGGCTTAGCGACTTTATTCTGGATGGAGACCACAAGAAATGATTTAATATTCAACTAAACACCTACACCTACTTCGGGGAACAAGTAGAGATGTGTGGATGGTTGAATAAGAAGACTGTAAAGAAAGGTACACCCACTTCTGAGAAACTAAGCAAGAAGGCTCAACGAAGATCCCATAGTGACAAACACTTTGACAAAATCATAGACAAACAGAATGAAGAGTCTAAAGATGAAGTGATTTATCCATTTAAAGATGATCATGAGCTACCACAGGAAGTCGATCTTACTCTTCCCCCTGATCCTACACAGATGGAAGATGCTTCTAAAATGCTTATTGAGGAAACAATCAACATCAACATTGGCTCAGAGGAGAAACCTAGAATAATCAAGTTGGGAGCTTCACTCTCAGCTCAGGAACAAAAGACCTTTGTAGAGCTCTTAAAAGAATATGTGGACATATTCGCGTGGACATATGTAGATATGCCTAGTTTAGACCCAGAGCTAGTTGTGCACAACCTCGTTGTGCACCCATATGCCAGACCAATCAAGAAAAAGTTGAGAAAGATGCATCCTAAAGTGGCACTCTTAGTCAAAGAAGAATAAGAAAATTTGTTAGCTGTTGATTTCATTAAACCTATTGATTATTCAGAATGGATCTCTAACATAGTCCTAGTATAGAAAAATCTTGTGGGCATCAAAATCTGCACTGATTTCCTTGACATTAACAAAGAATGTGCAAAGGATGATTTTCCCCTACCTAACATTGACATGATAGTCAATTCAACAGCTGGTTATGAAATGTTGTCCTTGATGGATGGTTTTTTAGGTTATAACCAAATACGAATTGCAGAAGAAAATCAACATAAGACAACATTCATCACCCCTTGGGGAACGTTTTACTACAAATTCATGCCCTTCGGGCTCAAGAATTCTAGGGATACTTATTAGCGGGCCATGACACTTATTTTCCATGATATGACAAGTGACATCATGGAAGACTATGTTGATGATATCCTAGCAAAATCCAAAAATAGAGAAGAACATCCTGGCGTATTGAGGTGTATTTTTCAGCGTCTCCAAGACTATAAGGTTCATTTGAAACATAAGAAATATGTCTATGGTGTTTTATCATGAAAAATCCTAGGATTCATTGTCTCACAAAGATGGATTGAAGTAGACCCTGCGAAGGTTACGGCTATCACAGAAATGCCACCCCCTACCACTCTCAAGAAGCTAAGGAGTCTACAAGGAAAAATTTAGGCAATCCATCACTTTATTTCACAACTTGTAGATATGTACCACCCCTTTACTCATTTGCTTAAGAAAGATGTCACATTCAATTGGAGACTTGACTTTCAGAAAGCCTTTGTGCTACTCAAACAATACTTGACCAACCCACTTGTACTAATGCCACCTACCCCCGGTGAACCTCTCCTCTTATACATTTCCGCTACCTAGTTTTCCATTGGTGCATTACTTGCCCAGTATGACTTAGCCCATAAAGAGAGAGTAGTTTACTATCTTAGATGCACCTTGATTGCATATGAGTTGAATTATCCCCAAATAGAAAAGGCATGTTTAGCAGTTGTCTTCACATTCCAAAAGCTCGCCATTATCTCCTGAATAATAAAACCAAGCTCATATCCAAAGTTAACCCTCTCAAGTACCTTTTATACAAACCCACCCTCACAGGCCGGATGACTAATTGGATCATTCTCCTGAGTGAATTTGATATCGAGTTTGTGAATCAGAATTCTTTAAAAGGACATGTACTAGCTGATCAGTTGGCAGAAGCTCCTCTCCCAGGAATGGAACCTTTATGCTGAGATTTACCAGATGCATCTATGATGTATATTGAGGAATCCATCGACTGGAAAGTTCATTTTGATGGATCTTTTACCTTCCATGGATCCAGAGTAGGATTGGTGCTCATCACTCCAACAGGGGATGTCATACCACAAGCATTCCGGTTGGGATTTCCATGCACAAATAACATTACAGAGTATGAAGCACTCATCGCTGGCCTCAAGATAGCTATTAATGGAACATTAGAAAACTACGAGTCATTGGGGACTCTCAACTTTTCATAAAACAAGTTAATGATGAGTACAAGGCTAAAGATGAGAAGCTTATTCTGTATAATCTCATATTCCATTACGAGATCCCCTCAGCCATTGTCACTAATAATGGTAAATCCTTCAAAAATAAAATGGTTAAAACATTGTGTAAATACTTCCATATCCAACTTAAGTGGTCTAACCCTTATTAACCTTAAGGTAATGGACAGGAAGAAGCCACCAATAAGACCCTTGTATGGATTATGGAGAAAATGGTCAGTAAAACTAGCCGTAATTGGCATCTACAGATACATCCCACCCTCTGGGCCTATCATACCTCCATCTGCACTCCTACTGGTGCGACCCCATATTCACTTGTCTATGGCACTGAAGCCATCTTACCTTTGGAAGTGGAACTTCCCTCCCTGAGAATATCTCTCAGAGACTATCTTGATAAAGACAAGGACTACAGGGTTGCTCACCTAGCAGAGTTATAACTATTAGATGAAAGGCGTATCAGAGCACTCAATCACCTAAAAGTCTATCAGAATAGAGTGTCCAGAGGATATAACAAATGCATCATTTACTAGGAATTTGATGTAGGAGATCTAGTTCTCAAAGAAAATTAGACGAACACCGTTAAAGACAGAGAAAAGAAAGGAAAGTTTGAGGCTAACTGGTTAGGTCCTTATGTTGTAATTGTAAAATATGGATCAGGAGCCTACAAACTTGCATATTTAGATGGTGAAGAGATTTCAAAACCTATGGATGCCATGCACTTGAAGCGGTTCTGCACTTAAGCATGACGAGAATATCAAATAAGAACTAAAAATTAGAAAAACAAAGAAAAAAAAGAAAAAAATGGAAAAATGAGAAAATAGTAAAGAAAAAACAGGTCACCCACATGTGAAAACCATGTAATTGTGGCATAGTGGGTAGGTCTTTGAGTGAAAAATAGTTTTTGGCGCTCAAGCAAGATTCACCAGACACAAGTTACTCTTACAGAAGGATGGGTAATCATTACCACTTTTTAGATATGATTTATTTTGCTAGGTCTAGGAACCCTTCTAGGGCCACCTTTGCCTTATCTGATCTGGTTTGTTTTCTCTTATATCTACATGAAGGACATTACCTTTGTATACTCCCATCCAGTGCTGAGCATATAAGTACCGTTGCCACCTTCTCGCACATACGCGCGTGGAATTCTAAATTTTGTATATTCCCACTTCACACTATGGGCATCCACACTTTTTTTTTCTTGTACATTGCTTTCAAAACATGTCCTTGGAAAATACAAAAACATTTGGAAAATGATACACAAAAATCTAAACATCTAGAAAATTTCCCTTTTTAGGGATAAAGCTACATTCATCTCACAAAGTTATCTTAGGGACACCTAGACAACAATGAAAAACATAGCTGTGAAAACTTTTTAGATAAACCCAAAAACATTAGAAAATATGTCAATGTTGTCCCGCAAAAACAAAGTAGTGCTTTAATTACTTTTAATTGTTGGTTTGTATAGTTTTGATGAACTTAGTTTGTTGAATTGTTTGTTTATTAAAATGGATCATTTGCTTACCTTATATTGACTCTTGTTTGATTTAATTTTGTATGGCATTGCATTCACTTAGGAACTCTCACACTTGTAAAAAAATGTTATAGGCTTCTTTATTTATTATGTGCATCTATTAAAGTTCATTTTTTTACTTGCTTAGATTGGATCTCATTTTAAACTATTGTTAAAATTTTGCATATGTTTGTTTAGTTGTAGTTTGTGATGTTGTTTGTATGTGTATATTTGTTTAGTTTTGTTAACTTTTACTTGTGTGTTTTGCACAGTTTTTTGTTATCACATCTATCATCTATCATTTCATCACATTTATAACATCATTCACTACATCATATATATAAAAAATGCTAAGTATCACATCATACATGTATGCTAAGCTAATAATCACATATCATATTATCAATGGGGGAAAGAGGGGTTGCGCATTATCACAAATCTATCCCCCCCACACCAATATCATCTAGTATCATCCCAAGTGCTAGAATAAAAACTCAGAAACAAATCATGAATCCAAAACATGTGGTGCTATCTACAGATACATCATCAATATGAAAGCATGAAATATACACATTTCTAAAATCTAAGATATGTCACATACATAAAGGAAAGAGTACTCATACATCATAAATCCATCATAGCATGATACATAAAAAATGTTCGTATATACACGTATAACTGTCCAGGTCAGTACTCAAAATAATACATCATCGATACAATATGCCATCAAAAAGGGGCATGCATCAAAAGAATCAAGCCTTCATCACGAGGTGTCATCAAAATAATGGTATATATAGCTATACATCAAAATTATCCTTCATAAGAGGCATGTATACAAGATATCTGTAAAAAAAGAATATAGAGCTCAACCACACCTCTCGCCCTCACCGGGGCTCCCTGGTTTGTCACTTGGTCGACGGAATAATGGTGGCTATGATGGAGCTACACCAGGGGTACCACCAAACTATCTAGATGGCCCCTATCCAGCCGGTTGCTCTGGTATAGGCTGCCTAACTGATCTCACCGAATGACCTGATCTCCATGACCTGGAGCCTATCACACTCGCTTCTAACTACTAGAATGATAGTACTTGCTGATCTACTAGCATTGCCCTGAAGTAGGTAGTCCTATAGTACAAGGCCTTGCCACCAGATCTCATCGCATCTCGTATCAAATTTGCATCTCTAGAAGTGAGAGATGCCTGTAGGGTGACATCTTGTTGACCTGTCACATGACCAATATTAGTCTGGGCCTATCTCAAGGCCGCAGCCTCTCAATCCCTATCTATCATAATAACTCGCACCTAGGCCTGTGCCTGATCCCTTTGTGTCAAGTTACCCTGGGCCTTTGTCTGGATCTGATCCCTCTGGCCCACAACCATCTTTACTTGAGTCTGTGACTAGTGTAGGAGGCTCAATATCTGAGCCCCCTATGCGGCCATCTCCCAGATCTGACTTTGCCATGAAACACTATCAATTCCATGGGTGGCCTGTGCCCTAGCCAGATCCCTCTTCGATGTAAAAATCTACACCTAGGCAAGTGGCCGATATCTCTTTGCTATGAGGGCATGTACCTGAGCCCTAGCTGTGTCTCTCTCCCAAACCACCTATAACTGTATAGGTAATAGCTACCTGTAACTGCTGCTGAAGAGCAGCCCATGCCCACTAGCACTGCTACTCTCTAGAATATCAAGTGGTGGGCCTTGCTCTGTAAGTACCGGCTGAAGAGGGGTATATATCCCCGCTGGAATGCCCACTGGGGGAAACTCTATATCCACTACTTTTTATACATGTCTCGGCCTGGGCCTGGGGCCCTGCCCATGTGGTTGCTATGGTACGGGACCCTGTCCCTTACCTCTAACATACTAGTGTGCATCAAGCCCACCCTCATCATCATCATCACTGTCAGCACCGCCAATGGCTCCACCCTTGTCACCACGAGGAGGCCCTATTGGAGGAGGTCTCACATCAGTGTTATACACTGCTCTAGATATAGTCAAACGATGCAGAAGCACACAATGATACCAGGGCCCATACTTAGGAGTAGTGCCGGGATCCCTAATTTTTCTCAGTGGCACCAAAATAATAGGTGCCACCTGTCTGAAACTAGCCAGTGCTCTGTCGAGAGTAATTTGTGGCCCTATGTCAAAATGCTCTTAGGTTCTATGAGCATACCATATATTTGGCCCAGGAACATCTTGGGTGCTGCCGAACTACCTCTGGCACCAATCAACCCTATATATCTCTCGCATATAGTTGCGGCTTCCTAGAATGAAATGCTCTATAATGGCGGTACTGAGCTCTAAGCAGTCCTCAGGCCATTGGAAATGTCTATAAGGCCTCCAAACCATGGAAGCCTACCTCAACTCATCCAACTCACGCTGATAATGATATATGATCCCTATGTTAGGTCACACATCATCCCCTACTAGGACCATACCCATCGTCGATGGCTCGTTAGGAGCCCAAACTCTCAGAACACCTAGGGGTGACCAATGGCAATGTGGTCCCAGGCCCAAATCTGCAAGAGGCGATCACGTCTTACCATCTTCTGACGGTAGTAAGTAATCAAATGAAGGTCCTAGTATAGATGTGCTAATATGCACTGACCTCAGCAGTAGGTCTCGCCCTCCACCAAACAAAGAATCACTCCTAGGAGTCCAAGTGGAAATGAAGCACCAGTCTTGTCAGGGAGTAAAATTCCACTGACAAAAGCCATCATGTAGACCACTACTCGGTCTAACTCTAGATCATCTATACATCAAGATAATCTAATGGACATCCCATGTCGTGGTATAGTAGGGATGCCGAACAAATGTATAATATGTCACTAAATATCGGTCTAATGGCTCATAGTTTGGATGAGTTGGCCTTGAATAGGAACCCACATGATGCACCACACGTCCTCTAACGTAATAGTGATCTCCCTAGTCGGGAGACGGAAACATTGACTCTCGCTATGCCATCTCTCTACTATAGCTGTCAAGAGGCCATGGTCGAATGTAATCTATGGCATCTCTGCCACATGAGACAATCCTGTCATGTGCAAAAGGCTCTCCAGAGTCACTTTATCATCATTGTCAAACTGTGCCTCTATAATAGCTAGCCAACCGTAGTGCTTGTGAGTCTGCAAGATGGGTAGTATACACTACAAAAATCAACACAGGTGTTAGGTACTTACTTATTTCCATTTTGCAAAGGAAAAATGCTTCTTCAAAACATCTAACTTATCACTTATTCTTTTCTTCTAAACTAATCTAGTCTACTTTTCTTCTATACTTGGCTACATTTTAGCCAGTTGTTTCTCCCTTCATTCTAGCATTTACACACCTCCTTTTACACACATGTGCCCTTACAGACGTATACGCACACTAATTTCTTTTTCTACTTTTGGCACATACCACATAGGATGCATACGTGCCCAGTGTGATGCATACGCACTTGCTTCGACGCGCATGCGTACGCATGGCTGTTCTAGCCGAGCTGACGCATACACACCCCCTCTACCATCAAATTTATTCCTATGGGTATGTCTGCACATACCTGCCTCTTCCTTTGGATACGCGTACACAGCCGCACTTTCCAAATGGGTACGTGTGCATGCACCCGCACCTTCCAAATGGGTATACCTGCGCGCACCTACATCTTTTAAAATAGGTATGCATGTGCATCCCTTCCTCCCAAGAATAGATACGCATGTGCATCCATGTCTAGACACATATGCATACGCGTACCCATCAAGCCGACGCATACGCCCACGTGCATGTGTTAAAAAAGGTGCTACCTACCCTAGAAAAGACGTAGAAAGTGCAATAAAATGTGTAATTAATGGGAGGGATAGGCCACTCACATATGGTCCATCTGTCAGGTCCCACATGAACTCTTGAATATGATCCACTCGTCTCGTCCTCGTCGGTATTTGTTCCATCTCACTCCAGGGCTATCACTCTCGCTCACCGGTAAAAATTTACAAGAGCTCTGGTAGAAATGAATTGGTCGTGTTTATTTTACCGACCCTAGGTGGGTATATCAACCCATCGCAGTGCCCCTGGGGCATGTTTTCTCTGCCATGATCATTCTAACCTTCTTTTATCCACTGTAATAATTATTTTTGTATTAAAATAATTATTTTTACTAATTTTCACACGTTGGGGTACTTTGTGCCACCCAACGGTCACTTCTTTGTCACACTGAAATAATTTACGCATCTTTTAGGTGCCTTTTCCCACCTTTTCCTCTAATTTTCATCTATTTTCCCTTGTTAGGATAATTATTTATTCATTTATTTTTCTATGAATTCTTCACGACTAGTCTTTCTTCTTGCGAGCGTATATCCTAGTTCTCTGGTAGCTTCGCCTTCCCATTACCACCTTCACATGTAATTTTAGAAGATCTTTGATCTTTTGAAATTATTTTGACCGATCAAAAACCTAGAAAAAAAGAAATTTTTTTTAGAAAAATATTTAAAAACAACAAAAACATTGAAATTCCTCAGAAATGGCTTTAAAATTGTTAAAACCAATCATCTACGGCTGAAATCTATGTCTGTTGCATGGCACTCATCCCAGATCTTGTTGACATTTTCAAAATGTTTCGAAACAATGACTCACACATCACCAAAATCTTCAATCACCTACACAAGCTAGGTTTCTTACTTCGTCTGTACTCTAGGGCACTATCAGTTGCCTGGTACTATTTTCGTCATGCACATTGCTTTTTTATGGGACCCAAGTGTCCTCCGTCTTCCCCTTTGCATAATACACCTTGCTTCGGGCATCATTCTTCACCCTTTTCATTTATCAGAACATTTGGTACCTCATCTCGATAACAAAATATTTGTGCAACTATCTTAAACATTGTTGGTTTAAGTGTGTGTGATTGTACTTATTTCCATGTTAGGTGATTTTGTTTATCCCTTGTATTGCATTGCATTCGTGTATGTTACATGGAGTTGGTCATTTTTAGCATAGGACAGTTGTTTGCATCTTGGATTTTCGTGTTATTTTACGTTTCCATCACATGCTCACATTTTAAGAAGGACCCATGAGGAGGATTCTAAGCATTATGATGATTAAGTATTGTTAGCAATTGATTTGTGGATAGATCAATATCCCTTTTTTCTAAGTTTCTCATCTTCTCTATCCACTTCTACCTCTATTGTTTCTTTTTTGATCTTCGATTTAGTTTCTCCATCACCCCATCGACACTCGAGGGGGCATTCGAAATCCTTCATCCTATTAATTTTTTTTCTTCTACCCCTTCAAAAAATTTCTACTTGTTTGTGTTTGTCTACTTTCTTTGAAGTGATGTATCTTAGGTCACCTCAAAGAGGGGAAAATGTAGCCACTTGTAGTTTGATCAATACACTATTATTTCTAATGGTGCACTAACGTTTCTTCCCCTTGCAAATTGACGGCACACCGTCATTTAGACCTATCTAACTCCCCTCTCACGATACCTTTTTGGTTGTTCTTCCTCTTATAAACCACTTAAACAGGCTGTTATAGCCTCATTCTAACTACATTAGCTTATCATTCCCTTCTAGCTTGCTTCTATTAGCTCCCTAGAATATCAATCCACTTCTTTAGATTGATTAAACCCTTCCAGAACCCTAATTACTCTCTAAGAGAGATTAATTAGTCTAACCTAGGTTAAATACCCTAGACATAGTCAAATCACACTTTGACTTGCTAAAAGTGCTTTTTGAACTTTAGCCTTTGTCCCACACGCACCCAAATCTCCCATTCTTCCAAACCAAAAACTATAAATAGGGCTATACCCCCTCCATCATTTCCTAAGAATTCTCTCTTCTTCCTAGCATAGATTATATCAATTTGCTTAGGCTTTAGATTGCATTTCATCTTCTTCCATTGAGCTAAAAGCATTTGATTTTGTATTTCATAACATTAGCAGGGATTAAAAGGGAAGATCCATTGGCCTTGAAGCCATTAATGGGGAGATCTCTTTCTCTTAAACACATAACTAAATGCTTAGATCCTCTTACGTTCATTATTTCAAGCTTTCAAAGAATAGAGGTTAACTTCATTTGTTTAGTTTGCATGTTTATTTCAAATTAATGTATGCAAAGAAGAAAACCTTGCTCATTTCTTATCACATGGTCCATTGATCAAATTGTTAAAAGCCTTTGGGGTTTCTTTAAAGATTCTTACCCCAAATCCATGGCTTTTACAACTTTTGATTGAACACAGGCCTAAGTGGCCCCCTTTCTCCTGCACCCTTATGTTTTACCCATATATTATATAAAATATAGTTTATTATTTATAAACTATAATTTTATATGCTAAAAAACCTTATATTACAGTTTATATAATGTAAAATATATACTAAAATTTCTATTAAAACATTTAAACTATCCTTAGTTTAAACTATGGTTATGCGTCCTATAACCCTATGTCTAAGTGGGGCAGCCCCATTCCTCACCCAAATGTTGAGATCTTCTGCGCCCCCACCTAACTCAAATCCTTTAGTGCCACATGGTAGGATTGTCCCCTCCCATTCGATCCACATTCTCTCTCCACCTAGGTGGCAGACCTTATTGTTTTTGGTATGGATATATAATCCCACACAAGTGCGAAAGTATATTTTTTAGGCCTTTAAAGATCTCAATTCATAGCTTTTTGGTTCAGCCCAACTCGTCTTGCAGGATCACTAAGTTGGCTCAGCCGTGAGCTCTACACAATTTGACAAAGGCTCACTAAGCTATGTAAATTTGGTTCAGTTGGCATAAACAAATAATTTTAATTAAACCTTGGAGTAATTATCAACTCGACTCGCTGAGTTGGGAAACCCAACTTGGCTGAGCCAATATAAAGTCTTCTATAAGAAGCTTGCTCCACAAATTTTTGTATAAGCAATTTTTTATTATTCTTCCTTTTTTAAATTTAAATTAAATTAATTTATTATTTGTTATTATAAATGAGAAAATTATTTTAATATTAAATGAATTGTTTTTCAAGCGAAATGATGTATTTTATGGCACAACTACTAATTCATCGTCATCTTTTTCATGAAAAACTAAAAAACAATCACTCACATTTCAATAAATTATTGTTATTGTCAAAATGATATATCGTATGTTTAGATTATCTATTTGACAGGTCCCCTTTTTTGACATGAATTCATCAAAATTTGATTACGTCGCTTGAACAATGACATGGGGATTTTTTGAACCTTGATTAAAATAAACCTCAGTGTTCTTCATTGAAATTTTATTTACACAAAAATGGGATCTAACAAATTTAATATTGATAAATCACATATGTTAAATGTAAACAATTATAACATCTGGAAGATGTGGTTGAAGGTGAAATTCATGGCTCCCAAACTCTAGATGGTCATGAATGGAACAAAGAAAGCTCTGACCGGAAGACAAACAACTGCGGACAGTGTCGCTGCATATCAAAAAAGTGCAGGAAGCTAAGTCCATTATTTTTTGGAGCATACAAGATGATTTCCTCCTTCATATTGGGAAATAATAAAGTTTGAGTGAGGTTTGGACGCAACTAGAATCAATGCACGAAGGTGTGCAGTTATCAAAAATTAATAAATTGATTTTATAACTAATGATGAATCCCATGAAGGGAGATGAATTTTTTTATTTTTTTGGATAAATTTAAAAAATATTAAGTCTCAGTTGGATGGATGTAACTGAAAATTAATTCAAGAAAAAATGCTTTACTTTATTATTCACTTGAATATTCATGAAAAGTTATTTCATTTTAATACTGATTTCTAAATATCAAACTAAACAAGACATCCCTAATTTGTAAACCCTTAGTACTCTCTTGATTCAGGAAGAGAAAGTTATGAAAAAAAAATATTCAAAAGAGAACGCCACTCAAGAACTTCTCACTCAGAAATCAAAAAGTAAACCTTCAAAGCTCAACAAAAATCAAAAATCAAATTTTAAACCTCCTAATAAAGATAATAAACCTAAAAAGTTAAGAGTTAGTTTTGATGGTAAATGTCATAACTATGGACAATTTGGCCATAAGAAAGATGAATGTAAAATAAAACACAAGTCAAATTTCATAACTAAATAATGGAATAAATCATATAAAAATCAAGACAAGAATGATGAGAATAATAATAGAGCTAATGTAATTACTATATAAACTACATATATCATTTCAAAATGAAAATTATATGTTTATTTGAATATACTATATTGCATTAAAGTTTTTTTCATTCATAGTTAAATAAAAATAACTATAATTTATGTTGGTTTATTGAAAATGAAATAGAAGTAACTATAGCTGAAAACATACACAAAATGGCTTATATGTGTTTAAAAATTTTCCTTCATATTTTCCTAGTAGTTTACTCGAAAATAGAAATGTGGTTCTTTTTTGGTTTGTAATACTGAGATCATTTCTTTAGGATCATGTATGACATGGCTTAAATTTACCACCTATGAAACGTGTAAAGGGTGCTTACATGGTAAGATATCACCAAAAACCCTTCCTCAGTAATTTTTTGAAGAAAACTCCACTTAATTCTATGGAATGTGTCCACAATTTGACGATCTTTTCCTAGATAATTCAGTATATGCTGAGATTATTCTTGCATGATTTGGTTATATTTTTAGATATATTATCAATCAGTATTATCACCTTTTTAAAGGGCTTAGAATAGATAATGAAGATATATACATTGTTGATAACACATTTCTTAGTATGTGATTAATAAAAATATTATTATATGTATATCAAATGAAACTTGGGGACGCCTTTGTGTTTGTATTGGAGACGTTCACTACTGATCGAATCTAATATATATTTTATAAGAGTAATATGTTGAAAATTTTCAACATATTTGTAAATATAACATAGTTAGTTGTTAAGCATATTGTTATGTTAGTTGTTATACAAATAGTGTTTAAATTTTACATATGGTTAAAAGTGAAATCAATAATGATTTCTATTATGCTTATTATGATGTCTATATGGATATTATGACTCTAACCATGTTGATGTTGTGTTGGATATAAAATATACATTTGGATTTGTGTTCAAGTGTTTTGGTGTAGGTGCCATTACTTGGAACAACAAAAAGTAACCAACAGTCTCTATTTCTTCTAGTAAGGCAGAGCATAGAAGTGTAATGGAAGCAGAAAAAAAGCTACGTGGCTAAAGTGGCTGTTAGAAGAGATACATATGGAAGCTAAAGGAAGTATTCCTCTTCTATGTTATGGCTAGAGTTGTTTTTATCTTGCTAAAGAATCTAGTTCAACATCAGATAACGAAGCATATAGATGTTCATGTGCTATTTATCCGAGAGGAGATCCTCTGTGGTGATACAAATCACCAGTACTATTTTTCTAAAGATGAAGTTGCATTTATGTTTATGAGTCATTGTGTGCTATAAAATACTGCAAGTTTTGTACAATGCTTGGACTTTTAGAGTTTCCATTGAGGGGGAGTGTGCATGGAAATTTCACCTCCTAATGGTTGGCTATTGATATCTCCTTCTCCTCTATACTTCTGCTCCATTATAAAAATAAATTTCTAAAATTATAAATCTAAGTTTACAATGTACAGTATAATGTTACATATATTTATAAAGGAGTTCCTTGTGTTAGAAAATTATCCTAGAGATGTGGTTTGATATTTTTCCATGAGAAACTATGAGATGTATTCTCACAAAATGTTTAGCCTAAATAAAAACTTCTAATTTATCGATTCCAAATCCTTTTGTACCAAAAGGTAAGTTGAGCATGATGAAGGTGTTATAAATCCTTCAAAAGTGATATTGTAGTGTAAAACTTCACTAATGGTTTATGAATTTGTAAATCCTGTTGTAAAAAAGGTAATGTTGGCATATGGTTCCCTAATTAATATTAAGGGGGAGTGTTAGAACATAATATTAAGTGCCTATAAAATTTAACTTATAATTAAATAATTTAGAATATATTTAATATTCTTAATTATTTAAATTAAAAAATAGGCTAGGTTTAATTGGTTATCTAATAACTAATTTATTTAGTTGGGGTACGATTTAATCATACCCTATCACTTAGTTTATTTATGACCCACGGGGTCATTTAAATATTATCGCGGATCATATTGTTTTTCACTAAGGTGAAATTGATCACAAATAAATGAGGTTAAGGAGATTTGTTATTGAACTGTAAAGTTTCTCAAATAATGGAAATTATCTTTCCATGGTTTTTTCCCCCTCGTGGGTTTTCCACGTTGAATCCAATGTTCATGTGTTTTTAATTTTTTATGTATTTATTAATGCATTCCATTAATTTTGTGGTAAAGGTTAATTTAATATGGTTAATTAATTTATCCCTCAAATTTTGACAAGATGAAAATTGAAGGTAATGGAATATTAAAAACATTGTATCGAGAGGTATGTATAATATGAAGGGGGATAAATGATGGAGAAATGAAAGAGATGAGGAAGATGAAGAATTTAAAAATAGGGAAGAGATGATAGAGAAAACAAAGGAAGAAGACAAAGTAGACCATTATGATGTGGAGAAGACCATAAAAAATAATAGAATGTGGCATAGAAAAAATGGAGATGTTATAGGTGGGAGATGAAAGGATAAGATAAGATGAGGAAGGTAAAAAATGATGGGGGAAGAAGAGATGATAGAGAGGATACAGGGAGAAGATTTAAGGAACCGAGATGTTATGGGAGAAATCATAATAGTCAGAGAATATAGAACATACCACATGGAGATGCATGTGGTAAGATGAAAGGATAAAAAATATGGGATATTAATAAAGAGATAGGTTAAAGATGGGTAAATAAGAAGGGAGAATGAGGGAAAAAGAGGAATAATATATAAAGAAAAGAGAGACAATAAGAAAAAGTGGGAGGGGGAGATAAAAAGAGGGGAACTGAGGAATAATAAAGGGAGTCGGGAATGAGGGTATTCCATGGAGAGTGAGTAACATCAAGAATGGAGAGAGAATAAAGAGGGTAGTAGTTGTGTGGAGTGTAAAAAACTGTGGAGATGTGTGAGATGAGGATAATAATGATATGAGAAAATATACAAAGGATGTATGATGAAGACAATAAAGATATTGACAAGGAATGATGGAAAATGAAGAGGTGGGTAAGAAATGGAAAGAATGAGTGGAGGTGGAGAAAATTTAGGGGAGGAAAAAGAGAGTGGAAGATAGAAGAGGTGATGTCATTAAAATAATGTTAGGGGGAGACCAACAATAATTATTGTTGGGGAAGAAGGGTGGAAATAGTGGAGAAAATGTGGAGGACAAAAAGAGTGAAAAAGACAATGTAAAATGATTATGAGAGAATCTTAGGGGTAGACCAATAATAATTATCGGTGGGAAACATAGGTTTCATTTTAAGACCCCTACCCAAAAAAAATCATATAGATTCCTTATCGAATCTATTAAAATGACTCTCGAAATGATGAAGAATATGAAGAAAACTGGTTTCGAATAGTTTAATAATGGTGTCGTCCGGTAGCATTTTTTGACTAATGGTATATGCTGTCAGATGATAGTATATGATGTCGACCAAAAAATTATGTAAACTTTGGAAAAATAATTTTGACAATAACAGTTAAAATGTGCGGCTCAATGAGAAATATGTCCTCCCAAAATATGGTGCAAAGAAAAAAATTCAGAAAAGTGATTTTTTGTGAAAAAGATGTAGATTTTGCTAATTTTATATGGGATTTTATTTTTTATTTTTTTGGTGTTAGAAATTAAAATGATTGTTTTAATGAAAAAATTTTCTTCCCAAAGTATGGTGTAAGAAAAAAAAATCCCATACTCTTTTTTTCTAACGACATCATTACCGGCCGATAGCAAGGAAAAATATTATCAGGAGGAGGCATGGAAGACTGCTACCATTAGGGATGTTCCCACCTGGTATCTTTTTTACGTTGCCACATTGTAGAATTTTTTGTGTTTCCGCATGGTAGAATTTTTGTGTTCCCACACCATATTATTTTGGTGTTGATACACATTAGTATTTTTTGGGCTTCCGCACGGTAGCATGTTTATGTTACTGCATGGTAGAATTTTTACATTGCTGCACGGTAGCAGTTTTGTGTTAACACACAAATTGTATTTTTATATTTTTCACAGGATTACTCACTTTTACCTTCATCTTCAACTCTAGATCTCAAACTTAACAAATTTTTGAATTATATTGTATTACTACATTATGGAGAATTAATCATATATATATATATAGTATATTATAACATAATGAAGAATATACAAACATTGGTCAGCCCTTAGTGAAATAGACAGGTGAAACTAGGGTCAAATTTATTTATGACCCATAGATTTTTGGTGAACCTGTTACCTTATGATAATGAAAAAATCACCAATTTCAAATTTCAAAAATCCTAATATTCACCCCTAAAATAAACCTTGGGGAAACAGGAGTAGAGATGTGGGAGAATTTGATAAGATGTAGATGGCAGACTAAAGAGAGGGTGAGTGATGATTTTTAAAAAATATGAAGGAGAAGAAATGATGTGGAGGATGAGTATTAACAATATTAATGTGAAGAAATGAGATATGTAAAGAGTGTTAGAGAGCGCAATGAAGAAAAACAGAAAGAGGAGGGGGAAATGGGGGAAAGGGAAATGATCGAATAAGGAGTGATCAAGTAGGATTCACAAGATAAAGATGGTGGGGAGAATTCCATAATGACAAATCCATCTAAAGGGGAACCCTTAAGTAATACTTTCATGTGGTAGAAGTGATTAAGTAAGACTGCCAAGTAGAGGATGGTGGTGATGGAGAATGGAAAAGATGAGGTGATGTTTGAGATAATTGGAGAGGTAGTGAGAGGATGATGGCGAGGGGAGGGAAAAATGGTATTTTTGGATGGGGCAATGAAAGATGACAAATCTACCTTAAGAGGGACTCTTAAGTAAGATTTCCATGCCGGAAGAATGATTAAGTAAGATTGCCAAGCTAAAAATGAGGAAGAATAATGATGGGAAGAAGATCCACGGGGTATGTGGTGAGGTGAGTGATTGAAGGAGACATGGGAAGGGGGTATGATAAGATGGAATGCAGAGTAAACCTCAAGTAAGTTTTCCATATTTTGAGAATATTTAAGTAAGATTTCCAAGCAGAAGATGGATACTAAGAAGAATGAGAAAAGAAGAGACAGTTTTTGTGAAAATGAAATAAGGGGTGAGAGGAGGTGATAATGAGGAAGGGACCAAAGGAGTGTAGGATGAATGGATGGAGGAATATATACAGTGGTGATTATAGATTGGAGGGGAATCCTCATTTAGGATTCCCATGTTATGGGAGTGATGAGGAAACATTGTTAGAATGAAGAGGTGGAACAGAAAGATGTTTGTGGGGCTGATTGTCGTCCTGTGAGAAATGTAATGATGGAGGAGTTTCTACAGTGGGAAGATCTTAAGAAGAGTGGGTACCTCAAATAATATTTCCACACTATATGGATGGTTAATTAATATTTTCAAGATGAAGAGGCGAGGCAGAAAAATTGTAAGGGGATACATAAGAATAAAGAAAATGGAGGAAGATACACATAGTGGGGGAAGGGAATGGGAATGGTGAAAAGTATATGGTGTGTAAAAAATGGCGTATATGTGTAAATGGGGGAGGAAGGATGAATAAATAAAATACATGTTGACCATAGTGGGGGATGAGGAGTTATAGGATAGTGAATTATTCATGAGGAATAACCTCATGTAGGATTCATAAACTGTAACAATGGGCAAGTAGGATTCATAAAATGAAGGGGGTATTAGGAAGGGTGAAAGGATATGGTGTAAAGTAGACTATTGATCATGCAAGAAGATACTCATGTGACAAAAGAATCTTAAATTTAATATAGCACACTGTATGATGCATGATGATATATAATATCTGGATGACTAGACTATAATATGCATCATAAGATAGATAGGGGCCATCAAGAAAGTATGATTCCCCTCTACAATATGCAATCATATGAGAGAAGTAATGACATACAAAAGAAAAATATTAGAGGGAACACTAATATACATAACATAAAGATTCCCCCTATAATATATCAAGATACATGATAACAAATAATAAACTTGTAACTAATAATGCAACACAAGAACTTTCAAATATGTCCCTAATGTGTTCAAGGTGATGACTGATTGGATGTGCTCCCAAACATGGGTACGATGATTCAAGATGAATTGATTCATTTTCCTCAAATAAGGAAACAATGAAATACAGGATTTCCCCAAGCTAGGATACACGTGAGGGAGAGACGATTTGGATTAGATAGTCATATGATGGTTGGAACAATTGTTTTGGATAGGAGTGAAAGGTTTGAATTGCATTGATTGTAGAGTTTTTTTTATCATTTTTAAAATAAATTTTTAGGATTTTATGATTATATGAATGTTTTTGGATTTTGGTGATTTCGTTTAGATTTCTTTTATTTTTGGATTTTTTGAAGTTTTAATGGGTTTTTGAAAATTTTAACATTTTTTGGGATTTTTGAGGGTTTTTGAATGTTTTGAATTTTTGAGGATTTTTAGAGAATGGAGGATATACTAGATGGGAAGATTCCAAACGAATTGGACACTAACGGTTATGAGAAGTAAAGGAATGAGATATAATCCTTATGTACATAGTGTCCTATGATAACTCATGCTTTAAATACTATTAAATTTTTCTCTCCATTTGCAGGATATTCTAGTGATGACATGATGAAAATAAGTCCAACTCCATCCTTGACTCCAGCAACTAGTAAGATGTGAGGGTTCATCACCAAGAGTCAAGATGGACATAGGATGTATAAAATTAATTTAGAGACAAGTGTTAATAATGGTCCATTTGGGAAATTGTAACTCAATTCCTCTTAAGATTACTGAACCAGTTTCAAAATGACTCTCACTGTATAGGCCTTTTACTATAATTAGACTTATAAGTGGCCTATTGATTGGTAATATTAGGTTAAGGGATAGTTCTCTCTCAACGTAAGCATCTAAATTACTTCTTTAGGGATTTATAAATTTAAGAAATTTTGAATTTGAATTTTTTTCATGTTTTTAGCGACCCTCTATGCTTTGCCTCATGCCACTAGTAAGAAGCAAAGGGTTCATCACTGAAGGAAAAACATAGGTGAGTATATACATACATACATACATACATACATATATATATATATATATAATTTTTTTTTTAACTTTTTAAGTTTGTAACACCCCTCTATGCTTTGCCCCATGCCAATAGTAATAAGCAAGGGATAATCACCCAAGACAAAACATAGATGAGCAAGGGAACCTTCCTCTATTTCTAGTCTCACACTACCAGTAAAAAGTGCGGGCTCATCACCAAATACTATGAAGAATGAAACATGTAATGATTAATTTTATTTGATTGGAATTATTTTATTTCTTTTTTTGGGAGGGAACATCTACCCCCAATCTTAGCCCCACATGACTAGTAGGATGCAAGGTTTCATCATCAAAGACTAAGATGGGTGGTCAAATGAACTAGGTAAAGAATTTTAAAGCTTTGCGGTGAAAGAGAAATTTTATAGAGGAATTATTTTTCCATTAGTAAGCTTCTAGATATGACCATGGGAGAAAATATATGAATAGGAGAGAAATCATAATATGTATGAGATGCACAAGAATTTAATAGGATCTATATTAATTATCGTCTCATGTTGATGAATATGGAGATGTGATTTATATGATAGGAATATATGCCAATAGAGCAAAAAATTTTAAGATTATTTGTAGATAAGCTAGAGAGAAGGAATGTACATGTGGTTTCTCTCAGGATAGAGAGAACTTTATGAATCGATAGCGTACATAGGTTCATCAAGTACCTAGCCATTTTTAGTGGTCAACTTATAAGCTCCAGAGCTAAATTTTGTAGTGATTACATATGGCCCTAACCATTTGGGCTCAAATTTTCCTTGTTTTTCCCATTCTTTAGTTGTATTATTTTGGTTTTCTTTAAGGATAAGATCACCAAAATCAAAATCTCTAGGCTTGAATTTTTTATGATAGCCACATCGTAGCCGATTTCGATATACTTGAAGATGATCTAGAGCATTAAGTAATTTTTCATCAAGAATTTTTAGTTCATTTAGCCATGACTGTCAGTATTCATATTCATTAATTACGTCTTTAAGGGATATTATTAAGGATGGGAGTTCAATATTAATGGTAAAAATGGTTTCACAACCATAAATGAGGGGGAATGGTGTGGCACATGTAGACCTGTATGATAGGACGTATGGAAATCCCATAGATAAGGGTAGATTTGGGTATGCCAATTTCACCCATGTGTGCTGACAATTTTTTCCATGATAGTTTTTAAAGTTTTATTTGTTGCTTCCACTTGGTCATTACCTTGGGGGTAGTATGGAGTATACCACTTAAGTCAGATGTGGAAACACTTAGCTAGGTATTTGACGAGTTGATTTTTAAATGATTTTCCATTTTCTGTGACAATAAAGGCTGAAATTCCAAAATGATAGATGAGATTATTAAAAATAATTTTTGATATTTGGCTTCTAGTAACGTAGGTGAGAGGCATGACCTCTTCCCATTTTGTGAAATAATCCATGGTGATAATGATTAACTTGTTTCCATTAGATGATGTTAGTCTAATTTTGCTGATGAGATCAAGCCTCCATTAAGAGAAGAGACAAGGTGTTGTGATTGGTTGTAGCACTTGATAAGGTGCATGGATAAGGTTTTCATGTTTTTGGCAGGCCTGGAATTTTTTTAACAAAAAGGCATACATCATTTTCCATGGTGGGCCAATAGTACTCAACATGTAATATTTTCTTATTTAAATCCATGCCATTTTTGTGTGCTATGAAAATACTAGGGTTGAATTCAATTAATATGCAAGCGACCTCTTATTGATTAATACATCATAGTAGAGTTTCATCATAACCTCGTCTACATAAAGTGTTTTCTAAGATAGTATAACGAGAGGTACATAAGTTTATGACTAGGATTCATGTTGG
This sequence comes from Taxus chinensis, assembly GCA_019776745.2. Lineage (NCBI taxonomy): Eukaryota > Viridiplantae > Streptophyta > Pinopsida > Cupressales > Taxaceae > Taxus > Taxus chinensis. The sequence goes on from CM034146.1 coordinate 896,748,707, forward strand.
AAGGGAATGTTTTTTTGTGGATGAAGGTGTAAATATCAAGGTATTTAGGGTTGTCAGTACCAACTATTTCACACACCACAGTAGTTTAGGGTAAATTATAAGTAGGAGTTAAGATATTTTCTGCAAGAAAATTCACATGTGGTTGATTTGATGCAATTTAGAAAAGAGATATGATAGTTTTCATAGAATACACAGATTTTTTCCGTATTCTAGGGACTTTGTCAATAGTGATCAATGAAAAAATATCCTCAAAGGTTATCTACCATGATTTTGAATGGAATGAGTTTTTCATCTTTGACTTGGTATTCATTGATAACTTGTTTGATGATAAGTAGTGAGTCGTCAAACATTGCCAACTCTTTAAGTTACCGTGATATGGAGAGTTTCAAGCTAGCCACGAGAGCTTCGTATTTCATGATGTTATTTTTACAAGGGAATGCTAAGAAAAAACATTTAGGGATAACATTTTTGCCATGTGTGATAAGTAAGATATCGGCTCCTAATAAATGGATATTACAAGATTCATTAAAGAATAAAGTCGAAGTTGGCATTATATCTATGTATAGAAGATATTCATCTAGAAATTTGAAATGAAGAGGTTCCGGTCCAGGGAGAGGTACAGCAGTAGGTTGATCCACTAAAGTTTTTCCTTTAATTTCTCGTTAATTAACAAACCAAATATAAAAATCACTAAGTAAGACAACCCAACTAGACATTCTGCTTGTGAGAATGGGCCTAAATAAGAGATATTTTAAGGGATATAACTTAGTGATAAGTTTAGTTGTATGATTGAGTAGATAGTGGCATAATTTGTGAAATGTAAAAGTAACTAATAAGGATACCTTTTTGATTTGTGAATAGTTCACCTCATGATCAATAAGCGTTCAACTAAGGTAGTAGACAACTTGTTCACTTCCTCAATCATTGTGTTGTGTTAATAACACTCATGTTGCATATGGAGTGGTAGATGTGTAAAGAAACATTGGTTTATATGTAATTGGTGATATAAGGACAGGTGAAATATCGAGGTATTATTTTAATTTGGCAAAAGAGTCTTTGCATTCTCGATTCCATTGGAATTACACATATTTATTAAGAAATTGATTGAAATGATGAAATTTTCTAGCTAGTTGTGATATAAAACATCAAATGGATTGTATCTTTCCTTGGAGACTTCATAATTGTTTTAAAATTTTGTGGAGGAGGTATTTCCATAATAGCTTTGACCTTTGCGGGGTCAACTTTTATACCTCTCTAAGAAATGATGAATCATAATAGTTTTCTAGGTGTCACACAAAATACTCATATTTTGGATTCAGTTGGACTTTGTACTCATGCAATATTTTGAAGATGTGTCTCAACACACCTAGATGACTTATTCACATTTTTTATTGTTCTAATATATCATCAATGTAGTCTTCCGTGATGTTATGTAACATATCATAAAACATAACTGTCATGGCTCATTGATATGTAGCACATGAATTTTTCATCCCAAAAGGCATTAAATTATAGTAGAAGGTTCCCCATGGTGTATTAAATGTTATTTTGTGTTCTAATTCAATAATACATATTTGGTTATAACCAGAAAATCCATCCATTAGGGAGAGAATTTCATGGCATGTTGTGGAATGGACGATCATGTCTATGTTTGATAGAGGGAAGTCATATTTGGGAAAGGATTTATTAATATCATGGAAATATGAGCATATCCCAATGATAAGAGTCTTCTTAGATATGGGTGCAATGTTATAGATCCATTCAGAATACTTGATTGGCCTGATTAAGTAGGATTTTAATATTTTTGGTAGTTCATCTTTTATGAGTAAAAAAAATTTTGGATGCATTTTTCACATTTTTTATTTGACAAGTTTTATGTCTAGATGTACTACAAGGTGATGTAATATACGTGACTAGTATAATTCTAGCATGTCTTTATAGATCCATGTAAAATGTCTTGGAATTATATAAGGAGTGTCATGAACTCTACACATTCTTGATCAGACAGACTATTGTCGATTTGTAAAACTTTTGTTTGTTCTAGGGTCCCTATGTTAACATCTCTTATTTCTTCAACCAACATTTTAGATGTGTCTTTTTCTAGAAAGGATTCCATTGGTTGATGTTAATCACTAGTTTCTAGTGGTTCAGATGAGTTGTTATGAGAACAAATGCCTATTTTCTATTTGTGTTTTTGCATCTTAGTAATTGTATGTTTTTAAAACAACGTTACATGAAGAATTTTTCTATGTAAGATCTTTTTTTAGTTTATTTTTTTACTACTTCGAGGATTGTTGTATTCTAAATTTTCACTGAAATAGGTGAATTCATCAAGTTCAATAATGAATCTCTTCTTATGATTAGAAATGGGAATTAGATCATAAGTTCCAAGAAACTCTTTAATGACCTCATCATTTTGGAAGAGATCCATGAACACATGGTATAATTGATTGTGATCAATGAGGGTTGGATGGATACGTTCAAAATCGATGACATTAATGGAAAGATGTTTGAGGATGATATTTTTTTTTGGAGATTTTCCAAACGACTATGTGTAGTACCTGTCATCATCAGAATCATTATCTTCACCACTAATGGAGACTAATACGTGAGAAACATCAAATGTTTTGAAACCAAGGACATGTCTACTCATATTTTCAGTATAAGTGATTGGGTCTAGATGACCTTGTTCATTATTCCCAAGTAATTTTCATTTCCAACACATGTTTTTCATTATCCTATGGGATTTGGTAAAGTGAGGGGACTCATGGCAAGAACCGAGTTATTAATTATATAACCAAGATCTTGAGGAACTTAGAATATGTTCTTCATCAAGATAACTAAAATTTTGCCAAACCAACTTACCTAGGTTATAGATGGGAGAGATTTTGATATGGAAATCATTGGTTTTCCCATAGATGTGTGGGGATGCAATCGATTTACCAATGTGAAAATAGTGTTCAATGTTCTAGAAATGGTACTCACCGTAACCTTTATCGATGATTTTAAACATGTGCATCGAAGAATCAGTAGGTACCTCACATGGTGTGAAAGGTAGTGTTATCCCAAATTTACCCCCATGGGTTAAATTTGGATAAATAATCATAGTTGGACTGAGAAATTCATACTTCTTGGACATACGGATGATTATAAAAGTTGAACCGCATTAGAAGAGAAAGGGAGTCTGTGTTTTGGCTCAGACGATTTGGTCTTTACTTGCGGTGAGATGGTGAGCCACAGAGAATCTCAAGGTTGGATGGATGTAGGTTGGATGGTTGGGGGTTGTTCTCCTAGAGGTTGGATGCCTGGAGGTTGGTTAGCTCATGAATAGTTGGCATGGTTGTTCAGTTGGGGGTTGGACGCTTGGAGGTTCGATGCCTGGAGGTTGGTTTCCTCATGGTTGGTCGGTACAACTAGGTGTGTCAGGTCATGGTTGGTTGGTATGGTTGGTCGGTTTAGGATTAGATTCTTGGAGGTTGGTCAGCTCATGGTTGGTTGATACGTTTAGGTGTGTCGATTCATGGTTGGTCAGCATGGTTGGTCAGCTGGGGGTTGGTCAGCTGGAGTTTAGTTGGATGGTGGTTGTTCAGATGGGGGTTAGATGCCTAGAGGTTGGTTGGTATGACAAAGTTATGTTAGGTCATGGTTGGTCAGTGTGGTTAGACGACTACAGGTTGGACGGCCAGGTGTTTCAGGTCACATGGTTGGGCGGTTCATGATTCCCAAGCCAAATGAGGGTAGGTGAATGAATGACAACTCAACAAATAGATTTAATGTGATATGGCGCCCATGTCTTCATATGACAAAATTACCCTCAAGAAGTGAAGTTGTATGGGTGCACATACCTCTTTAATGAGGGTGGGTGAAAATTTTCTATAAAATAACTCAAACCCCTCATTTTTAAGGGAGACATTCTGGGAGTTGGAGAAACTCTTGCAATTTTTTCCCTCAACTCCATTTGATATGTAAGCCTTCTCATGTACTTGACAAGCGTATTTATGCCTCTGAGCATCAATGTAATGGTTTGTGCATAATTTGAAGCAATAATTTTTTTTTCGTGGTGTTTCTTCAACCCTAGCTCATTTTTATTGTTTTTTCTTACCTCTCCATTTTGTGTTTATTTTATGTGCATGTTCTTTGACTTGCAGGTTCATGATGTTGTGTTTCATGGAGTTTTGATGGCAGATTAGGATCTGGGTCTATGCCACATCTATCTGACCTCCCTCAACCCCCTTTTCCCTATTCCATCCTCCATCAATAGAGTATATCACCACTTTTCTTGGTGTTATTACCTCATTAGTGTAGGATTTCCCATTTCACACACTTTCTCTCTCCTTGTCTCCTTAGCATTATTAGGATAGGTGTAGTTAGGCGTATTTTTTACATTAGGATTAGGTAGAAGAATCTGGCTTTCTCCGGAGGACCATCTCAAGTTCACAAGTCCAACAACTTGAGAGATGGTCCCATGTTATGCAGATTACACTGGATTCCCTATTCAAAATTAGGCCATTCTGGGGGAGATGTAATTTTGCATTAACAGTTCTAGCATGCATGGTGGGATAGGTTTGAATCACCTTACCACTTCATTTCATCAGGTTGATGTTTTCTTGGTGAGATTCAGCCTTTGGAGGCACATGCAAAGCACATCTGACGATTCCATCTAGTCAACAACCCATTCTTTGAGTTGGATACTTTCCTTCCATCCATTTATAACCTTTATTCTTTCCACATCTTTCAATTTCTTCCATTTATGAAGCTGTACAATCATGGCTTCATTCCCATATTGGAATTCACACTTACAGTAGTAGTAGTATAGTCCACCTCTAACGTATTTCTCAACTCCTCTAGACCAGCATTATGAAAAAATTTAGAACCATTATGCCTACTCATATAACCAATGCCAAAGTCATTTTTGCTATGGAGCTTATAAGGAACAAGGGTATGCATATAATGACAACAGTCAAATGGAGAACGCTGATTTGCTGGAGAAGATTCAAAGGATGGAGGCTAACATGGTTCAGTTAAGGGATACAACATAAGTGAGGGAATTCAAAATTGGTTGTAGGACATATTTTCCATGGGAAGGCCCTTTTCCAAGACACTATAGCCCGCTGGAGAAGCTTGACTTCATGGTTGAAATGCTACCTCAGATTACATAATGGACCAAGGAGATAGAGGCGTACAAACTTGGTGCTTGAAAACCTTGTCAATGGGTAAATCCTACACCATTATCTAGTAATTTTATCTCCATTCCTCAAGTATCACCATCTCAACCCGAGCTTCAATTTCCAATCTTCCCATCCTTTACTTCTATTATGAAACCCTCTTCTCCATCCCTTAGTTTTTCATCCCATCTCAATTTTTCTGTCGTTTTCCCTTCCAAATCCAAGTCCCCTCCACAAGAGCCAAAAGTAATACCTTCCCCTTCACAAAAAATAAAGAAACAACTAGTGGAGACCCCACCCACCACTCCTACTTTCCTAAGTTCATGTCAGGAGGAGACTCAAAAATCCAGCCAAGGGGACCAGGAAGAAGAAGGGCCAAGAAAAGAAGAAATGATTAGAAGCTTAGTGAGCTTGGATCTTAGATTCGGGATTGATAAAATACCCTTGATGGTCAAACCCCCAGAGGAGGCTGAGGTCAAGCCGTAAGTGGTGGAAGTTACAACTGCAACACCAGTGAGAGGAGTAGTTGCTTCAAATCCAAAAGAAGGGAAGAAAATTCCAGTTGTGGAGGAGGACCATATAGTTGTAGAGGCTTCAAGTGTAGAGTAGACCATAGAAGAACCTTAAGTTCTTCCTCCTACTTCATCCCCTTCAAGCTCTAATGTCGAAGAATAGTTTAATCTTTCAAACTCCATGTTCAAAGATGAGGGGAACCATGGTGAGAAAATTGTAGATCTAGAGGACACAATGGAGGAGGTCAAGCACACGCAATAGGATAACAGAGAGGAATATTATTTGTCTAACTTGGAGGATTTCTTTGATGGAGAGGATCCCGTGGAGATCACATCATTTTCTCCTCCATCATCCACCTTCCAAGCACATGATCCTGTTGTCATGAAGGAGGGCATTTGATTACAACAACCTACACTTCATAACAACCCTATGGAACCAAGGTTGGAAGATTTAAATCTTCCATGTTTCTCATAGGAGGAGGAAGGAAACAATGATGACACCATTTCCACATCATTCATTAAGGTAGAGGATCAGCTACTTGCAGAAGCATTGCAAACAAAAATCAGCATGCAAGAAACCTCTTTTTTCAAGAATGTCCGCAAGAAGACTCAATTTTAAAGTTGAATTTCAGAGCAATGGGCACATCCATCAGATCAGACCATACCCAATCAGGTACTTGGCTTCATTGGAGCCAAGGGAGAAACCAAAACTGGTCATGTCCATTTCCGGGAATGAGGATGATATACAAAGCACCATGGGTCACCATCTACACCTCCAGGAGTCCAATGCCAATCAGTTTGAGGAGTTATTTTCAATTGATGTTGATACTTTGGTTATTTGGGTGGAGGGTCGGCCTCTTGTCGGTTTTTCACTCATAATAACAGCCATGTTAAGCACCAAATCACATACATGGCTTCCTATTTTGAGAAAGGGAAGTTATTTATCCCTATCAGTTGCATGATTTTTTTGAGTTCTCTTTACCTCTGGTTAGCATAGAGTAGGTAGGTTTGCTTTCAGTAGAGGAAGTGCTTATGCACACTCTGCATGCTCCACTTGGGGTATGTATGATTATTAGTTTTGTACATAGTGTGTGTTGTGGTGTGTGGTTTCTCTTGCACTGTCTATTCTTTAGAAGCAACAATGCTCATGGCAAAAATCAGATTTTGGGGTGGTTTTTAGAGTGCATTTTTTAGCCCCAATAGATCAGGTATGGGTTAAGAATCCTCTGTACCATTTCCTTGGGAAAATTTTCAATTTTTGGGTAGTTTACAGGATTTATCCAAAATCCCAAATCAGCTTTAGGAGCATTCCAAGGTAATTTCATCCCAAGTGCTAAGTTCATGCGAAGACTAGGGGACAGTTCAAAAGGGTCAGTTTTTCAAGGCTACACTTGACTCCATGCACAATGGATACTTCAAGGAAACTAGTCACACATCTAGTAGGTAGATGTCCCTGAGAGGTCTCCATTGTTATCCCAAATTTACCCCTAGGTTAAATATGGATAAATCAACATAGATGGACTTAACCATTCATAATTCTTAGATGCGTGGATGACTGTTAAAGTTAAACCCCATTAGAAGAGAAAGGGAGCCCATGTTTTGGCCCGAGTGATTTGGGCTTTACTCATGGCAAGCTGGCGAGAGGTGATGAATCTCATGGTTGGATGGGTGTAGGTTGGAAAACTGGGGGTTGGTCACCTAGAGGGTGGATGCCTAGAGGTTGGTCAGTACATCTACGTGTGTCGGGTCATGGTTGGTTGGCATGGTTGGTTGATTGGGGGTTAGACACCTGGAGGTTGTTCGACTCATGGTTGGTCAATATGACAAGGTGTGTCGGGTCATGGTTGGTTGGCTAGGGGTTGCACACCTAGAGGTTGGTTGGTACGGCTAGGTGTGTCGGGTCATGTATGGTCAGTTGGGGGTTGGACGCCTAGAGGTTGGTCAACCGGTGGTTGGTTGGTTGGCTTTGGTTAGTCACCTGGAGGTTGGTTGGCAGGGGGTTAGACACCTAGAGGTTAGATGCCTTGAGGTTGGTCGGTATGGAAGGTGTGTAATCCAGGTGTTTTGGGTCATAGTTGGATGGATACGGGTTGGACGGATAGGTGTGTTGGGTCACATGGTTGGGTGGTTCATGATTCCCAAGCCAGACGAGGGTTGGTGAATGAATGAAAACTCAACAATTGGACTTAATGTGGTATGGTGCCCATGTATTCATCTGACAACAGTACCATCGGGAAGCAAATTTGTATGGGTTCCCATACCTATTTAATGAGGGTGGGTGAAAATTTTCTATAAAATAACTCAAACCCCTCATTTTTAAGGGAGAAATTCTAAGAGCTGGGGAATCTCTTGCAAAAATTTCCCTTGACTCCATTTGAGATGTAAGCCTGCTCATGCATCTAGAAAGTGTATTTATGCCTCTGATCATCAATGTAATGTTTTGTGCATACTTTGAAGCAATAAAATTATGTTTTGTGGTGTTTCTTAAACCCTATCTCATTTTTATTATTTTTTCTTGCCTCTCCATTTCATGTTTGTTTTTTGTGCGTGTTCTTTCACTTGCATGTTCATGATGTTGTGTTTCATGGAGTTTTGATGACAGATTAGGATATGGTTCTATGTCGCATCTGTCTGACCTCCCTCAACCCCTTTTTCCCTGTTCCATCCTCCCTCAATAGAGTATCTCACCCCTTTTCTTAGTGTTATCACCTTGTTAGTGTAGGATTTCCCATTTCACGCACTTTCTCTCTCCTTACCTTCTTGGCATTGTTAGGATATGTGTAGTTAGGCATCTTTTCTACATTAGGAGTAGTTTAACATTAGTATTAGGTAGAAGAAACTGAATTTCTCCAGAGGACCATCTCAAGTTTGCAAGTCCCACACCTTGAGAGATGGTCCCATGTTATACAGATTACACCAGATGCTCTATTCAAAATCAGGCCATTCAGGGGGTGCTATAATTTTGCATTAACAATTAGTTTAGTAGTCTCAAAATATGGAGAAAATGTATTATAGGAAGATGAGGAATAATCTTTATTAATAGAATAAGATGGTGTTTGAAAAAAAGAGGGATTATTAGATGAAGAAGAGATTTGATTAACACATGGAGACAGGTTATTAGATGGAGAGGGTTGATTAGCAGATGAGGATGGATTAATAGAGTAATGATGATGAATCTTGTATGATTTTGGAAGACGTTTGGGAAGCGTATCTAGATCAATACATTTGTTTTTAGAAAAAGGGATGACACATGGTGGAGCATATTTTTCCATCGATGGAAAATAATGTGCATGTTTATACCTTCCTTCGAGAATTTTTTAAGACTCGAAGGGTTGGATGTCAATACGTAGTGTGAATTCTTTGTCCAAGTGATGTAATTTAATGTATTTATGATACATAAACGAGAAATCCTTCATGGTATAAATCCATTGATGACCGAGGAAAATTTTATATGTAAATTCTAAGACCACTACATGGCATAATGTGTCCCAGGTGACTGGTCCAACCTTAAGCAGAAATGTGATTGTGCTTGTGGATTGTTTTTTGTTATTATCATATCCAGAAATGGTTATGATATATTTTTTCAAGTTTTATCATGTATAGCCAAGAAACCGTAATAGTTTCATGGAAAAAGTATTTAGTGCTAATGCATTATCTACAAGTACACATTTAATCTTGTGGTGGTTAATGAGGTTGGGGTTGAGGAGGTCAGTAGGGCTGAATGATAAGATAGACTGGTTGGAAAGAGATTCATGATTAGAGTATGGAATTAGTGGGATTTATTGTATTGTGGAATATGGGATTCATTCAATGCATGCGTAAGAATACATTGTAGTGTGGGAGAAAATTTAAGAAATTCCATGATGGAATTTTTTGTAGTTTTCTCCAATTATTTGATACTATTGAATTAATTAGATGAAGATGTATACTAGGAAGTGGTAGTGGTTGTTAAATTATATTTCAGATGAGGGGGTGGTATGTGAGAAGGAGTGACGTATTGTTTGGTGTTAGGGATCATAACTTTATTTTTCTTAGTAGTAACCGCGCAATCAGATTTCATTTTTATTGTAACAACTAGTTCTTGATCATAATTGATATTTGAGATGAATGAGTCATACTTAACACTATTGGATGATTGACCCTTTGCATTTGTGGTAGTTTCATCGTGTTTAGGAAAGGGATTTTTGAAAACTTTTTTTTTTGGGGGTTTTTGCGTCAGAAGTATTTTCAACCTCTATATAGCCGCACTTAATTAAATCTTACACATAATGGTGTAGATGTATACAACGGTCTATATGATGACCATTAATACAATGGTATTTGTAATATTCATTTTCTCTATACCATTTTGGTTTAGATTTACCTTCTTTGAAGGGTTTGATGACTAGATATGTGATCATTTTTGTACTCACCAAGTGATGGAAGACACTAGATAAACTTTCTCTAAGTGGAGTGAATTGTGATCGTTGGAATTCCCAAGGAGAAGCCTCCTTACTAGGAATCATGATTGGTTGTTTATTAGTTTTGGTAGTTTTAGGTAAATTGTTTTTAATGTTTCAGACATATTGAGAATCAGTAACTCCATCATTTACCACATTTTGATTTTGGTGGATATCCCTATGATATTAGTCTCTAAAGGGTGTCTTGAGTAAGACTTTGTAAATGAAGGATATTTCAATTTGTATCCCCTTTTTTTATAATTTCTTAAACTTTCTTTAAATAATGAATTTTAATTTGAAATGACAATTCCATGTTAAGATTGGGAATGAAGATGCTGAGTAATTATATTTTAGGTACAGAGTAAGGGAATTGTTTGGTGATCCCTCGCCATCGTTGTAGAAATGATGTGAATTTTTCATTTTTTTATCTTGGTGTTGCAAAGCTTGAGCATGGTTACTTCAGAATCTAAGTTGAATGAGAAGTGTTTAACAAAATTTTCATATAAATATGGGAAGGTTGTGATAGACCCATTGTGAAGATGCAAAAAGAAATCTAAAGCCTGACCTCCTAAAATCTTAAGGAACATAAGTCACCAACTCTTAGGGAACAGACGTAAAATGCAGACATCATGATAAGCCACTTCTTAGCATTACATGAAAAATTCCTTCACATTCTCAAATGGATCGCGCTTACCTTTTTATTTATCAAATTTTGGAGTTTCAAATGATGAAGGGAATGGTAGATGTAACATATCCTTATCAAATGGATAAGGAAATAGTTTTCTGAAATTGAATTATTTTGTCTATTTTTGTAACCCCTTAATTATTTATTTCACACTCCTCCATTCTTGCATGACTAGATATTTTTGTGATGGGGTATCAATGGAATCATTAACATTATGGGTAGGTTGTTCTATCTTATGATCACGTGGTTTCACAGTAAACTTGGAGGCCATTTCTATGAGTTGTTTTTTAATTCTTGAATTTTAGCATGTAATTCTTCATTGGTGTGTTTAATCATGTCATCATAATTGTTTGTACTTGACTTGGGTTGGTCTATGAGTTTAGTCAAGTTTTTTATACTTAAGATAGGAATTAGGTATTCATTTTTATTTTTATCTAATAGTTTTTGTAGTTTTTCTTGTTCTTCTTTACCGATTTTAGGTTTTCCAACCTCATATTCATCATCCAAACTATCAAAGTGACCAAACATATGGTTTTTGTGACTTTGAAAGATTACCATAGTTAGATACTTATGTACTTTATTAATCTTAAATAATCTAGGAGGTTTGGTCAAGTGTGATATATATCAAGCTTTTATGTATTTGTTTCAGATTTTAGATTTAAACAAGCTACTAAGTGTTGATGTAAGGATTGAACTCAAACAAGATCACTCAATACATGTATAATATATCTCAAAACAAACTTATAAGAATTCATGTGGGATTTATATTTAAAAAGCTACTAAGTGCTGATGTAATGAGTGAACTCAAACAAGTTAACTTGATACAGGTATGATGTAGCTCAAAACAACCTATTAGGAACTTGTTATTGTATGTATCTTAAACAAAATAATAAATTGGGATCAAGGTAGGAGTTGGATTTTCATTGCGTGATTGATCTAATGTGTTGATGTTGAGGTAATTTACAAGTATGTTTTCTTTTGTGTGTACTAGAGTGATGTGTTGTGGAACACAACCTGGACTTGAAATATATAAAAGAAATATTCGTATAGTCCAAGTTTAATGAAAATTAATACAACAAACTAAATTGTTTAAAAAATGTAGTCATGTTTGTGGAATGTTTCGGCTCAAGAGGAGAATCTGTTGGGAAGAACCATTTTTTTGTAAACTATGCAACAAGCAGAATGCTGTGGAATTGGTGAATGCAGGCTCTTATCTCTCCAAATAGATACATATTTCAATATATCCTAGTCCTGATATACCAAATCTATATAGGGAAATAATTGGTATGGGGAACCCTTAGAATATTAGGAGATAATCACCAATTCTTATTAACATACTTCGGAGTGAATCATCTCTTCCAAGGAAGTCTTTTGGAAAAGGTGGAAGGTGATTGGGGAATGAAAATGTGTAAGGTGTCCTTATTACTCCCCGAATATTTATAGGTACGGTGCCACAAAATTTGTTGTTACAACTATTTTTGGAATTACTCACAGTAGTCCCAATCATGACAACATTACCTATAAGTGGGGACCAAAAGTGAGGTAGATACTGAACGCTATTTGAGACTATGTCTCAAGTGTAATGTAAATGTAAATACAAGTGGTGTGTGGTAATGAAGTCCATATCACTGGTGTAGCATAGGTGGTGATGAAATCCAATTCCTCTATGTGAAAATATAGATGATGAGGTGATTAACAAAAAATTTCTTTCCAACATGAAATAAAACAAGAGTGGAAAATGACAATGTACCTTAGTGTATTGTTTTGTTAAGAAGATTTTGTAATTTTTCTTTGACCAAGGTAAATTTGCAGGAAGTGTTAGGATTTTTTTCACATTTGAGAATAATTCCAAGTGATGCAATCATGTGTAAAATAAATTAGTAGTTATCTTGCATTCAGAAGGTTAGAATAAAATAAATGATCGTGGCCATTTTTTATTTTCTAAATCGCTCGAAAGTGTAAGAAAAGAGCATGCATGGCTGCAATCAGAAAAACTATTAGCAATGCAAATAAAATCTACCAATGATCAAGATGACTATCAGAGGAATGAATTTGAATCAAATAAAGTGTATCGATTAATCAACCAATTTCAATGGACTTATTAGTTAACATAAGATATTGATTTGAGTTTGGAATGTTTCGTTGACTGAGGAGTCCTATAGTTAGTAGTTTGATTATTTTATAGATAACCTCCTATAGAGACGGTCATGAAAACAAGGATTAATATGTTTCCCTAAGGTAGGTGGAGAGGAAAATAAAAAATAAGATAGACCACATTTTTTATTTCCAAGATCACTTAAAAAGTGCGAGGAAATAGTATACACGCAAACTAACTTTGATTAGTAAAAGGTTAATTCTGAAACAATAATTCAAAAATGATCACGTTTTTTATTCCCAAGATCACTTATAAAGTGTGATGAAATAGCATATGCGTGATTTTGGTGTGACTAGACTCACAAAAATGAAAAACGATGATAAAATGTAATCTAAAACCATTACAAAGAGTTAGATTATGTCATAAAAAAAGATTAAATATTCACTAAAGGTCTCGAATAAGTGAAAAAAATGGCTAATAATGTACAATAACCATGTAAAATCAAGTTCCATATTTATTCTATTAGCGATGACAAGTAAAATCGAGTAAAATCTAATAATGATCAAGACAAAATTTGAGAAAATGAATCTAGCTGAATATATGTGTGAAATTAACTAGATTGTTTCAAATTGAAGGACTTATCAACATGAGATAAATTGAATAATATATTAGAAATGTTGAGTCACGATTGTCAATTTGGAAAGGTTTAATATAAGGTAAAACAAAAATTTGACGGGGCCTGGGTGGCCTCTAGTGCTCAAATTTTGCTTATAATTTAGAGAAACACAAAAGGAGTTGCTGACAGGACCGCTTTGGTGATATGTTGATGTAGATCTCCATATCCATTTAAAAAATTAATCCATTTAAGGGTAATCAATTCCATTCTTTTTATCAAGTAATCAACAATCATTAAGATTGTAAACATCAACTTCCCTTTATCTTTGCTTAAGAGGATCAAAATTTAGCCTAAGATGGTTCACAACTTGCTTGAATTGACAACAACATCATGACTGATACATTCACTATCATACCTTGCAATCATGACCTTACTCCATGTTTAAACTACCTTCATACATGGTTCATGAGAAAAAGAAACACCAAACTTGTTTAAATCCAAACTACCCTATACTCTTCTTGTCAACACATAAATCCAACATGAAACCTTAGATCCTTTAGCCTAATTCATGCTCTCACTTCCTTTCTCCCTATTCATACACCTAAAAGAAATTAGATTTAACACAAAATTGATTCAAACAGTCTAAGACATCAAAACTCCTCTTCTTTTTAAAACTAGTCTCTCTATGCCCTTAATACATGGTTTTCTTGGTTTATACTCAGAGTGATATAAGGACACCTAGAAGGTTTTAAAAGATTCATTACTTCAATTTTGGTATGCATAAGGTTCTCCTAAAATATTGGCTCCCAACTCCCTCTACAACTCCTACTTCACTTTTTGTATTTTTACTCTAAAGGTCCTACTAGCCTTTTTCCACTGTACTGTTAGGTCTATCTTCACCACCCTAAGGTTTCAAAGTAAAAAATATTCATTTATGAAGACCAATTTTGGAATTTTATCTTCATGGAAATTTTCAAGTTTCATCTCAAGAGGAAAGTGTCACTTCCTTTGTAAATCATTGTCTTAAACTAGCCTTTTGACTGTTTCTCAAGACCTAGGGCCAAAATGTCATGAAAAGCTTGATTTTCCACCAATGAAAGTTAAAAATTATTCTCCCAAAATTTAAATAACATACTCAATATTTTTTCTTACAAATTTTGGGTCAAAATTAACTGATTTGGTACCTCAATATCCAAACCCTAGAACTACCTCAACTATGCAACACATAGTAGCTCGATAGGGATTATTTGTCTATAAAACCCTAGGAACTTCGAGTAAAGGATTGAATATTTTACTAAATGTTGGTTCCAATGACCTCTACCAGGTTTCCTTACCATCAAGGTGAGAAGAGCACTTGAAATCCCTTTCCATAAAATTTTTCCACAGTCCTTCCCTAAATAAGCTCAGTAATGCATATGTGAGTAGGTTACCAATTTTATCAACATAATGGACACAATATTGACCTATGAAACACTCCTTTTTCAGTATTTATATCTTATTTTAAAGTATCCAAAAGAAAATAATCCAGATTCCTCATCATAGTCCAGTTTACAAGGTTATTCATATGTCAAAGGAAAGATTATAGTAGTCCTTGTCACAAATAGAGCTAAATATTATTACCATCATCAATATATGATCCTCAATCACTTCACATACACTTATATTACATCAAAATCACCTCTTTCCATACAAGGTTTTATTCTTTATACCAACTTTCCCTTACTAATAGTCTCTAGAACAAGGTGCATGTCAGTCATGACTTCTTGACAATTTTTTCCTTTCCTTGGTCACTGCAGGGATCCTCATCAAGTTATGAAATAATATAAACACCATACAACCATTTCATATTACTAGGAATCATGCTCAGATCAAAGTGGCACATTAGAAACCTCTAAATCAAAGAATGCCAATTTGATTAATGAATTTTAGAAACAATCTCCTATCCTCTTAAGTGCTTAACATGCATTCAAATAACACCAAGTGTTTTCATCATTCAATATCTCAAGTTTATTTCAACATGTAAATACAATGCATTATAAAACAATCTTCTTGATTACTTGATACTAACATAGTTCATTACCTTCTTAGATCACTGATTTTCATAAAACCATCCTTCTCTGCTACTTCACTCATCTTGAATCCTCTTGAGTATATTTTTGCCTTTCTTGGAGAATTCCAACATTACACACCTACGATAAATTTTCTACCAACACTTTCCAAGGAAGATCATTAATAATTTTATGAGAAATTCATCAAAATGACATAATAATCACATACACATAGTTTTTACTACAAAGAAGATCCTTTATTGATATAACAAGTTTCAACCTTGCTTCTTCAGCCTCATGGCTCTAATACAAAGACTCTCTCCTCTTTTTTCACTCCTCTAAAAATATCAATCTCCCTCTTTCAATTCGAATTATCCTCCTTTAAACACAAGGAGTTAGTTTATAACTACCCAACTAGGGTTTCTTAATAACCATAGTCATGTCAACTTAATACCTAAGGTTTAATACAATTTTAATACCCCCTTTGAGGTCTCAAATGACCTTTAAAAACTTTAATAATCTATTTTCTTTACATTGAACACCTTCACATCAAGTTTAGAAATTTAAAATTTTCAATTACAACTTGGAGGGAAAGGCTATAACTTCACATTTACATTGTAAATGAAGTCCTCAAGGACACTAAAACTCTCTATCACCTACATCAAACCAAAAACCTTGGTTTATTCCTCTTGAAAATTGATCCTCCTACATCATATGTCATTTATATGTTGTAGAAATAGGGTCTTGCAAGACCATGATGAAAAGGTTTCCTATAAAAAACTACAAAAGTGAACTTGAAATATTAATCTCTAAAATCGTTAAGTGTCGTACAAAAAGCCACAAAATCGATCTTGAAAAAGTAATCTCTAAGATTGTTAATTTTTGTACAAAAATCCACAAGAAGCAACAAAAACGTTAGATGACCCTAGATTTCTATTTACATCTAGTTTACATTCATTAAACTAATCGAATCGATAAATGGTTTAAATAACGTCTAAAAAGGCTTTTAAAAATTATTTACGTAACAACTTAGATTATTAGGTTATCAAACAAAATAACTAAATAAATAAAGTAAACCCGTAAGTTATAAAATTTGGGTTAAGCAATAAACATAATAAATACTGATGTGAATGTTAAGTTTTAAGTTATATATTATGTGATCATGACCTAAGTTTTGGAATTATGGAAAATTACAAACCCGATTTGAATGTGAAGTTTTAACTTATATAGGATATGTGATCATGACCTAAGTTTTAGATGTAAGTAAAATTAAAAATCTGATTTGAATCTAAAGTTTTAACTTATATAGTATGACCTAATAGACTATGTTGTATGCCTAAGTTTTTGTGAACTATATTAAAAAAACTATGTTGTCTATATTTTTGGGACCGAAACCCTAAAGATTGGTGGGTGATTATGGAATGCCAAGATCGATGCTTAGGTCAGGGAAAAAACGGCATAACGGGATTGACTCTGGTGGTTGGGGATGTTAGGTAGCGACGGGGGAAACACGATGGGCTCGATGTTGTGAAAGAGTGAAGAAGAGTGGGGGTTTAGTGGTGGAGATGTTTGTAGGGTAGAGGTTGTGTAAATGGTGTTTGGGTGAATTGAATGGAAAGTTGAAGCAAGTGCGAGGCATGGGTTTTGGTCCATTGGCTACGATAAAGAACAAAAATGGGTGAGAGCGTAGTAAAGGTTGGGATATGGTAGTGAGGAAAAGTATAGGATGGGGTGGGGATGAGTTCAGTCGGGATCGTCTCGGCTCATATGAGTCACGATCGAGTAAGGATGGGGAGAGGGGTTAGATATATTGGGTATCATAATATGGTGGGAAAGTTGGGGTAGAATAGGGATCAGTGGGTAGATCAGTTAGGATCTCGATGAGTTAGTTCATTGAGATGGGAGGAGGTAAGAGAGATAGGGGTGGGATGGGGTAACTAGGTAGTTAGAGAGTTAAGCTAGGGAATATATGGGGATATTTATGGATTTTAGCAGGTTTTAGGGGGGAATTTAGCAAATATGTGGTAGATAGGGGAGGGTTTTAAATAAATATTTAGCAGTATTGAATAGAGATCTAGCACATTTTAGACAGAAATTTAGCAAGTTTCATGAAGAAAGCTATTTTAGTTATAACTAACATTGGCAAAAAAAAAACCTAGTTATCAAAAACTATATTTGAAAATTGATTCTACTTCCCAAAAGACATCTTTAAAACACTGTAAGAATGACACAACTAAATATATTATTAAAAATAGAGTAAAAATAGCTACAAACACCTGAAAGGGAAATATTTTTTTTGTTTTCAAAACTGATTTTGCTTCCCAAAAGAAACACCTATAAAAACTTGTAAGCACCTATAAAAGAGTTACAAGAATAACCAAATAACAAAGAAATAGAGATCTTTTATGAACTTCTATAAATTTTGATTGATTTATTCTGCTTTTAAAAATTGATTCTGCTTCCTGAAAACAACTACAATCACCTGCAAAGGGTCATAAACACTATAAAAGAGTTATAAGAACAACAAAACAAAAAATAAATAGAGATTGCGTAAATTTTTATTGATTTATTTTTCTCTTAAAAACTAATTCAGAGTCTTGAAAATAACTACAATCACCTACAAAAGGGTCACAAAAACAAACACATATAAAAGAGTTATAAGAACAATAAAACAAATAAGAAACATAGATTGTTATTATGATTTAGAGAAATTATGATTTATGCTTCCAATTTTTCTCAGTATCCTACACAACAACATGATGACATAAAAAAACACCCAAAATAGACACAATAACCAACTAAAATAAAATTTTCATGAATGCCATAAATAGATTAATATTCAACATTACAAAGTCGGGGATGAAAATCTTCAAAATTCCTACACAAATATTGGTGAAATAGTAAAAGTGGTAAAACATCGAGATTTAGAGAGGTTAAAGACAGGATGAGCACCACAAACCCATTACTATTATGACCTACATAAACACCGCAAAACACCACGGAACAAAAGAACTTCCCATAATATGAATGTTATCCAAATGATGCCATAAGGTATAAAAATTGAAATGATAATGATAGATAGTAGCAAGAAAAGAATTGATAAAAACACTAATTGTGAAATTAAGGGTAACAGAGCTTGGGTAAGTCCCACCGAGCATGCCAGATAGTATGCAAACAAAAATTCACTAATAGCAAGAAAATAAAGTAAATTAAATGTATACATTCTCCTTGATATCTCCTTGACAAACCTTAGACCAGGATATGACTTAGACGGGCCCGAACTGATTGGAATGTAGATGCCTTCTCTAACGTTAGATATCTTCACTACACAGATGATTTACGTCATAAATTTTCACCAAACAAGAGAGGATGAATTATTTAGGGATGGATGAAGTAGGGATTATGCGGGAATTAGGATAAGATGGATGGGGATTCTCTTTGAAGAAATAATGCAAGATATCTGACAATATTTTCACTTATGTTGAAAGGGGGGGTAAGGCTCTATTTATAGCCTAAAAACTGGATTAATTTGAAGGTTTTAATTAATCGTAGTTTGAAAAAGTAAGTATGATTTGGTGAGTGGGGAAATTTTTTCCTCTATTAATAATTTCTTATATTCTCACAAGAAAGAGTTTGTGCTACTTTTTTCTTAGAGAAAGAAGGCCAAATTCTTCCCCCTTCGTACAACCATACTCTTTTCCTCTTCCAATAATTTCTTCTATTTTGATAAGAAAGAGTTTTTTCTTCTTTTTTCTTAGAGAATAATTTCTATTTTCTTCCTCTAAGAACTTCTTATTGAAGGAACACCTTTGTTAGGAAGAATCTCTTCAAAACCATAAATCCCGCTAGCTGGGGCATATTCTTCCATTTCTTCTACTTTATTTAAAAGGAAAATACTTTCACAGGACCCTTCCAAAGAGGGGAAAATGTAGACACCCCAGTTTTACACCCCTCCTAAATCCATTAATTTCCCCACTCCATTTCCAACAAAAATCCACATTGAATTAATCAATGTTAGTTGATTAATTAATCCTTTTTATTTACTAATTAAATATAATATTCCTCACATGTCATTATTCTCCATGTCTCCCCACTTTTGAATTAAAAATTCAAGTTTAATCCTTAGAAAGAAAAAACTTAAATAACGCCTAAAAATATTTACGTAAGTAATAACTTAGCTCATTAGGTTATCAAACAAAATAACCAAATAAATAAAGTAGACCCGTAAGTTATAAAATTTGGGTTAAGAAATAAACATAATAAATACCGGTGTGAATGTTAAGTTTTAACTTATTTATTATGTGATCATGACATAATTTTTGGACTTAAGGAAAATTACAAACCTGATTTGAATGTAAAGTTTTAACTTATATAGGATATGTGATCATGACCTAGTTTTTGGATGTAAGGAAAATGGAAAATCCAATTTGAATGTAAATTTTTAACTTATATAGTATGACCTAATAGACTTTGTTATATGCCAATTTTTTTGTGAACTATATTAAGAAAAACTATGTTGTATGTATTTTTGGGACCAAAACCCTAAATATTGGTGGGTGATTGTGGTATGCCAAGATTGATGCTCAAGTCAGGGAACAAATGACATAGTGAGATCGAATGTGGCAGTTAGGGATGTTGGGTAGTGGTGGGGGAAACATGGTGGGCTCAACATTGTGAAAAAGTGAAGGAGAGTGGGGGTTTAGTGGTGGGGATGTTTGCAAGATAGGGGTTGTGTGAATGGTGGTTGAGTGAGTTGAATTTCAAATTTAAGCAGGTGTGAGGAATGGGTTGGGGGTCATTAACAAGGGTAAAAAACAATGACAGGTGAGAGAATAGTAAATTATCGGATAGGGTAGTGAGGAAAAGTCTAGGATGGGGTGGGGATGAGTTTGGTCAAGAGTAGATCAGCTCAGCTGAGTCACAGACGAGTCAGGTTGAGGGGAGGGGTTAGATAGATCGGGTATCCTAGGATGGTGGGCAAGTTGGTGTAGTATAAATCTTAGTGGGTAGCTCAGTTAGGAGCTCGATGAGTTGGGAGGAGGTAGGAGAGCTAGGGGTGGGATGGGGTAACTAGGTAGTTAGAGAGTTAAGGTAGGATATAAATGGGGATTTTTAGGGATTTTAGCATGGTTTAGGGGGGAATTTATCAAGGATGTATCAGATAGGGGAGGGGTTTAAACAATTATTTAGCAGTATTTTATAGAGATCCAATAGTTTTTAGATAGAAATTTAGGAAGTTTCATGTAGAAAATTCTTTTAGTTATAACTAAAATTGGTAAAAAACCTAATTATCAAAAAAAATTATTTGAAAAATGATTCTACTTCCCAAAAGGCATCTTTAAAACACTATAAGAATGACACAACTAAATATATTATTAAAATAGAGTAAAAATAGTTGCAAACACCTTAAAGGGAAATATTTATTTTGGTTTCAAAAAGGATTTTTCTTCGAAAAAAACACCCATAAAAAATTGTAAGAACATGTAAATGAGTTAAAAGAGCAACAAAATAACAAAGAAATAGAAATTTTTATGAACTTGTGTAAATTTTGATTGATTTTTTTTTCTTTTGAAAACTGATTCTGCTTCTTGAAAATAACAACAATCACCTGTAAAAGGGTCACAAACACAAAAACCTGTAAAAGAGTTACAATAACAAAATAACAAAAAATAAATAGAGATTGTGTAAATTTTGATTGATCTCTTTTTCTCTTAAAAAATTATTTGGATTCTTGAAAATAACTACAACCACTTGCAAAAGGGTCACAAAAATAAACACATATAAAATAGTTATAAGAACAATAAAACAACAAAGAAACATAGATTGTTATTATGATTTAGAGAAATTTTGATTTTTGTTGCCAAATTTTCTTAGGATCCTACACAACAACATGACGACACTATAGACACCAAATTTGGTTCACACTCCCCTTGGCCCCCTTCAATTTTTAGCGAAACACATTTAACTAATCATGACCCCTTCATCCCACATTAATATTCATCTTCACATTATTAAATTAAATTAATTATCTTAATTAAGTTAATTTCATCCTCACACCTCCACCTCATCATTACACCTCACCTTGGACCCATTCCAGGGGCATTTAACTCACTTTGACCAAGTCATCACTCTCAGCACTGAGTCATCACTCCCAATGCTAAGTCAACACTTGAAGTAAGCAAGAATTCTTCCTAAACCTAACTGTGCTTCTTCTAAGATCTTCTTACCTTCTGTCAAGAGAACTCTACTTCCCTAAGCGGACCCAACAAGTAAAACACGCCAAATCTCGGAAGATATGGCTATTTTTTGTAAATAGGACTATTTCACCCTAACTGACACCAATTTATCCTTGACCGACGTCGGTCACCTAAACCGCCATCAGTTCCTTTATATAGAATTTACAATCCTTTACCCTGGTTAGTTATTCAGTTATTGGATCCTTATTTCATTCAATCTCAAATCTTCAAGCCCTCCTACATCCATACGACGAACACACACAACCAAAGTGCAAGACAAGTAGTCGATTCTCCTTCCAGAGCATTGGAATACTCACAGGAGCACACAGTTTGTACTAATGTAGCACTAGACTCAAGCACCTCTTCTCCAATCAACCATCAACCATCACAACTCACAAGATCTACAAAATACCAAGTAAGTACTGTGATTTTAATTATTTGTGATTATCCCATAGTATATCTCTTATTTCTTTCAGTATTTTATTTCTTCTATTAACCGTACATCACCTTTTTCCCACCAACCCACTAATCAATCACCTTAAGCCTTTTCACCCTTCAAAACCCCCTTCTTAGTATTCATGGGTTTTTTCAGTCATATTACGACCCAAACCACACTACCCTCACTCTCTGTGTAATCAAAGAAAGCCAAAAAATCCATTTTTAATAGTTTACTACCTATTGCCCCTACTGACGTTGGTTCCCTGACCGCCATCGGTTTCATCCCTGTACTGGCATCAGCCACCCGAATGATACTGGTATCTGTATCATTTTATATTCTCAGAAAAGCAAGTTTCCCACTCACCCAAAACCAACCCAGACCTCAACGAATCAGGCCCAAACCCTTATCCGACCTCTGACAGACTTGCCTGACCTAAACAAACCTTGGTTATAATTAGATTTAGTGTTGCATTTTTATATTTAACATTGAATCTAGTGTATTGTGTGTATGATAAACCTAAATCATTACATTACAATAGGACCTATTTATTTCAGTTTCTTATTCACATTAAATTGTGATTCAACGGTGGATTTACAGCCTCTCTAGAAAGTACCATGCTTCCTAGATCTAGCATACAAATAATCAGATTATTACTACCTGATCTCGGACCCTTGTAGGCTTTAATTATTTGCCGACAATTTGCTCCTTTTAAGTAATCAATCTAAATAATGCAAGACAATAATGAAAATTGCACACAGATTGATTATGGAGTTCGGAAATTACCTACGTCTCCAAGTTCGTGGTCGAACCGTTCCACTAGTCAAAACTTGTAAGTTACAATAGTACTTTCACAAGAAAACCTAATGGAAACTATTTAAAACTTGCTTAAAAGAATAACCAGACCTTTGGACGACAAGGGTGAAAAATAGCACCCGACTTCCACCTTCCTGGTGTACAATCTCCTTCGGCTTCAATCAGCCTTCCCGACGCTATCAATGCGACGCTAGCACTCTGGTCGACAATCCAGGATTTGCAAGTACTTGGTGTGGCGCTATGGGCCGACTAGGTAGTTTGAATAACTCCTAGCCACAAATATTTAATTTATTATTGCCTAACAAATAATAGGTCAATAATAATAAAAATATACAATGCCTAAATAATTTAGGTCTTCACACAACAACAATTTCTCATTCGCCTTCCAAGCTCTGAGCTTGTCTTCTACCTTTTGTGTGTGTGTCCACAACAAGTCCCATTAACAAATAATAAGCTTGACCCTATGTGTATTACAATAGAATAGGGTTCCCTATACATATTATCCATAGGCTAATATTAGGCTAATCCCGTAGCATAAAAATGCGATTCCTTATTATCCTAAGGCTATTTTTAACGTTAGCCTTAACCGTGCATATTTAGGGGGATTTAATCCCATATGGAGTGGTCAACAATTTATGTGGGTTTATCCCACATGGGGCGGCATTAGAAATCTTCAAAGGTTTTTAAACCTTTGATTATACCTTACCTCACGTGGACTCCTCCACGCATGAGATTAGGCCCCTCCACCACTCCAAATTTGATTGCATGGGTGGTACGTGGCTGCTTTGGCTAATAAGTGGGTCACATAAATGGGTAAGGCTGGGGGTGTTGACCGCTTCACGTGTATGCTTGAATTGGTAAATGTGGTCTATTGACTCCGCTTGTTTATACGTGGTCCCACTCAATGAATAGAATTTGATCCATTCGATGATGTGTAATTCAAACGACATGGCCCCACTTGTCGAGTTGTGATTAGAAGATCGAACTCATGGTGGCTTGTGGACCCACCACGTCGGTGATGACCAATTAGTCCACACGGCGGCCGGGCTCCCCTCCATTATAAAAGTTGAGCCTCTTACTCCCACGCATAATTTTTACGACCATCGAAGACCGGTGATCAAAAACCAACAAACAACTCCCCTTTGCCTTTTGCCACGTGTCGCAGTGCAATTGGTCCAATGTTAACCAGTTGACCATAGTTGACTTTCCTGTTGACTGAACTTTGACCGAACATATCTAGAGCTCCCGATGTCCATTTGTCGCGTTCTCACAGTCGTTGGAAAGCTCTCGAGATGATCTTCTGCACTGAAACCATTTAGGGATGTTTAGGGAAATTTTTAAAAATGATCCCCTAATCACACCTCCCCACTGAGAAAAGCTTTTTGTCCCAAAAAGCTTCCATACTGTCCTGAATCTGAAAAACTTCTGCTGCCACCTCGAAAGTGCTGCTGTAGTAGACCCTTGGGTCTTCTCCTCCAACCTTCTCACTTCGAAATCTCTGTTCCGATCCTGGGACCTGTGGGTTATGGGTCCACGATGCTTCCGCTGCGCCACTCTGATATCTGAAGAAGACCTCCACCCCTCCGCTTTATGGTGCTAAGTTTCTGAATGAAACCTCAACACTCCTTCTGTGCGGTGCTAAGCTTCTTGATATATGACAACAAGGATCTTCTTTGACTCTATAACATAGCTCCTGGCTCCGAGTTGATTCCGCAGAATCTGAACTGGTTTGAAGGAACTCCATGTTACGTAGAGCTTTGATTGATCCGATGTCGGTGATGGATAATGAGTTGTCCCTTTACAGACCTCGACGCCTTCGATGCATGATGCTAAGCATCTTTCAAGACCTCGAGCCTTGATGCATGATGCTAAGTTTGTTACAGACCTCAACGCCTCCGATGCATGATGCTAAGCCTCTTTCAAGACCTCGAGCCTCCGATGCACGATGCTAAGTCTTTGTAGACCTCAACGCCTCTGATGCATGATGCTAAGCCTCTTTCAAGACCTTGAGCCTCCGATGCACGATGCTAAGTCTCTGTAGACCTCAACGCCTCCGATGCATGATGCTAAGCCTCTTTCAAGACCTCGAGCCTCCAATGCATGATGCTAAGTCTGTTGATCAGCTACCATTCGATATGTGTGGTCGCAATGCCTTGACACCGAATGATGTTCCGAGCTAATCCTTTGAGAGCTCCTCTTGTTGACATACTAATATTAGGTACCATTCTGCTGCACGGTCACAATGCCTCTACACAGAATGAAGTTCCGACCTGACGTCAATGCCAATGGTGATTCAGCTACCATTCTGCTGCATGGTCACAATGCCTCTACACAGAATGAAGTTCCGAGCTGATCTCTGCGAACTCTACTATCTGCACAAATGGTAGATCAATCTCCAAGCTTTATATGAGTTATTTCCTGTATCCAAGCTGTAATAGGTACTCACAAGCTGATTAGGAGATATGTTTGGAGCATTAATCAAATTTTCTAAGTAAGAAAATCCACTGAGTATTGTAAACCTTTCTCTCAGCATTTTCTCACAAAATTTGATCTCCAAACTTAATACTACATACGATTCATCAATCTGAATTATGCAATATATAATTGAAAAATTGTTGACTTACCCATTTTAAAGGACTTTCACTTTCAGGTATTACCTGGTCCTGGGTTGAATTGTCAACTGGTGGTGGAGTAGAAACTTCCTCTGCCTTTGCAATAGGCCTCCATTCCATCTTTGGCTTGCCATTACCCTGATGGCGAGATGGATGCAGTTTCCAGCAATTTTCCACCCGATGCCCATTCCTCTGGCAATGAGCACAAAAATTCCTCTTAATCTCCTTCTTCTTGGGATGAGGAACTCTTTCTGCCATTTCTCGACTCTGCATGACGAGATTGGTCTTTCTGATTTGCCTTGTTCCTGACGATCGGCATCAACTTCTTCATCAGTGTCCTTCTCTTCCAGCATCTGGCCACTGAATGATTATGCAATCCACAAAAAGTACATGGAAAGGAATTCCACATCTTCTAAAAATCATAATCATACTTCTTAAGCTGAAAAATCGGATCAGAAGTTTTATTGTGCTTATTATTATGGTAAGAAACTGGAGGTGGAATCTCATTACCTCTTCGCTGATTTCTCTTACCACATCTTGCCTGTGATGACGAAGCACAACTTTCCTGCTCAGAATCTTCTCGTAGGAGTAGTGGGGTAATCACTTTGCTTTCAGAAGCTCGTCTCCGTCAGCGTTCTTGGAGCATTCTCCAATTTCCATTCCCACACTAGAATAACCCAAACCTGCAAAACGAGGATGATCCTCGACCTGTATTGGGTTAGCAATGCCTTGGCCATTTTTACCAAGGCCTCTTCCATCAAATCCCATTTTATCTAGTAACTTGGATCCAATGCCTCTAGTATGCTTTTCAAACAAACCAAAGACTTCATTACCTGAATTCGAAACTGAATGGGAGGAAGAAGAAGATTCCCGTGGTGAACAACTTATAGTGCAATCATCTGCCATGGCCTCTGCATCTGAAGTTGAAGGTATTTCCTTCCTCTGATCACCACACTGCAACCTTGCCAAGAGCTCATCCTTGGTTTGCAGTTCTGATTTTAAACGAGCATTCTCCTCTTCCAAGGAGGAATACATTGATCGCAGGAGAGAGTTCTCTTCCTGGATCTGGTGATTATAAGCTTCAATCTCTTCGAGCTTTCGCCTGTTTAGACATCTTGCCCATAGTGCACTTGTACCCTGTTCACACAAACTGAACTAACTGCACCAACTTGAAGCAATCACTCTGTTAATCAGATTTACCAACTGGAGCTAAACCAGCTCTGATACCAAACATGATCTGAAAATAATCAGATTATTACTACCTAATCTCGGACCCTTGTAGGCTTTAATTATTTGCCGATAATTTACTCCTTTTAAGTAATCAATTTAAAATAATGCAAGACAAAAATGACAATTGCACACAGATTGATTACGGAGTTTGGAAATTGCCTACGTCTCCGGGTTCGTGGTCGAACCGTTCCACTAGTCAAAACTTGTAAGTTACAATAGTACTTTCACAAGAAAACCTAATGGAATTTTACTTGCCTATCAGTACACCAGATCTTCGGACGACAAGGGTGAAAAATAGCACCCGACTTCCACCTTCCTGGCATACAATCTCCTTCGGCTTTGATCGGCCTTCCTGACGCTATCAATGCGAAGCTAGCACTCCGGTCGACAATCCAGGATTTGCAAGTAATTGGTGTGGCGCTATTGGCCGACTAGGTAGTTTGAATAACTCCTAGCCACAAATATTTAATTTATTATTGCCTAACAAATAATAGGTCAATAATAATCAAAATAATAATGCCTAAATAATTTAGGTCTTCACACAACAATTTCTCATTCACCTTCCAAGCTTTGACTTCACCTTGTCTTCTGCCTTTTGTGTGTGTGTAATGTGTGTCCCATTACAATGAAATAAGTTGACCCTATTTATACAATTTTTAGGGTTCCCAAATATTGCAATACAATTATCCATAGGCTAATATTAGCCTAATCTTATAGCATAGTTGATGGGATTACATATAATCCTAAGGCTATTTTTAACGTTAGCCTTAACGTGCATATTTAGGGGGATTTAATCCCATATGGAGTGGTCAACAATTTATGTGGGTTTATCCCACATGGGGCGGCATTAGAAATCTTCAAAGGTTTTTAAACCTTTGATTATCCCTTACCTTACGTGGACTCCTCCACGCATGAGCTTAGGCCCCTCCACTGCTCCACATTTGATTGCATGGGTGGTACGTGGCTGCTTTGGCTAATAAGTGGGTCGCATAAATTGGTAAGGCTGGGGGTGTTGACCACTTCACGTGCATGCTTGAATTGGTAAATGCGGTCTATTGACTCTGCTTGTTTATACGTGGTCCCACTCAATGAATAGAATTTGATCCATTCGATGATGTGTAATTCGAACGACATGGCCCCACTTGTCGAGTTGCAATTAGAAGATCGAACTCGTGGTGGCAAGCCACGTGGTGGCTTGTGGACCCACCACGTCGGTGAAGACCAATTAGTCCACACGGCAGCCGGGCTCCCCTCCGTTATAAAAGTTGAGCCTCTTACTCCCACGCATAATTTTTATGACCATCGAAGACCGGTGATCAAAAACCAACAAGCAACTCCCCTTTGCCTTTTGCCACGTGTCGCAGTGCAATTGGTCCAATGTTGACCAGTTGACCATAGTTGACTTTCCTGTTGACTGAACTTTGACCGAACATATCTAGAGCTCCCGATGTCCGTTTGTCGCGTTCTCATAGTCATTGGAAAGCTCTCGAGATGATCTTCTGCACTGACACCATTTAGGGATGTTTAGGGAACTTTTTAAAAAATGATCCCCTGATCATTCCCACATAAAAAGGATTTCTCTACGATCATCTTGGATAACGCCAACAACGCACGCATTCTACCTTCCACCTTCACCTCACAAGTATTCCTCCTTAACCATTTAACCTTCTATTTGTTTTTTCCTAGAAATCTAAAAAATTATTGGTGAAACATTTTGGCATGCCCGATGGGACCCATCTGGGGTTTGTTACATTGTTCATTCCTAGGGAAAATCTTGTGTCTATTTTTATTCGAAACAAGTCCGCATTAAGCTTCTTCTCTCAAAATATTTTTTTCTTCTACTTGTCTCAGTGACACTTGTTTTTCAGGATTAAAAAGACCTCTTATTTCTTTTATTGCATTACACTCAGCAAAATTCATGCCCTTAACCTCTTCATAATTTGTTCTCATTGAATATAATTTGTGGATTTGGGTTTTAAAACTTGTGCACTTACATTTTTGAGTTTGTTGCATTATAGTTCATCTAAATTGTGGGCAACCTATATGCTATAAGTCATGCCCAACTAATGGTTGAAAAATTGAACCATACCTCAAAATTTGCACACTCTCTATACCAAATCATTGAAAAAAACCTACACATTTCTAGAACAACATCTTTCTTGGAAGGCTATCAACGATCACACGATCAGAGGATTGACAGTGGGATCTTGCTGGTTTCTCTATCCATTCATCATCTCATAGAAGGATATCCCATGCCAAAACTTACCTGAAACCACCCATAGTTGTCGGATTTTATAGGGAACCTTTGTTAACCAAAAATTCTATCTTGCTTACAGTCACTCCTAAATGGCATAAGCCACGAGAAAAAATATACAACTTAGGATTTCGTGTTTGTTATCTTTTCATCTGCTTGCATTTTGAGGTGTGAGTTACGTTTCTTCATTATTTCTTATTATTTTACACCCCACATCATGAATAGTGTATTCCAGTTTTATTCTGGGTTTATTAGGACTCCTCATAGCCATACTCAGTCTCTGGGTTGGCCTTTTTATTTGATCTAAATCAACAAAACTTCATTTTTCCTTCTCTTCCCAAATTTCATAGTAACCGATATCGGTCTAGTGACTGCCATTGGTTACATCATCTCACCACCATCAATTAACTAACTGAAGTCAATTTTATGCTTTTTTGGTTATTTTTACTAAAATAGTATTCTCCACCTTTCTGTTCTTTTCACGTCTTGTTCTGCCATTTTATCACACTTTTGGGTCTCTGATATCATCTTCAGAGTCAAAGTTGAACCTTTTTTCACCTTTCATTTCCAGATCTTTGAATCTCTTATTTTTCATAGTAATAGACATTGGTCTAAGCCAACCAAAAATGGTTACCCTCATACCAATATCGGTTACCCCAACTAATTTCAGTCTTTGTATTTTGATTTTCCAATCAAAACAATGATCTAATCACTCATTTTAGACTGATTTTCCCCGTTAATTCTATGTTTTTACATCATCAGTGAAGCTTAGAATCAATGTTATGTCGTTAGTCACATGGTTTTGACTCATAAACAAGCTAACACTCTCGTGTTTTAGGATATCCGCAAGCTACTCCCACTTAACCCATCACCCCCTGCAATCTCATCATATATGGAACCCAATTAGGATCTTGCCATACCCACTAGTGATGAGAAGTTTACGAGACTCCTTGATCACAAACCCACCACTCTGTGCAGTACTATCTCACTCATTCATCTAAATGTGATTCATTAGGGCAGCTTGTATACTACATGCCTATGTCCATTCCTCTTACACTTGTACCCACTTATGCATTAGCTACCACTAGCTTGGCCTTACCTTTTTCCACCTTACCACCTGTGGTTTCCTAGCTTGACCCTACATCATTGATATCTTCTCCACCTATAACATCTGTCACACCTTTGACATCTATCACTCCTATGATTTTAACCATTCCTTTATCAACCACCTTGATTATAGGTCTATCTACACCTGCCACCTCTCATATACCTATTTCATCTTAGCCACCATTGGTGTCAACATCCCATACTCCCTTCTAGAACATAATCCTCTCCATCCCACATTCTCTTCCTCTTATTACTATGAGGTTATTTACATCCAATCTACCTACCTACACTTATCACCAACAACCCCCTATTTCATCTACCGTTTATTCGGGATACTTACCATCTACATCTATTCCGACCTATATTCCTTCCTCCCAATTTTTTTACTCAGCACCACCATATACTGGGATTCCACCCACATCATACCCACCTCATCTACCCCCTTATAATGAATGGGGTGCCCAATCATCACAACCTACCAATGATCTTATCAAAATGATGATGGATAAGATGCAGACATTGGAAACATCTGTCTCTGGTTAATGTAAATCTCTGACATACGATGAGATTTGCAATGAGCGCATTCACTCATCCATTCTGATTCATCCATACCCTCCCCATTGGGAAATTCCTAAATTCAACTGATTCAACAGTAAAGAAGACCTACAAAAATACTTGCGGTCTTTTAAACATGTGTGTTATCTGATCACTCATGATGACTCTTTACTCTTGCAAACATTCCCAATGTCATTAACAGGGTTGGTTTTAGATTGGTATAGTACTCTACCCATGCATTCCACATTTTCATTTAATCAGGTACCTCAAGATTTTCTATACCACTTTTCTATCAAAATTGTCAAGAAGGTCACCATGACTGACTTGTACATGACATGCCAATATGAAGATGAATCTATTATAGATTTTTTCTCTTGCTGGCAGAGCCTAATCAACCAAATCACATTCCAAATGCCTCAAACTAAGTTAATGGAGTTGTTAACCAAAGACATCTCTCCAAATCTCCAAGTTCAAACCTTTTGCATATTTGATGAGGCGTTCACCATGGCCTGAAAACTTGAAATTTGTGCCATTGAAGATAATAAGATACAATTGTGTAACAAGAACATTGCGTTCAAATCAAATGATAGCTCTTCATTTTCCAAACCATAAAATAATTATTCTAAAGTAAAAGGATCTTCCAATGTAGTATTTTTGAAATCCAACCCATCTCATTCATCCAGCCAATCAAAGCCTTCTTCCAATATTTCTCCTATTCAATTTTTTCAGCTCAAGTGGTAGCAACAAAAATATACTCCCATAGGAGAACCCTACTCTTTAGTTTTAGAAAAAAATCTAAAATTTGGAGCAGTCAATATTCCAACCATCAAACCACATACTAATTTTGATCCCTCTTGTCTTGTTCCTACATGGTACAAAGAAAATGATTACTGCAACTATCATCGCGTTCAAGGTCATAGCTATGGTAATTGTATAACTTTCAAAAACATCATCTAAGAGATGTTAGATAATGGAGATCTTATCATGGATAAGCCTAACACACTGGATAATTAGAAGCTTCACATATTCAAGAATTCATTCCCAAATCACATTTTTTCATCTAACAAAACAGGAAAAACCTCGACCAATGACAGTAATGTTCATGAGGTTCATGTTGTTTTCAACATCATACCAACTCTTCCTAATTTTTCTCGATGAGATTCTTACACAAGATCCTTCATCTATGGAGGGACTTGTTTCATCTACTCCTTTACCCATAGAGGAGTCTCCCTTATCTCTTCCTTCATCCAGGGGGGATTCCACCATATTTGCATATGCAGTTTCCCCACTCACCTCTCAACCTGATGAACAACCTGATGTACTTATTCTTCTACCCATAAGAGAGTCATGCTTACCTTCTTCTTTTCCAAAAGATGAACTTACCTCATCCAAATTGCCATCTCCCCTACCCACAGGGGATCCATTAGCAACGTCCCTTCCTATTGGTGACAATTATCCATTGGCATTAAAGGATCCTATTAATTTTCTCTCGTCTCATTTACCCACAGATTATGAAGCCAACCATTTCCCTATCTCACAAATATTCTTTATAGGGATTACTAATAAATCAACATCATCACCCTATAGTGGTGTTGTTCTCACATTTGGCTGACCACTTGGATTATGTTGAAAATTCCATTCTTTGGGGACGTCTTCGACTTCTTGTCTCAACTCAAATGTAAAGTTTTTCTATAGATACTTCCATGATCTATCCATAGGTGTTTTAGAGAAAAAAAACCACCATACCCATGCCATTTGTAGCAACCCCTTCTTCATCACCATTGCCCACACCTAAACATTTACCATCAAATGAAATTTTTCCTATGCCTAAAACCTTACCTACACCTATATCTTCCTCCGCGTCTAGACCCATTAACACATTGGGATTCATGCTGACATGAAGCCTAGTCCATCCTCCTGTCAAATTGGATTTAGCCACATCCTCATAGGCCATCGTAAAAACTATTCCCCCACCTAAGAGGAATTCCCAACCCCTTAGGTCGCATACAATGGATTCACCCACTACCCCTCTGTCACCTTCACCACTTCCATCTCTCCTAGGTCCCCACCCATCAACCTTGGCCAAACAACCTCCTACCCAGAGTGAACCAAAAACATAACAACCTACCTCGTCATGATCCTATGTTGCACCTAAATTACCTACACATCTTATTCCTTCACCATCACCTACATCCTTTCTACCTCTTATACCTACACCACATTCAATATCCTCATCATTACCTATGTTATTCCATTCTCTTTAACCAGTACCTTCCACATTGCCTCTTACTAAAACATTCACCACACCTCCATTATCACCTTGGCTAACTCGTCCCCTTCCTCCATCTATCTTTCCTTCTACATCATGCACTTCTTCTTCACATTTACCCAAAAAGGTGCAACCAAAGCCTAAGAACCCTCTACCATCCAAAGAGGTAGTTAAACCTACAACACCTTTAATAACTAGTTCACTTGCTACATCTTTACCCAAGAAGGTGCAATCCACCTAAATCCATACTATCTACGAAACAGGTGGTCAAAATTACTCAACCTCTGATTCCACCTGTAGTGACACCTTTCCCACCAAAGTCACCCACATGTCCATCTAGACCCACACTTACTTCACATTGTGATCCATTGGCAGGGTCTAACGCCAACATCTTAGCTAACCTTTTGGAAACATTTTTCATCACATTGCCACTACTTAGACCTTACGACCCACTCAAACCTAAATTAGAAGGGTTGATGATACCAAAATTTGTGCTTACCATCATGTGCCAGGGCATAATGTGGAAAACTATAAGGATCTTAAGACTATTCTTCTCCAACTATGTACTCTCAAAGAGAAATTTGATGATGATTATCTTGGACATGAGAACCCTCTTCCACCTACACCTATCACCACACATCCTCATCCCATACCTATTCAACAACCTTCATCTCCCCCTCCACAACCCTTTTATCCTCCTCCAACATTTGAGATCAATATGGTCCACATAAGAGAGCTAGCCAAACCTCCACCAAAATGCTAATGTGCTGCATTTTTTTCACAAAACCAGTTTATGCCCTCACCATATTTTTTCCTGTCATATCGCTACACCTATCACGATGCACTTTTTCCTTTACCATAGATAAATATGGTTCAAATTTCCACTCAAGCCCAGAAGGAGAAAGGAAAGGAGAAAAATACTAGCTCATCTGTTACTCTTTTACCCAATATTCCATTTGCACCTACACCAAAAATCACCATCCGTGGATCCACATACCCTATTTCTAATGGGGTTTCCCATCGTACAATGATTAAAAAATTACACCAGTATCCTCTCAAAATGTCTTTTTATGACCTTTTCCAAACCTCTGAGTCTCATCGTCTGGACCTCATTGAGGTCTTGCAATCTATTGAGGTTCTACCTAATGACCCTACTCCTGTTGCATCCATTATCACTCCTCACCATATGGCCTCTCTCACCACTTCACCCACTTCCACTACTCTCACTACCACTCATACAGTATCCACTCTCAATTTCTCTAATGATGAGATCATACCTCTCTAACTGGATGATCCTTGCCCCGCCCTATTTATTTCCATTTACATTTATAATATACATGTTCAACGCATTATGATCGATGGTGGTGCCCATATTAACATCATTTACTCCCATGCATACAACCAAATGTGCATCCCTTCCAATCACATGCATAATAATCTAGTTATGTTGTGTTCATTTAATGATGCCATCAATTCCACCCTCGGCACCACCATTCTCCACATTTGTGTAGGCCCCTATGCCATTCCTGAATTATTCTGTCTTAGATGGGGAATTCTAATACAACATGCTACTTATCTGCCCCTGGATTCGCGGCATGGATTGTGTTCCTTCAACCTTACATCGTTGTTTAAAATTTGAACATGAAGGGCACAACTATAACATTCCAGCCGACCCTTCACCATTCAAGACCTGTAACATGTTGTATCAACCAAATGATGTCCTTATACCAGTTAAGGTATTTACCACCGCTACCTCCTCCACCACTTCTGTTAATACATCTTTAATAACTACATCCTCTATTCCCACTACCGCTGCAACTTCTATAGTTGACCCATCAGCCAACCCATCTACTTCTCAAACATCTAATGCTTCTTATTCCAAACTATCTAATGATTCATCCATTCCCACTACTAACATACCCACTTCTGATCCATTAGAAGGTGTTTTTCAACACCTCACTCTGGGGGCATACCACCTTTATAACATTGACACATTCCTTACTCCTTAAGAGTATGGTAACCTTCATTAACATCCCTAATATGATCACCACATATGTAAGGTTTTCTCCTACGGTACCCCCACCTTCGCACAAACTTAACATATGGGGGAGTTTCTACTTCTACCTACTCACCCAAGCCACCTTCCCAAACTTGACCATTTTCCTCTGACCTCCAATCTCTCACCAACTACCACTTCCTCCATCGTTGTGCTTAGAAGAGCTTTGGATTTGGTTTCTATGAACATGGCTTCCATATTATCATTCTTTACACTACTCATAAACATAAAGACTGTAGTGGTATTGGAGTTTCTGAGCCACCCCCCAAGAAGGCTTGAGTCAAACTCATTAAGGATGATAAATTTTTCCCACCCCATTCACCAACTTCACCACCTTCACCTAAAAAGTCTATGGATCCAAAATCCATTCCTCCTAACTTTTTTTTTGTTAACACCGTTTCCTTAGGACCTCTGACTTATCAGCATGATGGTGAGGCTCCCTCTTCTCTTCCCTTCCTGTATCCTAACATGATCGATGACAATACACCTTCTATTAAATTCATTCAATGTTAGGATGAGGATTCTAATCTCACCTACCTTGGTGCGGAAGATTCTTATATTCACTGGTCATTACCTTATTAGACACAAACCATGTTGAATGAATCAACCATCAAAATCAATATTCACACTCAGGACGACTCGCAAATTCTAAAAATAGGCCAATCTTTAGATTTTGCTGAACAAGATGCTTTCACTTCTTTCCTTCCTGATCATAGCAAATATTTTCCTTGGTCCTATGTTGATATCCCTAATATTGACCCAAAAATTTTGGTCCAAAATATCGTAACCATTCCTGATGCTAAACATGTGAAATAGAAGTTGTAAAAAATGTATCACCATTCACCATTCAAGACCTGTAACATGTTGTATCAACCAAATGATGTCCTTATACCAGTTAAGGTATTTACCACCGCTACCTCCTCCACCACTTCTGTTAATACATCTTTAATAACTACATCCTCTATTCCCACTACAGCTGCAACTTCTATAGTTGACCCATCAGCCAACCCATCTACTTCTCAAACATCTAATGCTTCTTATTCCAAACTATCTAATGATTCATCCATTCCCACTACTCACATACCCACTTCTGATCCATTAGAAGGTGTTTTTCAACACCTCACTCTGGGGTCATACCACCTTTATAACATTAACATCCTTGATATGATCACCACATATGCAAGGTTTTCTCCTACAGTACCCCCACCTTCGCACAAACTCAACATATGGAGGAGTTTCTACTTCTACCTACTCACCCAAGCCACCTTCCCAAACTTGACCATTTTCCTCTGACCTCCAATCTCTCACCAACTACCACTTCCTCCATCGTTGTGCTTAGAAGAGCTTTGGATTTGGTTTCTATGAACATGGCTTCCATATTATCATTCTTTACACTACTCATAAGCATAAAGACTGTAGTGGTATTGGAGTTTCTGAGCCACCCCCCAAGAAGGCTTGAGTCAAACTCATTAAGGATGATAAATTTTTCCCACCCCATTCACCAACTTCACCACCTTCACCTAAAAAGTCTATGGATCCAAAATCCATTCCTCCTAACTTTTTTTTTGTTAACACCGTTTCCTTAGGACCTCTGACTTATCAGCATGATGGTGAGGCTCCCTCTTCTCTTCCCTTCCTGTATCCTGACATGATCGATGACAATACACCTTCTATTAAATTCATTCAATGTTAGGATGAGGATTCTAATCTCACCTACCTTGGTGCGGAAGATTCTTATATTCACTGGTCATTACCTTATTAGACATAAACCATGTTGCATGAATCAACCATCGAAATCAATATTCACACTCAGGACGACTCGTAAATTCTAAAAATAGGCCAATCTTTAGATTTTGCTGAACAAGATGCTTTCACTTCTTTCCTTCCTGATCATAGCAAATATTTTGCTTGGTCCTAT
Organism: Taxus chinensis; assembly: GCA_019776745.2. Taxonomy (NCBI): domain Eukaryota; kingdom Viridiplantae; phylum Streptophyta; class Pinopsida; order Cupressales; family Taxaceae; genus Taxus; species Taxus chinensis. The sequence goes on from CM034146.1 coordinate 896,785,756, forward strand.
GTTGATATCCCTGATATTGACCCAAAAATTTTGGTCCAAAATATTGTAACCATTCCTGATGCTAAACATGTGAAATAGAAGTTGTAAAAAATGTATCCTCGAATTTCCCTTCTTATCAAAGAAGAACTCTAGTGCCTTCTTTCAGTTTCCTTCATCCTACCCATTAATTATCCCCAATATATCTCTAACATGATTGTAGTCATTTTTATGCCCTTTCAAAGAACAAGGAAATCCCATGCACATCGACCTATCACCTAGTGGGCATTGGGCACTCACCAAGGCACGCGTAGGTGTTGAGTCCCTCCTTTATGTGAGTTGTGTGAGAATGCATTATTTATGATAGAAACTTAAGTGAAGAGAATGGAAATGAACCATACATCCATCTTAGAGCTCAGAACGAGATTCTTAGACCAATGTATTCATTTAGATAAGAAAAGCATTACAGAAACATAGATCTGAATCACAATAGAAAGGAAATGCATAAGGGCACCCACTCATATGATATATATATATACATACATACTATACCATATATACTCATATGATATATATATATATATAATTATCTATAACCAATACATACAGATATAAGTAAAACTGGAACCACATATATTCATATTAAACACGTTTGGTAATCACATTACATTCATTGAGGCTATCACAGATCCATATCATAATGCATACCAAATTCATGCATCAGAACTAGACTTAATCCCCTCATAGGACAATGAAGAATATTTAGACCCATCCCCTTGATACCTCATACTCCTACAGATCACTCTAAACCCAACCCATAGAACTCTCGCAGTATTTCTGCATAGCTTCAGCCTCTCTTCAACTCTCGGTGTGTCTTAGTCTCTTTCCTCTACTGGGCGCTTGTATATATAGCCTTAGAAAGCACCGCCATGCCTTTATAAAGTTGTAGATCGGTTTCCAAGTGTCCAAGTGGTCCTCCATGGGAGCATGCTCCTTCAAACTTGATCTCTCCATTCTTTTCCATGATGACCTTCTGGAATCTTTGATCGTAAGGTATATTCCTTTCGTGGGCACCAAGTTGCTAGGTTGGCACCTTATCCACTCCACATGCACAGTTGGGTCATGCTTTCCTCGTGTTCTTCCTGATATGCCAAATATGGCTAAGTTCCAAAACCTTTTCTCTACCTTACGTGCACGTGCATCACTGGTTCTACTAAAACCTCCTAAAACCCTGTCCTGTAAGCTTTTGCCTTGCGTTCCCTTCTTCAAATAGGCTTTGCATGCCCATGCACCTTCTTGTACTTAGCCAATATTTTAGGGGCCCAACATCACCCCACACTATGCATGTTCTCCGCCCTCCAGGAACATCTTCTCAATGAATAAAGAATGATTGTCCTTGAATAGTTTGGGGAAATAATAAAGGAATGAAGAATTTGGGGAAGAATGAAAGAATGGGGAAATTATGATTACTTTTGCAAGAGGAGAGGGAAATATTCCTTCAAGTCTGCCTCCAACTTATTCTAGGTATCAACCTCATTCTGTGCCTATTGACAGAGGTCGCTGACTAGGGCTCTCACCTCTTCAAAGCTTAGTCCTTCTCCTTGGGTATTCATTTTTTCCACAATCCCCTCTAATAGTTTTCCCAAATCCTCAAGTGCATCCATCCTTAGAGTGATCTAGGGATACAACTCCTTCAGCTAGTTTTTGATTGAGCCCCATAAGGTCTCAATAGCCTCTGATTTCTTCTCAACCTAGCCTAGAATTTTGTCATGTTCCACTCTATTCCCCTTGTTATTCTCTTGGAAATTCTTGAGCTCCACTTCATGAGTGGTGACTAGGATGCTCACCACTCTACCTCTATCTGTGCAGTTGTCATATGCAGCCTCAACAAATTGGGTGGTGGATCTTTCACATCAGTGAGGAATTTATTGTACTGAGCAATAATTACCACAACATTCATCTTATCCTCCTTCTCTTTATGCACTGATGCCTCCTCTACAGATTCTAAGGCCAGTGGTCATCTTTCCATTGTGAGGATGTGGGTCAAGTCCTCTAGGAACTCTAGGGTGGATCCATACTTTTACGCTGGTGGTGTCAGATCTGGATGCTTCAAGACAATGGCATCTATGATCATCTCTACTTTCTTGTAGACCTTGTGCACCCTTTCCTTCTCTTCTTTTTACTCACGCCTTAGTTGAGCATTGATTAGTTCCTCCTGCTATAAGTCCTTGGTTCTTTCCTCAAGATCTTATTCCTTCTTCTCTAGTTCTACCTCTAAGAACTTCACCATGTCATTCCTCCCAAAGATCCTAGCTTCTACTTCAACTGAAACTTTATTTAGTGACATTACAAATTTGTTCGTCTGATAATCACTGAGTGTTTACCAAGGGGTTGTCTCTTTTTGACTCTGGTACCTTCATTATTTCCCCTTAGCTTACTTTGAATTTTGGCTCATCGATATGGGACTCAAATGCCCAGGAAAGCATTTTCCTCATCTGAGGGTATGCACCTTCCTCATCAAAAGATGCCATAGCCAAGATTTGCTCCATTGGTACGGTGCTTTAAAAATGTGCATGCAACACCTTGTTTGGATCATTAATGTAGCCCATCCTTTAAACCTATGATGCTTCTACACTCTTTCTCCCCTATGCATGCATAGCCTTAGGAAAGCTCATAACCAAACTGGGATCTCCTCCCATGCTGCCATATTCCTTTTCTACACTCTCCTCCTCTACTTCCTTCATCACTATGTCCACGTTGCATTCCATCTCTTGCTCTACCAATTCCTTGATGATTTTTGCTACTTATTTCTCTGCATGGCCTTGTCTATTTGTTCCTTTGTGAGGCTTGGGGTCCTTTTTTATTTTGTAACTTCTTCACTTACCCCATTTGTCCTGAGCATCCTGTTTTTCCTTGTCATTCTCCTCCTGACAAATATGTACTCATTTTCTTCTTCCTCTCCTTCCTCCTCCAAGTCATGTACTTCAAATACATGGGATGGCCTTGAACTTCCTCAAGTTTCATCATCATCATCATCATCTCTTTCACCTCTATAGGCCTCCAAGCTCTCTGTACCCTCTGAGTCATCCTCCTCTGTCACCTTATACTTCTTTCTGATAGTGAGATTTTGCTTCCTCTTCCTTCTCCTCTAGTGATTTCTCCTAAGTGATGGTTTTCTTCATGCTCTGGATATTCTTCTTCTAGAGTCTTTTCTTTCACTAGGGGACTTCTTTCTCCACACATAAGTACTAGGCTTAGCACTTGTCTTCGGAGCGCGCTCACCACTTGTGTAGTCTAAACACTTGGTGCTTTCTGCACCTCTTCTCTTTCCCTCTTCTTTGGCGTTTACCTTCTTCCTTCCTGTGGGGTCTTCAGGGATGGATACATCATTTTCCAAGTAAGCACCCATTTCCAATTTTTAGATCTTATACAAAGGTATATCCTTGTTGTAGCCCTTCCAGTGATTGGAAAATGTTATAGGCTTCATCATTTGTATCTCGTGGGAGACATATCTCTTCACGTATGCGTGCTTCTTGGGGTAGACTAACTTCTTGCATAGCTCTCTATGGTCTTGATCCACCTCACTAAGGTTGAACCTTAGTCTCTTGGCCTCTTAGAACCTATTCACCCCCGCTTGGAAATATTGCGTGGTGAAGGAGAAGGGAAGCTTGCACCAAGGGATCATTATTTCATCTGTCAACCTAAATCTACTAATGCATATTTTTTGATACACTGCAAATTCTACTTCTCCATTTATGAGTGTGGGTAACTACTCTAGAATCCTCCACTCCACCCTGAAATGTGCATCCCTCATGCACTTGTACCACATTCTCTAAGTGTGCCTTGTGATTGGCTATCATGGTCTCACAAGTATATTTTGTGAACCTCTTTGCGGGTGAGGGATCCTCTTCTGGGTACTCCCAAACAAAAGCTTTCCATCCCATCGGGCACTCCTATCTCTAAGAACACAATTGTGAGGAGGAAATTTACCAAATAATATCTTCTCACCTTCTTATGCACTGCTAATGATTTCATCCACAATGAAAGTAGACAATTTGTAGATGGTCCCCTTAGATATTTTCTGACATATGTTCAGCCATGCCTTGTTCACTTGACTCCATCTTTCTTGATCATTGAGCTTGGTTACCAAGCACATGGCCATCCTCATCATGGGTTTCTTGAATCTCTAGCAATGTCAAAGTATCACGATCCTTTCTTGTAGTCATACATGGCTACTATTTCCTTGATGGCCTCTTTATCACTTAGGTCATCATCAATGTTATCTCCCTCAAAAATAAGGCCCATAAACTTGGAAATCAACTGGGGAGTTATGCGCATCTTGCACCCCACAAAATAAAAATGGTCTTCGTGAATGCACGTGACATCATCCAATGATAGAGGCACTCAAGTTTTCTGAAGTAGGGTAATTCGTAAAGTTGTAATAACCCTTAATTTCTCCAACTTAAATTTTAGTTTGTCGTTGTGTATGGTCATGCCCTCTGGTGTCCTCTTGTTTGTTGAGTGATCCAACTCCAAATCCATTTCTTTCTCAGTTGTGTTTCTGGTGTAATGGTTACAATCACTCACAGTCATTTTTCTTAGCAAATGCAGACTCCCACTATTTTTCTAGCAATACCCCATCTGAGTATTGCATCTCTACATGTACCACTCGTCATTGTGCTTGTGACAATAGCAAACCATTTACTTTCCCTTACCCTTTCCCTTCTAATTCTTTAATGGTGATATGGTTTCTTTCTTTGGTGTCATTCTTCTGGTTAGGTTAACACTTCAAACATATTCTCCTTGTTCTGATCTATCAATATGTCCAATCTCAAGGACTCAATCTTGTGAAGAAACCCTCCTATAACTTTGTGCCCTATCCGTCAAACCCTAACTGGAAAAATTCTTCCACAAGACTTTACTTCTCAACAATTTCATCCATGCCTGTGTACTCCTTTCCTACTAGTTTTTGGATCTATCTCTAGTCACACACTCTTAGATTTCTTAATTATTCTTCTTTACAAAAATCACTTATGGATGCCCTCAGTTCGTGAGATCTATTCCTTCACTTCGTAATTGCAAGGTAAAATAGTGAAGTGCCTGACCTCTTACTTATAGCTTTTCCTTCTTTCCTGCATTAAATTCTATTATACCTACCACCATACTTTAACATTAAATACATATTTTTCCACCAAGCCATGACTTTAAGTGCCCTTCAATTACAGTGCCCAATCTGGCATGAAAAATTCTACAACCTTCTAGTGCACATAAATAATCCAACCTAATAAAAGACTCTTACGTGCATGTCAATAACGCCAAAGGCACTTCTATCCTAATTTTTCTCTTTCCTACCTCATGTTGTTCCTACACTTCTTCCTCCTCTCTACGTGGTTTCTCTAAAGTCTTCTTTTGACACCAACCTTTTTTGTCCAACTCTTCTTCAATGCACTTACTTCAACCTTGTGCGCTTTGTATCCATCAACCAGGTCATTCACCTCAACTTCTACTGTCAGTTCAACTTGTATTATGGGCCTATATTTACATCGCTCCACCCCACACTAAAACAGATGTGTGGTCCTCTACGCATTCAAAACCTTCAAAAATTAATGTGGTTACGGGCATGCCCAAGGAAAAAAACAAACAACAGAACAAATTACGAGAAAGGGAAACACAAGAAGGAAATTACATAAAGGGGAAATTCTAACCTAATTGGCCATATTACCTTATTATAAACACTAAGAAGACTTATTTATAGTAAGGCTTCAGCCTACTCCCATTGAAGTGATCTAGTAACCTCATCCCATCCAGTGCTTATAACTAGAAAGCATCTGAATCAAGAATGTATGAGATGATGTAAGGTCCCAACCAATGGAATTTAAACTTCTCAGGATGGCACAGATACTTGGAATCATACAACACCAACTACCCAACCTTAAATTTCTTGTTCTTGATATGACGATCATGTCATGCCTTTTGTCTTGTTTTTTCTATCTTCTGACTCCATCTAGCAAGTGATCACCTTTCATCTAACTACATCAAATTATCAATTCTTTCTTCCAGCGCTTGCACATCAGATAACCCTCTTGTGTGCTCTATACACAATGAAGGTAACATGAATTCCACTGGTAAAATAGTGTCTACACCAAACACTAATTGAAATGGTGTGCCCTTGTCCAACCTTTTATAGGTTTTCCTGTATGCCCATAAAATTACTGATACCTTATTATCCTAATCTTGTCTTCCAACGTCACATATCTTAGTTAACTTGTGACTTAGTACTTTGTTAAATGCCTCAGTAGTTCCATTTACTTGAGGGTGATATGGGGTAGTCTTATGATGGGCCACCATAAATTTTTCCAATATAATTTTGACTATTTCATTGAGAAAGTGTGTACCCCTATCACTTGTTAAACTTAAAGGGAAACCATACATGTTGATTATGTTTTCCCATAAGAATCTAACAGTTGTCACCATGGTGTAATCTTTTGTAGGCACTTCCTCTACCCATCGTGTCAAGTAGTTAGTGCAAGTGATGATATACCATGAACCAGTCCTTCGCGTGGCTGGCATAATTGGTCCTACAAATTTGATTGTACATTTCTCAAATAGTTCAGCACTGGCTATTGGTCACAAAGGCATTTCATCTCTCATTTCAAGTTTCCCAAGGCACTAGCAATGGTCACAGGACTTGCAAAACTCAATACAATATTTGTAGATGGTTTCCCACCAAATCCCTGCTAATAAAATCTTCCACACGATAGTGTTTCCTGCATAGTGTCCTTCTACAATCCCATCGTGCGCTTCTTCCATAATAGCTATGCACTCATGTTCCAATATACATCAATGTAGAACCTTATCACGAACTAACTTATACAGGTCTCCACTAATAAGCATGTAGGGTGTAGTGTATATTGCTAACTAATTTATTTCTAGGGCCTTCATCCCTTCCAATGCCACACTTGTTTTTAAGAACATTGTGATTTATTTCAAGTCTAAGGGCACGCACCTCAACCTAAATAGTTACACATCTGGCATTGATATCCTCAATACTTTGTGCATCCTCTCCTGAGTCAATCCTTGATAAATGGTCAAGCCCTAAATTTCTCTTTCCTAGCTTCACCACTAATGTGAACTCAAATTATTGAAATAAAAGGACCCAACGACATATGTGCCCTTGCAGAATAGGTTTGTTGACCAAGTACTTCAATGTCATATGGTTCATGTAGAATATAAATGGTGTTTCCAACATATACTGCCTAAAATTATATAATGCATAGATCATAGACAATGATTCGCACTAAGTAGTTGTGTAATTTTACTCTGTTGGTGTCAAATTTCTACTTGCAAAGCATAAGGGATGATCAAAAATTCCCTCCCCAGGTTGTGCTAGTACTGCTCCCATAGTTGTTCTTGAGGCATCAACATGCACATGGAAAGGCTTATCTGAAGAAGGAAAACATAGTATGGGTACCATGACAAACCTATCCTTCAAGGTGTCAAATTCCTTCTATTGTGTGTCTCCCCAAAGAAAGGTACTCTTATGTTTCAACAACTCCTCTAAGGGCACGATGATCTTGGAATATCCCTCGATGAACTTCATGTAATACCCCATATGCCCAAGGAATTCATGCACTGCACTTTAACTAGTAGGCTCCCCTAATCCTACAATAACTGTAACTTTAGTGGGATCTACTAACAAACCTTATTTTAATATAATGTTTCCTAACAGGGTTCCAAATGAAGTAGCAAAGACACATTTTTTAATGTTGAGGGATATCCTCAATTTTTGACATATCTCAAACATCAACCTTAAATTGTCATAATGGACTTTCACCAATCCATACATAGCCCAGTCATCTAGGTAAACTTGAATAAACTTATGGATGAAGTCTTGAAATGATTGTACCGCAATGCGTGAGAACATAATATGAACATTTTTTAATCCAAAAGGCATAACCATGTAGGAAAAACTTCCCTATTCAGTGGTGAAAGTTGTCTTTCTTTGGTATTCCTTTGTAATCCTGACTTGGTGGTACCTTGAGAACCCATCCTTGAAAGAGTAGATCTCGTGCCCAGCCACTCCCTCTAAGATTTCTTTAGTAAACAGGGTTGGGAAGGGATCAATGACACATAATACATTCAGGTCCCTGTAGTCAACACAGATCTTGATCCTCTCGTCCTTCTTGATGTTGATGACCCTTGGGATTATCCATTCTGACTCTTCAAAAACCTCAATGATGTTTGACACTATCATTTTTTCTATCTTCTCCTTGACCTGTACACATAAATTTGGGTTCATTGATATGGCCTCTTTCAGATTATGCATGCACCTTCCTTCAACTTGATCTTCATCTCCAACAAGGAATGGTGAACGCCTTTGAGTTCATGATACCCACAAGGGAATAAATCCTAGAACTTGTGAAACAGATCAAGATCTTTGAAACCTCTTTCTCCGACCAATAGTCTGCAATGAGAGCTTCCTTGGGTTCTACTTCTAACCAAATGTTAACCTTCTTTGTTTTTAGGGGCTCATGGTAGGCGTGCTTCCTTTCATCAGTGCTATCTATAACATCACGCGTACCTTCAAAGTGGTTAACATCTAGAATTTCCATTAACTCCCCATCTATGATATAAACCATATTTCCTTTTTCCTTCTCTATGCATAAATGCTTGATCTTCATCTCCTCTGACTCATCCTCATTGAAACGTGCCTTTAAACTAGGATCACCTAGCAAATCTAGTATCCTATCTTCTACCATGGCACTATCCCCCATTATAAGGTGCTTGATCACTTACAATGCCTTATCCACCGATGGTTTACTGCTCTAATATTCAAAATATTGGATGAGATCAGTTGTCATCTCCTACCAATCTCTCGTCTAGCAACATGTTTTTGAGTGTATATACCATGCGTGCGCACACCCTTGTAGTGTAGAATACAATGTTTGTATCCATAATAATGGTGGTAAGTCCTCTGTGCTTCATATCCAGGACTTATTAAATGCTTGGATATGAAATGAAGCGATCTCTTTACCATGGTAGTCTTGTATGACCGTGGGTACATCGCTTCTAGCGAATCTGATAGAGAAGGCAATCCTAATTTTGTGCCATTCTAAGAGACTCTCACGGTGTGTTGCCCACCATCGTGATTTAGTACTAAGCAGGACATAGTTCAACATCCCCCTTATTTCATCATCACTCATCCATTGAGCATCCATGTCCCGTAGGAAAATTTTAGGGTATGCCCCTCCAAAGTAACTTGGCAACTTCTTTCCCCCTAGGTGCTTAACTGAGCACACCTTGGTCACTCTTGTTACAGATTCCCTCAACTATCACCCAATTAGCTCATAAGTCCTATGTGCCCAATTGTCACACACCATGATTTTTGTATCACTCACAGACTAAGCATCCTCAAATTGGATAGATCCTTCTGTAGGGTGAATTATCTCTGAGTCTTTAGTGGAGCACACATAAATTCTATCAAGGACCTCTTCTCCTAAAGGCTCAGTGTAAGGCACTGACTTCCCATCCATCAAAGGGATGATGACCCATTCCTCCTTATTCTTAAAACTGATATATACTTCGTTGAACCTCATGTCAACATTATTCTTATAGCACCATGGGTGCCCAAGAAATGTTGGAAAATTGTCTTCCTTGACGAGCACCAAGACTTCAAAGTCCCTAGTAAACTTGGCCCCCTGAATGGTGATCACTGCATCCTTCAATAATCCAATGGGCATTTACTTATTTTTGTTTTCTATTTACAACACATTCAAATATGGTTGTAATGAGGGCCTTCCCATTTGATGTCAGGAATCTAATATAAGGACATTGACTTCTTCTCTCGTGTCAATCAATATGTTGCTCAATAGCCAACCATCCACAACTGCATTTAGTGTGATCTCTTTATCATAGTCAAGGTTATAGGGAGGGAGGTTTGCATGCAACACCTACCTTTTGTGCTCTTCTCTGGCACGTGGTACCTTCTCCCGTAGCCATTTTCCTAGTATGGGAATAATATTCTCTTGCCTTAACATTTTTCACACTTCCTTTAATCCTGTTGCTTGGACTGCTCCTTTAGACACTGGATTTCTCCTTGCAAACTCTGAATGACATCCATTTTCTCTTGATATAATTCCTTCTGACGGGAAGGGTCCAGATACTTACCATGCACCACTTCTTTTCTTGAGACTAGAGTCCTTTTCCTTGGTACCTCCTTGGCATGTGCAACCTCAGTTTGTGTTGTCACCAAAATAGGTTCTAACCCTTACTCATGCACCACTCTAGGAATGTACAGTGTGTCGACCTTCTTTATACTCACCATACCAACACCCTTTTCCTTCTAGTGTTGTTGGCTCATGTGCTTAATCAACTTAGGGCACTCCTCGTAATTATGCTTCTTCCTGCACCATGAGCACTGGAATAAATCTGGACACTCATGTTTATAATGTTATTTTGATCTAGAATTATAACGTGTTCCTTGTGGGAACTCACTTTTTCCTCTGTGTCAATTACAGTGACCACAAAATCCTCCTCGAAAAAATCATCCCGCCCCTCCATCTACGTTCCCTTCATAACAACAGTCATCATCCTTTGAATTGCTTATAAGGCTAGTCTGGTGCACACCCAAATCAATAGCATCATGGATTTGATCAATCAATCTCCAGTCCTTGGTATCATGGGTCAAAGAGGTACAAATCTTGCAATAGCAAGAAACATTCTTACAGATTATGTGATGCAACAAGGGACATCTACTTACATCATGGTCCCCATGAAAATTTTCACAATCTACTACTATGGCGTGTACTGACTTTCAAGGGAAGCTATCCTTTGCATGTCCCTCCACTTCATAGTGTGTACACCAAATCCCACTACAAACCTCATACAATGAGTTTGTAGATAGATTTTCTTACTAATTGGCCATTGTGGAAATTATAGCCTCTAGAAAAGGACTAACACTAGTGTCAACGCTTCCAATAGCTTCGGTGCATAGGGAAACTTCCAACGCCTCACGCAGGTATAAGAAATTCTTGTGTGACAATGCCCTCCTAAATGGAGTGATCAACCTTCCAAAAAACCATTGAGCATGTTGTGAAGGGTGAATGTCATATGGTAGTTTTGATAGGAGAGTTTTAAACCATGCATCATACTCCTGCACACTCTCTTCAATCCCCTGCTGGATCTCCTTCAGAGCGTTGATGCTCTTCTAATCAAACTTTGGTATATGGAATTATTTTAGGAAGGCATTATTCAATGCAGTATAGTCTACCACCATTTGATGGGGGTCATAATTCCTATACCAACTATGCATGTGCCCTTAAAATGTTGTTGTAAACTAACTTGCCTTCCGCTCTAGGGTAGTGATCCTCTTCACGCACCATAGCAATTCACATTTGTGCACATGCTATGCAACATCTTCAATACCCCTATAGTCTAGTATGTTCAAAGACATCTTGAAAAACACTTGGGGAGGTGGTTGGGGTCCTTGTCCTCCCAATCCAGAGCCTTGGTTCCCTTCGGTGTTTCCTCCTCCACCAGATTCATTGGATCCATTAGGTCCTGTGAGTCCAAATCCACCAGTTCCACCTCCAGATCCACCAATTCCACCTCTAGATCCACAAGTTCCACCTTCAGATCCATAATTTCCCATCAATGGGCCTGAAGTAGTTGTGCCTAGTGTCCCCAACGTTCCACTAAACTATGCACCAATGGTCTGTGAGATTGATCCACTACTAGAAGTGTATCCCGTGCCACTCCCAGACATGTTGCCCAAACCTTGTGTACTTTCACTTTGCCCAAAAATTCCTCGAAAAATTAGAATGGTATGCGTAGCCATGGATGTTCCAAATGAAAAATTATATCTACTGGGCACTGATCAGTCACTCCCACCGATACCAACTGGGTTATCAATTCTTCGCCCTTTATTTGAAAAACAAAGTGCCAGGGGTTGGTCTCTAGGTGGGTTTAGATGCACGCCGACGGTTCTTATTTCTCCATGCAACGAACTCTCATAAGAAGCTAAAGGGGCCTCTCTCCTGTACTTGCCAAGATGGGGTAACACAGACTTCTTAGGCCCCACATCCTCCACATGCATTTCAACACCCTCTCATAGTGTCTGCCTCCATAGATCCACCATTCTTGTAACCTCACGTTGTCTATTCATCTCCCTTTCATGAGATTTACTATACTTGAGTCATCTCTCCTCCCTTTCCTTTTCATCCGTAATGTCTGCCATCTTCCTCCACCCTAGCTTCCTCTCCCTACACTCAAAGAAGCTTTAGCTGACCATGGGAAATGATTCTAAACTCAAAGTAGTGACCAAGATCTTCATTTCAAGAGGAATAGCGCTAAAAAAAGATCCTCTAGGCTCCCTCAGAAAATCAAACTCAACAACTTCTGGGAAAGAATACGTCAAAATGACATATTCTAAAGTGTAACTGGTTAGTACTCCCTTCCACCAATGATTAACAACACACGTCCAAGTCAGATCTACATCCTGCAACCTTTGATAGTCATCTTAGGTCCACTCATGTGATCTATAGTACGAGCTTGATCTGGATGCATATGCTGAAAGCCATTCATACAACTCTACATGGAAGCAACAAAAGAATGTTTCGTACATCTCATGGTATAGGTTCTCTTCTACCAATCTATGTAAATCAAACTTAGGTCCAACAGTAAATCTTTGAGAAAAATTGTCCTCCGTGCTCTTGAACCATGTTTCAACACTTTCTAAAGTCAGGCACTCTCTCATCACACATTAAAGGGACAAAGATGCATGTCATTTCTCACAACTTCGAAAAGAGGTCACGATAATGGAACCAAGATGTAGTCATTTTTATGCCCTTTCAAAGAACAAGGAAATCCCATGTGTATTGACCTATCACCCAACGGGCGCTAGCCACTCACCCAATGAATGCATGGGTGTCATGCCCCTCCTTTATGTGAGTTGTGTGAGATTTCATTATTTATGACAACAAATTAAGTGAAAAGAATGAAAACGAACCATACATCCATCTTAGAGCTTATAAGGGGCTCCTTAGACCAATGTATTTTCATATAAGAAAAGCATTACAGAACATAGATCTGAATCACAAAAAAAAGGAAATGCACAAGGGTTTACACCCACTCATATGATATATATATATATATATATATAATTGATCCATACATATATAAGTAAAACTGGAGCCACATATATTCATATTAAACACGTTCGGTAATCACATTACATTCATTGAGGCTATCATAGATCCATATCATTATGCAAAACAAATTCATGCATCGGAACTGAACTTAAGCCCCTCATAGGACAACAAAGAATATTCAGACCCATCCCCTTGATACCTCATACTTTTAAAGATCCTCTAAACCCAACCCGTAGAACTGTCACAGTATTTCTGCATAGCTTCACCTCTCTTCAACTCTCAGTGTGTCTCCATCTCTTTCCTCTACCAGGAACTTGTATATATAGCCTCAGAAAGCACCACCATGATTTTATGAAGTTGTAGATTGGTTTCCAAGTGTCCAAGTGGTCCTCCATGGGAGCATGCTCCTTCAGACTCAAGCTCTCCATTCTTTGCCATGATGACCTTTTGAAATCTTCTATTGCAAGGTATATTCCTTTTGTGGGCACCAAGTTTCCAGGATGGCACCTTATCCAATCCACATGTGTAGTCAGGTCATGCTTTCCTCATGTTCTTCTTGATATGCCAAATATGGATAAGTCCAAAAACCTTTCCTCTTCCTTGCACACATGTGCCACTGGTTCTACTAAACCCTCCTAAGACCCTATCATGTGCGCTCTCGCCGTGCGTGCCCACATGCCTTCTTGTACTGAGCCAATATTTTAGGGGCTCAACAATCATTCTTGTCATAAAAGTGAGTGGGGGACTCCACATTTGCATGGATTTCCGTGACCTTAACTTAGCTTTCCCAAAAGAGGATTTTCCTCTAACTAGTATTGGCCAACTAGTTGATGTCACCACCGGGAATGAGATGTTATCACTCATGGATGGTTTCTTAGGTTATAACTAAATATTACTCACCCCAGAAGGTCAACAGAAAACCACCTTCATCACTCCTTGGGGGACCTTCTATTATTGTGTCATGCCCTTTGGCCTTAAAAACGTTGGTGCTACATATCAACTTGATATGACTTATATTTTTCATGACATCATGCATAACATATAAGAAGATTACATTGACAATATTCTTGCCAAATCTAAATATCGGTCTGAGCACCTTGTTGTCCTTAAAGTTTTCTTTTACTATCTCATCAAATATTGTATTCACCTTCCACCTAAGAAGTGTGTCTTTTCTATTCTCTCTAGTAAGCTCCTTGGTTTTATCATTTCTTTACATGGCATTGAAGTTGATCCCGCTAAAATCAAGGTTATTCTGAAAATTCCTCTACCGACTAGCCTTCGTCAACTTTGTAGTTTGCAATCTATTTGTTGCTTTATTTCTCAACTTTCTAACCATTGCCATACATTTCATCATCTTCTCAAAAAGGATGTCTCCTTAAAATGGGATGATGAATGTCACAAAGCCTTCAACAACTTAAAACAATACCTCCTCTAACCACCTCTGCCCATTCCCTCTAAGGATGACCAACCATTTTACCTTTACATTTCTACTACTAATCATTCTCTGGGTGACATGCTCACTCATCATGATGAGTAACACAAGGAGCAATCGGTTTATTATATAAGTCATATGATTTTATAGTATGAAACTACATATACTCACACCACTAAACTTCGCTATTACCTACTCAACCACAAAACCTTTGTTATCACCAATAATAACCTCTTACACTACATGTATGCTAAGCCCTACCAACATCAACGTGTTTCACATTGACTCATGCTTCTTACAAACCTAGATCTTGAATTCATCCATAAAAAATATGTCAAATGAAAAACCATTACTGACTAACTTTCAGACGCACCTCTCTCCAAAACCAATCTTCTAACTTTGATTTCCCTCATGAATCCATTGCTACCCTCTCCTTGGATGATACCATTTACTAGATACCCTTATTCTTTGATGGTTCCAAATGTCAGTGTGGGGGTGGTGTCGGAGTTATCCTCATTCCTCTTTAATGTGAGGCTATGCCACTATCTTTCAAACTAGATTTTGATTATACTAACAATATCATTGAATATGAAGCACTTGTATTAGGTCTTCAAACTGCCATAGCCTTAGATGTTAAATCAATTAATATCTTTGGTTACTCTCAACTGGTTATGAACTAAGTTAATGGTATATACCAGTGTCATAACGAGATACTTCAAAAGTATAAGCATCATGTTGACATGATTTTGACTACCTTTGACCATTATGAACTTCAAACCACCCCATGTTCCACTAATAAATTTGTGGACACCATGGTTGGTCTTACTTCTCAAATATCCGCTTTGTCCTCTGACTCAAAAATATTTGTCACAGTACAAAGGTTGCAATCACCTTCATATCTAATCTAAGACGTCAACCTTGTAGGAAACATTGAAACTGACCCACGTGACCTTTGGTATAAGCAGTTTACTAACTACCTTTCCCTTTCAATTATGCCTTCAAATATTACTAGCAATGGACAACAAGCCTTTCTCATAAGTGTCTCTCACTATGTCATCATGAGTGGTCTTCTATATAACCATAGATTTGATGGTATCCTCTTACCATGCCTTAAAAGTTCTAAAATTTCATACACCATCAAGGAAGTTCATGATGAGATTTTTAGGGGTCACTTCAATGGCTTAATTATTGCTAAGCACATCCTTTTCCTGGGCTATTACTGGCCAACCCTAAACCATGATTGTTGTGACTATGTCAAGTGTTTTCTAAAGTGTCAGCAACATGCTAATCTTCATCACACCTCTAGTCAAGCCTTACATGTCACATGATACCTTTGGCCTTTCTCTCAATGGGGTTTGGATCTTTTCAGAGAGATCAACCCTCATTCTTCCTAACATCATCAATGGATTATTACCTCTACCAATTATTACAATAAATGGGTGGAATCCGTACCTCTTATTTCTAGGAAAGCCAAGAAAATATGTGAATTCATCAACCATCACATCATTTTTCACTTTAGTGTTCCTCACCACCTCATCACTGATAATAGAAAATAATTCAAAAACAAAAACCTACGGAAACTCTATGATGCCTTCGGCATTCAACTCTATTTTCTTCAGCTTATTATCCTAAAATAAATGGCCAAGCTGAATTGACTAACAAAACTATAAATAAAATTGTTATGAAATTGGTTGACGATACTGGTAAGGATTGACACACACACATTCCTTTTTCCTTATGGACTTATCGCACTAGTATTCACACCTCAACTATTGTTACACCTTTCTCTTTAGTCTATGATACAAAAGTTGTCTTACCTCTCGAAGTCCAAATTCCATCTATTTGTATCTCAATCAAACATATGCTCAACAATGATGATTTTATCTAGGATAATTTAGAACAACTTGAGTTATTAGATGAGCATCATCTAAATACTCTCGATCACCTCCAAATCTACCAAAATGTATCAAGCGTACCTATGATAAACGTGTCCAATAATGAACCTTCCAGGTTGGCAACCTCGTCTTGAAGGAAAATAAACATATAACAAAAATGGAGAAAAGTAAATGGGGCAAGTTCACTCCTAATTGGATTGGACCCTATATCGTTACTCATGCATATGGATCGGGTGTTTATCGTTTATCTTTACTTGAAGGTAAACTCGAACCTGGGACCCTCAATGCCTTACATCTTTAACCATTCTATTATTGAAGCAAGTCCTGTATCATCTTCTATCTATTAAACGCTTTTCCCTTGAGCAACATTCACCTTCCACTTACCTACTTTAAGGATCAATGAATAAAAAAGAATCATGTGATTACCCATCACCTTTCAGCCTTATCTTCAATATGAGTACCACAGCTCTACTCATGGCATGATTCTCATGGATACTTTTCATCCTTTTCAAGATGAAATCCCATGGTATTTCATCATTTAAAACCTCTCTTTCATAGCTAACCCCTATGTGCTATGGTTTTATCTTCATAAACAAAGCATATACTTCTCTATAGTCTTTTTCATGACCTAAAAGTCCAAAATAACAATTCATAAGTAATACATAGGATTTTCAAATTCAAACTCCTTAAGTCAAACTTCTAGCAAAAAGATGACTCCCTCAAAAAGGATATCTATCTTTCTATCTTACTACTATAAATAAAATTCTCCCTCGAAGGACAACTATACAAATCTAGCCATATTGTATGTAGTCTAGCAAAAAAGAAGATTATTTATGCAAAAATAAAATAAAAATATTCTGAAGCTTCCCACATTGATCAGCTTCACAAAGACCTTAAGGAGATAATATATTCATCCCACATAGACTTCATGCATCGATCAGTCTATAAAACAAAAGAAAAAATAAAAAGATAACTTTTTCATCATGGAATTGCCTATTCTGATCTTGGGTATCTTGTAGAAGAGACATGTTGTTTCACACCAAGGTTACGCTAAAACAACCCATTTCACCCTACTGTATTTTATTTCTCATCTTCCACCTACTCAAGGGACATGCCGCAAATGTGACATTTCATGGTTGTGTGACTTTCTTCACCCTTAGAACAGTCAATCATGTAACACATTTAGGGCCTTATGTTCATAAGCATATATTTGATATGATAGATTCATAATGGTTCTTACCAATTAGGCAGATTTTTGTCTCCACTTTTCATTCACCTATTTTCTTACTTATGGATCCTCCTTCACATGACCTGACCTTTGAAACTTACATTATGGGAATTCCTCTTCAACCAAAATCACCCACCTATTCAACCTATACTCATAAATGCCTATTCAACCTATACTCAACCATGCCCAAAACCTATTGACCCATTCATCTCCCTTATCATATTATTCCCTAGCTTATGGGAGAACTACATTGGCCTAAGGCCCATTTTTATCGAGGCTATGTAGGTAGTACTATGAGGGCATGAGGCCCTTGGAGGTTAGCTCAACCACTTTTTCCCTTAACCAATTTTCCCCCTTTATATTCATATTCTACCCTAGTTAGTTTCCATTTACACAAAAACTTAGAAATTAATATATCATAAAAACATACATACCCACCATTTTATAACATCAACCATATCATACATCAATCATTTATCATTTCCATAATATTAATTACTTGGAAATTTGAACACAAAATACATACAACACATTATTTCCATAAGATCAGTAACTTAGAAATTATCTAGACTCCACCATGCCTATACCTAACCAAATCATGTCTATACCTAACCAAACCATACCTATACCTGACTCCACCATGCCTCTACTATAACAAACCATACCTATACTTGACTCCACCATGCCTATACCTAACCAAACCATGCATATGCCTAACAAAACCATGCCTATACTTGACTCCAACATGCCTATACCTGACCAAACCATGCCTATGCCTTACCAAACCATGCCTATACCTAACTCCATCATGCCTAAAATACCTCAAATCAATCATGCCTAACTCACCTAGTTCCCATGGTACACAATAACAATGGAAATGAAAACCAATACATCATCCATCAAATGAAAATAATCAACTATATCAAGAGGAATGTCTGTGTATCATTACATATATACACAGGGATAAATAATAAAAGTGTCTCAAAAATTCTCATATACAATCTCACAAAATATTTAGAAATCATGCCAGTATATATATAAATAAAAAATCATCATACAAATATCTATGTCATGATCAATCAACCCCACCGAAGGCCCTCATCTCTACTCTCACCCATCTCCTCCTCCTCGCCCTCAGCTAGGCCTAGTCTGTGAGAACTTGTAGCCTCACATTGACCCTGTCTTTAGGGCCAATGATCCCCTGTACTACCTGAGTTATGAGTTCTAGACCTAGTCCTCTCACTAGCTTCCTGTTGGGCCCTATACTCCACATATGAGGGAACATCAATACCTGTAGTGGCTAGATGATCTTGGTAATAGTAGGCCTTGTTCAGGGAATCCTTGAACCTCACCATAGATATGGTTTGGGGTGGTGCCATTGACCTAACTAGTGCCAATGCATATACTACGAGACCATGTCCTAGTACTTGTGTAGCTACTTAGTCCTATAAGGCCGCGACTTGTGCCTGTGTAGCCGCCAACTATCCCTATAAACCCATAACCTATGCCTGTAACACTATTACTTGTGCACCATCCACTACAAGAGCCTATACCTGTACCTGTGCCTGAGCCTAGGAAGCTGCCAAATGTCCCTATAAACCAGTAACCTACACCTGTAGTAATGCTACCTGTGTAACATCCCCTATAGGAGCCTATACCTATACTTGTTCTTGAGCTTGGGCAATAGTCAACTGACCCTATAATGTAGTCCCCTACCCTATCAAAGTAACTACCTTTACATTTTCCGTTGTCAACTGAACTCCCACTGTGGTCATATATCCCTGTAGGGAACCCCTATGAACCATCATTATGGCTAAGTTCAGTTGACCTAGCCATGGTGGTGCTTCCTATAACTCCACTGCCCACCACTATCTGTATACCATAATGGTCCCTGCATCATCTAGTATCATATCCACTAGTACCTCCTTTCATATGGGGTCTTTGGTATGGGGTGGTGATAAAGGTCTCTCCACATCATCCCTACAGTACTGTGGGAAGAGTGGTGATACATCCTACTGTAATCTGAATTGGTGTTAGAATCTATAGATTAGGATCATCTTGTGTTGTTTGGCATGTCTACCCTGTATCCACCACACTAACTATAACTCATGTAGCTCCTTATCAATCCCTCTAAAATTTGGATAACAGACATATGACCGGCAGACTATGTCCATAGCATATGGGTCCTCTAGCTCCCACCTGTATTTTACTACATCATGTGCTACCTCCTCCAGTCGAGGATGACCACCTATGGTCACCGACCTCCTGTAACCTATCCTCTTCCCCCCATGGTGCCAATCTAGTATCATTATTCCTCATGGTTGTACTACCACAATATGCTTGTATGCCCAACAGTGTAGTATGAACATACAATAGATGTCGTAGTGTCACATCCTCTAGTAAGCCCACAACTCCTTGTATAGTTGCAATAAATATGCAGGTGCCCATGGAAAACATACCCAATCCTCAATCATATCTTGCAATACTTCCATCATCCCTATTAGAAACCAACCACCCTTTGAATCAGGAAGTGCATATCACTCCACCACTACCATTATCAACACTACTAACCACGTCTCCTATAGATGTGCAACATACAAAGCCCCATAAAAAAGACTAACCCTATGCTTTGTCAGGTCACTTTCCATCTCACTAAATACTGGTTAATATTGAATATACTGGCTTACCAACAATTGGCAGCCACATAATCCTTTATACATCCACCAATGTGATGGTCATCTCACCAGTGGGTAGATGAAAGGTGTTCGTCACTATATCCCATCTATCAATGAGTGTGACCATGAGAATGTGATCTTGTCAGATCCTCTTGTATCGCTTAATGCCCACAAATATGGCATCTCGCATATGTGTCCATTCATCCTCAATAACTCTGGGACGCATCTTCCCTAATAATGGTGGGACATAATCCTGCATCGTCAACTGATGTCATGCCAGCATCTATACCACTCAACACTATCAAAGACTAAACTACTTTTCCCATTTCTTCACAACCTAGTTACCCCACCTATCTATTTCCTAACTACTTCCCTAGCTTATCATTTCTTCTAATTTAGCTTATCAAGTTCCCATAACCCATTCCATCACTATGATCTAATCTTCCTCTATTACCCGCCTATATTTACCTATATTTACCATCACCCACCTACTTCTCTCTTTCATCCCTCTCTGTTTCCCTAATTCATTACCGATCTACCCTCCAAATTCATTTTTTACCCCATTTTGGCCTTCTCAACTTAGCTATTCAGACTAGGTCACTTTTCACTGTGATCAACGTTGGTCACATTGATCGATAATGGTCACCTTTAACTGACATTGGTCAATTATTTTCCCACCGATGCTGGCATACCATACCGACGTCAGCTGAGACCTGACCAACATCGATCTCTAGTTTGGCTCCAAATCCAAACCCCCACACCCCCAATTTTCTAAAAATTTAAAAAATAAGCCTAAAACCTACCCAAAAACTACCTAACCCCACCAATTTCCATTTTACAACCTAATTAATCTACATTGCACCCACCTCATACCAAAATTCTTCCTTTTTTAACTACATTTTGAATTTTTAATTTCCCCTCATTTTATTTCATTTTTTCCTAAAAATTCAATCATAAATAAAGAGAAAGGATTGAATCCTATCTCTATGCATTGACATTACCTCGTTGGGATGTTTGGTCTTTGAGCCAGTGGTCCTCACACACCTCTTCCTATTATAGCCATGTCTAAATCAAACCCCTGGTTCTCGATCAATCGAATTGCACCAAAATATATCATAGACCCACCTCTACACCTCTCCAACCACTCGCCTCTCTCTAAATTTTCCTAGAATCTAGCCTAATCATAGTCACTCTTGTCAATAGTATGAAAATGACTCTTTGTTTATCGTTTTCATAGATAGAAAAGCACAAATAAATCTGTGATTCAAATATTTTACCTTTTTATTCCAAATTTGACCTGACCAACATCAGTTTCCCTAAACTGACATTGATCATGTGCCCTAGTACACTACGCTCATTTTCTCTTGATCGAAATTGGTTGGCCATGACCACGGTCAATTATCCTTTTTCATCTCATTACACCATATACCACTAACTCTTGCTGCCCAAAATCTTTTTCTACCTAAGTTGACCTTGACCTTACACCTCACCCTTATGACCTTATTACCTATCACCTAACCTCACAATCATTTGGGCCATATTTTTTCCCCTACCCTAGCCTTACCTATGGCCTTACCTAAATCACCTAACCCATCCTTACCTTTTGTGACACTCGAATTCATGTACTTGCTATACCTTGTGATGTGTTACTTATGTTGTTCTTCTTAATGACCTTACCTTGCCGAAATTTGTGTTGTTTATCCCAACCATACCTTTGGTGCTAGAAAAAAGAATTTTTCCCGTTCCTACACCTGGCCTAGTGGATTTTCCAAACCATATCTTATACCTTGGATACCTAAATAACTTCAATCTTGTTTGAATAAACCTATCAAACTTTGACAACGTAGAGTTTACAACCTCTTCAACTTGGTAACTTATTGCATTCTATATGCGTGTGTGCGTTAGAATACGACTTCTTATTACTTGATCAAAATCACCCTTACCTATACCCAACATACCTTTTTTTCATCACTTACCCATATATCAAACCACTCACTGACTCCATTTAACACCTCATCCCTTCCTGGTTTGTGGGGGATCACCTCCACCAACACTTGGGGCAACCTAACCCTCACTCATACCTAGAGCACCAACTTCCTGTTTTGGTGAATATCACTTATCAATATAAGCTATGTGTCAAAAAGGGGAAAATTTAGACACCAAATTTGGGTCACACTTCCCTTGGTACCCTTCAATTAATTAACATAACACATTTAACTAATCAAACCACTTCATCCCATATTAATATTTATTGGCAAGAAAATATTTTAGTTGGAAAAACTTGTGGATTTCTTGCCAACGCTCTGGGAATTTAAGTCCCTCCACTTAACCGGTGTAGCTGTCATATATGCATGCATATGAAAAGGCATATTTTTGTGGTGGCCTTTCGACTGGGGATCGAACAGGGACACTCCGCTAACCCTGTGAAAAATCTTGTAGATACCTATAAGAGAGGACTTTGTCTATAAAGAGGGAAATGGGAGTGAGAAATGAGATAGGGGAACTAATGTTATAGGTAGGAAATCAAATTCCTGCACACACTAGTTAGAAACTTCAACACATGCATTTATGAGAAGAAACAACTCAGTAAATGACAACAAGACAAGATAAGATTGTGAACTCATAGTTTCTAAAATATCCTCATAAAAAAGGATACAAAATCCTTCTTCTTGTATTGATGCTTTAACCGAAATTTTACATGGTGTGGGAATGGAAGAAATTTAAGAGTGGAGGAAAGTAGAATATAATGTATATCTCCTTTTCTTTCTCTAAGTACAATGCACTCTTGATTTTACAAGATCAATCACCAGCCCTTTGAAATGGGAAAGGCGTTACAATTTATAGAATGAGAGGTGACTTATCGTCTTCCTCATGACCCTCCATATGCCTTATTTCTAACTTTAGACTATTCATATTCCTATCAAATATTTAAGTCCCTTTTATAAAATCAAGTTGACTTAATTTACATTATGTTTCTAAAGTCACTTTTAGGTGACTTAAAGGAATATCAAAAAGTGCAAATCCCAATGAAGAATTAGAACATTTGATGAGAGAGAAAGTTGGGGAGAGGGAAGAGTGAGACGAGGAGAAGATGTTGCCCCTGATGAATTTTGATGATCCTCATTGATTGAAAGATCTGATGTGATGAAACTATAAATCTTCAAACTCATGGAAAATCCTTCAAATGGTCTCATAGATGCTTTGGAATGAGTGTTTAGAAACACTACTGAATGGTGATGTAGGTGATCACAACTTCTACCCCGCATAAGATACTCTTGCAACTCGAGCCATGGAGTGAGTGTCGAGAGACACTGTTGAATTATTTGAGGTGAATCTTGCATTACCCATGAAAAATTCCTATGATGATATTGCATGATGATGTTGACTTGAATGATCATTCCTTAATGTCGCATATTGCCAAACTTTCCCTTTCAGAAGAACCTACTATTTTTAGTAAGTGTTGATTGCGAGCCAAGATGAACTGCTTGATGATTTTTCCTGCGATAATCCCTCTGTGTTCACCACCTTATTCATGGCATCTTCAAATGGTGGTTTACCCAAATTAACATAACTCTATGCAGGGATACATGCTATGTTTAGTAAGTGCGCCACGAATGTCAAATTGCGAAAAAAATGGGTCTTGAAATTATGGGTTTTATTCCAGGGTTCCACGTTCCAAATTTTGAGTAATTACATCATATAAAAAAGGGGGAAAATGATATTTTCATTAGTGGGGGAAGAATAGTGAAAAAAAATACAGCCCTCCATATCCCTAAAAAGTAGGGAGTTCATCATGTAAAAACTAGTTTGAGAGAAACTAGAGTTTTTCAAGATCCTTCCCTTTGAATTTCGGATGATTTCACCTACCGGATCTTCAAGAATTTGATAATTTCTTTGAAGAGGGAAAAATTATGATAAATAACACATCCCTACATATCCCTAAAAAATAGGGACTTCATGGCACAAAAACTAGTTCATGTGAAACTATATTTTTCAACAGATCCTTCCCTCTAATTTTTACACAATTTCGCCCACTAGAACCCTGAGAAGTGGAAGGGTAGCTCACTAATTTTTTCCATTACCATGTTGTGGTGGATATTAATGGAGATTGAAAACTATAGGTATGGTTTTTGTCTCTGTTTTCAATGAAATTGATTCCATTGTGATAGGTTTTTGCTTCTTATGCTTCATGAGAAATTTCTCTTCAATCCAACAAACGGTTTGATGGGAAATTCAATTTTTCATTCATTTAGCAAGAAATGAGATTTCTTTGATGAGAATGTTCTATGAATCACCAAGGAGGATTGAAAGTGATTTTTAATGTCGTTAAAGATATAAAAACTCGGCTATAAATGGTTTGTCAATCCATACACTAGTTTGCAAGATATGTTGGAATCTTCATTTTATGGCAATGGGGATTTCCATTGGTCTTCTTCTCGGTTCTCCATTTATTTTTCTTATCTCGATGAATTATTATTTTAAGATGTGTGTGCCATCATGTATAGAAGGATAATTTTCTATGATGGAGCTGGTTTAAGATTTGGCAATGGTGGAGTGAGGTGTTCTCTGTAACTTTTCCTCTGGCAGTGACAAGCAGTAAGAAACAACCAATAATTAGAAAAAAATTTCAAATTTTTGAGTTAGATTTGGGTGCACTTTTTTGTCCCTAATTTCCTTGTCCTTAGGGATGTGAGGGACATCAATTTCAATAATGAGCAAGATGGTGACATGTGGTGGTGATCCAACGGTAGGGAATGAGTGCTCCAAAATCATCTTTAAAGCATCGAGGGGCTGGAAGCGGGTCACATGGGTGACCAATAGTCTCCTTTAGGGGCTCAGTGCATTTTCCCATGTTTTATTTCCCTGACCTCGAGGACGTGAGGGACATAAAATTCCACAGTGGTCCTAGAGCTGACATGTGGCGGTGATCAGTGATAGGGAATGAGTGCTCCAACAATGCACCTGGGGGCTAAACAGTCAATTCTGGAGGTCACATGAGGGTCCTAAAGGTCACATGGGGGTTGGGTGCATTTTTCCAAGGTTAGTTTACCTTACCTTAAGAACATCTGGGACATGAAATCCCGCCAGGATCCTTGTGCTGACACGTGAACTCCCAAAAATTGATTAACTCTTGAACTGCCTTTCAGAGGGAAACTTGGCACTATGATGACTTGAGCTCCCAGTGCAATTTATTGGTGAAGGTTTATATGATCCTAAATGTAAATGGAATTTTGAATGTAATATTTGGGGTCTCATGTCTTTATTCAGCCATTTTATCCCTCAAAAATTGGAATTGTGATCTAAGACTCCACTTGTGCCCAATAAAATCTGCCTGCAAATCCTATGCGCCAAGGTGTTGTGAAAAATATTATTTCACCATCATGTAGGTATTGGAATCCCATTACCTTAGATGGTTTTTTTACTTATAACTCCATCCAGAGCTCCCAAAATCACCTTTTGAAGTTCAGCGGTTGTTTTGGTTTGTGCACTAACTAGGCATGTGAACCCTAATTCTGGCGAAACTGTCCCAACTTCTCTTAGACTTTCCAAAATATTCCTGAACCATCTCCATGATTTCCCAAGACATTTGGATCACCTCTACATCCACTTAGGATCTTCTTCTCTACTCTTTGAGGTTTTTCCATCTCTAGGAAGGCCAATGATAGCCCTTCCCACAACTACTCGTAGCTTTGCAAATGAACTCCTAAAATCACCTAGGGGGAATGAATGGAATTTCCTAAATCAACTAGGGGAATGGTATAACATTATTCAGGAGGTCATTTGGAATTACTAGAATGATTTGGGGTGTCTTGAAGTGATAGACTTGAAAATTTCACACAGGGGTATAGTTGTCGTGCTAAAAAAATTTCAATTTCCATGTTGCACATTTACATGACAACAATATTCATCCTCACATTATTAAATTAAATTAATTATTTTAATTAAGTTAATTTCATCTTCACACCTCCACCTCATCATCACACCTCACCTTGGACCTATTCCATGGGTATTTAACTCACAGTGACCAATTCATCACTCTCAACACCGAGTCATCACTCCCAGTGCTGAGTCACCACTTGACCTAAATAACTAAGAATTATTCTTAAACTTAACTGGAATTCTTCTAAGATCTTACTACCTTCTCTCATGAGAAATATACTTCCCTAAGTGGACCCAGCAAGGAAAAAATGCCAAATATGGGAAGATTTTCCTATTTTTGGTAAATAGGACTATTTCACACTAACCGACGCTGGTTTATCCTTGGCCGACATTGGTCACCTAAACCACCGTCGGTTTATTTATATAGAATTTATAACCCTTTACCCTGGTTGGTTATTCAGTTATTAGAGCCTTATTTCATTCAATCTCAAATCTTCAAGCCCTCCGACATCCAGACGATGAACACACACAACCATAGTGCAAGACAAATAGGCAGTTATCCTTACAGAGCATTGGAATACTCACGAGAGGACACAGTTTGTACTGCCAAGGAATTGGACTCAAGATTCTCTTCTCTGATCAACCATCAACCATCACAACTCATAGGATCTACAAAATTCCAAGTAATACTGTGATTTTAATAATTTGTGCTTATCCCATATAGATCTCTTGTTTCTTTCAGTACTTTATTTCTTCTATTACCCGTACATCACCTTCTTCCCACCAACCTAATATTTAAACACCCCAATCCTTTTCACTCTTCTAAACCTCCTTATTAGTATTCCTGAGTCTTCTTAGCCATATTATGACCCAAACAACACTACCCTCACTCTCTTTGCAATAAAAAAGAGCCTAAAAATTCATTTTTAATAGTTTACTACCTATTGCCCCTACTGACATTGGTTCCGTGACCATTTTCAGTTTCATCCTTGTACCGGCATTGGTCACCTGACCGATATTGGTCTCTGTGTCATTTTATATTCTTAGACCAGCAAGTTTTCCACTCACCCAAAACCAACCTAGACCTTAACCAATCAGCCCCAGACCTTTGACAGACTTGCCTGACCTGAAAAAACCTTGGTTCTAATTAGATTTAGTGTTGCATTTTTATATTTAACATTGAATCTAGTGTATTGTGTGTATGAGAAACCTAAATCATTACATTGTAATAAGACCTATTTATTTCAGTTTCTTATTCACATTAATTTTTTATTAAACAACATATTAACAACCTCTCTACGAAGTACCACACTTCTTGGATATAGCATACTATGCAGTCCACTGTCATATGCTATTTAATACTCTTTTTGGGTCTTTCTTTGTATCTATAGGTAGTCTTTCCCAAACAAAAAGGATAAATGTACGATCAGCTTGGATAACTTCAACAACATGCACATTCTACCTTCCACTTTCACCTCATAGGTATTCCTCCTTAACCATTTTACCTCCTACCTATTTTGTCCTAGAAAGCGTTAAAAATTATTGGTGAAACAAACAAAACAATAACACCCAAAATAGACACAATGACCAACTAAAATTAAATTTTCACAAATGTCATAAATACATTAATATTCGACATTACAAAGATGGGGTTGAAACTCTTCAAAAATCCTACAAAAATAGAGAGGCTAAGGACAAGATGAGCACCACAGAATCATTACTACTATAACTTGCACAAACATGACATAAAAAAAAATAACTTCCCATAATGTGAATGTTATCCAAATGATGCCATAAGGTATAGAAATTGAAATGATAATGATAGATAGTATAAAGAAAAGAATTGATAAAATCACTAATTGGGAAAATAAGGGTAACATAGCTTGGTTAAGTCCCACTGAGTGTTCTCATAATGTACGCAAAAAAAAATCACTAATAAAAATAAAATAAAGTAACTTAAATGTATACCTTCTCCTTCATGTCTCCTTCACGAACCTCATATCGGGATATGACGTAGACATGCCCAGACTAATTGGAATGTAGGTGCCTTCTCCAATGTAAGATATATTGGCTGCACAAATGATCGAAGTCAAAAATTTGCACCAAACAAGAGAGGGTGAATGATTTAGGGATGGATGAAGTGGGGATTATGCAAGAATTAGGATAAGATGGATGGGGATGCTCTATGAATAAATAATGCAAGAGATCTAACAATATTTTCACTTATGTTGAAAGGGGGGGTAAGGCTTTATTTATAGCTTTGAAAAATGGATTAATTTGAAGGTTTTAATTAATCGCAGTTTGAAAAGGTAAGTATGACTTGGTGAGTGGGGAACATGGAGAGTGGGTGGGGAAATTTTTTTCTCTATTAAAAATTTCTTCTATTCTCACAAGCAAGAGTTTGTGTTACTTTTTTCTTAGAGAAGGAAGGTTGAATTATTCCCCTTTTGTGCAACCATACTCTTTTTGTCTTCCAATAATTTCTTCTGTTCTCACAAGAAAGATATTTATCTTATTTTTTATTAGAGAATAATTTCTCATTTCTTCCTCTAAAAACTTATTATTGAAGGAACAACTTCGTTAAGAAGAATCTCTTCAAAACCCTAAATCCTGCCAGTTGGGGCATATTCATCCATTTTGTCAACTTTATTTAAAAGGACACTACTTTCATAGTACCCTTCAAAAGAGGAGAAAATTTAGACACCCCAATTTTACACCCTTCCTAAATCAATTAACTTTCCCCCTCCATTTCCCACAAAAATACACATTGTATTAATCAATGCTAGTTGATTAATTAATCTTTTTCATTTCCTTATTAAATATAATATTTCTCACATGTCATTATTCTCCATGTCTCCCCTCTTTTGAATTAAAAATTCATGTTTAATCCTCACTCACTCTCCATGTTACCCGCTCACTAAATCATACTTACTTTTTAAAATTGTAATTAATTAAAAACCTCAAAATAATCTAGTTTTTAGGTTATAAATGGAGCCTTGCCCCCTCTTTTAATATAAGTGAAAATCATTTCAGATATCTTGCATCCTTTCTACACAAAGCATCCCCATCCATCTTTCCCTAATGCCCACATAATCCCTACTTCATTGATCTATAAATCCTTCATCCTCTCTTGTTTGGTGAAAAGTTGTGACATCGATTGTTTGTGCAGTGAAGTTATCTGACATTGGAGAAGGCACCTACATTCCAATAAGTCCAAGCCCATCCAAGTCATATTCTAATCCATGGTCCATGAAGGAGACATAAAGGATAAGGTATATGGTTAAGTTAATTTACTTTCTTGTTATTAGTGATTTTTGTTGCGTATAGAATTAACCCAGTCAGTATATGATTTACATAACTTATGGAGCACCTAGTTAGAATTAATCCTTTTTGGAGTTGTATTATTTAGGTGGAAACTAATTCTTTAGATATTCATATCATCTAAGATAAACATGAGTAAACTGGTAGTGGCAAGTCCTTTTTTTTGGCAACTTCCACTATGTGAGGATCTTGATTACTTGAGTTGTCTATGACTATAGTGATCTCCAACATTATTTAAGAGTTGTTTACAAGAATTTCACTCTCAGTAAAAAGATGATTCTAACCAACAAGTCACATGCAAGATGGCATATCAATTGTATGATTATTAGTTACATTGACATTTTGATCCAAATTTGTCTAGTTAACTATTAGATGTAATTATTGTACAAATATTTTAATAAAAATTTATTGTGAAGAAGAATTATATTGATAAATAAAAGGGCATGATTATGAATTTAGTTGTGTTTTTGTAAGTGATACGTTGCAACCAGATCAGAGGTAAGGATCAAGGGACACTCCTCCCCAAAGATAAGGGAAGTGTTATGTATTTATTTATTTCTTGATTAATTATAAGTTCGATTGCTTTCACACATTATAGAATTTCCATTATTGTAACCGTTATTTCATTGCAACTTATTTTAATTCCTTAAACTTACAGATTTAAGAGTCTTTGTGATTTGTTTTTTCTCATCAAGCTTCGATAAGATAGGACATATTCTTAGATACAGTAGTTTCGTATTATTTAGTTAATTTATTTGCACACTCAATACAATTTCAACCAAAATTTATTGTAAATGTCCATGGAAATTTCCCTGGTATTGAAAATTATTGAAAGATTAAAGTGTGAGTATTAATGACATTTGTCACCCTCCAGTTTGTGGAGGTACAAGATGAATGAGGGAAATGATGGAGAGAATAAATATATAGATGAATTAGACAATGGCATTAGATTGGAGGATGTGGATGATGAGTGAAGTAATGATGCGATAACAAAATATATATAATGGTGGTGTTTGGAGTAATTGAATGTGGGGATGATGTGAAAATAAAACATGTCAAGTGTGGAGAATGTGCAATTATTTATTGTGGATGATGACACAAAAATAAATCAATGGTAGAATATAAATTGATATGAAGAATTGGGCTAGTGATGATGTCAGATGGATGAGGAATGGAGAACAAAGTGATGTTTGGAGGAAGCATGATAGAAAAGGGTATGGGCTTGTGATGAATGTGTGTGATGATAGGATGATGACATAGAAAAGGAAGAGGCATGTAAGAAGGAATGTTAAAAAAGGATAAGGATAATTAGATTTAAGGAGGCTTGTGAGGCACATGTGTAAGAACAAATGGTTGTGTGATCATGATAGATGATGTGAACTAAGGAGGATTCGGTAATAAAAATTGTTCCTGAATGAGTGGTGATGGAGGTAAGAAGGTGGATGTAGAAGAATGCTCAAAAAGAGGAAAAGTAAGGAGAGCAAGTGTAATTAAATTTTGAGAAGGATATGAAAGATAAAAAAAGATATGAATGATGGGGAATAGAGGCAAGAGAAGTGTGAATGATCAAAATAGATGGTATATCATGTAATAAAAGTGTGAACAGTAAGAATGGTTCCTAAAGGAGTGATGATGAAGAAATTGAGATGCATGTGGAATAGGCATGTAAGATAGGTGAAGTGATGGGTGAAACCATATGTGATGAAGAGCGTAATGTAGGTGTGGTGATTGGGTGTATGATAAGTAGGTGGTGTTGTTGCAGACTCACAGCACCCCTGGATGCAGATCAGGCTTTTAGGTTGATGTTCAGGCATCCAGTGTGATTGCACAACATGGAATCCTTTCTCCAAGCATGGGACTTGTAAAGATGAGAAAAGATTCTCCAGAGAAGGCTGGTTCCTATTCCTCTGTTCAGATGCACACAAAAAATGTAGAGGGTTTGCTAAAACCTAATCTAACTTGCCAAGGAGACAGGGTAAGAAAATGCATAGAATAAGACCTAAACTACAAAGGTGATGCACCGAGGAATGTTAGACATTTGTTTTGCAAATTTAACATAGACCACATAGATGCAATACAAACACCATGCACAGGTAACCAAACTGCAATAAGAGATCAAAATGACAACAATGAATACATGAGAGGGTTAAGAGTCAATCACAACACATATATTATTGCTCAAGAGTCGATACAGTACATTGCAGTGGCCAAGAGGAAAAAAGACTGGCATTACAACCCATATGGGAGGTTTGAAAGCTCCACAAATTCTCTGGCAAGCGAGGGAATAAGGGAGGATGCAAAACAAAAATGTCTGACCCCTTAAAGGAGCTCTTCTTTACAATATATATCAAGAAATGAGAGAGGGAAGAGAGAGGAAATCCAGAATCTGCCCCAACCACTTCTTGGTAGCATTTAAAATCATCTCATTATGACAGAAGCGGCGGATCCTAGCAAAATGGCGGGCTGTCTAACAGGAGCGGCGAGCTGTCTGCTGCATTAAAGTTGGTTGTTGAAGCATTACTTCTATCTATCACCACGCGTCAGAGACGTTTTCTTAATTTTCTCCCTCCAAACTACACCAAAATGTGAGATTGATCCCAGAATCATGTAGAGAATTTCAACAGCTTTCCGTTGATATAAAGAACGTGCAAATCTGAGCTCTGGATCGAAAGATACGAAGGTCTGAAGATTTAGGGCACAAAACAGGCTAAAACAGATTTTTAAATTTCTTTTCCCGCGCTCTGCCATCTGGATGACACGTGGCAGGCTCTGGTTCGCTGAGTAATTTTCTCTCTCCACCTTTTCATGGGCTTTTCTTATGGGCCCCTTAAACTTGGACACGTGGCACTATTTCATTGGTTCGGATCAGTGCTCGAAAACTCGCCCCTTTGACCTTTTGGACCTTTTTCCTTGGCGACACGTGTCATGCTGTGATTTGTCCACGGGCCTGCCAGATTTTTGCATCCACCATGTCCTTTTGTCCCTAGATGTCCCAGTGCTTCATGGGACAGAATCCTCCGATCCACCCGAAATGGGCTTCCTCGTCCCTTTTCTGCCGGTGACACGTGGCGTGATCTGATTGGCTTTCGGCTCCTTTGGCTATCCGCATCCCGCGCGCCCCTTTGTCCCACTTGTCCTTGTGCTGAAGTTTCCTATTTCGGTCGATCTCGGCCGGTTCGTGTCCTTCATGTCCATTTGTCCCAAATGTCCCAGTGCTGTCTGGGACAAATTCTTCCGGTTCACCCGATTCGGCCGGTTCGCGTCCTCCTGCACACTCTTGTTCCAGCTTACTCCCAGTAAAGGACTTGGACAAATTTTCTTTCTTTCGGCCGATCCGGGCATTTTGCGTCCATTTGTCCCAGATGTCCCTTTTCTGTTTGGGCCACCTGGAGGCTTTTTGGCCAATCCGCGCCTTCCGCGTATAATTGTTCCAACTGTCCCAAAGGTGGCCTTGAGCAGGACTTAGCCAATTTTACGATTTTCCCCTGAATCAATCTACTTGCTTGGAACTAAAAACTCTGATGCATGTTATCAAATTAACTCTGGGGGGTGAAATTTGGATAACAATTTGGTGACTTTTCGGGGTCACCTGCCTGCTAGGTAGAAGATCAGTGGCCTTTTAGCAATCCGTTGGGCATGGAGTCATAAGCAATAACCTGAAATGAGCCTGATGCTGCAACTCCCTCTACGAGAGCACGCTGAACTGTAAAAAACTCAATCTAGGAGTGACAAAACCTGTGCCAAAGCACTTAGGGAAACTGAAACCTAACTACAACAAGACAATGTGCATACGCACTTAGAGGAATTGAAATCTAGGCTAATATTTACAAGGGTGAACCTTTTATTTTCAGTAGCAATGTTTGAGATAGATTCCATTTACTGGAATCTGCAGTTCTTCACCATCCAATGAGGCCAATTGGAAAGCATTGCTGCTCTTGCACTTCGTGACCATGTATGGGCCACTCCAAATGGCATCAAATTTTGAATGCCTTCCCGGTTTTCCCTGTCCACATCCCATTTCAACACTAGATCTCCAACTTGAAAAGATCTATCTTTGGCCTTCCTATCAAAGGTCTTCTTGATCAAAGCTTGATCCTTTTCCATTGCTTGGGATGCCTGATTTCTGATCTCCTGCAGCTCCATCAACTTTGCATACCTCACCTCCATGGGCTCAAATTCAAGTAACTCCAACTGCTTCATGAGTTCCAATGTTGGCAACTCAAGTGACATGGGCAAGATTGCCTCTCTTCCATAGACAAGCCTGAATGGAGAGTTACCTGTGGATCTTTTGGGAGTGATCCTATCAGCCCATAAGGCTGATTTCAACTTGGTATGCCAAGACCTCTGATTCTCATCAAGAGTTCTCCTAATGATCCTCAACAAGTTCTTGTTTGTAGACTCGGCCTGGCCATTACCCTGAGGGTAATAGTTCGATGAAGTGCTTAGGTAAATACCGTTCTTGACAGCCCACTCAGTCACCTTAGATCCAATGAATGCCAATGCATTATCAGAGATTATTGTGGTAGGTACACCAAATCTGGTTGTTATTCCCTCATAAAAGTCTAAGATGCTAGACTCATTTGCCTCTTTGAGTGCTACTGCTTCTGTCCATTTGGTGAAGTAGTCTGTGGCTGTCAAAATCTATTTATGCCCTTGGCTTGAATTGGGATTAATGACTCCAATGAAGTCCAAACCCCATTGCATGAATGGCTGGTCAACTGAGATTGGATGCAATGGAAGGGCAGCAAACTTCTCTTTTCCTGTGAAGAATGCACAATTCTTACACCTCTTGATCCATGCGTAGCAATCGCTGAAGATTTTAGGCCAATAATAACCAGCCTTCATAATTTTTAGAGCTGTCACTCTTGGCGCAAAATGGCCACCAGCTGGTCCACCATGAAACTCTTCCAATACCCTTTGAATCTGACCTGTGCTAATGCATCTCAGCAGCACTCCATTTACATCTTTCTTGAACAAAACTCCATCAACAATGGCATACGGGACAGCCTGTAATCTGAAGTATCTCCTTTGGGTCTTGTTCATCTCTGGGGGGCACTGGCCTGTACCTAGGAAGTGCATAATACCTTGGGTCCAGCAAGGAATGGGGGAAGCATTGTCTTCTTCATGATTGCCGCTTGGCTCATGGCTGTCCTGGACTATCAAAACAGCCTCTTCTTCATTGCATACTTCCTTTTGCTTCCCTAAAACCAGCTACTCACACAATCCTTTCCCTCTTACCAGCTTGGTGATCTTGATCTCAATGTCATACTCCATGACACAGGTGATCCAACCTGCCCTTTTCTCATTCAAATCCTTGTTGAGGAGGAAGTCCTTAACTCCAGCATGTGAGACCAGCAACTGGACCTTGTTGTTTGAGACTAAATGCTTGAATTTCTTCAAGCTTCTGATTACTGCAAGTACATGCTTTTCAATAAAAGAGTACCTCACCTCACAGTCATCTAGGCTCTGGCTAAAAAAGGCAATCGGCTGCTCATCATTATCTTTGTTCTGCTGTACCAGAATGGCAGAAATAGTGTCATCACCTCCAAATGCATAGAGGATGAAATCCTTGGAGAAGTCTGGGTTGATGAGAGTTGGTGCTTGAGAGATAGCTTCTTTGATTGCTTCAAAACTCTCCTTGCCTTTTGCAGTCCACTTAAAATCCATGCTCTTCTTTAACATTTTGGTGATGGGCTTGACAAGGGCTGCAAAATCTAGGATAAACCTGCAGACAAAATTGATCCTTCCCAAGAAACTTTGAAGAGCCTTCTTGTGACTTGGCAATGGCAGTGCTCTTATGGCTTCAACCCTCTCTGGATCAATTGCCAGTCCCTCTTTCGAGACAACATGGCCAAGGAGCTTTCCTTCATGTGCAAGAAAGATGCACTTCTTGGGGTTCAAAGATACTCCGAACTTTCTACACCTCTGAAACACTTTCCTGAGGTGAAAGAGATGGTCTGCTGCATTCTTTGAGAAGACAGTGATATCATCTAGATATATCAGCACTATCTTGTTGATCAAGCCTTTGAATGCCATGTCCATTGCCCTTTGAAAGGTAGCACCAGCGTTGGACAGCCCAAATGGCATCTTCTTGTAAGCATATGTGCCCCATTTAGTTGTGAAGGCTGTCTTGAATTGGTCTTCTTCTTTCACCATCACCTGATTATACCCTGAGTAGCCATCTAGGAGAGAGAATCTCTCTGAACCAGATACTACTTGCAATATTTGTTCCATTGAAGGAAGCGGGTAATGATCTTTGAGAGATGCTCTATTGAGGTCTCGGAAGTCCACACACAACCTGATTTCTCCACTTTTCTTCCTGACAAGAACCAAGTTAGCAACCCAGCTTGGGTGCTTGATCGGGAATATAATGCTTGCCTCTATTAGCTTATTTAGCTCTTTCTTCATTAGAGGCTCAATGTGAGGGTTAACAGGTCTCTGCTTCTGCCTGATGGGCTTAGCATCTAGATCCAATTCTATGGTATGTTGTGCCAAATTCGGATTGAATCCTCTCAAGTCTTCATAGCTCCAAGCGAAGACATCTGGAAATTCTTGACAAAGCTGTATGAAATCTGATTTCTCCTGCTCAGTGGCCACTTTACCAATTTGAAGTGTTTTGCCTTCCCCAACCGGAATTGGCTCTGAATCTTCCCTCTTGACCTGTATGTTAGCCTTTTCTTTACGGAACTGGTCGTTAGGGTTGAAGATAGACTCCAACGTTACTAAACCCTTGGGAAGCTTGTTTGTCCGCAGCTGCACTACTTGATCCCCATACTACTGCTCTAGTCTGTCCTGATTCCTAGCTGAGAATTCAGCCTCTTCTTGTAAAAAATTGACGATCTGTTGATTGTTTTCAAACACCTGCCAGCTGGTGTTATTATCTGGAACTGCTGGCCTCACAATCACATGGATATGTGGCTATGTTTTTTCCCTTTTGATGTTGTCAACCACATCAAATGTTGCTCCAACTGCTGTAAGCCTATCTGCAGCTTCATTTTTCTTCTTGGGTATGGACACAATGTTGAAAGCTTTGAAATCCTCAATGAGGTCCCATAGCCTATTCTTGTATCTCCTCAGCAAGTTGTTCTTTGTAGCATGTTGTCCTCTAACTTGGTTGACAATTAGCTCGCTATCCCCGAACACCTACAAGTTATTTATCCCTTTTTTCCTAGCACAATGAAGTCCATGAATCAAGGCCTCATATTCAGCTGTGTTGTTTGAACAAGAAAACTGGAAATGAAAAGCTGAATAATATTTGATGCCTTGAGGTGAAACAAGCATGGCTCCACCTCCTGCACCTTGCCTACTCCTTGATCCATCAAAAAACAGCTGCCATACCTCATTGTCATCATTATGGCTTGGCTTGGTGATGCTAAGAACAGGTTGATTTTCTTCGTGTATACAATAGACTCCCAGCTCAGATTCTTCTACTTCTTGATAGGGATCAAAAGCATGTATCTTGTTTGCCCATTCATCAAGAGTTAGGTCTGGGATACTTCCAACCTTGGTGTCAGCCTCATTAGTACTAGGGTGATCTTATTGATCAAATGCTGAGTAATTGGAATTAATCTAACTTCGAGTGTAAGGCTCAATATGGAAGTTTGCAATAGGTTTAGACCTAATTATAGCCTTAGTTCCATACCTTGTTCTAAACAGCATGTGAGACCAATCAGCAGACAAATACCCCCTAATCTTGGCTGTGAAGTACCTTGACAAGCAAAGGGCAAAGAGTGGTGGAAGGTCTATGATTGATATATCTTGTAAGACAACAACATTTGGACATGCATGCAAGGTAAGACTCAAGTTTTTAATCACTCCAACTGTTGCTATTGCTGTCCCATCCAATTGTATTACCCCTTTAGATATTACTTCATATTGGAGACCTAACTGATTAGCTATTTGCTTGGGCATCACTGAGCTACTTGCCCCGGAATCAATCATGCAATTGTGTACTAGTTTATCCCCAATGATTAATGAAACATAGAAAGGAGGGGGCTTCAACATTTTACCTTGTTGCCCTCCATGGCTTCCTTCAGGATAGGCAGAATTTGTAAGCACTTTGTCTTGCATCTGAACCTGGTGATTCGAAGCTGTCCAATCCTTCATGGCAGCTTGTAGCAGATCTCTTTGTCTTGGGATGGATAGGGATTCCCACATTGATATATTGATGTTAGTCTTCTTCATCTGTTCAGTGATACTGAACGGGGATGAATTATCCTTTTGTTGTCCCTTGGTTTGTACATTCACCCCTTGCACGTGGGTAGCAACAGTTGGCATTTGAGTTGGCCTAGGGGCTGTTCTTGGCTGTCCTTGTGCACTTGAAACTGGACTTTGCTTACCAATCATTTGTGGAGCCGTGGAAGGTTGTGGATTGGCTAGGGCTAATGGCTGTTCTTCACCTAAATTTCTCCTCTTTGACCTTGTGTTGGCTACAAAACCTTGAGAGACAGCCTGATTCATGCCACAGAAATCTTCCGCTTGCTAGTTCACCAACGTGGTGTCATTTGGGGCTGATTACTGTTGGAATGTTTCTTGTTGTTGACTGTTTCCTTGAATGCCCTCGCCCTCCACACCAGTAGTTGTCACCATCAGTGCTTGATTGACAGCACCATTGAAACACATGGATTGGTTATGAGGCTCGTTGTATGGAAAGCACCAGTCATATTCCTGAGCAATGTTGTTCTGTGTTGGCACTAATGCCTTAGAGGCAGATATAGCATTTGGATTATAGGGATGGAATGGTCTATTAGAGGAAGGGGTTGGTAAGATAGAATCACATGTTGATATAGATGATGAAAATTTTGAGAACTCTGGAAAGGAGGATGATGATATTTTATCCAAAGTGGAAGCACATGACGATAGATATTGAAAAGGATATGATGTAGAGGATAAAATACTAGGGGGTACAGTGGTGTGGAGTTCAAGGTGGAAACATGTGATGGTATTGATTGTGAAGGGGATGACATAGATGAGGAGGAAAATAATGTTTTGGAGGTAGTGGGGAATGATGAGTTGGATGATGGAGATGCCACAAAAGGGGAATAAGTATGAATAGTAATAATGTAGGCATTGATTGGATGTGTGCTAGAAGGTAGAGTAGTAGGAGACAGAGGATCGATAGTGATTTTATCCTTGTCAAAAAGATCCTAAATGAGGTTGGAAAGCTAGGTACACGAGTTAGTGGAACTTTTTTTAGTATGATGATAGGAACATGTTTCATGGGAGGAACACCAAAATGGTTAGGGTGGCATGGGAGATAGAGTAATGAAATTGATGTCAAGAAAGTTGTGGAAAATAGAATAAAGTGGTTGGGAAAAAGGAGTAAATTTGTGAGGAGGTTAGATAAAGTTATGAGAATTAAGAGAGAATTAAGAATATGAATATTTGGGTGTGGAATGCGATGAGATGTGAGGAGGATTCTAGAGTAATGAACTTGATGTCAAGAAAGTTGTGGAAAATAGAATAAAGTGGTTGGGAAAAAGGAGTGAATTTGTGAGGAGGTCAAATAAAGTTATGAGCATTACGAGAGAATGAAGAATATGAATATTTTGGTGTGGAATGTGATGATATATGAGGAGGATTTGGTTGGATGAAATTTTGAAAATGTCAAGATGATGGTTTAGTAAGTGGAAGAAAAACTGAAATGTGTGGCAAAGGAGGATAACCAAGGTGAACATCCTCGAGGACCTATTTTATGTACACGGCCTCGTCAAATGTACATAGTGGATGAATATGTAAGTGGTGGGAGATGTGAGGGACACAAATTTTAGAAAATAGCTCAAGGATTTCTGATTGTGGTAGTGGAAATGAGAGGTGGTGAACGAGTGCACGCCAATGCCCAACAAAGCCAATAAAGGAATCATTATGGAATTTTCAAAGCATGTGAAGGTCGATGAGCATTATTTTGGGTGTAATATGGATGGATAAGTGGAATATAAATATTTCAAAAAAGTTGTGTGAATGTGTAAATGTGATGTTGTGGGAAGCAGGAATACCATTCAAGTGTTTGGCTAGTGAGTGAAAGCAGGAAGGTTTGTAGGAGGAGTGTGTCATCATATTGAATGAGGTGACATGTAGTGGAAGAGATGTAAGTGACGTTGGGGTTCCTTGGTGTCATTAAAATTTTTAAAATGTGGTAAATTTGAAATGTAGTGGATATGGGCGGCGCGGGGTACCATGGGATGGATAGGCTCATTACAAATATTGTGATAAGTTGGTGTGAGTGGAAGTCTCCCCAAGTATTGGGATTCAATCTTGGGAATGTGGTCAAGGAGGTGTTGGTGGATAATTTTGGGGTGTAAATGATGTTGGGATTGAATGGATGCCATGAGGAATGATAGTCACACATGTGACTGGGACTGTGAAACATGAGTGAAAAGAAAAGAGTGGGATGAAAAAAATGAAATACAAATAGAAAAATGATATGATCGAAAAATTACAGGAAAATCGCAGTTGCGAATGAGACTAGGAAAATTTTGAAAAATGTCAGAATATAAGAAATGTGATTAATGTAAAGTTTCAAGGAAGTCATTTTTACGACCGAGTCTAGGGAAAATATGAGATGAAAAATCGTAGGGAAGATCCAGTTGCAACTGAAACTAGTAAAATCAGTACTTATAATGACTAATAGAAGCAACTATGGAAGTGTGAGAGATTTTTATAAACAACAAAAACAGTCACAGATGTGACTCAAATACAATGGAAATTGAGATTAAGTTCTTTTTATGATTATGATAGTATTATTTTGTTCTTTTTTTTCAGGTTGAATATTGGCCCGACTAGTTTGGATTCCTATGTAATTATCTCTCTCTAGCTACCAATGTTATTTGAATGAGTACCATTCAATAGAAAATTTCTAGTTGTGAACTTTACCCCTTGATATCATCGAGATGGGGCTATCACTATGAAAAACATTGGGTCTACCTCAAAACTAAAACCAGTTAATCAGGTTGGGTTGTTGACCGTTTTGACGTAAGTCTTCTCAGTGTGTCAGATGCTTTACGATTCTTTTGGTACTCCTCATAATGAGTTTTAGGGCATATATCTAAGTAATTCCCATAATTATGTGGACATGTATTTACCCTTATATAAATCTATATTTAATTTTTTATTCATTCCCAATTCGTTCCGTTAAGAATAAACAAGTGTTTTTATGTTTTTGCATTAAAAAATTACAGAATAGTCACAGATGCGACCACCATGCAACCAAATTATTAGTTGTTTTTTGGAAAAAAATTTGCAACATAGTCATAATTCTGACTGCCCTGCAACTAGATTATTTTTAGCAGATCAACAAAATCAAGTGTTAGATCTGCTTCAGAAATGTTAGGGAAAAAGGAACCAAGCTGAAATAACTAATATAACCTAGAATAATATGCTATTAGATAGAAAACAACAAATCAATTTACCCACAACCAAAAAATTTCCCACTGTGGTCACCAAAATGTATTCCTATATTTGGATCACCTCTAAGATGTGTTCGGTGATATAGAAATCTCCAAATCAATGCTACTAAAAATAATGGTCTTATGTTGCCATTGAAAAAGTGAGGGACAATCATGCATTCTTTATTGAATAAAGTGGGAAAAATATTCATGATTTGAATCTATAACCTACACACAAACACGCTTGGAAAAACTTTAGTTGTTTATAGTGGTTAGGGAACCTACCTTAGTCAAATTACTAAGCTTTTAAGGAGATAAAAAGACATTTTATTGAAGAAAAATAAAAAAATAATGCATGAAATTAAAATAGTATACCTGACTCAGTCATAGGCCAGTCGTAGTTGTAATTTACTGAAAATTACATGGAGATCATAAGCCAATCGTAGTTGCGACCGACACGTGTTGTAATTTTGCTAAAACAGTGATACAACAAGTTGCACCTATCCTTTGTGATCTACCTTCACCTCTCCATGACCTACAACAATGAAATATGTGAGCAAAGAAGAAAAAACTCAAGTATGGGATCAATTGTAAAAATATTTAGGGGGGATGGAATGATGGAGGTGAATGGTGTTTTATACTTTTTGAAATGCATAGAAGAATGTGATGCATATGGATGCAATGTGCAAGGATGGGTGAGATGATAAGGGTCCATAGTGCATTGGGCTTGAAAATGGGTGGGTGGGATAGAAAGAATTAAATATGAGTGGGTGTGGGTTAATAAATGAATGATGAGGTGTATTTTATCACCATTTTGTGGGGTTTTATACTTTTTATTTAATTTTGTGGGATTATTTGATTTTTTTGGGATTATTGTGTTTTATTATTTTTTTGGTCTTTTTCAATAGGATACCTTATGCGCAAGGTGTTTTTTTGATGTAGAGCGTATCACATAAACACTCACACAAAAAATTTAGTTTGTTCTAATAACTCAACTCTGTCCTTTAACCTTGCAAATTGACTCTTTTTCTAAAGTTTAGATAACATTAAAACATGCAATGTTTAACCCTGAAGCCTAAATTTCCTTATGTAATGCTTGGGATATGTCTATAGACTTTATATCATGTTAAATCAGCCATAAAATAAGATGAAAACTCAAGGAACCTTCAATTGCTTACCTTAACTCATAATTATCTTCGCAATGCTTCCCAAGCAAACGCTATTGCTAGGTTGGTGTCTAGAACAATCCACATGGACCTAAAAGAATTTGTGAAAAAAATTGAGTACCCTTTTCCCTTCATGTATTGTGTATAAAATTTCTTGGATCAATATTCTAGGTAGACATTTCTTCCTCACTATCACTCCTTTTGCCTTAATTATTCCCTTTTATCCCAGTCTCAGGTGAAAATCAAGCATAAATTTTTATAGTCTGACTCTTTCTCCTATCTAATCACCATTTAAGATACTCATTTGGGCCTAGGTTCAATATCTAAGGTTTAATTGGACCTTCATTTAGAAATATTCCAAAACCCTCATTGTTTCATACCTTAATTAGGACTCTAATGTGCATGTACAAAGTTGTATCCAAACTATTAGGTTTCCCTATCAACTGAGGGCTTCTCATTTAAAAATTCCTCTCAAATCTTGATAGGAAACATATGAGGATGATTTCCCAAAAGTTTCAGGCTTTGCAAATCAGTTTTAGGCCTTCAAATGTCTTATTTGCTTCAAACCTAAGGGTTTTGCAAAGTCATCCTGGGAAGGAAATTTCACTCACCAATTGATGTGTTATTGGTTTTAATTATTTTAAACACATTTAACAGGTCTATCTACTCCTTCTTAAGAATCCTATTATGACAGTGATCTTGAATGAACCCTTGCAGTTCAATAATGGTCTTGATGGGTCTGTGTTCACTATTAGAGCATAGGATTCTCATATTTCAAGCATGTTTCAAACTGGATATTGTCTTCACCAATGTTGTTTAATATCACTGTGGTTATTCATGTCTGAGTTATCTCACATACAATGTTCTCAGCATAGCTTCAAGTCTCTCTTCAAATCATGTGATATTCTTCTTATTCAACTATGATTTTGCTACATGCACTCAAAAAAAGGGCATGGAATTGGTGCAACAACTAAAACCTAACAAATGAAGAAATGTATCTTAACTCCTTATTACCTCGTTATAGATTCAATTCAAAATTTCTCTCCTTTTTTGTTGTTCTTGATTTAATTATACTCAGATTTTGCATGTAAAATGGAACAATGTCATCAAAGAAAAACCAATATATTTGCAAACAAGATGTCTTCTTCCTAAAAATATTGGATCTCTCCTATCTCATTCAAATGAATGATAAAAAACAAATACATTTTCATCTTTATACCTCATTGCTCGAGTTTTTCTTGTAATTGACCTCTATAGTTACAAAATCAAGATTTACATAGAGGTTACATTTAAGTAAAGCAACTAATAAAAAGGTTATGAGTTACA
This sequence comes from Taxus chinensis, assembly GCA_019776745.2. NCBI lineage: Eukaryota > Viridiplantae > Streptophyta > Pinopsida > Cupressales > Taxaceae > Taxus > Taxus chinensis. Next base: position 896,829,187 of record CM034146.1, read on the forward strand.
TGGCCATCATGAACAGATTCTAAGACTACATTATGATTTAAAAACCATTAAAGATCCTATTGAAACTCTTTAAACTATATACTTTATACCAATAAACCAAAAATAGATCAAAACTAGTTTAAAAATTGAAATTGCTAAAAATGGAGGGAAACTTTATAATTTGAATTTTTGATCTCTTGAACTCATCACACCATCATAAAATGACTCCTAAGACTCCTAAGGACCCCTAGACCACCTAAAAAATAAAAATTGTTTCATGACATGCTTAAATTGATCTTAGGAGTGATGCTCATGCATCATACTCCCAAGGGAAAGAGAGTGCTTCCCCATGAACTTTTTTCTAGCAAGACGATCTTCTTCTTTTTCCTTTGCTTCCAGTTGAACATGATCCTATGAAGGTGATCCTTAACTACATTCCTTACTTCATTTGTATTCATTAGATGCATCATGCTTCTCACAAGATTTTTCATCCTTGAATCATTTGTGTTCTTGAGAAAAATGACTATACTAGGACTATATGTTTTTCTTTCCACCTTTTGAATGATATTATACACCTGGTTCATGCTTAGATGTGATGATTCTTCACGATCTTGGATAGTTACACTATCCTTAAGATCTTCTTTTTTCTTTTCTTTGGTCATCTCATCTTCAAAATTGGAAAATAATAGCCTTTACTTGACATTATTTCTCTCATTTGGCTGCTCCACCTTTACTTTACATGTCAGACCTGCATAAAAAACACTTAGAGAAAGATTAGTTTTAAAATTATGATTTTTTAATCCATTCTTGATCACCATCTCCTCTTCATGCTTGCTCTCTTCTTATTCTTGTAATACTTTGCCTTCTTTAACTGTTTATATAAACCTTTTAACACTTTTTTCTTCCATCACTAAATCTTATTGCTTCTTTCTTTTTCCATGGTTTGAGTTTTTTCCTTCCTTGTTTTCCTCTAAGAGCTCATCATTTTCCTTTCTCTCAGTATGATCTGCATATATTATTTCCTCATCCTCATTGCTCATTTTCCTTTATAAGTTACTTTGATATTCTTCCTCTCCATTCAACCACTTCTACATTCTCTTGAGTGTACGAACAATTTTTTCCATCACATCCTCCTCCTCTCTCTGCTAAAAGAATGTTTTAAAACCCATTAACATTAATCTAGGATGGTTTTTAGTCCATGCTTGGCTATCCTTCATTTTATTCAAGGTGTGTTTGACTCCATTCTTCACAAAATTGTATGTGTTAGCTCATCCATCATGTATATATTTTCTATCAAATTTACATGGCCTACGTAGCAACATATGACATGTATCCATAGGAAATACATCACATAGAACCTCATCATGATATATACCAATATGAAAATTGACTGAACATTGTTGAATAACCACCACTTGATGATCTATTTGGACCCAATACACCTTATAATGCTGAGGATGCTTCATTATTTTCATATTTAAAATTTTAACCATCTCAGAAGAAACTAGATTATCTGTGCTACCATTATCAAATAGAAGTTTGCAACATTTACATCTTGGCTTACACATGGTCCTAAATAATTTCCTTCTTTGGGTTAGTTCTTCACTCCTCTTGCTTGCATTCATTAGTACTCTCTTCATCATCAATGATTCACATGTTTCTGGTTTTTCCACAAGTGATGGTGATGCCACACTTTTTTCCTCATCAACATGTGCAATATGATTTCTTGCATCACTTACCTTGTTTCTTTCTTGTGGATATTTTGGACACTCAAAATACCTATGACCAAAAAATTATTACATTTGAAACATCCTTGTGAACTCACCTCTTCCTCTTCCTCCAAAATCCACCTCTACCTCTGTATGAATAACCACCTCTATTATATCCACCTATTAATGTAATATGTGTTTGTGAACTACTTGTCTATTCCTTATGTGTTTGTTGTTGGTGTCCTATATTTAACTGTTGTCCTCTACCTCTCATTCCTCTTCCTCTACCTTTAAAGTATTGTGTCTATTTTCTAGACAATTTCTCTTCTGCCTTCAAAGCTGCTTGGTATGCCTCTTCCACTGTTCTCAAGTTAAACAAACTGATCTCATCAGTATGTTAAGCCTCAAACCATTCATTAATATCTATCTACCTTCTTAGCAAAATATCTTATATATTCAAATCTCATTTCCAATTTATAAAATTCATCAATGTAATGAAACTACATTCATTTCCCTTTGTCTCAAGTTTTGTAATTTCTTAAATAAGCTAGTTTGATAGTCTGAAGGAATAAAATTACCTTTTAGTTTTACAACCATCCTATCTCATAACCTGATCTTGTTATTTTCCTTTCCTCTTGCACATAATCCCACTCAAATAGCAACATGTCATGTAAGTTTGTACAACAAATTTCACTTTCTTATCCTCTGTTATGTTCTCAAAATCAAAATACTTGTCCATTTTTGCAATCTAGTCTATCAAATCCTCTAGATGTATTATTCCACCATACTTTGGTACCTTCATCCTTAGCTTAGTACCTGCTCCCATGACTAATTTTAGGATTACTAACCTCTGGTCCTTCTTCCTCTGGCTCTATTTCTACTACTACCTCTCTTTCTTTCTCTTCTTTGTCACTGTCTTCATCCTTGGCCTTGACCTCTTCTTTGAGAAACTTCCAATGCTCCCAACATGTTCTATATATTTCTCAACATGGCAACCAATTCATTGTCCCTAGGACCACTGTCTATGTCCTCCTCTAACCACTCTTCTAGGTGGAATTTTGACAATCTTCACTTCTTGCAATTTTCTTCTTCACTATTAGTTTCTCTTCTCTATCTTCTTCTTGTCAATTTATTTTTTATCCTCTATTTCTGATACCAAATGATGCAAATCTTATCACAAAAAACACTCACTCAAACAATTTTATTGATTAAATAACTTAAATAAGACATTTAGAGCTTGCAAAATGACCTTCTTCTCAAGACTAGATAACCTTCAAACATGCAATTTTAACCCTAAATGCTCAAACTTGGTTATAAAATGTTTGGAATATGAATAAAAACCTTAGATCATGCCAAAATCATCATCAAATAAGATGAAAAATCACCCAAAATCCACAATTTTCTTATTTAGTTAAAGAACTTCCCCTTAAGCTTCTTAAGAACAATGCTACTGTGAGTTGGTTGGAGACAATACAAACATCTGAGAGAAAAGTAAAACCCAATTTTGGGAACCCATTTAGATCCTCAAGGTGTGGTGTGTACAAAATTTTAGGATTCAATCTTAATGTAGACCTCTTTACTTCACTCTCTCTATCTTAAGTTTAATACCCTTCTAGTAGCCCTGTCTTAAGATGAATTTTTGGTATATATTTTGAGTGGGTGACTCATTTAAAAATCTAATACCATTTAAGTACCCATTTGGGAAAAGATTTAGTGTATAAAATTTCATATAGGACCTTTATTTGTTAAAAATTCTTCAAATCCACAGCCTCATTGTTTCAGACATGTTAGGCCTTCAAGGGCATGTATAGGGCTAGACTATAACAATGTCCGTATTTTTATCAGTATAAGAAATTCTCAATGAAAATATCCTCTGGATTCTTGACAAGGGTCTATGCAGATGTTTCTTGAAGGTTTCAGACCTTTGTGATTGAGTTTAAGCTCTCAAATTGTCAACCCTTGATAAACCCTAAGGGTTTGATTTGTACTTGGTTTTAAGTGATTTTGCTTACACATTTATTAGGTCATGCTTCAATACATCAAAAGACTTTAATATGATATGTGATAAATGATCCCTTTAACTTCAATAATGGTCTTGATAGGCTCCTGTGTTTACTACTAGAATAGTGGAAATTGAAACAAGACTTCCTTGCATTATTGAAAACTGGATATTGTCTTGACTATTGTTTTTTAAGAAAATAACACTGTAAAGGTTACCTTTCATGGTCATGAGTTAATCTCACATATAGTGCATCTCTTATACTAGAATTAACTTCAAGTATCTTCCCTCTCTAATCATGGTTTGCTAGTCTTATAATACCAATGCTTTGATTTTAGTACTTAGTTGCACCCATGATTACTCTACAGGGCAATTGAATGGATGCAACTAGTCATAAAAGACACCAAATACAAAACTGAATAAAATGTATCATTCCAACTCACATACATCGTTATAGATTAACCTGGAATAGTGCATCTGAATTTGGTAAGGTCACTTGATTCAACTCTACTCATAGTATGCATGTAAAATGGAACAATGTCATCAAAGAAAAACCAATTTGTTTGCAAACAAGATGTCTTCTTCACACCAAAAACATTCTTGGAGCTCTTCATAGTTATTCATTCAAATGAAGGATATATCAAAAAGTTACATTTTCATATTTATACCTCCTTGGCTTGATTTATTTCTTATAACCATCAATCTATGGTCATAAGATCAAGATTTATGTGGAGGTTACATTTTAAGTAAAGAAGCTACAAACAAGGTTATGAGTTACATGATAAATTTAAGAATGGAGAGTATCCTAAGACAACATTATGTTTCAATAATACCTTAATAAACCTATTGAAACCATTTAAACTATCTAATTTATACCAACAAGCCAAAAATGGCTCAAAACTAGTTCAAAAATTCAAATGGCTCAAAATGGAGGGAAAATTTATAATTTTAATTTTTGATCTCTTGAGATCATCACACTAGCATGAAATGACTTCTAAGAATCCTAAGAAACCTTAGACCACCCAAAAAATCAAAATTGTGTCATGTCATGCTTAAATGTATCTCAAGAGTGATGCTCCTGCATCATACTCCCAAGGGAAAAAGATTGCTTCCACATGAACTTTCTTTCTTGCAATCCGTTCTTCCTTTTTTCCTTTTCCTCTAGTTTAAAAAGATCCTTTGAAGGTGATCCTTCAATTAGTTCCTTGATTCATTTGTGTTAATTAGTTACACCATATTTCTCACAATATTTTTCATCCTTGAATCAGTTGTATTCTTGAGGAAAATGATTGTCCTTGGATTTTATGTTGTCCTTTCCACATTTTGAATGAAATTATACACATGGTCCATGCTCATATGTGATGATTATTTGTTATCTTTGACTGTTAAACTATCCTTTGGATATTCCTTTTTCTTTTCTAGGGTCATTTCATCTTCAAAAATGGAAAACAATAGCCTTTGCTTGACATTATCTCTCTCATTTAGCTACTCCACCTTTACTTTACCTATTATACCTACATAAACAACACTTAGATAAAGATTAGATTGAAACTTCTAAGTTTCTTCTCCATTCTTGATTGCCATCTCCTCTTTATGTTTTCTCTCTTCTTTTTCTTGCAATCCTTTACCTTCTTGAATTGTTTGTGTACACATTTTAATACTGATTTCTTCCTTCACTAAGTCTAATTTCTTCATGCTATCCCCATGGTCTGAGTTTTTTCCTTCCTTGTTTGCCTCTAAAATATCATCATTGTCCTTGCTCTCAGTATGATCTGCAGATCTTCTTTCCTCATCTTCCTTTCTCATTCTCCTTTGTAAGTTACTTTGATATTCTTCCTCTCCATTCAACAACTTCCACATTTTCTTGACTGTACCAACTTTTTTTTCCATCACATCATCTTCCTCTCTATGTGAAAATAATTTTTTCAAACCCATTAGCATTACTCTAAGATGGGTTTTAGTCCATTGTTGGTTATCCTTCAGTAGATTCAAGGTGTGTTTGACTCCATTCTTCACAAAAGTGTATGTGTTATCCTAACCATCATGTATAGCTTTTCTATAAAATTTCCATGGCCTACTTAGCAAAATATGACATGTATCTATAGGAAACACATCACATAAAACCTCATCATGATATCTACCAATTATAAAATTTACTAAACATTGTTGACTAGATAACACTTGATGATATCTTTGGACCCACTACACCTTATAAGGTTTAGGATATTTCATTCTTCTCAAATTCAAATTTTCAACCATCTCAGAAGAAACTAGAGTATATGTAATACCATTATCAATTATATGTTTACAACATTTACCTCTTGAATTGCACATGGTCCTGAATTATGTACTTCTTTTGGTTAGTTCTTCACTCCTCTTACATGCATTCATTAATACTCTCCTCATCATCAATGATTCACCTATTTTTGGTTCCTCCACTAGTGATGGTGATGCCGCACTTTCTTCCTCTTCAGCATGTGTAATATGATTCCTAGCTTCACTCACTCTAATGATGCTTTCTTATGGATATTCTAGACACTCAAAATATCCATGACCAAAAAACTTGTTACATTTGAAACATCTACCTATGAACTCACATCTTCCTCTTTCAAAACCACCTATACCTTTCTATGAATAAGCACCTCTAGTATATCCACCTCATAATGTACTCTATTTTTGTGAAATAATTATCTCTTCCTAATGTGTTTTTTGTTGTTGTCCTCTATTTGATTGTTGTCCTCTACCTCTTATTCCTCTTCCTCTACCATTGAAGTATTGTGTCTGTTTTCTAGACAACTTCTCTTCTTCCTTCAAGGATGTTTGGTATGCCTCTTCCACTATTCTCAAGTTAAACAAACTAATATCATCTTGTATAATAAGTCTCAAACCATTCACATATCTAGATTATTATTCATCATCATATTCTATATGAATAGATCTCATTTCCAATTTGTAAAACTCATCAATATAATCAGCTACATTCATTTCCCTTTGCCTCAAATTTTGTAATTTCTTAAACATGATAGTCTGATAATATTAAGGGGTAAACTTACCTATTATTTTTCAACCATACTATCCCCTAACCTTATCTTTCCCTTTCCTTTTTTCAATCTTTCCTCTTGCAAAAAATCCCACCAAATAGTAGTATGTCATGTAAGTTTAGTACAAGAAAATTTTACTTTCTTATCCTCAGCTATGTTCTCAAAATAAAAAAGTTATCCATTTTTTCAATCTAATCTATCAAATCGTTTAGATGCATGCTTCCACCATACTTTGGTACCTTCATCCTTATCTTATTACCTACTCCCACGAGTGAGTTAGTATCTTTATTTTTGATCCTTCTTCCTCTAGCACTGTTTCTACTACCACCTCTCTTTCTTTGTCTTCTTTATCACTATCTTCATCCATAGTCTTACCTCTTCTTTGAGAAACTTATAATGCTCCTAACCTATCGTGTATGATATCTCAACATGGAAACAAACTAATTATCCCTAGGTTTCTTTCTATTTCCTCCTCTAACCACTCTTTTAGGTTGTATTTTGACAATCTTCACTTCTCTTCTCTTCTTGCTACTTATTTATCTTCTTTATCTTCTCTCTTGTCAATCTATTTATTTACCCTGCACTCTAATACCAAATGATGCAAATATTATCACACAAAAATTCACTAATTTTTTTTAGTTTTTTCCAACAACTAAACTATGTCCTTTAACCTGGAAAATTGACTCTTTTTCTCAAGTTTAGACAACCTTCAAACATGTAATATTTAACCTTGAAGCTCAACTTGGCTTATGAAATGTTTGGGATATGTCTATAGACCTTATAATATTATAAATCAACCATATAATAAGATGAAAACTCAATGGACCTTAAATTTCTTACCTTAACACATAATTGTCTTTTCAATGCTTCTCAAGCAGATGCTACTGCTAGGTTGGTGTTTAGAACAATCACTTAGACCCAGAAGAAGTTGTAAAAAAATTTGAGTACCCTTTTCCTTCCTTGTGTTGTGTATAAAATTTCTTGGATCAATCTTCTAGGTAGACCCTTCTTCTTCACTATCACTCATTTTGTCTTAATTATTCCCTTTTAGCCCCGTCTCAGGTGAAAATCAAACATAACTTTTTCTAGACAAAATATTTATCCTATATAATCACCACTTAAGATACCCATTTGGGCTTATGTTTTGTGTACAAGGTTTCATTGGAACTTTCTTTATAAATCTTACAAAACCCTTATTGTTTCAGACCTTGATTAGGCCTCTAATTTGCATGTATAGGGTTGTATCCAAATTTTCATGTTTCCCTATCAGTTGAGGGCTTCTCATTGAAAAAATATTCTCAAATATTGACAAGCAACCTACGAGGATGATTTACCAAAATGTTTTAGGCTTTGTGAATGAGTTTTAGGTCTTAAAATGTCTTATTTGCTTCAAACCCTAAGGGTTTTGCATAGTCATCTGAGGAATGAAATTTCACTCACCAATTGATTTATGTTTTGTTTTGATGCTTCTAACCACATTTAAAATGTTTTTTAATCCTTCTTAAGCCTTGTATTATGAAAATGAGCTTTAATGAAACCTTGCACTTCAATAATGGTCTTTATGGGACTGTGTTCACTACTAGAACATGGGATTCTCATATTACAAGCATGTTCCAAACTAGATAATATCTTCATCAATTTTTTCAAAGATCACTGTAGGTTATTCATGTCTTGAGTTATATCACATACCATGTGCTCAACATGAATTCAATTCTCTCTTCAAATCACGTGCTAGTCTTCTTATTTGATTATGACTGTGCTACATGCACTTAGAAACATGGTATTGAATTAGTACAACAAAAAATAAACCATAACAAATGAATAAATGTATCTTAACTCCTTTCCTCATTATAGATTCACTTCAACATTGCTCTCTTTTGGTGTTGTTCTTGATTCAACTATACTCATATTTTGCATGCAAAATGGAACAATGTCATAACAAATCCAATTTTTTCGCAAACAAGATGTCTTTTTTTTCTAAATCTTGGATATATTCTATCTCATTTGAATGAATTATACAAAAAATTACATTTTCATCTTTATACCTCTTTTCTCGAGTTTAAAAATTCTTGTAACTGACCTCTATAGTTATAAGATCAAGATTTACATGGAGGTTACATTTAAGTAAAGAAGCTAAAAAAAGGTTATGAGTTACATGACCATCATGAATAGCTTCCAAGATGACATTATGATTCAAAAACCCCTAAATAATCTATTGAGACCATTTAAACTATCTACTTTATACCAATAAGCCAAAATTTGCTCAAAATTAGTTCAAAAATTCAAATTTCTCAAAATGGAGGGAAACTTTATAATTTGAATTTTTCATCTCTTGAGCTCATCACAACAACATGAAATGACTCATAAGACTTCTAAACCACCTAAAATAATAAAATTGTGACATGACATGCTTATATTGATCTCAGGCATGATGCTCCTACATCAGTTTTCTAGGGTATATAGATTGATAATTTTAACACCTACACTTGATCCTTATTTGGATTTGGATCCATAAAAATGTATGGTTCAGAGGTGATATTCCATTTTTGATTTTTTTATCTTAGGAGAAGCCACATGGTGTTTTTATTTTACAAATGTGCAATGGGATATTTAATATATTTCTTCTTATTCTAGGTTCTCTATAAATTTTAAAATATCCTCCTGAGGGAATTCCTTGAGAGAACTTTCTTCCTTTTCTAGTTCAATTTTATCTACACACCAAGTACCATTGGTTGTGTTTGGAAAGCATGGTGTGAGACACCATTCTTCAAATTGAGGTGCATTAGGATCCTCAATAATGTTACTAATGAGAGAGGTATCATCAATCGTGAATTTATTAATTGCACAAGTCTCTAGAAGATTAATGTTTATGAACTCATGATTAGTGAAATGCTCCACACAATGGGCATTTTATGATGTGCGCTAGAGGATGGAAAATAATGTGGAACAAGACTACTTAGGATGAGGATTTGAGTGCATGTGACACCTCTTAGGTAGTTTTATTAGGTCAATATTTTTCATTTATCCAAATACAAGGTAGTCTTCCTTTAATTTTCACAACAAGGCACCATGATTAGACTCTTCCAAGATACCCAATGTTCCTTCACTTGGTGATTATATGGATTCAAACTTCACATAAGAATTTTTGAATTATAGGGATAAAACATCTTCTTTCCATAGTGATTTCTTCTCCATATTATAAACTTAATCCTCATGCTCGGTGAATAAGATCTCATTAAATTTATTGTACTCAACGATCATGAACTATATGTGAAGCTCTCGATCAATCCTTGGTTTAAAATGCCACACCATGAAAACCACATATGTAAAAAAATTATTTCCATGTGGTCATCGAGAGTTTATAACCAATCTATACTCAAGAGTATGTCATATAGTTCTTTAGGGATGTCCACGAATTAAATATCAATGAATTAATGGACTTTAAGATCTATTGTGAGTAACACATGGATGTGTGAGTGTAACACACTCATTAAATAGTGCTTCTAAATGGGACCATTTTTTTTAAAACAAAAACATCCTTCCCATTATAACATTATGCCTTCCATGACTTAAATAATAAATACTTAAATCAATCATTTATTTAACATTCAACCCATCTGATAACATCAATATTAACCATGTATAACTATATGGGTCAACTAGATCTCCTCGATCCCCCATAGTACTCTTGTAAGAGCATGTACACAAAGTATACTATTGGTTAAACTTGAAACATGATTTAATAATAAAGTGTAGTTCATAGTGTATACCATGGATTTAGTCAGTCAAATTCCATTGGCATCATAAAATTTCCACCTTCATAAACAACAAGATAACAAGAGTAAGTTAGATAGAGGCATTCTCCTCCTCTATATCATTCATAATCTAGGGAACATCATACAATTATACTACCAAAATAAGAATGAATTCTCTTAAAAAAATACAACATTCTACGATAGAACCATTTCTCACAACATCATAATTATTAGATAGATTGATTTTCACTAGAAGAATCATTTCATATAATGTCTTTTGCTACTAATTCCCATAATTATAAATTCAATGCATACAACTACACACTCTTAGTGAAATCTAGTTGACAAGTAGTAAGATGTTGCTTGTCAATACAAAATAGGATGGAACTAGGTGAAACCTGATGAAATTCCCTCATCGACCCATCCCTCTATGCCACCGGTCAGTAGCATCCCTCGATGCTACTGGTTGGTAGCATCCCTTGATGATACCGGTCAGTATCATCCTTCGATGATACCATTTAGTAGCATCCATCGATGGTTACCAGTCAATAGCATCCTTCAATGCTACTGGTCTGGTAGCATCCATCAATGTTACCAGTTGGTAGCGTCCTTCAATGTTTAATGGTTGGTAGCATCCATTGATGCTACCAGTCGATAGTATCCTTAAATGCTACTGGTCAGATAGTATCCATTGATGGTATTAGTCGGTATCATCCATCGATGGTACAAGTCGGTAGCATCCTTTAGTGCTACTAGTTGGTAGCATCCTTCAGTGCTACCAGTTGGTACCATCCTTCAATGCTACTAGTCGGTGGCATACCTTAATGCTAGTGGTCAGTAGGATCCTTTCAATGCTACCGGTAGGTAGCATCCCTTGATGCTACTAGTCAGTAGCATCCTCAATGTTACCAGATGGTATCATCCTTCAATGTTAACCCATCGGTAGCATCCCCATGATGTTACATGAAGCCACCAGTTTCAAGTAACACAAATGATACTGGTCGATAGTAGAAAAATGCTACTGGTCAACAGTAGCAAAAATGTTACTAGTCGATTACATCCAAAGATGTTACTAGTCAATAGTAGAAAAAATAATACCGGTCAGTAGCATCCAAGGATGCTACCAAGTGAAAATAACAAAAATTCTACCAGATGACTATAGCACAAGGTTCTCACCAAAACCCTAGAAAAAATAATTTTCTCCATACAAGCCAATCAAGCATGGATTCTTCTAGACTTACCAAATAAGAATACAAGGTGTTGGGTCAAATTCAACAAAAAGGAGATCTAGAGACACATAGAACGTGACCCATAATAGTTTTCCCCTCCACAAGATACCCAAAACTAAGAAACCTTATTCTCCTCAGATGGATCAAACAACCAAAAAGGGAAAGAGAGAGAGATGAATTAACTCAAACCTTAACAACCCTAGTTTCATACTACTCACAAGATCTCTCCAAAATCCACATTTATCAACAAGAACATTAAACATACATAAAATAAAGAAAAAAGAGAAGGGAGTGAGAGAGAGATTTAACAGGTCTGTGCCTATAATTAGGTGTTAAAAACTTTCTTATTGATTCTAGCCGATTCCTCAGCACTCGAGAAACCCAACAAGCCTTTCTCACCACATTTTTGTAACCAATCCCCCAAATCAAGAAACCCACAACTCAGAAGCAACATAGTAGGTTTAGTAGTGACATAGGGCACAATTCTCTTTTATTGCCATTAAAAACTACTATAACCTCATCAGTTAGCTCAAAAATTTTCATGCACAACTCAAAAAAATAATGGAGCTTTTTTAACAAAAGAAACTCCACAACAACACCCAAAACATGATAAGGAAGACTCCAAATGTGAATGGTTAGCTTCCATGGGAAGTTTCAAGATTCCCAAAAATCATTAATATCATTAATGTTCGACCTACCAAGTATGGGGTTTTAGGATTTCCTTACAACTTGTTTCTTTCCTAGAACCTTGTATCATTCTTGGCTTAGTTGGATGCATGGCATGAAAAATCAAGATGGTTAAATATTTAGGGAGACTGACTCCCTTTTAACCTAGGTCAACATGCTAACAATAATATTTAATGACACATTCGCTACTGCCAACATTATATCCCAATTATCATAACAACATAGACATTAAACTATATAGTAGGATAAAACATCATCCATAAAAATAATGAGTTAAAAAAACCAAGATAAGAACGTTGACTAATTTGAAATTAAGCAAGGTGTTACATAATTTTCCCCTTAAATAAATCATCATCTCGATGATTAAACTCTAAAATCCATTAATAGACAAGATATTATAGATAATCATCCCCATTCTTATAACAAGGTAATCACCAGATTAAATAAAACATTAATTTGCTTAAATTTTTCACAAGATAAACATAAAAGTTCAATGGATGTAACAACCCACCTTTTATAGAGTTTGAAGCTTACATCCTTTTTCAGCTAACTTAACAAAAAAAGTATATAAGTATCTCATATCAGAGATCAAAATAAAAGTTTGCATTACTAAAATAAGTGAGCAAGAATAGTTTTTTATATCATCATAACTTTTCCCAGGTTGCACTTTATTCATAAAATTAGTCCCATTGGACCTTGCACCAAACAATATCCTAATTTCTTAAGTGTAACCTGTGAGTTTCCAACACTTTTATAGGCTCAACCACGATGATTCTTGTGTCTTGAACCTGTAAGGATTTCTAGTTCAGAACATGAGATATATCAGACACATAATTTTTAAGAAAAGAAATATGAAAAACATCATGCATCTTGGACAATGCGGGAGGAAACATTAAATGTTATGCCACATGATTGATCACTTCATTCACTTCGAATGGTATGAAAAAACAAGGTGATAGTTTTTTTGGAATTGACAAACGTCTTAGAACTTTTCCTAGGCTTAACCCTTAGGAATACCTTTTCCCCTAGCTAAAACTTTATGTCAACTCTCTTAAGATGTGCATAACTTTTCTTCCTATTTTTAGCTTCCTTTAACCACTCATGGATGAGCTTGAATTTTTGTTCCATTTTTGTCAACAGCTCGGGTCCTACTACTTCTCTATCCTCCATGTTATCCTAGCAGGTAGGATTCCTACACCTTCTCCCATACAACGCCTCAAATGGAGCCATTTTTTCAGCGATGCATAATAAGTTTTATTTTATATAAACTCAACCATTTTGGAATAAAATATTCCCACTTAATATTGTTTATCCATGTAGTACATTCTAAGCATATCCTCCAAAATCTGATTTACTCTTTTTAGTCTTCCCATCAGTTTTCTAGATGGTAGGCAGATAGTGAAATTCAGCTTTGTTCCCAAGGATTTGAATTCAAGCTTCTCCAAAAATGAGAATTCATCCTAGTATCCCAATAATAAATTATCAATTCAGGTAATCTGTGTAATCTGAAAATTTCATGCACAAACCTTTTTGCAAACACCAGAGAATCATCCTTTATATTCCCAAGTATAAAGTGAGCTACTTTAGTCAGCTTATCAACCACAACTAAGATGACATCATGTTTATTATTTGACATTGGAGACCCTTGTACAAATTCCATGTTGATTATCTTCCACTTAAATTATGGAATTCTATGGGGATACAACAATATTTCTGGATGCATATGTTCTAGCCTTGACTCACTGACATTCTAGAAAATGTGAAACATAATTTATAATGTCTCTTTTCATAGCTTTCCAAAAATATAGTTGTTTGCATAATTAGCAAGCATTTTAGTCACTTCGGGATGCCCAGAATAAGGAGCCTCATGAAATTACTATATCACTTTCATCCTTAATTAGTTTTTCCAATGGTACATAGGACTCAGTTCTCAATACCTTAGGACTCCTTCATTATCAAACTTGAAGCCCTTGGGGTACCTTGCTATCATTTGGATCAGACACTAAGTCATTGTTTTAACATACTGATAATAAGAATCAGCCAACATTACTTTATTAACCTCATCTGTTAGAGTGGGTTCTTATACCATAATAGAGAAGAAATGTGCTTTTATGGGACTCAGTGAACATCTGCTACCCTGTTCTCCTTACCTTTGATATTCCTAACCTAAAAGGCACCCCGAGATCCAACCACTATAACTAATCTTTGTGGTCTTGCATGGAGCTCTTGTATTGTTCATGAAGATCTAATTAGCCCATGATGATTTGTCTAGTTCATCCTACGACACAGTCTAGATCATCCTACGAATCAAGGTAAGATCCTCCTATACCCTATTTATTAATTAGGCATTTCACATTTACATTTACTTAGCTCCAAATCATGGGGATCACTAATCTCAGCTCATTTACTTTCAATTTCATTCTATTCATACTACTATTTACATGATTATGTTACTAGTTTAGATTAACTACACACATACCTTCCACCATTTTAGTTAATCAATTTCCATACTGAAGTCCCCATTGGTGATCTTGAACCTGTTAAACCCAAGCTGCTAAAGTCAACTTTCATATGTAGTGCCTAATAGGAATTTTAGGCAAAAAATTCTAACCAGATAAATTTCTTAACCTTTTTCTGAACCCAGGTAAACTTGGAGAATGTAATTTAGAGAAGTCCTTTACAAGGTCTTGGTAGTACTTGCACCAACCCCATTTGATAGATTTTAACTTCAAGAACATTAGTTAGGATGCATGATTGTACAGTTAATGCGAGGCTATATCAAGATTGATCCACTGAAATTATACCAATGTATATACATGTTCCTGAGGTCAAGATGCATGGTTTATGGCAAAAAAAGTCCACTATGAGTTCTAATTTAACATACAATTTCCTCTAATAATATAAAGCACTTCCAAAATACTTTTCGAGAAGAAAATTCTTGGCTCCTCCAAGCCAGTATTTTATGTTAAAGGTAAGAAATTTAATTTTCTAAGAATTGAGCATAACAAGGTTGTTCAAGTATTCCTACAAGAAATTATTCATCAAGTTAATACCCTATCGTTGAGGATTCGGTCCAGACCAAATAGGGTAGCCCTTTGAATTTATAGATGCCCATTAACCTTGTCATAAAGGTAAAAACATGAATGTCTTCTAAATTTGCTAACTTAAGCTTATTGGATATGACTTAAGACAATCAATATTGGAGCCACATCTTTAATTACCATAAAACATGGTCATATTTGGTACAACTATCCTCAGCATAGACTATTTGTATTTTATAGTGACCTTGTTAACCAATTTTATAATCCCTATCCATAAACCCCCAAATTTGAGACTATTTTATCCTTTATTCTTAATCTCCCAACATAAAAGATAGCTCCCCAAAATGACATAATATGCTTGACTAACCTCTTCCAAAGTCAATTCAAGAGGTCTTAAAGCATTTTAGCTCGACCTATTTCAGTTATGGCCATTGTATAAGAGAGCCATTAGAAATGGGATTGATTATACACCCTTAATGTCAATTATGGGATCAAACTCCCTGTTAGGTGGAAGTCCCTAGAATATCTCTTATGAAAATACATCTATTTTCTCCTGCAATAATGGGTCTGTCTTCTCTTTAGGTCTCATCTTCTTCCCCCCCATATGAAATTTCTACAGCGAAAAGCATGCATTGGTTCTTCCATCGGAGAAAGAAAGCTGGAGTATGTTGAGATTATCCTTAACTCGAATCGCCTCTTTATTCCATGACTTTCCCATTCTCTCAGAAAATGAAGAAAGAGCATGATTTATTTCTTTTCAATAATTATTCTACGGTTGCTTGGTGTTGATGATTAACTAGTTGAGTAACTAAAATTAGCTACAAGTAGGTAGTATGGGGATAGTTAATCTAATCCAGGAGGGCATAAAACACTAGTAAATAAATGCATTCTAAAAGGCGGTGTAAATTATCTAAAATAATTAAGATAATAACAGAAATAAAACCCTAATGTGTAAGAGTAAATTAAGGAAATGAACTTGATGTAATTTCAAGATGACTGTCACGGAATGTGTCATAGGTATGATGAAAAAAAATATTCAGAAAGCAGGAACAGTTACACATATGTCCTGAGGTCTCAAAGAGTGACATATGGAAGTGATGTGAGCATGGACTAGAATCACCAAGGAGAGGTACTAGGGAGCACCTGGTCTCTGAAATAGGTGCCCTAGTTTTTAAAATAGGCTCTGCAACTGGTCTTTTCAGGGTCAGAAGATGGTCTGTATAACCATTTCTACTTCTGTTGTCACACTGGATTTCTCTAAACTTGCATCAGAATGCTCCATGGAATGATTAAAAGAGTGATGTTGGAATAACCTGTAAAAGACCCAAAAGGAAGTATCAAATCCCTAAAATAGATGAAGTAAATGAATGTGTCAGACTGATTCGTCATACCATTGCACTTCATTTCAGACCCAAATGTAGTTCTGGTTGTGTGTGTGTGTGTGTTGTGTGTGTGTGTGTGTGTGTGTGTGTGTGTGCGTGCGTGCGTGCACTGCTCGCAATGCGAGCATGTGCAATGCACATTTCATGCCCTAGGTGCTCATGGTGCTCAGTCACAATTAGTGAAAATAGCAAGCAATAACTATAAACGTAAAAAATGTACTAGTAAGTGGTGCATGGAATAAAATAGAATCATCCCCCTATGAAGTGTAATGCAGACTGTCCTATCATGTGTCTTGATGATAGGAGTTATGCAGATGCAAATGCAATAGATGGATTGCAACTCTAGAGTGGAGTGATAGTATTAGTATGATGTTTAGGTCCTTCTTTATGGTCTCATAACTTTGTATTTATAGGGTTCTCTTGCTCTAATTTCATAATTAACAGTAAAAAGGCCAACCATAGAGAAAGAGATAAACATGAAAAAATGACTAGAAGAGAACCCTAAAAATTGGTGGGAAAGATGCTGAGAAGGATCAGGGTTACCTAGGTGGGACCTAGTGGGACCCATGGGTGCCCCAACACTAGCCTAGGTGCCCTAGTTACAGGATAAAAATTATGGGGGATGTGTGAAATGGCAAATGGGCATGTAGGTGTAAATATGGTGGAAAAATTATGTAAAAATAAAATAAGATGGCCAAAAGGATAGGGGTTAATTAGTACTTTTCTTTACTCAAAAACCTTTCTAAATAGTAGCATGATACTGGTGGATAAAATAAATGTCTAAAGTGTATGATTTTTTGACTACATTTTTCCCCCCACTTTATGTTGGTGAGCGGAAAGATTGGTAACATAAAGTAGATTAGATACACGTACTTGATTTCCATGAAGAGTGTAGTAGAAATGTGTCGAAGGGACTAGACAAAATCATGGAATGAAAATAAGAAAGATAGAGGAGCAAGGAAACTATAGATGAAAAATGCATGCAAAGAAAAAGTGATGAGAGTGAACTTAGGGTGAAATGACATGTGTAGTTGTAGCGGTGTCCACAATGTGTACCTACATGGTTAGTAAAGCATGTGTGTTGTCACAAACTATTTTTGTTAACATTGTTATCACTTGTTGTTACCCCTCATTTGACTGTTTGTTTCTCATAAGTCCAAACTTACAAGGAGAAAAATATCAAGTATTCAAATATGTATGTATGTAAGTGTAAAAACACTATGTAAAAGACACATGTAAAGTACGCTAATGTAAATGGAAAATATAAATTTAAATGTAATGGAACATGTGCACCTGATCCATGTTGAGAAAGAGTGTAGAAGGATATCATGTATTGTCTGGGTTTTTTGGGTGATCAGAGCCACTAGAAAAAGTAGTGTAGAGAGGAAAAACCCACTGTAAACCTCCAAACCTGTAACTTCTCTGTAGAAATATGTGTAGAGATATCTATAGTGTCTGATTTTTTTGGGTGATCCGATGCCACTGCACGAGGTAGTGTAGGGAGGCCACATCCACTATAACCCCTAAGCTTACAACTACTACTAAAGAAATGCTAAGGACATTGTGTCCTATAAATCTGAGATGTATGGGGTTCATAGACTATTTTGAACCCACTCGTTGTAAAATAAGTGCACTGAACTGAACCTATGTAAATACATTTTGTTATTATGTAGAAAGCCCCAAATGATGTCCCCCTCCTTTAGGGGAACATGTGACATCACTGATAGGAGACATGCGTCCATAAAAGAAGGTCAATTACATGCAAGCCTGAAAAATTATTGGTAGAAAACAAGGCACACATAAACAAGAAAGGCTAGCCAAAGACAAGTGGAAATAAGCTTACACGTAGAAAACATTATATAACTTACGCAGTCCAATGTAGTAAATGTAAACATGCAAGAAAACAAGTAAGACCACACAAAGCAGGTTGTAAAACATGGGACATCACTCACAATGTTGCAAAGACGTGCAAAGCCATCATGGCCATTTAAAAACAAGCAATTTTGTACACCAAATCATAGGGAAAATCCCACATACAATAGAAAAACAATGGAACAAATAAGTACATACAAGACAAACAAGTAATCATGGCAAACATGTAATCTTGCAAAATAAGTGTTGCACATGGAACATCCAATTAGCATGTTAGAGTAATAACCAATATGTCAAAGCGTGTATGACAAAGTAATGTAATATGTGATAAGTAAAAAATGAAATAATAGCACCTATGGAGAGATACAAATGTGTGGATGCCCCTGCGATTGACTAGTATAGGAAGGGTAGAGGGTGAACATTTATACTACGTGTGAAGAGACTTGTGTATGTACAATCACAACCTATACAGAAGGCATGTGAACGCGCATATGTGGATGAGTATAGATAACTGACATATAAGAAATGCAATATAACATGTATAGTAAAGTGATCATGTAAAACGCTAGTAAAAAAGAATAAATGCCCCCAAGAAAATGAAATATGTTATGGATGGATGAAATGGAATGTAAGATGGAATGATAAGAGTCGCATGCCCCTCAAGTGAATGAAAGTATATGAAATGAGGTTCATTTTGTTTTCCCCCTCAATAGTCAATAATGAATCGTAAATGAGAGTGCATCATCGAGAAATGGTCGAGTAGTGTTTGTTGTGTCTAGTGTACTGTGGTGAATGTGTATGTGTAGTAATGAGGTGTGAAATATAGAAAGGATGTGTGTGAAACCTATAGCCGAATAGTATATCATGATTTAATGAATGGATGACTGATGATTTATCCTAAGCATATATCACTATATGATGAATGTACAAGTGATGATTTATCCCTAAGAGTATATCACTATAATATGAAAGGAATAAGTGGTGATTTAGACCTAAGTGTATACCACTATATAATAATGGGTAAGGAGTGGTGATGTAACCTAAGGTGTATACCACTACAAGATTATATAATCAAGGTGGTGATCTTTCCTAAAGCGTATACCACTACTAGATAGAAAGAGTGAGTGACAATCTAGCGTAAAGCATATGTCACTAGCCTAGGAATGTCATGGGATGAAATGTCACATGGTGAGTTTAAAAGTCAATTTGATTTGTAAACCCTCGATAGTCGAGTACGGACCAAGGAACTAAATTGCATCATAGGATAGTGAGTACAATGCATAGAAGACAATGTAGTATATGTAATGATGAAATGTGACCATGTGATGAATAGAATTTGTAAATACATTATGTGTAGAATGCAATGCAAGGTGTGTAGAAATGTGTAAAATGTAATGTATAATGCATAATTTACTATAGATTAGTAAATGTGGTGTGTAAGATAGAAGAAGGCTAGACTCGAGTGTAATGAAGAATAATATAGTATATAGAAAATGTATGATATAGAAACGCGTAGTGTATGATGTAAGGATGTAAGACAATATGCGTAAATAGCCTAATAGTGTATGATGCGTAAGATGAAGACTAGTATAATGTATGATGTATGAATGTGGAAATGGAACAATGTTGTAGATGAATGTGGATAATGTATGGTGTACGGTGTATGGTGTATGGTGTGCAATGTGTGATGAAATTCAATGTATCATGCATATAGTGTAGTATGTGGGGTTCAGTGTGGTAGTAATCCCTCAACAATCAAGTGTGAAACAAAGCACAAGAGTGTGTCATCGAGTAATAGCGATGTGAAAAATTATGATGAAGAAGTTCCTAGTTGAAGATTAAATAATGATGGATGCTATGAGGAAATTAAGAAGGGGAATTAAGTGTTATGCCACCCATGCATATATAAATAAGTAAAAAAACCTAAGGTGAGGAAGGAGGAATATTCTGCATGTCATATATGTAATGATGAAAGTGTATGAAATATGTGTGAATGCTAAAATTGGGATGTAAGACTATTTAAGATGATGAATTCAATGGTAATGAAAAGATTAAAATGGATAGGGGGATTATGAATGTGATGCCCCCTCGACAATGTGAAAATAAGGACTATGTAAAATCCTCAAGAAGATCGTCATCCTCTGGATCAAAATTGAATGGATAGGCATTAGTAACTTGGGGTAAGTTATACTGTGAGGTTGATCTTGTAATGAGCCATTAAGATGAATGCAGTGCATGCCCATAACATACTCCTCATTGGTGAATGGAGGAAGTGGGAAACCGTGGGCATATCAATGAGAGAGATTTTGTGTATAACCTAAGAAATAACTATTGTAGAGGAGAATAGGTCCAAAAGGAATGGGGAAATATATATCTGTATGATTAGGTTCTAGGGTGCCCCCAATATAATCAAGCCAAGATTTCCCTAATGTGAGTGGGGGAAGTAGTAGGTGTGCATGCAAGAAATACAAGAAGCCCATAGGCATCCATAACACGAACCAACCCATAATATAAATGAGGGTCATATGGTGGCAGATGGATTTCATCAATAGAAAATCCTAATCGCGATAATCCTGTGTGCGCACATATGGTTTCTGGTGAAGTTGGATCAAATGGAATGTGTTCTTAATATAAATTATTCATGAAAAGTGTGCAAGTGAATAATGGGCATGCTAATGTACGTGGGACAAGTGAGGGTCATAGAGTGACATCCATAGACTGGACAGGCCCCTGATAAGGAATCATAGCAGTAGTAGTAACAAGGGACATAGAAGAAACTACATCTATCACACAAATAGTACTTTAAGGTGGTGGTAAGTGAGCTTATTCATCCATAGGTATGGTATCATAAATAGTAGTGCATGAAATATGAAGCCTAGTATTAGGAGAATAATCACAGTAGCGAAATGGGTCATGGTCATGGGGAATAGTATGTTCAATGCCATCATGAAATAATTTAACACAATGGTGTATAGTAGATGCAATGAATTGCATGGTATGAATCCATGGTCTACCTAGCAAACAATTATAAGAGATCAGGAAATCAATGAAAAAGAACAGTGTGTGGATAGTTTTTGGGCCAACAGTAATAGGCAATGTAACGTGACCAAGACATGGGAAGACATAACCATCATAAGCACACAATGAAATACTAGATGGGTCAATGTCATGAGCGGAGAGACCCAAAACTTCAAGGAATGACATAGGAAACAAGTTGAGCTCAAATGTGATATCAATTAAGGTGTGTTTTACACCGACATTTTGAATACAACAGATGATATGTAACAATGAGTCATTTTTAAGGGTAGCAATCTCAGCCTGAGGAATATATGGGAAAGAAATATGGTGAGAGAATGCATCCGCAAAGGTATTATAGATTATATTGGGATGGGTGTTGTTGGGAATTCGAGTAGTGAGTAAAATATTAATGATTTTAGCTTATAATTCATGATGGAGAAATAAAATGTCATGAATGGAGATAGACATGATGATGAAAACCTAAGAATAATGAGGATCCTAGGAGTATGTAGGTCGATTCAGGTTCACCAAAATGATTAACTAAAATTGGCTAAAAGAGGTAGTATGGGGATAGTTAATCTAATCTATGAGGACATAAAACATAGTAAATAAATGTACTAAAACAACATGTAAATTAACCAAATGATTAAGATAATATAAATAAAACCCTAATATGTAAAAGAGAGTAGGGAAAGAACTCAACTGATAATAGATGCTTTTCGGAACGTGTCACACTGGTGAACATAAAATTAGAAAGTAGGAACGACTATGTCAGGGTCTCACAGAGGACATATCTAGGTGATGTGGCTAGACTGGAGTGCATAGGAGAGGACTGGGGCACCCATGGGTGCTATGGTAAGAAAAATAAATGCCTTGGTCTAGGAAAAAGGTCTAGAATTAGTCTTCACAGGTCTGGGAGATGATTTTTATCCTTCATTGCTTGTCACATTAATTTCTATGTACTCCACCAAATGCTCCAAATATTCCAAGAGGAAGAATAACTTGCAAAATAACAAAAAGTAAATATTAAAACCATAAAAAATAATGATGCAAATGAATAGGTCAAACTAACCTCAGATTCCAGAACAAAGGGCTTGCTACTTTGAGCGCATCACTACATTTTAGACCCAAATGTAGTTCTAGTGAGTGTGTGCATGTCGTGCCCTAGGTGCTCTTGTGCCAGTCCCACTTTGTGAAATAGTGAGTAATAAATAAATATATAAAAGGTAATAGTATGTGTGCATGGAATAGAATAGAATCATCCCCCTATGAAGTGTAATGCACACTCCCTATTTTTTACCTTGATGATGGAGCTATGTGGATGCAAATGCAATAGATGGATGCAACTCTAGATGAGTGATAGTAGTAGCTGATGCTAGGTCCCGCATTATGCTCTCATAACTTTATATTTATAGGTTTCTCTTGATTTAATTTTGTAATTAACCCCGAAAAGGATGACGAAAAGAAAGATATAGATGTAAAACGACTATAAAGAGCCCAAAAAGTGGCAAGAAGATTTGAAAAGGATCGGGTGCCCTACGTGGGACCAGGGCACCCATGGGCACCCCAGCACTAGCCTGTACACCCTAGTTAAGGATAAAATTATGGGAAATGGCCTAAACTGACTGGGCATGTGTACTAAAAATGGTAGGAATGATGAAGTAAAATAAAATAAGATGGCAAAAAGATGGGGGTCGACTAATACTTTCCTCACTCAAGAACCTTCTAAATAGTAGTATGAGACCAGGATAAATAATGTCTAATGTGCATGATTTTGTGACTACACCAGTTTATTCCAATGACCACATCATAAGCTACCAAGGGAGCTACATAAATATCTAGTTTAGTGGTGAAAATTTTCAGTTCCAATGCTGCTCCAAATAGACATTAGTTCACTGTATAGACACCAAAATTGGGACACACTCCTCTTGGTCCCCCATTGAATAACAAACTCAAACATATTCACCTAACCACGGCCCCTTCTACCCCACATTAATATTAATTTAATTAACTTAATTAAATTAATACCCATCCTCACAATATTCATTACTTAATTATTTTAATTAAGATAATTTCCACCTCACCCCTCTATCTCACCTAGCCACCTCACCCTAGACCTATTCTTGACATGTTTCCATAACTAATTAAGACTTGGTCCCACTTACCTTAATGAGCTAAGACTTAGTTCAAACCTAAAAATCAATGTCTATTATCCCTCTAGCCACATTCATGCTCATGAAAAAGGAAACTTCCGCTTTGATGCAGAAGGATAGCCAGATCTGGTGGAAATGATTGCTAAGATCTATTATTTTTAGTAAACCTAGGGAATCCCAACTTAACCGACACTGGTCACCCTTAAACCAATGTCATTCAACCCAGAACTGCCACCAGTTACCATTTATTAACCTTAGCAACCTTATTTTTGGGTTGGGACATTCTGAGATCAAGGGGATGAGAAGAGAGCTACATGCAAGCAGAACCAGAGTCTTTTCATGCACCTAGACATCCATAACTAGCACCAAGACATATCCAGAGGTATTGCACTCACGGAAGTATTCCAGGAAGCACTACTATGACACCAAACACCATTCTTTTGATCAACTACCATCACCATTCAGCCATCAAAACTATATCACAGTAAGCATACCTTCTACCGGCATAGTTCATTTTAGTACAATAGCCTTTGTTACTTCTGTTATCAATTTATACCTTGCATGTCCATTTCTAATCTCCTACCTACTTGTAGACTCAACCATTCCTCTACCCACACCACCAAATCACCCATTCTCACTTTCTACCAACCTTTGAATATACTTGAGACTTTTACAAACCTCCCCATCCACCCTTCCATCTCTGTTTAGCTCCAGTTCAATCCCCACAATCAGATCTTATTAAGTTCCTTTCACCCTGACCCTACCAATGTCGGTTGTCCATGACTGTTGTCGGTCCCTTCTAAACCGTCGTTAGTTATACCCGACCAACATATGTCTCTATGTTTCATACCTTTTTCCAATAATGAAACCAAATAACCCTGTACCAAGTTACCTAAATAACTCAGAACCTAACCTTGACCAGTCTCAGTACCCTGACACCTACCTACCCTTCAGATCTGACTATAGCCTAGCCTATTATGTTAGATTTTCTTATTGTGCTTAAATGAAATACCTAAATCATATCAAATATAGTAGGATTTTTCTTATCTCTTGCCTTAAGTTATTTTAAACAATGGATTGACAACCATCTAAAGAGTATCACACATCTTGGATCTAGCACACGCTAGGCAGTCCACTATCATATATTATTTAACTCTTCTTTTGTGGTCTTGTTTCCTATTTGAGGTATTTCCTCCTAGCCAAAAGGAAGCTCTCAAAGTCATGATTGGATTGAGAAGTCAGAACGCGTGCAATAACCATCAATCAACCAACATAAATAGGTATTCCTCCTTAGCTCATAACATTATCTATTTCGTCACATTCAAAATGTAAAGAAAATAGTGAAACACACTGTATGAATAACATTGTTCCCATAATGAAAATTCCATGAGTTCTTCATATGACCAAATTTCCTTTTTTAATTTAGAATCTAATTATTGGAAATAAAACATTTCATTTCTCCATTATTAAATAAAACAGTTACAGGTAGTCCAAATAACTTACCCTTGACCTCGATGGGTATAGCTTGTTTCTTTACTTTCCTATTAGCCATAACAACATGTATCTTGTGTTGTTGATTGTTATCCTTCCTTTGTGGACAATTGCTTACATAATGGTCTAGACCACATATTAAACATCCTGATATAGGTCTCTTCCTTTCAGACTTGTCTCCATAATTTTTATACATTGTTATGCCCATTCATTTTAAAATTTACAGCATGCCTTACTGTTGCATATTTCTTTGCATTTCTAGGCTTATTACCATCCCCTTTCCATCCTAATTTCTTAGGTGTAAAGGGGGAGGGTGAATTGAAAGTTATTTTTTTCTACTCTTCCCGGTGATCAGACATAGCCTACAACTTTTGCTCTTGCCTTATAGACTTTTAAAATGATGATTTTATGGTGGATGGTCCATGAACATCAACTTCTTTGCCTATGATAGGTTTCAATCCCATAATAAATATCCTTATGTGGAATTTCTCATCAGTTTTTTACCGAGGAATGTACTTCAACAATTTTGTAAAATTTTCCCATTACTGAGTTACCATCATATTTCCCTTAGCTAGGTTCATAAGTTCTAACATCCTTTGGTCATATAATAGTTGCATAAACCATCGTTGTCTAAAATAGGCCTTGAACCATTCCTAGGTTATGCTAGCCTCATCAACCCCTAGTTCTACCTGCTGATAATCTCCCTAGACAACATTAGTCTCTTCAAAAAATTTCCTTATGGAGAAATAATTTTCCATCTCACTGAGCCAATTCTCAGCCCCATCACCCGAAGTCATTCCATCAAACTTTGGTGGACTGATCCTCTTAATGTTGTTGGAAAAATCTGCCATCAATCATGCCCTCTTTTTTTTAGGTGGGTTTACGGCATCTGAATTCAGATTCATAGTAATAGGTGACCATTAATGCCTCTCCCTATTATCTCCTTCATTGTCATTGTTGTTACCCATCACTTGTTATTGTAGAGAAGTCATGCGATTGCCCTTGTCCTAAAGGATAGTGAGAATTTCATCTATATTTTACGTTGTGGCTGCCTCTCTGTCCACAATTTGATCACTTACAATGGTACCTCTTGTCCTAACTATCTTAACCTGTTAAATATGAATTGATTTCTAGTTAGCATAGGGACTCAATAAGTCCAAGATCTATAACCTTTAGCTCTGATACCAAATAAAACACACTCATTCAACAATTATTCTAAATGGCACTATTTACAAAAAAAAAACATCCTTCTCATTCTAACATTATGCTTTCCATGACTTAAATAAACAGTACTTAAATCCAACATTTATATAACATTCAATCCATTTGATAACATTAATATTAACCATGTGCAGTTTTATGGGTCAACAAGATCTCCTCGATCCCCTATAATACTCTTTTAAGAGCGCATATGCAAAGTATAATATTGGTTAAACCTGAAACAATCTTTGATAATCAAGTGCAATTCGTAGTGTATACCATGGATTTAGTCAGTCAAATTCCATTGGCATCTCACACTTCCATTGGGAACTTGGTGAATCTCGACAATGTAATCAACAACTTACACTACTTTGGCCAAAGTATTTTGAGACATGCATTGTATGCTTAGTCTCATGATGACACACTCGTTAATCGAAACTTGTCCTCTCACCACTTCACTTTAATTTGCTATTTTGACTGTAATCAGTTATTTTTGTAATTTAAATTACCAGTTTACGTACAAGGTCCATGACCCATCCACGTGTGTAACACCCTTGACAATTTTTATTTTCCTTCTTTACATTTCAAGTGTTGACATGTGATTTTCCTTATAAAAATATGTTCTTTTGAATTTTAGAGATCATGCTTGATATGGATAAATCATATTTTATTCTTAGGATCCTTTGACTGAATTGGAATGCCTTCTTTGAATCCATTTTTCATTTCTTGCAAGAGAGTTGCAATCTAGTTTAAGAGTTGTAAACTTATCTATTAATCCGACTCTTCCTTGGATCAATTTCAGTGATCCAAGGAATGTTTTAAATCTGCTCTGTTGAACGAATGATAAATTGACATTCCATGAATTAAGAGACATATTGGACTGAACGTTGTGGTTACAAGCTCTTTGATTTTTGTGTGAACTTGTTTCCATTCAGTTGTAAGTTGTGCTTGGGTCTTTAGAGATTGACCATGGTAGGACATTACTGAGGTGAATGGAAAATGTAGCCTGTTCACGGCATGGGAAATATCCAGGATCCTAAAAAGGAATATCCAATGGAATCCTAAGCTAGGTAAAAATATTTACTACCTAAACTATGTTACGTAACATAATTCCTATTCTAACCTAATGCTTCATATTCTACTTTGTTTGGTTGATTGGCATCCTAACCTAAACTTAGTGCTAAAGGATTTGGAAAGGTTTCTAGGCTATTAAAACTTACCTAGAACCTAATACTACAAGGTTATATTATGATCTAACCTAATGCCTAAAACTATAGTGTTGTAAATTAATTTAGCCTATGTGGAAACTACCTTAGGCTATGTGTTAAGACCTTTTGTGGTCATTATTGTTTGGGTTATAACCTAAGGTATATATTACAATCTACCTAAGGTCTAACCTAAGCAATATTATCTATCCTAAACTAATGGGTTTGAATAGGGAATTACGTGGTCGCATACATTGTAAGCGATGGTTTCAAGGCATTAAATTTGTTGATAATGTTTTAATTACTTAGACGTACTGCCAGATTTGTTAGGGGTTAGTGAACTTGGCAGAGGCTTAGGTGGAGACTCCACTAAAATGGAATTCTTTGTTAAAATTGATTTGGCAATCACTAAACATGAAAGGTGGTGGCAAGGGAAGATAGGCAAGAAACTCAAAATTAATGGAATTACTTATTTTTGGTTTTCGTGATCAAACTACCTTGGAAGGCATGCAAATGGGTTGGAATGTGGTTGTTTCACTTTCCATACTTCACAATTTTTGCTCTGCATGTTCTCTAGTTTTTCGAACTAGCAGATTGAACTACACTTGATGGCTATTTTTGAGGTTTTAAAACTATTTTCAGTTCGTGGAATATATAGGAGGCATTGTGGAAAAATAACATTGTTATTTGATTTTTCATGGAGAAGAGGAGAAGTTTTGAGCTCGGCTTGAGGTTCTTTTCGATTTGACAGAAGCGTTATCAGGCATGATAGGCTCTAAATTTTAAGATCTCTTGCTTTCTTATAAATGTCTCATTAAAACAAGTCTGCTCTTTTGAGATTCTTGGATTTCTTATTTTATCTAGTTAATGTCTTGTTGGGTTTATTAAATCTTGTTATATTGGTTTTTGAATCCTTCGTAAATGATGTTCTATTGGGAAACTTACCATATATAGTTCTTTAAAAAAATGCATGCAAACATTTTTCTATTCTCGACTTTTCATTTGGAACTGGAAATGAAAGTGGTTTGTTAAGATAACCATTGTTTCTATTGTTATGGTTAAGTGTTTGGGGAAACTTGAATCCTGTTGGAACTTCAGATGAGCTTGTTTGGCGTGGACTAGAGCCTATACTCCAGTTTGTTTTTAGCTTGTGTTGAGCTCGTGTTTTGTTAAACCTTTATTTTGAGCTCGTCCTTAAATTGGAACTTTGTTCTGGATTTGTGTTTGTTGAGAACTAATTCTTATTGTTCTTAATTGTGTTGGAATCTTGTGTATCTCTGGAATGTTGTCAAAGCCTGTATAAAGCTCAGTGTTTATATTTTAGTTCCTTGTGATAATTCGAACAGTTATTATCAGTTCATAAAGTACATGGTATTTGGATGTTATTACTCATTTTTGGCTCGAACTTTGGGTGAAACTTGAGTCCTGTTGAGATATAATATTGGACTCTGTACCCATGTTTTATATTCTTTTGAGAAATTTGGAACTGTTTTGTAGATTAATAGCTACAAAGCACTCGTATTTTGTTACTTGTGTGGACTATGTACTCTGTGGGAACTCCTAGTTGGGCTTGAGCTAGTAATTGGGCTTCGCATTTGATATGAATCATGTTGAAGTCACTATTGTGCTGAACCAGTATTGGTATCTTGGGTAACTAAGAATTGTTATTGAAGATGTACATGGCTCTGTACTCATGCCTTACTCTGTGGAAATTTGAGCTGTTAACTGGAGTTCATAATTTCACCACACCCTTATCTTATTATTTGTTCGATTATGAACTCTCTCTTTGGAAATTCATGTCTCATTTTTAAAAGGGAAATAGGACTCCTTGTTTTGAATATGAACTGTTTTGGATATATGTATCTCATACTGTTTCTTACTAAGATACTGTGAACATATGAGCTCATGTTGAGTTTTTGTAATTTGATATTGTACATGAAATTTAGTACTTAGTGTTTGGAAATAAGTAACAGGAACGATGTGTAGGATATGTTCTAGTATGTAGAGTTTTCTTGTTATTGATATAAGCTTAGGTGGGAAATTGTTGTTCCCCTGAACCCGTGAATAATTACGTGGGAAGTCTTGTACCTTTGTGAGAAGCTTGTGATCGGTATCGTGCTTGGATTTTGTACCTTTGAGCTCTGAGCTGTTAGTATTTTTGACAAGTTTGATTTGGTTTTGGTAATTGACTTGGGTTTTTAGCTTCTTAAGAGTTTAAATCTCAAAATTTGTCTAACCGAACTACTTAGTCAAGGAAATCTGAAAGAGTAGATTAATTAGAGATATTTAAATATTCTTGGGATTTAAATGGAAACATTTTCCAAGGATAATGGGATTTCAGTCATTAAGATTTGTTGATGCTTCTAATCTTGCTTGGATTTTTGAACGGTTATTTTTCTATCCCTTCTTGGATTCAAATGGACACCTTATGTCTTTATAAAAGAAAGGAATTTGGTTCCTTTAAAACAAATTGTGTTTTAAGACTGCAAATTGTATTTGATTCTGAGTATGGAATTGAAAATAGTATTCATTATAAGTTAAGAAGTGTAAATAATATGGTAGTGTGCTTTCTTTTTACTGTTTAGATCATTGGTTGAAATTTTTGTTTTGAATCTTCTTGGATGATCTAGAGTAGAGAATAACTCCTGTATGAGTCTACCTTGATCTTTGAACGTTGTTTCATATCTTTAAAAGTTAAATTCTATTTTTGGGAAGTAGATTTAAACTTACAAGTAGATCGACTGATTCTCTTTTCCTTCTTGGATTCAGATGAAATTCTGTTTTGATGAATATCTCAATTGTTAAATTTTAAGGTAATTGCCTTTTGGAAGAAACAATTAAATCATGTTTTGAATCTGTTTTGTTTCTTGCATGTGTTGTGTTTGGGCATAGTTGTAATGGTTCTTCTTCTTATTTTGTATAGGAGATAGATGAGTCATCCTAATTTGAACGATGCATTAAACTCTTCTTTTAGCTTGAATAAAAGATAAATGTTTCTTTCTTTTATGAAAGATTGGGAACAATGAGATGTTATGACATGTTGTTTATCTAAGGATAATTGATTGAATCAATTATACTCTAGTTTGTAAGGCTGATATGGTAGATTATATTCTATCCTTTTCTTGGAAGTAAATTTTTTTTCTTAAATTGTATTTCTTTTTCATTACTTTTTATATATTGATTATTTGTTGTAATAATTGTCTCATTAAAGAAAAGTTGTTTTAATGGAAAAATTATTGGAATGCAGTTCTTTTTATGGCTTAGTGCTTATCATGCTCATTTCATTGAACTGACATGTGCTAGCAATTTTTGTGGATGGACTTCGTAAGCGATAAAGAAGGCAAAACTTATATGATGCATTGACTGACTTAATTAATTCTTTTGAAGAACTCTGATTCATTCTTGAGATTGTATTGGAAAAGAAAAGTAATATTCTTTTATAATTAAGATGGTTATCATGCAGTATACCTAAATGCATAAGTCTTGTAAATGTAATGGTTATAAAGATAAATTGAAAGTTGTGAGATTACCTATATTGGTTGTGTAAATTATTTTGTATTTGTATGAAAGAGATGGGCTCTATCTTGTTGTTAATATTCATATTAATTATATATTAAATGGCTAAATTTTAATAAGATTGGATTGAGGGATTTAGTTTAATCACCCTACTTGTGATGCAACTTGTAAAGTTGTAGAATATGATATTCGTTATTTAAACGAGATAGCATAGTAATACAAAGTAGGATGAAGATACACTGAAAAACGTGGTCATTGGGTAGAATAAACCCTAACGCCTTACATATAGTGAAAGATTCTTCATATTTCATAAATTTTCATAAACCAAAAATTTTTGGTATCATAACTTAAATTTATTCAAACTTCATTTGTTATGAAGTCTACTTCATGTTGGATATATTCTAGCGCTGAACTTTCTAAATAATAGTTATTGTACTTCTACATAAGACATATTATAACACTGTGCAGCTACACTTAATTGAAAGATTAATTATGTATTCAAACATTAAAAGTGACAATGAATATAACAAAGTTCTTAATGGGCTAAATGAATCAATTTAGACAAGAACGTAAGGAGTGTTGGATTAGGGTTAAGAAACTTTCTGAAATCTATTCTAAATAATCCAAATTAATTAAATTATTAATAAATTCCTTGGAGTATGTACATCTCAATGAGGTTGTTCAGTGGGATGCTGGCACATGCCAACTACAGGTTGGTACCTTTGAGAAGATTAGGATCTTCTCGAGGATGCAGCGATGCAGTTGGCATGTGGCAACACCCTTCGGTATTGATCATCCAGATCTACATAAATTGGACTTGATCTTAGTTTTTCTCTAGGTCAAGTTAGAAGCATGTTTTAAGATATGGGGTAGCCCTCAAAAACTTAGGATACCTTGGCACATGGGGTTGACTCAGGTTGACCTAGTATGCCAACTTACCCTAAGTCTTTGTGAGCTTCCCCTTATCATAACACATGTTGTCAACATGAACTAGGGTTAAACCTTGGGCAAGTAGACTAACATGCGAGTCAGTAAAGAACATTCTAGATAATAATAGAGTGGGGTGAAGGACGTATTCCGGATTGATAAGTATGCCGTCAAGGAATAGTAATACGTACAGTATGTTAGAAATCTTTGGAAAAAAGTGTAGACAAGTTACTAAAATTGCGTTATCCAATTTGGTGTCACCTTGTGCGCGTTTGCTCTCTCTGGTAACCTGGGGCACGTTTATGTCACCACTATCCCCTTGGTAACAATTATTCAAATTTGTGATTTAAACACTTAGATATGAGTAATTAAATACCTTGACCTATTTAATTATACCTTTTCACATGTATCCTAACCACATAGTTTACCCCATATCTATCCTATCCATGTGTCCCTCCTATTTCTCCTCCTCATGAATCAAGCAGCGGGATAGTATCCCATATTTGAGGTGGAGGGATAACTCTTCTCTTTCTAGAAATCGTTCATCAGTGGCCATCATCGGGAGTCTGTTCCGCGATCGGCTGCCGACCGGTATGGTCGACGCCGATGTTTTAGGAGTGGCGCTGATCATAAATAGAATGACTAGAACTCAGTTCTAAGGGACGAAATTTAAAAGCATACGCACGAACACGAAGGATAAATTTTTTTCCCTTGTTTCTGAAGTCGTTAAAATGGATATTTGACATCTTTGTGCATCTAGTGCTCAATATTATCTAGGTCAAATGGACAACGGATCTGTGTCCAAATCAATCCCTGATTAGGAGCACCGTTAACTCTGTTCTTATCACGTCAACATCGCAATCCATTGATCTTCTGGTGACTCTGTTCTAGTATCTCACCGGCTTCGGCATATGTTAGCAGACATTAACGATCTAGCCTTCACTTTCTAATTTGTAAGGATCTTCTCGAAACTGTCCCTGATCGACCGATCTACTTTCAGTCGATGCCGATCTTATTCAGTCGACGCCTATTCTTCATTATCGACGCCGATCACATCAGTCGACGCCGATTGAACATACATCGTAATGCCGATCATCCTGACGAGACAAGTAAGAAGGACACAGGTAACACATAATCTAGCCACCTCCAGTTTTCAACAGTTCCAATGTTTTTTGTTGCTTTCTGCCTGCTGTTTAACTTACCTGTTTATTACCTTAATCAGAAAATCTAGTCTGTACGTAATATCTTTTAGTATGTATGCTTCTTTACTTAATTGACATAAAAATGACTGAAGTCCACCCAAGTTTGTTGGCACCGCATTAGGAGATGGAGCTGAGAATTGGCTTAGAAAAATGGAGATTACTTTGCAATAAGGAAATTTTCAGAGGAAACCAAGGTTATGCTCGGGGAGCATATCAGCTTTCGCAAGAAGCATCTTCATGGTGGGACAGCCATAATCAGTTGAGTTCAATATTCATTGGAGTTTTTCAGTGTTTTTGCGTTTAGTTTGGTGCATTAACTTATTTTAGGCAACGATGGCTGCCAAAATTCTTGATCTATGACAAAGTATCACAAGCTGCTAGTTGCATTGTCCTATGTCACCTAGTCTTAAGGTTTGTGATGGAGATGAATATTGGTAACTGATTATTCAGATAGGTTTCTTAGATAGACTCACTCAAGTACCTTGAACAGGGAAAGAGAACTCAAGTATACGTAGTATACAGATAAGTATTTTAATACTTACATGTTAAACACTCATAGATTGGTAGCTTGAATCCGAGTTATGAAATGAATAGATTGGTAGCACAGTTGATGTCATTACAACTGCATATGGTTACTATGTTATATGAATGGTTGATAAAGAATGTGTGTTCTAAATTATGAAAACCATAACAAAGAACATTATTTAAAAAAAAAATTCCCTTATTTTTAAAGTCTTAAAATGAGGAATGTTACATCTTGGTATCAGAGTTGAAGGTTGCAAGCTCTTGGACCTATTGTGTCCACAATCTGATTAAACTTCAATTTTCTTATAACAAAAAATGGTGAGAACAAGTTTGGAAATGTTAAAAATAACCCTCCACTTTAGTTGATAGGAGTAACTGCCCAGAAACTTGATGAGATCCTTGCTACCCTGCTGGACACAAGAGATCATTTACACATGTTCTTGAACAAAAAGTAATGGGAAATGAGGAGGAGGAAGAAGATGATAACAATAATCAGCCGCCTCCAGGGGACAACACCAATATGGAGTGTTGATAATAACAACATTAAATTACCTGGAAATCAATTCTGAGAACTAAAAAGGCTAGACCTAGCAGGAGAACTCACTAATGACATTGTAAAAAGGATAAGTCCACGCCAAGTTTGATGGCACCACATTAGGAGATGGAGTTGAGAATTGTAATCAAGGAAATGGAAAAGATACATGTTACAATAAGCTGACAATTCTCAGAGTTGAAACCAAGGCTATATGGGGAGCACCTATCAGAAGTTTCCCATGGTAAGCATCTTCATGGTGGGATAGCCTGTAAGGATGAGTTAAATATTAATGAAACTAACATGCTACTTGGGATCAATTTAAAAGTTGTTCTAGGAAACGATGGCTGCCATAACTCTACTATGATCATAAAATGACTTAATTTCAAAACTGGATAGCTCAAGGAAGGCTATACATTAACTGAGTAATGGGAATGGTTGTTACGATACACTCCTCAAGTATGTACCTCAGTATCAAACTGATGAGAAGTTCAAGATACTTGAAATTAATTATGGGATTGAATCCCATTATTGGGGGAGAAGTTGATGTTCACAACCCAACCACTATGGAAGGGGTCTGTATGATGTAATCCATAAGGTAGGAATATAAATTAAAGGTTATTTCTGATCATAAGGAGGACAGTAAGGAAGAAAGTTCCAAACCCCTCTTCAGCTTATCTTCCACCTAAGAAGGGACCATGGAAGAAGTTTGGTAATACAAGTAAGTTTTTAGTTGATAATAATAAGAAAAAAACAATGAATAAGATTGTTGTAAATGCACGGAACAATTTTGCCAAGAATAATAACAATGGACAGAAGTCCTATGGAGGTCAGAATAATAAATTTAAGACTGGAAATAATTCTGAAACTAGAAAGGGACCTGTAGAAGGCTATTATAATTGCGGTAAGGATCATTACGCAAAGCAATGTCCTTTGAAGAAGGATGATCGTAATCAGCAGCACAAGATACATGCTGTAGTAGCTGACAAGCAAGTTGAAAAGTAAGGTACACCTATAGAATTTTCTGGTAAGTTATTTGGCATACCTGTAACTATTTTTTTGATATAAGTGCTACTGAATGTTTTATTTTTAGTAAAATTTCTTCGAAACTTAAAAGAAAAGATGGCCAAATGGATAAATCATGGACTGTACATTATGGTAATAATGTTGTTCATATAGTTAGTATGTATTTTTTTGGAGCAGTCCTTGAATTACCTAAATTTTCCACAGAGGTTGATCTTTATGTTACACCCTTAGGGTCTTATGATGTAATCGTAGGTGTTAATTGGCTAGCAGAACATAAGGCTAAAGTGGACTATTTTGAAAAATGAATTAGTTGTTTAGATGAACTACAGAAAACAACAGAGATTTAGGGTGTGAAGTGTGAGATTTCTGTTTGTCAACTATGCAACTTAAAAAGGCCAAAAATAAAGGATGTACCTTATATGCAGGAAAACTTTCAGAAACTGCAGAGGAAAATAGCGATTTCATGGATCAATATCCACTTTTACGAGACTTCAATGATGTGTTTCCAGAAGAATTTCTAGGTCTTCCACCTAAAAGGGAATTTTATTTCATGATTGAGATCAAGCCTGGAACTGAACCTATATCTAAGGCACCGTATCAAATGACTACTATAGAATTAGTAGAGCTTAAAGCTCAATTGCAAGAACTTTTGTCTAAAGGTTTGATTAGACTAAGTGTTTCACCTTGGGGAGCACCGGTGATTTTTGTGAAAAATAAAGATGGAACACTTAGATTGTGCATTGATTACCAGAATGTTAAACAAAGTAACAATCAAGAATAGATATCCACTTCCTAGGATTGGTGATTTATTTGATCAGATGGGTGGAGCATCGGTATACTCCAAAATAGATCTTCAATTTGGGTATCATCAATTGCGAATTAAGGATGAGGATATTCATAAAATAGCTTTCAGAACAAGGTATGGACATTATGAGTTTATGGTTTTACCTTTTGGATTAACTAATGCACTTACAACATTTATGAATTTAATGAATAATATATTTCAAGAATACTTGGACAAATTTGTGCTCGTATTCTTGGATGAAATTCTCATATGTTCTAAAAGCATTAAAGAGCATCATGAGCACTTGAAATTAGTTATGGAAATTTTAAGAAAGAGACAGTTATTTGGTAAACTATCCAAATGTTCTTTTCTATGACACACAAGTCTAATATTTGGGTCATGTAATAAGTAAAGATGGGATTGTTTTAGATCCTTCAAAAATTGTAACTATAACCAAATGGCTTGCACCAAAGAATGTACATGAAGTTAGAAGCTTCATGTGACTTGCTGGCTACTGTAGGAAATTTGTAAAAGACTTTTCTAAGATAGCTGCACTAATAACTTCCTTACAAAAGAAAGATAAAGAGTTTGTTTGGAGTGAGAAATGTGAAATTGCATTTAAAACCTTGAAGGAATAGTTAACTTCAGCACCTATTCTTGAAGTACCAAACCCTAATGGATATTTTATGGTGGTAAATGATGCATCCAGTGAAGGTCTAGGAGGTATTTTGTTACAAAGTGATCATGTTATTGCATACAAAAGTAGAAAACTTAAGTTATATGAGTTGAATTATGCTCCATATGATTTAAATATTGTTGTCATTTGTTCATGCACTTCAAGTCTGGAGGCATTATCTACTTGGTAAACCATTTGAGTTGAAAAACTAATCATCTTGGGCCAAGGTATATTTTTACTCAACAAATCTGAATGCAATACAATGAAGATGGTTAGAGTTTTTGTCTCAATATGATTTTGACATAAGTTATATTAAGGGTAAATAAAATAGAGTGGCTGATGCTCTAAGTCGTAGGAAGAACATTTCTACTCTTATAACACTAAGAAATCAGTTCAAGGATGAAGTAAAAAGTGTTATGGAATTTGATTCTTACTTTTAGCAAGTAAAAGTAGAACTTACTGTAAATTCTAATGATTTGAGGTATAAGGGTTTTTACTTTAATAAGGAAGGAATCTTATGATTTGAAAACAAAGTTTATGTACCTTTGCTTAGTGGTTTGAGAAATAAATTGTTAGCTGAATTTCATAATTAACCTTTCTCGGGAAACCCTGGCATTACAAAGATGCTTGTTAATATAAAAACAACAATATTTATAGAAAGTAATGAAGGAGGATGTTATTGATTATGTAATACATTGTCTAGAGTGCCAACGTGTTAAGACAGAATATGTGCACCCAACTGGTTTATTGTATCCTCATAGCATACCGTAGTATAAATGGCAAGTAATGAGCATGGATTTTTTACAAGGGTTACCTATGTCAAGAAATAAAAAATGATGTTATTTTTGGTAGTTGTTCATAAACTAACAAAAGTAGCTCATTTTACTGTTGGAAATCTGAAGGATGATTCACTTGTTTTGGTTACAATGATTTGTACAAACGAATTTTTCAGATTACATGGGATACTTGAATTAATCATATCTAATAGAGATCCTAGAATGACGTCAAGATTTTGTCAAACGCTTAATGTAGATCTAGGAACTAAGTTAAATTTTAGTTCTGCATATCACCTGAAAACGGATGGACAGAATGAAAGAGTAAATCAAGTTTTAGAAGATATGTTACAGATGTATTATATGGATCAACAATATAAGTGGGAAGAATATCTTCCATTAGTTTAATTTGCTTATAATAATACATATCATGCTTCTCTTAAGATGGCACCTTACGAGGCACTTTACAGAAGAAAATGCAGAACCCCTATTAGTTGGGATAGCATAGAGGATAGAGAAGTAATTGGACCTGAAATCCTTATGGAAATGGAACAATGAGTTAAGTTGATTCGTGAACGCTTGAAAGAAGCAACAGATAGGCAAAAGAGTTACACTAACTTGAAGAGGGTTCATAGGAAATTTGAACTTGGTAAGAAATTCTTTCTTTGGGTTAAACCGCAAAGGAGTTCTATAAATTTTCGAAAGGCTGCCAAGTTATCACCTCTATTATGTGGGCCCTTTTGATATAGTTGAAGTAATCAACCCTGTAGCTTATCATTTAGCATTACCTCCTACTTTGTCATGAAGGAATGATGTTTTCCATATTTCTTTGCTTAAGAAATACATTTCAGATTTATCACACGTGTTAAATTGGAATTCCTTGCAGGTCCAAAACCTAGGAATAATCATGGTTAAACCCAATCAAGTGTTGGAAACTCGCCAGCTGCATTTAAGAAATTGAGAAATAAGTCAATGTAAGGTCTAGTGGGACTAGTTTAATGGAGAGAGTGCAACTTGGGAAAATCTAGAAGATATGAAAATTATTTTTTCCTGATCTATTTGAACAAAATTGATTTTGTTGACTGATAAAAAATTTATGGTTTTATATTTATATGACATTAAATATTCCATATTTTAGGTAGATATTTATTTGATTTGGATAAATAGCTATTACTGCTGATTTCTTGAATGATAAGATTATAATATATTTTGACTTATAAAAAAGGGGGGAAGCTGAATGAAGTGATTGTCCTGATGTATATTGTTAAAAAAAAAGGTAATCATCAGGACAGATGATTCTTTTATGGAGGGAAGCATGTAACACCCTTAACAGTTGTTATTTTACTCGTTTACATTTCAAGTGTTGACATGTGATTTTCCTTATAGAGATATGTTCTTTTGAATTTCGGAGATCATGCTTGATATGGATAAATCATCTTTTGTTCTTAGGATCCTTTGACTGAATTGGAATGGCTTCTTTGAATCCATTTTTCATTTCTTGCAGGAGAGTTGCAATCTAGTTTAAGAGTTGTAAACTTATCTATTAATCTGACTCTTCCTTGGATCAATTTCAGTGATCCAAGGAATGTTTTAAATCTGCTCTGTTGAATGAATGATAAATTGACATTCCATGAATTAAGAGACATATTGGACTGAACGTTGTGGTTACAAGCTCTTTGATTTTTGTGTGAACTTGTTTCCATTTAGTTTTAATTTGTGCTTGGGTCTTTGGAGATTGACCATGGCAGGACATTACTGAGGTGAATGGAAAATGCAACCTATTCATGACATAGGAAAGATCCAGAATCCTAAAAAGGACTATCCAATGGAATCCTAAGCTAGGTAAAAATATTTACTACCTAAACTATGTTACGTAACAGAATTCCTATTCTAACCTAAAGCTTCCTATTCTTCTTTGATTGGTTGATTGGTATCCTAACCTAAGCTCGGTGCTAAAGGATTTGGAAAGGTTT
Source organism: Taxus chinensis (assembly GCA_019776745.2). NCBI lineage: Eukaryota > Viridiplantae > Streptophyta > Pinopsida > Cupressales > Taxaceae > Taxus > Taxus chinensis. The sequence goes on from CM034146.1 coordinate 896,868,882, forward strand.
CTAGGCTATTAAAACTTACCTAGAACCTAATACTACAAGGTTATATTATGATCTAACCTAATGCCTAAAACTATAGTGTTGTAAATTAATCTAACCTATGTGGAAACTACCTTAGGCTATGTGCTAAGACCTTTGTGGTAATTGTTGTTTGGGTTATAACCTAAGGTATATATTACAATCTACCTAAGGTCTAACCTAAGCAATATTATCTATCCTAAACTAATGGGTTTGAATGGGGAATTAGGTGGTCACATACATTGTAAGCGATGGTTTCAAGGCATTAAATTTGTTAATAATGTTTTAATTGCTTAGAGGTACTACCAGATTTGGTAGGGGTTAGTGAACTTGGCAGAGGCTTAGGTGGAGACTCCACTAAAATAGAATTCTTTGTTAAAATTGATTTGGAAATCGCTAAACATGAAAGGTGGTGGCAAGGGAAGATAGGCGGTAAACTTGGAATTAATTGTTTTTAGTTTTTGTGATCAAATTGCCTTAGAAGGCATGAAAATGGGTTGGAATGTGGTTTTTTCACTTTGCATACTTCACGATTTTTGCTTTGCATGTTCTCTGGTTTTTTGAACCAACAGATTGAACTACACTTGATGGCTATATTTGAGGTTTTAAACCTATTTTCAATTCGTGGAATATATAAGAGGCATTGTGGAAAAAGAACATTGTTATTTGATTTTTCATGGAGAAGAGGAGAATTTTATAGCTTGGCTGGAGGTTATTTTCAATTTGACAGAAGTGTTATCAAGCATGATAGGCTCTAAACTTTAAGATCTCTTGATTTCTTATAAATATCTCATTAAAACAAGTCTGCTCTTTTGAGATTCTTGGATTTCTTATTTTATCTAGTTAATGGCTTATTGGGTTTATTAAATCTTATTATATTGGTTTTTGAATCCTTGGTAAATGATGTTCTGTTGGGAAACTTACCATATATAGTTCTTAAAAAAATAATAATGCATACAAGCGTTTTTCTGTTCTTGACTTTTCGTTTGGAATTGGAAATGGAAGTTGTTTGTTAAGATAACCATTATTTCTATTGTTATGGTTAAGTGTTTGGGAAAACTTGAATCCTATTGGAACTTCAAATGAGCTCATTTAGTGTGGACTAGAGCCTGTACATAGGTTTGTTTTTAGCTTGTGTTGAGATCATGTTTTGTTGAACCTTTATTTTGAGCTCGTCCTTGAATTAGAACTTTGTTTTGGATTTGTGTTTGTTAAGAACTAATTCTTATTGTTTTGAATCATGTTGGAATCTTGTGTATCTCTGGACTATTTTCAAAGCCCGTATAAAGCTTGGTGTTTATATTTTAGTTCCTTGTGATAATTCAAACAGTTACTGTCAATTCATAAAGTACACGGTATTTGGATGTTATTACTCATTTTGGGCTCAAACTTTGGGTGAAACTTGAGTCTCATGGAGATATAATATTGGACTCTATACCCATGTTTTATATTCTTTTGAGAAATTTGGAACTATTTTTTAGATTAGTAACTACAAAGCACTCATATTTTGTTACTTGTGTGGACTCTGTACTCTGTGGGAACTCATAGCTCCACTTGAGCTAGTAATTGGGCTTCGTGTTTGATATGAATCGTGTTGAAGTCACTATTGCGCTGAACCAATATTGGTATCTTGGGTAACTAGGAATTGTTATTGAAGATGTACGTGGCTCTATACTCATGCCTTACTCTGTGGAAATTTGAGCTGTTAACTGAAGTTCATGATTTCACCACACTCTTATATTATTATTTGTTTGATTCTGAACTATCTCTTTGGAAATTCACGTCTCATTTTTAAAAGGGAAATAGGACTCCTTGTTTCGAATATGAACTATTTTTGGATATATGTATCTCATACTATTTATTACTAAGATACTATGCACATATGAGCTCATGTTGAATTTTTGTAATTCGATACTGTACATGAAATTTAGTACTTAGTGTTTGGAAATAAGTAACAGGAATGATGTGTAGGTTTTGCTCTAGTATGTAGAGTTTTCTTGTTATTGATATAAGCTTAGGTGGGAAATTGTTGTTCCCCTGAACCCATAAATAATTACGTGGGAAGTCTTGTACCTTTGTGAGTAGCTTGTGATAGGCATCGTTCCCAGATTTTGTACCTTTGAGCTCTGAGGTGTTAGTATTTTTGACAAGTTTGATTTGGTTTTAGTAATTGACTTGGGTTTTTAACTTCTTAAGAGTTTAAAGCTCAAAACTCGTCTAACCGAACTACTTAGTTAAGGAAATCTGAAAGATTAGATTAATTAGAGTTGTTTAAATATTCTTGGGATTTAAATGGAAACATTTTCCAAGGATAATGGGATTTTAGTCATTAAGATTTGTTGATGCTTTTGATCCTGCTTGGCTTTTTGAATGGTTATTTTTCTATTCGTTCTTAGATTCAAATGGACACCTTATGTCTTTATAAAAGAAAGGAATTTGGTTCCTTTAAAACATATTGTGTTTTAAGATTGCAAATTGTGTTTCATTCTAAGTATGGAATTGAAATTAGTATTCATTATAAGTTAATAAGTGTAAAGAATATGGTAGTGTGCTTTCTTCTTACTGTATAGATCATTGGTTGAAATTTTTGTTCTGACTCTTCTTGGATGATCTAGAGTAGAGTATAACTCCTGTGTGAGTCTACCTTGATCTTTAAACATTGTTTCAGATCTTTAAAAGTTAAATTCTATTTTTGGGAAGTAGATTTAAACTTACAAGTAGATCGACTTATTGTCTATTCCTTATTAGATTTAGATGAAATTCTATTTTGATGAATATCTCAATTGTTAAATTTTAAGGTAATTTCCTTTTGGAAGAAACAATTAAATCATGTGTTAAATCTATTTTGTTTCTTGGATGTGTTGTGTTTGGGCATAGTTGTAATGGTTCTTCTTCTTCTTTTGTATAGGAGATAGATGAGTCCCTAATCTGAACCATGCATTAAACTCTTCTTGTAACTTGAAAAAAAGATAAATGTTACTTTCTTTTATGAAAGATTGGGAACAATGAGATGTTATGACATGTTGTTTATCTAAGGATAATTGATTGAATCAATTAGACTCTATTTTGTAAGGTTGATATGGTAGATTATATTTTTTCCTTTTCTTGGAAGTGAAATCAATTGTTTAAATTGTATTTTTTTTTTCGTTACTTTTTATATATTGATTATTTGTTGTAATAATTGTCTCATTAAAGAAAAGTTTTTTTAATGGAACAATTATTGGAATGCACTTCTTTTTAAGGCTTAGTGCTTATCATGCTCAGTTCATTGAACTGACTCGTGCTAGTAATTTTTGCAGATGGACTTCGTAAGTGATGAAGAAGGAAAAAATTATATGATGCATTAACTAATTTAAGTCTAATTCTTTTGAAGAACTCTGATTCGTTCTTGAGATTGTATTGAAAAATAAAAGTAGTATTCTTTTATAATTAAGAAGGTTTTTATGCAGTATACCTAAATGCATAATTCTTGTAAATGTAATGGTTATAAAGATAAATTGAAAGTTGTGATATTACCTGTATTGGTTTTGTAAATTATTTTGTATTTGTATGAAAGAGATGGGCTCTATCTTTTTGTTAATATTCATATTATTTATATGTTAAATGGCTAAATTTTAATAATATTGGATCAAGGGATTTAGTTCAATCTCCCTACTTGTGATGCAACTTGTAAAGTTGTAGAATATGATATTCACTATTTAAACTATATAACATAGTAATACAAAGTAGGATGAACATACATTGAAAAACGTGGTCATTAGGTAGAATAAACCCTAATGCCTTGCATATAGTGAAAGACTCTTTATCTTTCATAAATGTTCATAAACCACAAAGGTTTGGTATCATAACTTCAATTTTTTAAACTTCATTTGTTATGAAGTCTACTTTATGTTGGATATATTCTGGTGCTGAACTTTCTAAAAACGTTATTGTACTTTTACATAAGACATATTATAACACTTTGCAGTTATGCTTAGTTGACAGATTAATTATGTATTTAAACATTAAAAGTGGTAATGAATATAACAAAGTTCTTAATGGGCTAAATGAATCAATTTAAAAAATAACTTAAGGAGTGTTGGATTAGGGTTAGGAAAGTTGCTGAAATTTGTTCTGAATAATCCAAATTAATTAAATTATTAATAAATTCCTTGGCAGTATGTACATCTCAATGAGGTTATTCACTGGGATGTTGGAACATGCCAAATGCAAGGCTATACCTTTGAGAAGATTAGGATCTTCTCGAGGATGCAGTGATGCAGTCGGCATGTAGTAACACCCTTCGACATTGATCATCCAGATCTACATAAATTGGACTTGATCTTAGTTTTTCTCTAGGTTAAGTTACAAACATGTTTTAAGATATGGGGTATCCCTATAAAACTCATGATACCTTGGCACACGGGGTTGACTTAGGTTGACCCAGTATGCCAACTTACCCTAAGTCTCAGTGAGCTTCCCCTTATCATAACACATGTTGTTAACATGAACTAGGGTTAAACCTCGGGCAAGTGGATTGACGTGAGTCAGTAAAGAATATTCTAGATAACAATAGAGTGGGGAGAAGGATGTATTATGGATTGAAGAGTATGTCATCAAGGAATAGTAATACATACAGTATGTTAGAAATCTTTGGCCAAAGTATCGCAAGCTACTGGTTGCGTTGTCCCTATGGCAACTTGTCTAGGGGTTCGTGATGCAGATGAATATTGGTAACAATTATTTAGATAGTTTCCTTAGATAGATCACTCAATACCCTAAACAGGGAAAGAGAACCAAGTATACGTAGTATACGAATAAGTATTCAATACTTAATGTTAAACATGAATAGATCGGTAGTTTACTGAGTCATGAAATGAATAGATTGGTAGCCACACCAAGTCATTACAGTTGCATATGGTTATCTATTATATGAATGGTTGATAAAGAATGTGTATTCTACATTATTAAATTTAGAACAAAGAACATTATTTTAAAAAAAAAATCCCTTGTTTCTAAAGTCCTAAAATGGGAATGTTACAAACGTGCATAAAAAGTGCACTTTAGTACCACTTAATTGCATTAGTATGCCTCTACGTCAATTCATGATTTATTTAGTTCTTAGAAGATGGTCTCTTAATAGTCTATGGAAATTATAAGGAGAAACCGAGTAGGTGTCCCTGACTACCTAAATGATCATTTAAATTTACTATGTGGTCACCTATGACACTTATAATGTGTTTCTTCTTTGTTCATATTTCCATATACTAATTAAATTTTCCTCACATTATTTATGTATTGTAGATGAATTTATCCCATTCCCCTTTCATACTAAGGAGCATAAATGTCATCTTATAATGATTCTTTATCAAAGGAACATTTTCCAATCACTCTGAATAATAGCATATTATTATAACCAACATCTCGATTGACATCCATTAGAATTCAATTGATAAAAAATAGCATCATATTTATTAATAATGAGAATTCCATATACATTATGGATTTCCAATAGTACTACTTCATTTACATTAGGCTTGAATGCTCTTTTTCTTCATCTTAAATATGACAACTGATGTAGCCTAGAATTACCAAATAACACCCTATTCACACTGGCACATCACTCAACCTACAATGAGCGCTCACTCCGAAGCACGCAAAGGTACTAGGTTCCTCTTTAGGGTTGTTGTTACAGGATGTTAGCGTGATGATGTAATAAACATATATAATCCATAACTAATCCATCATTCTACAATGCATACCATATTCAGATTTATGAAGGAACAAGTTTAAACAATAATCATGATTGAATCAAGAACATGCACTACTTGGTTACACACAAGATTGACACTTAGATTCAACCAATAAATTCCATCTATTAATAAACACGGAAGCTCCTTACAATAATGGCATTCTATATCAATGCATGTATGGATCTGATATAGTAATCCCATCGTATACCTCTCTCTCTCTCTATCTCTCTATATATAATATTATATATATATATATAGGGTGGGGACTTTCCCTTCACTGCTTCTCTATTCCAATAATAGGATGCATGCTATTAATAGCCACATGCCATTTACAGGGATAGCCAAACATGAAAGTGTGCTATCTATATATTTCTTGTTGTTAAGTGAAGTGACAATCCTATTCTTATCTCACCTCCTTGGAAAAAAAAAGCTTCTATCCAATCCTCTAAAGATAGACAATGCGTGGAGCACACGTCCCTGCATTGTTGGTGTGTTTCACATGCCATCTTCTAAAAATAGGTCTTCATGCTCAAAATAGGTTAAGTCCTTGAATGCTGAACTTTCCCTCTGCGCGTGTGTTCATCTTGTCCATTCACACCCTTAAATTTGGCCTTCTTTCCCATGCAGACTTCTTGTGTGAGTTCTGTCAAGTGTTCTCTGATCAACATTACCCCACACTAATCGCATTGTCACCTCAACAATTGGTATCTCCAAAAAAATTAAAGTAAATAATATTAAGTGGAAAGAATAAGAAAGAATGCAGATGAATAAAGAATGTTTTATGAGGCGACATCCTCTATATCAACGTAAAGGATCAACTCTGGATACTCCTCATTTATTTTGGCCTCCAAGGTCTGCCATTTAGCGAGTTCTTGTTTTGCTTTCTCTGGAATTTCCACAGCAATGGATTCCAACTCATCCCTCGCAATCTCTCTCTTTTCATTTTGCAGAACCAACACAATGTTGGACATTGATGTCATTCTTCCTTCTAAAAGATCCATTTTATACGCAATGAGCTTCCTAAGCTCTTCTATCCAAGTCTTATGTGGCTCTTGTGTTACTGCCAAGGCCTCACGCTTCTGCTTAACCATTGAAAATATTTCTATGCGGCCCAATGTTTCATACTTCATTGCTATCTGGACCTCACTACTTTCTTCCAGGGTCTTTATATTGATAAGCACCTATGGAGCTATGCAGATGTTTAAATCCTGGTCTGTTGTCTTCAAAACCTCTTGTAGTGCTTACATTATCCCTTCATATGATGCAATATTTTTCATCACTAATGCTTTCTCTCGCCCTTCCTCTTGTTCTGAGCTCCTTAGCGCTAGTATGCACAGAGGTTCATCTTCAAGTACCAAGTCCACCAAATTTCCTACATAGTGTATTGCTGAAGGAAACATCTATGGTACCTTGGCCTCTAAGTGTGGCCTAGATCTTATGAAATTGTCCCCATTATCCTCTACGATGATGATAAATACTTCATTCTTCTTCCATACTAAGTCCCTCTCTTGCGTGATGTGCGCTATCTCTGCATCCTTTGTCTTGAGTTCCTCGTGCAATGCTCTTATTATTGCAACTTTTTCCATGTTTCTCCTTGTAAATTCAGTAGAAACCTTTATCAATGCATTGTTGACCTGCTCATCTGACATGACAGTAGGCTTTACTATCATATGTCTAGATTGTGGTGCCTTCTTCAGCCATCTTGAAACACATGACTCTTTACATATATCAAATTCAGGCTCATCCATATGGGTGTGCATTGACCATGATAGATATTTCTGACTGCACATAGTTGCTATATCCTCATCCATTAGCTCCTAGCCAAATAAATCCCTTTTTGCTATTGCGCTATGGAAATGGACGTGGAAAATTTTACATGCGCCCTCCATATATCCCATGGTTGGTGGAATGTGCTCTCCACTTGTTCTTCTAGACCATTGTTGTTTAGGGACTTTAGCTTCCAAATTTGGGACTTGTGTCTCCATGTCCTGAAAATTCTTGGTAGCTATCTCCTCTGGTCCCTTCTTGTCCCCTACTCTTCCCTTTGATTCCTCACCATGTTCTTTTATGTTCTCTAGAAGTATTGGAGAATTAGGTGCACTTTCCTCTCACTCTTCCACCTCCTCATTTAACTTCAGTTTCCTCCTTATTTGCATGGTTACCTCCTTCTATGGAGAGATTCTGGGTGATCTGTGTACCATGGTTGGAGTAGCACCTTGGGTCCTTGTTATCCTAAACACCCTCTTAAATCTATGCTCCCCTTGGACTGCATTCACGTCCTCATCATCCCCCTCTTGTGGCTGAGGTGGTTTAGTGGTGCACTCAAATTCACCCTTATTTATAGGATGTCTTCTACCTCTATGATCCAAACCACCACTATATTTGTGCTCCTCCTCCTCATCCTCCACTTCAATTGGCTTTGTGGGCTTATGCACTAGGATGTTCTCCATTGTATTCTTTCCCTTTGGTGGTGCTAGAAGTGCAAACTCACCTTCCACATACTTGTTATTCTCCATCTTTGGCTTCATTTAGAGATACAACAACATTTCTCTAATATCTCCCACCTCCAAAAGTATTGGTTTAATGCTCAAAACATCATAAATGAGTCTTTCAACATATGCACCCTGCCCCTTGATACACATATTTATTCCTTAGTGTGTGATAGTCACAGTCTACCTTATCCACATCAAACATCAGTCGTTGTGTGTCTATAAACCTGTGTACTGATACATGGAAGTACCTTAATGTGAATGCATATGGAAACTTACACCAAGGAATCCATGCCCCATCTTTCATTGCAAACTGCACTATACAGAAATGTTGGTATACAAAAAATTGAACTGCCTTTCCAACCATGGAAGGCAAGTCCTTGGGGATGCACCATTCTTCCTCAAAATCTACATGGAGCCTATCATACCACTTCTTATCCCTTTGCTTAACCTGCTCTGTTATGGATCCCTCACATAGGTACTTCTTGAAGCATTGTACAAGCAATTTGTGTTCCATCGGATAGACCCATACCTTCTCCTTCGGTCCATCAGGTACTCTGATCTCCATGAACACTAGTGATAATAGAACAACTCCAAATCTATTCTTTCCTCTTGCATGTGCTTCTTCAAAGATTGTCTCTATGATATACCATGAAATGTTGTAGACTACTCCTTCAGACATCTTTTTGGCAATGTGCAGCCACATGGTGTTCACTTGTGACCACCTTTCCTAGTCATTGAGCTCTGTAATGAGATGTGTGGCCACTTGTACAACTAGATACTTCTTTAGTTTTTTGATGTCCATACTGCGCTGACCCTTTGTATATCCTAACTCCTTCATGGTCTCCAATATTACGGTTTTATCTATCAAATCTTCGTGCAAATCATCTGTTGTGCCTTTCAACCATATCACTGTGGAGATGATTGTAGATGAAATTTTGAATCTACGCCCTGCAAAGTAGAAAAAATCCTCGTGCAATATGCTCATAAGACATTAGTATAATGGCTCATACTTCCTGAAATAAGAGATCTCATAAAGTTGGTAAACCCCTATCTTTTGCTATAGCTTCTCACCAGCATCGTCATACACTAACATATCTTCCATCATACGTTTGTTTGTCTTCATGTTCAATAACGCATCAAGATTTTTCTTGTTCTCAATGGTACAGTGATTTTACTCACTCACTTTTCTTTTCCTTAAGTGAGAATCCCACTCCTAGGCCAACAATAACACCCTCTAGATATTGCATCTCTGAGAAATTTCTTTCTGGAGCCATTTCTTCTTCCTTGACGACCACCTTCTTCTTTCCTTTTACTCCTGCTACAGATGCCTTCTTCAGTGCCATTTTTACCTTACAATCCTTTGTAGATCCTTTCCGTTCAAATTCTATGCAATGTGCGAAGCAAATACCCTAGTTCGATTCAGCATGCCCTAGGTGAAATTACGTGCCCCTAACTTGTCTCCGTCACCTCGCTTCACTCAAACCCTTCACCACAAAGGACACAAGCTTCTTCTGCGCACAGATCTCTTCGTCACGACTGGTTACACACCTCTCGCACCTTAAAATGATCACTCAAATCTTCGTACTTAGCTTCTTTCAAATAATCTTACTCTCAATGGTAAAAATGAATTCACATCCCATCCTTATATAGATTTTTCAAATTTTGATGCATTTATTGCTCCTTCACCTACCAAATATCCCCTCATTCATTGACCAAATTTCATTCATTCCACATGGTATATCTTCGCGCCCCAACTATAACCTTCTAGTGCACCTCCCTACCCTTTGGTCATAGAATTCTCTTCAGTGTGCATCCTTGCACCTGAGTACCTCATCACTGTACCTTCTCCTAGTAGTTATCATGGCCTTCACTTACCTCACGTTATATTGTTCCTTCTTTCATCTCCATCCTTGGTCACTTATGAGAAGCAATATTTCTTTGACTTTAAAGCACATCCATAACAGCTTATTCCTTTATCCTTTCAATTCCCACTGTCTTGTACCTAGATATAAACAACCACCCCACACTAAAAGTATGTGCAGTCCTCTACGCATAAAAATTCTTCACATAGTAAGTAGCTTCATGCGTGCAAGCATACTTATTACACAAGAACAACAAACTAAATTGACAAAGCATAACAAACAATGAAGGAAATACATAATTGAAAACCTAATCTAAAATGGCAATACTGTCTTATTACAAACACCAAGAAGACTTATTTATAGTAGGGCTTTAGCCTACTCCCATTGAAGTAACCAAGTAGCCATGTTCCATCAAGTGCTTCTAACTGGAAAACACCTATTTCAAGTATGTGGGTGATGACATATGTCCCCAACCAATGTACTTTGAGCTTTCCTAGATGACACAAGAACTTAGAGTCATAAAGAAGTACCATTTGTCCAATCTCAAACTTCTTATCCCTTATGTTTATGTCATGCCATGCTTTTTTTCCTGGCCTTTTCCTACTTTTTACTCCATCATGCTATGGCTCGTCGCTCATCCATTTGAATCATATTCTCAATACACTCTTCTAAATCCTACTCATCAGCTAGACCTCTAGCGCACGTAATGTGCAAAGAAGGTAGCATAAATTCTATAGGGAGAACAACTTTTGTGTCAAACACCAACTAAAATGGTGTGGCTTTGTTCAATCTCTTATAAGTTGTTCTATATGCCCAAAGAAGAGATGACACTTTATCATCCCAATCCTTTCTCCCAACATCACATATTTTTTTCAAAGTTTGGCTCAAAATCTTGTTGAAGGCCTCAACAGTTCCATTTTCTCGAGGATGATAGGGTGTAGTTTTATGGTGTGCAACCATAAACTCATCTAATAGGATCCTGATTGTCTCATTCAAAAAGTGTGTACCCCTATCACTTGTCAAGCTTAAAGGACATCCATATCTTGTAAGAACATTCTCCTATAGAAACCTAACAGTTGTAGCCGATATACAGTCCTTCATAGGTGTGGCTTCTGCCCACCATGTGAGATAATCTATGTAAGTAATGATATAGCGCAATCTAGTCCTGCATGCGTGGCTGGTGAAATAGGTCCTAAAAAATCAATGGCCCATTTCTCAAATGGTTCAGCACTAGTAATCAGTCTCAAAGTCATCTCATCTCTTTTCCCTAGTTTTCCTAGGCACTGAAAATGGTCACATGCCTTGTAATACACCTTACAATCTTTATATAGTGTCTCCCACCATAATCCAGTGAGTAGGATCTTTTGAGTAGTCACATCACCTGTATAGTGGCCACCTGCAATACCACCATGGGATTCTTCCATAATATCCTTGTGCTCATGTTCTAATACACAGTGGTGTAATACTTCATCTCTTCCTAACTTGTAAAGGTCACCACTGATTAACATAAATGGTGCCACGCGTATAGAAAGCTATTTATTTTCTAATGCCTTCATTCCTTCTGGTGCCATACTAGTTCATAGAAAGACAACAATGTCTTCTAATTCCATGGGTGCACGTTGTTATAGCCTATATAACTATGTATCTGACATGGTTTCTTCAATTGTCTGTGCTTCTTCTCCTGACTTAATTCTAGACAAGTGGTCTGGTCTAGAATTACTTTTCCCTGACTTCACCACAACTGTGAAGTCAAACTCTTGAAATAGGAGTACCCATCTGCATATGCACCCTTGCAAGACTGGATTTGTTCACCAAATACTTCAAATGCCATGTGATTTGTATAAAACACAAATGGTGTTGCTAACAAGTACTGTCAAAACTTGTGCAATGCATAGATCATTGACAAAGCTTTCACGCTCTGTAGTTGTATAATTCCTTTCAACAAGAGTTAACTTCCTACTAGCAAAACAAATTTGGATGATCTATAATACCTTCTCCAGGTTGAGCTAACACAATTGCAACAATGGCCATGCCAGAAGCATCCACATGCACATGAAATGGTTTATCCCATGAGGGAAAACACAGAATGGGTGTGGTAGTAAGTTTCTCTTTTAATATCTCAAACGTGTGCTGCTGTGGTTCTCCCCAATAAAATGTACCTTTCCCTTTTAGTAATTATTCCAAGGGTGTAGACAATTTTGGCATACCCTTTGATGAAATTTTGATAATAACCTATATGACCCAAAAATCCACACACCTCACTTTGACTGGTAGGTGCTTCTAGGCCTAGAATGACTGTAACCTTAGTTGGATCAACCAACAACCCTTCCTTTTAGATTATATGCCCTAACAATATTCCAAAAGGTGTAGCAAATATGCAACTTCTTGATGTTTAAATAGATACTGAATTTTTTGCATCATTCAAAAACTAAGCGCAAATTGTCACAATGATCTTTCAAAAGCCCATTTACTGTCCAATCATCTAGATAAACCTACAAAAATTTGTGAATAAAATATTTGAATGCCTAAACAATTATATGTGAGAATACAGTAGGTGCATTGTTCAATCCAAAAGGCATCACAGTATAGGAAAATCTTCCCCATTTAGTAGTAAATGTAGTCTTTTCCTGATCCTCCTGAGCAATCCTAACCTGATGATACCCAGAAAACCCATCTGTGAAGGAATATATATTTCGTGTCCTACAACTCCCTCTAGGATTTCCCCCGTAAATAGGAGTAGGGAATGGGTATGATACATAGGCAACATTTAGATCCATGTATAGTCTACACATATTGTAATTTGTACATCATTCTTGATACTGATCACCATCGGACTAACCCATTTTGACTCATTAAGGGGCTTGATAATTCCATATTTCAACATTTTATCAATTTCTTCTTTTATCTTTTCATGCACAAATTAAGATTCATTCTGTAAGATCTCTTTCTCACGGGGCATGAACCTTCCTTCAGCTTTATCTTCATTTCCCCAAGTGATTCATGTACATGCCTTTAAGTTCATGATACCCTCGAAGGAATAAGTTTTGATAATCCTTCGAGTAACTCAATGATCTTTGCCACCTCCAATTTTGACCAATAGTCTCCAATTATGACCTCGTTAGGCTCAAACTCCGATCATATATTTACCTTTTTGGTCTTCATTGCTTCATTGTATGCACACATATCCTTATCTGTACTATCCAAGACCCTGCGCACCCCCTGTCAATGATCAATATCCAAATTTTCAACTTCCTCATCATCCACAATGTACACCATCTTACCTTTTTCTTTCTTAAGAGAAGCACTATCAAGACAATATGGAGTCTTCTCCTTCTTCTTCAAAACATGCACTTTGGATTTCTGTCTCACCCATTAATTCCTGTATGAGTTCCTCTCGACTTTGAACTATCTCGCATGGTTAACTGCTTGACAAATTTTTAATGCCTCTTCTATTGGAGGTTGGGAAGAAAAATAGTCAAAGGTGTGGATCATAACATGAAGTCAAAATTTTCCAATTCCCAATCTCTCTATGTAGTTCTGCATATACATACCAGGCACGTGTGCATCCTTATAGAGTTGAATATAGTATATGCACCTAGAGTGAAGGTGGTAATGCTTCTTGTCCCACTATCCAGAGTCTCTCACACTGCTGAATGTGATGCTGAGCAGGTTGATCACCATTATAAGTGTAGATCTACGTAGGTGCATTGCTTTTTACAAACCTGGTAGATAAGGCAATTCTGATTTCCTTCCACTCTGTAAGATTATCTCTATGAAATACCCACTAGCGCGCTGTACTTTCCTGTGTAAGATAGATGCTAACATATCTCTTCTCTTGACATATTCTATGCACTGTGCCTCCATGGCTTCCAAAAATACAGGAAGATCTTCTGCTCCTATATACCAGGGTACTACACCACCTATTTGTTGAATAGAACGAAGTCCCTTCTTGATGTGCAACAACTGTTTTTCACCTTGTGTCCTACTAGTTCATATGTACCATGAGTGCAATTGTCACAAGAAATACTCGTAGTATCACCAATAGAATGAGAATCCTCTCACTATGGAGAATGCCTTCCTTTAATGGCTCATTGACCTTTGGATCCTGAAAAGTGCAAACATAGATCCTGTTTAAGTTCTCCTCACTTAGAGGCTCAACATATGGTGTATACTTCCCATCTATTCAAAGGTATCACAACCCTTTCCTCCTTTTTATCAAAGTTGATATACCCCTTATTGAATCTCAAGTTAGCGTTATTCGCATAACACTAAGGGTGTCCAAGCAAGGATGGAAAAATACTTTGCTTCCGCAAGTGTTAATACCTCAAAATCCCCAGTGAACTTGGCCCCTTGTATAGTTATAGATGCATCCTTTAAAAATCCTATGGGAGTTGTCTTAGTTCAGTTTTCCATAAAAAACACATTAGATGATGGCTGTAATGGGGGTCTCCCCATTTGTACCCATGAATCTAATGTAAGTACATTTACTTCCGCACATGTATCTATCAGAATATTACTCAACAACCATCCATCCACAACAACATTCAGAGTAATTTCCTTGTCATAGTCAATACTATAAGGGGGAAGATTTGCATGCAGGATCTGCCATCCTGTCTTAATACTTGACGCATGGAGTGTTCCCTTTTAACCAACTTCCTAATAGTGGGATGATGTTCTCCTAGCCCAACATTTTGCATACTTCTCTCAGATCATCAATATCAGTTTGGATTGTCTCTGATGCTTTCTTCTACTCCTTTAAGTACTGTATTTTACCCTAAATATTCCTTAGCACTTCCATGGTATCCTGATAAACTTCCTTCTGATGAGATGGATCTAGGTACCTTACATGCAAAACCTCCTCCTTGGTGATTGTAGGCTTCTGGTATAATGCCTCTCTTGTGCGTGTCGCTTCAGTGCATGTGGTAATCTTGATAGTTAAGGCCTCAGGTTATAGTACCATCTTGGGCATCCACTGATTTTCCTGCGTGTGCTGGATCCTTACCATCCCTGTGACTTTTTTCTCTTGCTTATGTTATTTATTGAGATTCTCATATAAGTATGGGCACTCCTCATAGCTATGATTCTTTCCGCAAAAAGAACATGTAACATTCTAGGGACATTCGTGCCTATAATGATTAGGGGATCACCATGTATAGCACGTTCCTTGAAGAAACTTGCTTCTTCTTCCACCGCAGCCTTGTCCTCCATACCCACCTCGATATCCACTTCCTCTTGCACGAACTCCTTTAAAATGTCCCTCATTCCTGTCATAGCATGTTTGATTATGATCCTGATCCTCATGCTCATTATTACCCTTAGAATTATCTATTACACTTGTCTATCATACCCCAATGTCTATAGCATCTTGGATCTGACCAATCAATCAACAATCCTCAGTTTCATGGGTCGTGGACCTGTAAATTTTGTAAAAGTTGGATACATTCTTCCTTATCATGCACTGTAACAAAGGAAAGTGACTAGCATCATGATTCAAATGACTGATCTCACTGTCCAACAGTAATGAGTGTACTATTATGTGAGGACAACTATCCTTGGTGTGACCTTCTACTTCACAATCTATACACCAAATTCCTAAGTGCATTTCATGGGTTGAATTTGCTGATAGCTTCTCTAACTATTTATCCATAGCTGTAATTTGTGCCTCTAAGAATGGACTAATGCCAGTATCAGTGCTCTTAACTACCTTAGCACACAAAGCTGCTTCCAGTGCATTGTGCATATCAGTGTATGTCTTATGTGACAGTGCTCTTCTGAATGGTGTAATCAATCCCCCAAAAAACCACTGTGCATGTTGGCTCACATGAATATCATAAGAAAGCTTAGATAGAAGTGTCTTAAAGTGGGCATCATACTCACATATGCTCTCATTGGTTCCCTGCTTGATATATTTGAGTGCGTTAATACTTGTTTGCTCAAATTTTGGGATATAGAACTCTTTTAAGAAAGTATCCTTCAATGCTGTATAATCCACACAATTGTGATCAGGGTTAAACTTCCTATATGTTGATTAGAGAATACTGGTTAGAGAACACACAAGGAGTTTGCGCGGGAGTAGAAGGCCAGGGTCAAGGGTGCAGAAGGATAAGAAGGACCCACACGTGGAAGGCAAGTTCAACATTAAGAAATTATCTGATTTTCAGCATGATGACCTATTTTTAGAAGATGGTGTGTGGAACACACCAACGATGCAAAAATGTGCGTGTCATGCATTGTCTATTTTTGGAGGATCAGATCAAAGTGTTTTTCTTGGAGATGAGATAAGAATAGTATTGACACTTCAATTAGCTGTAAGAGGCCTATAGATAACACACTTGCATGTGTGGCTATGCCTATGAATGACGCATGGCTATTAATAGCATGCAACTTATTTTTGGAATAGATAAGTGGTGAAGGGAAAGTCCCCACCATATATATATGATGTTAGGTACATAGTAGAAGGGTGTGTGTGTGTGATGAGTGTATGGAGGTATAGGAATATATGAATATGATTTAATTACTATATCAGATCCATACGCACATTGGTATCGTTTGACATTATTATAAAGAGATTTTGTGTTTTTTAATAGATGGAAGATATTGATTGAACCTAAGTGTCATTCATGTGTGTAAATGAATAGTGTATGTTATTGATTCCATCATGATTACTTTTTAACACTTGTTCTGTCATATATATGAATGTAGCATAAAATGTAAAATGATAGATTAGTTATGAATCTATGTGTTTCTTCCTTCATCATGCTAACATCCTACTACAACAACCCTAAAGAGGGACTTGGTATCTTTGCAAGCTTTGGGTGAGCATTCAGTTT
Source organism: Taxus chinensis (assembly GCA_019776745.2). Classification (NCBI taxonomy): domain Eukaryota; kingdom Viridiplantae; phylum Streptophyta; class Pinopsida; order Cupressales; family Taxaceae; genus Taxus; species Taxus chinensis. The sequence continues at coordinate 896,885,813 of CM034146.1, forward strand.
GGGTTGAGTTATGTGCTAGTGTGTCTAGGGAGTTATCTGGTAAGTTCTAGGCTGTAACATTGGTTCCATTTCCGGGACCTCTTTTTCAGTTGTTTTCAAGATGGTTCGTGATGAAGACGTACGGGTTAAACTCTAGTAAGTATTGAGGAATGGATACACAATCTGGAGGAAGAATATGCACGACATTTCGGTAGTGGATATGAGTTTAACACATGCACTTGGGTAGAACATAATTTATATGACAGCTTATATGAGATCTTTTTCACCATCTTTCTAGTAGAACTATATGAGTGGCTTACTGCTTATGCATCTCAATGGAATTAGAGGTATCGTGCACTTGTCTGGACACGGGAAGAATTTCAAGCCCTTTATGATGCTGATTTGATCTGGAATTGCACTATGGATACGTGGTTTCATGGTGTTCTAAATAGTATAATTCTAGAATATTCAATTTCAATTTAATCTTACCTGGAGGTAGCTGAATTCTAGTTTTTGCAGTATCCAAGAGGAGTATATTTGTGAGATATCCCACTGGTGATCAAGATCTTGATGGTAAATTTGAACTTGGAGATTAAACCGATGGCTAACTAAACTTCACCGTGCACGAGGGTAGGAACAGGTTTGGTGAAAGATGGCAGACCTATAGGTAGAGAGGTAGAGAAAGGAAAGGTGGCTTAATTTTAATGAGGTGTATGAAAGGGAGATAGAGAAGCAACGTTACATTGCAGAAAGTATGGAGTTGAGGAGAGAGATGGCTCATGAAGGATTTACATCTCACATAAAAGACATGGAGCCAGAGAATTAGGAACTCCCCCATTTTGGAAACCATGATAGAGATCACCCCTCGGCCTCACAAATAAGTGCGCCAGTAGAGATTACCTAGACCATGGGCACACATCTTAATCCACTTGGTGACCTAGACCTTGTGCTTGGTTTTCTAGTATCTAGTACGATAAGTAACCAAAAATCTAATTTGGGAAGTAGGAGAGCAGGAGTAAGTCAAGGAGAAAGTACATCAACAGATGGCTTCAATTATATTTGGAGGAACATCCTTAGGTGCATCATCCACACATAATGTGAGTGCGCAAAATGTTGGATTCACCTCTGGAAGTGGAACTACCTCACAGACTGTAGGGGTTCAGTATAGTACTATTGTTAGAGCACATGGGATTACATCTACAGGTCATATTCCCACTACAAGTGGAGGATCAGGAGGTATAGGTGGTTCTAGTTCTGGTGGATCTGGTGGTTCTGGAGGTAGAGGGAACACAGGAGGTTCTAGATTAGGTGGTCAAGGTCTATAGCAACCATATACTATTTATATGGATATGTCTCTTCATCTCCTAGAGTATATAGGTATAGAGGATGTTACCGAACATGTGCATACGTGTGAAATATTGTGGCACGCTAAGGGGATCACGGATGCTGAGTGTAAAGCAAGTCAATTTGCTACTAAATTATAGGGATGTGCACACTTCTGGTATAGGAAGTTTGACCCTGATCAAACTTGCATGCATTATGCAGCATTGAAAGATGCTTCCTTGAAAGAGTTCCATATCCTTGAGTTTGAGCAGAAGATTATTAGTGTGCTCAAGGATATCAAGCAAGGAACTACTGAGAGTGTACGTGAGTATGATGCTCATGTTAAGACACTTCTATCTAAGCTATCTTATGATATTCATGCTAGTCAGCATGCACAATGGTTTGTTGGAGGATTGATTACACCATTTAGAAGGGCATTGTCACATAAGACATACACTGATCCACATAAAGCACTAGAGACAGCTTTACATGCTGAGGTAGTTGGGGAGCATTGACATTGACATTAGTCCATTCTTAGAGGCACATATTGTAGCTATGGAAAAGTAGTTAGAGAAACTATCAACAAATTCAGCCCATGAAACGTGGTTAGGAATTTGGTGTATAGATTATGAAGTGGAAGGTCACACCAAGGATTGTGAATTTGGTGTATAGTTTCTCATTACTGTTAGATTGTGAGATATTTCATTTGAATCATGATGTTAGTCACTATCCTTTGTTACAACACGCGATAAGGAAGAATGTATCTTGCTTTTGCAATATTTGTAAGTCCATAACCCATGACACTGAGGATTTTTGGTTGATTGGTCTGATCCAAGATGTTATAGACATTGGGGTACAACAAACAAGTGTAACAGATAATTCTAAGGGTAAGAATGAGCACCAGGATTGGGATCATAATCCAACACACTATGACAGGAATGAGGGGTATTTTGAAGGAGGTTGTGGAAGGGGACATGGATATCATGGTGGATATGGAGGATGAGGTTGTGGTGGAGGAAGAGGTGAGTTCCCTCATGGAACATGTTATATGTGCAAATCTCCTGACCACTATAGACAGGAATGTCCCCATAATATTGCATGTTCTTTCTATAGGAAAAATGATAGCTATAAAGAGTGCCCGAACTTATATGAGCATCTGAGTAAGAAAAATAAACAAGAAAACAAAGGCACCGGGATGGTTAGAATCTAGTGCATGGTAGAAGATCATTAGATGCCCAATATAGCAGAAGGACCTAAGGAATTGACAGTAAAGATTACTAAATGCATTGAAGTGGCACGTGCAAGACAAGCATTACACCAGAAGCCTACAATCACTAAGGAGGAGGTTTTGCATGCAAGCTACCCAGATCTCACTCATCAGAAAGAGGTTTACCAAGATACCATGGAAGTGTTGAGGAATCTTTAGGGTGAGATACATTACTTAAAGGAGTATAAGAAAGCATCAGAGATAGTCCAAACGTATATTGATGATCTGTGAGAAGTGTACATAATGTTGCACCAGGAGAACATTATCCCACTATTAGGAAGTTGGTTAAGAGGAACACTCTACGCGCAAGTTTTGAAACCGAATGAAAAATCCTGCATGCAAATCTTCCCCCTTATAGCATTGATTATGACAAGAAAATTACTCTGAATGTTGTTGTGGATGGGTGGTTGTTGAGCAACATATTGATTAATATAGGTGCAGAAGTAAATGTGCTTACATTAGATGCATGGGTAAAAATGGGGAGGCCTCCATTACAACCATCATCTAATGTATTTTTTATGGCAAACTGGACTAAGGCTACTCCCATAGGATTTTTTAAGGATGCATCTATAACCATACAAGGGGCCAATTTCACTAGGGATTTTGAGGTATTAGCACTTGCAGAAGTAAACAATTTTCCAACCTGGCTTGGACGCCCTTGGTGTTATGTGAATAACACTAACTTGAGATTCAATAAGGGGTATATCAGATTTGAGAACAAGGAGGAAATGGTTGTGGTACCGTTGACAGATGGGAAGTCTACACCATATGTTGAGCCTCTAAGTGAAGAGGACTTAAAACCAAATTTATGTACGTGTTGTTCAGGGCCCATTGGTCAATGAGCCATCAAAATAAGGCATCATACAGTGGGAGGATTCTCATTCCATTAGTGATACTACGACTATTACTTGCGATAATTGGGATCATGGAACATATGAATTAGTATGACGCGAAGTAGAAAGTGTATTTGCGTGCAAGAATGGACTTCATTTAGTCTGATGGATAGGTAGCATAGTACCTTGGTATGTAGGGGCAGAAGATCTTCCTAGATTTTTGAAATCCATGGAAACACATTGGATAGATGAAATTAAGAGAAGAGCTATGATAGTATATATCTTGTGCGGGACAGCAGCATACTGGTCGGTAGTCCATAGAGATAATATTATAGAATGGGAAGAGATTGGAATTTCCCTATCTATTAGGTTTTTGAGGAAAAATGCACCTACGGAAATCTACACTTATCATGGTGATCAACTTGTTTAGCATCACATTCAGTAGTGTGAGAGACTCTAGACAGTAGGACAAGAAGCATTACCACTTTCACTCTGGTTGCATAGATTGTACTCTATGCTATAAGGATGTGCATGCACCTGGTATGTATATGTAGAACTACATCAAGAGACTAGAAAACTGGTAAAATTTTACTATAGGGATGATCCAGACCCTTGACTACTTTTCTTCTCAACCTCCAACAGAAGAGGAATTAAAATTTATTAAGTGCTTAACCATGGGAGATAGTGCAAAAGCAGAAGAGCATATTCAAGAATTATTTGGTGAGACAAAGTGCATAGCACATTTTGAGAAGGAAGAAGAAATGGAATTCATACTACTTGAATGCGCTTGCCTTGAGAAAGAGAAGGGAAAGATGGTTTACATCATGGATGATGAGGAATTGAAAACCTAGATATTGAACATTCACAAGTGGTGCATGAGGTCTTGGATAGTGCAGAAAAGGATACGTGCACCTATCATGAACCCATGAAGAAAAAGAAGGTGAATATAGGTTCAAAGGATGAGCCTAAGGAGGCCATAATTGGATACTACCGGTCAGACTCAGAGGAAGCAAAGATCATTATGTTACTTAGGGATTATCAGGACTTATTCCCACGAGGATATCATGAAATTAAAGGCGTGCATAAATCACTTGGGGAAATGAATATAAATCTTAAGGATGGTGAATGGCCAGTTAGAAAGAGGACCTTATAAAATGAATCCTAATTTGCACCAAAAGGTAAAAGAAGAAATTGATAAAATGTTGAAATATGGAATTATCAAACCCCTTGATGAGTCAGAATGGGTTAACCCAATGGTGATCGATATCAAGAAGGATGGACAAATTAAAATATGTGTGGACTATAGGGAGCTGAATGCTGCATGCATGTCACTAGATCCATTCCCTGACACCATTCACTGAGGAAATACTAGAAGGAGTTGCAGGGTGCACGAAATATATTCCTTTACAGATGGGTTTTCTAGGTATCATCAGGTTAGGATTACTCAAGAGGATCAAGAAAAGAAAACATTTACTACTGAATGGGGAAGTTTTTCCTATACTGTGATGCCTTTTGGATTGAAAAATGCACCTGCTGTATTCTCACGTGCATAGTTGTTCAGTCATTAAAATATTTTATTCACAACTTCTTATAGGTCTACCTAGATGATTGGAAAGTATATGGGCTTGTGAAAGATCATTATGAAAATTTGTGCTTAATTTTTGAACAGTGCACAGAAAGTTGAGTATCTCTTTTAACATCAAGAAGTGCATATTTTCCACACCATTTGGAATGTTCTTAGGACATATAATCTGGAAGGAAGGTTTTCTTAAAAACTAAAATAAATCTCAGCAAAGAGTGGTACAGACATTTTAGGCCTTGAATTCCTACCAGTCAATGACAGTCGTACAAAACATGAAACCCTATCAGATATTAAAAAAAAACCACTTGACAAGGGTATTTCAAATTTCGATGAGTGTTTTTCAGAGTTAAATGATAGGGGAAAAACATCTTTATATTGGACAACCAGTGTGATGGCTCGTGGTTGAGCCATTAAGATTAGAATCCCTGCATCATTACTAGATTCTACAGGTTTCCCTTATGGGTTATACCATCTCATGTTACATATGGATGCATAACTTTGAATAAAAAGTAGGTGCTAAGGGGTTTAGCATGTGGAGAAGTTATATATCGATCATATACATGTATGTTATGCTATGTATGTATGTATGTATGTATGAACAAGAATTAGAAACTATTGAGGCGAAGCATTGGCCTATGACATCTAATGTTTTCATTCATATTTGCACATCCTATAGCTTGTTACAAGACTGAGTAGTAGTGATGGAGTTTGATCAACACCCTCCATGGAAGAAAAGGAAGTACTATGGTTATAAAATCTATAATTCAAATCTTACAGGGGTGCAAATAAATAATGGGTGCTCTGTGCCTTTCATAGAGTTAATAATTTTAGTTGTATTTAACCTCTTTGTGTCTTGTTTATATGTGAAATCTTTGAGCCTAGACCATCTTTTTAGATTCTAATCAGGAGAGGAAGCACAGACAATTTCGCAGGAAAAACCATGCCAGATGCAAAGTTAAATAGGTTACAACAATGAAAAACTGAAAAATTCAGCCTCAACCGTATTTTGTATTAAGAAAATCCAAACTACTAGCAAAGATTGAATGTTATCTTTTATTTATATAATCCTTCAAAAACTGCAAACAAACCTAAATCTTACAATTTCAATCAACCCAATGTCACAATGTTGTACCTCTACATTCTTTGCTAAAGATGAAATATTTTATGTTTTTAAATATATTCTGTATTTCTTTTAACATTACCAAGAATCTCATGGTGGTATTTTAGAGGCCATTCTGCAGGTGAAAAAATGCCCAGATAGATCATTACTTTATGGATTATAATGGGAGACATTATATGGACTGTAAAGCACACTTGTAAGGTGTCTGATTATTGATGAAAACATTAGGATCACTCCCATTCTATACCATCATCTTCCTCTTGACATCCAATTTCTAGTTCCTAACTTCATTATGAGAAATGAGCCATTTGCATCATTTGAATCGTCCCTATCTTTGGCCTGTAGAGATTCATGTGACTTCAAAAACAAGATATTTCAGTTAGAATCTAGATTATTTAAACAATTCGTGTATATAAAGAGAGAGCCTACAATGGACTGTCCAAATTTTTACAACAATTCATGTATAGATAAAGAGAGATGTTCTTACAAGATAGATGTCCTTGATGGTTGACAAGTGATTTTATCTTTATATATTTCGTTGATATGCACATAATCTATGGAACAGACTAGATGAGTTTATGGTTGCACTTCCATATTGAGGGCACTTCATAATCAAGAATAGTTGAACTGATGAGGCTTTCAACAAGATTTTAATGACTCTTCCAACTAACAATTTGCTTACTGTTGTAAGAAAGGTCTGCCTGTGGTTATGATTAAACAATACATAAGCTATTCTTTGGTCATATAGAAGAAATTATTATTGAATTAAGCCACATCATTTGAGATGAGATAACTGGCACTAGTAAGCCATCCGTACCTATAATTTTAATCTAATACCTGAGATAGTGAAAGTTTGTGAACAAACGCCAGAGGTTTAAATATGCTAAAGTCGAACATCATTTTATGAATTCAGCTCGTCACCAGACAGATGATTCAAGATGGCAGAATTAAAGCCATAACACAATCCTTTTAGAATCATTGTAGATGCCAGGTTACTGTTTAGGCTTTTGTTATGACAATTCATTAAGGGATAAGAAGTATTTAGATTAACAGGTGGTGCTGTCTTTATGACGCTATGTTCATGGTCCATTGATAAATCTCAATGTACATTTTTTTTTTCTATTTAGTGTAGCACTGACATACTTGAAATTTTTGCTTACCCGGGAGAGTACTTGACCATAACAAGCTTACCCAATGGTATTGTACTTAGAATCCATGCTGCAAGCCCTATCTATTCCATCTAACACTCACATGGTGTTTGCAGATATAGTGCAATATATGCGTCCTCATAGATTAGGTGTCCCATATTACAAGTCCTTCATTGTCACTAATTGATTGTAAATTTTACCTGACATTGATTGTGTCTGATTACACGCATACAAGCCCATTACTATGTGAAGAATGTTTATGTTTTGAGGACTACACATAACACTCTCTAGTGTGGCTGGTTGCACTAACTTTATCCAAGTAAAAGACCCAGAGAATTGAAAGGTGAAATTTATTATTTTTATTTATGTGACATTAAGTAATAATTTCAGAATTGCTTCTTTTAACCTTATTGAGGATTGGATGAATGAAAGGAAAGTTTAATATGTAAGATTATGTCCATGACAAACTTGAACCTAGGAGATCATTGTACAGTGGCAAATGCTCCTCCTTGCTACAAGGCCATGTGCCTGCTGAGATCATGCTTTTGTGATATATCTGTAGGAAAGTGCGTTAGACATTTGTTTTCCCCTTTCACCACACGAAGTTGCTTCTTATGAGAGATCAGCTATTTTTTTAGTACAATTCCCAGACCAACAAGCCTACTATTTCTATCTAGAAGTATCAATGGAGAACCACTTTCTACAATACTTGTAGGTTTGGTTTTGGGCATCATTTTCTCTAATAGAAGAATAGGAAGTAAATTCCGTAGCTCTTCCTGTTGCAACTAAGAGAATTTAAGGAAAGATCCAATTGCGAATAGCCACCAGTGAAAGGGTTGAATGTGTGAAGATTTCCTCAATTCCTTAGTCGTGCATAAACCATGAGTGAACAAATCTTGTGCCTGCTCTTGTAGACAAATCTAAGTAGGTCTGAGCGGAAAGAGGTTAGTATAGTGAATTAGAAATCAGAATCGTTCTCTCTTTTAAGGTTTCATTATAGCTCATTTTTTTCATTATAAATCCCAATATTTGTAATAAATTTGCATGGTAGATTGTTGAAAACAATTTTTAAAACAATTTACAATCCTTTTGCCACCGAAGTTCTCTCATTAACAATAGTTATATTATTTGAAACTTTTCTGAAAATTGTTGCCTTGGTTTAACATATTTATAAATAGAGATTTTAAGTTTCTGTAATTTATGGTAACAGGGAAAACTGTTGGACCATGATTGCCGTTAGACCAAAACCCATAGGTGTTAGTCTCCGCTACAATCACTAGAGTTAGGATCTATGAGAGGCAGTTAGTCCATGTCACGAAACTCACGGGGAGCACTGGACACACATGACAATAAGTTAAAGAGAAGACATTTGTAAAGGAAAAAAATGGCATCGAAGAAGGCATCTGCAACAGTAGAAAAAGGAAAGAAGAAGATGGTTGTTGAGGAAGAAGAAATGGCACCCGAAAGCCATTTTTTAGAAATGTAATATCCAGAAGGATTCATCATTGGCTAGGAGTGGTATTCACCCATCAGAAAGAGAAAAGTGAGTGAATAAAATCATAGGACAATAGAGGACAAGAAGGAGCTTGATTCCTTGCTCACTGCTTAGGATGAATAAGTGTATAACAGAAGACATGCCAGTTTTTTATGATGCAGGTGAGAAGCTGCTGAAGAGAATTGGGGTCTACCAATTATATGAGCTCCCATATTTTGGGAAGTATGAGCCCTTGTATTAGTGGCTCATGAGTAGATTGCATGAGGACTTCTTCTACTTTGCAGGACATAGAGTAAGAATCTCATCTACGCTTATCTCATCAGTTATAGGTTTAAAGGCCGTGCAGAAGAGGAAATAAAGAATGATCTCATAGATAAAGGCATGATCTTGAATACCAGATAAGAGTTGGGATACTTGAAGGGTCTGCGATGGTATGGAAATAGATAAATTGAAGAACTATCTAGTTGTGCAATAAGAAACACACCTTATTACAAAGTTGAATGATCAGGAGCGGTGGTCACAGGTAAATACTATGTGGTTACATGTTGCATGTAAGATGTCAGAAGGAGCAATCTACAATGTTGCAGGCTATATTGCAAAACAAATAGTCAAGGAAGTGCACACAAGAGGGAAGATCAACTTTGGGGTTGTTCTACTATCACTAGTATTCATGGAAATTGGAGTACCAGATGGGCCAAAGGAAAAAGTATGGGAATACCCAATGGAGAATAACTCACCAGCTGAAAGGTTCAGTAAGTATCTATGTAAAGGGGCATGAAAGATGATACAAAGCAAAGGGCAGAGAAATGGTATGACAGGCTCCGCATAACATTTGGAGAAGAGTGGCACATCCCAAAGGACCTACCATCAGTAGTAGGGACATAAGTCTAATTTTTTGTATATCAACATTTATGTATCACGCGCTACCCAATGAAAGATGGAGTCTAGAGCCCTTGGTGTAAATTACCTTTCGCATTCACTACAAGGTATTTCCAAGCATCTGTTCACAGATTTATAGACATGCACTGACTGGTATTCAATGTAGATAAGGTAGATTGTGACTACCATACATTGAGAAAGAAGTATGTGTATCTTGGAAGAAGTGCCTTCACTAAGAGGATCATTTCAGAGGTGTTGAATATTAAGCCAATAAGTCTGGTTGTAGCAAATGTGGGGCAGCATTGGTGTATCTCCAACTGAAGCCAAAGATGGAGAATAAAAAATATGTGGAAGGTGAATTCACACTTCTAACACCACCAAAGGGAAAGCATACAATGGAGAACATCCCAGTGCCTAAGCCCATAGAGCCAATTGAAGTGGAGGATGAGGAGGAGGAGTGCAAAGATAGTGGTGGTTTGGAGCATAGAGGTAAGAGACATCATACAAATAAGGGTGAAGTAGAGCACGCCATTACACCACCTCAACCACAAGAGGGTGATGATGAGGAATTAAATGCATTCCAAAGGGAGCACAGATTTAAAAAGGTGTTTAGGAGAACAAGGACCCAAGGTGCTATTAGTGCAAATCTACAGCACCCCCTAAATGGCCTTTAGATATGCAGTCTAGAATTGGGTCATTTAGTGTGATTGCACAACATTGAGTCTTCTCCAAGGTGTGGGACCTTTCAAGGTGAGAAAAATCTCCAGAGAAATCTGGTTCTTACCCCTCTATTTAGGTGTATGCATGAATTTTACATAGGTTCAATGTTAAATCCTACTCTCGAATCCAAGGAGATAGAGTTAAAAGATGCAAAAGGAAACAAAACTAAATAAAATTGGTGATACACCAAAGGAGTGATGAAATTTTGTCTTGAAAATAAACATAGATCATAGAGATGTAACACCAAAGCATGCACATATTGCATGAATATAATGAAATATCATAAGACAATGATAAACACATGAGAGGATTAGAAGATCATTCACAAAACATGCATTACCATTTCTAAGTTTAATACAATGCATTACAGTGGTAGAGATGAAAATCACATGCCACAATCTCCATGTAAGGTTTGAAACTCCTTGAATTCACATGCCAAGGGGAAGAGGGGATTCTGTAAGAAAAAAAGTCCAACCCTTTACAAATGATCCAAAAATGGCTTTTAATGATGAAGCAAAATGAAGGAAAGGCAAAAAATATGGGAAAATTTATTTGAGATCTCCAACCACCGATAAGATCCTTTAAAATAGTAAGGGCACCCTCACAAATCCATTTTTTGATGCATTTGGTCATGCTGGAGAAGAAATGAGCGTCATACCTCATCAATTTTGGTGGTTGGGGGTCGGTTCTACATTTTTTCTCATGTCAGGGACATTTCTTCAATTTTATTCCACAAATATCCACCAAAAATCAAAATTGAATAGTCCATTGTGTGGATAATTTCAAAATCTTTTTGATGATATAAAAAATGAAAAAATCTAAGCTTTGAATCAAAAGATATGGCCCTCTAAAGATTTAGGGCAAAACATGCAAAATTAGGGCAAAATTAGGGTTTGTGGGCCAAAATATGAACTTTTTCCCTCCTTTTTCGAATTGGTAAAAATTCACAAAAAATATCTGTTGGCCCGACCTATGCTACCACGTGGCACCCCTTGGTTGATCTGCGGGTTCAAATGATCATTCTGTCCCTTTTGCGAAATTGGAAAATTTTCCAAAACAACTCCATGCCTTCGCCACTTCGGGACACATGGCCCATCTAGTTGCTTGGCAGGGATGCGCTCCACTTTTTACCTTTGCGCCATTAACCAATTTGGAAAAAATTCCAAATTCCTTCCGCCGCCCCAACTCCCACCACTGACAGGACACATGGTGTCTTCTCATTTCTAGGCGGGGATGCATTTGTATTTCTCCCTTTAATGCACTTTGACCAAACGCTGAAAAAAATCGAAGTCCTTCCACCCCCACTGCTCTGACCTAATACGTGGTGCCATCTCATTTCCTTATGGGCTTTTGGGCCAAAATTTTCCCTTTGCCCCTTTGACCCTAAAAGGCCAAGTGCCAAAGTTTTTCCCACGGGCCCTCCTTGGGAAAAGTTTCCCTCCAAACTTCGTCGAGCCATAAATTTCAAAATAAAAGGAGTTAGGAGGACTTCTTTACCTTTCTAGAAAGGAGAGAAAATTCTCAATATGATGAAGCAATACCCTAAAAAAATTTAGTGCCTAAAATGTGTAAAAATTTGACTAAGGAACAAGGAAAGAATGAAGACAAGTTAGCCAAAATAAATAGGGGGCTTATTTTGGATAACAATTTTGGTGACTCAGAGGGGTCATCTGCCTACTAGATGAAGTGTCCAGATGCCTGAAGCAATCCATTAGGAAATGTAGTCATCAACTTAACTTCTTGTTACTCTCAATTCTTTAGAAAATGTCTAAGATGAAGATTGTGAGATTAGAAAATTACTTTGACCTAGAACATGATCTGCAAAAGATGCATCCTTGGGGCAACAAAACTTGTGTCAAAGAACTTAAGGAAATGTAAATCTAAGCTACAACAAAACAATGTGCATAAGCACTTGGAGGAAAGAAAGAAAAATATAAGCTAATAAGGTGAGAAGTTTCCCTTCTAGTAGCAATGCTTTAGATGGATTCCATTAATTGGAATCTGCAGTTCCTCACCATCCAATGTAGACAATTGGAAGGCATTTCTATTTTTGCATCTTGTGACCATGTAGGGGCCACTCCAAATGGCATCAAATTTTGAATGCCTTCCTAGATTTTCCCAGTCTGCATCCCATTTCAACACTAAATCTCCAACTCGGAAAGTTCTAGCCTTAGCTTTTTTTATCAAATCTTCTCTTAATCAATGCTTGGTCATTTTCCATTGTTTGGGTTACATGCTCTCTGATTTCTTAGAGTTCCATTAGTTCTACATAACTAACCTCCATGGGCTCAAACTCTAACAATTCCAATTGCTTCATGAGTTCCAATGTTGGCAACTCAAGTGACATAGGCAACACTGCCTCTTTCCCATAAATAAGTCTGAATGGAGAGTTACCTGTGGATCTCTTGGGAGTTATTCTATCAGCCCATAGAGCTGATTTGAGCTTAGTGTGCCAAGTCCTCTGATTTTCATCAAGAGTCCTCTTGATGATCCTTAATAGATTCTTGTTTGAGGACTCAAATTGGCCATTACCTTGAGGGTAATAATTTGATGAAGTGCTCAAATAGATCCCATTTCTAATAGTCCATTCAGTTAACTTTGATCCTATGAATGCCAATGCGTTATCTGATATTATAGTGGCAAGCATACCAAATATTGTTGTTATCCCCTCATAGAAGTCTAGAATGCTAGAATCATTTACCTCTTTGAGTGCCACCACTTCAGTCCATTTGGTGAAGTAGTATGTTGCTATAAGAATCTATTTGTGCCCTTGGCTTGAGTTTGGATTAATGACTCTAATGAAATCTAAACCCCATTGCATGAATGGTTGGTCAACTGAGATTGGGTGCAATGGAAGTGCTACTAACCTCTCTTTTCCTATGAAGAATGCACAATTCTTGCACCTCTTGATCCATGCATAACAATCACTAAACATTTTGGGTCAATAATAACCAGCCTTCATATTTTGAGAGCTATCACTCTTGGAGAAAAATGACCCCCAGCTGATCCACCATGGAACTCTTCTAACATTTTCTCAATCTAATTTGTCCCAATGCATCTCAGTAACACTCCATTGATTTCCCTTTTGAACAAGACACCATCAACAAGTGCATATGGGATAGCCTGTGATATGAAGTGTCTTCTTTTGGATTTGTTCATCTCTGGAGGGAATAGGCCTATTTGTAAGAAGTGAATTATGTCTTGGGTCTAGCAAGGAGTGAGCACACCACCATTTTCTTCTTAAATGTCTCTTTGTTCTTGGCTATCTTGTAGCACCAAAACAACATTCTTCTCTTTGCTTTCTTCAATTGGTTGACTCAAGGCCAATTGCTCACATAATCCCTTTCCTTGGACAAGCTTGGTGACTTTGATCTCAATGTCATACTCCATGACACAAGTAATCCACCATGCATTTTTTTCATTCAGATCTTTGTTAAGGAGGAAGTCCTTAACTCCCACATGAGAAACTAGCAGTTGAACCTTGTTGTTTGAAACTAGATGCTTAAATTTCTTCAAAGTTCCTAATCACTACAAGAACATGCTTCTCAATTAAGGAATGCCTTACTTCACAGTCCTCCAATCTTTGGCTAAAGAAGACAATTGGCTGCTCTGCATTTTCTTCATTCTGTTGTACTAAAATTGCAGAAATTCTATCACCACCACCAAATGCACAAAGGATGAAATCTTTGGAGAAATCTGGGTTAATGTGAGTTAGATCCTATCAGATAGATTCTTTGATTTCCTTAAAACTTTCCTTACCTTCAACTATCCATTTGAATGCCACACTTTTCTTCAACATCATAGTTTTTGGCTTGACAAGGGCTACAAAGTTTGGAACAAACCTTTGAACAAAATTTATTCTTCCCAAGAAACTTTGAAGATTATTCTTATGCCTTGGAAATGGTAGTGCTCTTATTTCTTCACCCCTCTCTGGATCAATTGTCAACCCTTCTTTGGAAACAATGTGGCCTAGGAGCTTGCCTTCATCAGCTAGAAAAATGCATTTTTTGGGATTCAAGGATACCCCAAATCTTCTACATCTTTGGAAAAATTGTCTCCAATGAAAGAGATGGTTTGCTACACTTTTAGAGAATACAGTAATATCATCTAAGTATATCATCATTTTTTTTTTATCAATCCCTTAAACGCTATATCCATTTCCCTTTGGAAAGTAGCTCTGGCGTTAGATAGCCGAAATGGAATTTTTCTATATGCATAGGTTCCCCATTTGGTGGTGAAGGCTGTTTTGAATTGATCCTCTTCCTTTACCATGATCTGATTATACCCTAAACAACCATCTAGTAATGAAAACCTCTCAGAGCCAGAAACAACTTGGAAAATCTACTCCATAGAAGGAAGTGGGTAGTGATCCTTGAGGGATGCTCTGTTCAAATCTCTAAATTATACACACAACCTGATTTCTCCACTCTTCTTTCTAACTGGAACTAAGTTTACAACCCAACTTGAATGCTTGATGGGGAATATGATACTTGCCTCTATTAACTTATTCAATTCCTTCTTCATGAGAGGCTTAATGTGTGGGTTGACCTGTCTCTATTTTTTCCTAATGGGATTAACACTTAGATCTAGTTCAATTGTGTGTTGAGCTAGCTTGGGATTGAAACCCATCAAGTCTTCATAGCTCCAAGAAAATACATCTGGGAACTCTTGGCAAAGTTACATGAACTCATACCTTTCTTTCTCAGTTGCCACTTTACCGATTTGAAGTGACTTGCCTTTTCCAACTGAGATAGGTTTTGAATCCTCTCCCTTGACTTGGATGTTTTCTTTCTCCTTCCTAAATTGATCATTAGGATTGAAAATAGACTCTAAAGTCACAATTCCCTTTGGCAGTTTGTTGGTTCTTAGCTGTACCACTTGATCACCATACTGCTATTCTAAATTTTCCTAATTTTTGGTTGAGAACTCAGCTTCCTCTTGCAAGAAATTGATGATTTGTTGGCCACTCTCAAACACTTACCAACTTGCATTATTGTCTGGCACTGATGGCCTCACAATCACATGGATGTTTGGCTGCATTTAATCTCTTTTGATAATTTCCACAACATCAAAATTTGCCCCAACTACTGCAAGCCTATCAACAGCTTGGTTCTCTTTCCTTGGGATGGATTTGATGTCAAAGCCATCAAAATCCTCAATGAGATCCCACATCCTATTCTTATAACTTTTGAGCAGGTCATTCTTGGTAGCATGTTGTCCTTTAACTTGATTAACAATCAGATCACTATCACCAAAGACTTGTAAGTTTTTGATGCCTCTCTTCCTTGACCAATGTAATCCATGTATTAAAGCCTCATATTCAGTAGTGTTGTTAGAACATGCAAACTGAAATCTAAAAGGTGAATAATAATTAATGCCTTAAGGTGAAACAAGCATAGTTCCCCCTCCTACACCTTGTCTACTTCTTGATCCATCAAAAAATAGATGCCATACCTCATTGTCATCTTTATGGTCTGGCTTGGGGATGCTAGGAAGAGGTTGATTTTCTCCATGCATGTAATAGACTCCTAGTTCATATTCCTCTATTTCCTTGTAGGGATCAAAAGCATGTACCTTGTTTTCCCATTCATCAAGAGTCAAATCTGGAATGCTTCCAACTTTGGTGTCATCTTCCTATGTGCTTGGATAATCCTCTTGATCAAACACTCAACAATTGGCATTGATTGGGCTTGGAGTATGAGGCTCAATGTGAAAGTTTGCAATAGGTTCAGACCTGATTTTGGCCTTGGCTCCATACCTTGTCCTAAACAACATGTGTGACCAATCAGCAAATAGGTAGCCTCCAATTCTAGATGTGAAATACCTTGACAAACATATGGCAAAGAGTGGTGGTAAATCTATCACTGACACATCTTGCAAAATAGTGACATTGGGGCATGCATGCAAAATAAGGCTCAAATATTTAATTACTCCAACTGTTGCTACTGTTGTCCCATCTAATTACACCACTCCCTTAGATATGGCTTTATATTGAAGTCCCGGCTGATCAACTATTTGCTTGGGCATCACGGAAATACTTGCCCCAGAATCAATCATACAATTATGTACTAGTTTATTTCCAATGATCAATGAGACATAGAATGAAGGGGGCTTCAAAATTTTACCTTGCTATCCTCCATGATTCCCTTCAAGCTGAGCAGCATTTGTGAGTACCTTCTCTTACATAAGAGCTAGCTGATTTAAGGTGGACCAATTCCTCATGTTAGCTTGTAATATATCCCTTTGTCCTAGGATGTATAGTGACTCCCAAATAGATATGTTCACATTGGTCTTCTTCATTTGTTCAATGATGTTAAATGGGGATGAACCATCTCTTTTCTGCCCTTTAGTCTACACATTCTTTTCTTGTACATGGGCTGCAACAGTTGGCATTTGAGCTGGTCTAAAAGGTGGCTTGGGCTCTCCTTACACATTTGGAACTGCATTTCACTTGCCAACACCTTATGGAGTGATGGAAGGCTATGAATCACTTGGATATAATGAGTTCCCTTCACCAATATTCCTCTTCTTTGACTATGTCTTAGCTGCTACACTTTGAGAAGGTGTTTGATTCATACCACAAAAATCTTCAGCCTGCCAATTCAAAAGTGTAGTCTCATTTGGAGTTGTATCTTGTTGAGATGTCCCTTATTTTTGGTTTGTTTCTTGACTCGCCTCACTCTCTACACCAGTTTTTGTCACCATTAAAGCTTGGCTAAAAGAACCATTGAAGCACATAGACTAGTTGTGAGGTTCATTACATGGGAAACACCAATCATACTCTTGAGCTATATTATTTTGCACTGGCACTAAGGATTTAGAGGTAGATGCAACATTGGGGTTATAGGGCTGAAATGGTCTATTGGCATGAGGCCTTACTTGATTTTGATTTGCGGCTAGGTTGGGTGGACTACTAGGTTGATATGGTTGTCTATTAGGCTAATTTTGAGGCTGATAAGAAGGCCTAAAACTTTGAGCTTGTTTCCTCTTGAGCGTAACCATCTCATTGCCCAAATTTTACAATTGTTTCATAATTCTTGAAGCTCATTTGAGGCACTATAGGATGAAGTAGAAGTTTCATTTAAACTCTAATTTCTAGGAGTGGGAATAGGATCTAAAGAAGGTGTTTGACTAGTACTTGGGCTCTCCAACTCTGGATACAAGGGCATAGGAGGCCTAGGTGTAAGTTTACCATCTTGGATCAAACAATTCTCAGCCCTAATGATGATGTTGTAAGATGTATGTATAGTTACACCTCCCATGGATTGGATCAACATAGAAATCTCATAATTTAAAGCCTTGAGAAAGTATAAGAAAGAACCTTGAGCTATTGGCCTCATTACCAATGGGATTCTATCCCATGTTCTTTGAAATCTGAAATTGAAGTCTGTTAGCTAATCATTGGGAGCTCTCTTGATAGTTGTCAATTGCTCCAATAGAGACAAGTTGTCCCCTTTCTCTCTAGATTGGTTATGGAGGGCTATGCACAACTAGTTCTAATTTTAGATAGAGCTTTCCTCAAGGCTCCTGAACCATTGCAAGGGTTTCCCTTTAAATGAAGATGCCAGTAATTTGATAGTAATTTACATCTCAATAATCTCATGGATTGCACAAACATTAGCAATGTCTTTGACATGATCACCAGGGGTGGTCTGATTTTCTCCAGTAAAATATGGGATGTTCTTCAATGCTACAATTGGAACTGGGTTTTGTGCATTGAGAGAAAGTGGGATGCTACTAGTAAAGTTGACATAAGGATTGGGTTGTGCCATTCTGATTGGCTTGAAAACCCTTGTTGATTGGATGAAAGGTATACTAGGTGGAGTTGATAGAGTTTTATTTGGTGGAGATGGAGACCTTTGAATCCTTCTTCCTCTTTCTCCTCTTTCTGGGGATAATTACAGATAGTTAAACAATCCCTCCTCTCTGGTCCTTGACCTCATTTGGATTATTCTCATGAATCTTAAAACTTGGACTACTAAAACCAGTTGATTCTATCCTTTTTGAGTCGCCAGATGTGCAAATCAGGGATCTTTCAAGCAAGGAACTTACAAAAATTACACATCAAATTTGTTATAATAAAGATAAAGACCATTAAGGTCCCACCGGGCATGCCAAAACTCTTAGTACAAATCTACAACACCCCCTAAATGGCCTTCATATCTGCAGTCCATAATTGGGTCATTTAGTGTGATTGCACAACATTGAGTCTTCTCCAAGGTGTGGGACCTTTCAAGGTGAGAAAAATCTCCAGAGAAATCTGGTTCTTACCCCTCTGTTTAGGTGTATGCATGAATTTTACATAGGTTCAATGCTAAATCCTACTCTAGAATCCAAGGAGATAGAGTTAAAAGATGCAAAAGGAAACGAAACTAAGTAAAAATGGTGATACACCAAAGGAGTGATGAAATTTTGTCTTGAAAATAAACATAGATCATAGAGATATAACACCAAAGCATGCACATATTTCCTGAATATAATGAAATATCAAAAGACAATGATAAACACATGAGAGGATTAGAAGATCATTCACAAAACATGCATTACCATTTCCAAGTTTAATATAATGCATTACAATGGCAGAGAGGCAAAGAATGTGCCAAAATCTCCATGGAAGGTCTAAAACTCATCGAATTCATGTGCTAAGGGGAAGAGGGGAGTCTGTAAGAATAAAAATTTCCAACCCTTTACAAATGAGCCAAACCTAGATTTTAATGATGAAGCAGAATGAAGGAAAGGCAAAAAATGTGAGAAAATTGATTTGAGATCTCCAACCACTGACAAGATCCTTTAAAACAGCAAGGGCACCCTCACAAATCCATTTTGGGAAAATTGATTTGAGATCTCCAACGATCGATAAGATCCTTTAAAACAATAAGGGAACCCTCACAAATCCATTTTTCGATGAATTTGGCCATGCTGGAGAAGAAATGAGTGCCATACCTCATCAATTTTGGTGGTTGGGGGTCGGTTCTGCATTTTTTCCCATGCCAAGGACATTTATTCAATTTTCTCCCACAAATATCCACCAAAAATCAAAATTGAATAGTCCATCATGTGGAGAATTTCAACAGCTTTCCAATGATATAAAAAACACAAAAATTTGAAATTTGGGTCAAAAGATATGGCCCTTTGAAGATTTAGGGAAAAACATGTGAAATTAGGGTAAAATTAGGGTTCGCGGGCTGAAATTTGAACTTTTTCCCTCCTTTTTTGAATTGGGAAAAATTCTCCAAAAATCTCTGCCAGCCCGACCTGTGCTTCCACGTGGTGCTCCCTGGTTGATCTATGGGTTCAAATGATCATTCTACCCCTTTTGCAAAATTGGAAAAATTTCCAAACAAACTCTGCACCTCCGCCAGTCTGGGACACGTGGCACCATCTGGTTGCTTGGCAGGGATGCACTCCACTTTTTACCTTTGTGTCATTAACCAATTTGGAAAAAATTCCAAATTCCTTCCGCCACCCCGACTCCCGCCACTGACAAGACACGTGGCATCTTCTCATTGCTCAGTGGGGATGCGTTTGTATTTATCCCTTTGAGGCACTTTTACCAAATGCTGAAAAAACTTGAAGTCCTTCCGCTCCCACTAATCTGATCTGATATGTGGTGCCATCTCATTTCCTTGTGGGATTTCGGGCCAAAATTTTTCCTTTTCCCCTTTAACCCCAAAAGGCCAAGTGCCAAATTTTTTCCCACGGGCTTTTCTTGGGAAAATTTCCCCTCCAAACTCTACCAAGCCATAACTTGCAAAATACAAGGAGTTAGGAGGACTTCTTTACCTTTATGGAAAGGGGAGAAAATTCTCTATCTGATGAAATAATACTCAGAAAATTTTGAGTGCCTGAAATCTATAAAAATTTGACTGAGGCACAAGGAAGGAAAAAATTAAGACAAGTTAGCCAAAATAAAGAAGGGGCTTATTTTGGATAGCAGGTGCTACTCCAACCACGGTGCGCAGATCATTCAAAATCTCTCCACATAAGGAGGAAACTATGCAAAGGAGGAGGAAACTAAAGTTAGATGAGGAGGTAGAAGAGTCAAAGGAAAGTGTGCCTAATTCTCCTACACTTCTATAGAACTTAGAAGAATAGGGTGTGGATCAAAGGGAAGAGAAGAGGATGAGAAGAGACCAGAGGAAAAAACTGCCGAGAATTTTTAGGACATGGAGACACAAGTGCCAAATTTGGAAGCTAAAGTCCCTAAGTAGAAATGGTCTAGAAGAACAAGTGGAGATCACATTCCACTAGCCATGGGGTATGCAGAGGACTTAGGAAAAATTGTTTGTGCCCACTTCCAGAGCACAATAACACAGAAGGATTTATTTGGTTGGGAGCTAATGGATGAGGATATGGCGACTATGCACACTCGAAAGCAACTGTCATGGTCAATGCACACGCACATGGACAATCCTGAATTTGATGTATGTGAAGAGTCATGCATTTCAAGATGGATGAAGAAGGCACCCCAAGCTAGACACATGACGGTAAAGCCTATTGTCATGTCAGATGAGCAGGTAAGCAACACATTGGTGAAGATTTCTACTAAAGTGGTAAGAAGAAACATGGACAAAGCTGCAACAATCAGAGCATTGCGCAAGGAGTTGAAGACAAAGGATGTGGAGATAGCACACATAATACAAGAGAGGGACTTCACGTAGAAGAAGAATGAAGTATTTATCAGCATCACAGAGTAGATTTGGGACAATGTCATCAGAGCAAGGCCACACTTGGAGACCAAGGTACCACAAATGTTTCCTTCAGTGATACGCTATGTGGAAAAGTTGGTGGACTTGGTACTTAAAGACAAACCTCTGTGCATGACAATGCTAAGAAAGTAAGAGAAAGATGCAGAACAAGAGAAAGTGTTAGTGATGCGAAAGATTACATATTATGAAGGGTTGTTACAAGCGTTACAAGAAGTATTGAAGAAAGTAGACCAGGCTTTAAATATTTACACAGTTCCAGAGGTGCTTATCAGCATAAAGACCCTAGAAGAAAACAATGAGGTCCAAAAAGAAATGAAGGATAAGACATTGGGCTACGTAGAAAGATTGTAAATATTTAAGCAGAAGAGAGAGGCCCTGGTAGCAGCACAAGAGCTGCACAAGACTTAAATAGAAGAGCTTGGGAAGCTAATTGCGCAGAAGATGAATCTTTTAGAAGGAAGAATGACATCAATTTCCAACATTGTGTTGGTTCTACATAATGAAAAGGAAGATATTATGAGGGATGAGTTGGAATCCATTGCTATGGACATCCCATAAAAAGTAGAACAAGAAATCACTGAATTGTAGGTATTGGAGGCCAAAATAAAGGAGTATCTAGAATTGATACTGCAAAATGATATAGAGGAGGCTGTCTCATAAAAATTCTTTATTTGTCTACATTTGTTCATTCTTATTCTTTCCATTATTATGCTTTTTACTTCAATTTTTGGAGGAATACCCATTGTCGGGACGACAATGAGATTAGTGTGGGGTAATGTTGATCAAAGAATATTGGTTAGAGAACACACAAGGATTCCACGTGGGAGAGAAGGCCACGATCAAGGGTGTAGAAGGACATGAAGAAATTGCACGTGGAAGGAAAGTTCAACAATCAGGATTTAGCTGATTTTGAGCATGACGACCTATTTTTAGAAGATGGCATGTGAAACACACCAATGATGCAGAGATGTGTGCACCATGCATTGTCTATTTTTAGAGGATCAGATCAAATCATTTTGCATGGAGACAAGATAAGAATAGGATTGATAGTTCAATTAGTTGTAAGAGGCCTATAGATATCACACTTGAATGTGTGGCTATGCCTATGAACAACGTGTGGCTATTAATAGAAAGTAAACTATTTCTGGAATAGATAAGTGGTGAAGGGAAAGTCCCCACCCTATATATATGATGTTAGGTACATAGTAGAAGGGTGTGTGTGTGTGATGGATGTATGGAGGTATAGGGATATACGCATATGATTGAATTACTATATCAGATCCATATGCACATTGGTATCGTTTTACATTATTGTAAGGAGCTTCTGTGTTTATTAATAGATGGAAGATATTGTCTGAATTTAAGTTTCATTCATGTGTGTAAACAAGTAGTGTATGTTATTGATTCAATCATGATTACTATTTAACGCTTGTTCTGTCATAGATCTGAATGTAGCATACAATGTAGAATGATAGATTAGTTATGAATCTATGGGTTTCTTCCTTCATCACGTTAACATCTTGCTACAACAACCCTAAAGAGGTACTTGGTACCTTTGTGTGCTTTGGGTGAGTGCTTAATCTGGGATGAGTGATGTGCCAGCGCGTCTAGGGAGTTATCTGGTAAATTCTAGGTTGTAACACTATACCAGTTGTGTGCTTGTCCCTACAAGGTAGTAGTGAAATGACTTACCTTGTGCTCAACAGTCGTAATCCCTTTTACATGCCATAATATTTCACACATGTACACATACTCAGCAACATCCTCTATGCCTCTATACTCCGGTAGATGAAGAGACATCTCCATATAAATGTTTTGTGGTAGCTTCAGACCTTGACCACCTGATCTAGAACCTCCTATGATTCCTCTGCCACCAGATCCACCAGCATTAGAACCACCTATACCTCCTAACCCTACACCAGTAACGGGAATAGGACCTATAGATGTACTCTCATGTGCTCCAACAGTAGTACTATACTGAACCCCTACAATTTGTGAGGTAGTTCCACTTCTAGAGGTGAACCCAACATTCAGCGCACCTACGTTCTGTGTAGATGATGCACCTAAAAACACACCTCCAAATAACATTGAAGCCATTTTTCTTGCCATTGATGTAATTTCTCTCTTACTTCCCAAACTTTCTTGTTGATTACTGGTCATACTAGATACTGAAAAACCAAGCGCAAGGGCTAGGTCACCAGGTGGATTAAGATATGAACCCACAACCCAAGTAGTCTCTGCTGGCGTAATTCCTTCTGAGGCCAAGGGGGGATCTCTGTCATGCTTTCCAAGATGGGGGAGTTCTTGATGCTCTAGCTCCATGTATTCTACATGAGCTTTAAATCCTTCATGAGCCATCTATCTCCTCAACACCATACTTTCTGCAATGGTACGCTACTTCTCTATCTCCCTCTCATGTGCCTCATTAAACTTAAGCTACCTTTCCTCTCTCTACCTTTTTGCTGCTAGGTCTGCCATCATTCACTAAACTTGTTCTTTCCCTCACGCACAGTGAGGTTTAGTTAGCCATTAGTTTACTCTCCAAGTTCAAAGTTACCATCAAGATCTTGATTGCCAATGGAATTCCTTACATATATGTTCCTCTAGGATACCACAAAACTGGAATTCATCTACCTCCAGGAAATAATATGTCAAAATTGAATATTCCATAATATAACTATTTAGAACACCACAAAACCATGTATCCATGACACAAGTCTAGATTAGGTTAGCATCATAAAGGGCCTGAAATTCTTCTTATTTCTAGATAAGTGCGCGATACCTCCAATTATGCTTAGATACATACACAATCAGCCACTCATATAATTCTACTAGAAATATGGCAAAAAATCTCTCATATAAGCTATCATACAGATTCTTTTCTACCCAAGTGCGTGCGTTAAACTCAGATCCACTGTTAAACTGTCATGCATATTCTTCCTCCAGATTGCATATCCACTCCTCAATACTTGCTAGAGTTAACCAGTATGTCTTGATTTTGAACCATCCTGAAAGCAACTGAAAAAAAGGTCCTGGAAATGGAACCAATGATGCAGCCAAGAATTACCAGATAACACCCTAGTCATGCTAGCACATCACTCAGCCTAGACTAATCACTCACCCAAAGTGCGCAAAGGTACCAGGTCCCTCTTTAGGGTTATTTTTGCAGGATGTTAGCGTGATGATGAAATAAACATATAGATCCATAACTAATTCATAATTCTACAATGCATACCATATTCATATTTATTAAGGAACGAGTTTAAGCAATAATCATGATTGAATCAAGAATATGCACTACTTGGTTGCACATAGGAATGAAAACTTAGATTTAGCCAATAACTTCCATCTATTAATAAACATAGAAGCTCCTTATAATAATGGCATTCTATATCAATGCGCGTATGGATCTGATATAGTAATCCCATCGTATACCTCTCTCTCTCTCTCTATATATATATATATGTGTGTGTGTGTGTGTGTGTGTGTGTGTGTGTGTGTGTGTGTGTGTGTGATTCACATCATATATATAGGGTGGGGAATTTCCCTTCATCACTTCTCTATTCCAAAAAATAGGGTCGCATGCTATTAATAGTCATGCGCTATTTATAGGCATATCCACACATGAAAGTGTGTTATCTATAGACCTCTTACAGTTTAACTGAAGAGTGACAATCCTATTCTTAGCTCACCTCCATGCAAAACAAGCTTCGATCCAATCCTCTAAAGATAGACAAAGTGTGGTGTGCATGTCCCTACATTGTTGGTGTGTTTTGCACGCCATCTTCTAAAAATAGGTCTTCATGCTCAAAATAGGCTAAGTCCTAAATACTGAACTTACCCTCCGCACGTGTGTTCTTCCTGTCCATTCACGCCCTTAAACCTGACTTGCTTTCCCGCGCAGTTCTTGTGTGAGTTTTGTCAAGTGTTCTCTAATCAACAACAACAAAATATAATTTTCTTTACAAAAATTCATGTACTGAAGTAAAATGGATTTAACTTAAGCATCACCAGTAGAATTGCTAATCCTAATAAATTTCCTTTACTTATCCATGAGAAAGGGATCATCTTCATCATCTGTAGAAGATAGAGAGGCTAAAACATGGTCATTTCAAATTGAACTGGCATGAGATGTCATTCTCATCATCCTTACAGTTTATCACATTATATCAAGTATGCAAAAATATCCCTACAATCATACCATTTCCACCTTCCAAAACATCAATATAATAGGAGTAAGTCAGATAGAGGCATTCTCCTCCTCTATAACATTCATAATCTAGGGAACGTCATACAATCATATTACCCAAAATAAGAATGACTTCTCTTAAAAAATAAAAACATTATATCACATAACCAGTTCTCATAACATCATAATTCTAGATAGATCGATTTTCACTAGAAGACTCATTTCATACAATGTTTTCTACTCCTAATTCCCCATAATTATAAATTCAATACATACAACTACACAATCTTAATGAAATCTAGTCAACAAGTAGTAATATTTTATTTGTCGATATAAAATAGGATGTAACCGACTGACACCTGGTGAATATTCCCCCATCAACCCATCCCTTTATGCTACCAGTTAGTAGCATCCCCTCAATGATACTAGTCAGTAGCATCCCTTGATAATATTGGTCAGTAACATCCCTTGATGCTACATGTCTGGTAACATCCTTTGGTGGTTACCGGTTGGTAGCATCCTTCGATGTTACCATTCGGTAGCATCCTTTGATGTTACCATTCGGTAGAATCCTTTGGTACTACCGGTTGGTAGCATCCATCGATGCTACCGTTTGGTATTATCCTTCAGTATTACCGGTCAATAACATCCTTTAATGTTACCGATCAGTAGCATCCATTGATGATATTGACCAGTAGCATCATTCAGTGCTACCCAGTTGGCAGCATCCTTTGATGCTACCGGCTGGTTACCATTTGGTAGCATCCATTGATGTTACCGGTAGGTAGCATACCTTGATGGTACCCGTAGATAGCATCCTCAATATTACTAGATGGTAGCATCCCATGATGTTACCAGTCAGTAGTATCTCATGACATTACCCAAAGCCACCAATTTCCTGGTAACACAAATTCTACCAATCAACAATAGAAAAAGCTACTGGTCGGTAGCATCCAAAGATATATATCAATTAACACTAAACTATAACTAAACTTCTTATATCATCACTATGAAATATTAATTAGTTTAGGTATTTAAACTCTACTATGGTTTTAAATTAGTCTAATAATCCTAACAAGTCAACTCAAGGAAAAGACAAGTGGGGCCAAGAATAAAATTGAGCCATCGGATTAATTAATCCTCCACCCTATATCTATAGGTTTTCCTATGATGCCCTAATTTATTCTTATGATTGATAAACTTAATTTCTCTTTCTTTCTCCTTTCATTTTCTTGCCCCATTTTCTCCTTCTCTTGTTTTTACAGGTATGGAGCTCTCTGATGTAGGAGCATAATTTCTTGTAAATAATAAAAAATGTGGTTTTCATTACTATGTTAGGTGTTAGGGATCCTCATAGGTTTTTTGAATTGGATTTTAGTCCATTTGGACCTCTCTTGGTATGTAATGATGTGTTTTTTGAGTTTCCTTCCAAAATCACCAATGCAAATATTTGAATTTATTAATGTTTTGTTTAGGGGTCTAGGTGATATGTTAAGATGAATAAATGCTAAAAATGGATTATAAGGAGCATTCAAAGGTGTGAGTTATGTGTTGACATCCTTTTAACTTGGTTTCACCAAAATATGGTCACTCTCACCATAGTTGAGTTAGGTAAATTAGTGACCTAACTAGCTCATTTTGGTAATTTTAGAGGATGTATTCAAATGAGAGAGGTGGAGGTAGGTTTTCAAGAAAATTATATAAATTTCTTACAGAGATAAAAAAAACTCAATATTCTAAGTAATGTATCATGAGGATATCAAAATAAAGGATTCTTGAGTAAACACTTGTGAAATATGATGAGTGCTTGTGAAAATGTGAATGATTGATGAATAATGATTGATACTTGTTGTATGAGGATAAATAAATGTTATTGCAGGTGTAAAGGGAATGTGAAGGTCCAATAAGAACATGAATTATATTTTTGAAGGTGTTAGATTTTTAGTACAATCATGGACATGCATGGAACAAAGGTTATGTGTTATACAAGGTAAGGGAGTGTATTGATGTCTATGCAAGTTTATTGAATGAATAAGAGGGAATCTTAAGGGTTTGAAACTATGAGAAATAATATTTTCATTTTTATAAATTATATGTATTGGTAAATGGTCTTATATCTGGTTGTTGTATGAATAAGAATCTAAACTAAAGAATATTGTTGTGCATTCTGTGTAATGAATGGTAGACCAAGGTTTAGAGGTTATAAAAAAAGTTGCATGGTTATTTGGTTTTGGAGATCATTTGAGAATTAATATTGGGTGTAATTTAATTAGTATGAGTCTTAAAAAAATTTTAGAAACCAAGAATAAAAAATTAAATCCAAAATAGATACTTGCTTCCCTGAGAAACCTTGTCTAGTGTTAAAATCACAAAAACTTGAATAAATCAAATTTATATTGGAGAAAAGTTTCTAATTTTTTTATCATAATATTATGGAAATTAAAAAATTTTAGGAAAAATTTCAGATTTAATGGGAAATTATTGAAGGAAGATATCATCAAAATACAATTCGTGACAATGAGTAAAATGTAGTTTGCACATGGCAGTTTGATGTTTTTAACATAACTTTGTCTCTAATTGGTATATAATTCTAAAATTTTGAGGGTATAATAATTTAGAAATTTTACAAGTGGATTTTAAATGGTTTAAATATTTGAATATTTTATGGCCAATTATTAATGACAATATTTTTTGATCTGTATGTGTAAAACCATGGTTTAGTGAGTTAAAAAAGGTGTAAGTATGATTGAATAATCAAGATAACTCTTTAAAAAATGTTGGGACTTGTTGATAAGGTATCTATAGATTTAGAGAAGGTTTGGATAAGGTGATAAGAAGACACATAAGGTAATTCAAGAATAAAACTTAGAAAATCAGTCATATGCTCGGTTTTCTTAATTGTCAAGAACTAGTGTTAAGGAGAAAATTTCAAGAACTTTGTAAGAATTTAGTGAAACTTGATTAAAAGGTGTATGTAGGATAAATGAATATGGAATATGGTCAATAAACAATGATTTTTTTAATAATTTATATGCAAAGAAAGAAGGGTACGAAAAACTAGTTAAGGTTTGTATTAAGGAGTGCATGGTGACATTGTGCTTAAACAAATAACTTCATAGAAATGCAAGGCTTGATTCCTATTAAGGATTTGTGTGGTGAAAAATGAGTTTTAATACTTTTTTAAATAGGTTGTGAATCATTTTCATGTGTGAAACATTAAACCCTTTAAAAATCTGTTTGAAGACCTAAGAGAGGCCTAGTAGGGTTAATTGGAGAAGTGATAGTTGTATTGGGAGAAGTGTAATAAGATTTGGATTCTAAAAAAGTGGTAGAAATAAAAAAATTGATAAATGGTATCAGGAAATGTATTGAGTTCCTCAATAAATTTGACGAGTTCTAAATTATAAGGTTTGCAAGTAAACATGGCTAATAGAATACGCCTAGTTAAGAATGGTAAAAGGAATATTGAAGGAGTTGCATTGAGATTTAAGAATTGAAACTTTGTAAGAATTTTAAGGCCCATAAAGGGTATCCAAAACAAATAATATGATCCTTTAATTCCTTGTGAATTTATCTATACAATAAGTGTTACAGTTAAGAAGGGCTCTTAATATGTGATGAGGTCAAATAGGTCAAAGAGTTATAATGATGCATTGATTATTATTGAAGTTAATAAACATTTTTATTTGATGTATTAGATAAGGTAGGAAGTGAGTGAAGCCATTGAATCATTACATTTAAGTATTTGGTACTTGTATGCTCTTTGAGAGTTTCTTGAAATTTGATATTTTGACATGTTTGGATGAATTTTCTCTTAAAACTAACATTTGTTGTTGTGTTGGGAAGTGTTCCACCACCCTCCTCTACATCAATTTCATCCATGGAACCCAAACTTGTTATTTCTCATTTTATCTTTTTTGTTTCCTTGAAGGTTGAGGTTGAAAGAGGAGCTCCAATGGAGGCTTTGCAAGTTAAAGGCATGTGTGTATATACATATGTATAAACACCATATTTATTTATTTATTTTATTTCTTCAAATATATAATGTTATATTTATTTCTTTTAGGGGATTCTTTATTACAAATTTTGGTCATATATAGTATATTCCCACATGCATACATATATACACATGTATACATGTTTAATGTTTGTATTCTTTTATTTTATTTTATTTTTTTCCCATAACCGTATATTAGATCATGATTTCTCCAAATATACAATATGGGATATTCTAAACTTTTGATAGTATGATAATAACATATTCATCTAAACCCCCATTAATTTGTTTTGGATTTTAATTTGTAGAACAATAGTTATGACCGATTTAGTGTCTTTATCGATTTCTATTTTTTTCTCTTTCTTAAATAAAACACATATTTATACTAAAAATTCTCTATTTTTTCAAGAAAAAACATATATATTGTATATAAATATATTATCTTACACACACACACTTATCTTTAATGAACATAACCTATACACCAATAACCCCTTTTCAATTTCTTTCTACCTCCCAAAACATTATGCATTGTTTAGTTTCTTTATTTATTTTAATCCAAAAGTGTATAAGTATGAGGAAAACTAAGTAAGGTAAGAGTTGAGAGATAAAGTAAATATTCTAATTGAAATAATTACAAGTAAAATAAATATTTTCAATATACCATTAAGGGTAAGTGTTATCCAAATTCCCCCCCCCCCCCGGGTAAATTTCGGTAACAATGCATCAGAGTTTTGCAGTTCCAAGCATGTAGATTGATCCAGGAAAAAACATAAAAAGTCCCAGTCCTAGGGGCAGTCGGGACATTTGGGACATCTAGGCGCGGAATCGGCCGAAAAGCCTCCAGGTGGCCCATGAAGCAAAGGGACATCTGGGGACAGAAGTACGCGGCGGGCGCAAGAAGCCGATCCGGCCGAAAGAGGAAGAAAAACGACTAACTGTTGAGCTAAACTGTTTGGGACATTCGGGACAAAAAGACGCGAACCGGCCGAATCGGGTGAACCGGAGGAATTTTTCCCAGGAAGCACAGGGACATCTGGGACAAATGTATGCGAAGTATGCGAACCAGCCGGATCGGCCGAAATGAGAACAAACAGTCCGGAAGTAAATGGGACATCTGGGCCGCAAGGACGTGAACCGGCCGAATCGGGTGAACCGGAGGAATTTGTCCTAGGTAGAACTGGGACATCCGGGACAAAAAGATGCGAAAGGCATGAAAGAGCCGGCAGGCCCGCAGACCAATCAAATCATGACACGTGTCACAAGGGAAAAGGTCAAAAAGTCAAAGGGCGAGTTTTTAAGGGTCATCCCGAACCAATTGGGATAGTGCCACGTGTCTCGGCTAGGGCCCCACAAGGAAATTTCAAAAGAAAGCCCACCGAAAGGCAGAGGAGAGAGAATCACGTGACCAATCAATGCGTGCCACATGTCATCCAGGTGGCAGAGCGCGGGAAAGATTTTCAACAACACGTTTTCGCCTGTTTTGTGCCCTAAATCTTCAGACCTCCATAACTTTCGATCCAGAGCTCGAATTTGCACGTTCTTTATATCAATGGAAAGCTTTATGAAATTATCTGCATGATTCTGGAATCAATCTTGAATTTTGGTGTAGTCTAGAGAGAGAAAATTGAGAAACAGCTCTGACGCGTGGTAATGGCCAGGAAGCGATGTTTCAACAACCAGTTTTAATGCACATGGGTCGCATTCTTCTTCAGCATGGCCAGAAGTGATGTCTCAACAATTTTAATGAATAATGTATTTTGGGTCAATGGTTGGGCTGCTTACACATTTTCCTATGTTTTCTGTCTCTTGGGCTCGACCCATGCATTGTATAAAGCCAGATTTGGATCATTTTAAGAGAGAGAAGAAGTTGTTCATCTTTTTCTGCTCTGCCCTCCCCTTCTTTTCTTCTCTAGGGTTGAAAATGGAGTTCAAACCTTATCCGTTGCTCTGTAATGTCGTTTTTTCTTTTTACTATTGAAATTATGTTCTGTGCAAACTTCTGGAGCAACAAAACGTGTCTTGTGATGCATATGTCCATCCTTGCTTGTTTTTGCTTGTTTCTCTTCTTGCCTCTCTTCATTGTAGGTATTTGTGCATGTTTGAATGTTCATTGCAGGTTTGGAGCTGTGTTCATGGAGTTTTGGGACATTTTCTGTGTGAAATCTATCCTTGGGCCTGTGATGCATCTGTCCATCCTTCCCATTGCTCACCTCTCTTTGTCCCATGGCAGTTTTGATAGATGTCCAACATTCTCCTTCTCTGGTGTATCACCGTTTTAGTGTAGGCTTTTTTTCTTTTCCTTTCTCTCTCTCTCTCTCTCTCTGTGTCTCCTTGGCATTGTTAGATTAGGATTAGATTAGCTTGCCTGCACTGGAATAGCTTGTGGCAGGTAGTTTAGGAGCAGGAACCAGCCTTCTCTGGAGATTCCTCTCTCAGTAGCAGGAACCAGCCTTCTCTAGAGATTCCTCTCTCAGTTTCACAGGGTCCCCACGCTTGGAGAGAGGTTTCCATGTTGTGCAATCACACTGGATGCCTGAGTGATCAACCTAGAAGCCTGATCTGCATCCAGGGGTGCTGTGATTTTGCACTAACAGTAAGTGCAGCAAGGTTGGGGGACAAAAAGGGGGGTTATAAGTGGGACATCATATTGCAAATAACAACATAATATCAACTTGTAAGGATTATTAGAAATACATACACTCAAAATTAGAAAAAATTATATTAATATGAATCGTAGCATCTGGAATCTAATTTCTAAAATACTAATTTTTTTAAAAAATGGACAAGATTAGCTATATTAAACACTCAAAATTTGATGACTTGGTTTTTTTTTTAAAAACACCTATAAAATTATAGTCTGTTTGCCCATGATTTGGATGACCAAAAATTGATATATATTTTTTCTCCTTTGGTGAGAAGTTAGATGCCACTATCTATCTTGGGATGGATTTATTTTGTATTTTTTTTGAGTAATATTTTATTTTTTATGATTTTTTCCATGAAAGTGGTATGAAAACATAAAGAAAACAGAGCACTTTCCGTTTGCCTGCCATAACTCCATCAAAAAAATATTGAAATCAAATAATTTTTTTTTTGAACATGTATATAATTTCACCATGGTTGGGATGGTATAAGTTTTTATCACATTCTGATAAGTGAAACAAAATTTTCAGTCTTAAACCTAGACAAAACATTCACCGGCAAAAAAGTGTCTTAAAAGACCTACTATTAGTAAAAAATTATAAAATGATATTTATCATATTCTATTCACTTCAAAATTAGTATTTCTACAAAGCTAACAGTCTCCCCTATGCAATGGTACCAATTTTTATGACATATTTTTTACTTTTCAGCATGGTTCAAGTCCGTGGAAGACTAAATTTGATGTTTTGCTATTTTTCATGTAAAATTCAGGATTTGATGGTCCACTTAATTGTCCCCCAACTTGGTGCACTTACCCTTAGCATATATCAATTTATGATCCATACTTATTTTACTATTTACATCAATCAATAATAAATAACGTTGTTATTGTTAGAACTACAAATACTAAGAGGGGCGTGAATTAGTCTTACAATTTTTTTTACTTCATTTACCAAACCACACATTAATCATTCAATGTATCCATTCAACCATACATAACCATGGGAGATTATTAAGATTTTTACAACCATCCACAAGTATGCAAAGTAAGAGAGAGAACACAAGTACACATCATATAAAGTGGGAAACCCTCAATAGGAAGAAAACCCACTGAAACCTCTGCTAATATTACTCATAAAAAAGTACTTGTGTGAATATTACACATCACACAATATTTATTCAGTGAGGCACCAACCCTAGAAGGAGTATATACCCCTAATTTAGTAGGGCACCAACCCTACAAGGAGGCTAAAACCCCCTAAGGTGATAAAGAACCAACTAAACCACCTAGAAATGGATGATCATTGATTATATGTTTTTTCATACAAAAAATGATCCAACTTCAGCTCCAAACACACCAAACCCTTCTCAAAAGAAGATCTCTCCTAGCTTTCTCAATTCTTCTTCTTCATGGATTGAATAGATCAATTTTCCTTTCACTTATGATCCTCAACTCTTTTCAGTTTTTCATAACTCTTCTAGGATCTATCATTAACCCCTCTAATATCTTCTTCATTATTCTCTAACTTTCTCACATCCACATGGAATCAACTAGTCACAAAATGACTAAATACACTAGCTTAAAACACCCCTAGATAGGTCATCCCAACATAAACATAATGAGAAAATCATATAAAACATATCAAAACACCCAAGTAGGTTGACAGGGGTTAATGCAACATCAACAAGATCCAAAACACATAAACAAGCTCAAAACAAACTTTTCATCTCCTAGCAAATGAAATAGGATATTCAAGTGAAAATTCCAGCTTTCTCAAGACACACGAAGCTCCAAACATGTCACACACAAGTCCTAGGAATCACCAAAAAATCTCAGGAAGCTCTGAAATTTCCATCTCCACCATGAAACGCTCTAAATAGCAAGAAAACCCTATAAGGTTTTCAAGAACCCATAAAATAATTCTAAAGAATGATCAACTTCACATAAAAAACTCATCATTAATGATCAAGTATCATATCAATGGAAATTTCTATGAATCTTGTTTTCGGATGAACTCACTTTATCCTCCAAATCATAGTGAAGGACCTATAACAAAACCAATATCTAAAATAGGTCCAAACTACCAAACTAAAGTCAAGAACCAGTATTGAGTGAAAAAATCTCTATCACCTTCAAAGAAACTTCCAATCTCAACAAAAAATGGAACACATCAAATGATACTATGAAAACATCATCAAGAACTAACATGCATATCTCATTTGGAGAAATTCATTCAAGCACACTTATTTAAGTCACCTTCTTGAGCAAGCCAAATAGACCAATTAGGCCATTAAGGTTTGAACACAAAAACAAATCTTAAGATAAAACCAAGAACTTCAACACATCATACCAAGTGTCAAAAATATATCTAATACTATAGAACATTTCTCCAACATGTAAAATCATCAAACACAACTCAAACCTAAAGACTATCATTTTAGCCCTTAAGGCCAAAATCAGTAGGCTGATTTTAGAGAAATGTAACTCAAAACTTATTTAGGAAACATGCCTCAAAATTTTCAAGAATGTCTAGCATAACTCTCAAGGATTTTGTAAATATTCAATTTTCATCCTGGTACTTCGATCGTAGCCCTGAAACTATAAATTTCCACAAAATTAGGGTTTTTCTCTCTCTCTTCCTAAAATAGCTGGAACACCAAACCACCACCAAAATGATCTCTGAGGAATCTTATTCAACCATAATGTATCAATTTTTATTTTCTAATCATTTTTGAGACCAAAAAATTCACATCTTCCAACTCACTCTGCTATGAGGGTTTTAGCTAGGTTTTTGACCAACTTAACTTCTTAATGATTGTTCATAAAACTCAGACAATTAAATCACCTAATTATTTTTTCAAAACACTCTTAGCTCATTAAAGAATAATATCCCAAAGCCACAAGGTACCATCTAGAGTTTCTGTGAGTGGGTGATCAAAACAAGATGCCATATTGAGTTGGATTTACCTTCTTAAGAACTTGATTTTTCCAAAAATTAGTTTTCTTGCAAAATATTCACCATTTTCACCTAACAATTTTTATGAAGCATCATGAAAACATCCTATAATAGTACCAACTCACCACCTTTCTCAAATAAATCTAAAAACTCCATCCACTAAGAGTTTCATGTGCTTTCTTGATTAGTCTTCACCTTCTTACTTCCCAAGGACCTCAAAACATCATCAAACCTTTGATAACTAATTTGAAAATCATCATACACTTGTTATGAAACATAATAACACATTTAAAATTCTTGGATAGGAATTATCTACTCCATATCTCATGTCATCATACCATCCACCATGCTTTAGAACTGGGAATAGACCTAGAATGACCTGACTCAACCATGACAACCCATGATGACAACTGCAAACACATATACACCTCTAATACATCATACTAAATTTGATTGACCTCATGAATACATTTGGGACTCATACCAAGACCATCCATGCTTAGACACCATAGTAACTTGACCAAATCGGGACACTACCAATCAACCTTCATGTTTGACCTTGATTGACACCTCATATGACACCTCAACATCCTTTTACATCAATGAAAACCTAAGACAAAATGGCCAACAATATCCCCATTTTTCATTGATGGAAACCTCAAGAAAAATTACCCGCTAGACCTCTTTTCAATGTTTATGATGTTACTCTCCCCCTTTGACATATATGAAAAATTCACAATGAAAAATAGGCATGGAAAAAGACAAATCACAATGAAAAAAAAGAAAAAACACAAAACTTACTTGTTCACATGACTCCCCCTTGGATTGTACTCTATTTTCTTTATCTTCATCAACAATGAATGAGATCCGTGAACTTAATATGATCATCCAAAAAACTACCTTTGAACTGATATTCTCCATATTTTGTCTTCATGCCTATTATCCATAACCTTATAGGTATATACCATTGTTTGAAAACACAAAATCCTCTTGTAACACCATTTTTGTAACTTTTAGGATCATTAGCCGTGAAGCATACTTTTAGTCCAAAAATGTCAAATTTCTCAATGCTCTAAAACCATGTCAAGTGTATGAAACACACACTAAATTCTCCCCCTGACCTTATACTATCATTTTTCAATTTTCTATGCAAAAAAAGTTGCATTTAATGCCTTGAAGATAGGATAACTAAAATGTCACAGACTTGAAATCATTTTTCATTATATATTGCCCATGTTTGATCATATTACAACATATGACCTTTCTCTACCTCCATCAATACTTGTAAACAACTAGAGCACTATGAATCCTAATACACAAATAGAAATTAGATGTGTTTCTCATGATATCATGTTC
The DNA here is from genome assembly GCA_019776745.2 of Taxus chinensis. NCBI lineage: Eukaryota > Viridiplantae > Streptophyta > Pinopsida > Cupressales > Taxaceae > Taxus > Taxus chinensis. Next base: position 896,922,013 of record CM034146.1, read on the forward strand.
CTCAACCATGTCAACACTCTTCTCATGGCATTTAACATACCTGAACTATCTTGAGAGAAAATATACATAGAATTTAAACTTCCAAGAGTCTACAACAAAGTATATTCACATTTTTACCATATACAAACATGTCTCTTCCTTAATCATACTCTCATTCATATGTAAAGCTATCTTCTCAAATTCAGTATGTAGGACATACCATCAACCTAATCATTGTAGGTCCTAACTCCCCTTGGGAGAAATCTATCAGTATATACTTAACCAAATAGGAATAGATGAAATCATACCTACCTTGTCATACATTTAGCATCCTTAATTATGTCAGACATATACCTTTTTAATGACTTCATTATTGTCATAGTCAACCTTATTGAGCCACACAGATGAAGCATCAACCATACAACCATTTCTAATTTCTCAAATACAATTGTTTCAACTTTCTTAATAGCATCAGACCTTAAATTTTTCACATACAATCCTTCAACCTATTTCATTGGGCCATTAAACCTTGATATATTGCTACTGATGTACATGTACCTTTCATACTTCATCTAAAAGCTTCTTTGACTATACACAAAATTGAATTTCTGTTGAAGACTCTTTTTATGCATATCCTTGACTTTACTCTACTCTTCCGAGGATCAATCTAGTAGTACCTAATGAGTTGGCTTAGAATAGACCTATTAGACTATATTATGATACTCATGATCTCAAACACCTCTTGTTAATATATATTCCATTTTCATAGAAAACTTGAACTCAATACACATGGGTCATACAAATTGTGTTAATATCCTTTACATCAACTAAGAGATAGACACTCATACTGACACACATTTTTCTTAACACTTCCTTTTGACCTTGTACCACAATTTCATAGCATATGAAAAATTTTCTCAGCAAATATTCACCTCAAAGTGACATAGCTAGTCCTCCTTAATACTTCATAGTTATTTGAGACCTTCATGAGAAGATACACATCATACTTGAATTCAAAGTGATTATTATCAACATTTAGATCCCTTACTCAACATCACCATAATATAGAGCATACTATTGACATATCACAAAGAATTTTTACTCACATACTTTACAAACATAGGAACACCATTATGAGATAGTATAAATCATGACAAGAATCAACCTTTTGAATTTTACATAGCAAAATAAAACCACTTATTTAAGGCATGCATACCTTATACAGAACATGTAATATTGAGATTTAAAGGACAATTTTGGGAATTTTATGATCACCACATAGACAAAACTAGGACACTTTGCAATTATGATAAACCTACCTTTGACTCAATACAGATCATAGGAATTTTATTCCTGATGATTATCACAAGATTTGTACAACTTATAGTTTTAATGCACTTCTAAATACCTTACTTTTTGTGTGTTGGTTCTCACTCTTACACAAATCTTGGAATCATCTTTAAGATGCAATAGACCTAAGAGACTTATCTTTGATAATGAACTAAGACTTCACACCTTGGATAAATAGGACTCAAGCATACCTTATCAAGTCATAACTCCTAATATAGTACACCTTATAAATGATCAACCAAAAATACAATAGCATGACAATTAACATACCTCAATAGAGTACATCAACAACTTTTAGTCAACTTAGAGCACCAACATACCATAACAAAAGACCTCACAAGATAGAGAATTGTACTTTTAAGGCAACTTTTTTATGCTTCAACGTATACATTGATTCATAAACTCATTCCTTTATGAATGCCTTACACCATGCTCTAGACATAACAAATACTAGATATAAGTTCCATTGACTAAATCTCTGACATAGATATGAAAAAATTAATCAAGAATGTAGTCTTTATTTTCCCACACAAATACCTAGGCACATTGGCACTTCATTTAGATAGATCTGAATGCTCACCCAAGGTTTGTAAAGCCTACTAGGTCCTTCCTTTGTAACAACTTGTCCATATTTTAGCATGCATAATCATATATTCGATAACCAATTCTAGTAAATATCTATCAGTATATACTTAACCAAATAGGAATAGATGAAATCTATACCTACCCTTGTCATAAATTTAGCATACTTAATTATATCAAACATATACCTTTTTTAATGACTTCATTATTGTCATAGTCAACCTTCTTGAGTCACACAGATGAAGCATCAACCATACAACCATTTCTAATTTCTCAAATACAACTGTTTCAACTTTCTTAATAGCATCAGACCTTAAATTTTTCATTGGGCCATTAAACCTTGATATATTGTTACTGATGTACATGTACCTTTCATAATTCATCTAGAAGCTTCTTTGACTATACACAAAATTGAAATTCTTTTGAAGAATATTTCTATGCAGGACCCTTGACTTTACTCTGCTTTTCCTAGGATCAATCTAACAGTACCTAATGAGTTGGCTGAGAATAGACCTAACAGACTGTACTATGATACTCATGATCTCAAACACCTTTTTTCAAGATATATTCCTTTTCATAGAAGACTTGAACTCAAGACACATGGGTCATATAAATTATGCTAAAATCCTTTACATCAACTAAGAGATACACACTCATACCGACTCACAGTTTTCTTAACACTTCCTTTTGACCTTGTACCACAATTTCATAGCATATGACAAATTTTCTCAGTAAATACTAACCTCAAAGTGACACAGCCAATCCTCCATAATACTTCATAGTTACTTTAGACCTTTCTGAGAAGACACACATCATATTTGAATTCAAAGTGATTGTTATCAACATTTAGATCCCTTACTCAGCATCACCAAAATATAGAGCATACTATTGAGCATATCACAAAGCATTTTGACTGACATAATTTGCAAACTTAGGAACACCATTATGAGATAGTATAGATCATGACAAGACTCAACCTTTTTAATTTTACATAGCAAAATCAAACCACTTATTCAAGACATAAATACCTTATACAGAACATGTAATATTGAGATTTAAATGATAATTTTGGGAATTTTATGATCACCACATAGACAAAACTAGGACACTTTGCAATTATGATAAACCCACCTTTGAATTAATACAAATCATAGGGATTTGATTATTGATGATTATCACAAGCTTTTTACAACTTATAGTTTTAATGCACTTCAAAATACCTTACTTTCTGCGTGATGGTTCTCACTCTTACACAAATATTGGAATCATCTTTAAGATGTAATAGACTAAGAGACTTATCTTTGATAATGAACTCAGACTTCACCCCTTGGATAAATAGGACTCAAACATACCTTATCAAGTCATAACTCCTAACAAAATACACCTTATAAACGATCAACCAAAAATAAAATAGTATGATAATTAACACATGTCAATGGAGCACATCAACAACTTTGAGTCAACTCAGAGCACCAACATACCATAACAACAGATCTCACAATACAAAGACTTATACTTTTAAGACTCATTCCTTTATGAATACCTTACACCATGCTCTAGACATAACAAATACTAGATACAAGTTCCATTGACTAACTCTCATACATAGATTTGAACAAATTGATTAAGATTGTAGTCTTTATTTTCCCACACAGATACCTAGGCACATTGGCACTTCATTTAGATAGATTTGAACACTCACCTAAGGTATGCAAAGCCTACTAGGTCCCTCCTTTATAACAGCTTGTCTAGATTTTAGCATGCATAATCATATATTCCATAACCAGATCTAGTAATTAAATGTAAAGCATATAAAGAATCGGATCACAACCATGGTGCATAATGAATCAAATAAGGATCAAGATCATATTTACCATACAAGTACCATGAATAGAGATATCAAAAACCAATATCCATCCACAATTATCCATTATATTACATCATTAAAAAACAAAAGTTGAATGCGTATCAATATTGTCATAAATTCATGCATGCAAGTACATACTAACAACATAACTCTAATACAACTTAGAATTATTAAAACTATGTAGATAAATACATATATATATACATATAGGGGTGGGGAATTTTCCTTCACTACCAATGCATTATCCAAATAGACTACATGCTCAAAATATCCACATGTATGTACACAAGTAACTAGGCCGCATGCATACTAGCCTAATAATAGATCAAACCTAAAGATAAGATTTGTTATAATCCTATTGTTAGATCAATATTTGCATGTCTCTTGATCTCCTCATGTCTGTGCTCTATTTAAAATAGAAATTCATTTTTCCGCAAGTATCCATTCTTCACTCTATTCTTGGAACGTTTCTTGAACGCCACTCAATCTCGTCATTGTCTATTTTTAACCTGTGCCTCCAAAATTGACTAAGTCTCAAATAACCTCTACTTGGGCATGAACCTCCACATACTGGGTGATCTACTTATGAGTGTGCCTTCATGCCTATCTCACGTGAATTCTGAAATATCCCACACTGCTTATACTTAGTGTAATTTTGTCATGCAACATTACCCCACACTAATTGAATTGTTGTCCCCGACAATACTTTCATCAACTTTTCACCAAAAAGGATGTATAAATAGTAATATATTCGAAGAATTCAATGCCAAAAATAAATCATACACCAAAAATTTAATCATGCTGCAGTAGTTTGGAAGAGTTTTGGAAATTCAATATCAATTTCACTCACCACCTTCTTTCATTCTTCAAGTTCTTGCAAGAATTTCCCAGACGCAGATTCCACAGCCCCTGGTACATTGTCGAGATCTAATTATTAAACTCTTCCCTTGAGCTCATGAATCAACATTAACAGTTTTATGCATGCCCCATCAAATATGTCCATCTAGTCCAATATCATATTATGAAATTTTCCTATTCACAGCTCCAATTTCTCCCTCTTTGTCTTTATTTTGTCCTTCTGTGTGGTCATCTTAGCTATGACCTATGTGTGCACAACCTTATTAGTTGGTGTCCTCTCATGAATATTTTTTATCGCCGATTCCTCATCAACCAACCATGAATGAACTATAGGCTCACACTTATAACACCTATTGAAAGCTATATCATCTTTTACATGTGCTTCTTTGAGCTTCATGAACAAGTCCTCAAGCTCAGTGATATGTGCTTCAACAATGACCATGTTATTCTCCTTCTCTTTTGAAATATATTATTTTGTAGGCCCTGTTCAACTCCTCAAGTTTTCAAGAAGCATTCCCACCAAGTCCTCTAAGTACTCCATTTCATCAACATAGTCATTCTTGGCTTGGCTCATTAATGATGGGAACCGTCCCAAAATCTATTTCACAAAGGCTTCATCCCTATCATATGCTTCCTTTGTTCTATTTTTTTCTCCCTGTAGGCCTTTCTTCAACCTATACACCTCATGTTTTTTTCCATATTATCGACAACATAAGTCTTCACAGTGGCAATAGCATCCATATTCATGCACCCTACTTCTGTTGCCATCTTGTTTAAGGCATTGAACACCTGCTCATCACTAAAATTATTTGAATCTATCACCCTATACTTATTTCCCAGGATGATCTTTAGCCTTATAGTCCTAATGGAGTGCTCCACTTACCTGAGATTAATCACAAGATTTGTACACTGATAGTTTTACTGCACTTCAAATACCTTACTTTTTGTTGTGATGGTTCTTCATCTTACAAAATCTTGGAATCATCTTTTACGATGCAATAGACTAATAGACTTATCTTTGATACTGAACTAAGACTTCACACCTTGGATAAATAGGACTCAACATACTTATAAGTCATAACTCCTAATATGTACCCCTTATAAATGGATCAACCCAAAAGACAATAGTATGACAATTACATACTCAATAGAGTACATCAAACACTTTAGTCAACTTAGAGCACCCAACATCCCATAACAACAGACCTCACAAGAAGAGATTTCCTTTTAAGGGGCCACTTTTGATGCTTCAACGTATCAATTATTCATAAACTCATTCCTACCTATGAATACCTTACAACCATGCTCTAGACTAACAAACGAGATAGTAAAGTTTCCATTGCTTACTCTCTTACATAGATATGACAAATTAAATCAAGAAATGTAGGCTTTATTCCACACAAATATCCCTAGGCACATTGGGCCTTCATTTAGATATATCTGAATGCTCCACCCAGGTTGTAAAGCCTACTAGGGCCCCCTCCTTTGTTAACAACTTGTCCGAGTTTAGCGAATTCATATCCAACATTTCGACTAACCAATTCTAGTAATATCTATCAGTATATACTTAAACCAAATAGGAATAGATGAAATCATACCCTCACCTTGTCATAACATTTAGCATACTTAATTATATCAACATATACCTTTTTGTAATGCTTCAATTATTGTCATGTCCAACCTTCTTGAGTCACACAATGAAGCTCAACCATACAACCATTTCTAATTTCTCAAATACAACTGTTTCAACTTTTCTTAATACAGCAGACTTAATTTTTCATTGGCCCTTAAACCTTGAGATCATTGTTACGATGTACATGTACCTTTCATACTTCACTAGAAGCTCTTTGACGATAACCAAATGAAATTCTTTGAAGAATATTTCTATCAGACCCTTGACTTTACTCTGCTTTCCTAGGATCAATTCTAACTGTACCTATGACGTTGGCTGAAATAACCTACAGACTGTCACTATGATACTCATGATCTCAAACAAACCTTTTTTCAAGATCTACCTTTCATAGAAGACTTGAACTCAAGACCCATGGGTCATAATAAATTGTGCTAAGATCCTTTACATCAACTAAGAGATACCGACTCACAGTTTTCTTAACACTTCCTGTTGACCTTACCCACTTTCATAAGCATATGAAACAAATTTTCTCAGTAAAACTAACCTCAAAGTGGACACAACCAACCTCCATAAGACTTCATAGTTACTTTGACCTTCTGAGAAGATACACAGCATATTTGAATTCAAAGGATTGTTATCAACATTTAGATAATCCCTTACTCAGCATCACAAAATATAGAACAAACTATTGACATATCACAAAGCAATTTTGACTGACATTAGTTGGGCAACATTAGACCACCATTAGGAGATAGTATAATCATGAAAGACTCAACCTTTGAATTTTACATAGCAAAATCAACCACTTATTCACGCCTAATACCTTATACAGCACCTGTATATTCGAGTTTTAAATGATAATTTGGAATTTTATGACCCACTAGACAAAACTAGACACTTGGCAATTATGAGTAAACCCCCTTTGAGTGAATACAATCATAGGGATTTGCTTAGTGTGATTATCACAAGCTTTTACAACTTATAGTTTTAATGCACTTCAAAATACTTACTTCTGCGTGATGGGTCTCAACTCTTACACAAATTTGGAATCATCGTTAAGATGTAATAGACTAAGAGACTTAATATCTTTGGATAATGACTCAGACTTCCACCCCTTTGATAAATAGGACCTCAACATACCTTATCAATCAAACGCCTAACAAAAATACAAACACTTATAACGATCAACCAAAAATAAAAGGATGATACTTAACACATTTCAATGGAGCACATCACCACTTTGAGTCAACTCGAGCACCAACATACCATAACCACAATCTCACAATACAAGACTTATACTTTTAAGACTCATTTCCTTATGATACCTTACACCATCGTCTAGACATAACAAATCTAGAATACAAGTTTCCCATGACTAACGCCATCCATAGATTTGAATCAACATTTGATACGATTGTAGTCTTTATTTCCCACACAGATACCTAGCACATTGGCAACTTCTCATTTAGATAGAATTGAACACTCACCTAAGGTATGCAAAGCCTACGAGGTATCCCTCCTTTATAACAGCTTTCTAGATTTTTAAGCATGCAGAATCAATATTCCATAACCAGATCTAGTAATTACATGTAAAGCATATAAAGAATCCGGATCACACCATGGTGCATATGAAGCAATAGAGTAAGATCATTTTACCATACAAGTCCATGAATAGAGATATCAACAACCAATATCCCATCCACAATACCATTATATTACACATAAAAAACAAAAGTTGAATGCGTATCAATATTGTCATAAATTCCATGCATGCAATTACCATACTAACAACTAACTCTAATACAACTTAGATTATTAAAACTATGTAGATAATACATATCTATCTACATATATGGGTGGGAATATTTCCTTCACTACCAATGCATTAATCCAAATAGACTACATGCTCAAAATATCCACATTATGTACACAAGTAACTAGGCCGCAATGCATACTAGCCTAATAATGATCACACCTAACTAATAAGATTTGTTATATCCTATGTTAGATCAATATTTGGCATGTCTCTTGATCTCCCTCCTCATGTCCCTGTGCTCTATTTAAAAAAAATAAAAATTCATTTTTTCTTCCGCAAGTATCCATTTTCACGCTATTCTTGGAACTTTCTTGAACGCCACTCATCGCGTCATTGTCTTTTTTTAACCTGTGCGTCCAAAATTGACTAAGTCTCAAATAACCTCTACTTGGGCATGACCCTCCACTACTGGGTGATCTACTTATGAGTGTGCCTTCATGCCTATCTCACGTGAATTCTGAAATATCCCACACTGCTTATACTTAGTGTAATTTTGTCATGCAACATTAGCCCCACACTAATTGAATTGTTGTCCCGACAATACTTTCATCAACTTTTCAACCAAAAAAGAGATGTATAAATAGTAATATATTCGAAGAATTCAATGCCAAAATAAATCATACACCAAAAATTTAATCATGCTGCAGTAGTTTGGAAGAGGTTTTGGAATTCAATATCAATTTCACTCACCACCTTCTTTCATTCTCAAGTTCTTGCAAAGAATTTCCCAGACGCAGATTCACACAGCCCCTGGTACAATCTTGTCGAGATCTAATTATTAAACTCTTCCCCTTGAGCTCATGAATCAACATTAACAGTTTTAATGCATGCCCCATCAAATATGTCCATCTAGTCCAATATCATATTATGAAATTTTTCCTATTCACAGCTCCAATTTCTCCCTCTTTGTCTTTATTTTGTCCCTTCTGTGTGGTCATCTTAGCTATGACCTACTGTGTGCACAACCTATTAGTTGTGTGTCCTCTCATGATATTTTTATCGCCGATTCCTCATCAACCAACCATGAATGAACTATAGGCTCACACTTATAACACCTATTGAAAGCTATATCATCTTTTACATGTGCTTCTTTGAGCCTTCATGAACAGTCCTCCTCCTTCAGTGATATGTGCTTCAACAATGACCATGTTATTCTCCTTCTCTTTTGAAATATATTCTTTTGTAGGCCCTTGTTCAACTCCTCAAGTTTTCAAGAAGCATTCCCACAAGTCCTCTAAGTACTCCATTCATCACATAGTCATTCTTGGCTTGGCTCATAATGATGGAACCGTCCCCAACCTCATCTATTTCACAAAGGCTTCATCCCTATCATATGCTTCCTTTGTCTATTTTTTTCTCCTGGAGGCCTTTCTTCAACCTATACACCTCATGTTTTTTTCCATATTATCGACAACATAAGTCTTCACAGTGGCAATAGCATCCATATTCATGCACCCTACTTCTGTGGCCATCTTGTTTAAGGCATTGAACACCTGCTCATCACTAAAATTATTTGAATCTATCACCCTATACTTATTCCCAGGATGATTCTTTAGCATTATAGTCCTAATGGAGTGCTCACTTACCTCAAATTATAGCTCCCCTGTGTGGTTATGCAGATTCCATATTAAGATTTTCTTAGTGCGCAAAACCCCTCCATCCTGATCCATCAAATCTTATGGTTTCACTCGGAATGACTCATTCCTATAGAAACAGATAAGAGTTAGGTGCTAGGAGGAATACCTGTAGAATGTCGAGATGGTGTGCGCGTACCGTAGAGAAAGATCAGGTTGATTGCGAAGAACTCCTTTTTGTCTTGGAAGGACTACCTGCAAATAAGAACACAAGACCACAAGATTTGATTAAACAATAAATGAGGAAACTGCCTTGGGCCCAGGAAATATAAAACTTCCTTTCGAAGGTGGTCAGTTCTCCTGCTAATATGAATTAACACAAAAGACTGCAAAATATCAATTAAGTTGTTTCGTTGAACTGGGTAGAGGAAAGGCTGGTTTTCTGGTTTTGATCAGAGGAACCGATGCCGGTTACTGATAACCAATGCCGGTTACTGATAACCGATACCGGTGGGTTATAGGATCTTCTTGGTAGCTATGGTGTTTGTAAGGCTAGTTTATGGATGATATTAGGAAATGAGATGATGAGGGATAAAAGAATGACAGTTAGATGCAATGGCACGTTGGGTAGTGGATTCAGAAACGGATTTAGGAGGACTGAGATTCAAGAAGCATAAGAAATGTTATAACAGAGGACATGCAAGATGTGACTTACTGGTTTTGGAAAAGATGCAAGTTGATCTCCTTGGTTGTAAACACTTCTGGTATTTCCACTCGTCTCTGCTCGGTCAAGTGAAGATCTGGACTCTGTTTCTCGCTCTCAATGCTCTCTATTGATCCAGAAATCCTTCGACTGATCCCCGAAATGAAATTTCGATCCATTGTTTTGGTTTGGGGAGCCCATTTACAGGGAACCGATGGCGGTTACGTAACCGATGGTGGTCGAGTAGGAACCGGCATCGGTAAGGAAAAAGTAGGCTATTTTTAGTAAAATAGCCCACCTTCCCTGCTTTTCTCCCGAGAGATCAGTTGCAGGCTTGGTCAAGTGGCTAGAAGGTCAGCTTTGGGTGCGAGTAAGGAGGCATTAGTTATGGATGTGAGTCTAGACCAAGTCAGGGTCTTAATTAGGTTAGTTTAGGGTTAGGGCTAGGTCATGATGAGGTGGCAAAGTGAGGTGATGTGGATTTATCAATATAAGGTAATTAATAAAATAATTGTGCAAGGTTAGGTGATGGGGGTTAGGTTGTGAAATGAGATGCGGGTCACAAGGGGTCGTAACACACAAATTTGGTGTCTACATTAGCCCCTTATTGTCGTGTAGCTTGTTTTGTAAAGCTGCGCGGACAATAATATGAAGTGGTTTCCCCTGTTAAGGGTATAGGTAATCCCCCTCAAATCTATCACAGATTGAGATCGCGTGAAATCAGGGATAGGGTTGATAAAGGGGTAAATGGTGTAGAGATGATGGTGAGATGGTGGGGTAGGTCCAAGGAAGCAGACGCACATTGAAATGCATTAGTGCAGCTAGGGTACATGATTTGACGAGCAAACCAGCAATGCATAGGCAAAGGTCGATAGTTTATCCAAACAAGGGTGATATAATCCTGGTATCCAAGGCATAGGAAGTAGCTCCAGGGTATATAATAGGTAAGGTACAGGAACGTTTAGGCATGTTCGGCAGTACAAAATGGTTGGTTTGGTTGAGATAAACGTCACGGTCTAGGTCTAGGCAAAGTTGGTCGACAGATCAAGTCAAGGACCCTAGTCATGCTAAAACACGAACAGGTGAGCTCGATTGAACAAAAATCTATGTGATGGGTGGATAAAAGTGTATGTTGTTGATGTTGGGCAAGGTAGTTAAGTGGTACAGCCTTGGGTAGGGCTAATTGATGAGTGAGGGCCGTGGGTCGGGCCAAGTTGTTGGGTTGCGGCCTTGGGTCGGGCCAGAAGGGTAAATGGAGGCCTTGGGTCAGGCCAAATAGTGAGAGCGAGGCCTTGGGTCGGGCCAATTGGTAGGTTGAGGCCTTGGGTCGGGCCAAATTGGTAGGGCGAGGCCTTGGGTTGGGCCAAATAGTGAGGGCGAGGCCTTGGGTCGGGCCAATTGGTAGGTTGAGGCCTTGGATCGGGCCAAATTGGTAGGGCGAGGCCTTGGGTCGGGCCAAATAGGTAGGGCGAGGCCTTAGGTCAGGCTGGACAAGTGAACAAATGGTGTGCAGCAAAGGTGGATAGAGGTGATATTGGGAAAAAGAGGCAAGGAGTAAATAAGGGCAAAGAATGGGGTGAAAGTTGGGTAGGGAACCGATGTCGATTCTACATGACCGATATCGGTTAAGGGACCGATACCGGTTCCTTAGGGCAAAATGAAACCGATATCGGTGAAAGGCAAAAAACCTATAAAAAGAAAAATACGGCTTGTCATTGTCACTTTTGTTATTTACAAACCAAATCGACTTGTCTGACGTGGAGAGTTGGGATTAGAGGCTTGATTGAGTGAGGTGGAGCTATTGTATTGGCGGAGAGAGTTAATAGTGGGCCCGATTAAGAGGAGGCAGCAGTTGATTGGCCGGGGACCCAGCAGATCAGGATTGGAGCCATGGCACAGGCAGGAGGAGCTGGAGGGGCTGGACCAGCTGGACCGCTACCCACCCATCCCACCATGACGACGGGTCGTCGTTCGGTAGATTCGAAACTCTTTAATTTGGTGATTTGGTGTATTATGCTAAACTGGGGGTTGGGTAGGAATTAACCTTTTTTAGGAAATAATGAGAAAATGGAAATGAATTTTGAAAAAGGGAGGAGGTAGATAGGCTAGATAGGCTAAGGTGGGTAGGTGGGTAAGTTTTTAGGGTATTTGGGGTGGTAGATGGGTAGAATAGGTAAAAAATGGGTTTTGGGGGCCCGCGGCGGGGGGGTTCGGCTCCGGGAGAAGACAGTGACGCTGTCGGTCACTAAGCGACCGGCATCAGTCGCACAATTTTAGGGAAGGGAGTGTTGTTGGTGACCGGCGTCGGTCATGTATCGGCCGGCGTCGGTGGCTTGTGTGTTTTGGTTTGTGGGTTTGTGGGTGGGTTGGTTGTTTTGGGTTTGTGTGGGGGTTGGGTTAGGAGTGGAGAAAGGTTTGGTGTAGGGTTGGGTTGGGTTTGAGAAGGGTTTGGTGTAGGGTTAGGTTTTGGGTTTTTGGGTGGGTTGGTTGTTTTGGGTTTTTGGGTTGGGTTGTGGGTGGGTTGGTTGTTTTGGGTTTTTAGGGTGGTAGGTTGCTAGAGGGGGGTGGTAGAGAGTTGGGGTATGGTCGTGGGGATAAAAAAGGGTGTTTAGATGATAAAGTAGATGTTGTAATAAAGAGTAGGTCTAAGGATGTGGGTTGGTTTTGCAGGCACGTTAGCAGTTGACGATGCGGGATAGGATGCCCCCGCTGTTGGTGCGGATGAGGCCACACGTATCGGCGGCTCATTGGGCCATCATGCGTGAGGTGGGACTCGGTGGAGTCCAGAGGTACAGAGCGATAGAGAGAGATGACAGCCTGATGGTCACCCTCATCGAGAGATGGGATCCGGCGACCAATGTGTTCCATCTCCCGACTGGGGAGATGACCGTCACATTGGAGGATGTGTATCGCATCCTTCGGTTACCTATCGAGGGCGAGGTAGTCTTCCAGGTAGATTCAGAGACTACCATGGACAGCATACTGCAGGTTTTTGGGGATGCAGCCGCGCTACTGACCTACCATAGTGCGAGTATCGGGTACGGTGACATGTACCGTGCGCATCGACACGAGACACGACTGGTTGTGTTGATGATGGTTGGGATCACCTGCTTTGCCCTCCCGGACTCAGAGGGAGGCCGCTTCCCACGAGCATTGATGGGGGTACTGCTTGAGATGGTGGAGGAGCACACCTGTTACGCCTGGGCACCAGTATATCTGGTGCAATTGTACAGGGAGCTATGGGGCTATCGCCGGAGGAGGTGATTTGGTATTTGCTCTACATTTTTGTTGCATTGTTGGGCATACGAGCACATCGTATGTATCAGGCCAGTAGGGTTACCCCAGCAGCCAGGGCCATAGGTCATATACCGATATGGCTTTCAGAGGTGGTTGGGGGTCGTGGGCCAGCCACGAGCAGTTGTTGCAGGTCGGGATGTGGCATACTATAGACATTTGCTAGAGGGCCTTATAGCAGTAGACATTGTATGGAGACCCTACAGAGGTCACCACCCTGGCAGAGGATCCCGCTTACAGTTGCGCCTAATCTAGTACACATTCTGGATAGCAGGACGGAGGCCAAGAGAGTACGAGCGGATACCCCTGGAGAGGGTACGCAGGCAGATGGGGCTGCGACAGGACGAGCCACCTCCCTTCCCTCAGTACAGGAGGGATGATGTAGAGGCCCCACTACCTGCACCACAGCCTTTGGATCCAGATTGGGTAGCGGAGAGGTCAGCAGGTGAGGGTGTAGATGATGCTGGGTGCACGGGAGCATACAGGGTGTGGTGGGCTGGGCAGAGAGCAGCCAGGATAGTACCGCCTGCACAGCCAGACTTGGCTGCAGTTATAGGAGAGAGAGATCAGCTTAGGGGTCAGGTGCAGCTCTTACAGGGGCAGCTAGCTGCTGCGCAGGCACAGATAGGGGTCTTACAGGGGTAGCTAGCCCAGGCTCAGGCACAGGCACAGGCAGCACCACCACTAGCACCACAGCCATAGGTGCAGGTACAGGCAGTAGCACAGGTACCAGCACCACCGCGGCCACAGGCACCACCAGTAGGACCAGCACAGGCTCAGGGGGCATTGGTTGTAGGTGCCAGGGGACCAGCCCCAGCTCCATCAGTGGCTTGAGAGCGCTATATGGAGGTTAGAGCAGAGGCCCGATATTATCGGGATATTCTTGATGGTACCGGAGTCGAGTATCAGGCTTATGCAGCGCATAGGGCAGAGACCTCTCACAGCCAAAGATCTTAGGGAGGTGCAGCCACAGCTGGCGTGTCCGTGATGGGCAGGAGGCGAGAGGCACCACAGGGACCTGCGGGGAGAGGTGCCGAGGGCGGTGGGGAGAGCTGAGAGATCCCAGACATGGTTGTTGTATTTTAGAGATGGGGCACCGGTCTGTGAACCGGGTGTATTGATAGAGGCCTACGTGCCTATGTAGTATTCATGTATTCATTCATTCATTTATTGTATACCGGCCTGCGAGCCGAGTCGAGATTTTTTGACAGTTATTGCGGCCTGCGTGCCGGCTTTGTTGTATGATGAGATCACAGAGGCCTCGATGTAGGGCACATTGTATTTTTGAAAACTTGTATATATATATATATATAGAGACGATGTTTTGATCCACATGCAGTGTTCAAAATGTGTTTAAATATTTGGTTAATGGCTGGTAATATATAGAATGTGTGATGAGTTTAATTGACATGTTGATAGATGGATGATGCTGATGTTTTTGTTTTTGATTTTTTTTTTTGTACGTATATATGAATGTCAGGTTATGTGATGAATTGGTGGTTTTGTGACATTGTGATATATGTAACTGATGAGTTGGATCCAAATGATGTATAGATTGATAGTTTCTTGATATCCGTAGTTGATGGTCTGTGTATTTGTTTAAAATAAATGATGTTAATGAAATTGTAATGCTATGTGTGGTGGATGAACAAATGTGGTAAATTGTGTTGTTGATGTAGGAAAAGAGGCGGGTGCGACAAAAATTTAGGTGAGAAATGAAGAAAAGAACGTTGTTGAGAAAAGATAGGTGTGTAACCGATATCGGTTAAGGAACCGATATCGGTAGCTGATAGACCGATATCGGTTAAGTAACCGATACCGGTTATTTAGGTATGAGCTTTTCTAAAAATAGAAAAGCTAGGGTGGCAACTTAAGTTTTAATTTTAGAGCCATGCAAGAGGTTAAATACGCGAACGCGACGCTTTTTGACGACTGAGACAGGTATTTGCATGAGAGATTTGAGTGATAAGGAGAAAAGAGACAAGGAAAGTGAATGTGATACGAGATTCAGAAGGCAGAAAGACAAAGTTGAAAAAGGGTGGTGATCATGGCAGAACGAGGAGAAGCATCCAGCAGGCAGGGACAAGAGGGAAGAAAAGGGCCACCTCAAGCTGCTGCAACCCAAGAGGTATCAGCTTGTTTGTGATTTAACTACTGCATGTTTTGGGAATGAGCTAGAGGAGAATAGGTAAGTAGATATGAGAAAGACAACATGATAGCCAGGGGTATAGATGAGGTGAGTGTTACGGGGTAGGCAATCAGGGGTTTCAGGTATGTTTGTATGTATAAAAAGGAATAAACGAGCAAATTATTGTCGTAGGTGGTTGTTTTTAGGGAAGGTGTATGTAATTGACAGTGACTGGTAGCGGTTAGGGAGAACCGGTATCGGTTACTCAACTGATATCGGTTATGTAAAACCGATACCGGTTATTGGAGGAATTTCCAGAATGTTTGAAAAACCCTGACGGATTGAATGGTTGTTTGTTGTTTTGGTGTATGCAGGCAGAGGCAGGGTTGAGGATGAATGATAGTGTGCTAGCGTTGTTGTCACGAATCTGAGCGGATGTAACACCAGCGGAATGGACATTGATAAATCGTTTGGGGTTAAGTGGAATCTGTTATTATTCATGAATCACACGTAACCATGGTATGTTACAGGCGTTGATTGAGAGATGGAATCCTGAGAAAAATACCTTCTATCTGCCAACAGGTGAAATGACAGACACATTGGAAGATGTGTTTCGTATTTTGAGACTCCCTATTACAGGAGAACCAGTATATCAGGCACTACCTAGCGCGGCACGGGGAGCGATAACAACAGTATTTGGTCCATACGCACGAGACTTAACACAGCGAGGTTTGTCATTCACATATGGGGTAATGTATGCAGCACACCCTGAGGAGACAAGGTTAGCAGTGATATTAATGATAGTGGTAGGGTATTATGCGTTACCGAGAGCGGAAGGGGGGAGATTTCTAAAGGCATTGATGTGTGTTATCTGGGAGATGGTAGAAAGGAACGTTACGTTTGCGTGGGCACCTGCATATTTGGCGGAGCTATACAGGGGTTTATGGTCTTGTAGGCGAAATCACAGGACGACGCTGGATTGTTCATACTTATTACACTGTTGGGCCTATGAGCACATTGTTTGTGTGCGACCAATAGGCCAATCCCTCCAGGCAGGAGAGACCGGAGTACAGAGGTTGGGATTCAGACGATGGGTCCAGACAGAACAAGAGGCCAGATCCCAAGCCGTGACGGGTGATATTGTGTATTACAGGCAAGTATGGGAGAGGGTGACGGTTGCGGACATCTGTTGGAGGCCTTACGGTAACTATATGGTAACAGAGAGCATAGCTGAGGAGTTAAGGGGTGTAGAGCGAATGAGGTGGATCGTGGGGCATAGGCCAGGGGAATATGAGAGGATTCCTATAGATCGTGTGCGGTGACAATTTGGATTTGTGCAGGATATACCCCTGGCTTATAGACCATATATGAGGATCGACGCCGAGGCAGCATTCTCACCTCCCCGGCCAACACCTCCAGAAGGGCCTGAAGAGGTAGCAGCCGATCGCAGGGTAATGGATGCAGGAACGACAGAGGCCTATAGATTATGGTGGGTAGCAGAACTGCGAGGTGTATGTGAGCGCCCTGACATAGCTGTGATTACAGCAGAGAGGGATCGTCTGCAACGTTTAGTTCAGCAGCTCCAAACGCAGGTGAATGAGACAAGAGGATTGTTAGCAGTTACGGAGTCACAGGCGGGGAGACTAGAGGCTGGAGTTCTCCATGCGAGAGGGCGTATTCATATGTTACAGGAGAGATTGGCAGATCAGTGGGTGGTACCAATAGCCGTGGTACCTTTGAGGACAGAGAGGCCCGGTGAGAGGGGTTGACGATCACAATCATCACCTAGTTCGGGATGAGGCGTGAGGGTCTGAGTAAATGTTAGCAAGGTATAAGAATAAATAAGGATGCCGACCTGCGTGTCGATGATAGAGAAGATGTATTTGTTTAACATATAAATAAAGCTGAATATGTATGTTGATTTGAGTTACGATAAAAATAAGAATGTTTGTGTTTTGATTTTCGGTGTTTTGAAAAAGGATAAAGAGGAATGTGATTAAATAGAAATACACAGAAATATTTATTAGACCACACATGATAGATTATGGTAGGGGATGGTCGAGCTAACCTTGGGAGACCCCATGTCTCCGAAGTGCTGCCTACATAGCCCATTGCACAAAGCAAGGAGGGGCCTAAGACCGATGTAGTTCTCCCTTAGGATCAGGGAGAGGTGAATTCAGGCAATTTGGTACGGTTTAGGCAATTGGTTGGTTGGTAAAAAATATTAAGATTGGTAAAGGTAAGGTTGATGGTGTTGGTAATGAATTGGTGATGTTGTAAAAGGTACAAGGGAAGCGAAAGTTAGCCTACCCAAGTAGAAGGGAACCATGTCCTGATTAAGGTCAACACACAATCCTAGATGCGAGGCAAAGCAGAAAGAGTGCTCCGTAGGTGAAAAGAGCTAAAAAAACCACACAACGTAGAACGAGCTTGGAGCCCTAGGTACCGTGCATAGACGAGAAGTCAATAGGTGAAAAGAGTTGTGTGATCACAATATATCAAGCGTACATTACGTCCCTTGAGTTGAAACAAATGGTGAGGTGAGGTGGATGGTATAGCTGAGGTACGGAGAACTTATTACAAAGTGAGTGTTCTGACGAAAGAGAAACTACCCTAAATAGACAAGTCCATGACTCAAAATTCCTTTTGAATGAGGCTTTTATTTTATTGAATGTAGACTGATTGATGCGGGAAGTCTACAAGGGATATTGATTGTTTTATTCTTGAGGTCTTCACGAAGCTGATCAATGCGAGAAGCTTCTGATAGAGGCTGACTGTGTATAGCTGTCCTTCGAGGGAGCAGTCTATTTATAGTAGCAGACATGATTTTAGTGCATAGCTGTCCTTCGGGGGAGCAGTCTATATAGAATAGCAGCAATAATTTGGCATATAGCTGTCCTTCAAGGGAACAGTCTATATATAATTTAGATAGCTAGATGTTCTTTTGGCGTGAAGCATCTAGTTTGGTAGGAAGTTTGACTCAAGAAAATCCCATAAGAATACGGCTTATTTTAATATGTTGAAGTCATGGACTAGACTAAAAAGGGGAAGGCATCGTTAAGGGGAGGTGAGAGGTGAGCTTGATTTTATTTCGAGATGTAGGAAACAAGTGCATGTGGTGGTATGGGAGCTCAAGGGACAAGCAGTAGGCGGATAAGAAGTGATATAACACTAATTTCAACAATAGAATGGTCGAAGATGCAAGGCATTAAGGGGCTCAGGCTCAGGTTTACCATTAAGCGAAGCTAAACGATAAGTACTAGATCCATAGGTGTGAGTGATTATATAAGGCCCAATCCAATTGGGAGCAAATTTTCCACGTTTGCTCTTTTCTAGTTTGGTTACATGTTGATTCTCTTTGAGGACAAGATCACCAACCTTAAAGGTACGCTCATGAAGTCACTTATCATAAGCACATTTAATGTGTTTTTGATAGATTTGAAGGTGATCAAGAGCTGTAAGACGGCGTTTGTCAAGAAGCTCCAATTGGGCTAACCGCTCTTGATGGAAATCATCGTTGGTGAGAATATCCTGAAGAGATATTCTAAGGGAGGGTATTTGTATTTTGAGAGGTAAAACAGCCTCAGTACCGTATACCAAAGAAAAAGGTGTGGCATTAGTAGAGGTACGAATACTAGTACGATAAGCCCAAAGGGCAAAGGGAATGTGATCGTGCCAATTTTTGCCGGAGTCATTGACAACTTTCATGAGGATTTTGGTTAGGGTTTTATTAGAAGATTCAGCCTGACCATTAGCCTGTGGATAGTAAGGTGATGAGAAAATAAGTTTGATACCAAAGTTGTCACAAAGGTCTTGTAACAACTTGTTTTTAAAAGATTTACCATTATCTGTTATTAGGCGATGAGGAATACCAAAACGACAGATAATGTGATGGTTAATGAATTCGACAATTTTTTCTTTTTTGATTGAAATGAGTGGAATAGCCTCCACCCATTTTGTGTAATATTCAGTCGCTGTGATTATCCAACGGTGACGTTGTGAAGAGGTCGGATGAATCTCACCAATAAGGTCTAAACCCCATTGTGAGAAGGGCCAAAGATCTCGAGCGACCTGGAGTGGGTGGCTAGGAGTATGTTGAAGGTTGGCATGTTGCTGACACATAACACAACGCTTAACATATTCATAGTAGTCGTTATTGAGAGTAGGCCAATAATAACCAAGGCGAAGGATTCGTTTGGCCACGGCAAGGCTGCTGAAATGTCCACCACAAATACCGTCATGGACCTGTTGGATGGTATGAGTGGCCTCCGCGCCAGTTAGACAGCGAAGGAGGATGCCATCAAAGCCACGTTTATAGAGGAGTCCCCCCATGACAACATAATGCGAAACACTTTTAAGAAAAGCACGTTTGCCGTTACTAGTAAGGTCAGGTGGGAGGACAGAGATTGTAAGGTAGTCGTGAAATTGGTGTTACCAGGTATCCTGCGAACTAGTAGACACAGTATTTATCATGCAAACTACCGGGGTTGAATAGGATGGTGCAAAAAGTTGCATGACCACAACGAATAATTCAGAGTCAGTTGGTGCGGCGGGAATTTGCAAGGCTAGGCAAGCCATAGTGTCCGCAAATTTGTTAGTGGAGCGTGGAATGGTTTGTATAGAATAGTGAGTAAATAAGGCTAGAAGTGAATCCACGTAGTGTTTGTATTTTTGAAGTTCCTCGTTTTTGCATTGGTAGATGCCCATAACTTGATTGACTACCAATTGAGAGTCGCCAAAAATGGTGATAGATTTGATGCCTAAGTGTAACACAACTTGGAGACCCAGAACAAGGGCCTCGTATTCCGCTGTATTATTAGTGCAAGGGAAATCGAGTCGGAATGAAAGAGGCATAGGCTCAGTGTCGAGAGGAATAAGAACAATGCCAACTCCTCCACCATGATGGCATTTGGATCCATTGAAGAAGAGGGTCATTGGATACGACTCCTCTGTGAGGGAAAGAGTAGCGATGAGTTCGTCGGGAAATGTAAAATTGGTAAATTGTTCCCCAGGTAAAGGGGCCTCCGCAAGTTGGTCTACAAGAGTTTGTCCTTTGATTGACTTCTATTGTATGAATTCAAGGTCAAGGTCAGCGAGGAGCATAAGCCATCGAGCGATACGTTGGTTTAGATGCGGTTTGGCGTACATATAATGAATGGGGTCTGTGTTGGTGATGACAAAAGTTTTGTGATTCAGGAGGTAATGTTGGAGTTTGGTGGCGAAAAATGATAGGGCAAAGCACAATTTTTCTACATGTGTATACCTAGTCTCATAATCCACGAGGGTATGACTTATATAATAAATGGCCTGTTCTCATCGTGCCGAATCCCGATGTGCGAGCATAGCACCTATAGCATGGTCAGTGGCAGAAAGATAAAGGTAGAAAGGGCGGTCGTCCTGGGGTGGGATAAGCACGGGTGGCTGCAAGAGATAGGATTTGAGAGCTTCGAAGGCTTGGTGACACTCCTCACTCCATTGAAAGGCAATTTCCTTTTTAAGAAGGTGATGAAAAGGTTGACACTGATCCGAGAGTTGGGAGATGAAACGTCGGATAGATTGGAGCTTACCTTGTAAACTACGCAATTGTTTGAGATTTTTGGGTGGGGGCATTTCTAGGATAGCTTTGACTTTAGATGGATCGACCTCAATGCCACGCAAAGAGACGATAAAGCCAAGAAGTTTTCCCGAAAGAACACCAAAGACACATTTCTTTGGTTGAAGGCGGACAGAATATTGTAACAGGCGATCAAAAATAATGGTTAAAACATCGAGATGTTCACTACGATGTTTAGACTTGCCGAGAAGATCGTCGACATAATCTTCAAGGATAGTGTGCATAATGTCATGAAAAATGTAGGTCATAGCCCGCTGTTAGGTAGCACCAGCATTCTTAAGGCCAAATGACATGACACGATAACAGAAGGTTCCCCAAGGAGTTATGAAGGTAGTTTTGTGTTGATCGGCAGGGGCAACCAAAATTTGGTTGTATCCTGAAAAGCCATCCATGAGAGAGATCATGTCATGACCTGCAGTTAGATCAACAAGTTGGTCAATGCTAGGTAAGGGGAAGTCATCCTTAGGGCAAGCGAGGTTAAGATCCCGGAAATCTGTGCATATCCGAAGTCTACCTGTCGCTTTAGTGACAGGTACAATGTTAGAAATCCATTGAGGATACTCAATAGGCAAGATGAAGGAAACAGAAAGGAGTCGTTGGAGCTCCTCTTTGACTAAGAGAGCAATGCGTGGATGCATTTTTCTCAATTTCTGTTTGACTGGTTTGGAATCGGGGTTTAGGGTGATGTTATGGACGGCAATGGTAGGATCAATTCCTGGCATGTTAGCGTAAGACCATGCGAAAGCTTGGTTGCAAGCACGAAGAAAGGTAGTAAAGGTGGCTTGTTCTGATGTGTTAAGGGATTGTCCAATCTTCACAATGTGAGGATCCTCCTCCGTGTGGATGTTGATTTCTATGGTAGATTCGTTCAGCATGGTTTGGGTTTCAGATGGTAAGGCTCGTTGAATATAAGAATCATCCGCGCCAAGGTAAGTGAGGATGGAGTCGTCATCCTGGCATTCAACAACATTAATCAAAGGTGAATCCTCTTCGATCATGTCTAGATACAGAAGGGGAAGAGAAGATGGGTCCTCATTATCACATTGATAAGTGAGAGGACCTATGAAGATAGTATTTATGAAAAAAAAAAAAAAAAAAGTTAGGAGGGATGGATTCAGGGTCTATAGATTCTATGGGTGATGATGGCAAAGTGGGTGATGATGGTTTGGTAGGGGCGACGTCTTCTTCTTCCAGGATACAGCTGACAGGAGGTGTCTCCTGTGTAGGTGTTTTGGGAAAACTGAGACCACTACGATCATTATGTTTACGGGTAGTCACGGGAATGAGTGTATGTCGGCCTTGTTCGTAAAGGCCAAAACCAAAGCCTTTCCACACACAACGAGTCAAGAAGGTGAGGGCGAAACGACGATTTGTCAAGTATTGAAAATCGGATTGGAAGGGAACCACACCAAGAGGAGGTTCAGGGGTAATGGAGGATGCGTCAACGCCCCCATATGTTAGGTTAGTGCGGCAATGGGGTGGTCCGTAAGAGATTACCTCCCCCACGCGATGGTCGTAGGTGGGATGTGCATGTAATTATCCGTACTCCTGCGGGGTAGAGAAAGAACTAACGTTATATAGGCGGTACTCCCCCAGCGTAAGGTGCTGAAAAACATCTACTAAGGGGTCGGAGGTTGGAATGTTAGCTGCAAGAAGGGAAGTGGTATTTGCGATGGTGGTTTCATCAGTTGAAGGCGTAGGTGCGGTTGAGGTGGATGGTTGAGGTACATTTGAAGAGGATGATTGGGTTGAATGTATGGGTGTCTTGATTGGTATAAGCACATCGTTAGGGCGGTATAACATATTGCAGGTTTTAAAGGGGGGAGGGTCAGCTTTTACGGTGTAAGACTTCCCCTCGTACTCAAATTTTATGCATCTATGTAATGTTGAGGGAACACATCCCATGGCTCGGATCCAAGGATGACCCAGCAATATATTATATTGGAACTCTCCCTCCAAGACATAGAAGAGTTCAGGTAAAGTACATGGTCCTACCCGAATGTTGAGGATCACGGTGCCTAAGGTAGAAGTAATAGCGTCATTGAATGACCGCAGCATGATGGGGTTGGCACACATGTAACTAGAAGGGATATTCATTTGTTGGAAGGCTTTTGAAGAGATGATGTTTAGTCTAGCGCC
The DNA here is from genome assembly GCA_019776745.2 of Taxus chinensis. Taxonomy (NCBI): domain Eukaryota; kingdom Viridiplantae; phylum Streptophyta; class Pinopsida; order Cupressales; family Taxaceae; genus Taxus; species Taxus chinensis. The sequence goes on from CM034146.1 coordinate 896,945,550, forward strand.
CCCGTCAATCATAACCCGATGTACTCGAATGTCCCAGACGTAAGCTGAAAATGAAAAGGGCAGGGTCAAGGATCTTCTGTACCAAAGTCAACAATTTCGTCTTCAGAGAAACTGACTGCAGCAGCTTGTGGTATAGAGACAGAAGTGATTGGAGTAGTGGGCTGTTTAGTGAGAGAGGCAACGTGATTGGGTGTTAGAATGGAGGTGACAAGCAGGGTTTCATTAGGTAAAACCTCTATCGCTTGAAGGATCTCAACGAGAGCTTATCGATGAGATTCAGAAGTCTGAATGAGATCATACAGTGTCATTTTTACGGGTGATTGGTGAAGCTGTTTAATCATATTTCGGTGGGCAATGCCATTAGAGAAGGGATAGGCGGGTCTGCGAATGACCACTTTAGGTGGTGGTGCAATCAGGATGTTTGACGGAGAAAGAGATGCCGCAAGTGTGTTTTCTTTTGCTTTCCCATTGTTTTTCTACGCTCGAGTAGCAACACTAATCATATGAATCTCGTAGACCTGGAGATGAAGGAAGATGATTGGGATAAATCATGGTCTTCAAGAGGTGGGGTTGTAATAATGACAGATCTTGGTGAGGCGGGGACAGATGGTATAGGAGAGGGAATGGAAACTAAAGGTCTCTCCCTTCGTAAGTTGTCTTTCTTAACCTTTCTATCTGGGAGAGGTGATTGACGAAGGATGGTTTTAAGAGCTTTGCATCCCTCCACATCATGTCCTGGTGTGCGGTGATAAGCACAGATTTTAGACTCATCGTAACCTATGGGTTGGGGTTTAGACGGGTCATAAGGTCTAAGTGGAGGTAGGGAAATGGTCGCATTCTCCACCAACATAGCAAGGATTTTAGCGTAAGATCCTTTGAGTGGGTCAAAATCGGAAGAGGATGAGGGTATTGGTTGTGCGGGTTTTGGTAATGTTTGGGCGTGGTTGGTTCACATGGGTGGTGGTTTAGCTGAGGGGTGTTGATACGTGGTTTTCACTAAACGTGATTTCTTTGGCGCAGAAGCTATGTTGGATGATGAAGCCGCAGATGATGTGGTATCAGAAAACAACCACGGGGAGATAGGAGTGACCGAAAACAAATCTTTTGATGCTGGAATTTGTTTAGGGTTGATAGGTGGATAGGATACGCGGAGTGACGGTGTTGCTATACCATGGAATTTCTATATAGGTGCGGAAGGCGTAGGTTGTTTTGAAGGAAACGTGGGAGGTATGATATATTGATGTAAGGTAGAGGGATGGGGTCCCAATATGGAAGGTAGGTATGACGATGATGGTTTTGATTGTGATAGGGGCATGCATTGAGTTTGTCTCCTAGGTGGCGGGACGGATTTATTTTTGGATAGATCGAGTCGCTTAGGCGGGTGCGTTAGACTGGGCATTGGTGAGGTTCTAAGTATAGGGGAAGATCTGGTTAAGTTGATAGAAGTGGACGGAGAATTTGGTAGAGGTGAGGGGGGTGAAGGTGAGAACAGGGGCATTTTAAGCTTCTGTAAACACTTCAGGTATATGGTGGAGACATCAGGATCAGTCATTTGTATTTGAGTAGAAAAAGGGGTACTCAAACGTTCCCATAGGGCCTGTCTATCTTCTATGGAATGACAATCTCTAGGTGTGATTTGTAATTTTTGTACGGAAGAAAGGTGGGTTGTAATTCCAATCCACTGCGGGTGTGATACAAGGGGTAGATGAGGCGCTGTATCAATAGATGTTAAGAGGTCAACAGGTCGCTGAAAATATTTAGGCGATGAAGAACTAATAGGTAAGAGGGCGTGTTTGAGGGGGTCCGTTATGGTTAAAGAAGTTAGTGATGTCGGTGTAAGAAGTTTCTCGTCTAAAGGTGACAAAAGGAGTGGCGAGATCTCCTCTTGTGCAGCGAGAGTGATAGAAGGGGATGTTTGGGAAATAGATAAATTAGATAACATCCACTCACAGTCTTGTAGGGATGTGGTGTAAGAAGACTCGTCGATGAGAAGAGAAATCCAGGCAGTTAACTCTTCTATGGGTAGAGGAATGATTTCACTTTGGCTTGATGGTGGTGAAGGAGGTTCAGACTCCTGTGTTGGTGGAGAGGCTTGATTCAAAATTTTTTCAATAGAGGCTTTTGGCTGAGAATCGAAGACTGCATGGATCTCATGAACACTCTCCTCGGCTAAGATATCTTGGTTTATGTTACTATTGGACGAGTGATTCGAGAATGGCTTGTTGAAAATTTTTAGATTTCAGTTAGCAGGGGCGTTAGGATTATCGAGGGTTATATCCCCTGCGTCAACCATTTCCTGCACTATGTTTTTTAACATCTTGTAGTTTTCATGACTATGTCCTTTTACGCGGTGAAAGTTACAAAAGTCATTTTCTTTGTACCAGGAAGGTATTGTGCGGGTGGAGTCAAACCCAGAGTGAGGTTTAACAGGGGGCAAGGTGATAGCCCCAGCTTTGAGCAATTTCTCCAGGATGACGCCATAAGTTTCTCCCAAGGGAGTGTAATTGGTGGGCTCGGCTTTGTATTTATAAGTGGTTTTCGGCGGAGTATTGGACGGTGTTTGAGATTTGACCATTATCACGTGGACAACTCCTTTTGATTTAGAAGAAGTGGACGCATGAGGAGTGGCGGTATTTGGCTTGTTGGTAGAATTAGGAGTTTAGAAATTGGGGTTTTTGTTACGCAACCGCAATTTATCCTCTTCTAAGGCTCGAATTTCTAATTTCCGAGCCATGGTAAAGGCCTCGTCTAATGTACAGAAAGTTTGAATTTGAAGAGTGGGAGAGATGTGCTTAGCGCAGGCCCGTGTAAATAGTTTGATAAGTTCGGTTTGAGGTAAGGCATACGTAAGTTGGTTGATAAGACCCCGCCATCATCCAACGAAATATGCGATAAATTCGTCTTCAAATTTTCAGATGGCATAGAGGTCGGTAATAGATACTTTCTTGGCAATGTTAATGGAGAAATGATCCAAGAAAGACTGGGCTAGCTGGTTAAAAGAAAAGATTGAGTGTTGGGTTAAAGCATTGTACCATTCCAAGGAAGGTCCTGATAAGGACATAAGAAAGGTGCGGAGTAACAAGGAATCATCATGGGCGATCAAATAACAAGCATGTCTAAATGATCGCAAGTGTTGTTGAGGATCCTCTTTACTATTAAAATGAGTAAATTTTGGCAACTCCCATTGAGGAGGATATGAATGAAGGGGGACAGAAGGGTGAATGGGCTCCCGATAAACTTGCTCGTATGTCAAGGCGCTACGACTTCCTGAAACAGAAGCCTCCAGGTTTTGCATTTTGTCCATCATTTGTTTGATGAAATCTGTGGTTGGATGAGATGATGGTGCGGTTGTGGTAAACGGAGGCAAGTTAGACCAAGGGCTTCCGCTGGACAATGGTGGGGCTAAGTGTTGATAAGGTATGGAGGATGAGTATGTTGGAGCAACAGAATAGGGATGTCCCATATAAGGTGTTGAGGTTACTGGATACGTGTATGGGAATGAAAAGGTAGGCGGAGCTTGAGAAGGAAAGCTCGTGTGAATAGGTGGCAGAGAGTAAGTCATGAATGGAGTGGTCTGAAAGAGAGATGAGGTAGGGGCAGTTGGTGGTAACGATACGTGGGGTCCAAGATTAACCAAAGGAAAGCTAATCAGGGTCGTATGAACCTCTGAAGCCATCGGATTGGGAGACGGGGCTAGAGATGCAGGAAGTAAGGCAGTGTTATTAGGAGGAGTGGGAGCTAAATGAACGGCTATACTAATAGGCATGCCAACAAGGAGCTGACCATCAGGCATACGGTCAGGGGCATGAGACAAATAGTATTGTACAGCGCTTGGATTAGCATCCAGAAATTTGGCAAAGTCCTTGTCTCCTACAGGAATTTGGAGGATCTCATTGGTGTCCGTAGGGTTCCCTATAGAATGTGAAGGGGGTGATTCAGGAAAAGACACAGAGCAGGCATGTGAAACCATGGCGGTGGCTTGCTTCCGAGTGATGATAACCATGGACAAGAACACACAGGAAAGTTTCAATCTATCAAGAACAAAAACAACCTCAGAATGATGAATTTGGCAAGTTGCTGGTTTGTCAGGTGCTGATGAAGACAATAACCGATATCGGTTTACTAACCGGTGTTGGTCACAGAGAAAACGACGTCGGTCCCTTAACCGATGCCGGTGTCAGAAGTCTAGGATAAGAAGATATAAAAGGCTGCTAATTTGATTTTTAGCAACGTTGAGTATATGTATCAACTTATTGATCACAGAAGACAGAGTATGACAGAGAAAATAGAATTCGAAAACAAGCAAGATGCACACGTAAATCCAGAGACTAATCCTAGGGTTAATTTTAGTTATCGTGGGCTTATGCCTTTAGACGTAAGATGATGTCAGAATCCTAAACAACAAGACCTAGGGGAAATGTCAAGTTTGTTTTGGATTATAAGGTTACCTCAATCGGGTGGAGGAATACCGTAGAAAAGGGGGGATGTTTGAGCTGTTGTGTTAATGGTGAAGTGATTCGGTATGTGTTGTGCAGTGAAACTAGGGTTAATTTCCTGTCAATACCATGGATATCACCCCCCACGTGTACGACCTATTACTTAATCTATGTTCACTAGAATTGAAGAACAACAAGCAGGAATGCAATGCATGTATTTTAAACCCAAATCGAAAATTATGTTCGATGAAGCAAGAGAGATGACTTTCACTAATGCAAAACTAGGAAAGCAAGACAAATACTTTACGAAAATATACAACAAAAGAAGCAACAGCAAATATGCTTCCTAAAATGAAAATAAGCAAGAGAAAAAAACCCAAAATGGGTCCCACCGAGCGTGCCAAAATGTTTCACTCGGAAATTGTTTCGTTCCTTTTAGAAACAGATAAGGTTAGGGGTTAGGAGGAATACCTGTTGAATGTCGAGATGGTGTGCGCGTACCGTAGAGAAAGATCAAGTTGACTGCGGAGAACTCCTTTTTGTCTTGGAAGGACTACCTGCAAATAAGAACACAAGACCATAAGATTTTGATTAAACAATAAATGAGGAAACTGCCTTGGGCCCAAGAAATATGAAACTTCCTTTCGAAGGTGGTCAGTTCCCTTGCTAATATGAATTAACACAAAAAACTGTAAAGTATCAATTAAATTGTTTCATTGAACTGGGTGGGGGAAAGGATGGTTTTCCTAGTTTTGATCAGAGGAACCGATGGCGGTTACTAATAGCCGATGCCGGTTAGGCATAGCTGATGCCGGTTACTGGATAACCGATACCGGTGGGTTCTAGGATCTTCTTAGTAGCTATGGTGTTTTGTAAGGCTAGTTTGTGCATGATATTAGGAAATGGGATGATTAGAAGCAAAAGAATAACAGTTAGATGTAATGACACATTGGGTAGTAGATTCAGAGACGGATTTAGGAGGACTGTGATTCAAAGAGCATAAGAAATGTTATAACAGAGGACATGTAAGATATGACTTACTGGTTTTGACGAAGATGCAAGTTGATTTCCTCTACTGCAAGCACTTCTGGTTTCTTTACTCATCTCTGCTTGATTAAATGAAGATCAGGACTCTGTTCCTCACTCGCAATGCTCTCTGTTGCTCTAGAAATCCTTTGACCGATCTCCTAAAATGAAATTCTCCCGATCCTTTTTTTTTTTTTTGGTTTAGGGAGGCCATTTACAGGGAACCGATGGCAGTTGCGTAACCGATGGCGGTCGAGTAGGAACCGGCATCGGTAAGGAAAAAGTAGGCTATTTTTAGTAAAATAGCCCACCTTCCCTGCTTTTCTCCCAAGAGATCAGCTGCGGGCTTGGTCAAGTGACTAGAAGGTCGGTTTTGGGCGCGAGAAAGGAGGTCATTAGTTATGGGTCTAGAGTGTAGACCAAGTTTTAGGTCCTAATTAGGTTAGTTTAGGATTAGGGCTAGGTCATGATGAGGTGGCAAAAGTGAGGTGGCGGGTAAGGTGATGTGGATTTATCAATTACAAGGTAATTAATAAATAATTGTGTAAAGTTTAGGTAATGAGGTTAGGTTGCAAAATGGGATGCGGGTCACAAGGGGTCGTAAGACACGAATTTGGTGTCTACACTTATGCATGTAACTTTTCCATCACCATTGTGCTTTGAAATCACACTCGTAATACCTTTTTAGGGTCATCCACATCATCTTGTGTGGGGATCGAGGTGTCCATCTCTTCCTTTATACCTTCACCTTTTTTATTTTCTTCTTTCGAGTAGAGGTACTTGTGCCTATATTTAGTCCTGAGATTTTCTCTTCCTTGATGAAAAAAGTGTCATCAGTTTCCTTCTCACCATGTGCTTCCTCCTACATAGGCATGTTGTCTTTCAATGGACTATTACTCCCCTCTTCTTCTTATACAAGTGATTTATGCTTATTTTCAGACTTTTCCCTCTCCAAGTGTTCTATAAATTATTGTTCCAATTCTTCACACAAGACGGGCCATCACTTCTCCAAATCTTATACTTCACTTATCTTTGTACTAGAGATAACCATGAATTTTGGGTGCTTAACTTGTTACTAATTTATGCTCCCCTATTTTGATGTCCCTGAACCACCATTGTTTTGCCTAGTGTAATATATCTTCTTCCATGTGTGGTATAGCTTCCCTTCATCTTCATCTCATTCTTCTTCCACCATGTCCTCCTCACACACCCTCTTCACCAGTAGTACTAGTGTTCTTCCAGGCTGTGGAAATGTGAAATTTGTAACATCCACCTCAATCTCTCTTTGAGTTTTAGGCCTCAAATATAAAAATACTCTGCAAATCAAGCCTTTAATGGTGACATTGATATAGGGATGGAATTCCAACGTATCAGGCTCAAGTACCTCTAAGTATGTAGGCCTAAAATCATACCTATATGTTGCATGAAAAGTTTGCAAGTTTGAGTCGACCTTTTCTACATCAAATGTCAACTTCTGTGCATCCTTTTTTCTATTTACTAAATACTTTAGGTGTTGTGTAGTGAAAGCATAATAAAACTTAAACCAGGGGCCCATCTCCCCATTTACTATTCTAAAGTGTGCAAGGTTGTAATGTTGCATTACTAAAATTTTTATCTATTCCCCAACTACATTGGGAAGTTCACACAGAATACGCCATTCATTCTAAAATGCCCCTCTCAATCTGTCATACCACTTTTCCATTTGTGCCTTGTAAGTCTTCCATCATAACTATACCATGCGAATTACACTGTAGGAGATTTATGCACAGGTGGTTAAACCCACATGTTATCCTTCAGTCCATTCGTCACTCCAATATCACAAAACACTATGAGTAGGAGGATAGATCCTTGTTTTCATGAAAATGTGCAATAGGAAAAATCTTAATTTTCAAGCATGAGAACAGACCCTAGTGTCAAAGCTTTTGGTTGTAGGCCTTTCTAGACACTTTCCCAAATCACCCTAACTCTTGTATTCGTCCTATTTCCCCCTCTTTGAGAAGTTAAAGGTGTCATGTCAGTGTTCACATGGGTTATTTAGGGGTATATAATCATTTCAAATGCTTTTAGAGAAGGATCCATCAAGACATGCTTTTTGGAAAGCTTTAGGAAAGGTTATTCCCTAGTCTTCTTGAAGCTGGTACATGCCCCCAAGAGCATAATAGAAGGCCTAAACTCATCGAGGAGGCATGCCATCAAGAAAATAAAAAATTTCAATAATTTTTGGAAGGTTTTGAGATGTTTCACAAGTTTTGGAGCAGCTCCAGCAAAAGTGGGTCTTAGAGGCCTAGGCAGTGCAAAATGCTAAAAAGCTCCTGAGCTTCAGGAAGCAATTATGGGAGTTCCATAAGGAGTTAAGAGTCAAAAAATATATCATAGGAAATTTAATTCGGGCCCCTAAAATATTTTGGAATAATATTTTTCACAAAACCTAGGCACATCCTATCTACAACCAGTTTTTATAAGACACATCCTTTGAGCTAGAAAAAAATCCTATTTTTAGGGGATTTTAGGTAGAATTAGAGGATATGACTAACACAATTGGATGCAAAAGGTCATTTTCAAGTGTAATAATATAAAATTTCATCAAAAAACTTCTCTTTGAACTCAAGTTATGGTCCTGATAAGTCGATCTCCAAAGCACAAGCTTGAACAGTTAATCATTTTTTTGGTTGGAAATCCAATCAATGAGAGAGTGACACACTTTTTTGCACCAAATTCACCAAAGGTTTTGTGAAATAGGTGAAATAAAATGCACCTATACCCCATTTTGGCCCATGGATCCTCCACATGACCACAACTCAACTCTTTTCGCAAGATTAAGCCCCTGGGTTCCATTTCCAAGCCCTCACTCTGTGCAATCATGCTCCACCAATTTTCAAGCCAGGTTGAGGGTGAACATTTGTGTCCCATGTTCACCAAATATTTGGGATGCTTGGGACAAAAAACTCCCCAGCCCTCCCATTTAAGATCTTAGTCACCCATGTGCCCCCAGAAGCTGCTTTAAAGTGCTTTTTCAAGCCCCTCTCTCATCCTTAACAGAAAATCGCATTGCGACACATGGCCCAATCAGGATGGGGCACATTTTTTACACCAATAACTTGGTGCAATTGGTGCACAATTTTTTTTCACATTCTAAAACTCAAAAATATGTAAATTTTTCTAATTGTCAGGTTGTCACTAGCTGCTTCCATTTTTCTTACACGCACTCACATGTTTTTCTCCAACTGTCAGGATTTCTTCCTTCCTCCATTGTTTCTGCTTATATAAAATTACTAGAATATCCTCCATCATTATTCATCATCCCATGATTCTGTAATGAAATAAATCCACCCTTCTGAGAAAAATTCATGATCAAGAGCTAACATAAACCCCAGGGAACAAAAATGAGGAAACAATCGTATCTCTCAAACCGTGCATCGGACCTCCATGAAATTTTGAGAAAATATTCCTCTTCCAAATGGCTTGAAGTTTACAAAAATAAAAAGGAATACTTGTTTTTTAATGTCATCCATTTGAAAAAAAATTCCCTAAGTTGATTCTTCTTCATTTTCCGTCAATCTGGGAAGCAATTTGACTTGAAAATCTGAAGTGAGACTGAAGAGAAAAAAACCCAGAAGGAATCTAAATTTTTTTCATCAATCCAACACTTTGAAGTTTATAAAAATAGAAATTGTTTCTACTTCACACTTTCAACTTTTAGTAAGTTTCCAACAACTACAAACTCCCTCTAGAAGAAAGAACAGTGAAAACTACACAAGTAGAAAACTGGCGCACGTTGGTCAAAAAGTCAAAAAACAAAAAAAAACAAAAACCAACTTTCCAAAAATGGAAATAAATTCAAATTGATCACAAGAAATTCATGAAAAACCTAGAACATGAAGGAAACACCTTAGTGCAAGAAATAAGGTGAAAAATTGATACTGCCTAAAATAATAGCTCCTAGGACCAACTTTCTAAAAATAGTAGTTTTCAGCTCTAGCTACAAAAAGTTACTACCATCTGCGTAGTAACTTATGTCACTAATTTTTTCATCGTCTTGGTATTTCAAGATTATTTCAAGGATTAAATAGAGCATTGGTAACTTCATATTTGTATTGGAAGCATCATCCTTAATTCAAGTGTGCTCATAAGTAATGCAAGGCATAGCAAGGCGCAACAGAAGAATTCATCTTCATCACTCAGAGAGTTGGGTGATTTAAAATGAGTTTTTCAAAGAGTTCAATTAATTGTAGTGTCTCATCAATTAGGTATCAAGGAGGATCATTTTGAGCAGTGCTCATGTCTATCTCGAGCTCACATTGAGAAGTCCTAAAAAAATGTTTCTCAATACTCATTTCGCGACCTCAGATGTTCGAGAATCATGCAAGGGAAGAGGCCATGATCATCGTATTCAACTTCTTCAAGGAAGGTCTTCATAAATCCTCAAAATCATTTCTTATTTCCCCTCTTTCTTATACCCCCTTTCTAATCCTTTGTCAAATGTAATCATTGTGTTTCATCTCATTCACTTAAGTGACTTCATAAAGTAACATTATAAAAGTCCCTTTAATTTATAAAAGGGAACTTATTTCTCACTTCCTGGGAAGGTGAAAGGTCATCAGTGGAATGAGAAAACAAAGAGTCATGTGGGGGGTAAGCGAAGAGTCAATCCAAATTGTTATAAATTGGAAGGCTTCTCCATCCCAAGGGATTCCGTATTTTGAAGAACTATTAATCTTTAGCAATTGTGGATTGTGATCTCTTATTGAAGTTTGTGTCACCAATACACATGAAATAAAATATAAAATTTCTTCCAATTATTGTTTTCCCTTGCTTTGTAGATCATGTGTAAAATTCAATCAAGGAATAGAGTTTCTTCTTTCCAAGATGTACGAATGTGTGTAGCTTTGTATGCATGGTTTCCTCTCATCGTTGACACAATAAGAATAGTTGGTACAAGAATCTTTTTTTCTTCCACTTCTCTCATTTATGAACTTTTCAAGAATAGTGATGCAAGATATTTGAATCTTTAGTAGATGAATATGAAGACTTTGTGTTTTAATTCATCAATCCCGCTAGCTTCCTTGTTGTTTTCTTCTATATTGAATGTGAAACTATTACGGTTAACAGGTGTGATCTCTACAATCTACTCACGAAATTAATCTTACTTTCTCGATTTCTCTCCTTCCCCCTCATCGTTGTGATTTTCCTCCCGTGTACCCTATATAAACACTTTTCCATAGGTTCAGTGAAGTGTCCCTGTGTGATCCCTGATTAATTTGCCCACCCATGATATTTAAATATGATTTGCATTAGTTTACTTTCAATAATGGGAGTTGTACCATTCAATGTAGAGGGGCGTAGCCCCGTGAACATTTGTGGAGACACCTAATTTTTCCACCTAAGAAATTTTCTCACCAACAATTTTTGGTGACTCCGTTAGGGAGATATTTTCCTAAGTGCACCCAAAAAGGATCTCTACCCAAAAAGTTCAATATATATATAACAGATTTCAAAGAAGATATTTCTTGAAGGTGACTTCGTCAAGGAATGAACCCATGTCATGTTCATTTCCCACATCAAAATGAAGAAATTTACAGATTGGATTGAAGTACCAAAGAGTGAAAACAAATAAGAATAATATTGTGACCAAGAAAAGAATATTTTTTATCAGCCATGGTTCTGGACCAGTCATTTCAAAAAGGAAAATTTGAGAATGATAAAAGATTATCCTACTTCAAGAAATAATCTGTAGTTATGAAAAGGAAATAAAATAGAACTTGTCCATGAAGGAGAAGATAAGGAATGGTTGAAAGATGCACAAAGAAGATACAAGATTTTGTGTGAATCCCAAGAAGCTCAACAATATGCCAAAGGTAATACTCTTATTTATGCACAACTGAATAAAAAAATTAGAGCCATGTATTTCATCACCCTAAATTTGGATGATTTCCTTGCATATATGAATGATAAAATGGGAGTCCTTAAAAACTGAGTATATGGTAAGAATCATGAGCACTATGCAAGGAAATTCTAGTCCCCAAATCTACCTCAAAATGTTGAAATATGTTGAAGCTTTGCAAGAGATGTACGAACAACTTGAAACATCCCATAACAAGGAAGAAAAAGATTATATTTTTCCTATGGAGGAAGACCCCAAAGATCACTCGTACTATAGGGTGTTCATCCCCAAAATGTTCTTAAACGTTACTAAATAAAATCATGTCCTTGAACCTCCTGATGAAAATCAAATCAACACTATGGAGAATGATGAAAGTCCACTGAAGAATATTTTTTCAACCTCACCCAACTCAATATAAGACTAAGAACATTTTCTTTCTTCTTCCACTATTTAGATGACTTCCTTGCATATGGTGACAAAGAAATGAAAATTTTGAAAATATAATATGTGGAAAGGCTCCAAAACATAATAGAAGGAAATTCTGATCCTGAATCTTATCATGAAATTTGGAGGTATGCTTTGGCTTTGAAATAAAGGTATGAACACCTTGTGTCACTTCACGTTATCAAGGATGAATAAACTCAAGAAGATCCTGATAATCTTCTGGACTATGATGTGTTCATCCCCAAAATATTATGGGATGCTCCTGAAGAATATCTCATCCTTGAATACTCCATTGAAAATCAAAGGAACAACTTTGAAGATGATGAAATAGAAGACATGGAAATGGAACCGCAATTCATCACTTATTTTTGGCTCGAGGCATAACCCATTGGAGGAATAATATATTCAATAGAGGAATATTCTTGTTGCATAATGGATGATTCAATGGTCTCTGAAGATTCCAATGACGATAAAGAAATAAAAGATGACCAGTTTGAAGTAAGCATGAACAATATCCTTTCGAATATGGATCTTTCAATTAATGACGGAATGGAAATATTGAAGAATTGAAAGAAATCCACCCATCCTCATGGACCGAAGATGATGAATTAAAAATGGTCATGGATAATCTTCCTTCCTATTTTTATTCTTTGAGTGATGTAGAAATGTTAAATGAAGAAATGGAAATAATTGAACAATCAAATTCTCTTCTCGATTCAATCATGGATGACCGAATGGAAGATGCCCACATCCTTTTTGAAGCCAAGGAGGATGACCAGCTCGGCACATCCTCTTCTCACCCAAAGAGAAGAATGATTATCACGGTGAGTATGAAGTGTTCCATTTTCTATATAAATAAGAGGATTCAATAATGAATGATCAAGATGTAGCTAAAAATTATTCTCATACTGTTGCCCCAACATGGTTCTCTATTTCCTACCAAGAATAGGATGATATGGATTTTGAGCTTGAAGGAGTGAACTTCACATGAATCTTGGACCTCTCTCTCCTTGTCAAAAGGTGTCATGAATCAAGTATGCCCATTCTTGCAATAAAGTGAATCTTCACAAACACAAAGCATGGAAGAGGTGAATGAGGATGTTTCAAATTAATCATCGGTATGTATGGATAATATTTTCAACCATCTCTTGGAGGCACAACATAAAGATACTTCCAATGAGGATGAAGATGAATCTATGAAAAAATCAGAAGAACCATCAGTGTAAGACATCTTGAAGGCTATAGAAGAAACTGAAGATCCTCAACTTAGTCTTGAACTCTTGACTCAAGATATGGAGATGCAAGATAAGAATGGATCAATCTTTGCTCCTCTTTTTGACACACCAATTTTTTATATTGAGACAGAGCTAATTGATGAACTTGATGTCTTCCCCAATGCCTCGGTTGACGAGAGTGAATGTGAAAGCATGTCTTTTTCTTTCACATAGTGCAAAGAGGTTTGTGAGTGCAAAAGAAGGAAGGTTCTATAATATTATTTGAATATTCTCAATCCTGAAGGCAACATCCCTTCCATGGAGGAAGATAGCAGGAAAATTTTGAGTGGGCTCGCATCAAAGAGAATTGTTCTAGACTACAAAGTAAAAAGGTGCATGATTATTTTGAAAAGATTAAAAATCAGATTTCACTCACCCCCCAATCTCCAATGTGTCTTGAAAATTTTTCCATGTTGCACCAAGCCCTCAAAGATGATGAGGACCTCCGTGCTAATGATGTGGCACCTTTTCTAGAAATCATCTTCTCAAAGAAATAAATAGGATATTTAGAGAAATTGTTGAATGGTAATAAAATATGTTTTATCCTCACTCATTCCAAGTACCTTGGTGATGTAGGAGATAATTTGAAGTTGAAATTAAAAGAGGATGGACGTTTTCATGCCAAGATAAATCTTCCCACTCTTGAAGACATGGAATAACAATGTTTGATGATCACAGGGCATTAAGCGAGAAGCATGAAGGTACAAGAGTTTTGAGAAAGTGACAAAGTGTTCATTGGATGCAAGAACATTATCGGTGCAATATGGGTAAGAAGATGTAATCATGGTAAGAATTATTCTTCTCAAGACATGACAAATCCATCACAAAGGCATGGTTTGATGAAATAAAAGTTTTTTTGCTTCAAAGGTCAGAATTCAATCCGTTATTTCATGATCACATGTACATTCTCTCAACCCATGTTGCTGGGTATGTGTATATCCTTTCCCCGCATCTATGTAAATATCCCTCCTCTATATACTTAGTTTCCCTTTTTCCATTGCATATGTGTTTCCCATTTCATGTCTTTCCCTTCCATTCATGTGTGTGTGTGTGTTCAATAAAGTAAGTTATGTAGTCTATCTTTCTGGTGACTCTAAAGCCCAATGGATAAGCCACTAGACAACAAAATAAAATTGAGATTATGGAGTTATCATGTCATTTCCTCATTGTGACTTGGTCCATAACATGTCCCCTATCTAGATCCACTATTTTTTAATGCAAATGTGCAATAGTAAAATTCCCAATTTTCAAGCATGACAATGGGCACCTAGTGTCGAAACTTGTCACTCAAAGGTCATCGTGAGTCCAGACATTTCCCATATCTACACTAATCCCTAAGTGTCATTCACATATTCCCCTTATCTATGAGCAATTTAAAATGTGTCATGTTTCAATGTTCCCTTAGGATTGATTTAGGGATATCTAGTCATTCCAAGATGCTTCCAGATGCAATATTCATCTAGACAGTGCTTTTTGGGAAGCTTTGGGAAAGGTCAATTCCCTAGTCTTCTTCTAAGGCTCATGTGCACGCCCCTCAGAAGTAAAAAAAAATACTTGAACTGCATCATGGAGGAATCTCAAAGAGATGATTAACATTTTTTAAATAAGTTTTAGAAGGTTTTGGAGATGTTCCATAAGTTTTGGAGTAGTTTCAGCAAAAGTGGGTCTTGGAGGCCTAGGCGGTGCATAGTGCTACAAAAAACCCCTGAGGTTTAGGAAGCAATTCCAGAAGCTGTCCATAAGGAGTTAGGAGTCAAGAACAAGATATCTTTAGGAAAGGTAATTTCAGATCCCTAGATGATGGAAAAATCATAGTTTTCACAACACCTAGGTGAAATCCTGTCCATACAAACAGTTTTTTAGCATGACACAATCTTCAGAGCCTGAGAAACAATCCTAAATTTTCATGAGCGTTTCAAGATTATGGAATAAAACTCTAATACACCACTACCATTGGATTCATGAAGGTCCATTTTCAAGTCAAAATCATATAAAATATCATTCAAAAAACTACTATGGGAACTTAGGTTATGGTCCTGAACATGTCATTCTCCAATGCACAAACCTAAATAGTTAGTCATTTTATGTGTTGGAAATCCAACCAATGGGAGAGTGGCACAACTTTTTACACCAAGTGCACCAAATATTTGGTCCAACAGGTGCAATATAATGTCACCAATACCCAATTTCTGGCCCCTTAGGACTCTCCACATGACCATAGTTCCAGACTCCTTATTCACAAGGATAAGCCCCCTATGCTCCATTTCCCATCCCCTCGCTCTGTGCAATCAAACTCTGTGAAATTATAAAGCTAGATTGCAAGGGATAATTTTTCTTTCTAATATGCACCAAATATTTAGGATGGTTGGGACACATAAACTCCCCAGCCCTCCCATTTAAGCTTTTGGTCACCCATGTTCCCCCAGAAGCTTGTTTTAAAGTGTATTTTTCAAGCCCCTCTCTCATCCTCAAGGGAAAATCGTGATCCGCAAAAGATGGCCCAATGAGGGATAGGGCAAAAAAAATTGCACCAAGTGTACCAATAAATTGGTTCAAGTGGTGCAAAAAATTTCAAGCCTATTCCAAAACTCAAAAACATGTAATATTTTTCTAACTGTCATTCTGCTAACTAGTTGTTTCCTTCACACAGACACAAATTTTCTTCAAGTATCGGATTCTCCCTCCAATCCTCCATGTACTTATTATTCCAAACCTTATACAGAACCTCCATCAAATTTTCAATATCATTGCATTTTTACTACAATGAATAAATAAATATTTTTCAAGAAAAATCCATGATTAAGAGTTGTTAGAATCCCCTCCAGGGCAGCAAAAACAATGAATAATTGCTCATATCTCCCAAATCTGTGCATCGGATCCTTCATGAAAGTTTGAGAAAATTTTCCTCATCCAAATTCCTTAAAGATTCAAAAAAATAAAATTTTAAAGGTGGAACTTGATTTTTAAAGGTAGTCCATCTGAATATTTTTATCCTAAGTTGAATTCTTTTTCATTTGGCTGTTAATCTCAGGAAGTGGTTTCAATTGAAAATATGAGCATTGATACTGAAGAGAAAAGTACTAGAAGGAATCTCATTTTTTTTCATCAATCTGACACTTCCAAATTTAGCTATCTCGAAAAATAGTAAGTACTGCTGGTTTACGTACTTTCCATTGTCAGCAACTTTCCAAAAACCACATAACTCCCTCTAGAAGAAAGAACAATGAAAACTAAGCAAGAAGAAACTGGGGCACACTAGTTAAAAAAGGCAAAAAATAAACAAAATAAAAAAATAAATTTCCAAAAATGGAAAGTACTTAAAATTGACCCTAAGACGTATTTGGCACACCCTTAACCTGAAGGAAACACCTCAGTGCAAGTAATACAAGACAAAATAATGACACTACCTAAAATAACAACTCTTGGGACCAAATTTCTAAAAATCGGCCCCAATTACAGAAAGTTGCTACCATCTTCTTAGTAACTTATATCGCTGCATTTTTTCATCCTCATGGTATTACAAGATGATTCTAAGGCTGAAACAAAGCATTGATAACTTCATATTGGTCTTGGAAGCATTTTCCTGAATTGAAGTGTGCTCAAAAGTAATGTAAGGCATCACAAGGCACAACAGAGGAATTCATCTTAATCACTCAAAGATTTGGGTGATTTGAAATGATTTTTTTTAGAGAGTTCAATGAATTATAGTGGATCATCAATTAGGTATCGAGGAGGATCATCAAGAGAAGTGCTTGTGTCCATCTTGAGATCACATTGAGAAGTCCTGAAACAATGTTTCTCAACACTCATTTCATGACCCGAGATGTTTGAGAATCATGCAAGGGAAGAGGTTGTGATCATCATCTTCAAATTCTTCAAGGCGAGTCTTCATCAATCCTAGAGAGCATTCTTCTTTCCCCTCTTTCTTCTACTCCCATTCTAATTATTTTTTGGGCATAATCATTGTGTTTCATTTCATTCACTTAAGTGACTTCATAAAGTAAAATTATAACATGTCCCTTAAAATGTTTTTTTAATAAGGGAAATTATTTATCAATTCCTATATACCAGATGATATTTTATGAGGGGAATGATAAAACAAAGAGTCATGTGGCAGAGTTATATTACAAGATCCAATATAAATATGTTGATAAATGTAGGAATGGTCTTGATCCATGAACACAAGGGATTACAATGGTATATTCTAAAGGACTGGAAAACTCTGTAATAATATTAGGATAGTAGGAACGTTCTTGGTAATAATGAATTATTTTTTCTTCATGTGTCATATCTAGAGTGGGATTAGAAATAAACAACCATATGAAACATATAGTTTTCATGGTGGCGTTTAGTTTAAAAAATACACTCGTCGTTCATAATATTAGTTGGGACTTTGGCAATGAGATGTATTGATATTATTTGTTGTAGTCTTGATTAGAAAACAATTATTATCATATATATATATATATATATATATATATATATATTTTATGGTCTTAAGACCATATCTCTAATTTATGACCTTTGTCCATGAGTATTAGACCATATGCAATATAGTTTTTGGTCCATGACCATATTAGGGGCTATGGTTATATTGTTGTTTTGATGATTAAAGGATGGAATCTCGGTTGAGTCACCATCCAAACTCGTATAGATGAGTTGGGTGAGCCAATGATGGCTTATGCCACTTAGACAAGATCATTAAATAAGCCTTGAAATTTTAAATTAGCCAAATGCCACCATGATATGGGTATGTTTTAAAGTTTCAAATGGTTTTTTCGACCATTTGATTTTATCCCATACGAGATCATGTGGTGTTGATCAGTTTCTAATTTTAGTGGTGTTTTTGATTTGGTTGACGGTTGGCTAACTTACATTAAAGGAGGGAAAACATGAAGTTAGTACCAGTTGCATTGATTGTCACTAATCCTAATTTTATGGGTATAGGGAGAGGTCAGAAGCTTCTCAAGGAATCTACCGTAAAAACATTGAGATATTTTGGTGTTTCGCTATTATTGGTTATCCTTTCTCTCTTTCAAGCTCTGCATGAAAAAATGGAGATGACTATTTTTATGTTAAGAAGTTAAACTCTACATACACATATTTAAGACTTTTAATTGAATTTTTTGGGCTATTTATGATCTCTATTATGATAAGGATGAGGTTTCTTGGTTGAGTATGATTTAACTCTTGTTTGGATTTTTGAGAGAACATGGGAAAGGCTGTGGAAAAAGGGTTCTTGTTGCACACAGTTGACTTAGAAATAAAATTGAAGGAATTTTGAGTAATATTATTCAGGCATGGAATTGTTCTCCTTTCCCATCTTTATTATTTATAGCATTAAGAATTTTAGTGTTATTAAAACCCTGTAAATATATTTCTGGGTGATTATATGTTGGGAAGATTGTGTGTGTCAGTTTAAAGTATATCATGTTTTACATTTTGCTAAATACATTATAGTATGATTGTGTTTGTTGTAGTAATTTTTACTCCTATCACAAAAGGAAGAACCCCATGCATGTAGGCCTATCACCCAACAGAATCTAAGTACTCACCCGAGGCATGTGTGGGTACCAAGTCTCTCTTTTATGTGATTTTAGTGGGAAGCATTATCTATGATTAGTGTAATAGTATTTAGGAAAGAAGTTGAGACATACAAGAACCATAGGGCTCAGAACGGCCTCCAGATCCTTGCAGTCACTTTAGACTGAGTGATTTAACAGATTCCAGAACATATACTATAACAAAAAGAAATATACAGCCATTCATTTGTAGCATGCAAGGAAAGAGAACTTATATGAACGAAATATACATTAAACCCATTGATATTCATATCTATTCTTAATAGGTAACCTCCATATATTCATTGGTTCATTACAAAGTGTCACAGAGAGTAGACCGCAGTCATGCACATCACTGGACATATGTAGCTAAGCTAACAGAAAAGAAAAATAATAACTCCATGCTTAGTACATCCTTTCCTGAACAAGAATATCAACTTGCAGTAATTCTATAGATCTTCGCTTACTCTCTAACTCGCTATTCCCTATGTATGTCCAGATGATATATATCTCCTCTGTGTGTTCATATCTCTTTTCTATGGGAGGAACTTATATTTATCACTTTCCCAGGATGCCAACTTACCTTGTCGCACCTCAGATCCATCACCAAGTGTCAAATGTGGTCCTCCATGTGAGTATGTTCCTTCAGGACTGAGCTCTCCACTCCATCTCATGATGATCTTCTAGAAGATTCCATCCAGGGCATGCTCTTTCCTGGGCCAACCTATTGCCAGGATGGAATCTTATCCATGCGCAACCGATCACACTTTTCATGTGTTCTGCCTTAGGTGCTCAAATTGGCTAAGTCCCAAACCTCCTTTCGTGTGTCGCGTGTGCTATTTACTTCCTTAAGCCTTTCTCTTGCATGCTTTTTCCTAATACGCCATTATATACCTGGGATTCCACGCACTTAAGTGCCTTCATACTTGGTCAATATTCTAGAGGACCAACATCACCCCACACTACGCTTGTTCTTCATCCTTGTAAACATTTTACTTGACCAAGATGCAAGCTATTTTATGGAACCAAGATGTAGACATATACTTTACAAAATAAATAAGGAATGAAAGAATAGGGGAAAGAATGAAGAATGTGGGTGGGGGGGCATCAATTCAATAGGCTAGGAAATTCCTTTCATAGCATATCTACCTCTAGCTTGTTCCATAGTTTGACCTCGCCCTTCGCCTTCTAGCATAGGTCACCCACTAGGGTGATCACTTCATCAAAGCTTAGGCAAATTCCCTGGGCACCCAAAGTGTCCACAATATTTTCCATCTCTTTTCCTAGTTCTTCAAGTGTGTCCATCCTTCTAGTGATCTGGGGGTATAACTCCTTCAGTCATGCTTTGATTGAGCCCCTTAGTGCCTCAATCTCCTCGGATCTTCTTTCTACTTCTTCCAGGACTTTATCCCTCTCTGCCCTATTTCCTTTATTTTTCTCCTAGAACTCTTTCATCTCTACTTAATGGGTAGCGACCAAGGTGCTTGCTACCTTATCCCTATCCATGCATGTTTCATATGCGGCTTTTGCAGACTGGGTAGCGACCTTAATCTCCATGAGTACTTGGTTGTACTTGGCAACAAGTGCTACTACCTTCAATTGGTCTTCCTCTTTCAAGTGCACAACCACTTCTTATAAATATTCCAGTGCCATGGATCACCTCTCCATAGTGAGGACGCATGTTACATCTTCTAAGCATTCCAAATTTGATGCGTACCTCTGAGGGATTGGCGTTAGGTCTGGGTGCTTTAATATGATGGTGCTCATGATCAAATCCACATTCTTGTAGACCTCTCACACCTTTACTTTTTCTTCCTTTAACTCATGCCTTAACTATGTGCTGATTAAGTCCTCCTATTTTAAACTCTTGGCCTTCTCCGCCAGTTCTTCCTCCTTCTTCCCCAACTTCACCTCCAATGCTTTGATTTTGTCATTTCACGTGAATAGCCTAGCCTCCTTCTCGACCGCGACTTTGTTTAGAGCATTGCATACTTGCTCACCTGAAAGTTTATGATCATTTACTATTGGAAATATTGTCATTGATGTCAAAAGAGGTGTTGAACTGGTAAACGGAAATATGTCAGAAAGTAACGGAATTGTGAGTATGTCAACAGAAGTAACCAGCAACATATAGAGTAGAAAAAAGAGTAGAAATTAGATATTTATATATGTGAAAAGGGTAACCTTATAGGAGAAATACAGTAGTATCTATGTAAAGCGAACAAAATTCAAGAAAGAGGAAGATCTTGACAACCATGATGAGAAGAAAGCAGCGCTTTTTCATGAAGACCATGATTTATCCTTGGAGGCCCACGATTTGCACAAAAGAGGTCCCACAACTTGCTTAGAGAGCAACACTCATGTATTAAGGGGCCGCATTGAATGTTTAGGTGATAATTAAATTATTTGGGGTAGTCTTTATGAGTGTATTAATTAATTTAAAGGGGGCAGTGATTTGTTTAGAAAGAATAAATTAATAAATAAAGGCTGACTAATGTTAATGAAAGGGTGTGATGGTTTAAGGTCTAATTCCCTTTCGAAAAGGTATGAAATGCTATATAAGAAGATTCATATGAGACTTATTATGCATGGATTCAAGCTGAATATATTAAGGAAAAAAGAAGAAGAAGAGGAAGCGTAAGGGTAGAATTTTAGAACAAAAAATCTGAAAATAAGAAGAAGAATTTTCCATTATTCGTTAAGGAAGCAACAAGTTCAAAAGTGGAAAGAAAATTTTGTAAGGAAGGTTGGTGCCTTCATATTCAAAGAGATCGGTGTCTCTTGCTGAGTTGGTGCTTAGCAAAAGGGGTGGGTGCTCCTATAGGTTGGTGCCTACAAAACTGTAATTTGGGGATTGGTGTCTCCAGTAGGTTGGTGCCTACAAATTTTTGAGAAATATATATAAAGAAAGAATTTTCTCCGTGGTTTTCTCCCGAAAGGGTTTCCACATATATTTGTGTCTACTTGCATTAAGTTTTTTGTTCTTTGATTGATTTGATATATTCACATTACTCATGATTATAGATCTAAGTTTAAGTATTGAAGTTTGAAATAATATCATAATACTAATTCACCCCCCCCTCTTAGTATTATCTTGTGCTCAACAATTGGTATCAGAGTAGGTTCCTTTAGGAACAATCTAACAGTTAGAAGGTAGATCTCAGGAGCACATATGGCTAGTCAAGTACAAGAAGGTTTTTCCTCAAACAAGGCTCCATTGTTTGATGGAACAAACTATGCATTTTGGAGTGTAAGAATGAGAACCTATCTGATGGAACTAGGGTTTGATATTTGGCAATCAGTAGTAGTCAGATATATCATTCCATCAACTCTGCCAACAAACCAAGCCGGTAAAAAGGCTTTTGAAAACAATGCCAAGGTGATTAATGCAATCTTGTGTGGTCTGTCAGAGTCTAAATTTGTCAAGGTAATGCAATGTGACATGGCAAAGGAAATATGGGATAAAACTCGAACAATATATGAAGGTGATGATAAGTTCAGAAAAGTTAAGCTTCAAACCCATAGGAGAAAATTTGAGAGCCTAAAAATGAAGGATGAGGAAGATGTTGCAGCTTATCTTCTACGGGTGGATGAATTTGTCAACGCCATAAGAGGGATTAGAGAAAATATTGAGGAACCTATGATCGTCCAGAAGGTCTTAATATCTTTACCATTAAGATTTGATGCTAAGGTGTCTTCCATCAAAGAAATGAAGGATCTTGACAAGCTAAGCATGGACGAACTACATGGAATACTGATAGCTTATGAAATGAGGACCGAATATAATAAACCAACAAAGAAGGAAGCCGCATTAAAAGTCTTGAAGAAAAATAAAATCAAGTAATCTGAAGTGAATGATGAATCAAACAATGAAGAAGATGAAAAGGAAGCTTTATTCATTCAAAAGCTAAAGAAAGTATCTGGGAGATACAAAGGTAAGTTACCATTTAAATGTTTTAACTGTGGTAAAATTGGTCATTTTGTAGCTAAATTCCCAGAGAAGGAAGATAGAGAAGATGAAGAAAGCAAGCCCAAGTTCAAAAGAGAATTCAAGAAAAGTAGAGGCAAGAAAAATTTTGAAAAGCAAAAGAAGAGTCTATATTCAAAAAGAGGTAGCAGCTCATCCGAAGAAAGTGGAATAAGTTATTTAGACAGTGATGATGAAGAAACATTGTTTATGGCTATAGAAGAAGGTTCATTAACTAGAAAAGTTGATTTGGAAGGAATCAAGGACATAGAAGAAGAAGGTGAGGTAAACCTCGAAGAACTCATTTGTGCATTGGGTGAAATAAAAGCACTCAAAAAGAGGAATCAGAAGCAAATACTTCAGCTCTAGAAATATGAAGAAATAAATCAATCTTTCGAAGCTAAGTTAGCATAGAGTCTTGATGAATCAAAGAATCTAATCATTGACCTGAAGACCCAGATTGAAGAAGCAAATTGATGAAGGGTTGAGAAGTCAGCTCAAGGTGAAACAAGAAGAATGTGAAAAGTGTGAGTCAGAGAATGTTGTGATGAGAAAAGACTTAGAAAAGGTAAATACAAAACTAATGAACAACTTGAAATTTGAAAAGAGTAGTAAGGTTCTAGATGAGATTCTAGAAAATCAAAGATCACCATCCAACAAATCAGGACTCGAATATGAAGAAAAACTAGAGAAAGCTTCAAAATCCATTGAGATTCTGGAGAAGAAAGGTTTAGAAAAGGCAAAAAGTTATGTAGAAATTCTAAATGCACCTACGAAGAATAAAATTAGAAAGGAATAGGAAACTATGAAGACCAGTTCCATCCACAAGGAAGGTGTTAAAGAGAACGACATCAAAAGACCATTTACTCCATGACATAGGAATATGAATAGGTTCAAAATTTCCTTTCATGGTTATTGTTTTTATTGCAATATATATGGGCATTAAAAAATAGAGTGTAGAAAGCGAATGAGAGATAATGAAGCTTGGAACAAACCAAAATCTTCTCATAAAGTGTTGAGTATGAACTATAATTCGTTTGCTCCACTATCCTATTATAATGAGGAAGCCATTATCTGCTATAAGTGCAATAATTATGGACATATAGCACGCTTTTGTAGAAGTGTGTTTGACTCGAGACAAGATAAAAAGAAAAATCCTTTAGATACAAATAAAAGGGAGGCTACGAAATCCTGGACAAGGAAGCAGGAGAAATATGGGCTAGACAAATAAAAATCCATGCTCGTTCAAACATATTTTCATGCTCGAGATGAAGGACAGCAGTGGTACATTGATAGCTGATGTTCAAGACATATGACTGGTGATAAAAGTAAGTTTCTCTCCTTAAAGAAAGTAAATGAAGGTACAATAAAATTTGGTGATAATGCTACAATGAAGATCATTGGCAAAGGTATGTTGAATCTGGATGATGGAAAAACAAAAATAGAGAATGTTTTGTATGTTCAAGGATTAAAACATAACCTCTTGAGTGTCAGTCAAATATGTGATCAAGGACACACTCTTAAGTTCTATGCCAAAGGATGTGAAATAAGGAAAGAAAATACAAGAGAACTAATTACATATTGCCACCGAACTAAAAATAATCTATATATGCTCAGAGAAATAAAAGAAGAAAAATGTTGCCTAGGTTAAGTTGAGGAGAGTTGGCTATGGCATAGAAGGATGGGACATATAATTCTTTATAATCTTGTGAACATAAGCAATAAGCAGGTCTGTATGGGACATGCCTAAAATAACAAAAGCCTTCGAGTACTCTATGCAAGCAGTGCTAGCTTGGGAAGCAGACCAGAACAAGATTCAAAACAAAGGAGTATTCATCCACCAAACCATTAGAGCTAATTCACATGGATTTTAATGTGGACCTACTAGAACAAAAAGTATTCAAGGTGAGAGTTATTTTATGTTACTCATTGATGACTACACTAGAATGACATGGGTAGCATTTTTGAAAGAAAAATCTGAAGCATTTGGAAAGTTCAAAGCTTTCAAGGCATTAATAGAAAATGAAACAGGGCTGAAGATAAAATGTCTATGGTCATATCGTGGAGGTTAATTCATGTCAAATGAATTTATTGAATATTGTGAAGACCATGGAATTAAAAGACAATACTCAGCTGCAAGAACTTCACAACAAAATGGATTAGTAGAAAGGAAGAATAGAACCATTCAAGGGATGGCCCGAACAATGTTGAATGAATCTAAGCTATCAGATAGATTCTAGAAAGAAGCGGGTAAGTACTGCTGTTTATATTTTGGATAGAGTGAAAATCAGAGTTAACCATGACAAAACTCCAAATGAATTATGGAAAGGAAGACTAGCCTCAGTCAAATATTTTAAGGTATTTGCGAGCAGAACTTTCATTAAAAGAACTAAAGAGGACTTAGGCAAATTTGATTCAAGATCTGATGAAGGGATTTTTCTTGGGTACTCCACTAAAAGTAAATCCTTTAGATGTTATAACAAGAGGTTGCAAACTATCATAGAAAGTGCAAGTGTCAAAGTGGATGAGGGTCTAGATATAAAGACAAAAGAAAATTCAAAAGAGTCTTTATAAATACCAAGTCTTGTGAAAGAAGAACAAGAGGAAGAAGAAGATATTGAAGAGTGGAGTGAATCAGAAAGGCATGATAACAAGACACCATCTCGCTTCGTTCAAAAAAATCATGATGAAAGTCAGATTATTGGAGAACTTGATACCGAGGTTCAAACTAGAAGAAAAATTACAAATGCTTCTGAGTAAGGGTATTTTTCTTTGCTAACTAAGGTATAACCTAAGAAATTTTTAGAAGCAAGACATGATAAACATTGGTTGAAGGTGATGGAAGAAGAATTAGATCAAATTGAGAAAAATGAAACTTGGGAACTAGTTCCCAAACCAAAGAGTCAGAATGTGATTGGCACTAAGTGGGTATTTCAGAAAAAACTAAATGAAGATGGTCAAGTCACTTGAAAGAAGGAAAGATTGGTATGCAAAGGGTATGCTCAAGTGTAAGGTGTTGATTTTTAAGAGACTTTTGCTCCATTTGTCAAACTAGAAGCAATCATAATGTTCCTTGCTTTCACAGTGTTTTAAAAATTTCAAAGTCTACCAAATGGATGTCAAATCAGCCTTTTTAAATGGGAATTTAGAAGAGGAGGTTTACATAGAACACCCTGAAGGGTTCCTATTATCAGAAAATGAAGATTATGTGTGTAGGTTTGAAAAAGGCATTGTATGGATTAAAACAAGCCCCCAGAGCATGGTACTCAAGGCTTGATCAACATCTACAGGACCAAGGATTCAAGAGAGGACATGTTGATAACAATCTTTACATCAAAACTGGAGATGAGCACTAGTTAATTGTGGTTATATATGTGGATGACATAATATTAGGAGGAGACAATGAAGAAATGTCTAGAAAATTTGCAAAAGACATGCAAAAGGAATTTGAAATGTCTATGTTGGGTGAGTTATCCTTTTTCCTTGGATTGCAAATTTCTAAATCTAATAAAGGAATATTTATATCCCAAACCAAGTATGTGAAGGAAATGTTGAAAAAGTTTGGTATGGAGTAATTTGCACCTGTCAGCACACCGATGATCACCAAAACCAAGTTAAGCAAAGATGATGAATCTCAAGATGTTGATCAATATCTCTATAGATCAATGATTGGGATTTTATTATATGTGATAGCATCCAGACTAGATATCATGAAAGCAGTGGGTATGGTGGCACGTTTTCAAGTGGGGACAAAAGAAAAACATGTGCAAGTTGTAAAACACATATTCAGATATCTAAAGGGAACTATGGAATACGGATTATGGTATCCAAAAGGAAAATATTTCACCTTGACAACTTATATAGATTCAAATTGGGTAGGATGTGTAAATGACAGAAAAAGTACAAGTGGAGGAGGATTTTTTCTTGGAAACAACCTTGTATCTTGGCTAAGTAAGAAGAAAAATTTTGTATCCCTATCCACAGCAGAAGCAGAGTATATAGCAATGGTACTATGTTACACGCAAATTTTATGGATGAATCAGACCTTGAAGGATATCAAAGTAGAGTATGATCATCCCATCTCCATATTATGTGATAATACCATTGCAATAAGTATTTCAAAGAATCTGGTTATGCATTCTAGAACAAAGCACATTCCCATAAGAAATCACTTCTTAAGAGAGCAGGTGGCAGAGAAACAGGTAAAGTTGGAGTATGCCACTACATTTGAACAGATAGCAGATATTTTCACTAAGCCACTTCCAAAGGAGACATTTGAATATCTATGGCATAAGCTGGGAGTAATTTTCTTTTACATCTTTACATTGAAGAGTCAAGGGTAGCATTGGTTAAGGGGGAGCTAAAACTTTGCAAATTTTTCAGCTCCTAAGATGACCCTTTGCCATTGATGTCAAAGGGGGAGAATGGTAGTAAGGGGGAGCTACGGAAAGAGGAAGCTACAAAAGAGGAGATTATTTTTTTTAGGGTTGCCATCAATGACAAAGGGGGAGATTGTTGGAAATATTGTCATTGATGTCAAAAGAGGTGTTGAACTGGTAAATGGAAATCTATCAGAAAGTAATGGAATTACTAACGGAATTGTGAGTATGTCAACGGAAATAACCAAAAACATATAGAGTAGAAAAAAGATCAGAAATCAGATATTTATATATGTGAAAAGGGTTACCTTATAGGAGAAATAAAACAGTATCTGTGTTAAGCGAACAACATTCAAGAAAGAGGAAGATCTTGATAACCATGATGAGAAGAAAGCATCACTTTTTCATGAAGACTATGATTTATCCTTGGAGGCCCATGATTTATTAAGGGGTTGTCTCCCTTAGACTCTGGCAATGTGATGAGCACTTTCTGACAGACTTCAAAGTTTAGCTCATCAATGTGTGACTTTAATGCCCAAGAGAGCATCTTCTTGGTCCTGGGGTACACGCCATCATTTTCAAAAGAACCCATGGCTAGGATCCTTTCCATGGGTATGGGTGCTTTGGAACCGTGCATGTAACACCTTATTCATGTCATCCACATAGCCCATTACCTGTCTCTGTTTTGTATCCAAAGTTCTTCTACCTAAGCGCACACCTTTGGGGAAGCTAACTGTCAGAGTGGGGCCTCCTATGTTTTCATGTTCCTTTTCAACACTCTCCTCTTCCCTTCCTTAAGCAATATGTCTGCGTTGCACTCTAACTCTTGGTATACTAGGGCTTCGAGCATATTTTTTTCTTCTGGGTCTGCTACCTCAGTAATATACTCTTTTGTAAAACTTATGGCTCCATGCTTCTCCTTGGCACCCCTCTCATCTACCTTTGTACCTTCGGTGCCTTCCTCATCTTGTGTGCCCTTGTGCTATGCAAATACAAAATCTTTCTTCTCCTCTCCACTCTCTTCCTCCGATTCATCGACACTAAACACATGTGGTTCCTTGTCTTTCTCAGGATCTTCTTCCTCATCTTCATCTCCTTCACTCTCATATTCTCCTTCTTCCAAGTATTTCTCCAAGATGTCAGTCGCCTCTAAGTTAACTTCTTCATCCACCCTCTACTTCTTCCTGAGAGGTGGCTTATGATCAGGAGATTTGGCCTTCTCTTCTTCCTTTGGAAATTCTTCCATGGTGGTGGGCTACTCGGCCACCTCTACTTCTAGCATCTTATCCTTCACTAGAAACTTATTTCTTCGTATGTAGGTGCTTGGATTGGTGCTTGTATATGGCTATGCTCATTGTCTGAGCAGTCGGCACACTTGGTGCTCCTTCCTCTCCTCTGCCTCTCTTCTTAGACATTGGATTTTTCCCCAAGGGGTCTTCAGGTACGAAGATTTCATCCTCCAAATATGTGCCCTTTTTAAACTTTGGCCTTATGCGCATGTACACGTGCGTCGCGGATCCTTCAGCGATGGGAAGCATCATCGGCCTAGTCATTTGAATCTCGTGTGACATGTACTTCTGCATGTATGCACACTTACCGCCAGGGTAATTCAGCTTCTTCCTCATCTCCCTGTGTTCCCGGTCTGACCTTCCTAGTTCCAGCCTTAGCTTCTTTGATTCTTTAAATATGTTTACTCCCACTTGGAAGTATTAGGAAGTGAACAAGAAAGGAATCTTGCACCAAGGGCTCCATGATTCGTCAATAAACTTGAATCTTCCCAAGAAGTAGTACTGGTACACCGTGAACTTAGCTTCTCCCTTAATGGCTACTAGGAGTTGTTTAGGGATCCTCCACTCTACCTTGAATGCATTCCTCAAGTGCAAATACCACTTTTCCAGCCATACTTTGGGGGAGCCATCATTGTATCACAATCATACTTCTCGAACCTCTTTGCGGGTGAAGGGTCTTCGGCTGGGTACTCCCACATGAACTTGTTTGATGCATCCAACACTCCAATTTTTACAAACACTGTGGTGAGCAAGGACATTGCCAAAGAGGATCATGTCCCCTTCCTTCATGCACTTAACAATCTCCTTTGCAATGTATGCAGATAAGTTGTATATCATCCCCTCTGCAATCTTCCTACAGACATGTAGCTAGGGTTTGTTGACCTGTGTCCATCTTTCTTGGCCATTCAACTTAGTCACTAGATGTATGACCATCTTCATAATGGGGTCCTTGATGTCTAAAATATCATAGTACCAAGAGCCTTTCTTATAGGCATACTTAATGACAGTCTCTTAAATAGCCTCGTTGTCGCCAAGGTCATCTTCTAGGCTATCTCCCTCACATATGAGGCATGTAACTTGTGAAATCAACTGGGGAGTCATGTGCATCTTGCGCACAGAAAAGTGGAAATAGTCTTTGTGCACCCAAGACATCAACCAATGGTACAAGCGATCAGGCTTCCCAAAATAAGGCAACTCATAGAGTTGCAACAGCCCTACCTTCACAATTTAACCTTAAGGTCATTGTCATATATGGGCAAACCTTCAGGTGCTCACTTGTTGGTGGGGCATACCAATTCCAATGCCATTTATTTATCTATGGTGTTTGTGTGGTGATTATAGTCACTAACAGGTATGCTTCTCAAGTGGGATTCCCATACCTTTCCCATCATCACCCCATCTGTGTATTGCATCTCTGCATACCATTATTCATTTGTGTCTACTTCGGGTTCTGGTTGTTTAGCCTTGGCTTTTCCCTTTCCTTTCTTGGGTGTCATGGTCGAGGTATTTTTATCACTCCTACCCTCTCTTTATTACTTTGTCTTTCTTCTCCCAACCTTCGATCTCAAATCCATGATATAACTCTTCTAAACCCATGCCCTAGTTTTTCAAACCCTAACTTGGATAAAATATTCACAAGACAACACCCTTTTTAAACTCCTTCCACGCCTGTGTAATTCCTTCTAGTCCCCAATATCAAACTCGATCAACTATGAAAAACCTAGTTTATAACACTCACTTATATCTCCAACTCTTCGTTTTCATAAAGTAAAAATGAGAGTGTCCTAACCCTTTATTTATAGTTTTTCATTTTTTTTAATCATTAAATGCTACTTTACCTACCCGCATACTTCATTCATTTAATGCGGATTTTTCAAACAAAGTCTATCTTCAGCGCCTACACTCACGCACCCTTCTTGCATGAAAACTCCTCCCAACCTTCTAACACGTAACCCAACCAACCTGACAGGAGACTCTTGCGCACGCTTAACCTGCACTGAAGGCACTTCTTCTATCCAGATTCTTGCTTTCGCCTACCAAATGTTGCTTTAACTACACTTCCTTTTCCTTTATACGCGGGATCTACTAGTAGCTTTATCCTGGCACCAACCATTCTATATTTTCTCTTCATCTACCTCTTTCAATTAGGCTACATAACAAGACTCTTCAACACAACTTCCTTGGTACTTTTAATCACGTGCTTCTTCACTTTTCTCTACCCCACACTTAAATAATGTACGGTCCTCTACGCACTCATGAATTCTCCAAAAATAGAAATAAGGTTACCGGCGCCCAAGGCACAAAACCAAAACAACAACATGAAAGGGAAACAAAAGAAAGGGGAAATTGCATAAAGGAAACTTCTAAGCTAATTGGAAAATTTGCCTTATTTATAAACACCAAGAAGACTTATTTATAGTAGGGCTTCAGCCTACTCCCATTGAAGTGTCTAGGCAGCTTCGTCCCATCTAGTGCTTGTAACTAGAATTGCACCTGAATCAAGGATGTATGAAATTATGTAGGGACCCAACCAATGGAATTTTAACTTTCTAGGATGGTGCAAAAACTTGAAATCATATAGTAACACCATCTACCCAACCTCAAACTTCTTGTTTCTAATGTGGCGATCATGCCAAGCCTTTTTCTTTTCCTTTTCCACTGTCTAGCTCCATCGGGAAATGGTGATCGTCTCTCATCTAGTTTCATTAGCTCATCAATCCTTTCTTCCATTTCTTTTTCATCGGCTAATCCTCTTGTGTGCGCTATTCGCAAAGAAGGTAACATACATTCAATCGGTAAAACAAATTCCGCACCAAACACCAATTAAAAAGGTGTGGCTTTATTTAGTCTTTTATACGTTGTTCTATAAGCCCATAACACTGCCGATACTTTTTCATCCCAATCTTGTCTTCTAACATAATAGATTTTGGTCAAGGTATGACTCAGTATTTTGTTGAATGCTTCCGTGGTTCCATTTTCTTTTGGGTGATAGTGTGTAGTTTTGTGATGAGCCACCATGAACTCTAATAACAGGATCCTCGTGGTCTCATTTAGAAAATGTGTACCCCTATCACTAGTCAAAATTAATGGAAATCCATATGTCAGGATAATGTTCTCCCATAAGAACCTTTCCGCTGTTGCTACCATGCAATCTTTAGTTGGGGCTGCCTCTGCCCACCTTGTGAGATAATCTATGCAAGTGATGGACATAACATGACCAAGTCCTACACGCTGCTAGTGCAATAGGTCCTATAAAATATATCTCCCATTTTTCAAAAGGCTTTGCACTAGGGATAGGACACAAATGCATTTCATATCTCCTTCCTAGTTTTCTAATGCACTAATAGTGGTCACACACTTTATAATAATGTTTACAATCCATGTACAAGGTTTCCCACCATAATCCTACCATTAATATCTTGCATGTGGCGGCATCACCTACATAATGCCCACCCACACTTCCTCCGTATGCTTTCTCTATGATGGCCAGGTGCTCATGCTCTAATACACACCTGTGTAAAACTTCATCTCATCCCAACTTGTATAAGTCTCCACTAATCAACATGTAGGGCATGACACATATGGCCAATTGCTTCTTCTGCAATGCCTTCATTCCATTCGGTGCCACACCTTCTTGTAAGAATACTACAATCTCCTCCAAATCTGAGGGCACGTGGCATAATCTAAATAGTTGGATGTCTAGCATTACTTCCTCAATACTTTGTGCATCCTCTCCTGAATCAATCCTTGATAGATGGTCCGGCCCATAGTTTTTGTTTCCAGGCTTCACTACAACGATGAATTCAAACTCTTGAAATAAAAACACCCATTGACATATGCGCCCTTAAAGAATGAGCTTGTTTACTAAATACTTTAATGCCATGTGGTCAGTGTAGAATACAAAGGGTGTTGTCAGCATATATTGTTTTAACTTGAAGAGCACGTAGACCATCGACAATGCCTCACACTCGATTGTGGTATAATTCTGCTCTACTAGTGTCAGCTTCCTGCTTGCAAAAATGAGAGGATGATCAATAACCCCTTCACTTGGTTATGCCAGTACTACTCTAATGGAATTCCTTGAGGCATCTACATGGCCATGGAAGGGCTTGTCCCAAGAGGGAAAACGTAAAATAGGCATGGTAATAAGCCTATCTTTTAATGTATAAAAATGCCCCCCTGTTGCGCCTCTCCCCCAATAGAAGGAACTTTTGTGTCTAAGAATCTCCTCTAAAGGCGCAGTGATCTTGGCATATACCTTAATGAATTTTTTGTAATACCTCGTATGCCCAAGGAATCCACACACTGCACTTTGGCTAGTAGGATCCCTTAACCCCACAATAACTACAACTTAGTGGGATCTACCACCAAGCCCTCCTTACATATGATATGCCCCAATAAGGTCCCAAAGGGTGTAACAAACACACACTTCTTAATGTTGAGGGATATCCTAAACTACCTACACCTCTCAAACATTAATCTCAAGTTGTCACAATGGTCCTTAACCAAACCATATACTGTCCAATCATCCAAATAGACCTGAATAAATTTATGGATGAAGTCGTAGAATGCTTGCACCACTATGCGTGAAAAAACATTTGGTGCATTCTTCAACCCAAAGGGCATGACTGTTATATGCAAAACTTCCCCACTCAGTGGTGAAAGTTGTCTTCTTCTAGTCTTCCTTTGCAATCCAAACTTGGTGGTACCCTAAAAATCCATCCTTAAAGAAGTAGATTTTGTGCCCGACAAATCCTTCCAAAATTTCTTCAGTGAAGGGGGTTGGAAATGGATCAATGACACAAACTACATTAAATTACCTATAGTCCACACAAATCCTAATCTGCCCATCCTTCTTGATGTTGATTACCATCAGACTTATCCACTCCATGATTATTCCACTGCCTCAATGATCCTAGAAGCTATCATCTTGTTCTATCTCCTCCTTAACCTTCACGCACAAATTTGGATTCATATATTAGGGCCTTTTTCTGACCGGGTGCATGCACCCTCCTTCAGTTTTGATCTTCATCTCCCCTAAGGAATGGTGAATGCCTTTGAGCTCATGGTACCCACATGGGTATAAATCCTCAAATTCATGCAACTAGATCAATGATCTTTGATACTTCCTTCTCTGTCTAGTAATCCCCAATAATAGCTTCCTTATGTTATTCTTCTGAACCGATTTTAACTTTCTTCGTCTTTAAAGGCTCATGGTAGGGATGCACGTGCAAACATCTTCACTATCCACTACCTCACGTGTTCTTTACAGAATGGCTAACATCTAAGCCTTTCCAATGCCTCTCCATTAATCCCATAAACTAGCTTTCCCTTCTCATTTTCCCAACACATGCATGATCATGCTGTAATTCTTCTACTTCCTCAATTTATTTAAAGCTGCGCTTTCAATACCTGATTCACCTAGTAATTCTAATAGTCCTATCTTCTGTTCTAGCACTATCCCCCATGGTAAGGTGTTCAATACCCTACAAGGCCTTATCAATCAATGGCTTGGCACTCTGATACTCAAAGGTTTAGATAAGGTCATCTGACGAGCTCCTTGCCAATTCCTTCATCTAGTGCGACTATGTCTTCGAATAAATGTACCATGCACGCGCACAACCCTGTACAGTGTAGAATACAATTTGTGCACCTAGAGGGATGGTGTCAAATCTTCTATAACTTCTCTCCATGACCCGTTTACATTCCTGGATATGGAAAGAGGAGAGTTCCTTCCCATGATAGTCCTTGATGATGGTGGGTACATTACTCCTAGAAAATTTAAAAAAGAGAGCAATTCTTACCTCGTGCCACTCTAAAATGCTCTCCTAATGTGTGGCCCACCAATGATCTATTGTGCTAAGCAAGACATAACTTAACATCTCCCTCTGTTACTTTTCATTCTTCCACTAAACTTCTACCTCCTACAGAAAGATCTCAGGGAAGGCTCCTCCTGAACACTTGGGTAGATATTTTCCTCCAAGGTGCCTAAAAATGCACACCTTTGTTTCCTTGGTCACCAACCCTCTCAACTGCCATCCCATTAATTTGTAAGTTCCACGTACCCAATTTTCACAAGCCAAACTGTGTGGTATCACTTATTGAATGAGCATCTTCAAACTGGATAACTCCGTTAGTAGGGTGTACCATCTCAGGGTCTATAATTGAGTGCACCATAAATATCGTCCAGAACTTCTTCTCCCATTGGTTCAATATAGGGTGTCAAATTCCCATAAACTAGGGGTATAATGACCCGAATTCCTCTTTTTTCTAGAAGCTGATGTACCCTTTTTTGAACCAAAGGTCCACATTATTCTTGTAACACCAAGGGCACCCCAGTAGTGCTGGGAAATTATCCACCTTGGCAAGCACCAAGACTTCGAAGTCCCAAGTAAATTTGGCTCCCTGAATAGTAATAGCTTGTATCCTTTAAGACATCAATGGACATTACCTTAGTTCTTGTTTTCCATATATAGCACATTCAAAGATGGTGTGTAATGTAGGTCTTCCCATTTGATGTCATGCATCCAAAGTTTAGAACATTAACCTCTGCACGCCAGTGGTTAATGAGTATATTACTGAGGAGCCATCCATCTACAACTGCATTCAATGTAATCTCATTGTCATAGTCAAGGCTTGTGAGGGGGAAGGGTTCCCATGCGCAAGACTTGTCTCTCACGCTCTTATCCAATGCAAGGTACCTTCTCTCTCAACCAAGATCCCACCAAAGGAATGATGTTCTCCTACCTTAGCAGTTTACATACCTCCTTGACCTTATCCAGGTCTTCCTTTTGTGCCTCGATTATCCTTCCTTGTTCCTCCTTTCTAGAATTTCTCCTTTAGAAATTGGATCTCCCCTTGTAAGCTTTGAATAACATCCATGGTTTCATGATATATCTCCTTCTGATGTGTGGGGTCTGGGTATTTTCCATGAATGACCTTGTCTCTTGAAATCAGGTTCTTCTGTCTTGGTACCTCCCTTGTGTGTGTGGATTCTACCCTTGTTGTTACCAAGACATGCTCAAAACCTTCATCCCATGTTTTCCTGAGGCATCCATTGTATGTCTGGCTTCTTGATGTTGACCATTGCAGTGCCCTTTTCCTTCCAGTGCTACTGATTCATATGCTCGAATAATTTTGGGAACTCCTCATACTTATGCTTCTTTCCTCACCATGAGGCACTACAGCAATTTTCGGGCACTCACACTTGTAATGTTTATGTAGATCCACAATTAAAACATGTTCCACACGGAAACTCGCTCCTTCCTCCTCCGCAGTTACCCCAACCATAGGAATATTCCTCGAAAATCCTCTTCCGTGTGCGCCTCCATCTATGCACTCCTCGTAACGGTGACCATCATTTTTAGAACCACTGGCAATGCTAGTTTGGTGCATACCCCATGATCAATGGCCTCATGGATCTGATCAATGAGCCTATAATCCTTCGCATCATGGGTTGTGGAGGTGTAAATTTTGTAATAACAAGATACATTCTTCCTGATCATGCACACTGCAGTAAGGGACATCTACTTACATCATGGTCCCCATGACAGATCTCACAATCTACCATCACAGCATGCATACAATCCTCTGAGGGATAATTATCTTTAACGTGCCCCTCTATCTCACAATTTGTGCACCATAAACCATTACGAGTCTCATGGAATTAGTTTGTAGAGCAATTTTTCCAAATTGCTTAGCCATAGCAAAAATCTAAGCCTCTAAGAACAGGCTAATGTGAGTATCAATACTACCAATAGCCTCGGCGTGTAAGGCAACTTCCAATGCTTCATGCGGATCTATAAAAGTTTTATGATACAAGGCCCTTCTAAAAGGGGTGATCAATCCTCTAATAAACCACTGTGCATGCTGAGAAGGATGGATATCATATGATAACTTACACAAGAGAGGTTTAAAACGTGCACATCATACTTCTCACACATTCTCTACCATGTCCTTGCTGAATCTCCTTCAAAGCACTGATGCTCTTCTGACTCGAACTCAGGAATGTGGAATTCTACCAAGAATGCAATCTTTAAAGTAGTGTAGTCCTCCACCATTTGATGAGGGCCATACTTTTTATACCAGCTATACGCGCTGTGCCCTTGTAACGTGGTTGCAAATTGACTAGCATTTCATTCTAGGGTGTTGTGATACCCTTAGTGCACCATAGCAATTCACACTTGTGAACATGTTCCGAAGCATCGTCAATGCCCCTGTAATCTAGCAAATGCAGAGACATTTCAAAGAAAACTTGAGGTGGTGGTTGGGGTCCTTGTCCTAAACTAGAGCCTCGGTTTCCTTCTAGTGTTTCCTCCACCACCTGATCCACAAAGTCAACTGGGTCCTATTCCTTTAGAGCCACCAGATCCAGCAAAACCATTAGGTCTAATAGGGCCTATAGGAGTTGTGCCGAAGTGATCCCATGGTCCCATTGAAGAGTGTGTCGATGACAGTCTGTGATAACGCCCTGCTACCACTACTTTGTCTCACGCCACTCCCTGATGCAAGATCCCAAAAGCTTGTAGACTTACCCATTGTCCAAAAACTCCTCCAAATACTAGAATATGTGTAGCCATAGAAAAATGAAATTAAAAAATTGTATCTCCTAGGTGCGGATCTCTCTCTTCCACTTAGTTTCAACTAGATCAATAACACTTCTTCCTGGTTTAGGAAAACCAAGTGTCAGGGTTCGGTCATTAGGTGGGTTCAGATATGAACCAATTGACTCTCCTTTCTCCATGCGATTGAGCTCTCACCAGAAGCTGAAGGGGTCTCCCTTACACGCTTTCCAAGATGGGGTAACATATATTACTCAGGTTCCATGTCCTCCGCGTGAACCTCAACTCCTTCCCGCAACATCTGTCTCTATAAATCCATCACACTAGCAGCCTCATGTCGTTTAGTAATCTCCCTTCTCACGCACTTCACCATACTTGATCTGTCTTTCTTCCCTCTCCTTCTTTGTCATGATATCTGTCATCATCCTCCACCCTAGCTTCCCTTAACCTAGCGCTCAGAACAGTTTATTTAGCCATTTGGGAGTGCCTCTAAACTCATAGTAACCATTAATATCTTCATGGCTAGAGGAATAACACGTAGAAATGTTCCTCTAGGTTCTTATAGAAACTTAAACTCAACAATCTTTGGGAAAGAATACATGGAAATGGCATATTCCTAGAGTGTAGCTAGCTAGTACTCCTCCCCACCAGTGATCTACATAGCATGGGTCTACATCAAATTTGCATCCTTGCAACATCTGGTAGTCTTCTTCAGTCCATATCCATGTGATCCATAATGCCAACTTGATCTATATGCATAGGCTAAAAGCCACCCAAATAACTCTACTGGGAAGCAACGTAGAAAAAAGTCATCATATAGATCAAGGTAGAGATTCTCCTCTACCCATCTACGTGTATCAAACTCGGGTCCAGTGCTGAATCTCTGGGAAAATTCATCCTCCGTGCTCTTGAACCACGATTCAACGTTTTCTGATGTTAACCAATCTGTCATTACTCTTTACATAGATCATGATGCATGGTATATCCCACTACAACCTCTAAAAATAGGTCCCGAGCAATAGAAACCAAGATGTAGTTATTTTTTAATCCTATCACAAAAGGAAGAACCCCATGCATGCATCGGCCTATCACCCAGTAGAAGCTGAGGTGCTCACCCGAGGCACGTGTACGGGTACTGAGTCTCTCTTTCATGTGAGTTTAGTGGGAAGCATTATCTATGATTAGTGTAAGAGTATTTAGGAAAGAAGTTGAGACACATAAGAACCATAGGGCTCATAATGGCCTCCAGATCCTTGCATTCACTTCAGACCGAGTGCTTTGACATGGAATCTAGAACATATAATATAACAGAAAGAAAGATACAACCATTCATTTGTCAGCATGAAAGGAAAGATAATCTCATATGAACAAAATATACATTAAAACCCATTGCTATTCATATCTATTTATAACATGTAACCTCAAATATATTCATTGGTTCATTACAGAGTGTCACGGAGAGCAGACCGCAGTTATGCGCACCACTAGATGTATGTAGGTAAGCTAACAAAAAATAAAAATAATAACTCCATGCTTAGTACATCCTTTCTTAAACCAGAATTTCCACTCACAGGTAATTCTGCAGAGCTTTTCTTACTCTCTAACCTGCTATTCCCTACGTATATCTAGATGATATATCCTCTCTCTTTGTGTGTAGATATCTTTTCCATGGCAGGAACTTGTATTTACCACTTTTCCTGGGCTGCCAACTCACCTTTCCGTGCACTCAGATCTGTCGCCATGTGTCGAATGTGGTCCTTAATGTAAGCATGCTCCTTCATGCCTGAGCTCTTCATTCAATCTCATGATGATCTTCTTGAATATTCCATCTGAGGCATGCTCTTTCCTAGGCCAACCTGATTGCCAGGTTAGCATCTTATCCACGTCCAACAAATCACACTTTTCACGTGTTCTTCCTTGGGTGCTCAATTTGGATAAGTCCCGAACCTCATTTCACGTGCATCGCACGCAGCTATTTTCTTCCTTAAGCCTTTATCTTGTGTGACTTTTTCCTTACACGTGTAATTCTATAACTAGGATCCCACACACTTAAGTGCCTTCATACTTGGTCAATTTTCCAAGGGCCCAATAGGAGTCATCTATCAGAGGATTTCCTTCCTCTTCTACTCCTAGAAACACCTTCTCTAGATCTACTTTTAAGCTCTTCTCATGCTCATTTGTTCTATAATTGTACTCACTGATCTTGCACTTCGGGTGCTTGAAATTCCATATTTCTACCCTATGCACACCAACTGGTTGCTGTATTTGTGAATAAATATCCTCCAAGGGTTCCTTTGCTACCACCTCCACCCTTTTTGTCTAGATATTTATCCCTTTCAGTGTCATACCTCTACAAATTTACGTGCCCTAGGTACTCTGCAACACAATATTCTTCACTACCCAATCGTTGTGAACTTTATCTACTTAAATCATACACAAACCCTTCTTCTTGTGCTCTACAGTTGGCTCCAACTTGTTTCTCCACAAGGATATACACACATCTTATCACACTAATCTGGTTTGTACTATACATCTTCGTTCTTTCTCACACAAGGATGCTCGGTGGCTTCTTCGCTCTAAGATCTCTTCGAAAGCAAGGTAGTAAAATGAATACCCCTTTTCCTTATTTATACTTTTTCATCGACCCATATTTTCCTTCTGACACATGCTTTTAAGTGAATTTTTAATTTTTTAATTAATAAAGTACCATTTTCTATCTTTGCTTACTTTTGCAACTTCATTCGACGCATTGTAGTCGTAAGATTTTGTCATGCCTTACTACTTCCTAAGCCACAAACCTCCTCCAAGCATCTACCTTTTCCAAAGTACATAATCACTGTGCCATATACCAAGTTGCTTATTATGTTGTTTTGTACCTCGCATTACACTACATGATCATTTTTCCTGCATGGTCTTTAGTCAAAGCAATTTTCCTGTAAGTACCTTCAATCCGAGAACCTGTACCCTTTTTCCTATGTGCACCAATTTTCATATGAATCATATCACCAATCACTTCTTTCTAATCCACCCACACTAAAATTATGTTTATTCCTTTGCACATGAACCCCATAAATAGTAATCATCTCCTAGCATGCAAGTGTGCTTATTACAAAAAAAACACTGAACTAAATTGATAAAGCATAGCAAAAATGAAAGGAGACATATATAAGAGAAATCTACTCTAAATGGAAATATTGCCTTATTACAAACACCAAGAAGAATTATTTATAGTAGGGATTTAGCGTAATCCCATTAAAGTGACCAGGTAACAAAGTGCCATCTAATGCCTGCAGCTAACAAGCACCTGAACCCAAAATATTTGTTACTACAAAGAGTCCCAACCAATGTACTTTCAATTTCCCTAGGTGGTGTGTAAACTTTGAATCATACAGAAGTACCATCTTTCCTACCTAAAATGTTTTGTTCCTTATGTGCTTATCATTTCAGGTCTTCTGTCTTGCTTTTTTTTGTCTTCTGGCTCCACTAGGTATTGCAGTGCCGCTCATCTAACTGCATCATTTTACCTATACACTACTTCATGGATTTCTCATCATCCATTCCTCTTACAAGTGAAATACGTAGGGATGGCAACATAAAATCCATAAGCAATACATCCTTTGTGCCAAACACTAACTAAAAGGGTCTATCCTTATTCAATCTTTTATAATTTTTCATATATGCCCAAAGTATGATAGATACTTTATCATCTTAGTCTTTCCTTCCAACATCACAAATTTTTGTCATTGTTTGTCCCAGAATTTTGTTGAAAGATTCAGCAGTACCATTGGCCTGTGGTTGATAGGGTGTTATCTTATGGTGTGCCACCATAAAATAAGCTAAGAGAATTCTAATGGTCTCATTTAAGAAATGATTTCCCCTATCGCTTGTTAGAATCAATGGACATCCATACATGATTATAATGTTCTCCCATAAAAATATCACTATTGTAGCTATCGTACAATCCTTTTTTAGGTGATGCTTCTGCCCACTGTGTAAGATAATCTATACAGGTTATAATATAGTGCACGCTAGTCCTATTCATGGGTGGGGAAATAGGACCTACAAATTAAATAGCCCATTTCTCAAAAGGTTCGGCACTTGCAATAGGCCTCAAACGCATTTCATCTTTGGTTCCAGGTTTCCCAAGGCATTGACAATGGTCACACGACTTGAAATATTCTTTGATATCTTTATATAGATTTTCCCATCAAAGGCCAGCCATCATAATCTTGCGCACGGTGACATCTCCAGCATAATGACCTCCTACAATTCCACCATGAGCTTGTTCAATAATGGCTTCACACTCATGCTCCAAAACACACCGGTGCAAAACTTCATCACGACCTGTTTATAAAAATATCCACCTATCAACTAATAAGGCTCCATGCATATTTTAAGTTGTTTTTTCTCTAACGTCCTCATCCCCTCAAGAACCTTTCAAGTGCGCAAGAATACAACAATTTCCTCTATATCTGTGGGAGCACGGTTTAATCTGAACAACTATGCATCTAGAATTGTATCCTCAATTCTTTGTATGTCCTCACCAGAATTAATTCTTGACAAATGGTAAGGCCCTGAATTACTTTTCTCAGGCTTAACAACCACTTTAAATTTAAATTCCCAAAATAGTAGTATCTACCTACAAATGTGCCCTTGAAAAATAGGATTGTTAACGAAATACTTAAGTGTCATATGATTTATAAAGAAGATAAATGGTGTTACCAATATGTATTATCTGAAATTGTATAGCGCATAGATCATGGACAAGGCCTCGCGCTTACTAGTTGTATAAATTTGTTCCACATGAGTCAACTTATTGCTTTCAAAACAAATAGGGTGGTCTAAAATTCCTTCTCCTGATTGCACCAACACTATGCCAATCACCACTCCAGAAGTATCAACATGAACATGAAAGGGCTTATCCTAAGAAGGAAAGCATAAAATAGGCGTAATAGTCAGCTTCTCCTTCAGAGTTTCAAATGACTGTTGCTGTGAGTCACCCTAGTAGAATTTTACTTTAGCTTTCAATAATTCCTCGAAGGGTGCAAAAATATTTGCATAGCCTTTCATGAATTTTCTGTAATAACCTATATTTCCAAGAAATATATGCACTTCACTTTTATTATTAGGTTCTTCCAAACCCAATATCACATCTATCTTGGCTGGATCTACCAACAAGCCTTCTTTACAAATAATCTACCCAAGTAAAGTGCCAAAAGGTGTTGCAAAGATGCACTTCTTAATATTTAGAGAGATTCTCAACTATCTGCACCTCTCAAACATTAGCCTTAAATTGTCATAATGATCCTTGACCAAGCCATAGAATATCATGTCATCCAGGTATACGTGTAAAAACTTATGAATGAAGTCCTGAAAAATCTATACAGCAATGTGCGAGAACACAACTGGTGCATTCTTCAATCCAAAGGGCATTGTTTTGTATGAAAACCTTCCCCACTCAATGGTGAAAGTTTTCTTTTCCTGGTCTTCCTTTGTTATGTTCACTTGATGATAAACTGAAAATCCATCAATAAAAGAGTAGATCTTGCACCCTACAACTCCTTTAAGGATATCTTCTGTGAATGGGGTGGAAAAAGGATTAATGACACATGAAACATTTAACTCTCTGTAGTCCACACAGATCCTTATCCTCCCATCCTTTTAAATATTGATGACCATGGGAATAACCCACTCAAATTCCTCAATGGGATCAAATTATACCAGATTTGAGCATGTTATCAATTTCCTCCTTTACCTTGACATGCATATTAGGATTCATCCTGTAAGGCCTCTTCCTAATCGGGTGTGCACCTTCTTTAAGTTTGA
The DNA here is from genome assembly GCA_019776745.2 of Taxus chinensis. Classification (NCBI taxonomy): domain Eukaryota; kingdom Viridiplantae; phylum Streptophyta; class Pinopsida; order Cupressales; family Taxaceae; genus Taxus; species Taxus chinensis. The sequence continues at coordinate 896,988,194 of CM034146.1, forward strand.
TTCACATCACACCTAAATAAGGGTGTACTCCTTTTAAATCATGATAACCTCATGGAAAAAAGTCCTGAAAGTCACACAGGAGTTCAATGATCTTCTAAACTTCCTGCTCCGACAAGTAGTCACCAATAATTTCCTCCTTAGGTTTTGTATCTGTGCCAATGTTAACTTTATTTTTCTTCATAGGCTCATGATATGCACGTTCCTTTTCATATTTTGTATTCATTACTTCATGTATACCCTCAGTGTGGTTAAAATTTAGGTTATTTTCATCATCATCATCATCATTTATCATGCACACTAGTTTACCATTTTCCTTTTCTTCCTAGGTGCGAACCATTTCTTCTTCTTCTATTTCTTAAAGGTTAAGGTGCACCTCTAAATCCAAATCTCCAAACATATCCAGCAGAATTTCCTTAGCCTTTGCATTGTCTCCCAAATTAAGGCACTTCATGATCTGTAGTGCTTCATTGACCAAAGGCTTAGTATAAAAGTAATCAAAAGTATTAATCATACTTGACGTCATCTCCTGCTAATAAATTTTTTCTCTTGTCAACTTTGCATGGACATACCACACATGAGCGTAGCCACCTAGGGTGGCATAGAAATTATGTACCTAGAGTGATGGTGGCAAGGCCTCCTATCCCTCCATCCAAAGTCTTTCACACTCCCAAACGTGATGTAAAGCAAGGAACTTCCCATGAAATTCAAATTCCTAAGAAGGTACATTTCTCCTTAAAAACCTAGTAGAAAATTTGATTCTCACTTCTTTCCATTCTAATAAGTTGTCTATGTGCGTAATCCACTAACATGTTGTTGTCTCACACAAATTATATACTAGCATGTTTCATATATCTTCCTCATTCTTCCACTGGGCTTCCATGGCACACAGAAATAGATTATGGTTCCCTTCACCAGCATACATAGGTACCTGGTTGTAACTGAAGAACCTAATGACATGCGGCATACTTACTTGAGTAACAGTGTTCTTAATTTCACACCCAAATACTTCATACGTCCTATATACCCAGTTATCACAAGAAATACTTGTGGTATCACTAAATGAATGAGCATCATCCCACTGTATCACTCCTTCCTTAGATGGATCAGTTACATCAGGGTCTCTAACTGTGTGCGCATATATCTTGTTCAAGTCCTCGTCACTCAAAGGATCAACATATGGGGCATCATTTTCATACATCAAGGGTATGATAACGTGCTCTTCCTTGTTCTCAAAGAGAATGTACCCTTTGTTGAAGTGCAAGTTAACATTATTTGTATAACACTAGAGGCACGTAAGTAATGTTGGGAAGTTATCCACTTCGGCAAGCTCCAAGACTTCAAATTCCCTAGTAAAATTGGCTCTCTAAATTGTAATAGTTGCATCCTTTAATAATATAATTAATGTATCCCTAGTCATGTTCGCCATATAAATCACATTCGAAGAAGGCTATAACATTGGTCTTCCCATCTGATTCCAAGCATCCAATGTGAGTACATTAACCTCCACACATGTATCTATCAGAATGTTGCTCATAAACCATCTATCTATAACTACATTTAGTGTAATATTGTATCATACTCATGATTATGTGGGGGTAGATTAAAATGAAGTATTTTCCTCTAATGTTCATTACCTATGCTCAGTAACTTTTCTCTCAACCACTCTCCTAATAGTAGGATTATATTCTCCTGGAAAAACATTCAACAAACCTCCTTCAAATCAGCTACATCCTTCTGTGGGATTTCAACCTTCTTTTCTCATTCCATCATGCATCCCTGCTGCTTCAAGTTCTAAATTTCTCCTTACATATCCCTGATAACTTCCACCATCTCTTGGTAAACCTCTTTTTGATGTGAAACATTAGGGTACTTAGCATTAATCACTTCTTGCTTTGTTACAGTCAGCTTATACTTCAGTAGGTTCACATGCACACGTAGCCTCAGCATTTGTAGTCACCAAAATAGGTGAAATCAAGAGTAGGTGATACCTTCGATAGCCATTGATCTTAAATTAGGTGGTATACCTTAATCATTCCCGCATGCCCTTGTATCTTGTTTGTTCTACTTACTCATGTGCTCATATAAATTAGGGCATTCTTCGAACTTGTTTTATGTTATAAACCATGAGAAAAAAAAATTCTGAGGGCCATTCATGTTGATAATGATCAGAGAGATCCACAAGTATAACAAAATCCTCCTAGGAATTCCTCCTCTGCCACCATGCGATGACCTTCGACCTCTATAACCTCTATGAAAGCCTCTATTCTTGTTATCTCCACTATTGCACCCTTCATTATGTTGTTCTCTCTATCTCCTTAAATCCACTTTTTACACTATTTTTGTGCATACACCGGTCTCAATAGTCCTCATGAATGTGATCAGTTAACCTACAGTCAGAGGTATCATGGGCAGGAGTTTTACAGAATCTTATAATACATAGAGACATTCTTTCAGATATCACATTATACTATAAGAGGGAACATCTACTTCACATCATGGTCCAAATGATAGATCTCACAGTCCAGTAACATGTTGCACATACCGACTTACGAAGGGAAACTATCATTGGTGTGTCCTTTAACCTCACAATATGTACACCATATTCCACTATGCGAATCTCATGAGCTGAACTTAGAAGATAGCTTCTCCAAAAGTTTCTCCATAGCTACAATCTGCGCCTCTAAAAATGGACTTACTCTAGTGTCCATACTCCCAACTGCCTTAGTGACGTAGATCCACCTCCAAGTGTCATCATGCAAGTCTACAAAGGTCTTATGAGATAGAATGCCCTTTTGAATAGAGTCAACAAGCCACCAACAAAACCACTATACATGTTGAATAGGATGTATATCATAAGACAACTTTGATAGAAAAGTCTTAAAACTTGTGTCATATGCCCTCGAACGCTCTTCAGATAAGCCCTGCTTAATATCCTGAAGTGTGCTGATAATTTTCTGTTCAAACTCAGGATAATATGGAAACTCTACTAGAAACATAGAGCACAAAGCATTATAATCCACTACATAGTATGATGCGGGTCATACTTCCTATACCAGCTATGTGCACGTGCCCATGAAGAGTAGTAGCTAACTGACTAACCTTCCTATCAAAGGTCTTGTGATTCCTTTAGTGCATGCCATTAAAACTCACACTTGTGCACATGCTTTACAACATCTTCAATGCATCTATATTATGGAAAGTGGAGATATATCTTGTAATAGAATTATTGAGGATGATGAAGGTGCAGACCTTGTTCGGCCATATCACAAAACTAGAGCCCCCACCAATGTTTCCTCCACCACTAGAACCACCTGATCCACTAATTCCTGAGCCTCCTGATCCTTTGGATCCTACCTGATTCTCCTCCTGTAGTAGGCAAACAATGGACCAGTGGATGTGCTTCCTTGAGTCCCAACAATGGTATTAAACTTGAAGTACCCACATTCTACGAAGTTATTGCTACTTCCATATGTATTGCCAATAATCTGCATGCCCACAATCTTCCCTCATGATGACACACCTAAAACATATTCCTACAATCGGTCCCCTAAACAAAGATGATGTTTGTGCTACCATAAATATATTTTTTTAGGCACTTCTATATTCAAAGGAAAATGATATCTACCTATAGCTACGGGATTACCTACACTCGCCTGTTGGTCAATGATTACTTCTGGAATTAGAACACCAAGTGCAAGGGCTAGGCCTCCAGGTGGGATCAAATGCATGTTCCCTATGGTCCACAATATTTCTTCCTCTAACATGCTTTCATCATAAGTCAAAGGGGATTCTCTACCAACACTTGCCTAAGGTCGGAAGAACCAAATGCTCTGGATCCACGTCTTCCATGTGAGCTTTAAATCCCTTGCATGAGACATCTTCCACCCCTACTCCATAGAACTCCTCAACATCGTGTTTCTTCGCTAATTCCCTCTCTCGTGCTTCATTATACTTAAGCTCACCTTTGTTATCTCTACCTTTCTACTACATATGTCTATGCCATCTTTCACCACACCTGCTCCTACCCCAACACACGGTGGTGGTATGTTTAGCTAGCCATAGGTAAGGTGCTCTAAACTCAGCACCACCATCAAGATCTTAATTGCTAAAGGAATAGTACATGAATGCAAGGTCCTCTGGGCTCGCACAAAAATTAAAACTCAACAAGTTTTAGACAAGAACACGTAGAAAAAACTTACTCCAGAGTATAACTGCACACAATACTATCCTAGTAATGATCTACAGCACACGTCCAGGGTTCATCTGCATCAAAAAAAATCCTGGTACTCTTCATACATTTAAACCCTTGGTCTGTAACTCTAAATCTTCTATTCGATGCATATGTGGAAAACCATAGTGTCATACAATTCTATTAGGAAAACAACTGAAAAATGTCTCATAGAGCTCATGATATAGATTTTCTTCCACCCAACTTGGGTCCCCATTGAAATCAAGTTCTAGAATTATATCTTCTTTGTAAACTGATCTTATCTCTATCGATTACCCAATTTTCAATTCTTGGAAAGATTTAATCGATACTCCATAATCATGCAACATCATGGATAGTTTCTACTTGAAAAGAGGTCAGGATAATGGAGGCAAAATGTAGTCTTATGTTTTCCCAAACTTAGATACCTAGGTGTGTTTACACTTCATTCAGATATATCTGAATGCTCACCCAAAGTGCGCATTATTTCAGTACCAAGTCCCTCCTTTGCTAGCATACTTTGTCCATCATGTTAGCATGCATAATCATATATTCCATGACCAGATCTAGTAATTAAATGTAAATCCATAACAATGAATAAGTCTATCACAACCATGGTGCATAATGAATCAGATAAGGATCAAGATTAGATCAAACCATACAACCACCATGAACAGATAGCATCAACAACCAATATCCATCCACAAGGAATCCATTATAGTAAGTCATTAAAACATAGAAGTCTTGAATGCATAACAATATTTTCATAAATTCATGCGCACAAGTACATACTAGTGGCATATCTCTAATACAACTTAACATTATTACATGGTGTCTCATTAACAGATCTACATCAGATAGTTATAGGGGTGGGGACTTTTCCTTAATATCGTCCATGTATTCTGTCAAATAGCCCTTACATGTCTCAAAATATCCATGCATTTCTTACACATTGTTTTCAACTAGGCTCACATGCATTCTTTGAGCCTAATAATAGATTAAACCTAAAGATAACAGTTTATTCTAATCCTATTATTATCTCATACCTCTGCATGTCTCTTAATCTTCTCAATGAGATGTGCTCTATCCAAAATAGACAATCCTTTCTATCATAAGATTCTCAATGCTCTCACTGATATTCTTGAGAATGTTGGTTGAGACGTTACCCCATCTTCGTCATTGATGGATGTTGGTGTGAGCCTGTGGCTCCAAAATACACATCAGTGTCTAGAACTTTCTCATATGCTTGACGTGAAAGAACGATCCATCATTATTGCTTCTAATAAGGACATCTAAGAAAGGAAGTTCGTCATCCTCTTTCTCGCCCCCATCATGAAACTGTAGATGTTTTGATTGTGATACTTGAGATGATTTTTTCATGAAACAAAGAAGTATTGCATAGGCTGTCGTTGGAACCATAGAAAAACACATTTTACAATCTGTTTCATGACTACATATCCAAACCGTATCACATGATAGGTTTTGACCAGAGAGAAAACCTCTACTAAGTTGAACCATGCCTTCTCACAATTATCTCTATGACAGAAATTCAATACCTCCATATCTTCTTGGAGAGAGGAGATCCCAGTCTTCCACACCTTCGTTTTGCTTCGTAGAAATTATCATCTGGGAAGGGGAACATACAATAGACTATTAGGATTAAACTCGACTGGCTAGGCCGTTCCCCCTGACCATGACATTTATAATATTTCACTATGCTTATTGCTTTGTCTTACAAGTAGCAATTGTGTATAGAGATGCAGACCATCAAAACATACTAGTAAGTCACAGCTCACCAAGTTTTCTTAGTAGTCTTCTTCAAGATTGAATATTATTATCAACATGTGGAATCCTCTAAGAAATGTCATGAAGTCCTTTCCTACAAAAGGCTTCCATCTTCTTACTAGAGTAATCTGGCCAAGATTCATATTTGGTTAAAGATTTCTTCTCAATGTTGTCAAAATATTCGCCTCAAGGGCACCACCTTGATCCTTCTTGCACTTATGGGTACACCATATATTCTTGGCATAATTGGGTCCATCGATAAGAAATAATAGTGGTAAAACATTTCCACATAGCTTGCTTGATGAAGTCAATCATTATTTGTCTGACATGGTCCACTATAATCATGTTCACACGGTCTTCTTTGCTCAAAACTCGTCATAATGAGCTTCAAACTCTGTTTTTTGTCCTTAAACTCATAGGTTATCATCTCATTTTGCTAACATACTCTGTAGTGTTCCATACTCTTAGGATCTTCACGGCACTTCCATTTCTCCACTTTTAGTACTAATCATGTCCTTATTTCCATATAACTTTTTATGTTTGGTATTCTTCATAGCTTGAAATGTCCACTTTTGGAAGGTTTCATGACACTTTCATTAAGATCCTATGGGAGCAATCATTGTCTAGATTCCTTCCTCAATATGCAAGGGATAGCTTATTATGGTATTTTCTATCATTTACATCTTCAACTTTTCAAAAAGGACATATAACATTAGGGATCAATATCAAAACCTAAACCTTTGTAGGAAAAGAATTTAGGTTGGAGGGTCGAGGTCATCAATCAAAACATATATAATTCAACAATGGAGGTCAGAATGAGGACATAAGAACTTCCCTTCTTTAATGTCCTTCATTAGAAGAAATGGTGATGGATCAGCTAAATCATGTGGAATGTATAAGTTGGAGTGAAAGAACACCACATAAAAATGTGTCCACATTTCAAACCCTAAGGACTTAAAACATGCATCTCATCCTGGCAAGACGGGATTTACTTCAACTTGAGCCTCACCCTCTATCGTACAAGAGCTTTTAAGAGATTCTCAATTCAAGTGACCATAATTAATATAAAAAAAGACATGTTTCTCCAATGTACTAAATGTTAGCATGAATTGAAACTAAGAGGGTAGTTCGAATCATTGATGCAAAAAAAACCCCATTTAATGACCAAAGTGGATACATGGAGTGGAGTCAAGATGATGCATAGAGTGATGATGACATGGAAATTCAGGTATGTTCTTGGTTGGCATATGTTGATGTCAGTGAGATTTGTTTGTTCATTGCAAGCCTATTCCAGTTCCCATTAGATAGACCTAGAGTGTTGGTGCAAATGGAGGTATAGGAGCTTCTCAGTATGAGCTTGAGGAGCATGGTTGGTATGTATGGACATGCATGATTATGAGAGTGCTTGGGCACTCACATGAGTTTTCAGGGTGCAGATACAGGTGGATGACCAAGATTCAGGTGACTCATTTGGACCAAGTATAGGTTGCTTAAAAGGCATGAGGATAGAATTGTGGAGCCATGTGAGCTCATGGATAGATGTGGGCAGGTTGATTCATCATGTACCAAGTAATGTTAGGGGCCTTTCGGAGATGTTTCTAAGATGAGTTATGATGTTGTTTTAGCTGACCCTAGCCTTTACCACATGCAAAACCCTAATGAGCTAGCTCATGCAAGTCTTAGATGGAATGGAGAATATTGAGAATTATTTGTAGACATGGTGATGATTAGAGATGTTATGTACATAGGTGTGTCCTTTATGTTGTGGGAAAAATTTGGAGTCATTTGCAATGATGAGTATTTTGCAAGCTATGTCATGTTTTGTGTGAAACAGGGTCCAAGAAGAAGTGTCATTTCCAGCTCGAATTGGATCTTCTGATGCTCACCCTAAATTGTGTGCTTTGCATGGGACCTTGTGGCTTTCAGGGATGTTTCTACATTGATTCTATGAGGTTTCAGAAAAAGAATGAGGTCATTTCATCGATCACATTTTTATGAACGAATGTTAAGAAGATAAGTAAACTTCTTATGTGTTTGAAACCCTAGCTCAAAATCGGCAGGATGAGAAAATGTTCTTCCTAAAGTGGCCAAAAATGTTTGCTAGTGCATAGGATGATGATTGGATGATGTAGAGGATTCCTGCTTGGTTTCCAGAAAGGTATGATAGAGCTTGTGGTGATGAGTGGACCCCACTCAAATAGGTTAGTTTCTGAAGAAGTTCAGTTTGGGATAAGGTAGTCCAAAGGAGTTGCAAACTAAATGGATCATTATGGAGAGTATGTGTATTTTTTCTTGATGTCCATGATGGTTTTAGGTTTATGGTGATGCAGTCTGAATGGTCAAGTATGTACTCTATTTGTGTTGACCTGGTCAAAGGGCAGTTTTGGGGCAATTTCAGGCATTTTGTAGAGATCAGTCATGGTTGAAGGCCTTCCACTTGTAGTTGGAAGGAGTTATAATATGTTATGGAAATAGGATTAATATTTATTTCTAGTGGTATAAGTTTTGTCTCTTAATGATGAGATTTGATGGGCCATCCATGCATATTTGTGAAGAAGAAGTGAATGTGATGCAGGATCATCATGAAGGAGAGTCAAATTTGAGCAAATGACATATTGATCATGGTTAGGAAGGCCTAAGGGATCAAATGGAATGGTTTTGAGTCATTTAGAGGTCATTAGAACTCAGGACATGTTGAGTTGTGGTGTCTAGTATTCAAAAATTCAAAAAAATGCTTTTCCCTCCAATTTTGTAAGTTGAATTTGTGAAGGGATTTAAATACCATTCTTAGTCTATGTTAATAAGTTAGTCATCTAGGTATTTGAAGAGTTGTTTTTAGTTTGTCAAGACATGATATGAAGACTCCTAGTATGTAAAAGGAGAAAATAATGTAACTAGAGGTTAAAATATGACTTTGAGTCATGACATATAGACATGCAAATCATTTAGGGTTTAGTATGGAGTATGAAATGAGATAAATTCAAATGAGAGACAGTTATTAGGCATTCCCTCTAGGAAGGGAGCAAGAGAAATTCAGGAAGATTGGAATTTTGTAATGAAAGTATGGTTTTTGTATGAGATACTTTGTTTTTACAAGGAAAAGGCCTAATATTTGATAGTATATAATGCATGAAAAAGTGGAATAATCTTAAGAAACTTTCCTCTCATTTGAATACAAAGCTCCTTCATTTTTTCTTGAAGACAAACATGGCTATTGAAGTATGGTATTGTTGAGGCAATATCTGAAAGTCAATAATAATTTGATATGAAAGATTATGTCTAAGAATGCTTGAGTCCTAATTACATGTGCAAGTTTTGAAGTAATTATTCTTGGTATTTTGTTTTCCAACATCATTTTATTGATATGATATGATCTCAGTAATGCCTTAAGAGTGGCATGTGTAAAATGTTTAAGTGTAAGATTGGTAAGTTCCAAGAATGCAAAAATGTGTATGATAGTGGTGAAAAATTAAAATGATTGATGTGTAGATGATGATTATGATATCAATGTGGTTATGATGGTGTCCACATAGGAAAAGTTAATGATCACACTATTTCAAACTTTTTAGGTTGAAGAAATTAATAGTTTAGCAATGCATGCAATTAAGGATATTTGTAGAATCCTAGAAATTGTAACGGTGTGCTTATACTAGACCTAATGGAGAATTGATTATCATGGTGGAAGATTATTATTCATGAAGATCATATTATAATAAATATTTGGATAAGGAAAGAGTCTCCATTCAAATAATATTGCCTTCTCCATGTAGTTGTTGAAGGGCTTCTTGACTGTAAACTATGTAATGCTACAAGTGAGGCAGCTAATAAATGCTTAAAGGAAGACTCCTACATGACCCCTAACCCCCACTGGTAATAAAATATTGTTTACAACCTCAATATAGTCCTATTCTACAATTTTTTTGGTTTGAATCGAAGTTATAGGAAATTTATTTTAAAAAATGTCTTCTCGGGTTTACTAGTGAAGATTTCACCGGTCCAAGCTAGGGTTTGAACTTATAATGCTTGTGTCATCGATTTTATTCCTAAAAATTGGTAGATATAATGCTAATAAGGTATTTAAAAATTTATAAAATGGTTTGGGGCATTCCATTGGTTAAATTTTGAGATATGTGTGACAGTAGACTGTCACAGTCAATACCTAACTGTGAGTGGAGTTTTACAAAGAAAGTACTATTTTCACTTGGAATTTATCTTTGAAAATTTCTACAAAACTTACTATAATTAATGGGTGCTTTGATATGTTAATTTGGTATCTAGAAAATTCTTAAGAATGAATATATCCAAGACAATATACTAAGACTGACTTAGTGAGGGTATGTAAGCAAGAATGCAAAAATTGATGTATTGAGAGTTGTAAGTGGAATTGAGCCATGAAATTTTAGGAAAATCTTGGAATAGGTGAATGTGTACTGATAAAAATTTAAGAATACCATAGGTACTTGTATAATCATGATTTCATGCATGAATAAGAGTGCATTTTCTTAAGGGGGCATGTAAGGGTAAGTTGAAATCAACGAAGAAAAGGAAAGGTTTGAACATTACCCATACATTTTGGATGAATGAAATAGCACCATAGGGTAGTGAATGATAGAAATAAAGTAGTGAATAAGACATAGTTAATCCATAAGTCAAATTTTGGATAAATTGGGCTAAGACCATTTGTGAAGAATAAGTAAAAACAAGACAAACAAAAAGAAGTGTACGTCAGTTTTTTTTATTTCAAGGTCACAATTGATTGTAAGGGCTTGGAAAGGGAATAAATAATATGGTATGTGTCTGATTTGAAGACTAAAACGTATTTAAAGTAACCAAATTTGCTTACTAAATTCAAATACAAGCTATTGTACACCTAAAATTTAATGAAAGAAGTGAATAGTTTGATCTTGTTTGAAGATTAGTTGAAGTTGTTATGGTCCTCTGCATTAGAATGAGGCATGAAATGAATTATTTAATGATTTATATCAGTTGGAAAGTGAAGAGGGATGAATTGTTTTCCTATGAAATTCCTTTGGATGTCTTGGAAGTGACAGAAAGGGTGCAAGCCATTTGATTTTGTGAAACTAACCTACGTGAAGCTTGATTTGATGATGAGAAAAATTGTTATGGTTTGAAAACATGGATGTTTCATTATATCTAACATGCATGCATATTATGTACAGGTCTTTAGTATTCCATAGATTGGCTACATGTCATATTTGAGTTGTTCTTAGGTGGTCTTGATGCCCAAAGGTGAATACAGGGTGTTGGAAATATCTCTTTTGAGAAGGATATGAGCATTTTGAGTTGTCTTATGAATTTTTTGATTGGTACAATCTAATTATCAACCACAGTTGATTTTTTTATGTCATATTACATATTTATGGTGGATTTTTTTTCTTTACTAAACATGGCTTTGGCATTAGTGGTTTTAGCTCATCTAGATGATGGGGTTTTGAGCTTATTTTGTTCAAGTTTGATGGTTTTGGGCATGGCCGACCTATATGGGTCATATGTGAATATTTTAATGATATTTTTAAAGTGGAATTGGTCGAACCAAAGGAGGGAAACTGACTTAGTGTGTTTTTGAATCAAGAGAAGGGTATAAAAGTGAAATTTATGTTCAAATTTGAACTAGTTCTTTAAAAGGGAAAAAATGAGACATATGTGAGTGTGTGTTACAAGTATGAAGGCCGAGTTTCATATCTAAAAGAGTGTATGATAGGTAGAAGAATATTTTAAAGTGTTTGTGCATGCATTTTATGCCAAGACAAGTGAAGAAGGAAAGAGAAAATCTGAAATATATATATGAGAATTTGAACAAGGGTTTGAAGGTTGTGAGTTGAATCAGTGATCACAATCAGTTGTGGTAGCAACAAGACATCATATATATTCATCAAATGTGGTTGAGTGGTTTTTTTATCATCTTGGGGGGTTGTAGCATCCTTTTAGATTTGGTACTTCACTAAACTAGGGTTTGGTGCTCCTTGTGATGTTAGTGCTTCACTAAATAGTTTTGATTTGTGTAATATAATTAAAAATTTTAGTGGGTTTTCTTCCCCTTTAGGATTTCCCACTTGTATCTTGTGTTATGGTGTTGTATCTCTTATTTATGGTTGATTGAATGCATGTTATTTGATGTTGTGCACATATTAATGGATGGTTAATTGCTTTATGGTTTGAGTAAGAAATATGAAATTGAATTAAGTTTGTAAGGACTGATTCACCCCCCTCTTAGTCCATTTTTCTTACAAAAATTGGTATCAAAGAAGGTCCTTTTATATAATTTTGATAACTTGAAAGGAGATCCTTTGAAGCACAAAAATGGCGAGTTAACAGAGTGGCTCTTCTACCAAAAAAGCATAATTATTTGATCATTTGAATTATGTTTTTAGAGTTTGAGGATAAAGACTCATATCATGTCCCCTAGGGTTTGATATTTGGAAAGCTAAGTATGGTTATTTATTCTTGTTACACCTCTAATTTTTAATGTTGGCAAGAAGGTTTGTAGTGACGATTCAAAGGTTATGAATGTTATTTTGTGTAGTCCAGGAGAATATGAGTGGTAAAGGGAATTTCTATGTGGGATAAGCTTTGGGTACTATATGAAGGAGACTTCAAAGTAAGAATTTATAAGCTTCAAACATTCAGAAATAAATTTTAAAGTATTAATATGAATGATGATGAATCTATTACAACATACTTACTTAGGGTTGACAGGGTTGTCGACACCATGAAAAGTTTAGGAGAGGATGTGAATGAATAAGTTATTGTTTAAATTTGTTTTATATCTCTAACCCTTAAGTTTGATTCTAAAGTGTTTGCTATTTAAGAAGCCAAGGATTTGAATACCTATAATATGAATGAGTTACATGGGAATTTGAATGCATATGAAATGAGGATTGTTGATTCCAAACCAACCAAAAAAGAGAATAATTTAAAATTTGAAATGAAGACCAAATTAAAGAAGGCCAAGGATGATGATAATGATCTTAAAATTTATGATGAATAACTCTTTGCAATGGTGGCTAGGAAATTGAATGTTGGATATGGTAAATAAAAAGGTAAACTACCATTCAATTGTTTCAATTTTGGTGAAGTAGGTCACTTTTTTGCTAATTTTCCACATAGGCATGAAAAGTTAGGTGATGAAGAGCATGAGGAGGATCATAAAAAGAACAATCATAAGTTTAGAAAATGTAAGAATAACTTTAAGAGGTTTTAATATAAGAAGAAGGGAAAAAAATATTTTACAAGAAGGTAGATGATTATTTGTCTGATGATAGTAACGGTGTTTTAGATTTTGATTTTGAATTTGATCATGAAGACAATGTAAATGAGGTTGTGTTCATGAATAAATATTTCATGAGATCTTCTAGTGATGGTTCTACATTATTAGGTGATTTCATATCAAATTACTACAGTGATTCTGAGGAAGATGAAGAGGATGTTAAAGATGATATAGAGTGTATTCAAAATGAGTTAAGGAATGATGATAAGAAGAACAAGAAGTTGAGTTCTCATGTTAAAGAGTATGAAAATAAGATTCATAATCTAGAAGAAAAGTACAAGTCTGAAACAAGCAAGCTCAATGAGTCAATCAAATTGGTAGAAGAACAGGTAAAGTTTCTTCTCTCAAGTTTTCAATATAAAGAGAGCATGTGTACCAAGTTTGAAGAAGATGTAGAATTCCTAAGGGCATAATTGTTAGAGGTTGGTAAGAAAACCACATACTTATAGAAATTTGAGAAAAGTACCAAGGATATCAATTATCTTCTTAGTAAACATATATCAACAGGTGATACAATCGGCTTGGGGTTTAGTGATAACCTAGAGGGAAAGTAGAAGAAGTAAGAAAAATTTGTTCCAAGAAAGAAGGATGGAGAACCAAGTATCAAATATGAAAATAAAGATATCTTCACTAAAGACAATGTGAAGACAAAATCAGTAAGGTAGATAAATGACTCAAGTTATGAGATATCATTTAATGGTTATTTTTTTACTTGTAATGGATTTGTTCATAGGAAAAAGGAGTGTAGGAGTTATGCTAAAAATTATCATCCATGGAGGGATAGTAGGAGTAAGCAAGCCAAGAATGTAGTGTTCTACAACTGTCATGAAAGAGGTCATGTTGCTAGATTTTAATTATGATCCACCTAGTCAAGTTGAAGGATACAAAGGCAAGAGTTCAATTGTGTGTTTCAGTTGTAATGGAGTTGTTAATTTTGCTAGAAACTGTTACCATGGATACTCAAGGAAAAATCAAAGGTTTCAAAGTCCTAAGCTGCAAGAAATAATATATCAAAGGTCTAGGATGCATGCTAATAGTCAAGGAAATATATGGGAGCTTAGAAGGGATAATGGTGTCTAATCAAGAGCAAGTGTTGATAAAAAGCAAGGCATAACTCAAGGTACATATCAAAATCAAGGAGAAGAATGAGTTTTTTGGATGTCTAAGAAGTCTTGGGACCTCTTCAAGACCTTATTTTAGTTTCTCATGATGTTCTATACCTCTACTAGGATTCTCAGAGCTATATGGATCCAAATGAAGCATTGAAGAAAGGGGGAGCTATCTAGGTTTGTGTGTGTCTCCTCCAAGATGTGAAGGTATGTTGTTACAAGATTATAAGTATGTTTGAGGTCCTACTTGGTTGTTTAAATTGTAAAATGATTAGGTCATTACTTTGTAGTCTTTGTGTATGTATGGCTATGTTCTCAAGTATGTATTTGCATTGTCATGATGTGTTGTTAGTTTGTAATGACTCATTTTGTGTAAAAGTCATGTGTTGTCTCAAAGGAAGTATATTAATCCATGGAATTTAAGTGTAGATTCATTCCTTAGTTTCATTCATTTATGAGAGTTGATGGTGGGCATAAAGGTTTGTGCTACCTCATGAAGTTATTTCTGAGTCAAATATGATGTGTCATTGGATTTTCAAAAGCGTTAATGCCTATATCAAGCATGTCAAGAGTCTATGAAGTGTGTAAAATTTTGTAATGTGTTGTGCCCTTAAAATGACTAAGTCCTAAAGATAAGGATGAGGGCACACATAAGGTCACTATAGAGGAAAACGCATGGGAAAAATCCCTCAATGAGAGGAAGGTTGGCATGGTATGAGAAGGAAAAGGTTTTACGGACTTAGCCACATTTTATTTAAATGGAATCACATGCAAAACACGTGAGGCTGTGGATAAGTGTAATGATGAAAAGGTTGTTACATGGATACTTGAGGCTCAAGAGAAGAATATTCCATGGAATATTTATGGTTATGAGTTGGAAAGTGGAGGTTGTTATGGATAGCTAGCATCTACATGAAATGGGCACTCGAGTATACCAGGATATGATGACATTTTGTAGTGCCCACTTCCATTTGGCATTTTTAGACACTGATCTTGATATTGTTGATCATATTATGGAAATTATTATGTTTTGTGTTAGTATGATGGTTAGATGTTAGATCATGGATTATTATTGATCTAGATTCAGTTAGTATGCATGATGATTACTAGATACATTTCCTTAGGTGGATGATGATATATTGTTTGACATGGACATATTATAGATGTTGATTTGGACTTGTGACATTTGATATTTTGAGTAGACCTAGTATGGAATAGCATAGATGATGATATAGTTGATTTATGAAATAGAAATGATAATGTTGAATTCTTGATATTGTTCTGATTCATGTGTTTAGATAATTTTGAAATGTTGTTTATATCATTTTGGATGTTCTGATATGGCCATGAGGCCGAAGGAGGTATTTGCATTTTTGCAGGTTAAAAATCACAACAATGTCGGGGGACTGGAGACTAATCATATTAGAATTCTGGGTGAAATCAACAAGGTCACCATGGCAACTATTTTGTGTGTGTTTGTTAGCGATTCCCATGGGGGGGGAATTTCCATTATATGTGACCATGGGATATGTATTTTATTAATGTGTTCCTTTTTATTTATTGTTGCTTGTATTTTA
This sequence comes from Taxus chinensis, assembly GCA_019776745.2. NCBI lineage: Eukaryota > Viridiplantae > Streptophyta > Pinopsida > Cupressales > Taxaceae > Taxus > Taxus chinensis. The sequence continues at coordinate 897,004,160 of CM034146.1, forward strand.
TTAGTAATGTATTCCTTCTTGTAATTAATTTAAATGTGGTAGATTAATGTGAGAGATCATATAGTTAAACTTTAATTAAATTAAATTGGGATATAGAATGTAATTAATGAAGTTGTTGATTTTATATATTAATATTGGAAGAGTGTGTAAGAAATGTGTAAGAAGGTGTAAGAGATATGTGAGATAGATTTTGGAAGGTTAAACACTTCATCTCCTTAGGAATTCGAATATGTCCTTGGAGGCCAAATTGGAGGCTTGTGGGACAAGTTAAACTTGTCCCACACCTCTTAAAATGATTCACCAACCATACCTATTGTTTGGAGGTTAAAATTATTCATTTTTATTTCATTTTGAAGTGACAAATTGTAAGTTTTAACTACACTTCTCTTACATATTTTTAATTCAGTCCTTTTTGAGTATGGGTCATTTTGGAGTGTGCAAGTTATTTTTTCATTCTTATTTATTGTGATTTGGTGGAGGATGTTGACTTTCCTCTTGGGGTTGAGGAAGAATGATGTGGCACCACACATGGATCCACATCATCCTTTTCTCTTCCCTCTCCTTTAAAATTGAAGATTCTTGCTCTTTTGAGGTTGTTGAAACTTTTTGGTTTTCCTCTTGGGGGTGCATTTTTCTTGCTTGTTGTTTTGGGAGCTTGTTGTGGAAGGAGTTGGAGCCATTGCATGTTTGAACCTTGCTGATTTTGGACTGTATTTGGAATTTTGGAAATCTTGTGAGCTTGGAACAAACTCCAGTATGGAGAGGTAGGATCTTGAGTTGTGTTTTGCATGTTTTCTTTCTCTTGCATGCATGTTTAAATGGTGAATGTGTTTTGTGTTCTTGGCTGGTTGAGTAGACTTCTTGGGACAAGGTGTAGGAGAAGGCTATGGGGATTTCATATGGGGGGGCATAAGGGATTTCCAATGGCACTTATTCTATTGTGGAGGGAGTTTTGGATTGGGATCCACCTAGGAAAAAGAAATTTCTTGCATTTCTTACTCTTAGGGGGGGGGGGCTTAAGGGAGAAACTTTCGGGGGGGGGGGGGGGGGGGGTATAAGGAGGGGTTGAGAAATATAAGGTTTATGGGATTTGATGTGTTTAATGGAGGTATGATTTTGGTGGATGCCCAATTCTAAATAGGGAGCATAAGTAGTTCCCCATATTTCCATGCTCTTGTTGGCTTGCTTGATCAAGCCTATGTTTTGTGTGAATGGTTTCAAATGTAGTTGTTAACTGTTGTCCTTGTTTGGAATGCGTATCTTATTGATCTATGCATGTGAAATTGTTGTATATTTGTTGTGGAAGCCATTGTTGCCATTAGTTGATTTTCATACTCTATTCCAATATGGTTGGGGCTCGGGGGCCAATGAGGAAGAATGGCTTCTCCCTTCTCATTGGATGTCTTGGTTGGGTGGAGAGTGTTTCCTTTCCCCCTTCCTTGTTGTGATCAAAGATGAAAAGATGGAAAATCTAGCATACTGTTGTTTGGAGCAAGAAGATATACAGTTTTGACAGTCCTATTTCTTTGAGCAAGTTCATTGTAATCCCTTCCCACTTCGAGTGGATGAGTGTATAAATTTTGTGATGTGAAGTTATTTTATTGTAATGGAAGATTGAAATCCAACTTAAATTGTGAAATGTACAAGAGATTTATATTTGTTCCCTGTTTTGGAAAAGAAATGAAAAGGTTGTTACATGCATGGGGTAATGTATTTTAGAAATCAAATGGAAAGGAGAAAGTTGTAAAATTGTATTTGATAATCAATGAAGAATTACATTCTTTTCTCAAAATTGTATTGTGCATTGGATTTGGATTTCTTGTCAAACATTGGAAATTGTTGATTGAAAAAGAAAAAATGTGTGTGAAGATAAGACAATGTTATATTCATTTTTTTTAAATTCATATTTGAATTGAAATCTCTACTACAATCTAACTTAGAAATGAATGGTTTTTTTAATCAAATAAATGGATTGGACTAGTTTAGGAATTATATGCACATTCAAATGATAAATTGTAATACCAATTTAAAAGAAATAGTTCACTGCCATAAACTTCATTCTAGCAATTCATAGTTTGATAATCATGAACAATTCAAACTTGCACCATGCAATAAGCTATGAAACATTAAAATTTAGACTTAGTAAGTCCTAAGAAACTCTAATTTACCATAACAGTTAAGAAAGAACTTTCAAACTTTATAAAAATCCAAATTGGAACTTGCATGGTCATTTTTCTGTCTATTGACGAAGAAATAAAATTTGAAATTAATTGAACAAATTGACTTCCCTAAAAACACTCTAAACCTTGCCTAGACTAATTCTCCATGTCTCCCTCGACATGTTGAGTGAAGGAGGAGATCTGATTTAATCGAATTGAGAGGTTGAAAACTGCCAGTGCACTAATTAAAACCCTACAGATTTTTTTCATTAAATTGACCTCTCAAACTTCATCAATTTCCAAAATTGATGATTTCTGTGCAAATAGGGCATCGAGAGCTTTCCAAAAAGTCCTCATTTTCCCAAATCCAAGATTTCTATCTCAAATTATGGCCATTTGAAGTTTTACTTCAATTTGGCATTCAAATAATAATAAGATTTAATCTAACTATAGAAAAAATTCCTAAAAAGGTCTGGGCAGCCCCCACCATCCCGCAACCAATCGGGGCCTACCACGTGGCACCCTGGGAGGTGTAGACCAAATTTAAAAAACTTATCCCTTTGAAAATTTTCCTTGGGAAACTTTTCCCATTTTACCCAGCCGGCCTGCAGCCAATCACATGCTGCCAACGTGGCACAGTGGAAGGGCAAACTCTTTTCTAAATTGAAACTTATTCATTTGAAAACAATTACTTGGAAAAAAATTCCATTTTCCTCCACTAGCCCGCAACCAATTAAAGGGTGACACATGTCCTCTAGGGACTGAGGTGGAGGCGTGGTTTGTTTTAACTTTTTACCTCCTTGAAAATTTTTGGGAAAAAATTTCATTTTGGCTCTACGGCCTGCAACCAATAAGAAGGTGCCACGTGGCACTTTGGGGGGGGTGGCAGCGGGTAGGGTGGAGCCCTTTTTTGTGTTGGTTTTTCAGCCCTTGGAAAAAATTATAAACTTTCTCCCACTGCTCGCTACTCTAGCCCCCCTCAGACTTTGTCCTTCCGTGCGTGCGTGGACCCACGCACTCTCTTCTTCCTTTTCTTCCTTGTTGAGCACAATGCACCAAAATACTTCGCCAAACTCCTCACCCCTTCTCTGCCGTGCTCCAAGGTTCGACACGTGTTCACCTGGGGACCCACGGGGGTGTGGAATTTTTTGTTGCCCTTGAGCTTTGCGATGGTAAAATTTCCCCATGCCACCTTGCGACCCGCCAAACCGCCCAAGGCACATTCTCCCTCCTCCTACCACGTGTCCCCTAAGGGAAAATTCTCCCCAAAAACTCTGCCCACTCATATCTTGAGTTCTACAAGGAGTTAGGAGGACTTCTTTATATCACCAGAAAGGTGAGAAAATTTCCTATCCATTGAAAATGGTTTAGAAAATTTTTGGAAGTGTTAAGTAGGAGAAAAATCTAGTTGAAACTATGAGCCTGTTAGAGAGCAGGTATGGGGTAAAATTACTCCCTGAACCTAACTAAAGCATATAACCCTAAAATTGGAACTTTGTGAACTTGTTATAAGTTAATAAAGGAAAATTTTGATTTGGTAAAAAGGAATTGTTCTAGAACCTACCAGTGAAAAATTGTTGTCTTGCAAACATGGTTGTGGATACTTCCAATCAAAAAAAAATATTCCATAATTTTTCTAGCCAACCCTAGGTTATTTCGTAGGTCTCAAGTGGTTGTTTAAACAGGCACTAGAGTTTTGGTATTAGAGCAGTGGTTCAAAGAATTGGACCATTGGGCGCACTAGAAAACTTGAGACATGAAAACTTAAACCTAGCACACTTAAATCTAGAAAACAACTTAGCAAGAATTTGTATGTTTTAGTAAACATGGAAGTTGTATAACTTAGCAAAATGAAATAAATCTCACTTTAGTATGTGCATGAGGCTCAGACAGAGTGGGAGGGAACCTTCATGGAGACTCAGATCCACCACCACCACCACCACCACCACCGGATCAGGGTGTGGCAACCATTCTACCTCAGATTCTACAGACCCTACAGGATGTTAATGCTACTCTACGAGGAGGATTAGGTAGAGGACAGGTAGCTAGTCATGATAGAGCTCCTTCTATCGAGGGTCAGGTATCTCCTCGACTCAGTAAGGAGCATAGAGGAGAGTACTCCCATGTGGAGTCAGTCAGAGCAGAGTCACCACCTAGGAGACAGAGTGATAGAGTTCTAGAGCATAGAAAGAGGTCATGGAGCCCTAGGCTTAGGGATTAGCGTGCAGAGAGACCTTGAGGCCGACATAGCAAAGTAGCGGATCACATTAGGGAGATCTTGAAGCTTTGGCCCTCACATTACTCAAGTGATACATGTGGATTTAAGGGAGAGGCTTGGCTAGCGAGCTTGAGTGGTTACTGCAAGCTTTGTCCTTATTCTAGCAACACGAAAGCTCGTGTTGCGATCCATCTACTGAGGGATGGAGAAGGAGTATGGTGGAGGACAGAGGAGCAAAAGCTCCATGTAGATTTAGAGAAAGTGACTTGGGAGCTATTTGAGGAAAGATTTAGGATCAGATACCTATCACAGAGGTTCATACAATAGAGAATTGATGAGTTCCATGACCTCCATCAGGCTTCTCTATCAGTGGCAGAGTATGAGAGTAGATTTCTAGATCTACTTCAGTATGTAGAGTAAATGTAGGATGAATAGGTGCAGATTCACATGTTCATCTGGGGCCTAAATTTGGATATTGGAGGTGCAGTGTGGATTCACTTTCCATAGACTTTATCTGAGGTCTGTCGAGAAGGCCTATATTGCAGAGGAGACTCAAGGTAAAACCCAACAGGCTAGAGACTGAGTCAGGAGCCGCATTTAGCAAATGCAGGATAGTAGATTGAGAGGTTCAGTACCTCTTCCTCATGGTGGCCAGGGTACAACATAGTCATCCTTTATGTTGTAGTAGCAGTAGTCCTACTCACCTTATAGGCCTCCACAGAGACTTGATGCATAGAGAGGTCAGAGCATGGGGCCTCCCCCTAGGGGTCCCATCAGGACACAAGGTGGACCTAGAGCTCAGTTAGCAGGAGCTCACCAGTAGAGGCCACATCAGCCCACATTTGGATCATCAGGATCCACACCATAGGATTTTAGGGCACCTACTAGAGGTGCTACTCCTTGGAGAGGGTCAGGTGGTTGCTTTGGATGTGGAGTAGCTGGACATTTGTGGAGAGATTTTCCTTAGAACCCTAACAAGGGTAAGACACAGGTTTCTGAGCTAACAGTTGGTGACATGGGACATAGCCACAGGATTTATGCAGTAGTTGAGAACCACCAGGTAGAGCACTAGAGCACAGTCATTAAGACCGCATGTAGCATTGGTGGTATTCTGACCTCTGTATTGTTTGATTCTGGTTCTTCTGATTCTTTCATTACACCATCTTTAGTAGAGCGATGCGAGCTAGTGGCAATTATGAAGGGTCTTAGTTAGGATGTCGAGATGGATTCTGGAGCTAAGATATATGTGGACTCCTTAGTTAAGGGGTGTGTTGTAGATTTAGGACCTTTTACCACCACCTCAAATCTCCGTATTCTTCCTTTGGGCTCATATGGAATCATCTTAGGTATGGATTGGTTATCTACACACAGGGATAGGATGGATTGTTATCATAAAACTATAGCTTGTGCAGATGATTTAGGAGTTGATTCGGTGATCTTGGGGGTTAGGAGACCCGTTTCTATTCGCACCATTTCCGCTATGTAGCTTAAGCGGTGCATGCGACGGGGTTGTTAGATGTATGTTGTTACAGTCAGTGATAGATCAGAGGATGGATCTAGTGGACCATCGCTAGATGATCATCCCATCTTGAGAGACTTTTCCGATGTATTTTCAGGGGAGCTACCGGGGATGCCATCCCCACATGAGATTGATTTCCATATAGATCTAGTTCCTGGAGTAGAGCCTATCTCACAGAAACCTTATCGGATGACCACCCCGGAGCTTTGTGAGCTCAAGTTGTAGCTTGAGGTCCTTTTGGAGAAGGGCCTTATCCATCTTCGTGTATCCCCTTGAGGTGCCCCGGTGATTTTCGTGAAGAAGAAGGATGGATCATTACGGTTGTGTATTGATTACTGCCAATTGAACAAGGTAACGATCAAGAATCGTTATCCACTTCCTCATATTGATGACTTGTTTGATCAGATGAAGGGAGCCACAGTGTTCTTTAAGATTGATCTCAAGTCAAGCTACCATCGGTTGAGGATTTTGGAGGTGGACATTCATAAGACCACCTTCTGTATGAGATATGGGCACTATGAGTTCACAATGGTGCCTTTTGGGTTGACGAATGCCCCTACAGTGTTTATGAGTTTGATAAATGGGGTATTCAGGACCTTTTTAGATCACTTAATGCTCATCTTCCTAGATGACATCTTGATATACTCACATACACGTGAGGAACACGAGAGGCACCTTCGACAGGTTCTTCAGTGTCTTCGTGAGGAGCAGCTTTACGGGAGCTTGGAGAACTGTGCTTTCTGTCAGTTAGAGGTAAAATATTTGGGTCATGTTATTTCTAGGGAAGGTATTGTGGTCAATCCTTCTAAGATTAGGGCCATTATCGATTTTCCAGCACCCACTACAGTGACCGAGGTGCGCAACTTCATGGGATTAGTAGGAAAGGGAAGAAGTTTGTTTGGATGGACAGATGTGAGAAAGCCATCAGAACACTGAAGGAGTGCCTCACTACAACACCCATTCTTACAGTGTCTGGATCCATAGGGTGAGTTCTTTGTTTGCACAGATGCTTCATTAACAAGGCTTAGAGGTTTGTTGATGTAGGGTGGTAGGGTTATAGCATTTGAGTCTCACAAACTCAAGGATCGTGAGCTTAATTATCCTACCCATGATCTTAAGCTTGCGGTAGTGGTGCATGCTTTGGTTAGTTGGAGACACTCTCTTCTTGGATGGAAATTCACACTCAGGACAGATCATTTGAGTCTTCGCCACCTCTTCACACAGCCCAATCTAAATGCTCATCAGTGGCGTTGGATGGAGTTACTTTGTGAGTATGACATGGAGATAGAGCATGTGAAGGGGAAAGAGAATGTGGTAGAAGACACTCTCAGCAGATGGAGACATGTGGTTATGGCCACTTCAGTGAGCACAATTTGTGGAGAAGGATCCTTCAACAGTTTCCTCTTGACAACTTCTACGTGGCAGTACGAGAAAAGATCGACTCACAGAGACCCCTTGAGGGGAAGTTTGATGGTTTTTCCTTAGAGGTAGATGGTATTCTTAGGCACATAGGTATGATATATGTTCCTAGAGATGGAGGCTTGAGGCAGGATAGCTTGGTAGAGGCACATCGTACACCCTATTCAGCCCATCCCAGGGTGAAGAAGATGCATGCTACCTTGAGACAGTTGTACCACTAGAGAGGAATTCGTCGAGATGTCACTCAGTTTGTGTCACAGTGTTTAGAGTGCCAGAGGGTTAAGTCTGAGCATCAACATCCAGCAGGTCTTCTTTATCCTCATGCCATATCGAAATGGAAGTGGGACACCATTTCTATGGATTTCATTATTGGGCTACCTATGTCGAGATATCACCACGATGCCATCATGGTCACGGTTGATAAATTGACAAAAGTGGCTCACTTTTCTCCTGTGAAGACCACTTATACAACTAGAGCAGTGGCACGAGTTTATTTAGATGAGATTGTCAAGTTACATGGGATTCCATGGAAGATCATTTGTGACCGCGATCCCTTGTACACTTCACACTTTTGGACTACCATGCAGTATTTCCTCAGGATGAGGATTAACTTCAGCATAACATATCACCCTAAGACAGATGGACAGACCAAGAGATTGAATCAGATTTTGGAGGATATGCTCAGGATGTATGTGATGGATTAACAGTCTAAGTGGGAGGAGTACCTATACTTAGTAGAGTTTTCCTACAATAAAAGTTTTCAGAGTTCTATAGGCATGGCTCCTTTTCAGGAATTATATAGTAGAGAGTGTAGGACACCCCTTAGCTGGGACAGGTTGGAGGACATGGTATCTCTTGGGCCAACTCTTTTGCAGGACATGGAGCAGCAGGTAGTGTTGATCAGGAAAAGATTGCAGGAGGCACAGGATAGGCAGAAGAAGTATGTGGATCAGCATAGGATTGATCATAGTTTTGATGTGGCGATGAAGGTGGTCCTTCATGTTAGACCACATAAGAGCCCTATCCGTTATGGAAAAGGTTCTAAGTTAGCTCCTAGATTCGTTGATCCTTTTGAGATCTTGGAGCGTATCAGCCCTTTGGCTTACCCTCTAGCATTTCCACCTAGCATGTCTCGCGTACATGATGTGTTTCATGTTTCTAGTCCTTCAGGAGGTACATTAAAAATCCTTCTCATGTGTTGCATACTGGACATCATTATAGGTGCAGGATCAGGGGCAGGTGACAACGGAGCCCATTTGTATCATAGATCGTAGGACCCTACGACTTTGAGGTAGAGAGATTGATCAGGTACGGGTGCAGTGGGACAGATATGATGAGATTACAAGCCACTTGGGAGGATGCCATAGTATTATCAAGTGTATTTTTCCACATTTGTTCTAGTGACTTCCAGGAGGAAGTTCAAGTCTAAGGGGAGGGGAATGTAGTGCCCCACTTCCCTTTAGCCACTTTTAGATACTGAATTTTGATGACTACCCTGATTCATATTATGGACAGTATTATGTTTTGTTTTAGTATGATGGGTAGATGTTAAATCATGTGATTATTATTGATCTGAAAGTTCATTGTATTGTGTCATGATGGTTACTCAAAGAGACATTTTAGCCTATGTGCTTCGATGATATACCTATTTGATAGGGACATATTATGGATATTAATTTCTGACTTATCGACACTTGATGTTTGGATGAAGACCTAGTATGGTAGATTATCTTGAGCCCTGTATGATATTGTTATGCAGTAGGTATTTAACCTTAGCTTATGTTCGACCTAGGTATCTTTATACCCTTGTACCTTTATTGTATTTATCCTCACCCACTTATGTGTGTGGATATTTATTTTATGACTTATTTAGCAATTATTAGTGTTTTAGTGTCTTTCCCATTTCGTTTTCTATGGTATTTGACTAGATCAATTCCGATGTCTAGTTCTCTCCTAAATCTATGGTCTTGAGCTAGTTCTTTGATGACTAGTTATATTCACTTGATTCATGGCTTGATCTAGTGACCATTTGAGGTCTGGTTCACTGGGAGATTGTGAAGTTCCTTGCACTATTTAAGTAAGGCCCATTCTGCAATGTATGGGCGCATTGAGTTCCATAATAATATAGGGATATTAAGCTGCTCATTTGTTTGTAAAGGTTTTATGTAAGCAGTTAGGTCACGTGGAATTGTTGTTCATCTCTATTGATCATGATGTACTTGATCTAGCATCTGATAGAAAATTGGCTTAAGGTGCGATCTAGTTATCATTCCTTTCATGGTATCAGAGAATGCGAGAATTTATTAACTGTCTATGCAGGGTAAAAGTTCTTATTTTGCAAATAAAAGAATTTGTGTATTCATATATTTGGGATCATGGTTGTATTTTGTTGCTACCTGCCATTTTTATTGCAAAACAAAGGCTTCCATTGGATCCGTAAGGTGTGAAAACATTTAATATTGATCATGGTATTTCTTGGCCAATGCCTTGCAGGGTAAGTATTCCCATTGCCATGGTTTTTTTATTTTTACAGATTCTATTATGCTACATAGGTGCGAACCCACCTTGGGTGAATAATCGATGCCAAGGGAAATAAATGTGATTTTAGTATTTATTGGGTCAATCTTGGCACCCAGGCTTATCGAGAATTGTCAACAAAGGGTTTTTTTTGTTGACAAAAGGAATTTATCTATCTCGGTTTACGCGCAATTAAGGTAAATTTGGATCTTTCCTTTTTTGGCAGGGGTCCTTTTGAGATGTTGAAATAATACTTTTTATACTATTAATTGGGATTAAATCCACAGGTTGTTATTTTCAGTGGCTATGGTCAAAGGTCACTGTCTAGCATTAAGTCCAGTGAAGAGTGGATGATTAAATTTTACTAGAAGTGGTAGTTGGATGGATGGCTTGTCTCGAAAACACGTGACACACCCCCAGCAAATCAGTTAAGTTGTGCAAAGACATGATTTAAAATTAATTAGCCCTTGGTCAGGAATAGGTATGGTCATTATGAGTGCTATAGAAGCTTATGAGGGTTCTATAAACATGGGGTGCCTTAAGGTTCAGCCCCCTTTAACTTTATTCACCAGTGTGGTGAAGTGCAATCCAATAAGGAAAATTTTGTTTCATTTGAAGAGAATTTTGCTTAAAATAAGATCAACATCAAGGCTAAAATATTAAAAAACTTGTATGGCGCTTTGATCGGTAACTCAGTTTTGAGTGCCATGTTTTTACAAAAGTGATATTGTTTCTTCATGCTCTTTGCATTGGTAGTTATTCATTTTATGACTTGCACTATGCAATTATAAAGTGTTAAATTATGGAGGCAACAGTGCTTGAATAATGCAGATTTGTGTGATGCAAGTTCACTGTGCATGAGCCGGTTGACATCTTTGTCTAAATTAATTGAAGGAGTTAGATACAGGTGTTTGTACCTAAAGAAATGGAACTTCTGATCAATGTCCAATACATTCACTATTTCCTCTGAAGTATAATGGAATTCAAGAGGATATCTATACCAATTTGTGGAAGAAAATCCAGATCAAATCAAGAAGAAAAAGAAATCTCTTAGACAAACATAGACAATTACTCATGGTCACGATAAGGATGACTATAATACACTCCCTATAGAACAAGCTTACTAGCCTCACTTCTAACATTCACCATCGATATTGTGAACAACCATGGATCCATGCTCCTAGTCCACTTTCTGAGTTGATAGATAGCTCTTGTACCCACTGACATTGATCTGCTCAATCTTTGTAGCCTGAACTTCACTTTTGCGTGCAGATCTAAAAGCAGTGGAAGTTTGTTACCGTACTGCAACTCGTTCTATGCGTCTTATAGAGGAGTCATTGACAGACAGTTTGTCATGCAGGTGTATTGTTTCCTCTATTCCACATGTTAAGATGGAATTCTTGTCATGGCATTGGTTTTCGATCCAGATACTTCATTGTTGATAAACACATCTAGCATAGAGGTTTCATTTTTTTATTTCGAATCGTAACTCTTTCGTGAAGGAGTCGGTGCATGCAACACATGAGTTCCTACATCCTGTGCAAATGCTCCCAGGCTTCTAGTTAAAGCCTAAGATTTTAGTTTTCAGACATCCGGAGTCAACCTTTTGATGAATCTTTTGCATATACCCATTGTGTATTTTACACCAAGTCATGATGAAAGTTATCTTCTTCATCCATTGCCGTGTTGCATGTACTGGGGTGGATATCTGCATCAGCTCGTGGAGGATGACATAGGAATTCAAGGTGAGAGGCAAACTCTACAAGGTATGGCTCCAGATCCAGCTTGTTGTGGCCATATCTTGCTCCACTTTCTAGATCCACCTTGTTGTATTGTAGATGCAATCTTATTTTGAGCATTCCATTCGTTTCCAGTAGGTGTAGTGTATCTCTCTTATTCTAGCTTGAGAGATTCCAGTATCCAGCTATTTTCAGATCCAGTTTGGTGAGAATCAATGTTGACAGAATCTGCTGCTTGTGGGGGAGCTATTCTGGTGGAGCCCAGACTGTTAGCTTTCCTCTAGTGTTTGAGTACTTGTCCTTTGACAACTCATATAGATTTGTAGCGATCACTCCACCCATTCAGCAGTATGGGAGGGTGTGGCTGTAAAATCCATTACTTGAAGAAGTCTTCTACTTGGAGATAGGTGATGGCCTTGCAAAATTGTTACCTTAGATTTTCAGTTGCAAATTATGACACTGTCATGCAAAGAGTTTGAATGTCCTTGCCCTTGTTGATTTGCCAGTTATTGTTCTTAGATCCGAATGGCACACCTATTTGCGATAGTTGATCGAATTATGCTTTGGTGTTGTAATTGTGCACTTTTGACATTCTACTCCGTAGAGACAGAACCTTTGGGTTATATGGATGAGAATTCTGGTAAGCAGCAACCCAGTGTTCCAGACTGTTTTGCTGAAACCTTTGATTGAGCCAGTGGATTCAGACCATAGTGCACATACAGGAGACTATCTTCAACATTGTATGAGTTTTTTGAGCTGAGCTGTCTTGGGATGCCTTGGAGTGGGTCTTTAGATCTCTTTAATTTGACTTTTTATTGGTTTTGGGTACCTTGATCTAGTGCTCCCTTTTTCCCAGATTATTATACATGAGTACCTCATCAGGCCTAGTTGCTGGGACTTCATAATGTGGACATGCAATCAACTCTGCTATTTATTGATCCCCTATGCTTCATCTTCTCCAGGGGGGTGTTAGAGTTTATATAATTACCTTAGCTCATGTTCTACCTAGGTACTTTATTTACCTTTAAACAACTATTTATCCTACTACAGAACTTATTCAGTTATGGTTCATGAACTGGGTAGTTAAAGTAAAATTTTATTTATATATTAGGAGACTTAAATTGATCTAGTCTGTAACGGTATAGTTCTTTCCAATAAATGAAGGAGATCTATGGTCATGACTGACTAGATTCTTGATGTCTATGTAGAAAATCTAGCCTAACACCACTATGGTCTTTGACTAGTTCTTTGATGACTAGTTGTTTCCTTGATTGACTGGCTTGATCATACGACTTGACTGGTTATTATGATTGTTATGTCCTTGCCTGATGGTTAGATGTAAGGCCCATGGATCTCAATGTATTGCAGCTAGAGTTCCAGTAATAATATGCATGATGATTACTTGCTACATTTGTTTGTAGGTGGTTTTATGTAAAGTTATTCTGGTGACATTTATTTCATCTTATTGATCATGGTGATTTGGACTTGTGACATCTGTGTTCTTGGCTTGAGTACGATCTGGTATATCATAGTCCTAGATCATGGTATAGTTAATTTATGAATGAAAAATGAATGTAGATGTGTTGTGAATTCTTGGATATTGTTGTGATTCATGTGTTTAGATGATCTTGAAATGTTGTTTATATCATTTTGGATGTTCTGATATGGCCATGAGGCCAAAGGAGGTATTTGCAATTTTACAGGTTAAAAAATCACAACAATGTTGGGGGACTGGAGACTAATCATATTGAGAATTCTGGGTGAATTCAACAAGGTCACCATGGCAACTGTGTTATGAGTTATGTGTTGTGTTATATTAGGAATTGCCCATTGGGGGGGATTTCAACTATATGTGATCATGGGTTGTGTAATTTATTTATGTGTTCCTTTTTAATTATTGTTGTATTGTATTTTACTTAGTAATGTATTCCTTCTTTTACTTAGTTTAAATGTGGTAGATTAATGTGATAGATCATTTAGTTAAACTGTTATTTAAAATAAATTGGGATATGGGATGAAATAAATAAAGTTGTTGATTTTATATATTAATGTAGGAAGAGTGTGTAAGAAATGTGTATGAAATATGTAAGAACATGTAAGAGATATGTAAGAGTCTATGTAAGGCATATTTTGGAAGGTCAAGCACTTCCATCTCATTATGAAATTCGAATTTGTCCTTGGAGACCAAATTTGGAGGCTTGTGGGACAAGTTAAACTTGTCCCGCACCTCTTAAAATGATCCACCAACCATGCCTATGGTTTGGAGGTTAAATATGTAGGCATTTATAATGAATTTTAAAGTGACAATATTATAATTTTTAATTGCACTTCCCTTACGTATTTTTAATTTGGTACTTTTGGAGTATGGGTCATTTTTGGAGTATGTAAGTGATTTTGTCATTCTTATTTATTATGATTTGGTGGAGGGATATTGAATTTCCTCTTAAGGCTTGAGGAAGAATGATGTGGCATCTGATATGGATCCACATCATCCTCTTCTCTTTCCTCTCCTATAAAAAGTGAAACTCCTTGCTCTGTTTGATGGTGGTTGAAACTTTGTCTGTTTTCCTCTTGGGGGCGCATTTTTGGTGTTGCTTACTCTTTTGGGAGCTTGTTTGAGGAAGGAGCTTGGAGTATTTTTGCTTGCCTGAACCTTGCTCATTTTAGATTATATTTGGAATCTTGGAAAGCTTGTGAGCCTGGAACAAACTCCAGTATGGAGAGGGAGGAATCTTGAGCCATGTTTTTACATTGTTTTATCCTTCTCTTAGATGCATGTTTTAAATGGTGTTTGTGTTTTGCATTATTGGCTGGTTGGGTAGGACTGTTTAGGGCATGGTGTAGGAGAAGGCTATGGGGATTTCATATGGGTAGCTCATCAGGGATTACCAATGGACAATTATTTTATTGAGGAAGGACATTTGGTTTGGGATCCACCTTGGAAAAGAAACTACTTACATTTCTTACTCTTGGGGGGGGTGCATAAGGAAGAAACTTTTGGGGGGCATAAGGAGGGGTTGGGAGATATAAGGTTTATGGGATTTGATGTATTTAATGGCAATATGTTTTTGGTGGATGCCCAATTCTAAATAGGGAGGCATAAGTAGTTCCCAATAGTTCCTTGCTCTTGTTGGCTTTCTTAATCAAGCCTATGTTTTGTGTGAATGATTTTAAATGTAGTTGTGAACTACTGTCCTTGTTTGGAATGCATATCTTATTGATATGTGCATGTGAAATTGTTGTAAGTTTGTTGTGGAAGCCATTGTTGCCATGAGTTGATTTTCATACTCTATTCCAATATGGAAAGGGCTCAGGGGTCAATGAGGAAGGATGGCTTCTCCCTTCTCATTAGATGTCTTGGTTGGGTGGAGAGCATTGCCTTTCCCCCTTCCTTGTTGTGATCAAAGGTGAAAAGATGGAAAATCTAGCATGTTGTTGTTTGGAGCAAGAAGATATACAGTTTTGACAGTCCTATTTCTTTGAGCAATTTCATTGTAATCCCCTTCCCACTTCAAGTGAATGAGTGTATAATTTTTTTAATGTGAAGTTATTGTATTGTAAAGGAAGATTGAAATTGAACTTAAAATGTGAAATGTACAAGAGATTTATATTTGTTCCCTATTTTGGAAAAGAAATGAAAAGGTTGTTACATGCATGGGGTAATGTATTTTAGAAATCAAATGGAAAGGGGAAAGTTGTAAAATTGTATTTGATAATCAATGAACAATTACATTCTTTTCTCAAAATTGTATTGTGCATTGGATTTGGGATTCGCTGTCAAACATTGGAAATTGCTGATTGAAAAATACAAATGCGTGTGAAGACAAGACAATGTTATATTCCTTTTTTTAAACTGCATATTTGAATTGAAATCTAAACTACAATCTAACTTAGAAATGAATGGTTGTTTTAATCAAGTAAATGGATTGGACTAGTTTAGGAATTATATGCACATTTAAATGATAAATTGGTAATACCAATTTAAAAGAAATAGTTCACTGCCTTAAACTTCATTCTGGCAATTCATAGTTTGATAAAAATGTATAGTTTGAACTTGCACCATGCAATAAGCTATGAAACATTAAAATTCAGATTTAGTAAGTCCTAAGAAACTCTAATTTACCATAACAGTTAAGAAAGAACTTTCAAACTTTATAAAAATCCAAATTAGAACTTGCACAGTCATTTTTCTATCTATTGACGGAGAAATAAAATTTGAAATTAGTTGAACAAATTGACTTCCCTAAAAACGCTCTAAACCCTCCCTAGACTAATCCTCCATGTCTATGTTGTAAATATCTTCCCCCAGGTCGATATAGACAAACAGGAGAATATAGAAATCAAAGAAGCTCAAATCCCTAACATTCAAGGCACAGGAAAGTGGCGCACAGAAATGGATGTCAACAGGGTAAAGGATGTGCCCTTGGCACATGGAAATGGTGCATGACAATGAGTGTTGACACTAAAATGTATGCGCCAAGGCACAGGAAAGTGGCACACAGAAATGGATGTCGACAGGGTAAAGGATGCGCCCTTGGCGCACAGAAATGGCGCATGACA
Source organism: Taxus chinensis (assembly GCA_019776745.2). Classification (NCBI taxonomy): domain Eukaryota; kingdom Viridiplantae; phylum Streptophyta; class Pinopsida; order Cupressales; family Taxaceae; genus Taxus; species Taxus chinensis. The sequence continues at coordinate 897,020,291 of CM034146.1, forward strand.
ATGAGTGTTGACACTAAAATGTATGAACCAATTGGCGTAGGAAAGTGGCACATAGAAATGAGTGTCGACAATGAAAAATTTGCACCCTTGGCGCATGGAAATGAATGTCGACACACACACGGATGTGCCTATGGTGCACCTTCAGAAGGCGCAACATTTTGAGCGCTGACAGGAAGCAGACCCTGGCGCAGATATTCAGATGGCCATAACTTTTGACTGGGAGCTCAGATTCATGCAAGGTTGGACTTTTTAGAAAGCTTACAAGGTCCTCTGTCCAACTACGACTAGATATCTTTAATTAGGTGATAAAAAATTCTTAAAAATGTGAAATACAGTTCGCCACTTTCTGGGTTCGCTAGGGTTCTCACCTACCACCATAATGAGATAATTAAATGCAGTCTGGAGGTGGTTGGGGTGGATTTCGAATTCCTCTCTTCTCCCTCTCTCATTCTTCCTATAAATTTTAAGGAGGGGCTTCTTTCTGGTGGTTCATCTTTTTTAGCTCTGCCCTCCCTCCTTTTTCTTCTCCAGGGTTTAAAAAAAATGGAGTTCGAACCCACTCCCTTGCTCTATAATGGTTGTTTTTGCCTTTTACTATTGAAATGATGTTCTGTGCAAACTTTTGGAGCAAAAAAAAACACATGTGTTTTGTGATGCATCTGTCCATCCTTTCTCATTTTTTTTCTTGTTTTCTTCTTGCCTCTCTTCATTGCAGGTATTTTGCGCATTGTTTTAATGTTCATTACAGGTCTGGAGCTGTGTTCATGGGGTTTTGGGAAATTTTCTATGTGAAATATATCCTTGGGCCTGTGATGCGTCTATCCATCCTTCCCATCGCTCACCTCTCCTTGTTCCATGGTAGTTTTGATAGATGTTCAACATTCTCCTTCTCTGGTGTATCACCGTTTTTGTGTAGGCTTTTGTTATTTTTACCTTTTCTCTCTCTCTCTCTGTGTCTCCTTGGCATGGTTAGATTAGGTTTAGATTAGCTTGCCTGCACTGGAATGGCTTGTGGCAGGTAGTTTACGAGCAGGAACCAACCTTCTCTGGAGATTCCTCTCTTAGTTTCACAAGTCCCACACTTGGAGAGAGGTTTCCATGTTGTGCAATCACACTGGATAATAGTATGGTCAACCTAGAAACCTGACCAGTGTCTAGGGGTGCTGTGATTTTTCTACAACAGTCTGTTTGACATGTTGAGCAAAGGAGGAGATCTAATTTAACCAAATTGAGAGGTTGACTACTACCAGTGCACTAATTAAAACCTTGCAGATTTTTTTCATTAAATTTACCTCTCAAACTTTATCGATTTCCAAAATTTATGATTTCTGTGCAAATAGGGCATCGAGAGATTTCTGAAAAGTCCTCATTTACCCAAAACAAAGCTTTCTAGCTCAAGTTATGGTCATTTGAAGTTTTATTTCAATTTGGCATTCAAATAATAATAAGATTTAATCTAACTATAGAAAAAAATTTAATTTTAGCTTTGGAAAAATTTCCTAAAAAGGTCCTGTGGCCCCCGCCATCCCGTAACCAATCAGGGCCTAGCAAGTGGCACCCTGGGAGGGGAACCCAAATTTAAAAAACTTATCCCTTTGAAAATTTTCCTTGGGAAACTTTTCCCATTTTACCCTGTCGGCCTGCAACCAATCACATGTTGCCACATGGCACAGTGGAAAGGTGGAATCTTTTCTAAATTGAAACTTATTCTTTTGAAAAATTTTACTTGGGGAAAATTTTCCATTTTCCTCTGCCAGCCTGCAGCCAATCAGAGGGCGACACGTGTCCTCTAGGGGCTGAGGCGGAGGCGCGGTTCCTTTTAACTGTTTACCTCCTTGAAAATTTTTGGGAAAAACTTTCATTTTGGCCCCACGGCTTGCAACCAATGAGAAGGTTCCATGTGGCACTTTGGTGTGGCAGCGGGTAGGGCAGAGCCCTTTGTTGTTTTAGGTTTTCGGCCCTTGGAAAAAATTATAACCTTTCTCCCATTGGCTCGTTACTCCACCCCCCTAAAAATTTGTCCTTCCGCTAGTGTGCAGACCCACGTGCTCTCTTCTTCCTTTTCTTCCTTGTCGAGTGCAATGCACCAAAATACTCCACCGCTCCACCAAAATCCTCATCCCTTCTCCATTGTATGCCAAGGTTCGACACGTGTTCACCCGGGGGACCTGCGGGGGCATAGAATGTTTTGTGCCCTTGAGCTTTGTAATGGTAAAATTTCCCTATGCCACCCCGTGGCCTACCAAACTGCCCAAGGCGCATTCCCCCTCCTCCTGCCATGTGTCCCCTAAGGGAAAATTCTCCCTAGAAACACTGGCCACTCATATCTTGAGTTCTATAAAGAATTAGGAGGTCTTCTTTATATCACCATAAAGGTGAGAAAAATTCCTATCCTTTGGGAATTGTTTATGGAAATTTTGGAAGTGTTAAGTAGGAGAAAAATCTAGTTGAAACTCAGATCCTGTTAGAGAGCAGTTATGGGGGTAAAATTACTCCCTAAACCTAACTAAAGCGTATAACCCTAAAATTGGAACCTTGTGAACTTGTTATATGTTAATAAAGGAAACTTTTGATTTGGTAAAAAAGATTTGTTCTGGAACCTACCAGTGGCAAACTGTTGTCTTGCAAACTTGGTTGTGGATACTTCCAATCAAAAAAAAATTATTCCATAATTTTTCTAGCCAACCCTAGGTTGTTTCTTAGGTCTCAAGTGGTTGTTTAAATGGGCACTATAGTTTTGGTATCAGGAGTGGTAGTTCAAATACTTGGACCATTGGGCACACTAGAAAATTGAGACATGAAAACTTAACCCTAGCACACTTAAATCTAGGAAAACAACTTAGCAAGAATTTGTATGTTTTAGTAAACATGGAAGTTGTATAACTTTGCAAAATGAACTAATTCTCGCTTTGGTCTATGTAGGAGGCTCAGACGGAGCGCGAGGAACATTCATGGAGACTCAGATCCACCACCACCACTACCACCACCAGATCAGGGTGTGGCAGCCATTCTACCTCAGATTCTACAGACCCTCCAGGATGTTAATACCGCTCTACACAGAGGATTAGGTGGAGGAAAGGCAGCTAGTCATGATAGAGCTCCTTCTTTTGAGGGTCAGGTATTTCCTTGACTTAGTGAGGATCATAGAGGAGAGAACTCCCATGTGGAGTTAGTCATAGTATAGTCACCACATAAGAGATAGAGTGACAGAGTTCCAGAGCATAGAAAGAGGTCACGAAGCCCTAGGCTTAGGGATGAGCGTACAGAGAGACCTAGAGGCCAATAGACCACAACAGTGGATCACATTAGGGAGATAATGAAGCTTTGGCCCTCACATTACTCAGGTGATATAGGTGGATTTTAGGTATAGACCTGGCTAGTGAGCTTGAGTGGTTGCTTCAAGCTTTGTCCTTGTTCTAGCAACATGAAATCTCATGTTGCGGTCCATCTACTAAAGGATGGAGTATGAGTATGGTGGAGGATAGAGGAGTAGAAGCTTCATGTAGATTCAGAGAAAGTGACCTAGGAGCTATTTGAGGAAAGATTTAGGATCAGATATCTATCATGGAGGTTCATACAGTAGAGGATTGACGAGTTCCATGACCTCCGTCAGGCTTCTCTATTAGTGGCAGAGTATGAGAGTAGATTTCTAGAACTACTTCAGTGTGTAGAGTAAATGTAAGATGAGCAGGTGTGGATTCCAAGGTTCATCCGGGGCATAAATTTGGATATTAGAGGTGCAGTGTGGATTCAATGTCCACAGACTTTAGCTGAGGCCGTCGAGAAGGCCTATATTGCAGAGGAGACTCGGGGTAAAACCCATCAGGCTAGAGACCGAGTCAGGAGCTGCATTCAGCAGATGTAGGATGGTAGATCAAGAGGTTCGGTATCTCTTCCTTGTGGTGGCTAGGGTACATCATAGTCATCCTTTAGGCTGCAGTAGTAGTAGTCCCACCCACCTTATAGGCCTCCACAGAGAGCTGATGCATAGAGAGGTCGGAGCATGGGGCCTCCTCCTAGGGGTCCCATCAGAACACAGGGTGGACCTAGAGTTTAGTGAGTAGGAACTCACCTGTAGAGGCCACAATAGAACACATCCGGATCATCAGGATCCACATCAAAAGCTTCTAGGGCACCTACTGGAGGTGCTACTCCTTGGAGAGGGTCAGGTAGTTTCTTTAGATGTGGAGTAGCTAGACATTTTGGGAGAGATTTTCCTCAAAACCCTTACCAGGGTAAGGCACAGATTTCTGAGCCGATAGTTGGTGACATGGGAGGCCACGATGGGATTTATGCAGTGGTTGAGAACCACTAGGAAAAGCTCCAAAGCAGAGTCATTGAGACCACATGTAGCGTTGGTAGTATTCCTACCTCTGTATTGTTTGATACTGGTTCTTTTGATTCTTTCATTGCACCATATTTAGTAGAGCAATTCAAGCTGGTGGAAGTTAGGTAGGGTCTTAGTTGGGATGTCAAGATGAATTCTAGAGTTAAGATCTTTGTTATCCTTAGTTATGTGGTGTGTTGTAGATTTGGAACCTTTCACCACCACCTCAGATCTCTGTATTCTTCCTTTGGGATCATATGGAATCATCTTAGGCATGAATTGGTTATCTACAAAAAGGGCTAGGATGGATTGTTATCATAAGACTATAGCTTGTGCAGATGATTTAGGAGTTGACTCGGTGATCTCGGGGGTCAGGAGACCTGTCTCTATTCATGCCATTTCTATTATACAGCTTAAGCGGTGTGTGCAACGGGGTTGTTAGATGTATGTTGTTACGGTCAGTGACAAATCAAAGGATGGATATAGTGGACCATCGTCGGGATATGGCTCAGTTTGTGTCACAGTGTTTAGAGTGTCAGAGGGTTAAGGCTAAGCATCAGCATCCAGCATGTCTTCTTTATCCTCATGCCATATCAGAATGGAAGTGGGACACCATTTCTATGGATTTCATTGTTGGGCTACCTATGTCAAGATATCACCATGACGCCATCATGGTCACGGCTGATAAATTGACAAAAGTGGCTCACTTTTCTCTGGTGAAGACCACTTATACAGCTAGAGCAGTGGCACGAGTTTATTTAGATGAGATTTTCAGGTTGCATAAGATTCTATGGAAGATCATTTGTGACCATGATCCTTTGTACACTTTGCACTTTTGGAATACCATGCAGTATGTCCTCGGGATGAGGATTAACTTCAGCAAAGCATATCACCTTGAGACAGATGGAAAGACCGAGGGAGTGAATCAGATTTTGGAGGATATGCTCAAGATGTATGTGATGGATCAGCAGTCTAAGTGAGAGGAGTACCTGTACTTAGTGGAGTTTTCCTACAATAATAGTTTTCAGAGTTCTATAGGCATGGATCCTTTTCAGGAATTATATGGTAGAGAGTGCAGGACACCCCTTAGCTAGGATATGTTGGAGGAGAGGGTATCTCATGGGCCACGTATTTTGTAGGACATGGAGTAGCATATAGTGTTGATCAGGAAAATATTATAGCAGGCACAGGATAGGAAGAAGAAATATGTGGATCAACATAGGATTGATTGTAGTTTTGATGTGGGCATGAAGGTGTTCCTTCATGTTAGACCACATAAGATCCCTAACCATTATGGAAAAGGTTCTAAGTTAGCTCCTAGATTCATTTGTCCTTTTGAGATCTTGGAGCGTATCAGCCCTTTGGCCTACCATCTAGCATTTCCACCCAGCTTGTCTCACGTACATGATGTGTTTCATGTTTCTGTCCTTAGGAGGTACATTATAGATTCTTCTCATGTGTTGGATTGGACATCATTGCAGGTGTAGGATCAGGAGCAGGTGACAGTCGAACCCGTCTATATCATAGATTGTAGGACCCTGGGCCTTCGAGGTAGAAATATTGATCAGGTTTGGTTGCAGTGAGAAAGATATGATGAGACTACAACCACTTGGGAGGATGCCACAGTATTATGAGTGCAGTTTACACATTATTTCTAGTGACTTCCAGGAGAAAGTTGAGTCTAAGAGGAGGGGGATGTAGTGCCCACTTCCCTTTGAAATTTTTATACAATGATCTTGATACTGTTGATCATATTATGGAAACTATTATGTTTTGTGTTATTATGATGGTTAAATTTTAGATCATGGATTATTATTGATTCGGATTCAGTTAGTATGCATGATGATTAGTAGATACATTTCCTTAAGGTGGATGATGATATATTTTTTGACATGGACATATTATAGATGTCGATTTGGACTTGTGACATTTGACATTTTGAGTAGACCTAGTATGGAATAGCATAGATGATGATATAGTTGATTTATGAATTAGAAATGATAATGTTGAATTCTTGATATTGTTTTGATTCATGTGTTTAGATAATTTTGAAATATTGTTTATATCATTTTGGATGTTCTGATATGGCCATAAGGCCGAAGGAGGTATTTGTATTTTTGCAGGTTAAAAATCACAACAATGTTGGGGGACTGGTGACCAACCATATTAGAATTCTGGGTGAAATCAACAAGGTCACCATGGCAACTGTTTTGTGTGTGTGTGTGTGTTTGTTAGGGATTCCCATGGGGGGGAATTTCCATTCTATGTGACTATGGGATATGTATTTTATTAATGTGTTCCTTTTTATTTATTGTTGTTTGTATTTTATTAGTAATGTATTCCTTCTTGTAATTAATTTAAATGTGGTAGATTAATGTGAGAGATCATATAGTTAAACTTTAATTAAATTAAATTGGGATATAGAATGTAATTAATGAAGATGTTGATTTTATATATTAATGTTAGAAGAGTGTGTAAGAAATGTGTAAGAAATATGTAATAAGGTGTAAGAGATATGTAAGATTTATGTAAGAAATATTTTGGAAGGTTAAACGCTTCATCTCCTTAAGAGTTGAATTTGTTGTTTGAGGCCAAATTGGAGGCTTATCAGACAAGTTAAATTTGTCCCACACCTCTTAAAATGATTCACCAACCATACATATGGTTTGGAGGTTAAAATTAGGCATTTTCATTGCATTTTGAACTAATAAATTGTAAGTTTTAATTGCACAACTCTTACATGTTTTTAATTCAGTCCTTTTTTAGTATGGGTCATTTAGGAGTGTGTAAGTTATTTTTTCATTCTTATTTATTTTGATTTGGTGGAGGATGTTGAGTTTCCTCTTGGGGTTGAGGAAGAATGATGTGGCATCCCACATGGATCCACATCATCCTCTTCTCTTCCCTCACTTTTAAAAGTGAAGCTTCTTGCTCTTTTGAGGTTGTTGAAACTTTGTTGTTTTCCTCTTGGGGTGCATTTTTCTTGCTTGCTGTTTTGGGAGCTTGTTATGGAATGAGTTGGATCCATTGCATGCTTGAACCTTGCTGATTTTGGACTGTATTTGGCATTTTGGAAAGCTTGTGAGCTTGGAATAAACTCCAATATGGAGAGGTAGGATCTTGAGCTATGTTTTACATGTTTTATTTCTCTTGCATGCTTGTTTAAATGGTGAATGTGTTTTTTGTTCTTGGCTAATTGAGTAGACTGCTTAGGACAGTGTGTAGGAGAAGGCTATAAGGATTTCATATGGGGAGCATAAGGGATTTCCAATGGCACTTATTCTATTGTGGAGGGAGTTTTGGATTGGGATCCACCTAGGAAAAGAAACTGCTTGCATTTCTTACTCTTGGGGGGGTCATAAGGGAGAAACTTTGGGGGCCATAAGGAGGGGTTGGGAGATATAAGGTTTATGGGATTTGATGTATTTAATGGTGGTATGTTTTTGGTGGATTCCCAATTCCAAATAGGGAGGCATAAGTAGTTCCCCACAATTCCTTGCTCTTGTTGGATTCCTTGATCAAGCCTATGTTTTGTGTGAATGGTTTCAAATGCAGTTGTGAACTATTGTCCTTGTTTGGAATGCGTATCTTATTGATCTATGCATGTGAAATTGTTGTATGTTTGTTGTGGAAGCCATTGTTTCCATGAGTTGATTTTCATACTCTATTCCAATATGGTTGGGGTTCAGGGGCTAATGAGGAAGGATGGCTTCTCCCTTCTCATTGGATGTCTTTGTTGGGTGAAGAGCGTTGCCTTTCCCCCTTCCTTGTTGTGATCAAAGATGAAAAGATGGCGAATCTAGCATTCTGCTGTTTGGAGAAAGAAGATATATAATTTTGACAGTCCTATTTCTTTGAGCAAGTTCATTGTAATCCCTTCCCACTTCGAGTGGATGAGTGTAAATCGCAGCACCCCTGAATGTCTGCAACACGATGGGTTGAGACTCTCAGTACGATTGCATAACATGGAGCTTTTCCCAAGTGTGGGACATTGCGAAAATGGAAAAGCTCTCTGGATGAAGGCCGGTTCCTATTCCTCTATTCAGATGCACACGTAGAAAATGCAGAGGGTTTACTAAAAACCTAATCTAACTTGCCAAGGAGACAGGGTAAGAAAATGCATAAAATAAAACCTAAACTACAAAGGTGATGCACCGAGGAATGAAGAACACCTGTCTTGCCAATAAACACAGACCATTAAAATGCAATGCAAGATCATGCACAGATAGCCAGATTCACAGTGAAAGATCAGGAGGATGCAAATGAATACAGAGAGGGTTGAGAATCATCCACAGACATGCATTAATTTTCTCCAAAGATTGATACAACACACTGCAAAATGCCAAGAGGCAAGGTTGCATTACAGTTTCAAATGGGAGGTTTTAACTCCACAAGTTCACCTGCCAAAGAGAAGAAGGGAGGGGCAAAACAAGAAATGTCCAACCTTTAGAAAGAAGCCCCTCCTTACAATTTATAGGAGGAAAAAGAGAGGGAGAAGAGAGGAATTCGAAATCTGCCCCAACCACCTCCAGAATGCACTTAACTCATCTCATAATGATGGTAGGTGAGAACCCCAGCGAACCCAAAAGTGGTGAACTGTATTTTGCATTTTTAAGAATTTTTTCTCACCCAATTAAAGATATCCAGTCGTAGTTGGATAGAGGACCTCGTAAGCTTTCCAAAAAGTCCAACCTTGCATGAATCTGAGCTCCCAGTCAAAAGTTATGGCCATCTGAATATCTGCGCCAGGGTCTGCTTCCTGTCAGCGCTCAAAATGTTGCGCCTCCTGAAGGTGCGCCTTGGCGCATCCATGTGTGTGTCGACATCCTCTTACATGTGCCAAGGCACAACTTTTTCTGTGTCGACACTCTGTGTCATGCGCCATTTCTGTGCGCCAAGGCGCAACTTTTTCTGTGTCGACACTCTGTGTCATGCGCCATTTCTGTGCGCCAAGGTGCAACTTTTTCTGTGTCGACACTCTGTGTCATGCGCCATTTCTGTGCGCCAAGGCACAACTTTTTCTGTGTCGACACTCTGTGTCATGTGCCATTTCTGTGTGCCAAGGTGCAACTTTTTCTGTGTCGACACTCTGTGTCATGCGCCATTTCTGTGCCGCCAAGGGCGCAACTTTTTCTGTCGACGCATGTGCCACTTCTGTGCGCCAACTTTTTCTGTGTCGACACTCTGTGTCATGCGCCATTTCTGTGCGCCAGTGATAAATGTCAGGGATTTGAGCTTCTTTGATTTCTATATTCTTCTGCTTGTCTATATCTACCTGGGGGAAAGATATATACAACAATTTGGTGACTCAATGGGATCACCTGCCTGCTAGGTAGAAGATCAGTGGCCTTTTAGCAATCCATTGGGCATGGAGTCATAAGCAATAACTTGAAACCAACCTGATATCTGATCCCGAACCTGATATTGCAACTCCTTCTTCGAGAGCATGCTGAACTGTAGAAAACAACCTGAGAGCAACAAAACCTGTGCCGGAGCACTTAGGGAAACAGAAACCTAACTACAACAAGACAATGTGCATACGCACTTAGAGGAATTGAAATCTAGGCTAATATTTACAAGGGTAAACCTTTTCCTTTTAGTAGCAATGTTTAAGATGGATTCCGTTAACCGGAATCGGGAATTCTTCTCCATCCAATGTAGACAATTGGAAGGCATTACTACTTTTACATCCCGTGACCATGTAGGGGCCACTCCAAATGGCATCAAACTTGGAATGCCTTCCTGGTTTTGCCCGATCTGCATCCCATTTCAGAACTAAGTCCCCTTCCTTGAAGGTCCTTGCTCTTGCTTTCTTATCAAACCATCTTTTTACTAAGGCCTGATCTTTCTCAATTGTTTGAACTGCATGTTCTCTAATTTCTTCCAATTCCATCAACTCTGCATACCTAGCCTCCATTGGTTCGAACTCAGCCAACTCCAACTGCTTCATGAACTCCAATGTAGGCAGTTCTAATGATATAGGCAATACTGCCTCTTTTCCATAGACCAACTTGTAAGGGGAATTACCTGTAGACCTCTTTGGTGTTATTCTGTCAGCCCATAATGCTGATTTTAGCTTGGTATGCCATGTTCTTTGATTTTCATCCAGAGTCCTCCTGATGATTCTTAGCAAATTTTTGTTCGTGGACTCTGCCTGTCCATTACCCTGCGGGTAATAATTTGAAGAGGTGCTCAAATAGATTCCATTCTTGATAGCCCATTCTGTAATCTTGGAACCTATAAATGCCAATGCATTGTCTGATATGATAGTGGCCGGCACACCGAACCTGGTCACTATTCCTTCATAAAAGTCTAGTATGTTAGACTCATTTGCTTCTTTGAGCGCTGCTGCTTCGGTCCACTTGGTGAAATAGTCCGTTGCCGTGAGAATCCACTTGTGGCCTTGGCTTGAGTTTGGATTGATGACCCCGACGAAGTCCAATCCCCATTGCATAAATGGTTGGTCAACCAGAATTGGGTGCAATGGAAGTGCTGCTAGTCTTTCTTTGCCTGTGAAGAGTGCACATTTCTTGCACTTTCTTATCCATGTATAGCAGTCACTGAAGACTGTCGGCCAATAATACCCTGCCTTCATTATCTTGAGAGTTGTTACTCGTGGGGTGAAATGTCCTCCAGAATCTCTATCGTGAAAATCTCGTAACACCCTTTTAATTTGATTTGTCCCAATGCACCTCAATAGAACTCCATTGATGTCTTTCTTAAACAAAACACCATCAACAAGCACATATGGAATGGCTTGTAATCTGAAGTATCTCCTCTTTGCTTTGCTCATTTCTGGGGGGCATAGGCCTGTCTGTAGGAAGTGTATCACATTCTGAGTCCAACACGGAGTGGGCACATCATCATTTTCCTGTTCTTGACCATCCTGTAGTACCAAGACAGCCTCTTTTTCATTACCTGCTTCAACTTGTTGACTCAAGGCTAGCTGCTCACATAGTCCCTTCCCACGTACTAGTTTGGTGACCTTGATCTCGATGTCATATTCCATGACACGAGTTATCCATCCTGCACGTTTCTCATTCAGATCCTTGTTTAGAAGGAAGTCCCTGACTCCCGCATGAGAGACCAATAATTGGATCTTGTTGTTTGAGACTAGGTGCTTGAATTTCTTTAAGCTCCTGATTACTGCAAGGACATGCTTTTCAATGAAAGAGTACCTAGTTTCGTATTCCTCCAAGCCTTGACTGAAGAAAGCAACTGGTTGTTCTAATCCTCCTTTGTTTTGTTGTACCAGGATTGCAGAAATTGTGTCCCCACCACCAAAGGCATATAGCACGAAGTCCTTGGAGAAGTCTGGATTGACGAGAGTCAGAGCTTGAGATATAGCCTCTTTTATTGCCTCAAAACTTGCCTTGCCTTCAGATGTCCACTTAAATGCCATACTCTTCTTTAACATCAGTGTTATTGGCTTCACAAGAGCTGCAAAATTTGGAACAAATCTGCGGACAAAATTGATCCTTCCCAAGAAGCTTTGAAGAGCCTTCTTGTGACTTGGCAATGGCAATGCTCGAATTGCTTCAACTCTTTCTGGGTCAATCATCAACCCTTCCTTTGAAACAATATGGCCTAGAAGTTTTCCCTCGTGAGCCAAGAATATGCATTTTTTGGGATTCAATGATACCCCAAATCTTCTACACCTCTGAAATACTTGCCTCAAATGACAGAGGTGATCCGCTGCATTTTTTGAGAATACAGTGATGTCGTCAAGATATATTAGAACTATTTTATTGATCAACCCCTTGAATGCCATATCCATTGCCCTTTGGAAGGTGGCTCCAGCATTTGATAGCCCAAATGGCATTTTCTTGTAGGCATAGGTCCCCCATTTGGTGGTGAAAGCCGTCTTGAATTGGTCATCTTCTTTCACCATCACCTGATTGTACCCTGAGTAGCCATCTAGGAGAGAGAATCTCTCTGAACCGGATACTACTTGCAATATTTGTTCCATTGAAGGAAGTGGGTAATGGTCTTTGAGAGATGCCCTGTTTAGGTCTCGGAAATCCACACACAACCTGATTTCTCCACTCTTCTTCCTGACCGGAACCAAGTTTGCAACCCAGCTTGAGTGCTTGATCGGGAATATAATGCTTGCCTCTATTAGCTTATTTAGCTCTTTCTTCATTAGAGGTTCAATGTGAGGGTTGACTGGTCTCTGCTTCTGCCTGATGGGCTTAGCATCTGGATCCAATTCTATGGTATGTTGTGCCAAATTTGGATCGAATCCTCTTAAGTCTTCATAGCTCCAAGCGAAGACATCTGGAAATTCTTGGCAAAGTTGTATGAAATCTGATTTCTCCTGCTCAGTGGCCACTTTACCAATTTGAAGAGTTTTGCCTTCCCCAACCGGAATTGGCCCTGAATCTTCTCTCTTGACCTGTATGTTAGCCTTTTCCTTACGGAACTGGTCGTTAGGGTTGAAGATAGACTCCAATGTTACTAAACCCTTAGGAAGCTTGTTTGTCCGCAGCTGCACTACTTGATCCCCATACTGCTGCTCTAATCTGTCCTGATTCCTAGCTGAGAATTCAGCCTCTTCTTGTAAGAAATTGACGATCTGTTGATCGTTCTCAAACACCTGCCAGCTTGTGTTATTATCTGGAACTGCTGGCCTCACAATCACATGGATATGTGGCTGTGTTTTTCCCCTTCTGATGTTGTCAACCACATCAAACGTTGCTCCAACTGCTGCGAGCCTATCTGCGACTTCATTTTTCTTCCTGGGTATGGACACAATGTTGAAAGCTTCGAAATCCTCAATGAGGTCCCATACCCTATTCTTGTAGCTCTTCAGCAAGTCGTTCTTTGTAGCATGTTGTCCCCTAACTTGGTTGACGATTAGCTCGCTATCTCCAAACACCTGCAAGTTCTTTATGCCCCTTTTCCTGGCCCAATGAATTCCATGAATCAATGCTTCGTATTCAGCCGTGTTGTTTGAACAGGAAAACTGGAAATGAAAAGCTGAAAAATATTTGATGTCTTGTGGTGAAATCAACATTGCACCACCTCCAGCACCTTGTCTGCTTCTCGAACCATCAAAAAATAATTTCCAAACTTTGTTTTCATCCTTTTGTTCAGGCTGAATGATGTCGGGAATGGGTGAATTTTCTTCGTGTATACAATACACGCCCAATTCAGATTCTTCAATTTCCTTGTATGGGTCAAATTCATGACTCTTGTTTGCCCATTCATCCAAAGTTAAATCAGGAATTCCCTCGACCTTAGTACCTGTTTCTAGATCACTTGAACACTCCTCCTGATCAAAAGCCGAGCAATTTGCATTGATAGGATTTGGTACATGAGGCTCAATATGGAAATTGGTAATTGGTTCTGACCTGATTGTTGCTTTGGCTCCATACCTTGTCCTAAAAATCATGTGTGACCAATCTGCAGATAAATATCCACCGATTTTTGCAGTGAAGTCTCTTGATAGACACAACGCAAAGAGTGGCGGAAGGTCAATCACAGACACATCTTGCAGAACTGTAACATTAGGACATGAATGTAGTGTTAGGCTTAACCCCTTGATGACTCCAACAGTTCCTACTGCCGTTCCATCTAGCTGTACTACTCCTTTCAGCACTGGCTCATATTTCAAACCCAGTTGATCCGCTATTTGCTTTGGCATCACTGAACTACTTGCTCCTGAATCTATCATGCAGTTGTGTACCAAGTGGTTTCCAACAACCAATGACACATAGAATGGTGGAGGCTTCAAATTCTTGCTTGTCTGGCACCCATCCTGTTGCACTGCATTAGTGAGAACTTTCTCATGTCCCTGGTTTGATACATTTGTGGCAGACCAATTAGCCATTGCAGCTTGCAATAAATCTCGTTGCCCTGGGATCGCAAGTGATTCCCACATGGAAATGTTCACATGTGTCTTCTTCATTTGATCGATGATGTTGAAAGGGGATGAATTGTCCTTTTGTTGTCCCTTACTTGGCGCAACCTTTTCTGGAGCTTGAACAGGTGCATGTGTTGCTACAACAGGTACCTTAGGTTGATTTTGCACATTTGGAGCTGCGTTTGGTCTACTGACCCCTTGTTGTGTAGGAGTGGACTGAGAAACAACTGGATTACACGGTTGTCCCTCTCCTATATTTCTCTTCTTTGACCGTGTGTTGGCAGCCACGCCTTGAAAAGGCTGTTGGTTAACTCCACAGAAGTCTTCCGTTTGCCAATTGGCCAATGTGGTTTCTGTTGGAGGTCCTTCTTGTTGCATTTCTTGCTGTTGATTCTCCTCCTGGCTTGGTTCTTGAGGAACACCAATGGTTTGCACCATCAAGGCCTGATTTAGTGCACCATTGAAACATGCTGACTGATTGTGAGGTAGATTGCAAGGGTAACACCAGTCGTACTCCTGTGCCATGTTATTTTGTGTCGGGACCAAGGCTCTTGAGGACGTCGTTGCATTTGGATCATACGGTCGAAATGGCCTGGCAGCTTGAGGTTGTCCTTGGTTTTGGTTTTGATTTGCAGCCTGAGGTGGTGGTCTATTTTGTTGGTATGGGGGCCTAGCTTGGTACTGTGCTTGAGGCTGATACGGTCTAGCACTTTGAGCTTGTTGTCTTTTGATAGTCACTAGCTCATTTCCAAGGTTCTGCAGTTGTTTCATGACCTCCTGCAATTCCTTTGAAGTATTTGAAGAAGTCGACGCCTCATTATTGCTTTGATTTCTAGGAGTTGGAATGGGATTCAACTCTGGTGCTTGACTGGTTGTAGGATTTCCCATATCTGGATAGAGAGGCATTGGTGGCCTTGGTGCAAGCTTGCCAGCTTGGATCAAACAGTTCTCTGCTCTGATAGCTGTGTCGTAGGCCCCTGGCAGCGTTGTCCCTCCCATTGATTGGATCATCATGGCTATGTCTGAATTTATAGCCTTTAAGAAATAAAGGAATGCTCCTTCGGCGGTTGGTCTAATGGCTATTGGAATCCTGTCCCATGTCCGTTGGAATCTGAAGTTGAAATCTGTCATTTGTTCATTAGGAGCCCTTTTGATTGTTGTCAATTGTTCCAATAAGGACAAATTGTCTGCCCTCTCCCCGAACTGGTTGCAAAGAGCTGAACAAAGTTGGTTCCAATTCGTAATAGACCCTGCTGCAAGGCTCCTAAACCATTGTAAGGCCTTGCCTTTGAAAGATGAAGCCAACAGCTTGACCGCAACATCCATTTCATTTATTTCGTGGATTGCACATGCATTAGCAATATCCTGGATGTGATCAATAGGAGTAGTATGATTTTCTCCTGTGAAATAGGGTATATTCTTTAGTGCTGCAACTGGAATTTGATTCTGAGCATTTAGGGCAAGTGGACTACTACCCGTGAAATTGACAAAGGGATTCGGTGGTAGATGTGCCATTATGATTGGCCTAAGAACCCTAGTCGATGCGAGAAAAGGTCTACCAGGTGGAGGTGTAGACAAAGTCCTGTTAGGTGGAGATGGTGATCTTTGTGGTCTTCTTCCTCTCCTCCCTCTGCCTGGTGATAGTTGCAAGTGGAAAAATAGCCCCTCTTCTCGAGTATTAGACCTGGTTCGAATTCTTCTCATGTGCCTGGGCAACTTGTGCTGCTACACCGCTGAACTCTATCCCTTTGGAGTCGCCAGATGTGTTAGATAACAAGCTTCTAAAAGGCTAGATTTTGCCAAGTTACACACCAAACTTGACAATATTGAAAATGGAATTAAAAAATTTGAAGGACCTAGAGGAGACAAACTTCAATTCGGAACTTGGGTCTTGTTGTGCAGCTGCGAATCCCCGAAAGGTACAGGCGGAACTCAGGTCATGCAATGCAACTTACAAAACCTGAATTACCATGTGTCAGAACTTGAGACATGCCTGACACCCTAGAAAACTTGAAATGACTGTTGTCAGGAATAGGACCATGCAATGCATCCCCCAAAACCTGAAATGACTGTTGGGTCTTCTTTGATGTTCTCGGACCTCGAAAACCCGAAACACAAAAAACCATGAAATTTTGAAAATCAAAATCTCAAAAAACTAAGGATACCCTTTTGAAGATTACCCTCAGATCTACCAACTGTTGAAATTTTGACTTGTTTTGAGCGAGTTAAGCCCTTGAAAATTGATTTCGGAGTTCAGCCTGGAAGGTGCAAAATCTGAAATTGTAAAAACTGTAATTTTTTAGGCCAAATTTCAGGAAAACTCCTTCAAATCTTGTAGAATGACCTCTTGGTCCCACCAGGCATGCCAAAACTATTGATGTCGAATCGCAGCACCCCTGAATGTCTGCAACACGATGGGTTGAGACTCTCAGTGCGATTGCATAACATGGAGCTTTTCCCAAGTGTGGGACATTGCGAAAACGGAAAAGCTCTCCGGATGAAGGCCGGTTCCTATTCCTCTGTTCAGATGCACACGTAGAAAATGCAGAGGGTTTACTAAAAACCTAATCTAACTTGCCAAGGAGACAGGGTAAGAAAATGCATAAAATAAAACCTAAACTACAAAGGTGATGCACCGAGGAATGAAGAACACCTGTCTTGCCAATAAACACAGACCATTAAAATGCAATGCAAGATCATGCACAGATAGCCAGATTCACAGTGAAAGATCAGGAGGATGCAAATGAATACAGAGAGGGTTGAGAATCATCCACAGACATGCATTAATTTGCTCCAAAGATTGATACAACACACTGCAAAATGCCAAGAGGCAAGGTTGCATTACAGTTTCAAATGGGAGGTTTTAACTCCACAAGTTCACCTGCCAAAGAGAAGAAGGGAGGGGCAAAACAAGAAATGTCCAACCTTTAGAAAGAAGCCCCTCCTTACAATTTATAGGAGGAAAAAGAGAGGGAGAAGAGAGGAATTCGAAATCTGCCCCAACCACCTCCAGAATGCACTTAACTCATCTCATAATGATGGTAGGTGAGAACCCCAGCGAACCCAAAAGTGGCGAACTGTATTTTGCATTTTTAAGAATTTTTTCTCACCCAATTAAAGATATCCAGTCGTAGTTGGATAGAGGACCTCGTAAGCTTTCCAAAAAGTCCAACCTTGCATGAATCCGAGCTCCCAGTCAAAAGTTATGGCCATCTGAATATCTGCGCCAGGGTCTGCTTCCTGTCAGCGCTCAAAATGTTGCGCCTCCTGAAGGTGCGCCTTGGCGCATCCATGTGTGTGTCGACATCCTCTTACATGTGCCAAGGTGCAACTTTTTCTGTGTCGACACTCTATGTCATGCGCCATTTCTGTGCGCCAAGGCGCAACTTTTTCTGTGTCGACACTCTGTGTCATGCGCCATTTCTGTGCGCCAAGGCGCAACTTTTTCTGTGTCGACACTCTGTGTCATGCGCCATCTCTGTGTGCCAAGGCACAACTTTTTCTGTGTCGACACTCTGTGTCATGCGCCATTTCTGTGTGCCAAGGCACAACTTTTTCTGTGTCGACACTCTGTGTCATGCGCCATTTCTGTGTGCCAAAGCGCAACTTTTTCTGTGTCGACACTCTGTGTCATGCGCCATTTCTGTGTGCCAAGGTGCAACTTTTTTTGTCGACACTCTGTGTCATGTGCCATTTCTGTGCACCAAGGTGCAACTTTTTCTGTGTCGACACTCTGTGTCATGCGCCATTTCTGTGCGCCAAGGCGTAACTTTTTCTGTGTCGACACTCTGTGTCATGCGCCATTTCTGTGCGACACTCTGTGTCATGCCAAGGTGCAACTTTTTCTGTGTCGACACTCTGTGTCATGCGCCATTTCTGTGCGCCAGGTGATAAATGTCAGGGATTTGAGCTTCTTTGATTTCTATATTCTTCTGCTTGTCTATATCTACCTGGGGGAAAGATATATATGGAAAGGATGTTACATGCATGGGGTAATGTATTTTAGAAATCAAATGGAAAGGAGAAATTTGTAAAATTGTATTTGATAATCAATGAAGAATTACATTATTTTCTCAAAATTGTATTATGCATTGGATTTGGATTTGTTGTCAAACATTGGAAATTTCTGATTGAAAAAGACAAATGTGTGTGAAGACAAGACAATGTTATATTCCTTTTTTTAAAATGCATATTTGAATTGAAATATAAACTGCAATCTAACTTAGAAATGAATGGTTGTTTTAATCAAGTAAATGGATTGGACTAGTTTAGGAATTATATGCACATTCAAATGATAAATTGTAATACCAATTTAAAATAAATAGTTCACTGCCATAAACTTCATTCTGGCAATTTATAGTTTGATAAAAATTTATAGTTCGAACTTGCACCATGCAATAAACTATGAAACATTAAAATTCAGACTTGGTAAGTCCTAAGAAACTCTAATTTACCATAACAATAAAGAATGAACTTTCAAACTTTATAAAAATCCAAATTAGAACTTGTACAGTCGTTTTTCTTTCTATTGATGGAGAAATAAAATTTGAAATTAATTGAATAAATTGACTTCCCTAAAAATGCTCTAAACCCTCCCTATAATAATCCTCCATGTCTCTTCGACATGTTGAGTGAAGGAGGAGATCTACTTTAACTGAATTGAGAGGTTGAAAACTGCAAGTGCATTAATTAAAACCCTACATATTTTTTTTCATTAAATTTACCTCTCAAACTTCATCAATTTCCAAAATTAATCATTCATGTATAAAGAGGGCATTGAGAGCTTTCTGAAAAGTCCTTATTTTCCCAAAATCAAGCTTCCTAGCTCAAGTTATGGCCATTTGAAGTTTTACTTCAATTTGACATGCAAATAATAATAAGATTTAATCTAACTATAGAAAAAATTTAAATTTTAACTTTGGAAAAATTTCCTAAAAAGGTTCATGGCCCCCGCCATCCCGCTTGACCAATCGGGGCCTACCCCGTGGCACCATGGGAGGGGTGGACCAAATTTAAAAAACTTATCGCTTTGAAAATTTACCTTGGGAAACTTTTCTCATTTTACCCCACCGGCCTGTAGCCAATCACATGCTGCCACATGGCATGGTGGAAGGGTGGAATCTTTTCTAAATTGAAACTTATTCTTTTGAAAAAATTTACTTGGGAAAAAATTTCCATTTTCCTCTGCTGGCCTGTAGCCAATCAGAGGGTGACACGTGTCCTCTAGGGGATGAGGCGGAGGTGCGGTTCATTTTAACTATTTATCTCCTTGAAAATTTTTGGGAAAATTTTTCATTTTGGCCCTGCAGACCGTAGCCAATGAGAAGGTGCCATGCGGCACTTTGGGGTGGCAGCGGGTAGGGCAAAGCCCTTTGTTGTTTTGGGTTTTCAGTCCTTGGAAAAAATTCCAAACTTTCTCCCGTGGCCCACTACTCCACCTCCCCCTCAGCGTTTTTCATTTCACAGGTGTGCAGACCCGCACGCTCTCTTCTTCCTTTTCTTCCCTGTCGAGTGCAACATGTCAAAATACTCCACCACTCCACCAAACTCCTCACCCCTTCTCCGTCGTGCGCCAAGGTTTGACACATGTTCACTCGGGGACCCGCAAGGCCGCGGAATGTTTTGTGCCCTTGAGCTTTGCGATGGGAAACTTTCCCTATGCCGACCTGTGACCCACCAAACCACCCAAGGTGCATTCCCCCTCCTCTTGCCACGTGTCCCCTAAGGGAAAATTCTCCCCATAAACTCCGCTCACTCATATCTTGAGTTCTACAAGGAGTTAGGAGGACTTCTTTATATCACCGGAAAGGTGAAAAAATTTCCTATCCATTGGGAATGGTTTGGGGAAATTTTGGAAGTGTTAAGTAGGAGAAAAATCTAGTTGAAACTTTGAGCCTATTAGAGAGCAGGTATGGGGGTAAAATTACTCCCTGAACCTACCTAAAGTGTATAACCCTAAAATTGGAACCTTTTGAACTTGTTATAATTTAATAAAGGAAAATTTTGATTTGGTAAAAAGGATTTGTTCAGGAACCTACTAACAGTAAACTGTTGTCTTGCAAACTTGGTTGTGGATACTTCCAATAAAAAAAATTATTCCATAATTTTTCTAGCCAACCTTAAGTTGTTTAAATGGGCACTAGACATTTGGTATGCAAACCTACTTTTGGAATGATGATCAGATGAGCTTCCATCATATTTTAGGAAGCATTTGAATCTAGAAAAAAGTATTAGTATTATAATGTAGAGAAGTTAGAGATTAGAGGGTGTTTGTAGAGGCTAAGTATGTATGCAATGGCAGATTCATGGTGATATATATGTAATGGCTCTAGGGGGTGACACAAGGTTTCTAGTTGTAGGATGTTATTATCTTGATCTATTCGGTCTGTTATGACCTTTTTGATGTAATATGGCTACTATAAGCTTTGATTTTCAATATATATGACTAGTTATTCTATATATCTATGTTTATGGGTTCAAATCCTAGTGTTCACTTTACTCATGGTTCAGATTTGGTTCCTTCATATGGTTATAATGCTTATGTTCTTTTCATGATGCATCTATGCTTAGATCTAGTATCTTTACTTCTACTTGTATTTCTATTTCTTTAAACATTCCTCCATTTGTGGAAAATATTTCTTACAAAGCTGACATAAAGGAGGGGCTTGGCACCCATGCGTTCCTTGAGTGAGCTCCCAGCTAATGGGTAATAGGTTGGTGTGTTTAGGATTTTAAGGGAGAAGGTAAATGAGGCTACATCTTGGTTCCATTTTCGGGACCTCTTTTGAAGTTGTTGTGAGAATGGTGTGTGATGACAGAATGCCTAAATTTGGACAACGTCGAGACTTGGATTAAAAGCATGGAGGATGAGTTTACTTAGAGATTTCACATTGGACCTGAGTTTGATGCACATAAATGGGTATAGGAGTGCCTATATCATGAGCTCCATGATAAATTTTTTTCTAGTAGAGTTGTATGAATGGCTATCATCATATGCATCAAGGAAGAGTTGGTATTATATACCTAGTGTTTGGACCCAAGAATAGTATCAGAGGCTACATGATGTTGATCTGACCTAGACTCGTGTTTTTGATCACTAGTGGAGAGGTGTTTTGACTAGCTATACCTTAGAATACGCAATTTCTATGTATTCTTTCGCAAAGATTACCAAGTTTGATTTCTTGCAGGAGCCAAGAGGATCATTCTTGTGTGTTATATCATTAGCCATTAAGATCATGATCATCATAATAAGTATGAAAGCATTTCCCTATGCTGGCTAAACCCTCACTAGGTACAGGGTGTGGAAGTTGGTGTGGTGAGAGATGGTGGAAGAAGAGAGGGAAGAGAGGCACCTCAAGTATAATGAAGCGCGAGAAAGGGAGTTATTAAGACAATGCAAAGTTGTTGGAGTGATGGATTTATGGAGGTATACGTTGCGGGAAGGATTTGAATTTTACATGGAGGGCTCGGGACTTGAGCAATTTGTGCTACCCCATCTTGGCAAGGGTGGAAGAGAAACCCCTCATCATCTGGTGAGAGCTCTTTGTATGGAGAAAGGAGGAGATCCATAGGCACGCATTTTAGCCCAGCTGGTGACCAAACCCTTGCACTTATTTTTCCACTATCTGAGACAAGTATTTCTAGTCAAGTTGGTATGAGTGAGAAAATAACATCAGGAAGAAATCAGTTTACATTACACCCATTTATGGCCGTGCACACATTTTTGTTGTTTGGAGGTATTTTTTCTGGCACATCATTGAGTAAAAGTGTGGGTACACAAAGTTTAGGTATCACATTTGGAAGTGATTCTACATAACAGACTATCGACACACATTTTAGCATGATGGTGGGTACATAGAGTGCATCTGTATTAGGCCCCTTACTTGTTATAGGAGGAGGATCTAGTGGAGCCATAGGAATAGGAGCTAGAGAATCTAGTGGTGGAGGAAATGCGGGAGGTAATCAAGGTCCTGGATTTGTTGGGAAAGGTCCACAACACCATCAGCAAGTGTTTTACGAGATGTCTTTGCATTTTTCTAACTACAAGGGCGTTGAAGATTATACAGAGCATGTACACAAATGTAAATTGTTATGGTGCGCTAAGGGTATCACTACCCTGAACTAGAAAGAAAGTTATTTTGTAACTACTTTGTAAGGGCACACACATAGATGGTACCAAAAGTATGACCCCCATCTGATGGTGGTGGATTATACTATATTGTGTGATGACTTCTTGGTAGAATTCCACATTCCTAAGTTTGAGAAAAAGAGCATCAACATGTTGAAGGAGATTCAACAAGGTATGGTAGAGAGTGTGCGGGAGTATGATGCATGCTTTAAAAATATTCTGTCAAAGTGTTCTTATGCATCTATCCCTCACAGCATGATCAATGCTTTGTTGGAGGATTGAACATGCCTTTCAGATGAACGATTTCCCACAAGACTTTCACATATCCATGCAAGGTCTTGGAGGTTACTTTACAAGCTTAGGCCATCAAAATCATTGACAATAGGGTAAGCCCATTTAAAGAAGCACACATTGTTGTCATGGTGAAACAACTTGAGAAATTGTCTGTGAACTCGGCTCATGAGACTTGCAGTGGACTATCGTGCACATATTGTGAGGTAGAAGGACACATTAAACATATTTTCCCATAAAATACGGTGTGTGTCATGTCATTGGATTATGAGATATGTCACAGAAATCATGGTCAAAGTACATGTCCATTGTTGCAGCGTGCACTCTGTAAGAATGTGTCTTCTTATTATAAGATTTGTTCATCTATGATGCATGATACAAAGGACTTCCAATTAATAGACCAAATCCATGATGCCATTTATATTGGTGTGTTCTAGACCAGCATTGCGAACATTTCTAAGAAGGAAGGTCATCAATTTGAAGGGAATGTAGATGGAGGTGGTCAACGGAGAGGCTTTTGGGGAGGATTTAGAGGTTTTGGTGATCAAAGAGGAAGAAGTGAATTCCCCCATAGAACCTAGTACAATTATGGATCTACTGAACACTACAAGTGTTAATGTCTGGATTTGTTGCAATGCTCATGGTGTAGGAATAAGCATGAGTATGAGGAGTTCCTTGAGTTGTATGAGCACATTAGCCAAAACTAGAAGAAGGACAGGGGTGTGGGAATGGTGAGTGTGAAGCGATCTGATCTGTTATGGATGCCTAGAGTGGTGCATGACTCAAAGTTGGACCTATTTGAGTAACTACATGGGTAGAGCCCATGCACGCCAGGGAGGAAACAAAGAAAATACCTCTCATTATAGGAGAAGAGGTGTTATATGGGAAATATCCTGATCTAACTCATCAGAAGGAGGTTTACCAAGAGACCACGAAGTTGATTAGAAATGTGCAAGGGGAGATTCAATGTTTGAAAGAGAAATCATGGAAGTTGAAGTAGAAGAAGGGCACTGAGGTCCCCCACATGGATATGGATGAGGTCAGAGAAGTGTGTAAGATATTGCATGAAGAGAATATTATCCCTCTATTAAGAGAGTGGATAAGAGAAGAAGTACCAAGTGCTAGAGGTGAGTGCAAGAGGTAGGTATTGCAAGCTAATCTACCCACACACATCATTGATTATGACTAGGAAATCACATTAAATTCAGTTGTGGATGGATGGCTCTTGAGAAACATTCTGATTGACATAGGTGCTGAGGTCAATTTTCTCACTTTAGATGCATGGAATCAAATGGGAATACCCCCATTACAACCACCTTCAAATGTAATGTATATGGAAAATAGGACAAAGGTTATGCCCATTGGAGTATTGAAGGATGCATCTGTAACCATCAAAGGGGAAAGGTTTACTGGAAACTTTGAAGTCTTAGCACTTACCGAGGAAGATAACTTTCTAGCCCTACTTTGACACCCCTGGTGCTATAAGAATAATGTTCACTTGCACTTTAACAAAGGCTACATAAGTTTTCAAGAACAAAGAGGAGTGCATCATTATTCCACTAATAGATGGGAGTTCTACACCCTATGTGGAACCCTTGGGAGAAGAGGACTTAGATAGAGTCTATGTGCACACCATTAGAGACCCCAAGGCTATTCATCCATCAAGAGAAGGATTCATTCAATGGGAATACACTTATTCTATGTGTGATACAACTAGCGTTTCATGTGACAATTGGATGCACAGGTCCTATGAGCTGATTAGGAGACAATTGAAGGGAACTATGACTTGCATTGCTAGGGCACACTTGGTTAGGTGTGTGGGAGGAAAAAAGTTACCTAGATACACTAGATAGGGTAACCATGATGTATTTTTTTGCATGATGGAGGCACATTGGACCTATTATACAGAAAGGAGGAATATGATAACTTATACATTGCATGGAATGGCAACACATTGATGGGCTGATCCATTGGGGAAACCTTATAGAGTGGCACGAAGTGAGAATCGCACTCTCTATCAGGTTTCTGAGGAGAAATGCATCTTTTGCAATACATGACTATTATGGGAAGGAGTCTCCCTCATTCCATGTCCAAGAGTGTTAGAGAACCTACATGATGAGCACATAATCCTTACCTCCTTCACTATGGGTGCATAAGTTCTATTCTAGCTTGCAGGGCTATGCACATGTGTGGTATATTCATTTAGAGATGCATTGTCAGACAAAAATCTAGTAGGAACTGGCATCAGATATTATTCAAACTTTTGAGTATAAAATTTTGAATCCATCTGTGAATGAGGCATTATTGGTATTCAAACACCTTACTATGGGAGATAGTGCCATGGCTGAGGACCAAATCCTAGAATTGTTAGGAGAACTTGAGTTGGGGGTGTTCTTCATAGATGAATAACCATAAGAAGAGATGGAGAAGGTACAACTTGAGCACCTCTTCCTGGAGAAATAAAAAGGAAAGTTAGTCTATTTGATAGACAATGAGGAAGTGGAAAATTTGGATGTTAACCATACTATGAGTATGCATGAAGTATTGGAAAAAGAATATGAGAAAGTGCATGCTTACCATGAACCCTTGAAAACCAAGAAAGTTAACATTGGTATAGATGAAAAGCCAAAGGAATTTGTCATTGGAGATTACTGGTCGGACCAGGAGGTTTCAAAAATAGTTGAGTTGTTTCCTGAATTCCAAGACTTGTTCCCACATGGGTACCACGAGCTTAAGGGAGTTCACCACTAACTAGGGGAAATGAGGATTAATTTAAAAGAGGGTGTGCACCTAGTTCGGAAGAGACCTTATAGGATGAATATGAATTTGTGTGTCAAGGTTAAGGAAGATATTGATAAGATGATAGAATCTGATATCATTGAGGCAATTGAAGAATATGAGTGGGTGAGCCCAATGGTAATTACTATTAAAAAGGATGGAAGGATAAGTAATTGTGTTGACTATAAGTACTTGAATTTTGTGTGTGTCATAGATCCTTTTCCAACCCCATTTACTGAGGAGATCTTGGAAGGAGTGATAGGGTGGGAGATCTAATCTTTTACAGATGAATTTTCAGGTTATCACTAGGTGAGAATTATGAAGGAAGACCAGGAGAATACTACTTTCACCATTGAATGGGGAAGTTTCACTTATACAATAATGCCTTTTAGGTTAAAGAACGTGCTTGATGCGTTTTCACACATTTTGGTTCAAACATTTCAATACTTCATCCATAAGTTGATGTAAGTCTACCTAGATGAATGGATGGTGTATGGGTTAGTAAAGGATCATTGTGATAATATGAGATTGATGTTTAAGATATGCAGGAAGTTGAGTATCTCGCTTAACATTAATAAGTGTGTCTTTTCTACCCCATTTGGCACTTTACTAGGCCACATCATATGTAAGGAAGGCTTATTGGTAGACCCTACAAAAGTGGTTGTTATCTTGGGTGTGGAGGAACCTACTAGTCAAAGCAATGTGCGAGGATTATTAGGGCACATAGGATATTACAAGAAATTTATCAAAGGCTATGCCAAGATTTCCATGCCATTAGAGGAGCTGTTGAAACACAAAGGTAAATTCCATTGGGAGAGGTGCAACATATGGCTTTTGACACACTAAAGGGCATACTCACTACTGTGCCCATTTTACACTTTCCCTCTTAGGATAGGCCCTTTCATTTGCACGTAGATGCATTAGGAATGGAGATTGGAGCAGTCTTAACACATCCTAGAGAGGAAATTTTTTACCATCCCTTATGTTTTTCTAGTAGGAATTTAACTCCAGCAAAACAAAATTATACTACCACAGAGTGTGAGGCATTGTTGATGATCTACATGTTACACAAATTTAGGAAGTATTTGCTAGCAAATCCTTTCATTTCCTGAACGGACCACATGACATTAAATTACTTGGTGAACAATCCTATTTTGCAAGGGCACATATGTCAGTGGGTCTTATTGTGTCAGGAGTTTGAGTTTACGGTTGTGGTAAAACTAGGGAAGAGAAATTTGGGACCTGACCATCCATCATGGATTAACTCAGGGGAGGACATGCAAAGATTTGAGGAAAAAATTTCAGATGCACAGTTGTTTATATTGCAGTGCATGCCCTCAGATTTGGAGTATATTGTTGTTTTCTTGCAAATGGGTGTGGTGCCATAAGGAAAGAAGGACTTGGAAAAAAAATAAATTGTTATACACGTTGCACCCTATATGTTAATTGGAAGAGACTTATATAAGCTAGGCCGAGATGAGGTTTTACACCAGTGTGTGTTACATCATGAGCATACTATAATTATGGAGGAATCCCATGGTGGCATTACAGGAGGTCACTATGTGGGGAATGCAACCATGCGTAAGATCCTATTGGCAGGCCTTTTATGGGAAAATTTTTATAAGGATTGTATTGAATATTGTAAGGCATGTGATCATTTCCAGTTCCTTGGTAAACCAGGATAGAGAAATGAAATGCCACTCAAACCTATTACTATTGCAGATCCATTTGAAAAATGGGCAATTGACTTTATGGGCACTATTTTCAGAACCACGCATAGGATAGGTTCACACTATATTATCACTTGCATAGATTATCTTATAAGGTGGGTAGAAGTGGGTACCTACAAAGGATGACACATCGACTACATGAGATAGGTTCTTATGGGAAAACATAAGATCACAGGTATGGGTGTCCGTTGAGCTTAACGAGTGATAGGTGTACACATTTCTTAAATGAGACTATTTGAATCTTGTTGGTAGATTTTATGGTGGTGCATCACAAAACTATGCCCTATCACCCTCAAGCTAATCAAACTGCTGAGGCATTTAACAAGATATTAAACCACACATTAACAAAGTTGTACAATTTCATAAGAAGAGACTGGGATGATAAAGTATTTGTAGTGTTATGGGAATATAGAACAACTTATAAGCTATTGAACAAGGCCACACCCTTTCAATTGGTGTTTGGCACAGAGGAAGTTATGCCTGTGGAATTCATGTTGCCATCTCTATGTATTGCATGCACAGGAGGATTGGATGATGAAAAATCATTAGAGGAGCGCATTGATAAACTTATGGAGTTGGATGAGAGGTGTGTCATTTTCAGATGGAGTCAGAGGATGGAAAAATCACAAGAGAAGGCATGATATGATTATCATATTAGAAACAAGAAGTTTGAGGTTGGGCAGATGGTCCTGTTGTATGATTCTAAGTTTTCTGCGCCACCCAGGGAAGCTCAAGGTGCATTGGTTGGGACCATACACTATCACTTACATACTTGATTCAGGCACTTTCCATTTACAAGCGCTGGATGGCACACGGTTTCCCAACTTATTTAATAGGAGTAGGTTGAATCCCTACTATAAATAAGCCTTACGTGTGTTTGTAAATAAGGTAGTATTGCAAGTTAGCTTAGGATTTCCCTTAATACATTTTCCTTTGTGTTTCCTTTCATCGTCACTTTGCTTTGTCTTCTAGTTTGTTTTTTGTGGGCACGCTTGTACACTGGTAGCCATTTATTAGTTAGATTTTTTTATGAGCAGAGGACTGCACATCCATTTAGTGTGGGGTGGAGAGTGTAAAGAAGAGTTTTAGTGAATAGTGCGGTAAGAAGCAAGTGTTGGGAGTGATGTTGATTGAAGGCACAGATGAGAAATTCTAAAGTGTGTGGGTTTAGAGGAGTGCATGTAACAAAGGTGATCATGGGAGAAGATTGTGTCAAAATAGTTATAAAAACCACATACATGGATAAAAGTGTAGAGAAAACTGAGATAGGATGAAACAAGAACTTGGCTTAAGGTGTAGAGGAGGATTGATTTGGTGCTATAAGAGCGTAATAATATGTGGTCAATGTTTTTTTATGCGCTAGAAGGTTGTGGGAGGTTCACAGAAGTTTGTGCGTGGAGGAAAAGTGATAGAAAAAATACAGGGAGGATGGCGTTGGAAAAATACAAATTTAATACAGTTGTACGGTGGTAGGTAACATGGGAGTTAATGCGGGAAAAATCAAAAAGCTATAAATAGAAGGTCGGGGTGAGTTATTCTTTTTACATTTTGTTTGTTGTTGAAGAGCTCTTGTAAACTAGGGAATCCTTGTGAAGAATTTGTGAAGATTTGTGTGAAATGGAGAAGTTGGTGGATTTTTGAACCAGGGTGGAACAAAGTACACAGAGGAGGTTACTTGTTGGATTCCCACGAAGTTTTATGTTGTATTATGGAAGGAGATTTTTCCAAGTTAGGGTTTGTAGAGCTAGGGCACAGGTTTTGAAGAGATTTCTTGGAAGGATTGGAGCCGAGGGATAGAATAGTGTTAAAGCATGGTGCAAGGAATAATTTACAAGGACCTGAAAAGAAAAATGGCACCAAGGAAGGTATCTAATGTTTCATCAAAGAAAGGAAAGGGCAAGGGAACAGGAAAACCTACCATATTGACAAGTTTTAATGAGGAGTGGTATGTGGAGATGCAATACCTAGATGACTTTTTGGTGGGGATGGAATGGGTTTCTCACATACACAAGATGGTTATTAGTGATTAAAACCATAGGACAGGTACCATGGAGAAGGAGATGGCATTGGAGCTAGTTCACCCAACTAGAGAGAGAACACATGATGACAAGCTGGTGTATGAGGATTCTATGAAGATCACATCAGAGAAGGTTGGACTTTTGTGACTCTATGAGTTTCCATATTTCAGAAAATCTAAAAGGTTATACCAATGGTTAATGTCATGTGTACATGAGGACTTTTTTTACTTCAGATGGAGGAGAATATGCTTAACTTCTCAGTTGATCTCCAAATACATTGGGATTATCTACACTAGAGAATCACTGGAAGATGACCTGGGTGACAAGGATGTCGTTAAAGAAACAACCACGGATTATGAATAAAATAAGAGTTCGCTCTACTTTGATATCACCAAGATCACTAACCTAGCAATGAAGATGGCCATGCAACTACTCACCAAGTTGAATGGACAACAACGGTGGACACAAGTGGACAAGAGGTGGTTGTACACTTGCAAGGAAATTCTAGAAGGAACAATCTACAACCTTGCATCCTTCATTATAGAGGAGATCATAGATGTTGCGCATGATGGGAATAAGATAATCTATTTTAACATCCCCCTTATCATTGTTTTTTCTGAGATTGTAGTTCCTGATGGTCTGAATAACTATGTATGGTAATACTCTGATGAGAACCATTCTTCCACTAAGAGGTTTGAATCATACACTTGTGATACAATGATTTCTCCATATAAATCCCGTTTGGAGAATTGGTACAAGAGAATGCACGATGCATTTAGGAAGAATGGAGAATCCCTTAGAAACTTCAAACCTTGGTGGATGGTGAGGTTGAGTTTGTGTTATACCAGAACTTGTACATGCAGATTCGATTTAACTGATGGCACGAAAAGTACATGGTGTAAACTACCCTTTTCCTTCACAGTGCAATACTTTCAAAGTGTAGTTAAGAGGCTCAAAGAGGCAAAAAAGCTTAGATTTGATCTAAGTGACGTAGATCAAGATCACCGTGCACTGTGTCAAACCTTAGTATATCCTAAAAAGTGCACCTATCTAGAGAATTATGTCTCTCACGATGTATATATGGTAAAATCCATGTCGATACCTACTACAGGAAAGATACCAGTAAGGTTCTATGTACACCTAAGGCTCAAGTTTTAAAAGGGTGTGTATGTTAAGGATGGTGTATCTATCTGGGAAGACCCCATTGAAAGAAATAAGGTGGTGTCAAATAAGAGGGAAAGAGAAGAAACTCTAGCAAGCAGGGCATCGATCGTGTATACAATTCAGACCATGGAAGCACAGGAGTCAGGTACAGGCACAAGTACTTACATTCGGAGGAATAAATCCCCCGTGAAGGAGAAGTCACCTGAGAATGAGATGTCCCCTGTGATAGAGGACCCATCACTCAAGACGAAGCAGAAAATGATGTAGATTTCAGAATCTAAGGATATGGAAAACATGAAGGATGCCAACTCCATGGAAGGGAATGAAGAGTGTGAGGAAGGAAAGATTCCCCATGTATATAATGTGTATGAATCTGATGATGAGGAGAAGAATGATTATGAGGAGGGTGCTCATAATGTGGGAGGAAGTGAAGAAGAAGTAGGGATGAATGCACAGAAGACCCCACACCTGGCCAAAGGATAGTTGGAGGACACTGTGGAAAGGGAAGTGGTAGACATCATATAGAACTTGGTGGAGCATGAAGTAGAGCACAACACTAAGGAGATATTGAGAGAGGAAGAAGAGAGAATAGACAAGGAGAATAGTCTAGCAGTCGGCTTCCCAAAGGAAGTGTGCACTGGTGGCAAAGGTACGATAGTAGCACAAGGACACATGACTTATGTCAATGACCCTAACAAGGTCCTACGTGTATGGTTCCAAAGCACATTGCCCATAGACCAAATCTTTTGTTGGTCATCTTTTGAGAAAGATAGCTCATACACACGCACAAGGAAGATGATGTCATGGAATTTTGAGTCCCATGTTGATGATCCTGAGTTCAAAGTTAGTATGGATGCAATGATAGAGACACAAAACCCTAATGAGGTGAATCCTATCGTGGATACTCAGTGGCTAACTAATGAACAAGGCATGTAACTCGCTCAAAAAGGTGTTAGTAGAAGTAGAGGCATGGTTATTTAGAAGGAATAACAGAATCATAATCCTAGAGGAAGAATTTTAATAAAATAATAAGGAGATAATCAGAGAGAGACAAGGAGATAAAAGGGAAGGAGTCCATAATTGCATAGCTGAAGGCTAAGTTGAGAGAGGACAAGGTGAAGGTAAGTGAAGCTATAAAAAGGTAGAGAATATCTCAGACTCCATCATTCTAGCATGCCCAGATTTTGCCCCTCCTGAATAGAAGTATGAGTCAGTTTTTCTCTTCTTAGAGGATGTGGTGTGCTTGATCATGATGGAGAAGACAACCACTTGCACTGGAGTTGGCAGAGGAATTTTTGGCATGAAAAAAGAACAGGAGAAGTTGAAGGTTGAGGAGACCATTACTCGGTACTCCGAGATCCTTACCTCTTTAAAAACCATGGTGCACATGGCCGAAGTTGTCTATGACAACTACGGAGATAGAGACAGAGTGGCAAGTGTATTAGTTGCTACCCATGAGGAAAACCTAAAGGAGTTTCAAGAGAAGAACAAGGGTAACAGGGTGGAGTGAGACAATATCATATTAGAAGTTGAGAAGAAGTTGAAGGTGATTGAAGACCTAAGGGTCTCAATTAAATAAAGGAATTATATCCCCAGGTCACACGAAGGATGGACGTGTTGAGTGACCTTAGCAAGTAGATGGAGAACATTTTTGATACACTGAAGGCTAAGGGTGAAGAGTTATCATTTGATGAATTTAGTGCACTAATAGGGGATTTATTTCAAAAAGCACAGAGTGAGTTGGATGCCTAGAATAAAATTGAAGCATCCTTGAACAAAGAACTTCCCAATCCTTATGCAACAGTAGTAAAATTCTTTTGTTCTTTGGCATAAGTCGGGTACAAAATTATTCTTTCCTTCCATTCTTTATTCTTTGATTGTTTGAGGATGGATTTTTTCTAGAGGACCGATAACACGTTTAGTGTGGGGTGATGTTGAGACCTTAAAATGACTAAGTCTTAAAGCAAAGGATGAGTGTGCGTGGAAGGGCACTATGGAGGAAAGCACGTGGGAGAAAGCGTGCAAGGAGAGGTAGGTTGATGTGTGGGAGTAGGAATTTTTTTAAGGGTTTAAGGACTTATCTTCATTTTAGTTAAAGGGATCAAATATAAAACACGTGAGGCTACGGATAAGCATAATGATGACAAGGTTGTTACATGGAGAGTTAAGGCTCAAGAAAAAAATATTCCAAGGAATATTTATGGTTACAGGATCGAAAGTGGAGGTTTTTATGGCTAGCTAGCATCTACATGGCATGGGCACTCAAGTAGATTAGGAAATGATGACATTTAACATGCGGGCCTGCTTCTAGAATGATGATCAAACGAGCTTCCATCCTATTTAAGGAAGCATTTAGATCTAGATAAGAGTATTAGTATTATTATGTAGAGAAGTTGGAGATTAGAGGGTGTGTGTAGAGGTTGAGTATGTATGAAATGGCGGATTCATGGTGATATATATGTAATGGCTCTAGGGGGTGATACAGGATTTCTAGTTGTAGGATGTTATTATCTTGATCTATTCAGTCTCCTATGACCTTTTTGATGTAATATGGCTAATGTAAGCATTGATTTTAAATATATATGAATTTTTATTTTTTTTGTGTGTGTGTGTGTGTGTGTGTGTATGTGTGTGTGTGTGTGTGTGTGTGTGTGTGTGTGTGTGTGTGTGTGTGTGTGTGTGTGTGTGTGTGTGTGTGTGTGTGTGTGTGTGTGTGTGTGTGTGTGTGTGTGTGTGTGTATGTGTGTTGTATGGGTTTAAACCATAGAGTTCACTTTTCTCATGGTTCAGATCTGGTTCCTTCGTATTGTTATAATGTTTATGTTCTTTTCATGATGCATCTATGCTTGGATCTAGTATCTTTACTTCTTCTTTTATTTATATTTATGTAAACATTCCTACATTAATGGTGAAGCATTCTTACGACACTCATATAAAGGAGGAGATTAGCACCCATGTGTGCCTCGGGTTAGTGCCTAGCTAATGGGTGATAGGTAATCACACTTAAGATGTTAAGGGAGAAGGTAAACGAGGCTACACAATGGTCTCAATAGGCTTATTTAAGTGATCAAAACATCTTAGGGTTTATTTAATTCATTATGGTGTCAAAATGTTCATGCTTCATGAATGATGATTGAAGAAGAAATTATTCATAAAATATGATGTCTTGATCAAACCATCATGTTAGAGATAGTTGTTGCAAAGTTCTTTTAAAGGGTGCTTGAATACAAGTTAAGAAGGTTTCAAGTAAGTGATGTGGATTATTTTCTTCAAACTAAAATTAAGTGTGCTCAAGACCTTAGAGGGGCCTATTATAGGGATGTGGGAAAAAAATTTAGGGCTTGACATCAAAATGTGTGCTCTCTGAGTTGTCTCTACTCTAACTTGGTTCTAGATTATCATAACAAGTTGTATGAAGGAAAACCTACACTTGAAGGTGTAAATGGTTAAATTGAAAGCTAAAATTTGGTGCAATTCATATCAACAAGGTGTTCTTGATTATTCAAGTGTTATTATTCTATGATTTAGTAAAAATTATTTGCAATCTTTGGGAGTTATTGGATTGGTCTGTAAAATGCGTTAGGATACCTAATTGGAAAAATGTGACTTACAAAATGCAAAGATATTTTTCTGTGTTATGCTTCAAGGTTCATAGTGGTGATAAATTGGCCAAATGGGTGCTCATAACTGGTAAGGTTTCTTTGTAAAAGTGAAAGCATTAAAATATAGGTATGGATACCTTATGAAGTAGGGCTAGTAGTTTGTATGCATAGTATGAATAAGTGAAAATGGTAAAGAGGTTGTATTAATGCTTTACCAATTTTATCAATCATGAATAAGGTGGTAAAAATTATGTAAGGATCCTAGGAACATGTGCAAGGTCAAAATGTGTGGTGTTTTTTCATTTTACAATCTTCAAGTAATAAGGAATAGTGCTTGAGTATGAATGCGTAACTACAGACCCGTAGGTGGTCTTTTGGTTTGAAAATGGTATCTTACTTTGGGTCTTGTGGAGTTTAAATGTCTTGTAATGACAAACATGTTGTGTATTATAGCTTAGATTCATGAAAAATTGTAAGGGTGCCCTAAGTCTTTGGTATCATATTTCTTGTGAAGATCAAAGATGTATTCCTCATGATGAATGTGTTGACTACAAGTTTGGGCAGAGTAATGGTGTTTCTTTGGAAAAAAACTCATATTTGTGTTGCATCAGACATGTTTAAGGGTCATTAAAAAGACTTAAAATCATGTAATATTGAGAGATAAGGCTCGTGCAAAAGGAGGTGAGTAGGTATGGGTTTATTTTTACTTCAAAGTATGCAATATACAGGACTTTAATGAGCCACTAAGTCAAGGGGAGTCATGTTTTAATCTCTACTACGTGATTTGATTCCTAATAAAGGCCTAATAATCTAGTGTGACAATGAAGAAGTGTTATACTAGGTTTATTAGTCTTCTTTGGGGTAAAATGATGTATCAGAGACTTCAATAGGTATCAAATGATGTTACAGGTATGAATTGTTTTCAAAGTCTATCTATGATGTGTTGATAAGCTCTTAGAATTTTCTAGGCGATATAGAAAGTGTGAGTCTCCTCATAGGAAGCTATAGGTGTGAATAGTTGGTTGGGCCTTAGAAGAAGTTTCTTGATGATTGTGTGTTAAAGGTATAGTGTGCACAATGATATATCATGTGTGTCTATAGGTGTTAGAGCTAGAATGACACATTTATTGATGATTTGAAGTCCTATATGTAATGATATAGGGTTATACTCATTTCAATAATGCAAGAAGTAAGACTAAGGACTATCAAAAATGAGAAAGGTAAGTTCAAAGTTTAATGGGATGTTACAATGTTGTATGAAGATAAAATATAGAGCCGCAAGACTGTAAGAGGCTTATCAAACAAGGGGAGCACGTCTTGGTTCTTGTATTTGGTGTTAAAAGTGCTTGGAAGACATTGGATGGCAAGGTAAATCATGTTCTCAGGTATGATGGTTTGGGAAATTGGTTAGTTGACCAAGAAGACTGAGATAACATGCTTAATAAGTAAAAATAAAGTGATATACGTCTGTGTGTGGGAAAATAATTCAGGGGAGTATGATTTGATTCTTAAGGAGGTGCTCTGAAAGTCTAGAAGGGATGTAAGGCAATATGAATGATTTTATTCATGATCCTTTCAAAGTTAAATGGTTTCTTGACTCAAAAATTTCAACATTGCATGCTAAGAAGATCTAAATCATTGAGATAGAGTTTCAGGGCAGTACTAAAGTGGATAAGTCATTATCATGGCATGGTAACAAGGTAAGAAGAAATGTTTTTTGTTATTCTACTAGATTATGATGTTATGAGTCTAGGGAGTGTCATAAGTAGTTACTTCATGAGGTATGTATGGTTTTAGAGTGTGTAGAATTTGGTCTAAATGGAACTGAAAGTCAATTTTGGGATCTCTATTTTCAAGGTGATATGAAGTAAAGCTATAGATGTGTCTATCCAAAATTGTGTCTACTCAAGGTATAAAAAGGTAATATTGGTGATTTTAAGCCTCAAATAATGAATTGTTGGCATGTTCATAAGGTGTATGCATCAGTTATATGTATGCTACAGTGTTCAGATAGTGAGAAAGAAAACATAATTAGGTTTTTGTGAGAAATTACTAGTTTGTGAACTAGTATGAAGACTTTTGTTGATGTTTCTAACTAAGAGGTGTTTTTATGAAGTTTTGAAAGGTGAATATCATGTATGTTTTTTCATTAATGTAAAAATGTGGAGACGTTAAGGAGGCTTATCATCAATGACAAAGGGGGAGATTGTTGGCATGTTGTGTTCTAGGTGTTGTCATTGATGTAAAATCCCATTAATGACAAAGAGGTTGATGAAGTAGAGTCATAGGATTATCATTATGATGTTGACATGGAGATTAAGATGTAGACATGATGAAATGAGGTGATTCACTGAGATTGGCTTGATCTAGCAAGCCTTGTCAGGTGACCTAGCTAGTCTAGGTGCTTGGAGGCATGAAGTTAAGTTATGGAGCCATGTGAGCTTATGGATTCATCTAGGTAGGTGTTTGATGATTTAATAAGGGTGTTAGGACCTTTTTTATGATGAAAATTTTTATATTGAGTTATGGTGTTGTTTCAATTGACCTAAACCATGTAAAACCCCAAGGGCTAGTCATACAAATACGATGAGATGAGAATATGGATACCTATTTTAGACATGTTTATGATTGGAGATTATGTACAGAGGTTTCATAGAGGTGTAAGAAAAATTTGAGCTCATTCTGAAGATTATTTTACAAGTTATGATGTTTTGTGTGAAACAGGGTACAAGAAAGTTTGTTTTCTGTCTCGATCTACACTTTTTGATACTCACCGTGAATTTTGTGATTTATATGGGACATTTTTGCTTTGAGGTATGTTTTTATGTTGAGTATAGAAGGTTTCAAAAAAATAATTATGTCATTTCATCATCACATTTTTATGGACAAATGTTAAGAAGCTAAACATCTTTTTGTGTGCTTGAAACCCTAGCATGAAAGCAATATGAGATATTTTATTCCTAAGTTCCCATTTCTAGTAATAGTATTATGATTTAATGATGTATAGTACTTATCCATGTCTCCATAAAGGTATGATAAAGCATGTGGTGATGAGTGGACCCCACACAAACAGGAAATTTTTTTAAGTAGTTCAGTTTGGGATAAGGTTGTCCAAAGGAGTTGAAAAATAAATGTACATAGTGTTTATCATGGGAGTTTTCTTGACTTCCATTATTATTTAAGGTCATGGTGATGCTTCTAAATGGAAAAGTGTACCCTATTTGTGAAGACTAGTCAAAAGTAGTTTTGGGGCAGTTTCAGGAAGTTTGTAGAGATGGTCTTGGTTAAAGGCTTTCCACATGGAGTTGGAAGGATTTATCATATGATATGGAAAGAGGATTCAAAGGTATTTATAGTGATATAATTTTTGTCTCTTTATGATGATATTTGATGGGCCATCCAGATCATTTTGTGAAGAATAAGGATTGTTTGTTTTTTACAACAGAATTGCTTAGGTTAAAAGAATGAAGTGAGTGAGGATTAATATGGATTAGTTGATGCTTTCTATCAGTTGAAAAGTGAAGAGAGATGAATTTTTGTTCCTATTAAGGAATTTGGAGGTCTTGTAAGTGACATAAAGGGTGCAAACCAGTTGAGTTTGTGAAACTTCTTTCTGGGAATCTTTATTTGTTGATGAGGAAAGTTGTTTTGCTTTGAAAACATGGATGTTTCATTAGCTCTAACATGCATGGACGTGATGTAAAGGTCTTGAGGATTCTATATAGTTGTGACATTCCATAGTTGAGTTGTTCTTGGGTGGTCTTGATGCCCAAAGGTAAAGATAGGGTGCTGGAAACAACTATTTTAAGAAGGATATGAGCCTTTTGAGTTGTGTTATGTTTTTTATGTCATATTACATATGCATGGTGAATTTTGGTTCTTTAATAATCATGGTTTTGGAATTAGTGGTTTTATTTAATCTAGGTAATGGGGTTTTGAGATTGTTTTGTGCAAGTTTGATGGTTTGGGCATGGCCGACATATATGGGTCATATATGAATTTTTTAATGATTTAATTGGGATTTTATTGAGTGGAATTAATCAAACCAAAGGAGGTAAACTTACTTGGTGTGTGTTTGAATCAATAGAATGGTATAAAAGTGAAGTTTAAGGTCAAACTTGAACTATTTATTTGAGAGGGGAAAACATGTGACCTATATGAGTGTGTGTTACAGGTATGATGGCTGAGTTTTAGATATGAGAAAGTATATGAAAGTTTGAAGATGGTTTGGAAGTGTTTGTGCATGTGTTTGAGGCCAAGACAAGTGAAGAAGGAAAGAAAAAAATTGAGCTAGGTGTGTGAGGGTTTGAAAAAGGGTTTAAAGGTTGTGAGTTGAATCAGTGATATCAACCAGTTATGGTAGTAACAAGACATCACAGATCTTCATAAAAGGTGGTTGAGTGGGTGTTTGATCATCTTAGGGGGTTATATCATCCTTGTGGATTTAGTTCTTTACTATACTAGGAGATGGTGCTCTACTAAACTAGGGGTTGGTGCTCCTTGTGAAGTTGGTGCTTCACTAAATACTTATAATTTGTGTAATATAATCATAAGTTTCAGTGGGGTTTATTTCCCTCGAGGGTTTCCCACTTATATATTTTGTTATGGTGTTGTCTCTCTTATTCGTGGTTGATTGA
Organism: Taxus chinensis; assembly: GCA_019776745.2. NCBI lineage: Eukaryota > Viridiplantae > Streptophyta > Pinopsida > Cupressales > Taxaceae > Taxus > Taxus chinensis. Next base: position 897,058,831 of record CM034146.1, read on the forward strand.
ATGCATGTTATTTGATGTTGTGAACACATTAATGGATGGTTAATTGTTTTATGGTTTAAGTAAGAAATATGAAATTGATTTAATTTTGTAAGGATTGATTTACCCAATCCCATTCCATTGTGTTTCCAAAAAGATTATTAAGATTCTTACAACCATCCACAATTATGCAAAGTAAGAGAGAGAAAAAAAGTACAAAACATATAAAGTGGGAAACCCACAAGGGGAATATAACCCACTGAAACCTCTACTAATATTACTCATAACAAAGGACTTGTGTGAATATTACACATCACACAAGATTTCTTTAGTGAGGCACTAACCCCACAAGGAGCACCAACCCCTATTTTAGTAGGGAACTAACTCTACAAGGAGGCTACAAACCCCTAAGGTGATCAAGAACTAAATAAACCACTTGGAAATGGATGATCACTGGTGATATGTTTCTCACAAAACTGATAGTGATCCAAATTCATCTCCAAACACACCAAACCCTTCTCAAAACAAGATCTTTCCTAACTCACTCAATTCTTCTTCTTCATGAGATGACTAGATCAATTTCCCTAGAACTTCTAATCCTTAACTCTTCTCAAGTATTCATCACTCTTATAGGATCTATCATTAACCACTCTAACATATTCTTCCTTATTTTCTAACTCACTCACATCCCCATGGACTCAACTAGTCACAAATGACTAAATACACTAGCTTATCTACCTAACACTAGATAAAAACACCCCTAAGTCGGCCATGACTAAGTAGGTCAGTCATCCCAACATAAAAACATAACAATAAAATAATATAAAACATATCAAAACACCCAAGTAGATGGGAAGGGGTTAAGACAACATCAACAATATCCAAAACACACAAATAAGCTCTTCATCTCCTAGTGAATGCAATCTGAGCTTCAAGGGCATACTACAACTTTTTCAAGATAATAGAAGCTCCAAATTTCGTTAAAAATTCCTCAACATCACCAACAATCTGAGGAATCCCTGCAGCTACCATCTCCACCATATAACACTCCAAAAAGTAAGCAAACCCTATAAGGTCTTGAAGAACCCAAAAAATAGTCTTGAAGAATGATCAACTTCACATAAAAAAACTCATAATCAAGGATCAAGTAACATATCAATGGAAATTTATATGAATCTATTTTCTATATGAACTCACTTTATCCTCCAAATCATAGTGCAAGACCTCTAATTAAACCAATCTTTGAAACAGGTCCAAACTACCAAAATGAACTAAAGAACCTTTCTTGAGTGAAACAATATCTATCACCTTCAAAGAAACTTTCAAACTCAACCAAATAATGGAACACATCAAGGGATACCTAGAAAACATCATCAAGCACTAACATGTATAGCTCATGTGGCTAAATTCATCTAAGCACACATGTTTTAGTCACCTTCTTGAGCAATCCAAATATTCTAGTTAGGCCATTAGGGTTTGAACACAAAAACACCTCTTCAGATCAAACCAGTTACTTCAAAACATCATACCATGTGTCAACAAACTATCTAATACCATATAACATTGCTCCAAATATAAAATCATCAAACACAACTCAAACTTAAAGACTATCATTTTAGCCCTTAACGCCAAAATCGGTAGGCTGATTTTAGAGACATGTAACTCAAAAATTATTCAAGAAACATGATTGAAAATTTTCATGGATGTATAGCAAAACTCCCAAGGATTCTGTAAAAAATCAATTTTAATCCTGGTACCTTCATCTCAGCCATGAAACTACAAATCTCCATAAAAATATGGATTTTATCTCTCCTCTTTAAATAGATGGAACACCAAACCACCACCAAAAAGAGCTCTAAGGAATTGTATTCAACTTTGATGCATTAAAAAAAAATTCCTAGACATTTTGGAGACCAAACAATTCACTTCTCCCAATTCCCTCTGTTATGAGGGTTTTAGCTAGGGTTTTGACCAACTTAATTTCTTAACAAATGTTAATAAAACTTAGATGATCAAATAACATAATTATTTTTTAAAACAATCATATCTAAATGAAAAATCATCCCCCATATCCATAAGGTCCCATGCAGAGTGTGTGTGAGTGGGTGAGAAAACAATATTCCCTATCAAGATGGATTTTCCTTCTTAAGAACTCATTTTTTCCAAAAATTAGTTTTCTTGCGAAATATTCAGCACTTTGACCAAAAAATTGTCATGAATCATCATGATAAAATCCTCTAATATTCCTAACTCACCTCCTTGCTCAAATACATATGAAATACTCCAGCCATTGAGAATTACATGTGCTTTCCTGACTAGTCTTCACCTTCTTATTTCCCAAAAACCTCAAAACATTATCGAAACTCTAAGAACTGACTTGAAACTCATCATACACTAGTTATGCAACATAATAAAAAATTTATCATGCTTGGATAGTACTACCTTACTCCATCTATCATGTCATCATACCATCCACCTTGCTCTAAAACTAGGAATAGACCTAGAATGACCTTAATCAACCATGACAACCCATGAATTGACCATGATGAACACTTTGGACACATATACACCTCTAACACATAATAAATTTTATTGACCACATGAATACCTTTAGGACTCATACCAGAACCATCCATGCTTAGACACCATAACAACTTGACCAAATCAAGACACTACCAATTAACCTTCATGTTTGAGCTTGATTGACACCTCATTGAGACTCATATGACACCTCAATATCCTTTTCTGTCAATGTCCTTTGACATCAATGACAACCTAAGACACAATGGCCAATAGTTATTTATCCTAATCGAGCCCACTCACGGAAATTATAAAACCCCAAATTTTGTTTCAATTCCATAGTTTAAAAGGGATTTATAATAAACTACTAAGTCAAAAAAAAAAATTCTCTCCTTTTTATCTAAAAATAAATAATCCACTAAATTTAATTTATAACTTTTATTTTACATATGCGATGAAATAGAACATAAACCTTACACAAAAATCCAAAATTTTCAACCCATACTTATCTATGTCCATACATTTTTTTTCAATGAGATAGGAGTAAGAGAGAATTAAGTTCTATTTAATTTCATTTACATTTTCAAATACAAATTTTAACATAATATCACTTGCATATAGCTTTCAAATGGAATAAACAAGGAAATGTCTTTCCACATACATTACAATGCTTCAAGCAATCATAAGAACATAACCTTGTAAAAAACATTACAATGCTTCCAAATGGTAAGAATATCACAACTTTCTCAAATATTATGATCACATTTTCATTTATCAATTTCCTTCTTATTTTCACACTTCAACAAGTCACTTTTATGCCAATAAAATAGTGGAATCCAGTGACACTTACCACCCAACCATGTAATGGGGGAAGGATTTCCTCCTCATTTCCCCATAAGTTTCCTAACTCAAACATGACTCGAGCACCAACAACAAAGATATGGAATGAATACAACAACCATACCAAACATGACCATGAAAATAAATTTCACACCATTAAGAAAGTAAATAGGGAAAAAACAATATGGTATGCCAACCACACAAAATAAAAACCACCAACCTAACCACTTATCACTCCACTAGGATAGGGTTTCTAGCCTTTGGTTCCTCTGCAAGAAGTAAATTAAATATTTTGATCCACTTCTTATACCTCTCTTGTCAAAAACCACTTATCACTTCACTAAGACTAGTTGCCTCTCCCCTTAGTTTCTCCAAAACAATACATAAAATAGAGAAGATATCCCTTACTTTGAATGTTACTTATCCCTCCCATGATAAGTCACATTCCCCAACACACAACACCACTTACATTCCCACAATGGAATCATGCAAGCTTCATCACACCATTAATTCAAAATAGTGCATACCCAAGTGGTTAGCCAAAATCACAAATTTGAAAATAAGCTAAGAGATAGAAATAACATTACATATAAGAAAGTAATTTGAGCAAGGCATACCTATTAGGTATTTTTCCCAATGTTATCCATCAAGTATGCAATCCAAGCTCTCCAACACTCCTTCTATAAACTTCAATATGAAAGCATCTTCCCAAGACAAAGAGGCTCCCCAAAATAAGGGAAAAGACTCATATATATATGAAAAAATACAAACGGAGCATCCCCTAGGATCATGTCATGTGGCATGCTCAATCCCAAAAAATAAATCAAACCCCCAAGTATCAAATTATAGATCTTGCTAACCCACATGGGTCTTCTTACAACCCATAACTTCTCACCTTACATGAATTGACACCTAACCAACCCCTAAAATCTACAAATCCTCAAATTAAATAAAGAAATTAAAATATAATAAAAGAGCTCACATTTACAAGACTTGACCTATAAGAAACCCCAAAGTGTCAAATCTTAAAATCACAATAAATAAACTCATATCCCAAGTGTCCTCCCAAAATCAAATTGTAAGCGAGTACTAAAAATCTTGCACAATAAAAATTTAGAAAAGAGAGTAAGATATCAAGGAAATAAATGAGGTTCTATTGAGTCCTCAAGTGGCCAAAGAGGCATAAAAAGGTACACCTATGCTATGGTTAGGTGTATAAGAAATTTTTTAAGTATGGGACAAGGTTTACCTGTCCCATACACTTCCCAATATTGCACCAAAACCCTAAATCCGAAATCTCCATAAATGTAATGTTCCCAACCAACAAAATTTAAGTCCATACACCCAAAAATGGAAAAGAAATGAATTTTCTAACTCAACTTTATAATTTAACTAAATTAAAAGATCAAAATAATCAATTCAAAGGGTTAAAATGAAGAGAAATACATTTCAACAAGGAAAAATACATCATTAAAAAAATCATGGTCACTTCACACATTCACATCCACCCAAAAAATTTCCAATCCTAAGTGACCTATTGTTGGCCATGAGCCCTTTGTGAGTTATTCCCCCTTCATCCTCTTTTATTTTATTCATTTCCCACTACTAGTTTTCTGAAAACTTGTTCTTCACCTACACACTCAACACACAAATCATACATGCTCTAAATGATGTATAAATTAATTCTAACTATATAGAAACACAATAATCAAACAATTTACAGACAACTCAATATATATAATTTTCAAAAATCAATTTCTCAAACATCAATCAAGTTTATTTCAATTTCCATAGTTATTTATCCCAACAAAACTAGTAAAAAATATCATATAGAATAAATCAAATTGTATTATTTATACACATGCTTATCATTTCGACATTCATCATTTAAAATAAATTTGATGCACACACACAAATAAAAATAAAAAAAATTAAATTCTAACAATAATTTTCAAAAAGTCACTTCTCTAAAACCAATATCTCCTTGATTAAGTAAATCTAATTTATTTTACCATATTCAAACATTATAATGATGACCAATCTAGTTTATACGTGTATTCTTACTATTTCTTCTTATATATAGTGTTTACTAAATCACGTATCACCTATTTATTTATAGTTTCAAATTTCATTTTTAAGCCTCTTAATTTGATCCACCATTTGGTTCATATTTTTAACTACAAATTTCACATTGTATCCTCAACCGATTAAGCGACACCAAAGTTGTAATAAATCCCATTTTACACACCACTTTCTAGTTTATTTTAAGAACAATGAAATGTATATGTGTGTACACACACACACACACACACACACACACACACACACACACACACACACACACACACACACACACACACACACACACACACACACACACACACACACACACACACACACACACACACACAGATATATATATATATATATATATATATATATATATATATATATATATATTGTAGTGATACCATTAGGGATTATATCTCAAATAATTTTTTGGATCACAAAATTTTAGGCACCTTGTGCTGAAATAAACATGATCACCAAAAATTCCAAAATCCCTATAATTGGCTTAATTATAGCTCAAATAGTTTCACAAGAAAATAGGCATTATATTCCTCTCCCCTTAAACATAACTTCCTCCTAGAAGTCACAAGGAGTTTCCAGAATTTATCACAAAATGGTACAAGTCAAAATACGATGGCCCAATCATCTCTCGCCCTAAGACTTGCCATAATAATCCTTTGAATATATCCACCCACCACAAGGTTGGTTTCATCCTACAACCAATGATGAATATTAAAACAACCTCATCCAAGTGTGACATAAAAAAATGCGTTACTCATACCCTACATGAACAAACATAGGTTTAGGTTATTAGGACACTATGAGGAGCTTCCTATTATAGGGTTACCAAAAGGTCCTTTTCAATACCTCAAAATAATCCTAATATACACAAACCAAGGACTTCAATTTGAATCAATTACTAATAGAGATGTCCTGGTTGAAATGGTCAAGTTAAACACTAATCACCTAGCATAAGTATTTTCTATTAACAAGGTCACCATAATATGCTCACATGTAGAGGGTAGTGAAGGATCAATTTTCTAAGTTTTGTGAAGATTGGCAATTCTCTCTTCACTTAGATTTTACTTTTACTATTTGATAGGGTTCCAAGTGCACTTAGGTGTACTTTGACTTGTTGATTTTTTATCTTCATTAGTCATCTCCTTTTTGTTATACTTACTTAAAAATTATTTCTTCTATTATTCTTGATTACACATATTTATTTTAGTTAAATTCTCATTTCCCATGCTTGGGTATTATACATTTTACCTTCTTATTTAATTTTATATGTTTCTAATAACATACTATTTCAACCTTCTTATACGTATGTTTATTAAAAACTATCCATTTCACTCATTTATTATTTTAGATTCCACTTTGTTTAAGTGTGTCTTTATTGGTTCATTCTAGCTAAATCTTATTATGAATTTCTAGTTCAATACCATTTACTTTATTTTCCCCCTAGTTACTATTGCTTTGTGTTTTCACATCATTCACCGCACTTCACTCTCACCTCTCATTCTAAGAGTGGTTTTAGCTAATTCTCCCCTAGATACTCTTCCAATCAAGTTTTAACTTCTTAGCACTTGCAACATGTTCATGGGTAATTACAATTTTGTTTAAACCTTTTTAATATTTCCAAGACCTTTTAACCTTACTTATCTTCCTTGTTAAAATATTAAGGGTCATTTAAGAAATTTATTTTGGATTGCAACTCATCTTCTATGTCTTACTCTTACTCATTCTATTATCAAACCTTTTTCTTAAAACAATGTTGTTGAAAACTAATTTGATTATATGACTCCTTGTTAGGGATTGTTATGTGTTTATTAACTTGTTTCACTTTTTCATTTCAACATTACTTTAATACTTAATTAAGTTATAACTAATTTTTCAAAGTTCTCTTATTTTATTACAATGATGGTTGATACTCACTTTAGACTACATTCACATTTTCCAAGTTTGCTTCTTATATTACTTATTCTTATTATCCTTGTTTAAACATTCAATTTCTTTATTCTCCATCTTGTCTAATATCATTTTATTCTTAGTTATCCTATGTTTACTATTTAAAGGAACACAAAGCATTACTCCTTACACTTTTTTAGAAGCCTTGTTGGTTCATTTACAATAATTTTCCCTCTTATTGTTTTCCCAAGTTAGGACAATATTTTTTTAGTTTGTTTGAATGGATCATATAAATGTTATCCCATTTTGGTCCCACCTTTTCTTGATAATTTCCACAATTTTTCAAATTATTACTTCTACTCCTTAGCTTGCAATTTTTCTTGTTATTTCAAATATGTATCATTACTATTCAATTAGATTTATTCATTATACTAGAAACCATGTTTTAGAGCATAAAATTGTCATGAATTAAAATGGATCATTTCACATTTCTAAGAATTTTGTGACAACATTTTACAAGATTGCACAAAACACATGTACACATAAATTTATCTGGCACACTTTGGTACTATAATTATTCCAAAATAAGTTACATGTAATAATGCAATTTATTGGCCAAAACAAAAATGACTATAATGAAGCACAATGCTTCACCCTCCAAGAGGTATCTATGATCCTTATTATTATGATGGTACAGGATAATGATGTAGGAAATATCATATATAATGATCATTTGACCTGTAGAAGAAACAACATCCATGAAGGTATCCTCCTCTTGTTAATAATCTATGTGTTACACCAGTGACCCTTACTAGCTTTAAACGTACATGAAGTTAGTTATAGTTCACTTTATTTTTGGTGTCTCATAGTGCTACACCTATCCTATAAATATCGCATTATCTATGCATATGGGGAAGGAGGTTCCTCCGGTACCTTTATCTGGTGCTCCAACTGTTTGTGTGACTCATGATGAATGTGTTTGTATTTTGAGAGTCCTTTTTACATATCATGAGGTTGTATGGTGTGATCTGATTGGTCACACAGTATATGTGGTTTATTCCAATGAATTCTCAATCATTTGGTGTTGTTTGGGACTAAGTACTATCGAGTTGATGACACTAAAGGTTACTTTATTAGTTAATCTCTAATCTCTTGCAACGTTTGGAGGATTTACATGTTACACTATGTTGGATTGGATTTTGACATGACTATTGGATTGTTCGTACTCTCTTCACGTGTCATGTACTATAAAATAAATGAATTGATTTGTTAACCACTTGCAGAAACATTATCCAAAATATCATCACAGAGCTCCAAGTGTTGTAAACTTGCACTCAGATACTAAGTGTAACACCCAAAACTAACACACGCTTATAGAACATGTGAATAGTAAAAATTACGGAATAATTTTTTAATAAAGGTTTTAGAAATAATTAATGAGAACAAAATTTCAAGTTTACATTATTAAATGTGTAATGTGTGTCATCATGCGACACCACTGGGTTTTTTTACACTTGCGAGTTATTCGCATTGTATGTTAGAGTGATGTGGACGTTAATTAAATTAGTTTAGCCAATAACCTCGTCGGTGATTCAATTTTTAAATGAGTATTAAAATAGAGGGTGTGGGTTTCAAGGAAAGGATGACAATTCAATTACAATGAAAATTTTGTTTCTTGCAGAAATGAGGCAACCAAGGTGGTGAAAACTACCTCGGGTCTCCATTATTATTTAAACATTAGGTTTGTGTTATTTTATAGAGATATTCATTAAAACACTATTTACTGAATTGCATTTATCTTGATATAAGATTTTTATCCCTTACAATTTTAAAATGGGAGGCTAAGAATAATTAACTTATAATACTTATCAAATTTATTCACATTTCCTTCATCACTCAATTAACATTAAACTATAATTAAAACTTGTACATCATCACTACGAAATATTAATTAGTTTCAGAATTTAAATTTACTTATAAACTTACTACGGTTTTAAATTAGTCTAATAATCCTAACAAGTCAACTCAAGGACAAGACAAGTGGCGGAAAGAATAAAATTAAACCATTGGATTAACTAATCCTCCACCCTAGATCTCTAGGGTTTCCTGTGATGCCCTAACTTATTATTATGATTGATAAAATTAATTTCTCTTTCTTCATTATTTAATTTTCTCCTCTCATTTTCTCCTTCTCTTGTTTTTGTAGGTATGGATATTTCATCCATGGAGGCCAAGCTTGTTATCTCTCATTTTATCTTATTTTTTCCTTACAAGTTGAGGGTTGAAGAGGAGCTCCAATGGAGGTTCCTCAAGTTAAAGGCATAAGTGTATATACATATGTATATACCCCATATTTATATTTATTTATTTTTCTTCAAATTGATAATGTTATAATTATTTATTGTAGGGCATTATTTATTAAACCTTCAGGTCATAAATAGTATATACCCACATGCATACGTATATACATATGTATTTATGTGTAATGTTTGTATTCTTTTTTTTCTAAACCCCTATGTTAAAATCATGATTTCTCCAAATATACGATCTAGGTTTTTCTAGAATTTCAAAATTATGATAATAACATATTCATATAAAATACCATTAATTTTTTTTTGGATTTCAATTGGTAGAAAAATAGTGATGATGGATTTAGTGGTCATATCTTTTTATTTATTTATTTCTTCAATAAAACACATATTATACTAGAACTTCTCTATTTTTTTCAATAAAAACATATATAATGTACATAAATATAGTATATTTTATATATACTTATACTTTAATTAACATAACCTATACAACAATAACCCCTTTTTCTATTTCTTTCTACCTCCATAAACATTATGGATTGTTTAATTTCTTTATATATTTTAATCCACTAGTGTGTAAGTATGAGGCACACCAAATAAGGTAAGAGTTGAGAGATAAGGTAAATTTTTGAATTGAAAGACTTACAAGTAAAATCAAGATTTTCAATAAACCATTAGCATATATCAATTTATGATCCACATTTTTTTTGCTATTTAAATCAATCAATAATGAACAAGGCCATTGTTTATCCTAATCAAGCCCAATAGTGGAAATTGTAAAACCTCAATTGTTTTTGCAATTCCATAGTTTAAAAGGGAGTTATAATAAACTAATAACTCAACAAAGACAATATCTTCTCTCCTTATTTATATAAAAATATTAAATCCACAAAATTTCATTTATAACTTTTCTTGCACATATGTGATGAAATGGAGCAAAAACCTTACACAACAATCCAAAATTTTCAACCCATACTTGGTTATGTCCATACTTTGTTTGTTAAACGAGATAGGAAGTGAGAGAGAGAGAGAGAGAGAGAGAGAGAGAGAGGAGTACTATTTCATTTCATTTACATTTTCAAATACAACTTTGAACTCAAAATCACTTGCATATAGCTTTCAAATTCAATAAAAAAGGATGTGTCTCTCCACATATATTACAGTGCTTCAAGAAATTATAAGAACATAACTTTGCACAACACACTACAATGCTTCCAAATCGTAAGAAGAGCACAACTTACCTAAATACTATGATCACATCTTCATTTATCAACTTCTTTAGATTATTTCCACACTTCAACAAGTCACTTCTATACAAACAAAGTAGATGAATTCGATGACACTTACTCCCCAACCATGTAATGGGGGAATTATTTCCTCCATATTACCCCATAAGTTCCCTAACTCACACATGGCTCAAGAACTAACAACCAAGCTATGGAATGAGTACAAAAACATACCAAACATGACCATGCAAATGAATTTCACACCAACAAGATATTAAAGGGGGACAAACAATAAGGTATTCCAACCACACAAAAGAAAACAACACACACAATCAAACCAAATATGTTTTGAAGAGGGGAAGGAAATATCACCCTAACCACTTATCACTCCACTAGGAGAGGGTAGCCAGCTTCTCCGTAAGATTGAGATAAAGTATTTGGATCTACTCCTTATACATCCCTTTCCCACAACCACTTATGACTCCACTAAGACTAGTTGTCCCTCCCCTTGGTTCCTCCAAAACAATAGCTAAAAGAAAAGAACATATCAATCGCTTCGAACGTTACTTATCCCTCTAGAGATAAGTCACATTCCCCAACACAAAACACTTTTTACATGCCCATGGTGGAATCATGCAATCTTCATCACAATACTAGGTCAAAATAGTACATACCCAAGTGAGTAATGAAAATCAAAAATTAAAAAATAGGCTAAGAGATAGAATGAACATTACATATAGGAAGGAAATTTGGTTAAGTCATTACATATTAGTTATTTATCCCAAAAATATCCGTCAAGCATGTAATCCAAGCACTCCAATACTCTTTTTAGCAACTTCAAACTGACAAAATCTTCCCAAGACAAAGAGGCTCCCCAAACTAAGGGAAAAAACTCCTATATATATATATAGGAAAAACTCCAAATAGATCATCCCTTAGGATCATGTCATGTGGCATGCTCCATCCCCAAAATAAATTCAAATCCCCAAGTACGAAATGAAATTTCTTACAAACCCACATGAGTCTTCTTAACCCGTCACTTCTAACCTTACATGACTTGACACCTATTCAACCCCTAAAATCTAAAAAACCTCAAATAAAATAAATAAATAAAAGATCTCACATTCATAATACTTAACTTGCAAGTAACCCAAAAGTGTCAAATCTTCACATCACAATAAATAAACATATATCTCAAGTGCCCCCCCAAAATCAATTTATAATATAAGTAATCAAAATCTTACACGATCAAATTTTAGAAAAGAACACAAGATATCAAGGCAATAAATGAGGTACTATTGAGTCCTCAAGTGGCCAAAGAGGCCTAAAGAGGTACACATACCCTATGGGTGTGAGTATGGGAAGTATTTGGAGTATGGGATAAGGTTTAGTTATCCCATACACTTCCTGAAATTACACCAAAATCATAAACCTGAAATTTCCATAAATGGAAATTTCCCAACCAACAAAAAATAAGTCTATACACCCAAAAATGGAAAATAAATTAAGTTTCTAACTCAACTTTGGAATTCAACTAAATCAAAATATCAAAATAATTAATTAAAAGTTTTAAAATGAAGAGAAATAAATTTCATCAAGGAAAGAGACAACATTAGAAATTTTATGGTCACTTCACACATTTACATCCACCCAAACAAATTTCGATCCTAAGTGACCTATTGTTGGCCATGAGCCCTTTGTGAGTTAGTCCCCCTTCATCCTCTTTTATTTTGTTTTATTTTTTTCATTTCCCGCTACTAGTTTTCTGAGAACTTGTTCGCCATTTGAACTCTTGACACACAAATCATATATGCTCGAAATGATATGTAAATTAATTCTAACTATACACAAACAAATAAACTAAAAAATTTACAAATAAATCAATATATATATATATATTTCAAAAATAAATTTCTCAAACATCAATCAAGTTTATCGTAATTTTCATAGCTATTTATTGCAGCAAAATTAGTAGAAAATCCCATATATAATAAATCAAATTGTATTATTTATACACATTTTTATCATTTCTCCATTCATCATTTAAAATAAATTTGATGTACACACACACAATACTCAAACAATTTAAATTCTACCAATAATTTTCTAAAATTCACTTCTCTAAAACCAATATCTCCACGATTAAGTAAATCCCATTTATTTTACCATATTCCAACATTATAATGACGACCAATCGAGTTTATACGTGTATTCCTACTATTTATTTTTCTATTTTTTACTAAACCATACATCACCTAGTTATTTATAGTTTCAAAATTTATTTTTAACCCTCTTAATTTGATCCACCATTTGGTTCGTACTTTTAACTATAAGGTTCATAGTATATCCTCAACTAATTAAATGATGCCAAAGGTTATAAGAAATCTCATTTTATGCACCGTTTTCTAGTTTATTTTAAGTACAACAAAACACATATATATTATAGTGATACCATTGGGGCTTACATCTCAAATCAGTTTTCATATTAAAAAAATTTAGGCACCTTCTCCCGAAATAGACATGATCACCAAAATTTTTAAAATCCCTATAATTTACTTAACTATAGAAAAAAAGTGTTGTAATAAAATGGGCATTAAATATTTGGTTTATTCTTTTCTATAATCACATGAAATATTCAGCTATTGTAAGCATGTTTTACCCAAACCACCAAAATTTGTGTTGGGGATTGATCAAAAAATACATGGAGGAAGATTCTTAAATTTTTCCAAGTTCCCCTCACCAAAACCTCCATTTAGAGCTATTGAACATGTGTTATGATGAAGGATTTATCGAGTTGTGAATAAAACCACTATCCACCTCCAAAACCACTCAAGAACTCCATATACACTATTTATTTTTTTTGGATTTTTCTCCCAAACCTCACAAGAGAACTTCACAAAATTTGGTGAATGTATTCTCCATCCAATACCTTCCTAAAAAGTAAAAAAACCACTCCGTTTGGATGATAATTTCTCCCAAAATGAAAGACTAAAATTTTGCACCTCCCCCATTAAAGTTATTTTTCAATATTTTCCCTCTTCTACATATTTTTATTCCATAGAAGTCACTAATTTTTTTACAAGCATGGTATATCTCTATCACATTCATATAATTATCACTCCAAGGGTAATGGTCAGAGTTATTCCACTAATAATAACATTGTGACAATCATTTGTAAGTTGGTTAATCAGTATCAAAGGAATTGGCATGAGTGGTTGTACGATGTATTGTGGGTCGATTGGATCACTCTCAATATGGAAATAGGAATGTCACCTTTTCAGTTGCTCTTTGGGATAGAAGAAGAAGTGCCCATATTATTCGACCTACCATCCCTGTTGTTAGTGAAGGCATTCAAACATGGTCAGTTCCATAACTCATTGGACAAGGGGATCTTGTACCTGGCAAAGCTCAATTAAGAAAGAGTCATGATGGTGGATAGGATAAAAAATATTCAAATCAGGGTAAAGAGGATTTTTTATCAGAAAATGTGAGAAACCACATTTCAAATGGGAGATCTTATTCTACTCTAAAAAAAGAGGAGAAAACCAAAAGGAACCCATGGGAAATTTGACTCTCTATGGTTAGTATCATTCAAGATTAGGAAATTCTATGGTGATAATACATTTTACTTGTCCTACTTGGATGGAACACACCTTGAATTTCCAATAGTAGGAAATACTTGAAATTATACAAGAAATGAAATTTGATTGTTCCTCGCATGTACCATAGGTGATTTGGGTTTGTTTTGATGTGTGTTTTTTTCCTTTCTTGTGTGTTTTCTTCTTCTTGTGTGTGTGTGTGTGTGTGTGTGTGTGTGTGTGTGTGTGTGTGTGTGTGTGTGTGTGTGTGTGTGTGTGTGTGTGTGTGTTCAATAAAGGAATTTTGAAAAATGATACTTTATTCCTTTAGTATGGCATAAGAGACTCTATCGCCCAATGGGCAAAGCACTGGTTAATTTAGGTTCGTGAGATTCTAGTGTTCCTACTTTCCACATTTTTATTAGTGTCCAACATAGGACAAGTCCCTGAGTATGAGCTATTTGTTGGAATGTTATATCTTCCTACATTTTAAGTGAAACCCCTATTGAAATTTTTATCTCTTTTGGTCGAATTTGTTAAAACTGGTCAAAAATGTCAAAATTTCCTCTTTCAAAAGGTCAACTTCTAGTAAAGGTTTTGAGAGCCTTGGAGTTTTTTTGGAGCCCATATTGTAATCAATAGAAAGGTATCATAGTTTTCCCCATAGAATTAGGGTTTATAAGAGATTTTGCAATCTTTATAATGGTATTGGGAAAATTTTCTCTCTAAGTGCTTTTTGGGTAAAGTGAGCATGTGAGCACTATGAAAAGG
Source organism: Taxus chinensis (assembly GCA_019776745.2). NCBI lineage: Eukaryota > Viridiplantae > Streptophyta > Pinopsida > Cupressales > Taxaceae > Taxus > Taxus chinensis. The sequence goes on from CM034146.1 coordinate 897,074,032, forward strand.
TCAACTTCTACTAAAGGTTTTAAGAACTCCAAGTATTTTGGGATATTAAATCCCAATCATTGTAAATCTCACAGATTTTACTACATGATGTAATATGTAAGACAATGTTGTGGGAGCATAAAAAGAAGAAACCTTCCCAACACTTGAGCACGGTGACCTTTCCAGACAAGGAATTTACACGGAAGGTTTTAGGAACCTCAAGAAAAGTTGGGATCCAAAAAAAATGTAAAATTGAAGAATATTCAACCCCCTTAATGACCCAAGTGATGGTTCATTTCATACTTATTACAAACTCCTCCAGCAACTCAATTCATTGGTGCGCCTTCCTAGGAAAAATGGAGGTATGAGAAACATTTCATGACTAACTCATTTTCAGATTTTATTTATGTTCTCATTGGATTTTTTGGCTTATATCCATGAAAAATCATATATTATATGGCCTAAAATAGTTAAGTTTGGATCTCGGGGCAGAAAGGACATTGTGTTCTATTTTTACATTGTGTAGATGATGTCATCAAGTGTACCTAAGAAAAATTTAGGAGGTTGGTGGAATTACAGCATTTTTTGTTCACTTTTCATCCCCAGTTGTAAAATTACATCCCCTTATGATTGGTCAATCAAAACACAAGCAAAAAAGATGAAGGAAAAACAAAAGAAGGTCAAACTCGCATTTAGGTCCCACAAACCCCACCTAGGCACACATTGAGAGCATATTTGCATCTAGGTGTACTTTGGAGGTGTAATTACACCCCAAATTTGCACCCCATGCTGGTGGAGGCACATTCTTGGTATGTGCTTTGCAAAATGGGTGTAAAATTCATTTTTGCATTTGCAAAGTGCATTCTCCACCACCAAATACACTTGTCTTTAAAACTTCCACTTGCCTCCAAAATAAAAAAGAAGACATGAAAACATAGAGTGCATCCATGAAACCATTTTTCAAGCTGGTTTTTCCACCTTCCATGCTCCTCAAAACCATTGTTGTGTCCTAGGTCCTCCAAAAGTTGTTTTTCTCATAACTTGTAATTCCATAATCAAAACCATTCCAAATTTTAACCGCATAACCCTTTTGAAAATAAATTTCTATTTATCCTAAGATAATTGAATATGATCTGGTCTTTTATTTTCTATAATCACATGGAATATTCACTTGTTGCAAGCATGTTTTGCCCAAACCACCAAAATTTGTGTTGAGGATTGATCAAAATATACATGAAGAAAGCTTCTCAAAGTTTACTGACAAGTTCCCCTCACCGAAACCTCCATTTTGAGCTATTGATAATTTTCTATGATGAAGGATTTATCGAGTTGTTAATAACCACTATACACCTCCAAAACCACTCAAAAGCTCTATATACACTGAAAATTGTTTTGGCTTTTTATCCCAACCCCTGTGAGAAAACTTCACCGAATTTATAGAATTGATTATCCTTCCTGATACCTTCCTAATGAATTAAAAAACTCTGTTTAGATGATAATTTATCCCAAAATGAAGGACTTAAATTTTTTACCTCCATTTAAGTTGTTTTATAATCTTTTCCCTCTCTCTGAAATTATTTTTCTGTTTCCTATCGATTTCAACATGGGATTTCCACCAAATTCAAATCATCTCCTCATTTTGGGAAAATATTTTGAATGAATCGATTCACATCTACTTTGTAGTTGGTTTTCTCCCATTTTAGCCAAAATACAAATTTACCTGCATGTTCCATTAAAATCCATTCAAATTTTTGAATTGTTGAAAAAATCCTTGGAATCCAATTTCACTTGCATTGTTGCATTCCACCATCATTATAAGGATATTAAAACCATAAAATCACATAATGAAGTTATAATAATTTGGATACAATCCCATTTCAATTATAGTGTCTAAGAACCCAGACATTAGAGGCAGTAACATGGAGCACATGGACTTTGATGATCTAAGTTAGAGGATGGAGGAAGTAACTTGCACTATCCTAGATCACAAAATATTTCACAATGGACTTTACCAAGTTTTTGGGTTCCCCTTGTCCATTCAAGACACTAAATTCATTCTCTAATGTGCTAAAAATTAAGAAGGTGAAAGCCAAACCATTATTGTTGCTGACGACTCCATCATCATCGTGTTATCCCTTGAAGGAATCTCAAGATTCCCCTATGTTCCAATACCTAAACATGTCATAATTATAAGAAAAGAGGATGCATTGATTGAGTGGGAAAGGAAGGATTCATTTTTGCAAGTAATGATGATTGAAAACTAGATTAAGACACCACATAAGATTTCTTTCCCGCCAAAGTAGCTTTCTTGGTTTGCACTCATTAAAGAGATATTTGATTACATTTTTCTCCTCAAGCTACTCATCCAAGAATTGTCCACCAAGGAGTTCCACCCATGGATGTAAATTTTCATGTTTATAACCCTCAAGGTATGTTATAAAATATATTAGATTCATATTATCAGTGATAATATGCATTCTCAATTGATCAACCTCAAAAGGAAAAAGACATTCACCATGGCTTCCTTTTTGGTATATGTCATTACAACACTACATAAGTGCCCTGGGATAAATCCATAGATAAATCTCCCAAAATGTGTGTTGTTGTATTAATTCTACCCTCAATTCCAATTGAGGGATTATAAGAGACATTATGCCAGGGTGAATGATGTATTCAAAATTTACTTGATCAGGAAAATGGATGGTGACACTAATAATTGGTTCTCACTGGAAGATTGAATGTTGATAAGAAAACATGGGAACTATTTTTCACAATTCAATAATTTCTCCTATATTTGTGTTGGAGGCTTTGACGAAGCCCCAATGAGAATCCCAAGATATATAAGCAAAAAATTGGTGCTCATTGAACTATACATGAAACTATCTAGAGTGCGCATCAATGACATGAAAGAAAAAAGAAATGAGAAAAAATTCCCAATTCATTTGGTAATTTACTCTTGTAGAAACTCAGCAGATGTAAGAAACATTAAATATTCCCTATGATCATTCATATTTTACTCCTATTCATCCGGATGGTATTTTATAGTAAGAAATACATGGGCCTTAGTGGAACACAAGTATCTTAGGTTGTTTTTTGTTAGTGTAGGTTATTATTTATCCTTTTATTTATTTATCAGGATAATTCTTACACTTGTGTTAGCCCTACACTTGTTGGGTTAGCTTGCTTAGGTGTACTAGTTGTGTGGAGTTAGCTTACTAGTTGTGTTGAGTTAGCTTAGCTTACTAATCTTTTGGAGTTAACTTAACTACCAGTTTCAATTAGTGGGAGTTATTCACCACTAATTTAGGTAGTAGTTACACTTCCCTCCTCCTATATGTACATCTTTCTTATTGAATAATTAAAGTCATTGTATTGTAATGTATTGAGCATTATGGATTATGATGGATTTCCATATATGGTATTTTAGCTCTTCTGTTTTGAAAATCTAATGTGGTGTGCTATTATCATATGAGATCACGGCTTGGAACAATATTCTTATCATTCCTTTCATGCTATCAGAGCAATAGATGATCTATACATCCATCTTCTTTTATCCACTGGACGCAGATTTGTACCCTCTGGGTGCATTCTTTTATCCATTGAATATTGAGACGTGTACCCTGTGGATGCAATGATTTACCCTCTGGACATTTTAGGTTTTTGAGCACATGGATTTTATCCTTTGGTCACAAGCATGTATCGTGTGGATGCACTATTTTACCTTTGGACATTTGGGTGTCACGTGTACCTTTTAAAAAAAGATCAGCATTAAAATATTATTTTACTAGCAAAACCTTCTAGAGCTCATAACTTTTGATCTGGTAGCTCAGATTAAGGTGATATTGTTTTAAAATTGTGTATTTTTTCAAGATCTACGCAATGGTGAAATTTTTATACACATATTTCAAATGTAAACGTATTTTTACTCATTGTAATATTTACATGCACTCAATTATAAAGTGTCAAATTTGGGAGGGTGTTGTGATCACTTGTGGACGCAATTTCAGTTGAGCCCGATGTCCTAAATGTTTGGGTACTGTAATCTTGTATCTATGGGATGTATACATTTATATCTCTCTTGTTTGTTGAGATATTTTGGATCTGTATTTTCAACACTTTTTTTTTGGCATGTTGATAGTCTCTCTTGTGGGGGAGCTATTTTGGTGGAGCCCAATGTTAGTTTTATCAGTGTTCGAGTAGTTTATTTTGACAACTCATACAGATATTGGTGTCACTCTACCCATTTTGTAGTATGGGAGGGTGTGGTGTTGATATTTCTTCTTCAGGTTTTACTGATTCATTTTTTCCTTGTTACCTTGGTTTTTCTTAGATCGTAAGTCCTAAGTAAATTGGCACTCTGGATTTATTTTATAAGAACTGATCTCGTGTCCCACCTTGTTTCCTTGGCACTCCTATTTATTTTTGTTCTTGGATCGTGGCACACCTATTTGTAGCAGTTGATCAAATTATGTTTGGTGTTTGTTTTTCACTTTCGACATCACTCCATTGACAGTCTCCTTGCATGGAGCTATTCTGGTGAAGCCGAGTGTCAGATGTTTTTGAGTTCTATGATCGAGAAGTGGATTCAGACCACAGTGCACCAAACTTCTTCAACATTGTACAAGTTTTTGGAGCCGAGCTTCTTGAGGATATCTTGTAGTGGATTTTTCCTCTCTCTACTTTGTTATTACTAGTTTTAGGTACCTTGTGGTGTCCAATTTTTCCCAGTTATTGTATGTGGGTACCTCATCAGGCCTTGTTGCCAGGACCCACCTTATTTTTCACCCACATAAGATATGCTTATGGGAGGGTGTTAGTGTAGGTTATTATTTATCCTTTTATTTATTTATTAGGTATAATTCTTACACTTGTGTTATCCTCTACACTTGTTGGGTTATCTTGCTTAGGTGTACTAGTTGTGTGGAGTTAGCTTACTAGTTGTGTTGAGTTAGCTTCTCAGTTATGTGGAGTTAGCTTACTAGTCTCTTCCTGGAATTAACTTAACTACCAGTATCATTTAGTGAATAGTTCTTCACCACTGATTTATGGTAGTAGTTGCGACTTCCCTCCTCCTATATGTAATCTTTGCATTATTAAGAAGGCTAATCTCAATGTAGTGCATTATCACATAAGTAATGTATTGTATGCATTATGGATTATGCAATGGTTTTCCATATATGTTATTTTAGCTGCTTTTATTTTGTAAATCTAATGTGGTGTGCTATTATCATATGAGATCATGGCTTGGAACAATATTATTATCGTTCCTTTCAGTTTCATCATCCGAAGTTAGAATTAGACTATTGGGAAGATTTTGCAAATGAGATAGAGTTATAGGAAAAGAGAATTCTCAAGTTTGACAATGTAATAGCTATGAAATAATTATGAATCGAGTGGGTAACTATGGATAAATGAAGATGATGGACAAAAGTTCTTGAATATATTCAATTCTGAATTGTATGCTAGAGGTCATTTATTTCAAACCCAACCCTCCATAAATTTTTCAATGGTAGATCCCACTAACATATTAACTTGATGGTCTATAATGGTTCTTTAGAGGTCATAAATAGGTTTGTGGTGACTCGTAAAGGTTTTAGTAAGTAGAGCTGCAATCCTTACATTTTTTATTTATAGGAATTCAGATAAATCAATATGAAAGTATGTATGTAAGGGAAGTGAAATGTCCAAAAAGTAAGTAAATCTCTCGAACTAGGAAAAATCTTCCTTGAAATAAGTCTTCAACATATAATCCCCTCATAAGAAGTTGTCATTGAAAAGAACTAAGGGTCTAGTGTTTTTGATCCATGCACCCTAGTTCACTTCTTCTCCTACAATAAAAAATTATAACGCTATTCATATTTTTCTACACACTCATGTCAAATGTCCATCATGATTCCAACACAATATCATGTGGCAATTACCATAGGTCTTCTCTCGTCAAATTCAATGAATAGTCTCAGTATAGGACCTCCAGGATAGCCCAATGGTACATGCCTCATCCTCTTCTCATTGGTCAAGTGTTAGCCATGGTTCTAATACATCTTTAATTATTGTAACATATAGTGTAATCCCTAAGGTGAGTTAAATCTAATTGTAGCCATATTTGAAAATATGGAATTTATTGAATAATAGTTTGCAAGTGAGTTTTTTAAATCAAATATGAATAACCGATGCCATTACATCAATTTATTAGGACTATCACTAAATGCACCCAATAGTGTTTGAAAGGATGAATACACCACTCAAGGTATAACAATATTATAATAAGAACCTAGTATTAGCAAGGGGATAAAATACCCAAAATATATATTTCTAATACATTCATGAAGTGACTATTTAGCAAATGTGTATGAGTATATTGACAAGTGAGAAGTCAAGTCCAAACAGGAGAATTAATCACAACCAAGTGTGTAATATAAGTTGTAATTTTAATGATATTAGTTACTCAATATGTTCCATTGTAAGATCAGTATTAAAATAAAAAATTTGATGCACTAGTCTAAGCAATTTTTCTACACATCATGTGTAGGAATAAACAGGTTGAAGAAATGCCAATTAGAATAATAAGACTAAGATGACCAAATCATGTGGGTATTAATTCTTAATCATACAGAAAAATTAGTAGGGAGGTTCTGAACTAGTAGTAGGATTTCTAGTGTTCAATATCAGTATCTATATTTCACCCCTTGAAAATGTAAATTAAATGACATTCTCTCAAATGGTAAAATGTACCAAGAAGTTGATGGAATTCAGTTTGATCTTTTCCATGGTATTTTGAGATTGTTTACAAAGGATGTGTATCTATTAGGTATGCTCAATAAGGTCAATAAAACTTAACACAGAGTGATCAATTTCATCAATTAGGTAGATAACATTTAGGCATGGATTTAAGGGTCAAATATGGCAATTTAGAGGCTTGAATATTGTTTCAAGGCATCACAAATATAATATGGTGAGAAAGAGACCTTGATACACCTAGGTCTGAATTTTAGGTCCTAATTTGATTTTGAATCAGTCCACTTTAGCTCATATCCTTGGTTAAACTTTAGAAACATTGTAAGAGGTGATTATGGGGATCTAGATTCCTATGGAGATGAGCTTATATACACTCTTTCTCTTATCATATCATCCATCACAGATGTGACTGACAATATTCTGAGGTATCTTATACATTGTAAGATAATATAAAGTGTAGGTGATCACTTATTGGACATCATCAACCAAAACTACCATACATGTGGGAATGGACTTTAGAAATCATGTTCATGTACAATGCAATAATGTAAATCCAAAGGATTTCTCTAGTTCATCATATCAAAGGATCATCCTCTTCATGTGCTCTTTTTATTAATTAATCTCTCCTCCTCTCTTTCTCTCTTTCATTCTAGCATGCAATAAGCAACTTTTCCCAAAATATCAATAAGTATGTTCTAATTATTCTTTGGGAAAAATAATTTTCTAAAAGTAACTTAAGTCACATCTTTTCCAATTTTGTAAAAGTAATTTTTTGAAATAAGGAAAAGTGTCTTATTCTAGAAATGAAGGTGAACAGATATATGAATGTGAGATATTTAAAGAAAATTAAATCTTATACCAAAGGAATGACATCAAACAGATATAACAATAATAGAAAATATCTAACATGAAAAGTAAAAGCAAGTTTAAACAATAGTGAGATATTAGAATGAATTAGCTTGTATCTAGAGATATGGGATGATTATAAGTTGGGTAAATCAGGTTGAAAAGGGTGGATATGTACTATGTATGCTCTTTCTGAGAAAATAAGATCTGGAACTTATTTGGACAGGACCGTCCAGATGAGGATAGGTCTACCCAAGTGTTGGTGTCTGAAATTGGCACTAGTGTCTAGCAGGTAGCTCTACTTATGATCTTTTCAAAGTTTGAACTTATCTTATTTGTTTCATTCTCTGTCACATCCACTTCATTGTACAGTTCCTATATCACACAAATACATGCAAAACAAACCATATATGTATATATAAAGCTCAATCAAACATTATATGAAATAAATAATGCATATGCTTGAGTCAGACTAACCTCGATAATCACCCCAATGTGATTGTTAGCAAGCGATGCACTACATTTCATACTCTATATATTTCTTGTGTGTGTGTGTGTGTGTGTGTGTGTGTGTGTGTGTGAATTTGATTTGATATGTTCTCGTTAAAGCTAGGTTTCCCTTGTGTGAGTCACACAAAGATAACATGCTACAACTAATTTTCCCCCAAGATGAATGTGTGAGATGGAATTTAGAATAAACCCTCCTATGCATTGAATGATGTATCCCAAATGCAATCTTTGAATTTTTCTCTTTCCAAAATAGTAGATAGTAAGTATTAACCCCAAATTTTCTCAACCCCTAATGATAGTAAGTAATGTATATTTATGATTCCCTTATTTGGATTTCATCATTAACATCGAGAAAACACAACCCAAAGGAATAAGAGATATTTTTAAAAAATTATCAAATGATGTGACACTTGAAAATCATGAAAATGAGGGAAAAATACATAATCACCCAAAAGGGATAATAGTGCTTGGACACTCCTATCCCTAATGGGCGATACTATCTGAGATGCTTAGAGGATATAACAGTAAATACAGAGTTGGGTCATATGATATCTAATTTTCCAAGAGTAAATTGGTCATTCCATAAAATCAAATAAGAAGAGTGTGTAAGAGGATAAAGCAATGTAAAAGCACATCATGTGTTGTTAATGTCTAGTTTTCTCACTTAGGAATCATACATATAACGACATACTTAGAGGCTTGATGTAAATAGAAAGTATGTGATTTGGTGGCTACATTTACCCTAACTTTATACTAGTGAATGAATATTTGGAAGCATAAATTAGATAAAAAGAGCATACTTGTGGATAGCCAAAGGGATTTGTAACTGATAGTGTGCCAAATGAGGAATGTGCTTGATATCGTTCTGAATGGATATTGTGAAGTTTGTATCATAGAAGCTAGAAGAGGGGATAATGATCCTAGGGGGGACCTTATATGTGTAGTATAAGTGATGTATGTGTGTGTTCCTTATTTCATTTTTTAGAGCACTTTTTGTTTGATATTGTTTCTTGTTCCATTTGTGTGTTCTCATTTTTATCAAAGTAAGGTCAAACCTGCAAAAGAAAATAAGTGTATTCAATGCTCATGATAAATGAAATCTAACTTTAAATTAGTACATGTCAAAATAGAAATGTGTATTAAAAAATAAGTGAATCAAGGATGGAATACAGATGTGTGTTGTGAGAGAGGAGATAGAGTTATTCATGTATGTTTTTTCCACCTTGGAGATGGTTGGAATAGTACTAAGGATTTGGGAATCATATCACAAAACTAAGGATTTGAGCATCATGTCACCAAGGGAAGATTATTGAGAGAGCATTCATCTTTTCCTTATAACCTTTAACACTTCCCTACAGATCAATTCCACTACAAATGGTCACTGACCTAATAAAAATTGGTTGCTGAGAAAAATGAAGTAATTAGTTCCATTTCGAAAAGTGTGCAACATGCCACCAATTTTGTTCTTGTTTTTCCTAATATTAGCTTATAACTAAACATGTGTTATTGGAAATTATAATAGACTATCACTGAGAACCTAATGATTTTGTACTATAATTGTTTCTACCCCCATGATAGGAATGCCTATGTGGAACACTAATGCCCATCATTTCTATCTATTTTGGGTGCTTCTATCCTACACTAATTTTATGCCAATTCTGATTTTGAACATGTGTATTGGATCTTTTTTTATCATACTTTTGTCATTTACAATTTTATGCCTAATTTTTGAATTGATGAGAGGGTGAAATGGTCACCCGATTATTTCCCCCACTCATTTGGGGTGCATGAGATGAACAAAGGTGAGTGTGGCCCAAACGAGGAAAGCTAAAACTAATGTGCACATATGAAATAGAAATATTGTAGTGGGAATAGGTAATACGCATGGTAACAACCATGACATATGAAAATAAATGACGAAAGGCTAGCCAAAAGTGTTAGTCACAAACAAGTATACATGATGCAATAGAAACAAATCAAAACATGTAATAACATGGAAAAATACGTGATGAGTAGTTGGTTGAATACATGGGACACTACTCAAGATGTCACAATAAACTTAAAGCCTTCGAGGAAATACAAACAAATGAAGCATAGGGAATAGCCTAAAAATAATGAAAATTGAGATATAGACAAAGAAGACAAGATATAAGAAAATAAGAGAACCATGATTGGAATTAAGCTTTTGATAGAAATTCTACACATGAATCACTTGTTAGTGTGTTATGAAAATTATATAGTATGTCACAATGTATATAGCTGTAAATAGTAATGAAAGTAGTAGATATTATAATGGTATCACCTGAGTATAGATAAACATTAAAATTTAGATGACCCTAGGAGCCTCATTATGACTGGTATGGTATAGTGTCAATAACCATTCATTGTGTAGAAACTTGTAAGTGATATGTATTCACCTCAAAGAGTACCATGTGAATGCAAATGTGTGTATGGGAAAAATGCTATAGCGTACTATGAATCCAAGTAACATGATAAGTAATGTGCAACATAGAATAGAATGAGCAAGCAAGGATACATATAATCAAGATCTAAGCTAGTATTTTAAATCTTTTTCAATATGTGACCATTCAAATAGAATAGCTAGGGGAGGGGAGCAAGGTTTCCCCCCAGTGTATGTGTGAAAAGTGAGGTCCATGTAAGTAATTGAGCTCCCAATAATGGTGTGTTTGAACCTAGAAAAATAGTACATCATTAGGTAGAGAGGGGGGAGAATATTCCCCCAAGTGTGAATTTTGTTAGGGAAAATGTGGGGATGAATAATACCACAAATTTAATTATCCACCAAAATAAATTATCGAATATTATAGTTTATGTTTCAATAGATATTATGATAAATTACATCACATAATGAATTAGATATTAAGATTGCATACATAAACATGAAATTAAATGAACACAAGACACAAGATTTAAGTGGGAAAACCTTCGTTAAAAAACCCACTGAAAAATCACTTATCTTTATTGAGAATAAATATTTCACCCAACACTCCCACTATTTCCAGACAGTTACACCTTCATGGAGGAATTAAAAACTATCACATACATTCATCTCATGAGTATATCATTCACATGTCATTATCTTAATCTATGTCACATAAATTACTTGCATAATTTTGTTACTCGCTTTTGCATATACATTTGCTTCATGGTAACCAATCTCTAATGATATCACCTTGATTTATATCAAGGCGAGTGGCCCTATTTTGGGTCACTCTTATATTTTAAATTTAAGCAATGTGTCCAACCCGATATGGAATTCACCACACTTATATTTTAAGTTAATTCCATGATTGTTTAGTCTTTGGTGGTTTCTTATTAAGATCAATTTCCTACTTAATATTACAACCCCAACACTCCCCCTTAATGTTAAGTAGGGAAACATGTCAAATTGCCTTTTTATACAAAAGGACTTACAATCCATAAATCACATGAAGATTTAGGCTAACATGTAAAAATATAATGTTTGTTCCAAATAACACATGCCAATCACCTTTTGTATACTAAAGGAATTATAATCCATAAACCATCTAAGTGATTTAGGCTAGCATGCAACAAAACATTTGTTCTACGGATTTTGTAACTCGTGATATACTACTACAATTCTGTGGTTCACTACTGTAATATTCCATGGAATTAAACAAGGCACAGAACAAATGCAAACATTTTCATGACTTTTTTAGAAAATCCATGTGTAGCACTTACTTTAGTGTTTCACATGGACTTCAAGAAGCCACGGAACACAAAATGAGTGTTCCACGGGTTTTGTGAAAAATGTAGTACACACAAAATAATGTTTCACATTTTTTGGAAGAAAAAACTCCATGATACACTGCATAGTGTTCCACAGTTTTTAGAAAGTCAAAAACATATGATACACAGGAACAAAGCATAATCCTTAAAGATAAAGTGATTACCTATGAAGTCTTATATAATATTATGGAGTTAAAATAATCTCATATCTAATGCTTCGCTGGGTATTACAAGTAAACTCACATAAAGTGACAATTTACTCAAACAAAATGGAAATAGTATAGGGATATTTTACAATTGACACAATCAATCCGATCATAGGTGACATTGTAAAAGAGGGGTGGCATTGCAAAAACCATGCAAAACATGCTCAATCCTCTTTACTTCCCCCTCAAGGGAAACTCTGAAAGGCAAAAGCTCATATGATTCAAGGATCAACACCACATAATCATTTGAGTCAATTTAATCTAGAGATGGAGATCAAATTCATCCATGTGATCATTTGATTTAGAGGTGAAGATCAACATCATTCACATGATCATTTGATTATTTCTCATATGATTCGAGGTGGAGATTAAATTCATCCACATGATCATTAATCTTGCTCATATTATTCAAAGGTGAAGATCAATCTCATCCACATGATCATTGAGAAAAAATATGAAATGATTAACATAGAACAAAACTTTTAGAATTTTGTAGCACATAATGCTTTGTATAAAAATGTCTGCAACCTAATCTTTAGTAGAAAAAAAAACTTGAGGTCAATGTCACCATTCAGAAATTTCTCCCAAATGAAGTGCATATGAATGTCAATATGCTTGGTTCTTTGATGTTGAACTGGATTATTTGCAAGAGTAATGCAACTTTGGTTGCGCATAGAATAAGTGTAATTCCTTTGACACCCATATGAAGTTCATCCAATAGTCTTTTCAGCCACATATCTTCCTTTGCTTCTTCCATAGCACTTTTATACTTTGTTTCAGTAGAAGAGATAGATATTGTTGGTTTCTTCTTGCTACTCCAATTGATTTCACATATACCTAACTTGAAAACATATCCAGAAGTAGATTTTCTATCTACAATATCAATAACATGGTCAGAATCACAATAACCAAATAAATTTGCATCATCACAAGAAGAATAATACAAACCATAATTGATTGTACCTTTGATATACCTTAGAATCATTTTTTCCATTTTACTAATGGCCCTCATAAGGATCATACATGAATCTAGAAAAAATTCTAATTGCATACGATATATCAAGCCTAGTGATAGTTAAATAAATCAAACTAACAACAAGTTGTCTATATAAAGTAGGATTAAATTTATCACAAGAAGGTTTTGGATCTAATTTAATACCAAATTCCATAGGAATAGATACATGCTTACGATTAATCTATGTTAAATCTTTTAAGAAGGTTAGTATCATATTGTGATTGAGATGCAACAATAGATTTGTGATTTTGATAAATAACCATGCCTAAGAAATGATTTAACAACCTATATCAGTCATTTCAAAATATTGTATTAATGTCTCTTTGATTCTAGGGATTATATTCTTATCACTACTAGTAATCAAAAGATCATCAACATATAAGACAATAATGATAACATGTTTTGTTTTCATAATTTAACAAAAAAATCATTATCAACAAAACAAGTTTTGAAACCAAGATTCTTGAAAGAAACTATTTATCTTAGCATACCAAGCTCTAGGAGCTTGTTTAAGACCATACAAATATTTTTTAAGCTTACACACATACAATTACTTACCAGGTTATTCAAACCCTCTAGGTTGATGCATGTAAATTTATTCTTTCAAGTCACCATTTAAAAATATATTTTTAATATACATTTGGTGAATCTCCCATCCATGTTGACCAGTAAGAGCTAGAAGAATTCTAATAGTGCTCATTTTGGAAATAAGAGAAAATGTTTCAAAATAATCTAAACCAAGTTTCTGAGTAAACCCTCTAGCAACTAATCTTGCCTTGAATTTTTCAATCTTACTAACAAAGTTATATTTAATTTTATATAACCATATAGATCCTACAATGCTTCTTTTAGAAGGAAGAGGAAACTAATTCCCAAGTATTATTCTTTATTAGAGCATTATATTCATCTTTCATAGCATTAACCCATTTTCATCTAGGTTGGATTCTTCAAAATATTGAGGTTCAACCCCATACAAGGTTGACAAGGCATCGATAAGAATGTTAACGGTGGGTCATCTTTCTTAGATTATTAGGCTGAGAATTAGAAACCAGATTTTGAGCCCATTTAGGAATCATAGATTGAGACATGGATTGAGAAGAATACCCCACAATATCAACATCCATCATATTAGAAGAAGGATGATCAGTCTCTTGGAAATTATTTTCCATATTTTCTGAAGAAGGATTATCAAATTGAAGAGTTTACTCAGGAAACTCAAGGAAGCTTCACAAAATGGTTTCTCTAGAACATGAACATTCTTATTTTCTATGATAATGTGTTTGAATGGATCATACACTCTTAACCATTTTTTGTGACCACCATACCCAAAAAAATGTAAGAGTATGGGGTAGGATCAAGCTTTTTCCTTTTGACTTTAGGAATGAGAAGGTAAGCAGAACTATCAAATATCTTTAAATGAGAGATATCAAGATTTTTTGTCCATAATTCATGAGGTGTAGTTTGATGCAAGGATTTAGTAGGGATTGTATTTATAATATGAACATCAGTGTTCATGGCTTCAGCCCAAAGAAACTTAGGAACATTAGAAGCATGAAGCATCATCTTAGGCATTCTATGATTGTTCTATTCTTCCTTTTAGTTATGTCATTTTGGTATGGGGAATCAAGAGTTGTAAATTCCCTTTGAATTCCAAAAGACACATAAAAATCATCAAAATTATTATTGACATATTCACCTCCATTATTTGTTTTGATTCTCTTTATTTTCAGATTAGCCATATTTTCAACCAAGGATTTAAACTCTTGAAACTTAGACAATACTTCAGATTTTTCTTAATGTAATAAGACCAAGTCATTCTAGAAAATCCGTCAATGAAGCTAACAACATACAAGGATCCACCAAGAGAAGTAACTTCCAAAGGACCTCTTACATCACTATGAATTAACTCAAGCAAGTTAGAGGAATTAAACTTATGGTGTTTGTGAAATGGTTCAACATGTTTCTTACCACACAAGTAACTTCCACATGATCCATGGTCTAATTTCATATTAGGGAGACCTATAACAAGGTTAAGGAAAGACATTTCATAAAAACTCTTAAATTTCACATGCCCAATCCTTTCATTCCATAATTGAACATCATTACAAGAAAAAGAAGAAGAAATACAAGATTCTACAACAAATCCTTCAAAGATATACAATCCATTTTTTTGAAAACTAGCAGCTCATTCTTTACATACCATTTATCTTTTAATAACACGACTTTACAATTTTCTATAGCTAGTTGAGAACAAGATGATATGTTTTCTGTAAGTTAGGAACAAATAAAATGTTACTAATGGTTCCATTTCCTATCTTAATATTGCCAAAATATTTATATATAATGACATAATTATCACCTAGATATATATATTCTCATGACATTCTTCAACATCTAAAATAATTTCATGAATATATGTCATATGCCTAAATGCACCATTATCAAGAATCCATTCATTGTCATTAAAAGTTAAAAGGGCATTGTAAAGAGCAATAGCTTGTTCAACATTATTAGCTTGATTTTGAGATTGATTCTAATTTGTATTCTTATTCTTTTTATTTTTAAAGTTCTTATTTTTAGCATGATTATGGACCTTATTATCATTATAATAATAATCAGTTGTTTTATGACCAAATTTACCACATTTAGCACATGTGCCATCAAACTTGACCTTAAAATTTTTATTATTCTTAGGATTGAACTTAGATTTAAAGTTTAATAACTAATTAGTATTGTTGTTACTCTTATTTTTAAATGATTTCTGATTTTGGGATAACAATTCCTAAGAGGCATTCTCTTTTTAGTCAAATTTATCCATTACTCTTTCTTATTAAATCAGTAGAGAAGACAAGGTATATAAATAAAGTAAATTGAATTCATTTCGATACTTCGAATTCAAAATAGAAATGTAATTTATGAATTTCTCATGTACACTAAAAACCACCTCCACTGAAAACTGAAAAACCTAGAAACCACCTCCAATTACCTCTAGACCTCCAATAGAAGAATTGAAAAAAACCTCATAGTTCCATGAAAATTATTTCAGAAATTAGTTTTTCAAGTGGGTTTTGGAGTCCACTGGTCACTATGTAACAATAGCGTTTGACTCATTTACAATAATTTGTCTTAGAGTTACCTTTGTAACTTGATCCCTTTTCATTGTAATCAACTTCTATTGAATCTGACGAGTTGTATGTATATAGGGGATTCAGTAGGAATTGAAATTTTTTGTGTTTGAACGTAAAATGAGTGTTTTTGGGACCCATATTTTAGGCAATTTAGTCATTTTGCTCAATTTTCACAAACTTGCAACTTAGGCTGGAAAATCCTTCTGGTGATCTCGTTTGGCTAATAACATCTCTTGAGACCTTTTAATATTATTTTGGTATTGTGTAGAGCATGATTTTATCATTTAATTTGTATGGATGGATTTTAAAATTTATGATGTTTTCATTCCCCTGTATTCTCTCTCTAGAAATAACTATGAAATTGTGGTTGGTCTAAAAATGTTAATGCGTTGAAAATGTAGATGGATTTGTAATGAAAATGGGTGTGAAATATAGATGGTTATGATATTGGGAATAGAAAAGAAAATTTCTCCTATTCTCTCTCTCTCTTTCTTACTCTCTCTCTCTAGAATTAAAAATACAAATGAATGTGTGGGAAAATCTCTCGCTCTCTCTCTCTCTCTCTCTACAAAAGTGTTTTATTTGTTAACCAAAACTACCCTCCCCCTCGAGGTAATTTTGGATTTAACAAGCTTAAAAAATGGACTTATCCATTTTTACAAGTCTGTGACAATCAAATGGTCATTAATTTGCACCTCCCAAATGCATTAGTTGTTGGTATTCAAAAACATGTGGAGAGCAATTTAAAAAACATTGGCTGGTTGGTTATAAATGTCGAATGACATTCAAATTCCCGTAGAATTTAGTTTCGGCTTAAGTAGGGACACGTGGTAGAAGCTCAGTAGTCTAGGCCTATGAGATAGTTGACAGCTAACTTCAAAAGCCAAAAATTTTCTAAGTCCCCCAGACTTAGAAACTGTGATGTGAAGAGCTATGTGGCACCATTTCATTAGCTCACCTTTCACAGTTTGACAAAGGCAAAGGCCCATCCAATCAAATCCAAACACGAGAAGACAAAATGACAGGTTCTGACACTGTGGAACTTCCTCATTTTCTCACATTTTGCAGTTGCCAGTGGGGTTCAAAGAAAATACTGACATGCGAAGTGCATGGAGCTTTCTTATTGGCCCACACTTTGTCATTTTTAGAGGAAATTAAAAGGTCTAGCAAGGAATTAAGGCATGGAGCTTCCTCATTGGTCAATGGTTCACAGATGTTAGAGGTTGGAAGTCAAAAAGGACTGACATGCAAAGTGCATGGAGCCTTCCCATTGGTTCACATTTCACATTGGTCAATCAAGGGGAAAATTACAAAAAAGCATGGAACCCTTTCATTGGTCTACGTATCACGGGGACTGAAAAAGGAAAAGGATAGTCTACCAGTGTGAAGAGGCGTGGAAACTTTCTATTGGTCCATATTTTTTAATACAGCAGACCTTTTTAAATCCAAAGTAAAAACCTATAAAAGGTGAAGAAGAAAGGATAGATGGTGAGTGGGGAAGTAAAATCTCGATATTGTGAGCCAATGAGAGGTAAACACTTTGCAAAAAGTGAAGTAATTACACATTGGTAGGGATGGATCCTTGAACCAATTAAAGGTTGTCATGTGTCATATTTTTGTGCCTCCTGACAGGAAAATCTTCAAACGGCCATATCTTCTGATCTCGAGCTCCAAATCAGAAAAAAAAAATTGTTGGAAATATATCATTGAGCCCTTTAATTTGACATCATCAAAATCATATTTTTGTGGCTTTTTGTGGGTCAAAATGGAAAACATGACTTTTAGAGGTATAAAAAGACTATTTGGAAATGCAAATGATTAAATTAGGTAGCTCAACCACCAGAATTGATGAAGCATGGCCTCATTTGCCTCTGCAGGATGAAATAGATTAAATGATGGCTCTATAAGGTTCCCACGTGCTTTGTAGAATATTTTAATGAATACTATTGATGGTTGAAGTCCAAAAAATTCTTTCCCCATCTCTTTTCCCTCTTCTCTTTCTTTCTTATCTTTTATTCGAGCTATATATTGTAAAAATATTTCATTTTGAAAGCATGAACATTCAAAAACTATAATAGAACTCTGTAAAATTTATTTTAAAGATGTTGTGAGTCGTCAAACCTCCATTTTGGACTTGGTAAGGTGTTATTATGCCTTCCTCTGCATTTTTAATGTTCTATGCATACTTTTACTGCAATAAATCTTTTTTGTGACACATTTTTCTGTCCTAGCTCATTTTAGCTGCAACCTTGCCTCTTTTTACTTATTGCATTGTGTTGTGCATATTTTTCTCCTTACAAGTTCATTATGTTGTGTTTCATGTGAGAACAGATGGTAAATTAATCTTTGGGTTTGTGTCACTTATGTCTGGCCTCTCCTTTCTTCATTTCTTTCTCTTTCTCCCTCACTAGAGTGTCTCTAACCCCTTTTATGGTGTTATCACCGCCTTTTAGTTTAATATTTCTCTTTCATGCATCTTTCTAACCATATCACTCTCTCTGGTCCCTTGGCATTTTAGGTTCGTGTTAGTTAGCTGCATTTCCCTTTCTAGGAGTAGTTTAGTGCTAGGAATAGGTAGAGGAAGCCAGCCTTCTCCAGAGGTCTGTCTTAGTTCAATTCCTATAGCTTAGAGATAGTCCCATGTTGCCTCGAAATTATTATTCTTTTTTTTATCATATTCAAGGTGTAATTTTGAGTTCCAATAGTTTTGGCATGCCCGGTGGGACATTTGAAGTCAATTTTTATATGGTCTTTAGCTTCATTATTTCTAAGTCTTGGTGTGTGACTTAGTGATTTCTAGCCTTTGGAGGCTTGTTCTACACATCTGGTAACTCCATATTTCAAATCAACTGGTTTCAGCAGAGCAAGTGCCCAAGTTCAAGAGAATAATCTAGAAAAGATCCAGAACAGTAGAGGAGGGAACTTTTGAGTACCTACAATTATCACCTGGAAGGGGAAGAAGAGGAAGAGTAGTTCCAAGGTCACCTTCACCACCAAACAGGACCCTTTCCACTCCACCTCCTAGTAGGTATTTCTTACAGTCCACTAGAGTTCTCAAACCTATCAGAATGGCAACACAACATAGTTTGGGTTTTTTTAATTTTACTGGTAGTAGTCCTCTTTCCCTTAATGCCAACAATCTCATTCCATAATATGCTCTCAAGAACATCCCTTTCTTCACAGGTGAGAATCAGATTACTCTGGCTAAACACATTCAGGATATTATAAATGTTTGTGTTATACATCAAATTATTGAACAAGATGTGGATATCAGGTTGTTATCTTCTTCATTCAAAGGGAGATCTTTGCAATGGTTTAGGAGCCTTACAACAGGGTCAATTACTAATTGGATTCAACTCGGGATAGCTCTTTGTAATCAATTTGGAGAGGAGGTAGAAAATATTTCCTTATTTTTGCAACTAACAACTATAAAGAGGGATCTTGATGAGCTCATGGAAGATTTCAATTTTAGATTTCAAAAGACCTGGGATAGAATTCTAGTTCTTGTTAGGCGTATAGCTGAAGGTGCATTTATTTACTTTTTGAAAAGCTCTTAATTTTGATATTGTTGTCATGATTCAGTCTATGAGGGGTAAAACATTTCTTGGTGTATATGCTATAGCCATCAGGGCTGAAAATTATTTGATTCAATCTGGAAAATTAGCTTCTAGGCCACCTATGCCCCTATACCCTAAATTACCCCAAGATGCTCAGCCCTTTATTTCTCTTATTCATGAGAAACCCTCCCAACCCACGATTTTCACATCTTACTCCCCTAAATAGAAAAAGGAGGACGAAGAAATGAAGGCCTTAATTATAATTCTTTCTAATAAGGTGATATCTTTGGAGAAACAACAAGCCCAATCTTATAGGAATTATTCAAATCAGGAGTAATCTTCCAACTAGGGTTCTAATCAAGGTTATCATCCTTACAAAAATCAGCAAAATCAAAGGTATAGAAATAATTAGAAAAATAATAGGTGGCGGGCCCAAAATTCCTCTCTTCCACTTGTGCCAGTTTCCCCTTCTCAGCCACCTCATACTATTAGCTCTAGTCAAGCACTTGTTCCAATACAAAATAATGTGATTCAGGAAACAAAGAGGTGTTTCCCTTTCAATTTTCCACACAATAAGATAATTTGTGAAATGGCATTACATGTTTCAGCTTTTATGGTTCAAAATATTCCAATCAACAAGAGCCATTGATGGAGGCACCCAATTCTAATGAAGGATCTCAATAGGCCAATCAAGATGCAAATCTTATGTTCTTTGGAGCAGATGATTTTTGTGCATTAAATCAAGTAGTTGCTGATAACACAAGGTCAAAGAAAAGGATTTTGGAATCTCAATTTACATCCTCTTCTAGTCAGAACAACACTACCAACAAAATGAAGGAGGCTACCATGGATCAAGGTAGAATTCCTCAAAATCCTACTAAGGAGGTAGTTTCCCAACCAAAGGGGCCTATCCTAGCATTGTAACATCAAAGAAAGGATAATCATATACCACTATTACAGAAATATATGGGTCTCCCCTTTAATATTGTGTAACAAATGAAGAAGAAAAATGTCAATGTGACAATGTGGGATGTTTTGGCTATCCCATCACAAAGGGACCTTTTGTGTGAAGCTCTTAAGTAGCTTCCCCTAGTTGATCCAGTGATTTAAAGGACCCCTACTAATGTTAATGTTTTCCATGAAAAGGAGGAGAAAGTAAGTAAAGTTGTCAAAACCCCACATTTTTATATGTCATTTATTGTGGGAAAAAAATTGGTTCATAATTACATGATAGATTCAGGTACTAGTAACTCAGTTATGCCAAAGAAAATTGTTGATGTTCTAGGACTAGAGTATTGCCCTATTGAAAAATGTTTCTTGCAACTTGATGGCTCAACAGTTAGTGTCTTGGGAATCATAAAAAATCTGAAATTAACCCTTCATGCCTGCCCAAATCTAACCCTAACCCATGATATATCATTCATTGACTTGCCTCCTATGTTTTCCATTTTTTTATCGAGGGTTTTTACTGCCAAAGTAGGTGGTTATTTGTCTACAAATTAGACTCGTATGCTTCTGAGAACTAGGTATGGTACTAGATTTACCATACAGGCTGAGTCTATATTTTCCTATCATATCGAGCCATATGACCCCACCCCTATCCAAACAAATTTCCTAATCCAAGAAAATCAAGAACAATATTCAGTTTCTGATGAGAATCGTATCCCTCCTCCTATGCCTAATTTATTGTTGGATGAGTGGGCTACGAGAGATAATAGATTTGATACCTATGTTGAAGAACTTAGATCCTTCAAGATTGGTTTTGGTACTTACTTTGTTCTTGAAGAAGAATCTATACTTCCCAACATTCTTAAATAGAGAGAAGAAGATGCTTCGAGATTATGGAAAATGTTTTTTGATGGTTCCAGGAGCAGGAATGAAGCTAGAGAAGGTGTTGTGCTGATTTCTCCTAAGGATGAATTTTTTTTCTTTTCCCACAGGCTACAGTTTGCATGTTCCAATAATATGATAGAGTGCGAAGAAAATGAGCTCCCTGCTTATTTTGGCTAATTTACCTTCATTTTTCCTTTACTGTCACTTAAATGATTTTTTGACATGCTTTAGGGACTCAAAAATTTCTAGAAATGGCTCCATTAGATAGATAATTTTCTCACCTTTCCGGAAAGGTAAAATTTTCCTCCTAACTCCAAGTATTTCTCAAGTTATGGCTCAACGGAGTTTTTGGGGGAAATTTTCCCTGAGACTGGCCCGTGGCCAATAAGAATGCGCCACATGGTAGAAGGGATTGGGATGGTGGAGTGAAGTTGAGAAAATTTCCAAGGATTTGGTGGAAAGTGCAAAGGGAAAAAATTTTCCCGTAGGCCCGCGGATGAAGGAGGAGCCAACATGTGTCTAGTCAACGGCGGAAGTCGGAGAGGTAGGGAAGTTTTTGGTTTTTCGCCAAAATTTGTAAAAGGCGTAAGGGGGAGATATTGAAGCTCGTGTCTATGTCTAATGAGGAAGCAAAATGTGGTAGTGGTGGAGCAGGGCACGGGGGTGTTTGGGGATTTTTTCCCAAAGTGAAATAGAAGGGAAAAAGGTAGGTTTAGCCAGCGATCCCATCAATTAATGGGAAGGTGACACGTGGCCACATCAGCAGCGGAGGTCGGGTCCACGGAGGTAAATTTGGAAATTTTCCCAATGAAAATTTAAAGGGTGCAAAGGGAAAAAAATATAAGTGTGCCCCCACCAAGTAACCAGAAGGTGCCATGTGGCAGCGGAGCGGCGGGGCGCGGGGAAAATTTGGGAAATTTTCCCAATGAAAATTTTAAAGGAAAAGGTGTAGTTTGGGCCCACATTTCCATTAGGGAATGGGAAAGCACCATGTGGAAGTAGAGTTGTGGGGCATGGGGAATTTTTGGGAATTTTTCCCAAATTCGAAAAATGGGAAAATTTTAAAGTTTCGGCCCACCGACCTAATTTGTACCCTAGTTTTGCCCTAAATCTTCAGAGGGCCATATCTTTTGATCCAGAGCTCAGTTTTTCATGTTCTTTATATCAATGGAAATCTGTTGAAATTATCTACATGATGGAGGGTTAAATTTTGGATTTTAGTGAATATTTATTAGATAAAAATGGAAAAACGTCTCTAGCATGTAAAAACATAGAAAACAACTCCAACCACCAAAATTAATGAAGTATGGGCCTCTGTTTTTCTCTGTAAAGCAATGTACTTCGAAGTATGGGCTTGTTTATGGAAAACCATCATTTTTCAGGACCATTAGATGAATTTTGTTAGTGGTTGAAGTCCCAAATCAATTTGCCCGCATTTTTTTCTTTCCCTTCATTCTGCTTTGCCATTAAAAGCCAAATTTGGCTCATTTGTAAAAGGTTGGATGTTCTTGCTTCTGCAAGCTCTTCTTTTCCCCTTAGCAGGTGGATTTGAAGGATTTTTAGACCTCCCATGGAGATTGTAACATGTTTTTTGCCTCTTTGCTATTGCAATGTACTGTATCAAATCTGGGCATGATAATGTATGTTTTGTGATAATTTTCAATCCTCTCATGCAGTTATTATTGTCTTATGATTCTTCATTGCATTCTGGTAATTTGTGCATGTTTTCTTGCTACAATCTTCATGATTTGTGTCTATTTTTGAAAAGCAAGGAGTTCAGTACTCCTTTGGTGTATCACCTCTCTGTTTTTGCTTAGTTTTGTTTCCATTTCCATGTTTCTCTCAAGCTTGTCTCCTTGGTAGTTTTAGAGTAGGAATTTTGAACCATAACCTCTGTAAAATTGCACGCATACACCTAAATAGAGGAGTAAGAACCAGATTCTATCTGGAGATCTTTCCCCATTTGCAAAGGTCCCACACTTTGGGAAAGCTCAATGTTGTACATTCACACCAAATGACATTGCCTTAGAAAAGCATATCTATAACTCATTTGGGGGTGCTGTGAATTTGCACTAACAGGTCCATGGCCTGTTGATTATTGAAAAGAAGAAGATTAAAATGTTGTAGATTTTTGGAGATACATAACTGGTAATTCATCAGGTCACAGGAAAGTGTGCTGTAAAAAATAAGCTATTAAAATATTATAAGCATAGAGTTCTAGATTTTTTAGAGATATTTGATTCTCTTAATTTGTAGGTGATACCAAGAAAGTTAAACAAAGAAGTAGATCAGATGGCAACACATGAATCACAATTCTCACCTTCCAAGGATTTGATCAAAGGAAATGTATAACAAATTAAAATGGTGGTTAGGCCATCAATTCTAGATAATGAAACCAGATGGAAAGTTTTTGATAGTGATGAAAAAATTGTTTAGTTCATCCAAAAAGAGGCTAAGTTTTCTTCAAATATGCAATTTGATTTGTAGGAAATTTATGGTGACCAGAATATCCAGTTGAAGACAAACGGATTTCCCAAGGGGTTGTTACCTTAGAGAATATTTTTAGCCTAGATGAAGAGTTCAAGGGTGAAGTGAAGAACATAGAATCCAAAAAAAGAATACTGCCAACCAGTTGTTATTGCACAAAGAAAGGATCTTTTATTAGGTAGTTTATGTGATGAAAATGAGAAGCAAGCCTTTGTTTATTTTTGTAAAAGTTTCAGTGATATCTTTTCTTGGGATTACAAATATATAAAAGGGTTTGATCTAAAAATCATGCAATATTCCAGAGATCTACATCCCAACGTCAAAACCGGTTAGGAAAAAATAAAGGGTAGTCAATCCCAAAATAGAGCCCCTCATGAGGAAGGAATTATCTAAGGCTCATTGAGGCCAAAATAATTTTTCCATTTAAGTACTCTACTTGGTTAGACAATTTGGTCCTGGTTAGAAAGAAAAATGAGGGGAAATCAGACTTTGTGTCAATTTCCGTGATTTGAAAAAGGCTTCCCTTAAAGACCCACTACCCTTTACTTTCTATGAAGCATATTTTGTAAACTGTTGCAGGGGATGAAAGGTTTCCCATGCTAGACTGGTATTTAGATTTTAATCAAATTAAGGTTAGGGAATAAGATCAATTTAAAACTACATTTACAACAAAGTGGGGTACATTTTCCTATTAGAATATGACTTTTGGGTTGTCAAATACAACTGTCACTTTTCAAAGAGCAATGGATATTGCTTTCAAATTTTATATCAATGAATTCATCCTTGTATACTTGGATGATATTACTATATTTTCAGAGCAGAGCTATGCAAATACAGGTGTCACATTTCAAAGAGCAATGGATATTGCTTTCAAAGTTTATATCAATGAATTCATCCTTGTGTAGTTGGATGATATTACTATCTTTTCAAAGCAGAGCTAGGATCACATCAGCCATTTGGGGAAGGTTTTTGAGAGATGTAGAGAACTTAGGGTGTCTCTTAACCCAAAAAAGTGTAATTTTGTTGTCCCTAGGGGTAATCTTTTGGGGCACATTATTTCAAAATATGGAATTGCTATTGACTTGGACAGAATTTCATCCATCATCTCTCTCTCCCTGCCTACTCATAAAAAATATTTGCAATCATTTCTTGGCAAGATCAATTTTGTTATGAGATTTATTTCCTAACTTTGTAGGATTGTTCAAACCAATCACTCTCATGTTGAATAAGAATGCAAATTTCAAATGGACAGATGAAGGGAAAGGAAGCTTTGAAAAAATCAAGAAAGAGATTTATTGTGATCCTTGTAGACACTAAAAATTTACACTCTCTCACCATCATTATCTAAACTCATTCTTGATCATTAAATAGTTAAGACACACCAATTACGACACTCCATGACCTAGGTTACCATTCAATTAATCAATTTAATATTTACACGACCACATCTCCATTCATAAACTAATTAATTATATTAAATCAATTATATCCTCACACCTCATCATGTCAAATTACCTAAACTCACTAGTTGTAACTATCTATTTTAACAACCTTCCAAAAATATAGCCTAACCACCTCTAACTTATCCCTATAACTACTTCCCACCCCTAACTAGTTAGAACTAAGTTAAATTAGAAACCTTCTTAAAAATACCTCTACATTTATCCTAACTAACCTAGTCCTAATCTGAGCTCGTCCCTCTTAGTATCACAACATCCTTCAAAATCCCTTCAAATCAAGTTCAAGATGGAAAGAAAATCACTCCTTTTATCCTCTAACTTGAATTAGCCAAAATCGTCAGTGATCTATATAAACAAGTTTCTAAGCCTCTTTGGAGGAGGATTCTTGGATTTTTGTAGGGAAGTTACAACCATCCACAAGAATTTCATAGATCAATCCTTTTCAATAGATGATTACTATTTTTAGGCTGCATCAACACGATCATTGTATCATCCATCATTATTGTCAAGACATCATCAAGCCATCTTCACCTATCTACCATTCAATTTGATCAATCATCCAAGGTGAGCACTTTTTTTCACTTAATTATGTTTCCATTTTTGGGTAACTTTTCTTTTCTATTCATTACTAGTCTCATTTAAGGTTTAAAAATCCTCACAGTAAAAAAATAATCAAGTCATATCATTTATTTTATTAGCCTGTTAGAATTCATAGTAATCATCGTTGATTGCTAGAATCACCTACGATTCCTGCACAATATTTTCCTTTTATAGTTTTGTTCAAATCTTCCTAACAATCTGTATACATTTATGTTTATTGTTAACATGTTGTCAAGTATGGGTTTTGTAGATGTCCATATCAGGTACTAGCCATCCCATTACCAACATTGATCCACTACCAATCGTTTGCCACCCCTTACACTAGGGAGAAGTATGATTTGTTACATGATTTAGAACTGTGTGTTATCCACGTTGTGCCCCTTGATTGTTTGGAAGCAATATTTGCATCAACCCAATGCATTCATGAAGCAACCAAAGAATTTTTAGATACTACGAGGTCTAGAGGATCCGAACTAACCTTGCATCATTTGAGTACAACTATGAAGTAGGCATACACATACCAGAGGACAACCACACCGCATCTGAATCTGACATTGCAAACAACATCAACCTTCCAAAAACTGATTTTGATCTTTCACACCTTTATAATACAAAAGAAAATATCCTTGATTTATTTGTGGAGGACTATATTTCAAAGTCTAATCTTTACTTCACAGAAGATGAGGACTTAACATGTTTTGTTAGGCTCAAACTTTTCATAAAACCTAGATTCTAACGTAGACTCCAACTCCAAATTTTAGGCTTATTTCTTTCATTTCATTACTATCAGCTAATGTATGTAATCACCTAAATAAGTGATAACAGTTAATCACATTTATCATATATCATATTGTAAATTATCATCAATAAAACTTAATTTTCTTAAAGCCAAGTTGATATCCACTTAAGGAAGTCTTTTGTACTTCTGGGACTGCCCTTTTCCAGACAACATGCCCACATTATCTTACTAGCTCTATTTTTTGTAAGTAATTTTTATTTGTAGGTTTACTTACAGGGAAAGGAAGTCTAGAAGATTCTTCACTGAGCACAAAAACATCATACATCTACCACATCTTGTGGGTATCTTAAAAACCAAACCATACTAAGTGATCCAAAAATTAAAAATTCACTTTGAACCGACTTGAAAATTCCATGTGTGCATCTATTTTTCAAAATATGGATTTAATTAAGGCTATTAAAATCCATTAGAAATTTCATTTTAACTGCGGAAAATTGTGAATTTTAAACTTGTAGACTTCGACCATTTGAACTATGAAAAGAGAATGGATAGATTTTTCAAAAATTCAATTTCTTTCAAAGGAAATTGAAATAAATATAATTACTGTGCAAAATTAAATGGATGCAACATAGAAAATATCAGACAACCAAAAAAATAGTGACATTGATATGTTTACGGGGTTCAGAAAACATGGCCTACATCCCCGGGTCATTATATGACTGTTCCATTATAAAAATAGTTGCAATACACGTGATCAAATGTAAAATACAACAATAACGAAACAATATACCTATAAACAATATTTACCTAGTCTTTTTTGGATTTCTCAGACCTCCGTGAGCCTCCAAATGGCTTCCAAATCTTCAAAATAACTCGTCGCCTTTGCACATAATCACAATCAAACTTCTATTTCTTGTACAAATTAAATTGAGCTCCTTTAATATTATTTCAAGCTCCATGGTGTAATGATCAAATGCTTATCTTTTTACCTTAACGGCCAATGTTTGAATCCTTCTCCATTCGCTTCGCATTTTCCTTAGTGAGAGATATCTCACATTTCACGTACAAAAGATAAGAGATTGGTTTAAGTTAGAAGTGTTAGGTGGTTTGTATTGGCTAAAGATCCATTTTTTGGGGTTATGTGGCTAAGCTCAAGCTATGTTTTCTTTTCCCCATGATTTGTGCACATAGTTTGAATGCCCTCGAGCTCCTCTTGGCTTGTCACATTTTGGTCTCCGTTGAAACGCCCATCTCGGGCTAGTTATGTGTCGATGTGGTTTGTTGTGGACTCAATGAATTGGGCATTGTGAATGGTTATACAGTTTTACATTGATTTGTATAGCCACGTGGGTGGAAAATGCATTGATTAAACTGCCCAATTGGGCCAAGTCGATCGATTAGCTCAACATATTTGTATGCAAGAATTAGTTACCTATGCAAGTATAATTGAAACTAACACCTAGTAGCTTCAATACAATGCTAAACTAAACCTATGCATCATCATGTTAAGAGCCTAAGAAAATATAACCTGTCAACATCTCTACATTAGAACATGAAATGAACATTTCAAGATAATATGCTAAAAAATTAACTTTTATCTCTTATTGAATGATAAATGAGATGAGATTGAACCTATCCTGATCTATAGCAATCAAAGAGTTTATTGTATGCTTGAAATCCCAAGGTTTTCAAGAATTGAGTCTTGTCAAATCATGGCTACAAAACCACTTGACATATCTCCATATGACTTAAAAAATTGGGTGGATGAATGCAAGAAATGAAGAAAGCTAGCTCTTCTAATGGAATATTTCTCTAAGACTATAAAAATGGCTATAATATATGCTCTATGCTCACTTAGGTGTAAAGGTGTAAGTAAAAAGGTAGGAGGAGGACTCCTTATATATCCCAATGGATAAAATAATCTCTACATCCCTTTACATGTGGGATAATAGAGAGGTTGGGTTAGTTGTGGATAAGGATGGTTAAAAGGCATTTGAATCAACCTTATGAGAGTTTATTGTATCCTTTAGTGACTCATGGGGATTGAGGGGGTTTATTAATTAACCAAAGTGATTAATTAATAGGTGTGTAAGCTTATAAAATCTTTGTAGAGGAATAGTTAGTATGATTTATGTTATGAGAGGATTTTAATCAAATAAATGACGATTTATTGATTAAATAGAAGAGAGAATTAATTAATTAAGAATAATTAATTAATATAGATATAAAGGTGTCTTAATTAATTAGAAATAATTAATTAATCTAGATAAAAAGGGGAGCTTAATTAATTATAAATAATTAATTAATCCAGATAGAAAGGGGAGTTGATTAATGGAAGGTTGTTAATTGGCGTCATTGTTGGATAGAAGAGTTAATTAACTAACGTAATGTAATTAATTAACGATGATAGCAGAGAAAATGTGTGATATTGACGATATGTTGTCAATTTATGGGAAAGGGTATAATTAGTGAAATTTAAGTATTTAAATTACTCGAGCTAAATTATAGGTGTCTACAATATTCATAGGCATTGGTTCGTTGTGAGGTTGAATCGACCCAATCCAATCAATGGGTTGTGTAGTTTGTTGAGGCTGAGCTCGATATCCATATTGGGAAAATTCAAACTCGTGGTGGAAAGCCATGTGGTGGCTTGAGGACCCATAATGTCGGTGATGATATAATCGTCCTCACAATGGTCGGGCTCCCTTCTGTAACAAAATTTGAGCCTCTTGTTCCCGCGACCAAATTTTATGGGTGTTGAAGACTAGAGGTCATAAACCTAACTCAAACAACATTCTTTTTTTGTCCTCTCACCATTTTCCACTTATTGCAACATGATTGGTTCACTTATAAGACCTTTGACTGGTGTTGACCATCCTGGTTTACCAAAATTTGACTGAACACAACTTAAGCTCAGAGTGTTCATTTTTCACGTTCTTATAGTGATCATAAAGCTCTCTGAAGGCTCTACTATAGTGTCATAATTTGGGGAATTTTAAGGAACATTTGACACTAAAATTGATCCCCTAATCATTGAGGTTAAGAAAATTTTACCCCCTTCGAACAATCAAACCAAACCCCTAAGGTAAATATTTTCCTCAACATCTTGGCACGCTCGGTGGGACACTTATCCCTTATTCTTTTGTTTCACTTTATCAATAAAATATTAATTATTTTCATTGTCTAGTAATCTTTTTTGATAATGCTAATCATCTGAAATTGGCCCAATCGCCACCGATTTGACTTTGTTTTTATTGTTTATCATTGCTTCACAATTTTTTGTTTTCTATTCTCTATTTTCTCTAATCTGGTTGTACGACACTATTGTTGAAAATTCATTTGCTAGATTTTTTGGTTACTCGCTTCAAAAAAATTGCTAAAAATCTAAAAAAAAGGAGCGATCTCATGGTAAGTCCTAAAAAACCTTCCTTTCACTTTCTGTTTTGCATTTTTTTCTATTTGCTCTCATCAAAACTCAACAATTCATTTTGGGTCTTAAAACAAACCATTTCATATTTCTTGATCATCTAGATTTAAATAGGGAAATTAACTAGTTGTATTCACTTATCTTTCACTCACACACAACCAAATTACTTCAAAATCAAAATTTCATTTAAGCAATCCCCCACCTAGGTAAAACTGATTGGGATTTCACCACCCAACAAGGAAGACAACTTAGTGTTCTAGCCAAGTATAATCCCCTGTCTGTCTGTATATTTTGGCTTAGGACCTGACTCCCTTTATTGTAGCAAGACCGTGAAGTGAGCGGGTAGGCCCCAATATACACACCCGTACTGGTAGAAGTATAAATTTGGGCCTCATGTACCTTCAAATATATCGAGGACTCCATCCTTAAACATACCTACAACCATCCATAGCTTACCACTTCTTAGGACCCCAATTAACCATCTTACACATTTCACTTTTTTTTTTATTATTGGCAAATAGTTTTTTGAAAGGGACTATACCCTTGAGAACAAAAGAGGGCCTAGAAGCCAGAATAGGAAAGAGCACCAGAACAATAAGGATCAAAATCCAGATGGGACAAAGAAGCCCAAAGTAGCCAAAGAGCAACTACCACTACAAAATCAAAACAGAACGAAAACTGCAGGAAAGTAGCAAAACGACAGCAAAAAACAACAATAATTACACATAAGTGCAGCAAGAGCACCCCCAATTACTTCTTAGTGGCTTTTTCGATGCTAGATTTGATAGTCTGCCAAGATTTGAACATCCCCAAGGTCATCATGTGGGAGGAGTCAGTAACATCCAGCTGAGCAATGGTCTTTTTGCTTTCCTTATCAGTGCCCCAAAGGGTATCCAGAACCCCGCTGAGATTGGAGACACTTCAGACATGCTGTCCAATGAACTCCTCAATAGCCGTAAAAATGGCCATGATATAATCATGGCGAGTCTTGGCCTTCCCTAAACGGGAGTCTAAGGAGTGCAGCTTCTTGTAAATATCATCAAGCTGGCTATTATCCATAGCCACCTCCTCCTCCTTCTTCCTCTTACCTTTTTGTTTTTCCATGTTATTAACCTCTTCCCTCAATAGCTTCAAATCATCTTCTAATCAGTCAAGAAAAATACAAAACAACATTTTTCTTGTTATCTGTAAATTAACCCATTTATTTATTTATTTTAACTTTCTAGGTGCTTGTGTGTTTTTTATCATGGTGCTTACTAGACAACAAGCTCGTAACCAAATTCTTGAAAACATGTCTACTCCACCCCCTACATTTCCACAAAATGTCCCATTTTACACTACAACACTTTTGACACAAACACAACAACAAATATCATATTATCAAGTAATTTCATCAAATCCCTTTTCTTACACCCAACAGATTTGGGGTGAATCAGGGGTCAACTATAACAAAAAAATAGAAAAAAAAACTTTCATTCCCCATATCGATGTCATAGTCAAATCCTTCATACACCAGAATCAGAACATCCCTTCTCTCCTAAAGCATCTGAACCTCCTTTCTACAATAGGGGAGACCCTGTTTTTGAATAAATTATAGTCTTAAACCCTATTTTCCTCATTGCTTACCTAGTAGCCAGAAATGTTCAAATATAACCATGTATACCCCAACATGCTTACAATCCTTCACCCATCATTACACATCTCATCAATCAAAATTAAGACCTTTTTGTCTAGCAATTTTACATGTACACTTCAAATTAACCTGAAACACCAAACAATAGTCAACCCCAAATATCTGTCAGCCCTACTAACCCTTTTGAAACATCGAATGAAAAATATTGTACCACTCAACTCAAAGCATCCAAGGTCTCTAATGTGGTGTGCTATTATCATCTGAGATCATGACTTGGAACAGTCTTCTTATCCTTCTTTTCATGGTATTAGAGCTATAGATGATGTAGAAATCCATCTGTAAGTTTTTCTTTGCAAGTAAGGGTTTATTATTTTCATATATTTGGAATTTGTTATCACTTTTTTGCAGCATGCATTTTTATACAAAATGGAGTGCACCATTGGATTTGGAAGGTTCCAAAACCCTAGAATCGACTATAAACTCAGCCATGTTTTGAGATAATCAAATCTAGACATTTTTAAGGGTTTTTGGCACATTTCTCAAAAATCTGTACAATTATGTCTAGACATATTTTTTTACTCAAAAATTATATCAGCTTTATAGATTTTTCAAGAAAATTTATGGGTTTCTCTCTATTTTTTGATATAGGTGCCAATAAAAGAGATATTTGTAGTCAAATAGTTGTATTAACAATTGTACTTTTTCGGTGCATTCTTTTATCCATTGGATATAAGTGTGTACCTTCCAGATGCATTCTTTTACCCTCTAGATGTTTCTGTTTTGGATGCAGTCTTTTATCCACTAGATGCAGATTTGTACCCTCTTGGTGCATTGTTTTATCCATTGGATATAAGTGTGTACGTTCTAGATGCATTATTTTATCCACTAGATGTAGATATGTACCCTTTGGGTGCATTCTTTTATCCATTGGATATAAGTGTGTGCCTTCCAGATGCATTCTTTTTCCCTATGGATATTTCTTTTTTGGATGCAGTCTTTTATCCACTAGACGCAAATTTGTACCCTCTAGGTGCATTATTTTATCCATTGGATATAAGTGTGTACATTCTAGATGCATCCTGTTACCCTCTAGATATTTCTATTTTGGATGCAGTATTTTATCCACTGGATGCAAATCAATACCCTCTGGGTGCATTCTTTTATCCATTGGATATTGACGTGTACCATTTGAATGTAGTGATTTACCCTCTGGACATTTAGGTTTTGTGGGCAAGATTTTATCTTTTGGTCGTAAGCCTATATCGTGTGGATGCACTCTTTTACCCTTTGAACATTTGGGTGTCATGTGAACCTTTAACAAAAAGCAAACATCAGCATTAAAATATTATTTTAATAATAACACCTTCTAGAGCTCATATCTTTTGATCCGTAGCTCGGATTAAGGTGATTGTTTTTTTGAAATTGTGTATCTTTTCGAGATCTATGCATTTGTGACATTTTCATATACATATTTCAAATGTAAAAGGTATTATTACTCATTGTAATATTTACATGCACTCAATTATAAAGTGTCAAATTTGGGAGGGTGTTGTAATCACTTGTGGACGCAATTTTGGTTGAGCCCGACGTCCTAAAATTTTGGGTGTTGCATTCTTGTATCTATGGGTGTATACTTTTATATCTCTATTATTTTTTGAGATATTTTAGATCTATATTTTTGACACTTTTTTTGGCATGTTGACAGTCTCTCTTGTGGGGGATCTATTCTGGTGAAGCCCAGTGTTAGTTTGTCATTGTTCGAGTACTTGATTTTGGCAACTCATACAGATTTTTGGTATCACTCTACTCATTCAACAGTATGGGGCAGTGTGGTGTTGATACTGCTTCTTTGGGTTTCGCGTCCTTTCCTTGTTACCTTAGCTTTTCTTGGATCGTGGCACTCATATTTATTTGTATATCATGTCCTTACCTTGTTGTCTTGGTTATTGTTCTTAGATCGTGACACACCTGTTTGTAGCAATTGATCTTGCTTCTTCATATTTTGTGTCCTTGCCTTGTTACCTTGGCTTTTCTTGGATGGTGGCACTCCTATTTATTTGGATATTGTGTCATTTCCTTATTTCCTTGGTTGTTCTTGGATCGTGGCACACCTATTTGTAGCAATTGATCAAATTATGTTTGGTGTTTTTTTTTACATTTTTGACATCACTCCATTGACAATCTCCTTGCATGGAGCTATTTTGGTGAATCTGAGTGTCAATTTTTTTAATTCTATGATCGAGCAGTGGATTCAGACCACAGTGCACACCATAGTTCTTTAGAATTGTATGATTTTTTAGAGCCAAGCTTCCGAGGATATCTTGTAGCAGGATTTTTCTCTCTCTACTTTGTTATTACTGGTTTTGGGTACCTTGTGGTGTCCAATTTTCCTAGTTATTGTATGTGGGTACCTCATCAGGCCTTGTTGTCAGGACCCACCTTATTTTTTACCCACCTAAGCTATGCTTTTGGGAGGTGCAGGTTATTATTTATCCTTTCATTTATTTATTAGGATAATTCTTACACTTGTGTTATCCCTATATTTGTTGGGTTAGCTTGCATAGGTGTACTAGTTGTGTGGAGTTAGCTTACTAGTCTTTTGGAGTTAACTTAACTACCAGTATCAGTTAGTGGGAGTTCTTCACCACTAATTTAGGTAGTAGTTACACTCCCCTCCTCCTATATGTACATATTTCTTATTGAGTAATTCAATTCATTGTATTGTAATGTATTGAGCATTATGGATTATAATGGATTTCCATATATGGTATTTTAGGTCTTCTATTTTGTAAATCTAATGTGGTGTGTTATTATCATCTGAGATCATGGCTTGGAACATTCTTCTTATCGTTCCTTTCATTTTTCATCCCTACTAACCCTTTTGAAACATTGAATGAAAAATATTTCACCTCTCAACCTGAAGAATCCAAGGTCTCTTCAGTCCCTTTTTATGGCCTCCACATTATTTCGTCAAAAAATACATATGCCTAATAATCCACATCTTCACCAATTCCTTCTATAGGTTCCACACCTCCTCTAAGTAGTACCACTACTTCCTCGTCCACCCCTCTAGCTTCCTCATAGGTACAAACATATCCATTTGGTTTTTTGGCCTTTTCTACTGTTGTATCCTCCCAACAAGTTACTAGTCCCATTCAAAACATCACCATGTCCATTCTTACAACTACACCATTGGTTAATACCAGTGTCATTGCTAGCACACATCTTGTTTCACAATGTATACCACAACCATTGATCTTCATGCCACAATCCACACCCCTACAAAACATCCCACAATACAGTATCCCACCAAAAAGTGTTCCACAACATGCACCATCCTCTACCGCCTCTGCTTCTTCTTTCCAGTAGTCACCCACATATTCAAAACAACTCACCCATATATCAATGTCATTACAATATCAATACATACAACCCTCACATCATATAGCTTTACAACAAGGTTTAACATCTCATCAAAACATCCCACAACAAGACATCCCTTATCATAAAATTATCCCTCAACAAAATACTCCTTATCAACAACATGTACCTCAGTAAAACACACCTTAATACAACATACCTCAGAAATATGCACCTCAACAAAATATTCCACAATACCATATCCCTCAGTAGAATAACTCTTACCAGCACAATGCCTTATATCAATAGAACATCCCCCAACAAAACATTCCCTACCAAGGCATTCCTTAGTAGTATCAGACATAATCACAACCTAGCTAGTCATTATTTCAACCTGGCTCATCCTCACAGCCAGAAACACAAACTAATCCCCTCCAAGCCCTTTTAAGCCACATATCTAGTATCAAATTTGCTTCATCCTCATCTAAGAATGTGATCTCTTATGATCAAATTTACAATAAGCCCATTCATCCTTCAGTGTCATATAAACCCTATCCTCTCCACTAGGAACTTCCTAAGTTTATCAAGTTTTACAGTAAGGAAGATCCCCAACAACATATCCATGCCTTCCATCAAGCATGTTATCTCATAGCTCATGATCAATATCTAATGTTGAGGACATTTCCCATGTCCCTTTCCGGTACTGCCTTAGATTGGTACAACAACATTCCACAACATTCCATATTCTCCTTTGCACATCTTTCCAAACTTTTCTTAGACCATTTTTCCATAAAAAAATCCCGTAAAATCACTATCAATGACCTATATGCCATCAGAAAATTCAAAGACGAATACATCACAAACTTTGTTACCCATTGGAGGGGTATGACTAATCAAATATCCTTTACGTTACCACAAACATAATTAATCAAAGTCTTTTGTCGTGCATGTGCCAAAAACATCTCATCCACCTTCCAAATTTAATCATTTCAAACTTTTGAGGAGGATTTTACAATGGCCCGTAAACTAGAACTATGAGCTCTAGAATATGGGTGAGTAAAGCTTCATCCTAATAAACCAAAATTTGATTTCCCATCCATGTCAACATCCAATATTGATCAGTTAAAAAATAGCTGCCAACATCGTCATAGTCAAATCCACACCCAAGGAAAAACTTTTTGTTGATCGTTCCCATCAACAACGTAACTACACACCCATAGGAAAGAGTTTAGCGTAGTTTTTTACAAACTGTTTTCCTCCAACATGATATCTCTCCCTCCCATCTGACCCATTGACATATCAGTATCTAAACCCATTCGGTACTGAGATAATGACTATTGTAAATACCATAGCGTCAATGGACATGACATTGAAAGGTATCGTACATTCCGTAATGTACTTCAAGATTTGATCAACAAGGGTGATTTCCACTTAGATAATCCAAATGCACCCCCAAATCAAAATATTGACATATCTAAATAGCCTTTTCCTAATCACCCTTCATCCTCTGATCAACCAAAAACAAATTTTGTCCACACCATCAATACAATAACAAAAATTGAACCTATTCCTCAACCCACATTGTCACTTATCGAAACAAAATCCATAGAATCAACACTAATAGCTAATGAGCCTAAAATTACAACTATAGAGCCTCCATCTATTGAGAGCATCACTAAAACCCTTCATGCATCCTTGTCACTTACCAAATCAAAACCTACAGAATCAACACCAGAATCCAACAATCCCAAAGTTGCTAAGCCTTAGCCTGTTAGAAATGTTACTAAAACTATTCCTACACCCTCGTCACATGCCACTACCAAATCCATACCCACATCCTCTACTACACCCAAAACCATATCTGAAAAAAGAAACCCAAAATACCCACCACTTTAGAGAAATTGGACCCTTTTGTGGCATCCTCATCAACCACACCTAGTTCATCCAAAGCTGCCAAAACACCTCATAAACAGGGCGTTGTTCAAGTTTTTAAAAGTCCTCAATATGTTTTTCTGGATCAAATACCTTTGTGTGGACTTCACTCCCTTATACCTGTTAATCACCCCATTATTATAGGATCAAACCTTCCCAATAAAACCTCTACATTAATTTCATATCCTACACTTTTTACACAACCCAGCTATACACACCAACAGTTACCCATACGGGGTCCTTCACCCTCACATGTTTCATAGCCCAACTATCCTCACCAGCAACCACCCATACAGGGTCCTTTGCTATCACATGTCACATAATCTAACTATTTTTACCAACGACCGCCTATGCAGGATCCTCATCCACCATTTTGCATGACGTATAGAAATCCTTGAGGAACAACAAATAAAAACCCCACTACTAAACATCCCATCTTATTTCCTCCTGATAGGAATATAGATGCAACCTTGTCTCCATCCACATCCATGCCAAAATTTTGTTACGCCACTATCCTAGAAGACCTCCTTCACCGATCACTTATTATGTTACCACCTTCTAAACCATCAGATCATCAGGTATGGAAGCCTTCCTGGTATAATTCAATTTTTTCTACAATTATCATAGGATATGAGGCCATTCCATAGAGAATTATATAGCCTTTCATTTGAAAGTACAGGAACTTGGTATTTTTCTCTTTCTTCCTTATCAATCAAACACAACACCAACATCAACATCATCATCATGAAAACATAAAAAATATATCCTTAAAGCATCTGATCATTGATTCAGTGTTGTACACATCACCACCTATTCAAAAAATTACAACAAAGAAACATCGGATCCTAAAAAAGGTAAAACCTCCATTGTTATACCTCCACCTCCTGAATTGTCTACCTTGTCTGATAAGCCTAAGGTGTCCATTTCCTTGGCTCTTGAAGAGTCTAATCAAACACCGCCATTAAAATTCAAAGTTTCCATACAAGCAGCAATGCCTCCTTTCACCGCAATACAAAAGGTTGTTATCAAACATTTACACCAATCTCCTATCCGGATGTCACTTTATGAACTAGTCCAAAAATCACCTTTTCACAAATAGGCATGATAAAATCCCTTCAATCCATCACCGTGCCCACCAATGACCCAATCCCATTCACAAAATTTGTGGGTTCTCTCAAAGCATCCACCTCTATATCTTTCAAACCATTTGAAATTCCCTCTCTCAGACCAAAAGACCATGACCTATCACTATTCATCACCACTCAAACTAATGACATCTCCATCAAGAGGGTCATGATTAATAGTGGTTCTGCCATAAATATCATATCATCCCTCACTTTCAACCAACTCAAGTTACCCAATATTGTTATCACTCAAACTCAGGTTCTATTATGATCCTTCAACAACACAATCGCACCCACATTAGGCACTGTCATACTTCCACTTAAATTTGGCATCAAAACCCTACCCAAACTCTTCTACATTATAGAAGGATATTTCTAATACAGTATGTTATTAGGATTCCCTTGGATACATACCATGCATTACATTCCTTCCACCCTGCATCGCTATCTCAAATACTAACATGAAGGATGGACTTTCATTGTTCCTACTGATCCAAATCTGTTTGCTGACTGCTACATAATGTACCACCTAAACAATGTCCTTATACCTAAATCCACACCTAATCCATATGATTAATCATCCACTATCACATTCATTCCTTCTTCTAAGTTACCATATGATTCCTCTCTTGATGATGTGATAAAATTGCTTACGCTCGGTAAATATCGTCTTCTCATGCTTAACTCCATCCCTTCATATAAAACATTTGGCTACCCTGACAAGCTACCCATGTATGACCCAAACTTAGGAAATGTTATTTCCTATGGTCCTGCATATATCAAAACAAACCTTATTTATGGAGGACTCGATAACCCTCCACCTCAAGCCATCAATCCACACCACATCATGCCATTCACACTAAACTTTAAATCCCTTGACAATCCCAAATTTTCCCGCATGTATCTCTGTTGTTGCGCATATAGAGGTTTTGGCCTCAGACACTATGAATAAGGAACCCATGATCAACCTATCATGAATTCCCTTAAATCTCATGAGAAAAGTGGTTTATGGTATAAAATATTCACCTTCAAGATGTACAAAACCACTACCTTTAAACTTGCTACATCCCTAACTATTTCCGAACAAGAACCATCATTGTCAACAAACCCTAATGAGTGCATGGACACAGACGACACTTTACCCATCCCACCTAACTTTTTTTAATAAATACTATATATTTAGGGCCTCTTAATTATCAATCTAGAAACTCCACTAAATCATTACCCCTTGTTTGGCCAGAAATGGTTGAGGAACATTCACCTACCGTGGATATCCTCCAGTGTCAAGATGACTGGGATATCCTTTCCCATATGGGAGATGAAGATTGTTTCCTTCAAAAATCCCTACCATCTGACACACCAATGCTCCTTAATGAATCCACCCTTGAAATTAACTTAGTTACCCCACAATATCCTCGTATACTTAAGGTTGGTCAATCCTTAAGTCCACAAGAGCTTAATGATTTCACTACGTTCCTAACACAATATCACCAAGACTTCACCTGGTCATATAGTGATATGCCTGGAATTGATTCTAACATCATTTTACATAACATATTCATGTATCCCTATGTTAATCTAGTAAAATAGAAACTTCGTAAAATATATCCCCTTATAACTCTCCTTGTTAAGGAAGATTTGTAATGCCTCTTATCCACTAACTTCATCATACCCGTAGACTATCCACAATGGGTTTCCAACATTTTCCCTGTATTCAAGGCTTTAGGTAAAATACACATCTTCATAGACTTCAGGGATCTTGATCTCACCTTTCCAAAAGATGATTTCTCGCTCCCAAACATAGATCAGCTCATCGACCTAACAGTTGGCCAAGAAATGCTTTCCCTCATGGATGGCTTCTCTAGTTATAACCAAATCCTCATCACACCTGACGATCAACACAAAATTTATTTTATTACCCCTTAGGGAACCTTCAGCTATCACATTATGCCCTTTGGTCTTAAAAATGCAAGGGCTATGTATCAACACACCATGACATATATTTTCCATGATCTCATCCACAAAATTGTCAAAGAACATGTTGATGATATCCTTGGAAAATATAAATTAGGAAAAAATCATCTTGACATCCTTGAATCAATCTTCACTCATCTCATCCAATTATATCTTTGTTTTAATCCCGCAAAGTGTGTTTTTATGTCCACACCAGAAAACTTTTAGGATTCATCATATCCATTTGAGGCATTCAAGTTGACCTTTCCAAGTTTAGAACAATCATTGAAATGCCTTCACCATAAAATATTAAACAACTGTGTAGCCTTTAGAGTAAATTATAGTCCATTCGATGTTTCATATCACAAATTTCTGACCGATGTCAACTATTTCACCATATCCTTCGCAAGGACATAGAATTTCATTGGGATTCTGATTTATAGAAATCCTTTGACGAAATCAAATAGTACCCATTATCACCACCCATTCTTACTCCACCTCGTGAAGGGGATCCACTCTATCTATACATATCAACTTTAGAACATGCTCTATGAGCTATGTTTTCCCACTATGATAATCAAGGTCGTGAATAGGTTGTGTACCATATTAGTCACATGCTCCATGAATATGAAACAAGCTACACCAAAGCTGAAGAATTATGTTATATGTTGTATTTTTCCACCTCCAAACTTTGAAATTATCTCCTCAATCACAAGACATATGTCGTCACTAGTTTTAATCTGCTTAAGGCCATACACTCTAAACCCTATCATAATGATTTCATAATTTGATGGCTTATGCTTATGATGGAATTTGACCTTGAAATCATATCTCAGAAATCTATCAAGGGTCAAGCCATTATAGATCAGCTCATTGAAGCACCCCTTCTAGATAATCAAACACCCCATGAATAATTTCCTCACGAATCCATTAACAACATCAATGAATGTGATATCGATGAATCTAATTTCATCCCCATCAAAATGACCCTCTTCTTTGACGGTGTTAAATGCCAAGAAGGGGGAAGAGCATGAGTCATTATCATATCACCCCCGGAATATTCCACTTCCATCATCATTTAAACTTAAATTTGAATTTAATAATAACATGGTAGAATACAAAGCCTTAATCATGGGTCTAAACACTGTTATTCTCGTAGGTGCCTGTTATCACCAAATCACTACACCCTCCGAATGGCCAAAATGTGAACAGGATGTTTGGTGTGATTGGGACACATGGGATCACCTCTCAAGCTGTGGGACTTGGCTCAGGGTGAACCTCCAGAGAAGGCCAGATTCCTCTTCCTAAACTAAACACAACACTACTTCTAATGCAATAAAAATGGCTAACTAGTCCTATTCTACTATTTCATGGGATTAGGGAAAGATATTTGCAAGGAAATAAAACCTATAATAGAAGTGGTGATGCACCAAATTAAGGGATGTTCAACATCTGGAAGGGTTAATTTGGGATAAATTCTTGCATCATTGACCACCTTCACCTATCGCAACTAGAAAGGGTACAAAATACCACAAACTAGGGGTGGATGTTCCTTTGTTAAACTCGAGTGTACATAAGGGTAGATCAAATCAGATTCAACACACAACTAATTTATCATGAGGAAACCACACGTGCATATATCACACATCTATCTCTACAACTAGGGATAATAATGACATAAAATTAATGCATAAGGAAAATAAGGTTTTCACAACTGATATAAAAGATATTAGTATTATTCCTTCACAACATGAAATAGATAACCTGAAATAAAGGTAAGATAATCACTCTCACTAAGGAATTGTAAATTCACAAAGTAAATATTGATTAACCATTCAACACAATAAATCATATCTTCAACAGCAAGGTGTAACTATGAATATAATTAAAAGGTAACTTAGAATCTCTGAAGCACTCTTCCAAGCTTGAAGAGCAACTCCCCTCCAAAATAATATCCCTTTTAACCTGAAGTATTCTACTATTTATAAGTCTTAGGCTAAGCCATTACAGCTAGGCCCTTAACTAACATTTTCTAAAAATAGAAATGTCATTAAATTAAGGGAACATGCTCCCATGAAAATAGATAATTTGTTACAAGGGTTTGACTCAGTCAACCTTATAACTTTGACCAATCCAGAGCTTG
This sequence comes from Taxus chinensis, assembly GCA_019776745.2. Classification (NCBI taxonomy): domain Eukaryota; kingdom Viridiplantae; phylum Streptophyta; class Pinopsida; order Cupressales; family Taxaceae; genus Taxus; species Taxus chinensis. Next base: position 897,116,470 of record CM034146.1, read on the forward strand.
GATTTGTCCTTTCATGGCCGCTCAGCTTTGGCTTGGTTTAGCTACACCTTCTCCACCTACAAGTTTTTGTTATCCCCCCGTCCCACATAGTCATTTGGTGCTTGTACTCAATGAAGTGCTTGATAATCCCTTGAATTTCTTCATCTCCAAGCCCACATGCATAGTGATTCGCTACATCTACTTTCTTGATATCCTCTGTGATCCTGGCTGGAAATATTTGAATTTTATTCGTAACTTTATTTAGTCTCCCTATGAAATTTTGGCACAAGACTAATCAGTCAATGGAGTCACTATTGAAGTTTTTGGTGACCTCATCGTCAGCTTCACCATGTCCTTGAAATTTCCCTTAATCTGATCTTCAAGAAGAGCATCGATATTTTCATTGAATAATTTACAATTGGCAATATCAAACTCCTCTAAGATTTCATTCGGGGCATCGGTGATTTCCACTCATTTCTCCTCCAACTTCTTAATCAAATCCTACAATACTTGACACCCAGAATTCCATGGCCTTTGATATTCAAATAATTTCGAGACATCATCGATCACCTCTTCTTGAAAAATCAAGTCGAGATCCTCTTCTCTGATCTCACTCCATGTTACCAAATTTAAATTTAGATTACTATTATCTTCAGAAAAGGCCTCGTCCATCTTGGAAATGGTGGTTTTTGTAACCTGCAGATCATTATATACTTCAACTACTTCCTTGATTAAAGGATTGGCTTCCTACAAAATTCTCTCCATCCATCCACCCACTGATCTCCCTTTCTGACCTAGCTTTTAGAGCTCATGATAAGAAATATCATCAATTCTAGGTGAAATTTTCATAGCCGTAGTAGTTGAGACTTCAGTAGATGGAGTGGGTTGGGTTACTTTGCATAGCAATGCAATGAGCTGCTCAACCTTGGCTTTGAGCTCATCCTTGGTGGCATTATCTTTTTCATATTTCTCTAAAAGGGCCCCAAGAGTAGTGTGCACATCTTTCTTGGCTCCTTCATGAGTAGCCTTCCCCAATGAGAATTTTGAAATCTTGTAATCCACAACTTTGATTGTTTCTTTATTTTTCCTGTCAATGGGGATGGCAACTTCTATCACCCCTTCTCCAAATGGGTTAACCATCAGACTTGAAATGGTTCTCGGGTCTCTTGGACTATCTCTTGGGCATATGCTCCAATATGCTGAGATCTATAACATATCCTAGGGGAACCTTCTTATTTTACTTGGGAGTTTTCCTAAAAAACCATTCTGGTATGGCTAAAGCTGATGAAGATGGAGTAGCAGATCCAATACTTGAAACATTGGTTAAAGCAAGATCACTAGAAATACTAGCTATTATTTGAGTAGAGGTAGCAATGATGGATGGCGTGGGATGTAGGGATAGCCATAGGAATTGACAGAACGATACTAGGGGTTGTGATTTAAGAAAATGGAAGTGTTAAAGGAAGTGAGGAGGAAAAGGGTGACCCAATATTTTCACCAACTGATAGAACTGAAAGTGATGAGAATACTTGGGCCATAGAAGGGGATGGAAAAGAAGAAATGGTTGTGGAAGTGGCAGGAACTGATGTTGGAAGTGATAATGGAGGAAGAAGATGATGTGATTGATCTTGGAAGATACCAGGAGAGTCACTGACTTGAACTAATTCTGTCACAAGTGCTACAGGAGATGTAACCTTGGGAGTAGGAGCCTTGGAGAGAGATGAGCCACCAATAACAAAATGAAATATTCTTTGGAATTGTAGGATCCTTTTGAGTCGACCTTTTCCCCCTTAGTGGGTGTTGATTGGTTTATTGTTAATGTAGCTCATATATTTGTAGGTTGATTTTCCCCTTTGGGTGAGATTCCTAAGGTGGCCAACCAACTAAAAATTTCTCTTTAAAATGGGTCCCTGCCCTCCTCCTTTGTATTGTTGTATTCTTCCACGTACCAATCAATCCATGGCAGTGGTTGATTGGAAACATTATCATTCTTGTATGAAGAATCCAAAACCTCATCACTATCTTGCATATCCTTTGGCACATTAGCCAAACCAAATTACCAAACCTCATCAAGGGTCAATCTTTCATAATCCCTTTATTGCATGATGTATTCATCCCGACAATGAATCTAGATATCTTCCAATTGGGGCATGTGGGCACTAGACTGACCTGTTTCCCTAAAACTTACCCCAATAATCAAAATTAGTCTGTGAATGAAAGATCCACAGGGTTACCTCATCCATTTCCACATCAAAAAAATTTATCCTTGTGAATATTTGGGAAAGAGTATCCACCAATCGAAACAAGGAAATGCATTCCCGCTTTGTGATGCTTGTTTTGGATTCGGTGATAATCCAATAATTACCAAACCAATTTCAATAGAATCCATTTATTAGTGGGGCACCTTGGCAATTTTCTTGGGGCACCTATGAAACCTAGAATCCTGATATAAGTGAATGTAGGAAACTAAAATTAGATTGCTCCCCCATTCCCACACTTCCCTTGAAATATTCATCAGAAATCCTCCAATTATATAGTTCGTTTTCGAAACGGTAGAGGATGACATCAAAGAAAGCATCGTTGACTCTACAGAAATGCCTACTTCCCTCATCCAGAGTGAGTTGGGCATAAAATTCATATATTTGGGAAGTTTTTGTGAACACCCCCTGGTATTCAAACCAGTAAAATCTCCCCATAGTAGCAACATCATACACCAAGAAGGATGTCATATAGAAAGTCTTTGTGTCTGACACTCTACTCAATTGATCGCAAATGGAGCTACTAATATATGATTTTACTGGTTTGAATACCAAAAAAAGTCTCCAAACAAGTCTCTCAGAAAAAGGAAAAGGACCTTTCCAAATAATATGAACTCCCAAACTCTGAAAAATGAAAATTGAGAAGAAGTATGGGAGACTCTAGAAGGTCCTTCGAACAACTCTAAATACCTGAAGAATACTCAAAATGTGAAACATGGTAAACAAAGGGGTGACATTTCAAAAAATACACAGAGGAAGAACAAAAAGAAAACAAAATGAGAGGGAAAACAAAGAAAAAGACCTTAAACCAAAAAGAAAATAAACTAATTACCATACCTTGAAAAAGACGTCACAAATTACAAGAAATAAAATGTCAAAGAAAATGTGTCAGGTAAAAATGACAAGTAAAAAACTGAGTTTAAATAGAAAACCTGATTATTAATGGTGGAAATCTGATCCGTATAAAGGTAGGTGAAAAAATAATTGCATGGAGGACCTCTGAAAGTCCGAAACTTGAAAGCCCAAAATTCAGAATTTTGGGCTTTCAGACTTCAGAGATTGGGAAACGAAAAAATGAATTGGCAATGGAAAATTCCAAAACCTGAAAACCTGAAAGTCCAAAAATTTGGAATTTCAAACTTTCAGAATTTGGAAGTTTTTAAATTAAAAATGCTAAAAATGACTTGGAGAATGCTGAAACCCAAAAGCCCGAAAGTCTGAAATCCCATACTTTCAGAATTTCAGACTTCGGAAGTCTAAGAGAGATTTAAACAAAATGGGGCCAAAAATTTCTGAAACCTGAAAGCTTGAAAGTTTAAAATTTCAAAATTTCTGGGTTTCAAATTTCAGAGAGTCAAAAAAGTAACCCCAAATATGAGCAATAAAACTCTAAAAGAGAAAAATCTCCAAAGTCCGAAGATTGAAAATTTCAGATTTCGGCCTTGGATAATTTCACTGTACAAGGAATTTTTTAAAAAAATTGTCTAACATATTTCCTTCAAGGTAGGTTAAATGGTTAACAGTGCCCTCATCTTGGAAATATACAAATATTCACAACTCTTCATTAGTCAAGTCAAAGGATAATATCAATGTAAAATTGAAATCCTTAAAAAATATAAAACTGTGGTCAAATTTCTCCTTAGCGCATTCGATCATTACTCCATTCAAGACATTTCGTAATATTCCAATAGGTTTGTAGACACTATGGAATCCCTCGGATCCCTTGTGCCTTTTGAAATAGAAAAATCAAAGGATAAAACCAATATGTATGTGGTTATTCAATGCTTGGATCATCCTTCACATCAAAATGAGCTGCCTCCCATCAATAATATTGATAACAATCCACCCAATCTATGGTACACATAGATATATGACCATCTCACCGAATCTAAACTACCATAAAATTTATCACATAGAGCCAAACGATCCCTTCTGCAATGTGCCACCCACTTCGTCATCATAGGTTGTATCCTTTATAAATGTATCTTTGACAACAATGCCTTAAAAACACATTAATCAATAAGAGAAAATGAAGAATTCCATGATGGCATATGTGGTAGTCACTTCAATGGAAATGCCATAGCTAAATGTGTCATACGGTTGGGGTATTATTAGCCTACCATCGTTAAATACTTTTGTGCATACGTAAAGAAATGTGTCAAATGTTAATTTCATTCAGATATCATTCACGTCCCTAGCCAAGCATTACAACCCGCTCAATACTTATGGCCTTTCTCTCAATGGGGGCTAGACCTCATTGGTGCAATCAATCCAAAATCATCTCAACAACATCATTCTATAATCACAAGAACTGAATACTTCACCAAATGGGTTAAATTTATTTCTTTAACCTCGACAAAATCTAGACCTATCATCAACTTCATATATCATAACATCATATGTCATTTTGGCATCCCTCATAAAATCGTCACGAATAATGGAAAGTTCATTTTAAAAACAAGGAAGTTAAAAATATTTGTGATACATTTAACATCAAACTTAGTTTTTTGTCACCATATTATCCTCAAGCAAATGGACAAGCTAAGGCCTCTAACAAAACACTCAACAAAATCCTTATGAAAATAGTAAACGATGTGGGAAGGAATTGGCATCTTCAAATCCCATTTGTTCTCTAGGCCTATTGAACTAGTATCTACATACCTACAGGTGCTATGCCCTATTCACTTGTCTATGGCTTTGAATCCATTGTACCTCTTGAAATTAAAATTCCATCATTACGTGTATCTCTCAAATATTTCATCCCTAGATGAAGAATATCGCCAGGACCATTTAGCACAACTAGAATTATTAGATGAAAAGTGTCTAGCAACCCTTAAACATCATCAAGTCTATCAACAATGAATTAATAGAGCATACAACAAACATGTCAAAGAGTGTGATTTTAAAATTGGTGATCTTGTACTTAAAGAAAATCAAAATGTCACTACATTAGAATGGAGTAAACATGGAAAGTTTTCCCCTAATTGGATCGGTCCATATGTTATCACTCACAAGTATGGGTCAGTAGTGTATCATCTCACTTCTCTTGATGGGGAAACCAAGAGGGAACCTTTGAATGCTTTGCACTTACGGCCTTTCTACTGTTAAATGATTAATCATCATGACAATAGTTCTAGTCAAATATCGTCACCTTATCATTTCAATAATTCCTTCCTTTGCAAGAACCCCTTGAAATCATCTATCAAAACCATGACATAGGGGTATATACATTTATCCCCTCCTCCAAAATATTTTATTAGGGTTTTGACACTTAGCTCAACAATATACGAAAGACAATCATTTGGATGCTTATTTTGTCAAAATATCACACTATAAATAGACTGGTCCCTCGAAGGACAACTATTCACAAAGTATAAATTGTTATCAAAAATATCAAAAAATAGGTTGTTCCCTCGAAGGACAGCTACCAGTTAAAATCATGGACCATGATCCCTCGAAGGACAACCATCTAGTCAAAAAATCAAAATGTAGACCATACCCTTAAAGGATGGCTACTCATACAAAAGGCTTCCTGTTTTGATCAACCTTCAAAAATGCATATATGAAAATCTTCCTGCATCGATCATACTTTCACATTATTGAAAACTTCCCACATTGATCAATTTGCTTCAAAATAACATGTAAATTTGGGGCATCAATTCCCTATAAATCCGTTTGAAAAGGAGATCCCTTTTTTCACAAGTGGCCTACACACAGAATCCCCTTTTGTCATCCTAAAAAAATACATTTCACTTGAATCCATTGTGATTTTCATAACTATCCATTGATAATCTTATTTAATATCTAAAAGGCCATAAGTACAAAGTAGTTTTTTCGAAACCCCTTACATATACCAAATTCATAGCAAGGAAATCTTTCCATTTTCACTTCATTTTATTTAGTTACATTTTTTATTTAGCCTATTTGTTATATAAAAGTCATTTAAATCAATCAAGCAATAAAACCACATCCAAAACATGGTTAATCAAACAACCTAATATATATCACAATCATTTAAATCCATTTAAAAAATATTGACACATTTCAAATAAAACATACAACATATACAAGTCAAATCCCAAGAATAATTCATAAACCATCATCATCACACACACACACACACACACACACACACACACACACACACACACATACATCAAATGTCTTGGATACATCACAAATGTCTGAATAATCAATGTATCATCATGTAAAAAAATGGGATTCAATGAGCCTATAACATCATATACAATCATGTAGTAAAGTCAACATCTCCTAACATCGTGTTGGGACCACCCTCTCCTCTAGGAGCAGGAGTGCCTCCAGCTACACCTGTATCTCCACCACCTCTATGAGAACTCGTCACATCTACATCTCCTCCAACTCCTCCCTCACCATCACCCCCCCCTCTCCCTAGCTCATTGTGGTGGTTGTCCCACACTCACCATGTTAGCACTAGGCCTCACCTCTGTTGTGGTTACCCCTTGGATAGCTACATGATCAACATATAAGGTGACATCAGGATAGACTCTTATGATCAAATCCACATAGTAGTCTCTCCTCAGCCTCGTAGTGTGCCACTGAAATCATACCAGGAGGATGTGTTGTAGATGCTCCCCTCTGTCTGAAGCCATCACTGAACAAATTTGTGCCAGATATAGAAGGACCTTGTGATCCCCAAGGCCTTCCTCAGTGTATCTCTGTGATCCTTATACTTATCTCTATCAACAGAGACATGTAAAAGTTGCAAAAGAAGGCTATCCTCTCAACAATCAAACCATCCCTCTCTATGATGAGGGTATCCCAAACTCCCATAAGGTCATCGTGCTCTCTACTGAGTGGTATCTCTCTCTCCCTCCACTATGGCCTTCTTGGTTGTCACTACTATAATAGCCACGGATATGGCATCATCACCCTCATCCCTCTCCTCCTCTGGGTGTCTATGCTCCTCCTGCGACCCAAACACGCACTCATCTAACTGTATATGAAACTCTCTCTGTTGCCCTAGTCCAATCAAAATTTCCTCAATGATCAGGCCCACCATGCAATAAATTTTGGAGTCACCCCTGCATCATCAATCGGAACAATCTAACCCTCTTCATCATGACCCATGGCCCCTTGACTACTCATGAATAATTATAGGCCTCACTACAACAACTTGCATAGTCTCAGTATCCCATCCTCTCACCTGTACTACACTAGATCCTTGGGTATACCCTGACATCAGCCCAAACTTCCATCCTAACATGAACTAAAACACATGAGCTCATCCTATCCATCTCTATGACCCTATATCCAAATATCCTGATGTAAACATAGCAAATCCTAAGGAAACTCAGGTGAATCATGGAAATCTAGGTACAACCTCCACACTACATCTCCCACCTGTAGCCCTGATACAAATCTCTGTAATAACTAGGCCCCTTGGCCTTCCTCACTTGACCTAGATTCCAACACCATCTCATGAAACCAGGATATCTAACATCAATGTCACAAGGTAAGCCCAATGGATGAGCAATCACAATGTGCTCGTGTGCCCAACATTATAACAGAAGCCCAACATCAATGAACTATAATGCTTGTGGTCCGTCCAAGCCCACAGCTCCCTGAATTTTTGTTCTAACAAAGTGGGTGCCCACTCAAACATTGTATAGTGTTCAATCATCTCAGCAATAACACTAGTCATCATCCAAGGACAATGACCACCTCCTAAATCTGGCAAAGAAAAAACATGAAATACTTATCATCATCAATGTCATATGTGGACAACCAGACTCTCCCAAGCTCATATAATGCCTTGTAATCAAAGGCCCCTGATGAATACCTCACATCCCAAGCATGCCCTCCATATAACCTCTACATAGTATCTTCTCTCTCATCCTCCGTAATACAATAAATCACTTGTCCATGAATTGGTAATCTTGTAATATGATGAACATCCTCAAGGGTGATGGTCATCTCCCTTGTAGGAAGCTAGAAAGTATTGGTGGAAAGGATTCCACCTCTCTAACAATCAGAAATATCAGACTACGACATCTGTGAACCTGTCTATAAAATCTCATGCCACCAAAACCCATTACCTCAAGATGCTCCCAATCCTCATCTGATAATTCTTCCCTCACCTCATCTAACATCAATGGTATGTAGTCACGGATAGTCAACTGTGCATCCACCTATAAAAAAGCAGGAACACAAGACAAACCTTAATATCACCATATTAATATCACATTAATTCAAGTATTAAAATTTCAACTCTATTATCTAAAATCTCCTTAAGCAAAAATTGACATTATAATATCAACATCAATGATATAGACATTCAAATATACATCTAACATCACAAGCAAACCACAAGCATTCTAAGATTTTTAAAACATTCATAAAAAACTCATACCCTTCTATTCAACATATAAATTGTTTTTTATCACAGGTGAATTGACTGGCGATTCACCTCAATTGCAAGTGATTGGAGGAATCACCAATGATTCTTACGACTCAAAATTAGGGCATCCGTGTGCCCCCAATATGGAAAAAAATACCATGAAATACACAAAAATCCATAAAAATGAAATAACAAATGGATTGGAGCCTACCTCGGCCATCACGAGTTTTCATTTTCTACTTGAGGATGTCATTTTATCAGTATCCCACCCCAAAAAACACATTTTTCATGCCCCACTATTGTCACTGTCAATTTTTTTTACCATGGTTGCAATGTGGTAAAATAACACTACTTTTGGGTTATTTATAGCCCTCCATTTTTACGTGATACAATCACTCGGTGATTGTACTAATCACCATGATGATTTACCCACTTTAGGCATTCATGCCCCTATTTCCCTAAATCATGCCATTTTCACCATTTGCACAAGTGTGTCATGACTTTTCAATAGGCCTTAGCCCTTGAAAATTTTGAAAAAAAAAACATAATCAAGTATTGGGATTTACCATTTATTCTATGGGAGGATGAGCCCTTTGGCCCCCATCACTTGGTTTTCCCATTCATCAATTTTACCCGATAAGGATCATATGTCTATAGGTGTCAAAACCCTTTGGTCACCCTGTCAATTGATTCCGCGAGTAACCTGTTTAATACCCCCATTCGATTGGGGAATACATTTTAAACAAAACACACTAGTGTTCATTGTATTGTGTTGCAGTAGAATCACCCATACAAACAGAACTCTTCTCTGTCATTTTTGTCTAATGATTTTCCAGAAATCGTCTAGACAAAAGGGGGAAAATGTAGACAACAAAGAATTTACACTTTCTCACCATCATTATCTAAACTCATTCTAGATCATTAAATAGTTAAGACACACCACTTATGAACACTCCATGACCTAGGTTACCCTTCAATTAATTAATTTAATATTTATGCCACCACATCTCCATTCATAAAATAATTAATTGAATTAAATCAATTATATCCTCACAACCTCACCCTGCACACCTCATCATGTCAACTTACCTACACTCACTAGTTCTAAATAGTTAGTTTAACAACCTTCCATAAATATATCCTAACCACCTCTAGCTTATCGCTTATAACTACTTCCCACCCCTAACAAGTTAGAACTAAGTTAAATTAGAAACCTTCTAAAAATACCTGCTACATTTATCCTAACTAACCTAGTCCTAATCTGAGCTCATCCCTCTTAGTATCATAATCTCCTTCGAAATATCCCTTCAAATCAAGTTGAAATTGGATGAGAAAATAACTCTTTTTATCCCCTAACTTGAATTAGCTATAAGTTGTTGGGGATTAACCCGGTCACCAATGATTTATATAAACACGTTTCTAAGCCTCTTTGGGGGGAGGATTATTGGATTTTTATAGGGATGTTACGTCCATCCATGCAAGAATTTAAAAGATCAAGGCCTTTTCAACATATCATTACTATGATTATGTTGCATCAACATGATCATTTTATCATCCATCATCATTGTCAAGACATCGTCAAGCCATCTTCACCTATTCTACCATTGAACCTGTTTAATCATCCAAAGTGAGCAATTGTTTTCACTGAACTATGTTTCCATTTTTCAGGCAACTTTTCCCATGTGTTCATTACTAGTCTCATTTAAGGTTTAAAAATCCTAACATAGTACCAGAATAATCAAGTTATATAATCTATTTTTATTAGCCATATTAGAATTCAAAATAATCGTTAGTGGTTGCTAGAATCACCTGTGATTCCTGCACAATATTTTCCTTTTATAGTTTTGTTCAAATTTACCTAATAATCTGTATCCATTTCTAAATTTATTGTTAGCATGTTGTCAAGTATGGGTTTTTTAGATGGCCATATTAGGTACTAGCCATCCCATTACCGACATTGATTCACTACCAATCATTTGTCACCCCTTATAATGGGATTAATATGATATATTACACGATTTAGAACTTTATGCTATCCACATTGCACTCCTTGATTGTTTGGAAGCAATATTCACATAAACCCAATGCAAATTCATGAAGCAACTGAAGAATTTTGGGAGGTGTACTATGAAGTTCTAAAGGATCCAAGCTGACCTGTGCATCATTCGAGTACAACTATGAAGTAGGCCTAGACGTACCAGAGGACAACCGCACAATTCATCTAAATCCAAAATCGAAAGAAACATCAACCATCTGGACATTGATTTTTATCTTTCACGTGTCTATGATACAAAAGAAGAGATCTCTAATTTCTTCATGGAGGACTATATTTTAGAGCCTGATTCTTACCTCATTGAAGATGAGGAATTATCCTGTTTCTGTAGGCTCAAAATTTTCAGAAAACCTAGATTCCAACTTCAAATTCCAGGCTTGTTGCTTTCATTTCATTACTATCATCTAATGTATGTAATCACCTAAATAAGTGATAATTATTTAATCACATGTATCATTTATTATATTGTATTTCAAATTATCATTCAATAAAACTTAATTGTCTTAAAGGCAAGGTTGATATCCACTTAAGGAAGTCTTTTTACTTCTGGGACTAGCCCTTTGGTAGATAACCTACCCATCTTATTTTACTAACTCTATTTTTTGTAAAGTGTTTTTAATTTATAGGTTTACTTGTACGGAAAGGAAGTCTAGTACATTCTTCACGGAGTATAAAAACATCATACATCCACCACATCTCACGGGTATACTAAAAATCCCGTCATACTGAGGTCGAAAATTTTTTATCCCCTTCAAACAATCAAACCAAACCACTTAGGTAAAAACTGTCCTCAACACTCTACACTAATTAATCCTAACTATGGTAAGGATTTTATTTTATATGATTATGGAGCCTATACTAGTATTGTTGTTGTTTGAATGCAACAGAATAATGAAGGAGATGAAAAGCCAATGGCCTTCTTTAGTCAAACACTGAAGGAGTATGAATTGAAATACAGTCACATTGAGAAACATGTATTTGTATATCATGAGAGCTCTCAAGAAATTCAAAAGCATGTTATCCACCAATCATATCAAATTTATTGTCTCACATTCTAGTGTGAGAGACTTTATTATTGGGGTAAATATCAATAAGAAGATAGTTGGATGGGTCACTAAGATTATGGATTTTTATGTGACTATCAAACCCACTAAACTACTAAGAGGGAAGCCACTTTGTTACGAAGCTTGTTGTTGATGCTCAGAGTAACAATCACGACACCTCCTTCATCAATGAAGAATTACCACATGATGCAGCCAATATTAGTAATATGGATGAGTGACATGATTACTTTTTTTATTTTTAGGTGCATAACCTCTTGGTCTCAACAAGGAAAAAAGGATACATTTAAGGTTGCAATCCATTCCTTATCTATTGGTAGATGGCATCTTTGTTTTAAAATAAATATTGATGATGTATTGCTTAGGTGTATTGAGGGAGACCAATACAGAGAAGGTCTTAGCTGAATTTCATGATGGCTTATTTGGTGGTCATTTTTCAGCCAAAGCCATAACCATGAAAATTCTGAAGGCAGGTTTATTTTTTCCCCACATTATTTAATGATTGCTACAAATGGATTAGAAAATGTAAATAATGTGCTTTATTTACTGGCAAGAAAAGGTCGGAAGCTCTTCCAATCCACCCAATCTGGGAAGATCAACCTTTTGCTCTAGTGGGGCTTAGATTTTTATTAGCATGATTAATCCTCCATCAAGTGTTAGCCACAAATGGGTCTCTAATAGCTAAAAATTATTTTACTAGGTGGACTAAGGCCATGCCACTAAAGGAAGCAACTAAATATATTATCCTTGACTTCCTTGAGGATATTGTCACAAGGTTTAGTGTCCCACAAACCATAATCTATGATAATGAAAAGCATCTAAAATTATTACCCTAGGATCTTAAATTTCTAATTGGGCTCTTGGTCTTGGTTTTATTTGAAAACTTATTCTAATTATTACCCTCAAGGTAATGGATTGGTAGAATCTACTAACAAGAACCTGATTAGAATTATGAAGAGGATAGTGGATGTTAATGAGAGATAATGGCATACCAAGGTGAGGAATGTTCTTTGGGCCAATAGGATTACCATGAAAAAGGAAATGGGAACTTCACCATACAAGTTGGTTTATGGTAGGGAAGCAAGGTTGCCTTTGTCACAGGAGTTTCCTTCACTTAAATTAGCTCAACAGTTGGGATTTAAAGGTGTACATCAGAGAGAAGTCAGAATTTCATAGTTGGTAGAGCTTAAATAACTAAGGAACTCTACAATAATTAAGTTAGAGTAGCATCAAGAATCCACCAAGCAATGGTTTGATAAAAAGGTCAAATTGTAGAAATTAATGATTGGTGATTTGGTCTTAAATTGAGATGCTAATAGAGCTAAAATAGGGAGACACTCCAAGTTTGATGCAATTTGGAGTGGTCCATATGCAATTAATGCTTATAGGGAAGCCAAATCCTTTGAGTTGACTGATCTTAATGGTGATGTGTTTCCAATCCCGATTAATGGGATTTATCTTAAGCATTTTCATTGAGTTCTTATTTCTGCATCTTGTAAATACTAGCTTAGGTTTCAATTTCCTCCAAGTGCTTGTTGCAAATTGTTATATTGTAGTATAGATTTGCTTTTGTAAGAAGTTCTTGTGTCAACTCTACTTGCTCTACTTAGATTATGCTTTTTTCATCATTTGTACATAGTTTTTGTGTGTTGCACATTCCATTTCAGTTCAGGGAAACTTTCTTGGCCAAATCATATTTTGGGGAAGCTTTAAGGTTCATTTTAGACCCCAAGAGATTAGTTGTAGTCAAGAGCTCGCGGTGCCTCTTCCTTGGTCAAATTCACTACATGCATTTCATTGCCAATTCTGCATGAGATCCAGAAACTTTTCAATGCTTCATTATTTGTCAAGGATTCAATTTATTTTTCTCCAAAAACTTGGAAAAAATCAAATTTGAGGAAACTTCAGATGCTTTTCTTTGTCTTAATAGATTAAAAGTAGAACAAACAAAGTGAATTCATAGGTTTTTACAATTTTCCACTCTCACAAAATCAAATTTAGAAAAAATTATAATGAGATGGTCACTTTTGGCTTCACCTCAAGCTTGAGCAGTTTAATGGGAAAATCAGATAGTTGGAGTAGTTTCAAATCTTCATTTGGAGCTCCATAGATCAAATTCAAGATTTTAGACCATGTTAAGTTCATTTCATTCTCCATACGGCCCTAGGGTAAGAAATTTTAAATGTTGTAAATCAATTTTTAAGTTTTTATGCTTGACTCCATTCCCAATGGATGCATAAGGCTATTGATCTAATCTAGCAGGTAGAATACTCTAATTGGTCACCAAAATGATATCCAAAATTACCCCCTGGGTTAATTTTGTCTTTAACAATCTTTAAAAATGGACTTAGCCATTTTTACAGGTCTGTGATGGTCAAACAAAGTCAATTTGCACCTCCCAAATGCATTGGACATTGGTATTCAAAAACCATGGCAGCTTAGGAGCGGGCAGGTTAAAATTTGAACTGACATTCAAATGCCCATCAAATTCAGTGTCATATTCAATAGGGACATGTGGTAAAAGCTCAGTGGTCTAGGCCACGTGGCATGATACTAATAAAAGTAGGCTAGTAGCCAACTTCAAAAGCCAAAAAGTTTCTAAGTCCCCCAAACTTAGAAACTATAATGTGAAGAGCTACGTGGTATCATTTCATTAGCTCTCTTTTTGTAGTATGAAAAATGCAAAGGCCCATCCAATCAGATCCAAACATGAGAAGACATGACTGATAGGTTCTGACACTGTGGAAACGTGGAGCTTCCTCATTTGCTTGAGTTTTACAGTTTTCAGTGGGGTTCAAAGAAAATACTGACAAGTGAAGTGCATGGAGATTTCTTATTGGTTCACACTTCGTCATTTTCAGAGGAAATTAAAAGGTCTAACAGTGCATCAAGGCATGGAGCTTCCTCATTGACTGATGATTCATGGATGTTAGAGGATGGAAATAAAAAGGATTAACATGCGAAGTGTGTGGATCCTTCCCATTAGTTCACATTTTGCATTGGTCAATCGAGGGGAAAATTATAAAGAAGCATGGAGCCCCTTCATTGGTCCATGTGTCATGGGGACTGATAAAGGAAAGTGAAATTTTTTCATTGCAAAGAGGCGTGTCATCTTTCTATTGATCCATATTTTTTAATACGGCAGACCTTTTTAAACCCAAAGCAAAAGCCCACAAAAGGTGAAGAAGAAAGGATGCATGGCTAGTAAGGAAGTAAAATATTGATATTGTGAGCCAATGGGAGGTAAACACTTGGTAAAAAGTGAACCAATTACACATTCATAGGGGCTGATCCCCAAACCAAGTAAATGATGCCACTTGTCAGATTTGGTGCCTCTTGATAGGAAAATCTTCAAATGGCTATATCTTCTAATCCCGAGCTCCAAATCAAACAAAATTTATATCATTGGAAAGATCTCATCGAGCCCTTGAATTTGAAATCATCAAAATATTGTTTTGGTGGCTTTTAGAGGGTAAAAATTTAAAACAAGGCTTTTGGAGGTAGAAGAAGACTATTTAGGCACGTAAACGATTAAATCAGGTAGCTCAACCACAAGAATTGATCAATCATGGCTTCATTTGATTCTATAGGATGAAATAGATTGAATGATGGATCTGTAAGGTGCCCATGTGATTTGTAGAAGATTTTAATGCATATTTTTGGTGGTTAAAGTCCATAAAATGTGTGCCCCTTCTCGTTTCCCTCTTCTCTTTCTTCCTTCTCTTTCATTCGAGCTATATATTGTAAAAATCTTTCATTTTGAAAGCATGAACATTCAAAAACTATAATGGAACTCTATAAAATTTGTTCCAAAGTAGATTTGAGTCATCAAACCTCCATTTTGGACTTGGAAATGTGTTCTTGTGCCTTCCCCTACAATTGTAATGGTCTATACATACTTTTATTACAATAAAGCTTATTTTGTGACACATTTATCTGTTCTAGCTCATTTTAGTTGCAACCTTGCCTCTCTTTTACTTATTGCATTGTGTTGTGCATGTTTTTCTCCTTACAAGTTCATTATGTTGTGCTTCATGTGAAAATAGATGGTAAATGAATCTTTGGGTTTGTGTCACTTATGTCTGGCCTCTCCTTTCTTCATTTCTTTCTCGTTCTCCCTCACTAGAGTGTCTCTCACCCCTTTTCTAGCGCTATCACCACCTTTTAGCTTAGGATTTCCCATCCATGCATCTTTCTAAACCCTCTCTCTCTATCTCTGGTCCCTTCGTATTTTAGATTAGTGTTAGGAATTTTCTCATAGTTTTGGTGTCAGGAGATTTTTCTCATTCCAATGATGGGGATTTGAATATTTTTGGTGCATGGATGAAAGGTTTTGACTAATCATACCTACTTGGGTCATTTGTGACTATTTTGATAACATTTATGGGGTGTTTTTAATTTTTAATGGTTGAGATAAAGGAGGGAAACCAGCCTATTTTGAATTTGAATGAAGGAGAGCCTATAAAAGCATAGTTTTGGGTGTTTTTGTGAACTAGTGGTGTGTGTGCAAGAAGTGTGACCTAGGTGTGATATTTTTACAGGTGTGTGATAATTATTTTACATCCAATCAAGTGTGTGATAGATTGAGGAATGACTACAAATATGTGTCCTAGATTTTGAAGCTTTGAGAAGTGAATAAAGTGCTAGTTTGTGCAAGTTTAAAGACCTAGGGTTTGAGCAAGGGTTTGAAGGTGTTTGGAGCTAAATCTTGTGATCACCATCATCTGATTTGTTGCATAATTTTATCAGTGATATTCTCTATAAAATATTGTTTAACGAATCATATCCATACAATTCTCTTGTTGTGAGTAATATCAACAAGGGTTTAGGGATTGGTGCTCCTTGTGGGGTTAGAGCCTCACTAAATAAATCTCTTGTGATGTATAATATTCACTTCAGTCTTTGTTATGTGTAATATCAACAATTTTTTTAGGGTTTTATTCCCCTTGATGATTTCCCACTTACATCTTGTGTTATGGTGTTGTTTCTCTTGCTCATGGTTAATTGAATGAATGTTATATGTTGTTGAGTACACACTAATGAATGGCTAATTGATTAATGTTTTATTTGAGTGATCTAAAAATTTAAATTTAATATGTAAGGAATTATTCACCCCCCCCCCCCCTCTCAGTCTAATTTGCTTCCAACAATTGTTATCAGAGAAGGTCATTTTGGATAAGTTTGATCACTTGAAAGGAGATCCTTGAAGCACAAAAATGGCGATTGGTTCCTCTACTAGTAAGAAAACCATTATTTTATGGAAAAATATATACTTTTTGGAGTTTGAGGATGAAGAATCATATCATGTCTCTAGGGTTTGATGTTTGGGAAACTATTGAATATGGGTATATTATTCTTGCCACTCCTACTAGCAAAGTAGACAAGGATGCATATGAAAAAAATTCTAAGGCCTATAATGCTATCATACATGGTCTTGGAGAATCTCAATTGGGAAAGGTAATGCATTGCAAATCAGCAAAGGAAGCACAGGAAAAACTTCAAGTATTGTATTAAGGTGACTCAAAGGTAAAAACTTATAAGCTTCAAACTTTTAGAAATTAGTTTGAGATTTTTAAAAATAATTATAATGAATCTATTATTTCATATATTATTATAGTTGACAAGGTTGTAAATAGCATGAAAGGGTTATGAGAAGATGTGAAAGAAGAAGTAATTGTTCAAAAGGTTTTGAGGTCCTTAAATCCTAAGTTTGATTCTAAAGTATATAATATTGAAGAGGCAAAGGATTTGAATACTCTAAATATGGATGAATTATATGGTACTTTGATTTCTTATGAGATGAGGGTGATGAATTCTAAACCAGCTAAGAAATAAATAGCTTTCAAATCTGAAAATAAGACAAAGGATAAGAAGGTCAAAGTTGATGATGATGCTCATGAGCTAGGTGATGAAGAATTATTTTCCATGGTTGCTAGGAGGATAATTGTTGTAAAATGGTAAGTACAAGGATGAACTTCCTTTAAAATCCTTTTCTTGTGGTAAAGTAGGTCATTTTTGTGCTAAATTTCCTCATAGACATGATAAGATAGGAAATGATGATCATGAGAAGAAAAATTAGAAGTATGATAAATAGATGAAAGATTTCAAGAAGGGTGATTTCAAGAATAAGGGTAAGAATATTTTCTATACCAAAACAAGACTATTCCAATGAATAAATTAGTGAATATTATGGATTTGATTCTAAGATTGAATCTAATCACAAATATATAGGTGATGAGGTCCTTTTCATGAAAAAGGAAGCCATGAGATCCTCTAGTGGAGGTTTTACTTTTTAGGGTGATCTTACACATGATTCTTGCAAGGAGAATGAAAGGATATGATGAAGGTTTGAGGATTGAGTTGGAATGTTTTCAATCAAAACTAGAGCATGCTGAAAATAACAATAAGAAATTGACTTCTCAAGTCAAGGAATATGAGGCAAAGATTCAAGAACTTGAAGGGAAACATTGGAATATTACTAAAAATCTTGATGAAAATGTGAGAAAGCTAGAAATGAAAATGTGTAACAGGAATCTTATCTTGCAATATGAGTAAGAAGTGAGTATTCTCAAGAAATAGCTATCATATGCAACAAGTGACATAAACACATATCATAGATTTGAAGAAATATCCAATGTTCTTAGTAATATCTTGAGCAATCAGAAAGCAACAGGTGACAGAGCTGGTTTGGGCTACAAATATAAGGTAAAGAAGAAAGAATTGAATTAAGAGGACTTGGTTTTAATAAAATAAGTTGGTGAACCAAGCATCAAGGATAAAATAAAGTATCATTCATTAAGGATAATGAGAATATTAAGCTAATTAGGCAACCTAATGTCTCAAGGTATGAAATAACCTTCAATGGATATTTTTATACTTGTAATTAATTTGTTCATAGATATAAAGAATGCATAACATATTCTATAGATAGTTAGCCATGGAGAGATAATAGAATTGAATATGTTAGGAGTATGGTATGTTGTAAGTGCAATGAGAAAGGTCATACAACTCAATTTTTCTTGAATGATTCATTTAACCATGTTGATGGTTTTAAGAGGAAAAATGAAAGCAGTGGTTTGTTACAATTGTAATAAGGTTGGTCATGTAGCAAGGGATTTTCACCATGGCTTCTCAATGAAAAGAAGAAGTTCTCAAGGTTCTGGAATCCAAGGAGGAAACTTTCAAACACCTAGGATGCATGATAATGTGCTAAGAAAGACTTGGGAGATTAGAAGAGATCTTGGTATATAATAAATAGTTGGTGATGATGGAAAGAAAGGTATAACTCAGATTTTGGATCATATGAGAGAAGAAGGGGTTATATAGGTATCTAAGAGGGCTTGGGACCTCTTTAAGACCTTATTTTAGGTATTCAAGGTGTTCATATGCCACTATAATGCTTCTTGGAGGTATATCAGTCCATATGAAGCATTGGAGTGAGGGGGAGTTGTCTAAGTCAAAGTAAGTCTCCTCCATGATGTCAAGGTATGTCTTCTCAAGTAATTTTTCAAGTTCTTGTGGATCTAAGTGATTGATCATATTGCGAGATTCAATTTCTAAGTATTGTTGTCTTCATGAGTACATGTCTATGTTCATGAATCCTAATTCTGCATCATTATGGTGTATTTTCAGTTTAAGATGACTTAGTGTGTCTAAGATTCATGATAATTTCTTAAAAGAGTTTTTTTATGTCAATTAATTCATGTGAAAAGTATTTCTTAGGTCTATGTCAGTGGTTAGAGTTGTTGGATGATTCTGTGGTCTGTAGTGTTTCATGGTGACAAGTCTAAGTCAAATAAAGTGACATAAGGCTATCATGATCTATAAGGGCATGAATCAAGTATGTATACGTGTCTATACTGAGTGAATCTATTCAAAGTTATCACAAGGAAATTCATTGTGTGAGTATTCTTTTAAAGTTCCTTGGTTATTCATTGGTGTGCCATTGTTGTCTAGTGTATGTTAAGACCAAATGGTTTAGGTATTTTTCTTCTTTGATGTGTTCTCCATGATGTAAAGTGTTTTATTTCTCTATGAAGATGCGTTAGATATGGTAAGATTCATCAAATGATGATTTGATTAGATCATGATCTCTATGAGGTTTGTGCTAGTATTGTAGAAGGTTCAAGTGAAAATTGAGTTGGATTCAATAAAGCAAATGATATTTATGCCTCCAAATAAAAAAAAGTTGCTCACAGTGTTAGAATATATTACTAAAATGGTATTTGTTAGGTTTGATCTCTTGAAATCAAAATTTATGCATTCATGGAGCTCCTCTTCTATGATTGGGTCTTAACAATGCTTATTGAGCAATATAGAGGAAATGTTGTGTTTGAAGGCTTAAATTTTGGATTCTAAAGCTAAAAG
This sequence comes from Taxus chinensis, assembly GCA_019776745.2. Classification (NCBI taxonomy): domain Eukaryota; kingdom Viridiplantae; phylum Streptophyta; class Pinopsida; order Cupressales; family Taxaceae; genus Taxus; species Taxus chinensis. The sequence goes on from CM034146.1 coordinate 897,136,567, forward strand.
TTCTTAAAAATAATCTAGACAAGGATGTCTTCAAGATTCAAGTGGTTTGAGACCATAAAAATCTTTAGATTCTTGGGAATCTCTAATAGAGGTGTTATTTGACAGTGAATATTCTAGAGAACTAATTTGGGATGTGTGACTTGTAAAGATGGGTATGTTTTTCTTTGGGATGTGTCTTCAAGGTGTTTATTTGGAAAAAAAGGGTATCTGTAATAGATAAGTTTACTTCATGAAAGTGTCTTCATCTAATTTATGTGCAATTCTCACTATTGAAATGGCTAGTAGGTTGTGTGTGTACATTTTGGTAAAGAGAACAATATATAGTGAAACGTTTGATGTTTCTCAAAGAATATATGGCATGTAAGACAGAGTGAAAACCATGAATGGGTTGTAGAGGTGATATGAGGTCAATTTTTGTGGTGAATTTAGCTTGTGTACTCTTGAAGCATCATATTCAGAGTCTTGACTTGGTACATCCTTGTATATCTCTATTTAATTTTTTCTGAGATCTTCCAACACTTGTGTGTGAGCTTTATGGTATTGAATATATATCCTGAGTAAGGATTGATTGGATTTCATAAATCATTTCATCTAGTTTTGGTGTCGCATTGAAGGACTATAGAAGACTTATGGTGAAAATTAGGTCTCTGTGATATGTTTTGAACATCTACATGTGTGAAAATTGACTTGTACCATTCCTAATTGGTTAGAATCTCAAATTTCATATGTATTCATATGTGAAAAGGTCTAAATGGTTTGAAATCTAAAAGGTGGATCATCTTAGGTGTAAAAAATCTTGTAAGTTTCTCTTAACTATGTCTTGAGCCAAAATGTCAAACGACTGGTGTAGGTTACATACAAAGGAAAATTATGTGCTTCTACAGGCTTAAGTTGAATGATATTATCTCACATGAAGTGGTTAATCACTCTCTATCATGGTCATGAAGGTTGAAGGTTGAACTAATCTTGTTTGATTCTTTTATTTGCATCATGAGTCATATGTCATGCTACAAGATTGGAGAATGTGTGAAAGGTAGAGTAGGTGATTCCACATGTGAGAAAGGTCTGACAAGTTCATCCAAGGTATGTTAAGGTAATTTAAAACTTATCTATATGATCTAGGAATTTTTTGATGCATGTGTTTGTCTAATGAACTCTGTTATGACTGGTAATGGTCATTCTTGCTCAAAGATGCATCCTACATGCCTATAGATGTTGATAGAGTTATTATTGAGGGTTATCAAGTAGGTAGTATACTAATAAATTTTGATTAAGATGAGTATGATTGTGAAGATTGAATTGAATAGGTCTAATTGACTCTCTTAGATCAATATCATACATCATAGCCTTCATGGTGTTTGACATATTGCTACAATCTTTTGTGAAGAAAAAATTGTTGCGCAGGATTACATACTATGACTATGATAGTGAAAGCATGTATTGTTGCTTCTTGAATGTATCTCAAGATGATCACTAAGTGCAAGAATCGATGGATATTACTTGTGTAATGTCAAGAGGTAAATATGACATCCAATAGTGCAAATTGTGATGCTACAGCACTTTAAAGGTGCTTCTACAGTCATGAATAGTGTGCATGATCCAAATCAATTAAGGGGAGCATGGGGAAGATGTTATAGATGTATCCAAGTAATATAATATATGATTTGATTTTTGTATTCAAAGGAAAATCATGATGGTTATGAATTTTCAATATTCCATACAAATGTGACTGTGAAGAACTAAAAAGATGGTTTATGATTGGGACTAAATGTTTGTGTTTTTCTCAAGGCCTGCAAAAAAGGTTTATAGACAAGCTTTTTTGTTCTCTCTTAGAGAAGGATGTCGTGAGTCTAGGGATTATTTGTTATATGCTATGTTATGGTGTGAATGGTTCTTGAGAGATTGTTAAAGTTGGCTCTAAAGCCATTGAAGAGCCTTTTAAGGGATCTATGTACCCAAGGTAAGATAAAGACTAGAAACCTGAGACTAATCAAGTTTTTGTCCTTGGAAAAGAAAAGAAAGCTCATAAATGAGGGTAAGAATGATGTTTTATCTCTTATTCATCATTTTTGGCATGTATATGAAGTGTATGCCTCTATTTTGGATAGCAAGATTGTTCTTAGAGGTTGTAATGAAGGCAAAATTAGTTTTTTTTTATGAGAAATGGCAATTCCTACATGAATAGATGTTGGATGTTGGTACTTTAGCCCAAACAAGAGGTAAATGTTTTTCCTCTTCATGATTTTTGGTATGGTTAAGAGATGTATATGTTGTTCATAGGGGAGTATTGTGTATACATGTTTGAATAGAGGCTAAAAATCTAGTTTTGAGTGAAATTTCAAAGTTTTGAGATAGAATGAGATCTTTGGTTTATGTTTCTAACAAAAGCATAACTCTATGAAGCTAAGGAAGATGGATAACATGTTGTTACAGTTATGCTTTTTTCATTAATGTAAAAAGGGGGAGAAGTTCAGGTGGTTTTCCATCAATGACAAAAGGGGAGCTTGTTGGCATGTTGTTGTATAAGTGTTTTCATTGATGCAAAACCTCATTAATGATAAAGTGGATGATGGAATATAGTCATAGCATGTTGATGATGATGACATGAAGATTCATATGTGTTCATGGTGATAGTAGGTGATTCAATGAGGATTGTTTGTTCTTGTAAACCTATTCAGGTGACCCCGCTAGCCTATGATACATTTCATTGTGGTATGAGATTATTGGTGACTTGAAAAACATGTTGACATGATGTAGAGAATTATTAGAGAGTTTTTGGGCATTCACATGGGCCTCAAGGTGGAGATACAAGCTTGTGACCATGTTTCAAGTGCTCATTTGGATCAGGTATGGATGCTAGGAGGCACGAGGTTGAGATATAAAGATATATGAGCTCATGAATGCATGTATGTAGGTGTATCATGATGTACCAGGTATGTTAGGACCTTTTGGAGTGTTTTTATAATGTGTTATGAGGTTATTTTAGTTGACCCTAGCCTTTACAGTGCAAAACCCTAAGGGCTAGCTATGCAAGTCTTAGTGGATTGAAATATTGAGATTTTATTATGACATTATGATGATTGAAAATGTTATATGGGTATTTCATGGTGCTGTGGGAAAAATTTTACGTTTTTCATGATGATTATTTTGCATGTTATGTCAAGTTTTGGTGAAACAGGGTCAAGAACAAGGTCATTTTCAGCTTGAATTGGATCTTCTAATGCTCACCCTGAATTGTGTGATTTCAATGGGACATTGTTGCTTTCAGGTATGTTTCTAAATTTATTATATAAGGTTTCACAAAAATAATGAGTTCATTTCATTGTCATGTTTTTATGAACTAATGTTAAGAAGGTAAATAACTCATTATTTGTTTGAAACACTAGCTTGAAAGCAGTTTAAGAGATATACTTCCTAAGTGGAAAAAATTTCATAATTTTTCATGAAAGATGATTAGAACATTTATATTACTCCTTAATATTTCCAAAAAGGTATGATAGAGCTTATGGTGATGAGTGGAGCCAATTCAAACAAGTCAGTTTCTGAAGAAGTTCAGTTTGGGACAAGTTTTCCAAAGGAGTTGTAAAATAAATGGATATTAATTATTTATATGAGTGTTTCTTGATTTAAATTATGATTTTTGGTCATAATGATTCAGTTAAATGGTCAAGTATGGTTCATTTATGGTGACTCGTCAAAGGGCGGTTTTGGGGTAGTTACAAGTAGTATTCAGTAAATTTGACATTACAAGAGCTAAAGAAGGATTTAGGAGGTTATTCAAGTTGTGTTGGAAAGATAATTAAGATATATTTCTAGTGATATACATTTTATCTTGTGATGATGAGTTTTGATATGGTTTCCAAGTCATTTTGCGAGAAATAATTTCTTGCTTTTCAGGAAAGAACTATTTTTTCTGAAAGAATGAGTTGGTTAGTACATGAAATGGATTGGGTGATGCTTTCTACCACCTATAAAGTGAAGAGGGGTTAATTTGAAATATTTAATGTGTCAGGAAGGGTGTTAACTAGTTGCATTTGTAAAACTACTTTTTAGGTAGCTTGATTTGGTGAAAGCAAAATTTGATGTGGTTTAAACATGTGATTGTTTCATGAGCTCTAACTTACTTAGAAGTGATTTACAAGTCCCGAGCTTTCCGTATAGTTGTAATATTCCATGGTTGAGTTAAAATTGAGTGGTCTCGAGGCCTAAAGTTAGTTTTAAGGTGTTGGAAACATGTGTTTTGTGAAGCCAGTGGGCCCATTAAATGAAATAATTTGATTGGTTAATGATAATAGTGATCATTGATGATGTTTAAATGTCATTTTAAACATGTGTGATGATTTTTAGATCTTGAATAAAAATATTTTTGGTGTTAGGATATTTTTCTCATTCCAATGATGGGGATTTGAGGATTTTTAGTGCATGGATGAAGGGTTTTTGACTAGGCCAGACTAATTGGGTCATTTTTGGCTATTGTGATAAAATTTATGGGATTTTTTAAGTTGTAATGGTTGAGATAAAGGATGAAAACCAACATATTTTTAATTTGAACGAAGGAGAGCTTATAAAATCATAGTTTTTGGTGCTTTTGTGAACTAGTGGTGTGTGTGCAAGAAGTGTGACCTGGGTGTGAGATTTTTTCAGGTGTGTGAGCATGATTTTAGAGTTGATAAAGTGTGTGACAGATTAAGGAATGACTATAAGTATGTGTGCTAGCGTTTTAAGCTTTGAGAAGTGAATAAAGTGCTAGTTTGTGCAAGTTTGAAGACCTAGTGTTTGAGAAAGGGTTTGAAGGTGTTTGGAGCTGAATCTTGTGATCATTTTATTGCAGAATTTTATTAGTGATATTCTCTATAAAATATTGTGTGATGATTCATATTCATACAAGTCTCTTTTTTAGTAATATCAACAAGGGTTTAGGGGTAGGTGCTCCTTGCAAGGTTGGTACCTCACTAAAGAAATATCTTTTGATGTGTAATATTCACTTGATTGTTTTTTTGTTTAATATCAATAAAGGTTTCAGTGGGTTTTCTTCCCCTTAAGGGTTTCCCACTTACATCTTATGTTATGGTGTTTCTTCTCTTGCTCATGGGTAATTGAATTAATGCTTTTGTTTTTTAGTACACACTAATGAATGGCTGATTGATTAATGGTTTATGTGAGTGATTTGAAATTGAAATTGAAATTGTAAGGATTGATTCAACCACCCCCCTCTTAGTCCATTGTGCTTTTAACATATGGTTGTTGTGCATAAATCATCATTGTGTTAGTATTGTAGTTATGTGTTATGTTTTGTACCCTACATTTATGATCCCTACTGGTAGCATCAAAATTGTATATGTGGAGTGAGAAAATTGGACCGTTGTCCATTTTACTCAAGCTGAGTACAAGATACGAGGTGGAGTCTAGCATAGACTGAAAACCCACTTTTGTTCATTTGCTATTTATGAAATTTCCTCAATGGGTGTCATGCATATTGTGTTGTGTAGACACCTTAGGCTCAGTGAATGGAAACATGTACCTATTTCTCTCTCCTTAAGTAGTCATTTTATAGATGAAATTTAAGTGGTTACAACTGTGTTTATCCTTGTGGAAGTTTGGAGGTGATTATTTAGATAGAGATTATGGAAGTTATATTATTTGATTAGTTATTATATTATAATCTGAGATGATTCTCACTACTAAGATGCGCACTTGAAGAGATATTATTCCAGTGAGCAACCTCTTTAGAGGTTATTGTAGTTTCTTTTGATGTAAATCTTTCCATATGTGTTTTATTTGTAAAATTGATTGTAATTAGAACCAGTGGATTTTAATTGATTTTTTTCTAATCTTGTAGGCTTGTTAATTATTTTTTGATACTTTTGATGTTTGAAAGCAGCTACTTAGCCGTTTTTATTAATCTATTAAGTTTTCTTTTCTTTAGTTTCTCTTTAAACTCAAAGCCTTATGATTTTGATTCCACTTGGCTATTTTTTGTCCAGTATGGACCTTTTGAAATTTTTGAATGAGATGGTTATACTATATTGTATATGCTTGTATATTTTTCATCAACCTGATATAGTCCATGTGTAGAATACAGGGAACCCCAAAGGTTGTAGGACTATATTGCTCAGGGATGAATGTCATTAGCCCTTATTTTTCAAGTGACAAAGATCTATGTTTTCAGGTCCATATAATGACTTGACCTAGTTTTGGTACTATGATTATTTTCTCTATTTTGGGAGGCTTATGGAATTGTTTTAGGAGGCTAATAGATTTTTCTTAGGAGGCATATGAATATTTATAAGGCATGTGGAGTTGATATATATAATTCATGAGTTACTGATGTGATTCGTATCATGTTTTATGATGTTGAGGCTTGATTCTCCTCATTGGTGATGTAATATCTGATCCTATCTTGAAATTATGTGGTTACAATCATGGGTTAAGTTATGTGAAACATGTGCATATGTGTTGTTGTGATGCCTTATTGATATATTAAGCATGTGTTACATATATTATTTATGTCAAGGAATGTGTGTTGAGAGCTATGTTGTGTGAACTGTGTATTTCTTTCCATGATTGGGTTAGTAGTCTTCTATTGAGTTCCAAACATGAAAATGTGTTAACAATGTATTTTGTGGGTTGTTAGTGTTTTTCTTGGGCATTGTGTAACATTTTGATGTCAATTTTTTTTAGAAGGGGTAGTGTGGAAGAAAATACAAGAGGTGTGTGAACTATTTGAGAAAATTCCTTGTTAAAACACATTTATGATCATAGGATACATAAATAATGGATCTATCAAACATGTATTAGAAACTTTCACCCAAATGCAATGATAAGTGTAAAGCCATATTCCCCAATCATTTCCATCATCATCCTAGCATGTGCATTGAATGTTAGAATAGGGTATGGGCATCCTCACGCAACAATTTTTTTGTTTCATCAAATATAACTAGAAGGTGTCCACGTGGCTATTTCCCTTTTGCTAGCATCCTCCTTGCCTATGCCAAAATAGGAGCTTTGAAGCTAGGTGTGGCCACCCACCAAATCATTTAGAGAGGATTATTTTCTAGATATTGTAGTTGCAAATACGTTGGTATATGTGTATGAAAAATAAATGTGGGATCACAGACATTGCATGTGGACTATTTAACAAAATGCTTTAAGTAAATGTAGCCTCATAACCTATAATGGTTGCAAAATATATAAAAAGGGGAGGTTATATGTAGTCAATAGATTCTGTAGCACCTCCTCTAACCGACCAATTTACATAATTTTATGAGATTGATATTGGCATTGGATGACATTGGCATTGTATGATTATTATTGCAGTATTGAAAAGTGGAAGTAAGCACAACGCATGTATGAATTGTTCAAAAAAATTCCTGAAAAAATTGTGTTCTTATGGAATGCATGGATGTAGGATATACATAAAAGGGTTAACATCTTGTTTATCCTTTCGGTGGAGATGTAGATGAGTAATCCACAACTCAAAACTCCTCTTATAGCCTAGAAATAAGCTTGTGTGGCTCTCCATTCTTGCTTAACGATTAGTGATTTGTGCTTATGAGCTTAGATTTGGAATTTTTTGTTAATATATGAAATTGTGTTGCCTCCATAAGGTATTTTCTAAGTTTTCTTTGTGTGATACAAAAGGGTGGCATCTTGGTTTATGTTTCTAGTGGGAATGTTCATGAGCGAGTTGTAGGGGCTCAAAAAAATGGGTTTGTAAAAAATATGTGGTTTCATGGAATGTCAGGATAGTTAGTTATGCATAAAATGGGTTCGTTTAAAAGGCATTGGAAACTTTCAAGAAAATGTAACTTTTTGGTCAAGAACCATGATGAAAATCCCAAGCGGATGCCTCCAAAAAACATCGCAAATGGTATGGCTCTCCCTTCCTCTCATACTAAAATATGTATTTCATTATTTCTTGATTTCTCCTTTCAATATCTTTGACTAATAGAAAATGTAACTGGAATGATCAATACAACTTTTACCCTACCCAAATTTTTTAAAATACAATAACAATTTGATCTCAAAATTTGTGTGCATGGAGTGCCAAACCAAATTATTTTTCCAACCAAAAACCTCTAGCATGATCCCTGTCAACCAAAGACACTTTAAAGGCCCTTAAACAATCTAACAAACTCACTTTTATGCCTTAACAAAATGATTTCTGAGATAAAATTTTGAAAGGTCATGATCAATCACTTTTAACAAAAGAGTGTTAAAAAGAACCACTTAGAAAACTAGTTTTCTTTACTCTTAATCAAAATTAGAGTTGAAAGGGCAGAGTTCAGAAACATGATGAAAATGATCGACATCAAAGCCTGATGAGGTGTTAGAAGAAGACTCTCCAAAATGGATGGAAAGGAGTCACTCAGTGGGAAAAATGTGAATGTCGAAACAAGAAGTGACAAAATGACTCTCTAAACTAAGAAAGGATGAATCAACGAAGGGTCCCGATAAGAGATGAGGCTGTAAAGTACCCATTGACAAAGAGGATATCAAAATAACAAGAGTGAATTATTTAAAACGAGAGGAATGCAATAAGATGCCATGGAAGATGTCAAGCTCTACAACAAAGGAGGAATGAAGAATTTGATGACATAAGATTCCTCTATGCTTAAGAGTTCAAGAAGATGTAACATGTTAAACTGTGTGCCTACCCTTAAGAAGGATGATAAATTACAGGTGATCGTGATGGTTCTTCCCACTCCATGAAGGAAACTAAAGGTATCAAGATGTCAAAGAAATTTGATGATCCATGAAAATTGATGACATAAGTTATACATGTGAGTGTCTAGGAACTCAAGAGGTAGATGTCACGAGTGCAGAATGTGATAGAGGTAAAAGAGATGAAAGTGTACAGAAAAGATTTCACAAGTTATGTAAATGTAAAAGAAAAAGAAAGGAGATCCACAAGCAAGGGTTTTTGAATGAAGGTTGGCCTCTAACTTAGCATTGTCTTAGATAAGAAGTGGCACTCCCAACAATGGAGATATTTATCTCCTCTAAAATAGTAGTATATGAGCAAGAGTGAACATGTATTACTATTTTCACATTTACTTTACCCCCTGATGACAAAAATTCAAATAGATACTCCATTCAATGAGGATCTTAAAAATGGATCCTCCATGTCTGGATATATATGAGTCTAATCTCAATGAAGGTAAAGGAGTGGAACTGCCTTCACATTGAAGGTGGGAGGTACCCATATGATCATCTAGTTCACTCATAGGAGATCGACTCAATATTTGCATGAGATGTGGTATGTGCACAATGACTTTCTGGCCCCTGAGCCAGGAGTAGAAGACCACTGTAGTACAGTCGACATTAGAAGGTGAATAATCCTCATCAAAAATTTTAGAATTCAAGCAAGTCTTTGTAACATTTAAAGTTTTTTTGATAAAGAAGAGTTTGTTAGATCTTCAAACAAGGAAACCTGCAGTTAATAGTGTGAATGATCTCCACAAGGGACTGAAGAATGTTCCAGACAAGAAATGGTTGGAAATTGAGTCTGGCGATGTGAAACAAAAGAGATCTAGAACATGCATCTAAGTGAAAAAACATGGTCTCAAGTGTCGATAATTCCTCAAGATCAACACAATCAGTGGGTGTAGGTATACACGTGGCCCATTTTATTAGGGTGAAAGACCCTCGTGAGCAAAACTCCGCTAAAAATTAAAGTAACGTTCCAAATGGAAGCATGCCAAGATGAATAGTTCCCTCTCCCACTGAGAAGTGGTGGAGGTTGTAAAGTGATCCTATGACACTCGAGTCTAGAAGGAGCACCCTTTAATTAAAAGCAAAAGTGATGTAGCAAATTAGCATAGAGGTCCGAACTTAGTTAATAATACGTCTATGTGTAATTAAAAGGAAGATATTAGTAACATTAAAAAAACTAACTGGACTTTATAAATTAATTACAAATATAACTGAAATGTAATCACGTAATGATAATTAAAAAATCATGAATAACTTTGACTAAATAAGTAATCAAACATAAGGTTAAAGCTAAGTCAAAAGTTATAGCTAAAATAAATTTAAAACTTTTTTAAAATAAAAGAAACTTTAAAAAGCTGATTTAAAAAGTGCCTAATGTATGGATGGCAAAGGGTGCTCGTGTGGGACTTCAGGTTGGCATCAAGGCATCAAATTTTAGGTAGAGTTTATTTTCCTTGGAAACGGATGGGGGATTAGCCTGGAAAGGTGAATTTTTTGGGGTTTGTATCTTGCTAACCCTGAAAGAAGCCCTTTGATTTTGACATAGTGAATGATAGGACATAATACAGATGCAAAATAGGAGCCTTAAAATTTTTCACAATGACATAAAATAATGTGTCACTTCGTTAAAAACAGGTTGTTGTCATTGACCAACAAACTTGTTGTCATGTAAATGAGGATGTTGATCCTGTCGCGCATCATTGTTAAGTCATGTGGTGGATCAAGCTCAAGAGAATGTGCATTCCCAAGCCTCTGAGTTCCTGTGGTTGTTGAAAAATCTCCTGTCACGTGTCAAATGGAGCTCTATCAGTTGCATAGTCATGCCACTTGTCACGTGTCAAAAAACTTCTGAGGAGAGTTGTCGACACGTGTTGGAGCCTCCGCCCACCTTTTGCGTGTTTACTGTACTTGATAATACAGATTCCCCTAGGTCGTATGTTGTGAGCTAGTAGTGTTCTACTTAGCAAATAAATGGTCCAGTGGCTGGACTTCTTCGTGCTAGTTGCAAGGTGAAGGGACCCCTAGATGTAATTACTGAAAGTGTTGAAGAGTCCTAAGTCAGATCTCCAGATAATAGCAAGGATCCCTAGGGGTGCATAGGCGAACTAAGTCACTAGGGACCTGCGCTAGAAAATTCACCTTTTCAAAATTTTCAAAAGTATGGAATATTTACCATATTACGAATATTCGCCACTAAAAAAACCCTAGGTTGCATGCAAGAGGATCCATTTTTGTAGCTTGACATGGCGCGGGGATATGGAATGGAGGCTCGCATGTAGGGAGCTCACTTGTGGTACTGCTGAAATGGGTGTGTTCTTGGAAGGATTCCCAAGGATGGAGACACGATTCGAAGGGGGTGATGCAGATTGGATTTGGAACATGAAAGAGATGTAGGCAGGAGGTGAGACAAGTTTCAAATAGCAACGCAGGGAGGTGAGTCAAATATGACCATGTAGACAAAGCTTGGGCTTGAACGAGATCAACAAGGTATGATTGTTAGGAAATAAGAGATAAAATATGTGGAATAATCCCTTATAGAATCACAACAGTAGAAACTAATATGCAGAAAATATTATAGATCTCAAATAAAATAACAGAATAAATAACACAACACAGAGAGACAAGATTTAACGTGGTTCACCCAATTTGGGCTACGTCCACCAAGAATCACTTGCTCAGATTTTATTACAAGCCTCCACTCTCTCAATACAATACCCAAATCCGTTTGGAGCTATGCTCAACAAACTCTACAGAATTCACACCCAAATTCAAAACACATCTGCAATACATTTGCTTGTACATCTATCATATGCATAAGACCATATAAATAGACAACTGCTTAAGCAGTTTTATAAAACCGTGGGTATCAAAAATATGGGGAAAAACAAAATTGTCCCATAAACCTATGGGTAACTGAAGAGGTGGTTTTACAAAACAATGGGTACCGAAAAAACATGGGCCCAAAAATAACCCATAACGGTTACCCTTTACCCATGAGTTAATAAACCACCCATGAAAATTTGCTTCAGGGGCTTCGCCCCCGAACCCCCCTGACCCGCTCACCGGCAAGCGGGACCACCATAAAAATACCCGAGTGTAACACATAGAAGGTGTACCACACTCTAACATGAAAATAGGCTCCACAAACATAACAATCTCCCACTTGGAGACTGATTTCCACTAAGCAAGCTTCTCAACCCTTCACTGTCATCCGCGAAGGCCAACCAAAGCTGAACATAGCTTTAGTTTATCCCTTGTGACCACCTTGGTCATCATGTCTGCAGGATTCTGATTGGTATGAATCTTCTCCAACTTCAACTTATCTTCCTCCAAAGCTGTCCTGATGAAGTGATATCTCAACTGTATATGCTTCATCCTGGAGTGGAAAGCAGAGTTCTTAGCTAGGTGTATAGCACTCTGACTATCACTATGCAACTTACATTCCTCCTGCTTATGCCCCAATTCCTCAAGCAATTGTTGTAACCAAATCATCTCTTTGCTTTCCTCTATGGCAACAACATACTTAGCCTCTGTGGTTGACAAAGCCACCAGCTTCTGTAGTCATGAAATCTAGCTCACTGTTGTCCCACCTACAGTGTAAATATAACCTGTCGTGCTCCTCCTGCTGTCTACATCTCCAGCCATGTCTGAATCTACATAACCACGTAAAGTGGTGTCTGATCCACTATAGCACAAAACTATCCCCATGGTCCCTCTCAAATACTGAAGGATCCACTTTACTGCTTGCCAATGCTCTTTACCTGGATCACTCATAAATCTACTCACAGCTCCCACTGCATGGGAAATATCAGGCCTAGTGCACACCATAGCATACATCAAACTGCCAACTACTGATGAGTAAGGTACCTTGGACATCTAGTTTCTTTCCTGCTCTGTCATGGGACACTGCTCCTTTGATAACTTGAAATGGCCTGCCAAAGGAGTCCCAACCGGTTTAGCATCCTGCATGTTAAACCTGTCCAATACCTTCTTAATGTACTCTTCCTGAGATAAAGTCAACTTCCGTTCCTTCCTATCCCGAGTTATCCTCATACCAAGGATTTGTCTGGCTGCCCCCAAATCCTTCATATCAAAGGATTCACTTAGTTGTTTCTTGAGTACTTTTATTTCCTTCATGTTTTTACCTGCAACCAACATGTCATCAACATACAAACACAGGATAATATAACTTCCATCCTCAAATTTCTTTGTATACATACAATGGTCAGAATGACATCTAATATAACCTTGCTCCATCATGAAGCTATCAAACTTCTTATACCATTGACGTGGAGCTTGTTTCAGGCCATACAAGCTCTTCTTCAGTTTGCACACCATCTCCTCTTTACCTTTGACTTCATATCCTTCTGGTTTGCATATATAGCTCCTCCTCCAAATCACCATGGAGAAATGCAGTCTTTACATCTAACTGTTCTAAGTGTAAGTCTTTTGCTGCCACTATTCCAAGAACAGTTCTAATAGAAGTCATTTTTACTACAGGAGAAAAAATCTCATCAAAATCTATACCTTGTTTCTGTACAAACCCCTTGACCACCAACCGGGCCTTATATCTTTTCTTTCCTCCTTCTTCATCTTTAACTCTGTACACCCACTTGTTCTGCAATGCTCTTTTGCCTTCCGGTAGCTTCACCAAATCCCAAGTCTGGTTCTCCATGAGAGACTTATGCTCCTCATCCATGGCTTGCTCCCACTTCTTACTGGCATCTACCTGCATTGCTTCATCAAAGCTCTTTGGCTCTCCACTATCAGTGAGTAATAAATAATAAAGAGAAGGAGAAAAACGTTCAGGTTCTTTTCTTACCCTAGAAGACCTCCTCACTGTAGGAGTTTGGGGTTCCTGTTGAGTCGGTTCCTGAACTGATTCATGGGTCACTGTCCCATCTGGAAGATCCTCTACCACTACATATTCTTTCTTGGATTCTTCCCTATTTTCCTGCAACTGTTTCTTATACATGATTTTCTCGTTAAAGACCACATCCCTAGACTGAATGATTTTCTTGTCCTTAATACTCCAACATTTAAATCCAAATTCATCACCACCATAACCAATGAAAGTGTACTTTTTTTATTTAGCCTCTAGCTTGGTCCTATCATCCTTGTCTATATGAACAAACACCTCACATCCAAAGACTCTAAGAAATGAATAATCAACTTTCTTACCATACCAAGCCTCCTCAGGTATGCCTCCATCCAAGGCACTTGAGGGTCCTCTATTTATCAAGTACACAGCTGTGCTCACTACTTCTACCCAAAAAGAAAGAGGCAGTCTTGTATGTAACCTCATGCTCCTAGCACGTTCCATTATTGTTCTGTTCATCCTTTCTGATACCCCATTCTGCTGTAGAGTTCCTGGAACTGTCTTTTGCCTGTGGATTCCATTCTTAGAACAGTAATCATCAAATTCATTTCTACAATACTCCCCTCCATTATCTGACCTAAGACATTTTAGCTTAAGACCTGTTTCATTCTCTACCAAGGCTTTCCATTTAACAAAAGTGTCAAATACATCAGATTTGTTTCTAATACAATAAACCCAAACTTTCCTTGTTGCATCATCAATAAAAGTAACATAATAACTTGAACCCCCAAGAGATGATACCTGAGCTGGCCCCCACACATCAGAATGTACCAGCTCTAACTTACTCTCTTTCTTTGTAGGTCCAACCTTGAGAAACCTTACTCGCTTCTGTTTCCCATATATGCATTCCTCAAAAAAATCCAAACCTATTTCTGTATATCCAGGAAAATTCTTCTTTATGATGTCCATACCCTTATGGCTCATATGACCAAGCCTATAGTGCCATAATGTTGTATCTGCATCTGACGCCACAAGATTACAATCATTAGTACTATCAGTGGATAAATACAAGGTTCCAACTTTCTTACCTCTTGCCACCACAAGAGCACCCTTAGTAACCTTCCAAGAGTCATCTGTAAATATCACAGTACAACCATCACTTCCCAATTGCCCCGCCGATATCAAATTTCTCCTTAATGTAGGCACATGTCTGACATCCTTAATAGCCATGTATTCCCATTCTACATCTTAACCTGAACAGAACCTTTTCCAACTATACTGCAAGGCTCATCATCACCAAGAAAAACATGCCCAAAATCTCCTTGAACATAATCAACAAAATAATGCCTATGTGGAGTAGCATGAAAAGAAGCCCTGAATCTAAAACCCAAGATTTAGTAATATTATGTAAAGAAATAATCAAAGCATCTTGACATACATTACCCGATGCCACATTTGCCTCCTTGTTTTCTTCCTATTGTTTCTTCTTGTCTCGAAGCTCCCAACAGTCCTTCTTTGCATGCCTAGACTTTCCACAATTCCAACATACAATCTTGCTCTTGGATTTTGACCTTGCCTGATCTTTCGATTTTCCATGGTTTCCTCTATTCTTCTATCTCCCTCTAGTTTCCACTGTCAAAGCATTCCCTGAAGTAGAAGACTCCCCAGAGTTTTTTCTTCACATTTCCTCACTTAGAATCACCCCTACAACATCCTCAAACTTCAACTTTTAGTTAGCTGGAACCGAGTTGCTTACCATCATTACCAGGCTATTTCAACTTTCAGGTAAAGAGCACAGAATTAATAAAGCCCTAACTTCTTCATCAAATTCTATTGTAATCAAAGCTAGCATATTCACAACCGTATTGAAATCATTTAAATGATCTGCTACTGAACTATTCTCTAGACATCTTCATATTAAACAACTTTTTCATTAAAAATATCTTATTAGAGGCAGAGGGTTTTTCATACAACTTCCCTAATGCATCCATTAGTTCTTTTGTAGTCTTTTCCTTTGAAACATTAAATAATACCAAAGATGCAAGACACAGCCGAATCATTCCAAGTGCCTTCCGATCCAACAAATCTCATTCCGCATCTGTCATACTCGAGGGTTTGTTCACCTTCTTAGATAGCGGAGTATAAAGATCCTTCTGATAAAGGTAATCTTCCATCTGCATCTTCCAAAGACTAAAATTCTACCTGTTGAATTTATCAACCCTAGATCTTCCATCATCTACCATAGCTCCCACTCAAGATAAAACTTTCCCTGTGATTCAACACTTCAAGCAAACCAAACCAGGCTCTGATACCAATTGTTAGGAAATAAGAGATAAAATATGCGGAATAATCCCTTACAGAATCGCAACAGTAGAAACTAATATGTAGAAAATATTACAGATCTCAAATAAAAGTTGCAGAATAAATAACACAACACAGAGAGATAGTATTTAATGTGGTTCACCCAATTTGGGCTACGTCCACCAAGAATCACTTGCTCAGATTTTATTACAAGCCTCCACTCTCTCAATACAATACCCAGATCCTGTTTGGAGCTATGCTCAACAAACTCTACAGAATTCACACCTGAATTCAAAACACATCATGCAATACATTTTCTTGATCTATGTATCATATGCATAAGATTCTCATATAAATAGACAATTGCTTAAGAAGTTTGATACAAAAACCATGGGTATCAAAACCATGGGCAAAAATTGTGGGTATCAAAACCATGGGTACCAAAAAAACTTGCCCATATGTATCAAAATCACATGGCTACCGAAATACCCATGGGTGTAAAAATCGAGGCCATGAAAATTTACACCTTTGGGACCCTTGAGGTCTACATGAAACCACCCATGTACGATTGCTTTACAGGGCGCTTCGCCCTTTCAACCCCCTTGACCCGCTCACCGGCGAGCGGGAACTGTAAAGTTGGATGCACTAGTGTAACACATAGAAGGTGTACCTTCACTCTAACATGAAAATAGTGCTCCACAAACATAACACATTGCTTCATTATTTCCCATTGACCACCTTACAGTCATAGCAACTTGTAGCCAAAGCTGACTCATGAATTTCTCCAAGTGCTCAACTTGTATCTTTCACAAAGATTCCTGATGAAATGGTAAATAACAGAACACAGTCTTTAATACATACTGAGTGGAAAGCAGCCAGTTCTTGAAGCCTAGGTCAAACTACCCACTCACGGTTTCACTCTACATGCATTGGTTACATTGCTCCTGCTTATTGGCCCGTGTACTCTGGGCTCAAGCTACATTATTCTACAAAGTATCTCTGTGCATTGCCTCCTTATGGCATTCAACATACTCAGCCTCTTATCAGATATACATACATACAGCCACTTGATACATCTATATATATGTGATAATATCAGACTACTGCTATCTCCAGTGATCGACTACATTTTGTGTGTATGTTAACCTGTGTCGTGCTCCTGTGCTGTGAATGCTGTGTACATCTCTATATCATGATCTAAATCTACATGCATACCCATTAAATGCCTGGTGTTCCACACTGTAGATCGTCAAATATTTGCCCATGGTCCCTCTCGTATACCTAAAGAAGGATCCTACCCAACCGAGCCGACAACATACATGAAAAGTGTTCAAGTTCACATATGCTTAGTGTACAATCTTCAACACTTTAAGGAGCCAAGTTGCTATATTTAACAGTGCCTTGTAGAATTCTGTCTACAACGTAGTGTGTGTGTGTGATGCCTATTTTCATGTTACAGTACATAGTCTACAGGCTTCTATGCACATCACACAAGCATTCCACACAAACATCTACACACTGGGTCTTCACACACACTTACCGGGTAGCGGGTCACACACACCACACACGATAGATATATGTATAAAAAATTTTTCCATGGGTGGTTTATTCAAAAACTATTTCAACTATTTCCTCTAAAATGGGTAACTACCCCATATGGCCCATTTTTGGGCAAACACTTTTGAATAAATACAAAAGGGAGATAAAATGAGGATACAATTGAAACCTATGTAGGTTGCCACATGCACTCATAGAACAAGAAATACCAAAGCACAATAAACATGTCCATGAGTTTTGAGGTTACTTACCTCTCAATGGCTTCCTCCTCCCAAGTCCACAAACTGCCAAGACAACTGAAGAATAAACAATCTTCATGCATAAGATACATAGACATATGCAAAATGTTATTGCAGATTTGTCCCTAGAATACATAATGAGGCCTAGAGTTTGTTGAGCATCCATCCAAACGGATAAAATTAGGGTTATTATAAATTTAGAGTGGAGGCTTGTAATATAAATCCTCCAAATTCTTAGTTGCATACGTAGACAAATCCGATTTTCAAAACTATTAAGGTGGATTGTTCTCTTTGTGTTTTGTTATGTATTACTTACACATTAACTAGGATAAGGGTTGGGGGGGTTTGCTAACTCTCAAATCGATCCAAATTTCGAAAATTTTTTTAAGTGGGTATTAGGGCCTTGGCCAATTCGTTATGCAACCTTAATGTTCAATTTTTTTATAAATAATTGAAATTCAACCTGAAATTTTGCTTCATTTGTAACTTGAGCTCTAATGAGGGTTACCCATGAGACTGAATATCACCAATGATGAAGTTTTCCTTGGTGCCAAAAGGGGAGTATCAAGTAAATTATGGAATAAATAAATAAATTATTCGAGTTTAACTTAAAATGAGGTGTCATATAGATCCAAATATTTAGGAAGCAATTTTCATTAAATCAATTTTACATACTTGCGACTTTTAATAGGGAAAATCTGCCACAGTATGCCCATATGGAGAAACGTACAACCTTCATAATAATAGGTTGAGTACAAATTTTTAATTTTCAACTTTCAGCTCAATATGGGTATCTTAGAGGTATCCCCAATGCTCAATTACTTTTTGTATCATATGAGTTTTGAGTAACTTGTCTGATGGTTTTCAACTCCATTCTCTCACTCTATGTAGAAATAATTATGAAATTGTGGTTAGAAACACATAATGATCAATGGATTGAAAATGCAGAGTCTTGTCATGAAAATGTTTAGAGTGTAGATTTGATCCCTAATATTAAGGAGCACAAAAATAGAATTTCATCCTATTCAATATATTTGTAGAATCATAATTCCTACAAATGAATACCTGGGAGTGTAGCTAAATGCGTGATGAAAACATTCTAAATTCGCTCTCTCCCTATCTCATCTCTCTTTAGGCTTTATTTAGGAATGTGAAGCCTAAGAGTATATGCAGCTGGTGCTAGCTGCTTGGTGTCAATAACACTTTATTCATTTGGATCACTAGACTCAGTAGATACATTTTGAAATTACCCAAGTCATTGAAGTACAAATAAGCATTAGTTACGTTGTATTAAAATAACATCTTTTATTGAGTGTAACAATTGTAATTGTAAACTAATTAAATCAACATTAATATACTTATAAATGAGAAATTTTATTTATTGATTGTTATGATTAGCATGAAAATCATTTGAGTGTATTGGGAAAATGGAAAAATGGGCATTAATATATATGGGGGGTGAATATTATATGGAACTATATATATGTTCAAGGAGTGAGAGAAGGAGTCCAATGAGAAACTAGGACCTGAAACGGTCATTGGTCACATGGCAAGGTGAATAGACTATGTGTATTCTAAATCAATGTACGCCAATATGTCCCCAGTTTTATTTTATTAGTTTTTACAAAAGAAAATGTCCAAATGAAAAAGGACCATATTTGTCTTTTGAGTTATGGTACTTCTTCTTCTAAGTACATCTTATTTTTAAGTGAACTATGTGTCCTTTCATAGTAAATTCAAAATGTTGGCAAGGATGAGCCTAGTTTTCTTAACATTTCTTTGAATCACTAAGACCTAGAAGAAATAAGAACTCATTTCTTGAGTTACCAGATGAAAAGGTGGGATTCTTATAAGAAATGATCTATGTAGCAAATTGTGACATTGAAACCACTCTTGTGGTGAATTGTAATGGTCTCACATTGTCTAGGTCATCTCTATCATATCCATCGTATCAAGCTAGTGGCATGAAACTCATGTCTCTGGAAGTGTACCGTAGGATGGAATAAGTCTCAATCACACATTATTTTAGTAAACTATATCCTCGAAAGGTAATATTTGATGATTTTTAATAACTCAAAGTATAAATTGTATAGTTCTCCTTAGAAGCATTAAATCTGCAATCTCAAAGGATTCACATCCCTGATGGTTAGATTTTAGTACTGTTAGGGCTTCTCTAGGAAGATATAAGTCATGCACTCAGATTGCTGCACGGTGATCACATGCATAGTACATTGGCTGAATGGTAAAGTCAATTTTTGAGACCCTGAAGTCATTGGTGTTGTCAATGAACTGTCAAGTGGAATTTCTGGAAAATAAGTGCCTGGTTTTCAGAGGCTTTTGTAAGAGGCTTATGCCTTTGCATTGCCAAGTCTCTCCTTCTCAGTGAGTTTAGTTTGTAATCATTTTCCTTCCATGTATGCTGCAGGATTTATCTTCTAGTGACTACAAGTTGCTCTTTATTGACAGCATTCACAAAGGGTTGTAGTGCTTGTCGCATTTGTCGTTCCACATGTTATGAGTATGATTTTTAATAGAGAATGTAATACAAGAGCATTTACACACACAAATACAATAGTAAAAATGGGTTGGAATAATAGTTTTTACTGGCTCATTTCAAGCATGTATACAACATCCATAAGGGCTCCAAGTAGTGGAAGCCTCATACAACTCATGATAAACACTTACATAAACATGGAACCCACTCATACAATAGGATAACATAGGGTTTCCAGGTCAATTTCATGAGCAAACAACAAGGTGTATATAAACTCCTGGAGGTAGATTTCAAAATTTCACGAAAGTTGGCCTTGAGAACTAGCAATGTAGTCTGATGTAAAATGGTATAGTTTAAATATTACAAGAATATTTGTGGCTAAATAACTCATGGATCATGTATAGGGGTTTCTTTTGGTGATTCATGTCAAATTTCATCAAATTCTGAAGAGGTATGTGAAATTTGTGTAAGTTTTTCTAAAACTTGGTTCTTTAAGAAGTGTAAAATGAGTTGCCTGGATTTTTAGCATCCAAAAAAAAAATTGAGCCTTCTTCGGATAAATCATAGAAGTAATTTTTTAAGATAATTCTGAGCATGATCTTATGTAATAATTTTTAGGAAAATTGGCTAAGAAACAAGAAAGTTATGAATGTTTTTCTAATCAGTTGTGTCTCCTCCTAGTCTCTCTTCTTGAAGCAGGTAGGCACAAAGTGCAGTGTTCTAAATCCAAATGGTTTTTTTCAAGTTTGAAAACTCCTTAGAAGTGTGAAATACTCCATCCAAGACAAAATTAATTATGTGTGTGCTTTTCAAGCATGGTTGTGTTCTATGGTAATTTTTTGCTAATGCAAATCTAGGATTCTCAGTCTAGTTTACCTTATGGCATAGAGAGTTTCCAGTGTGTGAAGTAGTTCAAGATTATCAAGGTTGATTTGGAATTTCTCCTAGATCAAACAATAACGTGAAATTATCTCACAAATCATTTTTAGTAAGGTGAAAATTTGTTCTTTTATTCAAGTTGTGTGTTTGTAGTTTCAGTCCTGAAGATTGTGGTTGCATTTATTACTAAGATTGGAAAAGAATATTGAATTCTTCTACAATTCCATGGTGGGTGAATAAATCTCAAAATGGCGTTAGTACAATAGAATTTAATGCATAGTTATTCATTCTTCTACAATTCCATGGTGGATGAATAAATCTCAAAATGGCGTTAGTACAATAGAACTGAATGCATAGTTCTTCATTTCCTCTTAGGCCTATACATGAAGCATGTTTCTTATCTGGCATCAAGAATACATGATTGATTTCTTCCAATGCATATGTATTTGACAGGATTGTAACTAGGCTGTGAAATCTAGTGACTTTTTATGCTTGTTGAAAGGTAATAAAGAGACCTATAAACATCATGACTTATGTTAAAGGAGGCTCAATGCATGATTAGAGCGATAAATCTCCTACTGTATAGTGTTTGCATTATCAAAATGAGCATAAATCATAGTATAATTCAAGTTGCAAAGGTTTTTTAGATCTATTCAAGGCAATGTAAAGGTTGGAGAGGATTATCCTAAGCAATGAACATCATGCTACAATTGATTGTTTCAAATAAGAAATCAAAACAATAAAAAAATAACATTAAAAACACCCTTTCATGTTGTCTCAAGCATGTGTTACCCTACAACTAGGGTTTTCTAAGCAGAAATCTCTCAATCTCACGTGTTAACCGTCTGAAAAATCCTCAAATTTGAAACTTTTCTCCATTAAATGGTCATCTATCTATTACAAAAACAATCTAGAAATTTCCTTTTGAAATCAGGGCAAATTCAATGACAGATTCTCTCAAACACATCCTTCATGTCGGTACATAGGTAGAATTCAAGTATTTGTTTAAATTCTTGAATGTGAGCCTTCAAAATTCCTATACTAAGGTTACAGAAGCTGTGTTAGAGGTATAAAAACATGTGGTTGTTGTTTCGTTTGGATTCAAAGTGTAAAATTTCTCATAGTGGTAAATTAAAAAACCTAGCCTTCATGATTTCAGTCTCAAGTAACTTGCTAATGCCAAACTCTCTTTACAATAAACCTGAAATAGTGGGGCAAGTCTCTCTTGACATAAAATGGAGAATTGTTTTAAAGAAACTAAATTCCTTATCCTTTCACAGTAATGCTCATTTCAAATTTTTGGGGTATACTAGTTTTGTTTTGCAAGTGTGAAATTTTGTATTAGTTGTTTGCACTTCTTGATAAGCTAAAGGGAGAATCAACCTTGCTTGAAGCTCATGAAGAATTTCAATATCCTATTCAAGTTCTTGGTGAATCTCAAGAGTCTAAAGACAATTATAAGGTCATGATTTTCTTCTATGAATCTTGTTTAAGAAGATTGAAGAGGAATTCCATCCTTGATAGGAAAATGGCATGGAAGTTGAAGTGAAGAGTTTTGTCTTTTGATAAGATGAGCTCGAGGCAATGTATAATGTTTTTGTGTAAGATGATGTGAAGTATAGAAGATGAGATGGTATATAACTAAAGGAAAAGGTCTTTGAATTCAAGAATTCTATGAATCTTGATGAGTAATGTGAAATTATTGATAATGATGAAAGAGTGTAATAGTATATAGTGTAATGTGTATAAAAAGGGAGTGCTCTTTGAGTGGTTTTTGATTTTATGTGTGGTAATGCAAGGAAACAACTGAAAAGGGTGTGTGAGTGAACAAAAGGAGAAGACTAAATGGTCAACTCAATAGTTAAATATTAGAACCTAAAAATGCAAAGTTATGTGCAAGTAAACACCTGATTAAGGAGTAAAAAGAGAGCAATGATATTTTTGCTTGAGATGAAAAGTGTTATAGGTGTAAGTGTGAAGAGTTAGAAATGATAGCTACAAATATAATCACTGGTCCTTGAAAAGGTAGTGCAGAGGTTACAAGAAAAAGAAATGATTGAAGGTACTCTATGAAAAGAAGCAGAATTAATGTATACTAATTTTATTTATGTTGAGCAAGTGATATACATATGGAATATGGTGTTGTGAATGAAGTGTGTGATAAATTATATGAGAATTATGTGTAAAGGAGATTGAAATAGTATGAGATGGAAGTGCAAAGTTGAGAAAGATGGTATGTAAGATCTGAAAAGAAGATGATGTTTAACAATAGAGTTGATCATCTTGAGTTCAAGATAGAAAGAGAATGAAATGGCTTGAATAATAAGGTATATAGTCAGCTACCAACAAAAAGGGAAGTTGTGATTAAAGTAGAGATTCAAGATGAGAAAGAATGATAAAATTATAGGTACATGAGGAACACAGTCTAGGAGGTATTATAGGAGCAGAGTCTTGAATATGATATGTATGTGAAAAATCCATAATATTGTTGTTGTTTTACATAAAAAAATAGAATTGTGAATGAATACACAAGTTGAATTTGATGGTGAAATTTTAGACTACTATGAAAGAGTGATATTGAGACAAGGAGCTTGTGTTATATGATTCAGTGGAGGAGAGCATGATAAGTAGGTGTGGAATGAATCTTGTAGTATGAGATTTGTAGAGAAAGATCATATTTTAGTTGAGAAGTAGATTTGATCAAGAAAGCGGGCTAATCTAGAGGTTATCAGTTGTGTAAGATAGTAAACTAAGTGTGACCAAATTTTGTAATCAGGGCTAAATTGTAGCTTAGTATATATGGGGTAGAAACCTCCTTGTAAGTAGTGGCTTACAAAAGATTAGTTGTAGCTGGTTAAATTATAGGGGGTTGAAGCCTCCTTTTGATTTGAACCTCACTAAAGGTAAATTTTTGTTAAACCATATTATAGATTTGTTGCTCCAGGTTGAGTATAAGCTCAACCACGAAATCATGTAACAGATATAGGGAAATTTTCTTATAAGCAAAGTTCTTGATTTTAGTGTGTTTTTTCCCAGTTGGGTTTCCCACATTAAATATTTTGCTTCCTTGCGTTCTCCCTTTTTATTTCCTTGTGTATGGTTTCTTGATTTCATCATAGTGAGATTAAGGAATTGGAAAATGTTTGAAATTTTGATTAGACACTGATTCACCCACCCCCTCTTGGTGTCCTAGTTTCCAAAAATCAGTATCAAAGCCTTGGTAAACCTAAATTGAGCCTAATAGCTTGGAGGTGATCCTAATAGTAGTTAATCTAATCCTGGTATGAAATTTCATAGATTAGTGTCCTAGTTTCCAACAATTGGTATCAAAGCCTGGTAAACCTGAATTGAGCCTAATAGCTTGGAGGTGATCCTAATAGTAGTTAATTTAATCTAGAACGACATGTAAATATAGTAAATAATTGCAGTAAATAAGTATGGAAATGAACCAAGAAACTAAGCTAATGGAAATAGAAACCCTAATATGCAAGAAGAATTAGGAAGTGGCTCAACTAATTTGATGAACTTGTGGGACTGTGTCACAGAGCTGGCTAGAGAAACATGAAGCAAGAGCGACTGTACATAGGTCCTAGAAAGGAAAGATCTGGACTGATTCTCTATATTGGGGTGCCTAGAAAGGGACTGGGGTGCCTACATACACTCTAGTTTGCAAAATGGGTGCCCTAGTCCATGTAAAAGTTTTGGAAATAAATTTATAGGTTTGGTAGGTGGTACAAAACCCTCATTGTCTATTACATCAAATTCGTTACACTATGCCACATGTCGCTGCCAATCCAAGATGAAAGAAAGACCTGCAAGAGAACACAAGAATTATCAAAACCCTAAAAAATAAAAATGTAAATGAATGGGTCGAACTGACCTCAGTTGCCACAAAAGTGGACTTACTAACTGAGCATTGCACTACATTCTAGACCCAAATATAGTTCTAGTGTGTATATGAACCATGTGCCCTAAGTGCTCTTGTGCCAGTTGCACTTTGTGAAGTAGTCAGAAATAACTAGATGTAAAAATGTATTAGAATGGTGGATGAAATAGAATAGAATTCCCTCTTATGCTTGTGTGATGTAGATGAACCATCCTTGTCCCTTGTCATAGAGCTAAGTGAATGCAAATGATCTCCAAATACCTTAGATGAATGCAACCCTAGGTGTTTAATAGTAACGACTAGTGATTTGTCCCTCATTATGGTCTCATAACTTTATATTTATGGGGTTCTCTTGATCTAATTTCGTAATTAACCATGAAATGGTAAACAACCAAAAATATTAGAAGTTGAAACGGCTAGAACGTGCCCAAAAAGTGGCAAGAAAGTTCAAAAAAGATCGGGGTGCCGTGCCCATGGGTGCCCCAGTTAAAGCTAAAATTACAGGAGGTGATAGAAACTAATGTTGATCAAAGAATACTTGGTAAAGATCACACAAGGAGTCCATACAGGATAGAAGGCCAGGATCGAAGGCACAGAAAGATAGGAAGGACCCACATGCGGAAGGTAAGTTTAGATTTTAGGACCTAGCCGATTTTGAGTAGAAGATCTATATTTAGGAGATGGCATGTGGAACACACCAACAAATCAGGGACACATGCGCCATGCATTACATATATTTGGAGAAGTAGTTCAAAGCATCTATGCATGAATACAAGCTAGGAATAGAATGAACACTTCAATTATCTATAAGAGAACTGTAGATAACACACTTGTATGTGTGGATATAATTGTAAACAACGTGTGGATATTAATAGCATGTGACCTATTTCTAGAGTAGTTAAGTGGTGAAGGGAAAGTCCCCACCCTATATATATGATGATTAGATGCATAATACATAGAGATAGATAGATAGAGATATATGATGTATCAAAGAGATCTGTATGTATGATTCTGAATATGTGTATCATGTTCATATGTGACTTAAGATGAATTCACAGTACTATAAGGACCTTCTATACTTATTAATAGAAGGAGGAAATTGGTTGAATCTAATTGTTATTCTATGTAATTGTGTTGGGCACATTAGTATTTCAATCATGGATACTGTTCAAGCTTATTCTTTCATAATTCTTTGAGTAGCATGCACTATAGAATGATGGATTAGTTGTGAATCTATATGTTTTCATCTTCATCATGCTAACATCTTGTTACAACAACCCTAAAGAGGAATCTGGTACCTTTGCATGCTTTGGGTGAGCACTCATTCTAGGCTGAGTGATATGTTAGCATGACTAGGATGTCATCTTGCAAATTCTAGGTTACATCATTAGTTCCATTGTCGGGACCTCTTTTTAAGTTGCTCTCAGGATGGTTCACAATGAAGACATACCGGTTAACTCTAGCATGTATTGAGGAATGGATACAAGATATGGAGGAAGAATATGCATGACGTTTTAGCACTGGATCTAGGTTTAATGCACGAACTTGGGTAGAACAGAACCTATATGACAATTTATATGAGATCTTTTTCACTATCTTCCTAGTAGAACTATACGAGTGGCTTACTGCTTATGCATCTCAGTGGAATTGGAGGTATCACACACTTTTTTGGATGTAGGAAGAATTTCAAGCTCTTTATGATGCTGATCTGATTTGGACTCATGTGGTGGATACGTGGTTTTGTGGTGTTCTAAACAGTTATACTTTGGAATATTCAATTTCGACGTACTCTTTCCCAGAGGTCGCTGAATTTTAGTTTTTGAGGTATCCAAGAGGAACATATTTGTACAGTATTCCACTGGCAATCAAGATCTTAATGGTAATTTTAAACTTGGAGAGTAAGTCAATGGCCAACTAAACTTCACCATGCGTGAAAGCAGGAACATGTTTGGTACTAAGATGGCAAACCTAGCAGCAAAAAATCAGAGAGAGGAAAGGTGGCTTAAGTATAATGAGGCATGTGAAAGGGAAATAGGGAAATAACGTTCTGTTGTGGAAAGCAGGGTTCATTTTAAGAGACCTCTTATAAATCGGAGGTGGAAAATACCTAGCGAATATCCCCGGAACCGGTTTCGTAGGAAGGTGAATTTTTTGGGGGTTGTATGAAATTTTTTTTCCTGATTGTTAAGTGGTGTGATAGAAGGTTGTAGACGCACGACGGGAGATTTTACCGTCACGTGTTAAAAAATGCATTGACGCGTGTCAACAGACATCATTGATGTGCGTCAACAACCTTGTTGACGCGCATCAAAGAGGTCTGTTGACGCGCGTCAATGCATTTTTTGACATGCGACAGTAAAATCTCCCGTCATGCATCTGCAGCCTCCGACCTCTTCTTTCTCATCGAAAAAATCTTTGTGTCGTGCGTCAACAAACTCTTTGTCGTGCGTCTGCTATGCGTCAATATCTGTTGTACCTCATTTTCGTGCATCAACTATCTGTCAATGTCGCGTCAACAAATAACACTCATTGACGTGCGTCAACAGACCTCTTTGGCGCATGTCAACAAGGTTGTTGACGTGCGTCAATGAGGTCTATTGACGCGCGTCAATGCATTTTTTGATGCACGAAAGAAAATCTCTTGTTGCGCATCTGCAGCGTCTGCCCTCTGCTTGCGCATCGAAAAAATTTGTGTCACTCGTCAACAAACTCTTTGTCATGAGTCTATTATGCATCAATATCTACAGTAACTCCTTGTCATGTGTCAACTATTTGTCAGTGTCATGTGTCAACAAATAAACCCATTGTTGCGCGTCTGCAAACCCTCCTTGTCGCGCGTCAATAACTTACCCCCTTGTTGTGCATCTACAATACGGGATATATCATATTGTTGACAAATGTGAAGTAGAAGTGTTCTACCTAGCGAATAATCTAGGATTATATAGGGGATATTTTTCAAGGGTAGGCAAAGCCAACCCATAAAAAAAATTAAAGTGTAATTTTTAGGCGAATAGGTCATTGACCCGTGCCAGAAAATTCACCTTTTTGAAATTTTCAAAAATGGAATATTCGCCATATTACGAATATTCGCCACTAAAATTTTCCCTGGTGGAAAGTATGGCCTTGAGGAGAGAGATGTCTCGTGAAGGATTTATGGCTCGCATAGAGGACATAGAGCCAGAGCATCAGGAACTCCCCCATCTTGGAAAGCATGATAGAGATCCCTTCTCAGCCTCACATAGAAGTATGCCAATAGAGACAACTTGGACCGCAAGTGCGCATCTTAATCCACCTGATGAGAAAAAGGTAAGTCAATTCACTACTACATTACAGGGGCACACACACAGCTGGTATAGGAAGTTTGACCCTAATCAAACTTGCATAGATTAAGCAGCACTGAAAGATGCGTTCTTAAAAGAGTTCCATATTCTTGAGTTTGAGTATAAGAGTATAAGTGCGCTCAAAGATATTAAGCAAGGCACTACTGAGAGTGTACGTGAGTATGATGCTTGTTTTAAGACACTTTTATCTAAGTTTTCTTATGATATACACGCTAGCTAGAATGCATAGTGGTTTGTTGGAGGATTGATTACACCTTTCAAGAGGGAAATATCACATAAGACATATACGGATCCTCGCAAAGCACTAGAAGAAGCTTTACACATTGAGGAAGTTGGAAGCATTGACACTGGCGTTAGTCCATTTCTAGAGGCACATATTACAGTTATGGAAAAGCAGTTACAAAAGCTATCAGTAAATTTAGCCCATGAAACACGCTCAAGAACTCGATGTACAGATTTTGAAGTGGAAGGTCACACCAAGGATAGTTTTCCTCGCAGATTTATACGTTCATTATTACTGGACTATGAGATTTTCCATTTGAATCATGATGCTAGTCACTGTCCATTGTTACAATGCATGATAAGGAAGAATGTATCTTGCTTTATAAGATTTGCAGGTCCACGACCCATGATACTAAGGATTGTCAGTTGATTGGTTAGATCCATGATGCTATAGACATTGGAGTATGACAGATAACTATAAAAGATAATTCTAAGGGTAGGAATGAGCACAGGACCGGGAGCATAATTAGACACGCTATGAAAGGAATGAGGGGCATTTTGAAGGAGGTCATTGAAGAGGACGTGGATATCTTGGTGGATATGGAGGATGAGGCCATGGTGGAGGAAGAGGAGAGTTCCCTCATGGAACATGTTATACGTGTGGATCTTCGTATCACTACAGGAGCAAATGTCCTCAGAATAATGCATGTTCTTTCTACGGGAAGAACCATAGCTATGAAGAGTGCCTAGACCTATATGAGCATCTGAGTAAATAGCATAAGTAAGAAAACAAAGGTGTCAGAATGGTTAGAATACAGCACGCAAAAGAAGACCAATGGATGCCCAAGGTAACATAATGACCTAAGGCATTGACAGTAAATATCACTACACGCGCTGAAGTTACGTGCACGTGAGAGGCATTGTATTAGAATCCTACGATTACCAAGGAGGAAGTTTTGCATGCGAGGTATCCATATCTTTCTCATAAGAAAGAATTTTACCAGGATACTATGGAAGTGCTAAGGAATCTTGAGGGTGAGATACAGTACCTAAAGGAACAAAAGAAAGCACCAGAGATAATTCAAACTGATATCGATGATCTGTGGGAGATATGAAAGATGTTGCACCAAGAGAACATTATCCCACTACTGGGAAGTTGACTAAAAGGGAACACTCCACGTGCAAGTCTAGAGACCAGAAGGAAAATTCTTCATGCCAATCTTCCCCCTAATAGCATTAATTATGAAAAGGAAATTACTTTGAATGTTGTTGTGGATGGGTGGCTGTTGAGCAATATATTGATTGATACAGGTGCGGAAGTAAATGTGCCAAAATTAGATGCTTGGGTACAAATGGGGAGGCCCCCATTTTAGCCATCATCTAATGTGTTGTTTATGGTAAATGGACTAAGGCTACTCCCATAGGAGTGTTGAAGAATTCATCTATAATTATACAAGGAGCCAAGTTTACTGGGGATTTTGAGGTGTTAGCACTTGTAGAAGTAGATAATTTTCTAGTCTTGCTTGGATGCCCTTGGTGTTATGCAAATAATGTTGACTTGAGATTCAATAAGGGATACATCATCTTTGAAAATGAGGAAAGGGTTGTGATACCCTTAATAGATGGGAAGTATACACCCTATGTAGAGCCTCTAAATGAGGAGGATTTGAACAGCATTCTGTAGTGGGAAGATTCTCATTCTATTAGAAATACTACGAGTATTGCTTGTGACAATTGGGCTCATGGTACATATGAACTAGTAGGGCATGAGGTGAAAAGTGTAGTTACGCATGAAAATAAATCTCACTCAATTCGATGGATCAGTGGCACAGTATCTTGGTATACAAGGAAAAAATATCTTTCTACCTTTATGAAGGCTATGGAAACACAGTGGGAAGATCCAGTTAAATGGAGGGATATGTTAGTGTATACACTGCACAGGACAACATCATGCTGGTGGGTAGTCCATAGAGATAATCTTATAAATTGGAAAGAGATTGGAATAGCTTTATCCACTAGGTTTATAAGGAACAATGCACTTACGCAAATATGTACTTATCTTGGTAATCAACATGTTCAGCATCACATTCAGCAGTGTGAGAGACTCTAGACAACCGGACAGGAAGCATTACCACCGTCACTCTGGGTGCATAAATTGCATTTGACACTCTAAGGATGCGCACATACTTGGTATGTATACGTAGAACTATATAGAGAAACTAGGAACTAGAAAAATTTGACTACAAGTATGACTCAGACATTTGATTATTTCTCAACTCAACCTCCAGTAGCAAAAGCATTAAAAATTTTCAAGTGCTTAACTATGGGAGATAGTGCAAAAGCAGAGGAGCATATTCAGGAATTATTCAGTGAGACAGAGTCTGGAGCATGTCTTGAAAGGGAAGAAGAAATAGACTCTTTACTACTTGAGTGCACTTACCTTGAGAGAGAAAAAGGAAAGATGGTTTACATTGTGGATGACGAGGAAGTCAAAAATTTGGATATTGAGCATTCAAAAGGGGTGTGCGAGGTTTTGGATAGTGTAGACAAGGATACAAGCACCTACCATGAACCCATGAAGACAACGAAGGTGAATATAGGTTCGGAGGCTGAGCCTAAGGAGGCCATAATTGGAGATTACTGGTTAGACTCGGAGGTAGCAAAGATCATCGAATTACTCAGAGATTATTAGGACTTATTCCCTAGAGGGTATCATGAACTTAAAGGTGTATATGAATCACTTGGGGAAATGAAGATCAAACTTAAGGATGGTGCATGGCCAGTTAGGAAGAGACCTTACAGGATGAATCCTAATTTGCATGAAAAGGTAAAGGAAGAAATTGGTAAAATGCTGAAATCTGGAATTATCAAGCCCCTTGATGAGTTAGAATGGGTTAGCCCAATGGTGATCAGTATCAAGAAGGATGGGTGGATTAGGATATGTGTGGATTACAGGGAGCTGAATTCCGCATGCGTTACAGATCCTTTCCCTACACCTTTCACTGAGGAGATACTGGAAGGAGTTGCAGGGCACGAAATATATTCTTTCACAGATGGATTTTTCCAGGTATCATTAGGTTTGAATCGCATGGGAGGATCAAGAAAAGACAACATTTACAACTGAATGGGGCATTTTTTCCTATACGGTGATGCCATTTGGATTGAAAAATGTGCCAACTATATTTTTGTGCATAGTTGTTCAGGCATTCAAAGATTTTATTCACAACTTCTTACAGGTTTATCTAGATGATTGGACAATATACGGGATTGTGAAAGATCATTGTGATAATCTACGCTTAATGTTTGAACGATGTCAGGCAATTGAGTATCTCTTTGAATATCAAGAAGTGCATATTTTCTATGCCATTCGGGGTACTGTTAGGACATATAATCTGCAAGGAAGGTTTGCTAGTTGATCCAGCCAAGGTTGTAGTCATTTTGGGCCTGGAAGTTCCTACTAGTCAAAGTGAGGTGCATGGATTCTTAGGTCATATAGGGTATTACAAAAAGTTTATAAAATGGTATGCCAGAATTGCAGCACCCTTGGAAGAACTACTGAAGGGGAAAGGTACATTTTATTGGGGAGAACCTACAGCAGTGCGCATTTGAGGTATTAAAAGAGAGACTAACTACCACGCCCATTCTGTGCTTTCCATCATGGGATAAACCATTTCATGTACATGTGGACACTTCTGGTATGGCCATTGGCACTATGTTAGCTCAACCTGGTGAAGGTATTGTTGATCATCTAATTTGTTTTGCTAGTAGGAAGCTGACTCCTGCTGAACGGAATTACACGACTACAGAGCGCGAAGCTTTGTCAATGATTTATGCATTGTACAAGTTTTGACAGTACCTGTTAGCAACACCATTTGTGTTTTATACATATCACATGGCATTGAAGTACTTGGTAAATAAGCCAGTTTTGTAGGGGTGCATATGCAGATGGGTGCTACTATTTCAAGAATTTGACTTCACAGTTGTGGTGAAATTAGGGAAAAGCAACTCTGGACCAGACCATTTATCTAGAATCAATACATGAGAGGAGGCACAGACAATTGAAGAAATAATGTCTGGATGCACAGTTATACAGGTTGCAACGTGCCCACAAAACTAGAGGACATTGCTTATCTTTCTACGAATAGGTATGGCCCCAGAAGGAATGAAAGCATTAGAAAATAAGTAGCTTTCTATATGTGTGCACCATTTATGTTAATCAGTGGTGACCTGTACAAGTTAGGTAGAGATGAAGTGTTACGCCACTGTGTGTTAGAACATGAGCGCAAGGATATCATGGAAGAAGCTCATGGTGGTATTGCAGGAGGACATTATGCAGGTGATGTGACTGTCTGAAAGATCTTGATTGTTGGATTATGGTGGGAGACATTGTATAAAGACTGTAAAGACTATTGCAAGGCGTGTGACCATTGTTAGTGCCTAGGAAAACCAAGGCAAAGAGATGAAATGCCTTTGAGACCAATTACTAGTGCTGAACCATTTGAGAAATGGGCCATTGATTTTGTAGGACCTATTTCACTAGCCACGTGCAGGACTGGATCACGCTATATCATTACTTGCATGGATTATCTCACAAGGTGGGTAGAAGCAGCCCCTACCAAAGACTGTACGACAGCTACATCAGCTAGGTTTCTATGGGAGAATGTTCTTACATGATATGGGTGTCCTTTGAGCTTGACAAGTGATAGAGGTACACATTTTTTGAATGAGACAATCAGAATCCTATTAGATGAGTTTATGGTGGCCCACCATAAAACTACACCATACCATCCTTAGGAAAATGGAACTGCTGAGGCCTTCAACAAGATTTTGAGCCAGACTTTGACAAAAATATGTGATGTTGGAAGAAAGGATTGGGATGACAAGGTGTCATATTGTGCTTTGGGCATATAGAACAACTTACAAGAGATTGAACAAAGCCACACCATTTCAATTGGTGTTTGGTGTGGAAGTTGTTCTTCCTATAGAATTTATGTTACCTTCCTTGTGCATTGCGTGTGCTGGAGGTCTAGCTGATGAACATGCTTTAGAAGAACGGATTGAAAATATGATTCAACTAGATGAGCACCAAGCCATAGCACGGTGGAGTCAGAAGTAGGAAAAGGCCAGGTAGAAAGCATGGCATGACAGAAACATAAGAGATAAAAAGTTTGAGATTGGACAAATGGTTCTTCTTTATGACTCAAAGTTCTTGCGCCATCCAGGAAAGCTCAAAGTACATTGGTTGGGGCCATATGTTATAACTTCTATACTGGAATCAGGTGCTTTCCAGTTAGAAGCACTTGATGGAACACGGCTACCCAGTTACTTTAATGGGAGTAGGCTAAAGCCCTACTATAAATAAGTCTTCTTGGTGTTTGTAATAAGGCAGTGTTGCCATTTAGCCTAGGTTTTCAATTTGGTATTTCTTTAATGTATTTCCTTTATTGTCGTTATGCTTTGTCAATTTAGTTGTTGTTTGTGTAATAAGCGTGCTTGCGCACATGAAAGCTAATTACTGTATGAAGAATGTTTATGTGCAGAGGACTACACATACCTTCAGTGTGGGGTGGTTGTCATTATTCAAGAAAATGATTGAGGGACTTGAAAGGTGAAAGAAATAAGCTACTACAGGTGTGCTTTAAAGAGGATTGCTTCTCAAAAGGTGACCAAAGATGAAGATGGATGAAGGAATAGTATAACACGAGGTAAGTGGAGGCCATGATAGCTACTAGGAGAAGGTGTAGTGATGAGGTACTTGGGTGCAGGAGTGCTGAAGAGAAGTCTGTGACCAGAAGGTAGGAAGGCACGCTAGAAGGTTATAGCTGGGTGTGGAGATGTACCACACAGAATGAGTGGATTTGGTCAATGAATGAAGGGATATTTGGTAGGTGAGGAGCAATAAATGCATCAAAATTTGAAAATTTTATATAAGGAAGGGATGTGGATTCATTTTTACCATTGCAACTAAGAGTATTCGCGAGAAGAGCCAAATACGAAGAGCCGAGTGATCGATTTAAGGTGCGAAGGGTGTGAAGTCGAGTGTGGTAACCAGATCTGTGTTTTAAGAAGCTTGTGTCCCTAGTGGTGAAGGGTTTGAGTGAAGCAGGGAGACAGAAGAGAGTTAGGTTATAAGGTTTCCACCTAGGGTAGAGTTGGATCGAGCTAGGGTTTGATTCATGGAGTTACAGGGTTGAAGAAGAAATATTTGCAAGGTAAAAATGGCACCAAAGAAGGCATCTGTAGCAGCAGCAAAAGAAAAGAAGAAGGTGGTCATTGAGGAAGAAGAAATGGCACCCAAAATCCATTTCTCAGAAATGCAATACCCAGAAGGGGTTATTTTCAGACAAGAATGGGATTCACCCATTAGAAAAAGCAAGGTGAGTGAATACAACCACAGGACATCAGAAAACAAGAAGGAGCTTGATTCTTTACTGATGACCAGAACAAAAAAACATGGCAGATGACATGCCAGTATATGATGATGCGGGTGAGAAAATTTTGAAGAAAATTAGGGTATATCAGTTGTATGAGCTGCCATACTTTGGGAAATATGAGCCCTTGTACCAGTGGCTCATGAGCAGGGTTCATGAAGATTGCTTCTACTTTGTGGGATGCAGAGTTAGAATATCATCTGCACTTGTTTCATCAGTGACAGGTCTGAAGGCCACAGGAGAAGATATAAAAAGTGACCTCATAGACAAAGCCATGATTTTGAAGACCAAACAAGGAGTTGGGATATCTGAAGGGTCCACATGGAATGGACATCAAAAAATTCAAGAATTGTCCAGTTGTACAAGCTGCAACACACTTAGTTACTAAGTTAAATGATCAGGAGCGGTGGTTGTAGGTAAACACTATGTGGCTACATGTGGCATGGAGGATGTCGGAAGGAACAATATACAACATCACCAGCTATATCACAGAGAAAATAGTCGAGGAGGTGCGCACTAGAGGAAAGATTAGCTTTGGGGTTGTCTTACTATCACTGGTCTTCATGGAAATTGGAGTACCAGATGGACCAAAAGAGAAGATGTGGGAATACCCCATGGACAATAAGTCCCCAGCTGAAAGGTTCAACAAGTACTTATGCAGGGGGGCCATGACAGATGAAGTAAGAAAAAGGGTGGAGAAGTGGTATGATAGGCTCTACGTGGCATTTGGGGAGGAATGGTGCATTCCAAAGGACCTACCAGCAGTGGTAGGAAAACAAGTTTAGTTTGTGGTATACCAGCACTTCTACATCATGTGCTTTCCAATGAAAGATGGAGCCTAGAGCCCTTGGTGCAAGTTTCCTTACGCATTCACCATGAGATATTTTCAAGCTTCCGTGCATAGATTTACAGACACGCGAAGACTAAATTTCAATGCAGACAAGGTAGAATGTGACTACCATACACTACGGAAGAAGTATGTATACCCTGACAGGAGTGCCTACATAGAGAGAATCATCTCTAAAGTGCTGAACATCAAGCCAATAAGCTTGGCTGTAGCAGATTTGGGGGCAGCGTTGGTATATCTCTAATTGAAGCTGAAGATGGAGAACAACAAATACATGGAAGGTGAGTTCACTGCTTCCCGCACCACCTAAGGGGAAGCATACAATGGAGAGTGTCCCAGCACCCAAGCCTATAGAGAAAATCGAGATACAGGATGAGGAGGAAGAGCGTGAAGATAGTGGTGGTTTGGACCATCGGGGTAGGAGACATCCTACAAGTCAGAAAGACGTTGAGTGCACTGTTACACCACCTCAGCCACAAGAGGGGGATGAAGAGGAATTGACTACAGTCCAAGGGGAGCAAAAATTTAAAAGGGTATTTAGGAGAACAAGGACCCAAGGTGCTACCCCCGACTACTGTGCGTAAATCACCCCGGCTCTCCCCGTAGAAGGAAGCAACCACACCGAGAAGAAGGAAATTAAAGTTAAGTGAGGAGGAGGAAGAGTCTGAAGAAAGCATGCCTACATCTCCTACACCCCCAGAGCACATAGAAGAAAAGGGTGAGGAAACAAAGGAGAAGGATGAAGAAGAAAGAAGACCAGAGGAAACAACTACAGAAGATGCACAGGACATGGAGATGCAAGCTCCAAATTTGGAAGCTAGAGTTCCTAAGCACAGAGGTCTAGAAGGGTGAGTGGAGAGCACATTCCACTAGCCATGGGGTATGCAGAGGACATAGGAAATATTATCCATGCCTGATTCCAGAGCACAATCATGCAGAAGGATCTATTCAGCTGGGAGTTGATGGATGAAGATATGGCAACCGTGCGAACATGAAAGCAACTATCCTGGTTGATGCACACCCACATAGATGAGCCTGATTTTGATGTATGCAAAGAATCATGCGTGTCAAGGTGATTGAAGAAGGTGCCTTAGGCTAGGCACATGACAGTAAAGCCTACTGTCATGTCAGATGAGCAGGTCAGTAATGCGCTGGTGAAAGTTTCAGCAGAGGTGGCCAGAAGGAACATGGATAAATCTACCACAATTAGAGCACTGTGCGAAGAGGTAAAGAAAAAAGATGAAGAGATAGCGTGCTTAAAATAGGAAAAGGAATTCACACAGAGAAATAATGATGTCTTTATAAGCATCACAGAGGAGATTGGGGACACTGTAATCAAAGCAAGGCCACACTTAGAACCCAAGGTACCACAAACATTTCCTTCAGTGATACACTATGTAGGGAAGTTGGTGGACTTGGTGCTCAAAGATGAAAATCTAAGTGTGCAAGCACTAGAAACAATTAGAGAAGGATGTGGAAAGGGAAAAGGCATCAGTGATGAGGAAAATCATGTCGTATGAAGGGTTGTTGCAGGCATTACAAGAGGTTTTGAAGAAGGCAGGATCAAGCTTTGAATATATGCACAGCTCTGGAGGCACTCATCAACATTAAGACCTTGGAAGAGAACAATGAGGTCCAGAAGGCCATGAAATATGAGACATTGGGCCATGTAGAGAGGTTGGAAATGGTTAAACAAAAGTGCGTGAGGCCCTGACAGTAGCACAAGAGCCACACAAGACTCGGCTGGAAGAGCTTGGCAAACTGATTGCACAGAAGATGGACCTTTTGGAAGGAAGGATGACATCTATGTCAAGTGTTGTGTTGGTTCTGTAGAATGAGAAAGGGGAGATTGAGTGGGATGAGTTGGAGTCCATAGCTGTGGACATCCCAGAGAAATCAGAAGAGGCACTCACTGAATGGACAGGATTTAGAGGCAACAATAAAAGAGGAGTATCCAAAGCTGATGCTGACGACTGATACAGAGGAGGTTGTTTAAATAACCTCGTATAAATTCTTTATTGGTCCACATTCTTCATTCTTAATTCTTTCATTGATATTATTTACTTCAAATTTTGGAGAAACCCATTGTTGGGATGACAATGAGATTAGTGTGGGGTAATGTTGATCAAAGAATACTTGGCAAATATCACACAAGGAGTCCACGTGGGATAGAAGGCCAGGATCAAAGGCACGGAAAGATAGGAAGGACCCACGTCGTGGAAGGCAAGTTCAGATTTCAAGACTTAGCTGATTTTGAGCAGAAGATCTATATTTAGGAGATGGCATGTGGAACACACCAACGAAGCAGGGACATGCATGCCATGCATTATATATATTTGGAGAAGCGGTTCAAAGCATCTATGCATGAAGACAAGCTAGGAATAGAATGAACACTTCAGTTATCTGTAAGAGAACTGTAGATAGCGCACTTGCATGTGTGGCTATAATTGTAAATGACGTGTGGCTATTAATAGCATGCGGCCTATTTCTGGAGTAGTTAAGTGGTGAAGGGAAATTCCCCACCCTATATATATGATGATTAGATGCATAATACATAGAGATAGATAGATAGAGATATATGATGTATCAGAGAGATTTGTATGTATGATTCTGAATATGTGTATTAGGTTCATATGTGCCTTAAGATGAATTGACAGTACTGTAAGGAGCTTCTATACTTATTAATAGAAGGAGGAAATTGGCTGAATCTAAGTGTTATTCTGTGTAATTGTGTTGTGCACATTAGTATTTCAATCATGGATACTGTTCAAGCTTATTCTCTCATAATTCTGTGAGTAACATGCACTATAGAATGATGGATTAGTTGTGACTCTATATGTTTTCATCTTCATCATGCTAACATCTTGTTACAACAACCCTAAAGAGGAATCTGGTACCTTTGCGTGCTTTGGGTGAGTGCTCAGTCTAGGATGAGTGATATGCCAACGCGACTAGGATGTCATCTTGCAAATTCTAGGCTGCATCAATAGATAGAGATGCATACATGATGTCATTGTAAAGTGATGTATAAAATACACCGAAGGACTATACAAAGCATGGAGTGATAAAAATATGGTGGAGTGTGGAAACTAAAGATGAAAAGTGCAAAAAAGTGATGAGAGAAAACCTAGGGCAGAAACACGTGTGTAGCTACTAATGTATGTGATGTACCTATAGGGTTAGTATGGTGTATGTTTCCACCAAGTGTTGTTGTTGACATTTTTGTTTTTTTGTTGCCCCCATTTGACTACTTATTTCTCTTACGATCGGACCTGTAAGGAGAAAATGATCAGGTAGTCAAATATGTATGTATGTGTAAAAATGCAATGTAGAAGACACATGTATGTAATAAGCATGTGAATGTAAAATACACAAATGAAAA
The DNA here is from genome assembly GCA_019776745.2 of Taxus chinensis. NCBI lineage: Eukaryota > Viridiplantae > Streptophyta > Pinopsida > Cupressales > Taxaceae > Taxus > Taxus chinensis. The sequence continues at coordinate 897,175,680 of CM034146.1, forward strand.
ATGTAAATGGAACATGTGCACCTAATCCATGTTGAGAAAGAGAGTGTAGAAGGATATCTTGTACTGTAGGGGTTTTTTGGTCGATCTGATGCCATAGGTTGAAGAAGTATAGGGAGGAATTCTGTTGTATCCTCTAACCTTTGATCACTTCCTTGAATGTGTGTGAAGAGATCTCTGTACATCCTAGTTTTTTGGTTATCTGATGCCACTGGCCAAAGTAGTGTAGAGAGGAAGTTTTATATATCCTCTAACATGTAACTACTCCCTAAAATGCTAAGGACTACAATGTCCTTTAAAATATGTTGTGTACGAGGTTCATAGACTGGTCTGAACCAACTCACTATATGTAACCCACAATGTCAAGGGTGGAAAGTGCACTGAACTGAACCAGCACGTAGAAACGTCATGTAGTATGTAAAAACCCCAAATGATCCCCCCCTCTTTGGGGGCACATGTGATGTCACTAATAAGAGAATGTGGCCCCAAAAGATGACTAACCGCATGAACTTTGAAACTATGCCTTGCAAGGGGAGGTAAATGCACTTGGTAGAAACCAAGGAGTGCACAAATAAGAAGGCTAGCCAAAATAAGTGTTAGTACAAACAAGCATGCATGTAAAAATAATGTGTAAGCTACTAAGAAATATAGTAATGTAAACACACAAGAAGAAAAAGTAAGTCACACAAAGCAGAATGAAAACATGGGACACCACTTACAATGTTGCAAGGCCATAATGGCCACATACAAAAAACAAGTGTGCACACCAAACATAGGGCAAATCCCATAAACAAGAGTAAACAATAAGAGACAAAGCAACAAACAAGTATGGAAGAAAATATCCTTGCATAACAAATGTTGCACATGAAGCCCGTTAGCATGTTAGAAAGATAACTAGTATGTAAAAATCATGTAAAAGAAAGTAATCTAAAGTACTAAGTACAAAATGAAACAATAGCACTTGTGAGAGATGAATGTGGATGTCCCCGGTGACCAGTGTCGGAAGGGTAGAAGGTGAGAATTCATGTTGCATGTAAGAGATTTGTATCTGCAATCATAGGTAGAAAAATATGTGAATGCGCATGTGTGGATGTTATAGATAATTGTCATACAAGTGATCTAACTAGCATGTGTAATAAAGTGACCATGAATAAGAAAGAGTAAAATCAACCATAATTTGCAGTATGTTTTGGATGGATGGAATGGAATGCAAGATGGATGGTAGGATCCATGTGCCCCAAGTGAATGGAATTTTATGCAGTGAGGTTCATCTGGTTTTCCCCCTCAGCAGTCAAGAATGAATTGTAAACAAGAGCACGTCATTGGGAAATGGTTGAAGTGTGTGTTGTGTGCCTAACACATTTTGATGAGTGTGTATGTGTATAATAGTGATGATATGTGACCTAGAAAATATTATATGTGCATGCACCCTATATCTAAAGTGTATATGACGACAAAATGAATGTAGGATTCATGATTTATCCTAAAGCATGTATCAATACAAGATGAATAGTAGGGAGTGGTGATGGATCCTAAATCATATACCACTACATGATGATAGAGTAAGTGAGGATTTAGCCTATAGTATGTGTCACAATCCTAAAAATTTCACGCAATGAGAGGTTGAATGTTAAACGTATGATGATTTTAAGGTCCATTTGATTTGTAAACCATCGACACTTGAGTATGGACCAAGGAACTAAAGTGTGTCATAGGGTGGTGAGTGCAATGAATAAAAGATGATGTAGTATATGTAATGAAGGTGATAAATGACCATGTGATGTGTATGTAGTGTATAGTATTGAATGCAATATGTGTAGTGTGCCTAAGAGTGTATAGTGTGTAGAAGGGGTAGGATGCAATGCTAGATGAGTATGATGAAGATTAGTGTGATGTATGATGTATAAATTCGCAAATGTCAAAATGTTGTAGACTAAATGTAGAATGTAGAATGCATGTCATGCGATGTGTGAATAGATGTAGTGTGTAATACCTATTGTGCACTATGTGGGGTTCATGTGTAGTAATCCATCAATCGTCAAGTGTGAACTGAAGCACATGAGTGTTTCGTTGGGTAATGGTCGACGCTAAAGTGTGTGATGAGTATGTCTATTCTAGGAGATGATGGATGTATGATAATGCAAAGATAATAGACATGCTAATGCTAATATGATAAGGGGGGATGTGTTAGATGATATTCCCCCCAAGTTTGTGTAATAGGATCATGAAAAGTCACCAAGAAGATCGTCATCTACCAAAGACCAAGTTTTCATTTAGTTGTGGAAGCATGGTTAGAAAAGTAACAGTAGGACCATTTGATTGTGGTGGAATTTGCAATGTGTCATGACCACTAGTAGGATGATTAGATGTTTTGATGAAAGTGATTGATTGGAGCTTATACTTGATAGGAGGCCAAGTTGCACTGAGATTTAAAGGAGGTTTCTTAGGTTGACTTGGTAATACAATAGACAAATTGGTAGGAGGAGGTGGTGAACTATTTTTGATAGGTAGTTGATTATGTTTACTTGGTGATGTCGTAGGTGGTTGCTTAGGTGGTGTTTGACTAACCAAAGAAGGAGCAACTGTAAGATCCCATGTGGATATAGCATTGGTAGATGGAGTTGCAAATGAAATAAAGCATTTATGCTCAAGATGTTTGATTATGTGTGGCAAAGTGTGGAAATCATTTTCATTATGTCCATTGATTCGATGATAATTGCAATATGGATGACCTTTATATTTTTTCTAACCAATAAGGAGAATACTAATGAGTAGGTGGTAGAGTGATCAACTTATGACTAAGGATCTGAATAAGAATGTCATGTTGTGTAGTATTATGCTCAAATATGAGTGGCTCAGGAAATGGCATGTCTTGAGGTTCAGCTAGATGACAGGTAGTGGACATAGATTACATATAAGATATAGAAGGAGCAAAAACATGCAATTGACAAGGGTCCTTAAGTTGTTGAATTTCATATTTGAGAGATATAATCATGGATTATATGACCTTAAATTTATCTTGAAATAAAACATGTAGAGCATGGATTGAGTCCAAGAGGGCTTGATTAGATGGACGATCATTAGGTTCGTCAGATAAATGATCAAATATAGGACTTATTCTTTGTGGCAGCATATTGTCATCTAGATACATGGCATCTATCTTTTTTTGTAAAACAGTCTACTAATGGGGATATTTCTTAAGTAAATCATATAAAGAGATTTGAGAACCTTTGGGAGCCATGAAAGATGAAAAATGAGGATCCTAATCATGAAAGCATCCGGGTTCACCAAAATGATTAACTAAAATTAACTAACAATGTGGAATAATAGTAGTTGATCTAATCTAGAACGACATGTAAATATAGTAAATAAATGTAGTAAATTAGTATGGAAATGACCCAAACAAATAAGCTAATGGAAATATAAACCCTAATATGCAAGAAGAATGAGGAAGTGACTTAGCTAGTTTGATGAACTTGCAGGACTATGTTGTAGAGCTGGCAGGAGAAACATGAAGCAGGAATGACTTTGTAGAGGTCCTAGAAAGGACAGATTTGGACTGATTCTCCAAAAGAACCTAGAGAGGGACTAGGGAACCTATAGGCACTCTGGTCTACATAATGGGCACCCTGATCTGTGAAAAAGTTCTAGAACTCAATTTTACAGGTTTGGCAGGTGGTCTGAAACCCTCATTGTTTGTCGCATTAGATTCATTGCACTTCATCAAGTGTCACTGCTAATCTAAGATGAAAGAAAGACCTGCAATAGAACACAAGAAGTATAAAAACCCTAAAAAACAAGAATGTAAATGAATAGGTCAGAATGACCTCAGCTGCCACAATAGTGTACTTACAAACTGAGTGTTACACTACATTCCAGACCCAAATATAGCTCTAGTCTATGTATGAACCATGTTCCCTAGGTGTTCTTGTGTCAATCACACTTTATTAAGTAGCAAATAATAACTAGATGTAAAAATTTATTAGAATGGTGGATGGAATAGAATACAATCCCCTCCTATGCTTGTGTGATGTATATGAACCAACCTTTTCCCTTGTGATGAAGCTAATTAAATGCAAATTATCTCCAAATGCCTTAGATGAATGTAACCCTAGGTGGGTGATAGTAATGACTAGTGTTTGGACCCTCATTATAGTCTCATAAATTTATATTTATAGGGTTCTCTTAATCAATTTTTTTAATTAACCTTGAAATGGATAACTAAAAATATGAGAACCTAAAATGGCTAGAAAGTGCCCAAAAAGTAGTGGGAAAGTTCAAAAAGGATCAGGGTGCACCCGATAGGACCAAGGCACCCATGGGCGCCCCACTCACAACTAAAATGATATGAAGTGATAAAAAATAACTAGGCATGTATGTGGTGGAGGTTGGGGATGATGAAAAAGTCAAATAAAAATGACCAATAGACAGGGGTTAATTAGTACTTTCTTCACTCAAAAACCTTCTAAATAGTAGTATGAGACTGGGACTAAATATTACCCAAAGTACGTGATTTAGTTACTACAAAAATAAATCAAGTCAAACTGAAACAAAGCATGAGATCATTCATGACTTATGTCAAGCATTCATCCAATCCAAGAGTGAATAATTTGAAAGACTAAGTGCAAAAATAAAGACCCTAAAAGAGGAGCTAAAAAAAGAAAAGCAAAGGGAATTGGGAGCTGAATCAAGTCATACTTATTTTCAAGGATGTTCTTAGTCCAAGAAGGACCACAAATATCACAAGAGGATCTTTAGGTAGCCAAATTAAAGGAAATTATCAAGTAAGTTTCATGTAATTTTCTTTTCATGCAATAGTTTTGGGCATAGACTGCATGAGTACGTTTGACAAGTTTCATGTAATTTTCTTTTCATGCAATAGTTTTGGACATAAACTACATGAGTACGTTTGACAAAGAACATCCATGGAGATATTTTAGTACTAAATATGAAAATAATATAGTGTGTTTCAATTGCAAAGAAAAGGTTCACATAGATAGATACTACCTAGAAGATCCAGTCAATTGGTTCTGGGAGGAAGGATACTCAAGAGGCATGAATCAACTTGTTTGCTTCAATTGTCACAGGTAAGGGATTTTTCCCAAACATTTTTTTGAACCACCTAGATTTTTGTTATGAGTTGAATGCATTCCAAAGGAAAGTCAAAATAATATTAAGAGAAAATATAAACTCTAAGGTTAAGACTAAGTCATCTATAGTTGAGAAAGGGACAAGGAAGAAGAAAGAAAGATGGATATACAAAGTTAAGGAAGTAAAACCAGAAGTTAAGATAGCAAAGGATGATAAGAAGATAGCAAGGGAATTTTTTGAAGAGACACAATAGTCTAAATTAGTCACATGAGAAGTAAGTACAAACAAGACATCAACATATAATGGAAAATCTAAGAAGAAGGAAGAGAACTTCAGTCCAAAATAACTTATTCCTCAAGTAATGTTGGAACAAGTGCATGAGCTGAAGCATGTGTTTTTATCATGTACTTAATTAGAAAGAGAGAACTCAAGTGATGATGTTGGTTCATCAAGGAAGGCATCTAATAATACTAACAAGAATGAAATGACAAGGAAAGATAAAATTGATTCATCATGTTGTTATGATGACTTTATCTTGTTCTAAGGTAACATGACAAGATGGTATGCCTTCTCTAGGATTCTAGAAGGTATACACTAGTAGGAGGAAACATGGTTTGGGTGTCATTATTCTTCCATCCAAGTGTCCTTCATGATAATTTGGTAGAATGGTTCAAAGAATGTTCCTGAGTAAAAGTTGTCAATTGATGTTGTTGATTAGAATCTTCATCATGATGATAAGGTATGTAGTCTCTAGGCATGTTATGTCTTGCTTCATGTTCAAGATCTAGTATGTTTTGAGGCATGTGAGTTTCCTCTTGAGAATTCATTAAAAAGAGTGTTACCAATAAGCCCCAAGGATTTTATTTGTCTTCTCAATGTTGTATTGAGTTATATGTATGATGCAAGGTAGATTATGTCTTGTGAAAAAGTGTCATTTCTTAGTGAAGTGTGTAAGTAGACTTTTTTGTAAACAAAGAATCAAATTCTGTACAGTTGAGTCATTGTGTCAAATATTTGAATCATAAGAGAAGAAAGAATAAGCTTGTCAAAGTCCAGATAGGAACAAGTGAGGTAAATATCAAAGTCATTAATGTTTTGTCAAATTTCAAGGAGGCAATCAAATTGTATATCTCTAGCCTCAAAGAAAATCACACCAGATAGATTGTGATAATTTCATCCAGTGATGAAGGTGAGGCCATGTGAAGTCATTGTCCTTTCTCCTATTCCATGTTGTAAAAATTGATAAGAATCTATGCTCAGCCTCAAGAGGTCTTGCAATAAATATGAAAAATAAGTTGTCTCGGGTTTTTAAGTGTGTTATATTCCTTGAAGGCTTGTGGTTAATCAAAGAGCTCATAGAGTTACACAAGTAAAGTGTTGTAGGCATGAAAATTAAAGAGCTACCTCAAAAAATTGAAGAGCAATCTCATTCAGCTTAAAGCAGTGAAAAAGATGCAAGAAGCTAATGAAACCAGTATGAAAGTTATTGTGCTCATAATTTTATGGCAATGTGCTAGTTGAAAAGGAACCTCCACCAATTTTGGAAATGACATGTGATCATTGTTTGACAGAGATTTGGCTACCTCGGAGCATCATAACAAATATAATCGGTCTTAGTTACCCTGGAATAGGGTATATGAGATCAAGTAACAAGTTTTGAAGGTTAGCAACCATATTTTACAAGGTAAATGATGCAAAAATCTGCATTTTTAGTTAAATTCTAATTGTACAAGCCTAGGGGGAGTAAAGACATGAGGTTTGAACATTATGAAGTTACTCAAAAAAATGCACTAAAAGGAAGATGCTTCAGGTTGGACAAGGATGTTCAAAACAAGAGGTTGACAAAGTATAAGTAAGTTTGTGCCAAGAAAAATTAATATGCATGAGGAACTAGGAAGGTTATTATCCTAAAGGAATCAGTGCATACTCTAAGTTAACATCTACATAATGAGAAGGAGGGAGATCCAAGGTTATGGTTTCTTACTTCAAGTCTCAAACAAGAATGTAATATATTTGGGAAAGTTGTAGCAAGTGTTCTCCTCAGGTGCAAAGTACAGATTTATAGATGAAGAAAGAGCACCAAAATGACTAGATATGTGCAAGGCAATTTGAATGAAGAATGAATATTTGATGATGAAAGAAAGCTCATAAGAATATAGGTTTTAATAGGATAACAAGTAAGATGCGACTGAAAAAATCCTAATTACTCTCTCAAGGTCAATATGAGTCAAAATTGATATGTCAAGATCTCAAAATACATTGTAAATTCTGATTTTTGTAAGATTCATGGTATGGAGTTAGTATACATTGAAAATCAGTCTAGACAGAGTCTAAGTGTTTGACATCTCCCAAAAGCATTTTGAGTAAAAGCTTGATTGCATAAGCCCAGGGGGAGTGAAGAGAAGAGTTTCATTTTGATGAGATCAAGTGAATATGATGAGAAATCAAGAAGCTATGCAAGGTAAGGTTCTGAGACAGGTAATTTGGCTCCAAAGGTGAAGTGCTTGTGTCTAGCGGAGAGATTGGTTTGGTCAAGAAGAGGTCACTTAAGGTTGGTATAAGAGCTAAGAAAAGAAAAAACACGGCCCTAGGGAGGAGTTTGTGGACAAGTACGTTTGTTTTTTTCTCATGCATCATTGTATTTAGTTTTCATTTTTTCATGTCAAGTGGCCAAGAACCCTTTATCATAAATGTCAAAGGGGGAGAGAGTGTTGTCAGAAACCAGAAAGAGTGATGTAAGTTGATGTGTGTTTGCCATCAAAGGTTTCTAAATATGTTGCTATCAATGACAAAGGGGGAGATTGTTGAACCCTGGTCATTGGTGTTGTCATTTATATCAAGTCGCATTCATGGAAAAATCAGTGAATGGTGAAGTGAGGCTCTATAAAAGGCATGAAGGTTGATTGGTAGTATCCTTCTTAGTGGTTTAGTGAGAAATTAGATTGGTTTTAGTGTGTTGTAGGCTTGGTTTGTGAGGCAGGAGTCCAGTGGAAGCATGGAAAAGGTTTGTAATGCTTGGCTCAGAGGTTCTACAAGTTAGATATGATGGTATTAGCATGTTCAAGAGCTTTCATAGTAAGTTCCAGGTCAATTGGTGGGAGTCACAGTTGTAACTGGATCATTTAAGGCTATGTTTCTAGAGCCTGATGAGGTGTGGAAGCTTGGTATAGGTCATGACAAGATGATGTGAGCATGGGAGGAGCATAAGAAATGTTGTATATGGCATGTATGAGCAACAACAAGGTGTAGTTTAGCTCCTAGTAGGTAGATTTCTAAAATTTCACCAAAGTTGGCCTTGAGAATTAGACATCTAGTCTAGTGAAAATGGGATATTTTTTAATATTACAGGCATAATTATTAATAAATAACTGATGGATCATGTAGAAGGGTGTCTTGTGGTGCTTCATGTAAAATTTTATCAAATTCTGAAGAGGTATATGAAAGTTGTGTAAGATTTTCTAAAACTATTTCTTTAAGAAATGCAAAATGAGTTTCCTCGCTTCTTAGCATCCAAAAAAAAATTGTAAGCCATCTTCAGATAAATCATAGAAGTATTTTTTGAATAGAACTTTGAGCATGATATTTTTAAAAAAATTTGAGCTAAATTGGCGAAGAAACAAGAAAGTTATGAATGTTTTTCTAATTGGTTTTGTCTCCTCCTAGATTCTCTTCTTGAAGTAGTAGGCACAAAGTGCAGTGTTCTGACTCCAAATAGCTTGTGCAAGTTGGAAAACTCCTCAGAAGTGTGAAATAATCTCTCTAGGACAAATTAATAGTGTGTGTGCTTTTCAAGCATGGTTTTGTTGTATAGAAATGTTATGTTGTTTCAAATCTAACATTCTTAGTCTGGTTTACCTTATGGCATAGAGACTTTCCAGTGTGTGAAGTAGTTCAAGATTATCAAGGTTGATTTGGAATGTATACTAGATCAAACCATGAATGCATCTCAAATCAGTGTCAGTAAGGTGCAGATTTGTTCTTTTAGTCAGGTTGTGTGTGTGTAGTTTCAGTCATGAAGATTGTGGTTGTATTTATTACTAAGATTGGAAAAGAAGTTAAATTCTTATACAATTCCATGGTGGATGAATAAAGCTAAAAATGGCATTAGTACAAGAGAAATGAATTCATAGTTTTTTATTTCTTCTTAGTCCTATACATGAAGCATCTTTCTTAGTTGGCATCAAGAATACATGACTATCTTCTTCTAATGCGTATGTATTTGACAGGATTATAACTAGGCTGAAAATTCTAGTGCCTTATGTGCTTGTTGAAAGGAAATAAAGAGACCTATGAACATTAACACTTATGTTAGAGGAGGCTCAATGCATTATTAGAGAGATAAATCTCCTAATGTTTGCATTATCAATACTAGCATAAATCATAGTATAATTTGAGCTACAGAGGTTTTTTGATGCTAATCAAGGTAATGTGGAGGTTGGGGAGGAATCTCCTAAGCAAGACCATAGTGCTACAATTGATTGTTTCAAATAAGAAAGGAAAACAGTCAAAAACAACATCAAAAATACCCTTTTGGGTTGTCTCAGGCAGGCTTACCCTACAACTAGGGTTTCCAAGAAGAAATCACTCAATCTCACATGATAACCATCTAAAAATCGTCAAAATTGAAAATTTTATTTATTAAAGGGTCATCTATCTGTTGCAAAAAGAATCATGAAATTTCCTTTTTAAATTAGGACGAATCTGATGACAGTTCCTCTCAAACACATCCTTCATGTCGGTACAGAGGTAGAATTCAAGTGTGTTTAAATTCTTCAATGTGATCCTTTAAAATTCCTATACAAAGGTTATAGAATATGTGATAGAGGTATACCAACATGTGGTTATGTTTTTTTTGGATTAACAGTTAAAAATTTGTGATAGTGGTAAAGAACAAACCTAGCCTTCATGAGTTTAATCCCAGTAAGTTACTAATGCCAAACTCTCTTTACAATAAACCTGAAACAATGGGGAAAGCCTCTCTTGACATCAAATGGAAATGTTTGTAAAGAAACTAAAGTCATTATCATTTTGTAGTAATGTTTGTTTTAAATTTTTGGGTATATAAGTTGTGTTCTACAAGTGTGAAATGTTGTAGAAGTTGTTTGCACTTCTTGAGAAGCTGAAGGGAAAATCAACCTTGCTCAAAGCTCATGAAGAAGGTCAAGATCCTATTCAATTTCTTGGTGAATTTCAAGAGTCTAAAGACAGTTATAATCTCATGATTTTCTTCTATGAATATCGTTTAAGAAGATGAAGAGGCATTCCATCCTTGACAGGAAAATGGTAGGGAAGTTGAAGTGAAGAGTTTTGTCTTTTGATGAGATGAGCTCGAGGCAATGTATAATTTTTTTTTGTAAGCTGACGTGAACTATAGAAGATGATATGGTTTGTAACTGAAGGAAAAGTTATTGAATTCAAGTAGTCTATGAATCTTGATGAGTAATTTGGAACAATTGGATAATGATGAAAGAGTGTAATAGTGTAGTGTGTAGTGTGTATAAAAAGGGAATTATCTTTGAATGGTCTTGGATTTGATGTGTGGTAATGCAAGGAAACAACTGAAAAAGGTGTGTGAGTGACCAAAAGGAGAATACTAAATGGTCAACTTAGTAGTTAAGTATTAGAACCTGAAAATGCAAAGTTATGTGCAAGTAAACATATGATTGAGGAGTAAAAAGAGAGCAATGACCTTTACGCTTGAGATGAAAAGTGTGATAGGTATAAGTGTGAAGAGTTAGAAAGGATATTTACCACTATAATCATTGGTCCTTGAAAAGGTAGTGTAAATTCTACAAGCAAAAGGAATGATTGAAGATACTCTATAAAAAGAAGAAGAGTTAATTTGTACTAAGTTTATTGATGCTGAGAAAGTGACATACAAATGGAATATGGTGTTGTGAATGAAGTGTGTGATAAAATATATTATTAGTATGTGTAAAGGAGATTGAAATAGTCTGAGATGGAAGTGCAAAGTTGAGAAAGATGGTTTGTAAGACCTGAAAAGAGGCTAATGTTGAACAATAGAGTTGATCATCTTAAGTTTAAGACAAAAAAATCATGAAAGGACTTGAATAATAAGGTATATAATCATCTACCCAAAGAAAGGGAAGTTGTGATTGAAGCATAGATTCAAGTTGAGAAAGAATGATAAAATTGGAGGTATATGAGGAACACATTCTAGGAGGTGCTATAGGAGCAAAGTCTTGAATATGATATGTATGTGAAAAATCCATAATATGTTGTTGTTTTGCAAACAAAATAGAACTGTGACTGAATACACAAGTTGAATTTGATGGTGAACTTTTAGACTGTTGTGAAATAGTGATATTGAGACGAGGATCTTGTATTGTATGATTCGGTAGAGGATAGAAAAACAAGTAGGCATGGAATGAATCTTGTAGTATGAGCTTTGCAAAGAAAGATCAGAATTCGGTTGAGAAGCATATTTGAGTAGGAAAGCATGATAATCTAGATATAATTATCAACTGTGTAAGATAGTAAAATAAGTTTGAACAAATTTTGTAATCAAGTCAAAGTTGCATCTTAACATACAGGGGGTAGTAACCTCCTTATAATTAGTGGCTTACATAAGATCAGTTGTAGCTATTTAATATGTAGGGGGTTGAAGCCTCCTTGTGAGTTGACCTCACTAAATGTAACTTGTTTCTAAACTAAAATATGGACTTTTTGCTCCAATTTGAGTAGAAGCTCAACCATGAAATAATGTAATAGATATAGGAATTTTTTTTACTAAGCAGAGTTCTTGATTTCAATGGGCTTTTTCCCAGTTGGGTTTCCCACATTAAATCATGTGTTTCCTTGTGTTGTCCCCTGTTATTTACATGTGTATAGTTTCTTGAGTTCATCATAGCAAGAGTAAGGAATTGGAAAATGTTTGAAATTTTTTATTAGACACTGATTCACTCCCCTCTTAGTGTCCTAGTTTCCAATAGTGAGGTGGTTCATGTTATCACAAAATTACAACACCCTTTGAATTGATAACATATGAGTCTACTGAGAAATCAATGTAACTGGGTTATATGGAATTATTTCAAGGTGTGGGACCTTGCAATTGAGATAATTTTCCAGAGTAGGTTGGTTCCTCTTCCTAATTTAATGCAAAAAATAGTCCTAATGAAGTGAAATCTACTATCTAATCCTATACTATCAATTCTAAGGGGACACAGAGAGGGAGAGAGCATGAAAAAGGGAAAATCCTACATTACAAAGGTGATAGTACCAAGAAAAGGGGGGCTAGAATATCCTGCTTAAGGGAGAATGAAAGTGGAAAATGCAACAGGAGAAGGCCAGACAGTTGTGACACAAAACTAAGATTTATTCACCACCAAATCTCTATTAAACACAACAAAATTTACTTTAAAATGAAGGAAAACATGCACATAATATAACAACAATAAAGGAGATGCAAAATGAGAAAGAGTTGAGAAAACACCACAATACACAAGTGTATTTCTCAATAAGGTTGAATAATCCATTACATTTACAAAATAGAACCACAATTATATTTACAGAGTCCATGTGAAGGATTGTTTCTCAAATAATTTGGGAAAACAAATTGGCAGAGTTTCCCCATGCCCAGAATATCCCCCCTTCTCAAAATGAGAAGGTTCACATTATATAGAAGTGATGAGAGAAGAGAGAAAGAAGAGAAACTCAAATTTTTACTCCCACCCACTAACAAAATTCATTTATTACATTGAAAGGGGCATGGGCACCTCTGAAAATCCCTTCCCCAATGTACTTTATCTTGTTGTAGAAGAGAATGGCCTCCCATGCTCCATTAATGCCCTTACTATTCATGTGGAAGTTATCATTTCAATCTAGGGAATTTTCTCTATTTTGACACACCTACCCTCACAAAACTTGTAATTTCGTAAGTTTTAAGTGTAGAGCATGAAATTACAAATCCTACAAGTTTAAGTTTGTACAGTTTTGTTAAGTATTAAGGAAGATATGATCATTTTAGTGTAGGTCACTTTTATGGCGTGTACACCAATTCTCGGGCCTGTGTATTTATTTTTCTGGAACTGGAGATGATTATTTGTCAATTTTTCTAATCCTCCTATCATATTCATTTTTCATGTTTAATAGCTCCATGGGTGATGGTTTTAGAAATGTGGGCCTCAAAAAAATCAGATTTCATTAAAAAAGTGTTTGTGGGTGATGATGATGTGGACTAGCTCCTCTAGCTCACTGTCACCTCGCCATCTATCTCAACAAGCTAGCTCTATGCATTTCTCAATCATCATCTCCCTCTAACTCAGCATGAGCTGCCCTTATACCTGTCATCCTACATTTCATCACATGACTTGCTATGTTGGCTCACCGCCCTATGTCTCCCATGTGTGGCCTTCTCATCTCAGCCCTTACTCACCTCAAGCTCATTCCAGTCCCCGCACAATGGACTCAACTCCCTCTGTGAGCTTAGAGAACTCACTGAGTCATTCTTCTGCTTCTTCACTTGTAATGCATCTTGTCTCCCCATCTGGGGAACTTGTCTTCCTCTCTCCCGGTTCCATGAGGGTCCAACGTTCACGATTCACCCGATGTGTCTGCATTGGACCTACCGAGCCCGCCTTGCATTAAGTTTGCCATGTTGTGCAGTGAAAATGGGTTCATGTGGAACTCATATCCCTACAACCCTTGTTCCTTGTCGGCTTCTTGGTCCTAAAACCCTTGATGCAGCCATAACACACCTTGCAAGAACCTCCTCCTCAGCACGCCGACTCGTTTGACGAGTTAACCTATGATCCCACCGTACCCATTCGATGCTCTGAGCTACTGACCAACTCATTACTTATTCCTTACACTCTACGGACTCGGTCCTCCAAGTAACTCTCCATGATGCCTTGAACCTTCCTGATTGCAACTCCACTAACTAGCTCACCTGACTCCATAGCTCATCGAGTTATTCTCAGCTCAGTGAGCTGATTTTTCCCCTTAGCTCATTTTAACAAAAAAAATTAGATTTTTTCATGGTTTTCTTGAATATTTCCCAAACCAGGGGAGTCAAGGGGACAGAGTAGGACACTCAGAAGGCCATTCTTTTGAATTCTCCATTTTATCTAATTTTTCTTGAAATTTGACCAAGTTTGATCCTTTTGAAACCTAAAAGAGGAAAAATTGCAATGAATGATCCCAAACTTCCCAAAATCACTACAAGTGTCCCAAAACATAGAATTTTACCTATTAACTCCATATTCAACCTTAAAGCCCTATCAATTGTCCAAGTCCAATTTTCTCCAGTTGTCCATTTTATCAAGGGGGTAAAAATCGATAACAATTTGGTGACTCACGAGGACATTTTCCTGTTAGATGAAGAGATTAGTGGCCTTGAAGCATCCAGTGGGCATGGAGTCAGCATGATACTCTTGAGAACTGATCTAAAACTCTGAAACCCTACCCATGAGCCACTTAAAACACTATTGAACTTGAAGTTGATCCTTTTGCTTGAATTTCCCAATTTTTATAAGAAAATATTGAAAATTAGATCGAGTGGAAAAAAAATTTGAACCTAGAATTATTTTTTCTGTTTCCCTGATATGATGGGATGAAGGATGAACCTTTGAACTTATCCCACATTTTGGTTTCTTGCCAAGCATGAAGAACTGAAACAAATGATTTCTTGGTAAGTATGAAACATGCAGAATTTGGAAATATATGTTGATTTAGAATGCACTTAGAACCGTTGTTAAAACTGATTTCCCCAAACACTACCACTTCTAATGAACTATGCAAGAGAAACAACACACCACAACACAATATGTACAAAAGAGGGAATATCTTACATGCTCCAATTAGAATCATGCAGAGTGTGCACAAGCACTTTTTTGTTGAAAACAAACCTACCTACTCTACTCTAACCAGAGGCAAGGGAAGCTTAAACAAATCCTACAACTGACAGGGATAATTAGCTACCCTTACTCACAAATTGGGACCATGTGACTAATTTGGCACCGAACATGATCATGTGCAACAGTGAAAAAATGACTACAAATTGATTTTTCACTCTAGTCATCGAGGTGTCAACTGGAAATAAGACAAATACCTCTTTTAGTTGCTCTACATTTGGTTTTGAGAGGTATTGTAGCTGATCCTTGGTACTCTGAGACTCATCCTCATGCTCAGAAGTGAACATGACTACTGGTAACTCTGATTTTGGCTCTAAGTTAGTCAGATACTTGATTGCACATGGTCTAATCTTGAATTTTTCTCATTGCTTTGTATTCCAACCTCGAGAATGAAGTCACTTTGCATACTTTTTTGGAAAAGGTGACTATTTTCATGTTGACTTTGACCTTGTGGCTCACCTACAAACAACTGATTCTATGCCTTGATGACTGACTTGGAAGGGTTTTCATCATTGTTCTCTTCCTCTTCTTCCACAACATGAATTTCCTTAAAATTAATTGTAGCATTTGATAGAGTACTTGATGAATCACTACAACTCATTAAAGCTTGTGGATCACTTGGGATTTCCTCTTCCTCTACTTGAAGAACAAACTGATATGCGTGTCTGATTTCTTCGTCCAACATGAAGTTTGAGAGGTCAAATTATTCAATATGTTATTCCTAAGGAGTGTTATGGGAAGAAGGGTCTTCTTGGATTCTTTCCTCCATGATGGATTCATCAATCAAATCATTTTCAATAAAAGATAAAGGAAGAGAGAAATCTGAATTTTCATTACTACAAGAAAACAAGAAGCTCTCTATGATCTCCTCTTCCTATAGTACCTTTGAATCTTTTTTTTCCCTCTATGTTCTCTTATTCTTGTGGATTTGGAGCAGATTCTTCTTCTTCTACTGACTTTACAACCTGTAATGGATTAAAAATATCTGAGAATATAGTGCCAATGTGAACACTGCACTATAACATAAGGATTGTTGATAATCTTCTTCTTTTTCTCGCTCTTGTTCTTCTCCAAAATCACTTTCCACCGCTTGTTCTTGAACCTCTATCTCAACTAAAGGATTAGTCATTAATGGAATTTGTTTGATATTGAACCTTGCATCCCACTCTCTCAAGTTTCTTATAAGCTCTTCTCTGCTAGGCTCCTCATTTTTCTTCCCTCCTTGACTTATTTTCTGATCTTCTTCTTCCCAAAATGGTTTTGGGAATGCAAGAGGAGGGGTGGGTTGGGATTTGACTACATTTTTTTTTTTTTTTGTGGTGGAAAGGAGGGTTTATCTTCTTCCTTTTTTAGAGGGTAAATATTTTTAGAAGGGAAAAGGGCAGAGAATTGAAGATGGGATGGAAGGGTAGAATATGGAAAAATGGAATCCACAATGGGAGCAGCAGGTGGAAAGCAAGGGAATTGAAACTTAGGTTGAGATGGCATAGGTTGGGGAAGAGAAATGGGAAGGTTATGAGGTGATAGTGTAGGATTTTCCCACTAAAAAGGTTTCCTAACAATAGACTCATAAGCCTCCATCTTCTCAATCCATTTTGCAATTTGTGGCAATATCTCAACCATGAAATATAGCTTCTACAGAGGGCTAAAATGTCTTGGCATAGGGCCAACCCATGGACAAGGGACCCTAAAACCAATTCTGAATGCATTCAATGGAGATGTAGCCCTGGTCTGCACCATACTTGCCATCATTCTTTTTATTTTCCTTTGTAAATAATTATCTATCATGGAAACACCGCCATCACTTCCATAAACTTGTTCTTGATAATAATTTTGGTTAGGAAAATAACCACATTACTCAATTAGGGTTGAGTATGCATACTGATTTTGGTCTTCATAATAGGACTAATATAGAGGTATATTTTGAAACTGTAGAGGTGAAGTGAACTAGTTCTGCTACTGTAAGTGATAATTCCATGATGGAATGAAGTCACGATTGCACAACTTCATGGATGAAATGAAAATGAAAGGTATGGAAAAACAATGGATGGAAACAAATAGAAAGAATTTATGCAACTCTAAAAATGGTTTTTTTATATCAATGGAGTCATCAGTTGCACTTGAACATGCCTCCAAAGGCCGATATTTCACCAAGAGAAAAACAACTTGATGAAATTGTTGGTCCGAAAATCTGTCGCCTGGACAGATCTATGGATAGACGAGCCAACAATGTGTAGGGCTTAGCCCCTCTTTGAGTCAGCAAAGCGAAACTGGTTTATTGCTATTCTACCAGCAGGAATCTATACAAGTCTCACAGATTCTGCCTTCGGGGGTTGGGACCTCATCCCAGTAGAGTGTTCTAGGCTGCGAAAAGAAAGGAATGAAAGAGGGAGAAGAGAAAGAACAGATCCGAAGGGAGAAAAGAAATGAATTCCAAAGCAGAAAGGTCAGAAGATTTATGTTTTTAGTTTGGTAGTAAACAGAGCCAAACCTACTTGCATAAATAAACAAAGCAATACTGATGAGCAAATGACATAAAAGTAGATATGAATCTAATAGATTAAACACATACAGATCTAACGTAAGAAAGATCTGATGCATAACACAGCTATTGAGCACAAAGTCTTAATATTTGTATTACTGTTTTCTTCTGTTATAAGAAAGCTCAAAGTCTTTCTCTCCTCACTTCTATTTTCATCTAAAAAATGTTCACCCTGAATACAACAAGTATTCCAGTATTTATAGAAGAGAGGAGAAGAAAAGCAAAAAGGAGCCAACAAATATTTACAAAGATATTTACAAAATATCTAAAATTCATGTTGACTTTTGACAACTTGATGGATGACATCATCCCATGATGTAACATGGATGATATCATCATTTGTGCCAACACACTTTACACATTTCAACAAGAAAGTTGGAGAATAGAGAGAGTAAGAAGAAGAAGAAGAAGAAGAAGCTACTCATCATCGTCATCCTGCGGCCGAAAGGGGGTTGCCTGCTTCTGATGCTGCTCAGGAGATGATATGTGGAACTGAGCGCGGTATTCCAAAAACTTGTTAATCATGGGCCCAAATTGATCATGTGATGGATCCTTGTGCCGTTCGCTGATTGCTTCGCAAGTCTCCCGCTCGCTTATGAGATTTTCTAGGAGCTTAGAATAATCCTTCTCTGCCTCGATGAGGAACCCGATGAAGTCCCTACAGGCCAGTAGGTTGTTTATAGATTCAGTGTCAAATGTGACCTCTGGCCCCGTTCCTTGAGAAGCGATCTCTTTGAAGATCTGGATAGTTTCATCAGCTGATCTCATGGTAAAGGAAGGAGTGAGCAGCCCTGGAGACATGTTAAGGACAATTCGCTCCATTTGATGCATCGCATCCAGGGCCTCTTCCTTCACCTTGTCTATATTTTCCAGAACAAATTACAGCTGATCTATCTGATAGTCCAAAGTGGACATGGTTTTGTTGAGAGCCCTTGGATGGCCGAAAACTCTGAACTTGACCAGATCTTCGACTGAACAGTCGAACATTTGTTGAAAGGTCTCATGTTGGAGTCTAGCATGATCTAGCTCTTCTGATATGGGACCCGCTAATGCTTGGAGTTCCTTGTTCACCTTTTTGATGTTTAGATATGAATTGATATATTCGGCGATAACTCTTTCACTGTCCTTGAGGATCTGGCTCCTCCAAGCAGAAACGGCCATACCCTGCTCGCCGATCTTTGAATATTCATTGATTTTCTCCTGGCTGAGAAGCTCAGAAGTCTCGGTGGCATTCGTGGGAGGTGCACTACCCATCTTCTGTAAGGCTTGAAGCAAATATTTGTTCTGCTCCTTCAGTAGCCTTTTCTCTTCTTTTGTTTCCTGAAGCTTTTGACAAAGGGCGTCGACCGCGGAAAGAGCTTCCCCCTGGAGAATTTCAGAAGATGTCCCCATTGTGACTTGGGTCATAGTAAAATCTGCCAGATACAGATCCTTTTTCTCTTCGAGGGGATTGGGGTATGCAATTTCCATGATCCTCTCACCTGCAGCACTTTTAGAGAAGCGTGCAACAGGCTTTAGCTTCTTTGCCCCTTTGGCTGGAATTACTGAAAAGTCCATCGGAGCGATGGGAACTTTCCTCTTTTGCTGGCTCAGCTGCTGAGAGATCCATGCTGGTCCTATGGAAGAAGGACCAGAGACAGAAGAGGGGACAGCTGTAGTAGAAGAGGGGAAAAACGTGGAGACACGCGGAGGCGGCATTGAGAGAATAGCCGAAGAAGTGCCCACGAGAGGAAGGGAAACTACAGCTGCAGAAGACAAAGGAAGGGAAGGGAGCCCGGAAATGAGGGAAGAAATGGAGGAGGAAAGATCAGCGAGGGAGGAGAAGATAGACAAAGAGGCAGGGGAAAGAGTAGAAGAAGGGGCGGAGGACACGACCAAAGGGGTGGTCGTCTGAGTCACTCGAGGAGGGGAAGGAAGAGAAGAAGAAGAGACAGAAGGGACCTTTGTGGTTGTAGCAATGCCAACATCCTGAGTGGATGGGCGTATGGGACTATCCTCTGCTGCTTCTTTCTCCAGCGAATCTAGAGTTATTACCTGTTCTGGAGCTGTGGAAGGAGGACTTCCAGGGGCTTCTTCCTGAATGGTGCTAGGCTCACCTTCTACACCTTTGCCTTTTAACTGCTTTTTGGACCTTGGAGGTGCATTGCCCAATGGGGAGGTTGTGAAATCTACCCTGAGGTAGATCAGCCCGTTCATGCGGCACCAGTGCTCTGTTCTGCGCATAGTCTCCTTGACCCTCTCTTCAATTGTTTGAGGAGCCTTACTTCTGTCAATGGCCGGGAAGGGCCAATCATCCCCTTCCGTGTCATTATACACCTTGTCTACTTCATCTTCCGTAGTTTGGAAGCCTTTGGGGACAATGGCCACTTCGTATTGGATAATTTCCTCCAATGCTAAGCGAGAATGATCCTTTCTTCTGAGTTCCACCTCATGGATGACGTCAATGTAAATATCCTCGATCTGAGGAACATGGATCGGATCAAGCTTAGCCCTTGGCAGGCAGCTCCTTGGGTCAAAGGTAGGCCTGGCTGGGAAGTCATGTTTCAAATTGAGCAACTCCAGCTCTGCGAACATTTCCTTTGCTTTGTGATGGGAGGAGCATGTGTACCGGCCCACTGTGAGGGGGAAAGGAGTTCTGCCCTTCTTTCTCTTGAGGCATTTCTCATGGTATGTGACCAGCTGCCTTGATAACTCTAGTAGAATCAGCTTAGGTCCAGCGTACCTTAGCAGCCTGGTTGGCTCGCCCAAGAAGTTGACCACCCTCAGATAGGTAAATGTGGGAAACTGGGTGAACAGGGCCCCCCATTTCTCCACAGTTGACACAATGTTCTTGGTTGTGCGACCATGAGTTAGATTCGGCCTCAACATACAAATGATGTGATAGAAGAAAGCATCATTAATCTTGGCAAATTGAGGGATGATGTTCTCTAGCCTCAGTTCTGGATAATATTCATATATTTTGACCTAAGGCCAAATCCCACTTCGGTTTAGCCCTGGATAATCCCTCTCCGACGCTGCAGCGTAGACTACATAGGAGTTCATATGGAACACTCCCGTTGTGGTGAATTGTTGTAGCTTCTCGGAGATGGTGCTACTTATTATTTCTCCCCAGCAAAAGCGCTGCTCAGGCACATTCTTATTCATTGTTTCCAAGTACCTCAGCATCCATTTATGGAAGTAATGGGCGTCAAAAAGCCCAAAGACCCTGCTCAGGAAAGTGATAGTATCGCTGAGCTCTTCTGAGAAGTCACTGCGGTGGATGATTTGGGGTCACCGGGTTACCACCTTCTTGTTTTTCAAGTAGACTTCGTTCATTAGTTGCATGCATTGGTCTTCATTGTCTTCCCAGGCCTTGATGCACTCTTCTTGGCTGATGGCCACAAAGTGCCGGTGGTGAGGGATGCCAAGTATCATCTCAAAATGACGGGCAGTGAGGTTTATGACTACCTCGCCCTTGCTGTTTTCAACACACCTTGTGTCCTTGTTGTAAGATTGTGCAATCACCATCATGAATTCATTGTTGACAGCGCTGACAGGGATTCCTCCGGCGAAGTGCAGGGAACTGCCTATTAACTTGTCCATCCATGGACTTCTTGTAACTTTTTGAGTTCTAACCCAGAATTCTTCCATGTCAACGTGACCCAATTCTGAGTCTCTGACATCCATACTGCATTCAGCCTATGATTCGGGCATCCTGACCCTTTGATATTTATACTTCATCTCTTCCTCAGTAAGCTTCGCCTTTCCTTTTGATTTGGTGGATCTCTTGCTGGATGTAGACATGTGTTCTTTCGAACTCAGTTGCTGATCTGCATGGAGAAGAAGCGAAACCCAATCCAAAAAGGTTGAATTAGCCATTTGATCTTTCATTAGAAAGCTAGCAGAAGAAAGAGTTAGAGATTTTAAGGCTCAGGGTGCAGGGCACATGAAAATTGCAGCTTACAAGGCTAAATAGGCAGGGCGCACGGGAAAGGGCTATTGCAAAAGTTAAACTGGTGCCAAAGGCGCATGGCGCATGGATGTTGCAGATTGCATTTTATAGAAGGGCGCATGAAAATTATGTGTTACTTTGGGATTCGGTGCGCCCTTTGGTGCGTGGATGGATCGTGTAACATTGACTTTTCGTGCGCCAAAGGGACATGGCGTGGTGCACGAAGGGTTTACACAACATGATGTTGATGTAATCGAGGATGCGCATGCGCCTTTATAGCTTCATACTTGTGCAGATATAACTTGTGTAACATGGAAGCTGGATGCGCCATTGGCACATGGAAAAGGAATGCAACATGGATGAACGGTGCGCCAATGGGGCGCAGGATCAGCACTTGTAGCATGCGAAAGAAGCGCGCCATGAGGGCACATGAGTTCTTGATGCAGCAGGACAAAAGGGTGCGCCATTGGCGTGGGTTTTGCTCATGTAACAGGGCGGGTAGATGCGCCAAAGGGGCGCAACTATTCTTAGTGTTGTAAGATGCGCCAGCGCGCCTAAGTGAAAAACAGAGCTTTCTCGACGGGGTTTCTAACTCTTTTCTTTCTTTCCTTCATTTCCAAGACTGCTTGGGGAGACATAAGGTTTCAGACCAAAAAGAGGTTTTCAGACCAAGCTTTTCTTTTTTAAAATAACACCCTCTACCAGCAGATCTGGAAAGAGGGGGGAAGGGAGGAGGAAAAGAAGAAAAAAAAGACAAGGCAGCACAGGGGGGGGAAGCTCAACCTATTTCTATTTCAAAACCAACCGACAAGCTAAACACCAGACCAGCAACGCATCAAGAACCGAAAACACAAAACGTAGAAGAGGGAGAACCTCTTACCTGATAAATAGCAAAAGTTTTGAGAACGGGTCCACAATACGTTGAAAACGACGGAGTAGAGGCTAACAAGCTCAGAAAAACACGTGCTTCGCAAAAGTGAAAATGACATTTGGGCGCGCAAAACACATATATATAGAAAAACCAGCCATCAATGCGCCACCTACTTTTGAAAGGGCGCATGAAAAATGTTGTCGACAGGAGAAAGCGTGCGCCCTTTGGCACACGAAAATATGGTGTTGCAATAAGATCATGTGCGGCCTTTGGCGCACGCAAAAGAGACTCAACATCCTTTGGCACATCGAAAGATGTGTTAACATGGAAAACCATGCGCCAAAGGCTTTTAAGGGGGCGCATCAAAAGCTAGTGTTACAAGGATATTTCATGCACCCAGCCAAAAAAAGGCTCAGAATGACTAAGTTCGAAAACTAGATTTCCCGGGAAGGGATTTTAAAACGTTTCGAACGCGGGGGATCCCTAACGAGGGATCGGAACAAAATTTTCGGTATGTTTATCGGTAAAATTGCCCTTGTCAATTTTACGGGATAACAGAAATGAAGATGTACATCAGGATACACACCTATGAAAAATATGACTTTTTGTGTGGTCCCCTTCGAGCGTGTCAGAAATGTTATCACCAAAATTACAACACCCTTTGAATTATTATCATGTGAGGTCTATTGGGAAAATTAGTGTAAACTAGGTTACATGGAAATCATCTCAAGGTGTGGGGACCCTTGCAATTGAGATAATTTCTCCAGAGTAGGTTTGGTTTCCCTCTTCCTAATCTAATGCAAAAAACTAGTCCTAATGAAGGGGAAACTATACCATATAATCCTATCCTATCAATTCCAATGGGACAAAGAGAGGGAGAGAGCATGAAAAAATGGAAATACTACACTACATAGGTGATAACACCAAGAAAAGAGGGGCCAGAATATCCTGGTTAAGAGAGAATGGAAGTGGAAAATGCAACAAGGGAAGGCCAAACAACTGTGACACAAAACCAAGCTCCATTCACCATCAAATCTCCATTAAACACAACAACATTTACCTTTAAATGAAGGAAAACATGCACATAATAGAACAACAGCAAAGGAGAGGCAAGTGAATGCAAGAAAAATGAGAAATGGTTGAGAAAACACCACAATACACAATTTTATTGCTCCATAAGGTTGCACAGTCCATTACATTTGCAAAATAGAGGCAAAATTATATTTTTAGATTCCATGTGAAGGCTTTTTGCTAAAATAATTTGAGAAAACAAATTGGCAGAGTTTCCCCATGCCCATAATATCCCCTCCTTCTCAAAATGAGAAGGGTTACATTATATAGAAGTGATGAGAGAAGAGAAAAAGAACAAAAAACTCAGATTTCTTCTCCCACCCACCAAAAAATTTCATTCATTGCACTAAAAGGGGCATGGGAACCTCTAAAAATCCCTTCTCTAATGTACTTTAACTTGTTGTAGAAGAAAATGCCCTCCCATGTTCCATTATTCACCTGGAAGTGATCATTTGAACCTGGGGTGTTTTCTGCATTTTGGCCTAGATACCCTAACCAAATTTTTCATTTCTTGATTTTGGAGTGTAGAGGAGTAAATCACGATTCCAACAAGGATAAGTTTTTCCATTTTGGTTGAGTATTTATGAAGATATGATCATTTTAGTGCAGGTCACTTTTATGGCTTGTACACCAATTCTCGGGCTTGTGCATTTATTTTTTTGGAACAAGAGATGATTATTTGTCAATTTTTCCAATGCTCATATCATATTTAATTTTCATGTTTAATAGCTCCATCAGTGATGGTTTTAGAAATGCGGGCCCCACAAAAATCAGATTTCATTAAAAAAAGTGTTTTTGGGTGATGATGATGTGGACTAGCTCTTCTAGCTCACTGTCAGCTCGCCACCTGGCTTAGTGAGCTAGATCTACACATTTCTTGGTCACTGATTCACTCTAACTCAACACGGGATCCACTTATACCTCTCGGCCTGCATTTTATAACATGACTTGCTATGTCGACTCACCACCCTATGTCTCCTATGTGTGGCCTTGTCAACTCAGCCCTTACCCACCTCGAGCTCGTTGCATGCCCCATATAATGGACTCAATTCCCTCGGCAAGCTCGGTGAGACATCCAAGCCATTTTAAAACTTTTCTACTTATAATGTGGCTTATCTCCCCATGTGGGGAAATTTTCTTCCTCTCGCCCAGTTCTTTGAGGGCCTTTTGTTCCTGATTCACCCAATGTGGTCGCATCGGCCCTTCCGAGCCCGCCTTGCATTGAGTTTATCATGTTGTGTGGCAAAAATGGGTTCGCGGGGAACTCACGTCCCCGCGACCCTTATTCCTTGTGGGCTGATTGGGCCCAAAACCCCCGTTGCAATTATAACACACCTCGCAGGAACCTCCTCCTCGCCACATCGACTCACTCGACAGGTTAACCTATGATCCTGACGCACCCGTCCAACGTAATGAGTCATCGACCAACTCAGTACTTCTTCCTTGCACTCCACGAAATTAGACCTATGATTTACTCGGTGTGATGCCTTGAACCAGTCTAAATAAAACTCCACTAACCAGCTCACCCAACTCTATAGCTCGCTCGAATCTATAGCTTGCCAAGCTGTTCTCAGCTCAGCGAGCTAATTTTACCCCTTAGCACATTTTAACAATTTTTCTAGATTTTTTATGGGTTTTCTTGAATTTTTCCCGAACCAGGAGAGTCTATGGGATAGAATAGGACACTTAGAAGGCCATTCTTCTGAATTCTCCATTTTATCCATTTTTTCTTGAAATTTGACCAAGTTTGATCCTTTTGAAATCCAGAAGAGGAAAAAATGCACTGAATGAACCCAAACTTCCCAAAATCACTGCAAGTGTTCCAAAACATAGAATTTTCCCTGTTAACTCTAGATTAAACCTTGAAGCCCTATCAACTGTCCAAGTCCAATTTTCTCCAGTTGTCCATTTTACCAAGGGTGTAAAAATGGATAATAGTTCCCTCAAGTTAGTACCCTCAAAAAAATCATAACTCAAATCTAATGCAAACCTTTTAAGGTTGATGCATAATTAGAATTGAGGGTTTAGGTGACGCAAATAAGAGTTGGTTATTGAAACACATCTTGGAGGATTGGTTGTGGATGAAATTTACATTTAATTTCAGTTATCAAAATTGGTTTTATATAACATAACATTAAAAGTCTAATAATGGACAAAACTTGTAATTAACTCTTAGTCATTGAAATTGTATTCATGAGATTTCTGTTTAGGAGTAAAGTAAAATTGAGTAATGAGAGCTTTCTTGTAACTTGATTAATACTTATTATGTTGTTCAAAATGAATATAAATTACTCCATGTGAGATCGAGCATTCGATAAAACATAAAACTCTTATATGGGAAAATGAAACTCATGACACGTAAACGTTAAAATGAATCCAACCAATTACTGAAATATATAACAATTAAAAAAGGGAGATAAACAAACTCTAATGGGTGGAAGTTTAAATGAAAAGGAATCTTTTTAACCTTAGTCTTTTTAAATTAAATACTTCTTCCCACTTGACCTGGTGTTAGTTTGCCCTTACATAATGAAAGTAAAGCAAGATGTCAAGTAAACATATTTTTGAGAAACTAACCCTTAGCGTAGGAACAAGTATTAGGAAACTCGAAGGTGTTTAAAATTATTATAACTAAAAATTGACTTATACCTATTAATTCCAATAAGAAGAACAAACCAAATTAAGTGTACTTATAATAAGTTAAATGTTAAATGAAATAAAGAAAATGTAGTTTAGATAATGAGAATATATGTTTACATGTTAAATAATCTTCAAATCTTTAAGGTTAAAAAATGAAATTTGATTGTAATCATGAAAATGTTGTGTTGTGGAATGTGTCTATCCATGTGTACATATTGTGGTTAGGTTGGTGTTTAGTATTCATTTATTTGAGAAAGCATGGCATTGATGTGTGTTGTCACTTACCCAAAAATGTGTGTATTTTTGTCAAATTTTCAAAAAAATGAGTAAGTTATCTCTTATGTGGTATTTTTTTGCCTTTGTGAAGTCTGGGAAAAGAAAGATGATCCCAACAGTTAGTCAATTTCCTAAACTTTCTTGAGTTCTAGGCCTTTTCTTTCTTTTGCAGTTATTTCAAGTTTTTATGTCCCACATGTCCCGAGTTCTTACAGGCTTCTTATTCCCCGCATCCCCATGTTTTCTACAATTAACTTAATTTTCTATATATTTCAGGTGTTTTAGTATTTTCGTGAACCTGTAGCCCTTGTGTCTCCTGGCCGCTAGTTTTCCGCATCTCTGCATTCTACGGACACGTTGTGAACTCATAAGTTTTCTTTCAAATTTTTCTAAGTCCTCTTTATGTTGCAGAATTTTAGGGTTGGTAGAGAACTTACTTCCTTATGTCTCATGGGCCTTCTGTGCACCTTTCACCTGACTTACCCACATTTCATTAAACATTTGTGTGTTACATACTCTTCGCCCTTTCATGACCCAGGTGTTCCGACTGCATCCTGACACTCAGTTCCCCTAAGAACCACCTTTTTCACATTGCATTGGTTTTCTTTGTGTTGTGGAGATGTCGGCTCCTTGTGTCCCTAATGTCCTACATGATTTTGGGCCTCTCGTGCCTCATTCTTTTACCATATCTGCACTCTAAAGGACAAGTTGACATCTTATGTTGTGAGCACTCCCGTTTTCCGTAGAACATTAAATCCTTCCATTTAATGCATTCCACCGACCTTCTTCAAGCGAGATAATATAAAATAAATTTAATTGGTCATTTCCACCATTGTAAATCATAGTTGAGCTTAGTTTATCATGTTCCCATACCTCCCAATCCATTTCTAGCCATAGCAGGAGCATTTCTTAGCCATTTTCAAAGTGCATTGTGCTCCTGGGAAAGGTCACCTATCATCCTACAATCAAGGTTAGTAGTTTCATATCCTTCTGTGGGAGTTTGAGGATAGTTGTTTTTCATGCCCTACTGCATTGTTCTTCTCTTGAAATCACTTTCAAAGCTTCCTTTCTCTCTGAGCACCTATTTTTTTCCTCATTTACTATCATGAAGACCATTTTGTGGGTCATGAACACCTCTCCTCCCTTAAGACCTCCATACCAAACATAAGAGATAACGATGTACATCATATTGATTTCAATGATTTTTGGGCACAAATTAAAAGTGATAACCCCTCTCCTATGGCTCAAAGTTTAAAGATTGTGGAATCGCTCATGTTAGAGGTTTTCCATTCTAAGTCCAATGTGCAGATACTGTCTTGGATTGTGATTCTTATTTAAATATAGGCTTGAAGGAAATCAGAGACCCTCAAGGCTAAGTAATTTCCAAACTATATGTTAGGTGCATCAATGGTGCTTTTGGAATATCATTTAGTAGAAGATTCAAATACTCTTACTATGGCTCAATCTCAATTTTTTTATCAAGAAAAGGAGAAATACAAGCATCCAAAATGGTGGCCAAGTCTTGGTTTAAAGTCCCAAAGAAAGTGGAGCCTCCAGGAAAAAGTGTTTCCCAAGACAGTCGGGACAAGCGGGCCAGAAATGTATAGAGTACCCGAACCGGCCGAACCAGCCGAAAAGAGACAAGTCAGCCCAAAAGATTTTAAAGAACAAGCTTTCGAAATTGATATCATCACCTTCCTACGTGTCTCTGGCCAAATGAGGGACAAGGAAATCATCGGAGGGGTCTTCCTTCAACTAATGATTTTCCACTTTTGGATGTGCCCTTACAAATCTAAGCCAAAAGGGGTAAAATATCATTTAGTAGCGGGGCGTGAGAGGAAAACAAAGTCTCAAGAGAAGCCTACCGAAAAGGGGGAAATCATTGGTGTCCAAGTGGCAAAACCTCAGTGAATCGTAATTGGCTTAATGTGCTACAAAGAACCCAAGTCTTCCTTTATGACCTCTTATGCCTGATGTATACCATTTGGGGCAACATATATTGTAAGGAGGGGTTTCTTTCTATGGTTGGGTCTTTGCTTGCAAGAGAAGTGGAGATGGTAAAAATTGCAAATGAATCTCCATGTGTCTGTGGTTGCTTTTAAACCCTCTTACATATTTATTATGATTCTTGATTCATTGCATTTTTGCTATCCATAGTTTGACTGTGTTTAATTGGAGCATATGTTCTTCATTCCTCGGTGCAACCTCATCATCTTCTTACCTTGTCTCCTTGGCAGATTAGATTAGAGGAGCATATTTCGTGTGCACCTGAACAGAGGAATAGGAACCATCCTTTCTCTGGAGATTCCTTTCTCACTCTTCAAGTCAATGTTATGATGATATTTTCACCATGTACATTGTAACAAGTCCCAAAGAAGACTTCTGTATAGAGGGAAAATCTTTCAACACAACTGAAAGGTTTTCTCATTTTTGAGGCCAAGCAATTGATTTCCACCTATGGATGTATACCATTTACTATTATCCAGTTTAGAATTTTGGAGTTCTCTTACATCATGTACATTGGTTGGCAGCACAACTGAAAGGTTTTCTTTGAGGGAACACCTTTATCAAGTTCTCTTACTTCCACCTTGTTTTGTAGTGACAAGATATCTCTCGTGGAATTTTGTAGGTAGCTTGATATCTTGCATAGAACTTGTAGAGATAATAAGATAGTTGACATCCAATTCCCAATCACATTGGGTAATTATACCTGTAGAAATTACTTTTAATGCACAAAATGTTGAGATAACCATTGTTGCCTTCAATTTCTACTCTTTTCAAAAGAGATCTTGCTTTGATCTCAAAGTTTTCATTTCCAACAATTTTAGACTGTCTTTCTATCACTGCCCTACTCTGGAGGATTATTGGGAAGATTGCTCATATTATTATGAGGCAATAATAAGGTACTATGGCAGACTCTCCTTGTAGAAAATCAAGGATTTTGGAATCTACAAAGTACCTGAAGATTTGCAGGATGATGATGAGGATTTGCAATCTCTTGAGTACATCAATTCTATTAGGCACACTCCTCTTACCACCATTGACTAGTTCAAAAAAGAGAAGGATGAATTACAAGAGATCATAAACCTAGTCATGGTGAGAATAAAGCTTTGGTTTGATAGAAAAATGATAGCATATAGAGTAGGTAGGATGTAATCCCCTTCCCAAGAAGCATCTACATCTCAGAGAGAGGTTCCTACCGCATTGCCTAAAGTACATACTCATTCAGCTCCTTCTCCTCTTGAATCTTCAACTCTAGAATACATTAAGAAATGGAAGGTTGAAAGAGTTAGAAGGATAGAATAATTAATTAGGGAAGAAAACAAGCAATCTCCTTCTCCCAAGAAGACAGAGAAAGTCCATGAAGTTGAAAAAATTATTGATATTTCAGAAAAAGGGAAGGAAATATAAGAACAAGAAGAAATAAACCATGAAGGAGGTAGCACTAAGAAAGAGGATGAAGTGGAGGCTAAGAAAAAGAATGTAAAATCAGGAGCTAAAATAGTGAACATCCCAGAGACTCCTGTTAAAGAAACACCTACCTCTAGTGTTGAAACATCTACTGTGGAAGTGTTTGATGCACAAACCCTTGGCTCCATGAGCACACTTGCCTTGGGTCCCCTTGTCACCCCTCCTTTCAGTACCACCTTCACTTGGTTTCAGCCTTTTTTTGAAATCAAGAAAAGAAAAACTTCATCTTGAATTATTACTCCCAAGTTTGATGGTGTGGTTGCTTTGTTAGGCACAACTCCTACTCCATATGTCAAGAAGGCCAAGACTACCTCAAGTTTGGTATTTGATTCAAAACGCCAACAAGTTTTGGAGATTTCTAAGACAAAGAAAGAGAAGGATGAAATATATTTGAATTTGGTTGATCTAAAGCTAACAAGGATCCCACTAGGTGAATCCGATTTTGAAAGTGAGGTTCATAACCTGAAAGAAACTGTGTCAAAGGTCATTGAAAGAGTTGAGAAAGGGAAGCAGACATAAGAGAAACTAGAGGAATGATTGCAAACCCTTTTTGGTTTCATCAAGTCTCTATTGTCAAGTGAAAAGGTATTGGATCCAGCTCCTCTAACCTCAATTCCTCCTCCCACCATCTTGAATCATGATGAAGTGCAATATATCAGGGCCATCCTTAAGCATGGTTCTCATGGGAAACCAACAGAGGATATGGTTGATGGAATGTTGCTCTCTGTATTTGATTTCATTTAGGAAGCTTCCAAAGAATATGACAATATTTCTTTAATACATCAGAGGTTTGACTCAACTATCACTGGCTTGAAGAAAGAACTCAAATTGTGGACTTAATGCATACAAGACCTTAGGCTTATGAGTGACATGGATGATCAAGTCCTCATTACATGTAATTTTTTTGATGATTCAAAGAATAATCTCTCAAAGAAATGGGTATACAGTGTGGAATGGAAGATGAGAGTACTTGAGGAAGTAATTGATGAACTGAAGAACATGGCACAAAAAGGAGAAGCCTTCCAAGCCATTATACTTACTGAGTTATAGAATATTCGTTGTCAGTTCTTTAAGGAAAATTCCACAAAGAGAAATATAGTACAAGATGCCAAAGCAAAATTATGAGCACTCATCAAAGAAGACTTATTCAAGCCTGACACTATAACTAGAGATAAGATGGAGGATATTTATGAACTTCAAGTTGTAGTCTCTGAGGAAAATAAATATTTCTCACAAAATGCAAGTTTTGGAAAATAAATGGAGGACTATCTGGAAAGCTAGGAAAATGTGATTGCCAATACCACTTTTCCTCAAGGCATGGAGATTGTTGGAGCACTTGTAAAGTTTAGGAACCAAATTCTCAAAGTGAAAACTGTGGTGGCTTCTTCCTCAAATGTTCCTTCATCTAGTGTATAGGCCTTTCTTTTAATTAATGTATTTCAAAGTTGGCTTTATCTTCGATGATAATGTAATTTGTAATTAAGGCCAACTCAAGTTTATAATACTTTGGATTAAGTGATAATTATTAATTAAAAGAAAGGGAAACTTAACCACCCCTGTGGCTTTTTAAAGCATCTTTGTATCATTTGGAGGGGTTGAATTTCAATGATTTAAATGTAATACACATACCTCTGATCAATACAGAAGAATGGCTTTCCTCTTGTTTCTTTCCTCTTGTACTCTTTCTATTCTATTCTGAGATATGCATATGTGATTTTGTTATATTCAAATAGAAACTTTGTGTTCAACCTATTGGATGCAGTGCAAAGAACTTTGTATCTGAAACATTTATATCTCATGGGTTATTTGGATGTATGCAAATTCATGTAATTCTCAAATCCTCATGTATGCATTATTAGGGCATCACTTTGTTATCTATTTTCCTAAAAGTGTTTCCTTTGTCTCTTCTCCTTCATTGCAATAGTCATCAATATTGGGTAACCACGGAGAACATTCATGTTCTTGATAAGCAAGAAGTGAACTTAGGATTTCCTTCCAACCAGTCTTTCTTGTTTAAGGCTATTGTTTCCTCTGATGAATTGTATACTCATCTCTTCTTCTGTATTGAGAATATCGTTAATATGGGAATAATTCCAACATCAAAATCCTCATTCAGATATTAATAGTTTGTATATTCGTAAATAGGTAGTTTTACTTTTTTGTGTGTGTGTGGAATAAGGGAACCTCTCCCATAAAGAGGAGGGTTTGTTGTCCCTTTAACTATTTCTTGTATTGTGATTCAAATATTTCAACCAAAAATGTGCATTTTTTTATTTTGTTTTTAGTTTATTCTTCATGTTGGGGTGAGATTGCATCATTGATTATTGGAGGAATAAGGTGTTTCTAGTAAAGGGAGGAATAAGGAACATTGTGTGTTTTGTTTTGGAGGAACCAAAGGAATTATTAGCTAGTTTTGGTGGAGATATACGTGCATGTTAGAATGGAGGGATAAGGGGCCTATCAAAGTTGATGTGGTTGTTCATCTTGGAGGAAACAAAGGCTAGCCAGGATTCCTTAATGGAGCGATAAGTGGTAGTTAAAATGAAGATATCTTCCCCTTTGTAAGACATGTAAGTTAGCTTGGTAGTGTGAGTTTCCTCTTTTGTGGTTCCAATCACTTTCTCATCTTGTTGTATATGAGAATCCATGTTTGTGTAAGTTTATTGTGTGATGTTGATTTATTATAAGTGATTCAAAGTGGTGTCGTATAACAAAAAATCAAAGAAATAAATTATCCAGGTTTATTATGTCTTATATTTGGTCCTGCATGTGTGGGCATTACACCCTTGCAGGTTAGATCAAATATGCCCAAGTTACCTTCACTTCCTTTACAAACAAGAGAGTGAATATAACCATATTATTTGTAGACATGCCCGCTTCCTATGGAATTTTTCTGTAGAATCTTTTGTCGAGACGTGTGTGGTGAAAGACAAATAGACTGGTCATATGCCACTATCCCCATCAAATGTCAAATGAATAAGTTTCTTCTAGGAAGGAAGATGAAGCACACATTTTAGAAGTAAGATGACCCATGAGATGATATCATGTACCAAGATAGAGACCTGGGAAACTAATTTCTCAACATAGAAAAGGATGAAGAGTTTCCCGTCATATTAGAGGAAGAATAAAATGAACTATGAACTCTAGAGTTTGATGGAAGTTGATCCACTTCTAGTTCAAGTGTGGGTGTAGTGATCACTTCTCCTATAGGTAAAGTCATTCCTCTTTCATATAAATTATAATTTTCAAACACAAAAAACATAATAAAATATGAGGATTTGTTGCTAGGAATGAAAGATGTTAAAGAAATGGGAATCAATAAGCTAGAATGTTAGGGTGATGCTAAGCTCATTGTCAAACAAGTAAAAAAATAGTTTCAAGCAAAGAATGCAATGCTTAGACACTATAGTAATAGGGTATGGGATTGTAAGGAATATTTTGAAGCTTTTCCCATGTGGATAAAATGAGAAGGCAAATTCCCTAGGAGTCTCTACCTCTTTTCTAATTCCTCACCCATCTTTTGGGGAACAAAAGTATTCAGTCAAAATGATTTTCAGACCAAGTGTGCCAAATAACGATGAGAACTAGAAAGTATTCAATGATGAAAAGAACATTTTATCTTTTTCAAAGCAAAAAGACAACTTCAACAACCTCTATTATGAGAGAAGTGATTCTCTTCACATGGAATCCACTTCAAGCAATGGAAAGGGTGAAATTGAAATATTATATGATGATGGTGTCATCAATCTAAAAGGTAACAAGATTCCTAAATGCCTCATGTCCCTAGAATATATTTTCAACTAGCATGATAGGTTTATAAAGGCTAGGGCTGAGAAGTCTCCTCTAAGCTTTGTGGAGTATGAGAAGATTAACATTGGAATAGTAGAACAATCCAAACTAGTAAATATTGAAATGTGTAGCTCTTCAGAAGACTGTAGGGACTTTATTTCACTATTGAAGAAGTATTAAAATGTGCTAGTTTATCCATATGGAGAGATGAAATCCTTCAAACCTAAGGAAATGTAACATTCTTTTCCTCTTAAGTAAGGAGTGAAACCTTTCAAACAAAAAACAAAGTCAATACAATCCTAAAATAGTTGAGACTATCAAAGAGGAATTAATCAAAATGTTGAATGCATGTATCATTTTCCATATTCACAACTCCACTTGGGTAACAAACATTGTTTTAGTTCACAAGAAGAGTAGTGAAATAAGAATTTGTGTTGATTTTTGGAATTTGAACTAGGATTCTCTAAAAGATAAATAATCTATACCAATTATGGATAAAATCATATAAGTTATCATTGGTTTTGAAATGCTTTCCATGCTCAATGGATAATTTGGATAAAATGAAATTAAGGTAGCACAAGAAGATCAACACAAGACTGCATTCACAACCCCATAGGGAATGTTCACATAGAAACAAATGTCATTTTTCCTCATCAATGTAGAGGCTACTTTTAAAAGATCTGTGACTTTAGATTTCAAATATCTCAAGAAAAAATGCATAGTAATATACCTTGATGAATTCAAAATGTATTCAAAGAAGTGAGGTGACAATTTACAACATCTTGAACAAGTTCTCATCAAATGCAAGACACATGGTATCTCTTTGAATCCCAAGAAGTCAGTTTTTGGGGGTAACATAATAGAAACTCCTTAAACACATCATGAAAAAATAAGGAACCAAGATTGATTCTAAAAGAGTAGAAGAAATTGAAAATCTCTCTTTTTCTACAAGCAAACATAGAGTGCATTCCTTCTTTGGCAAGGTGAAATTTCTTCGCCATTTCATTTCTTAATTCGCAAAGCTAACCAAACATATCACCAAAATGATGAAGCATCAAGGTATATTTGTTTGAAATAAATAAGGTAAGATTGATTTTTAATACATCAAGAAGGCCATTGCTTGTGCTACCACACTGTTATGTCCAAACTTTAATAAAGATTTTATAATCTATTGTTATGCCTTGAAACACACTTTGTCTATTATTCTAGTTTAGAAATATGAAGAAGGATTTGAATCTCTTATAGCTTTCATGAGCTACCCATTGAAGAAACATGAGTTGAGATACTTGGTTGTAGAGAAATATGCATTCATGATTGTTAAATCCATAAAAAAAATTAGGTTATATATCTTTAAATTGCATATAATAGTGTTTTTCCATGATATCATGGTGAATTCAATACTCACCCAGCAAGAGTTTGGATCTAAGAGAGGTAAATGGATTTCCAAGATTCAATAATATGATCTCGAGATCCACCCAAACAAGCTTATAATAGGTAAGGGCTTATGCCAAATCATTATTAAATACACTACAAATTCAAGAGAAGAGGTGGATACAAAATTACAGGATGAAATCCTAGAGGAAGAATTATCGAAAGTCCTATTTGTAAGTACTACCTCTAAATAGTATGTTGAAATCACCTTTTTCTTGACATATGGTGATTTCCCACCACACCTGAATGGGAAAAAATAAATAAAACTCAAGCTAATATCAACGAGGTTTGTGGTTTGAAAGCATGGATTATACAAGAGAGGATTGGATGGTTGTTTCATATGGTGTGTTGACAAAGAGAAACATGAAAAAGTTACTCAAGGAATAACATGGCCAAGCTTGTGGTGGAAGCTTCTCATCATTGGTCACAACTCACAATATCCTCAGAGGAAGATATTACTAGACTACTATCGTATGAGATGCTCAAAATTGGATAGAAAAATTCAAACGGTGTCATCAATTTGTTGGTAGACCTCAACTAGTCGTGTTGCCTCTTAGACCTATTGTTATTAAAGATCCATTCTAGTAGTGGGGTATAGACTTTGTAGGTGCACTCAATCCATATTCTAGTGTGGTCCACTCCTATGTTCTCACCACTATAGATTACTTCACTAAATGGGTTGAGGTTGTTTCAGTTAAGCACACAAACATTGAAAATGTAACTTTCTCAAGGAGAACATCACAATGCGCTTTGGTGTCCCACAAAATATTTTTACTGATAATGCTACCTATTTTTCTTACATGGAACTCATTGATTTTTTTAAGAGCATGGTATCTCCCTATTTCATTCGTTTGATTATTACCCCTAAGGTTATGGTTAGGTTGAGTCCAATAACAAGAACATTGTGATAATCATCCATAAGTTGGTTTATTAGAATCAAAGGAGTTATGGGTTGATTAGAACACTCCCAAGAAGGAAATAAGAATGTTACCTTATTAGTTTCTTTATGGGATAGAAGTGGAAGTGCCTAGATATTTGTTGAGCTACTAGCCTTGCAGTTAGTGAAGGCAATCAAAGACAAATAGTTATATGACTCGTTGGACAAGAGGATCTTGTACCTGGAAAATATAATTGAAGAAATATTCATGGTGGAGGATAAGATCAAAGAGCATAAAATGAGGGTAAAGATTATTCTAATCATAAAATACAGGAAACCATATTTCAAATTGGAGATCTTGTTTTACTCTGGGACAAGAGGAGAGAACCAAAAGGAATTCTTGGGAAATTCTATTCTTTTTAGTTAGGACCATTCAAGATTAGGAACTTATGTGGTGATAATAATTTTTTCTTTTCCTACTTGGATGACATACCCCAGGAATTTCCCCGCAGCGAGAAATACTTAAAATTATACAAACAATGAAAGTGGGTTGTTCCCTGTATGTACGATAGGTGATTTGGGTTTTTTTTTTATGTGTGTTTCCCTTTCCTATCATGTGTTATATGTGTTTTTCATTTCCTATGTGTTTCCTTCTTATTGTGTGTGTGTGTGTGTGTGTTCAATTAAGGATATTTTACAAATCATATTTTCTTCCTTCAGTATGTCATGAGAGATTCTATGACCCAATGGATAAGTTACTAGTCAGCTTAGGTTCACGAGATTATGGTGTTCCTAATTACCTCATTTGTATTAGTTTCCAACCCAAGACAATTCCCTATGTATGACCCAGTTGTTTTCATGTAAAATTTCATATATTTTACTTAACAACCTTATTGAAATTTTTACCTCTTTCAAACAAAATTTTCAAAACTACTCAAAATTACCTCTTTCAAAAGGTCAACTTCTAGTAAAGATTTCGGGAGCCTAGGATCATTTTAGGAGCCCATATTATAGTCAATGGAAAGGTATCGAAGTGTTTCCCATTATAGTAGGATTTATAACAAATTCTGTGAGCTTCATAATGGTATTGGGAAACCTTTCTCTCCATACACTTTTTAGGGAAAGTGCGTATGTGGGCACTATAGAAGGGTCAACTTTTGGTAAAGGTTTTATGAACCTGGGGTGGTTTTGGGAGCTTCATCCTAGTCATTGGAAATCTCAAAGAGTCTACTACATGATGGAATCTATAAGACAAGGCTTTGGGACCATACAAATAAGAAACCTTCCCAACATTATACCACAGTGGTCTTTCTAGAAAAGGAATTTACACTAAAGGTTTCAAGAACCTCGAGCATATTTGGGATCCAAAAAAAGATCAAATGAAATCATATTTAACCCCCTTCATGACCCAAGTGATGGTTTAGTTCATACTTATTACAAAATCCTCTGGCAACTCAACTCACTGGCGTGCCTTCCTAGGGAAAAATTGATGTATTAGAAACCCTTCATGAATAACTCATTTTCAGAGTTGATACATGTTACCATTGGATTATTTTTCCTTTTTCCATGCAAAACCATATATTATACAACCCAAAATGATCAAGTTTGGACCACGGGGTAGAAAGGACACTAAGTGTTCTATTTTCATGTTGTGTAGATGATCTCATCATGTGGACCTAGGCACACTTTATGAGTTTGGTGGCATTTTGGGGCAGAATTTCACCTTTCTCTCTTCACTTTTCATTCACACTTGCAAAAATTTTCCCCTTTCTGATTAGTCAATGAAAACACTGGAACAAAAAAAACATGAAGGAAAAGAAAAAAGGAGGTCAAACTTGCATATGGGTCCTAAAAACCCCACCTAGGTGCACATTGAGAGCCTCCTTGCACATAGGTGAACTTTAGAGCTGGAATTGCACCCGAAAAGTGTGCCCCATGCTGGTGGAGGCACATTCTTAGCATGTGCTTTGCAAAATGGGTTGAAAATTCACTTTGCATTTGCAAAGTGCATTCTCTGCCACCAAATACACTTTTCTTTCAAATTTCCACTTCCTTCAAAAATTAAAAAAAAAATGAAAAAATAAAGTGAAGCCATGAAACCATTTTTCAAGCTGGTTTTCCACCTTCCATGCTCCTCAAAACCATTGTTGTGCCCTAGGCTCTCCAAAAGTTTTTTTTCTCATAACTTGTGATTCCATGGTCAAAACATTTCCAAATTTTAACCACAAAACCCTCTTAGAAATGAATTTCCATTGAATCTAAGATCACGGCATATGATTTTATATTATATTTTATATAATCACATGAAATATTCAGTTTTTACAAGCTGGTTTTTCCCAAACCACCAAAATTTGTGTTGAGGATTGTTATAAATCTACAAAGGAAGCTTCTCAAAGTTTGCCAAGAAGTTCCTCTCACCAAAGCCTCCATTTTGAGATATTGATTATGTGTTATCATGAAGGATTTATTGAAGTTACAAATAATACCACTATTCACCTCCAAAACCACTCAAGAATTCTATATACATTGAATTTATTTTAGATTTTTCTCCCAAATCCCATGAGAGAACTTCGCCAAATTTGGAGAATCAATTCTCCTTCCTACCTTCCTAATGAAAAAATGAACTCCATTTGGATGAGAATTGCTCCTAAAATGAAGGACTGAAATTTTTCACCTCCTCCATCTAAGCTATTTTCAAGCTTTTTCCTCTGTCAGAAATCATTTTTTCGTTTCCCATTGATTTTGACCAAGGATTGTCACCAAATTTGGAACGTACCCTCATCTTTGGAATATATTTCCAATGAATTGATTCACATCCAATTTGGATTTTATTTTCTCCTATTTTGGCCAAAACACATATTCAGTTGCTTGTACCATTAAAATCCATTCAAAATTTTCAATTTTTTGAAAACTATTGCGAAATATAGTTTCACATGGACAATTGCATTCTACCGTCATTCTAAGGTCATTGAAACCATTAAATCACACAATGAAGTTCCAATACTTGAGATATAATCCCATTTCATTTCTAGTGTCTATGTACCCAGACATTGGAGACAACAATGTGGAGCACATGGATTTCGATGATATGAGGTGGAGGATGAAGGAATTAATGTGCACTATCATGGGTGAAAAAATATTCCACAATGGAATTTATCGAGTCGTTGGGTTCACTTGGCCATTCAAGACACAAAATTCATTCTCGCATGCACTAATAATTACAATGTAATATAATAATAATAATAGGTTTTTACAGTCCACGATGCCGTGGGGCGGCCTGTTTTTGGGTCTACAAGCGGCTTATAGCATATGGGACTACCTCATACTCACATGCGGGAGGCAACTAACTTTTCTACAAACGAGGTGTACGTACCCTACCCCTTGCAGGATTTGAAATTTGAAAGCTAAATCATTACTGTTGATGATGGATCCATCATCATTATGTTATCCCCTTAAGGCATATCAAGATGCCTCTGCATTCCAAGACCTAAAAATGCCATAATTATAAGCAAATAGGATGTATTGACTGAGTGGGAAAGAAAGGAGTCATGTTTGCAAGGAATGACAATCAGAAACTAGATGAAAATGTCACACAAGCTTTCTCACCTACCAAATTTTCTTTCTTAGTTTGATTTCATTGAAGAGATATCTAATTACATTGTGCTCCTCATCCAACTCATGGGAGAACCTTCCACCAAGGAGTTCTACCCATGGATGTCACAATTCATGTTGATAGCCACCAAGGTATCCCAGAAAATAAATTAGAGTTAGATTACCAATGATAATCTACATTCTTATTTGATCAACCTTGAAAAGACAAAGAAATTCACCATGGCTTCATTTTTGTGTATGTCATTAAAGTACTACAGAAGTGGCATGGGCTAACTCTGAAGAGAAATCTCCCGAAAGGTGTGCCATTGTATCAAGTCTACCCTCAGTTCCCCTTAAGGGAGTATAATATACACTATGCCAAGGTGAATGATGTCTTCATAAAGTACCTGATCAAGAAAATAAAGGGTGACACTAATCATCAGTTCTCAATGGAATCTTGCATGTTAATAATAAAATATGGGAGTTTATTCTCATAATTCAATACCTTCTCCTATATTCGTATTGGATGGTTTAACGAAGCCCCACTGAGACTCCCAAGATATTCAAGAAAAAAATTGTTGCTCATTGAGCTATGCAAGAAAATTTCCAAAGTACACATCGAATTTCATGAAAGAGAAAAGAAAGGAGTGACATTCCCAATTCAACTGGGAATTCACTCTTGTAGAAACTCGAATAGATACGAGCAACATTGAAGCTTCCCTAGGATCCTTCAATTTGTACTCTTATTTAGCTAGAAGGTATTTTGATAAAAAAAATACATAGGGTGGAACACAACTATCTCAATGTGTTTCATCATCATGAGTTGGAAGACTATTGGGAAGATTGTGCAGATGAGACAAAGGTCAAGCAAATAAAATTCTCAACGTTGACACTGTAACAGATGAAAGAATTCTAAATGGAGTGGGTCACTGTGGATATTGAAGATAAAGGTAGTGAGATACTTGAGTCTGGATACTTGGAGGACATTCATTTCAATCCCACCCCTCCTATATATTGGTATGTGGTGAATCCCATCAACATTGTGACTCACACTACAATGGTTTTCCAGAAGTAAAAAATAGTGGTTTCTCAAAATGGTTCATGAGCAGAGCTACAATAATTCATTGTCTTATAGGAATTTAAATAAATTGTGAAGAAAAGTGTATATAATGTAATTGAGAGGTCCAAAAAGTGAGGAAATCTCTCAATTCGGGCAAGTTATTACATGAATATCTCTAGAGTCTTCACATAAGCCCATGTAGGAAGTTGTCATTTAAAATAACTAATTCAAGTGCCTCGAGCCCGAGGAGTTTATTTCTTCTCCTAAAATAAACAAGTATAAATATCATCAACATATCATAACCAAGGCAAAAAATCCAATGGTCGAAATATCTCCTGAACTTTGGAAGCTCACTCCTAAACCACAGAAATCCAATATGACTTCTTGGATCACGACCAATACTTCAAGGTCTTAATTCATTGAGTTCTCTATCCCAATATTGGATAAAGATGAGGCTAAGATGAGAATAACCGACTATGAAATGAATTGATACCCTCTTGGAGAATTAGGTTTTGGGGGACATATTCATAATTTTGAGAAAACTGCCACCAAGCTCATTGCAAAAACAAGGGAAAGTGAAGTAACCAAGGAGAAATTATAGAGCCAAGTGTGTACTTTGACTTCATATGTCCAAACCTTTTTGGACCCATATTATCCTCCTCTTTCACCCTCTGAATCAATTACCCCTATGAGTAAGATTGACCCTCATGCAATTCAAGGATTCAAGTGGGTTGGCAAAGTAGGGAAGATGACCGAATTGTGGATTAATTGTATCATACAAAAAATTGCAAACTTCTCCCAAAGATGGCCCGAATATTAAAGATCACAAAC
This sequence comes from Taxus chinensis, assembly GCA_019776745.2. Lineage (NCBI taxonomy): Eukaryota > Viridiplantae > Streptophyta > Pinopsida > Cupressales > Taxaceae > Taxus > Taxus chinensis. The sequence goes on from CM034146.1 coordinate 897,217,021, forward strand.
ATTTCAATTAAGAAATTGAATGATGTTATCTATAGGGTTAGAAAAGAGGTTGATCATTAGAATGATCTCCTACTAGTCATTCGTAAGATGAGCACTACAGATCCAAGGTCATTGTTGGAAAATAAGGTGTTAGTGAATTTAGAGGACAATTTTTTGCACATGTGGACAAGTACTATTGAATGGAAGATGAAAGTCCTCAAAGAGACTATTTAGGATTGTCCACATCACCAAAAATAATGGATGAGATATTATAGGAAGAAATCAATAATCATTTGATTAGGATGAGGTGTCCTACCATTGCACTCTAATTCCAGTGTCACTTGATGAAAACTTTGAGAGAACTTCAGGAGTATTATAAGGGGTGAATCTGTATGATCCTCAAATCCTATAGAGATGAGCTCACGGACATGCTATCTCAAATAAAATCAACAATCTCAAATACATGGCTCATAAGATTCCAAAGTGGATGAAACATTGTCAATGATAATCCAAGGTGGAACCAATCATTGGTTTGAAATCATCACTAATACTACCGTTCCCCATGGAAAGGAAGTTTTAGAAGTCCATTTTCAGGTATAATGTTTGTAATGGAAATTCTAAATGTATTTCTCTGGTTAAGTCGTATCAAGAAATATTTTTCTTTGCACGTGTTCCTTCTATTGAATGATGATATTATCCTTCTTTTCTCTTTCTCTCTCTCACTCTAGACATGTAACAAGACAAATTTTCCCAAAAACAACATATAGTATTTTCTAATTATTCGTTGGGAAAATGCATTTTTCAAAAAGTAACTTAAGTCACTTAAATTTCCAATTTTGTACAAGTAATTTTCTTAAAATAAGGAAAAGTATTTTATTATGGAAAGGAAGGTGAAATAGTCATGCAGGAATGCGAAGATTCACAAGACTTTGGGGTCATATATTGAGGCTTTCTCTTCATTATAAAAGATCAATTTTTGATCCTCCCTTAACATATTGTATTCTTTTACTCCTCTACTAGATTTTTTCATCCATTTTTTTAACTTTGTACTCATCCTGAATGTATTGCAACTTTTTGTAAGGAATGAGAAGCTTTTGGATTTTCATTCATAGAATGAAAAATTACTAATTAATTTTTTTTGTTAATTATTATTATTGTTTCATGATTCTTGCATAGTTGTTGTATATTTATCTTGTTTCTTCCAATTGAACTAGATACAATTCTAGCTTATCATTTAATGGAATCTATTATACTACCATTGACATGAATCCCTCGCCCTCTTTTCTCAATATTTCCCTCATACATTTCTCTTCTCTATGTCATCTATTCTACACCCTCTAACATATTGTTTCAGTCAAAACAAGGGTGTTTATGAACTTTCCCCACTCTATGACCAACCCCCAAAGTTATAAATAATGTATATATTTTCTAGATTTCAATAAATGGGAGCCACCCCATCTTGAAGCGAAGGGACTCAGTCTTGTGAGAATTTTTGAAGCCCATATTTTTCTATGACAAAATATTTTTCCAATAGCATCTTATGGGTTAGAAGGAGGAAATTTAAAGTCCCCTTCAATAGACTTTTATCTTGTGATGATTCTTCTAGTTTCCAAGGCTAACACTTATGATTGATAAAACACCCTCCTTCTAGTGTTAGAGATGTTGATCTCCATGAGTGTCACACCTAGATTCCCTTCCACAATGTCAAATATCTTGATCCAGAGAAGGTATTCATAGGAACATGAAGCGTGGGTAATATAGACATAGTCTCACATAAACGGGAGATGCTCTACCTCTTTTGAGAAGAAAGTCACACACATGGGAAAGTGCAGTAGGAAATTTAATATGGTGTGGGAATCCTTTATCTATGGTTCCTTTCCCACCAGGTCTTGGTGGCCAAAAACATGTGTGAGGAATAGATCAAGACAAGGGAGATTGATTGTTTATGATTTTGAGGGCATTTGTTAGTTTCTAGCTAGTTTTAACCCAATGTGAGAAATTGGTGGCATGGCTAATACATCATAAGAGAGTTGGTTAAAGGATTTTGTAGAAAAAAAAACTAATTTAGAATTCATTCATCAATAATTTTAGTGTGCATCAACCAATAAAACAAATTTTCAACTATGATCATCACTTGTAACATGAATATATATTGTGCAGTGATTACCATTTATAAGGTTTGGTCCTAATACTAATAGATTCAATAAAAATGTAAACAAGAGCAAGATAGGGAAGAAAGAGAATAAGTACAATTTTTTCACAACAACTCATTTAAACATCAAGGAATATAGAAAACCATTCCCATCCGCAGACCAATATGTAATCAATCATGACATAGACAAGTACGAGAGTATGAGGGGAGGAACTTAGAAATCCAAGAGGGTTACATGACATTGTTATATGTGCAAGATGTGTTCTTTGATCTTCTAGACATTAAAGGGGGATATTACATTCAATCAAAAAAATTATCCTTAACACCCATTCAAATTGAAACAAGGCAAACATAGAAGTGAACTTAGGCTATGAACATGGAAAGCCAAGTGAGAAAAATAAATAAAATAAAAGTATCATAAGATTTTTTATTCTATATTTGAGGACATGTTCTCATGTGAGATTGTACCCTTTATTGAGGCCAAGCTCAACATCTTAGTGAAACATTGGAATGCCCTCAAGGTTTGGGACCTTTATCCTTGGGACATACCTTCAGTGAAGTTTGGTTCCTCATCTAATTATCCTAATGTTAACAATAATCCTAACCTAAGCTACTGATTACAAAGGAAAAAAAGAAAGGAGAAATTCATGAAATAAACTAAGTAGAAGGGGTAGTGATTGCACCAAAATATAAGGATCTCTCTCCTTGAGGGGAATAACAGGAGGGAAAATTCAGTGCCAGGAGGGCATAAACAAGCCACCATTCATCCCACATAAACTAGATTCACATTCCACACATTTAAAACAAAAAGAAATGAAAACATGCAAGTATAGCTTACACACATCAAACCACTAATGAAGAAATAAGTAAGAGACATAATAAACACAAGTTAAGTGTAGATATGAGCCAAAATAACAATATTTTATTGATAAAAATATGCACAATCCATGACATCAATGAGGGAAGACATTGAGTGCATTGCACAAGATTTAAATCAAAGGTCTACAACTATGAGTATTCAACCATCATTTGGGCAATGTAACTTTACATTTGGGAGATAATTTTTTACAATGAATTCTGAGTTGCACTATATAGAGAAAGAAGAGATAAGAACCAAACATTAGTTAAATAATCACCCTCTTCTTCACCCACCAAGAATCAATCAACATTAATCAATGCACAAACCTAGTATGTATGCCATAGATTTCTTGGATGAAGAAAAACTAGATTAGATCATGTCAGGGTTACTTAAAATGACTTAATTTTGGTTTTTGGGATTGATTTGATCTAATTTGGGTGTCATTTAAATGAAAAACATGTTGAAAATGCCTTCAAACTCTGTCATAAAGTTATCTTTGATCTTTAAAGTATTTTATATGAAACTAGTCCCATATTAAATCCTTTATCATTATCTCTCCAATGGTGTATTGTGCAGGTGAACAAGATCTCTAGATCAAAATATATGGTCATTTGAAATTGGTCCCAAACGTGGTCACTGAGCTCATGTTCAAGATGGTTGTTGGTCCTTTAACTTGAATTTTTGGTCATAAAACACACCTGAAGTGACCCACAACTACCTTAACCATGATATTTTCCTTAATATATTTCCAATTGTGTCGATCTTATGTGATTTGGTGACTCTGATTAAGATATATGATCATTTAAATATTTTAATGTCATTTAGTGTAGATGATGGCCATAGGGCCGTCAATTTTAGCATCAGGATCACTTATCCTATGTGTCTTGCTTTGATTGGTGACCTTGATCTCATTTCTTCCTAGAACTCATGTTTGTTTCCATTTGATTGGTTACAGGGTTTCCTTATATATCTCAAGAATTTCGAGCTCACATGGGTCATGAGGATCACTTGATCGCTTTGGTTGCTTGAGTTTGAAGTGGCCCGTGATTGGTCCACGTGGACCAATCATAGTCCTTCTATATTTTAGGGTTGATGAGATTTATTTACGCCTTGTTGAGGTCACCTTGTTATATGTTAGGATACCAGGATCCCAAGACCCCATCTTCCAACAGCCTCCACTACTTGTATAGAATCCTCAAGACCCGAGAGCCCAAGTCCCTTTTTGCTAACTATGACCTGCAACCAAAACTTGATCTTGTTCCTTGATCTTCACCATCATTGGTCCAATAGAAAAATACCAGTTCTTCTGATTCCCAAATCTAAGATTCTTTTCATCCCAATACTTAGCCAATTTTGATCTCGTGAACCTTTATACCTATGTGATTAAATATGACAGCTTAGGGATCAATGGGGAGACGTGCATGTAGAAATCATAAGTTATTTTGAGCCAAAAAAGTGATTTTGATCAATCCTTTGGATGTTTTGAATTATGCGAACCCAAATCTAATCCATGCAAGTGAATAAAACAATTTTGAATATTCCCATGAGTTTTAAATGTGTGATTTTTACAATTAAAAGCCTCCAAATTTGAGATTTTCAACAGGTTTCCCAAAAAATTAAGTGTGAGATCATTCTTGGCAACAATTTGGAAACTCATAAGGGACATCTACCTTCAAGATAACTGATTAGTAGCTTGGGATATCCATTGGGCATGGAGTCAACATATATCTTAAAGATTGGTCCTAAAAGCTTTGAAAACTCACCCTGAATCTACTTGAAACGTTGAACTTGTCTTTGTCTAAATTATTAAACTTGCATTATTATTTGAATATGATCTTTAAACTTTGAATAAACACTTGATCCCACTGAAAACTTCCCAAAACCTCTAATTTATCACTTAGAAGCAATTGATTTAGATGTAATGTATTGGCATTGAAATTATGATATAGATTAGATCAACCTGGTTCACATTTTCTTGACGAATTGAAATAATATGGTTGTTCACAAGCTAAAAAGAGGCTCAAATAAACTATATACAAAAGTGGAAATCATACATGATCTAAGTGAAACATGTAGAGTGTGCAAGCACTTATTCTACCACAAGTTAGACTACTCTAGCCATCCTCTAAAACAAATTAAACAAAAATAGAGAGTGGTTGGGAAAAATAACCCCCCTTTTTGATAAATGTGTGGTCATGATATCAATTTTTCCACACTTAGGAAATTAATAAGAGTGAAAACATGGCCCACACCACTACTACCTTCAAAATATAAGCCTTAAGAGAAAAATATACCTCTGTGTGATCTAGAACTTGTTTTCGGATGTTCTTAGAATAATGACCTTTGATGATCTTTGAAGATATCTTCTTCATGTTCTGATGTGAACATGACAAGTGAAAACTTTGATCTTGGCTTTGATCTAGCTAAATATCTGATTGGACACCCAACACTTAAAACCAATGGATTACTCTTTCTAACTTTCCATTTCTTTCACATTTAGCATCATAACCAGAGCTATCAGATGCTTTATTCATCCCTTCATATTATGACCAAGCCATTATTTCTTCCCATGAAGGCTCAACAAGTGAAAAAAAATCTGGATCACAATCCTCATATTAAAAAATATCCATGAAACTTTCAAAATCATCAAGTACAAAGGAGAATTCACCCTCTTTGTGCTTTTTCAAGTGCAATATTTTCCACTAAATGTTTTGTTTCCTCCCCCATTTACAGCTTTGTCTAAACCTCTATGGATTTTGAGTGTACTTCTTTATCAATCTCAGGTTTAGACACATTTTGGACAACAAGAAATTTTCCCTTGTGTTTAGATGGATGATTTTAGATCAGTTCAAGTTTCTTTTCTTCTATGGTGTTCAAAACAACAACTAACCTCTCTCTTTGATCTTCAACTTAGAAAAAACCTTTGCATGATCAGGGGTGCAACCTCGAAGGATATGAGCATGGTTTTTCCTATATTTTATCTTAGATTGATCACCTTTGGAATCAATAATTTACTCATCCTCATGTGTAGGCTCATTCAAAACATCCTAAAAATTGTATTGATCAATAATAACAACATCAACGTATTCAAGGAAAATAGCTATGATTTCTTCATTATTAGAATCCACTTCATTCCAATCTGAAATGATTACCTCATGATTTTCAACAATGGTACATACCTTAACTGATTTTGATTCATTTGAAGGAGGGGAACTACTGCATAAATTTTGGGTAATTTATTCAATCTCAAACTCCTTCCAATCTCTTAGACTTTGTAGCTAATCTTATTTTCTTGGCTCTTCCTCATGTTGCCTCTCTAAGTGTGTTTGTAAATTATCTTGCTCAAAAGGATGAGGAACAAACTTATATGCCATGAATTATTATTTTCATAAATCTTTATGGAACTAGATAGCACTTGATTTAAGTGTGTGGGAGGGGTATATTTCTACAAATAGCGTAGAATTGAATGAATCTTTTGGATAACCATATAGATCATAATCTAAGTAGTGAGGGAAAGATGGAAACTTGGGCTATTCCTATAGAGGCTCTAATAAGGGAAAGGGAATTTGATTTTGGGAAGGAGAATAACTATCATGGGGATATGAGAAGGGACAAGAGACACAAAATTTAGGTTGAAGACAAGGTATGGCTCCAAATGTTGGAGTAGGATGGTAAGACGAATATGGTGAAGGATTTTCCTATGGATATGGCCCCTTAATATGAGATTACACAACATCAAATCTTGCTTCCATATCTTGTATTTTCTTCAAATTTGATTAAATGATATGAATCTTGTATTGAGGGTTGAAGGAGTATGGAAAAGGGTAACCCAATAGACAAGGTCCCTTTATACCAGGATGTTTAATTTCCCTCTCATAAAAAATTGGCGGATTCTTTACATGCTCTCATCCAAGACTTAAACCTACAACTAAAAATCAGCATCAGACTTGAAGTTATCCCCATCATACACATATTATTGTCCCTACAAATCACCATAGGTTAGTAGGATATGCACGTGGATCAGTTTTCCTTGGAGCATATGTATATTCATCAAAATAAGGGTCATATGTATGATTTTGATGAGATGATTTTGGATGAATGGAGGTGGAGGGGGACGATAATGTTCTTGAAAATAATAATTCCAATGAGGGGAAACAATCCATGATTACATAACTTCATCAAAAAGGAAGAATATGAGTAAGAAATGGAAATGAAAGTGGCTTTAAGATGGTAGAAAATGGGTCTTTTTTGATTAATGGAGTCACCATGTGTGTTGGGATGATGCCTCCAAAATGCTATATTTCACTATGACACACACTAATATTAGTGAAATTAGAGCTACAAATGACTCAAGAATTTCCATTGGGCATGAAAAAAAACTATTGTCATGTGATATTTCACCCTTTTTTGAGGTCAGGCTCAACCCCTCAGTGAAACATTGGAATGTCCCCAAGGTGTGGGACCTTGGTCCTTGGGGAAAACCTCCAGAGAAAGTTGGTTCTTCATCTAATTATCCTAATACTAACACTACTCCTAAGCTAAAATTATTGATTGTAAGGGGAGAAGGTAAAGGATAAATGCATGAAATAAACTAAGCAAAAGGGGTGTTGATTGCATCAAAATAAAAAGGATATCTCTCCTTGAGGGGAAGAATAGGAGGGATAATACATTGTCAAGAGGGTAAAAATAAGCCATAATTCTCCCTGCATAAACCAAACTCTCATTGCACACATTTAAGAAACATAGAAATGAAAACATGAAAGTATGGCTCACACACATAATGCCACTAATGAACAAAGTAAGAGACACAATAAACACAAGTCAAGGGCATATCATGAGCCACAATACAAATCTTTTATTGATAAGAATATGCAAAATCCATTACATCAATGGGGGAATACACCAAGTACATTGCACAAGATCATAATAAAAGGTCTGCAACTCTAAATATTCAACCACCATTTGGGCATGGTAACTTTACATTTAGGAGATGATTGTTTATAATGAATTTTGGGTTGCAATATATAGAAAAATAAGAGAGGAGAAAGGAATAAAAGTTAAAAGATCACCCACCAAGGACCAATCAACATTAATCAATATACATACCACACCATGGGTTTCTTGGATGAAGAAAAATTAAATCAAATCATGCCAGGATTGGTCAAAATGATTTAATGTTGGTTGTTGGGAGTGATTTGATCTAATTTGTGCATTATATGAATGAAAAATAAGCTAAAAACACCTCCAAACTTTGTCACAAATTTCTCCTTGATATCTTGATTACTACCTGAGACACTGGTCCCATATTAAAAATCTTGATCAAGACCTCTCCAATGGTGTATAGTGTAGGTGAACAAGATCTCTAGATCAAAATATTTGATTATTTGAAGCTAGTATAGAACGCGGTCACTGAGCTCGGGTTTAAAACAGTTGTGGGCCCTCTAACTTGATTTTTTTTTGTCACAAAACTTACCTAAAGTGATCCAAAACTATGTAGATCATGATTTTTCTCCTTAAGAGCTTTCCAATGGTGCCAATATTGTGTGATTTGGTGACCCCCGATCAAAAGATATGATCATTTAAAGATTTTAATGTCATTTAATGCATATGATGACCACAGGGTTGTCAATTTTAGCCTTAGGATCACTTTTGGTATGTGTATTTCTTTGATTGGTGACCTTGATCTCATTTATTCCTATAATTTGTTCCACACATCACCATTTCATTGGTTTTGGGGTTGTCTTATATACCTCAGAGATTCTGAGCTTGCGAGGGTCATACAAATTGCTTGATTGCTTTGGCTGCTTGAGTTTGAAGTGACCCACGATTGGTCCATGTGGACCAATCAGGACCCTTCTATGTTTTGGGGTTGTTGGGATCGCTTCATGCCTCATTGGGGCCACCTTTGTATATATCAAGATCTCGGGATCCCGAGACCCCATCTCCCAGTCACCTCCACTATTTGTATAGAATCCCCTAGACCTAAGAGCTCAAGTCCCTTTCGATAATTGTGACTTGCAAACCGAGATTGATCATGTGCCTTGATCTCCATTGTCGTTGGTCTACATGGACCAATGATGATCCTTTTAATTCCCCGATATGAGATTCCTTTGATCCCGTGAACCCTAATACTTGTGCGAGTAAATTTGATGGCTTGGGGATTAAAGGGGAGACATGCAATTTGGATGTCACAAGACATTTTGATCTAGAAACAAGTGATTTTGATCAATCCTCTGGAAATTTAAAACAATGTGAACCCAAATTTGATTTATGCAAGTGAATTGGATAAGTTTGAAGATTCCCAGGTGTTTGAAATGTGTGGTTTTCATGATCAAAAGCCTCCAAAATTTAGATTTTTCAACAAGTTTCCCAAAAATGAAGTGTGAGATCATCTTTGGCAATAGGACCTTTACAAAGAGTTTGATCTAGGTATTTATAGGAAAAATTCTAGATGAACAATGCTTACAAGAATTAATGGTGGTAGGCTCTTCACACCCTAGATTTGACAATATAATATTTCATGGTAAGTGCATAGCCAAATTACATTCAATGCCAAGTTGACAATCTAGAAGGTTTTCCACATTAGAAGACATCCTCTACAAGATCTTAATTAAATGATGCAAAGCTCAAGAAAATCCTAGACATGGTACACCCATATTTTGTAGGTTCCCTGGTAGCATGAGGGTGTCAAATGTAAGATTCAAAATTTCCATTTAAGGTAACCAACTACCTCTTGCATGACGCGTATAAGAGCAGAGATTTTCTAGCAAAGTGACTTGACAATGTTTTGTGATTTGTGGACGTTGGTTTGCCTTGTGGCTGATTTGACATTTTCATTGTATAACACATCTCTTAATTTGGGGTGTGTAGTGATGTGCGGAAGGTTCATGCAATAGTAACTCTTCTGTCAAATTATAAAGGCTTTCCTACACAATCTTCTCCTTTGTATTCAGTCGATGCATGTATCTTTCTTGGCACAATTATCCTTGACATGTTTCTCCAAAATCCCCCCATACACAAAGTAATCAAGGACATCATTTAACATTGCACACAATAGATTAGGTGTAGGGAGAAATACTTACTGTGCATGTATGCAAGCGAATACAAAAATTCTTTGTTCTATCCACCACACAATGTTTTGATTGCTGACACCTTGTGAGGATTGATTTTACCATGCGCGAGAAGTTTCTTAGCTTGAATTTTGCAGATGAGAAATGAACCAAGTATTGGGAATATGCGGGAAGTTCGCCATATTCCACACAACCTATAGAGGGTGTCGCAAAACGCTAAGGGGTTTGCGAGACTCGTAGTATGGCCGCATGATGACTCCAGATTAGATGTGAAGGCTTAAAATGCGTGAAAATGGGGTGAAGGTAGCGCACGATCAGTTTGCGCAATACTGTATGAAATAAGTTTGTGTAAAGGTAAAAAATGTGTGCAAGAATTTCACATATGGATTATAAGTGCTTTGCACAATGGAAGGTGGACAAAATTTGCAAAGGGCACGTAGGTTTTTGGCTGTAGATATGCCCTTTGCAACATGACTAAGGCATGAAAATGCTTGAGGTGAAGGAATTGCGCTCAAAGTATAGTAGAGCTAAGGGTGCACAATTCTAGACTTCCTTGAGAAGATCAAGAGATTCCTTGATTTCGCTTGTGAAATTAGGGGTGTGTTATGGGCACAACAACAATGCCCATTACAAAGATATTAATATAGTGTTTCATTCTCTTTTAGCATTGTGTATAACTAATTTTTTGTGTTTCCGAAATCGACAATTCATATTGTTTACTTATTACATATTCTAATAGTTTATTGTAGTCTTATATATCGTTGTTTTAATATTGAGAAAGTTTTGATTGATGAATAAATCCATGTGTATGCTCAAAATTAACTACATGAGTTGCTTGATTATTAATTTAAAAAATAAAAAACTATTCATAAAATAACACATTTTTGGTAACATTGAAATTGTTGGGTAGATATGTGAGTTTTTTTGTATTTCAAAGTACTTATTATACTGCGCGACAATTATATAGTTTTCTACCAAGACCATTAATTTTTTACCTTTAGTCAATAACAATATGCCATGTGTAATATTTCATGTGTTTTATAAAGTTTTGCATTAATTTTTTTTAGAATATTTTGTTTTCCTTTATTTAAGAATATTCTATTATTTTTGCTTCATTCTATAAATGACCAATAAATCCTCTTCCAACAATGATAGTGACCATTTAGAAAAAGTGATATAATATTTTAGTAGCATGTGGGTCACAATGTCAAGTCACTTAAGAATTAGTTGAACTCATAAATTTTGACATTTGTATTATATTTTTATTCCAAAAAAAATTCACAAATGACCACCCCTATATATTTAATTCTATATGAATTATCAGCGTACATACCAAGGAAAAATCTATTTTCCAATATTTTAAAAGAATAATAAGATTGATATTTATTGTCATGTGTTTCTTATTCAACAAGAAATATCCTTATGATTCTATTTATCAAAAATAAATTATTGATCTATAATTTTAATTTAAATTTTTATAGAAATATCCACTTCATTTTATATTGTTGAATAACAAGAAATATCCTTATGATTCTATTTATCAATAATAAATTATTGATCTATAATTTTAATTTAAAAATTTATAAAAATATCCACTTCATTTTATATTGTTGAATATACTCACATAACTTTTCTAAAATCATGTTTTTTAGTTTTAATTTTTTCCTTATCTAATTTTCCTCCCTATATATTTTTCTTGTTGCGGAGTTTTATGGACAAATATTATCGTACCCCTCCCTGCATTCACTGCGCGGTTATGATGTCCATTTTTTTTACCAGGCACATAAACCTTGATAATTCCTTGGCCACACCTTCCTTTTCCCATTATATATATGCGTGTGAAAAGCCATGGAAATTGGAAGACTCCTTTTAATAGCAAGATAAACTTGGAAATTGGAAGACTCCTTTCAATAGCAAGATAAACTTTTCCTTTCTCCCAAAGTATGTGGAATCCGTTTTAAAAATGCGTCGTGACAAAGTATAGGAAACCCCGAAAGTATGATCCCCATTTCAAAGATATATTTGGGAATGGAAAGATTATTTCTAGTAGCTCTGGAACCAATGTGCTTTATGGGGTGGCTATAAAATCTGATGTTCTTGACAACAGATCATTAATATCTGTGCAGATGACAGCTGCATCTATGTAGTATATGGAATTTCCTGTTTTTCAAGAATGCCATCTGAATGCATTGATGTTTACCCTGCTACTGTGAACTGTAAGTGTCCTTCCTCTTTTTGGTAGTCATTATACATTTTGAGAATTCGTTTTTTCCTAGCCATTAGACTATTGGGGATTTCGGCGGAGGCAGGGTTGAAGTGGGTATCTTGTTGTTGTGCATTGCATTCGAGATATTGAAGCAGGTAAGAAAATAAGTGCTTGAATTGGGTTGGGCGTGTGTTAAAACTTGTAGGATGCCTTGAACTGATTTGGGTGTTCATCAAAATCTGTGAAAGAGCTCTAGATTGTTTTGGGGTGTCCATTGATTAGATGAAATGATCTTTCAAGCTAAATTGGTATCAGGGTATATGACTTGTTTAGAAGATTTTTTTCTGGGGGCAGATTGTTCTGAAATGAATTCAGCAATTTTTCTTTGATTGTCTTGAACTAAAGATTTCATGTACTAGGTTATGATTGCCTGTAATTCAAAAGCAAAATATATTTTATCATCTAAGTTATATATTTTACACCTTTGTTTTGAAGGCATCTTCATGTGGGTCTATCCCCCAGTTTTGGATGTCCATGTGAATTGGCTTGTGGCTTTGCAATTATGATTTTATTTTTCAGCTGCATATCTGTGGTAGGTGATATTCTCTAATTTAGGGTGAACTAGAGTTAATACTATGCCCTTTTCTTTAATTTAAACCTTTTTCTTTATTCCCAAAATGGTGTCAGTGATTTGAGTTTAAATGTTTGCTTTCAGGTTGTTTAAATTGAAGTTAGTGAAAAAAAAAAAAAAAACGGTGGTTACTGAAATTTTTGGGAAAGCTTCAAACTGATTTGGGTGTCTGTTAAAGCTTGTGGACTGATTTGGTTTGACACTGAAATTTGTGGAAAGGTTTCAGAGACTGGATGGGCGATTGGCATGCACTGTCAGCAGGGCCTTCCATCAGTGGGGGCTCCCAAGATATGGTTATTAGCATGAATTCGAAACGGCAGAGGAGACCTAGTGTCAGGCTTGGTGAAATAGGTGGCCGCCAGTCTGCAGATTCCTATAAAAAAAGGAGGGAAATGTGGGAGGAGAAGCAAGTGAAAGGTTTACAAGAAGATCATTCCAAGGGCTCATTGCTTCAAGTCCCTTGGGGCTTTTCAAAGCCTAGCACCGAGCTTGTAGTTTCAGGAGGATCAGGTTCTGGCAAGAGATTGCCAAAACCCCAGCATTCAGGGAATGAAAATCATCATCCCCACGGGCGGGTAGAAAGTACAATCGAACTCCAAAGGCAGGAGAAGCCAAATTCATTATTGGCTAGGGAGGAACATCAAACTGCGATGTTGGAGGGGGTCATGAATATTGCTAGTAAGAAAATGCAGTTGGATTTTAGGGCTGCAAGTAAAAGGACTCGGTATGGGAGCACTATCAAGGCAGGAGGGACTAGAAATTCATCTGCAGTTCGAAACCCGGGCAAGAGTACACAGGTCAAACCTGAACCCTCCCTCTTCCACTCTCTCCCATTTTTTTCATAAAACTCATCCAAAAAAATCCCAGAATCGGCAAAAGCAATCCGCCTCAAGAGCTAGTAATGAGAATCATAAAGTTTCAGGGGAGGATGGTTTTGGGGAGCCCTTATCTAATACTTCATATGATATCTATACTCCTGAGGGTTTCAGGCATTCTGACCTTGAAACTTCTGACAGCCCTGGAGATGTGAAGGAGACGTGTTTGGCAGCTCAAGAAGTCTCATTGACGGGGAGGGTTATGAATATGGGTCCATCTCACAGTCAACAGACAGTGAAAGAAGTATGCCAAAACGAGAGGGATGAATTGATGTCAGGGCAAAGAGAAGGGCAGTCAAAATCAGGAGAAACTTGGGCTGTGACTAATACAGATAGATTGGCTAGGCTTTGGCAGGACACAAATGGTGTTATGATCACGGAATTGGAACATGAAACTAATATGAACACTCTTCCTAATAGTGGAAGACATGGGGTTAGCAGCCCGGGAAATGGTGTAAAGGCATGGTTGAATGGGCTTGGACTTGGCAGATATGCCCAAATTTTTGATATGCATGAGGTCGACATGGATGCGTTGCATTTTCTCACCTTTGATGACCTTAAGGAGATGGGGATCAATGCTGTCGGGTCTCGGCGTAAAATATACAGTTCAATCCAGCAACTTGGAAAGAGTTTTGCAGTATAGTCTGATTCATTGGAGTAAGGCATTAGTGCCCCCATTGAATACCGAAGCAATGAATATTGGGTAAAACATGTCTTATGTTTTGCTTTCCTGTAAATGAACTGTCATTTCATTCGTGAATGCCAATACTTTGTTTAGCATTATTATCTCTAAATAGCACTATGGTGGTTGAAGATATGTATATATTTTTATCTCTATTATCATTCCTTTCCTTGGATTTCAGTTAGTTGTTACAGCCATATTTACTTCAGCAACAAAAGAGGTGTAGTACATCCATATATTTTTATCTTTATTATCATTCCTTAGATTTCAGTTAATTGTGACAGCCATCTTTACTTCAGCGGCAGAAGAGGTGTATTACATCCTAAAATCCTTTCTTTGGGAGGTTAAATTTCTTGTTGAAATATGTCAATTCTATATATTTTGTTTGAGCTTGATAATTGAAATAGTCTAGTTCAAGGCTCAATTCTCACTTTCTATAATTTCCCAGGACTTTTTAGTTCTAAAATATATTCATGTCAGGAAAAAGTAAAACTGCAAAGACACATCCAAAGTTGAGCTAGGTTATAGGGACATTTAATGAATGACCATTGCTTATATTGTAAAATTATATGCAAATATGGACCCTTTCGATGCTCATCCATCCCTAGATTGTATGTATTAAAACATGGTCATATGGGGACTTTAATTTGAAAAAACTGATAGAAATTACATGGTGGAGGTTTAACGTTCAAATTTTCAACTCCATCTCAACTTTAGATACAATGGTGGTAGATTTGTAGAGGAAAGGAAAAACATTCTAGTCAGTAAGATGCTGTAGACTAAGCATGAATAAGAATCTTGGCATGAACTGAGGAAAGATTCACTACACTACATTGTGGGAGTATTGCCCATTGGAAACCATGGAATATAATAGAGTGTGAAAGGAGTTTTATTTATCATACTTTATGGGAAAATGTAAAAACAAGAGAGAAAAATCAGAACTCTAGCTGTAAAACAACTTTATAACAATGACCTATACGCTTACATAGATTCTACAGTGGTCTGTTCACCAGGTAGTCTCCTAGGAAATTCTGACCGTAAAATGATCTATGAGGTCTCCTTCAAGTAGAAAATGAAACTTCAAATTGGTGGTATAATGTCAAATCTGATTTAAAGTTTCTTGAAAGTTGAAACCTCTGAGCTTTATCTTCAAAAGCACTCACAATGGTAAACATTAAATCAGGAGTACGGATTTTTTGTCATAGTTGGCGAGATTGAAATTTGAGGGTCAATCCTAGGTGTAAAACTAAGGACAAATGTTGAGGAGGCGTGTCAACAGGTGTTCACAACACCTTTGGAAAATTCATTTACGAGTAACATATATAAACTGCCAAAAAAATGGTTGAAAATGAAAATTTCTCAAAAAGATTGATGAACTTAATGATAAAGGCTTTAACCATGAATAGGATAGGGTTATCATAATAGTTAGGTTTTTGGATCATGAGTAGCTCCGTAAGAACGTTTCTGCAATTTCTGATAAATATACTGTTTTCTTATCACCCTGGATTGTAGAGCTAATGATGACACTACAAATCCAAGGTTTGTTTCATTTTTGCCTTCCAACCCTTATTATTCAGTTCTTGAAGAGGCCAATTCATTGATTTGTGTTGGCCAACTATTTGGAATGGGTTTATTAAAACGTGACTTATCAATTCAAAAATTGAATGTTTTCATAATATGGACTATGTTTTCATTTTGATAGGGAAACTATCAATTCAATTAAAAAAACTGAATAGTTGGTTTCAGACTTCGAGAACAGCTCTACTTTTTGACGAGTTTTAATGAAAACCTATTATCCTGTTGTTTCTAGCTTCCAAAGAAAATAAATATTTGTTGATGCTCTTACAAAGCCTTACTTCTTGTTCCCGTTCTTTGTTTATTGTCCTCTTCTAATTTGATTGTTTTTTCATGGACCTGTCTTCAAACCAGGCCTATGTTTTAACATATTGCTCAATCTATCCTCATTGCTTGTATTTGGAGAAGAAACCTACCTCCTTTCACCTTCTAGTTCTACATGGGTTACTTTTTTTGTTAGTTCTGTTTTTTCCAAGGATTTTGTAACATCTTACATCCTAGGGGGTTCTGTAACTCCACTCGAGTTGCTCTTGCTCTGGTTTTCTTAGTTGTACTAGGCTTTCCTTTGCTTGTGATATGAGTGTAGGAGTCAATTCCACCTCCTCCTGGAAGATTGTGCTTTTTATAACAGTTTCTTGAGCGGTTAGCTTTCCTTTCAATCCTCCTATTAGCATATCTGGTTTCTGCTCCATGATCTCGCAGGGTTTGTGACGTCTTCTTACTTTTTGAAGCTTAGACTTAGTTATAACTCCTCTTTCCACCCCATTTTTCCCTACCTTCTTCAGTAATGTTTTTCTGGCGTGGACAATATCTAGCCAGGTGACCATTTTTAAAGTGATTTCTGCAATTAAAAGGTATGAGTTTGTGTTTCTCAAGATCAAGGTTCTGTATATTCTAGCATAACAAGCAATCTTCCTTTTTCTAGTGCCTTAAGTGACACTTGTAGTTTCCCTAACGTCCTCTACCTTAAATGACACTTGTAGTTTCCCCAACATCCTCCCTATATGTTTAAAAATTCTCACTCCAAAGTTCCAAGGGCAAAGTTGTAAGCAATACTAAACTAGGAGCTTTTAAGGGCAAGTCGCCAACAACTATCCAAATGTTTACCGAATGCTTACCTATTGTTTAAGGGCATGCATAGCAAATAGAATGAGATGAAAGTGACACATTTCTGGTATGAGGCCGATGATGGTTTACCTGGTCTTTCTGGTGCTTGTACACCTTGACCATGTGAGTCAACTATTTGTATTGAACATTTGGCAATAGAGAAATAGTTATGTTTGAGGGTTTCTCCTTATCATGGGTTGCACTAAAATATTGATTTCTCTTTGGTAATTGACCTTTCTCAGTTTTATTTCCTGGGATGCAATTCCAACACTTGTAGGAAGACATCCACACAGAAGAATTATGAGAAATTAAGAGACATTAGGTTGAGGTCTCCATCTCTCTAACCTAAGGCCTTATAGGCACATCCTATTTCTCTCCTTTCTTTTACTTTTTAGAGTTTCAAGGAACATCAAAGCCCGTGTTTTTTGTTTGGGGTGTCTGAGACCTTACTGTCTCATGTATGGGTCGGGTCCATGGGCTTTTTTTTTGCGACTATATTTGAAAATCGTCTAATGATCCACAAATGAACCATATATTGTTGTTATTTTTTTCAAGTCAAATATCACCTGATATAGAGTGAGTCGGGCTATGGGCAACCATTCTAGTCCATGCCTTAGTGCTTTTATCATCTACACAACAATTCTCTTCATCTAAAATTTATACATACAGGCTTTATTAAGTGATTGGAGCTTCCACGATGAATTTCAATTAGATTTATATGTACAGTTTTTTTGTCAAATAGAAATGAATGGCTTCTAAAAACAATCTTAAACCACTAGAGTTCATCAAGGCCTTCCCAAATTTATTTCATTTGAAAAGTTTTTCCAAGCCAAACACAGTGGTGAAGCTAGATTTAGGCCATCCATCACCAGACAGCGAGAAACTTGCGGAGAAGTGATAGAGTCATAAATCATTATGGAACCCTTAAATGGGCGAAACTATGTGACAAATCAATGATATCTATTGATACATATGGTGCTCTTCAAATTGCTATATTTAATATATATGTACTAGCACTTAAATCTTAAAATTGGAAATAAAAATAAAATTGAAAAATAAAAATTTGGGGATGTTGGGACTTACGTTTTAAAAAGGGCTGTTTTGGCAATTCACATTGGTGTTTTTCAAATTGCTATATTTAAGATATTTGTACTAGCACTTAAATCTTTTAAAATTAGAAATAAAAATAAAATTGAAAAATAAAAATTTAAGGGTATATAGACTTCCTCTAAAATGAGGGACATTTCAGGGATGTGCCAGAAATGTCCCCAATATTTTTTACCTTGTCCCCATGCCTAAGTCCTTCAAACGTCTAGAACAATTGGGAGTTGGACAGGCTTCCTACCAGAACACTAAATACTATACAAAATTAATACTTAAATATGTTTTTATTCAATGTGGTCTAGGGGTTTAAACATTATTTAAAGCTTTTGAAGGTGCTTTCAAGGTAGTTCAATGTTTTGTGGGAACAGGTGGGGAGAGAAGGGGATGGCTCTGTTTTAATTAGAAAAAGGAATAAAATTAAAAAAAACTGGGGATGTTCCCTATCCGAGACATCACCTGAACATTGGTATGTAACATGTCGTGTCTCTGTCTAATACTGGTATATAACATGGATGTCTTTCTTGAAATGCTTTACTGTTGAAGTAGTGCTAAAAACTTGACCATTTGGTTTGATGCCAAAGAGGTGAAATGATATGATACCCCTGTTTGGTTGTTCTTGTGCTTGTGATGTAACCGATTAATTAAGTGTTGTTTGTTGTAGTGGAAATACTAAGTCTTTTTTAGTTGTTGTTTAGGAGTTGTTTATTAATAATAGTCATTTCCCTGACTGCCTTGTTCTTGTGGAGTTAAGGGAATAGTTAAAGTTGCTAGCTATTTTTAAAGCTAGTAAAGTCTCAATAGGAGTCACTTCTTTCAGTTCTAAAACCAATACATGTTTGGTGTAGAGGGTAAAGAAGATTTGGGAACAAAGGTGGATGTAATTTTTTTTTGATGATTTAATCATATTTTATATTGTGTTTGCAATTTTAATGAAGGAACTTATTTACTGTTGTCTTTCCCCTTATTGTTACACTTAAATTCTTTGTATGTAGAAGGCATGTTTTGAAAATTGTAGGAATAGAGGTTTATCTGTATCAGTTGGTATCGGAGTGTCTAAAGACGCAGGGAGTAGAGAACTCGTGGGACAGCCTTAGCTGTTATTGAAAAGAGTTGTGGCTATGGCTATGGATGCAAAGATGGAAATTGAATCACAATTGAGAATGATTGAAGAAACTGATAGAAGAGTGGCAAGTATCTTAAAAAGAAGAGAGTTTCAGCGTTGAGGTTTAGGGACACGGAGAAAGAGGAAAGAGAGATGGAGCAACAAAGGATGTGGAAGCAAAAGAAAAAGATTATGGAGGTTATCATAGACTTTAAGGAGATAGTTGTTAGAGCAGAGCTTTCTCAAGATCATAAAGAAGAGAGAGAGAGAGAGAGAGAGAGAGAGAGATGGCATGGACCACACTATGCGTTGTTAGAATGAAAAGGAAAAAGGTTACTGTTATCCAATTTCACCCCCCGGGTGAAATTGGACAATAGAGCAGCCTTGCACTAGGAAGACCTCATAAAGAAACGGGCAGACTTCAATGTTTAAAGGATCCTTGAATGAGTTGAAGGTTGCAAGAGGAATTTTTCCTCTTCTTGGTCTTAATTAAGCCCCAAAGTTTTATTCAGTTAAGGAGACCAACCGTGGGGCCTGCTTGGTGAAATCCAGTGTTCATACATTACCTGGTGCTACGAAGATCCATCAGGTTCATAAAATATGGGGGGAGTTGGAGGATTTAAAGGAAGCGCACTATGGCTCTTATAAGGTAGACCGAGCTCACCTAGCTCGATGACCAAGTTGTGCCTTGAAATGCCGAGCTCATCCATCACAGATCGAATTGTTTTTTGAGGGACCCGAGTTAGTACAAACACTGACGAGCTATTTGTTGAGATCGAGCTGCTCAGAGCTATATCGAATACCCACCAAGCTATTTTCAAGGCTTCAATGTCTAACCATTTAAATTATCAACATACATCAAAGGAGGCTTGCACTGTTTTGTAGAACTGAGGTCCCCAATGGTGAATCGAGCTACTTACTGAGCTCCTTACAGGGAATGGCCGAGTTATTGGCTCAACGATGGGAATGTATGCACCAAGCTAAACGAGTTCAATGTTGTAGGACATTGAGTCATTTGAATGCAATTTGAGTTACATGGTTGGTTGAGTTGTTTGAATAAAGAATTAAGCGCACGTAAGATCAAAAGGAGTTGGTGCTAAGTGAGGACCGAGCTCTTTAAGTTGCCTACGGAGTTATGTTATAGGGGAATCGAGCTAATAGTGGAGCTCGCCAAAAGCTCGCACACCAAGTCATCTTTTATACCTAGACGAGCCCCTCCATGGTGTGGGCGAACTCTTGGATCGAGCACAAAACATATGCCAAGATGTGAATAACCTCCCAGCAAAGCCAAGCAATGCATTCGGGGGCAAGGTTGTAATGAGCTATTAGCCGAGCTAAGTAGAAATGGATTTGAGCAAGGATGAAGGAGCTCAGATTCGCTTTGAAGACTTTCCCATGGGGGACATAGCGGGTTGAGCAAGGTCAGCGCCACGAAGTGTCAGGCGGGTCACATTGAACAGGGCCAAACGTAGCATCAACAACAATGAACCCGTCAAGTTGTGCATTGCATCCAGGCAAGGAATGAGTCAAGCCTCGAGTTGCGGTGAGTCAGGGTGAAGGCAAGGCGATCAAACTGTGCATCATGTAGTCATGGGCGAGCTCCGTTGGAATCAGAGTCGGGTCAAACACTTAGCGAATCGGGCTAGGACATGGCGGTTGGCAAGCTAGTGTTGAAATCGTTAAAAGCGGGTATCTGGGCCCCAACGACCCATATGAACTTGAACTAATTGTGCACAAATTATCCGCCTTTTCCACAAGCAATTTAGTGCAGGAAATTCAGAGGGAAATGACTCAAGTGGCCCGACCGAGTTGGGCCTTGTGTGCACCAAAAACCTAGAAATGCCGCAAAGACGTATGCAAGGATGGCGGAAAAAAACGGCCTGACCAACCCTTGGGACATGGGGACCCAAAAAACGCGACTTCATCGATGGAGTGTGATGTGGGTATGGCAGAGGTCAACGATCCCCATGACCCGGTCAAAGCGGTGTGGGCGCGAAGGAGATTGGTGACCCGTGCAATGCGAGCGATGCGGAAGTTCAAGGCACGAGCGGCCCGGGACGTGTTGGGTGGAGTTCTCCGCAAGGAGGTCGGACCTGCAATATAAGGCAAGGGGTCGGTGGTCAATATGCAAGGGTGGCGCCGAGTTGGCAATGGGATAGAATGACGTAGTAAAAACTACCTCTCTCAGTGGTTATTCAGTTAGTCAAGCCCGAGGTTTATTTAAACCGATTCTATCGGTAGCCAATGCATTAAAACTTGAGTTGGCTGACGAGTCAGCGTTAACACAATGCGCTCAAATGAATGCAAAGGGTGGCTCGATGGGGAATAATAAGTCGGTGAATGATATGGCAAAGCACCAAACCGGCGATAACACTGAGTTCGAGGCAATGTTGGGGTGCGTGGCAAGTTGGCGGTGTGCATAGCCACGACCCGATGCAAAATAATGTGACTTGGCATACATTTAGGGGGTCGAGGCATAGTTTGAAGAGCCCGCCAATACAAAACATGAAGACTCGATGCAATGAGTAGTCGGCAGTACAAAGAAAATAGCCAACTCGACTGAGCTGGCAATACAATATTAAAACATCAAATCCCCCACCAAATAAAAGCAATAAAAGGATGGCCCCACAAAATCTTTTAAATACACCAAGATATTTAAAGATTTGCAAAACATCAGAGAAAAATAATAATTTAAATGATCTTTCCAACAAGAATTTAATTCCCAGTCCCGTAAAGATCGAGACAAACTTGGCAAACACTAAACTACATGTGCTTAGGAGCTCATATCTTGAGCAATTCTCAATGAAATCGCACAAATGAATACTCGTTGGAATCATGGCTCCAAGTCCGACGCACACCAACCAAGAAATTCCGGAATTGATGAAGTTTTGGAGGAGAATTTTACAGAAAATGAACCCAGTTTAGTTAGGTTGTTGGATGGTGGTTGAGAGGTCATTTAATGAAGCATGGGCATCATTTTCTTCAACTGTAGGTTATGGGACAACATGAGGGAGATTTTGCAAGTCAATTTCCATTATTTCACCTCATTTATTGCAACTTGCAAGTGGTTGGAAAAGCAATTTTGGGATTACACTCCTCTCTCCTTCTCATTCTATAAATTGTAATCTAAGGCTCATTTGTAAAGAGTTAGTCATTTTTTCTCTTGCCCCTCTCTCTTTCTAGCAATATAATGTGTTTTGTGATGCATTTTGTCCATCCTTTGCTTGTGTTATTGTCTCTACTTGCCTCTCTCCATTGCAGGGTATAATGTGCATATTTTTTGATGTCTATTGTAGGTTTTGAGAGATGTGTTTAATGGGTTTGAAGTGGTGTTCTGTGTGAATCTCATCTTTGGCTTGTTGTAAATTATGTCCACCATCTCCATTGCTCACCTCTCTCCATTTCAGGTAGTTGGACTGTGATTAGCCACCTCCTTTTCTGGTGTATTACCGCTCTTAGTGTAAGTTTTACTTTCACGCACTCTCTCCGTCTCCTTGGTAATGGTTAGATTAAGATTAAGTAGTTTGCTTGCCTGCATTAAGAGTAGATTGTGACAAGTAGTTTAGGAGCAAGAACCAACTTTCTCTGGAGGGTTATCTCAAGCCTGCAGTCCCACAACTTGAGAGGTAACCCAATGTTACACAAATTACACCGAATGCCCCATCCACATCCAGGCCATTCGGGGGGTGCTGTGATTTGGTGATAACAGTTTCTTGGAGAAAGAAGACCTTATAAGATATGAAAGAATCTCTTTTGGAACAGAGTTTTGGCATTGAGAAGAAACTAGAAAGAAGTTCATTGACAATGGATTTTATGCATGGAAATGGTGCAGCTGAAAATGTTCAACATGTTGCAAAAATTGATCTCATGGAGCATGAGGATGAAAATGAAGAGAAGAAAGAAGATGATGTGGTCTTAATGTGTCATCAAGAGGAGGAGAGAGATTGGGAAATCTCTTGAAAAATATAGGCATGCAAATGATTGCATGCATGAAGGTAAATTTGGAGATGAGAATGATTTGCGAGTTGCAAGAGAGATTGATGTCATAGAGCATGGAGGTGAATATAAAGACTTGAAAGAGGAGGAAAAGTGTCATTTTGAGATTGCCATAGCTAAAATGGACGCAAAAGAACATAGTGTTGTTATAACAACCAAAATACAACATACAAGTTGTTTTGTTTACCAAAGTAAAATTAGTTTAAGGACTCGTTGAATATTTCATGGTTGTATTAGATGGAAATTTTAAAGAGAGCAACACACTTGATGTGGTAATTATCAACGAGTTCGGCGAGTTTGCAACAAAGGAGGATCATGTCATTTTCAATTAATTTGAACAATGTGTGGTTGCAAGAAAAACATAAATTGTTTGTGAAAGTATACATGAGCTTGTATAAGAAAAGACCCAGTGTGATTTATAGAGGAAACGAAAGAAAACAAATATAACCCCTGTTCAATCAGGGGGTTCAAAATTTCTAAAAGATGGGGAGAATGATGTAACCGATTAATTAATTGTTGTTTATTGTAGTGGATTATTAAGAGTCTTTTTAGGAGTTGTTTCCTAATAATAGTCATTTCCCTAATTGACTTGTTTTGGTGGAGTGAAAGGAACAAATGGAGTTGCTAGCTATTTTTAGAATTAGTAAGTCCAAATAGGAGTCTACTTTGTTAAGATTGAAAACCAATGTATGTTTGGTGTCGAGGGCAGAGATTATGAACGAAGGTGGATGTAATTTGTTTTTGATGAATAAATAAGAGTTTATATTGTGTATGAAGTTTTAATGAAGAAACTTATTTACTGGTGTCTTTCCACTTATTGGTGCGCTTAAATTTTTTGTATGTAGAAGGTGTGTTTTTGAAAATAGCAAGAACAAAGGTTTGTTTGCATAATCTTGAGTGGTAATATTACATGGCTTGTGCTTGGTGTCATGTTTCTTAAATTACATAAATGCATACAGGGGCCAAAGTGGATTTTTTTTTTTCCTGTTGTTTTGATGAGATATCAAAAGCTAAAGGAGGGGAAGAACTCAAAATTAGATATTTATGACTATTCAAATGAACCTTATAAATTGATGATATAAGCTAAAAGTAAAAATGCATGAGTATCTAACCAAGATGATCTAAGGATGGTGCCCATACTTTTTAGTAGCATTGCATACATGGTTAACTCCTTTAAGTATGAAACTGTACTAGCATTGGTGACATTGATTTCAAAATAATCCTAATTTGCTTTACATAAGTGATAATCTCAATCAATTGTGGTTAATAAAATTATGCATGTGATCTTTTTCTTTCTCTTCTATTGCCATTTTCGTTTTTTATTCATGTGTAATACTATTTTAATGGGATGGTTTGGTCCCAAGAGAAACCATCTCATCTCCCACCACTCAATGAAACTTTTCTAAACCGATATATTTTTATGGGTCAGTTCATATCCCATAGGTTGGCCTCAATGCAAAATTAAATGTACGATCACCTATATAAGCAAGTCTAAGTCACTTATTTTCACACTTGACACTTTCAAGAGAACTTACAAAATACATTCCAAAAGCACTCCAAGCTCTCCTAAACTCTTTCAAAAAAAACAACACAACCTAAGAGAAAACCATACACAAGTATGGAGCTAGCCAAGCCAAGTTCAAGAGCCATGATTTTCATTTTATAACTCTACAAATCAAACCAAGCCAAGCTTAAGTGTGCCAAGCCATTGTCTCTCATTGTCAAAGAATCAAGTTGCCAAAGTAGATGCATCCATATAGATATCACATGTTAGGTGGAGAATTACATGTGGTTTGATGTCTCTATGGATCAGTGCCAATATAGGTGGTACATTGGCACTTCAACCCAAACACTAACCTTTTTGTAGTGCTCTATTACCCATGGTTAGGGTTTGAGAGTGTTTTGCATCACAATGAGGGTTTCACAGATGTGTGACACCTAAAGTTTTAGAGCAAAGGTCATTGTAGAGTGTTGTAGCCATTTAGAAAGTTACAAAGTCCCAACACATTCATGTCTGAAACCATACAACCCAAGTCCAAACTATACCACACTTCAAGATAGACTATATGATTCCATACCATCTCAATTTGTAGCTACAGGTCCAAAGGCCAAGCATCTCCAAGTTATCTCTAGTTTGTACAGTCACTCTACACTATCAAATCACCTATTTTCTTATGTAACCAGTTAAGTGCACTGCTCCTGTTGTGTTTTGAGAAATAATGTCTATCATTATATCTTGCAAAATGCTTTAGGAGCTATATTTTGGTTTACTCTTTAATGTTCATTAGTTTATTGGAATATAGAAAAACTGTTCTACTTCTATGCCTTCAAATAAATAAGAAACACATTGTAACACGAATACTTATTTAGTTAGGGTGTAATCATTTGGTGAACTCAACCCTTGATTGAATTTCTCAACTTGTTCAAACCCTAGTTGCCTTAAGAGTTTTTCCTCTGATTTGGTGTATAATATATTTGCTCATTTTCAGTTTAGTTTTCCTTTTTGTTTTCATGGCCCTACTTTTTTGTGCCCTTCTCTTTTTCATACACCAATGAGCCCACCTCAATGACACACACTAGTACATTCATGTGAGGACATTACTGATGCACTCGATGACTTTTTTGAGTATGATTGTGATAACACCTATGAGGTTTACTCTACTATGGTTCATAATATTTATGTACACACATTCTCTACTGCTTTTGTATTTGTTAATACTATCTATACTACCTCCTTTGACCCTTATTGATTCTAATGATAATACCATCACCCTTAATGAGGATGATGAACAAACATTCATGTATTTTTTTTTAGCAAAATCCTCAGCATATTGACACCCTTCTATACATTGCTAGAGATGAACAATAATGTATAGATGCATCTAAGATCCCCGAGTCCACCATTACATCTTCAACTATGGCTATTTCTACTATTACTACATCCATTGTGCCTATATCTCAAGGGAAACTCATATCCTCTTTCAAAGTGTCACAATGTATATTCCTATGTCTACTGTTATTCCTACATCCATTGTGCACACCCATGGAGCTTAGTTTTCCTTTTCTAACATACAAGCGTTTCAGAATCTTCTCCATAGTTTGCAAGCCCAAATATTACAATTGTAACAAGGTGCATATACCTCTTCTACTGTCATGGACTTTGCATAGTTACTTTACAACCCACTTGCACTAGAAGTGGCTTCCTACCCGTTTCTTATTAGTTCTGTCTCCCCTAAGCTTCCTATCTACGATGGAATAAGTGATCCTAAAAACACCATGTGTTTTTCATGCCGATTGCTTAAATTTTTCTCACAACGATAGACTCCTTACTAAAATATTTTTTAAAAGCCTCAAGGAAAATGTGTTGCAACGGCTCTATGAATTTCCTATTCATTTTGTGTGGACCTTTACTCCTTTCGCTAATCAATTCCTTGCATGATTTTCAATCAATATTGGCGATAAGGTATCCTATGCTCAAATGTCTAAAAATACAACAAAGCTCCAATGAACCCATTAGTGATTATGTTTTGCGCCATAAGACTATGCTTACCAAAATGAACAATATTCTAGCTGATCATGAGCTTCAAGATTTATTCACTCAAATCGTTGTTACTTTACAAGAATCCATTATATTTGATTAGTTTTGTTCATTTGATCAAATTATGCGACACATTAAAAGAATGAGAGGCTAAGCTCCTCACAATGAACAAGATTTAATATGTTTCTAATGCTCATAATACATCTAATGCTAAATTTTACGAAAATCCTAACTTCAAAGGAAAAATCTAATGAGAAGAAGACTAATGTTAAAGAAGTTACCAATGTTTTATCTCAACCTACCAAGCTTTAGTTACAAGTTTCTCCTTAGAGGTAATTTACACAATTTTCTTTCTTATCTGTAAAGGAGAGCACAACTGGATCTTAGCATGAAAAAAAAGAACACAACTTTAAAATAATTATGCAATTTGTAGAGAAAAATCCAAATGAAAATATCATTCAAACTTATGTATTTCACATTCGTGAACACACAATTATATAGTGTTTACAAAGCTAATCCTCAACCAAAAAATAGGGAGGAAACACTAAAACAAGGAGATAATCACATCTCCATAAATCAAGGAGTGGAGGCAACAACTCAAAAAACTCCAAGAAGTTACGGGAAGAAACCATATCCCATAAATTAATTAAAAAATAATTATAACCTATGCTCTCAAATGAGCTTATTTAAGGTGCAAAATATCTAGTTCACAAAGACAAGTGTGAACGTGTTTACACCAACACCCTCCCATAAGTGAATGCAAGGGAGCACAAAAATAAGAAAGGGTCCTGGCTACTATGCCAAATAAGGTACCCGATATAAAACAAGAGAAAAGAAGAAGGAAATAAGGGACTTCATGCCGAATTCCCCTTGAGTACAACTTCCTTGACTCCAAGATTTTCTCGTAGAATAAGATATCGAGGAGAAGCAAGTGGTTTAGTGAAGATATATGCTATCTGATTAGCTATAGATACAAACTTCAAGTCAACAACATCATCCTGAATCAATTTCCTGATGAAGTGCATATGAATTTCAATGTGTTTTGTATGTTGATGTTCAATAGGATTACGTGTAATATGAATAGCAACTCTGATTATCACACCATATGACATAAGGTGATATTCTTGTGAAAAACCAAATTCATCAAGTATTTGGCGGAGGCCAAAGAACTTCCTGACTTGCTTTTATTGCACCTTTGTACTCAACTTCAGTGGATGACAAAACAACTACATTTTGTTTTTTACACGCCCATGCTACTGGACCAGAGCCAAGGTGAAAAAATAAACCAGAAGTAGGTTGTCATGTGTCTCGACAACCTCCCCAATCTGAGTCTGTATAGCCTTCAATTTCAAAAGATCCCTGTGGTGAATAATGTATGCCAAAATTCAATGTCCCTTTTATATATCTCAAAGTTCTCTTTGTGGATTTCCAGTGACTCTCATGAGGCTCATCTGAAAAAAAGACAAAAGGTAAACAAAAAAGGTGATATCGGGACAAGTATGTGTTAGATACAAAAGACTCCCAACTAACTGTCTATACAAAGAGGCATCAACAAGGTTAGTCTTGCAATTAACAGTCAATTCAATACTTGATTGAAATGGAGTGGGAGATGGCTTGTAGTCAGCCATGTGGAACTTCTACAATAAATCGGAAGCATATGTCCTCTATCCAATAGAGATGCCTTCAGAAGATTGAGAAACTTGAAGACCAAGGAAATAGTGCAAAAATCCCAAATTTGTCATGTTGAAGCTGAGTTGCTAGTGAGGATGAGATCGTCAACATACAAAATCAATATTAACAATTCATCATCACGTTTCAGAACATATACAATATGATCAGCTTCACATCGATGAAAACTAGTTGACAACAAAAAATCATCCATTTTCTCATACCAATCTCGAGGAGCTTGTTTGAGACCATACAAAGAACAATGAAGTCTACAAACCAATGAAGAATCTTGCACAAAGCCAAGGGGGTTGCTCCATATAAATTTCCTCATGGAGATCACCATGCAAAAAGGCACTCTTCATGTCCATCTGATACACTGACCACCTATGAAAATCAACAAGGGAAAGAACAAGGCGAGCAAAATCCATCTTAGCTACATGAGCAAAAGTCTTAGAGTAATCCACCCCTTCGACTTGAGAAAATATCTTAGCGAAAAGACAAGCCTTATAATTTTCTACAGATCCATCAACTGCATATTTAGTCTTAAAGACCCATTTACATTTTACCACTTTCCTTCCTTTAGGAAGATGAACCAATTCCCATGTATTATTTTTCATCAAAGAGGAGTATTCTTATTTCATAGCTTCATCCCATTCAAAGTTTCCACAAGCCTAAGAAAAAGTAACAGGATCAAAGGAGATAGCTTCACTTACAAGATCCATTCCCAAAGGCATAAACTAACTGTGAAGATAAGCAATATCACATGAAGTCTTAGATCTTGCGTGTCGAGGATCACTCGGATCTCCTACCAAGTTACTAGCTGCCTACAGAGTAGATTGAAGTCATTTTGGATGTCATTGTGCCTGAGAAGGATGGGAAGGAGGATCTGGAGGAGAAACCTCTTCTTCAAAAGCATCATAAGAAGAATCATTAATAAGCATGTCAGTCATGTCAGGTGAAGGAGGTATTGGAGACAAATGTTGATCTTCATTAGGAGTCTCAACATAATTAGTCTCATCAACATGAACATCCCTTCGAAAATAAACTTCTAGAGTAGAAGGATCCAGAAGGGTGTAGGCCTTCACATGTTCACAATGGCCAAAAAAGATGAGTTCCTTACTCTTTTGTTGCATGAACTTCCTTTTTTCATCAGGAACATGAGCCCAAGCTGGACTTCCAAAGACTCGAAAATCAGAAACATCAGGCTTCTCTCTAGACCATGCTTCCTCAGGTGTAATCCCTTGAACAAATTTATGGGGAATCCAATTCTGAATATAGTTTGCGCAATTCATGGCTTCAACCCAAAACTTAGGTGCAATGTTCTTTGACTGAAGCATGCAATTTTCCATCTCCTTGAGTGTCCTATTTTTCCATTCCGCAAGACCATTTTGTTGAGTGTAAGGAACTGTATACTAATGTAATTCCATGGCCAGTACAAAAATCCCTGAATGCATTACCAATATACGCCCCCCATTAGCAACGCGAAGCTTTTTGATGGAATGAGATGATTTTTTTTCAACAAAATCCTTAAATTCCTTAAAAACATTGAAAAAATCACTCTTATGATGAAGAAAATACACCCATGTTCTCATCGTGATATCATCAATAAAAGTTAATACATATTTACAACCAAAAAAAGAACGAGAAGGAAGAGTCATCAAATCACTATGTACTAACTCGAGAGGAGCCTTAGCTCTCTTAGCCAATCCTTTGGGAAATGAATCCTGATGCTATTTACCTAACATACAACCTAGACAAACACCATCAACAGAAGAAATTTTTAGGAAGTCCAGTTACCATGTTATGAGAAGATAGCTGCTACAGATATCTGTAATTTAGATGGCCAAAACTCTCGTGCTACAACTTGCTGAAAGAATCTGAGTGAGCAATAAGAGAAGATCCTACAGAAGTCTCAAACTTGTCAAAGAGATACAATCTAGAATTTGTATCCACAACACTTGTAGCTACAATATCATTAGGATCATTCAATTCTCTTATTACAAATTTATCAGGCGAGAATTCAATATTCTTTCCTTTCTCTTAATTACAAATTTGATAAACAGACATTTTTTTTAGAAATGCAGGGAACATGTATAACATCATGCACTGAACCATTTGGCATGTTAATAATCCCTGCACCCATTACTTTTAATGAAGTAGAGTTTCCCACCATAATCTGAGAAATGTTGCAAGGAGAAACTGAACTTAGTAAATTCTCTGAATGTGTGATGTGATGTGTGGCACCTGAATAAAAAATACATATATCATCCAATTGAGTGAAGGCCCGAGCTAAAAGGGATTTCCATTTACCAGAATTGGAAGAGGTTGAAGGTGCAAGAATAGAAAGCTTATGTTGTTTCAACATATTCTCAAGTGCTTCAATTCTCACAAAACACTGTGATTCTGGATGGCTTTTTTTACTACAGAAAGAACAAGGATCATACACCTTTCTTTTGATAGTATTTTTCCCTTTCTCAGGACTAAAAGGTTTAGGGATTTCAGAACTTTTATCAGTGGCAATAAAAGAGGGTTTAGGATATTTTGAAATCTTAGGTTTTCTGGCTTCGACTTAGGTTTCCCTTTACCCTTAGGAGAATTTGCTAAAAGTGTCTAGTTTGAGGTTGGCAAGGCATCAAGTGTCATTAACTTACTTTGTTCATGAGATAACCTCTCACAAAACACCTCAAATGTTGGCACTTTAAACTCATCCCCTAGAGCATCCATAGTTGAAAAGAAAGTAGAAGTGAACACAGATAATGGACCTTTCAATTTGGACAGAATAAAAAAAATGCATTCAGGATCCTTTTTTTCTTTAGCACCATCATTTAATTTACTTCTGATTTCTTTGAATTTAGTCAAGAAATCTTCTATGAGAGGAAAATTAGAAGGTGACAGAGTTGTAAACTCCATTTCCAGTTGTAGTAACTTGAACTCATTAATTTTACAAAACAATTTTTCAAAAATCTCCCATACCTCTTTAGGAGATTTGGCAGCTGAAATATGAAACTGAATATTGTTCGCAACATTGAGAGAAATGAGTCCTAGGGCCTCATCTTTCTTGCACATGTAACTGTACCTGTCCTTCTCACTAATAAAGGCAAGCACCGAATCTTGAAAAACACGCCACAGACCACGGGATTTGAGCAATTGTTCCATTTACAGCTTCCAAAAATGATATTTGGATGCATTTAATGGTTCAAATAGGCGTAGATCCATGATGTTTGTTAGCACAAACGAAGAAGGCAGACTTCTTGACATGGCGGAAAATGAACAATTCTTCCCAAAAAAGGTACTTTCTCAGATGGTAATAGAAATTAAACCAATAGAATGGGGTTGAAAAAACATCCACTTTTGCAAAAAAGGGCACTTGATTTCGAGTTACCAAGCAAAAGTTATTAAGCTTTCAAATTCTCGTAAAATAGGCCAAATTTAATTTAAAATGACCCACTGATTAAAAACTCAGACCAAACAGAGGAAAAGGTGGTCATGTGACCACTTGTTTGAATCAGGAGAGATGTATATTCTAAGTATGCCTTCCATTTATAAACATCCCTAAAAATAAATATTAATTTAACCCAAAACAAGATTATTAACCCCAAAAAAATTATTTAAGAAAAACTATAGATTTTTTTTGTTTGAAAACTATAGTTTTGCAAAAAATAATTTAATTGGCCAATTAGAATTGGTTGTGCATGCAACAAATTAATTAAAGAAATAAACTCACGTCTCATATAAAATAAACATAGAACTGATCCAAAATTGTGTGAACTCCAGCAAAGAGATAGAGAGGCTGAGCCTAATAGTTCAAAGCACGACAAAAAGGTGGAGCTGTGAGAAATATGCTCCTAAAAATATCTAAATGCCAAGCAAGAAAAACAGCTTTGGTTGATTGTTTAACACGGTTGAACAAAACACGTCTAGCTGGGTAGAGGAAATGTGTTGGGTCAGATCCACTCACAATCAAAGGAGTTCTCAACATCTACAAGGAGGTAGATCGAGTTGTGTAAGAGCTAAGTTGAGAAACAACAAGTCTCAACAAACACTTTCTAGCAAAGCAAAAACCTTAAATCTCCAACAACAAAAATGCACAAACAATGTTGGGACTAGGTAACATGCGATAACCATCAAGATCTGATACCATAAAAGAGAGCACAACCGGATCTTAGCATGAAAACAAAGAAAACAACTTTAAAATAATTATGCAATTTGCAGAGAAAAAGACAAGTGAAAATATCAATCAAACTTGTGTATTTCACGTCTTTGAACACACAATTATATAGTATTTAAAAAACTAATCATCAACCAAAAAATAGGGAGGAAACACTAAAACAAGGAGATAATCACATCTCCATAAATCAAGGAGTGGAGACAACAAATAAAAAAACTCCAAGAAGTTACAGGAAACAACAATATCCCATAAAATAATTAAAAAATAATTATAGCCTATGCTCTCAAATGAGCTTATTTAAGGTGCAAAATATCTAGTTCGCAAAGACAAGTGTGAACGTGTTTACACCAACAACCTGACACTTGTCTCTCCTTCTATTCATATTGAGGTCAAAGTTTGTTAGAGTGCAATCTTGTCTCTCCCTCTACTCATAAAGCTTGATACAAGCATTCCTCGTGGTAAAATTATGACTTTAATGCCTATTGCGATTATCAAGATGTGTTGGCCATTACATCAATCGATGTATCAAGATTTGGCATGCTATTGAAGACCTTATATATACAAATGATATTAAATTTGACTCACCTCTTGAGCAATCTAAGCCTACTAATGAAAATGCTAAGCTTAAGATTTTCAATGATCCACTTCTAAATCATAATACTATTAAATTTAATTTCGAAGTGCACCAAACTTATCGAGTTCAACCTCCTCCTTCATAAGTTCATCCACAGGATTCTCTTATGGGTAGTATCACTCTATTCTTCCTTTGCAAATTTTTACATCACTCATGATCTTGCCTTTGATAAACTTTATGTTCGAGCTTTTTTTGGCGCAATTCATATTCATGGTGTCTTGATGGATAGTGGTACTAGACACAACATGTGCACATTCAAATTGCTTTCCTCTTGGCTATTGTAAGCAACACATGGGATTTGATACTAAGAACTCTCTTGAGCATATTGTTATACCTATTATGGTGGGCTCTGCTACTACGAGTATCCTTTTTTTGGGTCATCTCATCCCTTGACTCATGTGACATGTTTCTAGGTTTCCCTTGGCTTCGTACTCTTAAGGCTACCCCATATTTTTTGCACCAATGCATCAAGTTCAATTATACTAAGAAAGTTTTTATGGTCAAGTGTATCCAATATGAGACCCCGTTGCCTAATGCTTTTACTATAAAAGTAATGGTTGTCACACCTAAGTCTGTCGCACCTACACATGATACCCCTAGTGGGTATATCCCTCACACATCTCCTCTTAGTTCTCTTATTGCACATAATATGGGTCCCAAGTGTGTTATGCAACCCCAACTTCTAGATCTCTATCCTAATCCCACTACCCATGCGGCTTATTTGAGGTTTGAGCCTCCTTTGTTAGATGAGTTTTTCCATCCTCATATTGACACTATCATAGGGTATCTTTTTTTTTCCCTTATTTTTTTTACACAAACATGCTAAAATATAAAAATTCAAATAATCAAATAGCTACAATAAAATTCAAATATTTTCAAAAATTTAAAAAAGGAGCTACATATAATTGAATTCGCTAGCTTTTCAATTTATGTATGTTGTTTGTTGTACAATTTGATAAATAACATATTTTATATATACTTTTTACGTAGAAACCTAAATCTGACTACACAATTTGAATACTAAAATTGCACTAATTATCCTCTTTCCCATCATTCTGTTATAATTTGTGATTTCTTACTAATTAGCTAACATTCCCCCTCAACTAGCCTTCCTCCCATCTTGGATGCTAATTAACGATAATTCGTTAGTTATAATCCTCTTTTAATTAATTGATTAATTAACAATTATTAGTTAATTAATCCTTTTAATCTTATATTTAATCAATAAACCTTCTTATTGGTTAAATCCCCCTATCAAACCCTTCAAATTCTACTAATTGCCCTCCAAATCATCTCTAAATAGCTTCTATAAGCTTAGTTTGGCCTATTAATTAATCCTAGTTGATTAATTAAATCACCCCAACTCCCATGAGGTGCTAATCTCTAATTAATATTTTCTAATCATACTTATCCCTTTTAATTCGACACTCCCTTTATCCCACATTCACTAAGTTGCAAGTTTCTCCCAAACTGGAAAGTTATGTAAGAAACCTAGTACCTTCCTACTAATCTTTCACTATGTCCTTGTAAGACATTTGCACTTGATAAGAGCATTTTCATGTTATTGGAAAGCTTGGTCCAAAACCCCTTTCTACTTGACTAAGAGTAGTAAGAGAATAACTAAAATGACAATCAAGACATATTGGTGATATCTCTTCCTCTTCCTTGGAGAAATTCCTTGATCGTGCATGGTTGAGTTCATTTCACAAAGGAAATATCTAAAATTTAAAAGCACATCCAACAATCAAAGGAGGTTTGAATTTGATGTTTGATTTAATGTTTTATGCATAGTTAGTTAATCTTTCCTTTATGCTTTATCATGATGTTTTTTCTTAGATTAGATTAAGATAGAATCTACTTGGTGTTAGGTTTATTTCATATCTTAGTTTCAATTTCATGCATAGTTAATTAAGTTTTCCTTTATGCTTTATCATGATGGGTTTTCTTAGATTGGATTAAGATAGAATTTATTTTGTGTTAGGTTCAGTTCATAGTTTAGTTTCAATTTAAACATAACATACATATGGGACACTCTGTCTCATGCAAATTATTTATGTTTTCTTAGTTTAGACTTCATTTTTACATACTCTTTATTTCAATTGTTATTTTTTTTAAAGCATGTTTAATGATGTTTTATAGCGTCGTGTGTTCTTTATAGATATTTAGGAGGAAAAATGTTGTCAAATTTGAGTCTTGATGAGGAAAATATGATCTTTATGTTATTTTTGGCTCGGATTTGATATTTTTTAATGTGCAGAAACATGTTCCTTGCACCTACGTTCATTTGTACGTGATTGTGTATCACTGTACGTAGGCACATATCACTACACACGCATGGGTTACACTAAAAATCTGATTGCATGTGCTTGTGTTTTATCATCTACACCTACGTATCATTACACACATTTACATTACATTGAAAATATGCTTGTACTTGCCTACATTCACTTGTCTGTGTCTGCGTTCGTCTGTATGCACCTGCATATCATTTCCCACACCTGCGTCTCATTGCACACGCTTGTGTTCATCTGTATGTGCCTACGTATCATTTTACTTGCTCCTACGTATCACTTTCTAAGCCTGCGTCTCATTGCATGCCCCTGTGTTACACTGAAAAATTCACTTGCACACGCCTATGTATCATTCCTCGAGCTAGTGTCTACGTATTATTCCTTGCGCTAGCATTCTCTGTGAAATTTTGGTCAAAGTTTCTCAAAATTTATGAAAGTTTCAAAATTTATTTTCAATTTCTGGTAGTTTTATACATGTTTCTGATTCTAAAATGCAGGTTATTTTTCTAAATTAGTACTAACATTTCAAGTATTTGTTAGAAATCTCTTTTTTTTCTATATTTTAATCAAAATTGCGTATGCTCTTCTCTTGTGCTTTCAAGCAATTTGGAGAATTAGAAATGACTACGATTTTTGGATGCTTTTCTAACATTTCGATTGTCATTTGAAAATGTTGCTAACACTTGATATTTTGGTTTTAAAGTTTCATGTTGGTTTAATTTAATCAAACGCGACATATTCTCTTCTCTTATGATTTCGAGTGACCTTGAGAAACATAAATGGTTGAGATCCT
This sequence comes from Taxus chinensis, assembly GCA_019776745.2. Classification (NCBI taxonomy): domain Eukaryota; kingdom Viridiplantae; phylum Streptophyta; class Pinopsida; order Cupressales; family Taxaceae; genus Taxus; species Taxus chinensis. The sequence goes on from CM034146.1 coordinate 897,253,451, forward strand.
TGATATTTTCCTAACATTGTGATCATATGGAAAATTACTAATCCTTTGAGTTTAGGACCATTTACGCTTGTCAAAGACAACAATAAAAAAAAATACTAATGCCTTGTGTGTAGGTTTCCACAGTCAAAGAAAGTTGTTTAAGACAATCATACTTTAAAAGAAGATAAAAAAGAAAAACTCACACTATATTTGCATGTTCAAATAAGGGTTAAAACCCATCTACTTTAAACTACAGGAAGTGCTTTGACTCAAGCCATACAACTTATTGTGAGAAGTACCATAGGAATCCTAAAGTAGTAGGCACATTGAGGGAACTACCCGACGAAACGAGAAATGCACCAAATACCAACTTCACTAGTAAAACCTCTGAGGAATATCAAATGTTATCTGTATGATGTCTTTTTCATTAATTTGATTGTGGGGATAATGGTTCTTGTTTAGAATTTATTCTAAAAAAAGCGCACCTCTCTTAGAAAAATATTGGTGAGTTTTGAGACTAAAATATCTAAGAAGCTATTTGGCATCGGGGCCAACTTTTCCATACCCATTACCATTGATATCAAACCCTTAGTAAGAAAAAATTAGTTTTAGTTTCCACCTTGTTTTAGAAAATGGAAATTTTTTTCCAAATTTGCGCTATGTATTTTTTTTTACGAAACATATTCCCCTTCACAAATTTTTGGCTCCCATTTTATCAAAACGTACTATCTGAAGCGCTGCCAAAATTGTACCAACCATTTTTGGATACTTTAACCTTGTTTTTTAAAAACTTGATTTGAGTGTTGAAAGCGCGTTATTACACTACACACATTATATCAATACCTTTTGATACTTCATTATTTTTTTCTTAAACTTGATTTAAGGTTTGAAATTGCGTTGTTATGCTGCTCGCATTGTATCGACCATTTATGATAATTAAGCCTTGTTTTTCTTACACTTAATTTAAGTGTTGAAATTTGTGTTGTTACATTGCCAATTTCATATCAACCCCTTTTTGATATTTAAATCTTGTTTTCTCAAACTTGATTTAAGTGTTGAAATTGTTTTGTTGCGCTATCAAATAAATTTGGAGACATTTGCACCTAGGAAAATCTTCCTTCACAACCGTTACTCTATTCAAAATTTCATAGATTTTCCTTGGCTACTTTTATCATACATTCCATACCCTTAGAAAATATTCACTTTGTTACTATTACGCTACTCATTTTTTCCTAGATTCATTGTGACACTTGTACACTTATCTCAAATATTTGTTAAAAACTTTCCATCATGGCACCTGTTACAAGATTGACACATAAGAGGTGTACATCCAAATCCTTCATTCGAGACCCACCAGATCCATTATCTGCTGAGGAATAACCAATTGTTGACCATAGTGGAGATGAGAGACTGATTCCCTAAAATATCTTTGAGTATGATCCCTCCCACATGGATAATTTCATCTTCCGAAACAAAGATCAAGTCCTTTTGCAGTTAGTAGAGTTAGGGGCCAAATTGCCACCTGAATTCGATCCTTCCTTCCTTACAAACATGATTCGAGGAGAAGAAAGAATCAAACATCCTCCTTATCAAAAAATTGAGGACATACTAAACCATGTACATGCTTATACCTTGGCCCAACCTGAAGGTAAAAATGAGGAAGCATAATCCTATAAGAATACAACTAGATATTGCATACTATTTATTCGAACCAACCGCAAAGCTAGAAAAGAGGGTGAAGAAATTAAACATGAACCTCAACCAAAACCCTATAATAAAGAGGTCACCATACAACAACTACAAATTCTTAACTGCCAATTAGAAAACCTATCTTCACATGTGCATAGGGACACAAGTAGAGCTGCATGTATTGAGAATCCCATGGTGACTTATGCAGAAAGTTACATTGAAAAACGTGGTTGAAAATCCGCCAAATCTAACCTCATATATATACCCACCACACCTTCACGTGGCCAAATATTTGACCAAGAGTGGGATCCACAAAAGAAGCACTTATTGATCTTCAAGAAAACAACCTTTGACACAATAAGAAATATCAGTTCGAAGAACTATGTCCTTATCCTTTCGATCGAGAGATGTTACATACTCCCTTTACACCTAGCTTTGATTGCCCTAAATTTAACAAATATAGAAAGGGAAAACGTGATCCTCATGATCATGTAAATATCATTCTTCATAGCTTTCCAAGAAGTATCCTATACCAATAACTAGCTCATTTTCTTATTTCCACGGAGTCTTGGAGGCGAAACACTTGAATGGTTTCTCCATCTCCCTAAAGGGCTTGTTTTAACATTCACGGACTTAGTTGAGAATTGTTTTCACCACTTTTCATTCAGCATGGAAAGTGATATCACTATGATAAAATTTGTAACACAAAACATCACAATAATGAAAACTTCACTGGTTTCTTACAAAGATGGAAAGGGTTAGCTAGTTTCTTCCCTTGCTCCATTATGGAGAAACAACTAGTCAATATATTTGTACCAAAATTACATCTTGAGATATCATTTCATTGCAATTGCATCATGTAAGAACCTTCGAAGAAGTTATTGAAAAAAAAACCAGATTGAATTTTTTTTCTTGCCTAAGGGACCTTAAAACGCTTCCAAAGAGAAAACCATGAATCAAAACCTATAGACAAGTCCAAGTTCTTAAAAAAAAATGTCGTAGGTTATGGAATCAATGATTCCAAACATGTCCAAGTGGCCCAAAATAATTTCCTCATTTAAAATCTCACAAGGACCACTCAAATACGAATTGAAATGTAGAGAGTACAATCTACTCATAGAGTCTTTATCATCAATTCTTAAACACATATTTTAGTGAGAAAAGGATGAGCATTAAAAGAGTTTCATAATTATGGAGTTGTCTCTTGTGATCATTGGGGTCAATTATGAAAGCCTAAGAAACAAGAAAGTGATCCTCACTCCCATGGTGAGATCAAGAAAGAACCATCATGAGTGATGCCCATAGTCATCCTAGGCTTGCATTGTGACACCTCACAATAGTGTTTCTAAACACTCATTCAATATTCTGGAGTGTTCATGCATCTTGCAGAAGGAGGAAATTGTAAGCACCATGCTTCAAATCAACAAGTTCTCCATTAGAAAAAGCTTCATCTTCATCGGATTGGTCAATCATTCTCTCGCTATCTCTCTTCCTTGTTCTCTCTCTATATTCTAATTTCTCATTAAGAATGTAATTTTTTCTATTTCATCCTATTCATTTAAGTGACCCTCAATTCAAAATTTTAAGATTCATTTTTCATCAATAAGAAGCACTCACCTCCTAGTAATATGAAAGGTCACAAGTGATGGGGGTAGGTGAAAGGTCATGTGGGGGAAGATGAAGAGATAATTTGTAATGCTATAAATTGGAATGGATTCTCCATTCTAAGGGGTTTGAAATTGGTGATTTAATGTATGTTGTTGAGATTACCAATTCTACATCAAGCAATAAAAGTTATGATTTTTCTATTCCTTTGCTTATGTTCCTCTACTCTCTCTATGTTTTCCAAATTTGTGATCATGATAATCTTGTAAGACCAAGAAATGTGTATGTGCCTTTGATAAATGAATTAATGGAATTTGGTGTCTATGATTTTTTATTTATTTTTTCATGGTTTACATTGCTATGTTATTGTAATTGAATGTGGACTCACTCTAGTTATTTTGTGTGAATTTTGTAAGCCTACTCACAACATTAATCTTTTCTCTCTTTATTTCTCTAACTCCCGTTTACCTTTCTCCATTAAAAATTCCTTCCTTGTACCTTGTAAAATCATTTGAAAAAGGTTTAGTGGAGTATTATTGTGTGATCCCTAACCTATTGACCACCCACAACTTTAGGCTAGTTTACATTCAATAATGGGAGCCTCCCCATACACAAGAAGGAGGGACTTAGCCTAGGAGCATTGGTGAAAACTCAATAATTTGTGACATGATAAATTATTTTTCCAAATTTTTTTAATGAGTCCACTAGGAAGAGATATTTTCGTGTGCACCCTTAAAGATATTTGAAATATATATATATATATAAAGTATATATTCCAATAAATACAAACAAACAATTAGGTTTCAAAGTGAAAATAAAATTTTGAAGGTGACTCTATTTAGGATAAAATCCATGTCACGTTTGTTTCCCTCATCACAATAATGCATTTTTTAGATTGGTGTTTAGAACCAATAAGTGACAACAACAATGAAGAAGAAGATGAACACCAAGAAATCGGGATTTTCTTATTAGCTATCATTCTGGTCCAAATCTTGCAAAGTTAAGGATTTTGGCACAACGAAGAAGTCTCTTGCTTTGAAAAAAAATCCGTAATCGAAAAAAGGAAATAAGGTTGGTAAAATTTCTATATTAGTTATGAAAAGAATGTTTATACCAGAGAAAATTTCTGCATCTGAAGATCCTACCATCAAACCCTAGTGGCTTCAATTCAAGCAGACTGCTGCTTGAGGAATGAAAATGGGAATTGCACTGATTGATGAATGAGAATCCAAGAGCTTGATGAGAAATATGCAGAAGAGATATGAAGTGCTGTATGAAAATCAAGATGATGAAGAATCCAATGAAGGTAATGTTTTTAACTTGACACAACTGAGTGAGAAACTCAAAGATTTTTCTTTTGTCTCTCTTCCTCTAGATGATTTTATTGCTTATCGAGATGAGGAAATGACAACCTTGAACAGATATTTTGTGCAAAGGATTGTGAGTGTTGTAGACTGTGATCCCCAAACCACTTTGGAGATTCTAAATTATGTTAAGGCTATGAAAAAAAGGTATGAGCATCTCAAAGCACTCCATAATGACGAGGAAGAAGAGATTCATCTTTTGGAAGAAAATTTTGATGATTATTTGTATTATGAGGTATATTTCCTTGAAATATTCTTATGTGCTTCTCATGATTTTCCCCTTCTAGATCCTTCCAAAAAAATTCAACTAAGTACCTTGGAGGATAATGAAGAAATTACGAGAGTTGAACCTCCATTCATAACTTAATTTTGGCTCAAGATACAGTCCTTAGAATGAATTATAAATGTTCACGAGAGATGAAGATTATTATTCCATGACAGATGATTTAGTTCTTGCGGAGGACTCCACCAACCCTGAAGGTGTTCATGAAATCAATCCTCTGTACTAGAATCTAGTTCTTCAAGAGTATGAATTTGAGGTAATCATTGATGGTTTTATTTGTAATTTAAGTGATCCTTTTAATTCACAAATGCCCAATGATGAAATGGAGAAAATGGAATAATCCAATTTCCTTCTTGAGACAATATCGGATGAAAAAATTGAGCATGATGTCTCTAAGGATTTTATTTCCATTTCATCACCAAAGGAGTATAATGTTGATTGTCATAGTGAGTATGGAGTATTCCCTTTTCCCTGCAAAGAACAAAACTCTCTAGGATATTTTCAGGATGGAGAAGATGATTGTTATCATGTTACAACCACAACATTGTGTTATTCCTCCTTGTGTGAGGATCATGTGGTGAATATTGAATGGAAAGGTGTGACCTTTGCATGTAGCATGGATCTATTCTCTCTATTTGAAAATGATGAAAACCATGTATGACCGCATTTTTAAGAAGGTAACCCATGGATGATAAGAAATGTGGATCATGAGGAGGAAGAATTTTCAAAGAGACTTATCATGTTGAATACATTTCTAACCATATCCTTGAGGACTAATGTGAATTTATGAATGAAAATGAGTTTGTGGCAGCTTTGAAGGAAGTAAATTTGTGTGAAACATTTTGAAGATTGATGGAAGAAATTGAAGACCCTCCACTTAGTCTTGAGATCTTGACCTAAGTCCTTGAGTATGCAAGATAAGTATGATTTCAGTTAGTGAATCTCCTTTTGATGCAAAAATGTTCGTATACAATGAGATATTAAACAAACACTAATGTAGATCAATGTTGTCTTCGAAGCCTTGGTTGGATGAGTAAGAATGTGAAGGTAAGTATTCCCTTTCAATGCCATGAAGAATTGGTTTAGGAACTATGGTCTTAAATTGAATGGAAAATAAATTATTGAATATCTTTTGGAGTTCCACATTCAGTTATGAAGGTATTTATCTCCACCATTAAAGTGATATCAAGATCAATGATGATCTTGGAAAGGCATATAGAGAAATCATTTGGAACAAATGAAGGAGAATCCATGCACGATTCTTGATAAATGGAGTTAGAGTCAACTGTTCTCAAAACCACCTAGATGCCCCACTGATATTGAAAAATCCCATCTGCAACATTCACTCAAGGGTGATGAATTATTTCATGATAAAAATAAAATTTTCCATTTTTGAAAACATGAGAGAATGACATTCTTATAGTCACAAAGCATCCCTTAGGCGGAGACTTTAGAAAGCAAAACCTCCAAATCAAGTAACAAAATGGTCCAAATAGATGCAAAGGAGTTCATTCAGATATGCAATATCAGGTGAAGATGGAAATTTTTGTCTCTCTCCTTCTTAGTCAAACCATGCAGATCCATCACGAGAGCATGCCCATGAATGAGTGATTATCTTTGGGTTTCAGAGGTATGAATTTAGCCCATTGTTCCAAGATGGTACATACTTCTATCAAAACGTTAGCTAGTGGTGTGTGTAAATTCTTCTCAAGCCTCAATGAAATTTCCCTCCCATGTATTATGAAATTTCATTTAGTATTGTGTCTCTTTCAGTTCAAGTGTGTTCAAGCCTTCAGTTTGGTGTGTAAAAATGTTTGGTTTTCCCTTATGTGTGTTCTTCAGCTTGTGCTAGTAATGAGGAATTGAATCTATGTTTAGATTTCTATTTCAAGGAATTGACCTTCTCACCCATGAGAAAGATGAGGTTATCTATTTCCCCTTATGGTAATGTCCCCAAGTTAGACTCAACTATTTTCATGTTTTCAATTTAACATAGCCCAAAACATGCAAAATTGTTCATCATGACAACCAATGACACCAAAGTGTAAACTTGCTTCAATAGCCTTCTCGAATCCTTGTCCTGGTCAGTTTTTCTTTAGTGTCATGATCATATTTACCTTACAGATTATCCTAATGTAATCTAATAATACATATATAAATTTTCAAAATGATTTGATAAGTGTGTAATTGATTCCATTCAGTAAAGTGTCATCAAAAGACTAGTTCTCCTAATGCAAGCCTATAAATTGGCCAATTTTGGCTTATTTCGGGGTCTATGTAATCCTCTAGGAGCAATTTTAATAACAGGTCATAAACATTTTTCCATAGGTGGTATTAGAGATGCATTGAATAAATGTTTGCTATGGTATTATAAACATAATATTTAGGAAATAACATTTTATTATTTTATGGCAGTTTGGTGTTACTAATGACGAAGGAAGATTACATGTGTATAGAAATGAACAATCAAATTGTGAACCTAAACTTCTCTAGGATATGTCACTGGTAGCAATCCGATGAAGGAGTTCACCCATAAGGAACTAGATAGTGACCACCCATTAACAACTGCTAGAAGAATCACCCATAACAATTGGATGCTGACCACCCAAAGGAATTATTGTAAGGTATGCACATTATGTGGTTGCGATGGTTAGTTGGAACTTTACAGCTCACACTAGGAATATTATGAGGTTGACAAAGAGTTTGAAAAGAGTTAAGAGATCCATTGAAATTCAAAGTCATAAAGAGGATGATACAAAATCAAACACTTGGGTCATCATAAGCATGATGAGAGAAGATAAATGTGATTGAGGAAGGAAGTCATCTCAATAAATGCATACCTCGTGAAGTGTTTCTAAACACTTGATCCATGCTTGATAACGAGCACACATCTTGCATGTCAGAGGAGGCAAAATTTGCGGTGCCTTATTGAAATTTGTAGGTCAAAAAATGTAACTCATAATCAAGCTCCATTTAGAGGCCAAAATTTCCATATGGAGAGGGAATACCATTTCCTTAAGAAGTAAATTGATCTAAAGGTTATCCAAATGTTATAGGCATGTTTCCACTCAAGTGACATCTTGGTCAAAGAAGTGAACTATGAAGATTCAAAAAGGGTGTCATCTTATTCAATATTGAAGCTCATGGATTAGGTCAAGAGTCATCACATCCTGAATCCACCATTATGTTCAAATATTATTCAAGGAACAAGCTACCAAGGCATCCAAGACCATTGTGTGTGAAGAATCAATAAATCATCCATTCCCATGAGAAACATGTGAGCAAGAGGTGTATGATTTGATCTCGTACAAGGAGAATTATGGAGCCAGGAAAGGTAAATTCTATGGTCCTTATATGGACACATTTGCATCTATCTAACAAATGGGAGCCCACTATCTATTGCATTTTGCACAAGGGCATTCACTGAGGTGCACCATTAAACACACATTCACAAGAACTAACAGTGTGAGTCATGAGATGCTAAGTGAAGAACATGTTCCAGGTCACCTAAGTTCAACTCAGTGTATGGCCAGGTGACAATAATTTTGTAATGGGTCATAACCTACTGTCACCCATATTATCATGCTTTATTTTAGTGATAGAAGGATGGTCATAAAATGGGTTTTGTGGGTGAACATCTATTTTGCATGTTACAAGTATGACTCAATGATCAGGGTGCGACATATAGGTTAGCCTAACATCGAATATAAGCGAGCCTCACTCCCACTGTGTGATCATTGGAAGAACCATCACGAGTAATGCCCACAACCATCCCATGATTTCAGTTATGGGCACCTCAGTAGAGTGTCTTCTAAACACTCCATTGCACCCTCACTCTGGAGTGTCCAGGTGCCTTGGTTAGAATGGCCTTATCTGTGAGCTCCATAATTTACATCAGACCTATTCTCCATCAGACACAGCTTCATCTTCCTATGGATTAGTCAACCCTTATGTCTCTCTTAGTCTTGCATTCTCTCTCTCTAGATTCTAATTTCGTAAATCAACTAATGTCATTTTCCATCTCTCATCTCTATGCACTTAAGTGACCCTCAAGTCATTTCATGTAAGAGTCCTTATTGTTATCAATAAGAAAACATACACACCTCTTAGGATTTTTCATGATCACAAGTGATGGTGATAGGTGAAAGATCAACCGGTGTTTTTGAGTGAACATTGAACCATCTCTCAAGTTTTGGGACTCGCTAACTTGAGAATGGACCATTCCAAGTTGAAAATTAGTTCTTGAATGTCCTAAATTGAGCCTACCAAAATCTACTCTCAATGCAAGCAAATATGTAATTCTTCTATTCCTTTTCTTCTATTCATCTACTCTCTCTATTTCCAACTTTGTGAGCATGATAATCTTATAAAACCAAGAAATGTGTCTACATATTTGATAAGCTATGTGTTTATTATTTGTCATATCTTGTCATTGTTTAAATTGTTGTGTTCTTATAATTAAATGTGGACCTAGGTTATTGTATATGAGTTTTGTAAGCCTACCCATAACTCTAATCCTTTTTCTCTTTATTTTCCTAACTCCCCTTTACCTCTCCAAACTGCAAATTCCTCCCTTGTAATTTGTACAAGCATTTGACATAGGTTTTAGTGGATTATTCCTATGTGATCCCGACCTAAGGGCCATCCAAAACTTTAGGTTAGTTTACATTCAATAATATGGGAGCCTCCCCATACACAAGAAGGAGGGGATTAGCCCCAAAGTGTTGCTAGGAAAATTCAATAATTTGTGACTTGAAAAATTTTATTTTTCCAACAGGTCTAATGTCCCCAAAATAGAGCCAATTGTTTTCATATTAAATGTCTAGCATGTAAAATTGAAAATTTTAGCCATGAATGTAATTTCACAAAATAAGGATAGTAGCCTGTGAATTATATTAATGTGAAATCAACCAGGAATACAATGGAGTGCTGCAATTCTTATAGGAATTGTACAACATATGAATACAATAATAGTTGTTACAACAACTTCCAAAATGCATCCGAGAAGCACATAATTGTTATAACAATCATAACAATTATACCTGTGAAAATAAAAGACAAATATGGTTAATAAAACCATATAACAAAAATAATTAATTAATAACAATAGTTAAATAATTAATTATAAAATGCATAATTAATTATCCTAACATTCCCCCCCTTAATTGTGCATTATCTCAAGGGATGAGGAGAGGAATTCTCTGAACAACTCGAACTTGTCATGTGCAAGTGACTTCGTGAAGATATTTGCTTGTTGTTTAGCTATTAGACAAAATTAAAGCTGGATGTTGTGCTTCAACACATGCTTGCATATGAAATGAACCTGTACATCAATGTGCTTTGTTCTTTCATGAAAAACGGGATTGCAAACAAGTTTGAGAACACCTTCATCGTCAACATACATGGTGGTCGGTTTGTCCTGTGGTATTCCAAGTCCTTCGAGTATGCGACGTAGCCAAATCACTTCACATATAGCTTCTCCTACAGAATGATACTCGGCTTCTATGGAACATCGAGAAACAAAGTGTTGTTTTTTGCTTCCCCATGATATTGGTCCAGATCCCATAAAAAATACAAAATCTTGAAGTGGATTTTTTATCATCAATATTTCCTGCATGATCTGAATCTGAATATCCAATGAAGAAGAATTTTTTGTTCTTCTTCTATTCTAGACCAAGATCCATTGATCCTTTGAGATATCTCAAGATGCACCTTGCTACTTTCCAATGACAAACTTTGGGTTCCTGCATGAACCTGGATAGATAGCTTACTACAAAGTTGATATATGGTCTAGTGTAGGTCAGGTAAATGAGACTCCAAATCAACTTCTGATAGAGAGTGGCACTTACCTCAGAAGATGGATCTGAACGAGATAACTACAATCTGTTCTCCATAGGTGTAGCAATTGGTGTGCAATCCATCTTCATGAATTTCTTGAGCGTTTTCTTGGTATATTTCATCTGAGAAACAAAAATGTGATTCTCTTTTTTCCATACTTCCAATCCAAGACAATAATGCATTAGCCTGAGATCTATCATGTCGAACGATCGATTAAGATCTTTCTTCATTACATCAATCATCCTCACTGAACTACCAGTGATGACTAGATTGTTGACATAGACAACTACAATCACAATCTCCCCCCTTGATTTTTGAGATAGATATTGAGATCGTATGGATTTCTAACAAATCCATGTTGTACGAGATGCTCATCAATCTTGATGTACCATGCCCAGAGTGCCCGTTTAAGGCCATACAAAGATTTCATGAGTCTGCATACCTTTGCTTCTTGACCAGGTACTACATATCCCTCAGGTTGAGTCATGTAGATTTCTTCTTGTAAATCTCCATTCAGAAAGGAACTTTTTACATCCATTTGATGGAATTTCCATCCAAATTGTGTAGCTCGAGAAAAGATCATCCTGATCGTTTTGATCTTAGTTGTGGGAGAAAATGTCTCCTTGTAATCAATGCCTTATTTTTTTGCATACCCCTTTGCTACTAGTCTCGCTTTATACTTGTCCACTGTCCCATATACTTTGTACTTCATTTTGAATATCCATCTGCATCTAATGGGTTTCTTCCCTGGTGGAAGATCGACATGCTACCAAGTGTTATTTTTCATAACTAATTGATATTCAGAGTCCATGGCATCTTTCTAAGCTTTTGACTGTAGGGATTCCCAGACTGTAGAGGGCTCATCATGATTCAATAACTCTACTCATCAAAGCAAAGTTAACTTCTTCTCTTGCTTTACTGTGAGTCTGTGGTCTAGGGGTGGATGTATCTGGTGGAGCATCCATTCTTGCATCTCGTAATGTGCTAGTACACCACTTGGGCATACACTGAACTGTTCCCATGGGTTCGTGGTTCTATCATGATCAACACCATCATCCCCATCCTCACTTTCATCATTCTGAGGGAACATCAGCTTCAATTTTTACAATTAGTGAAAAATATACATCTAGTGAGTTTGGAGGAGGAGTCTCTGCTTCCTTCTTCTAAAAAAACTCAACATCTCTGCTGGTGTAGACTTTTCTGGTCTTTGGATCCATCAATCTATACCCAAGAGTCTCTTCACTATAAACAATGAAGACAAGTTTCTGTGACTTCATATCCAATTTCTTTCTATTCTGCTTGGGTATGTGCATGCTTGCTTTGCACCCATATACTTTGAGGTGTGCAATAGATGGTTTCCGTTTTGACCATGCTTCTTGTGGTGTTACTCCTTCAAGAGAAAATGTGGGCACTTTGTTCAACAAATACACTGTTGTCTTTGCTGCTTCTACCCAGAATGTCTTTGCAAGTCCAGAATCATCAATCATGCATCGCACCATTTCCATGATAGTATGATTTCTTCTCTCAACAACACCATTCTGTTGCGGTGTGTGTGGAGGAGGCATTTGTCGACGAATCCCATGAGTTTATAGGTAGTATTTGAACTCATTACTGGTGAATTCCCCCCCTCGATCTGAGTGGAGAGTTCTGATGTGATGACCAGTTTCATTCTCAACTGCTACTTTGAACTTATTGAAGGTTTCAAAAGCTTCACTTTTCTTGCAAAGATAAAAAATCCACATTTTCCTTGAATAGTCATCAACACAAAGCATGAAGTACTGGAACCCAGAATGACTTGTTTGCATCAGACCACAAAGATCGGTATGAACCAGGTCAAGTTTTCCATGAGCTTGAGAATGTACTCTTTTGGAATGAAGCTCTGTGTTGTTTTCCTACTAGGCAGTGAGGACACTTGTCTGTATCCTTTTGAAGAGATGGTAGCCTATGTACCATATTACACTGGTGAAGTGTCTCGAGATACTTGAAACTAACATGACCAAGTCTCCGATGCCACAACTATGCTGAGGTAGAGTTCTTAGCCACAAGTTCTTGATCATATCTATGAAAAAATCAAGTTGGAACATGTGTCCCACAATGGAGGCTTTTGCAACTATTTTCGAGCCTCGTGATTTATCTCGAATCAAACACATTTTCTTGCCGGAATGACTATCAAAGTCAATTTTCAAGTTATGATCTAGGAGTTGACTGACTGAAAGTAGATTCTTTGTCAACCCAGGGACATATAAGACATCTGATAGTCTGTAGTTGTGTGAACCAAAGGGTAGAGAGATGTTCCCAATCCCCTGAACTGTATATGAAGAATCATCTCCCAACGAAACATGATTTTTCGATGGTGTGCCCCTCATTGAAGTAAACTAGTCTCTGTGGCCGGTCATGTGTCGAGTGGCTCCCGAATCAACATACCAGACATCACTAGATGACGTGGATGGTTCACTTGATCGAGCAGTGTACAAGAAGTCTTCATTATTTGAATGTTCTACTTGCTCAGCAATATTTCCTTGTTGGTGGGGTCTTCTTTTCCAGTTCCCCTTTTTCTGCCCTTGATTGTAGTTAGAATGTCCCTTGTGAGATTGTTGTGGAGGTCCAAAGTTGCTTGATGAACCTTTCTTGTAAGTATTGTACCAACAATATTTTAGGTCATGTCCTCTTTTACAAATTGGACATTTACTTCTTCTGTTGTTTGTCCCCGTGATACTGATTTTGATGTTGGGACTTTTGATAAGGATTATAGGTTTTCCTTTACCTTTTCCTTTGCATTTTTGATGTGAAGAAAGTGCCTACTCCTCTTCATCATCCTTATTGTGCATTTCTTCCTCTCGTTGCAGTAGGTTTACTAATTTGTCAAAACTAACTGTCGTATCTAACAAGTTTAGTGTTGTTACAAAAATATGGTATGAAGAAGGGAGTGCTCTCAGAACAATGGGAATGAGAGCATCATCTTTGACCGCTTCTCCTAGGGCTAGAAGTGAAGCCCTCAATTATGTAACTCTTCTTAAGAAAGCTTCAATTTTCTCATTTGGTTTGAACTTCAATGTGTGTAACTGACTCTGCAAATTCAGATATGACATTCTTGTTTTTGGCCTCATACACCGTGCTCAACTTATCCCATGATTTTTTAGCTATTGTGGCATCATGAATGTGGGGTTGCACATCGTCGGACACTCCAAACAAGATGATGAGTTTGGATTTTTGATCTGCTCTATCAAACTGTCATTGTTGTGTTGTATCAGTAGCTGATCTGGTCATAGTACTAGTCACAACAGGCCAGATCTCTTCAAACTCAAGTTGTGTCTTGATTTTTATCTTCCATGCATCATAGTTATTTCCTTTGAGTAGTTGTGAATCTGGAAGAAAAAATTTAGGGGCATTGGTGCCCATTTTGTAGAAAACACTGACATGGTTTAGCTCTTATCACTCCAGGTATAAGGTCTCCCAATCTATATACCGTTAGTCTGATATACCAAACCTTTCTATATACGCACCCTTCCGATATACCTGGAGTTACGTGGAAGAAGCTTTCCCTTTCTATATACCCAAAGGTACGTGAAAGAGGCGTTAACGTATGTGAAAGAATTCAATATGTGGTACCAAAACAATACTGAAAGGGGTCTATGTGATTATTGACACTGACTCAAAGAAATATCCTCATACGCACGCGTAACTTCGCTATGTACTTGGATAATTTCTCAGTCCGGATTTATGTCGTGTAATCGTTCACAGACGGGTGGATGGCTCATAGTGTGTGCATTATGACCTTATTACTCCTTGTCAATTTAAAGGGTTGATGCCCAGACGATGTTGTTGTAGCTATATTAGGTGTTAAGTGTAGTAATAGTCGCAACGGATTTACCCGTAAGTGCTTCCTAGAGGCACCGTATATACCGAATGCTACGAATGAGATCTAGGATCTTGTGAGTGTTACAAAACCAACTTTTTACTATTTTATATTAAAATTCACTACCAGTTTTTGAGTAGTTATAATATTTGCGGTTGACTATGGCAACCTGAAAATTAGTACAATATATTGAAGAATGAAATTACATTCAAAAATTTAGAAAAAATTGAAAGACAAGATTTTTTTTTTGTTTTGCAGGCCCTGGTGGCCTCTGAAGCCCAATACGACCCATTACGCCAAAAAATTGCAAAAATATAGCTGAAAATGAAATTTTTGGATAGGCTTTCTTTTGCAAAAAATGCCTGGAATGAAAAAATAGGCCTATTAGAAGATTTTTTTAACCCTAAATTAGGGTTTTACTCGCTAGAATTTGGTAGGTTGTTTAGTTATGACTAAACGGTTTAGTGATGGTTTTTCCACAAAATCCACCTCCAAGTTTGGTGGTTTTCCAAATTCACCTCCAAATTACAAAATTGTTTTTTGGGGGTGGGGTTTGAACCTAGCGCCTCCCACTACCAAGTCTTTTCCTCTATCCAACTAGGCTCTTATTGTTTCACCTTTTTCTTAGATTGTTCCTTTGATTGGTTGACGAAACAGATAGGGTAATAGGCATAGGAGGAATACCTGTTCAAATGTCAGTTGATGGGTTGTTGCGCGCGTATTACTTATGAATCCAAAGCTAACCATGAGAGATTCCTTTTGGCTAGGAGGAACTACATGTAATGAAAGAAAGACCAGCAAAAAGCATTAAACAATATGGGTAGTGAACTGCCTAGCATGAGCTAGATCCGGGAAGTATGTGTTAGGAATTAGTATTCACATGGTTGTTAGTATGTTACCGTAAGGTAAATATTTGTTACATGTTAGTTTATTATACATATATATTGTTATAACAAATATATAACAATATATATTATGGGATTATTGTTGTACGTGAGTTTTCAAATGGTTGAGGTTGTTAACAACCATCACCTTGTTTATAGGAAAGTATTTTTCTATATATTTGTAATTTATTGTGCAACAAACAAATAGAGAAGAATATTATATTAAATCTGTGTTGAACTCCATTAATTGAGTAAAACCTGTGATAAAGCACTTGCAATACCTATCATTGGTATCAGAGCAGGCATGGCGTATCAATGAAATTTTGTGAGGGGCATATTCAATTTGTATATGACCCTGGTTTATGTGTAAATTGACATTTTGATCTTCCGATCCATTCCAAATCATTGCATAGGCTACTAGATGAGAGCTTCTACGAAGTTGATTTATGTAAAAGTGTAGATTTACAAGCTAGGAAACCTACATACTACACAGTTGGCGATCCATTCGACTTGGAAACAGTTATTTTGGAGTGCATGGGCATCCATCCGTTCTTGTCCAGGCTGTAGACCTTTCAATGCCACATGCTTATGTTTATGTGCAGTCGTGACTCGAGTATGTGGTCATGCAGTTGCAGTGACTTGTGAATTGTGGTGATTGTCAGAATTTTTTAGTTCATTCAGTATCATCTCATTATTTTATGAGAACTTGTTTTTAAAGAATGAATGTGCTAGAATTTGTATTTGAGACTATGTTTTGAGTTCATGCTCGGTTGTGTGCTCATATTGTGGTGCATGCATTTATAAAAGACTTAATGAGGATTCTCAAGATTGTTGACTTATCATTGGTATCTGCAAGATGTTTGTATTGGAAAGAACACGTCTTGACGAGCTATTGGGAGATCTTCTGTGCATCTAAAATTGTTTATATGAAAATCTGGGCTCACGTCTCTGCTGTTTTTGTTGCTCACACACAAAAATAATTAGAAGGGATATTTCACATCCAAGGTGCATAATCTATTGAGTGGGGATCTAAAGCTTGCTTCCAGTTGTGTGTCTAGATTCATGTATGATTGGGATCGATTGCTTTCATGTAGTCTAAGCCATAATACAACACTGTCAAATATTCTTGCTATTTGATGATTTTGGATCTTCCATAGACTTGTTATCTGCTACAGAATTGTTTTGATTCAATCTCTTTTGGTGATCCGCTTCGTTTTCTCATCATTTAGCATGCACATTGGCGTTATATTGCTCTCCTAACATTATCGGCTTCTGAAGCGACATGTATCTGAAGTGGAATTTTCTAGGAATTGTTTGAGTCTCAAAGATCTCAATCGAAGGAAATTTGAAGGTGCCATGTAAATCAGTTGTAAGTTCTCCACCACTCTGTCTAGGTAAATAATTTTGTAAAAATGTGTTTTACCTATCTCACAATGGTCAAGAAAAGAAGAAAAAAATGTATTCTCATGGAACCAATTACCATGGAGAGAGACATCAAAAATATACAAGATCAAGAAAACTCAGCTATGCTAAATTCAGAAGAAGGATATGAAGGTGATAATGAATTTGAACCACCTAGATCTCTAAAAAGAAAAAGGTTGACAGCTAAAGAATACAAAGACTATCTTTTACGAAAAATGAGAAGTTCGAAAAAGAAGTCTGAGCATATTTCTATGACCTAAGTAGTACATATGATGGAGGAAGGAGGTAACAGAGGAAGGAGGTCAAACAACGACCTCTTGTCAGTCACCAACGATGGGGCTGCGCAGAAGCTGTGGTGGCATATGTATGGTGTGAGTATATGATTTTTAGTATGGTTTCCATTTTATTAGTGTGCTTCAGTTTGTAGTGTTCTTGTTGCTTTGAGTGGTGTGATTTATTGTTAATACTGGAAAATAATTGTATAAGAGAGCAGAAAAATATGGAGATCCTCTGACTACATAGATCCTCTGACTGCCCTACTTTGTTGGAAGATGGTCGGCTAGTGAATATGTTCACCTGTAATGGTGACCATGTGTAGCAAGATCAAGACATCAAGATCCAGTTAGTATGATACAACACAATAAATTTTTCCCTTTCTAATTTCTTATTTGGAATTTCACATTGTGGGGCGAATACATACCAATGTTCCATTCCCATTCTGTACCCAAAACGACTTAGTCAAGGAAAGATTCCACTGGCAGTGGCAATTTTCTATGCTGCTCGAGATCAAGTGGCAACGATCAATGATAGAGACTACGATTAAGAACATTACGATTCTTATAGGAAGTAATGTGAAATATTTTCAATATAACTTCTATTGTGTAGTTTTTGAGATATGCAAGTTGTGTTTCTTACATTATTCCCTAATGTATAAGCATAGTGGCAAATAGTAGCACCAGAGTAAGTCAGTTCATGGATCTTGAAAGGGTTTGTGGGAGGATCTAGAAAACCACATGAGGTGGACAGTTGATGAGGTTCTTGTCACGTCAAGGTTTGTGGTAAGCCTAGTTAAAACCATGGAAGGAGCGAGCCTTTCTTTTGGATCAAGGTCATGAGTCACAAAGTTGGACATGCCATAGGGGTGAGCGTAATGTAGTTGAGAGTGTGGATGTTTTTCTACCATGTAAACACTAAGGGGGGAATTTTAGGAATTATTATTCACATGGTTGTTAGTATGTTACCGTAAGGTAAATATTTGTTACATGTTAGTTTATTATACATATATATTGTTATAACAAATATATAACAATATATATTACGGGATTATTGTTGTATGTGAGTTTTCAGATGGTTGAGGTTGTTAACAACCATCACCTTGTTTATAGGAAAGTATTTTCCTATATATTTGTAATCTATTATGCAGTCAATAGATAGAGAAGAATATTATATTAAATATGTGTTGAACTCCATTAATTGAGTAAAACTTGTGATAAAGCTCTAGCAATACCTATCAGTATGGTACTTCCTAGATGGCTTTCAGTCCACTGTTTTAAACAAATTAATACTAAAAACAGGGTAAATCCTATTATTATTTTAAAATGATATAGGTGTCTCACTTAAAACACAATAAGAAATAGATCTAATCTAACAGGCTAAGCTAGAATAGAATCCACAGGTCAAATGGTTGGTTCTGAGTTCTCTAGGTCCGATGAAGGTGTTGGGTAGGTCACATGTGAGTGAGGGTGAGGTAAAATGGGGTGGATGGGTCTTTGTTTAAGGCTGTGGGGAAAACATAGAGACCGGTGTCGGTTAGGGGTGATCGACTGCGGTTAGGTACAACCGGCACCGGTTATTGTGAAATTTGGGAATGTCATAGAACGGAGTTTTCGGTCCCCTTTGTGATTACACAAAGGATTTTAGTTAGTTGGGAGGAGGTATTAGGTGACAGGGGTAGGTTTTTATGAGGTTTTGATGGGTCTATGAAGGTACAAAACATTGGAGATGGTCAATAAGAAGCAAGGTGGACAATAGGTGGTAAAACACTGATGAAATGAATTAACTAGGCAATTATGATATTATACTTACTTGGATGTCGTTTCTGAAAGTCTGCGTGTGAAGGATGGAGGTGTTGATGATGGATTTTGGAGGTTGAAAATGATCATCAACTAGAGAAAAGCTTCTACATGGGATACATACACACTCCTCTTTTGCTTGGGTAGATCTGAATGTAGTTGGGATGGCTGTGCAGGAGAAGATGTTCAATCTCCTTCTTTGGATGTCAGTTCTTGCTGGAATTGGCTCTATAAAGATGCGTTATCTTTTGAGATCTCGTTCTTTCTCGTCAAAATTATTTTCTCCCAATGTTTTCCAACCTTGAGAATAAGGTAGTTTAGGAGTTAAAAGGGGGAACCGACGGTGGTCTAGCTTAACTGGCGGTGGTTAGGGGAAAATGATGTCGGTCAAGGTGGGATTTTCTAGGTTTACCAAAATTAGGGGAGATCCTCTTGATTTCCTTAGATCTCATGTCATTATCCCCCGGATTAGACTAGGAGCTTCTGTGAGCATGCAGTAATGTGGTTAGAGGGAGTGTAGGCATTGATTTTTAGGGTTTGGGTAAGTCTTAGTTAGTTATGGTAACTTGCTAAGAATAGGTCTTAAGGTGAGTTAGCTTGATGAGGTGTCCAAGTGAAATAATATTATTTAGATAAGATATTTAAATAATAAATATAGTGAGGGTAAAAAATTAATTTAATTAAATTAATACTAGTGTGGTGAAGGGGGCCATGGTTAGGTGAAAGTGATGAAGGGTAATTATATGTCAAAGGGAGAAGGGGGAGTGTGACCTAATTTTAGTGTCTACATTTTTCCCATTTTTGTTGTGTGGCTTGTATTGGTAAGCGATGCTAACAAAAATAAGGTGTGGTTGCCCGACGTGTGGGTGAAGGTGATCCCTCTCAAACCAGGAACTGACGAGGTAGCAGGCTGAAGCAGTGAGTGGTTTGATAAAAGGTAAATGTGAGGAAAAGGTAAGTGGGTGGAGGGGAAGAGGGTGAAAGGTATACCTGGGTGATCTAGGTAATGAATCAGGGTCAAAGGTAGTAGCAGTCAAATGCACACACACGTATAAACTGCAGCACGTTACCGGGTTGAAGAGCAAGCAAACTCTACATCATCTAAGGTTGATAGGTTTATCCAAACAAGGGTGAAGTGAATCTGGTATCCAAGGTATAGGATAAGTTCAGGAAACACAACGTAGGTTAGGTGCAAGAACGTTTAGGTATGTTCCGGTACACCAAAGGTAGGGTCAGGATAAACGGTCATGACAATAGGCTAGGTAAGGTCATTAGGTCAACAATGCATGTAATAGTGCCACAAGGTATAACAAACACATGAGGTCAAAGGTCACCAGCGGTGGTCGAGGTCTAAATATCGAGATCACAACACGGGTAAGGCCGAGGTAGGGGTAAAATAATAAGGCGTCAACAGTGGATGCAAGGACGTTAAAGAGGGTGGAGGGATAGAGGTGAAGGTAAAATGGTCTAGGTAGGTGTATGGGGTGCAAAAGAAAAGGGAGGTAAGGAAAATGAGGTAAAGGAGGGGGTAATGAGTATGCAGGGTAACCGACATCAGTCGTAATGATCTGATGATAGTGTAAGGTAACCGATGGCGGTAGTCTAGGGCAATAGACTGACAACTGTTAAGGGTAATTGACGTCAGTCGAGTTGGGTAGGGATAACCCGCATTTGAAAATTCATTTATGCATGTGGAAAAGTACAAAAGGAAAAGAAGAGAGAAAAGAAGAAAAGGACAATTGAGTACAATAGAGAAGCTTGGTTGGTGAGCCACATAGGCGAGAGTGGGTGATTGAGAGGTGGGGCCGCGAGAGCAGGTGGCACGATTCGTGTGGCTGAGGAGTGTTGGTTGAGTGGAGGATGGCAAAGGCCAGAGAGGGCTTGAGAGGTCCACCCGTATAGTGGCCAGATATACTGCCATAGCGGCGGCTGAAGGATGAGGTAAGCTCTACACCATTGCGTAATTATTTGATTAATTAAGTAGGGTAAAATATGGGTTGTAAGAAAACGTGGGGGGAATTTTTGAATTTAGGATTGGGAGATAAATTGGACATAATTGGGGTGGGGGGTTGGAATGTAGGTCAATAGGAGTGGGAAGGGAAGTAGGGAAGGTGTAAGTAAGTTTAGTTATGTAGTTGGGTTGATTTGGTCAAAATGAAAAAAAAATATAGTCGGGGGTTTTGGCATAGTTTGCTATCACAGTGACCGGAGGCAGTCCCTGTAGGCCGACGTCGGTCATGTAGAAGTGGGATCAGTCATGACACAGGTGACCGATAGTGGTTAAAGGCCACCAGTGATAGTTATGGTTAACCGGAGTCGGTGTGAAAATAAGGAAATGGGGCTAGAAATAAGCAAAAATGGGTTAGGTAGTGGAAACAGATGGTCAATGGGGATGGGTTGTGGATGGGTTGGTTGGTAAAGGATGTACGGTTTAGAGGAGAGTCGGGAAGGATAGGTGGTTGGGGTGTGACCACATAGGGTAATTTGGAAAAAGGCATACTAATATATAGTGTTGGTTAGATGTAGGCCCGAGGATGAGCTGCGGATGAGGGACCGGGAGCCACTTATATTGCTATTGAGAGTACGGGCGAGCGTGACACAGGTGGAGTGACAATTTGAGGCAGTGGAGCCACATTGATAGAGGTGAGGTGCTATGCTTAGATTTAGCCAAGAGATCATCCACATAATCTTCCAATATATGGTGCATGGTATCATGAGAAGATGTAGAGTCATAACACGCTGATATGTATCACCAGCATCATCGAGGCCAGATGGCGATGATTCGGTAGACTAAGGTCACCTTCCAGGGGTACCGACATGCGGTCTAGATGACTGATCACCCTAGAGGCAACATATATTAGGTTATAACCTGAGAGTACCAATTAGTGGAGACCAGGTGTACTCAGTGATATATGAGGTCATAGTGAGGTGTATAGATGAGGTATCTAGAGAGAGAGTAGGTGAGTGTTTTGTTACCGCAAACTCTAGCCTGAGTTACAGAGAGGTATATGCTGCCCATCCTGAGGAGATGCGGTTGATAGTTTTGATGATGGAGGTGATTGGGTGCTACGTATTGATCAGATTAAGAGGGTGGGAGATTACCATGGTCGTTGATGGGTGTCCTTCAAGACCAAGTGAAAGTGTGATTGATCATACTCAGAGTTTACATGGGCACTAGCTTTCTTGGTGCATTTATATAGAGAGTTATGGGCCTACAGGTGATGTACGGGTGATCCCTGAGTCTGAATGTTGCATTTCAATAGTTGATTCATACAACATGGTTTGCGCTCAGATGAGTAACATTGTGTGTGTGCATACTGACAGGCCTCTACACCAAGGTAGGTGAGTATGGATTCATCATCCTGAGTCAATGATTAATGGTTGGTGTGTCATCTTCGATCATCTTAGGATACAGGAATGGGAGAGTGGAAGGGGTTGATAAGTCAGAGGCCCCAAGGAAATGGTGTTTATGAAAATTTTTTTTAGGAGGGATAGATTCATGATCCATCGACTCCGTCGGTGAGGGTAGTGATGAAGGTGGAGAAGGGCTAGGGTCCTTAATGAATTCAATATGGGCCTATTTGGTAGAAGGTTAAGGGAAGCCGATACCACTACGGTCATTATGTTTATGGGTGGTACATGGAATAATGGTATGGACGACCCTACTCGTAAAAGCTGAAACCAAAACCCTTCCATTCATAGCGGTGTAGGAAGGTATGGGGAAAAAGATGATTGGTAAGTGATTGGAAGTCAGTGGAAAATGGGTGGGGTTGTGAAGGTGGTTCAGGTGTGTAGGTGGTAGTATCAAGTCCCCCATAGGTGAGACTAGTATGAAGATGAGGAGGATCATAAAGGAGGCATTTCTCCTATATGGTGATCATAGCGATGGTGTTGGTGAAGGCTTCCATACTCATGTGGAGTAAGGAATGTGTTGACGCTATATAGGCAGTACTCCCCCAGATTGAGGCATTGAAAAACACCTTACAAGGGATCAGTGGTTGGTATGTGGGTAGCTGGTATGGACGATGTGTCAGAGGTCGATGCGGAGGTGGTGTTAACAGATTGGGTAGCTAATGGGTTAGCCGTGGAGGTTATAGCAGTGGTAGGCATGGAGGAGATATGTTCGGTGAAAGCAACGACTGTATTGGTAGGTGTGGGTGTTAGGTGTAGGTGAAGCGGTAGTTGGTTGAGGAAGTAGACAGCTTAACTAGGTATGAGTACATCGTTGGGTTGGTAAAGCATGTTGCATGTTTTGAAAGGTGATGGGTCAACTGGAATGGTATAATTGTGTCCTTTGTGTTCAAACTTTACACAATGATGTAAAGTGGAAGGAACGTAACCCATGACATGGTTCTAGGGTCTATCGAGCAACAGGTTATATTGGAATTCCCCCTCCAAAACATAAAACAATTCTGGAATAGTGCAGAGGCCCATGCACGAACATGAAGGATGACAGTGCCTAGTGTGGAGGTGATAGCATCATTGAATGAACACAACATGACTGGATGTTTGTGCATGCAATTTTTAGGTATGCGCATTTGAGCAAATGTATGGGATGAAATGATGTTAATGCTAGTACCACCATTAATCATCACATGGTGTAGCAGTATGTCATCAATGTGTATAGAGATGAAAAGGGCTGGGTCCAGGTCATCATTTTGGTATGGTGTAATCTCCTGCCTCTGAGAAACTAAGGGAGGCCACTTGGTGAACAAGGTGAGGTGAAGATGAAGGTGGTTAATTCAGTCAGGGAAGCCACATGATGGGGTGTGATAATGGAGGCTACGAGTGTAGGGTCATTGGGTAAAACCTTGATAGATTGAAGAACCTCCATGAGGGCTTGCCGATGGGATTCTAAGGTTTGGATGAGGTCATATAAGGACATTTTGAGGGGTGATTGGTGTAATTGTTTGAGCATGGTGTGATATGTAACGCCATTAGAAATGGGGTATGTGGGGCTGCAGATAGTTATCTTAGGTATGGGTACATATGGTATGTTGGGTATAGGAGTGGTTGGTGGGTCAGCTACCTTTTCTTTACCCTTTTGTGCACGTGTAGTGATGTGTAACATGTTGATTTGAGGGAATTTGTCAAATGGAGAGGGTGTAGGGTAAGTGGTATAACAACATGAAGGGTAAAAAACCTATGGGAGGAGAAAAACCTTATGAGGTTAGTTGGGTACAGCGACATTTGGGTGGTGGTGTGGCAAGTTCTCTGATGCGAACCATGTTAATTTCAAATTTTGTATGTGGTTCTGGGAGCTGTGAGGGTGAAGGTTGTGGTTGTTGAGTGGGTAGTGTGGGAATGGGTGTAGGTGAAGCAGGGTCCTCGTCCAGAAGGTCATCATCATTAAAGTTGGTTTTTGGTGGACATAATTGAATAAGGATGGTTTTTAAGACCTTACAGTTCTCCACAGTGTGCCCTGAGCACATGATGGTATGGAAAATTTTTGGTATCATCAAACCCTTTTGGCTTGGGTTTGAGGCAGTCGTAAGGTCGGTAGTTGCAGTAATGTAATAACAGAAGTCTCAAGGAGGTTGGTTAAAATCTTGGCATAAGACCCTGCTAGTGGATCGCAATGGGAAGTAAATGTGGGTTTGGTTGTAGATATGGTTGGTTATCTGTCAGGAAATTATTTTTGGAAGAGTAGGAACAGGTTGAGCTATGGGTTTAGGTGCCAGTATGGTTTGAGGTATCTGTTGGGTTCGTTTGGGTAGGGGTATAGTAGATGGATGGGTAGGAGGGTGTGGTTTTGTTTTGACTACCTTGTTGTGGGGTAGTGGGGTTTTGTTTTTGGGGTGCACCTTCTTAGGTAAAGGTGATGTGGGTGTACAAGGTCTATGAGGGAAAGCAGATGGAGGAAGAGGGTGAGTTACCCATGGGGATAACGGGGGTGCTATGAAGGTAGATGATGCAGGTCATGCTTGAGGTGTGAGGGATAAATGACTGAAGTGTAGTAGGTAGTGAAGCAATGGCTGAAGGTATTGGAGGTATTGGTGGTAAAGAGGTACTGCAGGTGCGGGTATGAGTCGTATTATGTGTCTGGGTAGGTTAGATATTTGTGAGGCAGGAATGAGTGGTTGGGTTATTGGGTTATGACTGGGTGAGGGGTGCTTGACCCTGTTGGGTAGCTGAGGTCTAAAGGCAGATGGGACATGTGTGGGTGTGATTGATGTAGTAGGGGTATGAGGTCGATGAGTTTGTTTCTTTGGTTTTGGTGTCGAAGTAGGTGTGGTTTTAACGTTGGAGGATGTAGCTAAATCTAGTTTAATAGGAAGATGGGTAAGGCTGGTGGTTGGGGTGACCCCTAAAGTGGTAATAGGTTTAGTGGAGGTAAATGTTGTGGGTATGGGTTTAGGTTTAGGCATAGGTCGGGTTATGGGTAAGGAAGTGGTGTGAGTGCTAACGGGTATCGTGGAAGGGGTTGCAATAGTAGTGTTGTATGGTTTAATGGGTGTGTGTTTGGGTAGATGGTGGAGGTGTCATCGAGGGATTTCTGCATTTGTGTTGAGACAGGGAGTAAGAGGCACCCCCATAACAAGGCTCTATCCACATACTCTAAGTGATCAGCCAAATGTGAGAATGACATGTTTGTGGGTGGAGTTGGTGAGGACCTGATGGGAATTCCCGTAAAATGAATCTTGGAGATGGGGAATCGGTCCGGCTTCAGCTTCCATGGGTAAGAGAGCTGAAAGTAGGTCAGTTGGATGTCGGGTAGTGGATGGAGAATGTTCACCACGAGGTAAAGGTATCTCCACTGGGTCTATGATGGGTGGAAGGAGATGATGGGAGTTCCTCTATGGGTGGAGGAACTGATAGGTTCTCCTCTATGGGTGGAGGAGATAATGGGTGCTCCTCTATGGGTGGAGGAATTAGTTACGGTAGGTAAAGGTTCGCTGAGTGAGAAGCTAGGGGTGAGATGGTCTCAATGTTAGTAGAAGACTCCTCTGTAGGAGATGAAGGGTGTTCCTCTATTGGTGAAGGAATAGTGATGGTTAGTTCTAACGTGGAAGGAGGGTTTCGGGATAGGATTTCCTCTATGGAAGGATGTGAGGTAATTGAGATGTGATAGGTACCTCATTAAAGATCGCATGAACCTCACGAGTATGGGTATTGTGAGTGGATGTCTCACCTGTTTGATTGGATGAAGGGGCATGATTGGGAAATGGTTTTTAAAATATTTGTAGATTTTAATTAGGGGCGGTGTTGGGATTATCCACAGTTAACTCACCTTTCTCAAGCATTTCTTGGACAATATTCTTAAAAGTGATGCAGTTTCCATCACTATGACCCTTCACTCGGTGATAGTTACAGAAATATTGTTCCTTATACCACGCGGGCATTGGGGTGAGAAGGGTCAAAACCAGTGTGTGGTTTTATGGGTGGAAGGGTGATGGCACCAGCTTTGATCAACTTTTCTAAAATAGAAGAGTAAGGTTCCCCAATTGGGGTATATTTTTTATGCTCTTGTCTAAATCAAAAATCCTGTACAGGTGATAGATTAGATGAGGGTGTGGCTTGATTGGATGGATGAGCTGGGCCGGCCTTGAGTACCACTACGTTAGCAGTACCTTTAGCCTTTGAATAATTGGTTGGTGGTTTAGAAGAAGAAGAGGTTTTGGTTGTCTTGAATTTCGAATTCTTATTTCGTAATTGGATTTTCTTCTCTTCAATAGCCCGAATTTCTAACTTTCATGCCATAGTAAATGCCTCATCGAATGTTATGAAAGTTTGGACCTACAAGGTTGGGGAGATATGTCTGGCGCAAGCTTCATGTGAAGAGCTCAATGAGTTCAGTTTGTGGCAGTTGAAAGGTAAGTTGATTGATCAGGCTGCGCTAGCGAGCGACAAAATCTGGATAGATTCATCCTCGTATTGATGTGTGGAATATAGATCGGTCATGGTAACTTTCTTGGCAATGTTGATAGAAAAATGATCCAAGAAAGCTTGGGCTACCTGATTGAATGAAAATATGGAGTGTTTGGGTAACCCACTATACCAATCTAATGCTGGTCCAGTGAGGGACATGGGAAAAGTTCTCAAAAGTAAGGCATCATCATGAGAAATCAAATAACATCCATGTTTAAACAAGTGCAAATGCTGTTGTGGGTCTTCCTTACTATTTAAGTGGTTGAATTTAGGCATTTCCCAATGCACAAGGTATGAATGGATGGGAATGGATGGGTGAATAGGCTCATTGCAAATCTCATCATAAGTGAGAGTGTTGCGGGAGCCAGAAACTGATGCCTCTAGTGTTTGCATCTTATCCATCATTAATCTAATTAGGTCATTGGTGGGCTATGATGATTGGATACCTCCTATAGCATGAGGAGGTTGGTTTTGGGTGTATAATGGGTGGGGCATTCCAGTGTATGGGGCTACCATGTAAGGTGATGAAGAAGAAGGAAATGAAATAGGGGGTACTTACCTGGAATGAAAAATAGATGAAACAGGTGGTTATTGGTAGTATGGATATGGGGGAGGAAGGGTTGTGGTAACCCTAGTGGAAATAGGGGCTAGTGATTGTGGAATGGAAAGAACTACATTCTTAAATGGGGTAGGGGTCACCGACATTGGAGGTGGGAACATAGCAACGGGTATGTATGAAATATGAGGGGCATATGAAGTTGTATTTGGGGTAGTCATCGAGGGTATGGTAGATGTAATGGATGTTATAGGGGGTAACAAATGCGGTAGTCATAACGGGTATAGGGCCTAACTGCGAAATGAATGGGGGTAAAGTGGAAGCGGGTAGCATGGAGCTAGATGGGGCTAGGGTAGAAGTGGGTGCGAGTGTCAAGGGGATAGATATGGGCATGTCGTATATCAACTGACCCGAGGAATCTCGAGTGGATGAATGGGAGAGGTAAAACTATAAGGCAATAGGGTTCTGGTCAAGGATTCGTGTGAACTCCTCATCTCCGTGGTAGCGATATTGGTAGGCTGGATGGGATCCATGGCTAGTGATAGAATAGAGGGTGGTGAAGGAATAGGTGGGGAGTGGCTAGCGACTGGCATGGAACACGAGGGTGTTTGCTTGTCTTCAGGTTAGTACCAATGTGAACCAATACTGATCAGGTGATGCTGCCTCTCTGTAAATAATACAATGAATAGCAGGAACAGGTGAATCTGGTGATAAAAAATGGATGAGTAGTAGTAAATGGTGAGTGGAATGTGAAATAAGCTAATTTATGCCAAGTTAGGGACAACTGACGGTGGTTAGGGGGTAAACCGCTGCCGGTTACTGTGGAAAATAGACAGTGAGTAAATAGTGAAGCATAAGGAAAAATTTGACAAGTATGTCAAATCTGGGGGATGCGTAAAACATCAATGGAAAAAGGTGATAGTAACAGAGACTATGGAAAGGTGGAAGAAAGTGAAGTGAAAATATCCTTTTGAATAGGTTAACGAAAGGACCGTGGAACCGACGTCGGTTAAGTGTAACCAATGGTGGACAGTGGTAACCGATGATGGTCACTATGAAACTGAAACAGTGATGAGAAAAAGTGGTTGTAAATTAGAATTAGATGTGGAATTAGACCCAGAATTCTGGGAATGATGGTGATATGGCCTAGACACACTCAGGTGGAGCCAAAATACACCATCTATGATGGGAAGTGTGTAAGGAAATACAAAAATAATGATCAAAATCTCTCAGCTCAAAACGCAAATCAAACAGAACACTAAGAAAGAAAGTTCCTAGAGTGCCTATTCTATTATGTTTATTTAGCTTATGCTATTTAGGGATTGACACATGAATTGTGAAGTAGAATTTTTGGTGAGGATGACTTCCTACAAAGAAGGAGATCTAAAGGGTGAGGTTTTAAGTTTGTTATGGTGGGGCAGGCTATGCTTTGAAGTATGACTTGACAGAAGCAGCGAGCTGGGTGCCCACTATGTCGTGATTGTGTGATCACCTACAACTTCTTCCAGGTAAGATGTTTTTTAAGAATGTATGTATTTGAATTTTTGTGTAGTTTGGTAACACTCAGAGAAAGAGAAAAGGATAGAAGTGATTTTCTATGATTCATTTGTCAACCATCAGCTTGTAATGACTTCCAGCGTATAGGTTGCCCTCAATTAATGTGAGCTAATGTAGAAAATCAGAATGAAATGCACTTATTTTAAACCCAAATCGAATGCATGATATTTGATGGAAAAAAATAGATGGATAGGAAGAGGGATGCTATTTCACTAAAATGTAGAAAACATGAAGAGATGATTCCTTTTAAAAACACCAAAAGAAAGGTTTCTCTTAGAGCAAATAGAAAGGAGTGGATTACCAGGGAAGAAAATTAGTGTGTACGCTTTTAGAAGGGAAAAAAATACACAATTTTTTCCTAGGAATGAATGAAATTCAAGGAACCCTTTATGGGTCCCACTAGGCGTGCCAAAATGTTTCACCTTTTTCTTAGATTGTTCCTTTGAATGGTTGACAAAACAGATAGGGTAACGGGCATAGGAGGAATACCTATTCAAATTTTGGTTGATGGGTTGTTGCACACGTATGACTTCTAAATCCACAGCTGACTGTGAGATCTTCCTTTTTTCTAGGAGGAACTACCTGTAATGAAAGCAAGACCACCAGAAAGCATTAAACAATATGAGTAGTGAACTGCCTAGCGTGAGCTAGATCCGAGAAGTATGGTAGTTCCTAGATGGTTGTCAGTCCACTGTTTTAAACAAATTAATACTAAAAACAAGGTAAATCCTATTGTTATTTTAAAATGATTTAGGTGTCTCACTTAAAAAACAATAAGAAATAGATCTAATCTAACAGGCTAAGCTATAATAGAATCCACAGGTCAAATGGTTAATTATGTGTTCTCCAGGTCCAATGAAGGTGTTGGGTAGGTCACAGTGTGAGTGAGGGTGAGGTAAAATGGGGTGGATGGGTCTCTGTTTAAGGCTGTGTGGGTAAACACAGAGACTAGCATCGGTCAGGGGTGACCGACCATGGTTAGGTACAACCGGCGTTGGTTACTGTGAAATTTGGAAATGTCACAGAATAGGGTTTTTGGTCCCCTTTGTGATTGCAAAAATGATTTCAGTTAGTTGGGATGAGGTATTAGGTGACAGGGGTAGGTTTTATGAGGTTTTGATGGGTCTATGAAGGTACAAAATGTTGGAGATGGTCAATAAGAAGCAAGGTGGACAATAGGTGGTAAAACAATGATGAAATGAATTAACTAGGCAAGTATGATATTTTACTTACTTGGATGTCGAATATGAAAGTCTGTGTGTGAAGGATGGAGGTGCTGATGATGGATTTTGGAGGCTACAAATGATCACCAATTGGAGAAAATCTTCTGCATGGGATGTATGCACACTCCTCTTTTTCTTGGGTAGATCCGAATGTAGTTGGGATGGCTGTGCAGGAGAATATGCTCAATCTCCTTCTTTGGATGTGAGTTCTTGCTGGAATTGGATCTTTGAAGATGCGTTATCTTTTGAGATCTCATTCTTGCTCGTAAACCTTCTTTGCTCCCAATGTTTTCCAACCTTGAGAATAAGGTAGTTTAGGATTGAAAAGGGGGAACCGATGGCGGTCCGGCTTAATCGACGACGGTTAGGGGAAAACAATGTTGGTCAAGGTGGGATTTTCTAGGTTTACCAAACTTAGGGGAGATCCTCCTGATTTCCTTAGATCTCATGTCATTATCTCCCAGATTAGACTAGGAGCTTCTGTGAGCATGCAGTAATGTGGTTAGAGGGAGTGTAGGCATTGATTTTTAGGGTTTGGGTAAGTCTTAGTTAGTTATGGTAACTTGCTAAGAATAGGTCTTAAGGCAAGTTAGCTTGATGAGGTGTCCAAGTGAACTATATGTGTAGATATTATTTAGATAAGATATTTAAATAATAAATATAGTGAGGGTAAAACATTAATTTAATTAAATTAATTAAATTAATACTAGTGCAGTGAAGGGGGCATGGCTAGGTGAAAGTGATGAAGGGTACTTATATGTCAAAGGGCAAAGGGGGAGTGTGACCTAATTTTAGTGTCTACACTTATGAGCATTTGACATAGAAATTAAGTAAATTATATTTATTAAACAAGGAGTTTGACTCACCTTTTAAAATTGGAGACTCGATTGAAGTTCCACGTGGAGCTTCATGCATGGAATGTGGATTAGGGTTCCTTTGAGCTCAAAAGATAGATCTGAGATGTTTTTTATCACATTTTTTTGTTTTATCTTTCTCCACCGCTTTGTTTACACGTAGGTACGACTAGAGGAGGATGGTTGTTGTTTTGATTGGTGCGGCCAAGAGTTGGAGCTCGTTCCAAAAAACTTACCACTGTTTTGTTTTCAACACTACCTCTATGTTGTTTTCTTGTGCTCCGTTTGTGGTTACAGGTATTGTGGATGGCTTGACCTGTATTGCTGGGGTCATGGATCAGGTAGCTCGCCACTATTTTGTTGATGACTAGATTGATGCAAAGGCCCCAACTCACCAACTCGCCTGTCAAAATAGCACTCTATCTTCAAGGTTTGTTGATTTGAAATAGAAATCAGTTCGAATGCTTGACTCGGCTTCTAGGTGAGCGTTTGAGTGAGTGGAAACGAATTTGCATGCAGTGAGCACTCTTATCACATTCAAAACTTTATCAAAAGAAATAGAACAGGGGGCTCAGAATATTTGAAACCCAACTTGATGGATATCTCGATCGAAATTTTGGATGGTTCGATGTGATTCAGTGTAACACGGTTACAAATGCAACATTTAGATACCTTCAACACTCGGTAACAATGCAAACCAGGGACCTCGACTCAGTTCCACCAATATTAACTCACTAATATGTAGAGTAGCTCGATCTAGAGACAATGTAAGTCGGGTCCTCCAAAAATGGTACAAAATGCTCCAAATGTAGAGGCCTACTAATAATAACATATACTAACAGGGCCTCTAAATTAGAGGGAAAACCCCTAATGGGGAATATTTTTTTTTATTATAAATATTACAGCATATGATTAGCTTCCACAAAGCAAATTTGGCTGGTAGAAAGGGCACCAAGGCAAAACAAAATTTGCTTTATGTTTACCTGGAGATCAAACAAGAGGTTGTGGGGAGTGTAGGGAGATCTCGGAAGCTTCTGGAGGCAACACTGGCTCTCATGTGAAGCATATGTCTTCTCCAAGATTTTTCCTTCCTCTGCAACCTTTCTCCAACCTTGCCAGGAGCTTCAACCAGCTCTGGTACCAAATGTAATATCACAAAAATAGGGATGGTGGTATGTGAATTATATTAATGTGAAATCAACCAGGAATATAATGGAGTGCTATAATTTTTATAGGAATTGTACAACATATGAATACAATAATAATTGTTACAACTTCTAAAATGCATCCAAGAAGCACATAATTGTTATAACAATCATAACAATTATACTTGTGGAAATAAAATACAAATATGGTTAATAAAACCATATAACAACAATAATTAACTAATAACAATAGTTAAATAATTAATTATAAAATGAATAATTAATTATCCTAACAATGAAAACTAAACCCCCACTTGAAAATTCCTCTCTTGATCTTTGTAAACCCTTCCTCTAGCCATCCTAACCACAATGTCCTCCACATTCTAGCTAGTAGGAATGTGCTAAAAATATTTTTAAGTGTGTTTTCTGTGTCAGGATATATGCCCAAGGTGATTAAAGAAGTCATTAGTATCTGAAGTGGAACAACTTTACTCAGAGGCCTATAAAGGGCCATTTTTGGCCATTTTGAAACTGGTGAACACCCTTGGGAAGATGATATTGAAGACTTAATTCATCTAGGAATTGTATAGGTGTGAAATAAAGTTATCCAAGGAATTTTAGGAAAAAATTATGCAATAAATTGATGTTGGGAGAAACTTGAACAAGACCAGGTCCTTTTGGGCATAGGGAATGAAGGATCCAATGGTGATAGCTAATTTTTCCAGATGAATCTTAAATCTCCAGGAGGAGTTACGATTTTAAAAAATAATAAAATATATTAAAACCCTCTAAATGATAGATACATCACTTTTGTTCCAATATCTAAAACTCTTTTGTGATAATCTAGGACACTACAACTGCCCCTTCGATTCAAGAATGGAATATGACCTAAAATTAAAATTTTAGGAATAATTAGCTCTTGATAATGGATGGCATGATCTCAACAAGTTATTTGGAGTCAAAATAATTTTTTTTTTACCCCAAAATACCCTTTCATGCTCTTGGGGCAGAATAACACTCCCAGTGTCTTAATTTACACTTAGCAGATGACATCAACATTCTAAAAATGGCATTGGTGGACTTTTGAGCAAGCCTTGTCTCCTTAGATTTTC
This sequence comes from Taxus chinensis, assembly GCA_019776745.2. Classification (NCBI taxonomy): domain Eukaryota; kingdom Viridiplantae; phylum Streptophyta; class Pinopsida; order Cupressales; family Taxaceae; genus Taxus; species Taxus chinensis. Next base: position 897,286,759 of record CM034146.1, read on the forward strand.
CCTAAGGTGCAAAGGAGACAAGGGGAATACCAAAGTGCGCTCCCCCACCTTTTCAAAAAGTTATGTCACTTAAAATATGACTTAAGGTGTTAAGAGGAGTGTATGGAAGATTTGAGTAGTCAAGTCCCCTTTCATGGAAATCTAACCCTTTAGAGAATTTTCAGGTACTTTTGTCTCCTTTTATTTTAACTAAGGTGCAAGTGAGACACCAAAATTCACTCCCCCATTTTGGTAAATTTCTTGCAACTTGAGCTCATCACTTTGCACCTAAGTTTCCTAAACTTGCATTTTAGCTTGTTCCCTTCTAATATACTTGGACCCACGGTGAATTTTCTCACCTAGGTTATCCCCTTATATTTCACCAAGGTGTAAAGGGACATGGTGGACATAAAAGTGTTTTCCCCCTTGTTCTTTCATTTCTCGCAACTCACTCATTATCACATTTTTTCTCCAAGGAACAACCTCATCTTGCAAACAACTTATCTCCTTGACCCCTCTTCATGATATAACCCCCATGACAGATTTTCAAGTTAATACTTCCCTCTTCAATTACACTAGGTGAAAATGGAGACAAGAAAGTGCACTACCCATCCAACCACTCAGCCCCTGGTCACATTAAAAAACCATTTTTAGCTTCCAATGACCATCTTCAGCTCCATGTATCTCATTCGCACTAAACCAGAAGCTATCACTTGTCAAAATATAGTGAAAATAAAACTTCTATGATCCTTATGTCCCCTTGCACCTCTTTCACTAGTGTAAATCCATGTCAACCATCTTCCAACCGTAGTTAAGCTATTATGTTAGGTGGTGAGTTAAAATCTTGTAAATGAATATGGATAATTTCTCCTCTACATACTTTGTCATTTTTAATTTTTTTATTCCCTCCAAAACCTCCATTGTTGCGCGTGTATGCTGCTATTTTTTCCAAGAACATCAAGCTCCTAACACTAAAAAAATGCTCATATCTTCGAAACCATGCAACCAATTTCCATCAAACTTTATTACTACACTCCTTCCAAAAATTCCTTTAAGATGACTATGAGAAAATTTCCATTGATGATATGTATAATTTACATCATCCACTTGAAATTTTCATTCCCGGAAGTCACCTTTTTGGATATATAGAGTTCTGGTGAATAAAATTCCTTGAAAATTGGAGCAACATGTCTTGAGAAAAACTAAATCTTTTGAGACTAGTTTCATTCTAATCCGACACCCAAAAGAACTACATCTAAAAATAGTAAGTGTGTAAGGATTCACAAGTAAAAATATAGTATGTTTTCAAAATAAAAAAATTCTCAACATCCTTGATACTCTAAAAAAGAAAAAACCATCAGTAGGTGAAAAAATTCTAAAAATAGCCATCCTAGACAAGACCACTAAATATAAAAATTCTTGTAAATGGGATAAAATCATTTGTATCAACTCACATTCCACATATCTCACTTATTTTTTTCATAATTACAAGACTCAGGAAGTTGTCTCATGGTTCAAACATGAGAGAAAGCCCTCATAGGCTCCCAAAACATCAGTCTTGAGGTGAATTCTATATGACACACTTTGATGCAAGAAGCTAAATGATTCAACTCATCCTCATTGTCATGAAAGGGAATCCTCATGGTTGAATCACTTTGAAAATTTTCATGAAGGTAAATTTTGAATCTCTAGAAAGTCACGAGGAGGAAGGTGGTGATATCCACATTTCAACTCTAACCTTGCACTCAAATCTCTTTCCAATAGGAGATACATCATGTGAATCACACCGTGGAAAGGAATGGCTCAAAATGATCTAGTGTGTGTAAAACATTGCCATTTGAATTACATACTACTAAGGTACTCAAGGTCACCATGTTCACAAAATCAGGTAGTCATCCCAAGTCCACACAGTGCAACGTCTCACAAAAGTGTTTCTGGACGCTCGTTCAATGTCATGGAGTGTGTCCAAATTTCACAGAAGAAGGATATTGCGACCAAAATGTTTTGGTCCTTCAAAAGGTTAGAAGAAAAGGATTTCATTCAGGGAACAATCCTTCTATTTGAAGGAGAAGACATATTTCAATGAGGAGTCAATGAGCAAGAAGGTGTCTTGGCATATTAAATCTGATTCTATTCAAAAGGGAAACATCTATGTTATGGAGGTGAATTTTGAAGCCAAGAATAGAAAGGTGGTGATATCCATGTTCTAACTCCAACATTGTGTTCAAATAAGATCATCATGTTTGTAGGAATTGAGAATCATCTCATTCTCACAAAGTGTATGCAATGGAAAGCTACAAAATTTATGGAATGAGGCTAAAGAACCTTAAAGCTTTGCTAACTCATCCACACACCATGAGATAAGAGATAAACAAGAGTTAATCCTATACATGCATCATAATTTTGACAAAAACATCAAAACCTAGCATATATACTACTCTCTACTCTTTAGATTACTTAATTAAGAAATTGAACATAAAAAAGATCAACTTAGCAATCAAAGAGTGTGATTAGTTGTTTATGGTTTTCAAGCTTTCAGGAATGGGGTCTCACCATTAATGGCTTCAAGGCCAATGGTTATCTCCATAATACTTAAAAGTTGGTTTAAGGATGCAAATGGACATGTTAACTCCAAGGATAATGGAGGAGGTTATCTTAAGAAAAAATGTCTAATTAGCTTAAAGCTAATACAAATGAGATCTCAAATCTTTCTTTACGATTGTTTTGGTTTTGTTTTATGTAAAGTTGTCAGTTTGAATGGGTAGGATTAGCCTTGTATTTATATTTTTTGGTTTGGGAGGATTTGGAATTTGGGTGCATGTGGGACTAAAGCTCAAAAAGCACTTTTATATTAGATAAGGATAAACATGCTTTACGCTTAGTTAAGCTTGGTTTAGGATAGTTAAGTAGGGTTTAGGCGAGTTAAAATTGTTTAGCAAGTGATTAGAGAATCATTAAGAGTTGGGAGGAATCTGGATTAACCATTTGTGACTGATAGATAGCCTAAGAATTCTATAGAAGTGGTTTAGAGAGAACTGGGGAGATTCTAAATGGTCAAAAGGAGGAACATTTAGCTAATAAGAGAGGTATTAACCAAATAAGTTGAATATAGGAGGAATACAACTGAGATGGAGTGTCGTGAATGGGAATCTGAGAATGGAGTGAAGAATAACCAATTGACAAAGTGTTGTTAATTGAATTGAATTGGATGAAATGATAAGTGTAAGCATTATTTTAGGTGTCTACATTTTCCCCTCTTTGGGGTGACGTAAGTGACGTCCCTTCAAAGAAAGGTAGAAAAGCATAAACAAGTAGATTTTTTTTTAAGGAATAAAAGAAAAATGAGTAGAATGAAGGACACCATCTTGATTTTTTATGGGGTGATGGAAGAACTTGATTGACGATTGAAAATATGATAGAAAGAAAACCGAAGAAATAATACTGTGAAGAAGAAGAAAAAGGATATAGAAGAAAAGGAGAATGAGGAAGGAGGATTGAGCCAACATCCATCTAGTGCCTTTTAAACAACTTTATTTTTCATCATTTTTCATAGTAATCTTCATCATCAGTCCTTATTAAAAAGAATGAACAAAAGTGTAGTATGACATGAAAAGTCATATACAAAAATATGTCCATTCCTAAAAAACACCAAATCCATGCAACATACAAAATGTAATGCAATACAAGAAAGTAAAATATTCCTAACTCCATGCAACATACATAATGCAATGTAATACGAGAAAGTAAACAAGCTAAACTTAACATAGAAACAAGATGTACCATGTTTTTGTTATCGAAACTTCAGTTCCGACGTGTCTGAATTAATGATAAGGGTTAATAATGGTGCCCCAAGAAAGGATACATGCAAAGGGAATAACGAGGTGAAACTTGGGTCTTGATGAAAAAGCAATGTGCACTAGGACACATAGTACCAAGACAACTGATTGTGCCCCAAAATACAAATGAAGCATGCATCTTATGTTTTTTTGATGGAGGTAGATCAAGATGATCTGTGATTTGCACGCACATAAATAGATAAGAACTAAAGAGTGACGTTTTGCAGGATGCTTTTCAATTTTTATAAGTTTTCTGAAACGTATTTGAATGTTTTTTATTTTTCTAACATGATTTGAATGTTTTTGATTGATTTTGAAATTTTTCTGAAGCTATGTACAGGAAGACGAGGAAAAATTTGGATGACCCTAGCGATAGAAGGGATTTATAAAGAGAAGAAGGCCACGTGCAAGTATGAGAAAGGTGAAGATGCAAAAATTCCCTAGCAACTAGGTGGGAATATTCAAAGGAAAACTCTTCACGGGTAGAAGCGAGTACCTAAGGACATTATGGATAGTTTCAACATGATGATGAACATAAACCAATGAAGTGCTGGGAAGAATACAAGGATTCCCCCACCGTAAGTTTTCCTAAAATCACATGATAGAAAGGAAGGAGAAGATTGTTTTTGTGAAAGGTGACAAAGGTGTTTGTAAACATGGAAAAAAATTAATCTTAAACACATAGATGTTATGAATGAAGTAGATGAACGATGTGAACAATGTGAATGATGTAAATGTGGCTTATAATCCTCATGATGAAGAAGTGATTAACCAAAGGCACAAATCATGAAGACAGATATAAGGACTAAGAGCAAGATTCTAAAAAAGGTCCAAAAAAAGACACTTGGTAATATACTAATCCTATCTCACTCGTAGATATCCAATGTGTACACGTGGAAATTTAATTATCTCTTGAAGGGAAGATTTAATAGACAACAAGTGAAGACACCCTATCCAATGTGTAGGAATGATTTGATTTTGCTAGGCGATAGGTGGTTTGTGAATGAAGGGTGGAAGGATAGTCATACATTGCTCTCCTGCCATCCAAGCATCCATAACCCTCGAGGGAGATGCATTTGATTCTAATCACAACATTTCTCTACTCCCAGTTCAGGCATTCCATAGCCCTGATAGAGATTATTCGAAATACCCCAGGAGAGAGTTAAATATCAATTTTCTTTTTCTCTTACAACTTTTATGCTTTTGATTTTTGATTTATTTTGATTATTTTTTCTTTCATAAAAACTTATTTCAGACTCTCTTGTTTGACAAGGGGTTAAGAACCATAGATGGCTTGATGGAAGGAGGTGGAAGTGATTTCAATGATGACGACATTTTCTAGTATCAACAAATATCTCCAAAATTTCTTTGCAACAAGTTTATTAGACATTGAATGTGATAGGATCTCTAAGAGGTATCGGTCATTCTTAAATTTACCAAGGTGATAAAAGACCAGTGGTCAAACGGATACCATAGAGATAAATCTCACAAAATTCATGTGAAATAGGCTAACCAACATATCATTGAAGGCATGAAAATGGCAAGATTCCTTGCAGAGGAATAATAAGAAGGGGAAGAAAGAAACATTCATATTTACACAATACTTGATTGTAATGTTTGATCTTTGTACCTTGGATTTTTGTTATGTTTTCTCAATGTTTTTTTTGTATTTTGAATTATTTTGATTTATATATTTTTTATAGTTTTTTAGGAGGTTAAAAATAAAAAACTCACTCTACATGGTAAGATCTAACAACGATGTCTACGAATTCCTTGATAAGGGAGACTAGGCATGTTTGTTTATCAAGCATAATATTTTCTCCAATCTCGATGATCAGAGGTGAGCTCATACTCAACAAATGAATATAATTTATATTGAAACATGTATTTAATATGCAGGAGGTTGAGTTTCACTATCCATATAGGTTTCTACACTTTACACCATACTTGATGGTTATGTTGATGTGTGCATTCTTGAATTGCATATGATTGATAATGAACTTTGAGATCATTCGAAGTTGTTGGGGGCTTTCGAGATCTTGAAAATTTTGACCTGAGATTGATTCATGAACCTAGTTTGGGTTTCTTATAAGCTGATGCGTGTGACTTATCTAATCTCTAAGAATGATAAGAAATAGAACTGTGGATGTTTAGAAATGATGTGAGAAATGACCGCGAGCTTACCACAGCCATTGATAGAATAAAGGTATGTGATGGATGAAAAGGATACGGTCCAATAATTGAAGAGGATTGGCTACTGAGGAGGTGAACCAATGATAGAAGATGAAAAATGGATACTAGAATATGGCACTAAGATGGACAGAAGTTGGGCTATGAGGGCATCGCCCAAGAATAGAAGAATATGACGAAGGGCTGCTAGGATGTGGCTGAAGTATAGATAAGGAGGGACTACCATGAAGGTGTCCCATAAAAATAGCAGAGGATGAAGGGATACTAAAACGTGGCCTAAGAATATAAGGTAATGGGCTAGTCAGGAGGTGACCCACAAGTAGAAAATGGAGGGTTACCTAGGATGTAACTCCAGGATAGAAGAAGACAATGGGATACTCAATGATGACCCAAGGCAGAGATTTTGATTGAGGAATGACCGATACATAAGGAAGGATTGGGTAACAAGAAGATAGGCCATGGATCAATGTTACACCCTAACATCTCATCATGCTCAGAGGATGCTGAAGATGGAATGACAGAAAAAGAGTCAATTTCCTTGACCTTAGGATTTTCCTTATCTATGTTCTGATAAAATGAATCAAATTCTTCTCCCCAATACGTGAGTGCATCAAGTTCTAGAAATAATATTTGTTTCCAATTCTCTAAAACGATATCATCGTCTAGTCTAATTGTTCCTTCATTCCATGAGAGAAATTAATTAGTAGCGGTTGTTTTTTCTTTGACCATATGAAGGTTGACTAAAAGAAATATGATTTGATAAATGGGGAAGATTGATTGATAGAAGAATAAGAATCAAGTGATGAAGTAGGATTAGTGGAAAGCATCCTCATGAATGGATGATGTAGATCTGGTCTTAGATCATGCTTTTTTAAAAGATGACTTGCAATGTAGGAAGAGAAAATAGGATCATATAGCCATCTGCTAAGTTGCGACGTAACATTCAAATTATATGATTGACTAGATGGAATCTGAGTCGTGTAATTCTTTGTTGGAGGAAGAGGTTGTTAAAGATGAAAAATAAAGGTCAGGTCCTGCGAAGTAAGGAAGGACCGTGACTCAAGAACTAAATCAGATGTTTGATCAATGGAACTTGGAGTTGCACGAGTATTCAAAGGAGGAAGACATGTCGTTGAGGTGAGTTAGAATAAAGGTCTTGTGAAGCAAGGGAGGACCGTGATTTGAGATTTTATCTAGGGGTATCTCAAACAATAGTTGGGATCTGAAGTCTTTAGAAGAAGAGTGGGAATTTCGAATGCTAGTTTGGATCTGAATCAGAATAAGAAGAGTGGGGTGAACCTGAACTTATAATTTGGATCAGAATCATCCAAACCATACCACTGACTATGAGCTAAAGGTGGGGAGACAGGGTACCCACGAATAGGCTCTCTAGCACGAAGAACCAAACGAGGTTTAGTTGTAATGGGAATCTTTTGATTTGAATTCCTGAAGCCTAGTGTTCCTTATTGTTTTAAGTGTAAGAAACCACGTGATAGTCATTCATTTTTGGTGTTGTTTTAATCACAAATGTCGATTTGTAAATAGTTTTATGGATCTCCTTCAAAGGAAAAGAAGTTACATGTCAATTCAGGGAAGCATAATGGACATGCAAGTAGACATTTCGTAAGAATATGGAGATGCGTTTACGTGATTTTACAAACAATGTCTAAGGAAAATAGACATCGTGATGATGTAATATCGATGAGATAAAAAAAGAATTTTCCTAGAACAACAATTTTTCCAGATGAATAATCACAAGGAAACAATCATGCAAGTGTGAAACACAAAGCCAATCAATAAGGAAATAGTCCCTATGCAAAGTGCATGTGTAGAAGTGATAGTTCTGATGTAAAGATGATCAACACAATGTCAATATTTATGTCAAGCTTGAAATGAAAGAAGCGCATAAATATTATCAAAGGGTAGAGGTGACTCCCAATCAAAAGATACCATGACCAGTTAAACAACCAACAAGGCCTAAATGTTAAAAGGCAAGGATTACAAATGTAAGCCACGTAATCACACCAATTGGACATGCCTAATTAAACTTCACGATGGAGAAGTAAGTTATTAGTGCCAACAGTGGTATCAAAAGGATGCAAACAAATGTAAGCAATGCACCGTCAAGATTTGGGAGCAATGTTTCGAATTCAAACTAAGTTAAAAGTATACTAAGGATAAGCTAAAATGTGTGTAGTGTAACAGCTACAATGCAGATACTTAGATCGTGTTTATGAGAAACGTAACATAAGTATCTTACTTGTGTTAAGACAATGTAGAACAAGGTAACACGTCAAAGGGAGTTAAAATGATGAGCCAATCCTAACTATGAAGATGATTGTGAAATAAATATTGAGGGAATATCAAAGATACGACAAATGTACTTGCACACTTTAGACCTTTAACAACTCAACTATAAACATAGATGGGCGTAAACGGAAAAACAAGTGGAAAATACCATCTTTGGTATGACGCATGAGGTATGCTTCACTTCTCACCTTGAAAATGTCTGGCAAGATTGTAAGGGTATAAATTAAAAGATGAAACAAACTAAGCACCACTTGGGCAAAGTTTCGTCCTTGATTCTGAAGGAGAGAATGAAATTGAGCTAAGTGAGACCCCATTTAATTTCATGATGAAAGACACTTAGCTCAAACATATGTGGGATCTTTTCCTTATTCGAGGAACAAGATTCAGATTGCAAGTGAGTTTTTCACTTTGTGATGGCTTGACGCGACGAATGGACTATCAAAGTGGGCTCTAATACAAAAAGGCCTCCTTAATCAGTTCTCTCAACTAGGTGTTAGAAGATTGTCTAGATCTTAAAAAGTGTCTATTTTCCCAAACATTCATAATGACTGATTTGGAAGTATATTCAACTTTAGGGTACCCACTTCTAATACATAGTGAGACAACTAGTATTTGTCGGTGTGTACTCGTCATTGGAGCCATGCCATACCGAAAATCTGGTGACTCTAACTCAGAACGTGTACTAGTCAAGTGGGTAAGCGGAGCACTTCCTGTTTCATCCATGAGGTTACTTAGTGGTGGATTAATTTAGGGTTCCTGGAACCACCCCCATTGTTGTAGGTTAAGGAATTATGCCAAAAGGGTTATGTTCTAGTTGAGTGGATAGGAACGTACCCTTTTCTAAAACCTGTAATACAGTATGAATGGAAATGGTGTGTTTTTAATCCTTTTAACTTAAATGTGGTTTTAAGTAGCACAACACTTGGCAACCTGTATGAAAACACATGTATTAGAGGCTTTTTGTTTCGTCTTAGCTCCTCCTTTCTTTGACATGCAATTTTGGTCCTACATACCAAGGTTAGTAATTTTCCAAAACATCATATAAAGGAGATAAGATGTTATTTTTGATTTCCCAGACCATCCTAACACGCAAGGAAAGAGCATACGCAACAAGGTATCTGACTCAAATTTTGCAAGAAATGGAAAAATTCCTAAGTAAAATGTAAAACGAAGTTCCTTTTAACCAACTTTGAAAGCTAATTAAATTTCTTTGCAAGTATAAAGAAGGTAGTAAAACATTTCTAATTCCTAAGATCACCTAGAAAGGTGTGAGGGAAGATCATACACTTTTCAAACCTTCACAAATAAAGATGCAACATTTTAACTAAGTTAGTATGAAAAATATGATGGGAAAGAAACCTGTATACCATTGTTAGTGTCACAAAAATATTTTAAAGTGTTAGAATGGTCAAGAAAACAATTTTTCAAACTTTAAGACAAGTTAGAAAATGAATTAGTTACCTAATAACATAAAACATAATTTTTCTATAATTCAATATCCTAATTTTATGTTTCCATTACGTATTTTACTTTAATACCTTTTTAACGCAACAAAAATAGAGTTGTTTTGAGTTTTGGAGAAAACGTTACGGCCTCTGAAAGATTGGTAATGAACACTGCTTGATGCATATGCGCCCAATATTGATAGGTACGTGCCTGTTTCAACAGGCACACACCTAGCTCCACAAATACACGCCTCAGTGTAAAAAAAAGTGACAGTGATAGGTAGGCACCTAGAATGATGCACATATGTGGCCCTTTCAATGGATACATGCTTGTTTCGATGGATACGCGCCCAGTTCGATGAAGACGTGCCCTAGTAAAAAAACACAATAACAATGACAGATATGCATCTAGAATGATGAATACACACTTTTTTAAATGGACACACATGCGTGTAGGTGTTTTTTTACCTAGAAATATGTGTGCATGACTATTTCAATGGAAATGCCCCTATTTCAACGCATACGCACCGATCCAAGACATGTATGCGCACCCCCTGTAAAACCTACAAAATAAACGGAAACAAAAAGATTTCAAAAGCAAATAGGTTAGTTGTTAGTCAAAGTAGCCTATTTCTAGTTCAAACCCACAAAATATATGTAAATAAGTGTAATTTAGCTAGTGTTAGAAATAAGAATGAGCAAATAATAAGCTATTTTATCCAAAAAACTTGCAAATGAACTTTTAAGGACTCAAAAGACCTCCATTAATGGAGGATGGACATAAGTGTCCCACCGGTCTTGCCAAAAGTATGCAATGGAAAGTTGTAAAAACTATGGAATGAGGCTAAAGAACCTCAAATCTTTGCTAACTCATCCATGCACCATGAGATAAGAGCTAAACAAGAGTTAATCCTATACATGCATAATAACTTTGACAAAAACATCAAAACCTAGCATATATAATAATCTCTACTCTTTAGATTACTTAATTAAGATAATGAACCTAAAATGATCAACTTAGCAATAAAAGGGGTGATTAGTTGTTTATGGTTTTCAAGCTTTCAAGAATGGAGTCTTGCCATTAATGGCTTCAAGGCCAATGGTTCTCTCCATATTACTTAAAACTTGGATTATGGATGCACATGGAGGTGTTAGCTCAAGGCTAATGGAGGAGGTAAGCTTAAGATCAAATGTCTAATTAGCTTAAAGCTAATACAAAGGAGATCTCAAAGCTTTCTTTAGGATTGTTTTGGTTTTGTGTTATGTAAATTTGTAAGTTTGAATGGGTAGGATTAGCCTTGTATTTATAGTTTTTGGTTTGGAAGAATTTGGAATTTGGATGCATGTGGGACTAAAGCTCTTTTAGATTAGATTAGGATAAACATGCTTTAGGCTTAGTTAATCTTGGTTTAGGCTAGTTAACTAGGGTTTAGGCTAGTTAAAATTGATTAACAAGTGATTAAAGACTCGTTGAGAGTTGGAAGGGGTCTAGATAACCAATTATGACTGAAAGATAGCCTAAGAAGTCAATAGAAGTGGTCTAGAGAGAACTAGGGAGGTTCTGAATGGTTGAAAGGAGGAATTTTTAGCTAATATGAGAGATATTAGCCAAATAAGTTGATTATGGGAAGAATACGACAAAGAAGGTGTCGTAAATGGGCATCTGAGAGTGGGGTGAAGAATGGGGAATTAACGAAGTGTCATCAATTGGTTGAATTGGATGAAATGCTAAGTGTAAGCATATTTTAGGTGTCTACACAAAGTGTAAGACATTTATTAGTGATTTGAACACTTATTCAATTCTGCGCAGTGTGTTTGCATCTCATCGGAGGATGCATTTACAATCACATTGTCTCACTTCGACAAGTGGTCAAAGGTCAAGAATATAATTCATGAAGTATTATCTCAATGGTCCATGAGAGGAAAATTATTCATTAGCACGAAGTTCCTCCTCTACGAGTCATCACTTTTATCTCCCCTCCCCTCTCCTCCCTTTCTCTTTCTAACATTCTATTCCTTCATTCAAAATTTACTTTTTCAATCTTTCATCTTATTCACTTAAGTGACTTAATGTTGTAATGGGAAAGTACCTTTTCAAAAATAAGAAAAATACTTAGTTTCATTCCTAGGGAATTTGAAAACCTGCATGCTGGTGAGATGAAAAGTCACATGGGGGGAGAGGAAGCGAGAATTTTTTGTAATTGTTGATTGTTGTAATTTTTTGGATTTCATCACTACTGCAGGAAATAAAAGCTACATTTATTCCATCTCCTTGTCTATATTCCTCCATCCTCTCCACTTTAAAAATTTGTAAGAATTTTGATCCTGTACAACCGAGAAGGAAATTTGTGCCTTGATTAATGGATCTATAGAATCGTGTCTTTGATTTATTACTCTTGTTTTTGCTTACATTGTTTTGTTATTCTATTGAATGTGGATCTAATATGGTTATTGCTGATGATAATTTTCTAGTGCATACTCACAGCATTAACCCTCTATCCCTATTTCTCCTACTCCTCTTTACCTCTCTTCAAAGAAAATTCCTCCCTTGTACACTATACAAGAAATTTACCTTCTTGTGTGATCCCTAGACTAATGACCACCCCAAAATTTTAGTTTTTCTACATTAAATAATGGGAATCTCCCCATACCCAAGAAGGAGAAGCTTATCCCCATGATGATTGCTAAAAACAAATAATATCCACTTCAAAAAATTATTTCACCAACACATCCAACATGGAAGAGATATTTGTTGAAGGTGATATTTTAGATAATTCATGGATTGGTGAAAATATCATAACATTTCCCTTCCTTTGTCTTCTAACTAATGAATTTATCACTTATGGGGATGAGGAGATGATTACATTAAAGGATGAATACATACAAAATATTGTGAAAATAAAAAAAGGGTTTTAGATCCACACCTTAATATTAAAATCTTACACTTGTCTGAAGCTATGCAAAGGAATTTCAAGAAGCTTTAGATACTCTAGAGAAAAAATGAAAAAATATACTAAAAGTAATTCCTGAAGATCCTCCTCACTATAAACTATTTTTTGAGAGATACCTTTATGCCTTTACTGGATTCATTCTTTTTGGACCTCTTGGTGCCTTTAAAGCTAACATCACTAAAAATAATGAAGAGAGATAGAGATTTTTGAAGAAGTGGCTTGCAAGGAAAACAAACACGTTTTATCAATAGGAATGATCCCATGATTTTTGAATTTTCTACTCATCATGAAGATATGAAAAAGAAACCCTTTTTCAAGAATAATTCCTCCTCTCCAATAGAGACCCTTCAAGAAAGTGAAGTTGAGGTAAATTTGAATGAATTTCTTGTATTTTTTGATCTCTTATATGATGTCAATATTTTTATAATCAATCAAGAGAAAATTGAAGAGTTCATCCGTCCTATGACATTTTGTGATAAGAAAACAATGCATACTCATATAAATATTGTATGTGATTTTTCCTGCATGTTTTTCTCTCATTCATCACAAAAATAATATGTGGGGCCTTATGAAAAAATTAAGTGCCACGAAATTCTCGTGCTAAAAAAACATGTAGAGGAATTTTTGGTGTACTCTTCTAAATATAAAAGATATACTGAGAGTATTTTTGAATTTTATCTTCCTAATATCACTAATACTAAAATAAAATCCATTAGACACGTTCAATCTGAAGCCCATAATTTTTTGTGAAATTCAAATTCAATGAGGTTATATGCTCCATGACAAAAGTTTTTTCTTCTCTCAAATTAATATGTGAATTTGAATGTTGCTCCAATGCATAAACAAACACATGACATTCAAGTTGTAAAAAATGCAAGGAAAAATTCCTCATCTTTTTCAGCGTGATCTCTACAAAACATAAAAATCAAAAGGATAGAGAGGTTGCTAATGAATTTCCATACAAATAATATCACACACTATGTTAATGAGAAGAGTTATTTTCTATGTCTTCTCTTACTAAAATTTGGGAATTGTGAAAGTGTATGGTAATGAGAATGAGGATCCTCATGATAAAGAATGTATGTTATCCATTTCTATATAGAAAATATCCCTTTGTGAATGTGTTTTTAATGAATTTTGTACCTTGGCCTCATCTCAAGAAGAAAAAAATAATGCTTGGTTTAGATCTCAAACATGTAAAGAGTGTGTTACAGTGGAAAAATATTCACATGACAAGAAAATTTAAGAGAATTTATTTGTAGATGTCAAATAGATGGTAATAAATGCCCATGAAGGTCAGTGCTTGGTGTAGGTAATAAATTATTTTCAACACTTCCTCATTACCCAAAACGTAGAATTTTTGATCAAATGACAAAATAATCATATTATTCAACCAAGTTACTAGTTAATTATCAATTTAAGAATGGATTTATTGTTTCCATTCTTCTTCTCAAGCCATGTGGAGATGTCAAATTTTTTTGGTATGATCATGTGATCATATTTAGTCTTCAAAAGCACCATGCATTTAGCCTGATGTTCCATAAAGGTACCTACATATCTCATGATGTTGTTGGGTTTGTATTAAATTTTATTTTTCCATCCTTCCCCTATAAATGTTTTCTTCTGTTGTACATATTTTTCCCATTTTGGATTGTTTCCCTTTCCATGTTCACACGTGTTTGGGTCTGTACGTTCAATAAATGAAGCATTGATGTGTTTCATAGTAATATGACCCCTCTACATAATGGATAAGGAATTTTTGATTAACCAAGATATTCTAGAGTCTAAGTTATGTCTTATTTGTTTTAAACCTAGTTTACGTCCAATCCAAGCCATGTCCCTAATAAGATCCATTTCTTGTCTTGTGAAAGGCACCATTCATTGTAATATAAAACTTAAATCTCACACAATTTTTTATTTGTGTGTGTGACCTCCAAATCAAATATCATACCTAATTCATGGAACTAATAAATAGACTTATTTTCATTAATGTTCACAATAACTTATAAGAAAAAACTAAACATTATCCAAAGTTATTCCATGACATTAACCAAAGTCTCAATAACTAGACTAAACTATGACTTAGGTTATTTTTATATTGCATTCCCATCATCACCACATCACACCACTTGTGGAATAATGGAACTATTCTTGTGGTTCTCAAATTCTATCATATCGCCATAAGCACAATGAAATGTTAAATTCATGTTAGAAACAATACTAGTGTTCATATATAAAATATTGTTATTGTATTGTTGTACATACGTAGAACTCACTGAATATATTTTTTGAGTGATTTTAGGGGAGTTAAATCTACTATGGGATATTGTTATAACATCCTCCTTTATCATAGGATATTTGGTTCTATTTACATGTAACAAGTTCCATGATTTAAGACTATACAATACCGGTGAGACTCAATCCTATGTAAACTTCTTTTGTTATTTCGTAATATACTCCAAATATTATTTTCAATTAGTATAAGAGAATCATATATATTAGGTTTTAATTAATGGCTATGTAAGATCATGGGTATATAATTTCTTGGAAAGATGAGTTGGTGCAATTGTAGATCATAGATATTGAATGTGATAATCACATTAGTTGTACTAACATTATACGTCTGTATTGTCTTCTCATTTATTAGCAACCTCTCTGCATTTCACCTTTACAATGTATGCACTTATATCTTTTTCTTCTACAATTAGACCTTAACCCATCTCCTACATGTGTCCACCATATCAAATAGAGTCTGACCTACTTCATTTCTACAGCTGCATTGATCCTGTGATTGCATTGCATATATACAAATCAAAATATTTAATTTATTTAATAGCCATTGATACATTGTTTTTTGTGAACTTTTTTATTTTCAACAATCCACATCATTATTGACATAACATGTTGATATAAAATTTTCTATATGATTCATATAGTCATGTAGAGATGTGAATTGTGTGGAGTCGGAGATCAATGATTATAATCATTACTACATATTTCCAAGAAAAATATGCCCCAATGTTACAGGGGAATTTTCAAGAATTTCCGAATTGGAAAATCATCATTCTAGTTATGACCGTGAGAAAGTGTGAGGAAAGAATAGGAGAGAAAGATATAGGTGGTCAAGTAGTTCAAATTTGAATTTTGATAGTTCCCTCCAAAATGTATTCAAACTTGTAAAGAAGGATATAAAATGGCTTGTCATGAATGTGAGGGGGGTATTGATGTATGAGACTTTTATAAAGATTCATAAAGATTTATTAAGGGTGGTAAGTGTCTTGTTAAGTCATAGGGTGTGTAACGAGTCCTAAGTGTGAGGGTGAGAGTTATGAAAATAATTAAAAATGCCTAAAATGTGATAAGAAGCTCATAATGAGTCATCATGAATCTTTATGTAAGAAGTTACATATAGGTGAAATTAAAATATAGGAGAGATGGTAGGTGTGTGAGGGGGGATTCCTCATGTAGAGGAGGAAGAGAAGGTTGAAGTAAATAAGGATTAAGCACATTGTATGAATATTTACATTTGAATATATATGTCCCTATTTTGTGTGGAAATGTACCGTGTTTTGGTTATTTTCCTTCTCATAAAATCTTCCTTATTTTAGATTGATCTTGTGTTGGATAGATTCCTTATTGAAGCATTATTAAGAAGGATTATTAGCATGGTTTGTGCATCTAGCATTATTTGTGCAAGAAGGTGCTTATGTCAGTTACAAATACAGTAAAGGAAGGATGATACTCTACCTCACGAGTTTGATTATCTTCAATTAAAAGTGTGTGTGTGTGTGTGTGTGTGTGTGTGTGTGTGTGTGTGTGTGTGTGTGTGTGTGTGTGTGTGTGTGTGTGTGTGTGTGTGTGTGTGTGTGTGTGTGATAGCTTAACCCTTTTCCTTGGTATTTGGTGAAGGTGAAAGAGATACATAAGTGTCAAGAATGATTGTGAAGCCATTACATGGTCTTGAGGATTGAATTCCTTGGTATATTTTATTGTATACCTAAGAAGGACTTTGTTGAGATATTATAGTCAATCCGAGAGACGTGATTGCTAGGGACTATTATAGGAATTGAATGTCTATTATCTCATTAAGATTCAATAGTCTTATGTCTAAGAAAAATGATAAATCCCTCTATCAGGGTTCATTTTAAGACCCCCCTCCTCAAAAAAAATTATAGAATGGGTGGCAAATCTGATGAAAAATCCATTCACATTATAGGCAAAAGTGTGAAAATGGGCTTCGTGATGGAGGAAAAAAAACCGGTGGACTACAACTTTTTTACTAAAAGTCTAAATGAAAATAGAAAAAAAAATGTTTGTGTTACCGGCCGGTAAAACTGTCCAGTGTTACCATTTAGCAACACTTGCTAGTGTTACTGGTCGGAAACCCTTTTAGTGTTGTCGAACGGCAACACTTTTGGTGCTATAGGATGGTAACACTTTTCAGTGTTACCGGATGAAAATAATTTTCAGTATTACCGGACGGAAACACTTTTTAGTTTTACCAGCCGACAACACTTTTCAGTTTTACCGGCCGACAACACTTTTTAGTGTTGCCAACCTGTAAAACTGGTTGGTGTTATCATTCGGTAACATTAACTAGTGTTCTTGGTCAGTAACATTATGTGGTGCTTCTGGCTAGTAACGTGTGATTAGAATTACCATTCGGTAACAAAAATCAGTGTTGACAGCCGGTAACGATGATAGAAATGTTGGCCGGTAACGTGTGTTTGGTATCCCCAGATGGTAACACTGAAGTATGTTTGTCATTTAATATGAAAAGTTCCTTCCTCATTTAATGAAATTTCCTCTCCTATATATATAGCCATACCCATTCATTTTGTCCCATTTTCACATGTAGGTTTCTCCGAGATAGAGTTATTCAGAGAGTTCTAGTCTTCTTTTCAGCTTCCATTCTTCCACTATTAGAGTCGATCATCAAGATTCAAGGTAAAGGCACATCTGTCATCATATACAGGTATACTAATGTGTAATTTTCAAACCTCTTCTTTTATCAAGAAACCAACATTCAATAATAATGGCCCCAAGGAAAAAAACCATTAAACTGACTTCCTATGTTTACCAAAACATTTTATATCTCCAATTTCTGCAACTGCTCCAAGAACCTAAATTATTTAACAAATCCAGTTGGATTGGTTGCTTAGGGTTCCATGGTCTTATTTACATGCCCCAGTATCAGAAAAAGAAAATATTACTAAATAATTTAATGCAAATGTATAATCATTTTGATGGCACATTCGTAGTTCAATTTCCCTCCCACAAATTTATCATCAAAATAACACTTGAAGACATTATCATATAACAAGCCTACCCCATCAAAACATATCACCTGTAACCTCCAAATTCATTCTTATTGATGAGAATTTTTTTAGAGTCTTATTACAATCTCTCTGTTGAGGCCTAGGTAAATAATCCAGACAAAAGAGGCATTAACTCTCAATTTATCAAAGACCCCTATCTCCTAGCCATGGTGGAATTTTTCTAGTCCCGTATCATGTTACAGGGAAGATACACCGACACTCCTCAGTGGGAAATGCACTACCTTCTTCAAACCATTATTGGTGTTAGATTTGATTGGTACAAATATCTAGCGTCAAAGCTTCACTCTGATATTGATAGGACCAAAATCAATCCTACTACATTTATTTTTTCTTCTTGTTATGTTCTTGCTTTATATTATGAAGGTTTTTACGGAATCAAATCCACAGCTATTACAACTTCTCTTCATAATAAGATGGAAAAACATGCAATTCCTATTGACCAATAGTTGGTGAGTATTTTTTTTAAAAAGCATTTAATCTTGATTCCTTTAAAAAACAAAATCATTGTTAAATTAATTCTTGTATTGTAAATATGTAATCTATAATTCTATTTTGAACCAATGAATATGTCAAAGAAAGCAAAACACTGGAACTCTGTCAAAAGGTAGTTCGCTTGCATAACCTTTTCTGGCTTGAGGGGTCTAGTGACAACAATGCAATTGATGTCTTGTTGGTCGTCGGATAGGACTTTTTAGAAGAGCAACAGTCAGGGGACAAGAAGTCCCTCCTCTTTAATGGGAGAGGTTCCCTTATTTAGAAACGAACTTATTTACAAATGTACAGAACATTGTTTTATGGTCAAACTTGGATTTTACGAAAGTGTTTTCCACAAGGATCATCAATCACGCAAGGACTGAGGAAGGGGAAAAAGGAGATGAGCAGAATAGCAACATTCAGAATTATAGATAGCAAAATAATTCCTCCTGTATGCGAAGCTTCAAAGAATTTAAGACAAGATCATTTGCGTTGGCTGAATGAGATTAAATTTAAAGACACAAAGTTCCATAAATAACCTTCTTCAGATTTATTAATCAAGGACACAAAGTTCCTTCTTGGTTGTACAAGATCACTGTATTTGCAAAACTGAACAGTATGCAATCAGAGAGACTAACGAGTTAGGAACAAAATGATCTTCATGATATTAAAGGAAAACACAGAGATAACAAGAATTAGATAGACAAAGAATGAAAAGCCCTTTTGTATTGATTTCTTTAAGAGCTATTTACACTTTCAGCAAATATTCCAAGTTCTTCCTCCCTCTCAAAATGGCGTGGAAAGGCCATTATATAACTTACAAGTCAGTTACTCTTCGTAACCGTTTCTTTTAACTAAAGAATAGTTAAGGACCGCTGGTTACAATACTTTAACTGATTACAAAGAATACGAAAAGAAAGGGAAGAAGAGGAAAGAAAAGAGAAGGAGACAGGTGGCCGGTTACTGGGAGGGACCCATTGTCTTCAGAATCCGCTGCCTGAATTTCTTCAATGACTCAACTATATCTCTGCCACGAGGGACTGACGTGTTGGCTGCAGACTGAGTCCAAAATCCCAGACATTTCTCCATCTCTTTATCAAACTCGACGTGAGTATGATAATCTTTGTTTGCTTCTTCAATGGCAGACTGAAGAGAACAAATTTCCTTCATCTTTTCCTTAGAGATGGAGCTTTCCTTGAATAGATGATCTTTGACAAAAGCTCTGAACTGAGCTTTGATTTCTTGCAAGGACAAGGAAGCACCAAAGTTTTCATCTTGAAGATGACAATGCATATCTTTGAAAGCAGCAGCTGCCAGTGTCTTGAAAGCTTCTCCCTTCTGCCAACTGTTCTTCATTTCTCCCACAGCTTCCTCCAGGACTTTGATTTTCCACTCTATGCTGTAGACCCAGGATTTTGATAGATTATCTTTGGCATCATCGAAAATCTTATTTACCAGTAAGACGTTCTCGTCTGTCTGTCCCATGAGGCGAAGGTCTACAATGCAACTGCTCCAGAGTTTAAGTTCTTTATCCATAACCCCAATAGTAGAGGATAGCTTCTGTTGCAAATTGTCTACCTTTCCATGTAGTTTAAAAGCTTCATCGATGAAGTTTAGCCCAGCAACAAGCATGTCATCTACCATGGCTTCAATAGCTCTGCCATAGACAGAATACTTGTGCATATCTTTAATACTTTGCACTTCATCTTGGCTTAGAATTACAGGAGGTGGTAGAGTAGTCAAGGGGGTAGGGGTCCAATACTTTGTCCTTAGACAAGAGTGACTTGATAAAACTTGTGAGAACTTGGGCTTGTTCTTCCAGCTGTTCAATAGTCTGCTGCCCTTTCTCTACCCTTCCAATGACTCTTGTGACTGTTTCCTGGAGGTTGTGAATTTCACCTTCAGGAGTAGACTCTCCCATAGGGATCCTTGAAAGCTCTAAGTCAGATGTCAGCAAGTCTGATTCTGATTTGTCTACTGTAGGCTTAGCAATCTCCAAGAATTGCTGACCTTGGGCATCAGACACAATTCTGGAGGTGGTTCTGGCTTTCTTAGCACGAGAAGGAGTGGTGCCCAACAAGGCTGCTACAGCATCAAAATTTGGTCCCAAGCTTTGAGAGGAGGATTTCCTCTTCCTTTTGTCGACCAGAGGTTACACCCAAGCAAAAGAGGAAGAAGAATCTGCAGGAGGGGCAAGAGGACCAAGAGACAGGGAGCTCATGACACTTAGGGTCTGCGCAGCTGTTGACTCAAGCTGAGACGTGAGTAGAGCACTAGAGGCAATGGCAGTAGAAGAATCAGTAGTACCTGGAAGTTTAGTGCTCTGGACCTCCTTGTCCTTATCTGCTGGATCTTCAAGAACATTTGCAGGAGTTGGCATCTCACTTTCTTCACTTTCACTGAGAACAACGATGTTCTCTGGCCCTATAGGCAACTCTACCTGTTTTCTTGGAGGATCATTCTCTGCAGGCTCCTTCTTTACCTCTTTGAGTTTCTTCTTGTATACCTGGGTAGATGGAGAAGGAGTAGATTCTACAGGTCCCCGAGATGTTGAGGCAGGAGGGGTTTTCACTGGTGTTCTAGACTCTGGAACTGATGCCTCTCTTATGGGTGTCGAATCATCCTTGGAGCTAGATTCTCCTGAGTGCCTCTTGAATTCTCGGATCTTCTTACTGAACCAGACCCTAGTCCTGATTAAGACTGGAGCAAGAATCTCAGCCAGATCATCTCTCTCTTTCTTGTTCCAATCCAAGTCCTCCAGGGGGGTGTGCTTAATCACATTTTCATACTCATAAGAGTATAGATCAGAATTGTCATCCTGGAGACCTTCAGGAACTTGGTACAGACTGAGTTCTTGGATCAATTACAGGGAGAACCTGCCACAATGCCTTCTTCTGGCTTCAAAATCATCTGCATAGTCAGCCCAGTAGTCTTCTGTATCTGCCCTATGATGATAGACTATCTTGATGTTCTGTTTGATGAACTTCTTCAAGTCAAAATAGGTTCTTGGCTTGAAGAAATGAACAGTGATAGGGACCAGGGCTCTTTCTATGTTCTGAGCATCTAGAGCTGTTTTGCATGTGTAATTTCCCAGAGAGATGGGAAAGTGCAAGCCAGAAATCTTCTTGTCTCTGCAAGTTCTGTGCAACTTGTCTAGTTGCCTACATATTTCAATCAAAGCCATTTTGTCATTGCAGAACATGGGAAGCCGCAGAGGAGTGCTTTCATAGCCAGTAAGCCTGATATAGGAAAATTTCCTGAATTGAATGAAATAGGCTCCATACTGCGATATCAGGTTCATGGCTTCATCTGAAAACCTTCTAGCAGTATCACCTTCGAGCAATCTGACCACGTACATGGTGAAAGCATCGTTGACCCTTCTGAAATTGCGGTTGCTGGTCTCCAAGGTGAACTGCGGGCAATAGGCATACACTGGATCATCTTTGTGTGCATCTATATAGGAGAAACCAAACCACTGCCTGGATGCTGCTAGGGTATACATCAAATATGAAGTCATATAGAACTTCTTTGTTTGCTAGACGTTGGATAGCTGCTCAGCCAAATTCATACAGATGATCTCTGCCCAGTTGATATTTTGTGTTCCCTGGCACACCATGCTGATGAGCGGGCACATCCAGAAATGAAACTCATTGGTGGAGGGCAAACCCATAACCCGAGCCAGCAGGATTATGAAGTCTGACAGTTCTTCGTTGAAATCTGCTCGGAAGAGGGTTTTGGTTAGGCGAGAAGCACCTTTCTTAGGGTTCTTCAACCAAGACTTCGCCACTCGCGCCTTGTATTTGTCACTGTCTTGGTCGAACATAGCCTGTGCTTGATCTCGGGAGACGACTATAGCATTGTCCATCTTCGGAATCCTCAGAGCAGCGCCAATGGTGGTAGCGTCCAGCTTGGCAATGAGTTCCCCATGTACATTTATCAATTCGCTCGAATCAGGGTCGAAGTGAGCTCCACATGAAAGTACTGTATCAGCACACTGTACTGAGATTGGGAATCCTCCGGCGAAAGCTAAACCACTATCATTAATCATCTGTGCCATTGGTGTAGGGTTTGCATCTGTCATTCTTGCCCAAAAATCACCGAAGTCGAGATGACGAGCTTCGCTGTCCCCTATATTGCTAATAGCAGATTCAAGCGGAGAAATTTGCTCCTGTCCCTGGAACTTGATCTTCATATTGATAGTCTCAGAGCTGCAACCTAGACTTCTGGAAGGAATTTGCAAATGGAGGGGGGGATCGCGCAGGTTTTCAAATGACAAGGGTTTGAGCAAAAGATAGCATGGAAGCAATGTGAAAATGCAAAGGGGAATGCTCGTTATATAGCCGTTTGGAGAGAGAAATGACTTTAATGCACATTGAATACCCAACCACCAATTTAAAAAAGCATCATACTCGGAGTGAGCGGGAAAAACTAAGTGTGAATGATACTAGGTACGCTTGGGACAGGTGAGACGCGAATGTGCGAAACACGCGGCTAGGCCGGTTCAGGCGAAACAGGGAGAGGACGCACAAATGCATTTGGGACAAATGGGACGAAAATGTGTGAAGTACGCGATTCGGGTGTTTCGGCTGAAATTGGAACAAAGGGCCCGTTTGGACTTGGGACATTCGGGACAAAAAGTTCCGAAGTACGCGACTTGACCGGCTCGGCCGAAATTGGGAAAGCTCGCACTTTTTCAAATGGGGCAGTTGGGACAAAATTGCGCGAAGGACGTGGTTCGGGAAAATTGGCCGAAAATGGAAAGCTCGCACTTTTTAACTTTGGGACATTTGGGACAGGAAAGTGTGAAGTACGCGGGAAGGATGATTCGGCCGAAATTGGAACAACACGCAAAATAAGTTTTGGGACACTTGGGACAAAATTTTCTGACGGGCCCGAAAATGGGACAGCTTCGGGGATTTCGGCCGATCGGGGAACAGAGTGCATTTTCGTACTTGGGACAGATGGGACAAAAAGTTCCGACAGGCCTGAAAATCACACACAATGACGCAAAACACAGATTTTTTCAATTTCACGACTTAGGCACCTCAGAGAAAAACACTTAAACTCAAAATTTTGAAAATTTACTCTTATCAGAACGGGAAATTTTGAGTAGACAACATGTGTCTGAGTCCAAAGACTATGTGGCTCAAGAGTCAAGACTAGACAAATGGATGGATTTTTCTTTGCATTCGTCACACTTGGCCTAGTCCCATAACAAGGAGAGAAGTAAAACATGCTTTGCTTCTATCCAACAAAAAATTCAAGGTTTTAAGTTTTACATAATACACAATGATCAATCATTTCAATTTTATTTAATTATTTAATAGAGTAATGATATTGATAATATGAATCTATGATAGATATCATAATTTTGAAAATAGAGAATAATTGTTTTCATTGGTTAAAAATCAACCGGTGGTGATTGATGGTATTCTTGCTCACCACCAGCCTTCCCCTCATTGCCACACAGACACCAATATTTTTTTGACAACAAAAAAAATTCACAGCGTAAGAAATTCTTACTACTCACTCATTTGTCTTTTAATTTCAATTTTTCAACATATTGATTACTGATACTGGTAGTTAAATCTTATATTGTTAAATTATATTTGCTTACATATCTTTTACAATCTGAAATTCATCCCGCGGGCACACCCAATACCACCACCTATGCTCTAACTCCATCTCAACACAAAAGGAGTCCATCAATTCTTTCCTGAACTCCCCTTCTTCTTCCGTCATCTGCTTATGGTAGGGGAAAAAGGCTTATGCTCCCTAATGCTACAATGAGTATGAGCAAGGGAACTCATTACTTCTTAAAATCTTATTTCCCTAGTTTTAATGTTGAGGGCATGCTGCTTCTGTTCTAAAAAATATCGATTTTGATGAGGAGTATCTTGGGTTGGACAAGTATTATGGGATTCAATATTTGAGGAGGAATGATGAGGATTTGATGCAATTTGTTCGTAAGAAAATTCCATAGATGATAGGCTCTGTAGATCCCCCTTCCTCAACTGGGCATCCACAAGAAAAAATGGATGATGATGCAAAGACCAACTTTTCACTTGACATCCTTGTGTTAGAAAATGCTACATCCCTTGTCATGGAAATTGTTATTCATGACCTTAAGGAGATAAGATGTGGGAGATCAGATCAAAAACTATGATAAAATAAATTAATGATAGATATCATAATTTTGAAAATAGAGAATAATTGTTTTCATTGGTTAAAAATCAACCGGTGGTGATTGATGGTATTCTTGCTCAAGCATAAAAAGGAAATGTAGTCAATGACAATGTTTATAATAGGGATGAAGTTTTGACAATAATGTTGAAAAAATTGGCTAATTTAAATTATGAGGCACAATCATACTACAACAAGTGGAATAGTGACAAGAATCTTGTCACTATTGCTAATGTAGAGAAAGACTTGGCCATGGTAAGTTATAATTTTTTTGTAGATTGTTACACACACACACACACACACACACACACACACATATTATTTATCTTATTGTAAATAATAATTATGTGATTTTTAATTGCAGTCAAAATACCAGACTTTGAAGATAGAGGTGCAACTATTGGAGGAACACCTTAGAAAAGCGAAAGAGAGTGTCAAAGGGGATTTTGGTTTTAAAGAAAACCTTGTTCTGTTAAAAAAGCATAAAAATAATTTATAGAGGATTATTAAGGAACATCATATGGATCCGGAAATTCTTATGAAGAAAAAAACTGATGAGGATCCTTCTATCCTTTTAGTAGGAGATGCAACTAGGGAAGACAAAGAAAATTTAGAAAATATTAAGGCTATGGAAAAGGAATTAGTAGAGTTTGGTGTAATTTGAGATAGTGAAAATGATTTAGCTACTGTTGAATTTGGTCAAGGGCAAGGGTCAAATTAACTTGAATTAAAACTTTTATCTATGTTACTATTTATGTATTCAGTATTTGACTGTGACAAATGCAATTTGAAAAAATTATCTTTACAAGAAAAATTTTGATCTTTTTATTATGAGATATCATGTGAAATGGTTATCATGTGAAATGGTTTATTATATTTATGTGAAACGGTTGATAAATAGTACACATGGATTCTGAAATTTAGTTTCAAATATATTTTTGATTACTCCTAATAATCATGATGTTATATAACATATATGGATTATAATATTTTTGTGAACAATTGTGCTTGTGGAATTGTGATAGTGATATTGGATTATAATTGGAATTTGAAAAGATTATCTTTATGTGAAATTATTATTTGTTTATTTGTTTATTTCTATCATGGGTGTTGTCGAATGAAAACTCTAGTTGTTTATTTTTTAAAGATTATACATTATTAGAATACTACACATTCATTATGAAATATGGATTTACATTGTTTAATTTAGTTTCAAAACTATATGAACTCAATAATTAAAAATTGTGTCTTGAAAGTTGCATGTGCATGTTGATGTCAATTTTAATAATTTGTTAATTGATTCTTGATTCATCATGTAAAGATTATCTCCAATAATGATGGATCAAGTGATGTATTCGTAGAATGGCATGTTTTTTGATTAATCCTAATAATCACAATGTTGTTACTTGTGTATCATATATGGATTATGATGTATAATATATTTTTCATCAAAGAAATTGATGAATGAACATACTTTATTAGTAATGAACTTTAATTTGAACTGTCTACTGTTTGTTATTTACAAAGTTCAAACATTATTAAATATATAGAAGGGATTAAACAATTTCCACACATTATATGCCCACTATATGTGAATGAAAAAAATATCAAGTAACAATTTATATTGCAGAAACTTAATAAAATTAACCGTATGGTAATTGAAACTACCCTATCCTGGATGGTCCTTCATCACTTCTTATATTTGGTGCATTTTCTTGTCTAACAGAGTTCAAGTCAATTTTACCATCATTAAAGAATTCATTGTTCACTAAATGATTAACAACTCCGCGCTCTGCAAGAGATGTCCATGTAGCTAGTGATATTTCATACAAAAATGATTCCACCCTATATCTTGAAACATAGATTCTCAAACAAGTTTCCAAATTCTTGTCCAATCTATTGCGAAGTTTTGATTTGACAAAAAAAGTGCACTAAATACCAATTTTAATCTTCAACAGACCCAAGAATCATTGTCTGTATGAGTTCATATAGTTTGAAGTATTCACTTATAGTTTCTCTCACAATTATGCTCTGATACATCCTTCTCCACAATAGCATGACAACTCCCATTTCTGTTGGGTCAGCAATAAGCTTGTATTGATAAAAAATTGTAAATCCAAAATGTTGTGACTGGGATATGAGTAATTTTCTATTCAATATACCATTTAATTCCCCTCCATAAACATGTGAATATTTGTAAAAACTGTTCCATAAGTGCAGCTATGGACTTCCCGAAGTTTTTATTTATTTATTCTTCATCAATCACCGTGTTCTAGAAAAAAACGGATTTACAACTCCCATCACATCTAACGGATCACTATTTTTAAAACAATCTCTGATCTCATAAGATAATGTTTCAGATATGTTCATCCAATTTTTTAAGTACATCAGAAACTGCAACATCAAAAAGATGGCTCATGACAGTTACTTCCTCAAGTTCAGAACCTGCTACATAAGAATCTTTGCACAAATTGTGCATTTTAATATTTTTCCCATCAATAGAAATGAAAAGATGACCAATAAGTATTGAAATTTAAATATTTGTTCAGATCTTTAGTGTCTGTTAAAACCTTTAAGATGCTAAAAACTGGCTTTTGAATCCAATCTTTGGTGATATACAAGGGATTTAAAATCATACATACTTGTCTCTTTAATTTTAGAAAATCAACAATGTATATGGATTTTTTCTTGAGCATCGTTTCACCAAGCTGTTTATTTCCTTCAACATTGGAAAAATACCACATAAAGCTAATAATGTCTCTATATCACCTTGCCTACCTGTCTTCGATTCTTGAACATATACCCTGCTAAGGATTTGTATTCCTCAAAAATCCTACAAGTTGGTTCATACAATGATATCCATCTCGTGTCAACATATTTTAACAATTTTTTACCATATGTTATTCTAACAAAAAATCTTTGAAACTATAGAAATCTTTTAGGATTGCTTGAAATATATGAATGTTGTTGGTGTGTGGGATCCTATAATGTCCTCCACTCACATATGGAGGGTCATCTCACATGGGTTAGGTTTAGGGTTAGGTTTAGTGTTTGCTTATGAGTCATGCACTAGGGTTACTCAACACCCTATATGTACCCTTTCATTTCTGATTTATGAGTATGCCAAGACACTCTGCTATCTTTCTCTACATGTGCAAGCTTTGTTCTGTTATGCAAGTTATTAAGTTGATTGATTGATTCTTCCTTGTGATTACTTTGGAGCCATTACGATTCAACTAGAGTGTAACTTCATCATAGTGAACAGTTTGTGATACGATTCGTCAACTCTTTCATGGTATCAAAGCTAAGATCGGGTAAATGTGCACTCATTTTTTGAGTTGTGATTAGTCTTGTTTTTTCATTTTTTTTAACTCCTCGTGCAAGTTTTCGATCATTATTTTTTGGTTTTTCCTTGCTAATGTATTTAACTTCTTTCTCTTGGAAAGTTTTTAGGTTTGCTGTGATCTTCGTGCATGTGCAAGTATTCTTGAGATATTAAGGGTTTTGTAGCTACATTTAGCTAACTGCGCTAAATTTGGTAGATCATTTAAAATAGAGGTTAATTTTTGGTTTTTTTATTTTTTTAAACTGGAATTTTTTAGATCTCTATTTTTGGTCTCTCTTATGTGTTTGCACGGTATTTTATAGAATACAGGTTTTCAATCTGAGCCTTGGAGATTTATCTCTCCCCACCAAGATCACTGCTCTCCATCGAGCTCATTCAATCAGCTTGCCATGAGCTCCTTTCAAAATTGACTTGTTTTTTCAAAATTTGTGGTTTGGAGTGACTGGTTAAAATTTGAAGGATTGTTTTATTCGGGTGTGTGGGTTTTAACCTGGCCGAGTCGGTTTCAAGCTTCCCTGTGAACTTGCCACCATTCCTTCGAGCTTCCCTTTTCTGAGTTCCTCTACTTGTTCTAACCTTGAACCGAGTTTCCCTCGGCATTTTTTTGTTTGGGATAGTTCTTTTTCTTTGGCCGAGCTTCATTTTCCTCTAACCCGAGTCATCCTTGGCTGAGTTACCTCGCGTCTTCCCCTTGGCCCTTGAGTTCCTCTTGGCCTAAGTCACTCTGCCTTCCTCTACCATGGCCGTTGTGTTTTTTTCCCTACTCCGAAAGCTTCCACGTTGCCTATCCACTGGAACCCTTCTATGGACGCGGAGCTCACTACAAACATGTCACCATTTCCAATGGCTTCTCCTACTCACTTCCATCCTCAGGCTTCTAAACCAGGAATAAACCGAGATCCTCACTTTTTCTCTCACCCTTCCGCGCTCAAACTCGGGATCCTCCCAAACCCCCCCTCCATTTTTGGTTTTTCCAACAACTGTAAGTCGTTATCCTTTTTGGTAAGTTTTTTTTCAAATTGGTAAGTTGTGTGGTAAATTTTTTTTGTTTTGTTTTTAATATATAAAAAGTTTCTACATTTTACTTTTGGTGGGATTTTTTTATCAAGTGGGAAATTTAATTTTTATTTAAAGCAAGTTTCTATGTTTTTTAAATTTGTGTCTTTTTTTAAAAAAAGTGGAAGTTTTTAAAAAAAAGGGGGGGAATATATTTTAATTAAATAAATTTTTTAATTAGTAGAAATTAATTTAATTTAATTAAATTAAATCTAGTTTTATTAATTTCAGAATTAAAGTTAATTTATGTTTAGTATTTATTTAAAATTGTCTTTATTGCCACGCTTTCTTTATAATTTTATTAAAACTCCAAGTAGCTCTAAAATTAGCTAAACTGGACATTTCTAAATGATAAATTTTTAGGTGTTATTGTTGATTTTTTTTACTAATCATGTGCTCAGAGTGTGCAGTGACATTCTGAGCACTTTTTTTTTGTCTTCCGCGTGCCTTTCTGAAGATCACAAAACTCATCTTGAGTTCATTTAAAAACATTGTATTTTACCCTTATTATTGCTTGCGACTAGTGAGTGCATCCACCATAGTTTGCAGCAAGGGGGTATCCATTGCGACGTGAGACATTTTTTCTCCACAACTAGGATTTGATTTCACCTCCTTCCTAGTTTTTTTTGCAATTGTGCTTGTGTACGGTGTCACTTTTTTGTGCTTCTCGAAACACGATTGTGGTATCCTCTCTTGTGCATTATTACACTGATTGCAAGGTGAGTTACCAAGTTGTTTCTATACGCACACTCAGACTCAATTGTATTCAATGCACTAAACTATAAAGTGCCAAAAGTAGGGGGTTATTATATTGTCCTGGGTGGTTGTGTTTCTTTTCTGCATTCCTTCTCTCTCATTTCACTATGGATGTACTTTCAATTCCTTTGCTTACGCTACTCAAATTTTTCAAATGGAGATCAAAAATAATTATAAAACTAAGAGGTAAAGGGTTATTCTGCATCACCATGGGAATTGAGACTGAACCCGATGATGACCTTGAAAAATCTAAGTGGTTAAACCGTAGTGATGAATCTTTAGGTCTTCTTTGCATGTCTGTTTCTCTTGACTTGCTCTTCCACATTGAGTTGTCTGAAATACTTAAGTCTACGTGGACAAGGTTAGATGAAATATTTGGACAACACGATGACATGAGAGCGCATGAGTTAGAAAATGAACTACTAGTGTTAAATCCTAGTGATTTTGAAACCTACAAGCATTCTTCTCGAAGTTTTTCCACACTAGATTGTTGTTAAAGGAATGTCAAGTAGAGAAGAAAGATTCTCAACTGATCTTGTCGATTCTCTCTAAGTTAGGTCCTGAATATTCTGTCTTTGTGTCAACCTTTTTACGCTACAAAATCTACCTTGGGAAAGGATTGGAATATGCCCTCCTTTGAATGTTTTTCATCCTAGCTCATTCGAGAACAAGAAAAAATCATTTAAATGGGGTCTCTTAAGTCCAAGTCACATGCCCTTGTAGCAAGTACTAGTAAGGAAAATAAGACTGAAAAGAAGAAAGAAAAAAAGGATCAACCTAAGAAGGAAACCAAGACCAAAACTAAAATTGACACAAACACTTCGACTTCTGAGCCTAGAGCATAGAAAGACAGGTATTTGTGTTCCTATTGCAAGAATCCTGGTCATAAAGAGCATACATGTATGAGAAAACAAATTGATCACCTTACTCAATTACTTGAGAAAAATAAAATAGGTGTTCCTGATTCTATCAAATAAAATGATCCGAAGGCTGAGTCTTCCACTACAAAAGGTTCTAAATCTGATAAGAAGAAAGGAAAGGCCCTTGTAGCTAAAGTTTATCCTTCATCAACATGGATTATAGATTTCGGTGCCTTGCACCACATGGGTTCTTTACATGTTGAGTTCTCCAATATCGATCCTTGTGGAATGTCCCAAATCATGATGGGTAAATGACATGACAATAGTGTCAGTTTCTGATAGTGGATCAATAGAGATGGATGGGAGAAAATTGAACCAAGTGTTGAGTGTTCCTGATCTCTCTACCAATATCCTATTGTTTTACCAAATTAATCACCTTGGTGAAGGAATGCGAATGGAATTTGGTTCTAACTCGGTGATTATTCGTGAGCTTAATGATGACACTACAATGACTGAGGGAAAGGTGGATCACCATTCATAGTTGTATACCTTTTCCCACTTTACTTCTAATTCTACGCCCACTACCTTTCTCACTCATGAAAATGAGGTTAGTAAGATATGACATGAGTGATTTGAACATCTAAATTATCACTACCTTGAAAAATTGAGCCAAAATGAAATGGTCAACGGGTTACCCCACGTCAAGTTTTATAAGGGTCTTTATGAGGGTTGTACCCTTGGAAAGCATCCTGAAAATAACTTTGACAAAGGAAAATCCTAGAGAGCTACTCATCCTTTGGATCTTGTTCACAACGATATTTTTTGTCCATTTCTATCTCCTTCGTTTACTAGCTCTTTATGTAATGACCTTCATTGATGAATACTTGTGATATACTTGGGTATATTTTATTAAGCTTAACTCTGAAGTCTTTGAAAATTTTTAGGACTTTAAGGCTCTTGCTGAGAAATAGGTGGAACGGTCTATCAAGGTTCTTTGAATTGACAATGGAGGTGAATATGTAAACAATAGGTTCATGAATTTCTATACTTTTGAAGGGATCTCCTTGCAACATACAGTTGCATACAACCCTTTGCAGAATGGAGTAACAAAAAGAAAGAACCGTACTCTTAAAGAGATGGTCATTTGTATGATTCACTCGAAGTCTCTTCCTCCGCAGTATTGGGATGAAGCAGTGAATTGTGCTAATTACATTCAGAATCGTGTTACAAGGAAGTAAGAGGGATGACACCCTTTGAAGCTTGGTTTGGATGCAATCCCGATGTTGAGAACTTTCACGTCTTCAGATCCAAGGTTATGGCTCAGATTCCCAAAAATAAACACAAGGCATTAGAACCACAATCCAAACCTTGTATCTATGTAGGGTATCCTTGATGGCATGAAGGGATATCGATTGTTGAATCCTAATTCTCATGAGATTTGTATTGAGAGAAGTGTTAAGTTCGATGAGTCTTCTTCAATTTCTACTTCTCTACCTATTGAGGTTATTCAACTCATTGATTTAGATTCTGACTCATCAGATGATGATTCTGTTGAGTGTACTCCTCTTCTCGATCCTCCCGACCATCAGAACTCTGAGTCTTCCAATTATGATAGTAGTGATGATGAGGACTATTTCCCTTCTCACTCAAGTGAAGAATCTTCTGACTCTAAGCCTGATCTTCCTGGTCCTCTTTGGGCTAGGAAAACTTTACAAAGTGCTAGAGATTTAGTTGGAGATACTTCGGATATGAGACGTACTCGATCATATTTTGTTGGAACCCACTCTTTATTCACCTCTACTTCTGATCCACAGTCTTTTTGGGAGGATTCTTGTATTCCCGAGTGGGATTCTGCCATGGATGAGGAGTATTCCTCTCTCATGAAGAATGATACTTGGGATCTCACCCCTCTTTCGAAAGGAAGAAAAATTGTTCGGTGTAAGTGGGTGTTCCAAACAAAGTATGGAGTAGATGGAGACATTGAAAAGTTTAAAGCGTGATTAGTAGCTAAGGGTTTCTCCTAGATAGCTGGGGTTGATTATATTGAAACCTTTTCTCTAGTTGCGAAGATGAATTCTATTTGACTAACCCTTGCCATTGCTATAGCAATCAGATGGAAAGTCCATCAAATGGATGTTAAGAGTGCCTTCCTTCATGGGGACCTAGAGGAAGAGATCTACATGGAAAAACCTCTGGGTTATGTCCATGATCCCTCCCTTGTTTATAAGTTAAATAAGTCTCTTTATGGCCGTAAACAAGCCCCTCGGGCTTGGTATGCCAAGATGGACTCCTTCTTACTTACATTAGGGTTTACTAGGTTTCACTCTGATCCAAATGTTTATATTCTAGGGAAAGATGACTCCATACTCATTCTTGTTCTCTATGTTGATCACAGGAAGTTATTCCTCTATTATTGACTCTGTACAGATCATCTTGGCCAACAGTTTTTCCATGACTGACATATCTTTGCTTCATTACTTTCTTGGGATCCAGATTTCAGAATCTGACTCAGGAATTTTGATTTCATAACCTAAGTATAGTCTTGATCTGCTAGCTTGTTTTCAAATGTGTGATTACAAGTCTTCTCCTACTCCTTTTCTTTCTGGGGTTAAGCTGGTTTATGATTTCTCTACTCCCTTGGTTGATGGTACTTGTACGATGGAAAAGTGACATGCAAGCATGGGAATCTACAAGTAACTCTTCCTCATACCTGACCTCCTGAGTTCATGATGAGATGGCTGGTGAATGTGGAAAATATGTGGATGTAGACAAACTAGTTGGGTATTCTTATATCCTTAATACGCAATAATGGAATCTACAAATCTAAGGCGAAGAAGGCCCTCCTAACCTGAATTGGTGTAATGGTTTGTTTGGATATAATAGTTGTTCGGAGGCTCTAATCAATGTCGAGCTCTGCCGAGATCTTGTTTATTGGCTATTGGATACGTGGGAAGTGACCTGTGGGAGCTTCATATATATTTCCAAAAAAGGTCATGAAAAATGGTGATAGGAGGTGTAGTGGATTTCTCTGGGGTTTTATGGATGATTCTCTGGTCTTTAGCTTGACTAGCTGCTATGTTTAGTAATGAGAATTGTGTAATAATGTCTGGTGGAAGTGGTGAGGACCTAAATACTAGTGTTCTTAAACCAACATCAATGTCTGATTGATTAGTATGCCCATTGGGTTGTGGGACCCGTGGATCATAACTGTAAGTTCGTGGTTGTGGCAGACCTCCTATGGTCATATGAAGAGTCAATCTCTCCTTCCAACTATCCAGTAATCATACACCTTTTCAACCTATATTTTTAGAACTAGAAGTTGTATAATTTTCTCAGAATACCTTACAGGTGTTCTAATAACTTGAATTCATAAGCTAGTATCTATGTCAATGATGAGGTCTCCTGCGTTAGGTTATGGATCTAAAGGATCGCAACCAAATACTTGTTCTCTTTTAAGTCCTTATACAGTCATATGAATATTTTATCAAGGTAGTCTATAGTTAGGATGATTTGACCAAAATGTTTATGCCTTGTCATCTTCGATATTTAACCCTCTCAGTTGTTCACTAATTGCTTTGTAGGTTTGACGTTGCTCGAAAGACCTATATCCTAAGGTCTTGATCTATATCAGCTAATGTTATGGGTAGATTTGGCTGAGGCACTATTGGTTCAAATATGTATTCTCTGGGATCTCTAGGTCCCGTGATTGTCATGCAAAATGATTCAACTTTTACCTAAAATTAATGAACTAATTATGAAAGATGTATCTACACTATGCATGTATTCTTTTATTTTTGTATTTTTGATGAAGTATTTTAATGAAATTAAAGAGCAGATTTTCTAATATATTTAGAAAATGGACAACTAATCTAGTAATATAATTAAAACAAACAAAACAACCCGGTGTGGCTACTTGCCTGTGTAGTTGTGAATTTATCCTAAATATCTAAGTAAATAATTTTTTTAAATTGAAAGAATCTCGATTCTACCTCAGAAGTGAGAAATGAATCACAGTTTCTTAGAAAATATCAATCCCCACAACTTCCCTGGCGATATCGAGAGTGAGATTTTGATATAAAATAATTCACTACTTAATTTGATACGTTGTAACTAGAACTTTGATAGCTCAAACCTGGTGTTTACAGAACATTGGTAAATCCAGTTGTGTGTGACTTTGTCTCCTCAATGTGATCTCCTCATTCCTTCATGTTCTCTTGAATCCAGAAAAGCATGTATATGATAGTATCAACAGAATAAGGAACTTGAACAATGGCATCTTTTGGACATAGACTGTATATAATGCAAGTAAGAGAGAGATAGTGCAAGTGAATAGAGCTTGACTATGCAATTCCTAGTGGGATTTATTGCGGGAATATAACAAAAATGCACTGAGAGTTTTAGAAGCTATCTTTTGTGACTAAACAAAACCTGAAACTATAAATGAATTCCAATCTAAGAATGAAACTATCTTTATTTTAAACCGACTTGCATAGAACTGCAATGAAGCAAAAATGAAACAAGAAGATTAGATGACATCTAAATAACAAAGGAAGACTAACAATGGATGCAAAACATGAAACTATTGGAATTCTAAGCAAGAAACTCAAAGACTGAATAATTAAATAGAGAAGGAGAGGGGCATTTGTTTGAAAACAAACTAGCTATTTATAGCAAATGCATTCACTAGAAGGCAACTTGGAATGGAACTCTTTTACCATTAAACAAAGTGAAAACACTATTCACAGGGTGACCAAAACATAAATGCAAAACAAAGTAGCTAAAGAAAGTGGGTAGAAGTTGAAAATTTACATTTGATGTGATTGTCGGAACTTTCTAGAAAACGCTAACAGGACCGCCGCACTGTCTTGGGCGGTGGTTACAGGACAACACCGCTGCCCAAACAGGGCGGTGGTCTTGTCAGTTAAGACCAAAATACAAGGAAAAAGGGGGGCAGAGGGTAGAAAAAAAGCATGCGGAGGCTGAGTGAGGCATGTGGGATACAAAAATATACTTGGACGAGATTTTCTGGATTCCGAACACCTTGCGAGGAGACCTGTATCATCATTGGGGTATGTGTAACATCTTTCCAATGGTACAGTACCTTATAATTTTGGGTATGTACATATTTCCCCCTCAGAGAAACATCTTAGCCATGAAGAGACATAAAACGTTGGATCTGAGTATGGTAGTCCCAAAATGGGGAGTTAAGAGTTATACCTAACACACCCATGTGTCAGAAAGTCACCATCCAAAATCCTGCTATCTGCAAAATGAAAAAGGGGACTCAAGTGCAGATAGATACAATAAATTGAGAAATAAAACTAAATTGATATGAAATGAGGACTTACCATTTGCGCGGGGTTTAGAACTTACCTCCGTCAATGCTCTAACCCTGTGAAAGACATTCAAAATTATTTTTAGAAAGTCATATATATATATATATATATATATATATATATAATATATATATATATATATATAAAACGAACTCACTTTACTATTCATTTGCACGGATTGATTTGATAGTTTTTGAGCTCTAGGACCCACGGTGACGGTTTTCAATGAGAGTATAGTCAAAACATTCGTGGTGAGATATTGAACATGCCTCCGAGAGCAGGAACATCGACCCCCTTAAAGTCTCAGGTTAGTTCTTGTCAATTTATTTTTTTTAAACTCTAAAATATATAAATGATAGAAATCTTTGTCTTGGGGGGGATTATTTTTCAAAATATGCTAGTCTTAAATGAGTTCTCTAGGGGGGGCGCCCATAGGGTAGGTCTTTATTTCAGTCCAAAATGATGTATTTTTGCATTTTTTAAGTGTTTTAGGGCATTTTAAGGGGCATTCGCTAATCCGGGATAGGACCTCCGCCCTACACAGGTTCGGCGATCATGGGACTGCTGCCCTATGAAGGCTGCAGTTACAAGATCGCCGCCTCATAAGGTGATGGTTATGGGGACCGCTACCATAGAAGGTGGTGATTACAAAATTGTCGCTCTGCACAGGGCAGCGGTTTCACAACAGAAATGCAAAAAAGAGATGCTATTACTTGACTTGTTTTTGCATTTTCGGCATTTTTATATGTTCCTAGTGATAGCTTTTCTAGTTGGATTATGTTACTAACTTACTCCTTTTCTATGTTTTTGGATGGATGTAGAAGGAGGATTACATCAGATGGAGTATGAGAGAGGGAGTGTGATTGGCTCCTGGTAGTGTTGGATGCATTGACCCAGGTTGAGCAAGATACACTTTGCAGCAGGGCTGGCATCTTGCAGGATCTACTCAGGTTCCTCATGTTGCTCCTTCTAGTCACATACTATGTGACTTATTTTCATACTTGGATGTGGATCAGAACACTTTCTGATTTCTAGGAGTTATGGGTGAGTGGACCATATCACCCTTGGAGGATGTTTACCGTATATTGGGGGGTCCCAATTCTTGGGAGGCGGTTATCACTTAAGACAGTAGTATCCAGATCTCAAATGGTTCAGTGGGCCACATATATGGGAGATGTCGTTATTTCCATGGGGTCAAAGAAGGGGGTGAAGGTTTGACTCTATTGTTGAGTTCTGATATCCCTATGCTCTCATAAGGATATTATGGGCATCCTTACCTCGCAGATTGATTGGGGACAAGGGAAGTGATACTCTCTTTATAATGTTGGGATCCTATTATTGCATAGATTTAGGTGCCATGGCCATGTGTTTACGCTTGGGGAGTAGACATCCTTGGGACCACTTATCATGATTTGTATAGGGTGGTCAGATTACAGGGGATAGTCGTTGAGTCACCCTACTCTAGTCATGAGTTGGGTGTATGAGCACATCATTCCCTATGAGAGAGGTGTACAGGCAGAGGATCCCATGGCCTGTCAGGGCAGCGAGATGGACAGGGATGACCATGTACTTAGGAGTGCCACACTAGCCAATGGCTTATTTGACTATTGCAGACATCGAGGCCTACTCCTTATCAAGCCATGACAGGGTTATGGGGAGAGGAGACACTCACATTGATCACTTTCCATACTACTAGTCAACTGATAGACATGACAGGGAAGTTGGAGATCCACCGCTTTGACAGAGTACCACAATAGTTTGGCCTCCCCTATATTGATATATTTCCTCCAATGGGGCCAGTATACAGATCTATTCGCGAGGCCAGGGGAGGTCCTAGAGGCTGAGGTTGGACTATGATCACTCCTAGCGTTCCCATTGCATAGCTATGAGGGTGGTTCCGTGCCCAAGGGATAGCCAGTGCTCCTTAAGCACCTTTACTTCAGATTACCAGCTGGTCTTGCTCCATAGTGGAGATGAGCCCATTGATGTGGACTCTAGAGTCTGAGGAGTTCACTAGGGGAGGAGACAGAGGAGGAGATGAGGGGAGACGTGAGACTGAGAGCCGGTGAGAACAAATAAGGAGGATGACAGTGATTCTGAGTGGCATGACACTCAAGATATTCTATACGGGCTGAGAGGGCGGAAGGAGAGCATAGAGAAGGTGACCCTGATCTCATAGGAGTTGCCTTCTCAAGATTTAGGGGGATATGATGAGTCCATGTGGTAGGACTGTCACATTCGTTCC
The DNA here is from genome assembly GCA_019776745.2 of Taxus chinensis. Taxonomy (NCBI): domain Eukaryota; kingdom Viridiplantae; phylum Streptophyta; class Pinopsida; order Cupressales; family Taxaceae; genus Taxus; species Taxus chinensis. The sequence goes on from CM034146.1 coordinate 897,325,065, forward strand.
AGATGTGGGAGAGGCACGATAGTCAGTGGTAGCGTCAGTAGCAGGCGCAGATCCTAGAGATCCCTTCCTGGAGGCTTGGAGATCCAAGTGAGTTACTACTCTCTTCTCATGATTTTGTTTTAGTTAGAATTGTTTTAGTTGATATTTCCCTTTCGTTGTTTCATTTGTTCTTGGTATCTTATTTTGGATCAACTTTATAACTTGTTTATTTCTCCTTTTTTATTTGCAGTGACTGCAGAGGGAGTGGCGAGACTTGATTTTCCAGGTGAGCATGCGCGGACACTCTACTTGCTCCCTTTGAAGAGGTTACTTAGTGCTGAGCTTACTGAGGATGTTGGAGAGCCCTCAGCAACTATCGGTAGAAATACCTGATGTCTTTGCCCCTATCTGGAAGGTGGCAAAGATCATGACCTCCCTTCATACTAAGTTGGTTGGATATAGGACTGTTGAGCGCTTGATGAGGAGGAGTCACTCTCACAGTGAGACGGCATAGCTACTGGTCGTGATCGTGAGCCCTCAGTTCATTCAGAGTCGTCATCGCAATAGCTGAAGTCCTAGACGTGCAGTCGTACGCACCTTCTGAGGGATCTCACGAGGGATCGAGAGATCACAGTGTCCTTTTGCAGTGATTTTTGGTCGGATGTTTATACGAGTGTTTTTATACTTTTCTGGGCTCATTGAGCATTTTGACCATGCCTAGTGCATGATGGCATTGTATATAAAACATGATTCATATATATATATATATATATATATATCTTTTTGGATCTAGATCTTCTTGTATCTAGAATTTTTGTGATTTGTTTCCCATGTGTACACTAGGTGTTTTTAGAGTATTTATTTTTAGATGCTTTTTAGAATGTATGCAATAGATGACAAATGATAACAAATATTGAACATAATGTTTTACTTTTATTTGCTTTTGTAATGCTGATACGTGATGATGTAAAACATATTGTAGTACTGAAATTTTGGCTTCTTTGGGCAATGTCTGTTGTTTCTTCTTATTTTGGCAAAACGTGATGACTATGCAGTGATGAGAGAGATGAACTTGCCCCACTCCTAACTCCACAAAAATTACTCATGTTTTAGCATGACAAAATAGAAGACCTACACACTTACCCTACTTGCTGGAAGTTGACAGTAATGGCAACCGGCATCGGTTGAGTAGGGCTAAATTACTCATGTTTTAGCATGCAAATAAAACCTGGAAGTTGACACACTGGCATCTTTTAGGGTTTGACAGACATGGGTCAGGGCAAGTTGGAACTGGCGACGGTTGGGCAGAACCAGCATAGGTTACCTGTGTGACAAGTTTTTAATTAACTCCCAGGTTTTATTTCTATTTTTAGCATTGGAATAGATTTACTGAATGTAATTGCATGGCTAAGTGCCTTAAAGTCTTAAACGACTATTTAAATCATAAAGCTAGGGTTTAGAAGATTGGATTGATCATAATTACAAGATAATTATGTGAGAGAGAATTCTTGGTAAAGAATCAAAAATCTTGAAGGAAGAAAGTACTGAACATCTGAGAGGTGTAGAAGATTGTAAATCTTCATTGTATATCTTTTCAAAGCTTTGGATAATATATTGACTTGTTTCTTGGTGGACGTAGCCCACACTAGGTGAACCACGTTAAATCTGGTGTTGATTTATGTCTCTTGTTTTGTATAATTCTTCTGGTAGAATATCCACTTTTATTTGCATGTATGCTTAGATCTGATATATTGTCTGTACAACCGGTGTGCTAACCCCAACAACTGGTATCAGAGATTTGTTTGAGGGTTTTGTGTGTTGACAGATTTACTCACAGAGGGTTTTCTGATTGAGTGGGAGCTACAGCAATGACAGAAGATAATAAATATGAGGTAGAGAATTTTTATGTCCGAAATTATCAATTATGGAAGATGCAGATTGAGGATTATCTGTATCAGAGAGATTTGTACTTACCGTTGGATGAGAAGTCTAGACCTACAAAGATGCCTAATGAAGAATGGAAGATTCTTGACAAAAAGGCTTTGGGATCTATAAGATTGAGCCTGGCAGCATCCGTGGCTTCCAATATTACAGAAGCGGCTTCTACGGTAGACTTAATGAAATCTCTTGCTAATTTATATGAAAAACCTAGTGCTTCAAATAAAGTTTATTTGATGAAGAAACTTTTTAGTTATAAGATGCATGAAGGTGAATCTGCCTCTAGTCATTTGAATGATTTCCGATCTATTGTAAATAAGTTAAAATCGGTTTCAATACCGTTTGATGATGAAGTAAAAGCACTTTTATTCTTATGTTCTTTGCCTGATAGTTGGGACAACTTGGTAATGGTTGTTAGTAATACAATCATCTACTAATAAAATTTTGAAGTTTGATGATGTGGTTAGTATAATCTTGAATGAAGAAATTCTCAGGAAAAGTACAGAGGAAACATTATCTGGAAATGCTTTGAATGTAGAAAGTAGGGGTAGATAGAAGGAGAGATCTAAGAGTAAGAGTAATGGGAAATCAAAGTCAAGGGATAGCAGATCTAAATCCAGAAGTAAGAGAATTACTTGTTGGAAATGTGGAAAGAAAGGACATGCACAGAAAGATTGTTGGTCAAAGAATAAAGAGAACCAACAACCAGAAAAAGGTAAAGAGGTGAATCTTGCTGCATCAGAGGTAATGAAAGATGCTCTTATTCTTTCTTTAGATAGTAGAATTTAATCATGGGTTTTAGATTCAAGAGCTTCTTTCCATGCAACCCCTAATAAGGGTTATTTCAGAAATTATGTCTAGGGAAATTTTGGGCATGTCTATTTGGGTGATGATGAACCTTGCAGTATTACTGGTAAAGGGGAAGTTCATCTAAAATTGTAGAATGGAAATACATGGGTATTGAAAGATGTGAGGCATGTGCCAAGCCTCAGGAGGAATCTTATTTCTGCAGGGTAACTAGGTGAATCTGGTTGCATGGTTACTTTTACATAGGAGACTCTTGGAAAGTCACCAAGGGTGCTTTTGTTGTGGCAAGAGGTAAGAAGGTAGGAATGTTATATTTATCTACCTGTATTACTGATTCCTTTTCTGCATTATCTACTTCAGATTCAGATGCATGCATGTGGCATAATCGGTTGGGTCATATGAGTAAAAAAGGAATGTAGATCTTAAAGGCTAAGGGTAAGTTATCATATTTGAAAGATTTAGATCTTGATTTATGTGAGCATTGTATCTTTGGAAAGCAAAAGAGAGTGAGATTTCTCAAAGTTGGGGCAACTAAGAAGGAGCAGAAATTGGAGCTTGTACACTCAGATGTGTGGGGACCAGCTCAGGTAGCTTCTCATGGTGGATCCCAGTATTATGTTACTTTCATTGATGATGCTACAAGAAAGGTATGGGTTTATTGTATTAAACACAAATCTAATGTTTTTGAAACTTTTAAAAGATGGAAAACCTTGTTGAGAATGAATCAAATTCTAAGTTAAAGTGCCTTAGATCTGACAATGGTGGTGAATACTGTAGCAAGGTTTTCAATGATTATTGTTCAGTGAATGGGATACGTAGAGAAAGAATGGTTCCAAGAACACCACAGGAGAATGGTGTTGCAGAGAGAATAAACAGGAAAATCATGGAATGTGCTAGAAGTATGAGGATACATTCTGGATTGCCCTTGCAGTTTTGGGCAGAAGCAATTGATACAATAGTTTATTTGATTAACCATGGCCCTTCAAGTTCACTAGATGGAGGAATACCAGAGGAAGCATGGACCAGAAAAGAGGTAGATCTTTCTTTTCTTAAAGTTTTTGGTTCAAGATCTTTTGTGCATGTTGATAGAGAAAATAGAAAAAAGTTGGATGCAAAATCCAAGAGGTGCACTTTCATTGGTTATGGATCTGGTGATTTCGAGTTTTCATTTTTGGGATTTAGAGAATTCTAAAATTGTTAGGAGTCATGATGTTGAATGGAATGAAAAGAGAATGTACAGGGATCAAATTTTGGTACCCAAGGATGAGAAAATTGAGAATTTTATTGATGAAAATGAACTCTCAGGTTTTAAAGAAACACCTACATAAATACACAGTAACCGTGGTCGGTTAGGCCCTGACCAACATCGGTCAGATGAACCGCCATGGTTACAGAGGATCTGAACTGGTGTCGGTTAGCCGAACTGATGTCGGTTAGAGGTGACCGGCGTCGGTCACTGTCAGAAGTTGATACTAATGTCCAGGAGGTCCAGATTGAGCCTCCGGTACCCCAAACTCCTGTGAGAAGGTCACAAAGGGTAAGTAAACTTCCAGAAAGATTTTCACCTTCTCTATTTTATCTATTATTGACTGATAGTGGTGAACCAGAAAGCTTTAAAGAAGCAATGTAGGATAAAACTCACGTTTAGTGGGAGCATGGACATGGATGAGGAGATGAACTCTTTGGAACAGAACCAGACTTGGGATTTGGTTAAATTTTCAGCAGGAAAGAGAACATTGCAGAACAAGTGGGTTTACAGAATTAAGGAAGAAGAGGGTGGACAGAAAAGGTACAAGGCAAGGCTTGTAGTAAAGGGATTTGCACAAAAGGCAGGTATTGACTTTGGTGAAATATTTTCTCTTGTTGTTAAGATGACTTCTATTCGTACTGTATTGAGTTTAGTTGCAGTAGAAGATTTGCATTTAGAGAAACTAGATGTGAAGACGTCTTTCCTTCATGGTGATTTGGATGAAGAGATTTATATGCAGCAGCCACTTGGGTATGAAGTCAAGGGTAAGGAGAAATTAGTGTGCAGGTTGAAAAAGAGCCTATATGGGCTCAAGCAAGCTCCAAGGAATGGTACATGAGGTTTGATAGTTTTATGCATGAGCATGGTTACTTGAGATGTGAATCTGACCATTGTGTTTATTTCAAGAAGCTTGAAAATGGGAGCTATATTATTTTGTTACTGTATGTGGATGATATGCTTATTGCAAGATCTAGTATGCAAGACATTGGTGAGCTTAAGAGAAAGCTAGCTCACACGTTTGCAAAGAAGGATTTGGGAGCTGCAAAAAGAATCCTTGGCATGCAAATACATAGAGACAGAAAAAACAAGAAATTGTATTTGTCTCAGGAGGATTATATCTACAAGGTGTTAGAAAGGTTCAACATGCAAGAATGCAAAACCTGTTAGCACACCTATGGCTGGACACTTCAAATTGAGTAAAGATCAGTGTCCTTCATCATAAGAGGAGGTCAAATACATGACACGAGTGCCATATGCTTCAGCAGTTGGAAATCTCATGTATGATATGGTTTGTACAAGACCAGACATTGCACAGGCAGTGGGAGTTGTGAGTAGATATATGGCTAATCCAGGTAAAGAGCATTGGAAAGCAGTCCAATGGATACTCAGGTATTTGAAAGGGACATCTAGCATGTAGTTATGCTATGGAGGTTCGGATATTTCATTACGTGGCTATGTTGATTCGGATATGGCTGGAGATCTGGATGGTAGGAGGAGCACTACTGGATATATTTTCACAGTAGGTGGAACGACAGTTAGCTGGATTTCAAGATTACAAAAGGTTGTGGCTTTGTCTACTACAGAGGCAGAGTATGTTGCAGCTACAGAGGCTAGTAAGGAGATGATATGGATGAGTAGGTTCATGGAAGAGTTGGGAAAGGAGAAAGGTAATTGTAAATTATTCAGTGACAGTTAGAGTGCAATTCATTTGGCAAAGAACTCAGCATTTCATTCAAGAATGAAACACATTCAGTTGAGATATCACTTCATACGGTAGGTATTAGAGGATGGACAGTTGAATCTAGAAAATATTCATACGAGCAAGAACCCTGCGGATATGCTAACAAAGCCATTAGCAAAGGAGAAGTTGGAGCTACACTCCACTTCTGTTGGTCTTCAAGTTTGAGACTTGAAGAGGAAGAAACAAAGCTAAGGAAGGATCCAAGAATGATGATGTACATGGTATGTGTGCGGTAATTAATCTCCAAGTGGGAGATTGTTGAGTATGGAGCTAAATTACTCATGTTTTAGCATGAAAATAGAACTTGCTAGAAGTTGACAGTAACCGGCATTGGTTAGGGTTTGACCGGCATTGGTCAGGGCAAGTTGGAATCGGTGATGGTTGGGCAGAACCGGCATTGGTTACCTGTGCGATGAGTTTTTAATTAACTCTTGGGTTTTATTTCTATTTTTAGCATTGGAATAGATTTATTGAATGTAATTGCATGGCTAAGTGCCCTAAAGTCTTAAACGACTATTTAAAGCATAAAGCTAGGGTTTAGAAGATATGGATGTGATCATAATTACAAGATAATTATGTGAGAGAGAATTCTTGGTGAAGAATCAAAAAGCTTGAAGGAAGAAAGTACTGAACATCTGAGAGGTGTAGAAGATTGTAAATCTTCATTGTATATCTTGTCAAAGCTTTGGATAATAGATTGGCTTGTTTCTTGGTGGACGTAGCCCACACTGGGTGAACCACGTTAAATCTGGTGTTGATTTATGTCTCTTGTTTTGTATAATTCTTCTGGTAGAATATCCACTTTTATTTGCATGTATGCTTAGATCTGATATATAGTCTATACAATTGTGCTAACACCAACATTTCAAAATGTATGTGATGGATGACAAATGATAGTAAATAAAACCGATATGAGATGCTAACCCCAAGTGAGGAATGATGATGAATTTGCCCCATTCCTAACTCCATGATTTGATCTACACCAAGAGTTGGGAAGGGAAAAAATTGTATTGAGTTTGGAATTTGAGGGAGTGGTATTACACTTATTTTCACTTAATATAATTTGATTTGTATTTCTAAAATACAAAGATTTGTTAATTTGTGTGAATGGACCCCCCACACCCTGCCCCATGCCACTAGTAAGAAGCATGGGTTTGTCACCAAAGGCAGGATATAGGCGAGTAAGTGCATTTCTTTCCTTTCCCAACCTCGCACCACCAGTAAGAGATGTGTGGCTTATCACCTAAGGTTGGTGGGGCAAAGAAGTGTGTAAAATAAAATATTTTGTTTGCTTGGTATTTTTGATTCTATTTGATTTTTACAGTTCTGATCTATGATTTTGGGATATCCTTGTTTCAAAGAGACGTAAGAGGGATAGATGTGACACCAAGAAGCTTCTAGAACAGACCGTAGGTAAGAATAACTTCACCTAGTAGAAAGAAAGAGCAAAACCAAGTATGCAGGCCTTGGTATGGTTTTCGTCAATATTTACCTATCGAACTTGATGAAAAGATTTTGAAATTACTTGATGATGTTTGAAGAGATGTGATTTAAATGTTTTTGCCAATATTTTCATAAATTTATAATAGATTACTTAAGAGTAAGTTCCTTGACTACAATTTTTACGAAACAAGTGAACAAAATGAAACAACTAAGTGACTAAATGCAATATATGTAGATATAATATACAAGTGGTGGTTTGATGATTCATGCATAAAATTGTTTAAGATGCAAAGAATTGATGATTTCATTGAATTCCTCGCCTTCTAGTGTACACAAGAGATACCCACCATTTCTGTAGTCTTTCATGACTCGGTATGGGCCCAACCACTTGGGCCGGAATTTCCTTCCTTCGTTGATTTTCTTATCAATCCGGCTATCTAGTCTTAAAACTAGATCTCCCTCATATATTTCTTACTCGTAGACCTTTTTGTTATATTTCTGGCACATCCGGTCAGCATAATCTCTATGTCGTTTTTCAACATTTAGCCTGGCCTCATCAAGGCTTTCTAGTTGAGAGAGTTGTGCCTCTCTATAGGCTTCTTCTCCCATAATCCCTTGTAATGAGATGCAGAGACTAGGTATTTTGACCTCAAGTGGGAGAACTGCTTTTGCCCCGAATACTAATGAGAAAGGGGTTGTTGATGTTGGTGTTCTTATTGAGGTTCGATGGGCCCACAAGGCCATGTATAATTTTAAATGCCAATCTCCTTTATTCTCCTTAACTATTTTGAGGAGAATAGCTTTTAATGTTTTGTTTGTTGCTTCGGCTTGTCCGTTGGCTTGAGGGTAGTAAAGAGAGGCCGTATGATGATTTATCTTGAATTTATTGCATAACTCACAAACCTCATCATTCTTAAAGGATGTGTCATTATCTGAGATAATGACTTGTATGACGTCATATCTACAAATGATTTTATTCAAGATAAACTTGGCGATTACAGAACCTGGCATGGTGGTGAGTGGCATGGCCTCTACCCATTTAGTAAAATATTTTGTGGCCGTGATTATAAAGTTATGGCCATGTGTTGACGAGGGAGAGAATTTCCCTATCAAATATAGGCCCCACGTGGAGAAAGGTCATAGGGTTGCTATTGGTTACAGAGATTGTGTTGACATGTGAATCTCATGGGAGAATTCTTGGCATTTGTGGCACTTACGCACAAACTCTACTGCGTTATGTTCAAGAGTGGGCTAGAAATAGCCCATCTACAATGTATTTTGCTAGCAGTGGCGTGACCACCAAAGTGGCCTCCACATATCCCACTGTGGGATTGATAAAGAATCTTCTTGGATTCTTCTGTGTCGATTGCATCTTAAAAACATGTCATCGAACGCTTTACAATAGATGTACTTGTTCTAAAATAACATATTTAGCAACGATAATGCATAACCGCCTTCTTTGTTGTGATGTGGCACCTTCTGGGTACGTATGGTCCATGATAAAATTGATGATGTCAGTGTACCAAGGACATGTAGAGATGGGGGGCCTAGTTTCATGATAAAGTATATACACTCATCGGGAAAGTCCAGATTTACCAGATTGCCTCCATCTAATAGGATTGTCAGCCTAACCAGTCTGCAATGATTTGTCCCTTAACGGATTTCTGGTTTACAAATGTTAATTCAAATTTTCCCATTAAGGTTATGAAACGTCTAGCCTTTTTAGATAAAGACCCTTGCTTGAGGAATGTTCGTAAGTGATATGTTTTTACAATGACCCTTGTTTCTTGATTTAACATGTAATGTCTTAAATGTTTTGTTGTAAATACTATGGCAAGGCATTCTCTCTCTACATGTGTATAACGTGTTTCATAATCGAGCAACATTCGGCTAATGAAATAGACTACATGTTCTCATTTATCATTGTCTTCTTGAGCCAACATGTAGGCTAGCGAGACATCAGTAGCCCGTGAGTACATGATCAAAGGATTATCTGGTCTGGGAGGTGTTAGCATGGGTGGAGACAACAAGAAGTGTTTAACCGCTTCGAAGGCCTCGTTGCATTCTTCTATCCAATCAATGCTATAATATTTCTTTAATAGATTGTTGATTGGATGAATAGCAAAACTTAAATCTGAGGATGAACCTTCGGATTGCACCAAGTTTCCCAAGAAATGATCTGATACCAGACTCGTCTAATGGTGAAATCATTTCAAGAACAACTCAGATTTTGGCTAGATCAACATCAATCCCTCATGAGGATATAATGTAACCTAGAAGCTTGCCTCCTGTCACACCAAATACGCATTTCTTTGGGTTTAATGTGAAACCATATTCAATCAATCATGAGAGAGTGATACGAAGTACTTCTGGGTGATCACAGTGCTTCTAGCCTTAGCCAATAGGTCATCCACGTAGGATTCCACAATTTTATGGATAAGATCGTGGAATATGTATGTAATTACCCATTGGTATGTAGCGTCGGTGTTCTTAAGACTGAACAACATGACATCGTAACAATAAGTTCCCCAGGGAGTTATAAACGTGGTCTTAGCTTGATCCTGTTCAGATATTTTAATCTCATTATACCCTGAGAACCCATCCATGAGGGATAATAGTTCAAATCTAGCTGTTGCATCAATAATAACGTCAATGGATGGTAATGGGAAGTCATCTTTGGGACAAGTTTTGTTAATATCTCGAAAGTCTATGTAAATGTGTATCTTCCCATTCTTTTTTAGAACAGGGACGATATTAGATACCCATTGTGAATAGTCAACTAGTTTGATGAATCCCACTTGGAGAAGTTTCATTACTTCTTCTTTCACGATGAGAGCCACTTTTAGCTTCATTGGTCTTAAATTTTGTTTAATGGGCTTTTCATCTGGTTTGGTGACAAGATTATGTACCATGATATGTGGTGCGATTCTTGTCATTTCTTTGCAGTTAAATGTGAAAGCCTTTTGATGCTCTTTAAGGATTTGAGTGTGTATTTCTATCTTCTCTGGGGTTAACGAGGATCCCAACTTCAAAGTTTTTGGTTCTTCCTCCATTCCAATGTTTATGTCAATTGTTTCTTCGATTAAGGAAGCATTGCCTTCTTCAAATTCAGGCGGGGCTAGAGGTAGTTCCAAAACTTTCTCTGTTCTCTATCTCATAGATATCGAGATCCTTTTGTGGAGGAGGCTCTATCATGGGATTTTCAAAATAGGAGGAATGTGCTATTAGGGAAAGATCCACTATGCGGTGAGTGAGATGTAGCTTTGCGTAGGTGTTTAGATATTCGAGAGTGACTCTATCACTGTCAAAGTGATCCAGGATAGAAAACTCATTCTTAGCTTCTATATGAGTCAGGAGTGGCTTTGTTGGTATTTTACGCACCAATGGTTTAGTACGAAGTGATACCATGAAACTTGTGTTTTCCAACTCATTGTTTGGAGTGAAACGGGAAGTTGATGTTGTTATTGAATCAACGAGGAGGTTCTGCTCTCATGGGATTGCTTCAATTGATATGAAGTTGAATCCTTTGCGTAGATCTAGTACCGCCATTTTATAGAGTTGTAAATGTTCAACTCTAGTCTCATATACCTTAGAGACTTGGTTTGCAACTAGTTTTGAGTCTCCTAGCACTCTAATGTTATCGAAACCCGTTATTTTGGCTATGATGAGGCCAAGGAGGATGGCTTCATACTCAGCTCCATTTTTTGTACACTCAAATTTTAATTTAAAGGCAAAAGGTAGGATCTTTCCCTTGGGAGAAGTAAATATCACACCTGCCTCAGCTCCAAAGTGACATCTAGCTCCATCAAAGTGGAGAGTCCAATATTTACTTGGAAAAATGGATGTTGGGATATTCGTCATGTTTTTTTCTCCTACCTCGGTTACTTCTACCCTACAAACTTCGTCTGATGGAAGGGAACCAATCCCCAGGGTGTATCCCATACCCATAGAATCAAATGGTAGGAGAATGGGTAGATCTTTTTCTAGTAATTCTACAATTTTTGCGGTAGTCCCTAATGACACTATTTCTATAACATTAGTCTCATTTTTTAGTGTTGGAATGTCCTCGACTAGATTTGTAATTTCCAATTCTATGGTAGGTATCAACTTCTCTTCTGGTTTTGAATTAATTGTTTTGCTAAGTTGATTCGTTAGGAGTTCAAACTTGGAGTGAATGCCTAGTCTTTTCTTTGAGTCAGCTAGGTGTATATTGAATAGTTTTGGGTCACCTTGTGCCACAAATATTTTCCCTAAGTGCAAAAATATTATTTCCTCGAATAACGTGGAAGGGATTGCCTTTATGCGGTGTATCCATGGTCGATTGAGGATCATATTATAGTTGGTTTCCTGATCTATAATATAAAATTTGGTGAGGACCGTCTTGGGTCCTAAGGTGACTGGTAAAACTATGGTTCCAATTGAAGTGGCCTTGAGGCTATCATAACCTCTTAGCGTATTTCGTGTTGTGGAACAATTTGTTTCTCCATATCCTAGCTTTTGAAGAAATGCGAAGGGGGCTATGTTAAATTTTGCCCCATCATCAATCATTGTGTGTTTAACATAATTATTGTAAACCCATACTTGTAAATGTAAAGTTGGGTCACCTCTTCGTGCAATTTCAGTGGTTGTTGGCATTTTTCTTATATCAAATATAAACTTAGTATCCCTATGTGGTTGCCCTAGAGGGTAGATGTCAAAGTCCACATGGTTTACTTGCGTTTCTAGAGGAGGAGTTTTAATTAAATGACCAAGGCCGAATGCTTCTAAGAGAGCAACCCTATGGGCGAGAGAGTTCTTCAACAAATCCAAGAAGGAAATGTGAGAGAAGGTCTTCGTTAAGTCATTAATTAAATCATAATGCGCCTATGGGTTTTACCAACATTTGTTGAATGTTGTTTGTTTCTAATGGATAACTTGGAACTAGTTGAGAAGAAGAATCCCGTGTTCTTGTTATGGTTTCTACGGGTAGCTTGGTGTCTAACTCTACCAGGCCAACTATCTTGGTTTGCGGTCGAGTTCCTAATAGAGGTGCGACCGGTGGATTTAATGAAGTTGAGGCTTCATGATCGTTATTCCCTGCCATAACACCCTTGTTCATTCTGCTTGGATCTAACTTATTATTGTTAGAATGATTTGGGAGTGGATCGTTAAAGATCTTAAGGGGTGCATTTTGAGGGGAAACTGCCACTGTGTAAGTGTTTGGTGTGGGTACTACAAAATTTGCTAAGAACATATCTATAAAGAGTTGTCTTTGGTCTTCTGGCAAACACTGCATGAATTTATTGTAGTCACGGAAATTCCTAGTATCATGGCCTTGAGTCTTATGGAAACCACAATGCAAATTGGGATTATTATTTTGAGGTTGTTGATTTGAAACCTATTGTGGTCCAAAATTCTGATAAGGTTGTTGGTTGTTAGAGTTAAAATTTTGAGGTTGTTGCCTTTGGTTTTGACTTTGATATCCAGTTGGGTTTAGATTTGGACCTTGTGTTTGGATTTTCCATTGTTATTTTTGTTGTTGTTGTTGTGGTGGTCGTGGTGGATAATTAAAATCCACCACATTGATTGTTGGAGTAAAGTTGTTATTTCGTTGATTGTTAACGGGTGGCGAAATGTTTACAACATTTGCTCTTTTAACTTGGTCTGTTACTCTATCTGTTGTAACCCCGCGGTTTTTGTTAAGGATTTTGGGTCCTTGATTGGTATTCCTAGCATTAGGATAGGCCGTAGTGTTTTGATTGGGAGTGATTAATTTCCCGTTTGTTTCATATGTCTTACAACCACTATCTATTGCCACTTAATCTATTCAGAGAGCACTCTCAAGTACTTCATCATAAGTTCTTAGTGGGAACTTCTGGACTTCTTCCTTTATCTCTCTATTGAGGGAATGAAGGAATAAATCACATAGTTCCATCTGATCCATGTTTGGAGCACTTGCTGATGAGTAGAGAACCGTATGCCATCTTTGAATAAATGAGCAGCAGATTCATTATGCTCTTGTTTAATATGCAAGAATTCCCTGATTCCTGTTCTTAACAATTTGTTCATGTCAAAAGCTTTGATAAACTCTAACACGAGTTGTTTGAATGAGTGTATCGAGGCTTCGGGTATTCTGTAATACCAATCAAGGGCAATACCCTCTAAGGTTTTAGGGAATATCTTAGCAACAACCCCATCCCAAGGGAGTAGTTCTCGAATGGCCGTGGCATAGGCCTTGATATGTGCATTTGGATCTCCCTCCCCTTTTTATTTGGGTAAATTGGGAAGAGGTCTTAGAAGCGTGACACTTCGTATGGTGAATTCTAGGGGCTCTTTTAAATATTCTAAGTCCCTACCGCATAGGCTTCGACCATCGATGGTGCTTGCTGAGGGGATGGGGGTGGAATGGGTTGTTGATATGGCATAACATATGTATTTGCAGGGACATAAGGAAATCCATGTGGTTGAGTGAACATCCCGAGAGAAGAGAACATGTCTCCTTGTGGTGATTTTGAATAAATGTTTAAGTAGGGAGGGCATTGTTCTGGTATGGGTTGTTTGGTGCCAAGCCGGGAGGTATCATGTTTTCAACTAGAGTGGCGTTTGAAAACATGGTCCTAGTTGGTGTCTACTATGGATAACTATACAAATTTTGAGGAGGCATGCCTAACTTGCCTATTCATGTAAGGAGGTCAACCTAATTGGGGTGATGTGGAGGGTTGGGGATTACTGTTTGCCCAAAATATGAATTTTGGTTTTCTTGAGCAAGTTCTAGCCCTCTAACTTTCTCAACTAAGGCTGAAATAACCTCTATTGGTGAAGACATAGTGTTTTTCCTTAATGGCGTTTGTTGTATACCTTGAGGTTCTAAAGGGGTATGATACCCTTCTATGAATTGATCATTACCCTACCAAGTTTCACCGAGGGCATTTCCCATAGGTGGACGAATGGGGGCATTTTCTTGGAATAGGGTATAAAATTGTATTTGTAAACTCCCTATAGGTGGATACATGTTTTGGAAGCGTTGTTCGCTTCTAGCATAGCGTGCTAAGTACTCCTCATCCAAAAATGGGAGTGAATCTGACTGTCTATTGATCATGGTTTGAACACGACCCGAGGAGATGAAGTGGATTCTCTAGTAAATGTCATATTGTTAGAGCCTGAGGGCTCTAGCTATTGTGTTTGTGCAAGCTGATCAAACTCCTTAATTCAGAATGAAGAACTGGAGTTAGTTCTTTGAGGGCGAGTTTGAGATGACAAGTAGTTACTTGAATAGTTATCAGCCCATGCGGAAAGTTAGGGTGATGGTTGTCTATTTTTTTGACTATAATTTTCTTCAAGACCTGAGAGAGGTCTACCATATGCATCGTATCCCGACATATTTGGGGCATATATGAATACCCGTAGAATAATGGGAAAGAGAAAATGTGGATGAAAGAAATGAAAATAAAAGGGGAATATTTGTTTGTTTCACATCGGGTTCACCAATTTTGTACGATAGAAAAGTGACATGCGAGCATGGGAATCTAAAAGTAACTCTTCCTCGTACCCGACCTCCCGAGGTCATGCCGAGATGGCTGGTGAATGTGGAAAATATGTGGATGTAGACAAACTAGTTGGGTAATCTTATATCCTCAATACACAATAATGGAATATGTAAATCTAAGGCAAAGAATGCCCTCCTAACTTGAATTGGTGTAATGATTTGTTTGGATATAATAGTTTTTTGGAGGCTCCAATTAATGTCGAGCTCTATTGAGATCCTGTTTATTGGCTGTTGGATACGTGGGAAGTGACCTATGGGAGCTTCATATATATTTCTAGACAAGGTCATGAAAAATGGTGATAGGAGGTGTAGTTGATTTCTCCAGGGTTTTATGGATGATTCTTTGGTCTAGTCTAGAAATCCATAGCTTGACTGGCTGCTATGTTTAGTAATAAGAATTGTGTAATAATGTCTGGTGGAAGTGGTGAGGACCTAAATACTAGTGTTCGTAAACTAACATCAATGTCTTATTGATTATTAGGCCCATTTGGTTGTGGGACTTGTGGATCATAACCATAAGTTCATGGTTGTGGCAAACCTCCTATGGTCATATGAAGAGTCAATCTCTCCTTCTGATTATCTAGTAATCATACGTATTTTTAGCCTCTATGTTTAGAACTAGAAGTTGTATAATTTTCTTAGAATACCTTATAGGTTTTCTGGCAACTTGAATGCGTAAGCTAGTATCTATTTTAATGAGGTCTCTTGCATTAGGCTGTGGAACTAAAGGATCACAACCAAATACTTGTTCTCTTTCAAGTCCTTATACAATCATATAGATATTTTATCAAGGCAGTCTATAGTTAGGATGATTTGACCAAAATGTGTATGCCTTGTCATCTTCGATATTTAACCCTCTCAGTTGTTCACTAATTACTTGTAGGTTTGTCGTTGCTCGAAAGACCTGTATTCTAAGGTCTTGATCTATATCAGCTAATGTTGTGGGTAGATTTGGTTGAGGCACGATTGGTTCAAATATGTATTCTCTGGGCTCTCTAGGTCCTGTGGTTGTCATGTAAAACGATTCAACTTTTAACTAAAATTAATGAACTAATTATGAAATATGTATCTACACTATGCATGTATTCTTTTATTTTTGTATTTTTGATGAAGTATTTTAATGAAATTAAAGAGTAAATATTCTAATATATTTAGAAAATGGACAACTAATCTAGTAATAGAATTAAAACAAACAAAACAGCTTGGTGTGGCTACTTACCTGTACAGTTGTGAATTTATCCTAAATATCTAAGCAACTAATTATTTTAAATTGAAAGACTCTCAATTCTACCTCAAAAGTGAGGAATGAATCACAGTTTCTTAGAAACTATCAATCCCCATAGCTTCCCTGGCGATATCAAGAGCGAGATTTTGAAATAAAATAATTCACTACTCTATTTGATACATTGTAACTAGAACTTTGATAGCTCAAACCTGGCATTTACAGAATAGTGGTAAATCCAGTTGTGTGTGACTTTGTCCCCTTAGTGTGATATCCTTGTTTCTTCGTGTTCTCTTGAATCTAGAAAAGCGTGTTTATGATAGTATCAGGAAAATAAATAACTTGAACAATGGCATATTTTGGACATATATTGAATACAATGTGAGTAAGAGAGAGATAGTGCAAGTGAACAGAGCTTGACTATGTAATTCCTAGCTAGATTTATTACGAGAATATAACAAAAATGTGCCAAGAGTTTTAGAAGCTATCTTTTGTGACTAAACAAAACCTGCAACTATAAATGGATTCCAATATAAGAATGAAACTATCTTTATTTTAAACTGACTTGCATAGAACTGTAATGAAGCAAAAATGAAACAAGAAGATTGAATGACCTCTAAACAACAAAGGAAGACCAATAATGGATGCAAAAAATAAAACTATTGGAATCCTAAGCAAGAAAATCAAAGACTGAATGATTAAATAGAGAAGGAGAGGGGCCATTTGTTTGAAAAAAAGCTGGCTATTTATAGAAAATGCATTCACTAGAAGGTAACTTGGAATGAAACTCTTTTACCATTAAACAAAGTGAAAACACTATTCATAGGGTGGCCAAAACAAAAATGCAAAGCAAAGTAGCTGAAAAAAGTGGGTAAAAATTGAAAATTCACATTTGACGCAATCGTCGGAACTTTCTGGAAACTGTAAATAGGACCACTGCACTGTGTAGGGTGGCAGTTACGAGACCACCACCCTGTCCTAGGCGGTGGTCACGGGACCGCTGCCCAGGCAAGGCTGTGGTCTCATCACTTAAGATGAAAATGCAAGGAAAAAGGGGGGCAGAGGGAAGAAAAAAGCATGTGGAGGCCGGGTGAGGCATGTGGGATACAAAATATACCTGGTGAGCTTTTTTGGATTCCGAACACCTTGCAAGGAGACCTGTATCATCATTGGGGTATACGTAACATATTTCTGACAGTGCAGTACCTTAAAATTTTGGGTACGTATAGTACCCTTTATCAATAGTTGGTAGGAAGCTTGATTTACTTGACTCACACTCAACTGAATTTATCATATGTTGTTGAGATTGTGTCTAGATTCATGCAGGATCCACATGAGCTACATTGGAAAGTAGCTAAACAGATCCTTCATTATGTTCATGGCACCTATACTGATGGAATTCACTATCATGGAGGGGTGGATATTGACTTGATTGGGTTCACAGATTCTGATTGGGCTGGTGACTTAGATCATCAGAAATCTATTTCTGGATACATTTTCTCTCTTAGTTTGGGTCTTATTAGTTGGTCCAAAAAGAAGCAGAATGTAATTGCGATATCATCTACAAAGGTAGAATATAGAGGAGCAGTTAACACTACCACATAAGCTATTTGGCTACAGGGTATTCTGAAAGAGCTTGGCATCCACCCTCAGTGGCCTACTGTTATCTACTGTGATAACACGAGAACTATCTCTATTTTTAGAAATACAGTTCAACATCAGCATACAAAGCACATTAAGATCCATATGCACTTCATATGAGAGCTTATTCATGATGATATCATCGACATTTAGTACATTCAGACAGCTGATCAGATTGCAGATTTATTTACCAAGCCCTTCACTGAGATAAAGTTTCTTCACTTACTGCCTCTTCTTGGGGTGAGGTCTTCTACAACTTCTCATCTTCTTCAGGCTATGTAGTCCTTATTTTCTTATTCTTCTTCTAGGAAGATGTTATTTGTATATAGGCACCTTATCAGGCCTTTAGTTGCTAGGCCCCATTGACATATTTTTCATAGTTATTAAGGAGTGTATTCTTTTTCTATCTGACTCATCATAGCCTCTACCCTAGCTTCAATGAAGGGGGAGTGTTGGTGTGTGGGATCATATATTTCCTCCACTCACATATGGAGGGTCATCTCACATGGGTTAGGTTTAGGGTTTGCTTATGAGTCATGCACTAGGGTTACTCAACACCCTATATGTACCATTTCATTTATGATTTATGAGTATCCCAAGACACTCTGCTATCTTTCTCTACATGTGAAAGCTTTGTTCTGTTATGCAAGTTATTCAGTTGATTGATCGATTCTTCCTTGTGATTACATTGGAGCCATTACGATTCAACTAGAGTGCAACTTCATCATGGTGCATAGTTTCTGATACGATTCGTCAACTCTTTCAAATGCAAGTCTTGTCTCATCTCCTCTACCTTAGTAAAATTTTCAAAATTACTTACAATCTTGTAAGCCAAATTCATTTGGTAAGACGTACAGTGAATATGTATCATGTAAAGGGCTAATCTTGTTTGCAAATGGATACAAAGTATAGTTTTGTGACCTTGCATGATAGAAGCGCCATCAAATCCTACAAAAATCAACTTTGTAGATATGGAATGATCATCCATACTAGCTATTTCCTTCAAATTTTTAATAAAATTTTTGTAGATGTTCTCAGCATTACAGTTGTCTGCCATTTTTACATATTTAGTAGATGATTTTCCCTAAAATGATTACTGAAACTGGAAGTGTAGAGATGCATGCACACCCAAGATGTATTATCTACTTTTGTGACCTCATCAAGTGAAAAAGAAATAAAATTTGCATTTTTTACCTTCTCTCTCACATCAATGATTTCTATTTCTCCCATACAATTTGCCATCTCCCATGCACTAGTATTTGACCAATGTGTTGTAATATTTGGAAATCCATTAGATTTATACATTGTCTCATAATAAATTAGATCTAAAATTGGTTTTCCATTTTTTTAAATGTGAAATATTGTTCTGAATTGAATGAGTTTTTCCTGAAGACTTAATTCAGTAGATTTTTCAAATATAGCGTTTATACTTCCACCTTTCTCAACAAGGTCCTAAAGATGTTTATGATGATTATCATATTTTGTAGCATATCTCATATGCAAACAATCTTCCTCAGTTTTCCATCTAGTTATTTTTATAACTGTTCCATCATCTTGCTTTTTAGACTCGTATATCTTCCCACAATGCTTCTCTATTATATACAACTTCATGTGCATTTTTTGGTCTCAGCCAAGTTTCTAACTAGAGATAATACATCTACATTATTTAGGAGTATCATTACTATTCTCAGGTTCAATGAATGGATATTTGGTTGACCATTCAAATTTATAAGTCCTTCCTATAGTACACTTCCCACTCTTACATTTTTGATGTGAGTTTCTGGAATGTTTATTAGATGTTTTGTTTGGACAGGAAATGGGATTATCAGTACTATCAATTTGAATTGGATTACTTATGTGATTGGAAATTTCATCTGGAGTAAGGTCACTACTAGGTTTTTCTGCATTTGAGAGAAATTGGTTTGCATACAACTTCCCTAAGTAAATCAAAAAATTAAAGTAAAATTATCATGGTAGAAATTGGTTTTCTTAC
Source organism: Taxus chinensis (assembly GCA_019776745.2). Classification (NCBI taxonomy): domain Eukaryota; kingdom Viridiplantae; phylum Streptophyta; class Pinopsida; order Cupressales; family Taxaceae; genus Taxus; species Taxus chinensis. The sequence continues at coordinate 897,344,603 of CM034146.1, forward strand.
CTCTCACCACTAGGGTAACTTCTGGTTAACTGAAATATTTTGAAATGTCCATATTACATTTTATTTTTCCTTGAAGTTGAATTATTTTCTCATTTGTAATAGGGGCCATCGAATGGATGATTTTGAAGTCTGCACATGTGATAACAACATAGAACTTTCAAATACTGATGACAAAAAATCTTTATGCAAACAAAAGAAAAAACAACTTAAGAATGAACAATGACAACACATTCGAGAACTCGAACGATGAAGGAAATATGCAAGAAGGCCGTAGAACTTAGAGTTACTGAATAACAATACATATAAATGGTACTTACTAGAAACAAAAATATCTGGTACCGACCAACAACACATATATCTGTTACCTCCTGGAAAAACATATATCTGTTACTGACCGACAACATATATATATATATATATATATATATATATATATATATATATATATGTTACTGGTCGGAAACACGTATATATGTTATTGGCGAGTAACATGTATATCTATTACCGGTTGGTAACTCATATATCTGTTACTGATTCACAATAGATATATTTTTTACCATTCGGTAACACATATATCTGTTACTAGCCTATAACACTAATACGTGTTTCTGTCTGGTAACACTTGCACATTTGACTTGTCACCCTATAACGTAGAAATATTTTGCTTACCTCTTGAGCCTCTTGTTTTTTCTTGAATCCTTCGGCTTGTGGTCTTATACTTTCAGATTATTCACACACTTATAATGTAAAAAATAGGACTATACTATGGAAAATTTATCATATACATATTATAATGTTATAACATGAAGGAGAATTTACTAACTTCATTCGGGCCTTGGCGGAAATATGTAGGCGAAATTATATTCAATTTTTTTTAGGTCCCATAAAATTTTGGTGAACACACTTCCATATGCTAGTACAAAATTTTCCAGATTCAAAATTCAAAATCCCTTATATTCACCTTTTCATGAATATTCACCCCTAAAATTTTCCCTACCCTCTATAGCTGAGAGTCAAGATTATAGAGGTAAGAGATGTGTTTATACTCTGATTCATACGTGCATGTAAGAAATTTTTTCTTATGGATGTTGTGGATCTTATCATGGAGCCTCACTGGTAGCACAAGACCCAAGATAAGGTTAGGACACTCATGGTAGATAAGTTTGAAGTTTTTAATGCAAGATCAATAGGAGACATTGAGCTATGTGGCTTCTTGGGCTTGCACAATCATGCCCACTTAGGGTTTCAAGAAGAAAACCCCTAGAACCTTTAATGCTTGGAATTTCATTTTGAAACTTGGAAGATACAATCGTAACAAAAACTATAAATAGATTATGAAGTAAATTTGTTAGTTTGTGTGCTAACCCTAGAGATATTCTTGACAATTTTGTGCAATGTCTTTAAACACAGTCAAAAACTTTATTGAATATACACCTTTACAAAGGGATTTGGATTTGGAATTAAAATTATAAATTTTAATTTGGGGCATAGAAGAAAGACCAAAATAGGTACTCAAAAATGCATGGCTTATACCTTAAAACCTTAATATGGTGAAGATATGCTTGATAGTACAATGAGATAGGGCTAGTAGGAGCATTGTGAGCCAGAAGTGAGAAAGTGAGTTAAAAGGAGTTATAAAAATAGTTGGGGTCTAAGTTTTGAAAAACACCTTATGGGTCATGAAAGAGGGATAATTTAGTTTACATATTCTTCTGGGTAGCCCTAGAAGTCTCCCACCATGGATTATCCAAATACATTGTCTTAAGGGTAAAAAAGGATAGTTTTGACAAAGGAGAGGAGTTTTTTGATCAATCTAATACTGTTATGAGGAGGCTAATAAGGTAATCTAAGTGGAGGAACTATAAGGAGGCTTGAAATAAAGGTTTCATGATTTGGGACTAAAGGATAGTGTGGAAGAACAAAAGGGAAATTTGACCTAAATGAGTAAGTTTGATGTTTCTTTGGTTCTAAACCCTTGATGAAGGAAATGCTTAAATGGAGTAAGGTCATGTTTACAGGATATGATAGTGATGATTCCATTCATGATGATAATTTTCAATTTTTCAAGTTTATAAGCCATTATAGGCTTGTTCGTTGATCCTCACATGTAGAGTAGGTGAATTTAGTTGAATGTATGTATGAATGAAATTATTTTATCTACATCATTTGGTATGAGAGCGTGGAAGATGGAAGAGATAGAAAATTTGATAAAGAATATGGCAAACGAAAAAGAAATAAAGAGAATAGAATAAAATAAGAGAGAGAGAGAGAGAGAGAGAGAGAGAGAGAGAGAGAGAGAGAGAGAGAGAGAGAGATGGTAAGAAAACAAGAGTTGTGGGTTGAACAAGAAATCAATGAGCTCAAGATAGATGTGGAGAAGTTAGGGGAGTTGATGGAATCTACAAGAATGATGAGAGAGAGAAGTATACTTATCTTTGAGATGAATAAGGGTGTTAAGTGGCATCTAAAGATATTTATAGAGAAGAGAAAAAAAGAAAAGATGATAAATATCATAAGAAGGGAAGAGAGAGAGAGCTAAAGAAGATGGAGAAGAGGATGAGAAAAAAAGAGAAATAAGATGCTAAAGAAGTGGTATATGAGGAAGTTCAAGATTTATATGAATAATGGGTAATTGCAATCTTCTTAGCTTGTCTTGGAGAAGAACAAGAAAGTGAAAGAGAGGAGAAATTGAGTGATGAAGAGGAAGAGCTCAATGATGGAGATTTTTAAGAGGCTCAAGAGACTCCAAGTTTCTAATATATTTTTTTCTTTGTATATGTGAATGAAGGTACCAAAAGTGAAGAATAAAAGGAAATAAATGATGCCTTGGATGAAGAGATAGAGAATCAAAGTGAAGACAAGCAAAAAGAGGAATTTTGTGAGCAAGTGTAAGCTCACTTTGGATTAGTCAAGAATGAAAATGCAACAATTAGTGCGATGAGAATATCATGGAGAGATATCACAAGCATGTGGATCTGGTTAAGTGGATAATATAAGGTCCATGCTAAGGAAAATGTTAGAGAAACAAGGAAAGTGAAGAAGACAATGAATATGGAACTGTAATGAAGATTCAAGGTGAGTAAAACAAGCAAGAATATGATGCTTTGCAACGAGTGGATGAAGATAACAAGTTAACAAGAAGATAAGAAAAGGAAGGGACTATTAGTCCTATATTTTTTCAAACTAATGTGGCTTTTATATTTGTTTGTGCAGGTGAAGAACATGACATGGATATGAAAAGGTAGATGAACCATGAGGAACAAGTTAAACCAGATTTGAGTAAGATATGAAATGAAGGAGATAAAAAAGAACTCAATTTCTTGAGACAACTGAAAGTTAAAGAGACAACTAAGAGAAAAGTGAAGACAAAGATAAAGAAAATAAAGTGAAATAAAAAAATGAATATTGAATAAGACAAATCTAAGCGAGAGAATAATGAGAACTCAGAAAAGAAGGAAGAAGATGAAGTCAGGAAAGAGAAGAAATTGGAAGAAAAAAAAAAAAGATAGAGCTCAAATTTCTCCCCCCTAGGAGTATGATGTAGGGGCATATTTAAAAACTTCCAAATTGAAAAATCATCATTCTATTTATGATTGTGGACTCAAAAAAATTACAAGGAAGTGTGAGGAAAGAATTGTATAGAAAGATCTAGGTGGTAAATTAGTTCAAATTTGAATTTTTATAGTTACCTCCAAAATGTATTCAAAATTGCAAAGAATGATATAAAATGGATTATCATGAATTTAAGGGGGGTATTCATATCTGAGAGTGTTAAAAAGAGTCCTAGTGGTTGATTAAGGGTGGTAAGTGTCTTGTTAAGTCACAGGGTGTGTAATGAGTCCTAAGTGTGAGGGTGAGAGTTATGAAAATAATGTAAAATGCCTAAAATGGGATAAGAATTTAATAATGTCATCATGAATCTTGAGGAAAGGAGTTACATACATGTGAAATTTGAATATAGGAGAGATGGTAGGTGTGTGAGGGGGGATTACTCATGTGAAGGATGAAGAGAAGGTTGAAGTAAAGAAGGATTAAACACACACTGTGTGTGTGTGTGTGTGTGTGTGTGTGTGTGTGTGTGTGTGTGTGTGTGTGTGTGTGTGTGTGTGTGTGTGTGTGTGTGTGTGTGTGTGTGTGTGTGTGTGTGTGTGTGTGTGTGTGTGTGTGTGTGTGTGTGTGTGTGTGTGTGTGTCCCTATTTTGTTTAGAAATGGACAATGCTTTGGTTATTTTCCTTCTCATAAACTCTTCCTTTCTTTTAGATTGATCTTGCGTTGTTTAGATTCCTTATTAAAGTAATGTTAAGAAGGATTATTAACATGGTTTGTGCATGAAGGTGTTTATGTCAGTTACAAACACAATGAAGGAAGGATGACACTCTGCCTCATGAATTTGATTATCTTCATTCAAAAGTGTGTGTATGATAAATTAAACCTTTTCCTTGGTATTTTATGAAGGTGAAGGAGATACATAAGTGTCAAGAATGATTGTGAAGCCATCACATGGTATTGAGGATTGAATGCCTTGGTGTATTTCATTTCCTACCTGAGAAGGACTATGTTGAATTGTTAAAAAATTTGAGAGACGTGATTGCTAGGGACTATGATAGGAATGGAATGCATGTTTTATCCTTAAGATTCAATGTTCTTGTGTCTCAGAAAAATGATAAAAATCTCTATATCTTAGAGTCAAGCTTCTTGAGGTAAGAGATGAGGTTTATACCCTGATTCATACGTGCATGAAAGAAATTTTTACTTATGGATATTGTGGATCTTACCATGGAGCCTCACTAGTATCACAGTACCCAATAGAAGGTTAGGAAAGTCATGGCAGAGAATTTTGAAGTTTTGAATACAAGATCAAGAGGAGATATTGAGCTTTGTGGCTTCTCGAGCTTGCATAGTTATGCCCATCTAGGGTTTCAAGAAGAAAAGGCCTAGAACCTTTAATACTTAGAATTTTATTTTGAAACTTGGAAGATACCATCCTAAAAAACACTAGAAAGAGATTATGAAGGAATTTTGTTATTTTGTGGGCTAAACCTAGAGATATTCTTGACAACTTGGAGAAGGGTCTTTAAACATAGTCAAAAGCCTAATTGGATAGGTACCTTTACAAAGGGATTAGTATTTGGAAGTATAGTTAGAACTTGTAATTTGGTTAATAGAAGGAAGACAAAAATGGTTACTAAAAAATGCATGGATTATACATTGAAACCTTAGAATGGTGAAGGTATTCTTAACAGTACAATGAGATAGGGTTAGTAGGAGCATTGTGAGTTAGAAGTGAGAAAGTGAGTTAAAAGTAGTTATAAAAAGAGGTTGGGTCTAAGTTTTGAAATACACCTTAAGGGTCATGAAAGAGGAATAATGTAGTTTAAAACTTCTTCTAGGTATCCCTAAAATTCCCCCACCATGGATGATCCAAATATGTTGTCTTAAGGGTAAAAAGGACAATTTTGACAAAGGAGAGGATTTTTTTTTCTTTGGTTGTTTGAGTTCATTTTTTGATCAATATAACAGTTTTATGAGGCGTATAAATAAGGTATCTAAATGGAGGAACTATAAGGAGGATTGAAATCAAGGTTGCATGATTTGGGACTAGAGGATAGTGTGGAAGAACAAAAGGGAAATTTGACCTAATGGAGTAAGTTTGATGTTTATTTGGTCCTAAACCCTTAATGAAGGTAGTGCTAACATGGAGTAAGGTCATGTTTGCAGAATATGATAGTGATGATGCCATTGATGATGATAATTTTCAATTTTGCAATTTTATAAGCCATTATAGGCTTGTTGGTTGATCCTCACATGCAGAGTAGGTGAAGTTAGTTATTTTTTAATCTGATTGATCGAATGTATGTATGAATGAAATTATTTTCTTTGCAATACCCATGACCCCTTAAGGCTTCATCACACTTTAAAATTTTCTCACCAAGACCACATCAATAAAATGTGCAGTTTAAAATTAAAATTCATTGTTTGTTCTATTTTCATAAAGGTGTGAACAATCATTTATTATTGATAAGTGTCAAATATTAAGTGGTGTCTCAAATTGTCACAAAATAATCCAAAACAATACAATAAAGGTTCATATCCCTAATTATTAAATGGTTAGATTCAAAATAAATGGAGTTTAAATAGTATGCCTATCTTGTAAAAATTAATTGGAAAGGCTTAAGTGAATATTAAGGCATGGTTTCTACTTGTGTGTACAAACACATTTTTCAATGAAACCGACAACCTAGGGATATGTATTATAATGGAAATTCCATTAGATAAATTTATTGGACTTATTTTTCACACATGGAAAGTAAAAAATAAGGTGCATCCGATGAATAAAAATGTGTGGGGAATAGTGAGTAGTAAAGTTAAACAACCAACATTATTGGGCTTGCACTTTTAGTTATTGAATTACATCATATTGATTTGGAAAAATTATCTATGGAAATGTGGGAATTACTAAACATATATTTTTTTTGTTAAAGCTATGAATGAAATTTTTTCTCTGAAGTTACAATTATTCTAACTCAAAATGAATTATGGAATAAAAATTTCAATTCATATCAATGAGATGGGATAAATCATGAGGTAACTAGAAGAACTCAAAGCTCCACTTGATGATGAAGATGACAAAGCTATATTATTGAATAGTTTACCTTCCAAATAAAATTATTTTATTTTCAATCTTGGTCAAACTCCTTCCAAATCTATGGAAGATATGATTTTAGATCTCCTAGATGAAGAAAAAAGAACAAAATAAGATATAAATGAGGAAAGTTCTTTATTCTCAAAGATCAATTGTAAAAAAATTGACAAAAATAAGGAATAAAATGAATGTTTCCACTGTAAGAAAAAAGCACATGTCTTGGGATTGTAGAACTTGAGCAAGTGATCTTCTCAAAGTAAAAATTAAAAAAAATGAAGAAAATTTCATCACTGAGAAGGGTCCATTTATAATAAGTAAAATGTGATCACTGAGAAGGGTCCATTTATAATAACCAATGAACGATGAAAATGATTACAATTATAAATAATTCTTATAATAAGTAATTAAAATTGAATTGAAGGATGAAGGAAAAAAATGTTGAAGGTATAACATCGACCTATCATCAACCATTGACGATGAGGCCACTTTAGATAAAGTGGCATGTTTGTTAATTTTCATTTATTCTTTTAGTTTAGTTTTTGGTTTCCCATGTGCTATGGTGTGTTTCATATTTCAGTGTTCATGATTTCTTAATGTGTTCAATAAAAAATCTATAGTGAATTTTGGGAAATATACATGTACCTAAGAATCTAACTCTTAGGAAGTATGCAAAGATTTTAAGGTATCTCAATATGTATTTTTGTCTAGCTAGTGAGAAATATCTTGGAAAGTATAGGAATCTGTAGGATTCAAAATTTGGGAGTTCAAGAAAAAAGGTCTGGGAAAAACCCCATTAGAATTTTACTTTCCATTATTAATTTTTGAGGGTAAAGTGATAGATTGATGGAGCATACCTAGTCTAAGCAATGCTTTCAAGGAACAACATTTTTAGGATATGTTTCTCTTCTCCCATGTTTACATTGGGGGGAATGTTAGAAACATGTATAGTGTTCAAATATAAAATATTGTTATTGTATTGTTATACACATGTACAACTCTCTCTCTCTCTCTCTCTCTCTCTCTCTATATATATATATATATATATATATATATATATTGATTTTAGGGGAGTCAAAAATACTTAAAAAATATCCCTTCTTTATCCTAGGATCTTTGACTTTATTTATATGTAATAGGTTTTATGATTTAAGAATAAGCAATACTAATGAGACGGTTCTATGTAAACTTATTTCATCATTTTGTAATATAACTCAACTATTATTTTCAAATCCATTATATGATCGTAGATTTCTTGTAAGTATATAATTTTTTGGGCCAAATATGTGACAAGTATCTATTTTCAAGCTGTGTTGTTTCTCCATTATATATTATAAGGAACATTCAAGATAGGATTTGAATATCATGCCATCATGGGAAAGATAGAACAAATTAACAATTCCCTAGTTCATTGTGTTTTGTTAGGATACATCAAGTCTAACATGTTGCATCACACAATATTTGTTCCATGTTTATATTAAAAGAGCAATTGAGGGTTATTTACACAGTGTTTTGGGATATGGATAGATACTTGAGAAAAATTTGTTTTACATTCAATGAACTCTCCTCAAAATTTCCTAGCCCAAAAATAATTTAAACCCGATGCCCAAATATCAAAAAGAGATTATATAATATATTATAAAAATATGGTTAGTAATGAGACCAAAAGAGATAAATGTTTTTGGGAAGATGTATTTTCAATAAGTGAACATGGATAATGACAAGAAAATTGTTAGTGTAGGCTTTTTTATTTCATTGCATGGTTTTTATTATACATGTATTTATGTTTCTTAGTGTCATCATGATATATGGGAGTTAAAATTAATTTTATTTTGAGTGGTGGTGATGCAGAGCAATACATAATTCATCATACTTTCAATAAGTTAAGAGATTTCACACAACTACCTTTACCCATGCTCTGTAGGTGGGGATCAACATAAATAGCCTAAAATGGATTATAACTTAAAACTTTGATCAAAATTTTCCCCTTAAAAAGGGCTTCACCAAACATCATACCATTTTTTAAAACCTTCCATTCACCTTGGATTATGTCAATTAACCTATCTAGTCAAGGATTCATAATCAATAGAAACCATCATGTTACTTTGTTTCTCCAACCTTCCCTATCTACCTTCCTTCACTAGTTCTTCTTTATTCAAACACAGACAACTTTTTGATTTTTATCCTTCATCTGTTCTCTATGCCAACCTTGTACCCTATTCAAAAACTTAAATTTTTTTAAAACCAATCACTAATTTTATATCAAACAGATCAAAACACCACTTCCTCTTATCATGCTCAAAATTTCCCTTCTTAGTGCTATTAAGAATAACTGTCTACTGAAATTTTTTCCTGTCATGTATATCTTTTGTCTGCATAAGGACCAATTTCTCTACAAATTTGATATATCCTTTATAATGTATCTATAAAGTAACATGTGTTCCAAAATTTAATCCTTTTTTTAATTTTTGTAATTTAAAAGTTATGAATATTTTCCCAGGAAGACATTATGTCAAATAGTTTGCACGCATTCTTAGTCTATATAGAAACTACTTCACAACTCCACAATATACTCAGAATTAAAGAAAATATATTTAAAACCTATCTGGAGAATGACATTTTTCACCTAAATTCCAAATTTTGATTCATTTGGACATTATATGGAAAATTTATCTTTTTTTTCCCAAAATAGATCATTAAAACTTGCAAACACAGTCACTACATCAGTTTTCAATTTAGTAAACAGGGAATTTCAGCTCATCATTTATCCAAACCTCATGCAAGGATGCAAGTAAACTATATAAATATAAAGAAGGAAATTATTTCAAGTTATTCAAATACAAAACTCAGAAAAAATCTTCATCAAAAAGAAGATCATACATCTAAAATAGAGTTTCACTAAATTTTAACCATATTTGCTTACAAATTTTTTCCCTCTCCTCTGATCCACGAGGAGTTCTTCTTCCACACCTTCTCACCTTCCTCATAAGGTCTCATTATCTCCCTCTCTCCTTCAATCACTAACTTCCATTAAAATTCATCACCTTAAATATAACCTCTTCTTGAAACCTAACTGATTTTTCAAGACTCGCAATGACTCTTCACATGGCCTTTCATACATAATAGAGCATTTTTTTTTACATTTTTTTAAGCATTTCACGACTCATACATCTCTCCTAGGACCTACTCAAATGTTTCCTAAGACACCTAAAAATACTCTCTTACAAACACGCTAAGACCTCCCTTCATCCACTTTACAAGCTAAATTCCACCTTTTCAAGCTTTACAAGCCAATTTTCACTCTTTCAAGCTTTTACAATGTCAAATCCCATTTTGGAGGGAAAATACAATAAGAAGGATTTTTTCAAATTTTAAGCCTTCCTAACATCTTGAAATTATTGATATTGATTCCCTAAGACATCTAAAACACTCCCACATAGCTCAATATGATCACAAGAAGTATGATCATCACTTTGAGGTTCTTCATTCTTTGATGCTCCTGGATCATACTCCCAAGGTGGGAGAAAAATATGAGTTCTTCATTATCATATTCCTCTTTTTCCAGTCATAAGCTATGCTTCTAAAATCAAATCCTCCTTCAGTTTTCCTCTTGACTTCTTGCTTTTTTTTTCCTTTGTATTTATCTTTCATATTCATCTCCAAGGATTTTTTATTTAAAACATGAGACTTCTTCTTACATTTTCTTCTTATAATCTCTCTTGAGAGTCTTCTCTTCAATAATCTTAATTTATCTATCTAGAAAACCTACACAAACATAGTCAAACATAATATTAGATGAAAAAATTGGAGACCATTTGGTCTCATTCGTTGTTTCCTTCATCACTTATTACTTCTCTTCATCTTTGTCTTCTTTTCCTTCACGATTAATTTACATTGCTTCTTCAATTTATGTACCTTCATCTACTATCTCATCCTCTTCCTCATTATACTTTCCTCTCTCACCATACAAATGTTCCTCAAGTTATTTCTCTCTCTAACTTCTCTTCATCTTCATAAATAAACCTATATTCTAAATTTCCTTCTTCTTCATCCATTTCCAAGCCTTCAAAATGGCTTACAAGTTATTCTTCCACTTTTACTTCTTATTTCCTTTCTCTCATTATCAACTCTTTCACTCGTCCACTCTTTATTTTCAGGCTCTTTATTCTTCTATACAAGATAACAATCTTCTTATGAACTCTTCTTAATCTTTAATTTGCATTGATTTCTTCAAGAATGGCTTCCTTATTTACCTCTTCCTTCCTCTTTCTTAGCAACTTCTTCTTTTCTTATCTTTCACATTTCTTGAGCCTTCTCTCTTATTATCTTAATTTTACATTCACTCGCATTATATTTATCTTCTCTAAAAGTCTCTTTATGGTCCATTTGATCCTCTTTCTTAATATTACACCAATCTATTAATTTTCTTATTCTCTCATCAACATAGTCAGCTTTTCCATCTCTATCTCTCTCTTTAACTCACATATCTCTTATTGCATCCACAATTCCATTTTCCTTTCTTACTCTCTATTTCCTTCATCTCTATCATATCTTTGTCTATCCTTTCATCTTCTTATGTGACTCAAGAAATCTCTTCATCAAATTCACTTCTATCTTTCATCCATTTTATCTCAAACAAGTCTATTCTCTCTCTTGTTTCCAAGCCTCACCTAGGTTCTGTTTCACACCTTGTCTTTTGACTTCATTGGGTCTTACTTGGTGTCTTCCTCACTATTTTACTTAATCTTCTCACTCTATCTTCATTTTTTAAGGAGAAAATTTTTTATCTACACCCAATCTCTATCATAAGAAGGAAAGCTTGCAGCTTCATCAAATTCATTCAATTTATCCGCAACTCAAAATTTCATGTCGACAATCAACTCATACAAATTCATTCAAAACAACTATATACAAAAATGGTCTCAGCAATAAGGAAATCTTAATGTCAATTTCATAAATTAAAATACTTTAATCCATTACTCTGATACCAAAATGATGTACATCAATACAAAATTCATCATACTTTCAATAATTTAAGAGAGTTTCGCACAACTACCTTTACCTATGCCCTGCAGGTGAGGATCTTTCATATAGCCTAAAATGAGCTTATAACTGTAAATTTTGATCAAAATTTTCACCCTTAAATGGCTTTCACCAAACATCATCACATGTTTTCAACACCTTATTCAATGCTAAATACACCTATATCAAGGATTCATAATCAAATAAACCATCATCTTACTTTGTTTTTCCATCCTTCATCTACTCTTCACTGACTCTTTACCCAAAAGAGACAAATTTTTGATTTCTAGCCTCCAATGTCCTCTATAAACATTATACCCTATTTAAAAAACTTTAAAAAAATTTAAACCAATAAATAATTTGATAGAAAAGAGAGCAAAACACCACTTCCTTTTATCATGCTCAAAACTACCCTTCTTAGTTATCTTAAGAACAACAATCTAAATTTTTTTGTATGTCATGTATATCTTTTTCTGCACAAGACCAATTTATCTACAATTGTTATATCCTTTAGAAGCATCTACAAGGAACATAATTTCCAAATTCCATCCATTTTAATTATGGAATTTAAAATTTATGACTATTTTCCCAGGAAGACATTATGTCAAATAGTTTGCATGCATTCTCAGTCCATATAGAAACTACTTCACAACTCAAAAAATACACAAAATTAAGGTAACATAGTAAAAACCCATATGGAGAATGACCTTTTTCACCTAAATACCAAAATTTTAGTTATTTGTATATTATATACAAAATTTATCACTACTTTCCAAAAATAAGTCATTAAAACTTACATATACATTCACTGCATCTGTTTTCAAGTTAGTAAATAGGGAATTTCAACTCATCATTTCTCCAAATCTCATGAAAAGATGAAAGTAAACTCTCTAAATAAAAATAAGGAAATTATTTCAAGTTATTCAAATATAAAAATCAGATAAACACTTCACAAAAAGAAGATCATATATTCCCAAAACATAGTTTCACTAAATTTTAACCGTATTTGCTTACAAAACTTTCACTCTCCTTCATCCATGAGGAGTTCTTCTTCCACACCTTCTCATCTTCATCAGAAGGTATCATTATCTCTCTATCTATCTCACTCACTAACTTCCATTCGAATTCATCACCTTAAATGTAACCTCTTCTTGAAATTTAACTAATTTTTCAAGACTCACAATGACTCTTCACATGCCCTTACTACATAATATAGAATTTCATGATTCATACATCTCTCCTAGGACCTACTCAATGTGTCCTAGAAACCTAACACACTCTCTTACAAACACTAATATCTCCCTTCCCCCAATTTACATGCCAAATTCCACCTTTTTAAGATTTACAAGCCAATTTTCACTCTTTAAAACTTTTACAATTTCAAATCCCATTTTGGAGGGAAAATACAACAAGAAGGAAAATTCAAAATTAAGCCTTCCTAACATCTTGAAATGATTTATATTGATTCCCTAAGACCTCTAAAACACTCCCACAACTCAAGATCATGACAAGAAGGATGATCATCACTTTTAGGTTCTTCATTCTCTAATGCTTCTCCATCAGGTGGTTACAATTCCCTACTTCCTATTTATACACCTCTTGTAAAGCTATTTTCTTATATATTAAATATTGAAGGTATATTTTGGATCATGTTTGGTTCCTCTCTCTCATAACATTACTCTCTTTGTGCGTTTATATTTTATCAGTGCTTGATCTTGGACCACAATCTCACATGGTATTAGAGCTAGTTCTTATAATCGAATGCCATTTTTTTTTTGTGTTTATGTTAGAATCATAAGTTTTTTCATATTTTTATAATTTATCCTTTAATCTCTGAAAAATTCTATTTTATTTCATATTTGGATGATTTGAGGAATTAGAAAAGAGAGGAGGAAATATGTGGTTTTTGAAGAAAATATTCATTCTTTATATTCTCTAGAGGAAAAAAATGTGCCATTGAGTCTAGAGCATGCCAAAACCCTAAGATCAATAATAAAATTGAATATTGTTTAAAGAAAGCTATCTAGTGTTTTTTAGGTTTTTATGGTCTTTGCTATGATATTTTGTGGTACTCTCTATCACACCAAAGTTTGTTTTTATGGGTTTTTCTATAAATTTAGTGGGTGTTTGCCAGTTTGAAAGATCTAGTAGTCACATTCATCACTAAGGAATTTCATTCAATCTACCAAAGTGTAGCTATGATATGTTGTACATACACATTGATTTGTGGGTTTGGTTTTATTTATCTGTATTTATATTTGTTGTTCAAAAGGGATTATTGTTTGGCTATATTTTTTTGGCTTCTCGAAGGAATTTATTGATGGAATAATCCTTTTTTGGTCAGTAGTGGAACCTTATGAAGATATATTACACACATGTTCACTATTCATGGGCACGTTTGGTCCATAAATTTATGTGCACATGACTACACTTGTTTATTTTTGGGTATTGTTGTATAAGAGTCATGTGTGGTCATTGCTGGAACGATGCAATTTTTAGACGTGGTTGTACTACAATACTAATCATGTGTGAGTGTAGTAATGTAGATGTAGTGGGAGAAAATGACAACATAAATCCCAAGCCATGGTAGTTGCATTGATAATTTTTGGAGATAAACCAATCCACTGATAAGTAGTAGGGATAATCTATCTCATAGTTTGATAAGAAATATCACAAATCCCCCCAAATGTGACATCATATGCGCAAAGTTTAGAAATTTGGAAAAGGGTACCCCAAAACATTTCCTAGCCTTAGTCATAGGTAACATGGTGTTTTATCCCTTGCTCACTTCTTACCAAAGGGGGTTTAAATAATGTGATGTAGACATTTTTTCAATTTCTCAAGAAAGTGTTTAAATTTGTAGGAGGTGAAGGGATGCAATTTTTTTCTAAGGTTTGGGAGGAAGTGTTGACATTTGTAAGAGTGAGGAACTTATAAAGGGTATGAAATTCTACTGGAAACTCTATTTGAGGTGCCAATTTTTTAAAGTGTGTATTTTTTTAGTTCTTCACAATGGTGTTATTTTCATTTCCTTGTTGAACATGTATGAGATGCTTTAAATCATTATTAAATTAAATTTTCACTACATTATAAAGTATAATATATTGGGGTAATGTAATAATGAACTAAGATAAGGTTTCATTTTGGCAGTTTCATCAGGGGTTTTGGTATTAACTTCCATCATTATGTTGTCCAACTAAATTTAGAGAATTATATTTCCTATAAATAAGGGATACAATATCACTACATATTTCATGGCCTAACTTCATATCTTCTTTAACTTGTTCCTAATCCTTATTAATACAAGAAGAAGATGAAGTGGTTGAAAAAATTGACATGGGATATAAACTAATATGTATCACTAATCCTAAGGATATTCAACATTAACTTCTCTACAATGAGTTCCCTTTCAGTCCTTAGACATTCATATGGCAGTTATTTGAATACCATGATTATCCATATGAAAGTGATCTTTCCTCATAAACTCATTAATTTATGGATGATACTGAGATTGCTACTAATTATCCTCCTACTAATGAAACCTCATCTATAGTGGGGGATATTTTTGTTACTAATTAAGATTCTAGTGTCACTTCTTCAAGAGCTTCTAGTGATTCTTTACAACAAGATAATGGTATTCCTCTTGTACCCATTACCACTTCAGGGTTCATAGTCTCTTCGAGAGAGAATATAGTGATTTTTTGTAGTAGGATTATGGAATTTTATTTGCACCTATTTCTAATTTATATTCAAGAGTAACTAATTTGAGAGCTTCCACTTATTCTTTGCAGTATATGTGTCTTATAGATTCACCTCATTAGGAGACATACCTACTAAAAAGTGCTAACTTATTTGTAGAGTCCCACATTTCAAATCAAGATGACAATATTTAAGATATTTTTCTCCTCTTTTAGGATGCTCCTCCATCACCTATTATTTCAAAAGATTTTAGAGTAGCATCCTTGAGGGATTCTAGAGACACTTTACAAAAGGAAATTACTTCATCAAATTTTGTTTCATCATAGTTTATATTTTCTTCCTATTATCCATTTTTCCCCCAGGAAAAATGGATAACAAGGGTGTGACTAGACCCTAGCACTGGATAGACCCCTCCCGAGGGTGAAATCAAAATTTACATGTAGTTTTTAGGGATTTTAGGAGCAATCTAAGTGATTTTTGGAGTGATGAAACCATAAGAGGATTAATCCCTCTTCTAGGTTTTGAACCTTAAGGTCTAACTTTAAAAATGAAGAAATGTGGGCCCCATGGGCCCACATCTGGTCGGAATGAGTGAAAGGGTGAAAAAGTGAAATTTTTTTTCTAGGAACTCCATTGTACCTCCCCAACCTCCTAGTTTTAGGAAAGTTCATGCAAAATCAAAAACATATCCAAAAATGACAAAATGGTGCTGAGAGAGGCCACTGAGCTAAAACTAGCTCATCGAGTAGCTTGGCAAGCTAAAAAGGTGCATGTGAGGGACTATTCCTGAGTGGCTTGGTCAAGCTATATGGATGGACAATGATCCAGAGTGTATCACAAAATATATAAGAGGCTACCAAGGAATAGTGAAAAATGAGCTCCCCATGGAGCTTGCAGACTTTCGTATGCATGGCGTGGGAGTTAGAGTAGAGATCCTC
This sequence comes from Taxus chinensis, assembly GCA_019776745.2. Taxonomy (NCBI): domain Eukaryota; kingdom Viridiplantae; phylum Streptophyta; class Pinopsida; order Cupressales; family Taxaceae; genus Taxus; species Taxus chinensis. The sequence goes on from CM034146.1 coordinate 897,360,903, forward strand.
AAGTTTGGCCATTCAATGTAGATAGTGAGCTTGCGAGATGGGGCTTGAATCGATAAGGATCTAGGTTGAAAGTGATTTCAGCAAGGTGAATGATTCAAACCACTACCAAAGGCCAAGCCAACATGAAACCAACTCATCCAAGTTAGGGCCAAGCTGTCATCAAGTTCAACATAGCTAGAAGGCATCGAAGCAAAGAAGAGTGGAGCTCAAAATAGGTGAACCAAAGGTCTTAGTGAGCCAAATAGAGAGGCACTTGCTTTATAAGTAAGTGGGGGGTCGGTTGACTTGAGCAAACAAAAGTGAAATTACTACATTGGACGTGAGCTAGAGACTAGTACGTTGAAGAAAAATGAGAAGCAAAACAAATGCAAAATACTGCCAATCCTATAATGTAATGTGGTGAATGTAAAGGAAAATTATTTGCATTGGGCCAAAAAAGCAGAAGAAAAGTAGTTTAACTCAAAACAAAGGTAAGGAAATAATGTGAAGTGACAATTTGGTTAGGCAAGAATTCCGATGTGAGAAGACCACTGACCAAGAAAAAACAGTAAAGAGGAAATTTGTGCAAGGCCCGAGTTGGGAAAGTTGCAGTGCATATCGATGATAAATGTGGTGAAGATAAGTATTTCCTTAAACAAGTTAAAGGAAAGACAAGAAACTGCAAATTGCTGCATAAAATGCCGAGTCACCTAAATTCAAAGAGGTGAAATGGAAGGAAAAAGATTACATTAACAATGGAGCCCATTTACAAGTATAAGTAAATTGATTCAACACAAAAATCCACCTAGTTAGTCAACGAGGTGGTGAATTGGAATGCAAGTCTTACATTTCTAGCGAGCTGTTAAGTGAGAAAAGTTGAATAGAATTGACGCATAACATAACAAGTTGGCTGAGTGGAGTTAAGCAGTAAAAGTAAAGTCAAATTATTTTGCAACACCTTGAGATAAAGGAGTAAAAACAATGTTGTACACCGCATCAAAGTGAGTTGTGGTAAGTCATTGGGCAAGTTAAAAAGAAGTGATCATTGTGGGAAACTATACTCATGATAGAATAGCTTGATGGACCAAGGTAAGAAACCCCAATTACCAAAATCCATGGAGCACCAAAAGAAACCCCAATTACCAAAATCCGAGATGGAGCACCAAAATAAAGGCAAATGCAAAAGGCTGAGATGTGTAAGGAGTTATTCAATGACCTAGGTACCAATTGCAGTGAGCTATGCAAATATTCTTATTTGAGATAGAAAGCGAGATGGGTAGTGAGATGGCTCGCCACCCCAAGAAGTAGTGAAACTCATGTTTTCCGTAAGGAAGGATAATGCAAAGATACTTATGTGGTAAAGTGAGACTACTTTACTTATCTTAAATTAAGAGAAGTAAATAAATGTGGAATCACCATAGAACTAGAAGGGAAAAGAGAAGTAAAACACTTTTAAATCTACGCAAAGAGAAGGACATGAAAAAAGTAAAGAAATGTGGAGAAGAAAAATTAATTTACTTCCCTCAAGTATGAAAAGTTAATAAGTTGGAGATATTTGATGGTAAAGGAAGTAAGAGAGGGTTAGATCACCGTAGCTAAGGAAAAGCAACAGTTATGTCCTGTGGTTTTCCCACTCATCTACAACTTCAAAACTCCATAAATTTCAGTTGGGAGCTCCATTTCACATGTTCTTAGACTTTCCAAAAAAGTCTCGGAGCCCTCTATGCACCAGATAATTCAAATTTCAGTTTTGATGATGGAAAATGGGTGAAGACTGGTGTTTCTTCTCATGCACTCATTGTGACTGTACAACTAACTACCACTATTAATGGGGGCACGGGAGGGAAATTTTTGTCCTATAAGCTACAATACAACAATGATGGGTTATGCAAGTGTCTAATGATGTTTTAATTAAAATTTACACTTAGTAGGTGGAGAATAAATTTTCTCTTTCCTCCCCAATTTCATCTATAAATTATAAATCCTCTTCATTTGTAATGGGGATATATAATTTATAAATTAAAATTTATCGAGGAATAAGATAATGTGTTGCAGGAATTCATTCTAGAGATCTTGCATGATGATCTTATAATTTCTCTTATGATTGAGTGAACTGTTTAAATCATGAAGTAGTGGATTTGAGTATTGTGGATATTTTCTTCCCTTTTCTTATGTCTGTTGTTTCCACTTCTCTCTTCATTTTACTTGCAGTTGTATTGTTCCATCTTTAATTATCTTGCAGGTTTCATTATTGTTGTGATTTCATGGAGATGTTGGTTTTATGTTGCTGTTGACTGTAATGACTATTCCACCCTCTCTGCACTTCATTTTCGATTGTTTCCACACATTCAAGATATTCCTTACATCCCATTTTTGTGTATCACCTCCAGTAGTTAGTCTTCTTTCATTTTATGCTATTTCTATCTCTCTAGTCTCTTGGAAGTCATAGGTTAGAGGTAGTTGTAAGATTTATTTCCATTAGAGTTAGTTTTTACACTAGTTTACAAAGAGGAATCAACCTTCTCTGGAGGATTTCTTCAACTATGAGGTCTCCCACACCTTGAAGAAATTCCATGTTATCTAGTCACACTGCTTTCCTTAACACACTCACATGCTAAAAAATTAGGAGGTACAATGATTTTCTAATAACAGTTCTAGCATGCTAGGTGGGGTAAAGTTGAAGTCATATTTTTACCTGGAGTGTAGTTGAATAATTTCCAGTTTTGTTGAGTTGATGTGTTCTTGGGAAATAATTTACAGGTTTTAAAGCTCTGCAACAAAGGAGAAGCAATCGATTTCACTTTACTTTGCTGAAGTAATTGCATCCTCAATAACTGCAAAGGAAGGGAAAGTAAGTTGTGTGATTTTGAGTTGTTCATTACTCAAGTAATGCTGATCACTCAAATTGAAATACTTTACTTTACTCCAAGTGAGGTGAAAAATTAAGTAGGTCAAGTTCTCAAAGTAAAATACTTAAGTAATTACACTACTAAGTTGCACTACTTTAAGTCGAGTCAAAAGAGGAAAAGAATTATTTCAAGTAAAGTCATTACCTCAAAATAAAATAATTTACTTTACTCCAAGTTCATTACTTAAATAAAGTCATTTCTTCAAAAAAAAATATTTTACTTCATTTCAAGTTGTGTCATTCTGTGGTACCATTACTTAATTAAAGTAGTTGTTCCAAGTCAAAATAATTAATTAATGCATGTTGAGAACACCAAAAAGAATCAAAGTGAAGTAAAGCAAGTTGAGATAAAAAAAAAGAAAGGATAAGAATTAAATTGAAGTAAAGAAGGTCCAATCAGCGCATAAAGAAGGAAGTAATCAAGGTTCAAAAGAACACAATGAACTAAGGAAAGCAAAACATGTTAAGAACAAGAAAAAGAAGAAGTAGGTTGTGCTACTGCAAACCATTTAGCTGCTTCAAGTAAAGTTGGTTACTCCAAGTGGAAGACTTATTTCAAAAATGGGTTGAGTTTGAGACTTAAACAACCCAAAGCTTCAAAATCTACAACACATCTGATGACTCCAAATAACATGATCTACTAGTTTCAGGAGTAAGTGTTTTAGTCTATGAGAAGAATTCAAAAAAGGCCAAGAGTGAGAGAATAGGGTATTTTCTGAATAATTGTAGCTCTCTCCAGGTAGAGGAAGAAGAGGCAGAAGATTCCAGAGGTCTCCATCTCCACCAAACATAACTTTGTCTACACCTCCACCTAGTAGGCCTTTCATTTAATCAACCATGGTCCTTAGACCAATCTGGATGACACATCAACAACCACCACAAGGACCACCAAATATCTTTACAAACTTCATGGGAAACAATCCACTTTCCTTCAATTCATAGAATGGTTCCCATGGCAGCTCTAAAGAACATCCCGTTCTTCAATGGAGAGAATCACATGACATCGATTAACCAGATTCAAGACATTGCAAATGTTTGTGACGTACATGAAATTGTTGAGATGGATGTAGCAGTCAAGCTATTAGATTCTTCCTTAAAAGGTAAATATTTGTAGTGGTTTATAAGCTTAGGAGCAGAAATAATCAAGAATTGGGATCAATTATGCACATTTCTACGTGGAAAAATTGGAGAAAATGGAGACAATCCATCTTTATTGGAACAATTGACCACAATCAAGGGATCTCCAAATGAGTAGATGAATGACTTCAATTTCAAATTCCAAAGAACATGGGATAGGATTTTGAATGCTGTCAGACTAGCTGCTACAAGTGTATTCCTTTACTTCTTGAAAGCTTTAAATTCTGACATAGCAGTAATGATATAGTCTATGGGGGGAACTACGTTTCCCAAAGCTTATGTTATATCTATTAGAGAAAATAATTTATTAATTCAAATAGGAAAAATTACTAGGCCACCTATGCCTCTCTATCCAGAAATGGGGAACCCTATGACTAGTGAAACACCTTAGTTGGCCCCAATTCCATCTCCTAGAAATCAGAGTAGTAGTGAGGCTTCCACTTCATCTAGAAATTCTAAAGAGCTCCAAGAGGTCATGAATAAGTTACAATAAGTTTTGAAGGGGAAACAAACTTTAGGGAATGAAGTAGCGACCATCAAGAAGAAACAAGCCCAAAATTTAAAACCCTATCAACCTCAGTACTAGCCAAATAGGCCTCCATATCAGCCAAAAAATCCTCCTGCTTAGTCTACAAATGTGAATTAAGGGCAATCTACTACTGCTAGGCCATTCTAGCCTTACAATCCTAATGCAACATCTTCCTCTAGGGCCTTGGTTCTAGTCCGAAAACAACATGGCACATGGATATGAGTGGTTTTTTCCTTGTAATCAACCACACAATCAATCGATGTGCTTCAATGGTGTAATAAATCAAGATTTGATGGTGTAAATAGTTGGTGTGCCTCAATAAACAATAGAGGAAAAAAATCAGCAGTAGGTTAGTAATTAGAAATTTCCTCCGAGTGAGACAACACTTGTTAATTGAAAAAGAGACGACTTCGATGGGATTAATCAATCTCATTTTCAAGGAGTGACAACTAATACAAGGTCTAAAAGGAGAAATATAGAAGAATGGAAGTCATATAATTCAAGTACTTCCTAACCTTATATCACACCTTAGGGTGTTAGCAACCCAAGTGTAGCCCCTAATGTTCAAAATCAGCCCAAGCGACCATCTAGACCAACTCAGGTACTAGTTGCAACAACTCATGTACCAGAAACATTTGTGCCAAGTAAGGGGCAAAAAAAATGAAGAACCACTTCCGTTTAACATTTCCATGTGGGAGTCATTGGTAATCCTGGGTCAACGAGAATTTTTGCAAGCAGCCATGGCAAATTGGTTTGTCTCAAACACACCTTCCAAAGATCAAGAGAAATTGCTCAGTAATGTAGCTCCATAAGAAAGAGTTGAAGGAATTCAACAAGGTAAAAATATGAAACCTCGTCCATTCTATATATCTGCACATATATCTTGAACTTGCAGGTATTTAAAGACAATGAGTTGATTGTTGAAGATATCTGTGAAAGAGTAAGAGGTTTGAATGTTGCTAAGAATGATATCTTAATGGGTTATAATAAAATGATATGGGATCTCATCTAAGAATTTAAAAATTTCAGCATCATTTCCATCCTGAGGAAGAAAAATGAGGTTACAGACATGCTCACAGTGGTTGGGAAAGTGTTTGACATTGCTGACAGTATCAAGAGAGATCAAAATCAACCTCATGTTAGAGTGATTGTAAGGCTTGTTTCCCCAATTAACAACACAAGCTGGCAAGTATTCAAAAGTGATCAACATATCATAAATTTCCTTTAGGAGGAAGTAAAGTTCTTAGCCACAAACCAAGACAAGCTGGAGCAATAGTATGGTGATCAAATGGTTCAACTGAGGACAAACAATCTGCCAAAGGGATTAGTAACATTGGAATAAATATTCAATCCTAATGGCCAATTCTAGAAGGAGAAATCTAACATTCAAGTCAAAGGAAAAGATTCAGAGCTAATTTTAATGGGTGAAGGAAAATTACTTCAAATTGGAAAAGTAAGAACTTATCAAGAAAATATTGAATTTATAATTTTTTTGAAGAGGGTTTACATGGGTCTATGAGGGATTGAGAGGATTCAATCCAAATATAGAGCATCATACTATTAAGCTAGATCTGGAATGTAAGCCTATTAGGCAAAAACAAAAACCAATTAACCCTCATATTGATCACCTCATGAAGAAGGAGTTGAAATAATCATTGAGGAAATCATTATATTTCCAATCAAACACTCAAGTTTGGTTTCTAGCCTTGTGCCCATGTGGAAAATAAATGAAGAAATTAGGTTATGCATAGAATTTTGGGACCTAAACAAAGCTTCTCTCAAAGATAATTACCTGCTCCCTTCAATGGAGAAAATCTTGCAAGTTGTATCTGGTTCGGAAAGGTTCTCATTACTAGATGGTTACTTAGGCTATAATTAGATTATGGTGAAAAAATATGACCAATACAAGACAACCTTCACCACCAAGTGGGGCACATACACTTACAAAGATTCTGTTTGAACTATCAAATGCTAGGGCTACTTTCGAAAGGGAAATGAATATGGTGTTCAAGGGGATGATAAAAAAAAATAGTTCTTGTGCATTTAGATGATATCACAATATAATTCAAGAATGTAACTGATCACCTTTTCCACCTCAGGAAAGTGTTCTAAAGATGTAGAAGATTTGGTGTGTCCCTAAATCCTAAGAAATGCGTATTTCTATGTCATGAAGGCAAGCTTCTAGGACACATTGTTTTGAAGGAAGGAATAACCATTGATCTCGAATGAGTTGAAGATATCTGTGCACTATCATTTCCAATTTATAAGAAATATCTCAAAATATTCTTAGGGAGAATAATATTCATTTGTATATTTATGTCGGACTTCGCCACTCTTGACAAGCCATTGAAAATGATGTTAAAGAGGATCCTTGCATCCAAGAGGATAACAAAAGGAAATGAGATATTTGAATCTATCAAACATGCTATATCTTGATATCTGAATCTGATAAACCCAAACTTCTCCAAAGACTTCATCCTATATGCCTTTGGGGGTTCAGATACAATCTCACCTATCTTAGTGCAAAAGAATAAGGAGGGGTCAGAAAAACCCATATATTTATTCAGTAAGAGTTTGGAAGACTACAAAGTGAGGTAATCATTCATTGAGAAACATTTCCTCACTGTCATAAGAAGCTTAAAGAATTTTAGACACTTGGTCTTAAAAAAAAGGATCCAGTTGTTAGTATCTCATGTTGGAATCAAGGAATTCCTCCTAAACAAGGATTTGAATGAGAAGAGAGTGGTTTGGATCACTTGTGTGATGGTATATGACATAGAAATAAAGGTGACTAAGCTATTCCATGGTAAAGGCTTATGTGAGTAGCTAGCTTCCAGCCAATAGGATGGGATGAGTAATCAAGAGGAAGTTGTTTTGGTGTTGTAGGAAAGTCATGATGTGCCTACACCATGTTAGACCCGGGATATGATGCATTACCTTCAAACGAGTCTATGTCCTATGAAGTTAAGAAAAGAAAAGAGGAGATATTTTAGACTCCAGTCCATTCTGTATGCCTTAATTTATTGTATCTTATTTAGAAAGGACGCAAATGGAGTTATCTTAAGGTGTATTGGAACAAATCAGATTGAGAAAGTGATACAAGAGTTCCATGATGGATAAGTGGGAGGTCACTTTTCTCCACGAGTAACAAATCTTAGAATCATGAAAACTAGTTACTACTGGCCTACAATATTCAGTTACTGCTATACATGGATTAAAAAGTGCAAGAAGTGTGCATTCTTCAGAGGAAAAGAGAGGCTAACAACACTGCTAATTCATCCAATCTCAGTAGATCAACCATTCATGCAATGGGGATTGAAATTCATTGGTGTCATCAATCCAAAATTGAGCCAAGGCCATAAGTGGATTCTAACAACAATGGATTATTTCACCAAGTGGAATGAAGCAGTGGTACTCAAAGAGGCAAACGTGTCCAACATATTGGACTTCTACGAGGGAATAGTAACAAGGTTTGGCGTACTTGTCACCATCATATCAAATAATGCATTAGTTCTTCTTGGAACAAAGATCACTGAATGGGTTGTTAGTAATGGAATACATCTCAACACTTATTCTAACTACTACCCCTAGAGTAACAGAAAAATGAAGTCCATAAACAAGAATTTACTGAGAATACTAAAAAGGAATCTTTATGAAAATTAGCGGACATGGCATACCAAGCTCAATTCAGCCTTGTGGGCTATTAGGATCACACCGAAGAGGTCGACAAAAATTGCCCCATATAAGCTGGTTTACAGATGGGAAGAAAAACTACCTATATCACTCGAGTTACTGGTGTTGGATCTTCTCAAGTAGTTGGAGCTAGCTAAGTTTGAGCCCATGGAATTCAAGTATGCAGAACTCATGGAGTTGGAAGAACTAAGAGAGCATGTAATGCAAACCATGGAGAAGGATCAAGAACTGATAAAAATAATCTTTGAAAAGAAGGCTAAAGAAAGAGCATTCTAAGAGGGAGACTTGGTGCTGAAGTGGGATGTTGATCGAAAAAAATTGGGAAAGCATTCCAAGTTTTATGCAATATGGAGTGGTCCCTACATGATCACGAAATGCAATAGTAACCAATGCTTTATGATTGGCTAGGTTGTGCGGTGAAGAATTATAGATTATGGTCAATGGAGTCTACCTCAATCACTCCTACTAGAGGAATAAAACCTCACCCTTATACATATTAGTTTAGGATTTTCATTCCTCTAATTGCTTATGGACATTGTTATGCCGTTAGATTAGTTTTCAATCTCCCTAAGTTCCTTGGGCACATGTTCTACTACTTCAGTGTTCTCTTGCATAGTTCACCATGCTTCAAAGTAGAGAATATTGCAGCAAGAATCTCAAGCTCATAGGAAATAATTGTTATCTTCAAAGTTATTCAAATGCAGAGCAACTAAAATTAGGTTAAGGGAAATTTTTCAATGTTTTCATTCATTTTTTCATTTGGATCAAAAGCTAAGCTTCTAGCAACCCTTGCAAAGAAATTAGGAATAAGTAGTGCCATGAAAACCTTCCCCAGGTACAAAGAAATATCTCTGACCTTCAGCAACATTTCAAGTGGCATGTTGGAGATGTAACTTTCAGAAGAAGAAAGAGAATAAAAAATTAATAGAGTTCCATGATGTCTAAACTAACAAATGTTTTACTCCAAACTCTGCAATATGTCATAGCCATCAAACAATCAGATGTTGGGGCAGAAATTACAGGTGTTTGTCATTTGGCATCACAGATCACCATTACGAGGAATGGTGGATCTCAAGTTTTAATAAAAATTTCCACTCTCTTAATTTTTTTAAAAATATTTTCTTACAGAGTTAAGAACAATAATCAGCAGCGGGTCACTTTAGGTCAGCAGTGTTCAAGCAGGCTTCGGAGTATAGGTTTTAAGGTTCAAATACATTCATGGTTGATACAGGAGACTCCATGCCCAATAAATGTAGTTAGGAAGCTAATTGAACACATTTAGAAGGAAGATGGACCCGCAAGTTGCCAAAATTGATCCAGACACCGAGAGGGATACCTAATGATGAAATTGGATTATAAGTAGTTTTCCGAGGCTTCGGAAGCTCATTCAAAGAATTCAAGAGTGAAAATAATATTTGAGGAATTTTTTCCTCTTTTGGGTTTTGTTGGTTTTCAAATAGGACTTTTTAGAAGAGCAACAGTCAGGGGACAAGAAGTCCCTCCTCTTTAATGGGAGAGGTTCCCTTATTCTGAAACAAACCTATTTACAAATGTACAGGACATGATTTGTTGGTTAAACTTGGATACCACGAAAGTGTTTTCTATGAAGGTCATCAATTACAAAAGGACTGAGGAAATGAGAGCATAGAAAAGAGCAGAAAGGCAAACATATAGAATTATAGATATCAGAGTAATTCTTAAAGTATGCGAAGTCACCGTGAATTGAAAACAAGATCATTCGTATAGAACAAGTAAGATGGAATTTAAAGACACAAATTTTTGTAAATAACATCTGCTAGAGCGCAAAGTTTCTTAAAGTAACACAGATTCATTAATCAAGGACACAAAGTTCCTTCTTGGTTGTACAAGATCACCGAGCTTGCAAAGTTGAAGAGTATGTAATCGATGAGACTAACGAATTTGAGATAAATGATCTTCACAAAGAAAACAAATGAAAGCTTAGAACAGACAGAGATCAGATAGACAAAGAAAGGAAAGTCCTTCTGTATTGACTTCTCTATAATCTATTTACACTTGCAGAAAATATGCCAAGTTCTTCCTCCTCTTCAAAATGGCGCAAAGAAGGCCATTATATAGCTTAAAATTTGGTTACTCTTCGTAACCGTTTCTTTTAACTAGAGAATAGTTAAGGAATGCCAAACGCCATTTCTTAACTAATTACATGGAATATGAAAGGAATAGGAAGAAGAGAAAAGAATGAAGAAGGAGACAGGTGGACAGTCACTGAGAAGGACCCACCGTCTTCAGAAACCGCTTCTTGAATTTCTTTAACGTCTCAGCTATGTCTTTGCCACGAGGGACACACCAAACGTTTCATCTTGAAGATGACAATGTATATCTTTGAAAACTGATGTAAACGGCATCTTGAAAGCTTCGTCCTTTTGCTAGCTATCCTTGCAATTTGATCTTCGCAACTTAAATTCAAATTTAGCACATTCGGGTCGAGCGGGAAAAACTAAGTATGAATTGCATTAGGTTCACTTGGGACATGTGAGACGCGAATGTGCGAAACACGAGGCTCGGCCGATTCAGACGAAACAGGGAGAAGATGCACAAATGCATTTTGGAACATTTGGGACGAAAATGCACGAAGGACGCGGTCCGGGCGTTTCGGCCGAAAATGGAACAGCTCGCACTTTTGGCTTCGGGACAGTTGGAACATGAAAGCGTGGTTCGGGCGGATCGGCCGATATTGGAACAACTTGAACTTTTGACTTTGGGACACTTGGAACGAAATCGGGTGAATCGGCCGAAAATGGAACAGAGTGCACTTTAAGTTCGAACTTGAGAAATTTGAGACAAAAAGTTCCGGAGTACGCGACTCGGCTGGTTCGGGTGAAATTGAAACAGAGTGCACTTTTGAAATTGGGACATTTGGGACAAGAAAGTGCGAAGTACGTGGTTCGGGCGGTTCGGCCGAAATTGGAACATCTCGCACAGTAACTTCGGGACACTTGGGACAAAAACTTCTGACGGGCCCGAAAATGGGACAAACTCGGAGGTTTCGGCTGATCGGGGAACAAAATGCACTTTCGTACTTGGGACAGGCGGGACAAAAATGTCTGACAGGCCTGAAATACTTACAAAATGACCCGAAACACTTAGATTTTTCTCAATTTTCGAGGCTTAGGGCACTTTAGAGAAAACACCCATAACTCAAAATTTTTGAAATTTTAATTTTACCAGAGCAGGGAATTTTGAGTGGACAACAGCTGGCTCCTTCTGGGGATGACTTGGCATAAATTCAAGGAATGAGACAAGGCAAGAACTTAGACAAACTTGGTGAAGCAGACCAGTGCCTTATCCCTTGGGCAACGGAGTCAAAAATAGACCAACACAGAGGGCAACACACAAAAACAACAGAAGGGAAACACACCAAAACAACAGAAGGAAAACACTGTACAGAATATACAAGGGACTCCCTAATCACCTAGGACTTGAACAACTTGAGATACTGCCCACTATAAGGAAGTGGGAGAGAAGAACCATCCATGTAATCAAGATAAAAGGAATTCTCACCAGCAAAGTGTCTGATCTTGAAAGGTCCGAGCCACAGGGAATCAAATTTTCCATGGCTGCCATGAGGTTCATGTCTTTTATCCCATAACAGTACGATGTCTCCAACTTGGAAATCTCTGAACCTAGATTTCTTGTCAAACAGGACCTTTACCTTCTGCTGGTGAACAGATATCCTATCAGCAACCACCAATCTATCTTCATTCAGCTTGTGCAGGTACATAATTCTCTTGTCCAGGGCATCTCTGAAACTAGTATCCTCGATGGCCTTCATTAGATGCAAGGCCGGCAGTTCCACTGTCACTGGCAATTGAGCTTCAACTCCATATACCACTTGAAAAGGAGACATTCCAATAGCTCTCTTTGGTGTAATCCTGTCTGCCCAAAGAGCATCATAGAGCTTCTTGTGCCAGTTTCGCTGAGACTCATTGACTAACTTCCTTATGATAGTCACCAGATTTTTGTTAGTAGATTCTGCCTGCCCATTTCCTTGAGGGTAGTAATCTGAAGAGTGAGCCAAAGAAATACCATACCCATAGCAGAAATCCATTATCTCAGCTGAAGAGAAATTTGAGGCATTATCTGTTACAATCTTGTTAGGTACACCATACCTTACCAAGATGTTCTCTTTGATGAAGCTGCATACCACTTCAGAAGTAGTGCTCTTGACTGGAATAGCTTCCACCCATTTGGTGAAGTAGTCAGTGGCAGTTAGCACATGAGTGTGACCAGCACTAGAAGCAGGATTGAGTGCACCAATGAAGTCCAAACCCCACTGTTGAAATGGTTCCTCAATCACAACTGGCTTGAGAGGCAAAGAAGCCAATTTAGGTCTTCCCACAAAGGTCTGGCAGGCCTCACATTTATCCACCCACTTGGATGCATCTCTGAACAAAGAAGGCCAGTAGTATCCTCCCCGGAGTATCTTGTGAGTAGTGACCGTTGATGAATAGTGCCCTCCACATGCCTGATCATGAAAAGCTGAGAGCAATTTTCTCTGCTGTTCCTTGTCCACACACTTCAAAAATCTCCCATCTAAGCCACGCTTAAACAAGGCATTTTCCCACAATACATATTGCGCTGACCTCAATTTAACAGCCCTCTTTTCTTTGGCAGTTAAATGAGGGGGGCATTCCCCATAGGTGAGAAAATGGGCGATGTCAGCATACCATTCATCAACTGAACTCAGGAACAGAACAGTAGGAAGGTCAGCTTTCTCCTCCAGCAACTCATGTTTAGCCCCTTCAGCAATGAGCTCACAAAGACCTTTTCCACGAACCAGCTTGGTTGGTTTGATATCAATGTCATACTCTTGGACCTTAGCCACCCAGTTCCCTCTCTTGGATCCAAATTCTTGCTGTGTAAGAATTGACTTAACAGTTGTATCTGGAACCAGCACCATAGAGTGAGAGTTGAGGATATAGAAACGGAACTGCTTAACAGCTTTGACTACTGCAAAAGCATGCTTCTCCATCATGGTGTATTTTAGCTCATGATTCTTCAGGATATAGCTCATGAAGGCAATTGGTAGCTCATGTTTATCGGAGTCTTCTTGAGTTAAGACAGCAGCCAAGGTATTATCTGTAGCATAGCAATAGATGATGAAATCTTTGCTGAAATCGGGACAGGCCAAAACTGGAGTTTTAGCGATAGCTTTCTTGATACCCTCAAAGGATTCCTTTCCTTCAGAAGACCAACCAAATGTTTGCTTCCCTTTCATCATCTGAGAAATATTCAAAGTTAATTCAGCAAAATCAGGGATGAATCTTCTTAAAAAATTGATCTTACCGAAGAAGGAGTGCACGCCCTTTTTACTGGTTGGGAGAGGAATTTGCTGGATGGCTTGAACTCGTTCAGGATCAATCTTAATACCATCCTTGGAAACAATGTGCCCTAATAGTTTTCCCTCTGTAACACAGAAGACAGATTTTTTAGGGTTCAGAGAGATTCCATGCTCTCTGCATCTCAGCAGAACTGTCTCCAGGTGATCAAAATGATCCGCTCTTGTCTTGGAAAACACTGTCAGGTCATCAAGGTAGATGACAATACACTTCCCTTTAAGCTTCCAAAAGCCAGATCCATAGCTCTCTGGAAAGTGGCACCAGCATTAATAAGCCCAAAAGGCATTCTCTTGTAGGCAAAGGTACCCCAAGGAGTGGTGAAGGCTGTCTTGTGTTGATCTGCAGTATCAACCTCTACCTGATTGTATCCAGAGAATCCATCAAGCATAGATAACATTTCAGATCCTGTTACTGCTTGCAATATTTGATCCATCATGGGCAAAGGATAATTATCTTTCAGAGAAGCCTGATTCAGGTTCCTGAAATCAACACAGATGCGGATCTCACCATTCTTTCTTTCTGACAGGCACAATATTTGCAATCCACTGTTGAATGGTGAATAGGAAAGATAATTTTAGCTTTCAACAACTTCTGTATCTCCTGAAAGATGGTGTCAGCTACTTTGGGGTTGTATTGTCTCTGTTTCTGCTTGAAAGGCTTAATTCCAGGCTTGAGGGGAATAGAGTGCTGCATATCTTTTGGTTTGAAAGCTTTCAAATCTTCATAAGAGTAAGCGAGAACATCTTTATACCTTTTTAGAAGATCAATTGCTTTTCTCCTCTCATCTGCTGAGCAACATTTTCCAATGTTCACGAACTTGGGGTCAGTAGAACTCCCAATATCAATCTTATCATACTCAGCTAATTGCTGAGGCCCAGAAGAAGCTCTAGATTTCACATACCTGTCATGCTTATCAAATAGTTCCTCCAAACTCACCATCCCTTTAGGAATCTTGTTTCCTTTGAGATTGATGCATCCATCTTGATCTGTTTCTTCTCCTTGGGTGACAGCTTGGTCAGAGGACACACTCTCACGAGGCAGGTTGTCACTTCCCTCAAAATACAGTTGTTCGAAATTACCCTTGAGTTCCAGGAAGGAAAGCAAATGCTGGTCATCGTTGAAAACTTGCCAGTTATTGGTATTGTCAGGTACACTAGGCCGGTGGACCATTTCAATAGTGAACTTATCCTGAGAGAATTCAGGATGGGGAATCAGTAGTGACCCTGAGACAGCCAGTGAATCAGCCCTGCTGTTCTTTTCTCTAGGTATTGCTTCAATAGAGAAAGCATCAAGGAATTCAATGGAATCCCAAACCTGATTCCGGTAATGCTTCAGCCTCCCATTTTTTACCTAAAAGAGGTTTCTGACCTGCTTCACAATCAACTCTGCATCACCACGAGCCAGAAGGTTCTTCACACCTCGTTCTTTGGCCACTTGCAGTCCAAGAATGAGAGCCTCATACTCTGCTGTATTATTAGTGTTTTCAAACTGCAACTTAAATGAAAAAGGATGTAGGCATCCTTCAGGTGACACTAGCAGGACACCAGCTCCAGAACCAGCTGAGGAACAACTTCCATCAAATTCTAAAATCCAAACACCATTGGGATCTTTAGGTGCTACTTTGGAGGGTTGGATTTCATCAGGGGACAGAATCATGTAATTACCATGCCCCATATCCTCATAGAGTATTTGTGCCTTAGGATCATCCGTTTTCTGCACAATATACTCAGACTGCTTCTCAGGTAGTAACTTCTTCATGTGTCCATTGACAGGTATGAGTGCATGTGACCAATCCATTTGAATCTCCCCACCCACATCTTTACAGAAGTTTCTACTTAGCAACATTCCATAAGAAGGAGGAATGTCTGCTACTAGGATGGTAGCCAAGACTTTCTTTTCAGGAAAAGCAGCAAAGGCCACTTGTGCATCTTTAATCCTTCCAACCAAAGGCACTTCCTTACTCTCCATGGAGTAGCAGGATCCATAAGTACGAGTGAGGGTCAAGCCTAAAGCATGAGCTACTTTAGCAGGCATCACATTATCTGAGGCTCCAGAATCTATGACACAATTACTGAGCCTATGGCCAGCTATGAGAAGTGTTACATAAAATGGTTTAATTTTGTCACCAGGGGAGGTGACAGCAGCTACCAGACTTGGCTGTGGTGCAGAAGGAGGAGTAGGTAAAAGGCCTTTAGAAGTGGTCTTAGAGTTGGAATTAACAAAGTGGATCATTTTGGCAAAGGCTTTGGGATGGGTTTGATAGTACTCAGCTTCTGAGATTTGTACCTTGGTCTTTTTCAGGTGATCAACAATATCAAAGGATCCAGAAGTGGATGGGCCATCATCATTTGGAATTCTAGGCTTATCAACTTTAGGAGAAAAAGAAGAAGCAACTTTGGTAACTGGATTGATAGGACTCACCTTCTGGTGTAGACGAAGTAGGGATAGGAGATCCTCTTCTTGCAATTACAGGGATAGTTGCCGACTGCTCCTTGGATTTCTTAGGTGGCTGGGTCACCTTCTCCCTCTGCTTTGTCTGTTCTCGAGTCATGACAGCAAAAGATTTGCTGTTCATGTCTGCTACCACTTCATCATAATCATCAATGCCCTCAGTGGTAAAGAAATTCACTCGAGATCCCTCAAGTTCCTCTGCTTCATCATCAAATTCCTCCACAAACTCCTCGCAAGCTTCATCATCATCTGGCTCTTCAACTTCACAGGTTGCATTCACAGGAACCTTAACAGGAGGTCCTTCAAGTGCTAGTCTTGTGTGAGGAGCAGGCAAACGATTTCTGGGCTGAAAATTTCTTCTTGGAACATCTGCATACGGGGCATGCTGAGCCAACTGTTTCTTTATAGCGACAAGATCATTTGCGAGTTTCTGGACTAATGGATCAGTACTAGGTCCAGGGGTGGAAGAGGAAGAAGCAGCAGACTTAGATTTGGGAGGGTCTCTTCTCAACTTCCCTGACATGATCAAGTCATCTTCGATACTAACAGCCAGTTCTTGATCCAGAGCTAGTGTTCCGAGATTAGCCCTTCTTAGTGCATAACTAACTTTGGGCGATTGAGCATTTAGGAAGAAACACTTTTGAATTTGGTCGACAGGTCGGGTAGGCGTTGGAATTTTATTTACCAACCTATTGAACCGGGCCACAAATTCCCTCATGGGCTCTTGTGAATCTTTCTTTATCTGAGAGACCTGGGCAAGCAAGGCATGCACATCTTCTGCCGGCTTGAAACGGTTCTCGAACTGAGTTCTCATTGTATTCCAGTCGGTGATGGCACCAGCCGGAAGGTGATAGAACCAATCAGCAGCATTATCTTGTAACGTCTCAACAAACAGCCTTACGGAGACGTCTTCATATTCGACTCCCAGAACTCCACATGCAACTATGAAGGCTGCAATATGTTCATCAGGATGTACTTTGCCATCACCTTTAAATTTGGGGAAGTTCTTCCGGTTTCCTCTGGGTAACTCATGCAAAGGCTGAGCAAGGGCCAGAGGCCCGACACGATGACCCCATGGTAATGGCGCTGTCATTCTTGGAAAAATGGCTTGGAGAGGAACTGTAACACCAGCAAGGATCAAAGCTCGTAGATTGGGACTAGCAGGCTCTGAAGGAATACCACCCGTAGGACTTCTATCTTGAACAGGTGGAGTGCTTGTCGAACGGGTCCTTCTATTTCTTGTTGAATTTGAAGGGAAAGGAAAACCTTGTTGTTCTAAAAGCTGAAACTGAGAATCTTCGATACCAAGGGCCCTTCTCCCTCGAGTGAAACGCGGAGTCGCCAGATCAAAAGATGATCAAAAAATTACAGAACTGGAATGCGATTTTCCCCAGCGGAGTCGCCAAAAACTGTTGGTTTTCAAATAGGACTTTTTAGAAGAGCAACAGTCAGGGGACAAGAAGTCCCTCCTCTTTAATGGGAGAGGTTCCCTTATTCAGAAACAAACCTATTTACAAATGTACAGGACATGATTTGTTGGTTAAACTTGGATACCACGAAAGTGTTTTCTATGAAGGTCATCAATTACAAAAGGACTGAGGAAATGAGAAATGAGAAAAGAGCAGAAAGGCAAACATTCAGAATTATAGATATCAGAGTAATTCTTTATGTATGCGAAGTCACCGTGAATTGAAAACAAGATCATTCGTATCGAACAAGTAAGATGGAATTTAAAGACACAAAGTTCTGTAAATAACATCTGCCAGAACGCAAAGTTTCTTAACGTAACACAGATTCATTAATCAAGGACACAAAGTTCCTTCTTGGTTATACAAGATCACCGAGCTTGCAAAGTTGCAAGAGTATGCAATCGATGAGACTAACGAATTTGAGATAAATGATCTTCACAAAGAAAACAAATGAAAGCTTAGAATAGACAGAGATCAGATAGACAAAGAAAGGAAAGTCCTTCTGTATTGATTTCTCTATAATCTATTTACACTTGCAGAAAATATGCCAAGTTCTTCCTTCTCCTTCAAAATGGCGCAAAGAAGGCCATTATATAGCTTACAATTCGGTTACTCCTCGTAACCGTTTCTTTTAACTAGAGAATAGTTAAGGAATGCCAAACGCAATTTCTTAACTAATTACATGGAATACGAAAGGAATAGGAAGAAGAGAAAAGAATGAAGAAGGAGACAGGTGGACAGTCACTGAGAAGGACCCACCGTCTTCAGAAACCGCTTCTTGAATTTCTTTAACGTCTCAGCTATGTCTTTGCCACGAGGGACACACCAGACGTTTCATCTTGAAGATGACAATGGATATCTTTGAAAACTGATGTAACCGGCATCTTGAAAGCTTCGTCCTTTCTGCCAGCTGTCCTTGAAATTTGATCTTCGATAGCATCAGATCCGCAACTTAAATTCAAATTTAGCACATTCGGGTTGAGCAAGGGAAAAACTAAGTATGAATTGCATTAGGTTCTGTTATATACTTGGGACATGTGAGACGCGAATGCGTGAAACACGAGGCTCGGCGATTCAGGGACAAAACTAGGGAGAAGACGCACAAATGCATTTTGGGACATTTGGGACGAAAATGTGCAAAGGACGCGGCTCCGGGTGAACCGGCACGAAAATGGAGATAGTTTGCATTTTTTGGGATTTCGGACAAAGAGCGGTTCTGAAGTACGCGACTCAGGAAGTTTCGGCCAAAAATGGGACAGCGTGTACTTTTTAACTTGGGACATTCGGGACAAAAAGTTCGCGAAGGACGCGGTTCGGGTGAATTCGGCCGATTGGGGAACAGAATGCACTTCGGAACTCGGGACAGTTGGGACGTGAAATCGGGTTGAATCGGCCGAAAATGGAACAGAGTGCACTTTAAGTTTGAACTTGAGAAGTTTGAGACAAAAAGTTCCGGAGTACGCGACTCGGCCGGTTCAGGTGAAATTGGAACAAAGCGCACTTTTGAAATTGGGACATTTGGGACAAGAAAGTGCGAAGTACGCGGTTCGGGCGGTTCGGCCGAAATTGGAACATCTCGCACAGTAACTTGGGACACTTGGGACAAAAAGTTCCGACGGGCCTGAAAATGGAACAACTTCGGGGATTTCGGCTGATCGGGGAACAGAAATGCACTTTCGTACTTGGGACAGGCGGGACAAAAATGTCCGACAGGCCCGAAATACATACAAAATGACCCGAAACACAGATTTTCTCAATTTTCACGGCTTAGGCACTTTAGAGAAAACACTCATAACTCAAAATTTTGAAATTTTACTTTTATCAGAGCAGGGAATTTCAACAGCTTACCGAGCTAAATGTTGAGCTGGTTGGTTTTTCGAGACGGGCTGGTAACCAAATCTCAAGGTGAGTTGATTCATAGATCACTGAGCTATGCTCGTGTGAGGGTTGCATTAGTACTAGACTCAGCAAGTCAAGTTCAGGGCATCAGTGATGAGTGGAGGGTTGAGCTCCTTGAGATTAACAAGTTGAAGACCTCGTGTGGGGAAACTAGGCAAGTTATGTAGCGAGTTGGATCACCATGGTGAAAGGCTTGCAAGCTCAGGAGTCAGGGAATGAGCTTGCTCAGTCAAGATAAACATATGGAAGGGGCTTGACATGGAGCTAGGCCATGTGGAGGTGATAACTCACCCAAACAAGTTAGCAATGGAGCTCACCCAAAGAAACATTGAAGTCGGGGGATCATGGTAGGTTTGGACGCATATGGCCCAGCGAGCCGTGCTCGTATAATGAAACAAAAAAGGGCCAAGCCCAAGGGGCTTGGTGAGACACTCACCTGACACAAAAGAGGGAAGGCTAGGAGTCAGAGATAAAATAAGTGACCGAACCTAAAGGCGAGCTCCTCATGAAGCAAATGAAAGTTGAAGGATCACATCAAGCCAAAGAGGAGGATTGGGGACGAGCTCCCTAATCTTGACCATTCAATGCATAGGTGAGATCAGATTGTGGAAGCATGGCCAACTCGTTCAGTGCATTTTTGAAGTCTAGCGAGAAGAACAGGGGCCCATGGGATTATCAATTTGGCCATGAAAATGAGAGGATGAGCAAGCCTGGCCATGCAGAGGCACCGTTTGGCAAACTAGAGGGTGACCATGATCGGGGGGTCAAGAAAAGGAACTTTCCATAGTGAGTTAACAATGAATCACAAGTGATAAAGTCACAGAGGTGGGCATGGCAATAATATTTCTCAGCCCTAGCTCACGGACCAAGCAAGAGGAGTCAAAAGAGGCATGACTCAAAGGTGGTCTAATCAACTTGTCAGAGTGCAACACAATGCGGAAAATGGAGGGGAAATTACTAAACAATAAAATTAGTTTGCAATCGATGCAAGAAAAGAAAATTGAAATCAATGCCAAGGAAGTGGGCCTAGTTCACATTATAAATTGGTGATTGGCAAGCCAACTATTTGGCTTGCATTCCAGGGCAAGTACGGGCAAAGTCATTCATTGCAATGTATGGGTGAGGAATCATAATGTTAAGCAGTGAAGTAAAAGACATTTAATTATCCAAGATTTGTAAAGTAAAGTAGAAGAAGACCATTTCAATGTAAACAAATAGTGGGCCAAGTGCATATAGTTAACCGGTGAATTGGGGAGCCAAGTCTTTAATAAGCTGCTAAGTAAAGGTGAGTAAAGTAGAGAAAAAATGTTGTAATGAATGGAAAATGCATGCATGTGTCGGGAGGTGATATGGAGAGTAAAGTATTTACTTAGGCTTTCCCATTAAACAAGCAAAGTAATGTGGATTCGACACAAAACTAATGCAAGCCACTCGACGAGTAATGTGGTGAAAATAAATGTAAAGTCTTCAAAAGCAAGGTCGCAAAGGTAAGTAAGTATGGGTAAAATCACTGTAGTGAGGTGAGTTGCATAATGTGTAAAGTTAAATATGACATGTGGAAGAATCATCAATACAGAGCTCAATATAAGTAAAGTAGATGTGAATTGACACATTGTGAGCAGGCTAGGTTTATCGTGAAAAATGAAGATTAGAAGGTGGAAGTCTTATGTTGAGGGAGCTCGACTACCAAAACACGAGTAAAGTAAATGTAAAATACCACAATGTATGGGAAGAGTATGCAAGTATTAAGCATTTATTTGAATCTTGAAGTCTTCACATAGGAGGCAACACGCTAAATAAGTAAATCAATGTGTATTTAATGCAATGTAAGGAGGGTGATTCGGTGCATGTCCCAAAGCAGTAATGAACCTTTGGATCACCTTTTTGAAAGCCAAAGAAAGATAGAGTTATAAGGTGATACTAAGTCTCTTTACTTCACAAAAAGGGTAAAGTAAACAAAATGGATATTAGCGATGTAAAAGAGGCAATAATGCATGGTCGGATCACCGAAATGAACCGGGAAGAAACAGTGATGGCCCTTGGCTCTCCCACTAGTCTATAACTTCAAAATGCCATAAATTTCTCCCCAGAGATCCGTTTCGTGCAAAATTGGAATTTCTGGAAAGGTCTTAGAGTCTTCTCCTGCATTCTAGGGCACTTTTATAGCTAGCTGCCACCATTAATGGGGCATGGGGAGAAATTTCTTGTCCCATAAGCTACAATACAATAGTGATGGGCTATGCATATGTCTCATGATGTTTTGAATTGAATTTTTCATTTGGTGGGTGAGAAATTCATACATCCGAGAAACCTAGTTTTCTCTCTCCTCACCAAATTCTTCTATAAATTGGAAGCTCCTTTCATTTTAAATTAAGGATTCTTTACTTACCAAAACTTTGCCAAATTTTTTCTAGGAATCAAATCTATTGTATCCTTTCATTTTAGAAATCTTACATGATGATCTTGACCTTTCTATGTAATTAATTGAATTGTGTATATCAATGAACCTGTGGATTTGAGTATTGTGGATGTGTTCTTCCCTTTTCTTGTTTCTGTTGTCTTTACTTACCTTTTCAATTCACTTGCAGTTGTATTGTGTCAATATAAATTGTCTTGCTGATTTCATTACTATTGTGCTTTCATGGAGGTGCTAATTTTATGTTGTGGTTGACTATGGTGACTGTTACACCTTCTATGCACTTCATTTTTCTATTATTTACACACATTGAAGAGATTATCTACACCCCCCTTTTGGTGAATCACCTCCTTAGAGTTATATTTCTTTCATTTTATGCTATTTCTCTCTCCATGGTCCCTTGGAATTCATAGATTAGAAGTAGTTGTTAGATTTCTTTCCATCAGAGTTAGTTGTTGCACTAGTTTAGGAAGAGGAACCATCCTTCTCTGGAGAATTGCTTCAAATGCAAGGTCCCACATCTTGAACCAATTCCATGTTACCCAGCCACTCTTCTTGCCTTAACATACTCACAAGTTGAGAAAACATAGGGAGTAGTGATTTGGTGGTAACACGTCCTTGAAGGATTCAAGTGATTCTCTACAATAGGGTTCTCTATGTATGTAAGATTCACTTCTTTGGGAGATCTTCTTATCATAAATTTACTATCTATTTGTGGAATCTCACCTTTTAAATCATGATGACATTATTGAGTATATTTTATCTCCATTTGATGTCTGTAAACACTAAATCATGAAATTTGGGTATCTATATAGTCTTGATCACATACTAGTATTCATATGATTCCTAAGTAAAAAAAAGTTCTAATTAACCCATATCTTTGGCCATCTTTACTTTCTTTTTTTTTCTACCTTTGATCTTAGAATCTTTCTTGCCCAGTCTTCCTTTTCTAGACACCAATGCCCTGTTAGGATGCTAGTAACAAATGCCTTCATCCCCTTTGGGAGCCTCTAATGTCTTTGTACTTTGTTCACATATTTTGGGTCCTTTCTAGCTATTTTTTCATCTGATATTTTTGGTAGTATGCATTTTCGGGGTTAATTATGAAATTCAAGCAAAGGAATCATATAATTATATAGTTAATGTGATCATAATAAGGGACTAAGCATTAAGCATTAGCTATCACCACCTAAGGTTGTATCCAAAGGATGTTCTAGAGAATTCAAGCATCCATTCTAGCATCCACACAAGGGCAAGGGACTATATTCTTTTACATAAACTTCATATGAGGGAAAGTTCATTCTTTCATGCACATATCTATTTACATTTCATACATATAACTACTTTCTCGCTATCAAATGTAACACGCAAAAGAGCCACCTAGGGAAAAATCCCTTCACAAACACACATAGAACTAGATTGGGTCTAAAATATAGTGTAACACTTAGTTGTAAGATCACTCGTTTGACGACTGAGGAAAATTTGACCCATCATTTGCATTATTTTATTCTTGGGATTTGATGCACATTTGAGGGTTTTGCAGGTCATTCTTTATTGCAGGTTATCATTTACATCAGCGATCAGTGTGTGAAATACTAGTGACAAGAAACAAAGGAAAACGAATACCACACCCCTCCAAAGTGGGTTTTATGAGGGTATGAGTAGTCACAGGTGTTCAGAGTAGGTCTGCAGCACCTGCAGGTGCCCTTGACCCATTCCAGGCACCCTAGTTTAAGAAAATCCTATGGTTGCACAATTTTCTAAGGCTTTGTGTAACATTTCTCCCTCTTTGTTCATCAGTTCGTCACTTCAGCACAATCCAAGAATAATTGGAAATCAACTAAGTATTTGTATCTCCTAATTTTCACTTAGGGTTTTGAATCTTAATTGCTTATTTTCTTGGGTTTGTTTTATACTTAATTTCTTATTCATTTATTACTACATTGCAATTAGAATTAGGCATATATAAATTATATATTCGCTTAATCATTTTGGTGAACCCGTCTCGCTTGAACACTCTTGGGGATTCATTCTTATTCATTTATTTTATTAGGTGCTCATCATCATGGATGTTGCCATCCATGCTTAGTTACAGAATGATCTTGATTGTATCAATAAGCTAAAATCCTATTTAGCTAACACTTATATCCATCCTCACACATCACCTGAATATGTCTATCACAAGTTTACATCTGATCTGTCTCTTAACGAAGATCACATTACTTTCACATTAGATGAGGTACCTTTGTAAGAAATGTTAGATCATGATCCCTCTTTGTATATTCAGGTTTGTATCAATAATATTGGGGTTAAACGTGCCTTAGTTAACAATGGTTCTAACCTCAAAATTTGTAATATTATTGTCCTCCATCAAATGGGTATTTCTAAATATAATTTCACTCCTTCATCGGTATATATTCATGGTTTTGATAATATCCCCAAGTGTGTCTTGGGTACCATTGTCCTCCCTATTACTATCAGTTCAAGTACACTATCTATTTCATGCCACATAATGCCCAACAACCTTAATTATAATATTATTCTTGGGCGGCCTTGGATCCATGCCATGCATGTGGTCCCTTCAAATCTCCATACGTGGCTTAAATTCCTCTATTAGGGATTTTTCTATGATATTCTAGAAGATCCAAGAAAAAAATCCTTTACCACTCCATGGGGAAATGTTTTTTACACTATTATGACCTTTGGCCTTAAAAACGCTAGGGCCACTTATCAATGAGCAATGAAACACATTTTCCATGATTATATTCACAAGATTATCAAATATTATGTCGATGATATACTTTCTAAATCATGACATCATTCCACACATGCCCAAGGTCTAAACACACTCTTTGAATGATTACGTGAATATAAGGAATGCTTAAATCCAAAAAAGTGTGCTTTTGTTGTCACAATTGGAAAAATACTTGGGTACATTATCTCACAGTGCGGTATAGAAATAAACCCTAATAAAATTAGAGTAATTTTTGACATGCTGCCACCTTGAAATTTGTGTCAATTACACTCATTAAAAGGGAAAATTCAAGCTATTTGACAGTTTATTATGCAACTTGTTGATAAGACCCAACCGTTCACACATTTGATGAAGAAATATACTCAATTTGTATGGGATGATCATTTCCAACAAGAATTTTATGCTATTAAAATGTAGCTCTTAAATCCACCTATCTTGGTCCCTCCAGTGGTTGAGCGACCTTTCCTGCTATATATTTATGCCACAATTCATGTTTTAAAAGCCCTCCTAGAGAAACACGAAAATTATCAACATGAAAGGGATGTCTATTATATTAGTCAGACTCTACTTTCTAACAAATGTAATTATAGTTATGTTAAAAAACTGTCTTGGTCTTGTCTTTGTAGCAGAAAAGTTGTGTCATTGCCTTCTTAATAATGAGGTCCATATTATCACCAAATTTGATCCATTACGATACATCTTGTCTCACACACATATTTCATGATGTATGGCACATTGGGTCATGTTACTCATTGAATTTGACTTCAAATTCATTCCACAGAAAGAAATCAAAGGCCAAGTTATTATGGATCAACTAGTTAAAGCACTTATACCTAATGTATCTCATGTCTCTGATTCTGTTCACGATGACTTCACTACTTACACCATCGACTCTAATACTTGGACCATGTATTTTGACAGATCTCATTGTATCTCTAGCACTAGGATTGGGATAGTCTTCATCACTCCTCATGGTGATCCTCTCCCCCTTTATATATCACTTAGGGTTTTCCTACACTTATAACATCACTGAGTATGAAGCCCTTATCCTTGACCTTACTACCACTCGAAATGTTCTTATTTGACATATTTGCATACATAGTGATTCATAGCTTGTTATTAATCAAGTTAATGAAACATATCACAAAAATATGAGCATATAATTCCATATAATACGCTTGTTAAGGATCTCTTAGCTACCTTTGAGTCTTACTCTCTCACTGACATCCCTTATAAGGAAAATCGACATGAAAATGCCATGGCTAGTGTGACATCACCTATCCCTCAGGACATCACTGATGAGAAATCCATGTTCATTATTTAGAACTTGTAACAAACTTCCACTTCTACCCTACCGCTAGCAGCTTGTGCCATCACATGCAGTCATGAAAACCCTGGATGGTTCATTCCAATTTACAACATTCTCTATCAAAAAAAATTCCCAATGGAATTCAACCTCATGAATCTCGTCGGTTGCGCCATGAGGCCACCCGTTATGTCATTATTGGGGTGGAATTATTTAAACATGCATTTTATAGCCATGTGCTGCATTTTTTGGGACTCGCTGACATCCCCACCACTATTTCTTAGATACATGACAACTTATGCGGTGGCCAATTTTATAGAAAATCCATGTCACAAAATCTATTATGACAGGGCTATTATTTTCCTACCATGGAAAAATCTTTCCTCGAATATGCTACACACTATGATAAATGTAAAAAACACAATAATCTGTACCATGCATATGCATATGATCTCCATCCGATTGCACTGACATGGCCTTTTTCTCTATGGGGCTTCAATCTTAGTGACATGATCAATATTGAATCCACTAATGGCCACAAGTTTATTATTATGGACACATAGTAATTTACTAAATAAGTTAAAGCACCCCCATTGTGCACCACAACTCATTCTTATATTTTTGGTTTCATCACTAATCACATCATTACATAATTCAACATTCCCTCCATCATTATCACTAATAATCGATATTCTTTCAAAAATAAGGATGTTAAAAAAGTTTTGTGAAAAATTAAAAATAAAACAATCCTTCTCTACTCTTTATTTCTCATAGGGTAATGGCCAAGCTGAGGCCACTAATAAGACTATTGTTAAAATTTTATACAAAACTATTGCTAGTAGTGGTGATGAATGACATAATCATCTCCTATATGGTCTTTGGGCTTACTGTACTAGTGTGCGTATGCCTAATAATGCAACTCCTTTTTCACTAGTCTATATTACTAAGTCCAGCATCCCATTAGAACTTGAGATACCATCGTTATGTGTTTTGATCAAAGGTATACTTTAAGACAATGAATATTGTGAAAAATGCTTACATGAGCTAGAAATTCTTAATTCTCACTACGTACAATCTCTCAAACATCTTTATGCATATAAATATCCAATCACCCAATCATACAATCGTAAAATTCTCCCTCGCGAGTTCAATGTGGGTGATCTTGTATTAAAAGAAAATCAGAAAAAAAAAATGAGCGTTGATGCTCCTCTCAAAGGAAAATTCAAGCCTAATTGGCTTGGTCCTTATATTATTACTGACAAGATTGGCGGTGATGTCTATTATCTTTCCACTCTTTTGGGCAAGCCAAAAAATAATCCACTCAATGTTATGCATCTTAAGTGACACTAAGTGTAAACAATGCTCATTACCTAATGACGCACTCTCGTGCTATGGTTCACACTTGATTGTTGAGGGAATACTATACACATGAAACTCACATACTACACACTACACATTACATACTATATAGTTCACACTTCACATTTCACACATTCATTTCTTTCTATGCATCCTCTACTCTACACATTCATGACATATCTTTCTGGAATCTACTTCTACACATTACAGTCATTTCCCTATGATGCACTCTAGTTACATGGTACCTACTCGACTGTTGCGGGTCTACATATCAAATGGAACTCACCACACTCATGCATTCACTCACTCACACTCTCTTTTTGCTCTACGATTTATTGATCACATCTTTCTAGTGCACTATCAAACCATTTCCTGATGATGCAATCTTGTTCTACGGATCATTCTTGACTACTGAAGGGGCATGTATAAATGAACGTCATCACCTACACACTTATTCACATTCACTCAGGGGGAAAATTACTCCTATCATTCACTATGTATTCCCTTCCATCACATCCACAACATACTGCATATCTTGTCCACATTTAATCATGTTTTATATGCTTACATGTACACTTTTTACACATGCTAGACAAATATTTTGTATGTCATTATCTTTTCCATACACACATGGACATTCACTTTCTTTCTAGTTATGATCACAGATTCTATAGATCGATACACGCAACATGGATGTTTGGTGTAATACCTCATACCAATCCCACATCGACTCCTAGGGGCATTCACTTTCATACACTACAAGTGTTATTGTTTTAGTTTTCATAGTAGATAAATATCAGAGTATACATGATTTAACATACTTTATATATTTCTATCATGTTAACGAGTTCTTCATGTGCATAATTTATCTTGTAGGTCTATATGCTTCTCTGGTTGTCTGTTACATTAATTTCTCTTCTCTATCATTGTTTCTGGGATTTTCCCTATGCATTGATTATTTTCTGATTGCTTGTATGGTTGTGGCCATTGTGGCCTTGATTTTCTTATGACATCATGAATGATGTCCCATGTTTGAAACCCAATTTTCACAGTCTACTTTTTCTTCTTGCGTGTTTACACTATATTTTTGCATGATTATCTTACACATTATATTTTGCATGTGTGTTTATCTTGCTTGTACTAAAAATTTTCTCCTATAAATTTTGTTTGCATATGCCTTGGTTTCTACCAAGCACAATCCCCCTATAGGGCATCAGTTTAACATGGAGGTTAGTCCTCCTTTGGACCCCATACTCCTCAGTGATGTCACATGTACCCCAAAAGAGGGGTGCATCATTTAGGTGAATCATTCACCCCACACAATAGTTCACAGTCATCACACAACACAGTTCAATACCGATACAACATAGTCATCAGTCTCAACAACGACCTAAATCCTGATTTGGGTCCTCACTACAACACATACACTAACATCTAGACTAGGACATTAGCACTTGGGTACCCCTGACCATTCCTAGATTCCTGTGACCAAGGTAAGTTACAAATCATTTTTTAATTCAACACATTCTATAACACTTTACAAAATTGATTTTATAGGACAACAATCCTTCAACACTTGGCATACATGCACTACACAACATTTTCTACTTTTTCGTTGGATCAGACATGTTCAAAATAGATTGGATTTTTACACACCATCTGCAGTGGTGTTCTACATTTTTGGGAAGTGGTTAAAGGTTGGAGGATGACACCATAATTTTCTCCCTATACTTCTTCCATGTCTTGGTGTGATATTGGCCCAAAAAATCCGCAGTCAACTCAACTGGCGTGAGATCGCCCAAAAAAAACTCATTCTTCTACATCATCTTCAGGATCCTTTCTATCTCTTTTTTTATCACGGATCAGGTGCACATGTTCCTTTTTCACATTTTTACATACTTTATTTTACTGATTTTGATTATATACTCACACATTTGACTACTTAATCGTTCTTCTCTTTTGCAGGTCCATCCTTATGGGAAGCGGTAGTCACATCACATCAAAAACATCAATTACATCATCAACACAACAGGAAAAATCATGACATCTACACATATGCTCTTGCCCTAGGGCCATCATCATCACTTTTCACTTCCTCTTATATGGCTTCCACGCTTCACATTTTTATCATTCCATGATTTTTCTTGTCTCTCGGCACACTTTTTGTCATCGACCTACATGGTTATTAGGTATGCATGTTCCATCTACTTTATGTTATCAATATTTCACTCAAAAACATGAAGTGAGGGAAAATGTAGATAATAAATCATGCACTTTTGGTATCTATCTAGTCTTGATCACATATTACTATTCATATGATTCCTAAGTAAGAAAATCACTGATTATCCCATGTATTTGGCCATCTTTGTTTGCTTTATGTTTCTACCTTTGATATTACCTTCTTGTTTTCCTAGTGTTCCTTTCCTAGACACCAACACCCAACTAAGACACCAGTGCTAGGTGCCTCCATCCCCTCTAGGCACCCTGACCTCTTTGTACTTTGTTCACATCTTTTGGGCATCTTATATTCTTGGTAGTAAGCCTTTTTGGGGTTAATTATGAAATTAAATGAAAGGAATTATATAGGGGCACTTGGTTATTAGTTTAGTTGACATATCAATGTTGGAAATCATTTTGAGTATCGCTTTATACTTGATTTGATTCACTAGAAATTTTCAAAAGTTGAGCATTGGTTTTTTTATTAGCATCTAGATATATTCTTCATTTCCTTTACCTTTGATCCATAGTATTTTAGTGCAGCATTAGGTATTCCTTATTGGGATGTACTCTTCACTAGTATCTTTACTAACACTAGGATTTTTAATTATTGTAGGAATATATCAAGAGTGTTGGAAGAATAATGGATTGAGAGGGGGGTGAATAAGTCCTAAAAATTTATTACTTAATTTATTATTAGTTACAACAACCATTAACATCCATTCAATCATATACATTCAATGAGAGATTATTAACTGTGCACCATTTTATGTTAAAAAATTAGCAACATGATATATATGGTTATGGATCCCTAATTTTTGGAAAACATTGGACCATATCTCAAGTTGTGGGACTTGTATACCTGAGGTGGACATCTAGAGAAGGATGGTTCCTTTACCTAATCCTAGAACTAAACTACTCATAATGAAGGAAATGGAGAGAGAGAGAGAGAGAGAGAGAGAGAGAGAGAGAGAGAGAGAGAGAGAGAGAGCAATGTGACACAGACCCAAATCTTAATTTATTATCTGAACTCCATGAAATAAAAAAGAAACCTACAAATTAAATAAGCATGCATAAAAAACAACAATAATAATAGAGAGGCAAGGGAATGCAAGAAAAATTTGAAAGGGTTGAAGGAACACCACAATACACAATATTTATTGCTCCATAATATACACAGTCCATTACATATGTGGAATAGAGGTAAAAATACATTTATAGAGTCCATGTGAAGGTTTTCAGCATAATGTAATTGAGAAATTTTTTTTCAAGAGTTTCCCCATGTCCCAACATATCTCTCCTTCTCAAAATGAGAAGAGTTTATAATATATAGAAGGAGATGGGGAAAAGAGAAAGAGTGAACTCAAATTTATACTCCCACCCACAAAAAAATTCATTAAATGATTTGAAAAAGGTATGGGCACCTCTAAAAATCCATTCATCAATGTACTCTAGATTCTGGAAGAAGAAAAAAGGACCATACTTCATTAATGTTGGTATTTGGATGCCTGGAACTGTACTTTTTCATGCTAGATATGTTTTCTAATATTTCATATATATAACCTCAATAAAATTAATAAATATAATTTCCATGTTATAGAGGATTTTGAGACCTTTTCAACTATATAAATTTTGTGAAAATTAG
Organism: Taxus chinensis; assembly: GCA_019776745.2. Classification (NCBI taxonomy): domain Eukaryota; kingdom Viridiplantae; phylum Streptophyta; class Pinopsida; order Cupressales; family Taxaceae; genus Taxus; species Taxus chinensis. The sequence continues at coordinate 897,392,044 of CM034146.1, forward strand.
AATAGTAGGTCAAAATTTATGGCCATTTTAAGTTCACACGAAAAATTGTCATTTTCCAGTTATGCATGGTTTTCATAATGATGCGCAGATTTTCCTAGTGTTATGTGGATTTTGAATTTATGCACATATTTTCCCAATGTTTCATGGATTTTTTATTTATGCACATATTTTCCTAGTGTTGTGCAACTTTTGCAGTTATGTGTGGCTTTTCCCAGTGTTGAGCGACTTTTGTACTTTTGCACGACCTTTACTCATTTTTCATTTTTTCACCAAGTATGGATTTATTTGAGCTTGAATAAAATGGAGATTTATATACAAATAATTATAAGTTCCCAAAACATGAAATTTACCTGTAATTCTAGATTCTTCACCAAGCTCCCATGAAAATGTCTAGGTCCAAGTTTCTCGAGTAGTCCATTTTTGCCAGGGGGTAAAAGTGGATAACAATTTGGCAACTCATAGGGACATATACCTTCTAGATGAGTTAAAAATTTTCCTAAAGCATATTTTGGGCATGGGGTCAATATGATAAGCATGAAATTTGATCTGAAATTTGAAGAACACACCCCTGAATCTACTTGAAGCATTGTTGGACCTGAAACTGATGATTAGTTGAGAAAGATGAAGCACTGCAGAAGTCTTGTGGAACACATGTGTATTTGGATGAACTTGGTAATGATGTTAAATTCTAATTTTCCCCATGAAAAATGACCTCCAACCAACTATGGAAGAGCAAAAAAAAACACAAAAAATATGTACAAAGGGGAAGATCATAAATGTTCTAAGTGGAAACATGCAGAGTGTGCACAAGCACTTCTTATTTTTAAAACGAAAACCTACCTACTCTACTCTAACCATAGGAATGGAAAAATCAAACAAATACTCACAAATTTGGAGCATGAAATTGATTTTGAAATGGACATGGTGTTTTGCATGATTGAAAAACTGAATACAAGCTTATTTTCCCCCTAATTCATCAAGGTATCAACTAGAAACAAGACAAATGCCTCTTTTATTTTCTCTACATTTGGATTGAAGAGGCATTGCGGCTGATCCTCAGAACTCTAAAACTCACCCTCATGCTTGGAAGTAAGCATGACTAGTGGAAACTCTGATCTTGGTTATAAAATAACCAAGTACCTGATTGGCAAAGGTATGATCCGAGAAGTTTTCCCATTTCTCTAAAGCCCAACTTCAATAATTAAGTCTTCTTGTAGATATTCATGGAAAAGGTGGTTATTTGCACATTGATTTGGATCTTGTTTTAAATCTAAAAATAGTTTATTCTCTACCTTCATGACTAATTTGGAATGGTTTTCACCATTGTTCCCTTCCTCCTTATCCAATGTGAAGCTTGGAAGATTAAAATCCTCTAGATCATATTCAATCAAGCTATTTTGAGTAACAGGTTGTTCTTGAATACTCTCTTCCATGGCAACATGATTTATGTGTTGAAGGATATATTATGGGGAAACAAAGGTAATGAGTTCTATGGCTCCTTCTTCACCAATTCTATCCTCCAAATATGATAGAAAATCAACCTCTTCTTTGTCCCATTGTACCAAGGGTTCTTCTTCCTCTACGATGGCTTTTGAATTTGTAAATTTTTCACCATGGGCATCCTCACCTTCAAACATAAAATTTGATAGCTCAAAATCATCCAAACAATCATATTTTTATAAGGATGAAGTGGAAAAAGAGTATGAAATCTCTTGTGCGATATTTTTCTTACTCGAGACCTCTAAATTTGTCTTGTTTTCCTCCAAGGAATGAAGGTTTTCATGGTAGGTTGCAACTGATGAATATGTTCTTGGTGAGTTAATGCAACCTTCCAGAAGTGTAGCAAGCTCTAAACATGCAGGATAAAGAGGATCACTGCATTCCATGGAAACACTTTACACACTTGGGATTTTATATTTTGTTGTGGATTCATCAATCAAATCATATTTAACAAAAGATGAAGGAAGAGCCGAATTTGAGCTTCTATTACCAAAAGAAAACAAGAAGCTCTTTATGATTTCCTCTTCCTGTAGGGCCTCTAAAACTGATTTTTTTTCCTCCATGTGTTCCTCTTCTTGTGGATTTGGAGTTTATTTCTCTTCCTCTAATAATTCTGTAACCTGTGATGGATCAACAATTTCTGAAAAGATAGGGCCAACATGAATGTTGTAGTCTGAACAAATGGATTGTTGATCATCATCTTCCTGTTCTTGTTCTACTGCTGCTACAAAATCAGTTTCTCTCACTTGTTCTTGAATTTCAACCTCTACTGAAGACTTAGTTATCAATGGCATTTGAGTGATATTGAATCTTACAACACACTCTTTCAAGTTTCTTGCAATATCTTCTTTGATAAACTCCTCATTTTTCTTTCCTCGACTGATTTTCTAATTTTATTCTCACTAAAATGGGTTTGGGAATGCAAAAGGACAGGTGGGTTGGGATTTAAATAAATTTTCCAATGTTTTTGGTGGAAAGGAAGGTTTAATTTCTTTTTTCTATGGAGGGGAATGATTTTTGGAAGGGAAAAGGGAAGAGAATTGAATATGGGATGGAAGGGAAGAAAATAGAGAGATAAAATTCTTAATGGGAGTAACAGGTGGAAAGTTAGGGAAATTAGGTTCAAGTTGAGCTGAAATAGGTTGGGAAATGGGAAGAGGACTGATGAGATTGTAATGCAGGGGTTTCCCATTGAAAGGAATGTCTAACATTAGATTTATAAGCCTCCCTATTTTTAATCCACTCTCCAACTTGAGTCAACATTTTGATTATGAGTTGAAGCTTTTTCTCTGAAACCAATATGGGTTTCCTTCATCATCTCTTTGATCCTCACCTACACATGTTCAACTCCAACTCTTGAACCTTTCTCTAGAAATAGAAATCTTTAGGCATAAGATGGCCTCCAAAATCTACATAATCCTACTCTTCAATAGATCTATATTTTGGTGGATAACTAAACTGATTTGCATCTTTCTCATACGGATATGCATACTCAAATTTGTCTTGGTCATAGAGATGATCTAAGGGGGAATTGTAATATCCTGAAGGTGAATTTGAACAACAGTTTTGCTTCTGCTAAAAATGGGGATCCCATGATGGAAATGAATTCATGATTGTACAACTTCATGGAAAGAAGAAAAATGAAAGATATGGAAAGAAAAATGGATGGAAATGGATTAAAGGAAAGGTCTAAAACTCTTGAATGGGTTGTGTAGATCAGTGGAGTATCCAGATGTGCTTTGAATATGCCTTCGAAGGCTGAGATTCCAACAAGAACACACCAAATGTTTTAAATGAAGATGTAAAGCTCTTCATTCATGTCCCATCGGGCATGCCAAAACTACTATGTCAAAAAATTAGTACCCTAGGATATCTAGTTATCAATCCCTACTTTTTGGCGAACATTAGACCATCTCTCAAGTTGTGGGACTTGCATACCTGAGATGGACCTCCAAAGAAGGCTGGTTCCTCAACCTAATCATATCACTAAACTGCTCCTAAGGAAGGAAATACAACTAACTAATCCTAAACTATCAATTCCAAGGGACCACAGAGATAGAGAGAAAGGTTAGAGATATGCAGGAAAATGAAATCCTAACCTAAAGAGGTGATATCACCAAGAAAAGGGAATGAGACATATTGCCAAGGGAGAAGATAGAAGGAAAATGGAGTAGAGAGAGACTAGACTAATGTGACACAGAACCAAATATTTGTTTACCATCTACACTCCATGAAACACAAAAAAAAGTCTACAAATGAAATAAGCATACACAAAACAAAACAATAATAATGGATAGGCAAGGGAATGCAAGAAAAATCAGAAAGGGTTGAAGGAACACCACAATACACAATATTTATTGCTCCATAATATACATAGTCCATTACATATGAGGAATAGAGGTAAAAATACATTTACAAAGTCCATGTGAAGGTTTTTAGCATAATGTAATTGAGAAGGAAAATTCAAGACTGTTCCCATATTCCAACATATCTCTCCTTCTCAAAATGAGAAGAGTTTATAATATATAGAAGGAGATGGGGAAAAGAGAAAGAGTGAACTCAAATTTTGTCTCCCACTCACCAAAAAATTCATTAAATGATTTTAAAAAAGTATGGTCACCTTTGAAAATCCATTCCTCAATGTACTCTAGGTTCTGGAAGAAGAAAATAGTACTATACTTCATTAATGTTTGTATTTGGATGCCTGGAATTGTACTTTTTCATGCTGGATATGTTTTCTAATATTTCATATATATATAACCTAAATAAAATTAATAAATCTAATTTCCATGTTATAGAGGATTTTGAGACCTTTTCAACTATATAAATTTTGTGAAAATTAGAATAGTAGGTCAAAATTTATGGGCATTTTATGTTCGCAGCGAAAAACTGTCGTTTTCCAGTTATGCACGGTTTTCACAATGATGCGAAGATTTTCCTAGTGTTATGTGGATTTTGAATTTATGCACATATTTTCCCAATGTTTCATGGATTTTTTATTTATGCACATATTTTCCTAGTGTTGTGCAAATTTTGAGTTATGTGTGGCTTTTCCTAGTGTTGAGTGACTTTTGTAGTTTTGCACGACTTTTCCTCATTTTTCATTTTTTCACCAAGTATGGATTTCTTTGAGCTTGAATAAAAGGGATATTTGTATACAAATAATTCTAAGTGCCCAAAACATGAAATTTACCTATAATTCTAGATTCTTCACCAAGCTCCCATGAAAATGTCTAGGTCCAAGTTTCCCGAGTAGTCTATTTTTGCCAGGGGTAAAAGTGGATAATAATTTGGCAACTCATAGGGACATATACCTTCTAGATGAGTTAACAATTTTCCTAAAGCATCTGTTGGGCATGGGGTTAGTATGATAAGCATGAAATCTGAATTGAAATTCAAAGAACACACCCCTAAATGTACTTGAAGCATTGTTGCACCCGAAACTGATGATTAGTTGAGAAAGATGAAGCACTGCAGAAGTCTTGTGGAACACATGTGTATTTGGATGAACTTGGTAATGATGTTAAATTCTAATTTTCCCCATGAAAAGTCGTGACCTCCAACCAACTATGGAAGAGCAAAAAACAACACAAAAACTATGTACAAAGGGGAAGATCATAAATGTTCTAAGTGGAAACATGCAGAGTGTGCACAAGCACTTCTTATTTTTAAAACAAAGACCTACCTACTCTACTCTAACCATAGGAATGGAAAAATCAAACAAATACTCACAAATTTGGAGCATGATATTGATTTCACCGGAAATGGACATGGTGTTTTGCATGATTGAAAAACTGAATACAAGCTTATTTTCCACCCTAATTCATCAAGGTATCAACTAGAAACAAGACAAATGCCTCTTTTATTTTCTCTACATTTGGATTGAAGAGGCATTGCGGCTGATCCTCAGAACTCTAAAACTCACCCTCATGCTTGGAAGTAAGCATGACTAGTGGAAAATCTGATCTTGGTTATAAAATAACCAAGTACCTGATTGGGAAAGGTATGATCCGAGAAGTTTTCCCATTTCTCTAAAGCCCAACTTCAATAATGAAGTCTTCTTGTAGATATTCATGGAAAAGGTGGTTATTCCACACACTGATTTGGATCTTGTTTTAAATCTACAAATATTTGAATCTCTACCTTCATGACTAATTTGGAATGGTTGTCATCATTGTTCCCTTCCTCCTTATCCAATGTGAAGCTTGGAAGATTAAAATCCTCTAGCTCATATTGAATCAGGCTATTTTGAGTAGCAGTTGTTCTTGACTAAAGATTGCATGTGAATACTCTCTTCCATGGCAACATGATTTATGTGTTGAAGGATATATTATGGGGAAACAAAGGTAATGAATCTTCTATGGCTCCTTCTTCACCAATGCTATCCTCCAAATATGATAGCAAATCAACCTCTTCTTTGTCCCATTGTACCAAGGGTTCTTCTTCCTTTACGATGGCTTTTGAATTTGTAATTTGTTCACCATGGGCATCCTCACCTTCAAACATAAAATTTGATAGCTCAAAATCATCCAAAAAATAATATTTTTACAAGGATGAAGTGGAATAAGATTATGAAATCTCTTGTGTGACATTTTACTTACTCGAGACCTCTAAATTTGTCTTGTTTTCCTCCAAGGAATGAAGGTATTTATGGTAGGTTGTAATTGATGAATATGTTCTTGGTGAGTTAATGCAACCTTCCAGAAGTGTAGCAAGCTCTAAACATGTAGGATAAAGAGGATCACTGCATTCCATGGAAACACTTTGCACTCAATGGGATTTTCTATTTTGTTGTGGATTCATCAATCAAATTATATTTAACAAAAGATGAAGGAAGAGCTGAATCTGAGCTTCCATTACTAAAAGAAAACAAGAAGCTCTTTATGATTTCCTCTTCCTGTAGGGCCTCTAAAACTAATTTTTTTTCCTCCATGTGTTCCTCTTCTTGTGGATTTGGAGTTTATTTCTCTTCCTCTACTAATTCTACAACCTGTGATGGATCAACAATTTTTGAAAAGATACGACCAACATGAATGTTATAGTAAGAACAAATGGATTGTTGATCATCATCTTCCTATTCTTATTCTACTAGTTGCTGCTGTATCAAAATCAATTTCTCTCACTTGTTTTTGAATTTCAACCTCTACTGAAGACTTAGTTATCAATGGCATTTGAGTGATATTGAATCTTACAACACACTCTTTCAAGTTTCTTGCAATCTCTTCTTTGATAGGATCCTCATTTTTCTTCCCTCCTCCACTAATTTTCTAATTTTATTCTTGCTAAAATGGGTTTGGGAATGCAAAAGGACAGGTGGTTTGGGATTTAAATAAGTTTTGCAATGTTTTTGGTGGAAAGGAAGGTTTATTTTCTTGTTTCTATGGAGGGGAATGAATTTTGGAAGGGAAAAGGGAAGAGAATTGAATATGGGATGGAAGGGAAGAAAATGGAGAGATGAAATTCTTACTGGGAGCAGCGGGTGGAAAGTTAGGGAAATTAGGTTCAAGTTGAGTTGAAATAGGTTGGGAAATGGGAAGAGGACCCTGAGATTGTAATGCAGGGGTTTCCCATTGAAAGGAATGTCTAACATTAGATTCATAAGCATCCCTATTTTTAATCCACTCTCTAACTTGAGTCAACATTTTGATTATGAGTCGAAGCTTTTTCTCTGAAACCAATATGGGTTTCCTTCATCATCTCTTTGATCCTCACCTACACATGTTCAACTCCAAATCTTGAACCTTTCTCTACAAATAGAAATCTTTAGGCATAAGATGGCCTCCAAAATCTACATAATCCTACTCTTGAATAGATCCATATTTTGGTGGATAACCAAACTGATTTGCATCTTTCTCATATGGATATGCATACTCAAATTTATCATGGTCATAGAGATGATCTAGAGGTTGAATTGTAATATCCTGAAGGTGAATTTGAACAACAGTTTTGCTTCTGCTAAAAATGGGGATCCCATGATGGAAATGAATTCATGATTGTACAACTTCATGGAAAGAAGAAAAATGAAAGATATGGAAAGAAAAATGGATGGAAATGGATTAAAGGAAATGTCTAAAACTCATAAATGGGTTGTGTAGATCAGTGGAGTATCCATATGTGCTTATAATGTGCCTTCGAAGGCTGAGATTCCAACAAGAACACACCAAATGTTTTAAATGAAGATGTAAAACTCTTCATTCATGTCCCATCGGGCATGCCAAAATTGTTATGTCAAAAAATTAGCACCCTAGGATATTTACTTATGGATCCCTACTTTTTGGTGAACATTAGACCATCTCTCAAGTTGTGGGACTTGCATACCAAAGATGGACCTCTAGAGAAGGCTGGTTCCTCAACCTAATCATATCACTAAACTACTCCTAAGGAAGGAAATAAAACTAACTAATCGTAAACTATCAATTCCAAGGGACCAGAGAGAGAGAGAGAAAGGTTAGAGATATGCATGAAAATGAAATCCTAACCTAAAGAGCTGATATCACCAAGAAAAGGGAATGAAACATATTGCAAAGGGAGAAGATAGAAGGAAAATGGAGTTGAGAGAGACTAGACTAATGTGACACAGAACCAAATATTTATTTACCATATACACTCCATGAAACACAAAAAAAAAATCTACAAATGAAATAAGCATAAATGGGTTGTGTAGATATGGAAATAAAAATGGATGGAAATGGATTAAAGGTAAGGTCTGAAACTCATAAATGGGTTGTGTAGATCAGTGGAGTATCCAGATGTGCTTTGAATGTGCCTTCAAAGCTGAGATTCCAAAGAGAACACACCAAATTTTTTAAATGAAGATGTAAAGCTCTTCATTCATGTCCCATCGGGAATGCCAAAACTGTTCTATCAAAAAATTAGCACCCTAGGATATCTAGTTATGGATCCCTAATTTTTTGGTGAATATTAGACCATCTCTCAAGTTGTGGGACTTGCATACCTGAGATGGACCTCCAGAGAAAGTTCGTTCGTCAACCTAATCATATCACTAAACTACTCCTAAGGAAGGAACTACAACTAACTAATCCTAAACTATCAATTCCAAGGGACCAAGGAGAGAGAGAAAGGTTAGAGAGATGCATGAAAATTAAATCCTAAGCTAAAGAGGTGATAGCACCAAGAAAGGGGAATGAGACATCTTGTTGAGGGAGAATAGAGAAGGAAAATGGAGTTGAGAGAGGTCAGACCAATGTGACATAGACCCATATCTTCATTTATCATCTGCACCCCATGAAACACAACAACAAAAACTTGCAAATGAAAGAAGCATGCAAAGAATAGAACAATAATAATGGAGAGGCAAGGGAATTCAAGAAAAAATATAGAGGGTTGAAGGAACACCACAATACACAATTTTTATTTGCTCCATAATATATACAGTCTATTGCATATGTGGAATGGAGGCACAAATACATTTATAGAATCCATATGAAGGCTTGCAACTTAATGGAATTTAGAAACAATTTTGCAAGAGTTTCCCCATGTCCTAAATCTTCTTCTCAAATGAGAAGTGTTTACAATATATAAAAGAAGATGGAGAAAAGAGAAAGAAGTGAATCCAAAATTTATTCTCCCACCCACCAAAAAATATCATTGAATTCTCTAAAAAAGGCATGGGAACCTTTGAAAACCCATCCCCCTAATGTACTCTATCTTCTAAAAGAAGAAAATAAGACAATGCTTCATTAATGTTGGTAGTTGGATGCCTGGAACTGTACTTTTTCGTTCTAGATATGTTTTATATATTTTTTTTGAATATATTACCTCAATAAAATTAATAAATCCAATTTCCATGTCGTAGAGGATGTCAATACCTTTCCAACAATATAAAGATTGTGAAAAACGGAGCAGTAGGTCAAACGTTATGGCCATTTTAAGTTCACACAAAAAAAAACTGTCATTTTCCAGTTATGTGTGGCTTCTCCAGTTATGCGCGGATTTTGCAAGTATGAGTCACTTTTGAAGTTTTGTGCAAATTTTGTAGTTATGCACAAATTTTGTAGTTTTGCGCAGCTTTTGTAGTTTTCCATGACTTTTGCAGTTTTGCGCGGCTTTTCCCCATTTTTCATTTTTTCACCAAGTATGGATTTCTTTGAGCCTGAAGAAAATGGAGATATACATCCAAATAATTCCAAGCTTCCCAAAAATCACTGCAAGTGCTCCCAAAATTATGTAAATTTTCAAGAAATCTCTAGACTCAACCATGAAGCTCTATCAACTGCCCAAATCCATTTTCTCTCGAGTTGTTCATTTTTGTCAGGGGTAAAAATGGATAACAATTTGGTGACTCATGTGGGACATCTGCCTATTAGATGAGTTGATTAGTGGCCTTGAAGCACCCATTTGGCATGGATTCATCCTAATATTCTAAAATCTAATCTGAAACTTTGAAATCATGTCCCTGAGCCACTTGAAGCACTGTTAAACCTAGAGTTGATATGTCATTTCTCGATTTTCCAACTTTTATAAGAAAATCTTGAAAATTAGATCGAGTGGAAAATTGTGTTGAACCTAAAATTTTCTTTTCTCTGCAATCTGATCTGATGGGATAAAGGATGAACCTTTGAAACCTATCCCAAAATCAGATTTCTTACGATGAACCTTTGAACCTATCCCAAAATCAGATTTCTTACTAAGTATGAAGGACTGAAACTGATGATTCCTTGGCAAGGATGAAGAATTGCATACGTTTGGAAACACAAGCTGGTTTAGAAAGAACTTGGCACCTTTGTTAAAACATATTTTCCCCATGAAAAATTCCACTTCCAATTAACTGGATTGTGTAAGAGTAACAACACACTATGTATAAGAGAGAGATCATACATGCTCCAAGTGGAACATGCAGAGTGTGCACAAGCACTTCCTCTGCTGAAAACAAACCTACCTACCCTACTCTAACTAGATAAATGGAAAAATCAAACAAATCTTGACACTAGCAAGGAGAAGTAGCTTCCGTTTCTCACAAATTTGGACCATGTAATTGATTTTGCAATGGACATGGTCTTGTGTAAAATTGAAAAACTGACATGGATCCAATATCCTCGCACCCACCCCACCACCCCAATTCATCAAGGTATCAATTGGAAACAAGACAAGGTGGTTATACCTCTTTTAGTTTCTCTACATTTGGATTGAAGAGGCATTACAACTAATCCTTGGTACTTTGAAACTCATCCTCATACTCGGAAGTAAGCATGACTGGTTTCAACTCTGATCTTGACTCCAATAAAGCCAAGTACCTGATTGGGAAAGGTCTAATCCATGAAGTTTTCCATTGCTTTAAATCCCAACTCCAAGAATGGAGTCCTCCTTGCAGACTTTCTTGGAAAAGGTGACTATTTGCAAGCTGATTTGGATCTTGTTGTTATCTACAAAACAACTAATTCTTTGCCTTGATGACTGATTTAGAATGGTTTTCATCATTGTTTCATTTATCTTCTTCAAAATGAAACTCCCTAAAATTGATTACAGTGTTGGATGGAGTCCTTGGTGGACCACTACAACTGATTGGAACTTGTGGATCATTTGGGAGTTTCTCCTCTTTTGCTTGAAGACCAAACTAATTTTCTTGTCTGATTTCCTCATCCAACATGAATTTTGAGAGGTCAAATTCTTCAGCTTGTTCCTAAGGACTATTATGGACAACAAGGTCTTGAAATCTTTCCTCCATGATGGATTCATTAATCAAATAATTTTCAACAAAAGATGAAGGAATAGAGAATTCTAAATTTTCATTACCACAAGAAAACAAGAAGCTCTCTATGATCTCCTCTTCCTGTAGTACCCTTGAAACTGATTTGTTCTCCTCTTCCTGTGGATTTGGAGCCGATTCTTCCTCTTCCACTAACTCTGCAACTAGAAATGGATCAACAACCTTTGAGAATATAGTGCTAATGTGAACACTACACTTGGAACACAAAGATTGATGATCATCTGATTCTTGTTCTTACTCTTGTTCATTTGCAAACTCAGTTTCACCACTTGTTCTTGAACCTCAACCTCTATTGAAGGGTTAGTGATTAGAATAATTTGAGTGATATTTAATCTTACAGCCCACTCTCTCAAGTTTCTTGAAAGCTCTTCTTTGCTAGGCTCCTCAGTTTTATTCCTTGACTGATTTTATAGTTTTCTTCTTCCCAAAATGGGTTTGGGAATGCAAGAGGAGGGGTGGGTTGGGATTCAACTAGATTTTTCATTATTAGTGCGTGGAAGGGAAGCTTTAACTTCTTGTTTCTGTGGAGGGGGAGGAGTTTTAAAAGGGAAAAGAGCAAAGAATTGAAGGTGGGATGGAAGGGAAGAGGATGAAGAAATGGAATCCACAATTGGGGCAGTAGTTGGGAAGTAAGGGAGTTGAAACTCAGGCTAAGATGGCATAGGTTGTAGAATGGAAGGAGGGGTTATGAGATGGTAATACAAGAGTCTCCCATTAACAAGAATGTCTAGCATTATATTCATAAGTCTTTATCTTTTCAATCCACTTCACAAGTTGTGGTAACATCTCAACCATGACATCAAGCTTCTACTGAGGGTTGTAGCGTCTTGGCATAGGGCCAACCCATGGACAAGGCACCCTTAAACCAATCTCAAATGCTTTCAATTGAGATGTAGCCTTAGTCTGCACCATATTTGCCTCCATTATTTGAGTCTTCATCTTCAACTCAACATCTTTAGGTGTATGATGGCCTCCAAAATTTACATACCCTTTCTCTTGAATGGCTCCATAATTTGGTGGATAACCAAACTGATTTGCATCTTTCTCCTATGGATATGCATACTGATTTTGATTTTCACTATATAAATGATCTGGAGGTGGATTGTAATAACCCAAAGATGAATTTGAATAACAATGTTGTTATTGCAAATGGTAATCCCATGATGGAAATGAAGTCATGATTGCACAACTTCATGTATGGAAGAAAAATGAAAGATATGGAAAGAAAAATGGAAGGAAAGAAAGGTATGCAACTCATAAAATAGGTATTTTTGAATCACTGGAGTCACCAGATGTGCTTTAAATGTGCCTCCAAAGGCTGCGACTTCAACAAGATGTGCTTTAAATGTGCCTCCAAAGGCTGCGACTTCAACAAGAACACATCAACCTATTGAAATGAAGGTGTAAATCTCTTCAGTCTTGTCCCATCGGACATGCCAAAACTATTAGTGTAGGTAGCATAGTGGAAAAGATATTTCAATGGAACACCTATGAAATATATAGCTTTCACCTGTTTGTCCCACTAGGCATGCCAAAATTGTTAGTGAAAAAAAGTAGCACCTTGGGATATAGAAATGATAGATCCCTACTTTTTGCTAACATTGGACTATCTCTCAAGTTGTGGGACTTTCATATTTGAGATGGACCTCTAGAGAAGGTTGGTTCCTCTACCTAATCCTAGCACTAAACTACTCCTAAGGGAATGAAATGCAGCTAACTACTCCTAAACTATTTATTCCAAGGTACCATAGAGAGAAAGAGAGAGAGAGAGAGAGAGAGAGAGAGGAGAGAGAGAGAGAGAGAGAGAGGAGAGAGAGAGAGAGAGAGAAATTAGAGAGATGCATGAAAATTAAATCCTAAGCTAAAGAAGCACCAAGAAAAGGGAATGAGACATCTTGTTGAGGGAGAATGGAGAAGGAAAATGGACTTGAGAGAGGCTAGACTAATGTGACAAAAACCTAGATCTTCATTTACCATCTACACTCCATGAAACACAGCAAAAACCCGCAGATGAAAGAAACATGCACAAAATATAACCAATAATAATGGAGAGGCAAGAGAATGCAAGAAAAATCAGAAAGGATTGAAGGAACACCACAATACACAATTTTTATTACTCCATAATATAGACAGTCCATTACATATGTGGAATAGAGGAACAAATAAATTTACAAAATTCCATGTGAAGGCTTATAACTCAATGGAATTGAGAAACAAATTTTCAAGAGTTTCCCCATGTCCCAGAATATCTCTCCTTCTCAAATGAGAAGTGTTTACAATATATAAAAGAAGATGGAGAAAAGAGAAATAAGTGAATCTTGGATTTCTGCTCCCACCCACCAAAAACTATCATTGAATGCTTAGAAAAAGGCATGGGCACCTCTAAAAACCCATCCCCCCAATGTATTCTAGCTTCTGGAAGAAGAAAAGAGGACCATACTTCATTAATGTTGGTAGTTGGATGTCTGGAACTATATTTTTTCATGCCTGAGATGTTTTCAAATTATATATATATATAACCTCAATAAAATTAATAAATCTAATTTCCATGTTTTAGAGGATGTTGAGACTTTTCCAACAATATAAAGATCATGAAAAATGGAGTAGTAGGTCAAAAGTTATGGCCATTTTAAGTTCGCATGAAAAATTTGTCGTTTTCTAGTTATGTGCGGCTTCTCTAGTTATGCACGGCTTTTGCAGTTATGTGTGGCTTTTGCAGTTATGCGTGTATTTTGCATTTTTGTGTGGCTTTTTACATTTTTGCATGGCTTTTGCATTTTTGCACAGATTTTGTTGTTTTGCGTAGCTTTTCCCCATTTTTTATTTTTTCACCAAGTATGGATTTCTTTGAGCTTGAATAAAATGGAGATTTGTATACAAATAATTCTAAGTGCCCAAAACATGAAATTTACCTATAATTCTATATTCTTCACCAAGCTCCCATGAAAATGTCTAGGTCCAAGTATCCCGATTAGTCCATTTTTGCAAAGGGGTAAAAGTTGATAACAATTTGGAAACTCATAGGGACATATATATTCTAGATGAGTTAAAAATTTTCCTAAACAATCTGTTGGGCATGGGGTTAGTATGATAAGCACAAAATCTGATCTAAAATTTGAAGAACACACCCCTGAATCTACTTGAAGCATTGTTGGACCTTAAAATGATGATTAGTTGACAAAGATGAAGCACTGCAGAAGTCTTGTGGAACACGTGTATTTGAATGAACTTTGTAATGATGTTAAATTCTAATTTTCCACATGAAAACTGACCTCCAACCAACTATGGAAGAGCAAAAAAACAACACAAAAACTATGTACAAAGGAGAAGATCATACATGTTCCAAGTGGAAACATGAAGAGTGTGCACAAGTACTTCTTTTGAAAACAAAAACCTACCTACTCGACTCTAGCCATAGGAATGGAAAAATCAAACAAATCCTCACAAATTTGTAGCATGTGACTAATTTCGAAATGGACGTGGTGTTTTGCATGATTGAAAAACTGAATACAAGCTTATTTTCCACCCAATTCATCAAGGTATCAACTAGAAACAAGACAAATGCCTCTTTTATTTTCTCTACATTTGGATTGAAGAGGCATTGCGGCTGATCCTCAGAACTCTAAAACTCACCCTCATGCTTGGATGTAAGCATGAATAGTGGAAATTCTGATCTTGGTTCTAAAGTAACCAAGTACCTGATTAGGAAAGGTATGATCCGCGAAGTTTTCCCATTTCTCTAAAGCCCAACTTGAATAATGAAGTCTTCTTGTAGATATTCATGGAAAAGGTGGTTATTTGCACGCTGATTTGGATCTTGTTTTAAATCTACAAATATTTGATTCTCTACCTTCATGAATAATTTGGAATGGTTGTCATCATTGTTCCCTTCCTCCTTATCCAATGCGAAGCTTGGAAGATTAAAATCCTCTAGCTCATATTCAATCAGGCTATTTTGAGTAGCAAGTTGTTCTTGAATACTCTCTTCCATAGAAACATGATTTATGTGTTGACGGATATATTATGGGGAAACAAAGATAATGAGTTCTATGGCTCCTTCTTCACCAATGCTATCCTCTAAATATGACAGGAAAACAACCTTTTCTTTGTCCCATTGTACCAAGGGTTCTTCTTCCTCTACCATGGCTTTTGAATTTGTAATTTGTTCACCATGGGCATCCTCACCTTCAAACATAAAATTTTATAGCTCAAAATCATCCAAAAAAACATATTTTTACAAGGATGAAGTGGAATAAGAGTATGAAATCTCTTGTGTGACATTTTGCTTACTTGATACCTCTAAATTTTTCTTGTTTTCCTCCAAGGAATGAAGGTTTTCATGGTAGGTTGTAACTGATGAATATGTTCTTGGTGAGTTAATTCAACCTTCCAGAAGTGTAGCAAGCTCTAAACATACAGGATAAAGAGGATCACTGCATTCCATGGAAACACTTTGCACACTTGGGATTTTCTATTTTGTTGTGGATTCATCAATCAAATCATATTTAACAAAAGATGAAGGAAGACCTGAATCTGAGCTTGCATTACCAAAATAAAACAAGAAGCTCTTTAAGATTTCCCCTTCCTGTAGGGCCTCTAAAACTGATTTCTTTTCCTCCATGTGTTCCTCTTCTTGTGGATTTGGAGTTTATTTCTCTTCCTCTACTAATTCTACAACCTGTGATGGACCAACAATTTCTAAAAAGATAGGGCCAACATGAATGTTGTAGTCAGAACAAATGGATTGTTGATCATCATCTTCCTATTCTTGTTCTACTACTGCTGAAAAATCAGTTTCTCTCACTTGTTCTTGAATTTCAACCTCTACTGAAGAGTTAGTTATCAATGGCATTTGAGTGATATTAAATCTTACAACACACTCTTTCAAGTTTCTTGCAATCTCTTCTTTGATAGGCTCCTCATTTTTATTCCCCCCTCGACTAATTTTCTAATTTTATTCTTCCTAAAATGGGTTTGGGAATGCAAAAGGACAAGTGGTTTGGGATTTAAATAATTTTTGCAATGTTTTTGGTGGAAAGGAAGGTTTAATTTCTTGTTTCTATGGAGGGGAATGAGTTTTGGAAGGGAAAAGGGAAGAGAATTGAATATGGGATGTAAGGGAAGAAAATGGAGAGATGAAATTCTTAATGGGAGTAGCGGGTGGAAAGTTAGGGAAATTAGGTTCAAGTTGAGCTGAAATAGGTTATGAAATGGGAAGAGGACTGTGAGATGGTAATGCAGGGGTTTCCCATTGAAAGGAATGTCTAACATTTGATTCATAAGCCTCCCTATTTTTAATCCACTCTCCAACTTGAGTCAACATTTTGATTATGAGTTGAAGCTTTTTCTCTGAAACCAATATGGGTTTCCTTCATCATCTCTTTGATCCTCACCTACACATGTTCAACTCCAACTCTTGAACCTTTCTCTAGAAATAGAAATCTTTAGGCATAAGATGGTCTTCAAAATCTACATAATCCTACTCTTGAATAGATCCATATTTTAGTGGATAACCAAACTGATTTGCATCTTTCTCATACAAATAATTCTAAGTGCCCAAAACATGAAATTTACCTGTAATTCTAGATTCTTCACCAAGCTCCCATGAAAATGTCTATGTCCAAGTTTCCCGAGTAGTCCATTTTTGCCAGGGGGTAAAAGTTGATAACAATTTGGCAACTCATAGGGACATATACCTTCTAGATGAGTTAACAATTTTCCTAAAGCATCTGTTGGGCATAAGGTCAGTATGATAAGCACAAAACCTGATCTGAAATTTGAAGAACACACCCCTAAATCTACTTGAAGCATTGTTGGACCTTAAACTGATGATTAGTTGACAAAGATGAAGCACTGTAGAAGTCTTGTGGAACACGTGTATTTGAATGAACTTGGTAACGATGATAAATTCTAATTTTCCCCATGAAAATTGATCAACAACCAAGTATGGAAGAGAAAAAAAACAACACAAAAACTATGTACAAAGGGGAAGATCATACATGTTCCAAGTGGAAACATGCAGAGTGTGCACAAGTACTTCTTCTTTTGAAAACAAAAGCCTACCTACTCTACTCTAGCCATAGGAATGGAAAAATCAAACAAATCCTCACAAATTTGGAGCATGTGAATGATTTAGAAATGGACATGGTGTTTTACATGATTGAAAAACTGAATACAATCTTATTTTCCACCCAATTCATCAAGGTATCAACTAGAAACGAGACAAATGCCTCTTTTATTTTCTCTACATTTGGATTGAAGAGGCATTGCGGCTGATCCTCAGAACTCTAAAACTCACCCTCATGCTTGGAAGTAAGCATGAATAGTGGAAACTCTGATCTTGGTTCTAAAATAACCAAGTACATGATTAGGAAAGGTATGATCCATGAAGTTTTCCCATTTCTCTAAAGCCCAACTTCAATAATGAAGACTTCTTGTAGATATTCATGGAAAAGGTGGTTATTTGCACACTGATTTGGATCTTGTTTTAAATCTACAAATATTTTATTCTCTACCTTCATGAATAATTTGGAATGGTTGTCATCATTGTTCCCTTCCTCCTTATCCAATGTGAAGCTTGGAAGATTAAAATCCTCTAGCTCATATTCAATCAGGCTGTTTTGAGTAGCAGGTTGTTCTTGAGTACTCTGTTCCATAACAACATGATTTATGTTTTGAAGGATATATTATGGGGAAACAAATTTAATGAGTTCTATGGCTCCTTCTTCACCAATGTTATCCTCCGAATATGATAGGAAATCAACCTCTTCTTTGTCCCATTGTACCAAGGGTTCTTCTTCCTCTACTATGGCTTTTGAATTTGTAATTTGTTCACCATGTGCATCCTCACCTTCAAACATAAAATTTGATAGCTCAAAATCATCCAAAAATCATATTTTTAGAAGGATGAAGTGGAATAAGAGTATGAAATCTCTTGTGTGACATTTTGCTTACTCGAGACCTCTAAATTTGTCTTGTTTTCCTCCAAGGAATGAAGGTTTTCATGGTAGGTTGTAGCTGATGAATATGTTCTTGGTGAGTTAATGCAACCTTCCAGAAGTGTAGCAAGCTCTAAACATACAGGATAAAGAGGATCACTGCATTCTATGGAAACGCTTTGCACACTTGGGATTTTCTATTTTGTTGTGGATTCATCAATCAAATCATATTTAACAAAAGATGAAGGAAGAGATGAATCTGAGCTTGCATTACCAAAGGAAAACAAGAAGCTCTTTATGATTTCCTCTTCCTGTAGGGCCTCTAAAACTTATTTTTTTTCCTCCATGTATTCCTCTTCTTGTGGATTTGGAGTTTATTTCTCTTCCTCTACTAATTCTACAACCTGTGATGGACCAACAATTTCTGAAAAGATAGGGCCAACATGAATGTTGTAGTCAGAACAAATGGATTGTTGATCATCATCTTCCTATTCTTGTTCTACTGCTGCTACAAAATCAGTTTCTCTCACTTGTTCTTGAATTTCAACCTCTACTAAAGACTTAGTTATCAATGGCATTTGAGTGATATTAAATCTTACAACACACTCTTTCAAGTTTCTTGCAATCTCTTCTTTGATAGGCTCCTCATTTTTCTTACCCCCCTCGACTAATTTTCTAATTTTATTCTTCCTAAAATGGGTTTGGGAATGCAAAAGGACAGGTGGGTTGGGATTTAAATAATTTTTGCAATGTTTTTGGTGGAAAGGAAGGTTTAATTTCTTGTTTCTATGGAGGGGAATGAGTTTTGGAAGGGAAAAGGGAAGAGAATTGAATATGGGATGTAAGGAAAGAAAATGGAGAGATGAAATTCTTAATGGGAGTAGCAGGTGGAAAGTTAGGGAAATTAGGTTCAAGTTGAGCTGAAATAGGTTGGGAAATGGGAAGAGGACTGTGAGATGGTAATGCAGGGGTTTCCCATTGAAAGGAATGTCTAACATTAGATTCATAAGCCTCCGTATTTTTAATCCACTCTCCAACTTGAGTCAATATTTTGATTACGAGTTGAAGCTTTTTCTCTGAAACCAATATGGGTTTCCTTCATCATCTCTTTGATCCTCACCTACACATGTTCAACTCCAACTCTTGAACCTTTCTCTAGAAATAGAAATCTTTAGGCATAAGATGGCCTCCAAAATCTACATAATCCTACTCTTGAATAGATCCATATTTTGGTGGATAACCAAACTGATTTGCATCTTTCTCATACGGATATGCATACTCAAATTTATCTTGGTCATAGAGATGATCTGAGGGTGAATTGTAATATCCTGAAGGTGAATTTGAACAACATTTTTGCTTCTGCTAAAAATTGGGATCCCATGATGGAAATGAATTCATGATTGTACAACATCATGGAAAGAAGAAAAATGAAAGATATGGAAAGAAAAATGGATGGAAATGGATTAAAGGAAAGGTCTAAAACTCATGAATGGGTTGTGTAGATCAGTGGAGTATCCAGATGTGCTTTGAATGTGCCTTCGAAGGCTGAGATTCCAACAAGAACACACCAAATGTTTTAAATGAAGATGTAAAGCTCTTCATTCATGTCCCATCGGGCATGCCAAAACTACTATGTCAAAAAATTAGTACCCTAGGATATCTAGTTATGAATCCCTACTTTTTGGTGAACATTAGACCATCTCTCAAGTTGTGGGACTTGCATACCTGAGATGGACCTCCAGAGAAGGCTGGTTCCTCAACCTAATCATATCACTAAACTACTCCTAAGGAAGGAAATAAAACTAACTAATTCTAAACTATCAATTCCAAGCGACCAGAGAGAGAGAGAGAAAGGTTAGAGATATGCATGAAAATGAAATCCTAACCTAAAGAGGTGATATCACCAAGAAAAGGGAATGAGACATATTGCCAAGGGAGAAGATAGAAGGAAAATGGAGTTGAGAGAGACTAGACTAATGTGACACAGAACCAAATATTTATTTACCATCTACACTCCATGAAACACAAAAACAAAATCTACAAATGAAATAAGCATGCACAAAGCAAAACAATAATAAAGGAGAGGCAAGGGAATGCAAGAAAAATCAGAAAGGGTTGAAGGAACACCACAATACACAATATTTATTGCTCCATAATATACACAGTCCATTACATATGTTGAATAGAGGTAAAAATACATTTACAGAGTCCATGTGAAGGTTTGCAGCATAATGTAATTGAGAAAAAAAAATTCAAGAGTTTCCCCATGTCCCAACATATCTCTCCTTCTCAAAATGAGAAGAGTTTATAATATATAGAAGAAGATGGGGAAAAGAGAAAGAGTGAACTCAAATTTTGTCTCCCACCCACCAAAAAATTCATTAAATGATTTGAAAAAGGTATGGGCACCTCTGAAAATCTATTCCTCAATGTACTTTATCTTCTGGAAGAAGAAAATGGGACCATACTTCATTAATGCTGGTATTTGGATGCCTGGAACTGTACTTTTTCATGATGGATATGTTTTCTAATATTTCATATATATAACCTAAATAAAATTAATAAATATAATTTCCATGTTATAGAGGATTTTGAGACCTTGTCAACTATATAAATTTTGTGAAAATTAGAATAGTAGGTCAAAATTTATGGCCATTTTAAGTTCGTGCGAAAAACTGTCGTTTTCCAGTTATGCGCGGTTTTCACAATGATGCGCAGATTTTCCTAGTGTTATGTGGATTTTGAATTTATGCACATATTTTCCCAATGTTTCACGGATTTTTTATTTATGCACATATTTTCCTAGTGTTGTGCAACTTTTTCAGTTATGTGTGGCTTTTCCCAGTGTTGAGCGACTTTTGTAGTTTTGCACGACTTTTCCTCATTTTTCATTTTTTCACCAAGTATGGATTTCTTTGAGCTTGAATAAAATGGAGATTTGTATAAAAATAATTCTAAGTGCCCTAAACATGAAAGTTACCTGTAATTGTAGATTCTTCACCAAGCTCCCATGAAAATATCTAGGTCCAAGTTTCCCGAGTAGTCCATTTTTGCCAGGTGGTAAAAGTGGATAACAATTTGGCAGCTCATAGGGACATATACCTTCTAGATGAGTTAACAATTTTCCTAAAGCATTTGTTGGGCATGGGGTCAGTATGATAAGCATGAAATCTGATCTAAAATTTGAAGAACACACCTGTGAATCTACTTGAAGCATTATTAGACCTTAAACTGATGATTAGTTGACAAAGATGAAGCACTGCAGAAGTCTTGTGGAACACATGTGAATTTGGATGAACTTGGTAATGATGTTAAATTCTAATTTTCCCCATGAAAACTGACCTCCAACCAACTGTGGAAGAGCAAAAAAACAACACAAAAACTATGTAAAAAGGGGAAGATAATACATGTTCCAAGTGGAAACATGCAGAGTGTGCACAAGTACTTCTTCTTTTGAAAACAAAAACCTACCTACTCTACTCTAACAATAGGAATGGAAAAATCAAACAAATCCTCACAAATTTGGAGCATGTGACTGATTTAGAAATGGACGTGGTGTTTTGCATGATTGAAAAACTGAATACAATCTTATTTTCCACCCAATTCATCAAGGTATCAACTAGAAACAAGAAAAATGCCTCTTTTATTTTCTCTACATTTGGATTGAAGAGGCATTGCGGCTGATCCTCAGAACTCTAAAACTCACCCTCATGCTTGGAAGTAAGCATGAATAGTGGAAACTCTGATCTTGGTTCTAAAATAACCAAGTACCTGATTAGGAAAGGTATGATCCATGAAGTTTTCCCATTTATCTAAAGCCCAACTTCAATAATGAAGTCTTCTTGTAGATATTCATGGAAAAGGTGGTTATTTGCACACTGATTTGGATCTTGTTTTAAATCTAAAAATATTTTGATTCTCTACCTTCATGACTAATTTGGAATAGTTGTCATCATTGTTCCCTTCCTCCTTATCCAATGTGAAGCTTGGAAGATTAAAATCCTCTAGCTCATATTCAATCAGGCTATTTTGAGTAGCAGGTTGTTCTTGAATACTCTCTTCCATAGCAACATGATTTATGTGTTGAAGGATATATTATGGGGAAATAAAGATAATGAGTTCTATGGCTCCTTCTTCACCAATGCTATCCTCCAAATATGATACGAAAACAACCTCTTCTTTGTCCCATTGTACCAAGGGTTCTTCTTCCTCTATGATGACTTTTGAATTTGTAATTTGTTCACCATGGGCATCCTCACCTTCAAACATAAAATTTGATAGCTCAAAATCATCCAAAAAATCATATTTTTAGAAGGATGAAGTTGAATAAGAGTATGAAATCTCTTGTGTGACATTTTCCTTACTCGAGACCTTTAAATTTGTCTTGTTTTCCTCCAAGGAATGAAGGTTTTCATGGTAGGTTGTAACTGATGAATATGTTCTTGGTGAGTTAATGCAACCTTCCAGAAGTGTAGCAAGCTCTAAACATATAGGATAAAGAGGATCACTACATTCCATGGAAACACTTTGCACACTTGGGATTTTCTATTTTGTTGTGGATTCATCAATCAAATCATATTTAACAAAAGATGAAGGAAGAGCTGAATCTGAGCTTGCATTACCAAAAGAAAACAAGAAGCTCTTTATGATTTCCTCTTCCTGTAGGGCCT
Organism: Taxus chinensis; assembly: GCA_019776745.2. Taxonomy (NCBI): domain Eukaryota; kingdom Viridiplantae; phylum Streptophyta; class Pinopsida; order Cupressales; family Taxaceae; genus Taxus; species Taxus chinensis. The sequence continues at coordinate 897,414,879 of CM034146.1, forward strand.
CTAAAACTGATTTATTTTCCTCCATGTGTTCCTCTTCTTGTGCATTTGGAGTTTATTTCTCTTCCTCTACTAATTCTGTAACCTGTGATGGACCAACAATTTCTGAAAAGATACGGCCAACATGAATGTTGTAGTAAGAACAAATGGATTGTTGATCATCATCTTCCTATTCTTGTTCTACTACTACTACAAAATCAGTTTCTCTCACTTGTTCTTGAATTTCAACCTCTACTGAAGAATTAGTTATCAATGGCATTTGAGTGATATTAAATCTTATAACACACTCTTTCAAGTTTCTTGCAATCTCTTCTTTGATAGTCTCGTCATTTTTCTTCCCTCCTCCACTAACTTTCTAATTTTATTCTTGCTAAAATGGGTTTTGGAATGCAAAAGGACAGGTGGCTAGGGATTTAAATAATTTTTGCAATGGTTTTGGTGGAAAGAAAGGTTTATTTTCTTGTTTCTATGGAGGGGAATGAGTTTTGGAAGGGAAAAGTGAAGAGAATTGAATATGGGATGGAAGGGAAGAAAATGGAGAGATGAAATTCTTAATGGGAGCAGCAGGTGGAAAGTTAGGGAAACTAGGTTCAAGTTGAGCTGAAATAAGTTGGGAAATGGGAAGAGGACTGTGAGATTGTAATGCAGGGGTTTCCCATTGAAAGGAATGTCTAACATTAGATTCATAAGCCTCCCTATTTTTAATCCACTCTCCAACTTGAGTCAACATTTTGATTATGAGTTGAAGCTTTTTCTCTAAAACCAATATGGGTTTCCTTCATCATCTCTTTGATCCTCACCTACACATGTTCAACTCCAACTCTTGAACCTTTCTCTAGAATTAGAAATCTTTAGGCATAAGATGGCCTCCAAAATCTACATAATCCTACTCTTGAATAGATCCATATTTTGGTGGATAACCAAACTGATTTGCATCTTTCTCATATGGATATGCATACTCAAATTTATCTTGGTCATGGAGATGATTAGAGGTTGAATTGTAATATCCTGAAGGTGAATTTGAACAACATTTTTGCTTCTGCTAAAAATTGGGATCCCATGATGGAAATGAATTCATGATTTTACAACTTCATGGAAAGAAGAAAAATGAAAGATATGGAAAGAAAAATGGATGGAAATGGATTAAAGGAAAGGTCTAAAACTCATAAATGGGTTGTGTAGATCAGTGGAGTATCCATATGTGCTTTGAATGTGCCTTCAAAGGTTGAGATTCCAACAAGAACACACCAAATTTTTTAAATGAAGATGTAAATCTCTTCATTCATGTCCCATCGGGCATGCCAAAAATGTTATGTCAAAAAATTAGCACCCTAGGATATCTAGTTATGGATCCCTACTTTTTGGTGAACATTAGACCATCTCTCATGTTGTGGGACTTGCATACCTGAGATGGACCTCCAAAGAAGGCTGGTTCCTCAACCTAATCATATCACTAAACTACTCCTAAGGAAGGAAATACAACTAACTAATCATAAACTATCAATTTCAAGGGACCAGAGGGAGAGAGAGAGAAAGGTTAGAGAGATGCATGAAAATGAAATCCTAACCTAAAGAGGTGATATCACTAAGAAAAGGGAATGAGACATATTGCCAAGGGAGAAGAGAGAAGGAAAATGGAGTTGAGAGAGACTAGACTAATGTGACACATAACCAAATATTTATTTACCATCTAAACTCCATGAAACACAAAAAAAAAAATTCTACAAATGAAATAAGCATACACAATACAAAACAATAATAATGGAGAGGCAAGGGAATGCAAGAAAAATTAGAAACGGTTGAAGGAACACCACAATACACAATTTTTATTACTTCTGAATATACACATTCCATTACATATGTAGAATAAAGTAACACATACATTTACATATTCCATGTGGAGGATTGTAGCTCAATGGAATTGATAAACAATTTTGCAAGAGTTTCCCCATGTCCTAACATATCTCTCCTCAAAATTAGAAGAGTTTACAATATATAGAAGGAGATGGGGAAGAGAGAATGAGAGAAACTCAGATTTATACTACCACCCACCAAAAAAATTCATTAAATGCTCTAAAAAAGGCATCAGAAGCTCTGAAAATCCAATCCCTAATGTACTCTAGCTTCTGGGAGATGAAAAAATGACCATACTTCATTTATGTTTGTAGTTGGATGGTTGGAATTGTACTTTTTTGAGATGGATATGTTTTTGAATATTTCACATATATAAACTCAATAAAATTAAAAAATCCAATTTCCATGTTGTATAAGATGTCGAGAAATTTTCAACGATAAAAATTTCATGAAAATCGAAGTAGTAGGTCAAAAGTTATGGCCATTTTAAGTTCACGTGAAAAATTGTCATTTTCCAGTTATGTGCATATTTTCTAGTTATGCATGGCTTTTTTCCAGTGTTACATGGATTTTTAAGTTATGCATGAATTTTCCCATTTTTGTGCAAATTTTGTATTTATGCATAAATTTTCCCAGTGTTGCACGCATTTTGCAGTTATGCATGACTTTTCTCAGTGTTGCGCAACTTTTGCAATTATGCGCGACTTTTGTAACTTTGTGCTTTTTTTCCTCATTTTTTTTCACCAAGTATGGATTTATTTGAGCCTAAATAAAATGGAGATTCTTCACCAAGATCCCATGAAAGTGTTTAGGTCCAAGTTTCCCAAGTAGTCCATTTTTTCCAGGGGTAAAAATGGATAACACACCATACATAAAAAATGAACATAACACATGAGAGATAACACATAGACACAAGATGTAAGTGGGAAACCCTCAAGGGGAATAAAACCCACTGAATACTTTGTCTGATATTACACAAAAAAAAAGACTCAAGTGAATATTACACATCACATGAGATTTCTTTAGTGAGGCACCAACCCCTAAACCCGTGTTGATATTACTCAAAAAAAGGGACTCCTATGAATATAAATCATCATAAGATATTTTTCAGAAGGTATGAACACTGAAAATATGCTCGATACCATAGCTGATTGTGATCCCAAAATTCAGCTGCAAATTGCTTTCAAACCCTCATTCAATCTTCTCTCTTCTTCAACTCACTTTATATTCTTGTAAGTTCATGGACTTGATTTAGCTTCAAAAACTCTACTTGCATTAATATATCATCACTTATTTAGATATTTTTCACACATATTTAGGTCTCTAATTATATGGCCTTCAAACCCACTTTCAAACTCTCACATACGTCACACTTTTCCTCCTTATTTGTACAATTAGTTCAAATTTGAACTAAAAACATTCACTTTTATACCCTTCTATTCTCATGAAATATACCAGGGAGGTATGATCCTTAATAATCAGTTAAAAAAAAAAAAAACTCAAATAAATAAAAAAAAACTCATGCAAATTCTTAAAATAGATCCATATAGTTCAGTTCATGCTCAAACATACACCAAAATGGCTAAATGAGCTAAAAACCCCATCACCTAGATGAGAAAAAACCACAATCCTCATAGACTATGATTATTCAAACTCCATAAAATCATCACACGTGTAAAATTTGATATTAAAAACATAATCCATGGTTGTTAATTATATTTCACTAATAAAATTGATCATAACACAATCAAGAAGGCTCATATCCTTCTCAAAACAGTTGTTTCCAGGAACCAATATTCACCTATGGACCTACAAGCACACACCAAATCACCTCAAATATGGCATGTAACAAATAATTGGAGATAAAATTTACCTTTAGATCATATCCATGCCTTCTATAAGTGCATGAAACATCCATATGTGCAAACTAAACCAACTTCCCTCTTCACCAATTTGAACTGCCCAAAAATAAGTTTTAGGAAAATTAACTGGTTTGCACCCTTTATGCCACTTAAAAAATCTAAAAATTCCTTTAACAAGAACAAAATTTCATCCCTCTTCACTCTACTAACCAATAGAAAGAAACAAATAATCCATTTCATGCCTCTTCTACCTTGAGTCTTTCTAGCCTGAAAGCAATCCTATCCTAAAGAAACCAGACAATCTTCTTCTTCACAAATTTATTTGGATGTCTTATCAAAATATCCTCACCATGAGACAAAATATATATAAATGGAAAGATATATTAGTCTTCTTTTTATAACACCTTACATTTCCTTCCGAATTTAAGTGGAAGGCCTTCAATCTAGGTCCATTTCTGCAATTGGTCCAAAACTTGTCCCAAAACTACCTTAGAGACTAGTCTTCATCAATAGGGTGCACTTTGCCACTCTAGAAGTCTCAACCATAATCTAAAACCATCATGGACATAAAATAAAACTCATAGGATAAAAAAATGTCAATCTATTTCATACCTCCTTTCGTAAAACGTTTTCCCAAATTAAAATGTCTGTAGAAACTTTCTTGTTGGAGTGGTGTCCACTCATCACCACGTTATCTTATCTTACCTTTATGGAAATCTTAGAGGAGTCATATACAACCTGAAATCATTGTACTATCATAAACCAATCAATTATAGGCACCTAACATTAAGTATATCTTCTTCATCTCTCCTAGACCTGGGTTTTTAAAGCTCATAACAAGATAGTTTACCTTCTTAACATTCGTTCATAAAAATGTGATGATGCCTACATTTGACCTCATTACAAATTTTCAAATATTCTTAAATCAATGTGACCCAATAATTATTGAAAGTCCAAAATATTCCCATGTAAACTCTACACAATTGATTCTAACCATGAGCATTTCACTAGCTTCGAGCTAGATTTGCATGCTCTTAAGACACTCTTTTTGGTCTAAAATCATCATATCTTGCAAATCATTTCATCATGGCAACTTGAAATTTTTCCCACATCATAAAAAAATCATCATGATAACATATCCAATAATCATCATTATCTCACAATATATTTTTACCTATCATCCACCAATCTAGAACTTATCACGACAAGACCTTAGTGTTTTGCATGGTTCTATGACCAAAACTAATATAACCAACACTATAACCATTGTCATAAAACCTCTAGATAACTGATTATACATAATGAATATGATGTGATATACCTTCCATGAGTGTTTCTCAAGGGATCTCACACACTATTTGCAAGTGACTTATCATGCCTTATTAGGTCTTTAAAAATTAAGATTAGACTTAGTGTGCACCATGACCAAGTAGTCAAACATCATTAATCTCAGCTTCCTAGGATCTCCAAAAAGGACCCAACACATCCTAAGACAACATGTATCACACCTCTACATGCTTACCAAGTCAAAATTTATCTCAAAACACCATGAACCTTCACCTAGGCTAGTTGGATCACCTGACTAAGCTTGTTAGACCAAGCCAATCTCATTGATTCAACTCTTGCAATCATGAAACCAACTTAATATCTATTTCATAAACATATTGATCATGATATGACACTTCTTAAACATCATATTTTTCATTAATGATATTTTACATCAATGACAACACCTAGAACTCAGCATGCCAACAAAGAGTTCATAAGAATTCATCTTCGCGGGGGATGACTAGTCTTCTCTTCTTTCTCTCTCTATTTATGGGGAGCTTCTCCATGTTTTTTTATAAGGATTATCTATTAAGAGATATTTTCTATGCACTTTTATTTTCTATATTTTGGGAGAGGAGTTTTTCCTATGGGGTTTCTTCTATTTCTCAACTTTATGAGGGATTTTCTATGTTCTTGGATACATCATCAAGACTCTTTTCTAGTACCCATTTCTTATATCCACGTAAAATATAATTAAGGGGTGTTAAAATAGGTTATTTATTATATTGCATGGTTATTATTTCATTGAATGGTTTTTCATACACATGTATTTATCTTGATTAGGTGATCCAGAGGACACGCATAGGTCAGATGGTCCATATAAGTCATGAAACTTCTTACATATAGAATAACTCATCAAGATATTTATGATGCCCTTTTGGGGGAGTAAAATAGATGTCGTACGCAGAAGATATGACCCACTAAAATTTCACTTCTACTAGAAAAATAATAATAACATCTTGCAAAAAGATGATGTGGCATAATGTAAGCATGAAAAGTGGACTAATGACATGAAAACTAGTGGTAGAATATTCGCATGTAAAAAATATGTTTTTTGTTCCAACCTCAGGTATTTGACACTTTATGTGGGGCCCACAAGATGCGTCAAATGGGGGCCCAAAATATGGTAACATCCACTATTTTTCAAGTGGGGATATTGCATCCTTTATTCACATTGCATTGTATGGGTTTTTACTTATAAACCCTATGGAAGACCAAGTTTTTGTACATGTGGGACTAATCCCCATTTTTTATTAAAGACTGAGTTAACATCCATCTCAACAAGCCAGACTAAGCTCTTCATAATTACGCTAAAAAATCCACCTCACTGCGGCCAGATCAAAATGAGATCAAAAAATCATTACACATCACCTCACCATCGGCGAGCCCAAGTCTCTAATGAAACAACACAACTCGTCATAACCAACCAACCAACTGCTAGTGAGCTATATGGAGAGTCCAACCAACACCTCAACTCAATGCAATGTGTGGACAAAGCCATAGGTTAAACATTTTGCATAAGGATTTAAAAATCCGAAGGTATTTTTAACCCACTGCGTAGGGGATATTATCCTATGCAAAGTACAAATTCCAAAATATAAGCCATAAGATTCAAAATCTTGACCCTTTACTTCTAAATATGGTGTTTACCCTTTAGTCCAAATTCCTAACATAGCATACACAACCAAGGATTTTGGTTTTGAAGATTATATATGATGGTTAAGGCATAAATAAGAAAAAACTAATGCATTGGAGATGGGATTTGAAGCCCTAAATACTCAATCAAAAGGTTATTCACCCAACCACTAGCCCATGAACTCTGAAATGTTATAAAAGGGGAAATTTTCTATTTGAATAGTTACATTTTAATGTTGAAAGCCCTATTGGGAGGTTTTAGAGAAAATCAAAGAGTTTTATTGAAGGATTCATTTAGATTTAGGTTCAGAGAGATTTTTAGAGACTGTTAAAAGAACTTTTGTAAACGAAATAAATCATTGTGATGAATTTATACTTGTCAAAGGTGACTTTCATCGTAATAGATCAGTTGATGAGATTTTCTAGACCCAAAGGTGTATCCTGAATCGGGTGAATTTTGTTATCAAGTGGTTTGCATTATTATTCTACATTTTACTTCTTTTGCTAACTTTTTTATCAATTAAATTATGTTTTAGATGTTTAAATCCAATTTTAATCATTTTACGAGAAATTGAGATCACTTTATTAAGTATCCGAAAATAGTAAAATGGTAAAGTGATTCACTTAGAATGTTTTCCATAATTAATCTGAGAAATATAACGTATATTTAATTTTTATTTTGACAAAGTAAGCCAAATTGTTTTGAGAGATTATAGAAAAGTGAGACAAGTTAATCAAATATTCAAAAAATGGAGAAAATAAATAGTTTACCATAAATTGTTGGGTTTGTAATATTATGTCCCAAAATAGGATTAATAAAAACCCACAAAATTCTAAACATTTTTGGCTTATATTTCATATTTAAAATATAAATCATGGCAGAATCCCACAAGGTCAACATTTGTTTAAATTTAAAATGTAAGAGTGACACAAACAATTACCTTCCTTGATATAAATCAATGTGATCTCATTGAGACCAGATATAATGGGAAAATGGTGAAGTGTGAATGCATGCAAGCTATTTATAGATGATACATGATGCGAATGGAGTAAAGATTTATCTCAACCCATGAGCGAATGTATTTGACTAGTTTATAATTCCTCCATTGAGGTGTAATAGTAGTGGATTTGAGGAAATAGTGGGAGTGATGTGTTAAATGTTTATTCTCAATAAAGATAAGTGGTTTTTCAATGGGTTTTTTTACTGAAAGGTTTTCCCACTTGAATCTTGTGTCTTGTGTTCATTTAATTTCATGTTTATATATGCAATCTAATATCTAATTCATTATGTGATGTAATATATCATTATTTGTTTTTCAAACATAAACTATAATATTTGGAAATTTAATATGGTGGATAATTAAATATGTGCTATTATTTATCCTCATGGTTTCCCTAACATGGTATAAAAGCTAATGTTTATGCTTGTACAGGATAGATCTTATTGTTTGTGATTTTCATATGAAAAGAATCTTCCAAATCTGAAGAACTTGGAAATTTTCAAGATCCACGACACCCTCATCAGTTTTGTGTGGATTTTTTAGTCCTACAAGGTGCACAACCCCTAACTCATGTGATTTAAGATAGTTACAGAGTGTTTAGATGCTTTAAATTTATATGAATGATCAAAATCTAGGTTGTTATTGAATCAACATGGTTAGATCTATTATTTTATTCATCTGCAACCTTCCTTTATTTTTTCAAGACTTTCACTTATTTTTACCTTGCTTCATGGACTTCCCCTACTTTGTAACATTTTCCTTTTTTTGTGCAACATGTTCACACATTCTACGACCTTCCTTAGTCCTGCATGATATTTCTAAAGGTTTTGTGGCCTAATTGTTTATTTTGTGGCTTATTCTAGTCCTCTACAACTTATTTTAGTCTTGAGTGACACATTTGAGTGATTTACAACATTTCTATTTTTTATAAAACTTATATTAATTTTATGTAACTCATTTGAGTGTTTCATGACATTTCTAGTTGTTACACGGTTTATTTGAGCTCTCTTTGCACAACTTCTTTGAGTGTTTCATGAAATTTTTTGTGTTGCAAAACTTCTTGAGTATTACGTGGTGTTTTTGAGTATTGTATGGTATTTTTGATTTTTTCACGATTTTTTCTATGTTTCACAGAATTCTACCTTTTTGTGCGGATTTTTCCTTATTCCATGGATTTTCTTGGTCTCGTAGACTGTTTTCTTTGTTCTGTGGACTTCCTTTGTCTTGTGGTCCATGGAATTTCTATCTCTCGTGGACTATTTTATTTTCTTCATGGAGATTCCTTATGATCGATGATTTTTCTTATCTTGTGGGAATTCCTTATGTTCACAGTGGCTTTTACCTTGAATTTCTGCAGAACACTAAAAGTTCAAAAATCTTGCAAATCTCTGTTCCTTTGTATTGCGACTTCTAAACTTGAAAGTTGTATATCTTCCTTTTATTGAACTTGTGCTTTGTTATTTTTTTTCCTTTCTACTAATTTTTAAGTTTACATTGGCTTCATTTGGATTTTTCTTGGTTTTTAAGAAATCTTCATATTTTATAATTCTGCAGAACATTGTTTCCTTGTTACACAACTGTTAAAATTTAAAAAAGTTTTATCTTTTTTCATATTGCCTTGTAGCCTCTTGAGGCCTATTATTTTGTTTTTTACATCCTCCCTTCTTGCTTTTCATACCTTGTTTGAGTGTTTTTAATTAAGTTTCAAGCATTAATTTTTTCCCTTTATTTTCAAATTTGTTGAAGTTTATTTTTTCTAACTGTGGATATCTATAACTGTTAAAACCCACATAACACTAATTTTTCAAATATGATAATTTTTAAAAAATATGGCTTGTTCATGTAATTTTTCCATGGATAATTCTCAGTTGTTAAATGTTACTAACTATAGAATTTGGAGAGTTAGGCTTAAAACCATCCTTATGGCTAAAAAATTGTGAGATCTTGTTAGTGGTGTTGAAAAAAGACCCACTGGGAGAAAAACTAGCCTCTGAAAGATTGAGTATCTTCTCCCAAAAATCCCAAGAGTCCATGTATATCCTATTGAAAAGTATAAAAGATGAATTCTTTTGACATATAGGACACATGGAGTCTCCAGCTGATGCATGTAATCAATTGCAAACTATGCATGAAGGTAGTCACATTTCTAAGATAATTAAACTAATCATGGAATTGTTTACAACTCCAATGAAAGGAGATGAGAAGATATAGTTAATTACTTAGCTAAGATTAAGAATATTAAGGCTCAATTATATGGCTGTAATTGTGAATTATTTCAAGATAAGTTGTTATAATTTATTATTCAGATTAATATTCATGAGAAATTTAGAATTTACATTTATGTTTTAATTATAAGTATCAAAATGAATTTGATTTACCTGATTTAGATATACCTTGTCTTCTCTACTCATTCAAGAAGAAAGAGTCATGGAGAAATTTGACTCAAAAGAGAATGCCTCTCAAGAATTATTCTCCCAAAATCAGAAGTCATTTAAAAATAAGAATAACAACAATACTAATCAATAATCAAACTTTAAATCTAAGTTCAAACCTAAGAATAATCAAAATTTTAAGGTCAATTTTGATGACACATGTACCAAATGTGGTAAATTTAGTCATAAATCAGTATTTTTGTTATTCTAATGCTAATAAGGTTCATAATAATGCTAAAGTAAGAACTTCAACAATAAAAAGAAGAAGAATAGAAAACAGAATCAATCTAAAAATCAAGATAATAATTCTAAACAAGCTATTGCTCTTTATACTGCTCTTTCAGACTCTAATGACAATGAATGGATTATATATAATGGTGCATCTAAGCATATGACATATATTCATGAAATTATTTATGATGTTGTAGAATGTCATGCAATGAGAATATATATCTAGGTGATAATTGGGTCATTGGATCTGAATCCTGTGGTAATGTTAAGTTAGAAAATGGAACCATTAGTAATGTTTTATTTGTTCCTAACTTAAAGAAAACCCTTTTAACTTGTTCTCAACTAGTTAGAGAAAAATTCAAAGTTGTGTTATTAAAAGATAAATGGTATGTAAAGAATGAGCTTGGTAAGATTATTGTCTGCTTGTTTTTACAAGAATGGATTATATACCTTTGAAGGTTTTTTTTGCTGAATTTTGTCTTTCTTATTCTTCATATAATGATGTTTAATTATGGCATGAAAGGATTGGGCATGTGAAATTTAAGACATTATTTGAAATGTCCCACCTTAACATTGTTATAGGTCTTCCTAATTTGAAATAAGACCACAAATCTTGTGAAATTTATTTGCATGGTAAGCAACATGTTGAACCATTTCATAAACATGACAAGTTTAATTCCTCTAACTTGCTTGAGTTAATACATAGTGATATAAGAGTTACTTTGGAAGTTCCTTATCTCAATGGAGTGATCTAGAGGTCAACATTAGGCATCATAAGTTCTCAAGATATCCTAGAACCTATTCCTTAAGGAAAATCTCAAATTCATCTTTTCAACACATTTTGAATGGGATAGAATGGACTCTAGATATGTAATATATTGTCTGTGTAGGAACAAGAGCCAGTGGGTAGAATAAAGAAACATGTGACACAACATAAGAGGGTCGACATGGAATTAAAAAATGATGTTGTGTGATAACGGAAAATAAAAATAAAATTCTTTTCCTCTGGTCTTCATCGGTTGTAAAAAAGGTTTGTAATAGTGGGATACACTCTTGTTTCGGAGGGGAGCCTCGGCTGCCATGAAACTACAAGTAACTCATAGAGCTAGAAACTGAACCCGTTGAAGATTGAGTTAGGACCAAGTTACTATTGAGTTGGTCAGAATAAACTAGGCATCAAGCTAATGGGAAAATTCAATAAACTAAGCTAGCCAATACAATGGCCAAGGCACTTGGCATATCAACCAAAACATGGAATTAAAGTAGACCAACCACCTTGTGACATAACTCGGTGATTTTACAGAGAGGGGAACATCCCAAATGACAAAAAACACATTGATGTGGTCAAACCCACACGTTTAATCAAACAACTTGGGCTATATCAAGCCATAATAAATCCCTCATCCACAAAATGTGGGACTAACACCTACCGATAATCTAACGTGGAAGGATGTGGTGAATGAGAGTTGGCGGCTAATGTTAGATCATTGGACGTGGTGAAGAAAAATGCAGTGGGTAGAGTCAAATGCAGAGTGAAAGACAAAATATGGCAGTAAAACCAAATGGTGGGATTCAAAAAAATAGTATGGTGATCCCACCCACTGACCTCCCCGCATGTAATACAAGAATCCTAACCAACTCATCCAATCAATTTGGCTTGATATAGCCAAGGACGATAAGGATTATAAACATAAAAATAGGCCCGACCCATGTATATGAATGGTTCGATGGGGGGCATTCTAAATCATTCGATATTTATTTGATTTAACAAGCTTATGAAATTTTTGAAGACCTTTTTTAAAAAGGCATTGGTGAAGATATAATAGCTTTTTACAAGGCATTTGAGAGTTATTATTTTAAATCACCTCTATAATTTTTTTAAAGGCTATTTAAGCCTTAATTTTTTTTTGTTCTTATCTAGAGCTCAAGTGTGGATCCAAGAGGAGTTTTCAAGCACTAGAGAATCGTTACATGGGAGCTCATATCCTCCTATTCCTTAGGAATTATTAAAGCCAAGTTAGCATTTACTTGAAGGTCACGGAGGAGGATCTTGTTACGAAGCTGGATAACTGATATTATTATGACTTAGCTTTGTGTAGAGGTTGAAGGTTATGCAACAAAGGATAATTCTATAAGAAGTTTGAATCTGGGAGGCCATTTTGGAAAATTAATAAAACCTTCCAATACTAGTATGAGTATTTATAGGATTAATTGGCACTGATTTCTTGGTAGATAAGAACATTCATTATAGTGTTGTAAGTTTCTTTGTACTTGTAAATAAAATTTTATAATTAATTGGTTCATCATTTAATTAACCTGGAGATGTAGAAATTTATCGAAATCCATTATCAACTTTTGTGTAGTGTCCATTCTTTCTTCCATTGCATTTATTTTCAGTTGATTATTGTTTCGGGGTTAAAAATTTGGCAATTAAAATTAAGCTTCATATAAGGATCTATTAGGTAAAAATATTAGAGTAGAAAACACTACCAGTTTATGGATCAAACTGGTATTAGAGATTGTTTTTTTCAGTGATACCTTTCTATTATAGTGTAAATGGATTTTTACCAGTTCATCTAGTGTCCCATTATGTTCACCATACTAAGTACTATAAGGCACATGGTGATACTACATTGGCGTGATAATTCACGTCAAATTGTTGAATTGGGATAGAGCATGGAACTCCTATAGTCTGTATTTCAAGAAGAATGAGATGATCCTCATGTATACACACATTACCTTATGACTGGGCATGGTATGGAAAAATGTTGGTATTTTTTCCTAGACCGATTACCATGTTGGTTCTAACATAAAATGGTGGAATGTGGAAAGGCACTGGAAAAGCACAGTAACAACAAACCTAATGTACCTATAACTTGACACACAAAAAATACACCATAGAGAGATGGTGTCATGTTGACCAATGATCGAGATCATGTGAGGAAGTTTTAGAAAGTATTTCCTCTTGGAGACTTCCATGTCCCAATAGACCACAATCAGGAAGCTCATGTTTCTCCCTTTATTCATTTTTTTTTTTTTCAGAAGATGATTAGGTAAAATCCAAATCCAATAATAATGGTAATATTCATTGTTCTATTCACTCTAATGACAAAAAAATGTCTGTGTGGAAGAATAAGGACACACCATGTAGTCCAAAGGAGGATTCAGAATTGAGGAAACATCTACAGCTCATGGAATTCGAGAAGCAAGAGATGATAGATAGGTTTGATTCTCAGGCATAATTACTTGACCGAGTAATCACATAATTCCAGCAAGAATTACAAGCTAAGGAAGATCTCCTATTAAAATTGCAAGATGGTTAAAAGGTGGTGAAAAAAGATATGCCCACCAATAAAAACAATGTAAGTGATTCATCAAATTTTATTCCTTCCCAAGAAGATGTAGATCCTACTTTTGGTGATTTTGAAAATAACACTAGAGGTATTAGATCAAAATTTCTTTTTAAAATGGGTTATGAAGGAAAATCACTTGGTGTAATTATTCAAGGTATACCTAACCCTATCTAGGGAAGGAAAGACCTCAATATATAGGTCTAGGTTACAATAGTGGTAAAAATGAGGTAGGATAATTCTTGAAGATAGCTGAAGAGAGACAAGGAATGAGCGTAGAGCCTATACCACCAGTCCTCTTAAAGTATCTTGTAGTAGGGTATGGACCAGAATCTCCAAATAATTTTGAGAGAAAAGGCAAGTAGAAAGTTCCAAGTGAGAGATCATCTAGTCTGGAGAATAAGACTACCAAGAAATGTAGGAAATCTCCTGAAGCCAACACAAGAAAGGCTCAATTTCTCCCCATCAGTATTTCAAAGTTGAAAAACCTAATAGGTATGATCATGTCTTTTTTTAGTATAAGAAAGACAAGCCTATAACAACCCCAGATCTATTATGGACATATCCATGTATTTATTATTGATCAAATAACCATTGTGTGATTTGGCGTGGAAAAAAAAGAAACATGCCAAGAGGGTTGTAGCTGATGAAGATAAGGAAAAATATACCTCATATTAATTATTTGCAGTGCATTGAGAAGATCCAATATCAACAACATCAATAAAATAACAATGATCTCAAGTGTCATAGGTCTCAAGATAGAACCCTTGTGATAGTTATTTATTTGAAAGAGTAGTAGTTTAGAATACCATTGATTCAATGGTATCGATCTCTTCAAGGAAACATGGAGTCCTAGATCCAGAGTAGAGAAGAAGAATATTATGCTCGAACAAAATCCTCCTTAGTGGGGATGTATGATCTAGAGGTCAATGTTGGGTATCATAAGTTCCCAATATCTCCTAAAATGTTTTCCTTACGAAATAGCTCAAACTCAACTTTCCAACACATTTTGAATGGGACAGAAGGGACTTTGGATGCACAAGATATCATCCACAAAGGAACATGAGCCATAATATGGGATACAAGCACATGTGACGCAACATAAGAGGGTCGAAATGGAATCAAAAATGACATTGTACGATAACGAAAGAGTATAAATAAAGGTATTTACCTTTGGTATTCATCGGTCATAAAAAAAGGTTTGTAATAGTGGGGTCCACTCTTGTTTTGGAGGGGGACCCGACTGTCATGAAACTACAAGTAGCTCATCGAGCTAGAAAATGAGTTTGTTAAAGATCGAGCTCAGAATGAGTTACAATCAAGTTGGTCAAAACTAAGCTAGGAATCAAGATTATGGGCGAGTTCAACAAACTAAACTATCTAAAACAATGATCAAGCCACTAGGCATACTAACCATAATGTTGCACTCAAACAAATCAACCACCTCACCACATAACTCAGCGATCCCGATGGCCCGCGGAGAGGATAACATCCCAAACATAAAAACACACATTGATGTGGCTAAATCCACATGTTAAATCAAGCCAGTCAAGATATATTAAGCCATATTGACTCCCTTTCCCATGGAATGTAGGAAGAATACCCGTCGACAATCCAACATGGAAGGATGTGGTGAATGGGAGTTAGCGACCGATGACAAACTGGGATAGGTGGTGAAGTAGGATGCAGTGGTTGAGTTAGATGTAGAGTGATAGACAACATGTGGTGGGAAAATTAAATAGCATGAGTCAAAAAAATAGTATGGTAGTTTTACCTGCCAACCTACCACATGCGATGAGGACATCCCAACTAACTCAGCCAACCAAGTTAACTTGATATAGCCAATGTTGGTAAGGTTTATAAACAAAAAAATCAGGCTTGACCCATGTATATAAATGGATCGAGGGGGGCCATCCTAATTCTTTTGAGCTTGAGTTGATTTATCAAGGTTCAGAAATTTTTGAAGACCTTTTAAAAGAGGAATTGGTGAAGATAAGGCATTTTTACAAGGAAATTAAGAGTGTTTATGTTTTCTCGCCGTTATTATTTTGTAAAAGGCTATTTAATCCTTAACTTCTTGTGTTGTTATCCGAAGCTCGAGTGTGGAGTGAAGAGGAGTTTTCAAGCACTAGATAAACACTATACGAGAGCTCAAATTATAATATTCACTTGTAATTATTAAAGCTAAATTACAATTTTCTTAGAGGCCGAAGAGGAGGACTGTGTTATAAAGCTCAAAAACTAACACTATTCTAAATTAGCTTTGTGTCGATGTTGGAGGTTGTGCATTAGAGAATAAGTATACAGGAAGTGTAAATCCAGGAGGCCATGCCGGAACATTGAGCAAGCCTTCCAAGACCAATTTGGGCATTTGCGGAACCAATTCAAACTGAGTTTGTGGTGGACTATAACATTCATTATAGTGTTGTAAGTTTTTTGTACTTGCAAATAAAAATTTATAATGAATTGGTTTGTCAGTTAATGAACCCAAATATGTAAGCATCTTCTAAACTCCATTATCAACTTTTGTATAGTGTCCATTATTTCTTGTATTGCATTTATTTTTAGTTGATTATTGTTTTGGGGTTAAAATGTTTGAAATTGAAATTAAGCTACCTATAAGGATCCATTAAGTAAAAATATTAGAGTAGAAAACACTACTAGTTTATAGATCATGGATCCTTGTATGATTATAGTTTCGTTGATGACTTTTATAGAATGAATTGGTCTTATTTCATTAAGAACGAATCCGATTTTTTGTCTAAGTTTCAAGAGTTTAAAGCCTTAGTTCAAAATACATGGCTAATTTGAAAGGTAAGAGAATTAGAACTGATAATGGAGGTGAGTATGTCAACAAAGTTTTTCATGAGTTTTTTGTGTCTTTTGGAATTCAAAGGATTTTACAACTCCCTATTCTCCTCAAAAAAATGGCATAGCTGAAACGAATAATAGAAAAATCATAGAAATGGTTAGGACCTTGCTTAACGTGTCTAATGTGCCTAAGTTCATTTGGGATGAAGCCATGAACACTGATGTTCATATTCTAAATATAGTTCCTACTAAATCTTTGCATCAAAATACACCTCATGAATTATGGACCAAATAGAAAACTTGATATCTTTTATTTTAAGATATTTGATATTCTTGCTTTCCTCCTCATTCCTAAAGTCAAAAGTCAAAAATTTGATCCTACCTCCTACAATTGCATTTTGGTTGGGTATGGAAATCATAAAAATGGATTAAGAGTGTATGATCTAGTCAAATATGTGATTATAGAAAATAGGAATGTTCATGTTCTAGAGAAACCATTTTTCAAAGCTTCCTCTCTTCTGTCCTATGCATTTCCTAAGTCTGAATCTCTTCAATTTGATAATCCTTTCTTAGAAAATATGGAAAGTAATTTACAAGAGGATAATCATCCTTCATCTGATGTGATGGATGTAGATATTGAGAGGGAGTCTTCTCAATATGTTTCTCAATCTAGAATTCCTAAATGGGCTCAAAATATGCATTCTAATTCTCATCCTAATAATTTGAGAAAGATGACATGCAATCAAAATTCTTATCATTACTTGTTAAATTTGTATGAGGTGGAACCTCAATCTTTTGAAGAAGTTATTCTAGATGAAAGATGGATTAATACTATGAAATTTGAATATAATTCTCTAATAAAAATAAACCTTTGGAATTAGTCCCCTTCATCATAAAAGAATCATTGTAGGATCTATATGGCTGTATATAATTAAGTATATCTCTGCTAGTAAGATTGAAAAATTCAATGCAATATTACTTGCTCGAGGGTTTAGATTATGTTGACTCAAAAAATTGGTTTAGATTATGTTGACACATTTTCTCTTGTTTCCAAAATGAGAACTGTTAGAAGTATTCTAGCTCTAGTTGCTCAACATGGATGTGAGATTCACCAAATCAATGTGAAACATTCTTTCCTAAATGGTGATTTGAAAGAATAAATTTACAGGCATCAACCTAGAAGGTTTGAAGAACCTGGTAAGGAATTATATGTGTATATTCTTAAAAAAACATTGTATGGTATTAAACAAGATCCTAGAGCGTGGTATGCTAAGATAAATAATTTATTTCAAGATATTGGTTTCAAAAACCATTTTATTGATGATGAATTTTTTATAAGATATGAAAACATTCATAATTATCTTATATGTTGATGATCTCTTGATTACTAGTAGTGATAAGAATCTAATTCTTAAAATAAAAGAGAAGCTAACACAACATTTTGAAATGAATTATTTAGCAATGTTAAATCATTTCTTAGGCATGGTTATTTTTAAAAATCACATATCTATTGTTGTATCTCAAGAAAAATATTTTTATAACCTTCTTGAAAGATTTAAAATTATTTATTGTAAGCATATCTCTATTCCTATAGAATTTGGAATTAAATTAAATCCAAAACCTGCTTGTGATAAATTTAATCCTACTTTATATAGACAACTCGTCGGTAGTTTGATTTATTTTACTATCACTAGACCTGATATATCTTATGCAATTGGAATTATTTATAGATTCATACAATATCCTTATGAGGAACATTAGAAAATGGAAAAATATTCTAAGGTATATAAAAGGTATAATCAATTATGGTTTGTACTATTCTTCTTGTGATGATGCAAATTTATTTGGTTATTGTGACTCTGGCCATGCTACCGACATTATGGATAGAAAATCTACTTCAAGATATGTTTTCAAGTTGGGTATAGGTGCAATCACTTGGAGTAGCAAGAAGAAACCAACACTATCTGTATATTCTACTGAAGCAGAGTATAGAAGCATTATGGAAGCTAGGTGGCTAAAAATATTGTTGGATAAACTTCATATGTGCATAAAAGGAAGTACGCTTCTTCTATCTAACAGTCAGAGTTACATTTATCTTGCAAATAATATAGTTCAACATCAAATAACCAAGCATATTGAGATCCATATGCACTTCATTAGGGAGAAATTTATAAATGGTGACATTGATATCAAGTTTTGTTCTACTAAATATTAAGTTGTAGATATTTTTATAAAGCAGTTATGTGCTAAAAAATTCTACAAATTTCATTCTATGTTTGACATTTCAAATTTTGGCTCAAATTATCATGTGAATGATGTTGATGTAAACCTCTGATATACATAAGCATATGTTTTTTGACTCAAATGATCAAGTGGATGAATTCTATCTCACCTTTGAATTAGATGATCAAGAATCAAATGATCATGTGGATGAATTTGATCTCCACCTCTGAATCAAATGAGTAAAACTCAAATGATCATGTGAATGATGTTGATCTTCGCCTCTAAATTAGATAAGTTATGGCCTTTCAAAGATTCCCTTGAGGGGGAAAATAAGGAGGAATGAACATGTTTTGTATATTTTTGCAATGCCACCTCTTATTGGCCTAACTATGTTAATTGTTAAACTCCCTATACTATTTCCATTTTTTGAGTATATTATGACTTTATGTGAGTTTACTTGTAATACCTAGTGAAAAATTAAATATGATAGATTATTGTTTTATAAAATACTCCATAATCTTATGTAATACTTCATATTTAATCTCTTTATCTCGAGAATTGATATTGTTCCCATGTAATGTGGTTTTTACAAAACTTGCGGAACAATTTTTTTGTGTTGCAGCTTCTTAAAGTCCATTGAACACTAATTAGTGTCATGTGGATTTTCTAAAACCTGTTGAATACTCAAATTTGGTTCGTGGCTTGTGTAAGTCTGAAGGAGACTGCAGTAGTGTACCACAGAGTTAAAAAACCCATGGAACACTGTGGAAGTGTACCGCAGAGTTATAAAACCCACAAAAAATTGTGGTAGTATATCACATAATTAAAAAATCTATAGAACAAATGTTTTGGTTACATGATATCCTAAATAACTTAGATGATTTATGAATTGTAATTCCTTTTGTATAAAAAGGTGACTTGTCATTTGTTATTTGGAACAATTTTCATAAATTTACATGCTAGCATAAATCTTCATATGATGATTTATGGATCATAAGTCATTTTGTATAAAAAGGAAATTTTTCATATTTCCCTAATTAACATTAAGGGGGAGAGCTAGGTTTGTAATATTAAGCGGGAAATAGGATTCATAAAAACCTACCAAAATATAAATGGTTTTGGATTATAGTTTATCTGAAAATATAAAGCATGGTGGAATCCCATAGGTTCAACATCTATTCAAATTTAAAATGTAAGAGTGACCCAAACAGTCGCTCACCTTGATATAGATCAAGGTGATCTCTTTGAGATAAAATATAATGGAAAAACGGTGAGGTGTGAATGCATGTGAGTTGTTTATAGATGATACATGATGCGAATGGAGTAAAGAGTTATCTCAACCCATGATTGGATGTATTTGATTGTTTATAATTCCTCCATGAAGGTGTAACAATAGTGGATTTGAGGAAATATTGGGAGTGTTGGGTGAAATGTTTATTCTCAATAAAGATAAGTGATTTTTTAGGGGGTTTATTACTTAAAGTTTTTTCCATTTAAATATTGTGTCTTTTGTTTATTTAATTTCATGTTTATGTATACAATCTAATATATAATTCATTATGTGATGTAATATATCATAATGTCTTGTTCAAACATAAACTATAATCTTCAGCAATTTAATATGGTGGATAATTAAATATGTACTATTTTTTATCCCTACAGTTTCCCTAACATAAAAACCCTATTTTTATATCATGTTTGGTATCAGAGTTGGTTTTTCAAATCATTTTTAACACCTTTTTATTTGTATAACATATTCTTCCATTTTTCAAGAGGAAAAATCTGAATTGAGGAAAAGGTGGCTTCTCTCAAAGGATGAAAAGTAATATCTACAAGATAGTTTGATATCTCATGGATAATTTCTCATGGGAATCATTGTATAATTGTAACATGAGTTAAAATCCATGAAATAAATATTGGAAAAATATCAGATTGGTGAGTGGAGGAAAAAGAAAATTATACCAAGAAAAGGATACATCCCTCTACCAAATATGCACATACCATATATGTATGCACCAAAGTTACACACCATATTTTCATTCATCCCATCAAAATTTAAATCCTTCTTTTGGTGAATTTGAGAAGAATACATGGGGTATAGGCTCTAAGTTGCTTACCAAGATGGGTTTTGATGAGAAGGGCCTTGGTATTGACGACCAAGGAATTCCTAATCATATACAAGATGAGTAAAGACATCGTTATACAGGATTGGGATATGGTAGTGGTAAAGGAGAGGTTGGAGACTAATCCAAAACAATTGAAGAAAGGAAAAATTCAAATACTAAGACAATAGATTTATAACACATACAAGGTAATAGAAACAATTATTATTTAAAAATTAATGAGGATATTGTTTTTCTTAATAATGGGAAGGCCTCTCATAGTGATCGTGAGAGTGAATACAAGTTGAAATCAAGGAAGGAAAAACCATCCAAGCATGGAAAAAAACATCCAAAATTAATGCAAGACATCTCCAAAGTAAGATGAAAATTCCAAAAGAGGAAATAACATAATTTCCCCTCATTACACTTATAAAAATTACATTCCTAAAAGGTATGTACAACATTAATAATTAGTATAAATTTTAGTGGCTAATATTTGTTAATTCATGAATATTCTGGTTTTTGAAATTATAGGTGAAAGGATTAGGACTGGAACACCTAAATTTTTTGGGTTCAAGTTACTTTTAAGGGTCATTTTTCTTAATGTTTACACCAATAGTCAAATGTTTTAATTTAAATCTCCATTATCATGAAATTGAAATTTGTAGAATTCACCTTCATATATATTGTAATTACAAATTTACAATTCCGAATAGCCATTATATGTCAAATTTTATTCGCAATACCATTACCTGTGCCCTTGGTCCTATGGGCATTGACGGTTGAGAATCACAACCCTCTAGCATTAAATGTAATTTAACTATTAATATGTTATTCTATTGAAGTTGCTTATATTTTAAAATGTCAGAAGTGCTACCCACTGGTAGCATACGCTACACTGCCGGACAGTAGCAATTTTATTTTAAAATACCACAAAATATTTTTACTACTAACCAATAATATACATTATGCTACTTTACAGTAGCATACATTTATGCTACCGACCAATATCATACATTTATGCTACCAAATAGTAACGGGTAACATACATTATGCTACTAGTTGGTATGCTAACGACTAGTAGTAAATATTATGTTACTAACCGGTAGCATATTATCAATAAGAAAATTAACTACTAACATCAACAATTTTGAGAGCATGAATTTCTCATTGAAATGATAATTGTAATTGTTAACATCAAAAAAATCATTTTTTCCATACAAAATTGGCATAATTAGTGTTTTTTCCACAAAAAATCACTATTTATTTTACTTTTTTGTTCACGCCATATTTTGCAAGGAAAAATTTCTCGTCGATATGGTTATTTTAATTGTTATTGTTAAAAAATGATTTTTAGAAAATTACATATGCTGATGGCCGATAACATATAGTATTGACCGAAAATTGCTACCATCCCACCATTATCTAATAATTCACCAACCATTTGAAAATTGTTTCCTTCAGAGTTCAAAAGTCATTTTCACATATTCACCAAGTAATATCTATGATTTTTGTATGGGGTCTTACAATTTTCCCCATAAATACTCCATTGTTTACTTTGATTATGCGAAGAATGGTCATGTAACACAAAATTTATGGTATACATTTCCATGTAACTATTATGAATGTTGGAAGATAAAATCCTTAGAAAGGAATTTAATTAAAGACTATGCTCCAAAACAATATGTGGAGAATGAAAATAATTACTGCACTCATTTTAAAATGAGTGGACATAAGGTTGAATTTTGTTGGAACCTTCATCCACAACTTCATTTGAATATCGGTAAGAAGAAATTGGAGCAAGCACCAATGGTCCAAGAGACGACCCATGAATAATCTATCCTATCCAACCAAGAACCTAGTAAAGAGGAGCAACCCAAAGAGGATCATCCATCAAAAGGGATCGGTAAGAAAGTACTTGAGATCATGGATAGTATATTTGTATAGCTAAAATTTAATAGAAATCCTATTTTTGCACCTCCAATTCATTTTTTTGTTTTTCATTAAGCATGAAGGAAACTAAATCCATTTGTTTGAGTAAGTGTGGAGGTAGATCACTCGTTAATAGTGAAATAAAGAAGCCATTCAGTTAATAAGCACAGTATGAGAATTTCATTATAAAAGTTGTATCATTTTTTTTTCATTCTCACATGCATGTTAACATTAAAATTAGCATTTTTGTCTTACCATTTCTTGTAGCAATTGACAAGATGGATAAATAGGAGATCCATTAACAAGGAACTAAAAATAAAGGTTCTCCAAATTTAGGTTTGAGGTATAATGATAACTATTGTTCTATGAATGTATGTTGGCATTATTTTCCTTCCATTAACAAAATGTATTTGTAATACATGTTCCATTTCTTGTATGCATGTTGGTAAGATCCACAATTGGGAAATGTTTATAAATGGAAGAGTATCCAAAATTCATATATCTTGCAATTGATTATAAGAATCCAAGAAGGGAAAATTGTACAAGTGGATTTCACTGAAAGAAAAAGGATGCTAACATACATTTATAAAAAACTTCTTATTATTACAATGTGTTATTTTTCCTTTATTGATAATATTGAACAACAAGGAGAATATAAACAACATTCCTTGCGGAAGAGCTTTATTCTAACCTATAAGGGGTGGTAGAGGCTAAGATAATCCATAATAAAAATACTAATACACCGTGAGTGTAAGAAGTTCAATAGGAAAATATAGGAGGGAGTTGTGTACTCTCTTTGTCACCTAGTTTTTAGGTTCTAGTTTGGGATAGTTAGTCTCCGAGAACGAAGAAAAAAAGTACTTTACTATATGTCAATACATTCTGAGTTTCACATTATGGATGATTTAAGGAAGATAATTTTAAATGCATATATAATTTTCTAATAAATAATAAATTCTATAGAAGAGAGGGTATATGACCATACATGTCAACCTAAACTATATTATGGCATGGCCCTATTCTATATGGTCCCATACATGGGTCTAGTGATGAATGTGCCAGAGTTTAGGAATGATGCATAAGAATGAATTAATATGTTGGATATTGCATGGAGGAGTTACATAATAGTTTGTAGCGATTATAAATTCATGCAAGAGAAAGAGAGAATAATATTTCAATGTATATTAGAATATGGACATTTATCTTAGCATAGGAATAAAAAAAAATCTTGTCATTGTTAAAGGGTAAGTTACCGAATTTGAGTGACTATGATACCTTTTATTCCCTCATGGTAAAATTATAATTACCATTTCATGTGATTCATATATTAAGAAACCATGAAATATGACACATTGAAAATTTCCTTTGTAACAAAAATTCCCCTTATAGTGATAAGGGATATATTATGCATATGCTTCAACTTTGACGGTTTGGCCACCTCACTCTTACCTTCCTTTGTTAGCTTTTTCAATTTTTTGATCCTAGTCTAAATTCATTAAACCTTGAAGAGGATGAATTACTAAATAATTGATACCTTAATTTCAAAAAATTACAAATGAAAAAATAAACAATCGAAAAACATTCAAATATTCTAGAAAATACAAAATCAATACCTAATTATAGCTTGAACTACTAGTTTTCTACTTTTGGACTTCCAATCCAACAATTCAAAGAATCTATTTAAATATTTAATTATGATTTCATATGATGTTTTTCACATGATTTGAGAGATAACATATTTTATTTTATATACACACATGCATTTCATGAGGCATATGTGCATCATGTAGGATACACAGATTTTAAATGATTTCCGATGTTGGATTTGTCCTTCACTCAATGACCTTTTTAATTTAGGAGCATCTTCTACACTATCAAGTGCTGTTAATATATCCATTACACATTACTTTTCACATATTATTCATGATTATATTATATATTGTGATATATTCTAGTTATATGTATATTTGGGGCTAAAACATGAGGACTATAAGGACTAGTATGTCTTGTTCTATGTGCCTATTGGCTACTATATATCTATTCTTAAAAATTGGATTTATTATTTTTTTCTTGTGTGTATGTATCCCTTATCTTATCTATGTATTTGTGACAATTTGGTGTCACTTTTTTCTAGCCTTAGGCATCTTATATTGTTTGGCCCTTAGCCCAGTGTGATTATTCAACACTAGTGTGTTCCTTTTATGAATCCATTTAGCCTTTCTATATGGCATTATACATCATTTTATGTATATCTTGTGTTCTTGTATGTTTATTTTGTGTGTTATCTCTTTGTGTCATGATTTCTATTGTAAACCATGGAAATTACAATAAAAGATTAACATCACTAGATAAAAAATGCAAACATTTTGTTGTAGATCCCAAAGCCACCTTAGATTAGATTTGAATGAAAGAACATGGTTTAGTGAAGTTATTTTTTGGATGCTCCAATGATACTTTGAATGGACATTGGATCAATCTATTAGCATGATTAATTTATTTGAAATTATGTGGGAAGAATAAAATGACTAATTTTATTCACCAAGAAAATACATAAAATGACATCATGAACTCTCAAGCTTGTGGATGCTTTTCAAAGGAAGGATAATTGATTTATAATTGAGGAAAGTGAATCCACAAGCTAAGTTTTAATTTATTTGATTTGGAGATAACTAAACATGACTAAGTTGTTTAGTTGGGTTTTCATATTGATTGGAGAATTTGACTATTATTTTAGATTTGCATGAGTGAGTCATCATTGAGTTAACAAGGGGTTACACGTGTTTTTAATTTTTAATTCATCATCTTCTATTTTATTCACCAAAAACGTGTCCTCAATAGTTGTATTTTGGAAGAAGGTGGATTGATTTTGGATTGCCATGACTTGCGAGATATCTCTAGTTAACTCAAATGCATGATTTGAGTCAATTTTAACACAACCTCTTGATTAAAATAATGATTTCGAGCTTTAGTCATGACTTGATTTAAGGAGGTGGATAAGATATGAGGATTATTTAATTTATTTAAATATGGAAGTGGACATGTGGATTTATTTATTTAATTTTATATTAAATTATCTAATTAAATTAAGGTGGTGATAGGGTGTAAATCAAATTAATTAAATTAATCATAGATAGGGACAATGGTTTAATGATAATTTTGAATGATTACGATGCATGGCAGTAATTTGGGGGTGTATATATTTTCCCCTCTTTAAAGTGTTATTACAAAGTAATAATACTTTGAAGATAATAGACATGTGTAAAATGGTGGATGAATGATGAAGAAGTGTGAAAGATTGTCTGATTTACCCCAGTGAAGAATTTTGATACCCCAATGAGTCTGAATTAGTAGCAAGGGAGTGTAACCTTGAGTGGGTGGGTGATGCAACAAAGTGGTGGACAACCACTTGATAGAGAGTAGAAGTCACAGAAAAGGAATTGAAGAAACGATTGAGAAAGTTAGTGAATTGGTCACAGAGGCCAAAATATAGGAATTAGGGTTATGAGAAGGGTATAAGTAAATGGGTGAGAGGGCTTGAAAATATCATAGTTCATTTTTTCTATTAGATTTTATTCTCCCCTTAAGTGATATTTTTACTATGAGTTTGGAGAGAAATGGCTCGTCATTCACAGTGTAAACATTATGTGGATAACATCCGATAGTTTGGAAGGATGAAAGATGAGGAAAGTGCGGTAAGTAACCCAAAAATTTTGCTTTTAAGTGAATTTATGTCTTTTTAGGCTTATGTGAAAAGTGAAAAATAACACTACCACATTCACTTAGGTGTGATAGTGTAGCAGTGTATGCACTAGTGCATATGTATGTGCATATCCGTGAAGTGGGAACCGCACTAGCATGATCAATGCACTAACATAAAGGTAAGAGCATGAGTGTTGCATAGTGTTTTTGCTAGTGTATATGCACTATTGTATAAGTATACGCGCTAGCATGCAAGTAGATGTGATAGCGTAGATGTAGGTGTGCAAACTTAGTTAAGAAGATATGGGGGTTGAATTAATAGAAATGAAAATGTGTTAAGGGTCTAACAATGTGGTTTGATGTTATTGCAGGAGAGATTAGCTACTTTACACGTATGTGGGCATCATTGAATATTATGGTCATTTGAGAGACGTGTGACACTGAGAGAGGAGATGTTTATACGTGTTGTTAGAGGTGACATGAATTAAATACATTACTCATATTGCAGACATCTGACTAGATCACTATTTACTAACCACACTTACCAAGTAATGGCATAGTGAGAGCCATACTTTTCAACTACTAACAAAAGAGATGTTAGTTACATTGGAGTACATATACCAGATCTTGCAAGTGCCAATTTAGAGGATACTTGTATAGTGGGATGGTAGTGTAATGTGGATTCGAGGACACATATGGTCATTTTTTGGACTATTGTAAATTTACAAGGAGGGCATTTCCATTCACTTATATGAGTGCATGGATGATGTGACAATGGCATAATTACTTATTCACTTGATGGATCTTATCAACAACTACTTGTTGGATGATAAGATGGTAATTTATTTCCAGCTAGGTTTTATTGTCATAGTTGCATATATGATAGAGGCCATAGTGTTTTCATGGGGGCCATGTATTCTGGCTCATTTATATAGATATATGTATTTATTTGTATATAAAGAGAAGAGGATATTGGTTCTAACTACGTTTCTTTATATCTGGTCATGGGATCATATTTTTATCTACCGACCATTGAGGATTTTGAGGAATAGACAACTAGAGGAGCCTTCAAATTTCAGATGTGAGAAAATACGTGCTAGTCATAGGGGTCACTAGGGAAACATAGTTATACAAATGTGCCTTTGATGATCTTCAGTTACACATGGTCACATGGAGACCATATAGGTGGTACAGGTGGAGTATAGATGAAACAAAGTTGGTGATCATGGAGGTTGATCATTATATGATTGGGATTCATGGGCACATTATGTAGAGATATAATAAGGATAGTTTCATGAGATAGCTAGGAGTTACAAATGACATACCTAGAGGAGAGTAGTGGTACATGCAATTTGTGTGATAAAAAGTGGATTTTGGAGCTCATTTTAGACAGAGGATAGCTAAGGAAAGTTTCAGAGATGTGATTCCATAGGCGTGGGATGCAGGAGCCCAGGTTATGGATCTAGGGATGATGGTAGAGTATGTAACATGATATCCATGCATCATGCCTCATCATCCTATGATTCCACAGGAAGCCATAATAGTAGGGCTAATAGTAACAGTCAAGTGTGAATCATAATAGAGATAGGGTAGAGGTGGTGACAGACTGGGTCGAGCACAGGAGGAGTTTCAACTATAGGGTCAAGGGCCAATAAAAATGTAGGCTTTAGTGTAGGTTCAAGTTATAAAGGTGCTACTATAAGTTATACAAGTTTTGATGCAAGTGTCAGTACAAGTACATGTTTCGATGCATGTGCCAGTATAGGTATAGGTTCCATTATAAGTTCCTTTATCACCACCGAGGCCAATCAGAAAATTAGGAAGATAGAGAGATGGATATGAATTTAGAGACAAAGATGGTGATGGATGGGAATACAAGGGAGAGGTATATATCTGGGATCAACTTACACATCTACCACCTTCAAGACCATCGACCACAGAGCTATCACTACAGGCTCAGAGATACATGTTTACATAGGAGAGAGATGTTATTTTTATTATGTCTCACAAATAGTTAAAACATGTACAACCAGTGACTATGGAGAGTGACCAATATGATACATATGTACTTCAATCGACTATAGAGAGAGATAAAATTTCTACATAGGTACAATAGATGAAAACAAAGAGGGATCAACTTGCAACATAGGTGGAGCAATTGATAATATAGAGATGTCACTTTCCACATGGATGAGGTAGGTGGGATGGGTGATATGCTATAGGATGTGATTATTATATCATAGGAGGTTGGATTTTATAGAGCCCTATGTGATGCATCGATTCCTGGGGGCCATAGGGATCCATGGTATAGACAGAGGGAAGGCAACAGATCTATCAGGATATGTAGATCGCATAAGCCTTTGAGATCAATGAGATCTGTTTATATGCCACCACTGAGGGGAAGGGATGAGATCCTAGGTAGTCTTAATGTATTAAATAGTCATCCATGACTTGATGTAGGATGGATAGACATTTTGTATTTTTGATATATGCCTCGTGATGAAGGAACACATTTTTATATAATAATGCCCTTGATGACACTTTGATGTTATATATAGATGAAATTTTAAGATGTAGACATGGGTTAGGGACATTGATAGTATTGTCATGTACCCAGAAAATGTGTAATTTTTCAAAAAAATTGAAGTTTTTGGTCAAGTGAGCCCTTTGCTAAAAAATTTTGCCTTTGTGAATATCTAGGAGTGAAAATATTCCAGATAGTTGGTCCTTTTTAATGTTTTGGGTCATGATCCTTTCTATTGCGGTAATCTCAATTTTTTGAGGAATAAGTGGAACATTTTCCTTCAGGTCTCTTGTTCCCCACATCACCACTTTACTCAAATGCTCTATTCTTCTTTTTTATATGGAATTTTCCATTTTTTGGGGAACTACTCTTAAAGTCATTTGTATTGTGGGAATTTTGGAAGTTTGAGATCCTTATGTCCCTTTTTTCCTTTGGTCCTTATGTTCTCCAAAGATCTGTTTTAGCCACACTATTCTATGTATCCTTTTTTTACAGATAATTCAAACATTTCACGAACTCATGACCCTTCATTACCCACATCCTTTTGTTCTCTACATTTGTCCATGACACACAATCCTTTGTTCTAAGATTCTTTGTATTACGGATATGTCAATACTTGGTGACCCTGTGACCCTTGTTCCCATGGGCCTTGTGTTCTCTGCAAACCTGAATTACCCACATTTCCTTGGGCCCATTTCTATTGTGTTTATTTTGGATGTTTGAGCCCCTTATGTCTCTTATTCCTTCGGGCCCTCATTTCCCTGTATCTCTGTCATATCCACAATATAAAGGGGAAAACGAGTAAATTGTTCCATGAGCCTTTCCATTCTCTAGAAAACAATGTGAACCCTTAATTAATCTTTTATCTAGTCATTTGTCAAACAGAAAAGCATAAAAATGGTTAGAGTTACTCATTTGTACCGTTACAAGTTGAGGATTTCAACTGTGCATTATGGCCCTTTCATTCCCATGCCCTCAAGGATGTTTCTATCCATACTTCAATCGTTTTCCAGTCATTTTCAAAAGTTTGAGCTACATTGTGATCCTGAAGAGACTTTCATTATTCCTGGGATAAATTTGAGCCATTCAAGAGCCTCACATGTTTATTTAATGTTAAATTGAGTTTAGTACCCTATTATTCTGGTATCCCTAGAAGACATTATTAAAACCCTAGTCTTCTGAGTGTTTGTTTCCCGTATTGCCACTATGAAAATTTAGTACGGGGGGTATGAACACATCTCTTCTTTGGAAACATCTGTACCTAAAATTACAAGTCGAGGATTTCAATTATGCATTGTGGCCCTTTGATTCTCGTTCCCTCAAGGACATTTCTAGCTGTACTTCACTTGTTTTCCAGCCATTTTCAAAAATTTGAGCTACATTTTGATCCTAAAGAGTTTTTTATTCTTCCTAGGATAAAGGTGATCCATTTAAGAGCCTCAGGTGTTTATTTAATGTTAAATTGAGTTTATTACCCTATTGTTCTGATACCCCTGGAAGACATTGTTAGAACCCTAGTCTTATGAGTGTCTATCTCCCATATTTCCACTATGAAAATTTAGTACGGGAGGTATGAACACAACTATTCATTGGAAATATTTGAACCTAATATTAGGTATTGTGATATCCAACATATTGACCTCAATGAATTTTGGGCCCATATTTCTGAAGTCACTCCTACTCCCATAGCCCAATGCATCAAAGATAGTTGAATTTCTCATGCCATTGATTTCCCTCTCTCTGTATAGTGTATAAACACTATTTGAGCTTATGCCTTTTGCTTTGATCCTAATACCAGAGAAATTAGAGATTCCCAGAGCCAGGTTAATGCCAAACTTGATGTCAACTGCATAAATGTTACCCTAAGAATCCCCATTATTGATGATTCCAATACTCTGACCAGGGTTAGGCTCAAATCCTTTTTGAGAAAGAAAAATAAAAGTACAAAGGAATGATAGCTAAATTATGGCTTAAGGCCCCAAAGAGAGGAGGTGAAAAATTGGTTTTGGTAGAGGTTTGTAGAACATGTAGAGATAGAAGATCACTAATATTTAGTTCCCTATATCCCTGGCGAACTACATATGCAGAACTTCTTTAGATGGCTAGAATTTGGAGAGGACTATTACTAATTTCAAATTTCATTCCTATCATAAAAGATACTTATTTAATATAAAGAAATTTATTTATAATCATCTTAGAATGAGTTATTATCATTTTCTCACTCTAGAAGACTATTGGGAAGATTGTTCAAATGAATATGAAGTGAAAAGGAGGTACTTTGGCAGAATTTTTTTGCAGTAGGTCAGAGACTTCAAAGTATAAAAAGTTCTAGAAGACTTACAAGATGATGATGAGGACATGTACTCAGTAGAATACATGAAGACTATCCAACACATGCCTCTTCTTACTATTGATTGGTCACACAACGAGAGAGATGATATCTCTAAGATAATTAGCCTTGTGTTGTTAAGGAATAAGGTTTGGTTTAATAAGAAAATGAAAGCATATAATCAGAATGTGGCCCAATATTCTTCCCAAGAATCCTCTTCCTCACAGAAAGTAGTTTCTATTCCAAAATTTTAGACTTAATCAACTCCTTCCTCCTCACCTTTGGACTCTGCAACCAAAGTATATACAAAGAAAGATAAGACAAAGGAAGTAGAAGAAGTTGAAAAAATTCCTGAAAAAGAGGTAAGAGAAGAAAATGTTCAAAGTTTATTAGAATAATATACCTTCACTTTTGAATAGGTAACATAGCCTCTGGAATAAGAAATAAAAATAGTGGAAGGAGGAAAAGATGATACAGAAAAGGTCCCCATAGAACAACATAAATATGAACAAGAGAAGAATGATTATGAGGAATAAAGTGGAGAAAGTTAAGAAGAAGAAGAAACTAATGTGGAAACCATAGATCATGACACTGGGAAGATAAGTATCTCAAAACCCAAGTCACAAACCAAATAAGTGTATTCTTCCTCTACAGAAGTACTCACTCTAGAGACCTCTTCTGCTCAAGCTCTTGGTTCCATAAATGTTCTTACACTGAATCCTTCTTCTGTCCCATCTCTAATTGGTTCATTCACATGGATTCAACCCATGATTGATAATAGAAAAAGGAAATTCACTCCCAAGATTACTACTCCTGGTTTTGATGTTGTGACTAATTTTCTTGACCTAACTCCAACTCCTCCACCAGAAAGGGCCAAGAAAAATTGAATCTAGTCTTTGATTCAAAAGGTCAACAATTCTTGGTGATTTCAAATCCAAGAGGATAAAAAAATTAAAAATACATAACTATTATAGACCTGGAATCAACTAGGATTCTGCTTGGTGAGTATACTCCTGAAGGAGAGGTTCAAAACTTGAAGGAGAAAGTTTCCAGGGTAATTAAGAGGGTGCAAAAAGATAAACAAACACAAGAAAAACTAGAATAACAAGCTCAAGTTCTTTCCATCTTTATCAAATATTTTCTTTCTAGTGACATGTTCTTGATCCTACTAGTCTATCCTCAATGCCTCCTCCCACTGTTCTTTCTAAAGAAGATGTCAAATCCATCAAGGATATTCATAAGCATGCTTCATATAGGAGATCTGTTGAAGCATTGGTAGAAGAAATATTGGTTTCACGTTTGAATTTCATAGATGAGGCCTACAAAGTATATGAAAACATTTCCTCATACCATAGTCAATTTGATACAGTGATTATAGGATCTAAGAAGAAGCTCAAGCTTTGGATAGAATGTATTCAGGACCTGAGGATCATGAGTACAACAAATAAAAAAACCATCCTCTCTCACAAATTTTTTGATGATTCAAAGAATAATATTTTTTAGGAAGTGGGTATTTAATGTAGAATGGAAGATTAAGGTACTTGAGGAGGAAATCACTGAACTTAATAAAATGTTCCAAAAGAGACAAGCTTTCAAATATGATATTTTGGATAATTTGAAAGCTCTTAGGTGCCAAGTTTATAAGGATAATTCAATATAAAATCACCCTTTGGATGAGGTCAAGAAAAATCTCAGTTTACTCATGAAAGAAGATTTATTCAGGGCCGAGACTGTTACCAATAAAAAAATAGAAGAAATCGTAGAGTTACACAATGTTGTCATAGAAGCTACCAAAGGCTTGTTGCAGAATGGAGGCATTGGAAAAGAAATAGAATACACTCTTTGCATCTAGTTAAATGCCACAAAAAACACTATAATAGCAAAGGGAATGGATATTTCTAATGCCTTGGTAAAATTCAGACATCACATACTCAAACTGAAGACTCCAGCTGGGCCATCCATAAGTTCTCCTTCCTCTAGTTCTTAAATCCTTCTTTCTAATTGTTATATTTAAAAATTTAGCTTTATCATTTTGAAAGTATGAAATCATAAATAAAGATAGCTAAATGTAATTCGTTATTTAAGTGTTGGTGCTTAATTAAAATACATTTGGTTAAGAAATTTGGTTACAACCACCCCTAAACTATATAAATCTTCTTTTTCATAGTAAAGGGGTTGGATTTTGGTGTTTTTGAATGTTATGATATAGAGCATCTAAAATCAATAAAGAAGAAGAAATTTATCTCCCTCTTTTATGTGTAATTTTTATTTCTTTTCCTTGTAACCGTGAATGTGAATTTAGTATATTTGAATATAGAAATTGTGTGTTCAATCCATTTTCTATAATGTAAAAAAATTTGTGTCTGTGCATTTATATTTAGTGGATTTTTTGATATACTGATTCACATGTTCTTTAAGATCCATGCATGCATAAGTAAGATGTTACTCTCCAGTCTCTATATCTAAATGTGCTTCCTTCCTCACATCTTCCCTTTACAATAGTGAGTAATATTGCACAACCAAGGAGAATAATCATATTATTGACTGATGGATTAGCTTGAACTTTGTGTCCTTATTTTATTAGTCTTACTCATATAAGCTATTGTTTTTCTCCTCTAAAACCTTCTCCCCTTTTCATCTTCTATATTGAGGTTAAAATAATATGAAGACATTTATTACGCAAAAATCCTTATTTCATGATTGTTAGTTTGTATATTTGTAAATAATTAGATTCCAAGTTTTGGTGAATAAGGTAACATATCCTATAAATACGAGGGGATGTTGTCCCCTGAATTGTTGCTTGTGTTTAAAGACCAAACTTCCAACCAATGTTTTTTTGGCACCCACCATGGGGCATGTGCTGTGATTCCCACTAAAAAAATCTTCAAAGTAAATCAGTAATCACAACACACTAGTGGAAAGAAGATACACATGGGGACAACGAGCCCAAGGTTTTAAGGATCCTGATTTTTAGTTGCTGGAGTAGCAAGGTTTTCAATTAACTCCAGAAAGAAGAATTGGAAGTAAAAGATATTTGAGCACTCCTCCTAAAAAGGATAGATTTGGTTCATCCTCTCAAGCATACATTGACACTCAGCCACAAGTAATTCCCAATGCTCAGGATTTGGTTTTAGCATGTGTCACTATTCCTTTACAAACTATTTTTCCTATAATGGTTGCACCTTTACCTTAGGGCCAATGAGTTAGGCCTTTATCCCTTCCACAACCTCTACATGACCTGCCTACAGGAAATAAGAAGATTTTCCTTAAGTTTTTAGGTGATGGTAAAGTTCATCCAAACGAGCACATTGTAACATTTATCATGGCATGTGGAGTTCTTGGAGTGGAGCATGAGGATGTTTCAGTCATTTTTTTTTTTTGAAACCTTACAAGAGAATGTTGAATATTGGTTCTACCATCTTCTAGTCGTTACTATCACTAGCTAGAATACCATTAAGACTTAGTTTGAGAATAGGTTCAAATATGTTGAATATGTTCATGCCCTCTTAGCTCAAATCTCTCAGATAAAGAAGGAGCCTTATGAACCTATGCAAGAATGTGCTACCAAATTGTATAAATTGGTTGATAAAATTCTAGTTGCTACTCGCCGTGTTAATCAAATTGTAAAAATTTTATTCCTAAATGCTTAGATTCCAGAGGTGATTTATGCACTAAGAATATATGGTCTAGCTATTATGTATGATGACCAAATTTCAGCCAAAATGTCGAAGATGATTTGATAAGTTCAGGAAAATTGAGAAAGCAACCTGTTACTACAAAATTACATCACCCTTGATTGCTTGTGATTTGTGTGTGAGGCAATTAGTGTAACCTGCATAACATGGGATTATCCTGCAGTGTGAGATGTTGCAAGTAGGATAATCTTCTTGAGAAATCCATATTCTTTTCCTGACCTAATGCCAATTTCTCCAAAGTGAAGATAATGGAAAACTAAACTAAGCCTACCCTAATTGTTTCCAAGGAGACAGGGATAGAAGAATTCATAAAATAAAACTACTCTAAG
This sequence comes from Taxus chinensis, assembly GCA_019776745.2. Lineage (NCBI taxonomy): Eukaryota > Viridiplantae > Streptophyta > Pinopsida > Cupressales > Taxaceae > Taxus > Taxus chinensis. The sequence continues at coordinate 897,450,214 of CM034146.1, forward strand.
GAAAGGTGATGCACCAAGAAAGGGTGAAACAGTCCAAGTGAGTAAAAAATAGGGAGCTAACAAGGTAAGAGAGGGTAGATGGAGGTGCCACATTCTAAGACAATATTTAATTCCATATATCCCCAAAGCACAAAAAATTAAAGGTCCTACAAAGATATATAAACATGCACATCATACCTGTAAACATAATGAAAGGAAAATTATGCAATATAACTCGAATTAGGGCAAGAAAACCCACAAAATACCAATTTTATTGCATAGAAACATGCACACTCCATTACAATATAGGAACAATGAAAAATCATTTACAATAATCCCAAATTTGAGGCCTTTAGTTCACAATATCTCTGGAACAATTTTAACAGAGTTCCTTTTCTTTTCAGAAAGTCTCCCCTCAAAATGAGGTAGATTTTACAATATAAAGGCAATTTGTGTCACCAACTGGCATGGTGCATTAAAGAGGTATGGGGAGCCCTACGATTTTTTCCTTTACTTACATGTGTAGTAATGGGTTCCATGCCTCATTAAATCTAGCTGTTGAGCTATCATTCATCCACCTACCCTTTCCTGGCATGGTACTCATCCATCCATGTGGGTCACCCAACCATGTGGGGTTAGGAAACATCTAACCATATGGGCTGTAAAAAATATGAGTGGGATGTCCAACCTTGTTGCCATCCAACCTCCTTTGAGAAAACTTCCTGGCCCACAATCTCTTCAATATATCCAAGTTAGATGGTTGTCTTACCATGATCTGTACAATTTTTTAGTAGGTCATCCAACCTCATTGCCGTCAAACCTGGGAAGGTTAGATGACATCAAATTAGTAGAACCTACATTCTTCTACTCACCAGCCAACCTGAGAGTCACCATCTTCACACTATGGGCCATCCAACCTAAGAGGTTGCATGACATTTATCCCTGAATCATACAACTAATGGTGTTGGACATATGTCCATCCATGTATCGTATAATGTTCCCCCTGACCATCTTGATGGGTATCTAACCCTATGATGTCTATTGGGCATGGAGTCAGTATACAACCTGAACTGTTCTATCATTAAAAACCCCTCTGAAATATTCTAAATTATTCCATGGACTGGTACTGATCTATAGGTGCCATAAAACCTTGCCTAAAATTGAAAAAGTGTAAGAGTAATGAAGGCACAACTATGTAAAAACATGTAAAGATCATACATCTCCCAAATGGAAAATGTAGAGAGTGCACAAACAATTATTACAGAAGCAAAACTACAATATAATAAAGAAATGTTTCAGAATTACTTAGAGGAATTTAAAACCTAAAATAGTACATACAAGGGTGAGAATTTTCCTTTTAATAGAAGTGCTTGAGGTAGATTCCATTGACCGGAATTGGAATTTATTCTCCATCCAACGTGGATAGCTCGAAAGCATTGTTGTTTTTACATTCTGTGACCATGTAGGGGACACTCCATATGGCATCAAATTTTGAATGCCTACCCAGATTAGCCCAATCCAAATCCCATTTCAGGACCAGTTCCCCCTGCTAAAAGGTATTTTCTTTGGATTTATTGTCAAAAAATTTCTTGATCAAGGCTCGGTCCTTCTCCATGGCTTGCATTACATGCTCCCTTATTTCTTCCAACTCCACGAGTTCTACACACCTAGCTTCTATGGGATCAAACACGGATATCTCTAGCTGCTTCACGAGCTCCAATGCCAAAAACTCGAGTGATATTGGCATCCTAGATTCCTTCCCGTAGAGAATCTTGTAAGGAAAATTTCCTGTCGACACTTTTGGTGTGACTCTATCAGCCCACAATCCTGATTTGAACTTGGTATGCCAATTCCTTCGATTTTCATCCAGAGTCTGATGATGATTTTCAAAAAATTCTTATTCATGGACTCTACTTGCCCATTACCCTGGGGGTAATAGTTTGAGGAGGTGTTGAGGTATACTCCATTCCTAATAGCCCATTTAGTGATATTAGTGCCAAGGAAGGCCAAAGCATTTTATGATATAATCGTGGTTAGTACTCTGAATCTTGTCACTATCCTTGCATAATCTTAGAGTCAAGAAGTGTAAAAAAAATTCCTTCTTCACAGGTAAAGAAAAGATAACAGCATTGCCACTTCATCCCATTTTAGTGGATCAACATTTCATACAATGGGGATTGGAATTCATCGGGGTAATTAATCCAAATTCTAGCCAAGGCCACAAGTGGATCCTAAATGCAACATTTTATTTCACGAAGTCCTCGTAGCTCCAAGTGAAGACATCCATAAACTCTTGGCAAAGCTGTATGAATTTAGATTTTTCTTGATCCATGATCACCTTGCCAATATGGAGAATTTTAACCTCTCCAATTGAAATGGGATCTGATTCTTCCCTTTTAACCTGAATGTTTTCCTTATCTTTTTATAATTGATCATTTGGGTTGAATATTGACTCTAGGGTCACTAAACCCTTTGGTAATTTGTTTATCCACAACTACACCACTTGATCCCCATACTACTGCTCCAATTTATTCTAGTTTTTAGATGATAACTCAACCTCCTCCTGTAAAAAATTAATGATTTGTTGATCATTCTCAAACACCTACCAACTTGTGTTATTTTTTGGTATAGTTGGCCTCACAATTACATGAACATGTGGTTGCGTTGTGTCTCTCTTGATATTGTCCACCACATCAAATTTTCCTCCAATTTTTGCAAGACTGTCTATAGCCTCATTCTTCTTCCTCGGTATGATATGAATATTGAATGATTTGAGGTCTTCAATTTGATCCCATACCCAATGCTTTTAGGTTTTAATAAAATCATTCTTAGTAGCATGTTTTCCTCTAACCTAGTTAACAATTAACTCACTATCCTCAAACACTTGCAAGTTTTTTATACCCCTCTTTCTTGCCCAATGCAATCCATGGATCAAAGCTTCATACTCAACTATATTATTTGATCAAGCAAACTGAAAACAAAAGGGTGAATAGTACTTCATACCTTGTGGTGACAAGAGCATTGTAATTCCGCTAGCACCCTCCCTGATCCTTGAACCGTCAAAGAACAACTTCCACACTTCATTAGCATCCTTACTCTCTAGCTTGGTGAGGTTGGGGATAGGTAGGTTTTACTCATGTAGACAGTAAATACCTAACTCAACTTCTTCCATCTCCTTGTATGGGTCATAGCCATGCCTTTTGTGAGTCCACTCATTAAGTGTCAGATTAAGAATAGTCCCAACCTTAGTGGTTGGTTTGTAGGCATCTAAACAACCCCCCTATTCGAACATTGCACAATTAACATTTACTAGGCTTGACACATGGGGCTCAATGTGAAAGTGTACAATTAGCTCTAAATTGATAGTAATATTAGCTCCATACCTTTTCCTAAACAACATATAGGACCAATCCACTGACAAGTACCCACCAATCTTGTCCGTGAAATCCCTTGAAAGGCACAAAGTAAATAGTGGTGGTAAGTCAATCACTGATACATCTCTTAAAAATGTGACATTTGGGAAAGCATGAGTGTAAGGCTTAGTTATTCGATCACCCAACTATACCTAGTGTTGTCCCATCCAATTGCACTACTCCCTTCAATAATGGCTTATATTTTAAGCCCAATTTATCTGTGATTTGCTTTGGCATTACCGAGTTGCTAGCCCCTAAGTCGATCATGTAATTGTGTACTAACTTATCTCCAACAATCAATGAGACATAGAATGGTGGAGGATTCACATTCTTACCTGAATGAATTTATCCTTATTGTGTAGTGTTAGTAAGAACCCTCTCCTAATTTTTTAGATGGCTCATTAGAATGGGAACAATTTTCCGTACGTGCTTGCAATAAATCTCGTTGCCCTGGAATTGCTAATGATTCCCACATGGAAATGCTGACATTGGTTCTCTTCATCTGATCGATGATATTAAATGGAAGTGGGTTTTAATTTTTTGGCCCCTTGCTTGGCATGATATTTTCTAGAATTTGGACTAGTCCATGAGCTACTACAATTGGTACCCTAGACTCATTCTCCACATTTGGGGCTGCAAAAACAGTTGTCTTAGGCTGGTTTTATATGTTAGGAGTGGAATTTGGGATGATGACTCCCTGTTGTGTAAGAGTAGGCTATTGTGTGAGATTAGGATGAGAAGAATATAGGTTAAATGATTTCCCCTCCTCTATGTTTCTTTTTCTTTGATCGTGTGTTAACATCTATACCCTAGACAGGAAATAGATTGATACCATAGAAATCTTCTACTTGCCAATTGACCAATGTGGTTTCAGTCTTAGGTGCATATAGTTGACTTGATTGGTGTTATTTTTCCTCTTGGATTACCTCTTGAGGCACGCCAATGGTCTGCACCACTAGAGCTTAATTTAATGGATATTGGAAGTATGTTGTTTTATCATAATAGTATATATATGGAGGGTAATATTGTTTTGGACTGGGACCATAGCTCTTGATGCTGATGTTGCATTGAGATTATAATGCTTGGAAGATTTGGAAGAAAGGAGTTGCCCCTGATTTTGTTTAGCAGCTTGAGTAAGTGATTTATTTTGGTGATGTGGGGGTCTGGCTTGATATTGAGCTTGAGGCTGAAAGGGTATGAAATTATTGGCTTGTTGCCTCTTGATGGCCACTAACTCATTCCCAAAAGTTTGGAGCACTTTCATGAGCTCCTGAAGCTCAAGTGAATTTCTAGAATAAGTGGATGCCCCACTATTTCTTTGATTTCTAGGGGCTGGGAAAGGGGCTATTTTAGGTGCTTGACTAGTGTAGGGTTTTCCCAATTCTAGATATAAGGGCATAGGTGGCCTAGGTTTTATTTTATTGGCTTGTATTAGATAATTCTCAGCCCTAATAGCCATGGAAAATGCATCCGCTAAGGTTATTCTCACCATAGATTGTATCATAACAGATATATCAAATTTTAAATCTTTAAGGAAATAGAGGAATGCACCTTTTGTAGCTAACCTTATGAGAATCGGGATCCAATCCCGCATCTGCTTGAATCAAAACTAAAAGTCTACCATTTTTTCATTAGGAGCTCTCTTGATTGTAGTCAACTACTCCAGTAGGGACAAATTATCTCCTCTTTCTCCAAATTGGTTACGGGAGGATGTACATATTCGCTCATAATTTTTAATGGACCTTGCTATTAAGCTCCTAAACCACTGTAAGGCCTTCCCTTTGAAAGAGGAAGCCAATAATTTGACTACAACATTCACTTCATTGATCTCATGAATGGTATAGATATTCATGATATCCGGAACATGGTCAGTGAGAGTCATGTGGTTCTCACCCATGAAGTAGGGAATATTCTTTAATGTTGTAACCAAAATAGGGTTTTGGGAATTGAGGGCTAGTGAACTACTTCCTGTGAAGTGGACATAGGGATTTTTTGGTCCTTGTGGTGGTGGTGGGTGATGCGCCATCCTGATTGGCCTAAGAACTTTGGTTGACTGAAGGAAGGGTCGACCAGGTGGAGATTAAGACCTATGAACTCTCCTTCCTCTTCCTGGTGATAACTACAAGTATGTAAATACACCTTCTTCTCTTACTCTAGACCAAGTTTGGATCCTTCTCATGTACTTAGGACACTAGTACTACGGAAACTAGTTGAGGTCTGACCTTGGGAGTCACTAGATGTGCTACTACAAAGCCTCCAAAAGCTGAAAATTTCCAAGATGCACATCCAATCTTGAAAAATCTAGAAAAATTTGACTTCTGTCACACTGAGCATGCCAAAATTGTTACTACAAAATTACAACACCCCTGATTGCTTGTGACTTGTGTGTGAGGAAATTAGTGTAACCTGCATAACATGGGACTATCTTACAGTGTGGGAGGTTGTAAGTAGGATAATCCTCCAGAGAAATTTGATTTCTTCTCCTAAGCTAGTGTGAACTTCTCCAAAGTGTAGATAATGGAAAACTAAACTAATCCTACCCTAATACTTTCTAAGGAGACATTGATAAAAGAATGTATAAAATAAACCTACTCTAAGAGAAGGTGATGCACCAAGAAAGGGTGAGACAGTCCAAGTGAGTGAAAAATAGGGAGAAAACAAGGTAAGAGAGGGCAGATGGATGCACCACATTCTAAGACGGTATTTAATTTCTTATATCCTTAAATCACAACAAATTAAAGGTCCTACAAAGATATATAAACACACACAATATACCTGTAAACATAATGGAAGGAAAAAGATGCAATATAACTCAAAGTAGGGCAAGAAACCACAAAAAATACCAATTTTATTGCTCATAAACATGCACACTCCATTACAATATAGGCACAAGGAAAAATAATTTCCAATAAGCCCAAATTAGAGGCCTTTATCTCACAATAGCTCTTGAAAAATTTTAATAGAGTTCATTTTATATTTAGAAAGTATCCTCTCAAAATGAGGCATATTTTAAAATATATGCAATTTGGGTCACCAATTGATAGGGTGCATAAAAGAGGTATGGGGAGCCATACAATTTGGTACTTTGCTTGCATAGGTGGTAATGGGCACCATGTCTCATTAAATCTGGTTATTGAGCTTTCATTCATCCACCTACCCTTTCCTATCCTGGTACTCATCCATCTATGTGGGTTGCCTAACATTGTGGGGTTGGGCAATGACTAACCATATGGGTCGTACAAATTATGAATGGGACATCCAACCTTGTTTCCTTCCATCCTCCTTTGAGAAAAATTCATGGCCCATCAGCTCTTAAATATATCTGGGTTGGATGGTTGTTTAGCCATGATCCATACAATTTGTGAATACATCATCCAGCCTCATTGTCACATAACCTATGAAGGTTAGATGATGTGAACCTACTAGGATGTACATTATTCTAATTTTTGAGCAACCTAGGAGTCACCATCTTCACATCATGGACCGTCTAACCTAAGATGTTGGATGATGTCTATCTTTGAACCATATAACTAATGGGGTTGGACGAACGTCCTACCTTGTGTTATACAATGTGCCCTTTAACCATCGTGATGGATCGTCTAACCCTGTGACATCCAACCCAAGGGGGTTGGATGTCGTCCATCTTTCCCATACACTGTTGACCCAACCAACCATGAGCTTGTCACTTGTGCTTGCACAACAATTGACTAACCAACTTGATCAACTAACCCATTTGTCTATCTCAATTAATTAACCCAACTAACACACCCATCCAGCCATCTTGGCTAAACAACCCTGACATCTAACCTAATGAAATTTTCAATTTCCACAATGAGCCTGACCACCAACTCAAACATTCATTGTGGCTCGAAACCAAATCGGTGTGAACCAAAGGATGGGTTGTCTTTCTCTTCTGACTAGGGCTAAATTTGATGGTTTTCCACACATCTCAAGCCTGTAATTCAAATATTGCATAGGTTACCCAAATTTACAAGGTACAAATTTGGGATAACATAACCATCCAAGGATAAAGCCTCTACTTCATTTGCATCTAGTTCTAAATAGTTAGTTCAAAAGTTAGCCAATGATTTGATTGCAATATAGAAGCATTTTTCTTAGAATATACCCTATAAGGACATCCCACGAAGGAATTTTAGGCTGAGAAATTGTCTTCCTCCTACCCAACCAATACTGGACATTGAAGATACTCATGTTAAAGTCCTAGTGAATGCATCCTGCAAAGTCCACGAGACTGATGATGAGATAGAAGAAAAGGAGATGGAATAACATGAAGAAGAACTAGAAGAGGTCCAAGAGGATGTAGATGATTCCTATGTCAACTTTCTCACTACTGAGGGAGTTGATGATGAATATGATGACTATGATGAAGCATTTTCTGACATTAACAGTGAGTCCTATGCTATCATGAACATGGATCAATTGAATAAGAAGAAGGAATTTGTACAATCCATAATGAAAGAGAAGAAAAAGGATGTTATAGTCACCATTCCAGTGGTAGCGAGAAGAGGAGCACTCATTCCTACTACTACTGCTAAGAAAGTAAGTATCACTTCTCCATCTAATGCTCCCTCTAATTCCTCTTCTTTACCTAAAGAAAAATCACCTTCTACTCTTGTGTCAAAAGAACCCTCAGTCTCAAATGTTGATAAACCCAAAACCTCTGTTTCTAATAAAAAAACCATGTCTACCTCGAGGTATTTTGATATCATTGATCACATCAAGAAGACCAAATTTTAGATTTCATAAGCTGAATTTTACCAAACTCACCCTGAAGCCTTTTCTCAAGTGGCTAAACTTTTCAAATATAAGCCTAATCAATCCCCTATAACTTCTAAAGGCCTTTTGACTAATCCTAGCTCTTCTTCTCCACAGAATTTGATGGCTTCTACTCCCTCCACTTATAAGAAGATTGATCATTTTTCTGCCACACTATTAATAACCATCCATAAACTTATTAATTATGTCATTGACTCGGGAGCATCATACAATGTTGCATGTTAAATATTCTCATGCCCATGGCCTCAATTTAATCCGAATCTTTGGTTCATATTACTCAATGGAGACTAAAGAGGTGCCCTTATCTGGGAGAATTAAGGATATGCTCAGGTAGATTTTATTACATTTCCTGAGAAAAGATTCAAAGCCACAATTTTGGTTACACACATACCTCCTTCTTATGGTATGCTATTAAGTAGAACTTTTTGTAGAGAGGTTGGAGGAGAGATGCAGATGGACTGGTCTTATGCTCTTATTCCAGTCAATGGAAAAATGAAGAATTTGCTTCCAAAGAGACAAGATGAATATATTTTCCAAAAGACAGATGACCCTAAGGCTTGGATCCTTTATGAAGATATTGGTCATGGTAATTATATGGTGATTTCTGAGATTGATACTAAAAATCCCAAGATGGTTTAGGATGATCCTAATGGCATTTGGATTCTTGTGTTTGATGGAATTTATTCCACATCTGGTTCTAGATCAGGAGTTGTTTTTATCTCACCTGATGGTAATCTCAATTCTTTCTCTTACAAGCTCCAATTTTCTAATACTAATAACACTTCCGAGTATAAAGCCATTCTTCTTGGCCTATAAGTAGCAATATAAATGGGAATAAACAATCTCTGTGTGTAATGAGACACAAAACTTGTTAAACAAATTCAAGGAGTTTTTCAGGTGCATAACCAAAGGTTAAAACACTATAATAACTTGGTGTGGGATTCAATGGAGTTATTGGATGAATATTAAATTAATGTTGTGCCAAGGTAAACTAACACTAGAGAAAATTATCTAGAAGTTTCTGGGTCCTTTTTTATTCCTCACCTTGATTTTGATCAAGGTAAGTTCACAGTAGAAATGATTTTTTAACCCAGTGTCCTAGATAATGTAGAAAATTAGCAAGTATTTAATGATGATCACCATTTGATTTATTTCCTTGAACTAAAAGATAATTTTAGTTAATTTTACTTTGAGGGAAGTGAGGCCAATTATCGAGAATCCACTACATCTTCAATGATTGAGGAAAGAATTGAAGAGGAATTTGACTAGGATGGTTGTATCAAGCTCAAGGGAAAAAAAATCTAAGGGTCTTATAAGTTTGGAGGACATGTTTGATAAACATGATACATACATCAAAGGAATGGTATCACAAGAGGGTGGCCAGTTAGTAGAGTTTGAAAATGTCAATATTGGAAGCAACGAGAAGCCCAAATTTGTTAACATTGGTAAGTGTTGCTCTAGCGATGAGAGAATAAAAATGCTACCAGATATCTATATATGGGATTGGGAGCCCTTTTTATGGCTTTATTCCTAGGGGCACTCCCCCAAAATAATAGTCATAGGGACCCTATAGATCTAATCTCTTAAAAATTTGAAAAATTATATTGATGTTTTGGCTTACTCATATGATGATTTGAAAGCCTTTAAGACAAGGGAGATCCAACATTACATTCCCTTGAAGCCATGAATTCAACCTTTTCATCAAAAGAAAAGGAAGTATAATCCAAAGATCATAGATACCATTTATTAGTAAATTAAGAAATTTCTCAATGTCAAGATAATTTTTCCCATCTAGCATTTAACCTGGATTTCCAAAATTGTGCCAATGAGAAAGAAAAGTGGAGAGATTCAGATTTGTGTACATTTCAGAAATTTGAATTAGGCTTCTCTTAAGGATAACTACCCACTTCCTGTAGTGGATCAAATTCTGTAATTTGTCACCAGCTCAGAAATGTTATCTGTGATTGATGGATTCTCGAGCTACAACTAGATTGAGGCAGATGTACCATACTAGCATAAAACTACTTTTACAACTCTTGGGGCACATTTTCGTACAAAATAATTTTTTTCAGATGAATTAATGCAAGTGCAAAATTCTAAAGGGAAATGGACTTGGCCTTTGGTGATCTCAAAAATAAATGCATAGTGATCTATTTGGATGATCTAACTATTTTCTCAAAGAAAAGACAAGATCACTTTCATAACCTCAAATTTGTGCTACAAAGGTGTAGGGATCATGGAATTTCATTCAATCCCAAGAATTTTTTCTTTGTTGTAACAAAAGGAAAATTTCTTAGACATATTGTATCTAAGGATGGAATAAAAAATGATCTAGAACATGTTCAGGAAATTCAGAAAATTCCTCTTCTAACAAACAAGAAAGGTGTCCACTCTTTCTTCGGAAAGATTAATTTCTTGAGAAGATTTATCCCTATTTTTTCAAAGTTGACAAGAAACATAAACTACATTATGAAAGGGAATAAATATTTCCATTCGAATTCCAAAGGAAAGGATTCCTTTGAGAATATCAAGAAGGATATTGCTAGAACACATATACTTTCCTTGATTATGAAAAATATTTTATAATCTATTATTTTGCCTGTAAAACACATCCAAACATCAATTTTGGTGTAGAATAATTTTCAAGTATGTGAAGTGCATATAGCGTTCATGAGCTATGTATTGAAGAATCATGAGTTGAAGTATTCAAAACTGGAAAAAACACGCTTTTGCTATGGTAAAAGCAGTGAAACAATTTCATTTCTACATCCTAAATTCTCACTTCATTGTGCTTGTGCCAGATACAACAGTGAAGTTGATTCTTACCCAACAAGAGTTTGATTCTAAATGGGGAAATCATGTAGCAAAGTTCTGGGAGTATGGCCTCAATATCAAACCCACTAAACTTGTTCGAGGTAAGGGTTTATGTGAATTGCTTGATAATGGTCCAAGGAGTGAATTAATTGAAAATGAAACAACCAATGTTCCAATTGTACTCTTTCTTAGTTATACTAATGAGTGGTATACAAACATCGCTAATTTCCTAACTTATGAATAATATCCAACAAAACTAAGTTCCAAGGAGAAAAGTGCTATCAATCTTAGAGTAACTCAGTATGTGCTATGGGATAATTCCTTATTTAGAAGGGGAATTGATGGTCGTTTTCTTAGGTGTGTTGATAAGGAACAACATAAGAAATTATTGATATCCTTACATGATTAGGCATGCAGAGGTCACTTTTAATTTTTTGTAACGTCCCATAAAATTCTCCGTGTAGGGTATTATTGGCCAAAAATTTTCAGAGATCCAACCAAGTAGGTTTCGAATTGTGAAGCATGCCAAAATTTTGTGGTTAGACCCAAGTTAGCCACCTTTCCTCTTAAACCAATTTTATTTGGAGAAACCTTTAAAATATGGGGGCTAGATTTCATAGGAACTCTTAATCCAATCTCAAGCACAGGACACACACATGTGATAACAACTACTGACTATTTCACAAAGTGGGTTGAGGTAATTCCAGTCAAGAGAACCACTTCTAAGGTATATGTGATTTCATCAAAGAAAACATATTGGTCACATTTCGAATTCCAAAAAATATTTTCACAGATAATGCCCCAAACTTTTCTTCCCATGAACTTATTAATTTTTTCTTTGGATATGGTATTTCCCTTGAAAAATCATCTGATCATCATCCACAAGGAAATGGGTAGGCTGAATCAACTAATAAAAACCTAGTAATAATTATTAGGAAGCTTGTAAATGAATCACAAAGAAATTGTATGATGCTCTCTAGGTAGATAGGGTCACACCAAAGAGAGATATGAGGATGTCTCCATTCCAGTTGATGTATGGAGTGGAAGAAAACTTTCTAGTAATAGTAGAGTTACTTACACTCCACCTTGCAAAAGTTATTAAAGATGAAGATTTCTCAAGTGCTATGGAGAAAAGAGTGATGTACGTGCACAAATTGAATGAAGAAATATTACAGGTTGTTGACAAAATCAATGCACACTAGCATAAGTTCAAACAATTATTTGACAAGAAAACTAGGCCCATGGACTTCTAGGTTGGAGATGTTGTCGTACTCTGGGAAAAAAGGCGTGAACCACAAGGAAGCCATGGTAATTTTGAATCACTATGGCTTGGTCCTTTCAAAATTTGTCGTTTTCTAGTGAAAATTATTATTATCTAAGATATATGGATGAAAATTCACTTCCATTTCCATATAAGTGGCCAATACTTAAAGTTGTTCCATTCTTAAGGTAAACAACAATCCTTTCTTATATAGTCCTATAAATAGCCTTGTACAATCTTTGTTTTTTATCTGTGTTGTGTCTCTGTGTTCTTCTGTATGGTTTTGTTATATATAATTTCCTAATGGATAAAGCACATGTCTTGTAATTAGAGGTTATGGGGTCTTTTTCTCTATTTTATTTTCACTATGTGTCAAGTCATTCCAATCCCTGGAAAGAGCTAGATGTTGTCACTTACCCTGAAAATGTGTAATTTTCCAAAAAAACTAATTTTTTTGGTCAAGTGACTCCTTAGCCAAAATTGTTTTCCTTTGTGAAGTTCTAGGAGTGAAAATATTCCAAATATTTAGTCTTTTTGAATGTTTTGGGTCATGATCCTTTATATTGCGGTAATCTCATATTTTCGAGGATTAAGTGGAACATGTTCCTTCAGGTCTCTTGTTCCCTGCATCGCCTCTCTACCTGTAATGTTTTTTTCTTCTTTGTTGTGTGGAATTTTCCATATTTCGGGGAACTACTCTTAAATTTGTTTTTATTGTGGGTATTTCAGAAGTCTTGGCCCCTTATGTCCCTTTGTTCCTTTGGGCCTTATGTTCTCCACAAATCCACTTTACCTGCACTAGTCTATGTATCCTGTTCATGCACTCATCAAAAAATATTTATTTAGGGTAGAGATTGTTACCAAGGAAAAAATGGAAGAAATCATAGAGCTACACAATGTTTTCATAGAAGATACCAAAGGCTTGCTACAAAAATGGAGGCATTGGAAAAGAAATGGAATACACTCTTGGCAATTGGTTAAATGCCACAAACAAACACTACCATACCAAAGGGCATGAAAAATTTTGGTGCCTTGGTAAAATTAAGACATCACATACTCAAAATGAAGACTCCAGCTGCAACATCCACAAGTTCTCATTCCTCTAGTTCTTAAATCCTTCTTTCTAATTGTTATATTTCAAAAGTTAGTTTTTCATTTTGAAAGTATGAAATTTTAAATAAATCTAGCTAAATGTAATTTTTTAATTAAGTGTTGGTTGTTAATTAAAAGAAAATTGGTTAAGAAAGTTGGTTACAACCACCCCTCAACTATATAAAGCTTATTTTTCATTGTAAAGGGGTTGGATTTTGGTGTTTATTAATGTTACGATATGGAGCATATGAAATCAATACATAAGAAGAAATTTCTCCCCCTCTTGTTTGTGTTCTTTTTGTTTCTATTCCCTGCAATTGTGAATGTGAATTTAGTATATTTGAATATAGAAACTATGTGTTTAATACATTTGTTATAATGTAAAGAACTATGTGTCTGTGCATTTATATTTAGTGGATTTTTCTTATATACTGATTCATGTATTCTTTAAGCTCCATGCATGCATAAGTAACATCTTACTCTACGGTCTCTATATTTGAACTTGTTGCCTTCCTCACTTCTTTTCTTTACAATAGTGAGTAATCCTGCACAACTAAGGAGAATACTCGTATTCTTGACTGATGCATTGGCTTGAACTTTGTGTCCCTATTTAATTAGTCTTACTCATATAAGTGATTGTTTTCCTCCTCTAAAACCTTCTCCCCTTTTCATCTTCTGTGTTTAAATACAAAATTTCCAACCAACATATATTATATATATATATATGATGTGATGGTTTATTTTTATTATTTTCTACTTTATTGACATGATGGTATATATGGTATAGATGATGATGTTTCTTTTTTATTAGATGTTTATAAATGATAGTGATGACATGCTTGTAGCTTGGCATCCATTCATATGATTTATTTTAGAGTAACCTATTTTGTTATTACACATTTAGTGTTAACACCATGATTATTGAAAAATGTGATGAGTAACACATATGCACGTAGAAAACACACAGAGAAAAGAGTAAAATGAACCCAATACACAACGTAAAAATGATGTACACCATGGCTATAAAGAATCCAAAATGATTACAAAATACTTGTAATTGGTTAAAAAATAAAGATAAAAAGTGCAAAACAAACCCAATATACATAGTAAAATGAATATACACCATGGCTATGAATAAACCGGGATGATAAAAAACAAACTTACAATTGTTCCAATAACATAAAACAAACATGCAAAAAAAACCAATGTACTTAGTAAGCTAAATATACACCATGGCTATGAATAAAATATGATGATAACATAATTCTTGCAATTAGTTAGGAGTGAAAATAAAGAATGAAAAAAAAAAACTAATATACAAATCAAAATGATTACAACAAGACTAAAAATCAGCCAAGATAGTAGAAAAATACTAGCAATCAATCAAAAACAAGAACAAAACTTGAAAACAAAACCAATATACAAAGCAAAATGATTACACTAAGACTAATAATGAGCCAAGATAATAGAAAAATAATAGAAATCAATGAGAAATGAAAACAAAATTTGAAAACAAACCCAATATACAAATAAAATTGATTACACCAAGGTTAACAATGAGCCATGATGGTAGCAAAAATACTAGCAATCAATCAAAAATGAAAACAAAATTTGAAAACAAGCCCAATATATAAAGCAAAATTATTGCACCAAGGTTATGAATGAACCAAAATGATAGTAATTTTCTTGTAATCAAAGATTATAATGAAAAACAAACCCTACATATAGAGTAATACTGACATGGCAAGGTCATATACAAACCACAATGCTAACAAAATTCTTTACAATAGGTCAAAAAATAGTAAAAATACAACATAACCTGAAATACTGACACCTAATTACGCCCCTAATGTGTTCCACAGTGAAAAGTAAGAAAATTTGAATGCCCCCAAGAAAGGATACATGCAAGTAGACTGGATCAGACCAAAGATCATAGTTAAGAAACTCCTAATGAAAATCTTGTTCGCTCTAGTTAAAGCTTAATCTGAAATTTGATTGGTTTAGCTCTACCAAGAAAGGATACATGTAATGAAGAACATGAGAGAGGAGATTGTCTAAAATGATGATACACATGAGGGTTTGATTTATTGTCTTTCCCCCAAGTAAGGATATATGCAAGGGGTGAGAAAAGTGATCATCATAGGATAATATGGAATAATCACTAGGTTTGTAGTCAAAATTGTGATATTGTTTAGCTATGTTGACAGTTGCTGAATTGTTTTGTTGGAACATTTTCATGTTTTGGGATTTTGATCAATTTTCTTGATTTTTTTTTGGATTTTTTAAATATCCAAATGCCAACTAGAAAGACAAGATGGCCTTATACCATACCAAGCATTCTACAAATGAATATGATCATTGAGACCAAGGGATGGAATACGATGGATGCGGAAAAGCATGGTTTTTATAACATGGGATACACATACTAACTATAAGGAAAATGTGACAAAAATGGTTTGGGATGATGTAGTAAGTAGAAGATAATGAAGGTATGAGACAAGTGGTTGTGCTGATATTCCCCTAGCATGAGATATACTCATATAGAATTCAAGAATATAACTTCTTCATATGAACCAAATTCATGGGTTATTTGAGATATTTGCCATCTTCATATGATAACTTGTATGCACCGGACCTAAATTTAACAATAAAAATGTAAGGTCAAAATCTAATTAAGTTCAAATTTTCCTTATTTTACAAGCAAATGTGGTTGTAGCAATCTATTTCCCCTATATAGCAACCCTCTCAACTTCAATTTGAAAATCTCTTGGATTCTTGATTAGTGGTGCTTCTAGGCACATGACATATACTCCTAGTATCCTGATTCAGATGTTGTCAATTATCAAGGGAAGAAATCTGCTTCTAGGAGATAACTCTATCATTAGATTCTACAAGTCTGTGGCAATGTTAAGTCTGTCAATCATGGTGTAATTAACCAGATGTCTTGTAATCATATCCTAAACTGAAAAAGAGTCTTTTGTCTTGCTCTCAACTAACTAAAAAAAATTGTAAAGTTATTTTGCTACAAGATAAGTGGTATATCAAATATAATTTTACAAATGTTATTGCTTCTGGCATTCAAAAAAAATTCTTGTATATTTTTTATGCCTTTATATATAGTCTTGTTTTTCTTCATCTTCTAGGAATGATATTCAACTTTGGCATGAAATACTTGGACATGTTAATTTAAAAATCTTGTATGATATGTCTAGATTGAATCATGTTGTTGTACTTCCTAAGATAGATTCAGATCATGAAACTTGTGAAATTTGCCTATGTGGTAAGCAACATGCTTAACCTTTTCACAAACGTCATGATCCTAACTCCTCTTAGGTATTAGAACTGATTCATAGTGATGTAAGAGGTATGACCATCAAAATATGTGGGATTTAATTTTCCTACTAAGTCGAGCCCCCAATGTGAAAAAGGCCAAGGTAAAGTGATATGTTGAAGGGAATATAAAGGAACATGAATAATATTACTGTGCCTTTGGTATGCTTTTCAATTCTTAAAGAAGTTGCATGCATCAAAATCCATAGCGGGCCAATAATAACCCATGTGTAAGATCTTTTTGGCTCAGACCATGTTGCAAGTGTGTGCATCGCAAATACCTGCATATACTCTGACTAGTGTTTGGTTAGCTTTTTCCTAATTGAGACATCTTACGAGATTAATTTTAGTCATAGGATTCATAGAAAATAGCCATTTGATCATTTTATAACAAAATCATGAAGATTCATGAATGTGTTCATATTCTAAATATTTATACTATTTCCAAGATGGTAGGCATAAGCTTCTTTTATATGGGGATCATTAGGTCTTTCATAACTACATGGAGACAATGAAAACTTACCAACATGAAAGGATTATTCAAGATCGTACTCACTAATAATTTTATGATATATTTTTAGTTTGGGTGGTGGATTGGATGCAGAAGGTTAAGATTGGAAGAGTGTGTTAGGATCTATGTGGTTATCAGCTTTGACAAGTATAACATGAGGTGTGAATAATATTTTTGTGTATGGACAATAGTTTGTATGGTTATACCTTACCTCCAAGAGCTTACAATATTTTAATGGTTTGGAATCTACCAAAAAATTTAAATCTTTATCATTACAAGGAATTTTATACATTATTTCAAGGTAGAAGGAATGACCTGTATGGCATGTATCCATGGCTGACCTAGAAGGATATTATATGAGGTATCAACATCAAAAACATGACATAGGGTGTCTAACATCCGCGGGCTAATCTGTATAGATAAGGTGATCATTACAAAATATTTTTGTACACTATTATCATAACTGTGAATAGTTATAACATTAGCTCCTAAACTCTCTTTAGTATGACCAAGGCATCTCAGTAATTTCATAAAACAAATATTTAAGGAAACTCCATTTTCAATAAGAACTATTTTAATTTTATGATTATTGATATAAGGTTTAATCTACAATGCATTGTTATTTTGAAGGTTAGGGTTTAAGAGGTCCTGAACACCAAACCAAAATATAGGACTACTAGGAAAAATATTAGCAATGAGTGCTTGAAACTATTATATGTTGATATCTTTAGGAACATGTACTTCATAAAGAGCACAAGTAAGTATTTATTTAACTATGTGTGAAATTTTAAGTAACTCCATGAGTGATATACACACTAACATCATCTCTAACTATTTAACAAGGTCATAAGCACCAGATGAGGAATATTTAACACTAGATGTTGGTTTTGGATTGTTAGTAGTTGTTGGATTTGACACTTGAGGTGTAGTCAATGCAGATGGTTGTTTAGCTGCAGGAACCCAAACCTTTTTTGTCATGTGGCCACTGCATAGTTAAGAGTATGAAACTTGACTGTGGAAATTGAGTACATGTTTCTTCGATAAATAAAATAATTGAATTAAACTCAAAATGGTTTGAAGACTGGCCTTTATTAGGATCTTTATAATTTTTACAATGTTTTGTAAATTGGTTTTGAAACACCTTTAAGTTTTCATTTGGAATTTTGGTAGAGGATGGATTTTCAATCTTGATGTCTTTGTTATTAGTGAGATCTTGGATATAATAAGGGAGTATCATAAAACGATTTTTACTATGGTTGTCAATGTGATGAAAATCATAATATTCATTGACTTTATACCAAAATGGTTTTGGTTTTCCTTATTCAAAGGGTCTTGTGATTGGGTAAGTAATCATGTTGGCACTTTCTAGTTGACGTAGAATGCTCAAAATACTTTCTCCCAATTGTGTGAATTGTCATCCTTTATAATCACGAAGAGTATTCTATTTTCTTAGAACAAAAACTATTTTTTATTTATATTTTTTTGTTTGATTGTTTTGAACATTATGTACATGTTGTCATATAAATGTGTGACAAATAAATTTGAAGTTTTCAAGGACGACAACTATACCCCTATGCCTAAATTTTCATGTTTCATCATTCCTAGGAACCCTAGGTCAAATCCGTCAGTTTGATCACCCCCTATTTTATGTCAACATTGGTCCCCTAGGTGATTTAGGAAAGTCCATTCATTTCCCCCTAGGTGACTTTAGCAAGTTCTATGAAAAGATGCAAATCTTTTGGCAATATCACAGGAAGGGGTATCATTAGATTTCGCAAGACTGGATCAAACCCCTTGGAGCCAAACATAAGTGTCAAATTCAACATGGAGGTGAATTGAAGACCTTAAAATATCATGGAAATTATTTTGGAAGGTTTGGGGAATTTTTGAAAGACTTGGGGCAGTCTGAATAAAAAAAAGGGTTCACAAGCCTAGATAATACACAAGCCTAAAACAGCTGTTGGGATTCAAAACAAGATTCTGAGAGCTCTGAATGGAGTTAAGGAGTAAAATAAAAAATCATTGGAAATATAATTGAAATCCCTACAATGATGATGAAATAAAAATTTTAAAAACACCTTGGCTTATATGACTTTACAGGTAGTTTTAATCTCATGCACAAGTACAATACTCAAGTCACAACTAACCATTTTTCAAGGGATTAGATGGAAGAATCAAGACATGAGACCCTCCACAATTAGATTCAAAATTCCATTTCTAGTCAGGATGATATACAATTTCACCAATAAATTCCACCCAGATCTCAAGTTCTCATCATTCTAAGTTACCCTCTTGGAGGCAGTTTGGGAGTTAGTCAATTTTCGAGAGTACACGTGTAAGCACCAAGACCTTGGCGGGACTTTCATGTCCCCAAAGTCCTTGAGGTAAGGTACAACAACCCTGGAAAAATGTGCCCAACCCCCATGTTACCTTTGGGACCCTCATGTGACCTTCAGATTTGACAATTAAGCCCCCAAGGGCATTTTTGGAGAATCAAATTCCCTGTCCATTCGGATCGAACGACTACGTATCAGTCCTCTTGCTCACTTTGGAATTTGATGTCCACGTCCCTAAGATCAAGGATAGTAGATGTGGAAAAATTCACCCAGCCCCCATGTGAGCTCTGGGACCCTCATGTGACCTTCATATTTGACAATTTAGCCCCCAAGTGCATTTTTGGAGCTCAAATTCCTTGCCGTCAGATCAAGGACACGTGTCAAACCTCTTTCTCACCATGGAATTTGATGTCCCTCATGCCCATAAGATCAAGGATAGTAGACGTGGAAAAATTCACCCAGCCCCCATGTGACCTCTAGGACCCTCATGTGACCTTCAGATTTGACAGTTTAGCCCCCAGATGCATTTTTAGAGCATGCAAATTCCATATCGTCGGATCGAGGACAACGTGTCAGTCCTCTAGAAACACCATGGAATTTGATGTCACTCATGTACCATGAGGTCAAGGACAATAAGAAATGGAAAAACTGTGCCCAACCCTCTATGAGGAATCCTTTTGTCATCCATACGACCGGCTTTCAAGCCCCTCGACGCTTTAAAGCTGACTTTTGGAATACCTCCAATCCCTTATTGCGTCCGATTTCGCCGTCACGTGTTGTCAACTCTAGGACCACAATGGAATTTTATGTCCCTCACATCCTCTGAGGTCAGGTACATCAAGACATGAAAAAATTGTGCCCAACTCAAACTCAAAAATTTATACTTTTTTCTAGTTGTCTAGCCGCTTCTTGTTGCTTCTCAATTGCCAGAAGAACACTTACAGATAACACCAATCGATAACTCCACCATTGCCAGAGTTCAAACTAGATCCATTAAAACACATAATTCTTCACTCCATGATGACACACATGTCACATAAGGAATAATTGATCAAGACCAAGAAGAAAGAAATAAAGAACAGAGGAAGAAGAAGTAGTTGAAAACTCCATTGACATAAAACCAAGAATTTCAAGACATATATTGCAATACCGTTAGCACGTATTGACAAATTATTTATCTGCTAAGTTATTATCTTTTGAAGGCCATTAAAAAATTCATATTCAAACGTCTAATTTGTAGTAATAAATGCTCATAGTGAAGAAATCCTCACTTCCAACTCCATGAAAGGAACATAGCTTCAATTTCCCATCAAACCTGTTGTCAGATTGAAGTAGAAATTTCGCGTGATGCACCAGAATGCAAAAACCTATCGTAATGGAATTTATTTCATCACGAATGGATAAAAAACAAAACCTATAAATTTCAAGCTCCATTAATGGCCTCCATGACACAATAATGGAAAAAATCAGCGAATCTACATCTCCACTTCTCAAGGGTTATAGTGGGTGAAATCACCCAAAAATTGGAGGAAACAATCGTTGAAAAATATAGTTTAACACGAACTAGTTTTTGCACACAATGAAGTACCTATTTTTTAGGGATATGGAGGGCTGTGTTTTTTATCATCATTCTTCCCCTCTTCTAAGCAAATTTTCAAATTCCCGAAGATATGGTGGGCGGAATCATCCTAAAAATTCAGACGGAAGGGTCGTCCAAAAAATCTAGTTTCTCGTCAAACTAGTTTTTGCATGCCACGAAGTTGCCAATTTCTTGGAGATATGAATGACTGATTTTTTTAGTCTGTATTCTTCACCAAATGATGAAAGCATCCATTTTACCTGAAGCTTGTTACATATGACATAAATTTCTCATTTTTCATTTCTGAGCTTTTTGGAAAGCTGGAATCATGACCTGAGAAATTGGAGCACCGAGTTCGTGACGAATTTGACATTCGTGGTGCACTTACCAAAAATAGTATGTATCCCGTCGCAAACAGAGGCCTTGTTTTCACCACTTTGGGTAAAATATCATATGTTATATTTCCATCGCATAAGGTAGTGAACATAGAGTGAGCATCCCACTGAAATTGCAAGTTCTTGTCGGCTCAGGACAATAAAAAAAGGGGTACTAAATGAAAATTAAGTTACACTCAAAAAATACTTCTTCCCAAAATAGTAGGTTGTACAAGGATAATAATTTAGGGGGACATCATTAAATAGTAGGATGCTAGTCATTTTTCATAGGGCATTCGAGATCCATCTCAGTTCATTCAACTTGGTGAGATTTCACGAGCTAATATGGAGTAGTTTCATAGTGTGCAAGGAGTTTGAAGATTCAAAGTTTCATTACATTTAGAGCTTTCCATCAACGAGTGATCAATGGGATTCATCAGAATATGACAAAGCACTATTGTTCTTCTCTCCCTCTATCTCTCATCAAAATCCCCCCAAAGTTCTCTCACTTTCAAATTTTGGAATTATTTGTTGGGGTTTATGACTTATCGATATGCCTTTAACTCACTTAAAACGGGACTTTAGAAACATAATGTAAATTAAGTCGCCTTGATTTTATAAAAGGGAATTAAATGATTTTTTAGGTTTCATGAGTTGTATAAAGTTAGGAATGAGAACTTCATGGAGGGTCCTGAGGAAGATGATAAGTCACCTCTCATTTTATGAGATTGTGACACCATTTCCATTTCCAAGGGTTAGTGATTGATCTTGTAAAGTCAAGAGTGCATTGTACCTAGAGAAAACAAAGGAGACAGCCATTTTTATTCTACTTTCCTCCAATCTCAAATTTCTTCCATTCTCACACTAAGGAACAATTTTTTTTTCAGCATCAATATAAGAAGAAGGATTATTCTAGATTTCTTTGACTAAGGGATTTACATGATACTTTGTGTTTATTAAATTTTAATAGGTTTTGTTGCCATTTGCAGTATTGTTTTTTCCTCTTACTTTAAGTGCATGTTGATGAAACTTCTAACTAGTGTATGTGCAGGAATATGATTTTCTACCTTCAACATTAGTTCTCCTACATATTTTCTCACTCCCCTTTCCCACTCTTAAGGCAAAGTCTTCGCTAGTAAGATATTACTAGCTTTTTCGCAGGGTCAGTGGAGTGTCCCTGTTGGATCCCCGGTCGAAATGCCACTACAAAAATCCACATTTTCTCACACATGCATATACGAAAGTTGCACCAGTTAAGTAGAGGGACTTTGATTCCCAGAGCATTGGCAAGAAATCCAAAAAATTTTCCACCCGAAAATTTTTCTCTCCAACAGTACATTACAATTTTCAGTGACCCCATCATTGACAAAATTACGGCTCTATTGATATACTTGGATTTATCCTAAGAATGACTGTTATTGTTTTTGTGGTACTTGGAAGGAGTATTGATTAGTAATTTTGTGATGATATATTTCTCAATTTGAGTCCCCTTCTCAATTACTTCCTCAAAATTAGTGATAAAATACATTTGCATGTGAAAGGATAGCTCATTATTGAGGTTAGGAATAAAGATTCTAAATAGCTATTTCTCTAGTATAAAGCAAGTGAATTGACTCATGATTCCTTGCCATGATTGTATAAATTGAGAGAATTATTTATTTATATGTTTTTAGTGGTACACAAGTCAATAATTGTAATCTTAAATTCTAAATTGAAAGATAAATGTTTAACGAACTTCTATGAGAGGTCTGCGAAGTTTGTGACTGATCCTTTTGGAAGATGTAGGAACCTGTCTAAGGCTTTTCTACCCAAAATTTTACAGAATAATTGTAAGAGATACATGATGTTATAAGCCACCTCTTGTAATGCCATAAATAATTATTTAACATGTTTTCTAAGGTTGTGCTTGATTTTACACTTATCAAATTTGGGAATTTTGAAAGATATTGGAAAGGGTAAGTGTAATATGTCCTTGTCAAATAGATAAGGGCACAATTCCTCAAAATTTAACTATTTTCATTTTTTTTACATCCCTAAGATGGTCTCTTTAATATCTTTCCATTCTTATGTGAATAGGGAATTGGTTTGTGGGATAATCAAGACATCATCAATTTTTCGATCAGTTTAATTTGTTTCTTTTTCATTGGAATCATTAGTAGATTTTGATGCAGTTGAAGCTAGTTATTTTTTAATTTTGTTGATTTTATCTAGCAAAGCGTGGAATGACTTACTTATGGAAGCACTAGAATTTCATTTTATTTTCTTTGTTTTAATTTGACTTCTATCTATAAGCCCAAAAAACAAGAAATCGATATTTGTTCTTGTTGACGATTATCTTTGCGGATAAACCGTCAAATTCGTTGGATACCTTAGGTTAGTGGGATGTGCGCTCTAAGGTAACCTCCAAATTTTAAAGAAGTTAGATCTTCTCTAGTGTGGGATAGGGTTAGGAGAAAGCTTTAAAATAAACGTAAAACTAACTAAGGTGATGCGCCATAATAGATCCTAATTAGATAGAAGGATACCCAGGGAAATTATGTGAAATAGTTTGAAGATAATTTTAGCATGATCCAGCTATTTTAGAAATACCTTAGATTTATCAGAATCTGAGTATATGAAACACATGACAAACATAGATAATAGATTAGGCAAAAACCCAAGGGCACACGGAACGATGGATTTCTTAAATTACCTAGAACTATTTAGTAGGAAAAGAAAGAATCAGAACATGAAATACAAAGTGCACAGAAAAAGGACTCAATTTATAGAGAAAATGATACATAAGGCCAAAGTGGCATAGATTACAATTCCCTTGTACAACAGATTCTTGCTAAGGCTAGATATTAAAAAATTCTGAACATTCAATCTACTTTTCAAACTATCTGTTTCTCTTCTCCCCAGCTCCTTCTTTTCTTCTAGATCAAACCTCCTTTTATAGATGTTCATGGCTCTTGCTTCAAAGTCTAGAATCAAATCTTCTACTCATAGCATTCAATTTTCTTACATGATCCTTTCCTTTGGGGTCAACATCTCAACCACATGTTGAGATATTTGTGTTTTCCTTCAATTCTCCCAACTATCCCTCCTAGAGTCAGTGATGATCCTTTCCTTCCACGTGGAGATTGGAAACTTGTTTGAGGGCCTTTCTGGAGCTTGATTCCCTAAACTATGCCTGAGATACACGTGATGGGTGTGCACTATTTTGGGGAGGCTTCCTCTTTTCCTCTATTTGAAAGTGTGCTCAGGTGACACATGGAGGCTGTGTTGTAAATTTGGTATGCTTTTGACTTTTCAACCCACAGGGGTAACCTTTATCAAGCTTGGGACATGTGCACAATATGACACAAGATTGAGATCCTTTCTTATTTTTCTTTATGCCCTGATTGCACCAGCAAGACATATGGACACCTTCCATGTTTAACTTTATACTTAGCCAATTTTGAGCTGAGTGAACAGGGGAAACGGGGGTCGGGAAGACAAAATATGGTGATCAAAAGAGTTTTATGAAAAAAGAACTCTACAATTATGGAGACTCACCTAGGGACTCTGTGTCAGTCATGGAAGAACATGATGATCCTTCTGATCAAAAATTAAAATGGAGCTAAAAAAATACCACTCAGAGCTGTTGCAAGGCAACCTGATATCTAAGCCATTCTGCTTTCGTTAGATAGTTCCTTCTCTGCAAGGCTTGGAAGGTTTGATCCATCTTGATTATCTCTTTATGTGAGAATTTTTGGAGGTTCTTCACTACTACATGCAAGCAAAACTCCAATCGTACAATAGAATTTAGAATCACCTCCACTTCCACAACACTTAAGCTCTCCTTTAAATAATGCAAAATAGTCTTGTCTTGACGTTTGGAAACCAGGAGCTATTGAATTTTCTCCTTTGCGAGGAATATAGAATCATCATTGAAGGGGGAAGGGAAGCCTAACTATACTAGTTTATTGATGTTCCATTTCCTCTCCTTGATTCCCTGGTGGAGTTGTGCCAAGAGATTCTAGAGCTTAATGGAGGCCTTGTTGAAACTTATAATCTCATTTATTTTTGTAGCGATCGACCACCTGTCAATAATACCTACCCCATATAGGGTAGAGTCTGAAGCATCATAAATTTTATGAATCAAGACCATTGATTCAGGGACCTTGGTAGACACTATGTTGGTGATGGTGGAAGATGTATTTTCCACATTAGAGCAAAATCCCTGAGCATCGGATATAAACCAAGTGTGGGGGCTAAATCCATTACCTTAGTGGAAATTTAGTCACAGTAGGAATAATATAACTCATGTACTAATGTTACAATTCCCCCCTTCTAGGATTGTTACCCCATTTTATGGGTCAAGTATTTGACTGCATCCTTAGATGATTCAATATTTGTTTGGAGGATGCCCCTTTCTACCTCTACAACACGCAACTCGGCTTGGATGGTCACCACCTGCGCATTGCTTGAATCAGCCAGTTATTCAAGTTCTCCCTTTTCCTACGTAAGAAAACTACTTGAGGCCTTGGATGTGGTGAGTTTGGATGCTAGAGTCTTAGCCTCCACCTGAGAAGCTAAAAGGGCCTCTTAGGATGGGCCTCCCTTCAACTCCTTATAAAGCTGGTCTATTTCTCTTCCTTTGGCCTTGATTTTGGCCATATGGCCAACTGCAGTGGCCTCTACCCTTTGAAGGTTGGTTTTCACCTTTTTCAGCTGATTATTGAGCTTCAAGTAGTTTATAGTGACTATCTCCACCATTTCATTCATTAATTCAACCTTATCTTAAGGCCAGAACTCAGAAAGATTGACCGTAATAGCATTAAAAGAATAATCATTGGGTTACATCTGTTCAGCAGGTTTGGCTATTTGGGGAATGATTTGGGTGATTGAAGGAGCTCTGCTGATGGTCATACAATGACCACATCTACTTTGTTTCTCTTGTTTCCATTTCTTTCTTCTTATGTTTTTCCCTTCCCTAATCTCAGAAAGCCTTGGCAGACTCGACTTGACTCAAAAAATTGGAGGAAGAAGGGACAATCTCTCCCATGAATGGGAATCCAAGTGGCATACCATAGGGAATAGTAACTTGTGATTGATGCATTGAATTTACTAGGACCAAGGAAGGGGATGTTACCACATGTGGGGAAAAGGTTGGGATGGTGGAAAAATATTGCAGAAAAAAAGGGAGCACCAGGTGGAGGGAGAGCTTGCGACAGGGTGAAAGACAAGGGAATACTTCCAAAAGGGGAAAGTGGAGGTGGAAGGGGAGTGGGTTGAGGAGCCTTGGGAGACAGGATGGGTGGAGGAGAAACAAGAGCCACAACTAACTTTAACTTCTTGCATGCAAGGATTGAGGCTGATTCCTTCATAGTTTTCTCACCCAAAGGGATGACCTCAGGTTGTGGTGTCGGTGCCTAGAATGGAAGGAAGAGACCAAATAGGTAATTGTGGTTGTTGGGGACTAGAGAATTCAGTGGTCAATTTTGTGGTCCACTCCAAAATGATTGTGACTGTATCCTCACTTTCCTCATCAGAGGCATGATCCACATCCCAAAATCATTCCCACATTTCATCACTGGAGACAAATTCAAAATTCAAGGTGGTATGGAAGATCTCATGCCTATATTTTCAATAGGCTTTAATTTTCTTTGCTCTCCAATCTCTTTTCTTTAGGGCTGCTCATAATCCCTTAGCCATGGTGAGAGTGGGGTCATATTTTTTCTTGACCTAGTGGAATGCCTCCCAGCCTAGGGTCGGTATGTATTTAAGCTCGACGAATATGTTGGGTGAATTTTCCTTGCTTTAAAAAATTCCCTTGGCTCATGCTTGCAGGAATTTGGGACCCTATTAAGAACTAGAGTCGTGGCCATCATCCCATCTGAGTCATGCCTCCATGAGTCTCAAATTAAGGAAAACCTGTATGAGACCAGCTTCTTTCTAAGGCTATGATCCACATTTTTCTTAAGCAAAATGATTTCTCCCTTTCTCAAGGGGAGTTTATAAAGTTCCTTCCTTTTTAAGGTTGAACTAAATTCAATTTCTAGGAGTACTAACATCCTGGAGACCTCGAGACCTACTACTCGAGCCGTGAGCACCCTCGGGAGCATAAAGCATTCAACTTTGAAACCATGTAGCTGAATCATGGAATG
This sequence comes from Taxus chinensis, assembly GCA_019776745.2. Taxonomy (NCBI): domain Eukaryota; kingdom Viridiplantae; phylum Streptophyta; class Pinopsida; order Cupressales; family Taxaceae; genus Taxus; species Taxus chinensis. The sequence continues at coordinate 897,477,831 of CM034146.1, forward strand.
TCCTTTGGCAAAGAAGTAATCACAGGGGTGTAAGGGATCCACTAGGATAGATTGCACTGAATCTTTCATCCTATTGTTGATCCCTTTAAGATCAATCTTGAGTAGGAAGGGCTCCAAAAAAGAATTAGAGAATTCATATACGTCTGATGATCGAGACAATATATGGGTCCATACTGACACTAGAATGACCTTTTGAGGATCTACCTCCACATCCTAGAGGGTCAGGGTCATGAATTGACTAAAATACTAGGCATTTTGATAAAGAATGAGATGAAATAGGTAGGATGAATACCTAAAGGTTGAGGTCACCAAAAATTGGTCGAGTTTCTCACACATGAATCTTGCAATGACTTCAAAAAATTAGAAGTGATACGCTTGCTCCTTGGCAAAAAACCTCATTCAAAACAAGGTTGCCATCTACCAATCCTTAATGCCCCTGCCTGAATCCTATAGAACTATTTCTTAAATTACCTAGAACTATTTAGTAGAAAAATAAATAATCAGAACATGAAAGCCAAAGTGAATAGAACAAGGACTCAATTTATAGAGAAAATGATACATAAGGCCAAAGTGGCACAGATTACAATTCCCTTTTACAACGGATTCTTGCTAAGGCTAGCTATTAAAAAAATATGAACATTCAATCTACTTTGTAAACTGTCTATTTCTCTTCCCCCCAACTCCTTCTTTTCTTCTGGATCAGATCTCCTTTTATATATGTTCGTGTCTCTTGATTCAAAGTTTGGAATAAGAGATTCTACTGGAAGCATTCAATTTTATTACATGATCCTTTCCTTCGGGGTCAACATCTCAAATACATGTTGAGATATTTGTGTTTTCCTTCAATTCACCCAACTATCCCACCTGGATTCAAATATGATTCTTTCCTATCACGTGGATATTGGACACTAGTTTGAGGGCCTTTCTAAAGCTTGATTCCCTGAACTGCACCAGAGAGACATGTGATGGGTGCACGCTAGTTTGGGGAGGCTTCCTCTTTTCCTCTATTTGAAAGTGTGCCCAGGTGATAGGTGGAGGCCCTGTTACAACTTTGGTATGATTTTGACTTTTCAACCCACCGGGGAAACCTTTATCGGGCATGAGACACATGGATAATGTGACACAAGATTAAGATCCTTTCTTATTTTTTCTGTATGCCCCAATTGCACTAATGAGGCATGTGGAAATTTCCACATTCAACTTCATACTTAGCTGATTTTGAGCTGAGTGAACAAGGGAAATGGTGGTTAGGATGAAAAAAGATGGTGATCAAAAGAGTTTTATGCAAAAATAACTCTACAATTCTATCATAAAATGGCATCAAGTTATGTTTTTTCTAAGTTTATGAAACCTCGAGTTGTTTAGTTTATTCCTCTTCATTAGAATTGTCTATATGAAAAGGGTTTCTATCTTTTTTCCGAAGAGATCATAATATTGAGGTTGTGTTTCCACCATTTTGTATAAATAAGTGGTAATATGGAATTTTTTTAGGAATGTGGTGTGATGTGCTTAGCTTTTGGATAAAGTGAATATCCAATTATGTAAGTCTTGGGATTGAAAAGTGATTGTGCTCAAACTTTGACAAATTTAATGTAAAAAATATAAGAATCAATCGTTAAGATTGGTTTTTCTTAAAATTTAATGTGAATATCACAGTATAAGGCTTAGATATGAAGAGTGATTGTGCTTAAACTTGAAAAAGTGAGTGTGGAAGTAGAATACTTAAAGCTATGAATGATATCGCTTAAAATTTGACAAAGTGAATGTAAAAATATATGATATGGAAGTTGAAAATGATTTTTCTTAAGAATAACAAAGTGATAATCAAAAGATAATGAGGAAATTATATGTCTTAAACTTTTGACAAAGTGAATGACAAAGTATAAGACTTATGAAGGAAATGATTTGGCTTAAAATTTGACAATGTGAATATCAAAATATAAGATTCAAAAGGAGAATAGATTATGTAACGTTTGAAAAAGTAAATGTCAAGTATGACTTAGATAAGAATGGTTGCACTTGAACTTTGAAAAAGTGAAAGTAAAAATTTAAGAATTAGAGATAAAATGGATTGATGAAATGTTGAAAACAGTGAAGTCAAAATTATGAGATGTGGAGAAAAGAGAAAGATTTTGCTTACACATCTCTCTCTCTCTCCTCTCAGGTGAGACGCAGGATAGGAGAGGAGCGAGGAGAGCAGAGAGCGAGGCGAGAGAGAGAGAGCGGCTCGCTTCGATAGAGAGCGAGAGAGCATCTCTCTATTCTCTCTCGCTCCCTCTCTATCTCGTCCACTTCCTCCCTCCCTCCCCTCCCTCCTCCATCTCTCCCTCCCCCTCTCTCATCACTCTCTCCATCTTCTCCCTCTCTCTCTATATCTCTTTCCCTCCCTCTCTCTCACTCCCTCTCTCTCTCTTAGTATCTTGCCTCTTATGGGCCTAATTTATATTTTGGACATCTTATTTTCTTATGGGTCATCCTTTTGGCTATCAATTATGAAATTTGAAAAAAGGAATCATATAAATACAAAAATTATGTGACCATAATAAAGGACCAAGCTCTAAACATATATTATAATCACCTATGGTTTCATCCAAAGGCATCCATATAACACTCATACAAGGGAATCCATACATGCATAGGAGGGGAAGATCATTTTTCCATCCACACATCTATTTACTGTTATCCATATTTTGCACCCCTATAAAATGGACAACTAAATAGGTCGAGGCGTTAGCAGTTGGTTGGTCAGGAAATTCTTTCTAATTTTTTGGTCAGCAGTTGATCTTAACTCATGGTGATGGTTTGGATGCCTCTACCAGTTACACCTCAACCACGCATCAGCCAAATTCCCCTTGTTGTGTGACAATGTCCATTTCTATCATGCGACAACACCTTCCTATTGCGCATCAATCATTTTGTTATTACACGTCAACCACCTCTTACTGATGCACATCACTACCTTCCTCATGTCATGTGATAATATTTCTCACTATCATGTGACAATACCTCCTCCTTGTCATGTGTCATCCCTCCTTCCCATGTCATGTCTGCTTTTTTGTTGTGTGAAAACATTCCATCTTGATTCCCATCAACATTCCCTCGTAGTCATGCGAAAACATTTCTTCGTATCGTGTGACAACTCGTTTCCTTATTGGTGGTGACTACTTCTGTTCATGTTGGGAGTCAGTTGGTGGTTCCTGTCGAGTGTCAACAAGGAATGTTAGCTATAGACTGGGAATTAATGGCATCGTACAAGGTAGCTCAATAGCCAATTTAATGAGGTATGACACCCATGTTCATCTTGCAAGTAAAGCATCCTTAGGATGCGAATCGATATGGTTACCCATACATCTGTATAGGAAATTAATGAGGTTTTCAGTTGGTAGCTTCCCCTTCTCTATATATATGTAATTTCCCCTCATTTTTGCAGGAGAGATATTCTGGAATGTAAAGGAACTCTGCCAAAATTGTTCCAGCAATCTTGTGAGCCACAAACCTCAAATTGATGCATTTTGTAACGGATTTATGCCTTGTGCCTGTATTTTAATTGATTGTGCATCATTATAAGTAATAAAATTGGGGTTTTTTGTCTTTTCTTTCCTTATCTCAAGTTATATTGCCTCCTTTTCCTTTCATTGCATTTTCTGGTATATTGTGCATGTTGTATTCTTTTTCAGGATTTGAAATCGTTGTGCTCCATGAAATTTGAGGTTCGAATGTGTTCTTTGAACTGTGGCACTTTTTTTGGCCCTGTTCTACCTTATTTTCTTATATTTACACTCACTAAGGATATCTCTAGCCCCTTTTCTTGGTGTTATTGCCTCCCTTAGTTTATGACTTTCATTTTATACATATCTCTCTTCCCTGGTCCCTTTGAAATCTAGGTTAGTGTTAGAAAAGTTGCATTTTCCTTCCTGGGAGTAGATTTAGCATTAGAATATGTAGACGAACCAACCTTTTATGGAGTTCTATCTTAAGCAGCAAGTACCACACTTGGAGATAGTACCCATGTTACCCAGTCACACTACTTGCCTTAACACACTCACATGCTTAGAAATCAGAGGGTGATGTGATTTGGTGATAACAGTTCTGGCATGCTTGGTGAGACTAATTTTTCTTCATTTCTAATTGTAGCAAGATTGGTGTGCACTTGTTGTAATTTTAAACCTACAAGAGGTTTTTTTATTGCACATCTGATGAATTTAAAGGGAATAATTCAATGGTATTAGCATCCCAAGCTTGTCAAATTTATAAGAAGGATTCAAACAAGGTCGAGGAAAAGAGAAGGGATATTTTAGTACTTGCAACTATCTCCAGGTAGAGGAAGACAAGTTTAGAGATCTCCATCTCCACCAATCAAGAATCTTTCAAAACCTCCACCTGGTAGGCCCTTTCGTAAATTGACTAGGGTTCTTAGATCAATCAAGATGACACATCAATAATGACCATAAGAACCACCAAATCCCTTTTCCAATTTCACAAGGAGCAGTCCAATCAATCTCAATGCACAAAATCCAATTCCAATGGCAGCCCTAAAGAACATCCCATATTTCATTGGGGATAACCATATGACTCCTATTGACCACATCCAGGACATTGTAAATGTCCATGTAATTCACGAAATCAATGAAATGGGTGTTGCAATCAAGTTGTTAGCTTCCTCTTTTAAGGATAAGACCTTACAATGGTTTAAGAGATTGACAACGGGATCTATTCAAAATTGGAATCAGTTGTGTTCATCTCTTTGCAATCAGTTGGGAGAAAGGGAGGACAACTTGTCTCTATTGAAGCATCTAACTACAATCAAGAGAGTGCCAAACGAGCATATGGATGACTTCAATTTCAGATTTGAAAGGACATGGGACATGATTCCCATTACTCTGAGACCATCCATTGAAGGTGCATTTCTCTATTTCTTAAAGCTTTAAATTTTGATATATTTGCTATGATATAATCTATGGGAGTAATAACCTTACCAAATGCAAGATAAGATTTACCTAATTCAAGATGATAAACTAGCACCTAGGCTACTTATGCCTATCTATCCAGAAATGGGGAATCCTAGTTATAGTCAAGCTCCTACATTAGCCCCTATTCCTGCCCCTAGAAATAAGAGTTCCAATGAGGCTCTTCTTCTAGCATCCCAACTAAACTCCAAGAGGTTATGAAACAACTGCAGAACCTAGGGAATGAGTTGGTTACCATCAAGAGGCAACATGCCCAAAACTTTATACATTATCAACCTCAATCCACATAAAATAGGCCTCCATATCAATACAATATACTGCCATTCAATTTTCTAACAAAAACCAAGGACAACCCCCAGTTGCTAGAACCACACAATTCTAATGCACCTTCAACAACTCAAGCCTTGGTTCCAGTCCAGAATAATATTGCACAGGAATATGAATGGTACTTTTCTTGTGGTCAACCCCATAATCAGGAAGCATGTTTTAATGGTATGTTAAACCAGATATTAATGGTACAAACTATTGGTGTGTGTACGTACCTAAAATTATAGGGTACTGCACCACTGAAACAACATTACACGTGCCCCAATGATGATACAAGTCTCCTCGCAAGGTGTTCGGATTCCATAAAAGCTCTCCAAGCATACATTAACATCCTGCATGCCCCGCTTAGCCCCTGCGCACTTTGTTTTTTCTTCTCCCTTCCTTTTCTCTATGTTCTGGTCTTCAGTGACAAAACAGCCGCCCTAACTGGGTGGTGGTCTCGTGACCACCACCTAGGTAGGGCGATGGTCTTGTAACCGCCACCCTGCTCAGGGCGGCAGTCCTTCACGCATTTTCCATAATGTTATTTTTAAAACGACTCATGTAAATTTTCAACGTTTACCAGCTTTTTTCACCGCTTTTGCTTGTATTTATGATTCTAGTTCCCTTGAATAGTGTTTTGGCATTGTTTATGGTTTAAGAAATCAATTTGGTTTTCACCTTTGGGTAAATGGGATTCTATAAATAGATGGCTTGTGCTCAAGCAAATGGCCCCTCAAATTTGCCTCTAAATTTCTCATTTCAATAGCTTAGCCTTTCAATTTTGCTTAGCATTCATAGTTTCATTTGTTGTATGCATGGTTAGTGTTGTTTAGTTGTTAGAAAGCCACATATTCTCCTTGTGCAAGTGCTGTTATTATTTCATCTAATCAATTGGAGTAGAATAGTTTGATTTTTAGTAGGAATCCATTAAAGTTGTAGGTTCTGCTCGTCAAATAAGATAGTTTCAGGTTCTAGATGTTTTATGTTGCATGACTCGTAATAAATCCTGCTAGGAATTACATAAGCCAAGCTCTGTTCTCTTACACTATCCCTCTCCTACTCACATTGTATTCAGTCTGCATCCTAAGCTACCATTGTCCCAATATCTACTTCTGCTGATGCTAGAATTACACACTTTTCTGGATCCATGTGAGCATGAAAGAATGAGGAGATCACACTGAGGGGACAAGGCCACACACCATCAGATTCACCACTGTTCTGTAAAATCCAGGTTTAAGCTTTAAAAGTTCTAGTTAAAGCATATCAAATAGAGTAGCCAATCATTTCATTTCAGTTAATTTTACCTGTGATATTGCCAAGGAAGCTGTGGGGACTGATAGTTTCTGAGAAACTATGATTCACTCCTCACTTCTGAGGTAGGATCGAGAGTCTTTCAAATAGAGTAGATCTAGAAACTACACAGACAAGTAGTTATACTCAATTGCTTTGTTTGTTTTAATTATGTTATTAGTTTAGTTGTCAATTACCAAATATATTAGACAATTTCTCTTTTAATTTTTGTTCAGTAGCTTATCAATAAAATCAGATTTAGGAATATACATAGATACGTCTTACATAGTTAATTTATTCTGTCATTAGTTAGATTTATATCATTTCCTTCTTACATGACAATCACGGGACCTAGAAAGCCCAAAGAATATGTACTCAAGCCAATCATGCCTCAACCCAATATTATTACGGCAATAACTGATATAGATCAGAACCTTAGAATCCAAGTCTTCCAAACAATAGCAGACTTACAACAAATCAGCTCACAGTTAAGAGGATTAAACGTAGAAGACGACAAAGCGTATACATTTTGGTCAAACTGGTCAGATTTACAGGTTAACCTAGATAAATATCCACATGACTGTAGAAGGGCTTGAAAGAGAGAAAACATTCGGTTGTGATCCTTTGGTCCCACAGCTAGACGCATGAGACACTCTCACGGACATAGATACTATTTTAACAATTTAGGTTGCAAGAACACCTATAAAATACTCTGAAAAGATAGCACAACTGTTAAATTTGAACATAGAGGCTAAAAAGGCATATGACTATTGGATACTAGGGATTAGGGACTGATTCCACACATGACCATAGCAGGTCCACAACAACCACGAATCTACAGTTGTGATTCACAAATCCCACAACCCAATGAGTCCATAGGTCAATCTGACATTGACGCTGGCTTATGCACATTAGTATTCAGATCCACTCCACTTTTGCCTATCATCATTACACAGTTATCCTTGTTAGACGTAGCAACTAATGAATCTAAAGATTTATGGACTAGACCAAAGAATCGACCGTATAGTCCACTATACCCATCATCCATTTTCATGACCCTTTCTAGAGACATACATGAAACAATCCCAGGTCATTTTCCACGTATCCCACAACCCATAGATCAAATCATGCTATACCTCGATATTGATTAGAGCCTTTGAGCAGTCATCCTTGCCGATCGATCTATCATGCCAGTTCAGGTTAGGAGGGCCTTCTTTGCCTTAGATTCATAGATTCCACTAGTGCGCATCGAAGACATAAGATTGCCTAACTAGTTTTTCTACATCCCATGCGTATTCCATCCCCACTGGCGGTCTCAGCATGACCTCAAGAGGTCAGGTGTGAGGAAGAGTTACTTGTAGATTCCCATCTTCGCTTGTCACTTTTCCATCATACAAAATTGGTGAACCTGACGTGAACAACACAGTGCTTCCCCTTTTCTTTATTACCTCTTTCTTCCACCTTCGCTCTTTCCCATTATTCTATGAGTATTCATATACCCCCTGAATATTTCGTGATTTGATGCATATGGCAGACCTCTCCTAGGTCTTGAGGCATACTACGCTCAACTGAATAGACAGTCATCACCCTCACTCTCAGTATGGGGTGACAACTATTCAAATACCCAATTATCAACACAAGCTCCACCTCCAAGGACTAGATATAGTTCATCTTTCCAAATAGAGGATTTGGATCAACTTGCACAAATGCAACAAATAGAGCCTTCAGGCTCAAACAATATGATGTTCATAGGAGAATTTGATTTGTCTCCTTAGGTGTTGTTTAGACCAAAAATTAGCAGACAATCAGATCCATACCTAGTTTTAGATGATGAACATTCAGTGCATTACGCTAGGAATGAACAACGCTCTGGGAGTATGTACCCACCTATAGGAATTTTACAAACACGACCCGAGGTCTCTTTTCAAGAAAACACCTCCATGCCACTACCTATAGGAAATGCCCTCAGTGAAACTTGGCAGGGCAACGATCAATTCATAGCGGGGTATCACATGCCTATACAACCTCAAAATATACAAAAAATGCCACCAAGGAAAAATAATGTGACTTCACCAAATGAAGTCATTTTGACTTTAGTAGAAAGTGTTAGAGGGTTAGAACTTGCTCAAGTGAGTCAAACATCTCAATTCATGCAAGCAGGAAATTCCAATCCTCCACATCATCTTAGCCAAGTAGACCTCCTCACAGGAATAGGCATGTTGGGCATGCCTCCTCAGTATTCACAACAAACACCAACTAGAACCTCCATTTCTAACACCGTTTAGGTGGAGAATATGATACCTCTCGGTCTTGTACAACACAATCCACTCTTAGGGAATACTCCTTCATACTTAAACATGTACTCCAAGTTTCCATAAGGAGATATGTTCTCCTCTCCCGGAATGCTTGCTCAACCACAGGGGATTCCTTATGCCCCTACAAATGCATATGCTACGCCATATCACCAACCCATTCCACCTCCCCCCCCCTCAACAAGCACCATCAATGGTCAAAACCTACGCGATAGGGACTTACTCAGAGTATTTGAAAGAGCCCTTAGACTTCACCATATGAAGCATCATGCTTCTGAGACCTCTTCCCAATTTTCCCAAACAAAAAGGGGAGGGAGACCCAAATACACACATTAAGGCCTATGCCATAGCCATTCGAGAACTACTTCCTTGGGATGGGGTTTTTGCCAAAATATTCCCCAAAACCTTGGAGGGAATTTCCCTCGATTGGTATTATAGAATACCTGAAGCTTCCATCCATTCGTTTAAACAACTCATTTCAGAGTTCATTAAGGCGTTTGACATGAACAAACTATTAAGAATAGGAATCAGGTAATTCTTACACATTAAACAATAGCACAATGAATCTATCGCTCATTTCATCTAGAGATGGCGTACGGTCCTTTATTCTTCGGCCAGTGCTCCAAACATGGACCAAATGGAACTATGTGATTTATTCCTTCATTCTCTCAGCAGAGAGGTGAAGGAAGAAGTACAGAAGTTCCCACTAAGGACTTAAAATGAAGTACTTAAGAGCACTCTCTGAATAGATCAAGTGGCAATAGATAGCGGTCGTAAGATGTATGGAGCAAATTGGAGGTTAATCACCCCAACCAAAATACTACGACTTACCCTACTGCCAAAAACATCAATCAAGGACCTAAAATCCTTAACAAAAATCACGGTGCAACAACCGATGGAGTAACTAACCAAGCTAAAAAGGTCAATGTTCTAAATACTCCACCACTTGTTAACAATCAACGAAACAAAAACTTTACCCCAACAATCAATTCGGTGGATTTTAATCACCCACAACAACAACAACAACAATGGCAGATCTAGACACAAGGTCCAAGCCAAAACTCAACTGGATATCAAAATCAGAACCAAAACCAAAAAAAACAAATACAAAACCTTAATCCTAATAGACAATGGTTTGATCAGAGTTTTGGACCACAATATACACCAAACCAGTAACCCAAAAATTACAATCCTAACTCGTATTGTGGTTTTCACAAGATTCGAGGCCACGAACACTAGAACATGCCGTGACTACAATAAATTCATGCAATGTTTTTCCAGAGGAGAAAAGACAACTTTTCATAGATATGTTCTTGGCAGATCCTGCATCACCAACACCAAAAACTTTTACAAGGGTAGTTTCCCCTCAAAATGCTCCACTCAAGATCTTCAAAGATCCACTCCCAAGTCACAATAACAACAAATTAAATCCAAATGGGATGAAAAAAGGTGTTATGGTAGGAAATAATGATTATGAAGCCTCAAATTCACTAAATCCACCTGTTTCACCAAAATTAGGAAGTCAACCACAGCCCAAGATAGTCGGTTTAGTAGAATTAGATACCGAACTACCCGTGGAAGCCATAACAAGGACATGAGAGTATTCCTCTCAGCCAATTCCAAGTTACCCGCTAGAGATAGATAACATCCAATAAATATTAGTGAAACCCATAGGTGCCTATGATCTAATTAATGACTTGACAAAAACCTTCTCTCACATCTCCTTTTTGGATTTGCTGAGGAACTCTCCTGCCCACAGGGCTGCTCTTTTAGAGGCACTAGGTTTAGGTCATTTAATTAACATCACTCCACCTCCCAAAACACAGGTAAACCATATGTACTTTAATATCCACCCTTCGGGACAGCCGGATAGGGATATCGAGTTTATATTCAAAATAAACAAAATGCCAACTAACGCTGAGATTGCCCGCAGAGGTGATCCAACCTTACATTTGCAAGTGTGGGTCTATAACAATTACGTTAAACGCGCAATGGTTGACGATGGGGAAACAGTTAACATAGTCCCCTTCTCTTTCCTTCAAAGGCTAGGGTATGGAGAAACAAATTGTTCCACGACTCGAAATACGCTAAGAGTCTATGATAGCCTTAAGGCCACTTCGATTGGAACTATAATACTACCAGTTACCTTAGGACCCAAAACAATCCTGACAGAGTTTTATATTATAGATTGGGAAACCAATTATAATATGATCCTCGGCCGACCATGGATACACCGTATTAAGGCAATCCCTTCTACATTATTTCAAGAAGTAAGGTTCTTTCACTTAGGGAAGATATTCATAGCCAAAGGCAATCCAAAACCATTCGATATACACCTAACTGACTTAAAGAAAATACCAGGCGTTCACTCTAAGTTTGAACTCCCAAAAAACTAACTTAATAAACCAACCGACATGAAACCAGAAGAAAAGTTGGTACCTACAACAAATCTTGAGACTATGAGCCTAATCAAGACTATCCTAGCCCCCAAGGATGAGACTAACATTGTGGAAACAATATCATTAGGAACTACCGCAAAGATTGTCGACTTAGTAGAACAGGATCTACCAATTTTCCTACCATTTGATTCTGTAGGTATGGGATATACCCTAGGAGTGGGTTCTCTGCCAGCAGAAGAGCTCTACATGGTAGAAGTAACCGAAGCAGAAGAAATTGACGTAGCAAATGTCCCCACGTCCATCTTCCCAACCACATATTGGACTCTCCATTTCGATGGAGCAAGATGTCGTTATAGGGCTGGAGCAGGTATTATCTTTACTTCTCCCGAGGGAAAGATTTTACCGTTCGCCTTTAAACTAAATTTCAAATGTACAAAAAATGACACAGAGTATGAAGCCCTTCTCCTTAGCCTCATCATAGCTAAATGGATCAGTGTTAACGACATCAGGGTGTTAGGAGACTCTCAATTAGTAGCAAACCAAGTCTCTAAGGTGTATGAGACCAGAGCTGAACACTTACAGCTCTATAAAACAACAGTATTAACTTTCAACAAAGAATTTGAATTCATATCCATTGAAGCAATCCCGTGAGAACAAAATATTCTTGCGCATTCTATAACATCCTCAGCGTCATGCTTCACCCCAAACAGTGAGTTAGAAGATACCCATTTCACGGTATCCCTTCGTACTAAACCATTAGTGAAAACAATGTCAAAACCTCTTTTAACGAACATAGCTGAGAACAACTCTACTATCCTAGATCACATTGATAGTGATACAACCACTCTGGATTACTTAAAAACCTATGTAGTGTTACATCTCACCCATCACGTGGTAGATTTTTCCTTAATCCCACATTCATCTTCCTACTTCAGAAATCCCATGATAGAGCTTCCCCCACAAAAAGAACTCAACATATACACAGTAGAGAATGGAGAGGATCTGGAATTACCTCCAGCCCCGTCTGAGTTTGAAGAAGGTAACGCTTCTTTAATCGAAGAAACAATTGATATTAACATTGGAACAGAGGAAGAACCAAAGATCTTGAAATTAGGATCCTCATTAACTCCAGAAGAAATAGAAATACACACTCGAATCCTTAAAGAACATCAGAAGGCTTTTGCATTTAGTTATAAAGAAATGACAGGGGTTGCACCACACATCATGGTACACAACCTCGTCACCAAATTAGATGCAAAGCCAGTTAAACAAAAATCAAGGCCAATGAAACCCAAGGTGGCTCTCATGGTGAAGGAAGAAGTAATGAAACTCCTCCAAGTAGGATTCATCAAGCCGGTCGATTACTCTTAGTGGGTATCTAATATCGTTCCCATTCTAAAAAAGAATGGGAAGATACACATCTGCATAGACTTCCGAGACATTAACAAAGCATTCCCTAAGGATGACTTCCCGTTACCATCCATAGACGTCATCGTTGACGCAACAGCCAGATTCGAGCTTTTGTCTCTCATGGGTGGATTCTCAGGATACAATCAAATCAGAATATCCAAACAAGACCAAGCCAAAACCACGTTTATAACTCCTTGGGGAACCTATTGCTATGTTGTTATGCCGTTCGGTCTCAAGAACGCTGGTGCTACATACCAGCGGGCAATGAAATACATATTTCATGATCTTATTCACAAGATCATGGAATCCTATGTAGACGACTTGTTGGCCAATGCCAGGAAGCATTGTGATCACCCAGAAGTACTCCGCACCATTTTTTCATGTCTAATAGAATACAGAGTCATGCTAAACCCAGAAAAATGTTTTTTTGGTGTGACAGGAGGGAAGCTCCTCGGTTACATTATATCGTCACGAGGGATCGATGTAGACCCAGCCAAAATCCGGGCTATTCTTGAAATTATCCCACCATTAGATGAATTTGGAATCAGGTTGTTTCTTGGGAAACTCAGTGCAATCCGAAGATTCATCCCAGATTTAAGCTTTGCCATTCATCCAATAAAAAATATACTCAAGAAAGATTATAGTATCGATTGGACTAACGATTGCAATGATGCTTTCAAAGTAGTTAAGTGTTTCCTGTTGTCACCACCCATGCTAATGCCACCTAAACCAGACTGCCCTTTAATCTTATATTCACGAGCTACTAATGTCTCGCTAGCCTGTATGCTGGCTCAAGAAGACATTGACAAGAGAGAACGCACAATCTATTTTATAAGCTGCACGTTACTCGATTATGAAACACGCTATATGCAAGAAGAACGAGAATGCCTTGCCGTAGTTTTCGCAACTAAATGCTTAAGACATTACATTCTAAATCAAGAAACGAGGGTCATTGTAAAAACAGACCATTTACGAACCTTCCTCACGCAAGGGTCCTTGTCTAAGAAGGTTGGATGCTTTATAACCTTAATGGGTGAATTTGAATTAAATTTTATAAATCAAAAGTCCATTAAGGGACAAATCATAGCAGACTAGTTAGCTGACAACCCATTAGACAGAGCCGATCTAGTCAATTTGGACTTTCCCGATGAATGCATATATTACGTCGAAACTAGACTTCCCATCTCTGAATGTCCTTGGTATACTGATATTGTTAATTATATCATGAACCATACGTATCCAAAAGGTGCTACACCACAACAAAGAAGGCAGTTACACATTATCATAGCTAAATACGTTATTATAGAACAAGTAATCTACCGTAAGGCTTTTGATGGAATGCTTCTAAGGTGTGTTGACACAGAAGAATCCAAGAAGATCCTCCATGAATCTCATAGTGGAATATGTGGAGACCACTTCGGTGGTCATGCCACCACTCGCAAAATACATTAGATGGGCTATTTTTGGCCCACTCTAGAACACGACGCAATAGAGTTTATACGTAGGTGTCATAAATGCCAAAAATTCTCCCACGAGATTCACATGCCGGCATAAGCTCTACAACCAATCGACTACTCCATGGCCCTTTTCTATGTGGGGGCCTAGATTTGATAGGAAAATTCTCTCCCTCATCTACAGATGGCCATAACTTCATAATCACGGCCACCGAGTATTTTACCAAATGGGTAGAGGCTATGCCTCTCACCACTGTACCAGGTTCCATGATCGCCAAGTTCATTTTGAACCAGATCATTTGTAGGTACTGTGTCCCACAAATCATTATCATAGATAATGGGACTTCTTTTAAGAATGACAAGGTTCGTGAACTATGCAATAAATTCAAGATAAATCATCATACAGTTTCCCTGTATTACCCTTAAGCTAATGGACAGGCTGAAGCAACAAATAAAACATTAAAATCCATTCTTCTTAAAACGGTAAAAGAAAACAAAAAAGACTGGCATTTAAAGTTATACCCGACCTTGTGGGCCCACTGAACCTCAATAAGAACACCAACAGGAGAAACTCCTTTCTCATTGGTATTTGGAGCGGAAGCAGTTCTCCCACTTGAGGTTGAAATACCCAATCTCCGCATCTCATTACAGGGGATTCTAGATGAAGACGCTTATAGAGAAGCACGTCTCTCCCAACTAGAAATCCTAGATGAAGCCAGGTTAGATGCTGAACAGCGGCACAACGTCTATGCTGACCGGATGTGCCGGCAGTATAACAAGAAGGTCTATGAATGAGACATATATGAAGGTGATCTAGTTCTAAAACTAGACAACTGGATCGATAAAAATACCGGCGAAGGGAGGAAATTTCGGCCCAAATGGTTGGGCCCATACCGAGTCATGAAGGACTATGGAAATGTTGCATATCTCTTATGCACACTGGAAGGTGAGGAATTTGGTGAAACTTTCAATTCCCTACACCTTAAATGATTCTATGCATAAGTGACCACCACTATCTATATAATTATATCTACATTACATCTTCATGTAGCTAGGTTCATTTCGTTCTGCTTGTTTCATACAAATCTTGTGATCAAGGAACTTATTCCCAAAGCAATTCATTACAAAACTTTTGATGGCATTGACATTATCTTTCAAATCATACTTCTTCATTTTCATAACTTCATCACCATTTCAGAATCATTTCATCCATACAAGGCTAGATATGACAAAGTCTTAACGGTAACCATACCAAGGTCTGCATGCTTGTTCTCACTTTTGGTTTCTCCCTAGGATATGTGTCTTGCCTATGGTCTGTTCTAGAAGCTTCATAGTGTCACATCTATCCTGTACGTATATCTCTTTCGGAAATAAGAACATAATGACATTTTTCTCAAATAAACAAGTCAAATATAGATCGAAACAAAAAAATTAATTTTTACACATTTCCTTGTCCTACCAGCCTTCGGTGATGAGCTTGCATCTCTTACTAGTGACGTAGGGTTGGGAAAGGATGGAAATTCCCTTACTCGCCTGTACCTTATCCATGGTGATAAACCCACTCTTATTGACTAGTAGCATGAGGCAAGGTGTATGGGGGGGTCCTCTTGACAAATAAATGTTGAAGGTCAGTAAGCAAACAGTTCAAATAAACCTTTGAAATCTTGAGTCAAAAACGAATGAATCAGATGTCTAAAATTCCAAGAGAGTTCAAAACCCTAAAAACCAGATTTTTTCAACCATGTGGCCATCTACGGATCTAAGTCTAGATAAACCGTAAAGCAAGTAGCATTCTAAACTATGAAGTCACTTGAGTAGAGTAGGTTTATAGCATCCTAATTTGGTTCCACCAAATCTTTGTCTATCTCTCATCACTACCATTCAACAAATTTCACAACTTGTGCCCTTTCTACCTCTCGATGATGAGCCCTCGCATCTTAATAGTTGCATGGAGATAGGAGTGGGGCAATTTCATCTACTCATCATACCAGTTTATCATCTCATTTTGTCAAAACAAAAATGAAGTACCAAAAATTGCTTATAGAAACTAAAGTTCAAAATCACATTGTGTCTACATTATCATACATCAGCATCACGAAATACAAAAAGAAAGAAAACATTTGTATCATTTGCTCTCCATTGCATACATTCTGAAAGGCATATAAAAACAACATTATAATTTACATATGAAATCAAGTCACAAGAACATTGATGCCAAAATTGTGATCCAAAAAAGAATATATATATATATATATAGTCAAATTTCCTGTACAATGCCATCATGCGCTAAGCATGGTCAAAACACTCAAAGATCCCGGGAAATACAAATACATCATACAAATAGTCTAAGAGAGCCAAGCGGCCTCTCAACCCCTATCAGATCCCTCTGAGAGTGCACGCCCACGTCTAGGACTTCGGCTACGCCGACGCTCTAAGTGCACGGAGGGCTCACTGATCCCGAGGAGCAGCTGCAGCCTCACCATGAGAGTGACTCCTCATAAGGCACTCTGCTATCATTTACCCTGTTAGCTCGGTATGGAGGGAAGTCACTATCCTGGCCACATGCCAAATAGGGGCAAAAACGTCGGTATGTCTACCAGCTGTTGAAGGCTCCCCTGCATCCATGGATAGCTCTGCGCGGGTCTTCTCCATAGGGATCATGAGGGTATCAGTGCATACCCGATGAATCAGGTCTCGCCACTCATCAACAGTCTCTACAAGAAAAGGAGAAAAACCCAATTAGAAATAATCAAGAGATAGAAACAAATGTAAACAAAAGGAGAGATAACAACTAAGGCAATCCTAACTAGAAATAAACATTAAAAGGAAGGATGATAACTCACTCAGATCTCTGGGCCTCCAAGATGGATCTCTAGGGTCAGCACCTGCTAACAGATGCCACCGCTGACTGGTGCGATCCTCCTATGCCTAGGGCCACATAACATCCTACTATGGACTCATCCTCTCCACCCAAGCCCTGAGAGAGTGGCTCCTCTGAAACCAGAGTCACCCTCTCCGCACTCTGCTCCGCCCTCTCCACCTGTAGGATATCCTAAGTGTCATGCCACTCAGGATCGCTGTCCTCCTCTCCACCCGACTCACTGACCTCAGCCTTGGTCTCCTCCTCTGTCTCCCCCCTATGAACTCCTCAGACTCAGAGTCTATGTCAATGGGGTCGTCGCTGCTATGGGCGGGACTGATGGAAATCTGAAGTAAGGGTTCCTGAGGAGCACCGGCTCTCCCTCGAGCTTGTACTAACCGCCTAGCTGTAATGGGGACACTAGGAGTAACAACTATCCAACCCCAGCCTCTAGGACCTCCCCTGGCCTCTCGAACTGATCTGTATACTGGTACCACTGGGGGAAGCATACCCACGTAAGGCAGGCCAAACTACTGAGGCTCTCGACCAAAAGGATGAATCTCCACCCTCCCCATCCTATCAACAAGTTGTCCTGTGGTGGAGTAAGAAATCAAAGTAAGAGCCTTCTCGCCCCATAAACCTACCATTGCTTGATAGGGTGTGGCCTCCATGTCATCAGTAGTCAAGGAGGTGACTAGATGATGAGGTGCTCTGAGCACCGACATGTCTGTCCATCTGACTGCCCTCACAGCTCCGAGATCTGCCACCTCTACACCTCTCCCATAAGGGATGAAATGCTCGTAGACCCAGCTCATAACTAGGGTCAGATGGCTCAATGACTACCCCTGTAAATGGACCACCCGGTACAAATCATGATAGGTGTTCCCAAGAATGTTGGCTCCCCAGGCGTAAATCCAGCCATGCCCCTTAATCTGTGTAATGATGGGGGACCAACAATACAGTAAAGTGTCTCCTCCCTTGTCCTCGATCAATCTTGAGGCAAGGATCCCCATAATGTCCTGATGAATCACGGGGATAGGCAGGATAGGAATAGATTAGACCCTCACCCCCTTATTCGAACCAGTGGAGATAACTACATCTCCCATATATGAGGCCCACTGTGCTGTCTGAGCCTGTGACCCTGCTGTCTCAAGAGTGAGCCATCTCCCAATAATCGGGACCCCCAAGATACGGTAAAAATCCTCTAAAGTAATGGTCCACTCACCCCAGACCCCTGGTAATCAGAAAGTGTTCCGATTAGCATCCCAATATGAAAATAGAGTCGCAAAGTATGTGACTAGACGGTGCAACATGCGGGACCGGTGACATGCGCAGTATACCAGCCCTCTGAAGAGTGTCTTGCTCATCCTGAGAAAGGGAATCCAATACTACCAGAATCCAATCACACTCCCTCTCTCTAGCTCCATTGGATATACTCCTCCTTCACATGCATACACCCAAAAACACACAAAACAGGGTAAGTTAGTATCCAAATGACATTAGAAAAATCACAAAATTAGGTAAGGATGCTAAAAATACAAAAACAAATTCAAATAAGTGTTATTTGTACATTATGTGTAGGACCGCTGCCCTTGAGCAGGGTGGCGATTCCGTAATCACCGCCTTAAAGGTGGTAGTCTTGTAACCGCCGCCCTGATTAGGGTGGCGGTCTCTTAACTGCCGCCTTGCCCAGGGCGGTGGTCGTGTCCCGAAAAACCACACGTGGGTCATATGCACTAAAAAATGGCTACAAATGCAAAATAAAAACCATTTTGATTCAAACAAGGCCTACCTAGTAGGCGGCCTTCCCCTAGTTGACTCTATTAAAAAAACTGAAATTTTCAAAAATAACCACCCCCCCCTGTGAAAAAGATTTCACCAGTTTGACATTTTGAGGACAAAAATGGTAAGTCAAGAAAAACTAACCTATGATCTCGCGTGTCAGTGTTCCGCTTGCGGAGGCATGATCGCGATCTTGCCCCGAACATTTTGAATATAATCTCGTGAGAAACCATCACCGTGGGTCCCAGAGCTCAAAATCAACCAAATCAACACGCGCAAATGAATAGGAAAATGGGCCCACTTTTAAATATATAGCAACCTGACTTGTTTTGAATGCCCCTTTTTGCAAGTTTGGAGCACCGACTAATGGAGGTAAGTTCTTATCCCGACACAAATGGTACGTCTTCATTTCATATTATTTTAGTATTTATTTTCTGATCCATTTTTTCTATCTACATTTGAGTCCTCTTTTCATTTTACAGGTGGTAGGAATTTTGGACGGCGTCATTTCGACACACAGACGTATCAGGTGTAACTTCTAACTTCCCATTTTCAGGACTACCATATTCAGACCCACCATTTTTTGCACCTCTTCATGGCTAAAACACTTCTTCGAGGGGGAAATATGTACGTACCCAAAATTGTAGGGTGTTGCACCGTCAGAACAACGTTACACGTACCCCAATGATGATATAGGTCTCCTCGTAAGGTGTTCGGAATCCATGGAAAATATCTTCAAGCATGTGTTAATCATCTTGCATACCCTACTTAGCCCCAGTACGTGCTTTGTTTTTCTCTTTTCCCCTCCTTTTCTTTGTGTTTTGGTCTTCAGTGACGAAACCTGCCGCCCTGCCTGGGCGGTAGTCTCGTGATCACTGCCCAGTCAGGGTGGCAGTCCTATAACCGCCACCTTGCTCAGAGCAGCGGTCCTTCACGCATTTTCCAGAATGCTATTTTTAACGCGACTCGTGTAAATTTTAAATGTTTACCAGCTTTTTTTCACCACTTTTTCTTGTCTTTATGATTATGGTTCCCTGGAATAGTGTTTTGGCATTGTTTATGGTTTAAGAGATCTATTTGGTTTTCACCTTTGGGTAAATGGGATTCTATAAATAGCTGGCTTGTGCTTAAGCAAATGGCCCCTCAAATTTTCCTCTGAATTTCTCATTTCAATAGCTTAGCCTTTCAATTTTGCTTAGGATTCATAGTTTCATTTGTTGTATGCATGGTTAGTGTTATTTAGCTATTAGAAAGCCACATATTCTCCTTGTGTAAGTGCTATTATTATTTAATCCAATCAATTGGAGTAGGATAGTTTGATTTTCAGAAGGAAGCCATTAAAGTTGCAGGTTCTACTCGCCAAATAGGATAGTTTCAGGTTCTGGACGTTTTATGTTGCATGACTCGCAATAAATCCTGCTAGGAATTACATAAGCCAGGCTCTGTTCTCTTGTGCTATCCCTCTCCTACTCTCATTGTATTCAGTCTACATCCTAAGTTGCCATTGTCCCAATATCCACTCCTGCTGATGCTAGCATTACATGCTTTTCTGGATCCACGTAAGCATGAAAGAACGAGGAGATCACACTAAGGGGACAAGGCCACACACCATTAGATTCGCCACTATTCTGCAAAATCCAGGTTCAAGCTTTCAAAGTTCTAGTTGAAGCATATCAAATAGAATAGTCAATCATTTCATTTCAGTGAATTTTACTTTTGATATTGCCAGGGAAGCTATGGGGATTAATAGTTTCTAAGAAACTATGATTCACTCCTCACTTCTGAGGTAGGATCAAGAGTCTTTCAAATAGAGTAGATTATTTATCTATTTATTTAGAGTAGATCTACAAACTACACACACAAGTAGCTATACTTAGTTGCTTTGTCTATTTTAATTGTGTTATTAGTTTAGTTGTCAATTGCCAGATATATTAGATAATTACTCTTTTAAATTATGTTCAATAGCTTATCAATAAAATCAGATTTAGGAATATACATAGATATATCTTGCATAGTTAATTTATTCTGTCATTAGTTAGTTTTATATCATTTCCTTCTTGCATGACAATCACGAGACCTAGAGAGCCTAGAGAATATGTATTCGAGCCAATCGTGCCTCAACCCAATCTTATTACGGCAATAACTGATATAGATTAGAACCTTAGAATCCAAATCTTCCAAACAACAACAGAATTACAACAAATCAGCTCACATTTAAGAGGATTAAACGTAGAAGATGAAAAAGTGTATACATTTTGGTCAAACCAGTCAAACTAAAGGTTAAACTAGATAAATATCCACATGACTGTGGAAGGGCTTGAAAGAGAGCAAACATTTGGTTGTGATCCTTTGGTCCCACAACCAGACGCAGGAGACACTCTCACAGACATAGATACTAGTTTAAGAATTCAAGTTGCAAGAACGCCTGTAAGATACTCTGAAAAGATTGCACAACTATTAATTCTGAACATAGAGGCTGAAAAGGCATATGAATATTGGATACTAGGGATTAGGGACTGATTCCGTACACATGACCATAGCAGGTCCACAACAACCATGAATCTACGGTTGTGATTCACAAATCCCACAACCCAACGAGTCCACAAGTTAATCCGACGTTGACGCTGGCTTACACACATTAGTATTTAGATCCACTCCACTTCTACCTATCATCATCACACAGTTATCCTTGTTAGATGTAGCAGCTAATGAATCTAAAGATTTCTGGACTAGACCAGAGAATCGACCGTAGAGTCCACTATACCCATCATCCATTTTCATGACCCTGTCTAGAGACATACACGAAACAATCCCAGGTCATTTTCCACGTATCCCACAACCCATAGATCAAATCATGCCAGAGCTCGATATTGATTGGAGCCTTTGAGCAGTCATCCTCGCCGATCAATCTATCACTCCAGTTCCAGGTTAGGAGGGCCTTCTTTTCCTTAGATTCTCAGATTCCACTAGTGCGCATCGAAGACATAAGATTTCCTAACTAGTTTGTCTACATCCCACGCATATTGCATCCCCACTGGCTATCTCGGCATGACCTCAGGAGGTCAGGTGTGAGGAAGAGTTACTTGTAGATTCACACACTCACTTGTCACTTTACCATTGTACAGTGTGCCTCAAGAAACATGCCAAGAAGAAATCAACACAAACTACTCAAGAGGCACCTTCAAGTGAGACCACACTTGTGAACTAGAAAGCTAAGGATTTATGTGGCATAAATCAATATCCTTCTCAAGCGGTAGTGGCCAACATAAGGTCTAATAAAATACATACATATGGAGGAAAATAATCAAATGTAGTTATTACTCAACTCTCTATCACCCCCCCAAGGATTTGGTAACTCAAATCCAATCCCAAGGTCACAAAAGCATCCTACAGTGCCCGTTGTAGCAGCTCATATATAGGAAAAGGCAGTGCCAAGTAGAGGGCAGAAGAAGGACAACCCACCTTCATTCAATATCATTGAGCACATGAAGAAAACAAATGTAATCATATCTATGTGGGAATATTTCAAAATTCTGGGGCAAATGGACCTTTTACAAGTAGTCATTGCCAACTTGCCCATCTCAAATGAGTTGTCCAAGAATCAAGAGAAGGTGCTCACTAATATTTCTCCATGAGAAGGAAATCAAGGAGGTCAATAGGGAAAAAAACATGAAGCCTCCTCCATTTTAAATGTCTCTGATCATCAGGAAAAATCTTGTACATAATTACATGATTGATTTGGTAGCAAGCAGTTCGGGTGATGCCCAAACAAATAGCTGATCAACTAGAACTTCAATACGAATTCTTTTTTAGAGGTACATAGTGTAACTAGACTAGAAAATAGTGATGATATTTTTAGTGATCAAAGGATTGAGTATTACACTGCATATATGCCCAAATGTCACAGTATTGTAATATGTTTCAGTTATTGACTTGCCACCACTCTTTACTCTATGCTTGTCTCGAGACTTCACTGCCAAAATTGGAGGTTATCTATCTATTGATTGGTCACATATGCTATTTAGAATGAGGTATGGAGCCAAGGATATAATCAGATATGAGCCTATTGGAAATTTCCATATTGAGTCTTTCATGTACCAAGTCTAATCAATGAAGAATTTCTCATCTTTCGATCAAGAAGATTGTGCAAGTGCTCAAGAAGAAGATACCAATGTTGGGAACATTCCAGACTTAACTCTTGATGAATGGGAAAACAAGAGGCATAGCTTTGACCCATACAACTAGATGGAGGAAGTTGAGCTAGGAATTTATTATTTGTATGAAGAGAATCCACTTCTCTTTAACATCACCAAATCAGAAGAAAAAGATGACAACAAAGTTTGGCAACTGTTTTTCGATGGCTCAAGAAGAAGACAAGGTATTAGGGGAGGTGCAATGTTTGTGTCCCCACATAATATCAAGTATTATTCACCTTTCTGATTTCAGTTTGCTTATTCGAACAACACAGCTAAATATGAGGATTTGATCCATGGACTTCATTGGGCTAGGAAAATAGGTATCAAAAATTTGTAGGTGTTTGGAGATAGTGAGCTGATAGTGAATCAAGTTAAGGTATAACATGTTGCAAAGAGTGATCTTTTTAAGAGCTACAAAAATAGGGGTATGGGACCCTCATAGAATACTTTGAAGCTTTCAACATCAAGTCCATACCTATAAATAAAAATGAAGCTGCGGATAGGCTTGCAATAGTTGGGGCAGCATTCAACGCGGTGGACAGTATAAAAAGGGAGAAAACAAAGCCCCATATCCATGTGATTGAAAGGCTAGTGGTTCTAGATAAAAAACAAAAGATGGCAGGTGTTTGAGAATGATCGACAGATAATTAATTTATTTCATGAAGAGGCACAATTCTCAGCTAGGAAATCAAGTTAAATTGGAGTAGAAGTATGGGGGATTGGGTAGTGAAACTACAGAAAAACAGAATTACCTAAGGGTTTGGTAACATTGGAATCAATTTTCAACTCGAATGATCAATTCTAGAAAGATAAATCCAGACATACATGTTAAGGGTGAGGATTCGATAACCAATTTTAGTTGGAGAAGGTAAAACACTCCAAATTTGAAAAAATAGCTACTACGCAGGAAAAATATGAGTTCATACAACTTTTGTAAGAGTTCCTCGATGTCTTCTCTTGGAGCTTAAGGACTTGAGAGGTTTCAATCCAAAGTTAGCACAACATATAATAGAATTAGATCCTGATGCTAAGCCCATCAGGAAAAAATCAAAGACCAATCAACCCACACATTGAGCCTCTTATGAAGAAAGAGCTAAATAATTTGATAGAGGAAAGAATTATATTTCCAATCAAGCACTCAAGTTGGGTCACGAACTTGGTTCAGGTCCAGGAAAAAAATGGATAAATTAGGTTATGCATGGACTTTCAGGACCTGAACAAGGAATCTCTCAAACTAGCTTGATGTTAGTCGTGTTCACACTCACTTGAAGAAGTTAAGCTAGCAATTAGGGAGACGAGTTGTTATATTAAAAAATTATATCTCCTAGATGGATATCTCATGTAGGTTTTATTTGAGCATGATGGTTAGGGATTTTAGGATTAGTTCCCCAATATTAAATTTTATAACCTAGTTTTATAGTTATGTTCTAATCCTAGGATAAGATGGCTCATTCCTGGATTGTACTAACACCACAGTACACTTTGCAATGAGATATGAGACACTGTGCATTCAATTGTTTGATCAAGCTTTTTTAGTGCTAATTTAGGAATGGATGATATTGCCATTTTGGTCAATGAATGTTCCAGGGAAGATCACCTCTGGTCACCTCAGACAAGTGTTCCAAACATGCTTATTTGGAGATTCGAAGTGCCCTTGAATCCCAAAAGCCGCATATTTCTCAACCTCACAAATGAAAGTTACTAGGCCATTATCATCTGTTATAACAAAGAAATTTTGGATTAGAATTGCAGGGTTCAAAATGTTGTTGAATTTATAATGTAAAAAACTATTTACATGTCAAAAAAATAATTTCCAAAATTTGTAGAGCTAAAATGATATCCTTGCATTAGGAGGCCCTCACTAGCTCATGTCTCACTCTCATAAAGCCATGGTAACAATGTATGATTGAAACATTGGTTTCTCGCAAGTCTCGCGATGTACCAACTCTTCATAGAGAGAGGAGTATCTACAAAGCTCCTAACAAAACAGGCTTTACATTCTTGATCTAGACATTCTCCTCTCGTAGCTCAGCCTAAGGCTATAAATGGCACTTAGTGAGTTCCCAGACTCAGTTGAGCTGCTATCACCCATGGATTCAGCCCAATTCAAGGTAGCATCCCCCTCCTTAGAGTTGTTTGAATAAGATGAAAACATGATGAAGGTGTAATGTATTCATATCCACAAATAGCATAAATATTCCACAGAGCATATTCCAGATCTAGATCTAAAAGAATAATGAATTAAACAATATATATAATGAAATCAACAATGTCAGAACCTGTTTCATTCATTTTTAACACCATTATTCACCCAACACACTCCATCATATTAAAACACAATAAACATAGAAGCTTCTTACAATAAGTAGTATCATAAGTTCATGCGCGTATCAGATCTAGTAGCATAACTCTACAATAGCTCATACATAGAACTCTCTCTAATCTACGTAGATTACTACATATTTATAAGGGTGGGGACTTTCCCTTCACCACTTACGCACTTACAAAAATAGGTCGCATGCTGAAAATAGTCATGCGCCTTTACAATAACATGCACACATGCAAGCGTGCTAATAATAGATCTCTTATAGTTAAATGCAAGTAGTAATTCTATTATTAATTCAAACTCATGCATGGTGCTTTACTATATGCTCTTCCTAAAATATAATTTTTGTGTCATGCAAGTCTCCATCGTGTTGTGTATTCCATACGTTATCTCTAAAAATAGCCTATAACCATGAAGATGGATAAGTCCCAATTCAAGATGTCTTTCGCGTTCAATTCCTTCCCTATCCTTTTGCATCTTCAAATATACCTTGCTACTTTACGTGAATATTTTATGTGCCTTCTCCTTAGTGTCATACTTTGTCTTCTCAACATTAACCCGCACTAAATTGCATTGCCACCCTAGCAATGGTTACCTCTTGATGCCTTAAAGAATAAGAATGGAAGAATATAAAAACTGAATTGTTGTAAAAAGAATAAATTTTACTCTCCAGTACCCTTCTCTTCCACTGGGAGAATCATCTCTAGATATTCTTCCTTAATTTCATCTTCTAAAGCTTGTCAATCATCCAACATGTTCCTAGTTTTCTTTGGGACATCTGATGCGATGCCCTCCAGCTCGTCTGGGACATGTCTCCCTTCTCATTCTATAAGACTATGAAAATGTTAGCCATAACTAACATCCATCCCTCCAGAAGATCCATCTTTTATGTTATGATCTTTCTAAGCTCATCCAACCTTTCCTTATGTGGTTGTTGTGTTGTTGTAAAGTCTTCGTTCTTTTGCTTCAATAATTTCAATCGCTCTACACACCCCAGAGTTTCATCCTTCATTTCTTTCAAAATTTCATTATCCTCTAATATAGTTCTTATTCAGATTACTTATTCTAGAGCTGTACAAATATTCAATGTAAGGTCTTATTTCTTCAGCTCTTCCTGTAAATTCTAGAGAAAGGCTTCATAAGATGAAAATTTTCTAACTACTGAGGCCCTTTCTCTCTCTGCTTCCTATTCAGGGTCCTTTGGTACTGGTATGCGAATTGTTCCATCCTCAAGCACTAAATCTACTAGGGTACGCACATAATGCATAGTTGAAGGAAACCTTTAAGGTACCTTAGATTCCAAGTGCATTCTTTCTTTAGGGACATGGTCACCAATTTATTCCACCATACTGATGAAGGCCTCATTATTTTTCTTCTCCGAGTCCTTTTCTCCTTGTAGATGTGATATCTCTGCAACTTTGGCTTTGTTATCTTCTCGTAGTGCTCTAATGGTGGTAGCCTTATCTATGTTCCTTCATGCCATTTTTATAGATAACTAAGGCATTGATTACATACTCAACAGACATAAGAATGGGATTTATAGTCATGTGCCTACTCTGCAGAACTTTCTTCCTTCTTTGGGACACACATGAATCTTCACATATATCAAAATTGGGCTCGTCCATGTGAGTTTTCATAGACCAGGACAACCATTTCCTCGCACGCATAGTGGCCATGTCTAGGTCCATGAATTCCCATCCATACAGCCCCTTAAGAGCCATTGTACTTTAGAAACAGGCACAAACAATTATACTTGTGTCCTCAGCATAACCCATACTTGGTACAACATACTCCCCGCTTGATCTCTTTGTTCTTGGCCCCCTAGGAATTTGAGCACCAATATTTAGAGTCAGATCTTTGATGTTTTGAGGAATATCATGTTCTGTTTCTTTTATCACCTTTACTCCCTCTTCTTCATCCTTGGGATCCTCCACATCTTCTGGTTGTACATGAGTGCTAGGCACGCTTTCTGTAGACTCCTCCACCTCCTCATTCAACTTTAGCATTCTCGTTTTCTTCTCAATTGCCTCTTTCTGAGGAGAGATTCTTGCTGATCTTCTCACATGTTGTGAGGTTCTCATGCCTTGGGTCCTTGTTCTTTTTAATACCCTTTTAAAACGGTACTCTCCTTAGACTGATTCTAAGTCTAAGTCTTCATCTTCTTTCTACAAATGTGGTGGAGTACCAATGCACTCAGTCTCCACTCTATCTATGGGATGCCTCTGACCTCTGTGATCTAAGACACCACTTACTTCATCTTTCTCCTCATCACCTACCTTTATAGCTTCTATGGGATTTGGGGCTGACATGTTCTCCACTGTATGTTGTCCCTTAGGTGGCCTTGGGAGCGTGAACTCATTCTCCACATACTTGTTATTCTCTAGCTTGGGCTTAGGCTAAAGGTATATGAGCATTGCTCCAATGTCCCAAATTTTCAAGCTTACAAGATTCATGCTTATAACTTCTGAAATGAGCCTCTCAACATAGGCAGTTCATCCTGGATATACATATGTCTTCCTCATAGTGTGATAGTCACAGTCTACCTTGTCTGCAATAAAACTCAGGTGGCACGCATCAATAAAATGGTGGATTGATGCCTAGAAGTAGCATGTTGTGAAGGCATAAAAACAATTTCACCATGAGCTCTATGTCCCATCCCTCATAGAAAACCACGCGATGCAGAAGTGCTAGTACACCACAAACTATAATACCTTGTCAACTACCAAAGGTAGCTCCTTGGGGATATGCCAATCCTCTTCAAATGCCATGTGGAGTTGATCGTACCACATCTTCGCCCTCTATTTAAATGGCCCACTCATTGACCCTTCACATAAATACTTGTCAAACCTTTCCACAAGGGACTTTTTTTCCATGGGATATTCCCAAATCTTGTTCTTTGGCCCATCGGGAACTCCAATTTCTGTAAATACTAAAGAAATTAAGATAGCGCTAAAACTGATCTTATCACCTGTGTGAGCTTCCTCGATAATGGTCTCTAAAATATAGCTTGCTATGTTATAGAATAATCCCTGAGACATTTTACTCGTGATATAGAGCCACATGGTATTTACTTGCGACCATCTCTCTTGATCATTTAACTTGGTCACCAGATGTACAGCTTCATGTACCACTGGGTACTTCTTCAATTTATCAATGTCTATTCTATGTAGACCTTTTATATGCCCTAACTCTTTCATTATCTCCATGATTTCTATTTTATCAGTCAGGTCACTAGCAAGGTCTACCCCTATGCCTTTTAATCCTGTCAATGTTGAAATAAGGGTTGTTGTGATTCTAACCCTTCATCCAGCAAAATAGAAAAAGTTCTCATGGACTCTGCTCATCAGCCACTGATATAAAGGTTCATACTTTTAAAAATATAGGAGCTCGTACAACTGATAGAATCCTACCCGTTTCAAAAGTTTATCTCCAACGTCATCATGCACTAACATATCCTCCACTATGTGCTTGTTGGTCTTTATACTCAACAATGCATCCAATTCTTTCTTGTTGTCAGATGTGTGGTAGTTGTAGTCACTTATTTTGCACTTACAGATGTGGGAATCCCATTCTTGTCCAATTATCACACCCTCTGGATATTGCATCTCTAAGAAATTACTCTCAGGAGCAATTTCAACTTCTCTTTCTACTTTCTTCTTTCCTTTGGTACATGTGGCAGGTTCTTTCTTTGGTGCCATCATAAAAATCCACCTTTTCACTATCTATAATGAGAAAAATCAAACCATAGCTCAAATCCATGTGTCCCTAGCTTGAAATCGCATGCCCTATCTCCTCCTCAACACTTTTTCTTCACTCAAACCCTTCACCAATGGGGACACAAGCCTATTCGCGCAACAGTCTACTCTCCAAGTCTGGTTTTACTACTCTCCGCACCTTAACATGACTCGCTCAGCTCATTTACACTTAGCTTGCTCAAACACTTATGATCGCAAAGGTAAAAATAAACCCACATCACAACCTTATATAGATTTTAAAAAAATTAGTGCATTTATTTCTCCTCCACCTACCAATAATCCTCTCATTAATTGACCATTTTCACAATATCCACCTAGTACATCTTCACGCCCCAACTATAACCTTCTAGCGCACCTTCCTACCTTCTAGCTATAGACTTATCTTCAACACGTTTCCATGCACCCGAGTACCTCACCACTACACCTTCCTTGGTAGTCTCTACGGCCATTACTTACCTCGCATGTTGAGTGGATGAAAGTGGAATACTTAGCAGAAGGAACATAGAAGGTTCATGCGAGAGAACAGGGCGTAGTCAAAGGAATGGAAGGATAGGGGAGAATACATGTGTGAAATATAAGGTCGGATTTTGGACTTATCCATTTTCACATGTACAGACTATTTTTGGAGATAGAGTGCTAAGCACACAAACTAGGTAAATACTTGTGTGACACACATTGGCTATTTTTGGACGAGCAGCTACGAAGCACTTTGCATGGGTGTAGGGTAAGAATAGATTTGCTACTACCAGTTAACTAGAAAATGTCTATTGTTAGCACACTTTCATGTGTGGTTGTGATTGTAAAGGCACATGGCTATTTTTAGCATGTGAACTATATTTGGAATTATGAAAGTGGTGAAGGGAAATTCCCCACCCTTATAAATATGTAATGATCTGCGCAGTATAGTGTGTGTGAGAACAAAGTTACTATGAAGTTATGCTATCAAATATGATGTGCGCATAAGTGATGGTATTATCTATTGTACTGAACTTCATTGTATTTATCATGTTTAATATAATGGAGTGTATTGGTTGAATCAGAGTGTTAATTATGAGTATATTTGGTTCTTGCATGGTTGGTTTCATTATGGGTATTGTTTAAATATGTTATTCTTTAGATCTAGATATGAAAATGCATTGTAGAATGATGTATGAGTTATGGATTTGAATGCATTAAGTCTTCATCATGCTAACCTCCTATAACAACAACCCTAAAGAGGGGCTGGGTACCTTTGCATGCTTCGGGTGAGTGCTCAGTCTAGGCTTAGTGATGTGCCAGTGCGCCTAGGCTTTTTCTAGTAAATTCTAGGTGACATAATTGGTTCCGTTGTCGGGACCGCTTTTTCAGTTATTTTTAGGATGGTTCGCAATGAAGACATATCGGTTGATCCTAACAAGTGTTAAGGAGTGGATTCATGATCTAGAAGAATAATACACAAGGATTTCAGCATCGGATCTAAGTTTAACACACACGTATGGGTGGAGCAAAATCTATATGATAGTTTGTATGAGAGCTTCTTCACCATTTTTCTAGTAGAGTTGTACGAGTGGCTGATTTATTATGCATCTAAAAGGAATTAGAATTATCGTGCACTTGTTTGGATAAAGGAATAATTTATGGCCCTCTATGGCGTTGATCTAATTTGGACATGCATTGTGGATACTTGGTTTCATGGTGTTCTAAACAACTATATTTTAGAGTTCTCAATTTCCACTTATTCTTTCCCAGAGGTAGTTGAATTCCAATTTTTGTGATATCCTAGATAAACCTACCTACAAGGCATTCCACTCGAGATCAAAATATTAATGGTGACCCTGAACTTGGAAAGAAAACCAATGGCTAACTAAAACCCACCACACGTGGGGGCAGGAGCAAGTTTGGTGAAAGATGGTAGACCTAGCAACAGAGAGGCAAAGAGAACAAATATGACTTAAGTACAATGAGGCATGCGAGAGGGAAATTGAGAAGCATCGTGACATTGTAAAGTGGATGTCATTGAGGAGAGATATGGCTCTTGTAGTTATTTTATACCCTTCACACAATAGGAAAATCCTATGCACGCCATCCTATCACCTAGTGGGCACTGGGCGCTCACCTGACGCATGCGTGGGCGTTGAGTCTCTCCTTTATGTGAGTTTTGTGAGAATGCATCATCTTAGAACAAATAATCAAATGTAGGACAAAAAAGAGCTAAACCACATTCTTATGAACTTAGGAATAATTATCATCTCATTGTATGTAGGTAAGAGAAATAACAAGCAGCACATGCATAGATGATTCATATAGAAAGGAAATGCATAAGTATTGAACACAGATGATTTATAAAAGAGCATTATATTCATACTATCAAAGTTAATAACCCACATTACATCCCTTGAGGTCATAACAGATCCTCATATAATTATGCAGAGTCCAAATCATGCATCAGAACTATATTATGCTCATCATATTACAAAGAAAAATGAGAACCCATCCCTTCTATGTGCCATTGCTCACAGAGCTCTCCTAATCCCTAACCCATAACATCCTCCATTCTATTTTTCTATAGGGCTTCACCTCTCTTCAACTATATCTACTATATCATTTTCTACCAGGTGCTTTATATATAGCCTTAGCACCCACCACCATGCCTTCCAGAAGTTACAGATCAGTTGCCAAGTGTCGAAGTGGTCCTCCATGGAAGCATGCCTTTCCAGATCTGAGCTCTCCATTCCTTGCAATGATGTCTTCTGGAAACTTCCATCGCATGCCTAGAATATTCCCTTTTTGATCCATAGTCGCCAG
The DNA here is from genome assembly GCA_019776745.2 of Taxus chinensis. Taxonomy (NCBI): domain Eukaryota; kingdom Viridiplantae; phylum Streptophyta; class Pinopsida; order Cupressales; family Taxaceae; genus Taxus; species Taxus chinensis. The sequence goes on from CM034146.1 coordinate 897,509,675, forward strand.
GTTGGCACCTTATCCATAAGGGTCATGATTTTCTTGTGTGCTGCCTGGGATGCCGAATGCGGCTAAGTACAAAACCCATTTTTCCTTGCACGTGTGCACTGTGTGTTCTGCCAAAACCCTACCAAAACCCTTTCCCTACATGCCTTCAACCCACACGCCCTTCTTCAACTAGGTCCCATGTGCCCACACACCTTCTTGTACTTAGCTGATATTTTGGGCCCAACATCACCCCACACTACACCTGTTCTCCATCCCTAGAAACACTCTTCAATAAAGAATTAAAGAATGGTGGATCCTTACAAATGGTTGGAATGGAAGAATGAAGGAATGAAGAATTTGGGAAAAGAATGAAAGAATGGGGAACTTTATTTACTTCTAGAGGAGGAGAGGGAAATCCTTCCTTAAATCAGCTTCTAATTTCCCCCAAGTGTCGACCTTGTTCTGTGCTTGCTGACAGAGGTCACCCACCAGGGCACTCACTTCTTCAAAACTAAGCTCCTCTCCCTTAACACTCATTGTCTCCATAATCTCCTCCATCTATTTTCCCAAATCCTTGAGCACATCCATCCTTCGAGTGATTTGAGGGTACAATTCCTTTAGTCTGGTTCTTGATTGAGCCCCGTAAGGTCTCAATGGCCTCTGATTTATTTTCTACCTCGGCTAGGATCTTGTCTCACTCTACCCTATTCCCCTTATTCTTTTCCTAGAACTCCTTGAGTTTCACCTCATGGGTGGCAACTAGGATACTTTCCACTCTATCTTTATCTGCACGTAGTTTTCATAGGAAGCCTCAACAACTTGCGATGGCAGGATTTTACATCGGTGAGGATCTTGTTGTACTGGGAAACAATCTCCACCACCTTCATCTTATTTTCTTTCTCTTGGCACACCAATGCCTCCTCTTCTGATTCTAGGGAAAGTGGTCACCTCTCCATGGTGAGTATGCGGGTCAAGTCCTCTAGGCATTGCAAGGATGATCCATACTTTTGCGTGGGTGATGTTAAGTCTGGATGCTTTAGGACAATGGACATCATGATCATCTCTATCTTCTTGTATGCCTTCGCACACTCTTGCCTTTTCATATTTTAACTCATGCCTTAACTGAGCACTGATTAGCTCTTCCTTGCTTCAAGTCCTTGGTCTTTTCAATGAGATCTTCTTCCTTTTTCTCCAGCTCTGCCTCTAGGAACTTTACCCTGTCATTTCTCCTGAAGAGCCTAGCTTCAACCTCAACTGAGACTTTTTTGAGTGCATTGCAGATTTCTCATCTGACATCCACTGAGCATTCACCAAGGGGTTTATCCCTTTTGTTTTTGGAACTTGCATCAATGCTCCTTGGCTTACTTCAAATTCTGGCTCATCAATGTGGGACTCAAATGCCCATGACAACATTTTCCTTGTCCAAGGGTATGCACCTTCCTCATCAAATGAAGTCATGGCTAGAAGTTGTTCTATTGACATGGTGCTCTGGAAGCGTGCACATGCAACACCTTATTTAGGATCATCAATGTAGCCCATTCCTTGAACTTGTGATGCTTCTATGCTCTTCCTCCCTATGTGTGTGGCCTTTGGAAAGCTTACAACCAAACTGGGATCTCCTCCATGCTTCCGTATTCTTTTTCTATGCTCTCCTCCTCAACTTCCTTCATCACCACATCCACGTTGCATTCCACTTCTTGTTCCACTAGGTCCTTGATGATTTTTTCCACTTATTTCTCTAGTGGCTTCATCTACCTATTCCTTCATGAGGCTTGGGGTCCTTTTCTCTTTTGTAACTTCTTCCCCACCTACCCCCTTGCCTTGGGTCTTAGCCTCTTCTTCATCCTCCTTTTCCTCATCTCCTTCATTATACTCCTCATCTCCTTCTTCTTCAGAATCATGTATCTCATAGATGGGATGGTCTTCACCTCTGGTTCATCTTCATCATCATCTCTGTCACCGATGTAGGCATCTAGGTCTTTTGTTTCTTCTGAATCGGCCTCATCCATCACCTTTTGCTTCTTCCTTACTGGGGATTCCAGTACAGGGGATTCTTCTCTTTCTTTTTCTTTGACAGGTGATGTCTTCCTTGGTGATTCCTCCTGAGTGAGGGCTCTTCATGCTCTGATTCCTCTTCTTCTAGAGTCTTTTCTTTCACTAGGGACTTCTTCCTCCACACATAAGTACTAGGCTTAAGCGATTTGTCTCCGGCCCACTTACCGTCTGTGTAGTTTGAACACTTGGTGCCTTCTGTACCTCTTCTCTCTCCCTCTTTCTAGGTGTAGCCTTCTTCCTTCTGTGGGGTCTTCAGGAATGGAGACATCATTCTCCAAGTAAGCACCTTTTTCAAACTTTTGCCTTATGTGTAGGTACACCCTTGTTACGGTCCTTCCTGTAATTGGAAGTGTTAAAGGCTTCATCATTTGGATCTCGTGGGAGACATATCTCTCCATGTACATGCACTTCTTTGGGTAGACTAGCTTCCGACGTAGCTCTTATGGTGGTCTGCATCTACCTCACTAAGGTCAAACCTTAGTCTCTTGGCCTCCTTGAACTGATTAACTCTGGCTTGGAAGTATAACACGGTGAAGGAGAAGGGTAGTTTGCACCATGGACTCATGTTCTCATATGTCATCATAAATCTGCCAATGCAGAAGTGTTGGTATACTACAAATTCTTCCTCTCCACTTATGAGCATGGGAAACTACTCTGGGATCCTCCACTCATCCCCGAATGCATCACACATTCACTTATACCATTTCTCCAGGTGTGCCTTGTGAGCGGTCATCATGGTTTCACAAGTATATTCTTCACAAACCTCTTTGCGGGTGAGGGATCCTCTTCTAGATATTCCCAAATAAATTTTTCTGGCCCATCAAGCACTCCAATCTCTGAGAACACAATAGTGAGGAGTACATTACCGAAGAGTATCTTCTCTCCCTCCTACGTGCTGCTTATAATTTCATCCGTGATGAAAATAGACAAGTTGTAGATGGTTCCTTCTGATATCTTCCGGCATACATTCAGCCATGCCTTATTTACTTGCGTCCATATTCCTGGTCATTGAGTTTGGTGACTAAGCATGCAGCCATCCTCATCATTGGGTCTGGTATCTCTGAGATGTCAAAGTATCTCAAACCCTTCTTGTAGTCATATGTGGCTATAGTCTCCTTGATAGCCTCCTTGTCACTCAAATCATCATCAATGTTATCTCCTTCACAATTGAGGCATGTGAACTTAGAAATCAGTTGTGGTGTGATGTGCATCTTGTGCCCTGTGAAATAAAAATGATCTTCATGAATGTGCGACATCAACCATTGATAAAGGTGCTCAGGCTTGCAAAAGTAGGGTAACTCATACAATTGCAACAACCAGCCTTTTCTAGTTTGACCTTTACTTCATCATTGTAAATGGGCATTCCATCTAGCATCCTATTGTTGGTTGGGTGAACCAACTCCAAAGCCATCTCCTTCTCCATTGTGCTTGTGTGGATGATTATAATCACTTACGACCATCTTCCGCAGGTGTGACTCCCATTCTTTTCCTAGCAATACCCCATCTGGGTACTGCATTTCCATGTACCATTCTTTGTTAGTGCTTGTGACAACAATGATCTGCTTTCCCTTGCCCTTGCCCTTTGTTTTCTTTGGTGAAAACGGTTGGTTTCCTTGGTGTCATTCTTCTGGTCGGTGCTAACACTTAAATCCTCTTCCCCTTGCTCTACTCTATCACTCTGTCCAATCCCAAAGCTCAACCTTGCGAAGAAATCCTTCTAACTCCATGTGCCCTAGCCACCAAACCCTAACTGGAAAAATCCTTCCACAAGACGGCACTTCCTCAACAAATTTTCCCACACCCGTGTACTCCTTCCACACTAGTTTGCAGATCTACTCTAGATGCACTCTACTTTAGATCTCTTGGATTCTCCTTTCTTTGTACAAATCTCTCTCTAGATTTTCCTAGTTCGCAAGAGCTCTTTCTTCTTCATAAATGCAAGGTAACAAATGATTTACCTGACCTTGTATTTATAGTTTTTTCTTCTTTCCAGCATTAAATGCTATACCACCTACCAATGTACTTTAACATTAAATGTGGATTTTTCCACTAAGTATGTCTTAAGCACTTTTATCCATGTGCCACATCCTATGTAAAAAACCTTTTTTCAACCTTCTGGCATGTAAAAATCCAACCTCGACCGAAGACTCTTATGCGCACATCCACAACACCAAAGGCACTTCTTCTGTCCTTTACCTAATTTTTTCCCTCGCCTACCTCATGTTGTTCCTGCGCTCTTCATCCTTTTTGTATGGTTTCTGCAAAGCCTTTTTGACACCAACCATTCTTGTCCACCTTCTCTTCTACGCGCTTCTTACCCTTACACACTTTTCATCCTTCAACCGGGCCATTCACCGCAACTTCCACTGCCAGCTCAAATTTGTATTAAAGGCCTATACTTTGTATCACTCCACCCCACACTAAAACAAATATGTTGTCCTCTGTGCATACAAAACTTTCAGAAAAATAATGTGGTTACCTGTGCACAAGGCGCAATGAAACAAAACGAAACAAAAAAGCAATGACAAGAAAGGGAAACATAAGAAAAGAAAAAGCATAAAGGGAAATTCTAAGTTAACTGAAAATACTACCTTATTACAAACACCAAGAAGACTTATTTATAGTAGGGCTTCAGCCTACTCCCATTGAAGTGATCTGGTAACCTCGTCCCATCCAGCGCTTGTAACTGGCAAGCACCTGAATCAAGAATGTATGAGATGATGTAAGGTCCCAACCAATGGAATTTCAACTTCCTAAGATGGCACAGATACTTGGAATCATATAACAACACCAACTACCCAACCTCAAACTTCTTGTTCTTGATATGATGATCATGCCATGCCTTTTGTCTTACTTTTTCCATGTCTTCTGACTCCATCTAGCAAGTGATCGCCTCTCATCTAACTACATCAACTTATCAATTCTTTCTTCCAGTCACTTTCTCATCAGCTAACCCTCTTGCGCACGCTATACAGCGAAGGTAACATGAATTCCACTGGTAAAAAAACCTCTGCACCAAACACCAATTGAAATGGTGTGGCCTTGTTCAACCTTTTGTAGGTTGTCTTGTATGCCCATAGAACGAATGATACCTTATCATCCCAATCCTGTCTTCCAACATCACAGATCTTAGTTAATGTGTGACTTAGTATTTTGTTAAATGCCTTCAGTAGTTCCATTTTCTTGAGGGTGATATGGGGTAGTCTTATGATGGGCCACCATAAATTCTACTAATAGAATCCTGACTATTTCATTAAGAAAGTGTGTACCCCTATCACTTGTTAAACTTAAAGGGCAACCATACCTGCTGATTATGTTTTCCCATAAAAATCTAGTAGCTATCGCTATGGTGCAATCCTTTGTAGGCGCTTCCTCTTCCCACCATGTCAAGTAATCAGTGCAAGTGATGATATATCGTGAACCAATCCTTCACACGGCTGGCGTAATTGGTCCTACAAAGTTGATTACCCATTTTTCAAAAGGTTCAGTGCTTGCTATTGGTCGCAAAGGCATTTCATCCCTCTTTCCAGGTTTTCCAAGGTGCTGACAATGGTCACAGGCCTTGAAAAACTCAATACAATCCTTGTAGATGGTTTCCCACCAAAGCCCACTAATAAAATCTTCCACGTGGTAGCATTTCCTGCATAGTGTCCTCCTGCAATCCCACCATGTGCTTCTTCCATAATGTCTACGTGCTCATGTTCCAATACTCATCGGTGCACAGAACCTCATCATGACCTAACTTATATAAATCCAAACCAATCAACATGTAGGGTGTCACATGCGTATTGCTAACTACTTTCTCTCCAGGGCCTTCATTCCTTCCAGTGCCACACCTATTTTTAAGAACACTGCGATATCTTCCAAGTCTGAGGGTGTGCGCACATAACCTAAATAGTTGTGTCTAGCATGGTATCCTTCAATGCTTTATGCATGTCCTCTCCTGAATTAATCCTTAATAAGTGGTCAGGTCCTGAATTACTTTTTCCTAGTTTCACAACCATGGTGAACTCAAATTCTTGAAATAGTAGGACCCAATGACATATGCACCCTTGCAGAATGGGTTTGTTGACCAAGTATTTCAATGCCATATGGTCTATGTAGAATATAAATGGTGTCACCAATAGATACTTCCTAAACTTATGCAAGCATGTAGATCATAGACAATGCTTTGCACTCAGTAGTTGTGTAATTCTACTCTGTTGGTGTCAACTTTCTACTTGCAAAGCACAAGGGATGATCAAAAATTCCCTCTCCAGGTTGTGCTAGCACTGCTCCCATAGCTTGTCCTTGAGGCATCAAAATGCACATGGAAAGGCTTATCCCAAGAAGGAAAATGTAATATGGGTGTCGTGACAAGCCTATCCTTCAAAGTGTCAAATGCCTTTTATTGTGCCTCTCCCCAATGAAAGGCACTCTTGTGTTTCAATAATTCTTCTAAGGCACGTGGAAATCTTGGCATATCCTTTGATGAACTTCATGTAATACCCCGTATGCCCAAGGAATCAACACACTGCGCTTTGACTAGTAGGCTCCCCTAATCCTACAATAACTGTAACTTTAGTGCGATCTACTAGCAAGCCTTCTTTGCATATAATGTGTCCTAACAGGGTTCCAAATGGAGTAGCAAAGACACATTTCTTAATGTTGAGGGATATCCTCAGCTACCGACATCTCTCAAACATCAGCCTTAAGTTGTCACAATGGTCTTTCACCAATCCATACATAGTCCAGTCATCCAAGTAAACTTGAAGAAACTTATGGATGAAGTCCTGAAATGCTTGTACCACAATGCGTGAGAACACAGTCAGGTGCATTCTTTAATCCAAAAGGCATAACCTGTGTAGGAAAAACTTCCCCATTCAGTGGAAAAAGTTTTCTTTCTCTAGTCTTCCTTTGCAATCCTGACTTGGTGGTACCCTGAGAACCCATCCATGAAAGAGTAGACTTTGCGCCCGGCTACTCCTTCCAAAATTTCTTCAGTAAAGGGGGTTGGAAAGGGATTGATGACACACACTACATTCAAATCCCTATAGTCAATGCAAATTCTTATCCTACCATCCTTCTTAATACTGATAACCATTGGGACTTATCCATTCTGACTCTTCCACTGCCTCAATGATACCAGATGCTATCATTTTGTCTATTTCTTCCTTAACCCGTACGCGTAAATTTGGATTCATCTGATAAGGCCTCTTCTGAATCAGGTCACGCACCTTCCTTCAACTTGATCTTCATCTCCCCCAAGGAATGGTGAATTCCTTTGAGTTCATGGTACCCATGAGGGAACAAATCTTGGAACTCACGCAACAGATCAATGATCTTTGAAACCTCCTTTTCTAACCAATAGTCGTTGATGATAGCTTCCTTAGGTTCTACCTCCATCCCAATGTTAACCTTCTTTGTTTTTAAGGGCTCATGGTAGGTGTGCTCGCTCATCAGTGCTATCTATGACTTCGCACGTACCCTCTGAATGGTTAACATCCAAAGTCTCCATCTCTTCTTTGTCTATTACATAGACCATTTTTCCTTTTTCTTTTTCCATGCACACGCGCTCAAGTTGTACCTCCTTTGATTCTTCTTCATTGAGGTGCATCTCCACAGAAGGCTCACCTAGCAATTCTAGTAGCCTATCCTCTACCATAGCACTATCCCCCATCTTAAGGTGCTTGATCACTTGCAACGCCTTATCCACTGATGGTTTGGTACTCCTATACTTCGAAATCTTGAATGAGATTAGCTACCAACTCTTGCCAATTTCCCATCTAACGACACATCTCTGAATGAACGTACCAAGTGTGCACACAACCTTGTAAGGTGGAAAGGTGGAAATGCTTCTGCACTTCCCATCTAGGCCTTCTCACATGCTTGGATATGAAATGAAGCAGTCTCTTTACCATGGTAGTCTTGTATAGCCGTGGATGCATTGCTCCTGGAAAAACCTTATAGAAAACATGATTCTTACCTCACATGCCACTCCAGGAGGTTTTCCTGATGTGTAGCCCACCAGCACGTTGCAGTTCCTGAGTAGGTTGTAACTGAGCATTCCTCTTCTTTTGTCCTCATTTTTCCACTGAGCTTCCATGTCCCATAAGAAAATTTCAGGGTATGCCCCTCCAGAGTAACTTGGAAACTTCTTTCCTCCTAGGCACTTGACTGAGCGTGACCTTTATCACCCTTGTTACAGATCCTCTTAACTGTCACCCAATTAACTCATAAGTCCCATGCACCCAATTGTCGCATGCCACACTAGTGGTATCACTCATGGATGAGCATCTTCAAATTGGATAACTCCCTCCGTGGGGTGAATTATCTCAGGATCTCTGATGGAGCACACATAGATTCTATCAAGGACTTCTTCTCCTAAGGGCTCAGTATAGGGTATTGACTTCCCATCTGTCAAAGGAATGACCACCCTTTCCTCCTTGTTCTCAAAAATAATATACCCTTTGTTAAACCGCAGGTCAACATTATTCTTATAACACCATGGGCACCCAAGCAAATGCTGGAAATTTTTCTGCCTCAATGAGTGCCAAGACTTTGAAGTCTCTAGTGAACTTGGCTCCTTGAATGGTGATAGTTGCATCCTTGAGGACTCCAATGGGCATTGCCTTAGTCTTGTTTTCCATATACAACACATTCAAAGATGGATGTAATGCGGGCCTCCCCATTTGATGCCAGGAATCTAAAGTAAGAACATTGACCTCTTCTCTTGTGTCGATGAGGATATTACTCAAAAGCCACCCATCAACAACCACATTCAAAGTAATCTCCTTGTCATATTCAAGGCTATGAGGAGGAACGTTTGCATGCAAAACCTACCTTTTGCACTCTACTCTGGCATGTGGTACCTTCTCTCTCAGCCACTCTCCTTGGCAAGGGAATTATATTCTCTTGCCTTAACATTTTGCACACTTCTTTGACTTCATCCAGGTCCTTCTGAAGAGCCTCAACATTCCTTCTTTGCTCCTTCTTCCTGGACTGCTCCTTTAGACACTAGATCTCTCCTTGTAAACTTGAATGACATCCATAGTCTCTTGATACACTTCTTTCTGATGAGAAGGGTCTGGATACTTTCCATGTACTACTTCCTCTCTTGAAACTAGTGTCCTTGGTCTTGGCATCTCTCTGGCACGTGTGGCCTCTACTCGTGTCATCACCAGTACAGGTTCTATCCCTAACTCATGCTCCACTCGTGGCATCCACTATGAATCAACCTTCTTGATGCTCACCATCCTAACGCCTTTTTCCTTTTGGTGTTGCTGGTTCATATGCTCATAAATTTTTGGACACTCCTCGTACTTATGTTTCTTTCCACACCATGAGCATTGTAACAAATCAGGGCACTCGCGTTTGTAATGCTTTGTAGATCCACAATTATAACAATTTCCTCGTGGGAACTCACTTCATCCTCTATCACAGTTACTGTGACCATGAAATCCTCCATGAAAACCTCTTCCACACATCCCTCCATCTATGTGCCCCTCATAATGACGGTCATCATCCTTTGAACTACTTGCAAGGTTGGTCTTTCGCACACCCAGATCAATAGCATCATGGATTTGATCAATTAGTCTACAATCCTTGGTATCATGGGTCGTAGAGGTAAAGATATTGGAATAACAAGAAACATTCTTGTAGATTACGCACTGGAGTAGATGGCATCTACTTGCATCATGATCCCCATGGAAAATCTCACAGTCTATCGCCATAGCGCGTACTTACTTCCGAGGGAAACTATCCTTTGCATGTCCCTCCACTTCACATTCTGTACACCAAAGACCACTACAAACCTCATGCGATAAATTTGTAGATAACTTCTCCAACTACTTGGCCGTTGCAACAATTTGATCCTCCAAAAAAGGGCTAACACTAGTGTCAATGCTCCCAATAGCTTCAGTCACATAGGGCAACTTCCAATGCCTCATGTGGGTCGGTGAAAGTCTTGTGTGACAAAGCCCTTCTAAATGGTGTTATCAATCCTTCAAAAACCCATTGAGCATGTTGAGAAGGATGAATGTCATAGGATAGCTTTGACAAGAGAGTCTTGAAACATGTGTCATACTCTTGCACCCTCTCTACCATTCCCTATTAGATCTCCTTAAGAGCAGTGATGCTCTTCTACTCAAACTCTGGGATATGGAGCTCTACAAGGAAAGTGTTCTTTAATGCAGTGTAGTCTACCACTGTCTGATGGGGGTCATAATTCCTATACCAAATATGCACAAGCCCTTACAATGTTGTTACAAACTGACTTACCTTCCACTTTGGGGTAGTGGTCCCCTTCGCATGCCATAGTAACTCACATTTTTACACATGCTCTGCATCCATCTTCAATACCCCTATAGTCTGGTAAGTGCAAAGACATCTCAAAAAACACGTGGGGAGGTGGCTGGGGTCCTTGCCCTCCTGATCCAGAGCCTTGGTTCCCTCTGGTGTTTCTTTCTGAACCACTAGATCCAATGGATCCACCAGGTCTTATTCCTCTTAACCCACTAGATCCACCTCTTGTGGTCAGAAAAGGACCAGAAGTGGTCACACCTAGTGTTCATAGCATCCCACTAAATTGTGCATCGATGGTTTGTGATATTTTCCCACTACAAGTTGTATGTTTCATGCCAATCCCAGATGTGATATCCAAAGCTTGTGTAATTGCATCTTGTCCAAAGATTTCCTCCAAAAATAGGAATGGTTTGCACAACCATGGATGTTCCAAATGAAAAATTATATCACCTGGGAATGGATCAGTCACTCCCACCAATATCAACTGGGTTAACGATACTTCTCCCTTGATTTGGAAAACCAAGCACCAAGGGTTGGTTGTCAGGTGGGTTTAGATGTGTTTCAATGACTCTTATTTCTACACGTGACAAACTCTCATCAAAATCTGAAGGATCCTCTCTCCCGCACTTTCTAAGATGGGGTAGCATAGACTTCTTAGGCTCCACGTCCTCCATGTGAAAATAAACTCCTTCCCACAACGTCTACCTCCATATCCATCACATTTTCAACCTCGTGTTGTCTAGTTATCTCCCTTTCATGAGCTTTGCTATACTTGAGTCATCTCTCCTCCCTTTCCTTCTCAGCCACAATGTCTGCCATTTTCCTCCACCCTATCTTCCTCTCCCAGCACTCAGAGAAGCTTATCCAACCATGGGAAATGCTTCTAGACTCAAAGTAATGACCAAGATCTTCATATCCAAATGAATAACATGTAAAAATGATCCTATAGGCTCCCTCTGAAACTTAAACTCAACAACTTCTGGGAAATAATACATCAAAATGGTGTATTCCAAAGTATAACTAGCCATTACTCCCTTCCACTAGTGATCAATGGCACACGTCCAAGTCAGATCTACATCCTGCAGCCTTTGATAGTCCTCTTGGTTCCACAAGCATGATATATAGTACTAGCTTGATCTAGATGTGTATGCTAAAATCCATTCATATAGTTCTACTGGGAAGCAAAAAAATAATGTCTCATATAGCTCATGATATAGGTTCTCTTCTACCCATCTTCACACATAAAACTTAGGTCCAGTGCTGAATATTTGAGAAAACTCATCCTCCATGCTCTTAAACCATGTTTCAACCCTTTCTAAGCTCAAGTACTTTGTCATCACGCATCACAGGAACAAAGATGCATGCCATTTCTCACAACAACATCTAAAGGAGTCCCAATAATAGAACCAAGATGTATTCATGTTAATACCCTTCATAGAATAGGAAAATCCCATGCGCGTTAGCCTATCACCCAGTGGGCAATGGGTGCTCACTCGAGGCATGCGCAGGCACTGAGTATCTCTTTTATGTGATTTTTTTGAGAATGCATCATCTTAGAATAGATAATCCAATGCAGGACTTAAAATAGCTAAACCACATTCTTACGAACTTAGGAATAATTATCATCTCATTGTATATAGGTAAGATAAATAACAAGAAACACATGTAGATGATTCATATAGAAAGGAAATGCATAAGTATTGAACATAGATGATTTATAACATAGCATTATATTCATACTATCAAATTTAATAACCCACATTACATCCCTTGAGGTCATAACAGATCCTCATATAATTATGCAGAGTCAAATCATGCATCAGAGCAATATTATGCTCATCATATTACAAAGAAGAATGAGAACCCATCCCCTTCTATATGCTATTGCTCATAGAGTTGTCCTTATCCCTAGCCATAACACCCTCCATTCTATTTTCTACAAGGCTTCACCTCTCTTCAACTATATCCTTTTATTCTATCAGGCACTTATATATAAAGCCTTAGCACCCACCACCATGCCTTCCAAAAGTTACAGATCAGTTTCCAAGTGTCAAAGTGGTCCTCCATGGAATCATGCCTTCCCAGATCCGAGCTCTCCTTTCCTTTCAATGATGTCTTCTGGAAGCTTCCATTGGATGCCTAGAATATTCCCTTTTTGATCCATAGTCGCTAGGATGGCACCTTATCCATAAGTGTCATGCTTTTCTCATGTGTTGTCTGGGATGTTGAATGCAGCTAAGCACAAAACCCATTTTTCCTTCCGTGCGTGCACTGCGTGTTCTAAAAAACCATGCCAGAATCCTTTTCCTGTGCACTTTCAACCCATGTACCCTTTTTCAACTAGGTCCCACATGTTTAAGTGCCTTATTGTAATTAGGTGATATTTTGAGGCCCAATAACTTTTGAAGGCACTACTGAGAGTGTCAGAGAATATGATGCTCATTTCAAAACATTGTTATAGAAAATTTCTTATGATATTCATGCAAGCTAGCATGCGTAATGTTTCGTTGGAGGTCTGATTACACCTTTTAGAAGGATGTTATCACATAAGACATACACTGACCCATGCAAAGAAATTGAAGTAGCTTTACGCACTGAGACAGTTGGGAGTATAGACACTGGAGTGATCCCATTTTTAGAAGCATAGATTGTAGCTATGGAAAAGTAGTTGGAGAAGCTATAGGAGAATTCAGCACATGATACGTGCATGGGGATTTGTTGCACAAATTGTGAAGTGGAAGGTCACACAAAATAAATTTATCCCCACATATCAGTACACTCATTGTTGTTGGACTGTGAGATATGTCATTTATACCATGATTTTAGTGGCTACCCATTATTTCAATACACAATAAGGAAGAACGTTTCTTTTTATTGTAAAAATTTTAGGTCCACGACTCACAAAATAGAAGATTACTAGCTAATTGGTGAGATCTATGATGCTATGGATATCGGTGTATAATAGACATAAGTATTGGATAACTCTAAAGGAAAGAATGAGCATTAGGATTAGGATCATAATCAAGCACGCTATAATAGGAATGAAGTGAGTTTTGAAGGAGTCATGACAGAGGTTGAGGATACCATGGTGGATTTAGAGGATGAGGCTGTGGTGGTGGATGATGTGAGTTCCCTTTCAGAACATGTTATACATACATATCCACTAACCACTACAAGTGTGAATGTCCTTAGAATATTACATGTTATTTATGTGGAAAGAATCAAAATAATGAGGAATTCCCAAACTTGTATGAGCATCTGATCAAGTAGCATAAACAAGAAAAAAAGGTGTGGAGATAGTTAGGATATAATGCACTATGGAGAACCAGTGGATGCCTAAGTTGGAACTAGAATCTGATGCATTTCTGGTAAAGATCACTACCCGCGCTAAAGCGGCGCGTGCCAAAGAAACATTGCAGCAGAAGCCTACCATCACTAAGGAGGAGTTTCTATATGCACGATACCCAGATCCTGTCCATCAGAAGGAGGTTTATCATGAGACCATGGAGGTACTCAGAAATCTTCAGGGTGAAATACAATATTTAAAGGATCAATCATGGAAGATGGAGTGAAAGAAAGCATAAAAAATGGTCCAATCTGATATGGATGACTTGAAAGAATTTTTCAAGATGTTGCACCAAGAAAATATCATTCCATTGTTATGGAATTGGTTAAAGGTAAAATATACACATGCAAGTATTGAGACTGGATGACAAATCCTGCATGCAAATATTCCCTCTCATAGCTTAGATTATGACAAGGAAATCACTCTGAATGTTGTTGTGGATGGGTGGATTTTGATTAATCTATTGATTGATACAACCACGGAAGTCAATGTTCTTACTTTAGATGCATGGGTAAAAATGGGGAGACCCCCATTGTAGCCATCTTTAAATGTATTGTTCATGGCTAACTGGACTAAGTCCACTCCCATTGGAGTGTTAAAAGATGCATCCATTACAATACATTGGGAGCCAAGTTCACTGGAGATTTTAAAGTTTTAGCGCTGGCAAAGGCAGATAACTTCCCAGCTCTACTAGGGAAATCTTAGGTGCTATTCAAATAATGTTAATCTTCAGTTCAACAAGGGTTATATCAGTTTTGAATAATGAGGAAAGAGTTATTATCCCTTTAACAGATGGAAAATGTGTGCCATATGTTGAGCCCTTGAGTGAGGAAGACCTGAACAGGATTTATGTACCCATCGTCTGGGACCCAGAGGTACTTGAGCCATCTAAGGAAGGAATTCTCTAGTGGGAGGATGCACAATCTATTAGCGATACTATGAGTGTTGCTTGTGATAATTGGGTTCATAATACTTATGATTTGGTAGGATGTGAAGTAAAAAGCACATTTTTGTGGGACAAAAGACATCTTTGTATCAGGAGAATAGGTAACAACCCAGTACCTTGTTACACTAGAGAAGGAGATCCTACGGTATTTCTATGCACCATGGAGGAACAATGGATAGACTAGTTGGAGAGATAGAATATGCTGGCATATACCCTACATGGGACAGCAATGCACACTGGTGGGTGGTTCACAAGGATAATCTTGTATGATGGAATGAAATTAGGATTTCTCTTGCTACTAGATTCTACAGGATTAATGCACCTACTCAGATCTACACTTATCATGGTAATCAACCTGTTCATACACCACATTTAGCAGTGTGAGAGACTCTGGACAGAGGGGTAGGAAGCTTTACCACCTTTTCTCTAGGTGCAAAAATTTCATTCCAGTTTACAAGGTGCACGCGCATGCTTGGTATGTATATGGGGAACTCCATAGAGAGACTGAAAATTGGCAATATTTAATTACAAGAATGACCCAGACATTTGAATTCTTGTCTACTAAACCTCTGGTAGAAGAGGTATTAAAGGTTATAAAGCACTTAACTATGGGGGATAGTGCTAAGGTGGAAGAACTCATTCAATAGTTATTTGATGAAGGAGACTCAGGAGTGCACGGTTTTTTAGAGAAACAGAGAGACAGATGCCACACTACTTAAGTGTGCTTGTCCTTGAGAAGGAAAAAGGAAGAATGGTCTACTTAGTGGATGATGAAGAAGTAGAAAATCTTGATGTAGACCATTCAACAGGTAGGTGTGAGGTGTTGGATAGTGCAGATAAGACCACACACTCCTATCATGAACCTATGAAGACAAAGAAAGTGAATATTGGATCAAATGTTGAGCCTAAGGAGGCCATAATTGGAGACTATTGGTCTGACTCTAAAGTGGAAAAAATAATTGAGTTACTATACGGGATTATCCATGACTTATTTCCTTGGGGGTATCATGAACTTAAGGGTGTGCATGAATCATTAGGAGAGATGAAGATAAAGCTTAAGGAAGGTGTGTGCCTGATCAGAAAGAGACCCTACGAGGATGAACCCCAACTTGCACGAAAAGGTCAAAGAAGAGATTGACAAAATGTTGAAGTCTGGAATCATCAAGCCCCTAAACGAGTCAGAATGGGTTAATCCAATGGTGATCAATATCAAGAAGGATGGTTGGATTAGGATTTCTGTGGACTACAGGGAGCTAAACGTTGCATGTGTGACTGATCCCTTTCCTACGCCATTCACTGAAGAGATACTAGAAGGCATTGCAGGGTGAAAAATCTACTCATTTACCGATGGATTCTCTAGGTATCATCAGGTTAGGATTGCCCAGGAGGATCAGGAAAAGACTACTTTTACTACTAAATGGGGCAGCTTTGCCTATACTGTGATGTCTTTTGGTCTGAAAAAATGCACCTACTATATTTTCGATGCATAGTTGTTCAAGCGTTCAAAGATTTTATTCACAACTTCTTGCAGGTTTACTTAGATGATTGGATGGTGTATGGCTTGTTAAGGATCATTGTGACAATCTGCGCTTAATGTTTGAAATATGTAGACAATTGAGTATTTCCTTGAACATCAAGAAATGTGCATATTTGCTACACCATTTGGAATACTGTTAGGACACATCATCTGCAAGGAAGGTTTGTTGGTTGATCCAGCTAAGGTTGCAGTCATTATCGGCCTAAAAGAGCCTACCAGTCAGAGTGAGGTGTGTGGATTCTTGGGTCACACTGGGTATTATAGAAAATTCATAAAGGGGTATGCTAAGGTTTCCACACCTTTGGAGGAGTTACTAAAAGGAAAATGGTCATGTTCTACTGGGGAGAACCATAGCAGCGCACATTCGAAACATTGAAGGAGAAACTTACTACCACGCCTATTCTATGCGCTTTCCTTCATGGGACCTACCATTTCATGTACATGTGGATGCCTCTGGCATGACCATTGGTGCAGTGTTGGCTCATCCTAGAGAAGGTATAATAGATCATCCTATCTGTTTTGCTAGTAGAAAGTTGACTCCTGCAGAGAAAAATTATACATACTACAGAGCATGAAGCTTTGTCAATGATCTACATGCTACAAAAATTCACATAGTACCTGCTAGCAACACCATTTGTATTTTATACAGATCACATGGCATTGAAGTATTTGGTAAAAAAGGCCCATTTTACAGGGGTGCATATGCAGATGGGTACTCTTATTCCAAGAATTTGATTTCACAGTTGTGGTAAAACCAGGGGAAAGTAATTCTGGACCAGACCATTTATCTAGAATACAATTAGGAGAAGAAGCACAAGAAATTGAAGATACCATGCCAAATGCACAGTTATACAGGTTACAATGTGTGCCATCAAAATTAGAGGATATTGTTGTCTTTCTATGAACAGGTATGGCACAAGAAGGAATGAAATCCTTAGAGAAGAAACAAATTGCTATATGCACAACACCCTTTATGTTGATTAGTACGGTGACATGTACAAGTTGGGTCAGGATGAAGTATTGTGTCATTGTGTACTAGAACATGAGCATACAGATATCATGGAGGAAGCTCATGGTGGTATTGTAGGTGGCCACTATGTAGGTGATGCCACTGCACACAAGATTTTACTCACTGGATTATGGTGGGAGACCTTGTATAAAGATTGTAAGGCATATTGCAAGGCTTGTGATCAATGTCTATCACCTTGGGAAGCTAGGTCAACGAGATGAAATTCCTCTAAGACCTATTACTAGTGTAGAACCATTTGAGAAATGGGCTATAGATTTTGTGGGTCCTATTTCACCAGCCACGTGCAGGACTGGATTGCGCTATATCATTACTTGCACAAACTATCTAATAAGGTGGGAAGAAGCAAGCACCTACAAAGGATTATACAATGGCTACAACAACCAAGTTTCTATGGGAAAATATTATTACAAGGTATGGATTTCCTTTGAGTTTGACCAGTGATAGGGGCACACATTTTCTGAATGAGACAATCAGAATTTTATTGGATGAATTCATGATTGCACACCATAAGACTACACCATAAGGCTTTCAACAAAATTTTGAGCCAGACATTGAAAAACATTTGTGATGTTGGAAGAAAGGATTGGGATGATAAAATTTTTTCCAGTTACTTTGGGTGTATAGAACAACATACAAGCGGCTAAACAAGGTGACACCTTTTCAATTGGTGTTTGACACAGAAGTAGTTCTTCCTATGGAATTCATGCTACCTTCTTTATGTATTACGTGTGTTGGAGGTCTCACTGATGACAAATCCTTAGAATAATATATCGACAATGTTAATTAAGTTGGATGAGTGATGAGAAATAACATGTTAGATTCAAAAGAAAGAAAAATCCAGGCAGAAAACATGGCATGATAGGCACATTAGGGACAAGAAGCTTGAGATAGGAAAAATGGTGCTCCTTTATGATTCTAAGTTTTCTGCGCCATCCAGGAAAACTCAAATTACATTGGTTAGGACCATATGTTATCACTCACATACTTGAAATAGGATCTTTTCAGTTAGAAATGCTTGATGGAATACGGTTACCTAGTTACTTCAACGGGAGTAGGCTGAAGCCCTACTATAAATAAGTCTTCTTGGTGTTTTTAATAAGGCAGTATTTCCATTTAGATTAGGTTTTCAATTATGTATTCCCTTAATGTATTTCCTTCTTTGTCACTATGCTTTGTCAATTTAGTTGTTGTTTTGTGAAATAAGTGTGTTTGCACACTAGAAGCTAATTACCAGTTGCAGAATTTTTATGTACAGAGGACTGCACATACCATTTGTGTGGGGTGGTTGTTGAGAAATGGGTACACATAAAGGAAAAAACTACTACAGGTGCTATTCAAATATTGAAAAGTTGGTGAAAATAAAATTACTTCCAAATGAGGACCATGGATGGAGATAAATGAAGGAATAGTATAACATGAGGTAAGCGATGGCCATGGAGACTACCAGGAGAAGGCACAGTGATGAGGTACTCAGGCGTATGGAAGTGTGACTGAAGAGAATCTTGTAGCCAGAAGGTAGGAAGGTGTGCTAAAAGGTTATGATTGAGGTGTGAAGATGTACCACATGGAAAAATGTGAAAAAGGGTCACTTAATGAGGATTGTTGTTAGGTGAAGGAGTAATAAATGCACAAAATTTTTGAAAATCTATATAAGGACGGGATGCGAGTTCATTCTTACCATTGAAATCACAAGAATTTGAAAGAGCCAAGTGTGACCAAGCTGTGAGAAGAGTATTCAGGTGCAAAGAGTGTGAAACAAGACATGGAGGGAAGATTTGTGCACATGAGAAGCTTGTGTCCCCATTGGCGAAGGGTTTGAGTGAAGCAGAGCATTGTAAATGAGCTAGGGCACATGATTTCTAACTTGGGCACACAAATTCAGGCTAGGTTTTGGGTTTGCACATTATAGAGGATAGAAGGTGAGTATTTGAAGTTAGAAAATTGTGAGTTATAGATGGCACCAAGGAAAACACTTGCCGCATGAGCTAAGGGAAAGAAGAAAGTGGAAGTAGAGGCTGAAATTACTCCTAAGAGTAATTTCTCAGAGATGTAATACCTAGAAAATGTAATAGTGGGACAAGAATGGGACTCTCACATCCAGAAGTGCAAAATCAGTTATTACAACCACCACACATCAGATAACAAGGAGTTAGATGTGCTACTGTGTACGAAGATAAACAGTGAGTGCACAATAAAGGACATAAACAGTATATGATGACACTGGAGAGAAGTTGCTGAAGTCGGATTAGAGTTTACCATTTGTATGAGCTCCCTTACTTTGGAAAGTATGAACCTTTTTACCAATGGCTGTTGAGAAGGGTACATGAAGATTTCTTCTATTTTGTAGGATGAAGGGTAAGGATTAATACAACACTAATTACGACATTGATAGAATTAAAGGCCTCAGGAACAGATCTAGGATAGTGACTTGATAGATAAAGCATAAATCCTAGAGATAAGGAAGGAGTTAGGATATACCAAGGGTCCACGTAGTATGGATATAGATAAGCTGAAGAAGTACCCAATGGTATAAGCAGCTGCACACCTTGTGAAAAAATTGAATGATCAATAGAGGTGGTCATATGTGAACACAATGTGGCTTCATATCACAAAGAAGAGGTCACAGGGGGTAGTCTACAATATTGAAGGCTACATAGCAGAGACCATAGTTTAGGAACCACGTACCTATGAGAGGATTAGTTTTGGTGTAATTCTACTGTCCTTGGTATTTATGGAGATCGGAGTGCTTGATGGGTAGTAAAGTTTGCGGTACACCAAAAATTTAGCATAACGCACTTTTTAATGAAATATGGAACTTGAAGCCCTTAGTGCAAGCTATCATATGCCTTCACATCATGCTACTTGGTAGTTGGATAATCTTAGATATGATAGGCTAATCTCATATATGATAAGCATGAATCCTGAATCTAATCTCAGATATGATAAGCATGAATCCTACATCATGCTACATCGTGTTATTGCCTATGTTGATAGGCTAATCTCAAATATGATAAGCATGAAGCCTGTAAGTTTGGTAGTTGGAGATAGTAGAGTCGTACTAGTATACCTTAAAATTAAGCCTAAGCTGGAAGGTAATAAATATGTAGAGAATGAATTTGCACTCCCAGGGCTGCCAAAGGGTAAGCACACAATGGAGAATGTTCCAACTCTAAAACATGTAGAAACCATAGTGGTGGAGGAGGAAGAACAAGAAGATAGTGGTGGTCTGGAACATAGAGGATGAAGGAAGCCTACATATAAGATAGGAACTGAGCACATGACCACTCCACCCCAGGTATAAGAAGAAGGTGATGAGGACTTAGATGCAGTCCAAGGAAAGCACCACTTCAAAAGGGTATTCAGGAGCACAAGAACCCAAGGTGCTACTCCACAATCAGTGTGGATATTAGTGTGAATCTCCCCACATAAGGAGATAACTGAGAATAGAAGGAGAAAATTGAAGCTAGAAGAGGATGCAGAAGAGTAAGAAGAGAGTGTTCCCAGATATCATACACCTCCAGAGGACATGGAAGAGTGAAAATATGAATAAAGTGAAAGATGAAGATGTGAAGAATGAAGAAGGAGGAGTAAAGGAAGGAGGGACAAAGAAATATACTACTCAGGAAACTGAAGATCCAGCTCCAAATCTTGGTGCACTAGTTCCTAAGGGGCCAAGAAGTAAAAGGATAAGTTGAGAGTTTATTGTTCAGTCTTTGGGCTATGTTGAGGACATAAGTAAAATTGTCCGCACCCATTTTCAAAGAACTATGAGTCCTCATGAGTTATATGGATGGGAGATGATGGATGAGCACATGGCCACCACATGCACAAGGAAGCAACTATCTTGGTCTATACACACTCATATAGACGAGCTGGAATTTGACGTATGTGAAGAATCATGTGTGTCAAGAAAGTTGAAAAAGGTGCCTTAGGCCAGACATATAACCGTGAAGCCCACTATTATGTCTGATGGGAAGGTAATAAATTCCTTGGTGAAGGTATCTACAGAGGTGACATAGAGGAACATAGAAAAATCTATCATTATCAAGGAACTAAGAGAAGAGATCAAGGCCAAGGATGTTAATATTACACACTTGAAACAAGAAAAGGACCTAGAGAAGAAAAATAATTGGGTTCTTATTGGCATGGCAGAGGATATTGGGGATAATGTCCTCCAAGCAAGCCATTCTCACTGGAGATACAATGCCTAAATCTAGCACTCCTACAAAATCTTTTCGATTTCTCAGTCGAGAACTACGATCTTTAGCTCCAGAATTGAATCATACTATTCTATCTGAGAAATACTTTTAGATATATATGAAGGAAGTTTGATCCAAAATCAATCAATTTTTTTTATGAGTGAATTGGATAAAAACCACACTTAGAGCCCAAGGTACCCAAAAAGTTCCCTTTAGCTATGCACTATGTGCGCACATTAGTTGATTTGGTGCTTGAAGAGGGACCAGCTAGGATGCCAGCGTAAAAATACCTTGAGCATGAAGTAGAGAGGGAAAATGCTCCAGTAATTAGAAAAATTTCATCATACGAGGCACTTCTTCAAACCCTTTGGGAGGAGCTGAAGAAAGTGGATCAAGAATTGAATATTTGTATAGCTCCGGAGGTAGTCATTAGAATAAGGAAAATGGTAGAGGATAATGAAGTCCTAAAAATAATGGAGGATGAAATTTTGGGGCGCACGGAGAGACTGGAAGTGGTGAAGCAAAAGCACAAGGCCCTTGTAGTGGCTCAGGAGCCCTATAAGAATAGGTTGGATGAACTAGGAAAACTTATATCACAAAAAGTGGATCTGCTAGAGGGGAGAATTTATGCAATGGATAACATTATGTTAGTATTACAAAATGAGAAGGGAGACATTGCATAGGATGAATTAGAGTCCATTACAATGAACATTCCAGAAAAGGTTGAGGCCATGCTAAGTGAGTGACAGATATTAGAGGCAGAAATAAAAGAATAATATATGGAACTGATTCTTCCAATTGAAGCAGAGGGTGATGTAGAGTAAATAAATATTATTTGTATAAAAATTATTCACATTGTTTCCATTAATTTATTATTTATTGTTCGAGGAGTAGTTGTTTCTGGGGTGGAAATGTAATTTAGTGTGGGGTAATGTTGAGCGGATGAAAGTGGAATACTTAGCAGAAGGCACACATAAGGTTCGCTCAAGAGAAAAGGGTGTAGTCAAAGGCACAGAAGGATAGGGGAGAACACGTGCATGAAATATAAGGGTGGATTTGGGACTTAGCCATTTTCACATGTACGAGCTATTTTTTGGAGATAGCATGCCGAGCACACAAACAGGGTAAAGACTTGCGTGACATGTATTGGCTATTTTTGGAGGAGTGGCTACGAAGCACTTTACATGGGTACAAGGTAAGAATATATTTGCTACTGTTGGTTAATTAGAAAAGGTCTATTGTTAGCGCACTTTCATGTGTGGCTGTGATTGTAAAGGTGCATGGCTATTTTCAACATGTGGCCTATTTTTGGAATTGTGTAAGCGGTGAAGGGATAGTCCCCACCCTTATAAATATGTAATGATCTATGTAGTATAGTGTGTGTGAGAACAAAGTTACTATGAAGTTATGTTATCAAATCTGATGCACGCATAAGTGATGATATTATCTATTGTACTGAGCTTCCTTGTATTTATCATGTTTAATATAATGGAGTGTATTAGCTAAATCAAAGTGTTAATTCTAAGTATAATTGGTTCTTGCATGATTGGTTTTGTTATGGGTATTGTTTAAATATGTTATTATTTAGATATAGATATGAACATGCATTGTAGAATGATGTATTAGTTATGGATATGAATGCATTAATTCTTCATCATGCTAACCTCCTGCAACAACAAACCTAAAAAGGGGCATGGTACCTTTGCATGCTTCGGGTGAGCACTCAGTCTAGGCTGAGTGATGTGTTAGTGCTCCTAGGCTTTTTCTAGTAAATTCTAGGCTGCATCATCGCGTTATATTTTTATCTCATTTATCTCCATATATGGTAATATTTTTAAAGCAATATTCTTCCTAACCACTCCTCTACAAACTTGAATAGAAATTGTAGTATTTTATTCCTGTATGTGTACCCAGTTGTAAATAGCCACCCCACACTAATGGTATGTGCAGTCCTCTGCACATAAAATTTCTTCAAATGGTAATTAGTTTCCAGCATGCAAATACATTTATTACACAAAACACCAACTAAAATGACAAGGCATTGTGACCAAATAGGAATTACATAAATGAAAACCTAGTCTAAATGGCAACACTGCCTTATTGCAAACACCAAGAAGACTTATTTATAGTAGGGCTTCATCCTACTCCCGTTAAATTAACTGGGTAACCATATTCCATCAAGTGTCTTTAACTAAAAATCTCTTTATTCAAGTATATGAATGATAATATACGGTCCCAACCAATGTACTTTAAGCTTGCCTAGATGGCACAAAAACTTAGAATCATAAAGAAGCACCATCTGTCCTATCTCAAGATTTTTTTTCCCTGATGTGTCTATCATGTCATGCCTTCTTCCTGGCATTTTCTTGCTTCTGGATCCAACATACTATGGCATGCCTCTCATCCAAATGTATCAATTGATCAATTATTTCTTTTAAAGCATGCTCATCAACTAGACCTCTAGCATGCACAATACGCAAAGAAGGTAACATGAATTCCATCAGAAGAGTTGCTTCTACACCAAACACCAACTGAAAGGGTGTGGCCTTGTTCAACCTCTTGTAGGTTGTTCTATATGCCAAAAGAATGATAGAAACTTTATCATCCCAATATTTCCTTCCAACATCACAAATTTTTGTCAATGTCTGGCTCAGAACCTTGTTGAAAGCTTTAGCAGTCCCATTTTCTTGAGGATGATATGGTGTAGTATTATGATGTGAAATCATGAACTCATCCAATAGAATTCTTATTGTCTCATTCAAAAAGTGTGTGCCCCTATCAATGGTCAAACTCAACAGGCATCCATATCTTGTAAGGACATGTTCCCATAAGAACCTGGCCATTGTGGTTTTTGTACAGTCCTTGGCAGATGTTACTTCTGCCCACCTTGTAAGATAATCTGTGCAAGTGATGATGTATTGTGATCCAGGTCTACGCACGGCTGGTGAAATAGGACCCACAAAGTATATATCCCATTTCTCAAATGGCTCTGCACTAGGAATAGGTCTTAAAGGAATTTCATCTCTTTGACTAGTTTTACCAACATGTTGATAGTGATCACATGCCTTACAATATGCTTTACAATCCTTGTAGAGGGTCTCCCACCATAATCCAACGAGTAGAATGCTGCGCACAGTGGCATCACATGTATAGTCCATACTTGCAATACCACCATGAACCTCTTCCATGATGTCTATGCACTTGTCCTCTAGTACACACCTGTGCAATATTTCATCATGGCCTAACTTGTATAGTTCACCACTAATCAACATAAAAGGAGTCGTGTGAATTGCAAGTTGTTTTTTCTCCAAGGATTTCATTCCTTTTAGAACCACCCATGTATGTAAAAGGATAGAAATATCCTCTAATTCCTAAGTCACACATTATGACCTATACAACTGTGCATCCGACATTGTATCTTTAATTTCTTATGCATCCTCCCCCGACTGAATTCATGATAAATGGTCTGGGCCAGAATTACCTTTACCTGGTTTTACCACAACTATGAAATCAAATTCTTGGAATAAAAGAACCCATTGACATATGTGCCCTTATAAAATGGGCTTGTTTACCAAGTACTTCAATGCTATGTGATCGGTGTAAAATATGAATGGTGTTGCTAAAAGGTATTGTCTAAATTTATGTAGTGCATAGATCATGGATAAGGATTCGCGCTCTGTTGTTGTATAATTATTCTCTACACGAGTCAAATTTTTACTAGAAAAATAGATATGATGATCTATAATACCTTCTTCAGGTTTAGCTAACAACGCACTAATGGCCATGCAAGAGGCATCCACATGTACATGAAATGGTTTGTCCCATGTGGGAAAACATAGAATAGGAATTGTAGTAAGTCTCTCCTTTAGTACCTCAAATGCGCGCTGATGCATTTCTCCCTAATAAAATGTCCCTTTTCCTTTTAGTAACTCCTCTAATGGTGTAGCAACCTTAGCATATCCTTTGATAAATTTTCTATAATACCCAGTGTGACCCAAAAATCCACGCACCTTACTCTAACTGGTAGGTTCGTTTAGGCCGACAATAACTACAACTTTAGCTAGATATACCAACAAACCTTCCTTATAGATAATATGCCCTAACAGAGTGTCAAAAGGTGTAGCAAACACACACTTTTTGATGTTGAAAGAGATGCTTAATTGTCTACATATTCCAAACATTAAGCACAAATTGTCACAATGATCCTTAACTATCCAATCATCCAAGTAAACTTGCAAGAAAATATGAATAAAATCCTGAAATGCTTGAACAATTTTTCGTGAAAATACAAAAAACGTATTTTTCAAACCAAAGGGCATCACAATATATGAAAAACTTCCCCATTCAGTGGTGAAATTTTTTTTTTATTGATCCTCCTGTGCAATTTGAACCTGATGATACCCAAAAAATCCATCTGTAAAAGAATAGATCTCGTGCCCTGCAACACCTTCTAATATCTCCTCTATGAAAGGTGTAGGAAAGGGATCAATCACACATGCAACATTCAATTCTTTGTAATCCACAAAAATCCTAATCTGACCATATTTATTTATATTGATAACCATGGGGCTAACCCACTCTGATTCTTAGAGGGGCCTGATGATTCTAGACTTCAACATTTTTTCAATTTCTTCTTTGACCTTTATGCACAAGTTGGGGTTCATCCTGTAGGGTCCCTTCCTGGCTGAGTGCGCACCTTCCTTAAGATTTATCTTCATTTATCCTAATGATTCATGCACTCCTTTCAGTTCATTTTAGCCCCTAGGAAATAAGTCCTACAAATCACAGAGAAACTCCACTATTTTTGCTACTTCAGATTCAGACCAATAATTTCCAATTATTGCCTCTATAGGTTCAACATCTATACCAATATTCACTTTTTTGGTCCTCACAGGTTCAGGATAGGCACGTTCATTGTTATCTGTACTGTTAAAGACATCGTGCACACTTGTTGAATGATATATATCCAATTTTTATACTTCTTCATCATCCACTATGTAGACCATCTTCCCTTTTTATTTCTCAAATCAAGCACGCTTAAGTAGTGTGGCATCTATCTCTATTCCTTCAGCAAAACATGCTCCTGATTCATTATCATTAAATAAATCTTGAATGAGTTCTTTCACCTTTACATTGTCTCCCATAGTTAACTACTTTAAAACCCTTAATGCCTCTTCTACTAGAGGTTTAGTAGAGAAGTAGTAAAAAGTCTTGGCCATACCTATAACCAAATTTCTACCAATTTCTAGTTTCTTTATGTATCTTTGCATACACATACCAAGTGCGTTCACATCCTTGTAAAGTTGAATAAAGATTTTTTACCCATAATGAAAGTTGTAAAGCTTCTTGCCCCTCTGTCTAGAGCCTCTCACACTGCTGAATATTGTGTTGAACATGTTGATTACCATGATATCTGCATAATTGATTCGGTGCATTGCTCCTAGAAAACTAAGTTGTAAGAGAAATCCTGACTTCATTCCATTCTACAAGATTATCCCTGTGAACTACCCACCAGCGCACTGTTGTCTTGTGCAAGGTATATGCTAGCATATGTCTTCTTTCTAACTAGTTTATCCACCATTCCTCTATGGTGCGTAGGAATACCGTACGGATTCCTTCCCTAGTGTATCGAGGTTCATATTTATTACCTATTCTCCTAGCATAATGAGGTTTTCTTTTCTGTGTTAATGTTCTCCTTACTTCGTGCCCAACCATCTCATAAGTACCATGAGCATAATTATCACAAGCAACAGTTGTAGTATCACTAATAGACTATGCATCTTCCCACTAAAGGATTCTTTCTTTAGATGGCTCGAGAACCTCTAGGTCCCGATTGGCGCATACATAAATCCTATTCAGATCTTCCTCACTCAAAGGCTCAACATAGGGTGCAGATTTCTCATTTGTTAAAAGCGTAATAACTCTTTCCTCCTTGTTCTCAAAACTGATATATCCCTTATTGAACCGAAGATCAACATTATTGGCGTAATAGCAAGGGATTCCAAGTAGAGCTAGGAAATTGTCTTCTTCTACAAACACTAAAACCTCAAAATCCACAGTGAACTTGTCCCCTTGTATATTAATGGATGCATCTTTTAAAACTCTGATAGGAGTGGCCTTAGTTCAGTTATCCATAAATAATACATTAGAAGATGGCTGCAATGTAGGTCTCCCCATCTATACCCATGCATCTAAAGTAAGCACATTTACTTCCGCACCTGTGTCAATCAATATATTACTCAAGATCCATCCGTTGAAAACAACATTCTGAGTGATATTCTTATTGTAATCTAAGCTATAGGGGGAATATTAGCATGCAAGATCTGATTCCCATTCTCAGTATTCATGTGCAGAGTGTTTCCCTTTAGCCAAATCCCTAGTAATGAAATAATATTCTCATGGCGCAACATTCTACATAACTCCTTCAAGTCACCAATATCTGACTGGACCGTCTCTTCCTCCTTTTTTAGTTCCATCTTCTATGATTTCTCCTTTAAACATTGTATTTCCCCTTGAAGGTATCTAAGTACCTTCATGGTATCCTGATAAACCTCCTTCTGGTGTGCAAGATCTGGGTATCTTGTATGCAAAATTTTCTCCTTAATGATGGTAGGCTTCTATGGTAACACCTCTCTAGCACACGTAGCTTCAATGTGTGTAGTGATATTTATAGGAAACACCTCAGGTTTCAGTTCAAAATTTGGCATCCAATGATTTTCCACAACGTGTTGTACCCTAACCATCCCTACGCCTTTGTTATCCTATTTATGTTGCTTACTAAGATGCTCATATAGATCCAGAAATTCCTCATAGCTATGATTCATCCCATATA
The DNA here is from genome assembly GCA_019776745.2 of Taxus chinensis. Taxonomy (NCBI): domain Eukaryota; kingdom Viridiplantae; phylum Streptophyta; class Pinopsida; order Cupressales; family Taxaceae; genus Taxus; species Taxus chinensis. Next base: position 897,537,882 of record CM034146.1, read on the forward strand.
AATAACATGTAATATTCTGAGGACATTCCCGCCTGTAGTGGTCAGGTGATCTGCATGTAAATCATGTTCCACAAGGGAATTCACCTCATCCACCACCATGACCTCGACCTCCGAATCTACCACAATATCCTTGACCTCTACCATATCCTCCATCATAGCACCCCTCGTTCTGATAATAATGCGTTTGATTATGATTCTGATTCTAATGCTCACCTTTACCCTTAGAGTTATCAGATACCCCTGTCTATCACACATCAATATCTATAACATGATGGATCTGACCAATCAACATGTAGTCTTTTGTATTGTGAGTCGTGGACTAGAAAATGCTTTCCTATCTGGCAAGAACCTTAAAAGGATAGGTTTCTCTCTTCCTTTTGGATGTGTCCTCTGTTTTGCTGCTCTAGAGTCCTCTTCTCACCTTCTTCTTCATTGTTCCTTTACCCAAACCATATGGAAATGGATATTAAGCCACTTTGAATTATCAGGGATTTTCCTTGAGTCTCTACATACTACTTTTAACCAATGATGCTCCCCTTTCACGAATCAGATCCTTTCTCTTTCCTGGAAGCTAATATTACCTCATGGTTTATGGGGTATCTGGAAGGAAAGGAACATGTGTATATTCAAAGACCAAAGTATGGAACCTACACACGTAGCCAAAATAATTTATATTCTCTTTCAAGAAAACATTAACAACTATCTCTTGAAGAAGTATCACTAGAAGGTTAACTTTTGTGGCAAAAATATCTGGTGTATGCAACTTATGATACATATTACAACTATACCTTCTGTTATTGCGCGTTTTGATGTAATTTGGACCCCTCACCCTCCTAGATGGCTCAAACTTAATATTGATGGTGCATCTACAGGAAATCTAGGAATGTTGGGAGGAGGTGTTATTCTTCATAATAATGATGGCGCCCCTCTAGCTTTTACCATAGCTAATCTTAGTGAAGGAACCAATCACATGGTCGATGCTATGGCTAATATTAAATGTCTTAAGATGACTCTACAATTAGGGAGTGGACATATAATAGTTGAAAGTGATTCGTTGAACATCATGAAAATCCTTAATTCAGAAGACCCTTAACAATGGACTAGCAGGAATATCATTTCTGACATTCGTATTCTTCAAGATAAATTCCAGGATATTAAGTATCAACATGTTTACGAAGAAGGTAATAATGTTGTTGACCACCTTGCTAATTTTGGAATCCTAGAAGATACATTTTTCCTTATCATGCGTTGTATTAATGGTCAACATTTGGCATCATGGTTCAAGTGACATATCTGACAGTCTATCAATAATGAACGTATTTTTCTATAGGGAAAAGTATCTTTGGTGTGCCCCTCCACTTCATAGTCTATACACCAAATGCTAGTTTGTGTCTCATGTGTCAAATTCTCTTATAGTTTCTCCAACGTCTTTTCCATGGCTGCAATCTATGCTTCCAAGAATGGGATGACTCCAGTGTCTATACTCCTGACTGCCTCAATGTAAAAAATTGCTTCAAGGGCTTCGCACGGATCAGTGTATGTCTTATGTCATAGATCCCTTCTAAAATGTGTCATTAGACCTCCAACGAACCATTGCGCATGCTAAATTTCATGAATATCATAAGAAAGCTTAGATGAAAGTGTTTTAAAATGGGCATCATACTCCCAGACACTTTCAGTAGTACCTTGTTTAATATTCTTGAGTGCGCTTATAGTCTTCTACTCAAATTTAGGGATATAGAACTCTTTAAGGAATGCATATTTGAACGCTACATAATCTATGTAATTTTGATCAGGGTCAAACTTCCTATACCAACTGTGTGCACGTATTTGCAATGTAATTACAAATTGACTTGCCTTGCGCTCAAAATTTGTGATCCTTTTTGTGCATCATAGTATCTCACACATGTGCACATGTTCAGCAACATCCTCTATGCCCGTATACTTTGGAAGACAAAGAGACATCTCCATGTAAATATTTTTGGGTTGGTGCTGTAGACACCCCAATTTCACATCTATTCTAAATCAATTAATTCCCCTTCCTCATTTCCCACAAAAATACACTTCGAATTAATCAAATATAATTTGATTAATTATCCATTTTAAAATTCAAAAAATAACCCAATCCTCACCACACGTCATTATTCTCCATGTTTTTCTCAAATCCTCACCCACCATTCGTGGTCCCCACTCACCTTCTATTGAATTAAAAATATAATTCAAATCCTCACCCATTCTTCGTAGCCCCCACTCACCTAATATTACCCACATTTTCAAACCACTCACCTAATCTTGCCCACATTTTCAAACCACCCACCTAATCTTGCCCACATTTTCAAACCATGATTACTTAAATTAATCAAGTTAATCACTCCCCCAAGCTATAAATACAACCTTACCCCTCTCCTCTAAAGACACGGAGAATAATATTTCATGCCATATCTAAGTTCTTGCATCCTTTGAGCAAATAACATCCTTTTGCCTCGTCCTAATGCCAAAATAGCCTCATATTCCTTTTTCCCATCTAGTGCAAAGTAAGAGGATCGTTGTTGCAGGAAGGTCTTGCTCTGTCTTGAAGAAAAGCACCTACATATCACAAAATTAGGGCTCAATCCAAGTTTCCTAGCCCATTCTGAGGTTTGCCACGGAACGCAAAGGAGGAGGTATGATTATTGGTATTTTACTTCCTTGTTAGTAGTGTATTTTTCCTAGCTTACATTCTAGCACGCCCAATTACTTTCGATCTATTACCATTAATTTTCTAATTAGTGGTCTTATCTGTTCTTTGTTTATTATTGTTCATTATTATTTCATTTTCTATTCCTTATGGTCTTCTTTGGTTAACCTTCACGCTTTAGGTAGTGTTTTTGTTGTGTGGTGTCTTGTGGTGTATCTGCAGGTTATAGCAACAATGAAACTCTGAAGCTCATCCTGTCTTTGATCTCCTCAGTGCTTAGTGTTTAGTTCCCAGTTTTGATTTTTCTATTTACTCGTCATCTGTAGAAACACATGAACTAGCCATTAGTTTATCATTTTACTGTCATGGGACAACCAATCCGGAAAATGCATTTATTTATTTATTTTTGCTAAAATAACTACTTTATAGGAAGTTAATCATTTTTTTTCTTTTATTAGTCAATCATTTTACGATCTAACTCTTTCTTTCTATTTATTGTTCTTTTTTAACCTTGCTGTCAAAATTTTAGCTTCTCAGGTAAAGTATAGAAGTCAGAAAATTAAAAAAACCAGCTCCCGGGACATTTTTCTCACGTTCAAAATTTTCATTTAGAGTGCTACCGTAGCCCATCTTCCGGACGCCATAACTTTTTATCCTGAACTCGGAATGACTTCATTTTTTTTTAACGGAAAGGTATTGAAAATATCTATGCAATGAAAAAATAATTTTTAGATTTAGACTTACAAAAAAAATTGGTTTCATTTCTTCTAACACATGTCTTTTTAACAAAAAAACAACAAAATTATATATATATATATATATATATATTTTAAATTATATTTTTATTTTATTTCACGTAACAACCTCACACATATGATCTTTCCTCGCACTTCAAAAGTGATCTTGGAAATCAGAAACGTGAGGCCACTCGGGCTCTGCACAACAAATTTTTTTAATTTTTAATTTTTTGCCTTACATTTCAATTTTCCACGACAACACTTCTAAGTAACGTTTTCACCCTCTTCTTTCATCGTTTTCTTTTTTGTGAAAATAATCATTATCGCTATTTAATCATGATTAATTGCAATAATTATTAACATTTAAAAACATAAAAAAAACTATTCCAATTGTATCCACGTATGCTCTTTTCTTGCACCTTCGAGCGATCTGGAAAATCAGAAACGGTCACAATTTTTTAGTTTCTTGTTCTAACATTGCAGGATCCTCTAGCTTTGTTTTCCAACTGTCATTTTAATAATTATTTTCCTTTGTCATATTCTTAATATTTGTTTGGTCGTTGGTTGTGTATGCTCTTTTCCTATGCCTTTGAGCCATCTGGCAAATCAAAAACAGCCACGATCACTTTTCTAACATTTCGTTTGCAGGATAACTACTAATTTATTTTCTATAGAACCGCGTTGCTGGAATATTGTCAAAAACAAAAACAAAACAAAAACAAAAAAAATACCACCATTCAAAGATAATCACTGAAACCAAAAAAAAAGTATGCTCAGGTACACAATTATTTTCTGCTAGTAATTTATTTCAAGTTGGAAAGAACCCTGCGTTTAATCACTTTATCATAGTGTTTTTGCACATAGACGAGGTGGCTTTCATCACCACCAAAGCTACACCGGTGACGTGGACTTGACTACCACTCACCAACAACATTTTCATCTGCATTGCACTTTGAGACCTAGTCTCATCACAGCGTTCGGTATTTACCTCGCCGTTGCTCTTCACTTATAGGTAATGTTGTCGTGCAGCGCATGCGAGTCACGCATAAATAGTTGTAACAACGAAGCCTGGGCATTGTCCCTATAAATCTTTGGGGAGTTATAAGGACACCATACACATTCATCCCTCCTTCACCTTCCACCTTTTCAAAAAACCTGTTATGGACGTGGTGATTCACTCCGAAACAGGCAAGTAAGAATTGGTGAGTCTCTTCCAATGCTCTAAGGGTTCCCCGTACCAATTCTATCCCCATACAGAATTAGGTATATCAGGACTAGGGTATATCAGAGGACGCATATTCTTGGAGTAATAAGAACCTACATCCACCATTTCACAGCATACTTGTATGATTGCATTAAACAATGATCATTCCCGAAGGATCTACCTCTTCAGCCAAAACAATTTGATACACATGACTGCTTGCTGTTTGTAAACAAAATAGTTTAGCATTGTTTTTATCATAAAACTTGGCTAATATCAATGTGTTTATTGTAAAATTCAAATCCTAATCATGTTCCAAAACACCATTTCTCGACCGATTCAATACCAAGCAAAACATTCAAGTAATTCCACAATGAAGATCAAAACGTCACATTGATTTCATTAGCCTACTTCAGCCAACAACAACTCCACTATAGCTTGTTTTTAGCTATATCCAATAGATATTGAGTGACTTGCATTCACTTCTTATCTCATCAATTGGCAGAACATCCTTTATAGTTTGTTTCAAGCTATATCAAAATGACATTGGGTGATTTGTTTGAGTTCACTCATTATTTCATCAGCTGTCGAATTTAACAAAATCCCATCTGACACAAATCCCTTCAAATCTCATTTTGAGTTCGCAACTGTGTTGAGTCACTTGTTTGAGTTACTCTTCCTATCAAAAATCCAGAGCTTGTTTAAGTCAAACCAATCAACATATTCATCATAGCTTGTTTGAGTTATATCTCACTTATATTGAGTACCTTGTTTGAGTGTACTCCTTACATTTTCGTTTGCTAAGCTTGTTTAATCCAAACCAATCAAGATATTTGTCATAGCTTGTTTGAGTTATATCCCACTTGTATCCCAAGTAGATTTTTTAAGCTTTCTCCTTATAGCCTTACTTGTTAAAACTCAATTGAGCCAAAATAAAAATCACAATCAATAGGTTGATTTCTTCATCGCACCTTTCTTCGTTCTCCCTCTCTTTCAAACATGAAGAATTCACGAAAAATATCACACAATGAGCTATTAGAACAAATTAATAAGATGACAACACAACTCTCTCATATGGCTACCCAAATCAGTGAGCGATCACCCAAAAAGCTGATCATACAACCTCACGAAGAAATCAGTTCATGTAAAGTCCAACATTAGTTTACCCCCCTTGGAGAAAGTCTCTTTAGTGTTTTTCATCAACTAAAAGAGGTTAAACTGATAAGATATCCAATTACAAAACCCTTTGTCAAAGGGGAAGCTAAGCCATGCTGGTACAAACATAACACATACTGTGACTTTCATCGCATTGATGGTCATCATATAGATAAATGTGTGCGATTTAATAATTACGTCCAAGACTTAATTGACGATGACATCATCTCTGTAGAACTTGATGACAATGCTCTTGCAACCAAAGACACATCCAATACCACAACTTTCCATGAAGAGCTGACTACTGTCGAAACTCCTATATATACTGAAATTCCATGAGATCATGATGACAACAGTCAAGATTCTCTAATTCCAAACCAATCCATATCTTCTTCAAATTTCCTTCCATTAGTTCAAACATACATTAAACCTATTTTGGACAACAATATTCTTCCAACATCTACTGAGCACTTGAACTTATTTCAAGACACTCTTTCAAGCCAAACATACATTGAACCTGTTTTAGACAACAACATTCTTCCCACATCTACTGAGCACTTGAACTTATTTCAAGACTCTCTTTCAGCCCAAACATATATTAAACATGTTTTGGGTGACAACATTCTTCCAACATCTAACGAGACCTTGATCTCGTTTCAAGACTCCCTTTCAAACCTTGATATTATTGTAGACACTACATATGAGGTTCCATCAACAAGTACCATTAAGTTTGATTCTATCATTCTAATATTGGCTCTTATGCCTAACATCTCTAGCCTTGTTGTCAAAACACAACCACATCGAGTTTGGTCACTTGCGACAATGCAACCTATTGTGTCCATCATGCTTTCAACGATCGATCTTATAGGAATCTCATCACTAATCATTCTCACCTATCAAGACTTCTGTGTGCATACATTCTACGAGGTATGTATACCCAAGAATATCTTTACGCCACTTTTTCCATCTTTAATCATGAATCTATCCTCAAAACAATCAATTAATGGAAAAATAGAAGCAACAAACCAAATAACACAAACCATCATTATCAACACACATGGAAGCTATTGGCTTAACCAAATCTATCCCACTCTTTGGGCTTACTATGCATCTTATCACACACCTATTGGAGCCACTCCCTTCTACTTTATTTATGGTTGGGAAACTATTTTACATGCCAAGGTTGAATTTTCATCCTTCATAATATCCTTCAAAGATGTAATCAATAAAGATTATTATCAATAGTCACACCTTAATGAACTCGAGCTTCTTGATGAAAAATGACTTAATGCCCTAGATCATCTTCCATTCTATCAAAATTAGCTATGGCATAGCTACCATGAAAAATTCAAACCTAGAAAATTTAAGGTCAACGATCTCATTCTCAAAGAAAATCGAAAGAACATGCCCAAAGAACGAGACAAACAAGACAAATTTGAGCCCAAAAAAATCATAGATAATTTTAGGTTTGGAGCTTATAAATTGGCCATTGACATAGTCCAAGTCCTTGAAAAACCCATGAATTCATTCCATTCAAATAAATTCTATTCTTGAAAGCACTCTCTATTTTGGGAAACAATAACATGTACATTGTTCCTTCTGTCTTGCTTATCTCTGAATAAATTCATTCATTTCCATTGGCAGACATTTTCATTATCAAAATCACATCTTCATATTTATCATCATGAAATAAGTGCTAATATAAATTCTATTAAGTTTGTGAGCATCATACTTCTTCCATTTTCAGTCACTTTCCTCTATGGTCATACCTAGAAGCTTACTGATGGTAATATATTCCCTTCAAATACATTATCTCTTTCATAACAAAGCTCTAAAATTTGTTACCCAATTTGTTTGATTGTCCATCTCAGTCTTCGGTGTTGAACCCTCGCGTCCTACTAGTCGTGTGGGGCTGAGATTGGGGGCAGACGTTTCTTCCCAAATACAAAGCACTATTGTAAAAAATTCCATCAATTCAATAACTTATGAATAATTCATTGTCACATCTTTCGTCCTTCATAGTCTTTGGTGTTGAGCCCACACTTCTTACTAGTAGTGTGAGACTAGGAATGGAGGAAGATGCCCTTACTTGTCTACGTCTTGTCTTCGGTTCTAAACCCTTGCCTCTTACAAGTGGCATGGGGCAAAGCGTAGAGGGTCATTCTCATACAAGCATAAAAACATTGCAAAATATTTATAAAAAAACAAAACAAAAACAAAACAAACAAAAAGGGAATTCACTCGCCTATATTTTTCCTTCAGTGATGAGCCCTTACTTCTCACGAGTAGCATGGGGCAAGGCATAGGGAGTCATTTCAAAAATACCAAATCTTATAGTGCTTACAAATTATAGAATCCCCAAACACGTAATTTAGATGCCTAAGTGAAGAGAGAACTATCCCTTAACCTCATATCTTACCAATCAGCAGGCCACATAACTGTCTAAGTCTAGCACGTGACTCATAAAGTGAAAGCCATTTTTGAAACTGGTTCAGTACCGTTATGAAGAATGGAGTCACAATTTCCCAAAGGGATTGTTGTTAGCATTTGTCTATATATTCATTATCTACCTCTTGCGTCCTTCTTGATTCTCGGTGATGAACCCACACATCTTACTAGTTGTGTGGAGTAAAGAATGGAGCTAGAATTCTTTTCATCATATCATCACCACCATATCCTGCCAATGGAAAGAGAATTTGTGTTATTGTGAGCATAAGTTACAACACGGAACATGGTACATATGGATAATATCCGTGTTTATCACCTCTCAAAAATAAGTCTGTACTCTGGTCCATAAATTGCCAATCACAATGTAAAAATCTAAAAATATTTGAAAATCGTCAAAAATCTAAAAATAATATAAAAATCCAAAAATCCAAAAACATTTGAAAATCGTCAAAAATCTAAAAACAGTGTAAAAATCTAAAAATCCAAAAACATTTGAAAATTGTCAAAAACCCAAAAACATTAGAAACAATCATCCAAAATTAAACAAAAAATTAGAACTCGTCAAAAATCTAAAGACATTACACAGAATCATCAAAAAATCTAAAAACATTTGAAAATCGTCAAAAAAGTCAAAAATCCAAAAAACATTAGAATATATATATATATATATATATATATATATATATAAACAAAAATAAAAATATTGCAAACTCCAAAAAAATCACAAAAACTCTAAAATAACCAACACAATTCAACCTTTGGACTATTATCCCCAATGAATGATCCAATCACCTTATGACTACCAAATTCAAACCACTTCTCCTCGCGTGAATCCTCGCTTGGGGCAAATCCGGCTCTCATTGTTTCCTTGTTTGAGGACAATAACCCAATGCTTTACTATGTCCTCGTACCCCTGCTTGGGGGCACATCCAATCAATCCTCACTATGGAACACATTAGGGGACATGTTTATTGGTTCTTGTGCTGTATTATTAGTTGTAAAATTAATTACTTTCTTGCATTTTGATATATTATAGGGGCATCTTGATTTTATGTATCATGGTGTTCTCTCTAATAATCTTACGTTTTCTGATTACATGTCGTACTGCGGCATCATACTTTCTTGATGGCCTCTGTCTATGCTCTCTTCCATTTGCATATCATACTAGGGCATCAAACCTTTTTGATGGCCCCTGTCTATGCTATCACACATATTACAGTCTAGTCATCTTGATCATTTATATCACGATGCATCCTGTTATGTGCTATATTAAAATTAAGATACTTTTTGTCACGTGAGTATCTTCTTGCATGATCAACATCTTACTTTGCACCCCATCTATTCACCCATACTAATGCATTCTCCAGTTTGGGAATCCTACTTGATCACTGTTGCAGTTTGCGAATCCTACTTGATGATCTTTCTCAAGTAGCATTCACTATCTAGTAGCTCCTTCTCCCCCACCATGATCACCATGTATTTGATCCATTCATTCTTACTCCTAATGCCATATCTAAGTTCACCACCTGCCCTCTCATCAAACAACCATCACCACCAGCCATATCTTCCCACTCCACCTCTTCTACTTCTCATTCTTGCATCATTACTCTCACCACGCGGGCATCCCAATTAAGGATTCCCCTCACACACTCTCTGCCCTCCACTACATATATTCTTGCATCCATTCATGTTACATTCATTTGTTTCCTTTCTTTCTTATTATCACCTCATCTCATATCATATACCACTCAGGCATACCCCACTCACTCTTTTTCTCATCCTTCCCCAACTCCGCCTTATGCCTGGGTCATCCTACTTACACGCTCTCGTAGTATGGAAAATTCACTTGAGGGTTCCCCTTCAGTCCATTTTGTCATACCCTATTCCCACCAACTCTAACATCATCCTTCTTCTTCCTCAGCTTGGTGATCTTACTTAACCATTCCAGCCACATGGTAATCTTACTTAAGACTTCCACTTAAGGTTGATTTTCCCTATGGCCTTTCCCCATCCCATCATATTTCCCCCATCTTATTTCTTCTGCCTCTCGTCACGATCATATTCTTCATCCTACCATTCCACCCCTATCCCCAATATCATCTTGTCTTTCTCTTTGCATATCATCCCTGTCGGTTGGGTGATCATACGAAACCTCTCCAGCAGCATGACGATCTTACTTAAGAGATTCTCTTAAGCATGACATGTCATCTTACACTCACCCATCACTCTACAATCTCACCATCCATCTTTCCTCTTCATTCCCCATCATCACACCATTTTACCACCACTATCACCCTCCTCTGCTTGGCAATCTTACTTAACCACTCACCCGGCATGGCGATCTCACTTAAGAGTCCCTCTTAAGGATGATCTATCTCCTTTCCTTTCCCCATCACTATGCACCCTTCACCCTTAATTTTTTCTTGGCATTCCCCATTATCACATCCTTTCACCTCCTTTTCGATTCTCGCAAACACCACTTCTCGCTTGACCACTTGTCATCTCCAATTTTGCTCACATGGCAATCTTACTTAACCACTTCCATCACATGACAATCTTATGTCAGGGTCCTCCCTACACTTAACTTTTCATCATGAACTTCTCCCCCGCCTCATTCTTTGTTCACTCTGTTGATCGCTTCTTCCACCTGGTATCTCCTACTACCCACTTTTTCCTCCTACTATTATCCTTTGTCCACATATCTTCTTACACCATACATCTAATCTCTTCCTTCTACATTCACATTCTTTCCCCCCATTTTCCCCTTCTTGATCCATCATCCTTCATACTGTTTCTTCCCATTATTTTCATGTCTTGGTTCTTCATCCTCACCTTGTTCATTCTCATCAGCCGCATCCTCTCCTCACTTTCACTTAGTCCCAACTCATTCCTCTCATATTCTTCACTCTTTTCACTTCATCTTCTCAAATTCCCCCCACATTTCTACCCACACACACATTCGCCATTATTGTTAACACTCCTATATCATTCTTTCATCCTCATCTTCTCTTCCCGAACTAATAATTGTCAACGGGTTTTCCCTAAAAATCATCAATTCTCATTCCGCACGACCTCATTCACTCCCTTGGACCTTCTAGAGTTTCCCTTCATTCCTTCCCTCCTCTAAGCCCACCACTCATTATCAAAGGGTTTTCCCTAATGTCCCTTTGTTGGCGTTACCATTTCCAATCCTCATTCGCTTTCTCCTTTTCTTCATTTTTTCTCTCACCCTTCCCCACCACTCATTGTCAAGGGGATTTCCCTAACATCCCCTCATTGGCATTGCCTCTTCTATCCCCCAGTCTCTTTTCTCTCCTATTCTTTTCCCTCACTCCCACCCTTTCTTGTCACTTTTTACCCATCTCTCCATCTCCTCTTTGCCCTCTTTAATATCTTTACTGTCTTCATCATACATCTTTTTTTTTATTTTCCCGTCATCCTAGTATCCTCATTTCATGCATCTCCACATCTTTTCCAATCAATTTCATTCCTCCCCTCTTTCTTCTTTGAATATTCCTTCTACCATTTCCTTTCCACTTATTACCCCCTTTCTGTGTTCCCTTCCTTCTCCATCATTTTCTTTGTTATTCTCTTCTCTCTCCCACCCCTCGTCTTATTTCCCTTCCCTTGTATCATCTTCTTCCCCTTTTTCCATCACGTTTCCTCCTTACTTCCCCATCGATAACATGGTTGTTCAGCGTTGTCATGTCTTTTTTATCATACCACCCTCCACATGCATCTCCATACGGTCTGTTCCATATTCTTTTCCTTGGTCTTCCTCGCAATGACACGATTATTTCAATCTTCTCCTTGTATTTGTTCTATCTTCCTTTCCTCTCCCCTAATTTTCATGTTTCTTCTGACCACTTCCCCTTTTCTCTACCACCCCACCTTTTCGTTCATTTTGTATATGTTTCTCTTCCTTTCTCTCCTCTTTTTCACACTTTCCTCGCCCCTCATAGTTTCTTTTTTTTCTCCATTCTACTTCTTCTTTCATCCTCTTTCTATTTTCCTCCATTTCACCCCCTACTCCCACCTCGTTTTCTCCTTCTTATTTATCATTTCCCGTTTCCTACTTTTCTCATCTCTATCATTTATTTCACTTCCACGCATTCCTCTTTACTATCTATGTTGCTTCCTTCATTTTGCACATCTATCTATTTCATCCCTTCACCCTCTACTCTGTCATTTTCCTATTTTTGCCTTGTTTGTCCTTCATCATTCCCTTCTTCCCCTATCATCCCTCTCTCTTATTTCTACCTCTTTCATTCCTTTTTTTCCCCTCCCCTATCTCCCTTACTCTTCTCATAATCAACCCCCAATCCTATTCAATCCCTTTTCTCTTTCCCACACACCCTCACACCTAGCATTCAATGTCGATTGAATCCTTTTTCCATTTGCATCGTGCAGTCATTCTAGTCTCTTCCACTCCATTATCATCCTCTCCTCCACCGAATCCATTTCCCTTATTTTCGAGAGTTCTGTCGTATATTAGATTCTCGTCAGTCATCTCGAGGGGGCATCACCACATCTATCCATAATCACATCTTCTCATGACATTTTTGTCTTGGAGGATACTATGACATCCGTCACTCACCACTTTCTATTCTCCCCAACAAACATTTGCTCTACCTTTTAAAAATTAGATTGAATTCTTCCCCCATACCATCTACTTTCTTTGAAAGGACACTACTTTCATAGTACCCTTCCAAAGAGGGGCAAATGTAGACACCCCAATTTCATATCTATTCTAAATCAATTAATTCCCCTTCCTTATTTCCCACAAAAATACACTTTGAATTAATCAAATATAATTTGATTAATTATCCATTTTAAAATCCAAAAAATAACCCAATCCTCACCACATGTCATTATTCTCCATGTTTTTTTACTATTGAATTAAAAATATAATTCAAATCCTCACCCATTATTCGTGGCCCCCACTCACTTAATATTACCCACATTTTCAAACCACTCACCTAATCTTGCCCACATTTTCAAACCACCCACTTAATCTTGCCCACATTTTCAAACCATGATTACTTAAATTAATCAAGTTAATCACTCCCCCAGGCTATAAATACAACCTTACCCCTCTCCTCTAAAGACACGGAGAATAAGCTTTCATGCCATATCTAAGTTCTTGCATCCTTTGAGCAAAGAACATCCTTTTTCCTTGTCCTAATGCCAAAATAGCCTCATAATCATTTTTCCCATCCAGTGTAAAGTAAGAGGATCGTTGTTGCAGGAAGGTCTTTCTCCGTCTTGAAGAAAAGCACCTACATATCACAAAATCAGGGCTCAATCCAAGTTTCCTAGCCCATTCTGAGGTTTTCTACGGAACACGAAGGAGGAGGTATGATTATTGGTATTTTACTTCCTTGTTAGTAGTGTATTTTTCCTAGCTTACAGGTACATACCCCGCCCACCTGATCCAGAACTCCCTGTATTGTCTCTACCCCCAGAACCACCAGATCCACAAGAACTAGAGCTACCTACACCCCTTGATCCTTCACCCATAGCCGAAACTGGACCAAAAGATGTACTCCCCTGTGTCCCAACAGTAGTACTATATTGGACTCCTATAGTTTGCGTGGTGGTACTACTCCTAGAAGTGAGCCCCAAGTTATGTGCACTCAAATTTTGTGTAGATGATGCACCTAAAAAGGTACCTCCAAACAACAAAAAAGATGTTTTCCCTTCCATCAATGTACTTTCTATGTGACTTAATCCTGCTTCCCTACTACCCAAATTATCTTGTTGACTATTGGATGTATTAAGTACTAGAAATACAAGCGCAAGGGCTAGGTTGCTAGGTAGATTCATATACGTGCTTGCATCCCAGGTCATCTCTATTGGTACACTCCCGTGTGAGGACAAGGAAGTTTCCATTTCATGCTTACCCATATGGGGGAGTTCCTGATGTTATGGCTCAACATCTTCTACATGATATCCAAATCCTTCTCGAGCCATCTCTCTCCTCAATGCCATCTGCTCTGCACTGTCACACTGCATTTCTATCTCCCTCTCGCGTGCCTCATTGTACTTAAGTCACCTTTCTTCTTTTTGCCTTTCTCCCGCTAGGTCTGTCATTTTTCACCAAACCTTCTTGTGCCCCCATGCATGGTGGGATTTAGCTAGCCATTGAATTTTCCTCTAAATTAAAGGTTACCATTAAGACCTTAATCGCCAGTGGAATGCCTTGCAAGTAAGTTCCCCTGGGATACCGTAAAAACTGGAACTCAACTATCTGTCGACAAGAATAAGTGGAAATAGAGTATTCCAGGATATAGTAGTTCAAAACACCACGGATCCAAGTATCCACAGTGCATGTCTGAATTAGATTAGCGTCATATAAGGCCTGAAATTCTCCCTGTGTCTAGACAAGTGTGGGATACCTCCAATTTTTCTTAGATGCATAAGAAACTAGCCAGTCATACAGTTCTACCGGTAAAATAGCAAAGAATCTCTCATATAGATAGTCATACAGGTTCTTTTCCACCCATGCGCATGTATTAAACTTAGATCCAGTGTTGAATATCCGTGCGTACTCTTCTTTTAGATCTTTTATCTACTCCTCAACACTTGCTAGATTCAACCGGTATGTCTTCATTAAGAACCATCCTGGAAAAAAAATGAAAAAGAGGTCCTGACAATGGAACCAATGACGTAGCCTAGAATTTACCACGAACAACCCAAGTACAATGACTCATCACCCAGTCTGAGCTAAGCACTCACCCGAAGCACGCAAAGGTACTAGGCCCCTCCTTAGAGTTTCTTGAACAAGATGTGAACATGATGAAGGTAAAATGTATTCATATCCACAAATAGCATAAATATTCCACAGAGCATATTCCAGATCTAGATCTAAAAGAATAATGAATTAAGCAATATATATATATATATATATATATAATGAAATCAACCATGTAAGAAACAATTTCAGTCATGTTTTAACACCATTCTTCACCCAACACACTCCATCATATTAAAACACAATAAACACAGAAGCTTCTTATAATAAGTAGTATCATAAGTTCATGTGCACATTAGATTTGGCAGCATAAATCCACAATAGCTCATACATAGCACTCTCTCTAATCTACACATATTACTACATATTTATAAGGGTTGGTACTTTCCCTTCACCGCTTACACACTTACAAAAATAGGTCACATGCTAAAAATAGTCATGCACACATGCAAGCGTGCTAATAATAGATCTCTTATAGTTAATTGGCAGTAGTAATTCTATTATTAATTTGAACTCATGCATGGTGCTTTAGTAGATGCTCTTCCCAAAATATCATTTTTGTGTCGCGCAAGTCTCCATCCCGTTGTGTGATCCGTATGCTATCTCCAAATATAGCCCGTAACCACTAAAATGGATAAGTCCCGATTCAATCTGTCTTTCACAGGCGCTTCCTTCCCTATCCTTTTGCACCTTTAGAACTACCTTGCTACTTCGCACGAATATTCTATGCACCTTCTCCTTAGTGTCATACATCATCTACTAAAAAAGGCTATATCTCAAGCTCCAAGTCTCATCAATCCATATTTCTCTAAGAACTTCCTATATGCCTTTTGGGGTTCAGACAAGATCTCAGCTATTTTAGTGCAACTAAATATGGAGGGCTCAGAAAAAACCATAAATTTCTTGAGTCAGATTCTAGAAGACTATGAAGTGAGGTACTCTTTCATTTAGAAGCATGTCCTCACTTTCATAAGAAGCTTGAAGAAGTTCAGACACCTTGTCTCAAACAAAAATATTCAGTTACTAGTATCTCACACTGGGGTAAAGTACTTCCTCCTAAATAGAGACATGAAAGAGAAAAGAGCAGGTTGGATCACTCTTGTGATAGAGTATGGCATAGACATAAAGGTCACAAAGTTGTTTTGTGGTAAAGGCTTGTGCGAGAAACTAGCTTCCAGTCAACAAGATTGGGCAAGTAATTAAGAAGAAGTTGTTTTGGTGCTACAGGACAGTCAAGAACAACCAGTTGATGATGTTCCCACACCTTGTTAGAGACATAATATGACGTGTTATCTTAAAAAAGATCTATGCCCCCCAGAATTCAGTAAAATAAAGAGGATATATTTTAGACTCCAGTTCATTCCATATACCTTAATTGATGGTATCTTGTTCAAGAAGGACACAAATGGAGTTCTCTTAAAGTGTGTCCCAACAAATTAGATTGATAAAGTGTTGCATGAGTTCTATGATGGAGAATTTGGAGCTCACTTTTCTCTATGAGTAATAGATCTCAAGATCATTAAAGCTAGTTACTATTGGCCTACAGTGTTTAGTGGTTGCTACTCATGGATTAAGAAATGTAAAAAATGTGTATTTTTCACAGGAAAAGAAAAGCTAGCTGCATTTCCACTTCATCCAATCTCAGTCGATCATACATTCATGCAATGGGGATTGGAATTCATTGGATTCATCAATATAAATTTGAGCCAAGGCAACAAATGGATCCTCACAAAAACACATTATTTCACCAAGTGGAACGAGGTAGTAGCACTCAAGGAAGCAAATGGATCTAGCATCTTGGACTTCTATGAGGGGATAGTAACGAGGTTTGGTATACCTTCCACTATCATATTAGATAATTCTCTAGCATTCCTTGGCGCTAGGATCACTGAGTGGGTTTTTAGGAATGGAATATATCTCAACACCTCTTCTAACTATTACCTCCAGCGTAATGAGCAAGCAGACTCCACGAACAAAAACTTGGTGAGAATCATAAGAAGGACACTCGATGAAAATCATTCAACTTGGCATACCAATCTCATGTCACCCTTGTGGGCTGATAGGATAACACCCAAGAGGTCTACAGGAAACTCTCCATACAAACTGGAATACAGAAAGGAATCAATGTTTCCCATATCACTTGAGTTTCTAGAATTGGATCGCATGAAGCAATTGGAACTAGCTCAGTTTGAACCTATGGAAATGAGCTATGCAGAAATGATGGAATTGGAAGAAACAAGAGAGCATGCAATGTAAACCATGGAGAAAGACCAATCACTGATCAAGAGGAGCTTTGAAAAGAAAGCTAAGGAAAAATAATTCCAAGAGGGATATTTGGTACTAAAGTGGGATGATGATCAATAAAAATCAGGAAAGCATTCCAAGTTTTATACAATATGGAGTGGCCCTTATATGATTTTAGGATGCAAGAGTAACAAATATTTCTAACTATCCAAGTTGGATCGAGAAGAACTGTAGATTCTGGTTAACGAAGTCTATCTCAAACATAATTACTAAAGTAAAGTATCTTCCTTGTAAATATTAGATTAGTTCATTTCCTCCAAGTGCTTGTAGCACATGGATCTATTGTAGTTTAGGTTACTTTTGTAATAAGTGCTTGTGCACTCTCTGCATGTTCCATTTGGAATATGTATGATTTTTTATTTTTGCATAGACGTGTTTCATCGATGTTGCTTTTTCCAATTCCAAGAAAGGTTCCATAGGAACAATCAATACCAGCCCAAGGAATTTAGGGTTAAATCAGGACTTCAAATGGATTCAAGGGTGATATTTCAAATTTCAAATCAGTTTTAGAGCTTCAGGATGACTCCATGCCCAATGGATTGTTCAAGGTCACTAATCTCTTCAATCTATATGGCAGATCACCCTACAAGTCACCAATTGTTATCCATATTTTGCACCCTTGAAAATGGACAGCTAAATAAGTTGAGGTGTTAGCAGTTGATTGGTCAAGTAGTGCTTTGTAATTTTTTGGTCAGCAATTGATCTTAACTCACAGCGAGCTGGCTATCCATGACAAAGGTTTGGAGCCATATTCCTATCGCGCATCAACCATTTTGTTGATGCTCATCAACCACTACTTATTGTCACACATCAATCATATGTCAACCACCTTACCCTTGTTGTGCGAAAATGTCCATTACTATCGTGTGATAGTTTCTTCTTGTCCCACATCAACCGTTTCAGTGTCACACGTCAACCACTTCATGTTAACACGCGTCACCACCTTCCTCTTGTCGTGTGACAAAATTACTCACTTTCATGTGACAATCCTTCCTCCTTTTCATGCATCATCCCTCCTTCCCATGTCATGTTCCCTTTCCTTTTGTGGGACAACATTCCATCTTGACACCCATTAACCTTCCCTTGCTGTCATGCAAAAACATTTCTTCTTGTCGTGTAACAACTCCTTCCCTTGTCGGTGATGATTGCTTCAGTTCCTATCGGGCGTCAGGTGGTGGTTCCTATCAAGCATTAGCAAGTAATGTCAGTTACAGACTAGACATTACTGGCATTGTAGAAAGTAGCTCAACAACCGTTTTAATGAGGTATGGCACCCTTGTTCGCCCTATAAGAAAAGTACCATTGGAAATTGAATTAGTATGGTCTGTCGACACT
Organism: Taxus chinensis; assembly: GCA_019776745.2. Classification (NCBI taxonomy): domain Eukaryota; kingdom Viridiplantae; phylum Streptophyta; class Pinopsida; order Cupressales; family Taxaceae; genus Taxus; species Taxus chinensis. The sequence goes on from CM034146.1 coordinate 897,556,493, forward strand.
AAAATTTTCCTCCATAATTTCTATTTAATTAATGTATGTATTAGGAATAGGATGTTGTTAAGTATAATTAGTAGTAGCGTCTGATAGAAGATAACGGCACCGTCAGTACGGTGCCGCCAATAATGTGGTGTACGATAACAGTCAAAGTACAACAGGAATGTTGTAAAAAGTAAATATTTGTCGTAAGTGGTCCGGTAATGTTAAAATGTCAAAATTTGGGTAATTAGAGAAGTAGGGTCTACATGATTAGGAATTAGAAATATTATATTGGTAATAAGGACAAGGAGTGAGGTCATAAATATTTTGTGTATTTTATTTGTAAAAAGTCTAAAAATGTGGAACCCATGTAAAATGATAAGGTTTATCTTATCTTAAAAGATAAGCTTACATGTACAGATAAGAGTTAAGGTATGGAATATGATTAGTCAGAGTGGATTTCTTATCCTATCTTAGAGATAAGATGGATAAGCCTGGAAGTTCTATAAATAGAGAGGCCACCCCCCTCATTTAGGTTAGAAGTAGTGAGAAATATTGTGGGAAGTGTGTGAAGGAAGCCATCAATTTAAAGGTGTGTTGAAGAAGCCATTAAGAGGTGTAATTGTAAAGTTTCTCCCATAGTCTTGGTGAAAGGCAAGTGAAGTCAATAACACTTGAAGTACCTCATGGGTGAGATTGTAACAATTTCATGTTAATATTATAATTTACTTTGATATTTCAGATTTGTCATCATTCCGTCTTATCATAGTCGATGGTATTCTTGTGTTATGTTGTTGTTTTGTTTCCAGATTACATCCACCAAACTAAAGGCTGTGCATTAGTAAATAATCATAGCACGAGGAGTTCCCGGTGAAGAATTATCATAGTGCCGGATTGGTGATGACATTTTGGTTCCGTTGCCGGGACCATTCCTCGTTGGTGGATTTTCTGGAGAGATATTCCCACTTAGTCAAAAATCAATTGGAGGGTAACCTTATTTTTACTATGCATAGTAGTTACCATGGTAAAGTCATTTTTGCCATGAATAGTAGTTACCATGGTAAAGTCATTTTTGCTGGGAATAGTATTTACCGTAGTAAAGTCACTTTTTACCGTGAATAGATTTACCGCAGTAACTTCACTTTTTACCGTGAATAGTGTTTACCACAGTAAAGTCAGTTTTTACCGCAGTAAGTCAAGTTTTACCATAGTTTACCGTGGTCATTTATATTTTACTGTAGAAAGGTGTAAAGTCACTTTCTAGTATAGTGATTCCAATTATTTGTGCACATAAGTCTTGTTGATTGTACTTGTGGGTTGGTATTTCACGGTGGTTACTTTTGAAAATGGGAAAGATTCCTATTTTTTCAGCTCAATCCAATGAAGATGCTTCTTCTTTCATTCAAGAGTTTAAATGATCTTGTATTTGTAATGGCCTCATAAGAAGGGAACAATGGACTGAATTTTTTCCTACCTTTTTGGATGGTTCAGCACTTAGGTGGTTTGAAACACTAGGTGATAATGTGAAAAATTCATGGGATTTATTAACTGAAAAATTTTCTTGAAGAATTTGGTGAACAACAGAAATATGCAGATCTCATGATCGAGATGACAAAGCTATCCCAAGGAGAGAAGGAGAAGATAAGGGATTATCATGCTCATGTTCTAGAGCTAAGGAGGAAGCTCGATGCCCAGATCTGGAAGGAAGGATTAGTGGATGGGTTAATGAATGGCGTGGATAATCTCCTATGTAAGCAATTCATTCTTGGGATGAAGCCAGAGATTAGACAATGAGTGAAGTATGACCGCCCAGCTACCATTGAACAAGCAAAGGAGATTGCAAGAAGGCAAGAAGAAAGCATGGAAGAGGAGCCCAAAGAAATTGTTGCTAAAGTAGAGCCTACACCAGCACCTTTGGTCCATAATCCACAACCACTCCCGGTGAGCACAAATATTTCTCCTAGTACATCTACTGAGTATGAAGATATGCACAAAAAGATGGGTTAGTTAACTATTAATCTTCTTCAAGGAAAAGAATTTAGTTCTCAGGGAGGAGATAGAGGTCCAAAAAGAAATATTTCTGAATTTGTATGTTATGGTTGTTATAAAAAGGGTCATTATAAGTATAATTGTGTAGATAGAGCTTCTACATCTGGTAAAGGAGATAATGATAAAGGAAAAGTACCTGTGAATTCTTTTGATGTAGTAGATAAGATCAGAAATAATGAAGTAGATGTGTTTGTAACAAAAAGAAAGAAAGAAAAAGATAATCAAGATGGAAATGATCCTAAGAAGATGAAAGGAGAAACTAGTAAGAAACATAGGAGAAGAAATTTGGGTGTGCAGGATTTTCTGATTTCACAGGGGGCAAGGACCATACTCCATCTTGGAAGATCTGTCCAAAAGGCCTGTAAATATTACATATGGTCAACTCTTGGCTATGTCTTCGGAGAAGAGGCGGGAACTGCAAAGTGGACTCAATGCTCGACGAAGAAAGGAGGTTGAGGTCCCTGTTTTGGAGGCAGAGGCGGATCCCTATGCTCCACAAGCTGAGGTATTATGTAATGGTATTTCAATTCATGATGTCTTAGTTGATGGAGGTGCTGCAGTTAATGTAATGACTGAGTCTGTAATGAATATGTTGGGTTTTAAAAATTGATCACCCTTCAACACTTATGTTAAGGTCATTAAATAAGGGAAAAACTAAACCAGAAGGTGTAGCTTCAAATGTGGCAATATCTGTTATGGGTGTTGTATGTGTGGTAGACTTTTAGGTGATGAAAAATGGTACTGTTACGTACCCAATGCTTCTGGGAAGACAATGGCTAAGGAGAGTTCATGCAAGAAACTACTGGAGATGAAGGTTTCATGACACTTGGACGTGGTAGAGAGAGGGTGAAGATAAACGTGATCCCTTGACATCATAAGGCAGAACCTGTGGATTCAAGTGATGAAACTGATGATTGGACATCCTCTTATTACTCTAGTACCAGTGAAGTGGACACTGAAGATGAAGAAAGTGAGGTTGATGTTTCAGTCATGGATATCCTTCCAGTCACACCAATTCATGACCCCATAAAATTATCTAAAGAAGAATTTGATGATCGTCTCCAACAAATAAAGATTGGTGATGTTGTTGTGGAGAGTGAGAAGGAATCCTACCTCCAGCTCTTTCGAAGGTACATACACCTATTCACTTTTGATTACAAGGAACTCCATCAAGTAAGTTGGGTAGAACATTCTATTGAGTTGGTAGATGGTTCTAAGCCCATAAAGTAAATGCCATATAGAATGAATCCTAATTTTTCCAAGACTGTAAAAGAAGAAATAGATAAGTTGCTTGATGCAGGATTCATATTTGCTGTGGAGAATTCAAAATGGGTTTCTCCCATTATGATCTCAATAAAAAAGAATGGGAAGCTATGCATTTGTGTTGATTACAGGAAGCTCAATAAGGCAACAAATAAGGATCATTACCCTCTTCCATTTTCAGATCAGATCTTGGACGAAGTAGCTGGCCAGGAGTGCTATAGTTTTGCTGATGGATATAGCGGCTACAACCAAGTTTGTATAGTAGAGAAAAATCAGCTGAAGACCACGTTCACCACTCCTTGGGGAATGTTTGCTTATAGAGTTATGGCTTTTGGGTTGTGTAATGCTCCAGCAACATTCCAACGTTTGATAAATAGGGTGTTCGAACCCTACATTGGGACCTTCATCAGAGTATTTCTGGATGATTTTTGCATCTATGGGAGCAAGTTGGACCACCTACACCAGATGGAGACAGCATTTCAAAGGTTAGATGAAGCAGAAGCCTCACTAAACCCTACAAAGTGTGTCTTTGGATGTTTTAAAGTCATTTTGTTAGGGCATGTTGTATCCAGAGATGGTATTGGTACTGATCCTGATAAATTTTTTAAAATCAAAGATTTACCATTTCCTATGAATAGAAGTAAGTTGAGATCATTTTTAGGCCATGTGGGTTACTATAGAAGGTTCATCAAGAATTTCTCAAAGATTGCATAGCCACTAACCCAGTTCTTGAAGAAGGATGTTACTTATGAACCAGGAAATAAGGCGCATGAAAATTTTGGACAACTGAAGGAAGCCCTGGTGTCTTCACCTATTTTGAAGAATCCAGATTAGAGCAAGCCATTCATTGTGTACACTGATGCCTCAAATGCAGAACTAGGAAGTACTTTGAGCCAAAAGGATGAAAATGGGAATGAACATCCAATTTACTTTGGGAGCAGACAAATGAGCAATACTGAGGTAAATTATACTGTAACTAAAAAAGAGGCTCTGACTATCATTTTTTTTGTAAAGAAGTTTAGACATTACTTGTTAGGGAAAAAATTTCTAGTTGTAACAAATCATCAGGCTCTAAAATATATTGTAAATAAGCCTAACCCATCAGGGAGGATAGCAAGATGGATAATTTTTCTATAAGAATTTGAATTTGATATTATAGATAAGCCAGGAAAGAAGCATGTCAATGCAGATGCAATCTCTCGAGCCTATAATGGTTTAGGATCATCTTATGATGATGACGATTTCCCCGATGCAGCCTTGTTATCCCTTGACACAATCCCTAGTGAATACATAGATATTTGGAATTATCTGAATGAATTCAAGTTTCCTGATGGTGCCAATGTAAAGACTAAGAGAAATATTACTCAAGTCAGTCGTCCATATTCTATTCTGCATGGATTATTATTTCGAATAGGACTTGATGGACAGTACAAGAGGGCAGTTGGACGTGATCAAGGGAAGGAACTGCTAGAAGAATTCCACAATGGTACATGTGGAGGGAAATTCTCTGGACAACTTACATCAAGAAGGATCTTGGATGCAAGTTATCACTGGCCCACTCTTTTTAAAGATTGTTATAATTATTGTAAGACATGTGATATTTGTCAAACACATGGTAACTGTAAGACTTCATCAGCTCCATTATGCCCTATTCTTCCACTTGGTCCCTTTCAAAAGTGGGGAATAGATATTTTAGGTCCACTTCTAACTACCTCACACAAAAATAAGTATATTGTAGTTGCCACAGATTATTTAACCAAGTGGGTTGAAGATAGGCCATTGAAAACAGCTTCCATGGATGAAGTGGCAAGGTTCATATATGAACGCATTGTCACCAGATTTGGTTGTCCATTAGAAATTGTAACATATCAAGGAAGCCATCTTCATTAATGAGGTGGTAGAAGCCCTAGTCAATAAGTTTTCTATTAAGCACAGGAAGGAAACAACATACAAGCCACGCACAAATGGACAAGTGGAACGAACAAATTTTGTGTTGTGTCAAATTCTAGCAAAAGATGCAGCCTTACAGGTACATAAGTGGGATAAAAGGATTCATGCAGCATTGTGGGCATATAGAGCAACATCAAAGTTAGCAACAGGATACTCCCCATTTCAGTTGGCTTATGGCATTGATCCAGTTCTTCCTATTGGGTTTGATATTCCCACTGTGAGAGTTATGAAAAATGAAAGGATGGATGAAAGTGATTCACTAAAAAAAAGGTTGCTACATCTTCATTTGCTAGAGGAAATGAGGGGAGATAGCAAAGGCTACAAGCCATACAAAGAAAATGAAGCAGAAGGAATACTTTGATCAAAAGATCTGGTGGTCTCCATTTCATGTGAATGATTTGGTTCTAGTATATGATTCTAGATACAAAAAAAGAAAACAGAGAAAATTTCTTCCAAAATGGATGGGGCCCTACAAATAGCAGCTGTGCATGAAAATCGTACGTACCGACTAGAGGAATTGGATGGCACTCCCATTACGAAATGGGTCAACCACGATAATTTGAAGATTTTCCAAGCACCAGAATAGTCTACTCCGAGGACAGAGTAGAAGCTAGGAAGGGGGAAGATGTCGACACTAAAATTTTCCTCCATAATTTCTATTTCATTAATGTATGTATTAGGAATAGGATGTTGTTAAGTATAATTAGTGAGTAGCGTCTGATAGAAGATAATGGTGCCATCAGTACGGTGCCGCCAATAATGTGGTGTACAGTAACAGTCAAAGTATAATAGGAATGTTGTAAAAAGTAAATATTTGTCATAAGTGGTCCGGTAATGTTAAAATGTCAACGTTTGGGTAATTAGAGAAGTAGGGTCTACATGATTAGGAATTAGAACTATTATATTGGTAATAAGGACAAGGAGTGAGGTCATAAATATTTTGTGTATTTTATTTGTAGAAAGTCTAAAAATGTGGAACCCGTGTAAAATGATAAGGTTTATCTTATCTTAAAAGATAAGCTTACATGTACAGATAAGAGTTAAGTTATAGAATATGATTCGTCAGAGTGGATTTCTTATCCTATCTTAGAGATAAGATGGATAAGCCTGGAAGTTCTACAAATAAAGAGGCCACCCCCCTCATTTAGCATAGAAGGAAGTAGTGAGAAATATTGTAGGAAGTGTGCGAAGGAAGCCATCAGTTTAAAGGTGTGTTGAATAAGCCATCAAGAGGTGTAATTGTAAAGTTTCTCCCATAGTCTTGGTGAAAGACAAGTGAAGTCAATAGCACTTGAAGTACCTCATGGGTGAGATTGTAACAATTTCATGTTAATATTATAATTTACTTTGATATTTTAGATTTCTCATCATTCCGTCTTATCATAGTCGATGGTATTCTTGTGTTATGTTGTTGTTTTGTTTCCAGATTACATCCACCAAACTAAAGGATGTGCATTAGTAAATAATCATAGCATGAGGAGTTCCCGGTGAAGAATTATCATAGTGCCAGATTGGTGATGACAAGTCACCCATACCTCTGTATAGGAAAATAATGAGGTTTTCAGTTGGTAGCTTCCCCTTCTCTATATGTATGGAATTACCCCTCGTTTGTGGAGGGGAGAGATTCTAGAATGTAAAGGAACTCTGCCAAAATTGTTCCAACACTCTTGTGAGCCACAAGCCTCAAATTTATACATTTTGTAAAGGATTTATGCCTTGTGCCTATATTGTAATGGATTGTGCATCATTTTAAGCAATAAAATTGGTGTTTTGTGGCTTTTCTTGCCCTAACTCAAGTTGTATTGTCTTATTTTCCTTTCATTTCATTTTTAGGTATATTGTTCATGGATATATTCTTTTGCAAGATTTGAATTTGTTGTGCTCCATGAAATTGGAGGTTCGAATGTGTTCTTTGAACTGTGGCACTTTTGTCTCCCCCATTCTACCTCATTTTCTTCCATTTTCGCTCAGTAAGGATATCTTCAGCCTCTTTTCTTGGTGTTATCACCTCCCTTAGTTTATTAATTTCATTTTATGCATCTCTCTCTTCCGTGGCCCCTTACAAATCTAGGTTAGTGGTAGAATAGTTGCATTTTCTTTCCTAGGAGTAGTTTTAGGATTAGAATAGGTAGGGGAAGCAACATTCTCTTGAGGTCTAGCTCAAGCAGCAAGTCCCAAACTTGGAGATAGTACCCATGTTACCTAGTCACACTACTTTCCTTAACACATTCAAATCTTAATAAATCAAAGGGTGTAGTGATTTGGTGTTAACATTTACATTACTACATCTAAATATTGATCGATATCATGTGCACTTGCACAAGGTCCTCCTAGGGCACACTTTCTACACACACACAACAACTACATGGAGTCTAAGATATAGTACAATGCTTATTCCTAAGTTCACTCCATTAGGTAGCCATCGGGGTTAGTATGACTCCCCATTTGCATCTTTCTTTTTAAGGATTTGATGTAGTTTGGGGTTTTTTAGGATATCCTTTTTTTACAGGTAGTAGGTGAATTCAACGATCATCCAATGACCTACAGGTGGCCAAAAGTGAATATCAACAACCATCTTGTGACAAAAAAAAATATTTCTTAGCTCATGTACACTCGTAGGCACCTAATAGATGTCCCTGGTGCCTAGGCATCCCAGTCCTACTCCAGGTGCCCTAGTACAGGCTCATCCGACGGGTTCCAGGATTTTCTATTTTCAATTGCAATAATATGTTCCTCCTATTAATCAATCTTCCAATCTAGAATACTTTAGATCAATTATGAAATCAGCTTAGTCTTCTTCTCTCTCTCTTACGCTTAGGGTTTTATTATTTCTTTAGCTTATTACTTGTGTCAGATATGTACTTTATCATTTATTTATCATACGTGACTCTGTGATTACAATTTCCCAAATTTTCATATTTGTTTAATCATTTAGTGAACCCATATTTTGAACACTCTCAGGTCTTGCTTTCTTCTCCTTTCTTCAATATCATAAGCTTCATCTCATCATGGATATTTCCATTTATGATTTCCTGCAAGCCAATCTTGAATGTAAGGCTAAAATCAAATCTCTCTTAGATAATACTGATATTCATGTAAATACTCCTGTGGATCATGTATATCAATTATTCTTTGATGCATTTTCTCAACACCTTACTTTCCCATCTGATGTAGCTACCGCTCTTTCTATTTATGACAATGATCCTCCTCTTTATATCAACACTTGTATCTTCAACACTAACATTCGACAGGTATTGGTTGATAATGGATTTGATCTCAATCTTTGTAATCTCAACTTTCTTCACAACTTGTCCTTTCCTCAACTTATCTCAAGCCAACATCCATTTCTATTCGTAGCTATGATTCTTCTACATGACCATGCATGGGACATATCACCTTACATATTGCAATTGGTCCAAAAACCATCCCTATAATATTTTTTTTTATCGATGCCAAGCTCCAATACAATTACTTACTTGGTAGACCATGACTTCATGTTATGCACGAAGAACCTTCTACAGTTCATTGATGCATTAAGTTTCTACATGATGGTCATGATTTTACTATTCTTGATGACCAAGACCCATTCAAATATTGTACTCTAGACCCAATCACTACTATCCCTATTCCATTTTTCTATCACAATGTCGATCACCCCCATAATCCTCCTACATATCTCACTGATGATTATTAACTCACAGAACCTCCTACCCCTAACTTTAACATGATTCATCTTTAGGGATCCATTTTTGCATTAGACACCATGTCATTTGCTTCATCTCCCCAAGAGAACTCTACATCCGCACCCTCTCCTACTAATGCTATGATACTTTTTTAGGGGTCTATCTATACATTGGACATCATAGGTCACCTTCCTCATCTTCCCATGATCACTCTGCATCAACACTTCCTCCTTTCACATGCAATATTTTCATCAATAATGCTTATTGGCCACATATTCCATTCGATCCCACTTGCTCTAACACTTTTTTTACACATGATGGCTTGACTCAGCTTGGATTCACACTCATTGATATCATCCCTCCACCTCATTCCTCTCACCTCTTATCTTGGATATTTTCATATTACTGATTTTTATGGCCTTCGAGTCTTCCATTTATCAGTATTTTTCACATGCACCTTTCACACTTCTCCACTAACTCTTGGGAAGTATTAGCTTGACTACATTGGTGGAACTTTGGATTATGATCATATTGATATCACATTTCCTATGACTTTTGGTCATGGTTTCTATTTGCAATGATTCATTTCTTGGCTATACAAAAAATATTACTCGCTGGTATGCACATGGGTGTCCACTACCACTTTTCATCGATGAAGAATACAAAATGGGCATGTAAAATTTACACCATAATGGCCATTTCTCTTATTAGCCCCATATTATTGCTTAGCAAGTCTATGATGTTTCTCCATTTGGATTCAACCATGAAAATGATGATCTCTTAGATGATGTTACTTTATTTTTTTCTACATCATACACTTAGGGGGCATCATGCTTTATTCCCCCCTCCTAGCATTTTTAGATGTCTTTAATTTCTACTATTATGATCTATGTTGCGCATCTAATATTTCTCATGAATCTTACACAACTTGTATCATCACTAGCCTAGGACACACTCTTGTGCTACGGTTCACACGTGACTGTTGAGGGCATACTTCATTCATCAACCTTACCATATTCACACTCTTTACAATCTATTCTTCATTGATCTATCTCGTGCCCATTTTAAACCATTTCCCAATGACACACTCTTATTCTATGGTTCATTATTGACTATCGAAGGGCCTTTTATAAATGAACCTCATCTCACATTCATATACATCCACTCAAGGGACACATTACTCCTATCACATTCACATTGCATATCATTCCATCTCACTCACTCACAACATATTGTATATCTTGGTTGCACGACTTTTGTTTGTTTATACTTACATGTACACTTTATTCCACATGCTAGATGGATACTTTGCATGTAATTATATTTTCTATATAGACATGCTCGCTCACTTATTATTTAGTTTTGAATGAATAATTTCTACATATATTTACACGTAGCATGGATGCTTCACAATATACCTCTTACTAGTCCTATTGAGGATCCTGGGAATCTACTTTCTTACACACTACAGGTGTTATTGTTTCAGTTTATAATAATTCCTATTCTTACTAGCACACTACTCTCTATTGGATCATACATACTTTAACATACTTCCTATATTCCTAACATTCTAACATGTGATTCATGTGAAGCATTTGATTTGCAAGACTATTTGGTACCATGGTTGTCTATTACTCTTTGTTTTCCACTGTTTGTTATTATATGCCATTTTTTCAGCTATGTCCTATGTCTTTTTTGATCATTGCTTGTATTTTTTTGGTCACTTTAGACCTAATTATATTGTGACATTGTGAGAGATGTCCCATGTTTGAAACCTACTTTTTGCAGTACACTTTTTCTGCACTATTGCTTACTTACATTGTCTTCAATAGAATGTTTGTCACTTTTTCTACTAACACATGTTTCTAGTGATATTGTTTGCATGTGCCTTGGTTTCTACCATGCACATTCCCTCCCCCTCCAGGGTATCAGTTTCAGATCATATTTTAGTCCTCTCCTTTAGGTCACATCCTCCTAGCAATGTTGCATGTACCCAAAATGAGGGGGACATACATTTGATGAATCATTCACACCATATAGTAGCTCAGAGCTTTAGTATAGGCATACACAATATAGGAATATAACATAGTTACAATTATAGAATGGCCAGATTCTAAATTAGGTCCTCATTTTAGCATAGAAACCAGTGCCTAGATATAAACACTAGTGCCTCGGTGCTCCTGACCTTTCCTGTGTTCCTATGACCAGGGGCAGTTATAGTTAATGTTCTCATATCAAAAAAATTCACAGAGCATTTTTTACAGTACATACACAGTCCTTAGAATGCATTCTATCACCTTTTCTACTTGGATTGAACTAGAACAACATAGAACAAAGCAGGATCACATCATTTGCAGTGGTGTATAAATTTTGGAAGAAATCATGGAAGGATAATAACACTATACCTTTCTTCCCAACACTCTTATGTTTTGGAGGGATATCTCCCAAAAAACTCACATTTGGTTCTCCCAAATAAATCATTCTTGGCATGAGATCACCCAAAAAAACTCACTCTTGACATGATATCCCACAAAAAATCACTCTTTTAACAACATTTCAAGACAATTTTTATCCTTTCTACTCATCATGGATCAGGTGTCGGTGTTCGTTTTACTACTTTTCAGATTTTACATTTTTTACAAAGTTTTCATAACACATGAATTTGACTACTCTTTCACTCTTCTTTTGCATGTTCATCCTTAATGCACAATAAGAAGCAACCCTTCATCAAACTATAACAACAAAAGGTAAAACATGGTACAACTCATATGATTCACCCCTAGGGTCATTTCCTTTTTCTTAGCTTCCACGCTTCATTTTTATCACTCCATGTTTTCACTTATCTCTTTGGAACACTTTTGCCATCACACTCTACATGATTATCAGGTACACATATCTTATCAACTTTATGTTATCGAATATTCATTCACTCAACAATATAAAGTAGGGGAAAATGTAGACACAAAAATCACACACTTAGGTACATTTATAGGTCTTAATCACATACTACTATTCATATGATTCCTAAGTGAGAAAACTAGTAATTGACTACTGTATTTGGCCTCTTTTATGTGTTTCTTAATTTCTATTTGGTCTTACACACCCCACATCCCATACTGAACTTCAATTATTTATCTTTCTTAACTCTGGACACTAGCGCCTAGCTAGGACATCAATTCCCAGGAACCCTTGTCCCCGTCAAGGTGCCCCTAACCTCTTTGTATCTTACTCCCATCTTTTATCTTTTGGGCATCTTATTTTCTTATGGGTCAACCTTTTAGCTATCAATTACAAAATTTAAACAAGGGAATAATATAAATACAAAGCTATGTGACCATAATAAAGGACCAAGCTCTAAGCATCTATTATCACCACCTAAGGTTACATCCAAAAGCATCTAAGAGCATTAAAGGAATCCATCTAGCACTCATACAAAGGACAAGGGATGACATTTTATGCATACAAGAATAGGAGTGGAAGTTCATTTTTCCATCCACACATCTATTTACATTGGTACATCTAGTTATCTCCCATTATCACGTGCACTTGCACATGAGATTTCTAGGGCACGATTTATACACACATGCACACAAGAACTACATGGAGTCTGAAGTGTAGTGCAACACTTGGTCATAAGTTCATTTTTTTTGAGTGACCGTCAGGGTCAATACGACTCCCTATTTGCATCTTTCCTTTTTAGGATTTAATGTAGTTTGGGTTTTTGTAGAACATCCTTTGTTTTGCATGTTATAGGTGAATTCAGTGATCATCCAATAACATACAAGTGACCAAAAGGTAAGATCAATGACCACCTCGAGACACAACAAAAATTAGTTTCTAAGCTCCTATGCAGTCATAAGCACCTAGTAGAGGTCCCTGATGACTAGGCAACCAAGTCCTACTCCAGGTTCCCTAGTTCAGGCTCATCTAGCAGTTCCAAGATTTTTTGAGTTTGATTGTGACAATCTTCTCTTCTTGTTCATCAGTCTTCCAATCCAGAATACTTCAGATCAATTAAAAATTATCAAATTCTTCTACTCTCTCTTGCACTTAGGGTCTTATATTTCTTTAGCTTATTGCTTATGTCAGATTTGTACTTTATCATTTATTTATCATACATGAATCTGCAATTATGATTTCACAAATTTACATATTTTTTAAATCAGTATATAACTAATGACATATAAAATGGAATTACTTAAAATAAATACTTACTACAATCTCATAATCACTCTAAATCATCCTTTGCCTCTTAGGATCGACCGCAGGGGCAATAACATCAATACCAGGTGTATGAACTATAGTTTTCACCTCCTCCTATAGTAATCATGATGAATAAAACTAATAATATGTGTGGATATAATTTATTTATACTATATGAGGTTATTTAATACAAGCAATTCATTGTGAAAATTACATTACTAGCTTATACCTGTGTAAGAGGCACACCAGATGCTATACACATAGAAAATCCAACATCTAATGATAGTTGAATGTCAACAGTAGACTCTAATGATGTCATCAACTAAAAACAAGAAGGTTACACACATACAAGTTACATACATGACATAATTTGTATACATTAAATATAGTTCATTATCTTCATAAATGATGATTAAAAATACTAAAACTCACATTAGTAAATTCATCAACATGTGCAATCATACCAACATTCCTTGAAGTCAAAGGTCTATAGCTTCCTGTTCAACATCAAATTTTCATTTTAAGATAAAATCTCTATATGGAAACAAATTAACACAAAATATTTACTAATGTAAATTAAAAATTTATCCCTGAGGGGTTTTCATGCCCACTAATGAATGTGATAATGGATGTGTAGCTTGACCCTGAAAGTTTATAAAAATACATGACTTGTTAATTTTCATTATTAATGAATTAATATCATTAATTTTAAATTTTATTCTGAAAAATATAAACTAAATTACATTTAACTTCATGTAAAATTATTTTTTGGTCAATGTTAGAGGTCGAATCTATTAGATCATTTATGATGATGATAGTGTCCAAAACAGAATCATGACATGTAACATCCAATCAAACACCCTTATCAGCATGTGGAGTATCCTGACTAGGCTATGGAGGAACCTCAATAGGTTGTGGAACAACCTCACTAGGATGTGGAGCAACCTCACTAGGTTATAGAGAAACCTCACTAGGTTGTGGAGTAGCCTCATCAACCACAAAGGTGCGTAGATTCCCAAAAACACGAAAAATTCTATTATACGATGTCTGATGCCTCAAATGACCATCCTCACTATCTTGGGAGAGATGAGTGCCATGATGAAGCAATACATGTGTCAAAGTATTAATAGAATCAAGTGTGGCAACCTCCAAAAACTCCTTCACAACTAAAGGGAATGAAATACGTTGAACAAATGGGAAACCAATGGGTTTAAGTGGTCAGTTCTGCAAACGTTGTTCCCCCAATCTATCATGTGTAGAGACTTTTCCTCTATCTTGGAAATCTTGAATATCAAAATAGTTTGGTATTTTATTAAGGATGAACTCATAATAGAGTTTCCCCAAGAAATATTGTGGTGCCTTAAAATTGTTGCAAGGATGTTGGTCAAAAACCATCCACCATCTATCCCAACAATTGTTTTTTATCCCCTCATGGTTACACCAATGGATCGGGATTCTTCTATAGCTCAATAGAAAGCATGCATTAGTTTTAGGGTCACTGAACAAAGCACGCAATGTTTCTTCGATGATTTTTTTCTTCATTGTATCATAAGACAATTTGCATGCATAAAAAATATGACAATTGGTTTTGTAACCTTCCCATATGTTTATTTGACCCACCACATTATCAATATTAGATATTAATGACTGTAATGAAGACACAAGATTTTGGCAATGGGCACTCGTGGCATTGGGGTTTCTTAGGGTATATATTAAGCCTTGAATTTGAGATTTTTTATTCTAAATCTCCCTGAAAAGGTTTTTTTGGGTATTAGGAGGATGTCTAGGAATAAAATGAGGCATTTCATGTATGGTTTTTTTCACCCATATCTACGAGTGAATGAGGGTTTTCAGGTGAAGAGATTGGATCCACTAAAAATTAAAATAAACAAATTAGGAACAATGTAAGAAAAAAAATCATTTAATGAAAAAAAATACCCTAAATTCAATTAAAATTAACTTTTTGGACTATCTGTCATGGTATATTTGAAAAATAGATAATATTTGACAGATTTAGGGAAAATGTGACATTTAAGAGGGGCAATTAGGCTAGGAAAAGGCTTGATTTGCATTGAAAAGGAGCCCTAGCCCCCATCCATATGGGGGTGGACTCTTTTTAATGCAAATGATGCCTCTTGGCCCACTTTGTCCCCTCCCACACACTCCAAATTTATGGATTTTTTATTTTGGGAATGTTTATTGAAATTCGAATCTTTTCATGATTGCTTGGAGCTAAAATTGTTTTCCCCAATTTTAATTTTATGGGGTTATTTTGTTTCTTTTTGTTTGGATGTGGTTTAGGTAAAGGGTGAAATTTTTCACCCTCCCATTGCTTGACTTATGTGGCATTGTTCCTTCTTAATCCCGCATCTCCTTAGTTAAGGGGTTAGTTTTTTGAAATTTTTTGGAGGTGGAATAGCTTGGAGCTTGGAACAAGCATTTAGTTTTCTTAGTGATCTATTTAGTTGTATTGTGCTTGAGTTCAAGGTAGGATCTTGCACCTATTTTATTTCCTATTAGAAATGGTCTTTAAATTTATGTTATAAGTTAAATTATTCTTATGAATGAGGAAGGGATGTTTGTTTATTATATTTTTGTTTCTCCACCCACTCTTGAGGGGGTGGGTTTTGGAGATGGATGGGGAAGAGGGAGGAATTTCTTCCTTTACACTTGTATATGCTTGTTTAACAAGATTGAAAGAGTTTATTTCTTTTAATTTTTACTCCTACTTTTGGCTTGTAAGTAGGGATGCATTTCCATTTGGTTTAGAAATCCATCACTACCCTCAATGAAGGAAACCATATGTTTGAAAATCCTTCTTGGGGGAGATTATGGAGAGATAAGGGAAGTGATTTTGGAGTGATAAGGGGTGTTGAATCTATGGAGAGATAAGGTGGATTTTTTTTTTACATAGAACTTTTTACTACAAAAACATGGAATTTTCATCCTCCGCTTCCTTATATTCGAAGCATGGTGCTTCTTGGCTATTTTTCTTGGGTGAGTATGTGTGTGATGTGATAAAACAAGTATTTGAATGTTAATTGTTACATCTGAATTCTCCCTATGTGTTGGTTGGATGCATTGCCTCTTCCCCATGGGCTTGGGGGGGGTGCTAGCATGTCATCTTGATCTTCTTGGTGGCATGTTATGATGTCAAATGGTTGGGTGGTCAACCAGGCTCATTCTCTTGTGATTTTGAAGGTTTTTGCATTTTTTTTTGGGAGCAAATTGAAGTGGCTTGATTTTTAGGAGTTATAGATTTTGAAGTCCGACATCATTGTGTTTGAGCCAAAAATTTGGCAGGTTATCTCCTCTTGAGAAGAGGGCTTGCATACTTGCATTTTATTACATTCTTGTCAGCATGATATGGAAACATTATTCTAATTTAAATTATTTCAGTTATGTAACTCAAAGGTATGGAAAATATGATTGAATTCCTATTACAAATGAGAATTTTACTCCAATTTCCAGTTATAATTTTTTTTTTTTAATTCTAAAATATGTATCTTCTCTTGGAATGAAGATTTAAACTAAGGGGAAGAAGAAGTGTTATAATGTGTGAAATGAAATCTCTCTTCTTTTATTTGGAAATTAGAAGTTATAGTTTTGATTATTTTTTTCTTCAATGTGTGAAAAAAAATAGAGAAACTCTCTGGATTTTCCCCTAGTTGTGGGCTCTTCAGAGAGAGAGAGAGAGAGAGAGAGAGAGAGAGAGAGAGAGAGAGAGATTAAAAAATGCCTGTATCTGGATCTCTGCATATAAAACAAAAAAATAAATTTATACAGAGATGGTTTTTTTAGCTTAATAAATCTCCATCTTCCTGAAAATTAAAAAAAAAATATCACCACTTTATTACCTTTCCCATCTTCAATCGGGATATTTGGTTATCTTTTAATGTGTTTTGGGACTCGTGTCAGGTGAGGCGTGACATCTGCTCTCAAAAACTCACTGATATTTTTATCACTCGCATTTTTTACAAAATAGCATTTTTTGGGTTAGAAGATCTAGCCAAATGAGCTCTCGACCACAATTTTGTATGTTTTTTATAACAGTTATAACATGCTCACAGTATGCCTTGGAAAATCCAAGTCATAACACGAGTGTGTTATAACACTAGTGTCATTTAGATCCTTCATACTATAACACGACTGAGCCATAACGTGAGCACATTATGCTCAAAATAGCCACAAAAAGGATTTTTTTCGGCTTTTTGGCCACCCAACTCCATGCACTTATCCACATATGTAATGTATTATCACTAAATGGGATACTATGTGAGCCTTATATGGATCGAAGCCGTTGAGAAAACATTGATTGTACTTATACTACAATAAGGCATGATGGTCATAGGGGATGAGCACATCAATGGGGTTACCATCAATTACATCAAAACTTTCTCTCTTAGCAAACTTGGTGAGGGAAGAGACACTAGTTGATCAATACCATGATGTAAAATGTGCCAACATACAAGTTACAACAGATACTACTTGGATGAATTCATAGTTGTATGCTCCATATCTTCTTATTTTGTACCCTTTCAATCAAAGGAGTTTATTAGATTTATGATCCAAATGTTTTTTTATTATATTTATATATTATTTAATAAATATAAAAGAAGTGTGCTTCTTTATAAAAGACATCCCCTTTACATTAGATAAATTGGTAACTTAGTAATTAGTAATATTGTAATTTTTATTGGAGGTAACATTACCATATAGAATTAGGTGTTTGGCAATTATGAGCTTTTAATGATTTTCCAGTCCATGATAAAGGCATGTCTTATGTACTCCATTTTAAATATTAATAAAATTAATTAGATTTTGCATTTCATTATACCTATGTTTACATGTCAACATTTTTGTTACATCTAAAAAGTAATAATAAATTAAATAATCAATTGTATCAAATAATATAATAAAATATAGAAAGAAATATGAATTGTTTAACTGAATATACAATAAAATAAAATTAGAAAAATAATAAATACAAGAAATAAATTAAAAAAAAAAAGATAAGGCAAAGACATGTCTTGCACCAAGGAGACACATGCACAACCAATAAAAGGAAATGGAGGTCTTTTTATATTCATGATGTCAAGCGGCCTATTTTGAGTTTACAAGTGGCTTATAACATATGGGACTATCACATAATCTCAATATGTAACAGACACTGAAGTAGGCTTAAAATTTGAGGCATACATATCCTACCCCCTACAAGATTTGAACTTCTAATGTCTTTTCCAAGAGTACAATTTCTTCACCACTAAGCCAACTCAGACTCAAGAATGAAAAAACAAGATTAAAGAGTACATGAGAAACCATAGTGATAATTCCATTTCTATATTAGAAAGTCTTTGCTAAATTTTAGAGAAAATAAAAATAAATATATGTGTAAAAATCAAAAATCAAATTTGAAAAGATGGCATTTAAATCTTACTAATATATTTTTCAAAAAATAAATTCTAAATTTGACTGGTGTTGACCCCTATTTTTTGAGTTTAAATTTAAATTTTACGACAAAAATAATAGATAGATTCTACAAGACTTGTGTAGATTTCTCCATAAACTTATATATTAGTCTATTTGAGCCAAAATTAAGTACAACTCACGCCAAAATTAAATATGTTTAGGAAACTAATGGGGGAAATGCAACTAGGATTCAATAGTAAAAACTCTTAACTTTGGAATGATTTTTTAAATAAATTTTAGAGGTGAGATTTGGGAAAATTATGAGGAAATCAACATTCCTATTGACTTAAAATTGTTAATTTTTTATATATCTTCTATCGTGTAATTATTTTATGAAAAGGATCATATATTATACTAATTCAATATGATACAAGATGAACTTTCAACAAAAAACCAGGCAGTATGAGAGCACACCCCAAAATTAAAAATAAATCTAGGTCGAGCCTAGAGCAACAAGATTCAAACTAGGTCGAGCCTAGGAGAGTACACAAAAATAGGCATCGCCTAAAAACACAGAAAAAAAAACACAATCAAGCAAGTAGACAGCAAACATGCCCGAGGTGGGTGGATCCTGATCATCTGGCCACCCTGAACAAGGTAATTCCTTGCCAGCATCTGGTACCTTCCTAACTAACAGCAATTTCTTCCTCTGGGTCCGTTTTCCCGTGAGTAGGAATGGCAAGGCTGAGGCAAGGGAATTTTTTTTATGGTGGAAGATGTGGTGGTGGGTTCCAAGCATCCTGGTGTGAGGCAGTGGTCAGGAGGAGATCCCCACCCATATTGGTGAGGTGGCAAGCCCCAACCCTGCTGACGTTTTGATGACTATGGTGGAGATAACCCTGACCACATGGCGGTGAGCTGGTGAGTAACTACACTGATGTAATGGTCCCGGGGAGTGATGAGTGACCGACAATTGAAAGAATGGCGTTGAGACTGGCTACGCTTAGGCCAATATGGGCGGAAGGAAAGGAATTCCTTTTGGGAGATGGAGGAACTTTGGCAACATTGCATAGGGCTTCTCCCTAGTGGTGCATAGTAGGGTCTGAAAGCAATCCACCTCCAGTTCCACCTTGTTAGGCCTGAAACTTGAATCTACATAAGCATATTGGAGATCACCATAGATTTATTATAAACTGAAAAATATTGATCAACTATGCATAATTACAAAAGAAAAAAGCATTTATTTCTTTCCATATCCAAAACAGAATCTACCATCCTGAAAACATGCCAAAATCTGGGTGAACATAGGTACAAGTTTGGGATTATATCCCAAAAGGATATGTTGCTAAGCTGAAGAGGTGAGGCTATGAAGGAAACAAAAAAGAATGGGATCCGGTTCTAGTCAAATTTGAGATTTGGGACATAACAAAAAGATATGCAAGATCATTTCCATATGCCCACAAAAAGGGAATTTAGAAGCTAGGATTCACAATTTGAAAAAGATGAGCCCCGAGAGGAAGACCTTGGTGTAGAATACACCTAAGGAAATGAGACAATCTTGGGCTCCACACATATAGTCCAAAATAATTTCAAATCGCCTACCCAAGGTAGACTAGAGTGGAATGGATTCCCCAATGTGTATTAAGTTTTTCCCACCACGGTCAAATGGGGTGAGAGCCAACGATAACCTTTGGTAGCTTTAGTAATTACATAATAGGGATATCAGCATACCACTTCTAGTCCATCCACCATGGGCGAGAGGAATGCACAACAATCTTATGCAACATGTGGTCAGGAACCGAATTAATCATAATAGTAAAAGTATCATGATCCTGGTTGGAAAGCCAACATAGATCTTTAAAATACTAGCCAAGAGGACCAGGATTGAGCGTATTTGCAAAAGAATTCCTCTATGTTGTAAATTCTTGTGCTTAAAGAATTACAGCGCAGAGATTCCCTTGTACCCTCTACTAAGACATTTATCTTAGGGTGTGAAAAATTGGTGACCACCAAAGAGACTGCAGGTTCACATAAATCCCATTATGAAAGTCATTCCCCTTCTATAGAAGCAATGGTTTGACACATTCCCACACTTTCCAAATACTCTTAAGCGTAAAGGTGTCAACAATTTTTATGGGCACTGGGGTGATGAGACAAATTGAAAAACCCTAAGTCCTTTCCACGTAGTGTGGCTATAAGGAAAACCTTCCACAATACCGTGTCATATGAGAACTTTCCAAGCTTCTTGGCTAGTAATGCTTCTAATAATCCATTTAGCGCAAAGAGTATTTTCCTTGGCGTTGATTGCGAATAATCCTGATGCCATCCATAGTTTCAAGGAAAACAACATATATCCCAGGCTACCTGATGAAAAACATTTTGCTATGCAGAATCATTAGCCCATAATAAATCTTTGAGCAAGTTTTCCAGCTTCTGAATAGAGGCTTTGGAAGGAACCCAACACGACGTGTAGTAAACATGTGTGGTTGCAAGAACTTTAGAGTCAGATTTGGAGCTTGCCAGCCATAGGGATAAAAGCTTGGTGATCCAATATTCCATCTTTTTTTCCACCCGTTGAATTACATAATGCCATAGCTCAACCGGGGAGGCTTGAAAATGACAAATTAATACCCAAGTATTTAAAAATCTCACTATGTCTTAGAGATTTTCCAATCAAAAGTGATAAGCTAGTCCGGTATGGGAAGGAAAGATTATCCAATAACACTTAGTTTTTTCACCATTGAATGGATGAGCCAGATGTTAGGCAGAAAGTATCCAAACATTTCAAAGTGTTTTGAATGTTGGTTTCATCTTCAACAACCACAAGAAAGGAATCATCTGACAAAATTCCCATTAAGAAATTGTGAGTTGGGTTCAGTACAGGCAGTGAGATTCCACAGAACAAGACCTTGCACTTTTGCATGAGTTAAGAGATAACCAAATCCTTCGGCCACTAGCACATATAGTGCAGGGGCAAGAGGACAGCCTTCCCGAATAGATCAATAAAAATACCAAAAGGCTTTGAGCTAAGGCCATTAATAGTAAATTTGAGTAGAGGCATCTGCAAAAAGCATATTGACATATTGAATAAACATGGGGTAAAAAGCTGAAGGGCTTGAAGCATGGTGAGAATGAATGGCCATTCAATCCGATCGTAATGCCTTTTCAAATTCGATCTTCATAAACATGGCTGCCTAGATGAGACCTATGGGCCCATTCCATGTCCTTCCACATTCCGCGATGATGTTGTCTAGGATGAATCATCCCTATATAAATCCTATTTTCTCTGGTTTGAATAATAACAAGACAGAATATTGTGTAATCGCAAAGCTAACGCTTTGGAAAATATTTTATAGGAGACATTCAGAAACATAATCGGCTTCTAACATGTGATTTTCTCGGGGTCTCCTTGCTTAGGGATAAATTTTATGTTTCCCTTATTAATGTGCGGCCCTAGGGATTAATTCTGAAATCCTTCAAGATAGACCTAAAATAGGTCTTTTCTGACAGAATCCCAAAGGGCTTTATAAAATTCATAAGTGAACCCATCACAGCCCGAGTGCTTTATCATTAGCCATTATGCATAGTCACTTCATGGAGGTCTTCATTGGTGAGAATTTTCTCGCAGATCACCTTCTGATCCTCTGATAGTTTACGCGACACAACACCTAGACATTGATCAAGAGAATCTCAGTGAGCTGCAAAGGGTGGTTAAGCTTGAAAGACGAGCTTGTAATGACACATAAAGGCTTGTAACATAATTTGTGGGTCTATAATCTGAACTCCATTTTCCATGATAGCTCGGATCTGTTGGGAAGGCTTTCTAGTTTGGAGAGAAAGAAAGAATTATATCAAGACCCAGATCTCCAATCTTGAGCCAATGCATCTGAGCCTTGATATGTGTGCCTCTAGCATTGTAGTTATTTGCAATTTGGATTTTTTTCTGGAGCATAGCAACATGTAGTTATAGAGCTTCAGAGAAGGCTTCACCTTGGAGTGCCACCATCACCTGGCTGAGAGGTGACGTGTTAGCGGAGTATGAGTAGCGTTGAATTTTTTCCACCTATCGGTGGTAGATTCTAAGAAATCTAGTTGTCCGAGTTAGCCCGTCTTCCCACCACTGCATCCAGTTGGCTTGCATAGGATGATGAAACTACTGACAGTGAATGGGTTATGGAATTAAATTCCAAACCCATTCTATATGATTGACAGTGGGGCCATGTTACATTAAGTTAGTATTAAGAAAGAATTGGCCTTAATGACAAAAGGGGTGCACATCATGCTAACCGATACGATATCTTATAGGAGAATGGTATAAAAGGACAAAGTGATTGATAGGGATCCAAAAAAACACACCACTTCATCAATTCCATCAACACCAAGAAGGAGAAACTAGAAAAGTGAGAAAAATGAGATAAACGGAGGTTCTGGAAGGAACTGCCACTCTATGCAGAGCGGAAGTTTCAGAACCACAACCCTTTAGGGCAAAGGTCTTGGAACCTCTGCCCAGCTAAGGTGGTGGTCCTGAGACCACTGGTCTTCTCAAGGTGGAAGTCCTAATACTTTCAAACAGAAAAGAATAATGGAACGCCAATGGACGCAAATTTGAAGCACCCATCCATGTCTCTTCCCTTCCATGCCCTTTCACATTCTCCAGTGCACAGTAGGACATGTAAAGGCCTATAAATGCATGAAAGGAACAAGGGAATAGGCAATCGAAGATCCAAAGAGATTGAGAAGTAGAGTTTAATGAGAGCAGTGAGCAAGATATTCAGTGTTGGAATGGAATTATAGGAACAAGGTGTAGAAATAGAGCAAACAACTAATTGAAGAGAAGGTTTACATTGTTGCTTATTTTCATACTTATTGTAATCTATATTTTTCTATACTAGACCAATAAAAGTGAGAAGAAAGAGCAGTTTCCCTTCTCGACTGGTTTTCCTCCATTGGAGGTTTCTAGGATAAAATTGTTGGTGTTGAAGTTTGAATTATTTCCTTCTCTGCAATTTCCTTTCTATAACACTAGATAATCAGTCATGAAGCTCTAATTTTCAAGCAAATCTGTCATTTTCCAAAGTTAAAAGTATAATAGCATAGTTGTGTGATTCGTATAGTTGTAAAGTAGAAGTTTATGGATCATTTCTGTATCAGAGCTGATTATATATCTAGGACTGTGGTATTCGAATCTTTCTTGTGATTTTGTATGATAGTGACAAGGTCCAAAGGTGAAGAAGTTTAACCTTGCGAGCCAAATATTTCTATGAAGAAGTGGAAACAAATAATTTGAGCTCAAATGGAGGAAGAGAACTTGGTCCCTTGAGTTGAGATATTAGATACCATGATGGATAGATAGCATAGAAAACAAGAAGAGATTTCAGATCTGCAAAAGAAGGCTTTGGTTAAGCAAGATTCTATGGACTCGGTGGTTCGAGCACTAGCCAAAAAATTTGGTATCGAAAAGATCCACGAAGAGGAAGAATTGGAAGAGCATGAAGAGACACCAATTGTACGCAAGAAGGTAAAATATGCACATACACCTTTTAAAGTTGAAATGAAAGTCGAAATAAAGAATTTTGAAGCACAAGTACATGCAGAATTACTGGATAAATGGATAAAATAGTTGGAAGTATACTTTAGTGTACATAATGTCACTGAGGCACAAAGATTCATCTTTGCATGTGTCAAAATGGAAGGTCATGCTCTGGTTTGGTGGGAAACCCATTTAGCCACTTGTGAGAAGAAGAAACGTCCTATTGTCAGTACTTGGAAAGGTTTTTAATAATTTATTAGAGCTAACTTCTATCCTATTGACCATAAGAATAACATGATGATTAAGTGGCAATACTTTAGACAGGTCAGTGGTCAAAGCATGCAAGACTACACTACAGAATTTCAGAGACAAGCCATGTTTCTTAATATGGACTTGGAGGATGTGGACATTCTAACCAAGTATTTGGGAGGACTTCACACTCACCTTCGGAGGAAGGTAATCTCCATGAAGCCCAAGGATCTCAATGAAGCTTGTGTACAAGCATACTACATTGATGATGAGAAGAAGCAAGGAGAAATAGAGCCAAAGGGAGACCAGTCAACAGAACAGTGGGACAAAGAACAAGGGAAGAAAAGTAGCAGAGGTAAATGGAAAGGTACTGCTACTGCTTTGCATTCTTGTAAAGAACCTAAGAATTTATGTAATAATTGTGATGTAAATGGACATATTGACACCGCATGTTAGAAGTTGCATCCGGAATTGCACCCAAAGCACAGAACCAAGGATTCTAAGAAATCCATGGCCACTGTAAAGACATAAAGAGAGGTGGAGATTGAGGATGAGTCGAATGTAGACGAGAGGCTGGGATGCATGGCCACTAACATGTACTGGGCAGAAGAAGAAGAATAAGAGATGAGTAAGCTATTTCAAATTAGAATCCAAATAAAAAAGACTAAGGTAAACGCTTTAGTAGATTCTAGTTCTCGGTCAAATTTGATTTCTGATGCGGTTGTAGAACAGCTTGGTCTAGAGACTTATGCACACCCACATCCATACCCACTGGGATGGGTGAGGAAGGGTGTAGAAATACAAGTTATAAGGAAGTGTAAGTTTTATTTTGGGATAAATACCCAATACATAGATGTATTAGAGGTTGATATTATTCCACTTGATGCATTTGACGTTGTCTTTGGAAGTCCTTACTTGTATGTTATGGATGTTGTGTTCACAAGGAGGGAGAACTGGTATAGATGGATCAAGTGCGGAGTTAGTTTTAATATCAAGGCACACCAGGGAAAATCAAAGAAAGCTATGGTAAGTTCCAACCAAACACCAAGACTTATTCAAGAAAATTGTCAGTTTTGTTTGCTTTCATTGGAATAAAAACAAAATGGGCGTGAGGGCATGGATATTTCTGACCAAAGGATGGAGAATTTGGATAGCACTTGTTAGTTTTTGTAGAAGAAGCCACCACATGAACTGCTCATTCAAGGATCAAAACAAACATCTGTTACACAGTCACCGTATCTACCTATGGATTCACTGGACCTGACCGTGGGGCAGTAAGAAGAAGAGGAGATACAAGGAAAAATGGTGACTAAAGAAACAATGCACTTAGAGAGGATTCGACCAATCCATCTCAAGAAAAAAATACAAGCAAGGAATAAACCACTACAGTATGGGACCTTCACCATATTTGAGTAGGTTGGATAAGAAACCTTCAGGCCATACTTCATGCAGATGCACGGGATAGTAAGTTGCAAGATCTCACTTCCACTAATGCCATCTATGCATGAAAAAGAAGGAAAGATATAGAAGTTACCTTCCAAAGAGAATTGTACTTGAGGTAACTCAGAGGAGGATGTAGTACTGGAACAACAAACCAGAGATCCACAGGAGTCTTGGCAGGTTAGATGAGAGAAAACACCAAGGCAGATCCAGTGGTAATTGAATGAGCACGAGAGGGAGTCGATTCCTCTACCACTCCCCCACTAAGATTTTGTGGGACCAAAATCCTCCTAAGTAGGGGAGGTATGATCCATAGGGATCCAAAAAAACATACCACTTCATCAGTTCCATCAACACCAAGAAGGAGAAACAAGAAAAGTGAGAAAAATGAGGTAAACAGAGGCTCTGGAAGGAACCACCTCCCTTCAGGGTGGCGGTCTTGGAACCGCCACCCAGCCAAGGCAGCGGTCCTGAGACCGCTGGTCTTCTCAGGGCAGCGGTCTTGATACTTTCGAATAGAAAAGAAGAATGAAATGCCAATGGACGTGAATTTGAAGTGCCCAGCCATGTCTCTTCCCTTCCATGCCCTTTCACATTCTCCAGTGCACGGGAGGAAATGTGAAGGCCTATAAATGCATGAAAGGAACAAGAGAATAGGCATTCGAAGATCTAGAGAGATTGAGAAGAAGAGTTTAATGAGAGCAGCGAGCAAGATCTTCAATGCTGGAATGGAATTATAGGAACAAGGTGTAGAAACAGAGAAAATAAGTAATTGGAGAGAAGGTTTACATTGTTGCTTCTTTTCATACTTATTGTAATCTGTAATTGTCTATACTAGACCAATAAAAGTAGGAAGAAAGAGTAGTTGCCCTTCTTGGCTGGTTTTCCTCCATTGGAGGTTTCTAGGATAAAATTATTGGTGTTGAAGTTTGAATTATTTCCTTCTCTGGAATTTCCTTTCTATAGCACTAGATAATCAGTCATGAAGCTCTAATTTTCAAGCAAATCTGTCATTTTCCAAAGTTGAAAGTAGAACAGCATAGTTGTGTGATTTGTAGAGTTCCAAAGTAGAAGTTTACGGATCACAAAGTCAATAATGACCTCCACTGGCATAGAATAAATGCTATCAAACTCAAAGAAATCTTGATCTGGCAACATGGCCCTGCTAAGCCGTTTAAGAACACTATTCGTCCCTCCACTAAGATGGTCCATGTATACCAAGCTTCAGAGGTGGGAAAGTGAGATGCATTAGGATCAAAAAATCCAAATTCATTACGCATGAAGTACCACGCTTCCCTTTAGTAAAGTGCCCATCTCATAGGCTAGTGGCCACATTTATCATTAGGTGACTCAACCATATTAAAATCTCCACTTATTACCCAGTAGGCATCAGGAATGGAGTTGGTTATCCACCACCATAGATTGGCCCTTTTGGTTGCATCATTCGAGGCATAAATATTTATGATCCCAAAAGGGCGGCCATCAATATTAAATAGGACCCATATGACATAGTTGGTGGGGTCGATACCATGGTCAATTAATAAGGACCGCCATTTGGGAGAAAAAAGCAAAATTAGTCCCCCATGCCTGACTTCATGATTGCTACAGAAAGCCAAACTGTTAGGCCAGATGGATTTGCAAACCATATGTAAATGAAAACCTATAACTTTTACTTTTTGCAAAAACAAAATTTCCACATTTACACAACGTTGTCGAGTTTCATGCAAAAATATTTTTGACAGGAATTCGTAAGACCCTGAACATTCCAAGATAAACAATTCATGGGAAACGTTGGTCCAGAGCCATATCCCCATCCTCCAATCCATCAAGGGCATTGATCATATTGATTGTATAGGAAACGAGCAACATTGTGCGGAAAAAATTCATACAGATCAACTTTTTTCCAGTTGGAAAACTCAAAGTTGTATTCCACTTCTCTGGAATCCACATTGCATGCTAGGCTATGGCCCCGAGAGATGCGGGAAGGACTTCATGGCCGTTTGGATGACCCTTGTGAGTTTGTAAGCAGTAGTTGTACTGAGTGCTAGATGGGAGCACGAGAAAAAAAATTGTTTGGTCCTTCATAAGGGGTGTGCTAGAGTACTTTGGCAATGGAGTAACCAAGATGGCAGTAGCAGTTGGTTCTTTAGTAGCAGTTGTAGGCTTCTTAGTGAGGATACTGAGAGATTGTTTGTTAACAATTGACTCCAGATGGCCATGGGAGCTAGAGGCTTTGTTCTTGTTTCATCGACCCCCGACAACTTTCCAACCTTCCTCATGTTGGGGTTTGACTGACTCAGGAGTTGCTTTGGCCACAGGGCATTTGTAAGGTACATAAAGTGGGAAAACCTTGATCTTGTGATCAGACGCCTAGCAACAAAAGCAAGTGTTAAGTAGATTGATATACATGATCCACTGGGAATAAGGTTTATCACCCATCTGCATATCCACAAATTCTTTGAGATCCTACGAGAGATCAATCTCAATGCATAATCACTTCTACGGTCAAGCATGATCAAACTTATCGGATTCCAAGAAAACTACCCGCCCAAGTGAAGTGAAAATTTACCAAAAAAAAAGGCAAACATTACAGAGGAAGACAAGGAAATTCAACCCAAACAAGAACTTTAAGGGCGGTATATTCATATACAAAAAATTCCTTGTTCCAGGGTGTTAACATAAGCAACAAGTTGTGGACATACCAAGTGGCTTGCTTAGCCAAAATATTGGGCACATTAGCAAGGTCAGAAAAATGAAAAAGAAAGAAATCCTTAGTCATGTTTTGAACACTATCCAGGTGAACTCCATGAGGAGTCCAAACTGTGTTAACCCAGGAATGCTTTCAGAGGGGATTCAACCCAAAAAATACCCAATGAGGAAAAACTACTCTAACCATTGAAAAACAACATTAAATTTGGGAATGGGCAGAACTACATTAGGAGGAGAAAGATTACCTCATGAAAGACCTTCAGGATGAATTTCCTAGGTCACTTTGTTGGCGGTGCCATTGCTTGCTCCACTATCTCCTACCATGGTTGAAACAACCAGGTTTGAAAATGGCGAGGACATTATATAGGGGACGCTCAGAGGGCGAGAAACCCTAGGAGAGACTATATCAAGAAATTCCCACAGAGCCCAAAAAGGTCACAGTATGGTGGTTAGAAAAGATAAACCCTAGAAAAGCTTACTCCAATTTTACGCTAGAGTTGCAGAGTGTTTTTCCCTATCTATTATTCATCGTATATTTTTTGAAAAAATAATTATGTGGGTTTACTAAATTTTAATGGCAATATAAATTGTATAATTTTAGGATCTTATATTTGAAGACATTTTTTTTTTGTTTTTATTAAAATTTAAATTTTAGAAGGTTTCATATACAACTATGTCATCTCACCCTTTGTGTTGTTGAGGATGCAAATTTTAAATGACTAAGAAATATGAAAATAGGGGGTTTACGGGTTAGGCACACTAGGCAACTATGTAGGGCACTAATTTATTTTATTTTACTATAGTTTTTATGAAGAGTAGATCAATTTTATGGTTCCATATATGCTAGTAGAAGTTAGTGTCCAACATTACATACCAATTCAATTCAATTCATTCAAAATAAAAATAAAATTACATAATTATATTAAGAATATGATATTTAGGAGGCCTTAAATATTTATGCAAGTGACTTTGTTGCAGGATTCTTATATTTAATTCATACTCGAGTATTTTTCATACTTTGTATTGTTTTGAAGTCTTAGAAGTGTTTTTTGGAGGAGAGATCAAGAAAGGTGAATATGTAAAGAATGTGAGAAAAAATAGTTGGGAAATATATGAGAAAATGAGGATTATGAAAGACTATATGTTAGAGATTAACGGAGGGTTTTACTAAAAAATTATTATACGGTATTTGGTCATTGTTAATTTTTTTTTTTCTATTATAGATTTTATTTATTTATAGAAGGCATTAGCTCTAGTATTGCCTAGGGTGCTCATAACCCTTACTTCAACCCTGAATATGAATGGCTAAAAAACACTATGAATAGCTAAGAAATGTGATGTATATTTTATGACTTTATCACTTATTAAGACTAGAGTATACATTATGTAATAGATGTGAAATATAGTTTTGTTAAAATGAAATAGAGATGTTATTTGGTATATTGGTTTGAATATTAATGTGATATTGTTTTCATATAAAAAATAAAAAATAAAAAAATGTTACCTTGAAAAATAAGGTCATGATAAGAAATTAAAGTGGTTGTGGAAATAATGAACTTTTATTCACCTCATTGTATGATTAGAGGATTGATATATTGAATTATTTCAAAATATTAATATTGAATATTGTTGTTTATTGTTACTCATTGTATGAAGCCTAAAAAAAATTATTTATACTTGCATATTTCTAGGAATACATGGGTTATGTGTGTGTGTGTGTGTGTGTGTGTACAAGTTGACTACATAATTGCATGTAAAAATGTCACCCTTTTAACTTTTATGTGTTTCGTTGATTGAGTTAGGATACATTAGACATTCTCGTTCATTTTTTATTGGGCCCGTCTTATCCATTCATTCAAGTATCACTAACAAATTCTTACAAAGTAACCAAAGAAAACTTAAAAAGACCTTATTCATCAAAGGGCCCTTGGTTTATTGGTAAAGTTGTTTGGCTTTCAATAAGCCTACTAGGGATCAAGTCTTGTTAAGTGCAAGGCTTGGAGATACTTGACATGGAGAGTTAAAACGGTTGAGGTCAAGATTGGCCCTGGGTGCTTTTGACATCGTTGATGCCCCTTACTCACAGCCGCTTCAGTTAAAGGTTATCACTAGTTTACTAATATGCTTACTCGTAATTATAAATCCGCTATATACGCAATACTCTAGTGCCCAAATGAATGCACTACTCATTTAAAAACAAAAAACAAAAAAACCTTATTCTTCTTCTTCTATTTTCTTTCTTGAAAAACTATTCCAAATAGATGTAAACTCTAACTAATGTTTCAAAAAGCACAACTCGCGTCACTTCAATATGGTAACTATGTTAAATCCACAATTTGCACCTTCATAATAATCTAAATATTATAATTGTTTGATTCTATCAAAGTTACAGATAATAGAATGGACGAGTTGTTGTATTTAACTTTACACACCACAATTGTCCATAGAAAATAATGCAACATAGAGGTACTCGCTAGGTTCAAGCTAAGGTAGAGTAAGAGTAGGGTGGTCACTTCGAAAGATCAAAACTTTGGAAATATTATAAACGTCAACATGACATTCTGTCTCCAAACCAATATAAAGCCACTTAGATTTTGTGTTGGAAGTCCATAAATGCATGGTCTGGAATCAACAAGAATGGTTCCAAGCACACCATGTGAAGAGCATGTAGAAGACATTAATGCCCTACTCTTCCTCCACAATACGTCTGCATAATCTTCCTCATTCCTTACTAAGCTAAGAGAGGACATTCACCACATTCTCTTAAGACACCCCTCATCATAATCATAATGATATCATGAGAGAGATGGCTGACCAAATACAAAACATGTGCTCCATATGACCCTGCCTCAAGTTTGTTTCTTAACACACAGACAAACCCCGTCATGGATCAAATTTCCATTGCAAAGTCATATTTCCTCTGCCAGTCCCATTCAACCCTAATACTTACCATGTGGAAAAGTCCTAGACTCCCTACAAAATTCCACCTATGTGAGACCCACATGTACTTTGAGCCTGCAAACCTTGACGAGTGGTCACATGAACACTGGCTAGTGGGGGGCAACCATAGCAAGTAAGGTTGACTTATAAGGTCTAGACATAAAAGAAGGGCAAATTATTATCAGGGAAAAGTGAAAAATAGGGGCCTTATATGAGATTATTGCACACAATTTTTTGCAAAAGACAAACCATGTTTTGTAAGGTCGACAAGCTTGTTTTTGGAAATGTAAGACGGTAAGTTTATTGGGTTACAGACTATATGGTATTGGGAATGGCAGGCGACGGTAGCCCATGTATCATTGTCCCCTGTCCCCTTCGTCTTTACTCACTTGTCCCAAGGATAGTCTAGTGGACCCTAATTCCTTTGTTCAATAAAACAAAACACATAATACTAGCTAGGATATACTCAATCATACAAATTGGCCACTGCCTTTCTCCTCACTTTCCCACTTTGTAATTGTGTTCCTCACAAAGTTAATGAAGTCACAAAGATTTCCAAGGTTGAAAATCTGAGCTACATAGTTTGCTGTTGTCAACCATGTACACACATGTTTCAGTTTACTGGATGTCTATGTAGGGGTCTCTGATCTTGGTGTTTTCTTTTTGTATTGAATCATTTCCTCAGCCCTGCCGACAGACAGTGGTTGCTAGCATATGCACAGTTTCATGTGTCTGCTGCTTACATTGCACCATCCAGTTGAGGTTTCTTGATATGTTCAAGAAACCAATTCCATATCAGAGGTGGCTATTTTTTATATTTTGAGTTGGTGAGGTTCTGGGTTCAATATAAAACCCTTCTTATAACTCAATCATCCAGATTGCATGAGCTACCTTGGCTACTAGAGACATTCATTGGATGCCTTCTGATATGCCATCAAAGGCCTGATAGTTTCGCCTCTGGGTATTCGACAAAAGGGTTTGTCTATTATACGTTGGCTCGTAAAAATGTCGCCATACAAAGTTGTTATAATTCTGATGTTGGGATTTTTCTTCCCATTATGCAGTTGCAGCAGACAGATACACAGTAAAGGTAATATTTGTTTGAGTCCTCAATTCGCTCAAGTCTTTCACTTTTCTAATCTTATTTTCATTTCAGGAAACCCATCACTTGTTTAACTTAAATATTTAGTTATAAATGCTCATGCATCTCTGGTTTCTTGCAGATTCAGCTGAATTTGATCACATTACAGAAGATAATAGACTATCACAGGACACTTACAATAACGTATGTATTTGTTATCAGGCCAATATTTGCTTATAACTTTATCCAGAACTTTGGGCAGCCTTACGATCCGGAGTCCTAACAGATTACTATATAGGTAACAACATAACAATGGATTGTTGGATTGTGGACACACCTATATAGTAATCCGTTTTAGCTGCGGATCATTAGGCTGTACAATGGAGCTTTTGGAGGTATATGCCTGCATCATGAGTGTGCTGAATTTATGGGCAATTCTTTGCAGGGAATGAGTGCTGAAACAAATTCCGCGACAAGACCTTCAGATATTGCAACGGTGGAGAAAACACCCACATCTGAAATGCGTTTGTTTTGGAAGCGCAGGCAGCTCAAGAAGAAGATCAATGTCGGCCATGGAAACAAGAAGCTCAAAGGTGCCGTCTCAACGAAGGAATTCAGTAATTTGTCTCCAAAGAAAGTAGTGGTCCCCAACAAATTATACGACAGTAGCCCTACTTTTCATGTGGATTACAGTGCGCCACAAACCCATCCACCCAAGAATAACAGATGATTAGCAGCACCACCAGAATTATCCACCAAAAAATACTAAGCTGTACGCTCTGTAATTACGGCAGAAAGAAACAGCGTGCTGATTAGACCGAAACAATTATAACTACTTGGCTGTACTTAAAAAAAAAACAGTTCTTTTCTTTTTGTACACATTTGAGCGGCTGATTATCTCTCCGTATTTCAAATATTATAGGGTTTCAAAAATCTTCCAACATCATTGACACAACCTAGGACGGACAATTCTCAATTCTAATACTAATTACTATATATTTATAATGTAATGCCCGACAAGATTAATATATTTCTTTGTTGAAAGTGTGCTAAAAACAATGATGTCACTGTATATTTTTTTTATTGTTTTGTGTTAAGTCAAACGCTCTCCCATGGCAGTATGCCAGACAATGTGACTTTGGAATCTGGAGTGTTTTGAAACAGAATAATTATTGTCTGGAATGCGTTCTTAAAAAATATATACAATGTCCTTATTGCAGGAAGTGAAGGTCTCGATTCAATCAACGTCAACATTCCAATTCCAATTTCACCTAAATTGCAGGTATTTTTTTTTTATCCATTCAAAATATATATATTAGGGCTCTGGATTTGTTAAATTTTATTCAAATGTTGTGCATGCTTGTCAAAGTTGTGCATAAAGAGAGGGATTTTTGGATAAAATTGTGTAGCAAATTTTGTATCAATTTTTCTGATTATATTATATAGGAACGTTTGGATATAATTGTGTAGCATTTTTTGTACTAAAGTTGTGCATAAAGAAATGTTTGGATACAATTGTGTGTGGTAATTTTTGTATACATGTTTCGGATTAGATTATATTGAAATGTTTCGATACAAATGTGTAGCAATGTTTGTAACAATATCTGTATCAATGTTTGGAATTATATTATATAGAATTGTTTTTCGATATTTCTCATCTTAATGATGGATCATGGAACATGATATTATTTGGCATATTTCAGGGGGTGAAAAGCTCAAGGAGAAGCTTGTTGAAAGAGGCTATGATGAATGATGGACGAAAAACCAGCAAAATCCAGAGGAGGTTTTTAATCAACTCTTCTGAAAATAAGCGGTTTCTGAGCTCTTCCCAATCGACCAGTTTGCATAATGAAGATGTAGGAGGGAACGGGATAATGGAAATGGACTATTCTCCTGCACACAAGAGGCCGCCCATACACAACGAAGTTTTCTCGCCGTAATACACTCACTGCCGACATGCATACTTGTATTAAGAAAATAGAATAGAGAAGCGACAGGATAAATGTAACGGGCCCACATACCTTGTCTTATTATACGTTTTTGTAATGACGGAAATGTCTACCATCTCATTTTGAGGATAAATACTTGTTATATTACCTAAACATATAAATTTAAAATCAAAACGTGAATATGGTTTTTTGTTCATTTCTTACTTTTTTTTAAATCAGCTATGTATGGGATGTGCAATAAATATCCAATAATAAAATCCTCTCTAGTTTTCATTATGTTTACACTCTGGCATTGGGTATTTATTGGTCTTTAAACTCTATGATTTTCATATTATTGTGTATGTATTGGATGTTAGTTTAAATTGGATATTGTTGTGTATGATTTTGATATTATTGTGTATGTATTGTGTTGTCTCTTCTCCTTTTTAGTTGAAATGAGGTGTTATTGGCAAGTGATGTGTCCTATCTTCGTGTCTCTTTTCTTTTTTCTATGACATATTTTGGTGACATTGTTTCCATTCTTGAATTTGTCTATTATTTTTCACCTTTTAATTTATATTTTATCATTGAGCACACCAATGAGGGTGCTAACTTAAATTTCAATTCTCTATAACTGCACAAGTATTATACTTCATACATAAGAGAAAATCTACGGAAATCATTATTTTGAGAAATTACTAAGCAATTACAAGTATTTTAGAGGAAATTGAGGAATCATTCTAGCATTTTTTGATGTTAGAGAAATGATTGGAAGGTGGAAGGTCATACACTTCATAGACACCTAATTTTTGTATACTTAATGGCTATGATGGTAGTGCATTTAATTGTTTAATGATCATTGGTCAAAATTAGGCTCTTGTTGGCGTGTGTTCCATGTGTTTGTTTGGGTTTCAACATGTTTCTCATGTCTATTCCACTTTTAACTCTATCTTTCCCTTATCGACTATCTATTCTTCTATGTTCAATCTTGTTTGCTTTCCCTTCCTCTTATTTTTTGTCTCCTTGATTTTCTCTCGTTTCCTTGTTTTTATATTGTTCTGGGATATTTTCTAGAACCATAGATTTAGATTAGTAATTGTCAACATGCCAATTCCACCTAAATTGCAAGTACTCTTTTTAATCCTGTGTGTGTGTGTGTGCGCGCGCGCGCGCGTGCGTGCGTGCAAACGTGTGTTTCAATAAAATTGTGTAACAATTTTAGTATACTATATAGAATTGTTTATTGATATTTATCATCTTAATGATGAAGCATGTGATATCATTTTCTAATTATTATTTAATGTATCACATGAAGCATAAAAGAAAAGGAAAATTTTACTGAAGCAAGATATTATGAATGATGAAGGAAAAACAATAAAGATCCACAAGAAGTTTTTAAGCAGTTCTTTTGAGAATGAGCAATTGTTTAGCTCTTACCATTCAACTAGTTTGCATACATGATGATGTATGAGGGAATGGGATTATGGAAATGGATTATTGTCATGCACACAAGAGGCTTCCCATACACAAAGAATTATTCTCGTCATAATACTTTCACTCCTGGCATACATACCTGTATTAAGCAAATACAAAGAGAAGCGACATGATAAATGTAATGGATCCACATACCTTTTCTTATTATACATTTTGTAATGACGAAAATGTATGTCGTCTCATTTTGAAGATAACTAGCATAACTATCTTAATTAAATCTATGTAAGAGACACTAAGAGGTATCATTCTCGAGGTTCCTATATTGGATTCGAGACATAAGTGAAATATGAACCTTGAGAATGATACCTCTATGTATTTTACATAGATTTAACTAAAATAGGTATGTTAGTTATATGATTTAATTTATATTTTTCACTTGTTTAGTAACTATAAAAAGTGAATATGTCATTTATTTTTAATGAATATTTTCATAAAAATATATTTTTAAAAATGTCAATAGATATCAATCTCAAGAATCTTAATTTAGATTTTACACATATCTATTTGATTATTACTTTCATTATATACTTTTCATATTTCTCATAACCTAATTATCAAACAAAACTTTCCTAAAAAGGCCCCCAAATTCTACCATATAATCAAATTCCATATTCCCACCGTGTTTTAAATAATTACTTTAAAATATCCACATTCAATATATTTTCCTAAGTTACTTTTTAAACCTATTTCATTTTTTTCCAAAGATGTCTTGTTTGCTAATGAATTAATAGGGCATGATTTATGTCCTTGTTTGTTTGTTCTTCATGTTTTACCATATTTTCAATATTTTAACTATATTAATGGCCTTGATCTTTAAATGTCAAAAATCTTGATAAGTCAAACATCAATTGGCTATTATTGTGATGGTCAAATAGACATCAAATTCAGTGTTGAGAATAAAAGTGAATCATGCATGCCATTACATCCCTATATGCCATTGTAGGAACACCCCCCAGTGTAAATACTTGTTAAATTACATAAACTTTTAAATTTAATATCAAAACTTGAATATGGATTTTTGTTACTTTCTTCATGTTTTTATCTTCCTTGAACTATGTATGGGATATGAAATAAATACCTACTAAGAAAATCTTCAGTATTTTTTATTGTGGATAAACATGAATGGCCTTAGACATTTATTAGTTGTTAAATTGTACGATTTTGATATTATTGTGTATGTATAGATTATTAGTCTAAATTAGGTGTTATTGACACGTTTTGTGAGTTATCATTGAATTTCCCCTTCTTTCTGTATTAGTGTAAATTAGGTGTTATTGGCATGTTCTATGGGCTCTCATCAAGTACCATCATCTTAGTCCTCTCTTTTTCCTATATCCTCTTTTGGTTAGGTTGTGTCCATCCTTTTTTCACTTTCTAATTTTTATTTTATAAATGAACACACCATTGAGGGTGCTAACCTGAATTTCAATTATTTATAAATACATATAATCATTATAATTAATTTTCAAGAGAAAATTTAAAGAAATCATTACTCATGTGAATATATTATACAGTTACCAATATTATAGAGGAAATCACATAATCATTCGAGAATTTTTTGATGTTAGAGAAATCATTGGAAGGTTAAAGGTCATACACTTCTTAGACACCTAATTTCCATATATTTAATGGATATCATGGTAGTGTATTTAAGGGTTTATTGATCATTGGTCTAGTTTAGGATCTTATTGGTGTGTGTTCCACGTGTTTCTTTTTCATTCAACATGTTTCCATGTCTATTCTAATTGTAAATATATCTTTCCATTTTCTATGTTCAATGTTATTTGCTTTCCCTTCCTTCTTTTTATGTCTCCTTGATTGTCTTTTTTTTCCTTGTCATATTTTGTAATATTTTCTCACTAAA
Source organism: Taxus chinensis (assembly GCA_019776745.2). Lineage (NCBI taxonomy): Eukaryota > Viridiplantae > Streptophyta > Pinopsida > Cupressales > Taxaceae > Taxus > Taxus chinensis. The sequence continues at coordinate 897,594,261 of CM034146.1, forward strand.
TGCCCAATACTTCATGAAAATGGGACCATCTAAACTTATTCTTCTTCTTATAGCTCTATATAAAGTCCTCTTATCCAATTTCGAGGCTATACTGATTTCACTTCCAAATCGATGTGTACTTGCTACCTTACTTGAAAAATAGCCTCAATTAATATTTATCTTGTAGCATTACTATCTTTATTTGGATTAGTTTTAGTTATTAAACTAAATGTTTCACTTAGATTCTTTACAATTGCATTATTTCTTCCCCCTAGTATGTTTTTTCTAAACCCTAAAGCATCCATCAAATTCCTCATTTTATTTATTTTCATAATTTCAAAAAATAATTGACATCCTTATGTATGTGTTTTCTTCTCAAACAGATAGTTCCATACTTGTTTAAAATGATGTCTAGCTAAACATTTTGACATTTTACCTTCCATGGGTTCTATATCTTCTCATCCATTTCAATCCTCGCATTTATCTAATTATCTTAAATGCATGGGTAAACCTAGATAAAACATCATTTCTTATATGTGTTGGTGTTATTTCTTCAGCAATAGGGGAGGGATGTGTGTCTAAGTCAACATCTAACTCCATAGGGTTAGTAAATATCTCTTCATTTGGAATGGGTTCAATAGGGGTCATTATGTGATCATATTCACTATCGTCATACAATTTCATTATATCATCATGCTTTAAAACTTCATTAGGGATAACTGTTTAATTACATTTTTTTCTACATGTGTTTCATCATTCATTACAAATTCATTACTATGTACTACATATTCAGTTTCATCATTTGACAATAATGTTTTTGTCTTATCTCACTTGAAAATGTTTATAATTTAATTCAATTGAATTTGATATGTTATTCTCAGTAAACAAAATTTCATTTCTTTCCTAAGTGCTTGTATTTTTCAATCTTTTTCACTTTGAACCTTAAGTTCTTTGTTTGTTTTCTCCTTAATTGGTCTTCGAATGTGACTATTGGACCCCAAGGTCAAACTTTATGCTTTATAATAAAATGAGAATCATAATTATATAAATAATAATAATAATAATTTTTATGTTTGATACAAGAAAAAATGGAGAATTCAGATGATTGTCATGTGTAGAGCTAGTTCAAAACTGATAAAGTGTGAAATTTTCTATGAAAATGGTAAAATAAATATGATTTTTTATATTTTTTTTTTATAATTTGACAAATGACGTAAACCCTTTACAAAAGTGTGCACACCCTTTGTATATTTAGTTACAAATGTGGTAGGAGAATGAACTTTAATATTTTACCCTCCTAAGTAACCATGTATTTCAACTAGGGGATTTGATCCTTTAATTTGGACCTGCATTTGATCAACCAAGAAGGCTTTTGAAGGCTTTTGAGAATTTATTCTCCTTCGTAAGCACAAAATATTAATCATATTTATGTATTTTTGTAAAATAATTATAGGGGTTTGCAGAGGGGAGAATCTAGGGTTAGATAATATAAATTTTTAAATATTTAACCATTATGTTCAATTACTACTTAAATTTCTACATAGTGTTAGTTATTGTGATTGATTCAGTCTTGTTAACAATACTTTAATAATTTTTTAATGATTACTTAATGCAGTACAAAATTTATATCTCAACATTATATTCATTTTTAATACTACTTAAAAAATAATTATATATAAAATTAAGCTCAAAACATTGTGTGTGTACACATGCATTTTCATTTTTCCTATTTTCTTGACTTATAAAATAATTTAATATTATTATATTAATTGAAAAATATTTTCAACAATATTCAACATTTTTTGAATCCTTGTATGAAATTGCATTTAATAATTGATTCATTTTTTTTTCAAAAAAGTGTGTCCGTACATATGCACTTTTGCTATGTTTTCACAAAAACTTATTATGTCAATGTCAAAAATGATTGAATTTCACATGCTTATCTCATTTGATTATTGCAAAGAAATACATATTTAGAAACTAGATATAGAATTTCACAATTTATCCTCCTACATCATCATAAAATTATTTGACTAGGTGCCTCTAAAAGTATCTCCAAATTCATGTATTGTTATTTTACGAAATAAATGTGGCCTCTTATCCCCCCTTTTGACCCTCATTATTTTACATCTACCCTACTTCATATAAAATTTACCATTCGTTAGTGTAATCTTATGTGCAAAAAACTTTATTTATGGTTGTACACATAAGAAATCTAACCAAAACATGAAGATAGTTCAAATAATAAAATAAATGAAAAAAATAAAAAATAATTTGAGTTTTTACAAATAATAGATGTTGTGATTACTTGATTTAGAAATGAAAATAAAATAGATTTATTTTTTACTAAGATTATTTCAATAGGTTCTTCATTATAAATGTGTGTTTGTGTAGACACATTTAAACAGTTGTTTCTATATGTTTGTAGGAACAAAGGTTTCTAGGCATGAGAGCACAAATACCACATGTACAAGATTTTCACAATCCTCCACTTAGAAGTTAAGGTGATATCTATTTCCTATTTACTTTGAATTTGATTTTTTCTCTTATAAACTTTGAGAACTCTCAAGAGATGGGGGGGTGATTGTAATAAAAAGAATTCTTAAGAAAATGTGTGTTTGTATTAATTTTTAAATGTACGCATGTACACACACACAAAAGTGGGAATTATGTAGATTTCTTATTTTGGAGCAAGACTTCTTTATTGCATTGGTTCTTTAATAATTTAAGTGTTTATTGATCATTGGTTCAAGTTATGCTCTTATTCACAAGTGTTATATTGCACCTTCTATATTTTTTTCCTTATGTCATCAACCATGTTTCAAATTCCATAAATGTACCTCATTTCATTTTCCTCGTGATGGTCATATATTCATTGTTTTATTTCTCAAATGACCATGTTTTATTTTTTCCTCATGGATTTCCTCTCCTCTCCTTTTATCCTAGTATAGGAATGTGACTACTATTGTAGGATTGGTGCCAAAAATTTACTTACATTTATTGCCGAATCTCTACATTTTTGGTCATTTATCCTATGGGCACATTTAAAAAATAATAATTTCTCTCTATATTTTGGCTTTATCAGTCATTGCGTGGTGATTTTCACACCAATTGATTTCTAATTTTAATTCAAAAAATTTACAAATATATACATGCATTATTGCATTTAGAAAGACAAAAGAAAATCACACACTATAATTTTTGTTTGCACTAAAATGATATTGAATTTATCATAGAAAAATTATTTTTCAGAAGCATTTGTGTGCAAAAACTCAAGATCAAGCATTTAATGATTCATTCTAACCTACACTTTTTTTAATATGTATTGAAAATATAAGGGCTGTGAAACTTCCATACACATTATTGAATATAGACTTGCATCAATTATTTCTTGTGATTTTTCCAAATCATGAAGGGATTGATAATAATGGTTAAGTAACATAGGCACCCATTAACAACCACCATTTTTATGGGTTTTGCAAGGAGTTGAGAGTGGGTTATGGTTTTGGAAAAAGAGCTCAAATTCCCCAGTGATTTTTTGATAAAGCCAAACAAGATAAGAAAGGATTTTCCAATCAACCATCATATTCACCCTTGGACATATATGGTTTTTGTTGTATAAATCATACCAATTTCGTAAATTTTGAAAATATACAAAAAATTTGGTTTACACAACTTTATGTTCATGTTTCTCTAGGTGTTGTTTGTATCTCATTTTGAACCTATTTTATCCTTACATTTTTTAGTGATGTATGTCTCAAGATTTGTCAATTTTTTGAGAAATACTTGATTACAAAAAGGTATTGGATAAGGTTGGTCCCTTGAATATTTTCATTGAATTGTTGATGAATTCTATCATTACTAATATTATTTCTTCTTATGGGAAATCAATGGACATAACGTAAACTAATTTGTGTACAAATGATCAACATACAAAATAATCAAGCGAGTAGGAGTGAGTTGGATATGTATGGTAAAATTTGCATGTTTTACACCCCTTTTATATAGTACAACCATGCCACAATTGGGGCTGGAATTTCCATTATTTATTTCTACTATATTTCAAGATTATTTATGGAATGACTCCATTAAAATCAATCATTTTAACTCTAAATCAATTTACTACTTTTATCAATAATGGGTAGAATTTTTAATATTTCATTGTTTTCATTATGAATCCTTTATAGTTTTGCAAGACTATTTCAAATTTTTTATTTGAATATGTAACGTCATGGACAACAATTACTCAAGGTTATCACGTTTGGGTAGTTTTATCACTTCTATTAAATTAATATATAAATGTTTTACTTGCACTTGTTTCTATATGTTTGTAGGAACAAAGATCTTTAAACATTAGAGCACTAGCACTAGCTAAAATGTTTTCAAAACACTCCACTTAAAAGATAATGTGATCTCTCTTTCCTCTTTACTTTCAATTTTCTTTATTTTGTTCTATTAATAATTTAAGTCTAACTCTCCATAGATGCAGAGGAGACCACAACGAAAATCATTCTAAAGTAAATACCTAGTTGTATATATTTTGCTATGTACATGCATAGATGTGTGAACACACATCAAAGTGAGAATTATATAGACAATTGATTTTGATAGAAGAGTTTTATTTTGAAATACACATCATATAATAATTACAAAAAACTATACAAAAGGATATAAAATTATACAATAAAATAAAATATTATTATCACTTTATTAGTGAAATAAGGATAAAAATGAAATCAAAATAGTCTCAAAGTCTATTAAATTTTAATCCTTTTTATCAAAAGAAAAATATTTTTAAACAATTTCGTGAGAAATTAATTCTCTCTAATTACGACGAAAAATATGCTACGCTATTTACCTAATTTATGAAAACATGTTTCCCTCTAATTTTCTAGAGGATAAATAATGTTGAAACTCATAGAAAATTCCAAAAACTTCTGCAATAACTCATAATAATGAGGTTACAATCACCAAAGAGAACTGATTGCCAATGTATACTTCCTTAGATAATGGATTCCATCTCTGAATGAGCAAATTTCCAATAGTATATTGTAAAAGAGAAGTCCCAAAATAATTTCCTAACTATTTCTAGTTTTCAACAAAAGGTACATAAGCCATTAGAAAGTCCACTTCATGAAATTTGAGCTTTAGATAGAAGCCTCTGATAGATCACTAGCTAGGTAAAGACCTAGAGCTTGCATGGATGCCTTCAATAACCATATTTAATGAAATATACAAACCCAAAATTATTTTGCATCACAGGTAATCCATCTATCCTTAGGAACAAGGGAAAGATCACATCTCTGATAAAAAAATGGAGTAAGGTGATGAGGTATCATATTGGGATAAAGGGTGAACATAGCTCCTCTACAGTCACACAAAAAGGAACCATTCATATCCAAATTCAAATTAAAAAAAACCTCTTGAGGATTGATTGATATATAAGATGAGGAAAACTCATGAGCTAAAGAATGCCAAACTTTCTAGTTATGGGAAGTGACATCTCATAAGTCTCTCCATAATAAAATATCTTTCTTATTGAGCCTATATCTGTAAAAATGTGGATATATGCAAACTTGATTTAACAAAAATTAAAATTTTGTAAAACCCTAAGATATTTCATATTCACATAAGATAAATAAGCAATAAAGTATAGATCTTACCTAAGTAATAAGCTAGATAAAATCAAAACCCTAGGTGCAAGGGAAGGGACAAAATACTTAGATGATTTCTCAATAAATCCCAAAGTGTGTCAGACTGGAAGACTAATGAATAGGAGGAGGAAAATGTAACAACTGAGCTCAAAACATTGTGTGGACTGTCGGATCTTCCTGGAATGGGGTGCCTAGAATGGGTCAGGGGCACCTAGGCCACTAGAGACTACTACTGGGTGCTCATGAACTGTGAAATAACTCAAAAACACTATGTTTTTCTGTGTTGAAATATGTTCACCAACCTTCGTTGTTGATCACCTATGTGTCAGCACTATGTCCACAAAATTCTCCTATAACCTGCAAAGAGAAAAGAATCACCTACAAAACCCCAAAATACATCAAATCCTAAAAAGAAAGAATCACCTACAGAGTGAACCTATGGACTAAGCACTGCACTACATCTCAGACTCCATGTAGTTCTTGTGTTTGTATAAGAATCATGCCCTAGGTTGCTCTTATGCAAGATTCACTTGATAGCGAGCAATAGCTAGATGTAGCAATGTAAGTAGATGTGTGGATGGAAAAATGAACTTCCCCTCCTATGCGTGTATGCAAAAAATGCAATCCTTTGTCCCTTGAATGAAGCTAGATGAATGTTTTGATGATCTTGAAATGCCTTTGGATGCAACCTTAGGTGGTGATAGAAGATACTTAGAGCTTGGTCCCTCATAATGGTCACATAGCTTTATATTTATATGATTCCCATGGTTGAATTTCACAATTAACAACTACAAGGAAGACCCATAAGAAAACAAGATGCCCAAAAGATAAAAAAAGGCCTAAAATGGGCGAGTAAGATACAAAAAGGTTAGGGGTGCCCAGAGGGATGGGGGTGTCTATGGCACTAGTGTCTAGAGTGATAAACTAAAAGCTTAAACAGTAAAACATGGATTGGATTTTAGGGTGTAAAAGGCTAGGAAGAAGACATGAATCAAGAAAAAGAGGCCAAAGACAGTTGTTAATAGCTAGTTTTCTCACTTAGGAATCATATGAATAGTAGTATGTGACTACGACCTAGAAATGTACCCAAAGTGTGTGATTTAGTGTCTACAATACTAATATCTTGTATTTTCCAATTCCATATAGGTATTTTGGCCAAGTCCCACCCCACCTAACTACCAAACATTTTCCAAGCGATCAAACTCTAAAAATTTCTTCCAAGAAAGCCATATACTCTTGAGAACAAAATAACATGTGATCTAAAAATTGTGAGGAAGAAAAGATAAGATCACATATCCAAAAAGGGGATCTAACATTACCCATATGATGAGAAGTGATTAATTTGTGTCTCAAAATAAATTTCAAAGAAGATTATCCATCTAAGCACCGACATGCCCACTTGGGAAAATTATATGCATCCTTGGGGTGGTTATATCAAGTGACCCTAAACCACACTCATCTTTGGGTAACATACAAATATTCCCATGGAATTATAGGTAAGCTACGAGTACCACCATATTCAGACCATTAGTAGAATCTCAAAATCCTCCGTACAAAAAGAAATTGAGTTTTGAAAGGAAGCCTAAGGAATTCTACCTGACACTATCAATTTTCCAAAAAGCAAAATATCTTTATTGTTCCAGTGAGGAAGTTTGTTTTAATTATTTTATAAAACCTATTCCCACACGTAGTCAAGGAGAGGTTCGATATAAAGGGTATACCAAGATATTTCACAGTAACTCCTGGATGAAAAAAATACCACTCAATAGGATTCCATTGAGGTGGGGTTGTCCTGATCAATTGGCCATAATTCTATTTTATGATTACTAATTATAAGTGCCATACAAGTTGTGTAAAATATTTCTAAACAAATTTTTGGGCTCCAAAAAAAATTTACTGGCTCACTTGAATTGCGAAGATAATCATTGACAAAGTGATTTTTGAGAATATCCAATCCATCTAGAAAGAAAACATCCAATAATCATATTTTGAACGTGTGTATCTTCCAATAAATGTCCCAATGCATATTGTCTCAACACAATAGATATCAGACATTAGAAGACAACCTTGTTTGATGGATTGATGAAGAACAATACATGAGGAAATTAAATTATTGATGGAAGCAAAGGAGGGAGGCACAACGATACTATTTTATTTCATTTGCGCTCATGTATTTATGTGTTTATTAATCATCCGGTTCAAGTTAGGATCCTATTTATGTGTGCTACATTACTTTGTCACCCTTTTTACTTATTTTCCATGTGTCATCAACTATATTTTGACTTTCCTCCATGTCCCTTCTCATTTTTTCCCATGGCAGCCCTACATTCATTGTTTTATTTCTCAAGTGACCCTATTTTTCTTATTCGTCATGGTTTTATCTCTCCTCCCCATTTTGGTCTATTTTATGGATGTGACATTTTTGTAGGATTGATACAAGGAATGTGCTCACCTTTCTTGTGTAATTTCTATGTTTGTGGTCATAACTCATATGGGGCCCTTTGAACCTTGATTTTTATTTCTTTATGTATTTTTCTTCATTGTGTGATGATTTTCAAACCAATTGGGGGTTCTGATTTAAATTCAAAATTATAAAAATACATAGATGCATTATTGCATAAATAGGAAAGACACAAAAGGAAATCATACATTTTATTATATGTTTGTATAAGAGCGGGATTGCATTTATAAGAGGAAAACTTATTGTTTCTCTAAAGTAGTAATGTGTAAAAAGTCTAAAATACACATTTATAGATTCATTCTATATATGCTAGTTTTAGTACGCATTGAAAAGATAAGGATTGAGACACTCAAACGCATGTGATTGATTATTGACTTGCAATCAAGTTTTGTTTGAGATTTTTTGAAACCATGAGGGGCTTATAATTATGGGGGTAACATAGGCCTCCATCAAAAACCTCCATTTTTAATATTTATTAGAAGGAGCTAAGTATGGGCTATATGGTCTTAGAAAATGAGATCAGATTCCCAGTGATTCAAGACAAAACCAGACAAGAGGAGAAAGATTGTACATATTAAGGTACCAAATATACATTCACACAGTCATATTCAACCCTAGAAAGACAACCTTTCTTTGTATGAAGCATGTCATTATTGTAGGTTTTGGAAATATGCATGAAAACTCGTCATCACAATTTTCTAGTCATATTTCTTTGAGTGTTTTTTGTCTCATCTTTCAAAAAAAAATTCCTTACACTATTAGTGATGATTGCCTCAGAATTAATAGATTTTAGTATATTTGTATCCTTAACCCTAATTTCTAGTGTTTCCAAGCAATTTATTATTATTTACTTATTTTTAATGTTGTAGATTGCCCCTTTATCTTTTATATTTAGACTTGAATTGATATTTAATTTAATTTAAAAACTAATTACAAATTTTAATTTAATTTAAAAACTAATTACAAATTTAGTTGGCATGGTTGCTTAGTGCATTTGTTGGGTAAAATCACTTTCCACGCCTACAATAAATATACATTTTTATAATCAAAGTGTAACGTGTTTTACAAAAAACTCTATTTGTCATATTTAGGACAAATTATAATGATGTATATCATCATTTTTAAAAAATAATTTTGAAGATAAAAAGATGTTGGATAAGATTAATCCCTTAAATATTTCTATTGTTAATTTGTTGACAAAGTCTTTAAATACTAATAATTTTTATTAATGTTAAAAAATCAATAAATATAAACTATACTTAACCATTTTATGTATACATAACCAATGTATACAATATTCAACCAATGAAAGAATGTTGGATATGTATAATAAACATGGCATCTACAGTACTATGCCACATTTGAGACTTTATTGCCATTATTTATTTCTACTTTATTTTAAAGATTATTTGAGGAATGCCTCCGTGCCAATCAAACCATATCAACTCTTAAGCCACGTATCTACTCTTTATCATACTAGGGGCAGATTTTGTTAAGTATCCCATTGTTTTTGTTATGAATCCTCTAATCTTTCGAGATTATTTGAATATCTTTTTTTTTTGGAAACTATAATCTATTGGACACTAGTTCTTCAAAGTTATCACCTTTGGGCATGTTTTTCATTTCTATTTTTAATACCACAAATGTTTGTCTTTTAATAAATTAAATACACGTATGCTCATTTATATCCACAGATCTTCTCTCCGAGAGAATTTTGGTGGCCCCCTAGCTTAATAACCTAGACCCTACAACCTTAGAGAAGTATAAATCGGAGGAACATGGTGTGTTCCAATGTCGTTGACATCATGTGTTGGAGCATGCCACATAGTGACACGCAGGTGGGCAAAACAATGCTCTTGTATACTTTGCGCAAGACAAATGTCTTTTTCATTTTCATTGCACACTGTCTAAGTGTTTGTAAGTGTTGAAAGATGGAGATGGAGACACTGATATTAGCAAAGACCATCACATAGCTAGCCTTGTGTAATTCCTTGTCTTATTGTAAGGTTCAATTTTGACGGTGTCTTTTATGGTTTTTAACTTTCACAATCTCATTCTACTCCCTATCTTTAAATGATAAGGTTTCATTGACAAAAATAGATATATCGATTTAACAAATGTTGAGGAATATTCAATTTTAAAGGTTTTATTCCATTCTTATAACACATTATAATTATTGTTTTGTTCATAAGTTTCTCGTTAAATATTGACAAACAATGTTAATCTAGTTATATAAATGTCTAAGACTTGGGAAAAAACAATCCAGAGGAAAAATGGCTCCAAATTCCCTTATCTAGATAAGATTTTTTTTTTTAGTAAGCTAGAGGGATCAACGAATACCCAATGCCCTAGAACTTCAAAGAGGGAAGCTTATATGGCTAAGATATTATGATTTTTCAAATGACTTCTACATTAAAAATTAAAAACTTCTCGATGATGGTCAAATAGACATAAAATTAAAGGCCAAAAATAAAAGTAAATGCATTTATATACATTACAATCCACAACCTCATCTCCCCATCCCCCCACCTACCATTGTAGAATAGCTCTCAACATAATTATATATAATTGTAATACATATATAATATAACAATATAAATTGAAAAAATTACTATCATATATAATTGTGATAGATATATTGTACAAACATATAAACTAATAAAACAATTACCATTAGTATAAAAGAAATATTAATCAAAAGGGTTATGTAGACACCTAGTTTTAACACACAACTATTTTTATTTGTGTGTGTGTGTGTGTGTGTGTGTGTGTGTGTGTGTGTGTGTGTGTGTGTGTGTGTGTGTGTGTGTGTGTGTGTGTTTATTTATAATTGGTCTAACTTAGGTTCTAATTGGTATGTGATTTTATGCTTCATCTCTTTGCAACATGTTTTTGTTTTGTCATCAATCCTTCATTGAATTTCCTTTCTGTCATTTGTCTCTTTTTTTTCTATCAGGACCATTCTTCAATTCAAGCAACGTTTGAACACTAGGGAAGGACCATGGAAGGACTTTCGTATAATTGCATGTATTCCATTCAGTCAAGAACACATATGATAAACATGTCAGTTAGTTGTTATACCATTTTGTAAAATTGGCCCTATATTTAGCTTGAAATATAGGTATATGTATCATTAACTTTAGCCTTGAATGGTGTCTTAGTGTTTATACCCTAATGAAATTTATATGTTATGCAAGCGCACAACTAATAAGAAGGATGTAAGGGATTGCAAAAGGTATACTATTCTGATTTTATTAACTTCTAACATCAATTACACACAATTAAAACAATGCATTCAAACTTGAAACCATTGATAAATGATAAGTACTTTATTAAATACACTAGAGGAGAGATAAAATTAGTTGTTTAAGGCATGAAAGAGAGAATTCAGATGTGTAAAATAGTGAAATAGGAGGATGTGGAACTCTAGATTATGTAATGGAAATTTGTGAGCTAAAAATAAGTAGGGGCAGGATTGTACAACTATTATACAATTCAGGATGGATTTATCTGGTATTGACCTGAAGATGTGAAGTTTTAGACCCTTTGACAATCTAGATCTACAACTTTTTGTGTTCTTCACTTGTCTCGAAATGATATTCATTGTATGTCACTCTTTCTCACAAAACTTCAGGATGACATATAATAACTCGCAATAAATTAGAAACCCTATCTTCTCAAACTACTGAGACCTTTATAAAAAGCATTAGTGAGGTTAAACTACCCTTGGCAGTCAGACTCCCAATTATTGAACTGATCCACATGTTGCATTACATGCCCTCATTGAGGAATCAAACTTCATGTAGTTCTCACAAGTATTTGTGCAAGTGTGTATATCTAACCAAACCCCTAGTGGTAATCTTGTATCTCTTGACACCAAGATAGTGAGCTAACAACGTAATATAGAATCTAATCAACACAATAGTAGTGAGATGTGGTGTGCCTCAGCTATGTGACCTAACCATTTGTTTATTAATACCCTTGTGTAATTCTTACAATAACTTTTCTCTTATTAAGAAATAGCTTTATAATCTTTGCATGCTTGGAAATGGATGAATCTAGTATTTTTAACTCAATTGAGTACTTCATACTTGTAGTAAGTACTACTCTAGATAGTGAGCAAATGATTTAGAAAGATTTAGGAGACCTTTCAGTGATTTTGATATCATCTTTGTAATAATATCTTATAAGAATGGAAGGTGGGTTATGAAGTGATAATGACTTGCTTATATAGCCTTTCTCGTGTGAGATATTATAATAAGGCCAACCCTAAGAAGATGAAATGACCCAAAGAATGATTTGAAATTGAAATTATATTTGGTGATTGTGAAGGGTTGGGACTATACAGGTTATCCAAGACCAAACCCTAACAGAGAGTAAATTTGGAACCATACAAGTTGACCAAGACCAAATCCTAACAAAGAGTATAAGACTAAGGGAAAGAATATGTATGCATAAACTAGGAGTGTAAATTCAAAAAAAAAGTATCTAACATAAGTCAAAGAACTACAAAATGAAAGGAAACATAGAAAATTATAGAAAAAAATTATCCATAGATGGAAAATAAGATGAATCCTATGGTGACTAAACAAATTAATAGGAAAAGGAAACAAGCCAAATGTAGAGGGAAGGTTGAATAGATTGTAACAAATATATGAAGCGTGGATCATCTAATCATAATTATGTGGTGAAAAAATATATCAATATAGTATCAATAGCCCCCGAGGGTAAACATGGATCCATAGTATTCATGGTAGAAAGTCATGTGTGAATGAAGAAGTGAGAGGTGTGTAAATAATCAGTAAGTATAAACATATGGGGAGCGTGTCTGAGAAAATACTGAGTAAAAAACCAAGTATAAAATGACCCCATGATAAGTAGCATATAAAGCGTAGAGGGTTTGAGATACACTGATCAAGTATAAATATCATTTGAGATAAAATGTTGATCAAGATCACTAAGGGAGAGAATAAATGATTCATCTAAATTAATATGTGAGTCAACAATGTGGTCTATAAATGCATGATGATTTGAAGTAGTGGTATTAGTAGTTTGAAAAGGTTGTGGAAGTAGAGGTTTCTCAAATGGGATACCCCTGATGGTAACTTTGTTATCTTATGAATTAAATTGATACATTTATGTAAAATAAAGTGGAAGACCAAGAAAGAATATAACTAAGGAAAACCTAAGAGTGTATGTCACACGAATGAATGAAATTGGAAACCAAAAATGGGGTAGTAATAGTAATGGGAACAATTATGAGAGGTAGGATAATATGTCCTAAGTTTGTAGTATCATCAAAGATTGATTTCTTTTTACTATATCCAAGAGAGAAAATCAATCTGAGAGGGCATAAGTTGTATGTAATATCTTCTTTGATCACAATACATGAACAAGATGTTGATTAAAAAACTCCCAAATGGATATTATATCATAAATAAAATTACAATCCATATCAATGTCATCGAAAGTGATATCTAGCCGCAGTGGTAAGAGAGCATCCACTAATTAATCATAAGAAGATAGAGGAGGCACCTCATGATAATTAGAAGACATATATGGAAAATTTGTAGTAATATGACAATCAAGCACTACATCATGTGATTGAGCATCATTGTGAGAAGGGTTGGATGAGGTGTAACATGATATTTAAGAACACCAACATCAAGGAGAACTTGTATAACATGACGAAGCTTATTAAACCAATTAATAGGATGGACACAACATTGATGATAGTGACAATGAGAATTAACATAAAATTTCTTACCATAATGTGCACTTCTATCAAATTCAAGTGGTGGAGGACTAGATGCAAGGTTACACATAAGTAATTATTGAAGCACTTTTTGCAGTGCACAAGGTAAATGAGTGAACTTCCATTGAGAGGGTTACAATTGTAACGTTGCAGGTTGCAAGACATATACGTTATCATATGATAAGATATATGTGAATATTGTTGTGATTGTAGAATTTGATATTATAAATAATGAAGATGGGATTCAATGGAATGTGTACTAGTAGAAGGGGTACTATTGTGCTCATAAGAGTGAGATACCTAAGTGTCTAAATGTGTTGGATTAGCAAGTGGTTCTCAGTACTTACAAAGAGGAGAAGTGCACAAACCTTATTGGAGGGATAGTATATTACATTAGGGAAAGTGTGGGAGCCATTTGATATGAGATATAAATGATGATAATGATCCATGATATTGGGAACCATGATGTATTGCAATCAGTGAGGATAAATCAAAATAAGAAACCCTAGGTCCATTATGGGTTTAGTAATTGATTCAATTTGAGATTCAAGGCCACAAAAATTTATACACCCTAATTAAATTTATATGTTATGTAAGTTCACAACAAATAAGAAGGATGTAAGGGTTTGCAACAAATAGACTATTTTGAGCTAACTAACTTTCAAAATTATTTATACACAATCAAAATAATGAATTGAAACCTGAAATGATTGATAAATGATGAGTAATTATGAAAATACATGAGAGGAGAGATATTATTAGTCATATAAGGTAGGGAAAATATAATCTATATGTGTAGGATAGTGAAACATAAGGATCTATAACTTTATATTATGAAATGGAAGTTTAGGAATTGGGAACTAGATTGGGGCATGACCATACAACTAGTGTATGGCCTAAGATTGACATGTATGGTCCTGACCTAGAGACGTTTGGTTTTAGACCCTTTGACATCAAGGATCTATAAAAAAACATTTTCCTTCAAGTATCTAGAATTAATATTTGTTGTATGTCACTCTTTTCTCACACAAATTCAGGATAACTTGTAATAAAGTGCAATAAAATAAAAACCTTGGCAACTTTAAGAACCATTCATAAAAAGAATTAGAAAACACATAAGGAAAAAACTTTTTTGTAGTGAGGCTGGACTACTCTCAGTGGCCACACTCTCATATACTAAACCAATTTGAGTGTTTCACTGCAATCTCTTATTGCAGGATCAAGCCTCATATACTTCTATTAGGTGTTTGTGCAAGTTTGTATAGCTAATCACCCCCTAGGGATGCCCTCGTGTCTCTTGACACCAAGATAGTGGGATAATTGTGTATTATATAATGTACCCAACATTTTAGTAGTGATATGTGGTGTGCCTTAGCTATGTGACCTAATAATTTGTTGATTGAAACCCTTGTGGTGTCGTGTTGTTGTTAAGAAATGGATTTATGATCTTTAAAGTCTTGGAAATGGATAAAGCTAGACTCTTTTACTAGGTTGAGTGAATCAGATTTGTATTAGAGACTACTCTAGATGGTGTGCAAATGATTTAATAAGATTTAGGAACCCTTTAAGTGCTTTTGGAATGATCTTTACAATAATATATTGTAAAAATGCAAGGTGAGTTATAAAGTGATGATGACTTGTTTATATAACCTTCCCTAGGTGAGATATTATAATAACTCTTACCCTAGGAATATTAAATGACCCAAAGAATAATTTTAAATTTAAATCAAATTAAGTGATTATGAAGGGGTAGGACTGTACAGGTTAGCGAAGACCAAATCCTACATCACGACCCTTCCCTACATTTTTATACCAAAGAGAGAAATAAAAAGACTATTTGTTCCATGAATATCAAAGGTTTTATGCTTCTTTGATTAAATAATATTCACATTGATGACATAGTAAATTTTAAAGATAAACAAGTTGTAGAAGAGCTAGAGAGATGAGGATATTGGATTTCAAATGTGAGGATGTGTCTTAGCAAGGGTACATGGTCTAAATTGTCATTGCATAAGGACAAGTTACCAAATTTTAGTGTCAAACTTAGATTGAAATTTTCCTAGAAGGATCTTAGTATTGGGCCTATGCAAAAAGATGGGGGGCCAAAAAGAGGACACAAAAGGATCTTAGACATGGATCTTAGGATCTAAAGTCTCCATTATTTGAGCATATTTTCCCAAAAGGATCTTAGTATCGGGCCTATGCAAAAAGATGGGGGGCCAAAAAGAGGACACAAATCTGATTTTAAGCAAATGCGAGAGTGTTTGGTTAAAGAGTGAGCGCATTCTGAATGATTAGGTCTGGTTGTTACCAAGCGTAAAACTCGAGTACATTATAGTGTGCTCGTGTTCCTATGTGCTACATAGTATATGTGGATGAGGCATGCTTCTATGTAAAAAATAAATGTTTAAGTATAAGTTTTTCTGTTAAATTATTATTTATATTTTATTATTTCTAATACTTTAAATTTATTTTAGTAAATATAAGATGTTAGGGTCCCTTTGCACCTTGTGGAACTAGTCTCACAACTCCATCTGTCATGGTTTAGAAGATTTTTTTTTCATATTCTAATATGGTCAATACATAGGTATTTTTTAGGATTTCAGCATTCAGCCTTCAAGCTTTTAGGGTTTAAATTATACAATCGATATCTGTTTTGTGAAAAAATATAGGTATTGTTTAGGTTTTGGGGCATTTTGGATTGGTTATTGATATTTGTAGGAGTTTTAGATGTGTTATTGATTGATTATTGATATTTGTAGAATTTTTACGATTCCATCGTGTTCTTAGACAACTAAACCACCTATTTCACTCATCTAGTTGCTCAACATTCATCCAAAGACTCCTCTCACTTGCCTTTACCAAAATTTCCCTTACATTGCACAAGAGAAAGGTTCATTGGTCACTTCTTGGTTTGTCCAAACTGTAAACTCTTCAAGCAAGCTAAAATCATCCCTAAACACCCTTCTCAATCTCAAGGAGGTATGATAAGTTTGGTTAACATATATCCACTTGTATGGGGTTTCGTAGGAGAGGTATTCATAATTATGGGAGGCTTTAAGGAGTTGCATCAATCGTGCCACAATAATAATTGTATTCTCATGAATAAACTTGACAATGATTTGGTAATCTCAAAAACCCACTTATCATAATAATGGAAAATAAATCCAACTAATAACAATTAATCATCAATAAGTAAATTTGTGGTAGGACAATCAGTGTCTACCACATGCCACCTCCAAATTCCAAATTTCATTTCGTGAAAAATTCACTTAAAGAAAGGTTGGGGGAAATGAACTAGCCATTTTCTTCATGCTTTTAGAGGTCCAAAATGTTAATTCAACCTAAATTTGGAAAATATGGAGAACTTGGAAAGCTAAATTGCATTTATAAAGATAAGCTCGAAGAGAAGGAATGCATTTCATAAGTAATTCCAATCAATTTTTTTTTTTTCTGTTAATACCCGCTAAAACTAGCCTTGTTATGATCCTAATAAAAACAAGTTCCCAAGAGTCGAGGGATCTTTTAAACTTATCACACAAGCATGGGGAGTTCTCTTCAATAATACTAGAAAGGATACCAACCACACCATGAGAAAAAACCAACAAGGGCACAACCCCACCTTCCATGAACCGAATTCCACAGGCACTGCCACTACCATTAGCATTTCGACAAATGGGAATAATTATTGAAGTGTGGATTCCTTTCCTGAAACTTCCATTTTTGATGACCACAACTAGAACAAGAATTCGAAATAGAAACAAGACTAGGAACACGACCTAGACCAGGACCTAGACTAGAAATTTGAGAGCATTTCTATGGGTCAATTTTATTTTCTAAGATGCATTAATCTAATGTTTGAGAATGTTTCTCCAGATGTAACAAAATTCTGATTTATATACTCGATGATTCCTAAATCTCCAATCCTTCAATAGACCCCAGTAGTCCTTGATATTTGGATACAGGGAGACACCATTACTTGGCTTCCATTTATAACGATAGAGATATTTGTAAATTTGTGTTATGACCTCTAAATCTGTTTTCATTTCAAGTTGTTTGGAAATCAAATCACTCCCTTCACTAGGATTTATGAGTACCCTTATCTTTTTTAAGGAACTTTTGAAAGCACCCATGGATTTATCATAGAAGGAACTATCAATAATTATAAGTGTTAGTGCAGAATCACAACACCCCTGAATGGCTTTGGATCTAAGTGGGGCATTCAGTGTGATTGCACAACATGGGACCATCTCTCAAGTTGTGGGACTTGCAAACCTGAGATGGCCCTCCAGAGAAAGTCGGTTCTTTCTTCCTAATCTACCTGCCACAAGCTACTCTAGTGCAAGAAGAGATAATATAATCCTAATCTAACCTTTCCAAGGGGACAAGGAGAGAGAGAAAGGGTGAAAAATCCTACACTAAGCAGTGATACAAAAGAAAAGGAAGTGGCTGATCACAAATCAGACTTCCTGAAGCAGAGAGAGGTGAGCAGAGGATCAGGTGGACAAGATGCACCACTGACCAAAGATAGAAGTCACACATAACACCACTTCAAACCATTAAACACAGCTCCTAGAACCTGCAATAGACATTAGAAGTATGCACAGTATACCTTGCAGCGATGAGAGGCAAGAAAGAGACAATGAAATAAGGAAGGATGGACAAAATGCATCACAAAACATATTTTATTTCTCCTTGAGTTCACACAATACATCATTAGTGGGCAAGAGGAAAGAAAATTCCATTACAGAGCCATGATAAGAGGCTTAGACTATGCATTCTACCCTAGGCAAGAAAGAGAGAGGTGGGCAAAAGAGAAAACAATGACCAACCACTTGAATATGCTACACTTTTACAATATATAGAAGAATGAAAGAGGAAAGAGAGAGGGAAAATTTGAACTCTACTCCAACCACCCCTGCGATGCATTGAATCCTACTCTGAAAGCTCAACCACCATCCCTCAATGCCCTCTGGAAAATCCACCTACAATCTATCAAGTCTTCCTCAATTGTCTGTTTGGCATGCTGAGGGAAGAATAAGGGTGGATAAAATCAAATCCGATCTAGTAATTAGAGCAATCAGATTCCGCATTAATGGCCTGAAAGATATTTTCCCATTTTTCACCCACCAAATCCTGTTAAAAATAATATTTCATGCTTTGGATGTCAAGACCTTTCCAAAAATTCTTCTCCCACCTAAATCCAAGTTTCTAGTCGAAATATATAGCTGTCTGAAGATCAAGGTCATGGGCATGCAATATTTAAAGATTTTATCCATACCAGGTCCACATGGCAACCTCACACATCTTTAAGATTTGGCCCTTGCCTTTCACTCTTAAAATTGTGCCCATGAGACACGGGGGCGGCGTCTGTGGGCTCCTTTGTGTTCCTTTTTATTTTTCCTAAGTCCTTTCTACTGGTGGAGGGGTTGTGTCTGACCCAAGACACATGGTGGCTTTGTGCATGTTTGGGACTTGCCTCTAGATTATACCTCTGAAGTTGGGCCAGATTGACACATGGAGACTTCCTCGGCTCTATCTCCCTTCTTGACTCCGACCACGTGGTGGGCTGACACTTGTTTGGAAACTTCCCTTTGATTTGCGCCTTTGAAATTGCACCGATGAGGCACGTGGCACCCTCTACGGCCCCTTCATATTTAGTCAGTTCAGGTCCGATGAATACTACCTTTACAGGTGGGACCCTTGTAGCTTGCCCCTTAAATTATGACATTAGGACACCTGGCATCATCTGTGGTTGTTGTTGTTTCCTTTGGGCTTTGGCTAAGTCTTCGTTCATTTGGCAGGGCCCTATGATTGAATCTGGACATGTGGAGGCTCAGTGCACATTTGAGGACCCACTCCAAATTTTACCTTAGAAATTACGCTGTGTAGACACATGGCACCCTCCGCTGGCCTGCCTCCACTTAGACTTTTCAATGGTCCTTTCAATACTTTTTCAGCCCTAGGACACGTGGAAGCCTCGTGTTCATTTAATTCTCTACTTTACGCCACACCTTTGAAATTACACCGATGAGACATGTGGAAGCTTCCGCTGACTCTCTATACTTAGTTGTTTTGGGCTCACTTTGGATTATTTGTAAAGCCCAAAGACTTTGATCCTTTCTCCGTTTCTCTCCTCTGAGCCTCTAGTTTTCTTTTGTGTCATTCAGCCTCATATTTGACCTTACTCCTCCATCATGGGTCTGCCTGTAACCCGACTGTTGGATTTGAAATGTAGGCTCGTTCGATGAAAATACATCTTAGAATTGTTCCTGTGCAGGGTCAGGTTTGATCAATTTTTTTGGGGGGGCAAAATTGAGATAACAATTTGGTGACTCGCAGGGACATCTACCTGCTAGATGTAGAGACTAGTAGCCTTGTTGCATCCATTGGGCATGGAGTCATGAATGATAGCCTAGTATTGATCTTGTCACTGAAATGGACTCCCCGATTGCTTGCATTTTCTGACCCCAAGCTTGCCCAGAAATAGACTATCTCGAAAATGATTTTAGTTGCTCTACATTTGTTTCATTTGAAATCAGTAAATGTATAGGCAACTATGGGTTTTTCTGCTACTAATTCTGAAGGGCATGGTACCTCCGAAGCAATGCAAACAAAACTTATGTATAAAGACAAAATCATACATGCCTCAAATGAGACATACAAAGTGTGCAAAATCACTTCTTCTGCTGAAAGAAAATCTACTCCTACTCCTATACTAACCCTAAAAAAGAAAAGCTAAACAAAGCCTACCACAAGCAGGGAGAAATAGCTTCCCTTTCTTAGAAAATGTGTCCATGTATATGATTTAGCACTAAACATGGTTCTTATAATGAGTGAGAAACCGACAAGAGGCTGATCTTCCACCCATATCATCAAGGTATCAACTGGAAAAACAAATGCCTCTTTTAGTTGCTCTGTGTTTGGACATAAGAGGCATTGCAGCTAACCCTTGGTACTTTGATACTCATCCTCATGCCCTGGAGTGAGCATGACTAGTTTTGGTTTCTCCCTTAGCTCCAATGAAGCCAAGTACCTGATTGGGCATGGTCTGATCCTTTGGGTGTGCCCCTTGCTCTGAATTCCAACTCCAAGAATGGAGTGTTTGTCCTAACCTTCCTGGGTGGAAAGTGTGAGAGATATGATGACATCCTCTTGATCTTTCCCTTCCTTCTCCTGAGAGAAACATGGAAGATCATGGTCTTCCAACCTTGGTTTCAGAGAGATGTTATGAAGTGTAGGTTGTTGCACTTGGATGTTTTCCTTCATGGTAGCAGACTCATATGATTGGAAGGTGGATGATGGAGGAGAAAAGTATGTTATCTTCTCAGGATCCTCTCCATCAAAGCAATATTCTAATTCTAACAGGTAGTCTGCCTCCTTTTTGTCCTGTTGCATGTGCTCTAACTCCTCCATGGTGTCCTCTTGATCTACAACTAGCTCAACATGGTTCCCTTCTTCTTCAAACATGAAGTTTGAAATCTCAAAATCTTCTTCAACATGAGAGCTTTAAGGGGATGAAGTGGGAGGAAGAACTGAAGGTTCTTTTGTGTCCTTCTCTACACTTGGAGCCTCTGAAACTATATAGTCCTCCTCCATCATGGGTTTTTCAATCAAATCAGGACCTTGAAATGAAAGAAAAAATATTCAATGATGTTTTCTTCATTGAGTGGCCTCAACTCTGATTTGATCTCTCCTAGCTGCTCCTCTTCAATGGTACTTAGAGCTGATTGTTCTTCCTCTCTCCTGACTAGTTGTGCAACTTGGATTAGATCAACATCTTCTTCAGACACAGTGCCATAAAAATACTGTTGATTTTCTTCCTCTTGTTATTTCTCTTATTCTACTGCAAACTCAGCCTTAGCCACCATTGGGTCTTCAACTATGACCTCCTCTATTGGCTTAACCATCAAGGGGATCTTTGTAAACCCAAATTTGATAGCCTAACTCTTTATATTGTCTTTCATTTCCTTTTTTTTGGGCTCCTCTTCTTGTTGTTCTCCTTAACTGGATTCTTGAGTATCTTCCCAACATGGACTTGGGAAAATAAGAGGAGTGGTAGGTTGGGGCTCAACCAGTTTTACTATTTTTTGTGGTGGAGAGGGATGTGGAACTTCTTGTTTGTTTGGAGGGAATGACTGTTTGGGAAGAAAAGGGTCAGAAGAATTGAAATGAGATGGAAGACTAGGAGATGGAGAAGGGATTTAAACAAACACTTGGGGTAGCAGGTGAGGGGCTTGACTCCTAATCATGTTGAAATGATGGAGTTTGAGGAAGAGGAAAAGAGAAGCTAGGAGGTGGTGGACTTACCCATTGAAAAGGTTGTCATGTGTCCAACCCATAAGCCTCTATCTCCTCGGTCCATTGCGCAAGTTGGGGCAGCATCTCAACCATGAAGTCAAGCTTCTCCTACAGGCTATAGTGTCTTGGAAAAGAGCCAACCCATGGAAAAGGTGCCCTGTAACCAATCCTGAATGCCTTCATTTGTGTTGTACCCCTTGACTACACAATGTTGGCCTCCAATTGTTGAATCTTTTCCAGCAGACCAACATTATCCACATAATCATCACCATTGTATGTGTCCCCTTGTTCTTGATAAGCTCCATGGTCAAAATGGATTTGACACTACTCATATGGGTAAGCATAATGGTTCTTGATCTTATCATAATGCTGATCTGGAGGAGTTGGGAAATACATTGGAGGCGGACTGCACTGATGTAGGTGTGACTTCCATGAGGGAAATGAAGTCATGATTACACAACTTCATCAATGGTAGAAGATTAAAGAGATTGAAGAAAAATGGATGAAAATGGATGGGGAAAGGTCTGCAACTTCAGAGATGGGTTGTTGACCAGATGGAGTCAGTAGATGTGTTTGCATGTGCCTCAAAAGGCTAAATCTTAATAGGAACACACCAACTTGCTAAGATGAAGTGGTAAGGTGCTTCAGACTTGTCTCACTGGGCATGCCAAAACTTTTAGTGTGGTCACATGATGGCTTATGATTTGTTCTTGATAATGAGACACCTTGGAAAGATGAGAGATCTAACCTCAGTGTCCCACCGAGCATGCCAAAATTGTTATTGTAGAATCACAGAACCCCCAAATGGCCTCGTATCTAAGTGGGGAATTCGGTGTGATTGCACAACATGGGACCATCTCTCAAGCTGTGGGACTTGTAAAACTGAGATGGCCATTTAGAGAAATTTGGTTCTTTCTTTCTAATCTACCTGTCACAAGCTACTCCAGTGCAGGAAGAGCTAATCTAATCATAATCTAACCTTTCTAAGGGGACATGGAGAGAGAGAATGGGTGAAATATCCTACAATAAGCAGTGATACACCAGAAAAGGAAGTGGTTGATCACAAATCCGAATGCCTGAAGTGGAGAGAGGTGAGCAGAGGAGAGGGTGGACAAGATGCACCACAGACTAGAGATAGAATTCACAAAGAAAACCACTTCAAGACCATTAAAAATATCTCCCATAACCTGTAATAGACATCAGAAGTATGCACAGTATACGCTGCAATGATAAGAGGAAAGAAGAGACAATGAAATAAGGAAGGATGGACAAAATGCATCACAAAACATATTTTATTACTCCATGAGTTCACACAGTACATCATTAGTGGGCAAGAGGCAATAAAATGCCATTACAGAGCCATGAGAAGAGGCTTAGACTCTACATTCTACCCTAGGGAAGAAAGAGAGAGGGGGTAGAAGAGAAAACAATGACCAACCACTTGAATATCCTCCTCTTTTACAATATATAGAAGAATGAGAGAGGAAGAAAGATGGAAAATTTGAAATCTGCTCCAACCACCCCTGTGATGCATTGAATCCTACTCTGTAAGCTCAACCACTGTCCTTCAATGCTCCCTACAAATCCATCTGCAATCTGCCAAGTCTACCTCGATTGTCTGTTTGGCGTGTTAAGGGAAGAAGAATGGCAGATCAAATCAAATCCGATCTGGTAGTTGGAGAAATTGGATTCTGTATTAATGTCCTGAAAGATGTTTTCCCATTTTTCACCCACCAAATCCTATTAAAAATAATATTTCATGCTTCTGGACCTTTCCAAAAAGTTTTCTCTCACCTAAATCGAAGTTTCCAGTTGAAATATATAGTTGTCTGAAGATCAGGGTCGTGGGTGCATAATATTTAAAGACTATGTCTGTACTGGGTCCATGTGGTAGCCTCACGCATATTGAAGATTTGGCCCTTGCCTTTTGCTCTTAAAATTGTGCCCATGAGACACGTGGTGCCATTCGCGGGCTCCTCTGTGTTCCTTTGTGTTTTTCATGAGCCCTTTTTTCTGGTGGAGGCGATGTATCTGACCTGAGACATGTGGCGGCTTTGTGCATGTTTGGGACTTGCCTATGGATTCTACCTTTGAATTTGGGCATGACCAATGCATGGATACTTCTGCAGCTCTATCTCCCTTCTTAACTCCAACCACGTGGTGGCTTGGTGCTTATTTGGAAACTACCCTTTGAGCTGCGCCTTTGAAATTACACCGATGAGGCATATGGCACCCTGTGTGGCCCCTTCATACTTAGTTGATTCGGGTCTAATGAATACTTCCTTTACGAGTGTGACCCTTGTAGGCTTCCCCTTAAATTATAATAGTGGGACATGTGGCATCATTCGTGGTCGTTGTTATTTCCTTTTCACTTTGGCTAAGTCTCCTTTCATTTGGCGAGGCCTTATGATTGACTATGGACATGTGGAGGCTCAATGCATGTTTGAGGACATGCTCCAAATTTTACCTTAGAAATTACATCGTGTAAACATGTGGCACCCTCTGGTAGCCTGCCTCCGCTTAGACTTTTCAATGGTCCTTTCAATACTTTTTGGGCCCTAGGACACGTGGAAGCCTCACGATCATTTGAGTCTTCGCTTTGGAACGTGCCTTTGAAATTACGCCGATGAAACACGTGGAAGCTTCTGCTGGCTCTCTATACTTAGCCATTTTGGGCCCACTTTGGATTATTTTTAAAGCCCAAAGACTTTGAGCATTTCTATGTTTCTTTCCTTTGAGCCTCTAGTTTTCTTTTTTGTCGTTTGGCCTCATATTTGACCTTGATCCTCCATCATGGGTCCACTTATAACCTGAATTTTGGATTTGAAACGTAGGCTCGTTCGATGGAAACACCTCTTAGAATTCTTCCTATGCAGGGTCGGGTTTGATCAATTTTTCCGGGGGGCAAAATGAGATAACAAGAAGGTCACTAAGCCATAGGCTAGCTGAGTCCCACTCAAAACTAAAAAATAAATATTTACTAGGCGATTGATAACGCCTATGTGTTCTTAGCCTTTCCCATGTTGTTATGCTTATTTTTTACAAGAAGACTCAATGATGATTCTAGGCACGAGACTAGGAAATATGGTCCTAACATTGTCATGCTCTCCTAGTCGAGTAATCAGAAACCATATTAGTCTTGTTGATACTTAGTACTAATTACCCATGAAATATAATTCTCCATATTTCATTTTCTTTTCTCATCTTCGACATCATACTAAATAACCGATTTGATAGGGGAGTTTCCCTCTTCGACGACGATACGCCAAATATGATTATGATCCTTGAGACTCGACCCTCATCCAACCATAATACCAGTACGAACTCCTTTGTTGGTAATGTTGCATGGTTAACGGTTGAGTTTTTAGGGTTAAGGGTTTAGGGTTTAGGGTTTAAGTTTTATGGTTTAGGGAACTTAGGGATCAATGCTCATGGTTTAGGGTCTAGGGTTTAGTGCTTAGTGTTCGTAGTTTAGGGTTAAGGGTTTAATAATTTAGGTTTAGGGTTTAGAGCCTATGGTTTAAGGTTTAGGTTTGGGGTTTAGGGTTAAGGGACTAATTTTTAGGGTTTAGGGTTTATGATTTAGTGTTTAGAGCCTAGGGTTTAAGGTTTAGGTTTTAGGGTTCAAGGTTTAGGGTCCACAATTTAGGGTTTAGGGCTCATGGGTTAGGGTTTAGGATTTAGGGTTCAGTGTTTAGGGAATAAACACTCTAATGGTATTGATCTTCTGCACTTGATCTTCAATCTACAGTAGTGATTATAAAGTGAAAAATTCTCTTGATCTTCTGCACTATAAGGATCGAAAAACCTTATATATTACACATTTCTACCAGACATGTTTCTCCCCACATATACTTACACTATTGAATGTTTCTTGATCTTTTGCATATAATTATGCTATTTATAACACTCTTGGAGCTCCAAATATTTCACAAGCTATAGAAAAATGGAGATAGCTATCTTGGGTAACATTTTTTTGTACTAAATTAATCTTGGACATCTAACATTTCCCTCCTTCAAAATATCAATAGATGAAAGGAATCAAATTATGATGACTTTCTTTGAATGTTATGCCTACAAAGTAGATGAATCCTTTTCACTTGAATACTCTTTGTCAATACTAATAAGAATGAGTAATACACAGAACATTACAATGAGTGAAATAGTTCCCATGCGATTTGAAAAATAAGATAGATCTATTTGGTAACATTTCTTTGTGCAAGCTTCCCGTAGGGAAGGGGTTGCTTAGAAAACGGTTGTATGAAATTTTTCTTGGATATCTGAAATTTACCTCCTTCAAAAATTTTGTACCAATTTCAATCATTCTCATTAGTATCTTTTTTAGAAGTATTTCCAACAAGTATTTTTAGTGTTCAAGGTTTAAAATTTAGGGTTTAGGATTTAGGGTTTAAGGTTCAAGGTTTAAGGTTTATAGTTTAGGATTTAGGGCTCAGGTTTAGGCTTCAAGGTTTATGGTTTAAGGTTTAGGGCTTAGGGCTTAAGGTTAAGTGTTTAGGGTATATGTCTCAAGGTTCAGGGTTTAGGGTTTAGGGCTCAAATTTTGGTAATTAGGGTTTACGTTTTAGTGTTTAGGGTTGAGGGTTTAGGGTTTAGATTTAGGGCTCAGGATTTAGGGTTCATATTTTAGGGTTTAGGGTTTGGGGCTCTGGGTTAAGGTTTGTTGGAGGAATTGAACTCGCCATTTTCTTCACACCTTCAAAGCTCCAGAATGTCAATTCACCCCAAATTTGGTAAATATGGAGAACTTGGAAAGCTTGATTGCATTTATAAAGATAAGCTCAAAGAAAAGGAATGCATTTCGTAAATAATTATAGTCAAATTTCTTTCTTTCTTTTATACCCGCTACATGACCAGAAACATGACCTAGACTTGAAATTTGAGAGGATTTCTATTTTCCAAGATGCATTACTCCAATGTTTGAAAATGTTTCTCCAGATGCAACGACATTCTGATTCAAACGCTCGATGATTCCTAAATATCCAATCCTACCACAGACCCCAATAGTCCTCGATCCTTGGATACAATGAGACATCATTACTAAGACAAACTAGGGACTTTCAAGGAATAAGAGGTTCTTTTGAATTTATATTTTTGATGCATCACATCAGATCCTTCATTAGGCTTGATGACTACCCCTATTTTTTTAAGGCACTTTTGAAAGCATCCATGGGTTTATCATAGAAGGAATTATTTATGAATGGAAGGTCACTAAGCCATAGGCCAATTAACTCCTATTCAAAACTAAACAAAAAATATTTACTAGGCAATTGATAACTCCTTTGTGTTCTTAACCATACCCCTATCGCTATGTTTATTTTGCACAAGCAGACTCAATGATGGTTCTAGGCATGAGACTAGGAAATATGGTCCTAATATTTTCATGGCCTCCTAGTTGAGTAGTTGGAAGCCATATTAATCTTGTTAATACTTAGTACTAATTACCAATGAAATGTTATTCTCCAGATTTCATTTACTTTACTCATCTTCCACATCATACTAAATAACCAATTTGACAGGGGATCTTCCCTCTTTAACGACGATACATTGAATATGAATACGATCCTCAAGAGGGGAGTTTTACCTGGAAAGCTATCGTTAAGCCTTGAGCCCTAAACCTTAACCCTTAAACCCTAAATCATAAACCCTTAACCTTAAACCCTAAAACCTAAATCATGTGCCTTAAACACTAAACCCTAAACCCTAAACCCTAAGCCATAAACCCTAAACCATTAACCCTAAACTCTGATCCCTAAACCCTAAGCCCTTAGCCTTAAACATTTATTTTTGTACATAAAAGCATGCCACAAACACATATACCCCATAACACTTTGAAACACGAGTGTGTTATAGTGCACTCGTGTTTCACATTTTTTAGGTTTGAAATTCTCAATCCATAGGCATGGATTTGCCTTGGATTATCAAACCAAAGGTTTGGACTGTTTCTACATGTTTAAAACTGTGTTTGACAAAAAAACATCAAAATCTCACGTGTGCACCCCATTATCTCATGTATTAAAACATAATATTCAAAAATAAATTCTACTAAGATGTGAATCTCGGTTTTACCTTGATGATGATATAATTCTTTCTAAAATCTGATCAGTTTAAGTCTTTCATCCATATTTTCTTTTACTAGTGCCTTTTTATCTTGCAAAAACCTCTGCATACATTTTGGTGCACAATTTAAGATTTTCTCATCCAAATTAAAAAAAAGTGGTTTTTTATAAACTCCATTCTACACATACTAAAAAAAACTAAAAAATGACTTTTTTCTCAAAGTTATGGGGGTGCACACACAAATATTTCATTTTCAGGATATGTACACTTTGAAAGTTAATAAAAAAAATTATACATTCATCCAAAAATTATGAAAAATTAATGGTACCTCGTACATGGTCTTAGCTAACTTTCTACCAAAGGGATTTGAAAATATATATAGAACTAAAAAAATGGGGGGCCGCACACACAATAGGTTATTATCTTTTTAACAAAAAAATAGACATACTTTGTGTGCACACCACATTTTACCCTCTTAATCTCAACCATTTTCAAAATAAATTATTAGTTTAGAAACTAGATTCCGAGATCTGCGGTACTTATTCTTAGCACTTTGTCAAATTTTGAGCATAGGCATGCCGAATTATTCGATGAAGTTAAGGTTTTGTTGATTTTAGGAAAAATGTGTCCCTTTTTGACCCCATTTTTGTCCCCCATTTTTGTGCACTTACCCCATCATAATTCTTAACCCTATGAAAAATTTCATCAAAACATTGGTGCATTTGAAAAATGACATTGTTATTGATAGGTCAATGTAAAGTTTGGGTTAAAAGTATTATACTTAAATTTCATGTATTGGATCTAACATCTTGGTAATTATAAGACCTTGAATTTATGCACACATACATAGATAGGCTCAATAGTCCTTATTTGGGTTGCATTGTTCTTGAAAATGTGACTTTTTTCTAATGTTCATAAAAAAGTGAATTAATAAGCTATCAATCAAAAAATTGATAACATGCACGAAGATTGATAATGGGTCATAAAAATATTATAAGGCATGATCCTTAAGAATTCTCAGAGATATATTAGTTAACATTTTTTTTCACTTAAAAATTATAGACATGAAGCATTAAAAGGCTCGATGTGTTGTGATGGGTTACTTTTTTGTTGAATAATTCAAATTTAGGCACACACAAACCACTAATATAAGAAATACTACAAACCTCAAGATCTAATAGGTTATATAATATCTCATGAGAGTTAATCATGTGTATCACGTTTTAGGATCCATTTTCTAAAGGTAGGAGTTTAACTAGGATATTTGAAAGTTTTGTAAGAGTTCATCTTGATCTGAATGTGTACAACATGCATAGTTATAATAACTTAGCATATTTTTTAAGGACTTGTAAAAATATGTAAGATGAGTAGTCAAGTATAGGATTCATAAAAGAAAATTTTAGTCAGGAAATGATGTTCAAGTTAATATGAGTAGTCTTTGGTTCTATTGTAATAGGTGTAGGAAATGTTATAGAAAAATTAGGTGGAATTAAATTAGTAAAATCAATATTAGTAGTAGCTGGATAATGTATAATGTGAGACTTCAGTTAGAAATATAGGAGCATCCAAGGATTCAATTGTCTAATTTTACTTCATTAGGTATAGATCCCTTAGCTAATGTTTCCTTTATGATTCAAGCATGACATCTTTGATTTTTATTAAAAAGATTTGATGTATTTACAAAACAAATTGATTATCTTAACTATTTGAATCTAGATCATCAATATCATTATGTATTATCACATTATTATCTATATCATAAAAATCACCATTGTTCCAAGAGTGATCATAAAAAAATTACTGTTCACAACATTTTCTTTAAAAGCATTGACATCCCAATGGTATTCAACATTATCTGCATTAATTTAGAAGGAGAATATATATATCATTAACAAGAACAATATTCATTGCAAGTCATGCTTAGGTTTCCCAATGAAGGAATTCCTTTCCCATGTAGCTATCACACACACACACACACACACACACACACACACACACACACACACACACACACACACACACACAATACTCAATAATATAACATATTCATGTATTAAATTAGTAGTATTAAAATGTGCTTAAGATGGATAATACAATGAAATTACAACAACTATCTCTTCTATAATGGTAGAGTTTTAAATTTCCACTCTTCTCATTCATATATTTTTGTATACATATATTTGGATCATCTACAAGATGTGTTAGTTTAAATAATATAAAATCCAAAATAGATGATACTTAAATAAAAGGGATTACACTTCCACAATTTAAAATGAGAGGGATATTCATGGGTTATTTCACTAAATAAAGTGGGATAAACTTCCATAACTTAATTTAAAATCTACATGTAAATACTCAAAAAAATACTTGTTATTTTTTTGTGGTTAATGGACCTGTCTCGGTCATATCAATAACCATTTTAAGTATATAAAATATATTTTATTGTAGAAAAATTAAAAAATGCATAAAAAATAAATGATATACCCGACTCAGTCGCAAACTTGTTGTGATTGTGTTAACTGAAAATTATAATAGGGTTTCAAACCATTCATAGATGTGACTAGAACCTACATTGGAAGTTTTCCAAAATAATAGTTTCATGGGATGCAAAAGTCATTTGTGATCCATCTTTTCCTCTGCAAAACCTGTAATACGAAAATATGTGCTCAAAAAAGATAAAAACTAAGGTATGGGTTCAAGTGCAAAAAGATTAAAGGGGGTGAAATGATGGGGGTGAGTGATAGTTTATAGTTTTTAAGTGCATAAAAGGTTGTGACACTTATGTGTGTAATGTACATAAAAAGGTGAGATGATAAGGGTCCATAGTACATATGTGATGCAAATAGGTAGGTGGGGTGGATAAATTAAATGTGAGTGAGTGAGGGTTAATAAATGAGTGATGAGGTGTCTTATTTCACATTTTTTTAGGGTTTTATATTTTTATTTTCTTTTGCGGAATTATTTTATTTTTTGGGATTATTATGCTTTATAAATTTCTTTTGGTATTTTTAGCTAAGAAGACACTATGTGCAAGGTGTATTTTATAGTGTCTACATTGTTTAGTAACTTTCTCTTTATCTCAATCTAATTTCCCTACAATATTTTAAACTCCCTATTTGAGCTCTACAAACAATATTTCTCCTTAGGTTTTCTTCAAATTAAATAATCCAAACTAACTCATTTTCATATTCCACATA
The DNA here is from genome assembly GCA_019776745.2 of Taxus chinensis. Taxonomy (NCBI): domain Eukaryota; kingdom Viridiplantae; phylum Streptophyta; class Pinopsida; order Cupressales; family Taxaceae; genus Taxus; species Taxus chinensis. The sequence continues at coordinate 897,625,686 of CM034146.1, forward strand.
TCATCAAGAAAATCAAGCACTAGTTATTACATGCCCAATATTTTTTGATATGTCAAATATCTAACCATCATTTGCTAAATTTCAAATACTTACACATTAAGTCTTAATTATAACCTATTAATAATTTATCCATGCATATGTTCTCAATATGAAATATGATCATGATAGTTTCCTTGTCCATCTCCTAGATTTACGAAATCTGAGAAGTCAACTAAAGTCCTTGCATTGTTACACAACATTCTCGTGTAGCCAATTACTCCTTGCAAACTGAATAAAGTAGTATAATTGTATAAGATAACATTATTTTGGATTATGAAACTAATACTCAATTTTTTGTTTTTGATTCCCTCGTAAAGTTTATACTCTATCATTAAGAAATCAATGTTCAATTTATATTAAGAATATTGATATCTTCACTACCGATGGCTATTTCAAGATATAAGAATATTTTCCATACATGGATTTCTTCCTTCTTTGAAGAAGAAAAGAAAAACATACTTTGCGAAGCTTATATTCACAATTTGGTTTAATCATGATTAAGTTCCTAATATTGTATGAACTAAATCATCTTTGGGGGATGTCCTACTTAGATATTTTATTTCACATCTGATAAAAAATGAGATCATGGATTTTTAGGAATGAGAAACCTACTCTACTAATCTGGTGTCTCAACCCTTATTGAATAGGGTAAAGTGTATTCAAACCACCCTCAGATTATAACATAATTGATGTAAGTTTTCTTATCAGACCTAGAATACTAAAATTAGAAACAAGATTGAAGAAATAAAGAAGTCATTTGGCGCTCAAGAGTCATGTAGAAAGTACCAACATTAGTATTATAATGTTTATAATTGATATTGTGTAATCTTGATATTTTCTTCTAGTGTCGATCACTTTAAGAAAAAAAGAATTGTTTATCCCCGTTCAATGTAGGGGAGTTGTTAAGGCTATAACGATGTTTTTTACATTAGATTCAATGCAAAGAAAGGTTTGCTATAGTGAATTTGGTTTAACAATTTTTAGTTCAAACCTAAGTGATGTTTCTTATTCATAACCTCACATGTACATGCCTCTGTATAAGGCTTCAATATATATCCTGGTTAATAGTGAAAGTGAATAATTCAATTGTGTAGTATATTGATTGTAAGTATGAACATCTCTAGTTTTCTATATAATAAAGTAGTTGTATATCAAGATTGAAGGCTTGACAACTGTATCAATTTGATCATGTTATATGCTTTGTGAATGTTTTCTTATCATGGTATTATATGTACATTGATTGTAGTTAAGGTTTCATATATTAATTAATATGCACCATTAGAGAAGGTTTTGTAGATAGCTATGGAAGAGGCAAATGATCCCATTTTTTCTATGGAACAAAAAACATTAGAAACAAAATGGTGAATTCTAGGTACTATTGTCAATAAGAAACATAAATTCACAAGCTAAAAATTTTCTTTCATAATGGTTTTCATAGTAGTAAAAACTATTCATTTGCGTTGTATTGTTATGTTTTACAAATGCCAATGGATTAGGCCTTTTCATTCCTTGATGAAATCTTAGGCACATAATTGTGTTAAAAAACTTCATAATTGATATAAATGTATAAAGGAGCTAACTAATCCTTTTTACCGATAAAATACATGAGACTAAATACCATCTCTTGTGCTGAAAATTGCATAATAATAACCAAATGGGTTATGTTTAAAGCCCTTAGAAATTTCCTAGAGTGTAAACATTTTATATAACTAACTTGTATACTTTTTTCTTATTGCCAACCTCATTTTTCTATGTAAAATTCTATCCCTATGTCAACTTGTTTAGTTAAATATATATAAATAAATCAAAATCATTCAACTTGAAGCATCTTTGCAAATAATCCTATAAGAAATCCAATAAAAAAGATGGCATTTTAAAGTATAGGTATTCCTATATTAAAATTTGTTGGAGAAGTTATATAATGTTATGCAAATACTTCTACACATTATTGATTTTTTGTCTACAATTATGGGAAATCAGAACAAATAAATCCAACACCAATGACTTGATTATGGATAGTTACATAGACTTCAAAACCCAATTTCCTCTTCATAGAAGACTCCACCAGTCAAATGTGTAACAATGGAAATGAGTTTTTATCTGTGTAATAACTTTTGAATGATATATTCTAAGACACTTACTTCTATACACCTTTTCAAAATTTTATTGAACTTTGTCAAAAATGTCTAATCATGCAAACTTACTTTATAACTGTAACAACCCTAAAGCAACATAGACCCTTTTCTATACAACCAAAGCCACTTTAACATTTCTTTTATGTTATTTTATTGGCGTTACCATTACACCTTTGGGTACAATTGCTACCTTGGGGTCAATTTGTTAGCTTAAAAAATTATTTAAAATTATAACGATATAAAATTAATGGGCATTTATAATATTATTTATGATTAATAGAATTTTTATTGAAAAACACACTTTTATATTAATAACAAAGATGTACGACGTTAATCATATTAAAAATTGGGTGGAAAAAGTCACACCCCAGAATGCAAGATGTCCAATCAAATCGAGCCAAAAAGGCCTCGAGAGAGGCTAAGTCACCTCAAAGTTCCAACATTAAAAACCACATAGTGTGAACTTCAATAAAAAAAGGGAGCATCAACATCAAGCAGTAGTTAGAAATCATAACGACAGGTAGGCAGAGGAGGAGGCGAACTATCATGCTTATCACCCCAGCCCAAACTAGAGGGGTGAGCCTCATCGGAGATAGGCTCCCACCCATCCCAACCAAAGTCCTTATTATGCATCAACATCAGTACCATCATCATTCCTGCGGGGAGAATTGGCTAAATCCAGCTAAAGGAATTTCCCTTGAGAAACTCCACTCGCCAACCAGAATCACCAAACGGAGCAGACACAAGATGAAGGCAGACCTCGAATGAGGGGATCTCTATCGAGGTAGAAGTGGAGGAATCCACAGCGATGGTCAAGGACCCCCCCAACCATGAGAAGGAGGTGGAAAATGGTGGTGCTGAGGTGACAAGAGATGACGCCAGAGACACATCAGGGGGTGCCCAAATAACAACACATGGTAACCGAATCCCTAATGGTTGAGGATGCGCTGGAGATGCTCCACCTCCAAGTGCACTTTTTCAGCTTAGATTTTGAATCTGAAGCATAGCAGTAGAAAACGCAACTACCTTATTAGTAAAAAAGAAATCATAATCCAAAAGAACATTATTAAAAATAATCATTATTTCCGTCTTTCCATAAATAGAACAAAATTTCAATTCTGAAGATGTGCCAATTTTTTTTTGTAAACTGTAGGTAACATGGCCGAATCCTCTAAAAGAACCAATTTCCAGGTGAAGAAATCATGGGAGAAAAGGATTGGAAAATGGACATGAATCCATCTCTAAGCTGTTCTAATCACGAGGGACAAAACCAAAAAATATGTTTGATAGACTCTGACTGGTTTGATAACAAAAACATACGGGGTTAAGCCCAAAATGTTTGAGACGAAGAACCAGCAAGGATACCTTGGTGAATAATATGCCACAGGAAACAAGATTTTTTTAGGCTCAAAAATGGCTGCCCAAACCCTCTGAAATTGACGGGACCACATCTGAAGACTGAGGAGGAAAAAGACCAATGCTTGGTAAGTGTGTCACTGTCAACAGAACAACGATCTAGACAGAGAATATCCAAGGGAGGGTTTATATCATGTGAAAAGGAGTGAAAGTAGGCCAGTTCTGGTCACATGCCACCAAGGAACTCTAGAGGCAAGTCCTATATTGTGAAAATATTCTTCAAGAATGTATGTTAATTAATTATTAGATAGAAGTAAAATCAATAGGTAGAAGGTGAAATTTTAAAGTCAGTGTCTCCCAGGAAAGCCAAGAACGAGAGATCTTACAGAAACAAATCCCCAAAAAAAAAATTAATCCCCTTTTTGAAAAATCAAAGAGGCTTTAGCCCAATGAGCCAAAACCAAGGAAGAAATCATGAAAAGAAAAGAGAGAGGACCACCATAGAGAGAATTTGAACTAAAATAGATTGCCATATCTGAAGCCTTTTCTAACTCAAATAAGGTGTGGTCTAAGAGATTCCCATGCCTTCCAAATACTTTGTGGAATAGAAGTGCCCTTAATCTTAGCTAGCACTGGGCAAAGAAAGAACGATTGAAATTTAAGACCCTTTCAATCCTATCTTCCTAGAGGAACACCCTGGAAAATACCATACTGAAGGAGAATTTTATAAGCTTCATTTCCTTCCAAGCTATGAAAGATCCATTTAGCACAAAGACCCTGCCCGCCCCTAGTGTTTGATGTAAATTAAGCCCAAACCACTGGCTTCTTTAGGCATACAACATACTTCCTAAGCAAACATGTGCAAACCCTTATGCCTTCACTGTTGTCCCAAAGTAAATCATGAAGAATCCTCTCAAGTTTTATATAAGTAGGATTGGAAGGATCCCAACATGAGGAGTAATACACATGTGTGGTGGCCAAAACTTGGCTTGATATTATGAACAAAATGGAAATAATTATTCAAATTTAATCAAATCCTCCTGGGTGACATGGAAATCAGAAACAATTTTTTTTTTACTTACTCATGTATATTTTTTCTTTGTGAAAGTTTTTAATTGAAAACCATAATTATATTTCCATGTGGAAAATCTTGGTTGAAGCATTAAAGGGATATTTCCATGTGGATTTTAATTTTTGGAAAATCCTAGTCCATAGCATTAAAAAGAAACTTGCTATATTAAAAGGTGATTTTTCTATAAGATATTTTTTTACCATAAAATAAATTTGATGTCTTTCAAATGCATTAAGTGCTACATAGCACATTGGTTTTGGAGGAAAACATACTGGATCTTCCATATTTGGTGGTTCCACCAAAGTTAGTAATGGATAGATAAACTTACCAATGAAACACCTAATTAGGTGTGGACTTTTTTTTCCAAACAATAAATTCTTTCAAAGGATATTTTTTGATTTTGGTTCTCCTCATCATCCAACTCACTCACATGGTTTTTTTAGTTCTCTTCTAATTAAATCACTTCTTAGATACTCATAGGAAAATATTCAAATTTCTATGTTTTAAGTTTTGGAATGGTCTAAATATAGGATGGATTCATTAATGATGTACTCTTGGTACCTGAAATCTCATCTAATTTATTTTTTACTTTATCAAACTTATAATTTTGGTTCTAGGAAAACTATGGAGTTCACTCTAAAACGTGTTGTAATTAGATAATTTGTTTATCCTTAGGTTTTAGTAACTATATGTGTGGTGGACCATCATTCACACATATGTATTTGATAATTTTGACACCTCTATAGGGTATTCACTTTTTTTCATGTTGTTACAATGAGAACACTATGGAACTAATATTATGGTCACTTGAATTACATTTATTTATAGTATCTAAGATTGTAGAACATAGTGAAAGGCATTCTAAAGGTCTTCAGTAATGATGGCGTTTTCCCAAGATTCATTCTTGGAAAAAAACACCAAGATCCCTTCCCAAAGGGATAATCTTCAAGAGCCACCACTCCACTTGAGTTAGTGTGTTTTGATTTGATGAATTTCCACCAGAACATTTTTTAGTGCTAAATATTTATTAATTTTCATTTATGATTTCACTTGGAGGAATTGGTTGTATTTATTAAATTATAAAGTGAAGTTATTGAGAATTTCAAGGCCTTCAAGGTTTTTGTTGAGGAATATGTAAGTGATTTTTTTCATTGTTTTTATATTGATCATGGTATTCTACATCAATACACAGTTCCATACACCCCTCAATGGAATATATTAGATGAACCAAAAGACCAAACACTCAAGGAGATGGAGAATTACATGATACTGTTTAAGGACTTGGTACCCAAATTTTGGGTTGAAGCAATTAATTGTGTAAAGTACATCTAGAACCACAATCCTCATAAGAGAGTGTGAGACAAGAACCTTAAATAATCTCGATTAGGTAAGAAATTTAATGTTTCTAAATTTTGTGTCTTTAGAAGTAAGGAATTTACATTTTCTCTAGATGATAAGCACAAATATATGGATAAGAAGAGCGAAGATCTCATATTTGTGGGTCACTATGAGAATTTGAAGTCATATCACCTCTTTGACCATATCTTATATTATTAATTTCTTAGACAAGATGTTAGAATTGAATAGGGTATCATTCCTTTAAAACTAACTTCTAAGATTTCTCCATCATATTCATCACCTCCTAGTCTTGATAGAGAGGGCATACTTCTAGATTTTTATGAAGACACACCAAATAATCCTACTCTACCTCTTTTTCTTACACAAATATTTCCCAAGTTGGCACAATCCACCTTATAAAAAAGTTATTTCTTTGGTTAGTGATCATTTTAATCCTTGTCACACTCACTATGAGACTTTTGTTATTGCTCTTATGAGCCAATTTATTTCTACTAATCCAGTATCATTCTATGAGAAAATAGGAACACTTGAGTGGGAAGATATTATGCAAGATGAGTATTCTTCATTTTTGAAGAATAACACAAGGGATTTATTACCTCTTTCTAAGGGAAGAAAACTTATGTGTTGTAAATGGGTCTATAAGACCAAAATATATAACATATGTTTTAGTAGATAAGTGAAAGAGTTTGCAAGAATCGAATCAGAAATGATGCACCATAAAGTAGTTGCACTCAAACAAAATCATGATAGCTCCAGCGTAATCACAAGGATCAATAAAAAATGGAAGAACTTGCTCAAAAGAAAATAAATCTTGCACATAGAGGAAAGATAGTGGAGTGTCTTGGCATACTCATAAATCAGGAATAAAAGGGTACATATAGGGTGTTGAGTAACCCTAGTACATGACACACAAGCAAACCCAAACCTAACCCATGTGATATGACCCTCCACATCTGAGTGGAGGACACATAGGATCCCACACACTAACACCCCCCTTCATCAAAGCTATGGTAGTGGTTATGATGATTCAGACTGAACAAGAAGACACTCCTAAACAACTAAGAAAGATGTGTCAATGAGGCCGGCAACTAAATGCCTAATAAGGTTCCCATATACAAACAAAAACTTCCTAGAAGAATAAGAAGAAGAGAAGGACTATATAGCCCGAAGAAGATGAGCAGTTGCATAAGACCTCACCCCAAGAAGTGACCACAAGTGAAGAAACTTCACCTCAGTGAAGGGCTTGGTAAATATATCTACAATCTGATCAGCTATCTGAATGTACTGAATGTTGATGATACCATCATGAATAAGATCTCGTATGAAGTGCATATGGATCTCAATGTTTTTTGTCCATTGATGTTGAACTAGATTTCTACAAATTGAGATAGTTCTCATGTTATCACAACAGATAATAGTAGGCCTCCGAAAGTGGATGTCAAACTCTGTCATAATACCTTGTAGCAAAATAGACTTTGTGACACCGTTAAGTGCTCCTTTTTACTCTTCCTCTGTAGAAGATATCGCACTTGCATTCTACTTCTTGCTAGACAAACTAATAGGACCCGAACCAATAGAGAAACTATAGCTAGAGGTAGATTTCCAATGATCTAAGTCACCAGCCCAATCCAAATCTATGAACCCAATCAAGTCAATATCCACCCCTCCATAATAGTGAATGCCATCAGTATAGGTGCCATGAACATAATGAAGGATCCACTTAGTTTCTTTCCAATGCAAATCATGTGGCTCTTACATGAATCTAGACATGACCCCAACATCATAAGATAAATCCGATCCAGTCTGAGTCAAGTAAATCAAGATCCCCACCATCTGTCAATAAAGGGTACCATCAACCAAGGGATTAGAGCAATCAGAAACCAACTTAACCCCAGAAAGAAAAGGAGTAGGAGAATACGTGTAATTAGACATCTGAAAATGAGGAAGAAAGTCAAGAGCATACTTAGGTTACAAAATCAAAATTCCCAAGTCAGATTGTGAAATCTGGATCCCAAGAAAGTAATGAAGAAGACCTAATTCAATCATGGAAAACCTGTTGGCCAAGGAAATCTTCACAAAATCAATGATAGAGGAAGAGTTTCCTGTGATCAACAAGTCATCAACATAGAGAACAAAGATGAGTATGGAGTCATCTTGCCATAGAATATAAACATTTGGATCAGAGTGACACCTAATAAACCTGGATGCAAGTAAAAAGGAGTCCATCTTGGCATACCAAGCCCGAGGGGCTTTTTCAATGCCATAAATATACTTCTTTAACTTACAAACAAGGGAGGGATCATGGACATAACCCAGAGGTTGTTCTATGTATATCTCTTCCTTGAGGTCACCATGAAGGAAGGCACTCTTAATGTCCATTTGATGGAATTTCCATCTGTTTTCTGTGGCAATGGCAAGGGTCATTCGAATAGAAGTCATCTTCACAATCGGAGAAAAGTTTTTAGTATAATCAACCCCAGCTATCTAGGATAAACCCTTAGCTACTAATCGTGCTTTAAACTTTTTGATGTTTCCATATACTCCATAATTTTTTTAGAACACCCACTTACACTGAATGGTTTTTCTTCCTTTCAGAAAAGGGGTGAGATCCCAAGTATCAATCTTCATGAGAGAGGAATACTCCTCATATGGTAGAATCCCACTCAAGAATACTAGAATCCTCCCAGAAAGACTGTAGATCAGAAGCAGAGGTGAAGAAAGAGTGGGGTCTAATGAAATATGAGTGTGTATGTCTCATATCTGAAGTATATCCAACTAAATCTCTAACACTTTGCAAATTTTTCCTAGCCCAAAGAGGACCAGGAGGATCAGGCTCTAAGTTGAAATATCCATCACTCGTGTGAGAAGGGACATAGTCCTCATCACTACTGTCAGAATCAGAAGACTCAAAGTTTTGATGGTCGGGAGGATTAGGAAGAGGAGCACACTCAACAACATTATCATTTGATGAGTTAGAATCTGAATCAATAAGTTGAAGAACCTCAATAGGTAGAGAAGTAAAATTTGAATAAGAATCATCGAACTTAACACTTATCTCAATATAAATCTCATGAGAAGTAGGATTCAATAATCGATATCCCTTCACGTCATCAGGATACCCTGCAAAGATACAAGGTTTGGATTGTAGTTTCAATGCCTTGTGTTTATTCTTGGGAATCTAAGCCATAGCCTTGGATCTGAAGACTCAAAAGTCCTCAACATCAGGATTGCATTCAAACCAGGCTTCAAAGGGTGTCATCCCTCTTACTGCTTTGTGTGGAACACAGTTCTGAATGTAATTATCACAATTCACTGCTTCATCCCAATACTACGGAGGAAGAGAATTAAAGTGAATCATACAAGTGGCCATCTCCTTAAGAGTGTAGTTCTTTCTTTCTGCTACTCCATTCTGCAAAGGGATATAAACAACTATATGATGTAAGGAGATCCCTTCACAATTACAAAAATCCATGAACCTATTGTTTACATATTCACCTCCATTGTTGGTTCGAAGAACCTTGATAGACCATTCCACCGGTTTCTCAGCAAGATCCTTAAAGTCTTGAAAATGTTCAAAGGCTTCATACTTAAGCTTAAGAAAATATAAAAAAGTATATCGTGAATATTCATCAATGAAGGTGAGCACATAAAGAGCTCTAGTAAATGAAGGAGATGGAAATGGACCAGAAATATCATTGTGAACAAGAACCAAGGGACGAGTAGCTCTCCAAGATTTTTCTTTGTCAAAGTTCTTTTCAGGAAGCTTTCCAAGGGTAAAACCCTCACAAAGACCCTTAGAAAACTTGATGCGGGGTAACCCATTGATGATTTAATTTTGGCTCAATTGTTTAAGGAAGTGATAATTTAGATGTTTAAAATGCTCATGCCCTAGCTTACTAACCTCATTTTCATGAGTGAGCAAGACAGTGGGCGTAGAATCAGAAGTAAAGTGGGAAAAGGTATACAAGCATGAATAGTAATCCACCTTTCCCCCAGCCACTGTAGTGTCATTGTTAAGCTCACAAATAATCACCCACTTAGGACCAAATTCCACTCACATTACTTCACCAAGGTGATTAATTTCATAAACTGAGAGGAGATTGGTAGAGAGATCAGGAACACTCAACACTTGGTTGAATGTTCCCCAATCCATCTCTACTGATCCACTATCAGAAACCGACACTGTTGTGTCATTACCCATCATGATTTGGGACATACCACAAGGCTCAATGTTGGAGAACTCAACATGTGAAGAAGGCATGTGGTGTGAGGCACCGGAATCTATAACCCACGTCGATGAAGGAGCAACTTTGTCTACAAGGGCCTTTCCTTTCTTCTTATCAAATTTAGACCCTTTTGGAGTAGAAGACTTGGCCTTTGGAGCATTTTTTTGATAGACTCATGAACACCTATTTGATTTTTCTCAAGTAAATGAGTAAGGTGATAAAAAAATTTCTCATACAGATATGCTCTTTATAGCCAAGCTTCTTGCAATAGGAACACAAAAACTTGTCTTTCTATGCTCTAGGCTCAGATTTCAAAGCGTTCGTGTTAAATTTAGTTTTGGTCTTGGTTTCCTTCTTAGGTTGATCATTTCTTTCTTTCTTCTTTTCAGTATTCTTTTCCTTACTAGTACTTGTTACAAGGGCATGTGACTTGGACTTAAGAGAGCTCATTTGAATGAGTTGGGATGAAAAATAGTCAAAGGAGGGAATATTCCAATCCTTGCCCGAGGCCGATTTTGTAGCATAAAAATTTGACACAAAGACAGAATATTCAGGACCTAACTTAGAGAGAATTGACAAGATCAATTGAGAATATTTCTTCTCTACTTGATATTCCTTTAACAACAATCTAGTGTGGACAAACTTAAATAAGAATGCTTGTAGGTTTTCAAAATCACTAGGATTTAACCTTAGTAGTTCATTTTCCAACTCATGTGCTCTCATGTCATCTTGTTGTCCAAACATTTTATCCAATGTTTTCCACGTAGAATTAGGTGTTTCAGATGACTCAATGTGGAAGAGCAAGTCAGGAGAAACAAACATGCAGAGAAGACCTAAAGCTTCATCACTACGGCTTAATCACTTAGATTTTTCGGGGTCGTTGTCTAGTTTAGTCTCAGTTCCCATGGTGATGCAGAACAACCCTTTACCCCTTAGTTTCATAATCATTTTCGATCTCCATTTGAAGATGTTGAAAAATGTAAGCAAAGGAATTGGAAGTGCATCCATAGTGAAGAGAGAGATAAGGAATGCAGAAAAGAAACTCAAGAATCACAACCACCTAGGAAAATTTAATAACCTCCTACTTTTGGCACTTTATAGTTTAGTGCATTGAATACAATCGGGTCCGAGCATGCATCTTGAAAAATTTGGTAACTCACCTTTCAATCAGCGTAATAATGTGCAATAGAGGAGACCACAATTGTGTTTCGTGGGGTGCAGTAAAGTGACACCGTATACAAGCACGACTTACAAAAAAATACGAAGGAGGCAAAAACAAATCTTGGTTATGAGAAAGAGTGTCTCATGTCACAGAGGATACCCCCTTGCTACAAATTTTAGCGTATGCACTCACAGGTCACAAGAAATAATAAGGGTAAATACAAGTTTTTAGATGAACTCAAGATGAGTCCTGATGATCTTCAGAACACCGGAAAAGCACTCGGAAGGCAAATAGGTGCTCAGAGTGTCACTACACACTTGAGCACATGATTAGTAAAAAAATTGACAATAATGCCTAAAAATTACCATTTTGAAACGTCCAATTTAACTAATTTAAAGCAATTAGGACATTTTTAAACGATAAAAAAATGTTAATTAAAAGATGATTTTAAATTACTACTAATTGTAATGAAGATACAATTAAGGTCATAATTAATAAAACTAGATTTAATATAATTAAATCTAATTAATTATGAATAATAAGGAACCACTAATTAAGATCTAATTAAAAAAAATCCTAATTAAATATTTAAGTTTATTTCCATTTTTTTAAATCCACCCTAAAAAACACGTCCCGAAAAAAATCTCCCACCAAAAATGAAATTTAAAAAAACTTACTAAAGTTACCAACTTACTAACTTACCAAAAAATGTGGCTCAGTGGAAGCCGTTGGAGGTGGAGACCGATCAGGTGGATCCCGAGTTGAGAGGAGGATCCCGTGTTGGGGGGTCAAATGGCTATTCAGGCGCGGGAGGATCCTGAGTTGAGTGGATGTCATTGGAGGGAGGCTCGGCACATGAGTAGGCTGGAGGAGGCTCAAGGAGGATGGGCTCAGGGCTTGGGGCATTCGTAGAGGAAGCCTAGAGTGGAACAGGGGAGCTAAAAGCATAAGGTAGAGGCTCATGAGGTAGAGGAGGATCTCGGGGAGAGCGAGAATGAAGCTTGAGCAAGGTCAGGAGAAAAGGTGGGCGTGGCAAGACTGGGAGCTTGGTCACGAGTGGGAAGCAGGCTCAGCAGGAGAATGTGAGGAGAACGGCATGCAGGAGACATGAGTTAAATGATATGCAATGGGAGGGGTTGAATCCCAAGGGAGAGTAGTTTTGGCAGAGAGAGCTATGAAACAAGAAGAATCTCATGGGGAGAGGAGAGGGCTCATGGAAAAGCACAACTCAGAGCAGTGAGGAAACAACTTAGGCTAGGATGGCTCAAACCAGAACAAGACTCAGCTAAGAAAAAACATAGGCCAAAAGAGCTTCGACTAAGCCACGAGAGCTCAATAGAGAGTTGGAGCTCGGTGGAGTAGAACACCAAAACACACCTTCAAACTGAAATTTTGAACCTAGATTATACAAAACCACCATGCAAGAACACAAAGAGAGAGAGAGACCAAAAATAGAGATCTAAAAAATTTCCAAGTTAATAAAATTTTTTAAAAAACCAAAAAATAACCTCTTATTTTAACTTATCTACCAGATTTAGCTGCAGTTAGCTAAATGTAGCTATAAAACCCCTGAAATCTTCGGGAAACCTGCACATGTATGAAGAACACAACAAAAAAAATAACTTTCTAAGAACAGTCTTGTTAAATACGTTAGCAATAAATTTCCAGAATATAATGATCTGAAAAAATTACACGAGGAGTAAAAAAATGAGACCAGGAGTAATCGCAACTTAGATGATGAATGCACATTTACCTCGAATCTCAGCTCTGATACCATGAAATAGTTTGCAAGAATCAAATCAGAAATGATGCACCAAGAAGTAGTTGCACTCAAACAAAATTGTGATAGCTCTAACATAATCACAAGGATCAATCAATAGTTGAAGAACTTGCTCAACAAAAATAAAGCTTGCACATAGAGGAAATATAGCAAAGTGTCTTGGCATACTCATAAATCAAAAATGAAAGGGTACATATAGGGTGATGAGTAACCCTAGTGCATGACACACAAGAAAACCCTAACCCTAAACCTAAACCTAACCCATGTGATATGACCCTCCATATGTGAGTGAAGGACACATAGGATCCCACACACAAACAATAAGTACAAGGCCCATCTTGTAGCCAAGGGGTTGTCACAAGTAAAGGGGGTGGATTAATCTGAGACTTTCTCACCAATCAAAAGATGTATTCAATATGCCATTTTCTCTCCCTTGTTGTATCACATCAACGACTAGTATATCATATGGATATGAAGATTTCCTTCCTACACGATGATCTCCAAGAGGATATCTATATGGATCATCCTAAATTATTTGTGTAAGGATATTATATGGTATGCATAGTTCATTATTCTCTTCATGGGTTCAAATAAGCTCATTAATCTTGGTATGAGAAGATATATAGCTTTTTGTTGATTTTTGGATTCTATCAATGTGAGTTTGATCATAATGTTTACATTATGAGTCAAGGTGAAGATATATTGAATTTGGTGTTCTATGTTGATGACTTCATCCTCATAGGTAGCTTAAACTTGATTCATAAAAATAAAGTACAATTTGATGGAAAGCTTTGGAATGACAAACATCATAATTCTGCACTATTTTCTAGGTTGCCAAGTTCAGTAGTCTCCTACAGGTATTTCTATTGGACAACAAAATTATTCCAAAGATCTTCTTTATCATTTTTGGCATGGTTGATTGTGAGTCTTCTTTTACACAATATCCTTCAGGTATTGATTTGAATTTCTACTACAAATAAAAATTAGTTAATCTTAACTTATATAGGTAATTGGTTTGTAGTCTTTTATATTTGACACCTATATGCCTTGATATTACTTTTACTATCAATTTGGTTTCTCATTTATCCCATAATCCACATGATATTCAATGGAAATTAGACAAGTGCATTTTATGTTATATTTAGGGCACATTAAATTTTCTCATTCAATACACACCACAAAGATATTCTGATATTGAGGGATTCATAGACTCAGATTGGGGTTGATGTGTTGCTACCTACCAATCCACTTCTGGATTATTCTTTCACCTTGGCTTTAGTTGTGTTGGTGAAATATTTTTTCAAGGAAATTTTTTTGATATCGTCAACTCTTGTGGTACTATGCCCGCCCCCCCCCCCCCCCACTTCAAGATGGGGCGGCTCCCATTTATTAAAATCTAGAAAAATATGTACACTAAACTATCTCTTGGGGTTGTCAAATACTGGGGAATGTGTAGAAAAACACTTTTTTGACTGCAAAAATATCTAAGAGAGAGGTAAAATTGTAGGCGAGTGAGGTGGGAAAATGAGGAGGAGAATTGCATTAATGAGATGATATAATATTTCATTAACTACAATCCAGAGAGCTTTGAAATTTCAATCAAAAGACACATGAAAACATTCTAAATTATATAGAGTATGAAACAATAATATAGATTGACACAAAGTTCAACTATTTATTTTTCTTCCATTAAAAAAATTACAAAGTCATTATTCCTTTACAAAATTGGCATACATTTGGATGAGTGAAAAGAGGGAGAATGAAATAAAATGCTATGTAGGAAATAAAAGAATAACAATATGTTATAGAGGGAGAAAAATTGATCCCTTGGAATGGAGAGAGTGATCCAATTTATATCCAAAACAAGTGACTCTTCGCATTCTCATGTGATGTTTCAAGTTAAAGTCAAATCTCAACAAAGAAATAGGAGCTTTAAGTGACTTATGTCACTTTTACAAAAAATATTTCTCAACGGAGAAATAGAATGTTAGAGAGATAACAAAAGGGAGAGAATATGTGATAAAAATAAGATGATCTAGGATGAGGTTATACTCTTCCTTCATTGTGGAGATGAATGATACAACTGAATAGGATCTTCCTCAACTTCTCCTCTTATTAGAGTGTATTTTCTTAGACTTAGAAATGATGATCCGCATCTTATTTAAAATTATCATCTTTGATCATACCTCAAAACATCTCTTTCAACTCTTCATCTCTATGAGCAATGGTAGCTTTCATAAATTAACTCCTTGTCACAAACACGGTTTCTTGTCTCCCACATGAGGAAACACTTATCTTACAATCATAAAGAAGAATGCACTGACGTCATCTATTCCTCATAGTTAGTAAGAAAAATAACACCATGATCTCTATTGGATTTGAGAGTATCAAATATTCTTGAGAATTATAAATGGAAACAAAGCAATCATATGAATAGAAACACATCCTCTTTGTGAGGTGGAATCAAGCAATAACTGAATCAACATTGTCTTCATATATAATATGAGTACTTAATATTATGTCTCCTAAATGGAGGATGGTAAGGAGATAAAGAATACACTAGAACCATGATCCCTACCATATAATATTTCAATTGATTAAACCATTTGTTTCATTCTAAAAAATCTTCTTGTGCTCTCTGACTTAGGTTAAAAAATTAGCTTTTCTTCTTATCGAAGTTTCTTTAATGGTCTTCCATGATTTTTTCAGTTGTAACATGGATGTGGTCACTAAGGATGAAGGAATCATCCAAATCATTTTTGAATGGATTTATTTGAAATATTCTTGAGAGGAGTGATGATCTAATTTTGAGACAATCCTCTTCTCATAATCAATGGGAAAATACAAAATCCAATGAAGCGAGTATAATAATGTGAAAAATGTAGTCCTCCATATCTCCAACAATAATCCAACTCATCATGTAATATATGTACAGAATGAAATTATATTTTAATAGGATCATTTTCTCAAAATTTTAGGCAATATGGATATTTGAGTCACCAGGAAAAAGTAAAACAATTTTCAACTATTCTGGCATAAATGGAGATTTTCAGTTGCAACCTTGATTAGATCACCATGAGAGAAATACTTATCCAATCCAAATGATACTTGATCCACTTGAAATATGTTTCCAATATGAATATATGATCCAATTTTCATTAATTTATCTCGTGAGAAATGGTAGGCAATATAACTGAAATCTTCATTTACCCAATATGGAAGAAAAAAAAATTCAAATCACATGGGAATTAATTTGTTTGAAAGGTGTTGTTTAGAAGGCGTGTTATGTTTTTTGTGTAGATATCTCATTGGTATTTAAAGGAAATTGTAAAATAAATTTTGGTTGTAAGGTGAGTTTTTTTAATGGATTTTGCAAGAAAAACGTGACCAAATCACATGAAATGAATCTCTCCACTAACATGTGAGGAATAGATAAATGGAAAGGTTTTTTTGGAGTAGAACACATTTGAAAAATTTCACATGGATTGACCTTATGGTTTGAAATATATGAACACTTGGATTTCTTGGAAGAGCTATGGAAAACAAGGGTTTATAATTGCAAATTTCAAATGAGAAGATAAAATAAAGCACATTGTTACAAACCTTGTATCTTATATCATCTTAAAGTAACTTTCATGGAGGAAAAACATGCAAAGTGTCAAAGTATTTTTTCCATGGAATCTAAATATATGAACAAAAATGTATTGAATAAAAATATGGCATCAATAATATTTAATGGAGGAATGCAAGGAAGAAATGAAGTTCATGGATCAAATAGAGATTTACTTTTGTTATGAAATGAGTTTGAACTGATTAGGAGGTGAATAAAGTGACTTGAATTTTCTTTTGGAAGGAAAAGTACATTTTTTTAAAGTGAAAAGGAACTAAATAACATTATTATTATTTGGCAAAAACTTCAAGGTTCCAAAAAGTTCACTTTTGGTTTCCAAGTTGAACCAAAGTTCACTTTACACTTTCATAAGGAACCTCTATCCACACTTTTGGTTCCCAATGAAACCTTAAGTGAAAATTGTAACCTCGACAATAAATTAGGACACATGAACCAACTATTCCCAATAGTGCATTTTGGAGTTTCATAAGGAATTAATTTGTACTTTGAACTTTAAATTAGTACAAAATACTTCCAAAAAGTACACTTTGAGTTGTTAGAAGGAACTAAAGTTCCTAAAAGTTCATCTGGAGGCCCGAACAGGAACTAAATGGTGAAACCTTCACTCCTAGAGAAAGAGTAGAGATTAAAAGGACATATGACACATGATATTGAATATAAATCACCTAGTTAATCTATTTCACCTTTTTTAAGGGCTGAAATTTCTTGCTTCTTGAGTTTTGAGCCAAAACTGAAAAAGTGACTGAAGTAGGCATAATGAGGTAGTAGTGTTGGATAAGCACCATAGATCTACTTTTTTGAAGAATGCACAGGTGAATGATGCAAGATGTAAATTGTTCTAAGATAAAACAATGCAAGCATACAAGATTGGAAATTATGAAAAATACAATAGAGATAATTGCAATAACACAAAAATAGCTCCAACTCAATACGATCAAATAGAATAGTGCAAGAGATTTACATATATGAGGTGAATGTGTAACCTCCTCCTAGAATCATGGAAATATCCACCTAGAATGAAGGAACCCAATACCTAGAATGGTGTAGTCAAGTAAGAACCAACACCAAAAATAGTGTATTCAAGTAGTAACCAACACCTAGAATAGTGTAGTCAAGTTTAAACATAAGAAATCATATCCCATAAGTGTAGGGAAACTCCAAGTGATGTGGAATATCCCGAGTAGGATAATAAAAATAAAGTGAGGAAAATAAATCCTACACTAACAAGTAGGGGGATTTTGGTGACAGAGAAAACATACAATGATCAAAATTTTAAAATACCAAGAACATTTGAAGGAGTCCATGATCCATCTTTTAACTATTGGAAGGGTTCCCAAATTCACCTAGAACTCCTAAAACCTTATGTGTAAGTTGACACTTCAATAAGGCCAAGGATTTATAGTTCATGAAGGGTTTTCATTTTTGATACCTCCATAACTTTATCTTGAACATATTGGCATGTATTAGACATTGAAATATTTCCAATCACTATTTTTTGGGCTCCTAAAATCACCATATGCTGTTGAAACCTTTCACACAATTTGACTTTACTTAGATGATTAAGAACCCATTTCCTCAAAAAGTGACAAAAGTGAATATGTTCCCAAGACTAGTACAAATCTCCCAAAATCTTCCCTAAATCATAATTTCATGAAGTAGACTCAGATACCTTTAAAATTATATCAATTTGGGATTTTAAAACCCCCCAGAGCTCCCAAAACCTTTCCAACAAGTTAACACTTGCAAAGAGACAATTTTGATCAACTTCTTTGAAAATGGAATGTGAGAGCAAGATAAGACAAAAAAAAAATTCTTCTTGATTAAATATTATCATAGACCATAATAAAAAGGCTATTATATAGCCACATAAGTAGAGAACAAACATCTTATAAAATAGGATGAATTACAAACAATAAGCCCATTAAAAACATTATGGGTGTAACCAACATCTACAAATAATATATTGTTGAAACAATATATTATAACAATATAACAATAATATTTACCACACATGATATTTACCACTAAGTAAATATCCAATCACCCAAATATAAATGGAGCACTAAATATTAATTTCCTAACATTCCCCCCCTTAGTGCGAACATGGGAGAAAACAATCACACTTCCTTTGCAGCTTGTCACTTTGTACGTGTTCATGATCTGGATAGTTTTATAGGACAGGCAACAACCTCAACAAGGATGGTTTTACAGGACAACCAACAACCTCAAACGGGATGGTTTTACAAGACAACCAACAACCTCAACAACGGACGGTTTTACAGGACAACCAAACAACCCAAATATCATGATGTTGCTTTTCCTTGTGCTTTTGTCTGTCCACTATGTTTTTCCTTCAGGGGAATTATGTAGGAAACACTACTCACTGAATACAAACTTGAAAAAGGAGGAAGAAATGGAAATGGAACATTGAGATCATGTTCCCCCCTCAATGTGAACTTTCCACTTATTCAACACAAAACATGAATTTAGAAATAGAATCACACTACTCACAACTGAAAATGAAGCACACTAGAAACCAACTAAAAGAAAACTCACACCACAAAATGCCACCACAACTTCGTGTGGCCCCGTCATTGGTGACTGACGAGAGGTCATTGATTGACCTCCAGCCTCCTGTGCCTCTATCCTCCAGTTTCAAATGCTGCTAGTTCAGCTGGATGTGATCATGGGGCTTAATGGTTGTCAGGATGTCGGGTAACACCGAAAATTCGTCCGTAAGGCAAATTTTTTTTATTTTTACAATGTTTGACTCTTTTGACAATGACTCAAATTGACGAATCTTTTGACGATAAACACTTGAATTTTGATGACACGACTTTATACAACTTGACACAACATAACATGTAAAGACTTAATAAAAATTAACTATAAAAAAACATTTGTTTTACTTTCTGGAACTTACACATAATAACTATAATGACATTCATACTTTAAAACAACTAGAAATGTGGAATCAACCACATTAACCTCTTAATCAACTACACTAATGAATGACATTCATATGAGCTTGGACACATTTAGAATGACTCTAAACAAAATTGTAAATGCTCGTGACTCTAGGAAAATGTTGAATATAGACTCATGAAAACAATACCACAACTCGATTTTAAAAAACTGGTATCAAAATCCTTTAGAAGGACTAGTGGAAGACTATCAATAAATTAAACAAATATAAAAAAAACCGAACTCTTAATATGACATACGAAGAACAAAGTAAAACTCAAGTGAACTTTTACTTGTAGATCCTGTCAGCCATGTTGTACGTTTTAATGCTGTCACGGGGAGGAGACTCTTTGGTATTGTGTCATCAAGGAGAATCCACTAGAGCTCAACAAGGCTTCAAAATGGCCCAAGCGGATTCACAATGATGTGGAAGTCGCCAAGGTGATTGAAGATCAGATTATACATGGATCGTGTTTATGCCTTAGGCTCTACGTTTTCTAGCACACATTTAAAACATTAAGTCTTACTGATTTGAACCAGTCATCCCATAAACTGAGGAACCGTGGTAGATCAGAAACGCCCTGAAAGAATTAGAAGCCTTCAATAATCACTGTTCCTTGAAACAACCTGACAGCAGCGTATATGAGGTGGGAGGAGTTGTTAATAGCTGGCGATGGATGGCCAAATGGAGGGCAAGGATCTGTTGATGATTTGAAGACTGGTCTGATCAATCTGCACAACAATTGTAGCTACAATAATGATTGAAGGATCTCATCACAGTTCCGTAGGGATTTGAAATCAAAATATGTCAATATCTGCAGTCATCAAAAGAAGAGATCGAGCCAAGATCGGACTAGATTTCATATACCTGAAGCAGATTTTTCTTACCAAACTGCGAAACCTGAAAATGTAAATGTGTGTAAGAAATTTGATTCAAAAAGTATAAACTCTTAACCAATGCAAATGAGATAGCGTCAGAAAGGGATGCATGGATCCACAGGTTTAAAATGTAGCTCTTCCAAATGTCAAAGTTCCTTTACTTATGCAACTGTATGAAGAGCCAGGGGAATGAAAGCTTTATAGGATGATTATTCAAATAGTTTAGTAATGAAAACACCTCTTTCACTATCTCCCATGATTTCCTTTCTTGGAGCTCCTTGTTTCTCGCGTTCTCTTCACAAATAGGGTTCTCGCACCAAAACAAAACCTTCATACACGGGGGCCACCGTGGATAGCCATGGATTTTCCCCAAACAATTATCAAGATTTCATCCAGCTCCGATACCAAATGTGAGAACAGGATAAGCCGAACAAAATAATTCTTCTTGATTAATATTATTTTAGACCATAATACAAAGGTTATTATACAGCCACAGAAGTAGAGAACAAACATCCTATAAAATAGGATGTATTACAAACAATAAACCCATTAATAAGATTACGGGTGTAACCAATCTCTACAAATAATATATTGTTGAAACAATATATTATAACAATATAACAATAATATTTACCACACATTAGTAAATGATATTTACCATAATAATTATACACGTAATTATTATTCACACACATACATATGTGAAGCACTATAGTATTCCTAACGAGGAAAAAATTTCCATAGGGTTATCAAGTAAAATAGCTAGACATTTTGCATGTCAATAGTTGGCTTATACTTGGGGACTTGACTTGGTTTTATTAAAGCACAAATGAGGTAAGAAGGAAAACCAAAATCTTATAACCTTGAGTAGATCAATACCTTATCCATTGGGAAAACGGACTGAAGGGGAGGGGGAATGAAATGAGATAGAAACACAAGCATAAAGAAACACACAACATAAAAGGTAAAGGAAAAACACCACATAATAAGAAGGGAAGAATACTACATGAAAAAAAAGCTAAATCACCTATGGTACATGTGGGGATAACCCTCTTTTGTTGTGATGTTTGTTCTATTTCAGATGTTACCTATATACAAGTAGCACTAAATGATGTTGCTTTGCAAATCCATTCACCGTTTCAATGAAATAAGATCATTTTCTCAATTGTTTGTGAAATAAAAGGGCTGCAATATGCCTCCATATACCCGAGAAAGGGAATACATAATGATTCTTGAGAGATTCTGTATGGCTCCTCTTGTAACTAAAGATTCATTCGCATAGCTCATTGTATTCACTACTCCTGAATTTTATTTCCATGTTGCAATCCATTTTTAAATTCACTCATGCTTTTAATTTCTTATTTTCACTTTATTATCATTAGAGGGTTGATTCTTGATCATACTAGGATCACCATGTTTACACATAGGCTTATGCTCTCCAACGAGAATTTTTTATTTTCTTATCATGTTCCACATGACCATTATTTATATGAGCTAGTTATTGGTAGATATTTTGAAACTTTCAACACCATCATAGGCTTATTATTACTCTATGTTTCCCAGTTACTCCAAATAATTCTCCTTTACACACACACACACACACACACACACACAAAGGCTCATTCTTAATCTGATTTTTACTATGGTATGAATCACATAGTGTTTCATCTTCTTGAAAGGATAATGAACCAAATTTTGGGACTAGAATATAGAGATAATCATTCTCCTTATGACATTTTTGGGCTGTAATAGTCATCTCCATGATGGATGTATATTCTCCTTGAGTATAATCCTCTTTAAGAGACTCAACCACCTTTTCATCTGTCCATTCATCATTATGAAGGTCCTCTTCTCCAAGCAGGAAAGAGAAAGCTTCATATTCACAATCATATAAATTAACTGATTATGATGAATCTTGAAAAGGTGGTTGGAAACCTTGGGATCATAGAAATCATTTGATATCACTTTTTCCTCATGGTGTGAATTACTTATCATCTCAAGGTTTCTTTATGGTAAGTATAGATATTCATGATCCTTATCATCACCAAGTAGAGAAACTATATCCATGCTCAATGATAATCACATTGATTTGTAAATTAGTCAAAATTTTCCTCAACCAATGGATCCTTATAGGATATTAATTTTTTAATTTTGATTTTACCCAAAAAATAAAATCAACTTAACAAAAGTGTAATGCAATAATGATAGACACTATACAGAGTTGATAATGGAGTTTGGTAATTTCCTATGTCTCCATGTTTGTTTAATTGAGAAACTGATTCATTATAAAAATATAATTGCAAGTAAGAATAATAGCTTACAATACTATAATGAATTTTACAGTTCACTACAAGCTCACTACCAATCGATCCAACAAAATCTAGACTAGTATTGGAAGCTTGCTCAATGTTCTGGCACAACTTCGTAGCTTTACACGTCATGTTGACTTCCCCTATTTCACACGGCCTCCATACTTTACATAGATCTAATTCAGATAGCATCAGTTATTGATGAGTTCTACCCTCTTGTAGATTCCCTCTCTACTGCAGGACTTGTATAGCAGCCATATCGGCCAACTCATACCTCACCCACCGAGTTGGGTGATTTTGTTTGAGCACGCAAGTTGGGAGGGGAAGGTTGAGGGTTCAAATCCCCCACCCCATATTTTTTCACACTGTTTGAATCGACACCTTTTCAAATGAGATCAGTTATTGAATCAACTCACAAATGAGCGTGACTCGCCCTGTATCTCGGTTATAACTCATCGACTAGCTCAGTTAGTAACTCGACCTCAACTCGGTCTTCAACTAGCTCAATCATTAGCTTGATGAGATAATTAGAATTCTACAGAGGTCAAATCCCCCTCTAAAACAAGATTGGACCCACTGTTATAAACCATTTTTCTTTTTTTTTCGAAGACTGCAAATTCACAAACACAACCCATATTTTTTCTCCATGACATCATGATGATCCATTTGTTACTTTCACCAATGTGTCAAGTCACTACATCACCTGTATCTTTCTCTATCCTGTGAACACCATATTATTGTGTGGACTGCATCTGCAGTGTACAACATTCATTTTTTGTGTTCCAATGGGCACCAGAAATATATCGACATGTACTTCTATATGGAATAGGTTCAAGGAGGTCTAGGGAACTTTTTATACCCAATTTTTACCTCCAAATCACACACACTATAAAATTATAGGTCCATCAAGTCATCATATTGTCTCTCAAATGACTCAATATATTTGGGTACTCCTCTGTCAAGATGGGTAGTTTGAAATATTCCTATCAAGTTATGAAATAGTTTTCATATCTTGAATCTTGGTTCAGAATGTATTCCCTTCCAAGTCATCTTCTTTTTAAATAATGTATCTCATCTTCTTCTCAAGGATAAATTTCTTCATTTTTCCCTTGATTGGTATGTTATAACATGACCAATCCATCTATATATCTCCTCTGACATCTTGATATAAACTCTAACTCAACAACATTATGTATGAAGCTGAAATTTCTGCCACAAGTATGTTGATCTTGAATATTTTATCAAGAAAATCTATAAATTCTAATTGAGCATATTTTACCTCACCAATAAGGGGTACATATTTTCTCTTCATGGGGTAATAATGGACAAAAATATGGGGTAGGGAGATACTGAGGGCCTTGGAAAATTTGGTGGGCATGACATTATCATAGGCATTGGACTCAATAATACAGTTACTTAGTTTATACCTGTTGATCAACATATATAGGTAAAATGGCTCTAATTTATTAGAAGTGGAGGATGTTGAAGTAATAATTTTCCAATATTGAGTGATACTTGGAGTGAGAAGTAGTTATTTGATAATGGGAGTGATGGAAGTAGACTTTGAACTACTTATTTTGATAAACTAGAAAAGTTTATAAAATTGCTTGGGATGAGTTCTTAAATACTCAAACAAAGAAATTTAGACTTTAGAATTCTTAACATGGTTAATGATGTCAAAGGATGAAGAGGAAAATAATTTAATAATAATGGAAACCTTAACAAGAATAGGAATTATATCCTTATAAGCAGAAGAAATAGAAGTATAAACTTATTTAACTGAAAGAGAAGAAAAAGAATTACCTAGTAAAGGAGATGTGGCTTGGGCTGAGGTGGTCTCAAGATTCTTCTTTACTGAACCCATGGAAGTGGGAAGTGGTGATCCTATTTTTGCTATTAATTTTTGTAGTTTCTCCTTTTGAGGATTCAAGTGATTCACTTGGGAATTGGATGAAGAGTCCTATTTTATTTCTTATGAGTGAGTAAAAACTACACAAGAGTAGCTATTCATATCATCCATAAACTCCTTGGAATATTCATCAAATTATTATTTTAAATACTCAATGCTTTCATATCCATCTTATCTCCTTTAGGTTTTGATTCAACAATGTCATCTTCTCAGGTTACACATGCCACATTAATAGGCAAAGCCTCCAAGGAAATCCTTTAGTGTGCTCCAACAATCTAATTCTAGTTCTAGTTTTGATATGGGGCATGATGATCCACTTGCTTCTTTAGTGTAGTTAGATCATTAACCAACTTCTATAGCAATGAATTAGTGTCTTCATCTTGAGGATTTTGGTCTTTATTTTTGTTGAATGATTCTTGATCTTGCCTGACATGATATGATCATTTTACATTTCAATAGAGAATTCTTGAGCATTATCCAATGTATTTGGTTAAGTTCTAAACAATATGAACCCCAATTAGGGAATTTTGGCATTTGATAAGCACCTTTTTTATTATTTGTGCTAGGAAAAACACCAATAGGGATCTTATTAATCATCTTGTTGAATTTGGACACAAATTCTCTCATTGGATCCTATGGGTATTTATTCATTTGAGAAAACTAAGAAAGAAGCGCATGAACATATTCTTTCATCTTGAACCTTGTTTAAAATTTAGTTTTCATATCTTCCCAATCAATGATTGATTTGGATGGAAAATAGTATAACCATTATGTAGCAACCTCTTGTAATGACTCCACAAATAGACAAACAAAAAAATATTCATGTTCCAATCCAAGACCACTACACTCTGTGATAAAGGATATAATGTGCTTATCTGGATGTTTCTTTCCATCTCTATGAAACTTGGGAAAATTATTTCCTGATACTCTGGGTAGTTCACGAAGTGGAGGAGTTAAAGCCAACGAACCATTTTTATGTCCCCAAGGTACTAGCGTAACCATCTCTGGAGGAAGAGTATTCAACGATTGTGGAGATATGGGAGGTGAAAGGGTACTTGGAGGTGGATTTTCCAATGGGCCTTCAAGAGATTTACTTGGGATCCATATGTGATTGATTCTAAAATCAATTTGTTCTTACATGTCAAATATAGGATTAGAAAAAACTACAATGCCACTTACTTGGTCTCCTTTGGTATATATTTTATATGTCAGTTTGTATTTTATACTCTTCTCTCCTAATTTTTGAATTCTTTCAATGTGGTGAATCCTCTTCAATGCTTCAACATGGTCTCCTTATATATCCAAGACTCTTGGAACAGTGTGATAGTGATTTTTATTTTTCCTGATTATTCCAAATACAAATAAAATCTAATAGAATATATTCTTAAGTTTCTTTTAAAACAAAGAGATTAGGCTGTAATGTTGGAGGATTTTTGGGAAGGTTATTTGTAAAAGAGATAAGGGTAGGCATCAAAAATCTATTTGGATTTTATAATTTCTTATTTTTATAGTTTTGGAATATTTGATTTTTAGGATATTGGGGATCATTAAGGAGGACAAAAAAATCTTCCTCACGATGGCTACCAAAAACTATTGGAAAATATTTTTTCAAGGAAAAAATATGTATTTATTCAACACTTTTGGTATTATATCCCTCCATTTCAAAATAGGGTGGCTCTCAGTTATTGAAAGCTAGAAAAATATGTACACTAAAATATATCTTGGGGTGGTCAAAGACTAGGGGATGTGCAAAAAAACCCTTATTGTGACTAGAAAATATATAAGAGAGATGGAAATAGTAGGTGAGTGAGTGGGAAAAATGAGGATAATTTCATTAATGATCTGAACTCAAATTCCATTAACTACAATCTAGAGAGCTTTATAATTTCAATCAAAAGACACAGGAAAACATATATAATAATATAAAGAGTATGAATCAATAATATAGGTTGACCAAAATTTCAACTTCTAATTTTCATTCCATTTCAAAAGGTAAAAATTCCTTGTCTTTTAAAAAATTTATACATTGGGCTGGGTGAAAAGAGAGAGGATGAAGGAAAATTCTATACAGGAAATAGAATAATAAAAATGTGCTTTAGAGGGAGAAAATTTGATCCCTTGGAATGGAAAAATCATTCTAATTTAAATCCAAAACAAGTGAATCTTTTAATTCCCATATGATTTTTCAACTTAAAGTGTGATCTCAACAAAGAAACAAAATGTTAGAGAAAGAAAATAAGGGAGAGAAGGTGTGATCAAAAGAATATGATTCAGGACGAGGTTCTACTCTTCCTTCATTGTGGATATGAATGTTATACCTGAATAAGATCTTCCCCAATTAATCCTCTAATTGAAGTGAGTGTATTTAAGTGGACTTAGAAATGATGTTCCACACCTTATTTATAATTATCATCTTTGGTCATGCCTTGAAATATCTCTTTCAACTTTTCATCTCTACGAGCAATGGTAGACTACACAAATAAACTCTTTATCACAAACATGATCTCTTTTCTCCCACATGAGAAAACACTTATCTTGCAATCATCAAAAAGAATTTATTCACATCATCCAAGCACTAAATTTAGTATTAAAAATCACACCAAAATATATCTTGGATTTGACAGTATTAAAGATTCTTGAGAATTCTCAATGGCAACATAAAACTCCTCTAAATGGAAACACTTTCTCTTTGTGAGATGGAATCAAACACTAATTGAATGGAAATTTTCTTCATGAAAATATTAGTACTTAATTTTATGTCTCCTGGATGGAGGATGGTAAGGAGATCGATAATACACCAGAACCATGGTCGACATCATATATTTTAATTTATTCAACTAGATGTTTCATGCTAAAAAATAATGTTGTGCTCTCTGAATCAGTTTAGAAAATGATATTTTCTTCTTATTTATGTTTTTTCAATGGTATTTAGTTATGCTTTCAACTATAACATGTTGAGTGCGGAGCTTAATTGCTTCACAGAAAGCTTGTTTTTACATGTTGCTGGATTTGACAATGACCGGTGTCAGTCAGACAGTGACCGACATCGGTTAGTTATCAACTAACATGGGTCAGGAAGTGACCGACATCAGTCAACCTATGTGATGGTACTTTTTTTTGTCGGGATTTAGAATAATTCTTTTTCTTTAAAGATGATTTCTTGATTATAAAAGTATAGTTAGTTTCCCATTTTATATATATATATATATATATATATATATATATATATATAGACACACACACACACACACACACACACACACACACACACACACACACACACACACAAACACACACATGTATGCATTGTATGAGGGTATGAGAAAATAAAATAGAAATTGTTTTTCATGTTAGTTTTCTATGTGAGAAAGAAAGAGTAGCTGAGTGAGGGAAAATCATTGAACATCATGTGAGGTGTTGGAAGAAAATAGATCTTCATTGTATTTCCTCTGTAAAGAACTGAATAATAATATTGGTCTTTTCTTGCTGGACATAGCCCACACTGGGTGAACCATGTTAAATATGGTTTTATCTTTCTCTTGTTTATTTTATCTTCTGGTTTATTTCCACATTCATTTCTTATATGCTTTAACTTATTTTAGATATATGCAACACTGTTATATGGTTAAACTCCAAAAACTGGTATCAGAGATTTGTTTGGAGGTTTTGTGTGTTGACAAGATTTACTCACAGAGGGTTTTTTGATTGAGTGGGAGCATAACAATGGCAGAAGATAGTAAATACCGAGTAGAGAAATTTGACGGTCATAATTATCAACTATGGAAGATGCAGGTGGAGGATTATTTGTATCAAAAGGATCTATACTTACCATTAGATGAGCATGCATAGCTGGTCACAATTACTGATGAAGAATGGAAGGTTCTTGACAAAAAGGCTCTAGGATCTATAAGATTGAGCCTGACAACATCAATGGCTTCAAATTTTATAGATGCAAAAACCACTATAGAGTTGATGAAATCTTTAGCAAATTTGTATGAAACTCTTAGTGCTTCGAATAAGGTTTATTTGATGAAAAAAATTTAATTCTAATATGTAAAAAGGTGGATCTGTATCTAATCATTTGAATGATTTCCAGCCTATTGTAAAATCGGTAGAAATTTTATTTGATGATGAAGTGAAAGAACTTTAATTCTTATGCTCTTTGCCAAATAGTTGGGATAATTTAGTGGTGGTTGTTACTAATACATCATGTTCTTCTAAAGGTTTTCCGTTTGATGATGTGGTTAGTATAATCCTTAATGAGGAAAGACGTAAGAAAATATATGGAGAAACATCATTTGGAAATGTTTTAAATGTAGAAAGTAGGGGAATATATAAGGAGAGATCATCAAAGAGAAAGAAGAATGGGAGATCAAAGTCAAGAAATGGTAGATCTAGATCCAAGGATAGAGATTTACTTTTCTAGAATTGTGGAAAGAGAGGACAAGTAAAAGAGTGTTGGTACAAGGAAAACAAAGAGAATACATCAAAAAAAGGTAAAGAAAAATGTAAAGAGGAAAATGTTGCAAGTGAGGTAAAGCAAGATGCCCTTATTCTCTCCTTGGATAATAAATTAGAATCTTGGGTTTTAGAGTCTGGAGCTTCATTCCATGCTACCCCTAATA
This sequence comes from Taxus chinensis, assembly GCA_019776745.2. Taxonomy (NCBI): domain Eukaryota; kingdom Viridiplantae; phylum Streptophyta; class Pinopsida; order Cupressales; family Taxaceae; genus Taxus; species Taxus chinensis. The sequence goes on from CM034146.1 coordinate 897,655,132, forward strand.
AGGGTTATTTCATAAATTATGTTTAGGGTGATTTTGGACAAGTTTATTTAGGAGATGATGAGTCATGAAATATTACTAGTGAAGGTGATGTTCATCTAAAGCTGCAAAATGGAAAACCATAGGTATTTAAAGATGTGAGGCATGTGCTAAGCCTCAAGAGAAATCTAATATCTATAGTGAAACTCGGTGAATCTGGATGCATGGTTACATTCACAGCCGATTCTTAGAAGTTTACCAAGGGATATCTTATTGTGGCAAGAGGTAAGAAGGTAGAAACTTTATATTTGTCTATCTGTGTTACTAATTCCTTTTCTGTGCTATCTACTATGGATTCAGATGCAACCATGTGGCATAATCAGCTAGGCCATATGAGTGAAAAGGAATGCAGATATTAAATGCTAAGGGTAAGTTATCATATTTGAAATAATTAGATCTTCAATTTTGTGAGTATTTCATATTTGGAAAGCAGAAGAGAGTGAGATTTATCAAGGTTGGGTCAACAAAGGAGCAGAAATTAGAGATTGTACATTCATATGTGTGGGGACCAACTTAGGTAGCTTCTATTGGAGGATCTCAATATTATGTGACTTTTATTGATGATTCCATAAGGAAGGTATGCATTTATTGTATTAAGCATAAATATGATGTTTTTGAGACTTTTAATAGGCGGAAAGCCCTTGTGAAAAATTAAAAAAACTTAAAATTAAAGTGTCTTAGCTCTGATAATGGTGGTGAGTACTGCAACAAGGATTTCAATGATTATTGTATAGTGAATGGAATACAAAGAGAAAGAACAATTCCTAGAACTCCACAGGATAACGGAGTTGTAGAAAGAATAAATAGAATAATCATGGAACGTGCTAGAAACATGAGGATACATGTTGTTTTTCCTTTGAAGTTTTGGGAAGAAGTAGTGGATACAACAGCGTACTTGATAAACCGTGGGCCTTGAACAACATTGGATGGTGGAATACGAAAAGAAGCTTGGTCTGAAAAAGAGGTAGATTTTTCATTTCTTAGATTTTTTGGCTCAAAATTTTTTGTGCATGTTGATGGGAAAAATAGAAAGAAGTTGGATGTTAAATATAAGAGATGTACTTTCATTGGTTATGGATCTGGTGATTTTGGATATCATTTTTGGGATTTAGAAGATTCTAAGATTGTTAGGAGTCATGACATTGATTGGAATGAAAAAATAATGTATATGGATCAAGTTTTGGTGCATAAACATGAAAAAATTGATGATATTTCGAAGGAAAATTAACTTTTAGATCCAAAATAGACATCCACAAACACCAACGTCAGTTCTATAGAAACCGTTTCTAGTCAAGCTAACCGGTATGGGCAGACATGATCGGGTTCAAAATATAAAACTAATAGAACCATTGTTAGTACTCCTCGAACCAGTGGTAGTGAGGAAACTAGATTCATTCAATAGGCAGAGGAACCATGATTGGTTATAGAACTATGGTAGATATTAAGAAACTGGCGTTGGTCACTAACAGAGATTGACACAAATGTGCAACATGCACAGAATGAGTCCCAAACACCCCATATCTCAATGAGAAGGTCACAAAGAGTAAGTAAACCTCCAGAGATATTTTCACCTTCCTTTAGTTATTTATTATGGACTGATAGTGGTGAACCATATTTCTTTGAAGAAACAATGCAGGTAGATACCCATGTGCAGTGGGTGCATGGCATGGATGAGGAGATGGACTCCTTAGAACAAAATCAAACATGGGATTTGGTCAAGTTACTAGCAAATAAGAAAGCATTACAGAACAAATGGGTTTGCAGGATTAAGGAAGAAGAGGGTGGACTAAAAAGATACAAGGCAAGGCTAGTGGTAAAGGGATTTGCACAGAAAGCAGGCATTGACTTTGATGAGATTTTTTCTCCTATAGTTAAGATAACTTTGTTAGGTTATGGTTGTTTTCATGTGTGAAAGTGTTGAAGACTGTACACTAAGAGTATTGTACACTTTTCATGTATCCTCGCTGATTCGAGCCCTAAGTAGGGGTCCGGGGGCGGTAGCCCCCGTTTGTAGGGGTTCAGGGGCTGCGCCCCCAAAATAAATTTTTGGGCCTTAAAACATGCCTGATACATTGGGAAACATGATTTTCTCATATGGGCAGGATTTTGACCCATAGGTTTATGTGACGGTTTTTTCCCATGGTTTTGATATCCACGGTTTTGTAAAATTGCTTAAGTAGTTGTCTATTTATATGGTTTTATGCATATGATAGAGATGTAAATGAAAAACATTACAAATGTGCTTTGAATTTGACTATGAATTCTGTAGAGTTTGTTGAGCATAGCTCTAAATGGATCTGGGTATTGTATTGAGAGAGCGGTGGCTTGTAATAAAATCTGAGCAAGTGATTCTTGGTGGATGTAGTCCAAATTGGGTGAACCACGTTAAATACTGTCTCTTTGTGTTGTGTTATTTTATTCTACAATTTTATTTGAGATCTGTAATAATTTTTGCATATTAATTTCTACTGTTGCGATTCTATGAGGGATTATTCCACATATTTTATCCCTTATTTCCTAACAATTGGTATCAGAGCCTGGTTTAGTTTGCTGAAGTGTTGAATCGTAGGGAAAGTTTTATATTAAGTGGGAGCTATGGTAGATAATGGAAGATCTAGGGTTGATAAATTCAATGGGCAGAATTTCAGTCTTTGGAAGATGTAGATGGAAGATTACTTTTATCAGAAGGATCTTCATACTCCACTGTCTGAGAAGGTGAACAAACCCTCGAGCATGAAAGATGCAGAATGGGATTTGCTAGATAGGAAGGCACTTGGTACAATCCGGCTGTGTCTTGCATCTTCGGTATTATTTAATGTTTTAAAGGAAAAGACTACAAAAGAGCATTAGGGAAGTTGTATGAAAAACCCTCTGCCTCTAATAAGATATTTTTAATGAAAATTTTGTTTAATATGAATATGTATGAGAATGGTTCAGTAGCAAATCATCTAAATGATTTTAATATGGTTGTAAATATGTTAGCTTCAGTTACAAAAGAATTTGATGAAGAAGTTAGGGATTTATTAGTTCTGTGCTCTTTACCTGAGAGTTGGAATAGCTTGGTAATGGCGGTAAGCAACTCAGTTCCAATTAACTCAAAGTTGAAGTTTGAGGATGTTGTAGGGGTGATTCTAAGTGAGGAAATGTGAAGAAAAATCTCTAGTGAATCTTCTACCTCAGGGAATGCTTTGACAGTGGAAACTAGAGGGAGACAGAAGAATAGAGGAACCCGTGGAAAATCAAAGGATCGGGAAAGGTCAAAATCCAAAAGCAAGATAGTATGATGGCACTGTGGAAAGTCTTGGCATACAAAGAAGGAATGTTGGGAGCTTCGAGACAAGAAGAAACAACATGAAGAAAACAAGGAGGAAAATGTGGCAATGGGTAATATATGTCAGGATGCTTTGATTCTTTCTTTGCACAATATTACTGAATCTTGGGTTTTAGATTTGGGGGCTTCTTTCCATGCTTCTCCACAGGCATTATTTTGTTGATTATGTTCAAGGAGATTTTGGGCATGTTTTTCTTGGTGATGATGAGCCTTGTAGCATAGTTGGAAAAGGTCATGTTCAGGTTAAGATGCAAAATGGGAATACTTGGCTATTGAAAGATGTCAGACATGTGCCTACATTAAGATGAAATTTGATATCGGCAGGGCAGCTAGGAAGTGATGGTTGTACTATGATATTTATAGATGACTCTTGGAAGGTTACCAAGGGTGCTCTTGTGGTGGCAAGAGGTAAGAAGGTTGGAACCTTGTATTTAACCACTTATAGCACTAATGTTTGTAATCTTGTGGCTTTAGAAGTAGATACAACATTGTGGCACTATAGGCTCGGTCATATGAGCCATAAGGGCATGGAGATCATAAAGAAGGATTTGCCTGGATATATAGAAATAGGTTTGGAGTTCTGTGAGGACTGCATATATGGGAAACAAAAGCAAGTAAGGTTTCTCAAGGTTGGACCTACAAAGAAAGAGAGTAAGTTAGAGCTGGTGCATTCTGATGTGTGGGGGGCGGCTCAGGTATTATCTCTTGGGGGTTCAATTTATTATGTTACTTTTTTTGATGATGCAACAAGGAAATTTTGGGTTTATTGTATTAGAAAAAAATCTAATGTATTTGACACTTTTGTTAAATGGAAAGCCTTAGTAGAGAATGAAATAGGTCTTAAGATAAAATTTCTCAGGTCAGATAATGAAGGGGAGTATTGCAGTAATGAATTTAATGATTACTTCTCTAAGAATGGAATCCACAGGAAAAAGATGGTTCCAGGAACTCCGCAGTAGAATGGGGTATCAGAAAGGATGAACAGAACAATAATGGAACATGCTAGGAGCATGAGGATACATGTTGGACTGCCTCTTTCTTTTTGGGCAGAAGCGGTGAGCATAGCTATGTACTTGATAAACAGAGGACCCTCAAGTTCCTTGGATGGAGGCATACATGAGGAGGCTTCCTATGGTAATAAAATTTATTATTCATTTCTTAGTCTTTGGATGTGAGGTGTTTGTTCATATAGACAAGGAGGATAGGACCAAGCTAGAGGCTAAGTCAGAAAAATGTACTTTCATTGGTTATGTGATGACTTTGGATATAAATGTTGGAGTATTAAGGACAAGAAAATAATTTGATCTAGGGATGTGGTCTTTAATGAAAAAGTCATGTATAAGCAGCAGTTGCAAGAAAATAGGGAAGAATCCAAGAAAGAATATGCAGCAGTAGAGGATCTTCCAGATGGAAAAGTGACACATGAATCAGTTCAGGAACCTCCTTAACAGGAACCCCAAAATCCTATATTGAGGAGGTATTCTAGGGTAAGAAGAGAACCTGAATGTTTTTCTCCTTCTCTTTATATTACTCACTGATAGTGGAGACCCAAAGAGCTTTGATGAAGCAATGCAGGTAGATGTCAGGAATAAGTGGGAGCAAGCCATGGATGAGGAGCATCAGGCTCTCATTGAGAACCAGACATGGGATTTGGTAAAGCTACCCCAAGGAAAAAGAGCATTAAAGAACAAGTGGGTGTTCAGAGTCAAAGAGGAAGAAGGAGGCAAGAAAAGATACAAGGCCCAGTTGGTGGTCAAGGGGTTTGCACAGAAAAAAGGTATAGATTTTGATGACATTTTTTCTCTTGTAGTAAAAATGACTTCTATTAGAACTGTTTTAGGAATAGTTGCAGCAAAAGACTTGCACTTAGAACAACATGATGTAAAGACTGCATTTTTTCCATGGTGATTTGGATGAGGAACTATATATGCAGCAACCAGAGGGCTATGAGGTCAAAGGTAAATAGGAGATGGTGTGCAAAGTGAAGAAGAGCTTGAATAGCTTGAAACAAGCTCCACGTCAATGGTATAAGAAATTTGATAGCTTCATGATGGAGCAAGGTTATATTAGATGTCATTCTGACCATTGCATGTATACAAAGCAATTTGAGGATGGCAGTTATATTAGCTTGTGTTTTTATGTGGATGACATGTTGGTTGCAGGTAAAAACATGCAAGAAATAAAAGTACTCAAGAAGAAGCTAAGTGAATCCTTTGCTATGAAGGATTTGGGGGCAACCAAAAAATCCATGGTATGAGGATATCTCGAGATAGGAAGGAACGATGGAAGCTAAATTTATCTCGGGAAGGGTACATTAAGAAGGTATTCGAGAGGTTTAATATGCAGGATGTTAAATTGGTTGTGTTTCCTTTAGTATGCCATTTAAATTTATCAAAGGAGTTAGTGTCCCAAGACATAGCAGGAGAGAAACTAGATGTCCAAGGTACCTTACACATCAGTGGTTAGCAATTTGATGTATGTCATGGTGTGCACCAGACCTGATATTACCCATGCAGTGGGAGTTGTGAATATATTTCTGAGGGATCTAAGCAAATATCATTGACAGGTAGTAAATTGGATGCTTTGATACTTGAGATGGACAATGGGGATAGTTTTGTGCTATAAATGGATCAGACACCACTTTGTGTGGTTATGTAGATTTAGACATGAATGTAGATTTAGATAGCAGGAGGAGCACAAAAAGTTATATTTATACTATAGGTGGGACAGCAATGAGTTGAATTTCACGAATACAAAAGTATGGTGGCTTTGTCAACCAACGGAGGTTGAGTATGTTACTACCACAGAGGCAAGTAAAGAGATGATTTGGTTACAACAATGTGATTGAGGAATTGCGACATAAGTAGGAGTAAGGGAATCTGCACAGTGATAGTCATAGTGTTATACACCTCAGCTAAGAAATTCCAATTTCCACTATAGGATGAGGCATATACAGTTAAGGTACCTTTTCTTTAGGATAGATTTGGAGGAAGAGAAGTTGAAGTTGGATAAGATTCGTACCAATCAAAATCTTGTAGACATGTTGACCAAGGTGGCCACAATGGAGAAATTGAAGTTATGTTCAGCTTTGGTTGGTCTTCACAGATGACTAGTGAAGGGTTGAGATGCTTGTTCAGAGGAAAAATAGTCTCCAAGTGGGATATTGTTATATTGTGGAGCATGTTTTCATGTGTGGAAGTGTTGAAGACTGTACACTCTCCATAGTTTTTTGCAGTTTAAAAAATGTGGCCTGAAAACTCTAGAAATTTTCTCTTCTCATATGGGCAGTATTTTAACCCATACATTTATGGGGCGTTTTTTTCCCATGGTTTTTTGTACCCACAATATTATAACACTACTTAAGCAATTTTCCTATTGATGTGATTTTTGTGCATATGGTAGGTCAGATGTAACATGGTAAATTTATAAGTTCAAGTGTGAATTTAGGAGAGTTTGTTGAGCACAACTCCAAAAATATTTGGGGTATCGTATTGAGAGAAAGATGTGGTGTGTAATAAAATATGAAAAGTGATTCTTAGTGAATGCGGCCCAAATAGGGTGAACCACATTAAATATTATTCTATGTGTTGTGTTCTTTTATTTTCTGCACTTTTTATTTCATATATGTGATATTATTCTGCATATTAGTTTCTAATATTGCAATTTTGTGTGGGATTGTTCTGCATATTTTATCCCATATTTCCTAACATTCATATAGAAGTCACCCATTGTTGTTATAATAAAAAGGTAAAGATAAATTGTTTCATATGCACTAATTTTTTGTATAAGACTTCCCTTTCTCTTGTGATAAATAGAGTAATATTTTCTATATTTTATTAGTAATATATAAACAACATCTGTTTTATATTGGATAAGTTTGGAACGGAGAAAGATTTTTGAGCCAAGGTTTTTAACTATGCAAACATGGATCCATGGTCCTTTTCCATCAAATGTAGTGCCTTATTGTACTTTACATGACCAGTAAGTATAAACCATAACTAGATGAGTTTTGGGTTTTCTCGATGTAGATGGAGAATTTGTAAATGAAACTACTAATAATATTAATTTGTAATGAGGTATGATGAGATGTGATATATTAGAATTAATGCAAGGAATCAATTTTTTGAGAAACTTTATTTGATTGATGTGAATTAAATATGTCTTAATTCAACTTGTGTCAGTATTTTTACCTCCCACGCCAGTATAAGAGATTTGGAATAGGGTGTAGACACCTGTCAAAACACAGTTGAAGGGGATGGGGATTTTTCTGATGTCTTAGTTGTAGGTGTTTGGGTATTATATATATATATGAAAAAGGTATAAGCATGAAAAACTTGGCATTTCAGGTACTGCATTCACTACACCAATGTAGGTGAACTGTTTAACAAAATGCCTAAAAGTATGGTGATTTCATGGACATAAATGATTGTTGGGTACACACAAAATGGGTTTTTTAGAAGAATGGTAAAAGTTATCATGTTTTTCCTCTGCCACATCCTTCAGGTCTGCGCATGTGGGGTAACTAGAGATTCATTTCTAGAAGTGTAAAGAGGCACCTGTGACTTTTGGTAGCAGGATATACAAAATATATTAGACAAGAAAAGCTCCAACTGTCATTTAAATGCCTCTTAAGGGACATGCTCTCATGGAACACCATGTCGCAGAAATTTTGTTTGAAAAAACATTTCATAATAAAACTAAATAAAAAAATGTTTTCATTTGTTGTCTTGTTGAGTTTCTCAAATTATTCTCCAACATGCCAAGTAAGTTTATGTTGGGCATGTAGTTTTATTTTCCATTTATAATTTTTTGTTATATGTCCAACACGACAAGGATGGATATCTAGAGGAAGCCCATAAAATTTGACTTCTGACATCTTTATGAGAATTAAGACTGTTGTGTTGCATTTATTTGTTTCTTATTTGAGTTGTGTGGAAGGGCCCTTGGCTTCATTAGTTATCTGGAGGAAAATATAAACCTCTTCCATGAAGGTGCTAAACAATCCTATATGAAATTATTTTTGGTGTGTTTCTTGGTGTTTGAAATGCACATAAAGATCATAGAGTTATTGTTCTTTATAGAAATTTTTCTACATCAATTTGGGGGATGAACATGGGTTTTATGGGCAGTGAACTCTTACCTTAATACTTTAAAAAATCCAAAGCCATTGGGGAACAAGGATAAGGAATATTAACTGTTTATTCAAATGCCTAAAAGAAACAAGGTCTCATGGATGGCAATGATTACAAAATATACCCCAAATAGATATGGATCTCTCTTCCTCTCTTTTGAAACTATGATATCATAATTTATTTCTATATTTTTGGCATTTTAGTATGACCGACATCGTTCAGGCAAAAACCGAAATCGAAACAAAAATGCATTAAAATGAATGATAAGAATTTTACCTTTCCTAGAAATATTTTTCTTTAAATGATTTATTGATTGTAAAAGAATAGTTAGTTGCCCACAATATATATATATATATATATATATATATATATATATATATATATATATATATATATATGCATGTATGCTTTGTATGAGGGCAAATAAGAAGAAAATAACAATTTTTTAGCATGTAAGTTTTCTTGGTGAGCAAGAAAGAGTAGCTGAGTGAGGGAAAAACATTGAACATCCTGTGAGGTGTTGGAAGACAAAATATCTTCATTGTATTTCCTCTGTAAAGAACTGAATAATAATATTGGTCGTTTCTTGGTGGACATAGCCCACACTGGGTGAACCATGTTAAATATGGTGTTATATTTCTCTTGTTTATTTTATCTTCTGGTTATTTCCACATTCATTGCTTGTATGTTTTATCTGATTATAGATCTGTGCAACACTGTTATATGGTTTAACCCCAACACTAAGATATCTATCTATGATGGCAACATTGATCCCACAGAGCACCTTTGATCACTTGTGAATGTATTTTTTGAAATATTTTTTAGAGATCAAGTGATGCTCCAGTTTTGAGACAATCTCTCATTGGAATCAATGGGAAAATGCAAAATCCAATGAAACGTGTAGAATACTATGAAAAAATGAGTCCTCCACATCTAAAAAAAACTCCACGTCATCATGTAAGAGATGGACCAAATGAAATTTTATTTTAAGAGGAACATTTTTCCCATATTTTAGGAAATTTGGTTGTTTGAGACACCGAGAAACAACAAACCAATTTTCAGTTATTATGGGCACAAATGGAGGTTTTTCAATTTCAACCTTGATAAGGTCTCCATGAGATAAATACTTATCCAATCTATATGATACTTTATCCATTTTAAATATGATTTCAAGAGGAATATATGATCCAATTTTTCACAAATTTTTGTCATCATAAATGGTAGGAAATGGAAAAACACGTTTTAGTTGCACAACGAGTTTTTGAATGACACCTAGGCTGAAATCTTGATTTGACCAATACATGATAAAAAAAATTTCAAAACCACATGGTACTTGATTTATCTTTAAAAATTGTTGAGAGGAAGGAGTTATCCAATTTTTATGTAGATCTCTTATTGGGATTTGCAAGAAATTACAAAACAAGTTTCGATTGTAAGGTGCACTTTTTTAATGGATTTTGCAATCAAAACATGACCAAAGTATATGGAATGAGTCTCTCCACTCTATCATATGATAAATATATTAATGGAAAGGAATTTTGGAATATAACTCACGGGAAATTTTTCATGTGGATTTACCTTGGGGTTTGCAAGATATGAACACTTGGGTTTTTTGGAAGAGCTAAGGAAAAAAATCATTTATAGCTGAAAATTTTGGGAAGATAAAATAAACCACTATGTTACAGCCCTTGTATCTTATATTTTATTAAAGGCATTTTTATGGAGGACAAGCATGTAAAGTTTCAAAGGCTTTCTTCTATAGAATCTCAAGATATGAGAAAAAATGGATTGAAATTTCAGTGTTTCGTAGACTTGGAGTACGAAGGAATTTTTGCAAAATTGACAAAGTTAGTAAAAAGGGTATGGGAGAAAATATACAAAGGAAAACAAAGCCACGTAAAAATTTGCACAAAAAGTCATGATACAAAGGAAAACAAATCCATGTAAAAATGCATGATATAAAGGAAGACAAAGCCACATAAAAAGTGTGGAAAAAGCTACATAAAAAGCCCCGGTATAAAGGGAAAACACAGAAAATTTGCGACGCACGGGGACGACCATAAATTTATTTTTATCTATGTTTTCAATCAAAAATTTAATTTTGGATCATAGAAAAGATAAAATAAGATTAGAGCATGCAAGAGGATTTGGTTGGAGCATGCAGAAGTTGATAATTTTGGAAACACAACATGTAAATGAGCGTCTAATTTTAAAACGTGGTTTTGAGTTTCATATTCAGGAATGTGAAGTTGAAGCTCTTACCTTTGGATAGGTTATTCACCATTTTGCCCTGTGCATTTTGGCATTTTATCATCACTTTTGCATGCATCCTCATTCACGTTCTTGGATCTCTTTTTAGATCAAGACTTACATGTAGGTGCAATTTCCATTCTTATCTCTCTCTCTAGCAAAAGTTTTTCATTAAATTGAATTCCACCAGAATTCAATGTAAAGTAGGATCTTCACAAGCAATAGTTATATTCAATCTATGGAGTTTATTCTTCATGCCTAACTGAAAGAACAAGGGTCACTAAGATATCTATCCTTTTATTGGTTTTCACCTCTTGGAGCAATGAAAGGAATCATTTTTTACCTTCTCACATTCAATGTTTTTTGTGCGATATTCATGTTTTAAACTGATTTTATTTCATGATGACTTACTTGATCCTTGAGTTTACAGGTCTTGAATAGTTATGCCTCTTCTATCAATTGTATGTTAATTTGTAGGTCATAGATTATGTTTAATCAAGTTTGTGTGTAGTATCATTGTCATAATGGAGGCCATTTTTTTGACATGTCTTTATTTCGTCACAGATTGCAAACCTTTCTATAAATATTGACTTATTCGTTGAAACATGATTTTATTGTTTTTGAGTTACGTATGGTGTGTGTGGTTCCCATGGTTCACCATGAAAATCAAGAGTGCAATAGGGAAGATATCTCCCAAACTGGAGTTGCCAATGTATGTTAGTGAAATAATTTTTCATGATTGCAAATTATTGATTTTCCACCAATAGCTCAAGTGGGCTACGCCCCTCCTTCTTGTGTATGGGGAGGCTCCCATTATTGAATGTAAACTACCTAAACTATCTATGATTCTATGGGGTGGACCAAATATGTCGGGGATCACACAGGAACACTTCATTGAACCTATGCTAAATTACTGTGTACAAAGTATAAGGGAGGAATTTGCAGCAAATGAGGGGTCAAGGGGAGTTAAGGAAATAAGGAGAGAGAGAGGTTATTATTGTGAGTAGGCACTAGCAAAGTTCACATACAATAACCAGAGTAAGTTCCACATATAATTAGAAGAAAACAACAATGCAAACAATAACAAGACATAACAAATCATAGAACATAGAATTCCATTTAGATTCATTTATCAAAGGCACCAAACACCTTTCTTGGTTTTATAATATTATCATATATGCAAAGTTGGAAAGAGAAAAGTAGAGGAACATAAGATAAGGAAATAGAATAAATTACAACTTTTATTGCTTGATGTAGAAGTGGTAATCTCAACCTAACATCCAACATTCAATCAACTAATTTCAACCCTTTGGAATGGAGAAGCCATTCCAATTTATAGCATTATAAATTGTCCTTTCATCTACCCCCCGCATGACTCTTCACCTGTCCTCATCACTTGTGACCTTTCATATTCCTAGAGAATTAAGCTTCTTTTCCTTATTATTTGAAAAGGACTCTTATAATTTTATCTATTTTTTGGTCACTTAAGTGAATAGGAAAAAATAGCAAAAAGTACATTTTTAATTGAAAATTAGAATATGGAGAGAGAGAGAGAGAGAGAGAGAGAGAATAGATAGGAATAGAATGGGGTTGACCAATCTGATGAAGAGGATATTTATTGATGAAGAACTTGTTGATTTAAAACATGATGCTCACAAATTTCCTCCCTCTACAATATGTGACAGACACTCTAGAGTGTTGAATGAGTGTTTAAAAACACTATTTCGAAGCATTACAATGTGAGCCTGAGATGATTATGGGCATCACTCATGATGGTTCCTTCTTAATCTCAAAGTGAGAGTGAGGATCACTTTCTTTCTCCTTAGGCTTTAAAAAATGACTCCAATGATCATGAGATACAACTTCTGTGATTCTCAAACCTATATTGATGTGTACCCTTTTCTTACTGAGATGATTCTTCATCATGCGGTTTAAAGAATTAACCTTGAGTGAAAGTCCTTGAGAAGTGGGCACCGGTTCGAAATGGAATGAGATGACAACAATGTCTCTCATTCTTGAGATATGATCAGACTACACATGCCTTAGGTGATTGTTTAAGAACAATACCAAGTGGGTCGATAGCAAATGAAAAAAATGATGATTGTCCCATTCTTTTATGCATAATGTTATGAATGAAGATCATTACCCTCTTACCTTTCCTAGCTCCAGAATTTGTTTATGACACCTCCTTGTTCACATGTTTCTCATGGGAAGGTTTCTGCCACCGAGAGATATACACTTGGATGATCTCTTGAAGAGAATGAGGTTGCAATGGATTACTCTTTTTTGACTCAAGAGGCTTTATGGGAAGTACGATGAGCCTTACCTTCTTATGAATCTTTTTAGAATATGGAATCATTATACACCCTCTTTCCTTTCCATTATCTTCAAAGATTCTTGTTTAAGGTTCATGTTCAATGGCTCTGAAGTGAGATTGCACTTACAATGTTTCATCCTTTGAGGATTGACCATACTACCAATAGTTTGATTGATTTTTTAAGAAGATTGTTATGTAAATGTTATCAAATGAAAGCTTGGGATGGTTTCTTGTTCTTGCATACTATGGTGACACACATGAAGATCACCTATCTATCCTTCACTACTCTAGAGTACTTGGATGAAATAAAACTTGGGATGCTTGCATACCTTGATGCTCAAATGCTCTCCATCGGGGAAGGATTGAACTCTTGATTATTCACATAAGATGGCTTGAATACTCAAATGGCTTGACTAGTTCACTTTGACTTGTTTCTCAGAGAGATGATGATGGATTCAAGGCACGATGTTTCTCAGCTTTCTCAATGAGTTTACTCATTTCACTTCTGATTACGATGACATAATTTGATGAATTTTAAATTCCAACTGGGGCACTTGACTCTTATAATATTCTTTTCCGGCTTCACGACAATGTCCTTGATATTTCACTTGTTGCACCTCGTTATGCTCTGATCATCGCTTCATTGACACAAATGTACGATTAGGAATGATGTATTTAGGATCCTTGTGATAGAATTTTTATTTTATTGTTTGAGATATGTGAGAAAAATTTACAACCATGTGAGGACATAAAATAAAATCAGTTAGATGATGTGAAAATAGAGCTATCAACAAACTTTCTGCACTAAAATATGAAAACTTGTTGTATTTTTGGCAGGTGGGGACCAAGAGATGTTATTTTGGAATTGCTGCACTATTTTCACTCCCTTTATGAATCTCTTATCAATATGTATAGTACCTTGGATTTTTATAATTCTTTACCATCATTTTAGGAATTTTCTATTTTTAGCAAGTTGTTTTTTCAGAAACTGTTATTTTGACTAAGTGCATTACTTGTTTTACCTTGCAACAAAAGCAGTCTTGCACCATACTGGGTTTTAATGTGCTAAGAATGATCACTCCAAATTTTGGATGATTCCTTGAGACACTATGAGATGGAAAAATTAAGTCTCTCATATGGAGGGGAATATGATATTCTTAGAAAAACTCAATCCTCCATATCTCAAAAAATCAGCAACTCCATCATGTAACAAAAACATTTACATAAAACTATATTCGGTTATGCACTAGTATCCTGTGGCTCTGAATTTTTGTTGTGTTTCTTCCTAGTGGATACTCATGGAAATCAAAAAGGAAACTATGGAAGGTAGGGTTTCATATTTATAGTTGTAGAAAACAAGGGAATTATCTAGTCTTGAAGCTTTAGTCCATAAAACAATTAGGTGCCTGGGAGGAGAAGAAATCAGTTAAATTACCTGTTGTGTGCAACTAAATATTTCTAGTTGGTCGAGTTATGAGAAATTTTTCATAGTGATTCCAGTCTATGGCTGAATCCTCGGGAAGTGAAGTTGGGCATCACCTTTGTTGGAAATTTTGATGCTATGTGATGTCATACAGGTTAATGTCGCATTCAATCTTTGGTAGAATTATATGTACCTAAGTGCAAATAAATCAACTCAACAACAAGTGAGCTCAACTTTGAATGCTCAGCTTCAGCAGGGATCTTGTGCTTTAATTTAACCCTGGGTGGTTGAAGCCATGGGTTACAAGTTGGGTCTTAATCTCATGGAAGCATCTATACCATATTATATATTCCCTTATTATACCCTTGTCAAATTGGGACAAGATTTTTACATACAAACTTGTGCCTTAGAGAAATTATGACACTAAAAAACAAGCTTACTGTGTTTGAAGTGTGCATTCAAGTGACTAGGGTTTAACCCCGAATGAATGAAAGCTCTCAGTGGGGCTAAAGAATGGTCATATGGAGAACCACAGAGGGTACTTGCATGGGGGGAAACATTTTTTTCACATTTTTACCATTAGTAAAAAGGTAATATAGGAACAAGAATGGGTAATTTGAGCAAGAGTTGGTGACACTTGGTGATCATCTGGTGTATTGTGCAAGAGTTGAAGTTAGCCAAATAAGTCCCTCACAAGCAGCTAGAGGCTGAAAATAGGTCATGTGAGAAACTAAGGAAAGGAATCTTGCATGGAGTGTGCTCATATTTTTCCCCTATCTCCCCTTGGGAAATTCACAAGAGGGGAAAAAATTAATTCTAAGAGTGAATTCATGACATGTGGCACTTGCAAAATATTGGCTAAATGTGGGATTAGCATACCTCTGCACTAAAGTGAAAACTTGAAAACAACATGGTCCTAGAGATTTGAAGGGGTCTTCGGAGGTCAATTTTATATATGATTATGACTTCAGGATACCTTGTGAAATATAAATTGTATAGGTTTAAAGAGCACTTGATTATTCCTAAAACTCAAAAAAAATGGCCCCTATTTTTGATCAGGACAATGAGGTATACACTTGTAAAAGCTGAGATGTGCTTGAGATATTCCTCAGGTCTTAAGTGAAAACTATGATTCTTCCATAATGAAAATGATTATCTCATATTTATCATTAACTGCTTTATTTGGATTATAAATTCTTACAGAGATCCTAAAATCATCTGGAGAAGTTTATGTTCATATTTTGACCATTCATTCCTTACACCTGAAAACCCCGCTTTTGCACAATCTATCCCTAAACTACCAAATATTCCCTAAAATTTCCTACAACAATTCAACACATTTTTATCTCTCCAATAACATCTTTGGATTATTACTATACTTTGGAACCTTCCCAAACAATGCACACTTACCTTAAAATGGCCAGAATTAGCCTCCTTGAGCCTGCCAGAAAGCTAGCCTTTTGTTATACTTTACTGAATGGAATCAATGACCTTATCAAATCACTTAAAACACTTGTACATGATTTTTCATCATATTGGGAGGACATACAAAGTTGGGATGGTCATGCCACAGAAGACAAACTGACCAGGAAAGGAGTTTATGAGGATTTGGAGTATGTTTTCACATTTAGCTTAATTTTCATGGCTCAAGTTTTGAATTTTTGGGATTGAAAAAATACATGATAACATACCCCTACAGATCATATCCATGATGTTTCTAATGTGTGTTCATTTAATCTGTTTACTAAATATGGTGTTATGATTAAGCTTCTTTCTTCTTCACTTAAAGGAAAACCCCTTCAATGGTATAAAAGTTTGAGAACTTACATTCACACATGGGATGATCTTAGCACAATGATTTTTAAACATTTTTATGAGAAATTATACAACATATCCTTGTTATAATAGATAACAAAGTTATTAAAAGTTCCTCCAATAAACTTATGACATATTTCAACTTCATATTTTAGAAGACATGGGACAAAATTCTAATTCTTTTGAGACTAACTCCTCAAGGTTCTTTCCTTTATTTATTAAGATCTATAAATTATGGTATATCAATAATGATACAATATATGGGTGGTATTCAATTACTTGGTGCATACCAAATATCCATTAGGACTGATAATTGTTGAATACAAGATGGGAAAATATCTGCTAGATTTCATATACCCTAATTTCTTGAACTTCCTCAAGATACTCATCCTTATTTTTCTCCAATTCTTGAGCTAAATGCCCTATCCACTTCCTATCCTTCCTAAAAACATAATGACGATTACCTTAGAACCCTTGTTAGGAACTTTTCCAATGAAATTTTCTCTTTGAAGAGGCAACAAACTCAGTCCTATAGAAGTTACCCAAGTTTTAACCAAGGACAATCTTCAGGCCAACATTTTAATCAAGGACATCAGTGACATAGAACCCAATATATGAATCATAGATATTACCAAAATCATAAAATTGATATAATACAAGGACAAAACCCGCATCTCCCCCTTCAAATAGTTTTTCATGTGCAAACACTTCCTGCCCCCAACTTGAGAAAAAAACTTTCTCTAGTGAAAAAAAATGCGATATAAGAAGCACAATTGTGTTTTCCATGTAGCCAATCACATAACTAGAATAATTGTGTGAATGGATTACTAGTTCAGGCCCTTATTGTTCAAAATTATTCCAATCAACATAAACCATTAATGAAAGCATCGTCTTGAGCCTAACTTTATGTTTTTTGGGTCTAATGACTTCTACGTGGTTAAAAAAATCGTAAATAACTTAATCAGACCACAACTCCACGTGGTGGATCATATAAGGTCAAAACATAAGTAGATTGAGATGGATAGTTTTTCTCCTCAACTGCAGTGTCCGCATCTTAGAGATAATCAATTCACAGAATTAGTCATAAATTGGGCATCATCTTGTCAGTTATGGATCAATCAGTAGCCACAAAAAAAAATATCCACATAACAGAGAAATTCCAAACAACACTATTGGTCCATGGAACATATAAAGTCTGCTAATCAAAGAGCCCCCACAGGTGGTGCATACATGGAAGGAGAATTCCACACTTATAATGCATAAATCCATGAGCATCCCCTTCAACATTATTAAGAAAATGAAAAGGAAAATTTTGAATGTGACAATGTGGGATGCCCTATCTCTTCCATCTCAGAGGGATCTCCTATATGAATCTCTAAATCATCTTCCCCAATATAAAACAATTGTGTAAAGAACTCATTCCACGATCAACCTATGAAAACTAAAGGAGGAACAAATGAGAAAGGTAAATAAACCCCCGCTATTTACATGTCTCGAATTATAGGAAAACACTTAGTGCATAATTGTATGATTGACTTAGGTGTTAGCACGTCTGTAATGCCTAAGAAAATTGTTGATATTCTAGGCCTTGAGTACAATCTAGTTTCTAAAGGTGCCCTACAACTTGATGGATCAACTATCAACTTTTTAGGATTGATTAAATATATTGAGTTAAACCTTCATGTTTGTCCAATTCTAACCATAATTCACGATGTTTCAGTTATTGACCTACCTCCTTTATTTTTCATTTATCTATCAAGAGAATTTATATCTAAGGTGGGTGGTTACGTTTCCTCATACTAGTCTCACATGCTCCTAATAACTATATATGGTACTAAATTCTCCATTAAATATGATCCAATATTTTCTTATCATGTTAAGTATTATGACCTTATTTCTCTCCAATATAATTGTTTGATACATGAAGATTAAGAGTATGAGTTAGTTTCAATACAACATCCCACTCCTCCTAGTTCATCTATCGACCTTCTGTTAGATGAATGTGCCAAGGAACATTATGAGTTTAACCCTTATAACACAACTGTGGAAACTGGTCTAGGAACCTACTGCATTCATGAAGGGGATTTCGCTACCCCCATGCCACATAAAGAAGAAAATCATTCTTATGTATTATAGAAAATGTTCTTTGAAAGAGAATACAAACATAAATGCTTCTTGTTATTGAAGCTCTTGCTCATTTTGAAGAGCTTCTAAATCTTCGAGAGATTTTTGAATTTGAATAGCTTTTTGCACTTGAAGATCTATAGTTATTTATGTTTTCAATTTTTTTCTTCATTTATATTTTCATTGTATTGATTAACTCCCTTTTAAGGTCTCTATTGTGATTTGAACTCTTCACTTTTATATGTTTCTTTCCCATCGTGCCAAATTACCTACTTGCAATGATTGCCCTACTTTCCTACTTGTGTTGTTTAACATAAAGGAAATAACTTGATTTAATATTTGAATTAAAGGAAAAACAAAAGTAATTTTAGTTAAAATTTAAATTAAGTAAAATATTTGAAGAAAATGAATAAAAAGATTCGACATTTGAACTAAAGGAAACAAAATGAAATAATTTGAAGTAAATAAAAAAATTGACTTGATATTAGAAATGAAGAAAACAAAATGAAACAATTTGATTCAATATTTAAATTTAAAAGGAAATAATTTGAAATAAATTAAATAATTTAGTTCGATATTTGAGCTAAATGAAAAAGAGAGACAATTTGAAATATAATAAAAAATTATTTATTATTTAAATTAAAAAGGATTTTTTTTGAAGTAAATGAAATATTTTGATTGATATTTGGACTAAAGGAAACATTTTAATCAATTATAAAATTTGTAATGTCTATTATAAGGTCACTACCACCTAATTATAAATATCTAGTTTACATCCTTCTTTACGGGTCATTAAATTTCTTGACAACACAAATATTTTTTGATATTTTTGGTATTCCTTATTAGATCTAGGATGTGGAATATTAATCCCATTATAGATTAAATTTTTCTTGGTTTCATATTCAATTACATGTTTAGCTCTGTCAGAAATTAGGAAAAATCCTCTAAATTACGAATGAGATGTTTTAAATTGTGAAAAGAAAACTATGAGAGGGTCATTAAGCTTGAACTTTCCATAAAATCCTATTTTATCTCAAGACTACTGAGATTCAGATGTTTATGATGGAAAATGTGAATTACAAATGTTTTTTACAAAACTCTTCTTCACATTGAAGTTGTTACACAAATAATTTCCACATGGGAGAGTACGGGGGTACTTGAATGATTGATTAGCATATAATCAATATTTTATTGATATAGCTGTAAAAGCATATCACCTTTAATCATGATTATAAATTGATTTTTTTAAAAACATGTTTCGATGTATAAATAAAATATTTTAAATGTTAGAAATAAACATATCACATAATCACAAGAACCCTTTATACATATATTGAATATTTTATTTAATGTTTATATAAAGGACCCTTGCAATATACATTGCAGGTTACCTTGTCAATTTACTTTTAAAACCTTTTATATACATAGTCTAACATACAAATTGGGATAGGCGATGATAGTTTCTTAGGAAAAAATATCGTCCACAAATCCTATGAGAATGAGAAAGCTCGAGGATCTAGAAGGAATCTGTGCACATCAAGAAGTTGTACTTAAACCGAGAAGTGAAGTAGCTCCAAGATCAAAGCAAGAATTCAACCACAAGAAAATTGTGCATGAATAATAAAATAAGTCTATTCATACTCATAGATCAAAATGAAAAGGTACAAATAGGAGTGTTTTGTAACTCCCAATGCATGACCCATCATACCTCCATAATGGAAAAGAGGAGTTATTTTCCAAAAATGGAATGTAACTCTTGTATGACGCACATTGATACATATGACAGATTCTATCATAAATCCTAAGACACCTAACGACCTATTATCTCACCTAAGTGATATGACTCACCTAGTGAGGTGATAATTCACCTAATTAATGAATAAAAGATGAAAAATAGTAGTCATGCTAACAAATCCTAGCTCCCAGCACTAAATAAGTTACTTGCACTTCCATTTTAATTAATGACAAGTGTCCAAAATTTCTCCCCAATGAGCATATAATATGTAAAAACTTGATTCTCTTTCTCATTCACTTCAAAATTTAAAATTTAACTTTTACATCTCGATTAATTTCTTATTAATATTTTAAAAAAATATTAATGGTAGCTGCTCTTTGGCTACTTTGGGCTTCTTTGTCCCATCTGGATTTTGATCCTTATTGTTCTGGTGCTCTTTCTTATTCTGGCTTCTAGGCCCTCTTTTGTTCTCAGGGGTATAGTCCCTTTCAAAAAACTATTTGCTAATAATAAAAAAATATATTTAAACAAAATAAGATCTAAATTTTCCTTAATTTCAACTTAATTTTATTTAACAAATGTCTCAAAGTGTTCTAACACAAAAAGATTTATCTTAATAAAATCAAATCAATTTCTCAATCTCTATACAATATTTTACTTGATTGAATCTTATTGATAATTCTCTTAATTAAATCAATTTGTATTTATTTAATCAAAATGTTTAAATCACCAATTATGTTTTCATAATATCACTTATAACACATTTCATTTAATTCAATCCAAACTAATACTTCTTTAATTAAATCATGTTATATCTATTAAATCACCCCAAAAATCATAATTTCACTTAGATGCAACATTTCACTAAATTAAAGCCTAATTGACATGTTGTTTTTAATTAAATAAATGTATGTCTACTTAACAAACATATTTAAATCATCCCATATTACTAAATATATCCCCTGCATCCCCTCCTATAAGGATACCTTTTAAACTCGAAATGATGTGGACCACAAATACAACTATGTATGAAAATATGGTGGAATACAAATGTTCATGGATCAATAATGTATAGAGGCTCAAAATATAAAAAGAGTCAAACAAAAATTAAAGGAATGGAATAACCAATCTTTTGGAAACATATTTGCAAAGAAAGATGAAATTCAAAAAAAAATCCTTCAAATTGAAAAATAAATACAACAAAAGGGTCTCATTATTAAAGAAAATGAATAAGAGGGACTCTTGACTGATGATCTAAATCTTTTCCTTCTTAAAAAATAACTCCACTGTAAACAAAAGTCTCAAATCAAATGTCTTCGTGAAGGTGACAAAAAAACTATAATTTTTTACAAAACTACCATAATAAGGAGAAACATCAACAGAATCTCCAAAATTATGCTACCTTCTTGTGAGTCCAATTCTGAAAACAAACTAATTTGCAAAGAAACTCAAAGATACTTCAAGGATTTTCTTACTGACTCTAGAGAAAACATAAACAATGCTCGAAACAATATTCTTAGTCAAATTTCATCTCTTATCTCTCATGATGATAATGAAATGCTTAATAAGGCTATATTAGAAGAGGAAGTAAGAGCTAATGTTTTCTCTTTCAAACCTGACAAATCTCCTAGACCTGATAAATTTCCTATTGGATTCTTTCAATATTTTTAGGACATTGTTGGTATAGATGGTGTGGCATTTTTTCAAGAAGCTAGCTCCACCAAGGATATTCTTAAACAACTAAACTTCACATTCATTTCTTTAATACCCAAATCTGAGAATTCATATTTTTTTTAATCCTACAAGATAATTTCTCTCTGTAATGTTTCTTACAAGATCATCTCCAAATTTACTACTAAAAGACTTAAAATTCTCCTATCAAATATTATCTCATCTAAACAAGGAGGATTTATGATAGGAAGATAAATCTTGGATTGCATAGTGATAGCTCATGAGCTCATCCACTCCATCAAGAATCAACAACATGAAAACATTTTAATCAAATTGGATATGACCAAATCCTTTGACAAAGTCAACTGGCCTTTCATTACGCTAGTCTTGGAAAAAATTGGATTTAATCAATATTGGAGGAAATGGATCTATAACTATATTAACATGGCTAAATTTTTTGTGCTCATAAATTGATAACTAGCAGAATTATTTAGCTCCACCAGACGTCTAAGACAATGTGATCCTCTCTAACATTTTCTTTTTATCATTATGGTTGAATCTTTAAGAATATGGTTATCCTTACTCAAGGATAGTAGAATGCTCAACGGTATCCTAATATCTAATGGTGCTCCTAAAATCACCCATCTATAATTATCTAATGATACATGTCTTGATGGGAAAGCTTCTATTGGTGAGGCTTAGACCTTTAAATATTCTTTGGACCTATATGAAGAAGCCTTGGATCAACAAGTTAATAAAATAAAATCTAAGATCTTCTTCTTCCACACAAACAGATTCACATAGACTCTGACATGTAGGATCTTAGACATCAACCCTAGCTCACTCCGATGTTCCTATCTTGGAATTCCACTCTTTCAAGATAGAAATTCCATGGACATATAGAAAACTACAATTGACAATACTTTGAGGAAGCTTGACAGTTATAAAGGTAAATGGTTATCTTTTTCCAGAAGAATACAACTAATATCCTCCTATTTTCCAGATGGTCTTATCTACATGATGTCTATTCTACCTATCTCTTATATTGTGAGTAAACTTACTAAATATATCCAATCAAATTTCCTTTGGGGTGGCTCGAATGAAGGGTATTGAATCTTTTTCATTGTCATTGTGTCAATTTGCATTGATGGGAAAAGCATTTGTTGTCAAGCTGCATTAGTGAAAAATTAGTTAAATGATAAAGTGAGCAAGTGAGAAAGATAAAGGTTGATTGGTAGTGTCAACTCACATAGGCCTCATGATAATCAAGGATGAGTTATAAGGGACTTAATCAATTTTTATGCAAACCGTGAACATAAGGAGTAGCTGCCTAAAGAACATTAGAAAAAGCCGTATAACATTAGAAGAAGTTACAGAAGCTTAGAGAAGGCCATGGATAAAGGAATGAATTTGCCAAAGAAAAAATAAGCCAAAGGATGTGTCACAAGTGAGAATGTTAAGATCGTAGATGTGAAGGCAGGACCGTAGAAGTTTGAAAATTTAAAGGTAAAACCACGGGAGTCAAGAAGTCCTGAAAAAGCCACAAAGACTAAAAGAGCAGAAAAGGACGCATATAGTAGAGGAGAGCCGCAGAACACAAATCTAAGTCCCGATAAGCAAAAGAAATCTACCAGAGCTAACATAGTGCCGAAAAAACATTAGATCTTTTTCTGGATTGAATATTTTAGAAGTGCAGGCTGACCCATGATATAGAAATCAATTAAATGGATTAATTGAAGAGTTTACAAAAGGAAATGGCTGACCCACTTGGGTCATATGTGTCCGTTGCAGTTTGAATTTAATGAAGGGGCTTGGGTCGAATCTAGATAAAAGGCTGACCTTTTTTGCGCTAGATAAATTAGATGTATATAAAAGTAATGTTACAACTCTTTTGAATGATAATGCTCATGTGTGCGAGTGAGAGAGATCCAAAAGAATTTTGTGACATAATAGAAAATCAATTGTAGAAATAAGAGAAGAATATGAGATTTCATTAAAGATATCATTAGTTGTTTCATGTGCAAAGAATCAATGCATGAGAATTAGAAGAGATGGAGAGAAGAATCCAAAGGTCCAAATCAGATTTGAGAGATAGAGGAAGAGCAAGTGCAGAAAGTTATAGAAAAGTGATCATAATCCATTGAATAAGCAATATTGTCTCTGTATGATCAAATTGTAACATTTTATTCTAAGTGGGTGCTTAGATAACAAGGGTGGGTACTCCTTGCAAGTTGCAGCTTGCTAAATCAAGGGTTAGTGCTCCTTGTGGGATTGGTATCTCACTAAATTAGGGGTTGGTGCTCCTTGTGGGATTGGTGTCTCACTAAACCAGGGGTTGGTGCTCTTTGTGGGATTGGTGTCTCACTAAATCAGGGGTTAATGCTCCTTGAGAAGTTGGCACTTCACTAAAATTCTTTTATTTGAATAATATAAGTAGAGTTTCAGTGGTTTTTCTTCCCCATGAGGGTTTCCTACTTATATATGATGTTCTTGTATTGTGTTTTTTGTTCTTATGCTTAATATGTGTGTGTATGTGTGTGTGTGTTGCACACATTTGAATTTAATGGTAAATGGATAAAATAATTAGTGAATGAATAAGTGATATTAATAACTAAATTGAGGTACAATTTGCATAACTGATTCACCCCCCCTCTCAGTTAGCTTTTGATCTCTAACAAAGGGAAGAAGCTTCCTCTTGTAAAACAGGAAAATACTTGTCTTCTAAAATAAATGGGTGACTTGGGTTCATAATAAAAAAGCACATGAATTTGGATCTTACAGATAAACAACCCTGGAGAATCTACTCTAAGCCTTATGCTCTATGAAGCATTATTCCAAAAATAAATACTTGGAAAATATGCTTCCTAAACGGATCTTCACCATTTAAAATTTCCTTTTCGGTTCCCATTTTTGGAACTTCATGACTAAGGATTTGATCATTCTTAATCCTCACTTAAGATGGATCATTGGAAGATGGTCAAAAGTTAAACTCTGTAATGATGTTTGGATCCTCAATTCCCTGCTGAATTCTGTTAATTTAAGAAACCTATAAGACTGGTCTGAGGAAAGGTTTCGACCATTTATATAGGACTATTTTAACCAAAATAAAGATGGATTGATTGATATACAGAGCCCCCAAGATTTGATTGAGGAGAAATTGGCCCTATTAAACATCCTTCATCCATTCCATTTTTCCAAGCATCGTGATCAGATAATATGGACGATAGCAAAATATGGAAATTATAATGTCAAGGATGGATATATCATCAACTCTTCCTCAAACAAGGTGGCCTCTACATTCCCCTTTTAGAAAGTTTGGTTTAAATATGGATTACCTAAAGTTAATGCCTTCCTTTGGACAAATTATTAGGATAATATTCTCACTCATTCAAATCTATGCAAGCGTGGATTTCACGGCCCATCTCAATGTTCCCTCTGTATGCAGTCTGAAGAAGATACCAACCATTTATTCATTCATTGTGAGTATTCTTCTAAAATTTGGACTTCCTTGCTTAAAATTTTCAATTTGTCTTTGTTTCTTCCTTCTTCTTTTAGAAATATTATTACCTATTGGGATTTCAAATTTAATTCAACCCCTCTCCTCAAAATCTAGAATTCAATCCATGTTAATGTATGCTAGAGCATATGGCTAGAAATAAATAGACAAATTTTAAAAAAACAAGCTAGAAACACTGAATCAACTTTTGCACAAATTTTGAATATTTTCAAGTAACTCATCATGACTTGAAATCCTTCAGATGGGAAGATCTTCCCTGGAGATAGCAACACTTTCAAAAATTGGAAAAGTACACTATCAGGAATCCCCGATAAAGGGGTTGGGAAGAAAAATAAATTCAAAAACCAGACTAATTGGAATCCACCACCGCATAACTTTATCAAGTTTAATTTTGATGGAGCTGCTAAAAAAATTCCTAGAAGAGCTAGTGCTAGTGGAATTTTTCAAAATTATTTAGGTCAACCTCTTCTGGGGTTTGCTGAAGAAATTGGGAATTTCTCCAATAAATATGTGGAGGCCAAGGATTTATGACATGGACTCAAAATTACTGCAGAAAAGGGTTGGAAGAATCTCATCATTAAAGGAGCATCTCAAATAATCATCAATGTGATAAATAAAGGAAAAATGGAACACTGGAACTTATATCACATTTAGGATGATTCCACCACTATAATCAATCACATATTCATTCTTAACATTCCAACTTATGGATTCAGGTTATTGGTAATAATGAAAAATTAATCATCTTTCACCAAAGGAAATAATTAAATAAATGGGGGATTTATTTATACTGGGGGTCCTATCACATCCCCATATGTGGTAGGCATGGATTTGGTACATCCTTCCCAGTCATCATGACTTGGCGCCCCCCATCACTATCACCATGCAGTGAAATTATTGTCGTGTCTTCTCTCTGCGGGTGGAAATTTTTTTTACGCATGTGAATGGGTATTTTAACTCTATCGCATCTCTTCACATCTCATTTGATCAAAATCATCTTTTCTTCATAAAAACTATGTAAAAAATGAAAACTAGGGCTGGCACGGTCGTGACTGTGATACAGCACTCCATTTTCATTTTCTCGCATTCATCATCTTAGAGCAATCAATTTCATTCAAACTTGTCAATACCATGTTTTGGTAGTTTCTATGCACTAATTAGAACATCTCAATTGTGTCAAATCTTATTCATTAAGCCACAAGCTACTCTTTACACCCCATACCCTATTCTGACAACTTCATTCAACACCAATACACCTATCAAGATGATATAAATTAATAAAAATATGAGTGTCACTCACCATTTTTCCTATTTACTTCATTAGCCCTCTCTTGTTCCTTGACTAAATTCAAGAAAATTAGTTAGTCCTTGAGGATTTAATCCTCTCTCCTTGATTTAGTTTCCCTATTAATAAGCCCAATTCAATACAATATCCTCACTTTCATTATGCAAAATGACAAATACTTTCAAATTTTACCTTTAATTTCTCCAAGTTTGATCTTATGTGTTCTCTGGGAAGCTTATTTATATTTTCATGGTTAGAAACATCTATGCACACTCAACACAGATTGAAAAATTTTCAAAATATCTCTTTATTCCCTTATTGTGTAAGATAATTTTCATGATTCCATTCTTTATATCTTCTTGCAATCCTCGCATCTCTTTCTTTGTGCAATAAGACTCCACTATCCCTGTAACCATAGATTTTCATACAAAAAATATTTTTGTGGAGAATTCAAACCAAATGAATAGTATTTTATAATTCCTCTTAGCTGGTTTGATACACCTACATTATTCCAAGAGCTATTTTTTAAGTGAAATCCTCCTTTCTTGTAAGATTTAGTTCCTAGACTAGAACTCATGCACTGTCACAGACTGTATATCTAGACAGTTAGAGTTCTCTCCAAATTTAAACCAAGTGTGGATCCAATTCCTTAAAATATATTAAAAGGAATAAATACAAAGATAACTATGGTTTTTCATCAAATTTGGATAGTTCATTCTCCCTAGAAATCAATTTTGGCTTCACAAACCCTGGATTGGGGTTTTATAAGCCTTTGCTAGCATGAGGATTAAAATCCTTCACAAAACAAGGAGTATTTGTTTTCAAAGCTTGAAATCTCTACTTTAGATCTATTTCAATCTATTACACCTTATAAAATTGACAGTGGGCTTGGATAATCCGTTAAAATGATAACTTTTACCTGACCTTCTTAGTGCAAAAATTGTGTCAACAGAGTATAAATGGAGGGTTCCAATATACCCAAGATTACTCGCTTATGCAAACATTTTTTTGATTGTCCTTTCCATTAGGGTGGATTATTCTAATAAATTATTCCCACCTCTCCATAAAGCATCCATGTAATAAAAATCATATCAGTCTTGGCTCAGAGTCTTCACAAGTTCCTTTCACAGATAGATAATAAGAAGAAAGCAGAGTATCAACAATTAAGACGCCTATTATACAAAATTCAATTTATAAATGGTCCTTTTGATCCTCATACCTCTCTTTAGTTATAGAAACACCTTCATATAATAGTCCTTGCAAAAATAGCTCATAAATTCAACAATTGTTTTTGCTAATATTATGTAATTACAATCTTTCATTCCTTAACTTGCACAATCACATACTATCAACCTTAGAAACAGAGATTCCCCAACTTCAAACCTATAATAATCCTTCTAATCATGAGTTTACATATATTTTTCATGTATTACACAAACAAATAGAATAATTTCAAACTAGTCACAATCACAATTTTACCTTCCTCAAAAATCCATTCATCATGCAATGAAAACAATGACTACATTTATATGCAAGAACATGGTGTATTCAAACCCACTTCACAGTAGCTGATGCAGGAGCATCACTTGTACATATATGGTTTTATATTTTCATAGTTTTTTAGGGTGTATTTGGTCCAATTGGATCTTCATATGGTGTTTCTAGTCCATTTGGACTCATGTTTATGTAATAAGTCACCATTTGGAGCTTTCCCTCCAAAATGGTCCTTTTGAATATTTAAATTTGTCTTTATAATAAATTATTAGTCTAAGGGTTAGTATGGTTCAATAAAGGTGTAATTAGGGGTCATGGAGAATGTATACACTTGTAAAATGATATATTTGATCCTAACTAGACCCTAAACTCCACCTTGTTAGTCTAATTTTAGTTGAGTTAGTATTCTAAGCCCTAACTACCTCTTTTCCTCATAAAAATGAAAATGTATTCGAATGAGATGAGGTTAATGAAATATTAGTGAGAGGAAAGGAGGGTGAGGATTGAATAAAAATCTAAGAATCAGAGCCTAGATGGCTCATGAAGCTTTGTAATTTGGTGGTCTTATCAAATAAAGGCTTCTTCTTAGCAAAATTGTGCATAGTTGCTTAGTGAGAATGAATATTTGAGATTGTTTTTATGAAGGATTCTCATTTGTATGGATATGGTTTATAATGGATTATTGATTGTGTTTACAAGATTTTTAAGGATCTGTGAAGGCTTATGAGGACAGATAGTGGGTATGAAGGAGGTATGCCAATTGTTTGTGATATTTCATGTTGATTTTGGAAAGGAAAAGCATTCATAAGTTAAATTATATTCAATATTAAAGTATAAAATTTGGTGTGAAGGTAATGTGAAAAATGAAGAAAGGTTTCATGAAGTTTCAAATGAAATGAGTAAGTTTTGATGGGTCAAACAGAGAAAACTTAGTCTTAAACCCTCGTATTGTGTAAGAAACTAGTCACCAAAAATATTGTGTATCGCATTTATGAAGGCTTATTCACTCAAAAAACTCTGAATATGAAATTTTATGATCATAAAAAAATAACTTTTTCAATTGGAATGAGGTTCTAAAAGTGTATAAAACTCAAGTTATGTATGTTTGAATGCTTGTTGCCCTATGACTATCCCTATTTGGACAAATTTCTAAAAACTTCATAATTTGAGTTTTATCAAGTGGGTTTATCTAAAACAAGTAATATAGTGTCTTTATACCCATAAGAATATGTGTGTAAATTTTTAGTGCTAAATTCATATGTGGGAGAAAGATATGGTTGATTCTCATTTTTGGGTTCTTGAGAGACCTGGCTAGAACAAAACTAGAAAAGGGATAGGGCATAAAAATTGGTAGAAATCACGATCTCCATAAACTATATTATAATATGAAATAACTTTTTCATGACAATTTTTATGTTGCTCCAGACATGGAGGTCAAAGAGCTAAGAAGGGCTAAAACTAGACCTAGTCAAAAATAGTAAAATGAGAATAAAATTGTGTGGGCTTGGAATTGAGTGTTGAAACTTTGTAGTCATATTAATGGGAAAAGGAGGTATCTATAAATATTACCAGAAAATATTTAGTCCTTGTATTTTGTTGATTTCATCAGAATTTTCCTATAGAAGAGCTACAATCGAGTATAAGGCCTAGAATTGGAGATTGATAGAAGATGAATATTTGGAACTTTATGAAGTGCTTAATAAAGTTTGTTTGGTGTATTTAAGCATGTTAAAAGTTTTTGTATCTTTTGATTCAATTTTTTGGTGCATTTTATCCTCTTGAGAAAGATTTAAGCTTCTTGATAAAGTGTGCTTATAACATGTTTTGGGTAATTTTTGCTAAGTGATAAATCTAACTCTTTATTTGGTGACTAAGATGGTCCAATAAGAAGGTATGTATGTAGGGATCTGCATCGGTAGCATAATAAAGGATATTTCCCATATGATAAAATTTTCATCAATATCTCTACAATGAAATGAATCTTCCACAAATATTGACATAAAAGTGAGCACTGTAAACAAACACACAATATAATTAAACCAAAAATACGGAGTTCTCACATATTTACATTTTATATAAGATTCCATGCCTTCTTAGGATTCTTTCTCTTCTCTTCCTCGAGGATGATGGTTCTAACTGATTCCTCTCCTGGTATTCTCGAGTCTTCCATTTCATGTAGCTTCCTTTTTTTGAATTTGGAACTGCCTTCTAGGCTTATAATGACTCATTATACCTTCTCAAGCCAAAAATAGGCTATTAAGAACACTTGTACACATTAATTAATCTTGCTAGATTTAAGTACCATTCTAAAACTCCTATGACATATCTAGACGCATTCATACCTCTAAACTATCAAGTTGTCTTTTCTCACAACTACACGTGTCTAAAATTTGAATTTACCATTTGGGAGGGAAAACCTCCAATTTGAATATTTGGATTGCTCCATATATCTTAATCTTTCATATTTGAATATTTGAACTCACTCAAACCTATCTTTCATGACTCCATATATCTTAAGCTTTCAACTTAACATCGTATCCTTGAGAATTTTCCCCTTGAAGTGTCTTCTTAATGATGCTCCTGCATTAGAGTGCCAAGGTTGGGTAAGGGAAAGCTACGGAGAGCAACATTGTGAATGAAATGAATGAAAAATTGGTGCACAAATTATCGATTGATGATGTCCACTACTCCTTTTTAGGTTAGGTGAATGAACTCAAGCTTCGGAAATTGTTGAATGCGGGGTGTCTCCTGGACAAGGGCACTAGGGTCACTACCAAAGAGGCCATGGAATTTTGGCAGCAAGCTCTAATCAAAGGTGTCAAAGATCCTAAATTACTCTGGTGGATGGTGACTAACTTGCTTCATGCATAAATATTGACCAGGCTTAGGGATACTACTATTGCGGAGGCGATGGTAAAATCAATGAATGATCTTGGCCAATCCACTACCAAACTGGAAACTTTGAAGGTGGCCCAAATCATCGAGTTTTATACCATGATCTTTGGCGCTAGCAACTCTTATGTTATCCACGAGGACATGGAGCAACTAAGAGTTGACATTGGCCTCCGCCTTGAACAGATTTGGCAGTTTTCCAAAGCCTAGACTCTAGAGATTATTTCACAAGGTAAAAAATTGGATGTTATATGTGCAGCTATGAATATCCCTACTGATAAATTCGAATAATCCAAGCTAGTTGAGACTATGGTTGACTTGATGGTTGAAAAGGATGTGAGAGATGTTGAAATGCCGATTGTTGTGGTTCTTGGCCCTTCTGATGAGGAGGCCAATTAACTTATGGTGTGTTTTTATTAGGTATCTGGTTATAGTATAATCTTTATATGTTTATGCCGCCTTTAGGTTACTTGATTATACATATATTTTTTTTATATAATATAAATTGTGAGGCCTGGTGCCTCTTTTTTTATGGATAAAAAAAACAAACATATTTAAATCCTTACTTATATCTTGTTGTTTATAAAAAATTAATAACTATAAAATATTCGGTGTGATACAAAGTTAGTATCAAATATTTATTTTTTAGGTTTTTAATATATTAATTCCAATTCATCTAATTAACAAACTAGAACTATAAAAAAATTTAAAAAAAACTTACAAAAGAAAAAATTATTACAACTATTAGTAGTTATTCTCATTTCAAATATAAACACAGTTTGGGTAAGGCAAAAATGAAGTGATGATATAATGTTTGAAAAACTTGAATCATGATATCTAATTAATATCATGGGTACAATGTAAATAATTACAAAACCATAAAAAATGATATATAAACAATTAAACCCTGTCATATATATTTAATGCAACAAATTTAAAGTGGTTAATATTTATTTGAAAAATATATTTAGAAAATAGTAAATGATAATTCAAATAAAAAATTTAAAATATGATATTTGAGTGTGTGTAATAAAAAATAACTTGCTTATAATCATTTACCAAAAGCTTACTTAAGGGTTTTAGATACACGGTATGATGATGTACCTTACAATATATGATGTCTATACAAATGACATAGTTCTATTTTGTAATATTAATAAGGTGGAAAAAACTCAAATATATACCTAATACATAATGGATTGTAGATCAAGAAGGGTTATCCATAAGGTGGTCACTCGAACATAGGTGCATCAATAGAAAATATTGAGAGTTTATATTTGGATGTGGCTCAAATTTAATAGAAAATATTGAGAGTTTATATTTGGATGTGGCTCAAATTTAATGAAATGCATTCAAGGGCAATTTTTGTTTGATCGAAGGTATATTTAAATTTGATAGATTATGCTCTCAAATTCTGATCAATACATTTGAAAGATTGAGAAGGTATTACCTACTCAAAAATTTCTGAAGTACTTTTGAGACCACGTATAACTTCTGTAAAAAAAACCAAAGCGTAAATTGTGTTTTGTCTTAAAAAGGCCTTAGAAATTAATTGAAATTTATGCACGAGTTTTCAATTTGTCAAAGTGGCATCGTGCTTCATTGAAAGAATAAGTGATTGATAGATTCTGAAGTTTTCATCTTAGTGGATATGGACTAGATTTTTATTTTATTTTTTTAAGTCATTACTTTTATTAATGGATATTTTTCATGTCCAACATTTTAAATTCAAATGTGTCCTATATTATCATTTGGATTTTTCAATTTGTTTGGATTTTAATCTTAGTTTTTCTTCTTAAATTTTACAAATCAATCAAACAAAACACATAAAAATAGATCCTATTAATATTATATGGAAAACAAATTACAAGTTAGAGAAACCCTTCAAGTTGCTATGTTGAAGTCAATGAAGTTAGTATGTGAAAGGAGGAAGATGAGCTTGTACAATAGCTCGAGGACATGAACCCTAAAGCATCATTTTGAATTTGTTTTTTTTTTTTTGCTAATGTTTCATAAATAATGATAGGTTTTATCTTCATACAATATTAGGAACATCTAATTACTAACAAAAAATAGTATCATTTTATATTATCCTAATAATAATTTGGAATAAAAGCAAGTTTATAAGGCACCATTTATATTGATTTATCATCAAATTCAAAAAATGGTTTTGGGACAAAATTCTTTGCATTGATGGGTTTGCATATTCCTTTTCTTTGATATTAACATCACATGGGTTTATCTACTTTTGTACATTAAAAAGTCATATTAAGAAAAATTATAATCATTGAAGTAAATAAAAAAAAATTATGCTTGTTTTATTCGTTCATAAATAGCAAAAAAAACATTATTTTACACTACAAAATAATACAATAGTTAAAACATAGGTAAAAAACATTGAAAATACCCATACAAAAGTGCAGAGCATGATAGCAAAGTAAAAAGGAAGAATAAACAAATGTCAATGTAATTAAATGTGTAAGGGTTACAACTGTAAAAGTACAATTGCAAGGTTTATTGTCGTAAGTATCTAATGGGACACCCCTGACAATACAGATTGGCCTCAAATCCTATTGGAAAATTTCACCTATGTAAGTCCCACTTCAGCTCTTCGAAAAAAGGGTTTGAGGCATGTTTGAGGGCACTTTAGGATTTCTTTTGGGTATTGTAGCTCTTGTTTTTAAGTACTTAATTTTTTATTTTTAACTTTAAATGAAATAGGTTTCTTTAAAAAATTTACTCCTTTTTCTAGACACGCTTTTGAAAAAAAATGTTGAGTGCTACAAAAAAGTGAGCTTGATACAACAATATTTTTTTCTAACTAGATACTACTTTCAATTTTGAGATATTAAGTGTGGGACAAAAGATTGTTAAATTCACACACGCACGCACACGCACACACGAATGTGCGCACGCGCGCACACCCACACACACACAATCATGAAATTTTAAAATAATATATTTTCAAAAAATATTGTTTAAATCATTATTCTTCATTATCATACAGAGTCCATGATTTTTTCACTCAATATGTTAATTTGCACAAATAACCTAGTGTTTTGCACAACAAGACAAATAATATTTTTTAATATATATATATATATATATATATATATATATATATATATATATATATATATATATATATATATATATTCTACTCTCAAAATATGACATTTCATATATTTACACCATTGCAAAATTCTTAACCAATGAATCATTTATCATTACTCAAACTTACATAAACTCTCATTTAAAAGAAAATGTGTGTCACTTCTTTATATAAAAGTGTGTCACATTACCATTCACTCACCTAGAAACAAAAATTACACACCAGAAAAATCACGAAAAACATATTAATATAAGAATGTTCAATACCCTTAAACACATTTGTTATCAAACCTAACCCTATCATTCAAACATCACCTAGGGAACATTTCAGGTGACGAAAATTTGTGAGTCTATTTCTCATGTCATTCTAATCACATTTCTAAATTTTGATTTGCCAACACAATCGGAAAAAATAAAGTTATATTTTCCCTTATCTCTGAATTTTCTTTGGCACTAACAATTCATTAGACTATTTTTTTTACAATAATTTAAATTAAAATAACCATTTTGACCATTTATTCTTAAGAAATTAATTATACATAATTTAAACATATTTTATGTTTTTAAGTATACAATAATATACACTTTTTTATTGAAAAGCACACTTTTATATTAATAAACAAGTATGTATGCTAATCATACAAAAAAACTGGGTAGAAAATTCATACCCCAAAATGCACGAAGTTCCAACAAATCAAGCCAAAAAGGCCTAAAGAGATGCCCAGTCACCTCAAAGCGTCAACATAAAAAACCACATAGTGCAAGCTTCAATAAAAAAGGAGAACAAAAAAATCAAACAGCAACAACAAACATGACAGAAGGTAGTGGAAGAGGAGGTGGGCTATCGGGCTTGTCATAACCAGAGGGTTGAACCTCATCAGAGACAGGATTCCACCCATCCCAACTTGACTCCTTCTTCTCAGCATCAGTACCACCATCATGTTTGCAAGGATAAATAGCTAAATCCATCCGAGGGAATTTCCCTTAAGCAATTCCAAGCCCACTAGAAGCACCAAGAGGAGCAATCAGAGGTGAAGGCGGCCTTGACCAAGGGGATCTTCGGTGTGGAGAAGGTGGAGGAATCTCGCGATGGTGGGGATCACCCCAACCATGATCAGGAGGTAGTGAGTGGTGGTGCAGAGGTAGTGAGCAACGGCTAGGAGACGCATCTAGGGTACCCAACTGATGGCACAAGGCTCTGAACCCTAATGGTCGAGGAAGCACTAGAGATGCTCCACCTCCAAGCACACTTTTTCATCTTGGTTTTGAATTTGGAGCATAGCAGTAGAAATCATAACCACTTGATTAGTAATAGAGAAATCATAGTCCAGAAGAGCATTAGTAAGAATAACATTGTTTCTATCTTTCCATAAGTGGAACAAAATTTTAGTTTTGATAGTGTGCCAAATTTTGTTGTGAAATGTAGGTAACATGGTCAATTCCCCCAAAAGAATCACTTTCCAAGTGAAGAACTCAGGATAAAAGGGTTGAAAAAGGGTGTAAATACATCTCCAAGTCGTTTGAACATGGGGACAAAACCATAAAATATTTTTGATATATTTTAGCTGGTGACAACACAAACAGATGGGGTTAAGCCCAAAATGTTTAAGACAAGAACCAGCAGAGATACCTTTATGAAGAAGGCACCAAAGGAAATGGGCTTGTTTAGGTTCAACAATGGCCGACCAAACCTTTTGAAATCGACAAGACCACACCGAAGCCGATGAGGAAAGATACCAATACCTGTAAAGTGTGTCACTGTCAATAAAATGAGGACTCAAAAGAGAATACACTATGGATGGTTTATATCTACGAAAAAGGGTAGCAGTAGGCCAATTCCAGTTACACCACCAAGAGACTCCAGAGGTAAGACCTATCTTGTAAAAATAATCTTCAGGAATGCATGAAATTAATTTTTGGATAGGCACAACATCAGTAGGAAGAAGTTGGAATTTTAAATCCAAAGTTTTCGAAGAAATCCAAGAACAAGAATTCTTGCAGAAAAAATGCCCAAAAAATTTAATCCCTATTTTAAAAAATTGAATGGATTTAGCCCAAGGGGCCAAGGCCAGCGATGAATCATGATAAGAAAAGAGAGAGAACCACCCGAGAGAGAATGAATTGAGGGAAATGTTAGAGTTGAAACCATTTCCAACCCAAATAAGGTGTGGTCTAAGAGATTCTCAAGCCTTCCAAATACTATGTAAAGTAAAAGTGCCTTTAATCTTAAGTGGCACTAGGAAGAGAAGGAGAGATTGAAATTTAGTACCCTTCCAAGCCTGTTTGCCCATAGGAACACCCTAGCAAATACCATGCCAAAGGAGAATTTTCCAAGCTTCATTTCCTTCAAAACTACGAAATAACCATTTAGCATAAAGAGCTCACCCCTGGTTTTTGACATCAATTAAGCCCATACCACTATCTTCTTTAGGCATACAATAAATTTCCAAAGCAACCATGTGGAACCCCTTATGCCCTTCAGTGTTGGCCCAAAGGACATCACGAAGAAGCTTTTCAATTTTTGCATAAATAATATTGGATGGAGCCCAACATGAAGAATAATACACATATGTGGCCTCCAACACCTTAGAGAAAATATGAAATTTCTCTCCAAGAGAAAGAGGTTTGTTGATCCAATAGGATATCTTGCATTCGACCCATTAGACCATGTAATCTCAGAGCTGAGTTGAAGTAGCCTAGAAAGAGAAAGGGATCCCTAGAAATTTGAACTGAACCCCAGGTTGTATCCAGCTCCATTGCATATCAACCAACCAATTGAGAATGGGATTTTGAGATTGACGATAACCTTGAGTTTTCTCCCATTGAATAGCAGAGCCTGAAGCAAGACTAAAAGAGTCAAGAAAATCCAGAGCATGATGGACAGGTTACTCTTCCTCCAAGATTGTGAGAAAATAATCATTAGCAAAGTGACCACTAATAAGTTGTTGAGTAGTAGAAGGCAAAGAAATACCTTTTACTAATCCTTGAGAATCACTGTGAGCAAGAAGATAGCTAAATCCTTCAACATACAACACATAAAGGGAGGGGGCTAGAGGGCATCCTTTCCTAATAGACTTGAACAAACCAAATTATAAGGATTGGGAACCATTTATAGTAATACAAGCTCTAGTATTCTGAAAGAGCATTTAAACAGACCAAACAAAGTGATGACCAAACCCTAAGGCTTGGAGCATAGCTAATATGAAGGACCATTCAATTTTGTCATACGTTTTAGAAAAGTGAGTCTTGATAAATAAAGCCTGTTGAGAAGAAATTCGAGCCCATTCCATACCTTCCCAGAAAACTATCATATTATCAAGAATATACATGTTTTTAATAAAGTTCGTTTATTCACTTATAATAACTAAGGGCATAAGACTATAAATTGTGTCATCCAAAACTTTATAAATAATCTTGTAAGACATGTTAAGAAAATTAATGGGGTGCCAATTGGAAATTTTTTCAGGATCACCTAATTTGGGAATAAATTGTATATTTCCTTGATTAATCAAGTCGCCCAAAGAGTTAGTTTCCAAAGCTTCCAAGTAGACATTATGGAGATCAAAACCAACAATAACCCACATATTTTGATTAAATTTAGCAAGGAAACCATCTATACCGGGAGCTTTGTCTAAATCCATTTGAAAGAATTCCTCTTTAAGATCAGAAAGAGATAAAGGCCTATCATATGCCACCCGTTGGGTGTGAGAAAATTAACAAGGCACTACCCAGAGACATTTTAGAAGGGCCACTTCCCGAGCTGGAGTTGCAGGTTGAGCATAAAAACCTCATGATCATTATTAACAAAATATTGAAGAATCTCAGGTAAGGTGATAAACCTAGAATTGCCTTGAGAGATTACCTTGATTTTGTCATAAGACTATTTGGAACGCAACATGGAAAATAACTCTTTGGAAGCTCAGCCCCCAACTCAAATCCAATGCAGGTGAGATCGAAGCTGAGCTCCACAAGCCTGATAGGATTCGTGGAATTTAATAGTATGCCCCTAATAGGCAACTTGGGTTTGCAAAGAACAATTGAAAGGTGATGTGTTTATCTCCTGTGAGATTCTAGAGAACTTGCAATATGAGGCTTCATGTGCATGTTTCCTAAAAATGGAAGCATGTTTCCCATATATGCAAAGGAAGGTGGTGGTGCATTTGATGAAATCACTCCAGCAAGTGATCCATCTAGATCCATTAGAGGGGCTGATCAACGAGATTCCATACTCATTGTATGTGTGACACAATTTGGGCATGCTTAAGATGAGCGATGTTGAGGTAGAATTGACAAGTAATCTTATGTTTTTTGCATGAACGGACCACATAATGTTGAAAACAATGGGAGAATTTCTAGAAAGAAAAGCATTGTCAGCGACAATAATAGGATGTCCCAGAACAAGGGAAAGATAGAAAAAATATTGGCTGGTCATGAGGGAATGGTCCAGCCATTGAATAACTCAATCTTGTCCTTCTCAAAATTTAGACCATGTGAACCACATAGAAGGGGATATATGTTGAAAGGGAAGATTGGGATAAAAAATTATGAGCTTGTTCCTAAAATAAAACTAAGCTTCTCACTCACCCGCACACCAGTGCATATAAATATTCCCTTGTTTATCTTCAAGGATTTCAACCATGTTAAATTCACCGCAAACAATCCTGAGAGCCTCTAACAAGAAATTGGAAAGCCAACTCCAAAAAATAGCCTGCTCGCCCACATCATTCGAAGTGCAGATGTTGGCTAGCCCAAAAACACTCCCATCAAAATAAAAAGGGACCACACAACTCAATGCGTGGGGTCTGAGCCCTAAGAAATCACATGCTAAAAGATGTCAGGAGTAATCAAGGTCATGACTCCACCACATCTAGTTTCATGATTAGAGGTATGAAAAATGGCATGGGACCAGATGGTATGAGTTGTAGAGTGCAACAAAAATCCAACAAGCTTGACTTCTTGCAAACACAAAAGTTTTGTGTAACAAAAATCAAAATGATTATCCCTGACCAGATAACTTTGGATCGGTTTAATAAGCCCACATATGTTCCAAGAGTACACAATCATTGAGAAGGGTTTAAGTACATGTTCCCTTCATCGTCCATATCAGAAAGGGTAGAAAACTGGTTATGGGAGGAAGAAACCCAGGTAAGAACCGAGGCTATATCTCCTAAATTCCAAGGTCAGTGTTTATATTGCACATACTCACCATCCTATGACGGGGGAAAGGATACAAGATGAGACGAGACGAGTCTTGCACAAAGGATATAAATTGACCACAAAATGGGACTCAAGTAGAGTCAATGGAACCACAGATAAAATATGTGGAAGAGTAATAGGGGAAACTATCGATGTTGCTAAAGGTGTGTGGGATGGCAGGAGGCACGGGTTTAGCAGGCTTATCTTGTTTGAGAAGATTCATTAAAGCAACAATATCGTTGTTAGCAACTAGGTGATAAGAAGAGGTCGAGGGTTTTGCAGGCCCCCCGCAAAGCACCCTTTTTGTTTGTGATAGTGGTCCAACCATCCAAAACGGAAGTGTCTTTAGGTTTTTTTGGAGGTTTAACAATAAGAGCATGTCGAGAGTCATCCATAAGAGGGAATTCATGAATCATGTGCTCAGATGACTGACAATGAAAACAAGTGTTCAATAAGATAATGTAAAGCACCCTTTGGGAAAAATGAGTGTTCCCAATCTGGATATTGATAGTTAAAATTTAAATATTTTGACAAATGGATTTCAACACAAACGTGAAGCTGAGGACGAGCACAGAAAAATTTGGGTTTCTCATTGCAAATGAGCCTTCCCAAGGGTTTGACTAAATCCCCAATAAATCCATAAAGGGGTAGAGGTAGTCTTGGAAATTCAATCAAAACAGGGACTTTGAGCTTAGCTTGATAAGAAACTTAAAAGTCCTAAGTCCATTGTGAAAATCATCTAAAGAGTTACGAATAAACCAATGACCATGGTTAACAAAGGCCTTATAGTGTTCCGGGTTGGTAAAAACAAAACATAAAAAACCCTTAGTGAGGTTTTAAACTCCATCGAGTTTAACCCCATGACTCTGCTAGTGGTTGTGAACCCATTGTTTCAAAAGGATTTTAGGGCGGACTCTGCCAATAAAATACCCGACTAAGGTATAGTTTTGAAACCAATTGCATGCATTATCAAAAGCAAGAAAATCAAGAACAACATTAGGTGAAGGAGTATCAGACTCATTACCTCGTCGAAAACCTTCAGGATGAATTTCCGCACTTTCTTTAGAGCCATTGTTGTTAGTCACTTCGTCGATCAGCCTTGCATCATTAGATGAGGGATTCGAATTGGACGCCATTAAAAAAGGGGGTATGTCACTGCCCAAAGGGTGGAGTAAAAGACCCATGTAACAGTATTAATGAGCAACAATCCTGTTGAAAACCCGAAGGGACAACAATGTGACGACACTATGAACAATGACGAGCATGGTCAAACAGACAACTAAGACCTAAACCCTAGCAGAGCTCTCTAGTTCAAACCCGTCAATATACACTAATTTTAACCACCATACTCCTAAAAATTGATTTTATAATTTCACTGTTTAAAGAAAAAAATCGCAAAAAAAACTATAATGAGCAAAATGCCTTTGATACAAATATCTTTTTTTATTAAGAATAGAGTAAAACCATTTAATTTCCTCATGAAAAGATAAATGAAATAAAAGGATAATTCATTTAGTCTCATTCTAATAAATGAAATAAAAGGATAAGGTGCATTTAGTCTCATTCTTTCACTTTTTTCAATCATTGACATTAGAAATCTTTTCTACTCATATTATAAAAGGACCACAATTACTTAATACATCCATGATTAAATAGAGGAGTATTGCCATCTTTTAGAGCACATTAAAATTACATCGTTAAATTTAAATTTTTAAAAATATTTGTTCAAAAAAAAGGAAAAATTCAAATATTAAGTAGGATTTGTTTAATTACATTTTTCATGGTCTTAATTTAGACTATTTTAAATGAGCATTATATATTTGTATTATTTGGAAGGAAGTAGGACTTTAATCTATTTTTCAAAAAGTTCACCGGCACAATTTTCATGAAAATATAATAGAATTAGAATTTTAGATGGAGAGTTTGGAATACTTTACTACTAATTAGATTATCTACTCACTTAAATTGCTTCATTTACATGAAAATTTAAAAGATAAATAAAATAATGTAATTAATTATTGACAAGTTAAGTTTAGAATTCAATTACCAATTCCCTACTAGCAGAGGTGCATTTATTTTTCATAGCTAAATATTTCAAGAGTATAAGCATGATTTTGAAATGATGTTATCATATTTTTATTTTTAACATTTAATATTATTATTACAAAATAGGCTTTAGAATTTTAATGATGGAGTCATATTATTATAATCTATCAAAAAACTATATTAGTATAAGCTAGCAATGAATATCCCAATAAATAGGGTGAAGTTCATCATCCTTTATTCCCAATGACAACTCACACATATTGTTAAACAAAATATATTACTCCAATTATCAATTATTTAATGGCTTATATCTAGCATTTGTAAGCATCATAAACAAGAACTCGTCTTTAAGAGTCATGGCATAGGAAGTGAACCTTCTCACTACTCAAAATATGTTGTTTTAAAATCTAAAATTATTTTAAACATATAGGATTTCGAATATATAATATAACTAAAAACTAGGTCATTTCTTTTAAATTTATCTTAGAAGATACATTAAATATACAAGTAATTTTCCAAAAAAAAAAAAAAAACGACGACCAACTTACTTTGTCATATTATTTTCTATCATTATAAAATTGGTAAATGCCATGGTGACTTGTTACAAGTCTTTCACAAGGCATACTTTGACATACAATATTTTTCTCTCTAATATTCATGCTCAATAAGCTATCCTATTTTTCCTTATTAAATTCATGATTAATAAATTGTCCTTTAATTTTGTAACTTGTAGGTTTTGTATTATATACCATTAGAGTCTTTAGAATTACATGGTGTTAGAGTTCATGTGTTTAAGGTGGATGTCGCACCCTATTCAACGCGAGGTCCAAAACGTCCAAAAGATAACAATAATATCCCAAATAATAATATTATTATTAATAATAATAGTAAAAAAGATTTAAAAGATAAGTAATATAACTAGTAAATTACAATTACCAACCCACATACGACTAAGTCGCAATTTACAGCGAAGCAACACCAAACCACTTAAGTGTGAAAGATAAGGTGAGATAAAATTAAAAGTTACACCATTCCATTAAAATATTATTATGATTATTTTCTCTTGATATACGTAAATTTGATGATATAATGATCCATTCTTAATTTGTAGTAAAAAAGAAATTCTAAATAATGGATTTGTTTACAGATTTTAAACTCTTCACATACCTTCAATATACTTTCATATTTTACACACACCTCTATCAAAACTTTCTCAACTACATATTTTACAAATGCATGCCTTCAATTATATTTTCATAAATGTCCATATTTATATAATGTCACACTCTTATCTTCATCATATTTACTATTTTTTAGGTGGGATGTAATGATTTTGTTATGGACCTCAATACACATTCATACATTTATTTTCACATCGATAATCTTTGAAAAATCATTAAATATTTGTGACTTCTAGTGTGGGCTCTTTCTATCTTATCATGACCTAAATTACTTATCCATTTAGTACTATTGCTGATTATTTTGCAATCATACTTCCACATATAATTACAAAAATGTGGGAGTGGGGAAACATTTTTTAAATCATTTAAAAATGATGGAAGACAAAACATTAAGAGATTCGAAAGGAAAGAGTAACGTTGAATGGGCACTTCGTTAAATATGTTTTGGCATTTCAACATACTCCAATTATTAAAGCAATAATAATTGGAAGGGGAACAATGATTTTGGGGTAACGTGGGTGAGCGAAAGGAGCGCCGGAAATGTTCCTTCTTCACCAAATGCTTTTCCATGTCGCCCGGTTTCACTATTAATTCCGGACAAAAATCTCAATATCACGCTCCTAATTATTGTACCCTTCAAACATTTATATAGATATAATAGTGTAACCCCTAATTTTCATACGGGTGAGGGTTTAGGAATTAATTTCTTTGTTTATAATGTATTTATGTGTTTATTGATTATTGGTTTAAGTTAGATGTTTATTGATGTGTTTGTGTCAATTGATTCTTGATTTATTTTGGTATCTTTGATATTATTTTTCCCCTTTCAACTTTGTGTCTTTTATTTTCACTCTCTATTTGTTTATGTTTCTCTTTTCCCTTTTTTTTTGTGTTTTTTAATAGTGACAATTTTCATACTATACTATACCATGGTCAGGATGGTTACGTAGTCTCTAATTTCTAGGATCAATTTATCTTGTTGTCTAGACTTGTATCTTACCATGGTCCATAATTAGCATAGATAATTCGCCAATAAAAAATTTAACATACTCCCAACGACTCTTAATTGATAAGATTATTGTGTTCTCATGAATTTTCTTAAAATAATCAATAAATGTGCATAATACAGTATTGAAAGTGTTACATACTCAAAGGAAAGCCAACAATGAAATTAAAACAAGAAACTACCACAAGAATAGGAAGCAATAAATAAACATGCAAGATAAATTTTACCCCAAAGAAACCCAATGTGAAAAAATACATAAGAGTGAGGGATATCATCTTCTATCCACTTTCTCTTTCTAAAGTTATATACACAGTAAGATTTTCATGTTTAAGCATCATAATCGTGGATTTTTAACCCTGGGTTTTATTTTTTCCATTCATGATATAATTTTTTTTGTTGACACTAACTTGCATCAAATTCTTGTGGGTTAAAGCACACAAGTGCTTCCCACTTGGTGGCCCAAAAATCTGTTTGGGTGATTTGTACACGTGTTTAGGGGTGTTAAGGTGAACTTCCCTTCCATCAAACTACCACATAGACACTTTAGGGGGAGTTACTCGAACCCTCTTTACTTGAACACCTTATTTATTAATAAACAACATTTTCATTTGTGTTACCTTTTCCTTCGCCCTCATAGACCATGGATTCACTTCAACAATGTTTTTCCAAACAAAATTAGATGGTAAACCACCCCGACCTTCAATTAGAGAATTTTTTTTTTTTTAATTACAATTTTGTGGTTTTTTTTCAATTTTTTTTAAATGGATGGTGGGTATGGGATATTTTGCATACATACATATATGTTAAAACTGTATGAAAATTGGTAGGTTGTGGGGAGGAGATAATTTTGTGAAAAAAGGGCAAGGGGGGACATATTTTTTAAAAAATTATCAATTTTTTAATAAGATATATTATTTATTTTTAT
Source organism: Taxus chinensis (assembly GCA_019776745.2). Lineage (NCBI taxonomy): Eukaryota > Viridiplantae > Streptophyta > Pinopsida > Cupressales > Taxaceae > Taxus > Taxus chinensis. The sequence continues at coordinate 897,699,619 of CM034146.1, forward strand.
ATATGTAATTTACTCAAATATGAAATAAGTGTGTGAGGAAAGGAGATTAATTACTTTTACTTAATTCAAAACCATATTAGGGTTAGCAACATGATGTATATTTAGATTATTAATTGAGCATTCAAATCAAAACATGCATACATACATAACAATTTTCAAGATAGATCAATTATAACATGTGTTAAATATAAAAAACATGAGAGATTAAGTGCACTTAGCTATTTCATTTCTCTAGAAGTTGAGTTGGATGTGATCAAATGATGAAAATTTTGGAAATATCTTGTAGATGTTTCATCTATGTTGATCATTGTTTTGTACACATTAATAAGAAACTTCTCAAATAGGAAGAAAGGGGTTTAATTCTCTCTTCCACTCATTTTATAACCCTAGATGAACATATGGATTCAAGGTACAAATTACTTTAGGAGATACATGTAGCTTAGTATCAACCTGTAGAGGGATTTGTGTGTCTTAGCAGACCACTTGTTATGATATGAGATATGAGTTTGAATAAATATAATTTTGAATTCTTCAACTTACCCTATGAATATTCACAATGATCTAAACCTAAGTGATGGTGGTTGTAAAAAACTAAAAGGGGAAAGTAGAGCAGGTCAAAAAAGAATACTAGACTTTCTCTCTCTATCACCTAACATTTTCAATACTTTTTGAAATAGCCAACCACACATTACCAAAGAAAACAAGAATCAATATCCTCACTTATTTATGAGCTCCAGAATATCACTCAAAGGGAATTACACAAAAGAATTGTAAATTTATGTATCAACTAAGAAAATAACCAATTATTTCATTCATAAAGCATAAATCAACGTTTAGTCAACCTAACAATTGTCCAAGCTAATTACATTATGAACACATATAGAATAGCATTTACTAGTTAACATTTCTCAATTAATCATACCTGCAAAATTGCCAATCACATTAATAGACCCAAGTATAAGAAATACTAACCGAGTAAAATTGAGATTAGTATAACTCAATCTCATTATCTTGCGAAAGATTTGGCTAAAACTTGAAGTGCAAACTCTACTTAATAACAAAATATAAATTTATGTCTAGGTCCTAAAGGCATGAACCAACAATTAAAGAAAGAAACTCAAAAACCCAATTTGAATTTATAAAATCTCTCCTTGTATTAATTCAATGATGTTTAATTACTTGTTTACAATGTAGTAAAGTGTTTTTATAGAGCCATAAGATGCAGCCTCATGCTTTGTACCTAATATTGGAGCTTCCAATTAAGGGAAACTAAGATATAATTAACTGCAACTATCTACAACTTGAAAACCCAATGATGAGAACAAACTCTCATATTTACAAAATCTTTACTAATTATAGGATTCTTTTCTTAAAATTATCCACTAACTTGAATCATCAAGGTTAGGTAGATACTTGCATGTGCAAAGAGATAAAAATAAATTCTTTAAATGTAAAATTGGTGACCAGTGCTTGCATGTGACTTTTCTTCTTTATCTTGAACACAAACTGTCACTCTGAGATTGTTGGCATAATTTATAATTGGATTCCACCAATTACATATTTATGATCAAAGGTTTCAATGGTTTCTTGCTTTTTCAAACTTCTTGATGTATTTCTTGTAAGATCCCATCTTAAAATAGCTTTATCCCTTTGGCCTTTTCCAATTTGATCGGTATATTAAGGTTAAATTCATGCCTTCCAAAGTTATTTGTTAGGAAAGGGATTTGTATCTACTGATCAAATAAAGACATATAATTAAGCAAGAGGACATCAAATTGTTCTACTGCCAAAACTTGACCAGGTCATCCAAGAGTTACATCAAACCCACATTGGCAAATAGTGGAACAATATTGACATAGTATATTTCTAAATGCTTTCATATGATTACCAATTGGCTGAAAGCTTCTATCAACTCTCTTTTGGCATTTTTTAATTTATTTTTAATGGTGATCATGTCATCGAAAGACATAAGTGGAAAATTTGGCAATAAATTTCCCTTTATGATCTATGTTATGATTGGTACTTTGGTTTTAAAATTTGTGAATTCTTATTTCAAATTGATCAATTTTGATGTTACCATCTTTTCCTTATCCTTAGCTTTAGAAAAGTCTCTAAAATTAAAAAATAAATACTTTAAGGAATAGTATGCCTCTTCTTTAATATTTGGAGGCAATGTTATTTGTGACTCTAAAGCAACCTTATCCTATTCAGCTTCTCTCAGTGCTCCTGTTGTCATTTGTAATGAAGCCTCCATCACATTGTATGGATTGATGGCTAGGTCTCCATCTATACTTATCTTCCTTAATAGTCTCATAATATCCTCCTCCATCCTTAGCATAATATCCTTCCCTTGAGCCTTGACTCTACTTGTAATCACCTCTAGATAGTTTTTCCAGTGGATAATGTTATCTAAATTCCACAGCCAGGAAGTTTCCTGCGTTTTTGAAGCCTATTCAGAGTCAAATCTTCGCCAAATAGAAAAGGGGCTTAGCCAAAAACACAAAGAAAGAAGGGCATGCTCGCGGACGATGCCAAGTATCTAACTGTCGCAAACTCAAAAGTCAAAGGAGGCCGTAAAGTCTCGGAAGCCCGCAGAGTTTCCGCATGGAGCTAACTACAAAGGTCCCACCCAAAAAGGGGTTTTTGAATTATATACAGTGGGGCCCTTTACTTTCCCAAAGGAACAAAATGGCATGCTCGCGGATGGTGCCAAGTGTCGGCATAGCGCATTCCCAAAATCTTGAAGGCAGTATAAATCTTAAGGATATGTGGGCTTCCCACGTGGATCTGGTAAGAAACGGACTCTAGGTTTGAAGTAGGTCACAAAAGGTGACAAACCATGTGTCACGTATGATTGATTATGAGACTTATCTGTAAGATTTAAATTCTCAAGACCTTTTCAAAATATCGGAGGTGAAGGGTCATTTGGCTTGTCATTTCAATAGTGAATTAATACGTAGCCCCGTGTGAAGAATGCCAACCTGTGAAGACTCAAGTGGTTCATCTACATTCAAAGGGTCGTTTCAATATAGCGACAAAATATGCATCGTTTGAGTCATGAGGATGGAAACCAATGCACAAGGGATTGAAATATCTGGTTACGTAATAAAGAGCCAAAGGGATGTTCCTCAAAAGGAGAGTCCATCTCAAAGGATTTGGTTGCAGAATAGTTAAAGATGCATTAAATAGGCATGGATCTCACCCTTTAGAAGGGGCAGATAATGGAAAGTGTGAGAAATATCTCGAGAAATCTGTTCATGTCACTTCACTCCATTTGTCATAATTAAAAGCAGTTTGGAAAAGGAGTAAAGGATGGCTTCTTATCTTCTTTTCCTCCTCCTATATATATTGTACGCAAAAGAGACAAAGAGATACATAGATATATATAGAGAGTTATAGATAAATTTGAAGAGTTAGTCGGTTTTCTTCTATATCTAAAGTCCCTCTTTTGTAAAAGACAAGGGCCTTGGAGCTTTAGCCTTCTTCTTGGGTTTTGTAATAGCAATCTTGCCTCTTTTCTAATGTAATATTGTGCACAATTATTGGAGTAATATAAATGTCCTGTGGTGCATTCTGTTCATCATTTGCATATCTTTATTGTCTCTGATCGCCTTTTATTTTCATGTAGAAACTATGAATCTCTCAATTTTGTTACTATCTTTGAAGTTGTGCTTAAGTAGTTTGAGGTAGTGTTCTGTGTGAATCTTTTATGACCTGTGGTGAAATTTTGACCACCCTTTTCAGTCATTCACCGTTCTCTTTTTCAAAGAGTTGTGGTCTCGATTTATCTCTTAGAAGGCTCGTTTGGCACATTGCCCCCCTTTAAATTCATGTTTTGTTTTGTTTTTCTAACCCTCATCTCACGCAAGAGAGAAGAGCTAGCTTCTTTAAAATCTGGAGGTCTCCTTAGGACACATGTCCCACTAACCTAAGGATTCCCACGACTCTGATGGTCCAATCCGCCAAGGATGATCGTCAATAGACAATTAATAACCACAATATCATGATGTTGCAATAGTCTCATCGGCTCTCATCACTATCTCACTTCAGGGAATAACATAGGAAAATCCATTGAATTTTGTTGTTCATGCACACAAACTGAAAACTGGAAATAGAACATTGGATATTGTTCCCCCCTCAATGTGAAATTTCCACTTATTCCACAAACCTAACAGGAACACTGCAAATAGGAACACTGAAACAACACAATAGAAAGCACACTGCAAACACACATGTCACCAAACCTTCATGTGGCCCCATCATTGGTGACTGACGAGAGGTCGTTGAATGACCTCCAGCCTCTGATGCCTCCATCCTCTAGTGTTTTGTTGCTTAACTCCGCCAAATTTGAATTGAGGCTCAATTATATGCCTATATCAAATGTCGGGTTCAACCAAAAATGCATTTGGAAGGCAAATTCTTTTTATTTTTGAAACTTTTTACAATGACACAATTTACATGACTCAATATTGATTTTGACGAAATAAAGAACTTTTTACAATTTTTTGAGATTGACTCTATTGACTTAACCACAACTACAAGAAAAAAAAATTGACAATGGACCCAAAAAAAAAAACTTCTAGGCTTTGGAAATGATTAGACAATTCCAAAATTTATTAAAAAAAACAACATCATTAATGTATAACTTTACACAATGACTAGACTAATAACACTTAATAAGTGATTAAATAGTGATCTTTTACTTGACATGAAGACTATCTAAAATAGTGGACCTACTATAACAAGCTTTTGACTAGCTATTAAAATAAGAAATAGATAACAACTAAGATCACCTAAAAACGGAGGACTGATCTACATGCAATTTATTGCGTTACTACTAGAAAATTGTAGGTAGCATTTAGTATATGGTTCAGGACGACTTTGAACTCCGAAATCTATGCAATACAAATTTGTGTCAATGTTGATGTCGAGTGCCAATACAAACTTGATCAAACCTACCAATCCATACGACGGATATGGCATGGATAGAGATGTCTTTGAATGGTTGAAAGATGCCAAAAAATATGCCCATGACAAGGAGGTTCCTTCTCTTTCCAATGCTAAAGATCGCCCAGGTAACTCATCGAGCTCAAATCTTGTGTAAATGTGAGTTGATGAGAACTCGTTATCCAAAATCTTCACAGCTGCGTTAAGGAATGACAGACATCGCTGCATGAGCCATGTATTATCTATCATTCATTGAATGGCATCAACTAATGGAGTCAAGATAAATCTCTCCAAATTTAGAGCGATGCACAAGTTGCAAAGGCTATCACTACTTGAGAGTTGGAGACAAGATCAAATCGCCAGAAAATATCGGAACCCCCTGGTGAGATCTAATGTGCCTAACCAAGATTTCAAATATCCACAGATATCTAAACTAAGTCTGAGTTAATGCATGGGAGTAAATCATCGAGCAATATTGTCAAACACTATTTCCATGATGAACCAGATCAAGGAGATCGATCACAGAGGGACTGTATTCAAATCCACTTCAACACAAGATATCTATTTTTTCTCATGTAATATAGCTACGTGGTCTTAGATATTAGATATCACGTCGTTGCTGAATTTACCTGGGCGCACAACAAAATATCAATCCTTATCTCCTCTCTCGTTTGGTGCCTGATTTCCTACCAGCTACACCTCTCACATCATGGTATAATTGATGAATTTGAAGCCGCCGTGATGAAAAATAACAGTCAGAGGCGCTAGATGTTGAATCCTCTAATTAGTAATTTAGTACAGATCAAATTTCATTGATCAAATCATAGAGATGTAAAACATTGAATGAATGGATATATTTCAAACTGATGCCACTCATACCATTCTTTCGTTGCACTTCGCCCTTCTCCCAACAAACAAATAGTCGGCTCTAAACAAGAGATACTCACATATAAACTACTTAAAAACAAAAATAAGGAAATAAAAAAATTTCTTTCACTCACAGAATTTCATTTAGAGGAGTGAATAACATTGAATGCCCCTAAAAATATATTTAGAACTACATTAAGAAAAGGATCCGATTTTGCTCTGAAACCAAATGAAGTTTTGGATCAAATTCAGATCAAGACGAAACAATAATTATCTTCTATTGTTTTCTATCATTCAAATAATACATTTATATAGGGAGTTGATTCCCTATAAAATAAGAAACCATTTTGCCACAAACCAATACTACCCGAGTTGTTGAAAATCACTCAACAATATTTGTTATAAGTTGTTTTAATATAACAAATAATTACTAACTCACAATTACATGATAATAATTACTAACATAATTATTATTTACCAAAGGAGCACTAACATATTAATTTCCTAACATCTTCTTCCCCCCAACTTTCTCTCTCTTTAAATGTTCTAATTCTTCGTTGGGGTTTGTACTTTTTGATATGCCTTTGAGTTATTCGAAAAGTTACTTTAGAAACATGATGTAAAATTAAGTTGTCTTGTTTTTATAAAAGGGACTTAATATTTGATAGGAATGTGAATAGTCTAAAGTCAAAAATAGGACATATGAAGGGTCACCGGGAAGATGAATAGTTGTTCCTCTTCTATAAATTGTAATGAGCTCTTCATTTGGGCTTCTTCTCAGCTGGTTGTCAATTTGTAATCTCATGAGAGAGTAATGCTTGTGAAGGATCAAAGAGATAGTTTATTTTCTTCTATTTTCTTTACCTCGCATTTCTTCCATTCCTCACTACGTACAATTTTGATTTTGTAGGCTTATAAAGGAAGAATTTAATGTTTTCCAAGGCATACGAATGTGTACATCTTTGTACATATGGTTTCCTCTAGCCAGTAGCTCATAAAAACATGTTGTTTTCTTCTCAAAAATGCATGTGGTGAAATTTCTAACTATTGTATGCAAGAATCTGATTTTCTACTTGCAGCATTAGTTCCCCTACCTCATATTCTCACTCCCTTTCCCACTCTCTTGACAAATTCCTCTCTACCAAGTAATTTCTAGCTTTGTTGCAGGGTCAGTGGAGTGCCCCTATTGGATCCCACATCGTAAGGCCAACCCAGATAAAACTCACATTACTTGTGTATGTAAATATGGAAGTTGCACTGTTTAAGTAGAGGGACTTCGATTCCCAGAGTGTTAGAAAGAAATCCATAGATTTTTCCACCCGACAAATTTTCTTGCCAACAGTTTTTGGCACGCACCGTGGGGAAGATTTAGTAGTGTCTGCAGCCAAATATGACCAAAAGGTCAAGAAAATACAAAAAAAAATCCAAAAAATCCAAAAATCCAAAAAGAAATTTCTGGAATTGGAAAAGTCACCCGAGCCTTATGTCTCCAAACCATGGCTATTTTGGGTAATCCTCTAGTTGAATGACCCCGATTACTATTCCATATCCAAGAGGACATTGCTTTAGATTTGCAAGAGGTTATTTGGCATAAGAGAGAAAGTTTCACTCAATACTTCATTGCCGCAAGAGTATTGGACCTCAAAGAAGAATGTTCAATTACACTAGAAAGAAAAAGAAAAGTTTAGGCTCCATAGAGAAGAGCATTTATTTCCAAGCTAGAAGATTGAAGATACTTCCAGCAACAAAGATAAGGAGGACAAATCAACCCTATTTTTGAGGAATTTCGAAGAAGACAAGAGCTGCATAGAAATCCAAAGTCTCCACTTTGTCAAACGAACATTCCTAGCAGAATTCCAAGAGCCAACAACCCATTGGACATTTAATTCCCAGAAATCAACTAGAATCTTGAAGAGCTCACTAACATAAAGACTGAAGAAGAAGCTAGAGAAAGAGAAGCAAGAGCTGAAGCAAAGGTAAGATCTCAAATTGAAGATATCGAAAGATCTTAAGCTAAAGTAGACGCAAGAGCAGCAGTTGAGGTCGCAGCCTTAGAAAGGTTGGAATCTAGGATCAGAAATGCAATGGTGGACCGTGAAGAACAATTTCCAAATGTGTCATGGGGTAAAAACACTGGCCCACTTTCACTTTAACAACCTCTCCACGAATTACCAAGAGGATCAAGGAAGAACTTCACAAAATTTAAAGGAGATGGTTCCCAACTCCTTGAGGAACACGTTTCCGCATTCATCACCGCTTGCAGAGTGTTGGGTGTAAAACACGGGGATGTATCAATCAGGCTATTTATGGAATCATTGCAAGAGAAATATTTTGAATGGTTCTACATGTTGCCCCCGAGATCTATCACATGTTGGGAAGACATAAGAAGCAGATTTGAGCACAGGTTCAAAACAACATAAGACTGTCAGGATCTTCTTGTCCAGTTGGTGTAAATGAATAAAGAAGCTTTTGAATCAATGAGATATTTTATTGTAAAATATAACAAGATAATTAGGAGGATTTCTGAAGATGTCATGCCCCGTGACAAAAATCTGAAAAGATTCTTCATCAGTGCTCTCCCATCGAAAGTTCATTTCTTCCTCAGGAGTTCCTTTCCTAGAGATCTCAAAGAAACACAGGATTACGCAATAGAGATCAAAGATGATTTGATCATATATGGAAAATTGAAAGGTCCCAATGGGAAAACTAAATTCCATAGTTCAATCTCATCTCTCATCCAGAAGATGGCCAATGACATGGTTTCCATGAAGAAAAAATTGTCTCAAATCACCATGTGGAATGCTCAAGGGAGCCTGAATCCTCTTGAACCAGCCTGAGAATCACCCTACCTTCCCATAGGCTTATCTCTTGAAGCACCATTGGTCAATGCTACATGTGACACTGATGAACCAAAAAAGAAGAAGAAGAAGGTGATGATGGAGGCTACCTTGAGATGTGAAGAGCTAATGGTGAGACTCAAAATGGCCTTATTGAGTATGTTGAAGGAGATGAAGATGAAGCGATGATGAAGAATCTCCAATCTTCTCATGTGTGGTGTTCATTCGGGTTCAATAAAATAAATTAGCTTCATCTTCAATAGCTACAGTGAAGAAGAAGAAAGAAATATCCTCCCTGTTGAAATTCCACAAAATAAGATCATTAGCAGAGGGTCGATAGCTACCACCTGTCAATGGACTCAGCCAAGAAAAACTAGACCCACTGGTTAGGCAAGAATCCATTTACCATGTCACGTAAGTCTTTAGTCCTTCCCTCTAATTCTAAAGATTTTCTAAGAATAATTCTTCTTCAAATGCTACTCCTGCAAAATCATCTAAAGTAGCACCAAATTCTGCTTCCCCATCCCCTTCTAAACCAGTTACCATACCTATTAAAGAAAATAAAACTCCCAAGGTAACCAAACCTTCACCATGTAAATATTTCCATCACCCCCAGTAACCTCAAATTCATCCACTGTGATCCCATTTGATTATGTAGAATACGCGAGTAAAGCCAAGGTTCCGATCACATAACTGGAGTACTTGTAAACACACCTTGCTCAATTTGATAGGTTGTTCAATGTAGTCTATGGTGGTAGTGCTAAAGTGTCAAGCTCAAATTCTAAATGCCTACTCCCTACACCATCCACACCACCTTCAAAAAACATGTTAGCCCTTAGTGCCTCCAAAACCAATAAATTTGAACCCTTTTACCTGTCACTTCTCAGTCAAAGGCTTTCAACTCAACAATTTCATCATAGATTTTGGAGCCTCTAACAATGTGATGCCCATGAAAGTTTCAAAAACCTTAGGACTTACCTTGACACTTGTGCAAAAGGATCTTTTCTATTCCATGGAATCTAAAGAAGTACCATTGGTGGGAAGGATAAAGGATGCTCAAGTTTCTTTGATCGACTTCCTAGAGAAGAAAGTGTTGCTCACTATTTTGGTAGCTGACATTCCAGCTTCATTTGGCATGCTCCTAAGTAGAAGGTTCTGTAGGGATTTAGGTGGTGAAATCAAAATGGACTGGTCCTCTACAACCATACCTGTGAAAGGGGAGATGAAGAATTGCTTGTTGGTGTGTAAGATGAAATACACAGTACAAAAATCAGACGATCCAAGGATGAACATTTTTTTTCAAGGTAGCAGGATAGGAAACTATTTCCTCACATCGGTGAGAGATGAAAATTTTCCTTTCGTCACATGAAAGAAGAAGAGGAAATTTTTCTTATGGAGGATGATGATGCAAGATTTTTTCTAGCACGAAAGACAGCTCATCGAAGGAGTAACATATTCAATAGATGAAAATTCCTAGTTGCATAATGGATGATTTGATGCTTTCTGAAGACTCCACTAATGATGAAGAAATACAAAATGATGAGTTTCGGGGTGTTCATGAGTAATCTCTTTTCAAACTTTGATTTTTCAATTAATGATAGGATGGAGATATGTGAAGAAGCAGAGACGATTGAAGAATCAAATTCTCTTCCCGATTCAATCATGGATGAACATATGGAGGATGCCAATTTCATTCTCGAAACCAAGGAGTCAGTGATGATTATCACAAGGATGATATGGATTTTGAGCTCAAAGGTGTACCATTTCACACAAAGCATGGACCTCTTCTCCTTCTCAGAAGGGTTCATAAGTCAGAATTGTATGTACCTACATGAAAGAGATCCTTGGGGAACACAAAGCATAGAATAAGCAAATGGAGTTTGCTTTGAATGAATCATGGGAAGGTATGGATCAGATTTTTTACCACTCCTCTGAGTCACAATATAGAAACTCTTTTGAAAACAAAGATGAATCTATGATGAATTTGGAAGAGCCATCATGCAAGATATTTTGAAATCCATGTAGAAGAAATTGAATATCCTCAGCTTAGCCTTGAACTCTTGACTCAAGCCATGGAGATACAAGACAAGTGTGAATCAATGAGGGCTCCTTGTTTCGATACACCAATGTTCGATGTGGAGATGGAGTAGTTAGATAGGTTGGATGAACTTCCTCAATGAGAGCATGAAAGAGAAAACATGTCTATCTTCTCCCACAATTGCAAGAGGAAGTTCATGAATGCAAAAGAAGAAAATTCCTCAGAACTCCTCTTGGAAATTTTCAATTTTGAGAAGGAAACACCTTTATTCATGGTGGGAAGATGGTAGGTAAAATATTGAGCCATGACTCACGTGGAAGAGAGTTTGTTCACGTGGAAAGAGCATTATGAATATGTTCAAAATCAACTTGATCACATCACTTTGGAACTTTCTGTAAATACAGAGAATGAATATGTGAATGAGAAGAGATCAGAAAATTTAAACAAATTGAACAAATATCATCACTGGAATGATGATGAAATGTTCAAAGAAAGATCAATATTGTGGATAAACACGAAAGGTAGTCAACCATCTCTTTGGAAATGATCTCAAAGAACGTAAAGGCAAGGAAATTTCTGGGTGAAGGCCTAAGAACCAAAAATATTCATGTAGGCTCACTCCTATGAAGTACACAAACAATCATGAAAGCACCTAACTTTCATAGGCATTTGAGGATAAGGAGGCTACTTCCTTGAACCAGTCAACAGTTTCGCCAGACATCGACATTCTGATGTTACCTCTTTAGAGGGTAACCCCTGAAAATAAAATTTCTTCAATGAAAGTGGGTTGTCCCCCACCTTGTACCATAGGTGATTTTTAGGTGTGTTTTCCTTTCTTTTGTGTGTGTCTTTATGTTTCTGTGTGTGTTGTGTGTTTCCTTTCCTTATTTGTTTTGTGTGTGTTTTTCTTCCTTGCTATATCTCTCTTTCTGCAAGTTGTAAATGAATCCGCAACGTGCCCAATGGATAAGGCACTGGTCAATGTATTATCTAATGAGATTATAAGGATTCCTCATTTCATGTATTTGTTATGGCTCATTCCATACCATGTCTCCAAGCTAGAGCCATCTGTTGTCAGTGGTGTTTTTGTAGGGGAAAAATTCAATAGAAAGGTAAGACAACGATACCCCTGTGTCAAAACTTTCAAGTTTTACCTTTCCAAGGCACCCCCAAGTCTAGTCCATTTTTAACACTAAGCCTTACTCAGTTACATGTCCAATGGTCCTCAATTGGATTTCCATCCAATTCACCCTAGGTGATTTAGGAAATTGCAAAGTCAATCCCCCAAGGTGATTTTAGGAGCTTTTAGAGAATGCAATTTTTTGAGGAGTTTTAGGAAGGGCTACCACTGGCATTCACTAGGACTAATGCAACACCCCTGGAGTGGAACGGAGGAGAAAAATTCAACATGGAGATGAGTTCAAGTCCCAATAACATCCTGTGAAAATTTTTTGGGATATTCGATGGAAAGATTGCAAGGTTTTGGAGGTAGACTCAGCAAAAGTGGGTTTTAGGGCCTAAAGGAGCAAATACAGCGAAGGAGTTCCTAACTTCAAGAAAATATTTTGGGAGCTTCTATGAAGATTCAAGAGTCCAAAAAATATACCTATGGAATTTATTTTACATCACCCTAAATGGTGAAATCAAATTAGACATCATGAAACATCATGCACGTCCCTAGGCAACTCATTTTTCTCATGAGCACAGTTGTCGGTCCCGAGAAATAAGGGGTAATTTTGAGGCTGAATAATTCATAATTTAAGATTACCCAAATCATTACCATTAAACTAAATTGGCCATTTCTAGTCAAAATTCATATAAAATTTCACCTCAAAAACTCATTTCAGCGAAGCTCAAGATATTGCATCGTCACAAGTTGCTCAAGGTAAGAGTTCTCACAGTTAGTCAATTTCTTGAGGTGGACACGTGTCAACACCAAGAGCCTGGTCAGGATTTCATGTCCCTTTCATTCCTTTAGAAAAGGGACATAAGGGACATAAAAATTCACCCAGCCCTTTTTATCCTCCAAAACACCAATGTGACCTCTCGTTTGCCAGGTTAAGCCCTCAAGAGCTAAGTTCGAGCCTTCCCTCTCCCTGCATGGATGATCACCAAGTGTCGCGATGAGGTGCGTAAAGTGGAAATTGATGTTTGTTTAATCCATTTACAAAAGGTAAATATGGGAAACACAAAATGTCTCCCAGCCCCACTTAGGCCTTTTGGTTCCCCATACGCCTAAAACTCATGGCTCCTAGGTGCTTCTCTCAACCCCCCTCACTCAAAGGCACATATCCAATCAAAATCTCGCCAAATGTAGCAACCACGAATGTGAATGAGGATTTTAAATGTACCTTTCATCTCTTTAGAAAATGGAACATAGGGGACACAATTTTTTTTACCATCCCTCTATTCTTGTCTTTTTGTTCATGAATATATGCTAGGGCTTAGCTATTTCACCATTCTATTTCATCCCCCCACATCTCCATACGCTGTCAGAAATCCGACAATTTTCTTCTAGACATTCCAACCTCGATTGCTACTACTCAACCAGATACTTAAAAATGGATCCATAACACTCAAAACACATAGTATCTTGCATAAGGGAAGTAGATCAAAATGACAAAGAATGAGAGAGAAAGTTAAGAACTTCATCCATGAAAAAACCTTCGTAGGTGACCTGACAGAAAAATTACTCATAACTTGCACAATCCACGAGCACATAATTAAGATGAGCATGTTTTTTTGACTATCTTCATAATTTTTAGAAGGCCATTTAAAACCCCAACATATAAAGGGTCAATGGATTCATAGCTCAGGATTCCTTACAACAAAAGAAATCATCTTGGTGCCGTAACAACTAAAATAAAAAGCTTGGATCTCCCATTAAACTGACAGTCGGATCGGTTTGGTAAATAAATTACACTTGTGAATCCAAGCATGAGAAAACCCATTAGTAATGGATTTAATTTTAATCAAGATCAGAGGTAAGGGGAACAAAACCTAAAATTTTCAAGTTCCATTAATGGCTGCCGTGAAAACTCAGTGCTCGAAGCCTCTGCTAGATAAAAAAAATAATTCTAATTTTAAAATTTCGCAAACCAGCGATTCGGGTAGATCCGAAATTTCAGAGCATTGATAATGGGCAAAAACCCATATCAAAAATCTTCATCCCTTCGTGATCCGATCACAAAGATCATGATTTACTAAAGATAGTAGGCCTTCTTACACGGGAGATGACTATTTTGGGTAAGTCGCCATCTGAAGAAGCTACGAATAAGGCACTGGAGACAGGGGAACTATTACAGGTGAAAATCATCGAAAAGGTCATCTCAGCCTAAAATTAGCACTTGCTAACTTTTGGAAAGTGGTCCATCAGAAGTACCTAACGACAAAGAGCAATGTTGCATCCAAGATAACCTGAGAGGAACAAAGTGAGAAGAAGTGAATTCAGAGATGCCATAGCCTAATGAGGTTTGAAAAACAGACTTTTACACATAATAAAAATAGTAAGTCATCCCAGTCGTCTCATCGGCATCTACTATAAATAGTAAATTCATTTCACAGAGAAAATTTCACAAAATGAAGGTAGCATACACAGGAGTTGGACTAAGGAAGTTAACATCATCATCTAAGATAGTTCAGAAAGGTGGAGTTCTAATCACTTACTAAAGATATTAGGTCTCCCATTTTGGGAGTCGCTATTAATAGTATGTCACATTCAAGGAAGTAATGTTGGTAACAGAGGAAAAAGAATACCAATAATACAAGGGTCCAAGAAGACGAGTTCTCACACTTACTAAAAAATGTCAAATTTGTGCTCACTAAATCTACTAAGTGTCAGGATACAGATGAGATTCAAGTTTAGAGAATGGGCACTGTGATTGTCTGCCAAATATTGCCTTCACTAGGATGTCATTTCCTATCTCCTCAATAAACCTTCTTCGCTCGTGGTTCATAACATTGTCACAAGGAATAATCTTTGACAACTCTCATGGATCTTTTAGAACTCATCTCGGGAGAACCCCGACAGTTTCTTTCGACACTCACTACATGGTTCAGGTTATTGGTATATCATGTGTGGGATGGAATTTCGTTGTCATCAGCGAAACAATTCATTCAACTTGGTAAGGATCACTGTCTTAGCTCCTATATTTTCGGAAAGGGATCTTTATGAATCAGTGTTCATGGTCATCAGTGAATTCATTCAACATGTGTTTTTTAAATGCTTAACCCAAGGTGTCCTTGAACCATCCAAAGGAGCTTCTCAGAGGTGTAAATAGTTCAAGGATTCAGAGATTGATCACTTTGGGACATTTCATCAAGTCATCTAGAAGGAGCCATGGACCTCATCGAAGAAAGACCTTTCATCGTCATCATCATTCTTCCCACTTCTTCTTCCTTTTCTCTTTCCTCTCTTCCTCCCCCAACTTTATCTCTCTTCAAATGTTCTAATTCTTCCTTGGGGTTTTCACTTTTTTCATATGATTTTTAAGTTAATTTGAAAAAGTGAATTTAGAAACATAATGTAAAATTAAGTCACCTTGCTTTTCTATAAAAGGGACTTAATATTTTCTTAGAAATGTCAAGATTCTAAAGTCAGACAATAAGGCATACAAAGTGTCACTAGGGGAGATGAAGAGTTTGTCTCTTCTTCTATAAATTGTAATAAGCCCCTCATTTGAGCTTCTTCTTAACTTCTTAGTTGGTTGTCAATTTTTAATCTCATGAGAGAGTAATGCTTGTGAAAAAATAAAGAGATAGTTGTTTTTCTTGTATTTTATCTACCTCACATTTGTTCAATTCCTCACTATGTACAACTGTGATTTTGCAAGTTAATAAAGAAAGAATTTTATGTTTTATAAGGTATACGATATGTGTACATCTTTGTACGTATGGTTTCCTCTAGCCAGTAGCTCACAAAGTCATGTTATTTTCTTCTAAAACATGCATCTGTAAATTTTTCTAACTATTGTGTGTAGGAATCTGAAATTCTACCTACAACTTTAGTTCCCCTACCTCTTATTATCACTCCCTTCCCCTCTCTCTTAAGAAAGTCCTCTCTAGTAAGAGATTGCTAGGCTTTTCCACAGGGTTAGTGGAGTGCCCCTTTTAGATCCCCGACCGCAAGGCCACTAAGAAAAACCCACTTTTTCAAGTGCATGCAAAAACATAAGTTGCATTGTTTAATTAGAGGGACTTCGATTCCCAAATAATTGGCAATAAATCCATAGATTTTTCCACCTGAAAAATTTTCTCTCCAACAACTTCAAATAGCCTTCAATGATTCTTCTATCTCATTAACGCAATCACCTTCCTTAGATCAAATCATGTAAAATTTTCTACCCCCCATTAGCCACAACATCATCTTTAGTTCAACCAATCAAAATTATTTTCAATCCTACCAAGGGTACTCCTTCAAAAAAAAAAACTTAAAAACCTTGGTACCCTTACACGGTGATCCCTTGTGTGCCCTCACAAGAAGATATAATTTCTTCTGATGAATACCAAATCTACATCCTCCATCTTGGGGCCACATACATCTATCTTAGGACCAGCTCCTTCATCAAGGAACACTCCCATCCACCGACTAGTCCAAATCAAAATCATCCAACCCATCTTCTTCTAGGACACCCAACCACCGTGAAAGCTGAAAATACAAGACATAAAGACCTCAAAACAATCCGCCGTCATCCTTCAACATCTAGGACATCTTCTCAAGCCATCTCTGGACACATATATCAAAACCTATGTGGAATTCCTGTAACATCAATTCCAAATTCTTTCCATCACACTTCCATCTATCATAGACCTTTGATCCAAACCATGTCTGAAGCCATCATGGTCTGACCCCCACCACATTTTTGCCTACCATCATACCCCTAATCATAACACCAAACAATCTAAGGCCCTATAGACCATTATCTATGATCTTATCAAAGAGATAGGACCTTCTCGAGGATACTCTCCTTCCCAATCTACCATCTCATTCAGGACCAGATTTCACTATCATTTCTACCTCTCCATATGTAGGAGTCATTAGGCCTTCTCCTTCATCCACCACTCCTCCACATACCACTCCTCTCACCAAGGGTCCTCCCTTATTCATCGATTTGGTTTCCCTCTGATACATTGTCCCCATGATCTTCCATATTACACTTCATCTGTACTTATCATCCCATCTCATTTCACTTATCCTATTATCCACTAGCTTATTTGCATCTCTCTTTCTAGGGGAAGAAAATTCCCCTTGATGTTGTCTCCTCTGCATCTTCTTTCTTGTTATCCTATCCCCCGCAGCTGTCTTTTACACTGGGGGAACTTTATTCTAGGATATCTCTTCTTGTGGATTAGATACATTCCCTACTTGACATTATCTCATCCTTATCTAGCTCATCTCATCTAATCATGTCAACCTTTTTTTATCCATCATCTTCTCCTCCTAGCACTGCCTTCGTGGCCATATTTTTGCTTCCCTTGGGAGCACCATGGCTTTATCTAAGGCCCACCCTCGTGGTCATAAGATCTCATCCTAAAATCACTTTAGTAACTATTAATCTTTTTTTCCCAAGAAAACATGTATTTACTCAAGTCTCATCTAACCTATCTAAAACTTGAATTTGTCCTGACCAAACCCTTCCAACTATATTTTTACCCAAAATCCCTTGTCATATACAAGGGGGTCATTAGGTCTTATTAATCCTCAATATTCACAACAGCAATCACTCCATCATCACTGCAACTGAATATTTCACTAAGTGAGTGGAAGAAATTCCTCTCACCTCAACTAAATTTGGTCCAATCATTAACTTTATCTACCAATGCACATCATTTTCACTTCAGCGTTCCTCACAAGCTTGTCACAGAACAACAGAAAGTCCTTTAAAAACCAAATATCTTAAGAAGCCTTTATGATTCATTTAACATCCAACTCAACTTCTCTTCTCCATACTATCCTCAAGCTAATGGCCAAGCCAAAGCCACTAATAAAACTCTTCGAAACATTCTTGTGAAAACTATTGACCAGTTAGGACGTGACTAACATCTCCATCTTCCTTTCACTCTTTGGGCTTATCAGACTAGCATCTATACTTCCATGGGGGCTATACCCTTTTCACTTGTGTACGGTTCTCAAATTCATCCTCCCTCTCAAAGTTCAAATTCTTTATGTGTGTCCCTTTGTGCCTTCATCTTTGATGTCCCATCTTGCAGGGGTCAATACCAAAATTTTCTTTACTATATAATCAAGAGCAACTTCATCTCTGAGGATCACCATTTACATGAAGACTATCATGTTTTGTATGAAAGAAAAACCCAAGCTTCCTTGATCAGAGATCTAGCACAACTAATAGATATGTAAGGCTCCTACATTCATATACATGGACTTAGCTACAAAATGAGTATTCATACCTTCTTGAGTTCTTTTACCATACACCTTCTCACTCTCAATATAGTCACAGTTCTTCTCTTCTTGATTGAACATCATGTCTATCAAGAGCATCTCTCACATGCAGCCTCAAATGTGCTTAGTCTAAAAAATCCACATCTTAAACTCAAATGCATATCCACCACTCAACAAACCTCCCTTCACAATGGTTGAGGTACTTTAATGTCGGTGATTTTTCCTTTATCACCTCATTCAAAAATCAAACTCTAAAAGTAGGCAGAACTTTGATCTCACTACTCTCAGAAATGATTGAGCCATTCCACGTGGAAAGTTTTAACTCAAAAAAAACCCTAATCTTGATACAGATCCATTATCCTTGATTTGGACATATCATGTATCAGGTACCCATAAGAAATTTCATCTATGGGTTCAGGCCAGGGAGCAATTTGCTATATCAATTGGCATTTTCAAAACATATAAAAATTACCACCTCCCTTGATAGTCAAGTAAACGTTATGGAGGGTTTCTAGAAGTGGAACCTCTTCAACATGGTCATTTTCATCTTTTAAAACTTACCCTGACCATTACATTATTCAACCTTAGTCTTCATTTCTTCTATCAAATAGTGAGACTCTAACAAGCACCTACTGACTCCTAGGCCATATAAGAAGACTCAACAACTTCCTCTACAGATCATCTCCCTCCATCATTAGCCTCAATATTACTCCATCTACTCCTCATCGTAGTGATTTGGAATCTAACATGCTTAATGGTCATGGGACTATCACATCAACATTCCTATATGTGACCTTAAATATGAGCACCATGGTTAGTGAATCAAATAAAAACATTCACTGTAGCATATTCCTTATGGATAGGTTGAGAGCCTCTCCCTTTTGGTGATAGAACTAACGCATTACACTTGTGATCATTAGCTCATCATATTATTATATCATCCATCGCTACCCTTCCACCTCATTTTCCTACATTGAATATGAGAACCATATTCCAAAGGGTGAAACCTACAAAGGGGTGTCTCTTGTACATTCATTGTCCCCTCCTAAGTGGTCTACTTAGCTATTCCTAGCTCTTCCCCATGTCAAAATCAAAATCAAAGGATGCTCCAATCAAAATTCAAAGCACTCAAAAACATAGACTGCTCCCTCGAAGGACAGTTGTTCATGTAAAATAAAAAAAGAAGAAAAGAAAGCAAAATCAAAATCAAAGAAATAGACTGATCCCTTGAAGGACGGCTATCATATATGTTATCTTTTTCCATCTATATCACATATGTATAAAGTAGACCATACCCTCAAAAGGATGGCTACTCTTTTTTTTATCATGGCATTAAAGGCTTCCCGCATTGATCAGCCTTCCATTTTATTAACATCCTAAGAAAGCTTCCATGTATTGATCAACTTTCTTCTAGCATTTCTCTTCCCCATTTCCCAAAGCTGGGGCATAGATTTAGGGAACACCACTAATGGAGAACCCTATTCCCATGTACAATTTACATCTCAAACCCCTTTTTCATGTCAACATTAGGTCTATGAGTTCATTCCATCCATTTGTCTCTTTATGATCTTTGATATAACTAACTGACGTTGGTTACATTCTAACACATGTTTTGGTCACATGTGCCTTACGTTATTTGGATACTCTCTATTGTTTACCTCCAATGCAATTAGAGGTATATTTTCTTCATGTGTTCCTCTGATACAATGTAATTTCATCTGTACCTATAGGTTGTCCATCATTTGGTTGCATTCTATCCTCATTCCTTTTCACATCTATCTCTATTCACATTTAAATGCACCTTTCATTATCTCAATTACCTATCAATCAAACTATGTATCCTAAATACATCAATCTTTACTTACTTTAATCAACAATCACATCCACATTATTTTTCCATTTGTCTCATTACCATGATCAAATCCAAAATGAACATGTAATCCTAATCCCTCATTAACCATACAAAAAATTCACATCATCAATCATCCATGCATATACAAATCCCAAGTAGCACAACATCACATCCAACATCATAATCATAATAATCCAAGTAAAGGTAAATCATTTTGTCTTATACTTTTACCATCATCATAAAATATAATTCAAACATGCAACTAATCCTCATCATCATCACATAGACTATTTATATCAACATCATCATAAATCAAATAATCAACATTACACAACACACATATATCAAATCATTACAAAATGATATCATATATATATATATCAAAATCAAATGTATCAGTACATCATTATCCCTCTAATGGGGCTCTCTCAAAGCAGAGATATCAGTAAAACAAGAAAAAGTGAATGTCAGAGAGCCTAATATCCTGCCCCTATGGGATAGATCCCTCTATCTTCCTATTAGAGCTTGTTGCACTCTACTCTATCCCTCTCCTTGATGTGGTTGAGCCACACTCGTTGTGCTCCTCGATGGCCCAACTCCACCTAACATTATCTTCTACAGATGCTCCCTGTATTGGAGTGTCTTTGGAAGCTTCTCGATCATGATGCCCTCATAATACTTAGCCTCTACGGCTAAGTCTTTGTATCTATCAATCGAGATCATACCAAGAGGTTCCATCTCTCCTCCTCCCTAGTGGTGCTTCCTGTCCTCCACCTATAGCCTCAGCAGCCAGTATAGTAGCAAGATCTCCAAAATGGACCCTATATGACTCCCTCTCCAGTGGTATCATTCCCTATGTTGTACAATTGCATCCCTTTCCTTGACCACAATGTGTCTCTCCACCCTCATTTGCTCTAACTCAGCACTAAGTCGTGCTAACTTTACAGTCTCTCCAAATCCTCCATCTTCACCTCCCTGAGCTACATCTCCCCCAATCTCCATCTCCTCTACCTCCTCATCTCTCCCTCTACAGCCACCCTAGCTACCTGAATAGCAAGTCATCCAGTCACCAAATCCCACTCTGACTCCTACATCACCATCATCATCCCATAGTGCAGCCTCCTCCTCTAATGGATCTGCCATAATAGGGCTCAGCAACTCCCTTTCAACCTCCTCCCGCCTATAAAAAATAGAAGCATCTGGTATAGTCTGGACAACCCCAAACTTTTTTTCACACTCAATCAAACAAAATGGCCTCGATCATTTCAACTGTCATCTCCCCTGAACCCACCATGTCTACCTCATCCTAGACAACTTTGCATCTACTCCTAGCCATGTAGGAAAATCCCTTATATGGCCACATCTAATCTGATCAGTCTCTAACTCTACAAACGATCAACATACCAATCCACTCCTCTATCCCCTGTCTCCAAAGGCCTGTTCAGCCCTCCATCTCAAAAACCCAACTGCCAGCTCTATGTGATCCTCAGTGACCCATGGAATCCCTGGTGGTTGAATGAAAACAATGTGCTCATAGGCACAACAGTGAAGTAAGAAGCCTATGTCTAACCTTGATCTCCTGCCTAACCTATACATTGATAAATCATGGTACACCTGAGCTAGCAAGGAAGTCCTGAAAAGAGAACATTGCCTGGTGATCTACTATATCTGCCACTACACCAGCTAGCACCTATGGAAACCAAGCTCCACCCAAGTCTGGAAATGCATAGAAAAGACTGCCATCATCACCAAACAAATCAAATGGCTCTGTGGTATGCCTACCTCATACCTCATCTCATAAGAAAATTCCCCTAAAGAAAACCTCGATGTGGGGTGCATCGGCTCCAAATAGCCATGTCAAAACTGGGAAGTTTGTTATCAGGTGTATGATGGGAACTATCTTCTCCCTCTGTATAGGAAATCTCAGAATCCTATACACATCCTCCAAGGTGATGGTCATCTCCCATGTCCTAAACCAGAAGGTACCAGTATGTCGGTCCCATCTCTCTACCAAAGCGATCATCAACCCCACATCTCGTGGGATCCTCTGATAATGTCTGAACCCACCTAACCCCACTATAGCTAAGTGATCCCACTCATCATCTATAACATCTCCTCTAATTTTCTCATATAGAGTAGGTACTCTGTCTCTCAAATATAGGGTCTCTCTGGCTAAAAATCACAAACAAAACATGTGAACATCAAATCCTCAATCCAAAATCCAATCAAAATCCATTAAATTTCATCAAAAATAAAAATCCAATCAAATCCATTAAATTTCATTCAAAATCCAATTTCATCCTAAATCAATCCAATCCAAACCCTAGTTGATGTTGACCCAAGTCGGGTCAACGTGTTTGAGGTTCGATCACCATGCACCTTAGGGATCTAATTCAACGTCGACCCACCTGGGTCACCGCCAACCACCCCTAGCATCATCCACTTTTCTTAAAAAATGTAAAATAAATAAATAAATACAAAATTAAACTAAAAACAAGCTTGAGTTTTGTTACTCACCATCCTCCGCACCCTCTAGTGTTTCCTTATAACTCCTGCAGCCTCCATCTCTCAGATTTCTCTTTAATCGCTCTATGATCTCTCTCATCAATTTTGTGCACATGAAAATGAGCATCTTTCGGTCCAACCCCCAGGCTTATATAGCCACCGACACTCGGTCACCATCAACCCCCTTGGGACCGTCATCGATTGGCCTTAGTCACTGTCGATGGCCTTGGTAGCCTTTGTTTTAGCTTCCCCGATCTTTGTTTATGACCTCTTCTTGGGCATTCTTCAAAGTCCACCTTTGTGGCCATCTTTATTTTCCCTTTAGGACATTTCTATTTCAATATTTTGATCCTATCCTTTTTGCGATCTCGAAGTCCACTTTTGTGGCCATACTTATTCCTCTTACGTGCATTTTATTTTTCAATCTTATCCAATTTGCGCATAAATTCCACCTTCGTGGCCATACTTATCTTCCCCTTGGGGAATATTATTTCATTACTCACCTTTTTGGCCTTCTCTCATGTCCTGTGTTGGGGCACCATTATTTTCATCCTCGTCCCTTTGGACACATAGTTTTTCATTCGATTCCTCATGTACAAAGGATTTCACAAATTTTTCACATTTAGTTGTGCATACTTTGATGCTTTCCTATGACCTTGTGATCATTTCTAGGTTTCATCCATTTGAGAGATTTCCCATTGGATTCTCTCCATTTTGCAGTGATTTTCACCCACTCGCTGGCCCATAGAGCATTGTCAACCATGTCTCCATTGAGACCACAATTGTCCCTCTACCGATGTGATATTGGAGTCACCACCATGGTTTTCATTTTTATTGTGATCCTTTTTGCTTGGGGAATCTTGCCTTGGTACTATCCTTTTACCCATCTTTCTTCACCCACCCACCCTTCACCATCTACCTTTTTCAAATGCATCATAGATTTCCTCTAGCGTCATCGATCCCCCATTTGAGGGGGAGCTCATCATCAACCTTCCATCAATCTACATCATACTTTTCCTCTCATTATTTTTATCTCATGGCTTGCTAGCACAAACCACTCAACAAAAAGGGGCAAATGTAGACACCTAAAATCGGTATTTCTACCCTTGTCTGCCCACGTGCGCATATTTTATTAGGATCCTATCTATGTCCTCTTTAATTAAATATCATCCCCCTTAATTTAATTAAAATTCCCATCTCATCACCTTTAGTTAATTTGATTAATCAACTATTATTAATTAATTAATTAATATCCACATCATATCATGCCCTAATCCACTTTCTATTTAGGATGCTTTTATCCTAAATCCCTATCCTATGCTTTTTCTTAGCTTTCTTCCTATCTATTTTTATGCCCTAACTACCCATGATTTATCCCCAAGCAATCTAATCCCACACATAAGATTTAAAGCACCCTTCAACTCTTAAAAACATAAAATCATGCCAAAAACACAAAAAATATAGCCCATTAGGGAAACTTTCCCTGTGGTCGGTGGCAAACCAGCCCAGTCACCATGTTGACCCTATAAAACTAAGTTAAATCTTTCAAAAAGGGGATCAGAAATTAAATGCATGCAAATTTTGGAGCTTCCTTGTGACTTGTGAACTGACTCTTGTACCAGAGCATTCCTGTAATAGTTACAGATCTCCTAGGACTTCTTTGGAATGTGTTTGTCATCACTCACGATCATCCTTCGTGAGATTATCATTATCTTTGTGTTGATTTATTCATATTTTATAAAATTATCATTTGTATTATCTCATATCTAACATTTTGCAGGTTCATTATCAGCTTCTATCAACAACCCCAAAACTCCCTCAGCAACATTATTTTCCAACTTCTTTGCTTGCAGGTCCCCTATTTCATTCTTTTGACCTTATCCTTATTTAATTCTGCTATAATCTTTGTCAACCCTGTCAGACCTAGTCATTGTCAACCAAGGTCCTGTTTTTTTCGTCCAATCCTTCCTTCTCTTCATATACTCTATTTCTACCCCATTCCTGCTAAAATGTGTCATTCAATTCCTCTATTTCATAAACTAGCCTATTTGTAACCTGATTGTTCTTGCTTCACCCTTGTCGTCGTCGACCAGGGTCCTGATTCCCAACATCTCTTTCCAATCCTTTGCCATTTACCTAGTTTCATTCTACACTCAATCCTTTCTACAAGTTAACTCCAGCATGCATAAGCCTCAGTTACATCTAGATCTTGTAGGGTCTTCATCTTCATCTCCTCAGGTTGTCGTCGCCCTTCCTCTACACAGTCTGGGTTGTCATCAACCCAGACCAGGTAACATTTAATTTAGCAGTTATTTCAATCAAATCAGCTTTCAAATCAATTTTATTTATTTTCATATTCAGTAGTACTTATTGTTTCTACATGTAATTTCTTTATCAATCATTTACTTCAATCTTTCTTTAAAACGGGGGTTAATATCATGACCAAGGAAGTTCATACTTCTTAGATCCGCTTTGTTGGGAAACCCCTGCATATCCCATCTAATCAATCTCCTTTTCAGTACTGTCTTATTTGCAAGTCATCAACTACAACAATGATCCAGCATACTTGTGCACCCATTCATCCATCACATCATGTTAGAGGTACCATAAACCCTCCATGTTATGAGTTGTCAGTTGATTTCATTGCAAGTTCATTCACTTGATTAGGAATGAAGAAACTTATCCAACAATTATATGTAATTCCTACAAGAATTTATATTTATTTTACATACTTATAAAAGACCAAAGAATATGAAGTCATTAATAGCAATATTTATCTCCAGTTTTATCTTATCGAAGATCAAGTTAAAGATATTTTTACGAAGCCACTGTGAGATATGTAGTTATGCAATTTTTTGCCTTGTTATGCTTTTCAAATTTTACATTAAGGATGAGTGTGCATGAAAATACCACCTCTTAATGGCCTTATTTGTAAACCTTATATACTTCCTCCATATTGTAAAAGATCATTATATGTGATTCTTAAGTAAATGATCCTAACACTTGACTTTACTTGTAATTTCCAATGAAGCATTAGTTATGGGATATCCTTGTTTTATAAAGGCTCCATAATCTTATATATGTCTTCATATTTAAAGCACTTGTCTTGAGAAATTTTTTGGGGTATTTATCTTTGATTTACATTGTATAAAAGAGATAATTTGGAATATTTCCTCACTTAAAATTAAGAGAGGGTGTTTGTAATGTTAATATTAAGCGAGGTCACCTTTGGTGGGCCACCCCCATTCTTATTACATTCCATAATTTTTAAGTAGCATTCAATATAAAACTTATATTAAATAATTTTGGTCAGGTCCCTTTTCCACAATATGTGGATGTCATAAATTAAATCCTTTTATTTGATTAAGTAGAGTTAAATGGTGCACTCAGGTGCAACCAAATCACCCACCCTATTTATAGGGTGATCTCATTATGAGATTGAAAGAGTTGAAAATATTATATTGTATTAAAAATATTATTGAGTTGGGTGAAACAAATCAAGTTGGTGGAACCACGGAGGAGGATGTGAAGCTACTTGATTAAACTATGTAATTTCTCAAGTGATTAATATTATGCAGAAAGCATTTTGTTCATAGTGGGATTTTTATCTAAGGAATTCCCCATTCTAAATATTGTGTCAAATATAATTTTACTTTCTGTATTTATTTTTTAATTATTTACTTATACTTGCAAACCTAAACTATAATCCTGGGCATGCTAAATACTTGGATATTTAATTTATTTATTTATATAAATTATTATTTATCCTCAGTTTTATAACACTAAAATAGTGGTAGTCATAACTCTACATATTGAAGGTTATGTGGAATTGTTGTAACTAAGACGTTGTCATGTGGTGGGTAGTGGGTAACTAAACAATATTAAGAATACAATGATCATATTTTATCAATTATATACCATGTATAACCCATTTACTGTAAATATCAATAATCAAAAACCATATGTGTTAGAGCGGGGAGAATTGTCAAGTGGATTTATTGTATTTTTCATATAGGAAATATAGTTTTCCTCAATTTATGTCATGTCACAATACTTGAATGGTTCCTGATCTAAAGGATAAGTATATGTATAATTTTGATAACTAAACTTTAGTTAGGCATGTAAGGTGGAAGGTAAGACATGGATTGCATGCATCCATGGCCACCTTAATAGTATATTTTTATTGATGTTTTTGGATAATGTGACATATTATGGCGTAATGTGTGGGGACCCATCACTATGTGTGGTCAGATATATGAAAATACTTTGTGTGGTATGTTATCAAAGATGTGAAGGTTAAAATCCAAGCATGTGAGAACATCTACCAAGATGCCTAAGATATTTAGGAAATATGTGTTGAACATATTGAGGCTCAACCCACTATTCACAAGGACTCTCTTAACCAAATATGTTCTGTGTTGACTTGTATGTAGAATGGGAGACATGTCTCTATGATATGCCTAGGGAAAATATATTTTTCATCAAAGAATTTATTCTCCTCTATCCCTCATAAAGTATTTAAAATGGAAACAATATAAGGAGAATCTTCATAGTTAGGTATAATTATTGCTTGTAATTCCCCAAAAAAATGGTTCTTATACATAGGGATACTTTGTAATAGCTCTAAAAAGGAGATCTTAGCATAATTTTTATTTAGTTGATCAAGGAATTAATGGGTTTTAGGGGAAAGTGGAAAAAAAATTTTTGCTCCCTATTTGGCAGAGTTGTATGACCAACCATACTTCAACACATTAACATAACATGGACCATGGAGTCTATTTTAATCTGGTGGGAAAATAGTGGGCACATGATAAGTTAGCTATTTTCATCAGAAGAGGTAGAGGGAAGATCGTTATGGGCAATGTATACATATGGTTCTAAGGAAAATTCAATTAGATATTATTGATGGGAATATGTACATTCATGTAGACAATATTTTTAGACCTGAAAATATTTTTTAAACCACATATAATATATATAAGGAAAACCCTAAGAATAGTTGGGGTTTATGATACAAGGGCCCATTAAGGTTTGATTAAGTGTGTTCTATCAATTGTGGCTTCACCAAAGATTAGATGTAAATACCTGATTTTGGATTAGAATCTAGAAATTATGTATGTTCAAAACTATTAAATTAACATTGAATAGACATATATGAAAATATAGTAAATGATTAAGAGATATAATTAATAAAAAAAAACATGCTAAATTTATTAAAAATACAATAGGATAATGCAATTAGCTTTTATGTGTCTTGAAAGCTGATCTAGATGTGAAATTGGAGGGAACACAATAGAAATTTTTATGCATTTAATTCATCTCCAAAATTAGGTCTCTATTTGCCCTCTGAACATAATCAACCAATAGGAAATAATTGACCAACTACAACCTATATAGGTCTGCATGGACTTTTCCTACTCTAGAAAATCAATTTTTGACTACACAGCCACTTGTAAATATTGAATGTGATACGGAATCTGAAATATGTGTACCAATTTTTTGAAATCAGTCTTGTTTTCTGGAAACCATGGCTTCCTCAAAAGTACTATAAAAATGGCTATGTGGTTTTGGTTAAGGAAGCCATGCACTACCTACCCTAGTATTATTCCAAAGAGGCTTCAAACCTATGTAGTTATCCACCTATTGGAAGTGTGATTTTGATCTTTTCATATACATGTATGCTACTACAATTTTTACCCTCAAACACTTGATAATTTTTCCTTTGACTCGGCTTGGAATAATTTTAGCTTGTCTTAGAGTGCTTTTGAATTACATAGGGGTTTCTCCTAGTGTGTGATCATATAATAGGGAAGAATAGGGAAACTTTGATTGATGTTTGATGGTGAAGACAAAGTGTTATTCAATTTACAAGTGACTACCAAGTGATTAAATGAGTGGACTTGATTATATTTATATAGTTCAAAAGTTAATATTTCCCAATAAGGCTAACTTGGATGGGAAATAATAACTCATATAGATAGATGCTGGTTTTTTAAAAATCATTTGAAGCATGTGGGAAAAGATTGAATAGCTAGGAAATAATCAACCTATTGATTCTATCATTGAACATTTTTTTCTAGTGGAATAAAAATCTCACTTGATGATCTAGAAGGGTCTACACATGAGGTATATATTGTTTTTTACTGATAGATGTATCCCTTTAGGTGTCTTACCAATGGAGTGAGCTATTGTAATCATTATGATATAGTAGGATAGTGCATTTCATCTCTACTTATGTGCACAAGTATACATGTGGCTCACTCTATTATTTATCAAAGAAAACTTCATACCATATTTCCACTAAATTTGATTTTCAAATCCATCTCTTCTTTGTTATAATTTTTAATGTGAGTGACTGTATTGTTACCTATTGCGCATTTATTTTACCACTTTATAATTATAATGCGCACATGACACTACACCAATTTGGCATGTAGAGATAAATAACACGCCACCCTATGCCATCCTATTACACAAAGGCAAAAACATTAGTGTACTCACCCGAGGTGCGAAAGAATTCCAATGCTCGCCATCTTCAACCAAGACATGAAGTGTTCGCACAAAATATAGAATAGCAGAAAAAGTATTTTAGTATTAAACTAGAAGCACTAATAGAAAATAGATACTTGCATGCAAGAATAACACAATGACTCCATAACACTTTTCTCCCTTAGTCATAAAACATAGATTCAAATATCTTTACATATAAGATCTCATACAAACTCTCTCTTATATCTCACAATAACTCTATGGTGTGTCCTTAAATTCATCCATTAAGGGAGTAAGCTATACTAACACGATCTTTCCCTTCAGTAGTTGAAAAAAATTATAACTATTCCTTGATTTCAGTTTACATTCGTTAAATATTACATCGAGTTTAGTGTATATGCCATATGTCACTATATCATGAATTTATGTCTTGTATAGAAGTCTCGATACTCCACATGAAAAATCTTTACTTATCTAAGGAATTAAAACTGGTAGTTAACTTTTTCATGTTTTCCTACATACATGTTTCCTATGTTACCTTGTCATTTGTCTATTTTTAATTTTAGTTAATTAGATTGAACTTTCAGTATCATTCACGTTGTTGATATTATTCTTCTTGCAGATTCCTTGTAGTTCTAACATTTGCATGTGCTTCCTAAATTCTTGTGTCGTTGACATGATATTATCCTAAATACTAGTACAAGTGGACTTATCTCCATGTCTCATCATAGATGTACATAGATTTATCTCATTATTCAAAAAATTGTGCACCCACCAAAAATTAGTGCCTTTTGAGGACTTGGAAAAAATATATATGTATATTATCCTTATACAAAATTGGGCTCAACATTAACCCCACACTAAATTAGTTACCTTCCCTTAGGTAAACCTTTATCTTCTTCCTCAAATGCTTTGGACACCTCCTTCCTTAATCGATATTCATGCACCTTCCATTGATCCATGGATTTTTACAAGAGAGGGCTTAAATTATCAATACATGTAGAGAGGTCCTTCATGGATTTGGTACTTTTCTGAGGATATTTCACCTCAATTTGTAAATTTTTCAATGTTTTTCCATACCTTGGTGTTGGTACTATAAAGCATGTGTTCTTGCCTAGAAGTTTTTTTTTGTTTATTTGTTAAGGAATTACTTGATTTTATCTTTCTTCTGACTTATATTTTCCTCCATATTCTCAATATATTGGAGTATTTAATCCTTGATTTCCTTTTCCATGTTAGTATTATAAACCTACATTCCTAATACATTTTATTTTTGAACCTTTGAGACTATGCGCACATTATTAATTTTGGGTTTCTAGTCAAACTCTTTAAATGCTTTATCCACATATGTGGCTTTCTCAACAAGCTTGGCAGCCATGTCCACACAAGTCTTTAGTTTTTATATGTAAAGAGATCTTTCTTTATCTTTTTCATCCTTTCTCTATTGCATGTGACTTCCTCCTTCTTCCCCTTTTCTTAAGGAGTAGGTTGACCAATTCTTATGATTTTTATACACCTCTCCTGATTTATTAGAACAAAGAAAGCATCCTCCCTAATATGTAAATAGGGTCGGTTAACATAAATTTTGGGTTATTAGTGAGTTTGTAAGGTCATGAGGTCTGTAGAAGTAAGTTAGGAGTGTTGGTTTGGTCAAAGTTCTATTCAAATTTGAAAAATTGCACTTTCCCCTCCAAAAAGTGCAAAATTTGAATTTGAAGGCCATTAGGGGTATGAACTAGGAATCTCAATGTTTCATGTAGGTATTTAGGGGTTTTAATCATCGAATAAAACCTATAGGGATCTAAAGGTCATATCGAGTATGTCTAAGAGTCTAATTCTTGGAGTCGTAGATAACATGATGGTGTCCTAAGGGTTGTTCTTAAGACTAAAGGAAGTTGAAAGGTCACAATTCGAATGGTAAATGATATGTAAGGAGTATAAACATCATTTTTATAACTAAGGTGGGATATCATTCAAACGATCAATGTGGAATATAAGTGGGAGCTCCAAGAAAAATGGTGAAGGAACATTATTGTTACATTTTTTGATGGTTTTGACTATGTATTTGCATGTAAACTGTGTATAATATTGGATAATTAATTAAGTCTTTTACATTCATGTGAGAAGGCAATTACTTACATTGGTAAGATCTTACATCCAAGATTTAATGATTATTAATGTGTTTCTTTTTTTTAATGAGGTAGATGATGGGATAGTGAAGAGTCTATGAAACAAATTGTATAGTAGTCTTGTTCATGTAATGACAATGTTTTGCAAGGTGATTTTGAATAAGGAAGGGTGAAGATCTATTCAAGGTTAGAGTGATAGGGAAGTATAAACATCTCATAAGTCCCTACATGAGGTAACTTCATCATTTTTGTGCTAAAAACCCTTATATATGAAGCATACCCTATTTTCTTAAGGCAGAGCATGGGATCTTCAGAGTCCATGAGAATTTTTATAAGGATTTAATTCTTATTGTTTGTTCCACAAGCTTGGAAACATGATTGCAGATCTTTGGATGGGATGATAAATAGTTGAAGGAAGTTTAAACGATTTAGTAGAAGTTAGTTTCTTCTTGGGTTCTCTGAGATACCCTTACTTATGGTTTAAGTCACTAGGAGTTATAAGGATATTCCACTCCATTTCAAGAATTGAGATTTCGTAGAGAACATCTCATTAGTAGTCTAAAGGAGGATCAAAAGGAATTAATTTAAGATGTATCACCAAGAAATTAATGTGCATGAAATTTTTAAGATGTCTTTGAAAGCTAAATTGGCTATGGCTTATAGAATGAAGGCTCAGATTAAGGTATTTTGACTTGAAATTTAAATCATCATATGTATATTTCTCTAGAATCTCTCTATGTTCTTTGTACAATGTTTCTAATTTTTGTTTGGGTCTAATGGATCTAATTTTACTAACTCCTACTTCTATTTACACCTAACTATATGCACAATTGGAGAGGTTTTGGTGCATGACCTCCCCTAACAAGTTTTAGGAGTGTGTCCCCTTCCTATGTCTCTAACATTTTAAAAGTGTTTGTAATGGTCAAATCCAGTCCTCTCATGACTTTATCAAGAATCTTGTGAAAATTTTACATTGGGACTTCATATTACAGCTCAATGGTGCATGCATATAGAGTGAAGGAGAATGATTTCTTTATTTTTTGGTAGAAAATGTATCTTTAATGTAGTTCCAAAAGAAAATATCTTCTTTCCTTTTTGAAATATCAAGTGTAGGGTCTTCATTGGATTATTTTCATCTAGCTCCATATATATCTTCTTCTTCATCCCCTTCTTATTTTTATTCATATTCTTCCTTTTATTGCGCACTTTTTTCCATTTTTGTGGTGATGGTTGGTTTGATTCCTCTTCTTCATTAATGGAGCGTGTGTATTTTGGGTTCCCTTCCTCTTATTCAATATTTTTTTCGTCTTCCTCCCCAAACTTTTTTTATTCACCCTATTATTCAATATTAATTATCTCTAAAGGTGTCTTCATAGGAAAATATGTTCCTGCTTTGGATTATTTGGGTTCTTGGTTGCTTCCTCAATCAACCTCCATACACATGGAAAAAAATTTGGGATAATGTGGCCTTGGGGGTGTCACAAATTTTTACAACATCCCATTCTCATTTCTTTCTCTCCTCGGAGGTGTATAAATGTTTTTGGCTAAAATTAGTGTTAGCTTCTAATTACCATTTGCTTAGATGTGGTTATCTCCTTCAAGCATTCATTTGGCTCCACCTTTATTGTTTTCTTTGGATGGTTTGTGTTTATCCCACTTGTAGTTTCAAGGTGTGAATAAGTTCCATCTTTCCCATATATTATAGAAATCATCCTCTTCTTTCTTTCAAGAGGTACATTATCTAGATCTTATTTCTCTTCAACCTCCTCGCCTCCCATTACATGCTTAGGTACTCTTGCAGGAACATCCCAGTGACTTCTCTCTCTTTGGTATCTTTATTTTAGTTGTCTTTGGAATATGAATTTATTCATATGCCTCCTCATCATCCTGCACCTAGACCTCTTCCATTTTCTTTGGCTTGAGGTAGTTAAAAAAACTGCACCACCATATTTTTTACTATTATTTTTTTGTTTGTGGCATATATTTATCTCTTGGATCTGTATGTGTGCACTTTTTTTTGGATACATGTACTGAGTTTAGAGGAGGTTCGTATCAAAATCTACACACTTTAATTTTATTTTTAATTTATTTGCATCCTTTATTTGGTTCATGAATCACACAAAGTATTCTATTGTAAATTAAAAGGGTAACTTATCCTAAGAAGATAGTTCCTCATTTTTCATTGTGAAGCATGAAACATTATAGTATTGCATGACAACAAAATATTTTTCTATGTCCAACAACTTAGGTAGTTATCGAGGCACACACCACTCAGCCTCAAAGGAATTTCTAAACTGCCTTATCATATTATTTAACATGGCCTTATATGAATTGTTAACAGTGGTGGGGCCCAAATATTCATTATATCACTTTATCAGTGAATCATTTTTCATAGTATATTTTCCATATAGGTTTCCCATCCCCTTTAAGTTCACATATCTCAATGAAGACCAAAATAAGAAGAATTGCTCCCAAATAAAATTACCTCCAAGTTTTGTGTCTTTCTTAATAATCTCATCAATATATTGTGTGTGAGGTTTTAGCACGTTACATTTCACCATTTTATAGGAAATGTGTAATAAATTATTATTAATCTCTACCCATCTCTTTGTGCCTACTAATTTGGAGGCGACAAGGTGCGATGTAACCCTTATCCATGGATCTTCAATATTTGTGATGCAAAAAGTGTACCCTCCCTTCTTATATTTTAAAATATTGTATGCTTTCTTGATCTCCTCGTCATCACACAAGTATACCTGTAATTCAGTTCCAATGCAAACCAATTTGGTATCATTTCTGATGAGTGTGGTAGTTAACCTCATTTTATTTCCTGTGAAGTAAAAATAACCTTCATACACCACACTATGATAAAAATTACACCAATTCTATGGATTTATCAAAATAAGGAAACTCATATAGTTATAGAACACTAAACGTTTTTTAGAGTTGGCTTTATGTTGTCATCAAAAATAATCCCTCCATCATCTCTCCTCTTGTTCTTTTTTCACAGATAATCTTACAACAAGGTTCCCTCAAGTTATGACATCCAATGATAAAAAAAAAATTGAGTCATGCACATATGCATTATATTCTTCCAATCTTCTATGTGAACAATATAGTATGATAATTACATCTCTAAGTTTAATGGTAGCAGTGGCGCATGAATCTTCACAATTTTTAACCTTCTACTACACATCATTGTGCATGTGTCCTTTTTATTTATTGGTGAAAAGTTTATTTCTTCTACCTCAACTTCTTCTTTCTACAAATCACCGGCTATAATCTTGTCAAAATCCTCTTCTCCCACCATTAATTCACCTGAACTACTCAAATTGGAGTTATTGGGAGAATTGGACTGTTGCACATAATGTTTTTTCATATGCCTCTATTGAATTTGGTTCTACCCACTCACCTGAATTTGAAATCCTTGTTGGTTTACTCTAAGGTGGTTTAGTGCCCGAAATTTCTACGTCTCTATTGGAAGATCTTGACCCCTACATTAATGGAAGTTGACGTTTGATAATAGAAGCCTGTAAACCTAAAATTCACACCTTGTTTCCTATTTTCTCATTTTTCCTTGTGTAGAGTCAAGATTGAATTATTATTTCATGGTGGAAAGGGGTTTCTTTTTGTATTATGTATTGATTTTTAAGATTAATTATTGTGTTCCCTTTGATTTTTGGTTCTTCTAAGGAATACAATGTAATATCAAAATGAGTTCTTACTCCTTTTAATACTCCTCCAAAATGGTATTTGAGGCTGCATTTACTCCCTTCACATGCACAAACTCTCACTTTTTCACCAACTCCATTTAATACCAAGTGGTTACTAGCTACTCCCCACTTGTAATTTTTGCACCTTTTTCGAAATTTAAATCTTGACTTAACTTGATGATCCAATTAGCCTTCATGTGTGCACTACAAATTTTGTGGACCTATGTTTCCTTTTCCCCGTACCTCTAGCTGCATTAGGTAACTTACATTCTTGGGTCGTGTCACATTCCTTATCCATAATTCATTTCTTGTTCACACTTCCCCAGCCCATAGCTTTCCTGCAAATACCCTTATCCTTACCACTTCCATCTTCCCATGCGTTTTAATTTTATATCATTTTTCATCATCCCTTATCAATATTTTAAATTCCAATCCATACGCATGTATCTATTTTTTGTGCACCTTATCTTATCATCTTTTTTGTGCACATACCACACTACCTTCCCTTCTACCAAAATTTTCAAGTTCCAAACACCTACTATTTTATAGTGCACCCCACACTAAATGTATTATCCATTCATAAAATATATATACCCCAAGTCTAGTGAATTCTCGACACAAGGTGACCATCAATGTTTTGTACATTTGAAATCCTTAGACCCCCCCACTTCTACTTGCACTTCCCTTTTTTTCAAATGATGATTTCTTAAATGTGTAAGAAATTAGTGTTTTGGACAACGTCACACCTTTAGACCTTTGAATCCTTTTTTCCTACATCCACAACCTCCTGAGTGAAATAAGTTCGATCATAGACACATGAAGGAAATCACTAAAATCTCAAATTTTGGCACACAGCACATTTTTCCCTCCCTACTCAAATTCATGCATGACTCTATGCATACATTCTTTGAACTATTTTTCTCAAAATAATTATTTTGAGAGGCTTGATTTAATAACATTTATAATATGTGAGAAAAATTTATTGAATGGAAACAATGATTTAAACAAATGTGGGATCTAATGCACACTTATTACAACAATTGCATATAGAAGAAATCTATCCAAGAAATGGATTAACATTTAATCTAATGGCATACACATTATTCAAATATAAATCAAATCTTCACTGATATTAGGGTTTTCACTTACCAACATTGAGGTGACCTAGTAATCGTTTTCCACTTAGAGTTTTTAATTTGCATGCCCCTATGGGAAAAATATCAAGAAATTCATATGGACCCAACCAATTTGTTTTAAATTTTCTCGGATAGTGTGTGAATTTTGAGTCATAAAGCAATAATTCTATGCACAAAGAAAAAAATTTCTCAATATGTTTATCACGCTAAGATTTTTAATGTGTTTTTCAAATCCTTTACTTTATCATGCTCACAGTACCTATTCATCAAGCTAAATTTGATTGATGAGGTAATCTATGATCTATTATTCATCATCCAAGTTTGCAATGCATGTAATTCTTAATGAGGGTATTATGAACTCAATTGGAAACATTACTTATATGCCAAAGATTAGTTAGAATGGGACAGTCTTATTCAATATTTTGTGTGTAATTCGATATGCTCATAGAAATTTTAAAACTTTATCATTTTGATCCTTTCTACCAACATAAAATATATTTGTTAGTATGTTGCTTAAAATCTTGTTAAATTCCTCCACTATTCCATTTATTTTTTAGGTGATATCGGGTCGTTTTATGATGCACAACCATAAATTTAGACATCAAAATGTGCATTGTCTGATTTACGAAATGATCTCCCATGTCACTAGTGAGTCTTAGGGTACATCCAATTGAATTATAATGTTTTCAAAAATAAATATTTTTGTTGTTATTATAATGCAATCATTTTTGAGTTTGGATTCATCCCATTATGTCAGGTAATGAGTTGCAGTTATAATGTATTGTGCACTTGTAGATACCTAATTTCCATTACATGATTTTAATACTAGAATTGTACTAATTTTTTCCTTCTCATCGTCACACTATAATTAGCAACCTTCTGCTAATTAGCTAATTCTACCATCTTGGATGCCAATTAATGTCACTTCATTAGTTAAAACCCCCTTTTAATTAATTAATTACCCATTTTAATTAATTAGTCCCCCTTTCACAATCTTGTATTTAATTATAAACCCTATTATTGATTAAATCTCACTCACAAACCCTTCTAATTCCACTAACTTCCCTCCACATCTCCTCTAAATAGCTTCTACGAAATAAACAT
Organism: Taxus chinensis; assembly: GCA_019776745.2. Lineage (NCBI taxonomy): Eukaryota > Viridiplantae > Streptophyta > Pinopsida > Cupressales > Taxaceae > Taxus > Taxus chinensis. Next base: position 897,736,635 of record CM034146.1, read on the forward strand.
GGCCTATTGATTAATCCCAATTGATTAATTAAACCCTCTCTAACTCATACAGGTCATTAATCCCTAATTAATATTTTCTAATCATCCTTATCTAATCCTAATTCCTACATCTCCATCATCACATATTCACTAGAAGTTGTGCTTCTCCCAGAATGTCAGCTATAAAAGCAACATAGTACCTACATACCAAACCACACAATGTCCTTGTAAGACATCAATGGTTCTATTTTCTCATGCTAGGCTAATGCAAAGATCTTAAATCACAAAATTGAGAAAAACACCCTGCTTGCTAAAGTAATAAGATACGATTCAAACATGGCTTTTGTGTCATTTGAGGATATATCTTCCTTTATCAAAATCATTGATCATTTGTGAATTTCATTTAGCTTAAAAGTGAATACCCACATATCAAAAGTATATCCACCAACTAAATGGAGGTTTGCATTAGTATAGTGTTTATTGTGTGAGTTTAATGATTCCCTTCATTTTTTTATCTTGATGTATTTGTTCAAGGAAGTAGGCTAGGACTTACTTAGTGTTAATTCATTTGTTTAATTTCATATTAATTCCTTAGCATACATACATCACTTATTCTTCACATGACATGATTGATGATCGCATATTTTGGCATACTCATTTTCATATTGAAAAAAAAATTACCACCAAAGACCTATGGTCAAGATCTTCCTTGGTTACATCTCTAGTGTAGTGTCCTCTTGTTATTCCCTGTGTGACTTTCAAAGTATATCCTTTCATTCATGCACCATGAAACATCATCATAATACTTCATCTCATCTAATCTTATATAGTTCTTCATTGATTAATTGATAAGGTTTTGCTTTCATTGCACGCTAATTTTTTTGTTATACACTCTACTTTTCTGACATGATCCCATAATAGAGAACAAATGTTATATCATTCAAATCATCTAGTGTACTCTTAATTTTAAAGAGTTTCACATATTTCATTCCATCCTTAATAGCATTATCTTCCTTACCATATTTGATTTTTGAGAGGTGATTTGGACTTGTGTTATTTTTCTTGAGCTTTACCAAAACCAAGAATTGAAAATCTTGAAGTAGTATCACCCACCTACATATGTGCCTATACAAGACAAATTTGTTTACTAGATGATTTAAGGACATGTGATATAATTATAATATAAACATAGTTTCCAAAAAATATTGGTGAAATTTTTGGAGTGAATAGACCATGGAAAGCCCTTCTCTTTTTGTGGTTGTATGATTTTTTATGCGCACACGTCAACTTCCTTCTCACGAAAAAGATTGGGTGGTCCATATTTTCTTGTCTAAGTTACATGAGAATTACTCCAACTATTTTTTTATATGCATCCACGTGTATATGAAATGGATTATTGTAATATAGGAATTGCAATATGGGCACGCTTGAAAGCTTTTACTTTATTTCATCAAACACTTTTTCTTGTTCTTCTTCCCAAAAAAACTCCCCTTGCTTTCTCAACAACTTTTTTGAGGGGAAAATTAATATTTTCATATCCCTTAATAAACTTTCTACAATACCCACAATGTCCGAGAAACATTTACACCTCATTTTGTGTTTGTGGTGCCTTTAGTTGCATAACTACAACTATCTTTGCTTGATCTACTAGAAAACCATGTTTACAAATGATCTACCTCAAAAACATTCCCAAAAGGTGTCCACAAAGAAACATTTATTCAATTTTAATAAAATTTCTAGCTATCTACAATACTCAAACATGAGTCAAAAATTATCATAATGATCTTTGACAAGACCATAGACTATTAAATAATCCAAATAAACTTTCAGGAACTTGAGGATGAAGTCCTCAAAGTAAAGTACTACACTATGTAATAAACCCACGGGTGCATTCTTAAGCCCAAAGGGACTCAAAATACATGCAAATTATCCCCACTCTGTCATGAAATTTATTTTCGCATGGTCTTCCTCTATGATCTAAACTTGATGATATCCTGAAAATCCATCGGTGAAGGTGTATATTTCCCACCCTACCACACCTTCTAGAATTTCTTTTGTAAAGGGTGTTGGGAAAGGATCTACTATACATAATGAATTTAATTGTCAACAGTTCATGAAAATTTTGATGTAATCATCCTTTTTATACTTCTAACAATCAAAATGGACCATTTTAATTATTTCATTGGTATAATAGCTTTTATGCCAACATATTATCAATCTCCTCTTTCACCTTGGCATGTAAGTTTGGGTTCATCATGTATTGTATTTTCCTCATGTTTTTTTACACTATGAATTAGCTTGACTTGTATTTTTTTCAATGAAGAATGTAATCCTTTCATTTCTATGTAGCTTTATGGGAACAAAATACTTGTAATTATGCAAAATTTTAGTGATCTTAATGACCTTTTCTTCAGTCTTGTAGTCTTCGATTGTTGCTATTTTTGTCACATCATATGTACCTATATTCACTTGGATATATTTTAGTGTGTTTTGATGGGGATATATTCTAAAATCCTTCATATCAATAAATTCCCTTGATCCATAAAAAAATTCTATTTTCAATTTATTTTCACTGGTTCCTTCATCAATTTGTCGCGTTATCTTTTCTCTTTCCTTACACCACCAATTTCATTGTAGCCACACCACTTCATCTTCTTCTCTTGAATCAATATTTATACTTCATTCTTAAAAAACCTTCATTAATGCCAACCCCTTCTCTTTTCACAATATTAGCATGTATTATTCCATTACTGCATCATCTCCAAAAATGGTGCACTTTATATATTAGAGTGAATGATCTATCTTAGGTGTGGTTAGGGTGAATTTAAAAATGTGTATAAAATAAAATTACAATGCTTCCTAATGAGAAATATCCCTTCTCTCTTTGTTTTCTAATGTACCAAGTGTATGCCTAAACACGCAAGGTGTGATAAAAAATATTCATCCATAAAACTAGTTTTATTGAATGTGTGCCTTCTTCCCAAAATTCCTCACACTCCCTTAGATGTTCTTTGGTATTTGTGACTCCACTATAGCTTGGTAGCTTACACATAAGGTTATTATTGTTAAATTTTTCATGCAAGACCTCACAAACTTGCTCCCATGTTTTAATAAATAGGTTATGATTCATCTATGAATGCACTATTATTTCCCTAATAGTATAAACCATGAAATTGAGGTGTGTTTTCTCATGTGGTATGTAGTATCCCAAATCTCTCAGAAAATTCTATACACCTTCTCTGTCATATAATTATGACATAGGATTATTATTCTCATTGCCTAGCCTTCTAATATACTTTTCTCTATCCATTGGCACCATGCTAACCATGTAACTTTTTTGGGAGTAGACCATGTAAAATATATTCCTATCAACTCATAAGAGTCATGTGTTCAACTATTCCATGACACATTGGTAGTATCTAACACGTATTGTGCATCATTCTAATGTAATTTTCCTTGGTTTGGGTCAAAGCACCCCAAACCATTTGTTTGTATTTTTTTAAGATGTTCCAAATCTTCATTTTCTTCAACATTTTCTATGAAAGGGGCCCTTGGTTAACATCCATACTTATGATTACATGTTGTGTGTCATTTTTTTAATTGATATAATGTTTCTTACAACACTAATCTACATTATTTACATAACACCAAAGGTTTGTCAAGTAGCACTTGTGATTTAGGAGCATCGCGTGAGGTTCAATTTTTTACATATATTTTGGAATTTTGACTAAGTATTGGAGTGTGTGTGAGAATTATAGAGGCTAGATAAGTGTAAAGGTGTGATAGGATATTGTGTAACAGTGGCAGGAGGTTTTGCATAGTATTAATGATTATGAGTGTGGTAAACTATGCACATCAAAAGTATGATAATGATTACACAATTATGTACAAGGTGTTTTGATAGAGTAAGGGTGCATAAATTCTAAAATAATGCAAATAAATACATTCATGATTGTCCAATAGAGTAAATCAAGGGCATGTGGATATTTCCGTATCTTTACACATGAAGATAGATTGTGCAAGAGGATGATGACAAAGGCAGAAAATGAAAAAGTGGTAGATGAAGGCTAAAACCACCCACTCAACAAAGGACATAGAACTTTCCAGATGGATTTGTCTCAACTACTAGACCAGGGTTGTTAGATGTCATTAATGCATAATATTTCAATTTCAATTTTGAGTAGGCTAAGAATAGGATTCTAGAAGTAAATTCAAAACTCCAAAATGAGAGGGAAGAAAGGTCTATAAAATCCTACCCAATAACTCATTTGAAGTTTTCGGTAATCTTTTAGAGATATTTTGCTATATCTTTCGGGAAAAGGGTTGTAGATTTTAAGATATATCACCCCTTATAGTTTTCTAATTTCATTAAAATATTTGTAATTTCCTCAATAGAGGGAATCGATTGTAGATGTTGTTAAATATTTTTATCTATTGAACTAGGTGTTGTGTTAAAATTATTTTTTTGTTGTATTAAACTCTGCAATAAGTGTCAGATCATATCAACCCACCACTATTGTATTCAAGTGGTATCAGATCATGGATACACACCTTGGAGAGGTTAAGAAGTGAGAGTACCAATAGAATGCCAACTTTGAGGTAACTAGTTAAGGGAGCAAAGATGACACTAAGAAGAGCCACTAATGTAGGGGTAGTGGGCACAACAAATATAGCAAACATAGTTATTGTGGGAGTATTATAACAAGTTATAATAGAACCAAGGGGTGTAAGGACTAGGCTCGAGGTCATAGAAGAGAAATAACAAAGATTATTTGTGGCACCAAATGTGCAAAGTGACAATGAAGGTGCAGTCATAAGAGGGGCACATAATGAAGGATTTGTTGAAGATAAAGAGCAAGGCGAAGAGGAAGCTATTAGTGTGGGGTAATTATGATTATTACAAGTTATTTCAAGAATGGTTCATGGACCAAAAAATGTATGTCCCATCATTCTCTGAAAGGTTGGATATAGAATATTTCATGGATTGGCTCACAAGTATGGAGGAGTACTTCGATTTTAAGGAGATAGTCAACTCGTAGCACATCAAATTTTTGCAAACCAAGTTAAAGGAGCATGTGGTATTATGGTGAAAGGATATGAAAAATGAGTGATGAAGGAGAGGAAAATATTAAATATCACGTTGGGATCACATAGTCAAAAAAATGAAAACAAATTTATTTCCATCTAAAGTACCAAATATGTTTATTCAAGAATTTGAAAATTTTGAAGTAAAAGGAAATTCACATTGAAGACTACACAAAGGAATTTAACCATATCATGATATGATCTAGACATGTGGAAGTTAACCAGGAGAAGTTCGTATGATATATCAACATCTTATGGTTTGAGATTCAATAATAACTCATCTTATTGTGCATCTAGATGGTGGAAAAGTCTTATCAACTAACCTTGAAGGTGGAATAAAAATTGGCATGCAAGATCCATAGAGCATCCAGCAGAATAATCCACAATATGCACAGTACATGTGGAAGCATTCAAGGATATAACAAGTTACAAGAAGATGAGAATAGTAGTGTGTAAACATGTACCCAAGGTAGTGCATCAGATGATGGAGCATTGTACTCTTCAAGAGGGCATGGAAGAATTGCTTAAGGCAAGGGAAAAGGATTCTCCTAAACATGTTCCAAGTGTGGAAATGTTGCGCATCACGCATTTAAGTGTCTAACTATACAAAGTAAGTTTACAATAAATTGTTCATAAGCATGCATGCATGTAACACATGGTGATATAGAATTTTTGGGGTTAGTAGAGCATTAAAAAGGCCCAAATCATGGAGAATCCCTTATGACAAGAAAAGTGTTGTTGAAGACAACACAAAGAGAAGATAAACCCACGTTGATCCGAAAATAATCAGATTATTACTACCTGATCTTGGACCCTTATAGGCTTTAATTATTTTCTGATAATTTACTCCTTTTAAGTAATCAATTTAAAATAAAATGTAATACATTTAAGACAATTGCATAAAGATTGATTATGGAGGTCGGCAATTGCCTACGTCTCCGGGTTCGTGGTCAAACTGTTCCACTAGTCAAAACTTGTAAGTTACAATAGTACTTTCACAAGAAAACCTAATGGATTTTTACTTGCCTATTAGTACACCAGTTCTTTCAAAAAACTTTCATTGATCAGTCGAATTGTTCTTCACCTTCCTGATGCACAATCTCCTTTGGCTTCGATCGGCCTTCCCGACGCTATCAATGCGACGCTAGCACTCCGGTCGAAAATCCAAGATTTGTAAGTAATTGGTGTGGCTCAATGGGCCTATTAGGTAGTTTATAATTTACTCCCAATCACAAATATTTTGTCTACTATTGCCTAAAATAATAGGCCAATAAACAATATTTGTTGACACATCTCACAAATAAGCTTAACGAATAATAAGCTCGTTGGACTAATGTGTGTCCATTACAATAAAATGGGTTCCCTATTTATACAAAAAATAAGGGCCCTTAAAAAATGCAATATAATTTATCCTAAGGCTATTTTTAAACCTTAGCCTCACCCGTAGCAAAATTAATGGGATAACATACCCATATAGGGTGGTTTGCATTTTTAATGGGATTAATCCCCACATTGGGCGGTGTTTTGTTTTGATAAGGTTTTAACAAACCTTAGCCACCCCCATTATTCACGTGGATCTTTCCACGCATGGCATAAGCCCCAACACCGCTTCACCACCTTCTTCCCACGTGGATTTCCACACATGGCTTTGCCCCCTCCAACACTGCTTCACCTTCTCCCTTCCATGTGGAAGCTTGGAAATAGCATGGTTAAGTTGGCGGCTAGGAGAATTATATGGGCTTTAATACTAATGTATAAACATTAGTATATATATATATATATATATATATATACGTGGCATTTGGAATGGTGTGTAAGTGGAATTACCAAGTAAATATAATTTCGACCCATGTAATGTGGTATGGAAATAATTAACTCGGTCAATAGTATATATTCCACTAGTCATCTCCTGATAGGAAAATTGATCGTATTTGATTTTTCAAATGACTCCCTTTTCCTTTTCACCACGTGCCATAGTGCCATTGGTCCAATATTGACCAGTTGACCAGAGTTGACTTTCTCATTGACCAAACTTTGACCAAACATATCTAGAGCTCCCGATGTCCGTTTGTCGTGTTCTCACAGTCGTTGGAAAGCTCTCGAGATGATCTTCTGCACTAACACCATTTAGGTATGTTTAGGTAAATTTTAGAAATTATCCCCTGATCACACGTAGAGGAAGAATATGTTTAGAACACTTTGTAAGTTGAGAAGAAAATATTAGAAGGTGATTGTCAACAGTGGGGTCACGAATAATTTTTTTTCTTGTAAAATGGTGGAGAAGTTGGGGATGAGGAATATTGTGCTCCAAACCCTTACAAATTTCCATGATTGTAGAAGGAACACCAAATTCTAGTAAAATATAAATTCCTTATTAAGTTCCAGATAGGGAAATATTGTGATGAAGTATTGTGTGACATAATGTCATTGGGTGTTTTCCACATGTTGCTAGGCAGGTCTTGGAAATATGATAGGAAGGTTATTCATAATGGATGAAAAAAAATTATCTACATCGAGAAGGATGTGCACAAGTTCAACCTTTCACCATTAAAGGACAAAGATGAAGGAGAAGGGAATAGTGGATTTTCTGCAAGAGTGTTTCTTATGTCAGGAAATGAATTTCTATGGGAATTTGATGAAGAAAATACATGTTATATAATGGTACCAAAATAATTATGTGAATATTGTGTAGAGAAAGAAGTCCCAATAGAAGTGTGTAGAATACTAAAAGAGTTCCTAGACATCATAACGAAGGAATTTCCAAAAGGATTACCACCAATGCAACATATCATTCACTAGATTAACCTAATACTTAGATCATGTTTTCCAAACAAAGAACCATATAGTATTACTCTATAATATAATGTATATGTGTGTAAACAATTTCAAGAGTTATTAGACAAAAGACTAGTGCGTTAAATTTTGAGCCCATGTGTAGTGCTCACAAAAATGGTACCAAAGAAAGGAGGAGAATGGCGCACATGTGTTGATTTAAGCACCATCAACAACATCACATTCAATTTTAGGTTTCCATTTCTTAGGATGGATTACCTTAGTGGCACACTCTACTTTTTATAGATCGATTTGAAGAGTGGATGTCACCAAATTCTTATAAGAGAGGGAGATGAGTGGAAGACTACAGTAAAGACAGAGAAGGTTTGTATGAATGGTTAGTTATGTCATTCAAGCTAACCAATTCCCTGAGTACATTTATGAGGTTGATGAATGAAGTGTTAAAGCCATTCCTAGGGAAGTTTGAAATTATATATCTCAGAGATATACTATTTTTTAACACGAAAAAGGAGGATCATCTCGAGAATTTACACAAGGTGATGAATTGTTTGCAAGAGAATAAGTTTCTTGTGAATATAAATAATTACAATTACATGTGCAAGGACTTAGTTTATTTATGTTACATATATCCCATCAAGGATCACAAATGGACCCAAAAAAGGTACATGTAATCTTGGAGTGGTCATCACTAAGGTATATGACTAATACGTGAATCTTTCCTAGATTATTGAGATTTTATAGGATGTTTATAAGTAAATTCAATGGAATAAACACAAAGATAATGGAGATAATGAAGGGATATTGTACGGAATTCTTGTGGATAAAAGAGGCGGATTTCAACTTCCAATAATTGAAGTTGAATATTAGAGTTTAACCGGTGTTGGCGTTGACAAGTTTTGATAAGGTATTTCAAGTGGACTATGATGCAAATGGAGCCACAATTGGCACAGTATTAAGCCAAGAAGGGATATCCATTACCTATTTCAGTAAAAATTTAAATGATGCAAGGAAAAAATATTTTGTCTATGATCAGGATTTCTATGCAGTTATGAAAACACTAAATAAGTGAAGGCATTACTTGTTGCGAAATGAGTTTTTTATACAATGATCATTAGGCAATGTAGTTTATTAATAATCAGGAAAATCTAAACCAAAAGCACATGAAGTGGGTAGAGTTCCTAAAAAATTATTGATTTGTATTGAAGCACCTAAGTGGGAAGTCCAATAAGGTCATAGATACATTAAATATAAGGGTGTTGATATTGAGAGAAATGTGCAATGAGTTCATGGGTTTTGAAACCTTTAAGGAGATATATGCATAAGATAATGTCTTCAAGGAAGTATAGGAGGCATGTGTGGATCTTGCGCACGTGGATAGATCGTTGTGGCTAGATTATTTTATCTAGGAAGGAATGTTGTTCATAGGAGCATGGTTGTGTATACCACAAGGGTCAATGTGTAAAAATTTAATCAATGAGAAACATAGTGGAGGCTTAGGAGGTCACTTTGGAGGTGAAAAACTTTAGCACAATCAGAAGAGATATATTATTGGTTGAATATGAGCATGGACGTATACAAGTATGTGAAAAGGTGCAGATTAGCTAAGGATCATAAAGAAAACATGGCATTATATTAGCCTTTACCTTACCAAAAAGACCATGGGAGAATATCAACATGGATTTTGTGCTAGGATTTCCAAGAATGTAGAGAGGAAACAATTTCATGTTTGCAGTAGTTGATATATTTTTTAAAATGTTACATTTTATTGTGTGTAAGAAAACTAGTGATGCATTAGCCGTCAAGCATATGTTTTTCAAGGAAGTAGTTCAATTACATGGGTTACCGTTGAGTATAGTTTTGAATAGGGATAAAAATTTCCTAGCTCATTTATAAGGGACCTTGTAGAATAAATTGGGAATGAGGCTAAATTTTATCTCATCATACCATTCATAAACTGATGGAAAAATAGAATTAGTGAACATCAGCTTAAGTGATTTATTGTGTAGTTTAGTGGGAAAGAATCTATAACATGGGATCTGGTGTTAACGCAAGAAAAAATTTCCTATAATGAATAATTCAATTGAAGCACGGGAAATATCCCATTCCATATTGTTTATGGAGAAAGTCCAAGAGGAGTCACATAATTGTGTGAAATGGTAGACAATCAGATTGCAAAACTAGAAGAATACATGCACAAGCTACGTGAAGAAGTGCATGATAATTTGGAGGAAAGTAACCAAGGTTATAAGGATCACATGGAAAAAGGGTATAGAATCAAGGAATTTGAGGAATGAGATCAAGTGTTAGCACATTTTCACACAAAAAAATTTCCAAAGGGAACATATAATAAGTTGAAGAAATTTGGCTCATCTAGTGCGTATAAGATAGAGTTACCCAAGGAATTATATATCTCATTAATGTTCAATGTTGTAAACTTATATGAAATCCATGAACGAGAACCTAGTGCAAAAATCATAAGTGACTAATGTGTGAAATAATAAAATGAGGGCACACAAAAAACTTAAGAATACTTATACTGGTGAAGGTAAATACCAGAGAAGGAAGTGGAGGAGATTAAGGCCAAATTAGACTTAAGGGTAATATAAAAGAGGTGTAGAATGAAATACATGTTGGTCATTATGTGTTAATGTTTTCATTAATTTCAATTCCATTAATGGAAAATTGTTTCATGATGTTGTATGAGTCTCCATGAGGTGTCTTTCAGTATCAAACATGAAGGTTGATTGGTAGTGACAAGATTTGATGAGTTGTCATGTTGTCTTGGCATGGTTCTAGCTTTCATATTCATTGTATGAGATTTCTAGAGTTGGTTGAAGGTTAGAATGAGGTCCATCATGGTTGGTATAGTGTATAATAGGTATTAATAAGTTTGTAAGAGGTCACCACGGTCACTTCATGTGATGGCATGATGTGAAGTAGTCTTTCTAGGCCTATTCCTAGTCTTGGAGATTGCATAATGGTATGGAGGTATGATATTTGGAGCTGAGAAGTCATAACTAAGTATGGTATAGCATGGTGGTAGTGTACATGAGGTGTATTATGATTTTCAAGATAGTTCTCAGAGGTATAGTGCATGTATGAGGTCCTTCAAAAGCAAGAAGGTGGAAATAGGATAAGTAAGCACATGTAAATGAGAAGAGTTTCAAACCTATTTGGGGTATATAGTGAGTATGTTAAATTTATAGGATGTTTTCATGGTGCTTTAGACAAGTTTCAGGTCAAAGTGAAGAATATTTTATAAGATACATTAGTTTTGGAAAAATCAGGTTTTTCAGAGTGTGATTTTAAGGTAAAATTTGACCTTTTGATGCTTGTTGTGAACTGTATGGTTTTCATGGGGACATGAGCTCTTTGGAATATAATTTTAGGTCAGTTACAAAGGTTTATAAAAACTAATTAGGTGGTTATATTGTCACGTTTTTACAAATGATCCTAAAGAAGATAAATTTCTTTGAAGCCCTAGTTAAACCCTAGCTCAAAGAAACTTGGAGAAAAAGGTGTGTATTGAACCTATTTTGATTCCTTTTGATAAATTTATGATTTTAGGTTTTATAGGAATCCTCCAGCTTTCTAGAAAATTTATATAATGTTTGTGATAATATGTGGGCCCTCCCTGAAAATGTTTGTTTCTTAAGATCTTCAGTTTGTGGAAAAGTTCTCTAAAGAAGGTGATGAATAAATTGACATTGTTTTCATCCATGTAGTTTTTCTAGGTATACATGATAGTTTTAGATCATGTTTAAGTTCCTAAAGGGAAAAGTGTGCCCTATTTATGAAGACTTATTTTTGGGGCAATTTGGAGCAGTTTGGGCTAAAAGTGGAATTGCAGAAGCTACATAAGGAGTTAAGAATTGGTTTAAGTTGTGTTGTGATCCTTGTTCAGAGATATTTATAATGGTATATTAAACTTGTTTTTTAATAAGGGATGAATAATTTATGACCATTTATTTGAAGGTAAAATCTGGAGGATGCCTAGTTAAGCAAGGTCTTAAGTTACTTTTATGAGGTAAGGTGATTGATCTGAGTTTCTTCATATAGGTTGAATGTTGATAAGTGCTTAGACATCATTTATAATTTTTTTTCCCATTTTTTTTTAAGCTTGGAATTTATTTTTGAGGTGATGGAGTAAGTTGGTCTTAAGTTTAGTTCTTGAGTCCTAGAAGACTAAAGGAAGTTGTTTCAGAGATGGACCTAGTTAAAGGCTTTACACTTGGATTTGGAAGAAAATGTAAGGTGTTATGGAAATATTATTTAGAAATATTTCTAGTGGTATATTTTTTATCTCATTATGATGAGTTTTGATAGGTCATTCAGCTCATTTTTTGAAGAAGAAGGTTTTTTGTTTTTCATGATAGGTTTACTCAGGCTGAAAGATTGAGGTAGATAATGCATGAAATGGATTGGTTGATGCTTGATATCAGTTTGAGAGTAAATAAGGATGAATTTTTTTCCTATTTAAGTATTTTTTAGGTCTTGAAAGTGACAAAAGGGTACAAACCAGTTGAGTTTCTAAAACTACTTTCTAGGCAGCTCAATTTGGTGAAGAGGAAAGTCGATGTGGTTTACATGTATGGATGTTTCATGAGCTCTAGAAAGCATGTATGTGATCTATATATCAGGTTATTTCCAATTATTTTTTACATTCCATATTTTATATGTTCTTGGATGATATTGAGGCCCAAAGGTGAAGACAAGTTCCTAGAAATAGTTGTTTTGTGAACGATATGAGCCTTTTTAGTAGTGATATGAATAATTTGATTGATAAAACATATTATATGACAATGTATGGTGTTTTTATGTCATATTTGAAATTTTTGATGAATTCAGGAGCTTTAACAATCATGGTTATGGTGTTTGAGGGTTTTTTCTCATCCACATGATGGGGTTTTTGAGTTGTTTTTAAGCTAGTTTGGTGAATTTGGGCATGGCCGACCTACGTGGGTCCATTGTGAATGTTTTATGAGTATGGTGTTATATTTTGGAGTTCCATTGGTTGAGATAAATGTATATGACTAACATATGATGCATTTGTGAGTTAAGAATCATATAAAAGGTGCTTGTTTTGGTTTTGTTCATTTTTGAACTAGTTGGACAAGGAGGGAAAATGCGACCTAGGTGAGAGTTTGAAAGTGGTTAAAGGGCATGATTTCAAAGCTGAGGATGAGATTGAAAATATGATGATTTTTTGAGAGTGTTTGTGCAAGTTTTTGAAGCCAAGACAAGTAATGAAAGTGTGAGATATAGCGAGCTAGATGAAAGAGGGTTTGAACAAGGGTTTGAAGGAGTTTGGAGTTGAATCTTGTGATTTCCATAAGCTGAGTTATTGCAACATATCTAAATTGATCTTATTATCAAAATATTGTGTGATGAGTCATATTCAAGGAAGTATCTTTTTTTTAATCATATTAACAAGGGTTTAGCTCCTTGTGAGGTTAGTGCCTCACTAAAGAAATCTCTTGTGATGTGTAATATTCACTTAAGTATTTATTATGAGTAATATCAGAAAAAAATTCAGTAGGTTTTCTTCCCCTTTAGGTTTTCCCACTTACATCTTATGTCTATGTGTTCTCTCTCATGTTTTAAGTTCATTTGAATGTATGGTGCACACATGATAAGTTAATGTTAAATGTATATGATTAAATGGATGTTTGATGGATGTTTGGTGGATTTTGTAAAAATGGTAAATGAAGTGAAAATTGTGTAGTTTTGATTCACCCCCCCCAATACATTTTGCTTCCAATAATACAAGGACTACTTGGTAAAGTGGAAGGGTCGTGTGGAAGAGGATGTGACATGGATAAGTTCAAAGGAGCTCAGTCAGCTTGTCCATACTTTAGAGCTTAATTCATGAGAGGGAGCTCACTTTTGTCTTAGTCGAGGTTTTTGATGCAAGAGAATTATTAGAGGTTCAAATATTTGTATGTATTTTTGAATTTTAGTGAAGTATTGGAGTGTACATAAGAATTGTAGAGGCCATATAAGTACAAAGGAGTGATAGGATATTCTACAACAGTGCATAGAGGTTTTACACAATAGTAAGGATTACAAGGAGTGTGGTAAATGATGTACATTAGAAGTACGATAAGGATTGTGTAATTATGCATAAGGTGTTTTAACAGAATAAAGGCACATAAGTTTTTAAATATCACAAAGAAATGGAACTCGTGATTGTGTAATGGAGAAAAAAAAGGGTGTGTGGATCTTTCCATATATTTGGGTGCAAAGAAATATTACACAAGAGAATTATGAAAGAGGTAGAAAATGAAAAAGTTGTAAGTGAGGACTAAAACCACCAACTCAACAAAATAAATGGAAATTTCTAGATGAATTTCTCTTAACTATCAGACTAGGGTTGTTGGATGTCATTAATGCATAGGAGTTTAAATTAAAATTTGAGAGGGATAAGGAGAGGATTCTATAATGAAATCAAAATTCCAAAATGATTGGGAAGAAAGGTCTATAAAATCATGCCCAGCGCCTCATTTGAAGCTATTGGTAAGGTGATGCTAAGTTGTTAGTAAGTTGTTAGGGATATTTTTCTAGATTTTCCATGAAGATGGTTGTAGGGTCTAGGGAATACCACCCCTTATAGTTTTCTAAGCTCATTACAAGATTTTTAACCACAATTAAATAGAGGGAATCAATTGTAGATGTTGTTAAGGACTTTATCCATTGAACTTGGTTTTATGTTAGAGTCATTTTTCTATTTTTTTGAACTCTACCAATGTTTTTGGATCGTGTCCATCTGCCACTACCGCATTCAAATGGAAATTTGCATGCTTCTGCCAATCAGATTACTTTGAAGTCGCCTCAAAACTTGACTACCATAATATCAATGATAGCATTTTTCAACATGCATATGGACATGAAATTGGTCTTACTAGTCATGAATATAATGTGTGGAGAAGGATGGAGCACATAATGCCCCATTTTATTTCATGCATTAGTTTTCAATATATTAGCCTTCACACTAATATTTACCTATTTATTTTTAATATTCAATCCATCTACACATGCATCAAAAAATATCTCACAATCATATTCCTTAGCCTTGGTTTCATTTATATTCTTCTTCTATATGTGACCCAATTGTTTAATTATGTCAAAATATGAATCTGATAAAATAGTCATTGACCAAGTAGTGGGACCATTCCTTTGATGTGAAAAAATTTCCATACTTTTCTAAATTCATTTGTGTTTATTTTTCCAATCTCTGGAGCCCTAGTGCTTAAATCTTAATTCTCGTGTCCTCCCTTAGGAATTCAATTTTTCCCAAGAGTTTTTAAACCAACTCCTTAGTCTCTTGAAGTAATTTTTTTTTCTTCCATCATGATATCCTTTCCATGCATGAATTTTTGTACAGATTATATTCTCCAAAGGTGATGTACACTCTTATGCATGTGTTGTAACTCATGTGGTAATGATTTTTATTTTACGTGATGGATTTTACCTTGACACAATAACCTTGGGTTAATAGTATTCTAAATAATCACTCACAATCTTGGTCATATCTTGTTCCCTTCTCACTTTTTTTCTTTTATGAGCACATAGAGTTTGGGGGTAATCCTTAACCTTATGCTCCTTTTGACAAAGCACATGAACTAGGAATAATGGTAGTCACATTGCTAGTGATTTGGTGAACCATATTTATAAAAAGTTCATCGTGTCAATCTTCTACCTCCTCATCCACCTCTTCCATGAACACCTCATCCTAGTTGATTTCCATCACATTATTTATTGTTATTTTCCACTATTGTTTTCCTTAGCCTAAGGGATTGAGATTCATGGATCTTATCAATCATGTGATAATCCTTCATATTATGTGTGTGTGGATCAAAAAAATTAGAAAAAAGAGACACCTTTTTTAACATTTCATCTTGAAGAAATGTACAATCATTTACGTCATGGCTTCTTACACCAAGCTCACACAGTTAAATAATAGCTTTTACACTATGAAATTGTCATGTTTTCTTAATGTGGCCTTCCACTTAACAATTTTTGCACCAAATTTCAATGTGCATATCCCTGTCATTATTTATAGTAATACTTTTCAATTGGGTCACCATAGACATGATCTGAGCTTCCACAAATTGACCCATGTATCTATACTTCCAGCTTGTTTTGTGCGTAGGGAAACCTCAAGTGCTTATCTTGGATATATGAAGGTCTCGTGGAATAACGTGCATTAGAATGGAATAATAATTCCTCCAAGAAACCATTGTGCATGTCAATTCATATGGATCTCCTAAGACAACTTTGAGATCAACATCTTGAAACATATGTCGTGCTTACACACTCTCTCAGATGATTCTTACTTGATTTCATTAAGCATAGACATACTTTATTGCTCAAACTATGGGATATTGAACTATTTTAAAAATGTATCCTTTAATTGATTGTATTATGCAACTACTTATTACATATCATACTTGTTTTTTCCGTGTATATGTATGATCTAGAAAAGTAGTAGCAAATAGGATTACCTTGTGACAAAGAATGTGAAAATGAGAAGCACGGGGATCGTGTGAGATAACGTGAACATCGACTGAGTTGATCTCGTGAAGTGTGACAAGGTTGCATGAGGGAGTGAACATCAACTATGAATATGCATGCAAGCATTCAAAAAGGGAAAAACATAACTAACCATCTCATAGATCTAAAGGAGGAGATGTGTACAAATAGAGGGTTGTGTATAGCCCCCAGTGCAAACAATCATGAATCCTCAAGTGGAGAAGGGGATTTTCATTCCTAAAATGGAATTAACTCCCATATGATGCACTGATGTGTAATGACATGTAAGGAATCTAATGATGAACCCTATGACACCTAAGACCTATGACCTCACCTAAGTGAGATGAGTCACCACGTGATATGGAAATTGCATCACACATACACCCCCTTCATCATAACTTAGGATGAGGTGAAAAGTCAAAAATGAGAAATGGGTCTCAGCACAAATCCTGATGAGGAACCCATAAACAACAAGGACCTCAAGAAATGGAGGAAAATGTAGTAGGAAATACATCTACCACAAGAGATGAAAACACTCTCTAATCTAAGAAAGATGTCACAAATAGATCGTGGCAACTGAGGAGCCTGATAAGGTACCCATGTATAAAAGTGAAATATCTCTGGAAGAAGAAGAAGAGAGGAGAAAAAGGAGACAAGAGGGACTCATAAGAAACCATAGATGGATCTAAACTCTAAAACTCTAGGAAGTCTCTAAGAAGAGTGTCGATGAAGTGGTCATCGACATCTGGACTGAAGAAAAAACCACCCAAATTGAACTATGTTCCTATGCTTAGGAAGGACAGAAATGGAGTAATGGAAGTCCACCCAGTTCGAGAAGGAACCACAAGCAAGTGTATGAATAAATTTGAATCTGGTCCACAAAAATGTGACACAGGTTTAGCAAGAGGGCACCAAGGAACCAAATGTAATGCCACAAGCATATAATTTTTAGAGTGTGAAAGCAAAACATCCACCGAAAGGATGCCTGAGTGAAGTGAAGGAAATGCAATAACCCCCGCAACAGAAAGAGGATCCATAAGAAAGGGTGGATTAATGATGATCTCTAAAAATGTGGAAGTGATAAGAGTCCCAGAAGGAGCACTCCTAACAAAGGATATGAATAACTCCTCTAAAACATCTATAGAGAGATGAAGAACCTATAAATTATCACAATTAGGCACTGTGAAGAGACAACCAAGGACTGGTAGATACTCATCCAAATGAGGGGGGTTTACAAATAGAAGAGTGATGTATGAAAGGTATGAGTCATCACACTAAGGAAGAGGAGTGGAAGGGTCCTTGCACATTTGAAGTGGAAAGGAGGTAGGTACAATGACTTTATAAAGCTAAGAAGGACACTGCCTAATGTTTGATGAGATGTGGGGAGTGGCAACATACTTTTGAGTAGTGAGAGGATGAGAGGAGTCCTTGGTAGCACTCTCTTCATCAAAACTAGAATTATAATCCTCATCATCAAGGATAGAATCAAGCGATTCAATCTCAGTGGAGCTATCATCACATCAATCAAAAGAGGAGACAATTAAATCAACAAAAACAACAACAGTATGTGAATGGTCTCCAAATAAGGACTAAAAGATAGTCTAGATGGTGTGGGGAGGATTTGAGTCTACCACTTGAAGGCAGAGAGGTCTGGTGACATGCAACATCAAGTGACCAACAACATGGTCACATGTGTCAAGATCTTCCTCAAAACGATGACGATCAGTGGGTGCAAGAACTGGCCCAATCAGAAAGTGTGAAAGGCCCTTGTACACAACGTAATGTTCCATAGAATGATGTCATGATGTATAGTTATCTCTCCTAATAAGAAGTGGTAGAAGATGTAAATTGATCATGTGACACTCAAGTTTGGAAATATCATCCTCCATGATGTGGAAGTAAGAAGTACAAAGTACATAAGAAAAGAAGGGTATAAGAATGTAATATGTTGAACTCGGTTGAGAATACATCTGCAAAGAATACAACACCCAAGAACGGTGATAACCCCTTTTTTCAGTACTTTATAAGTAGTGCATGATTATAATAGGGTGTGTTCGTGTGATATAAGACAGTTGACCATTCACTTTGCAGTATGTGATGAGTCACGTAAGGGTGGACACCATAGTAAGTCCTAGTTGAGAGCAAAGGAATGACACGCAATCAAGAAAAAAAAGTTGTAAGCACAAAAAGGGTACAAAAACTACTCAATGTGAGATAGGTCATCTCACATCACGAGAGAGAAGGCTCTCTTGTCACAATGTTTTGGTGGACACACTCACTAGCCATAGGCAAAGAGGAGCACTATAATGCAACGACCTAGAAAAGTGTCCTGGAAAGCCCAACAACCCTATACATAATGTAGACACCAAATTTGTGTCTTACGACCCCTTGTGACCCGCATCTCATTTCGCAACCTAACCTCATCACCTAAACCTTACACAATTATTTATTAATTACCTTATAATTAATAAATCCACATCGCCATACCTTGCCACCCCTCATTTTGCCACCTCATCATGACCTAGTCCTAACCCTAAACTAACCTAATTAAGACCTATAACTTAGTCTACATCCACACCCATGACTAATGACTCCTGACTCGCACCCAAAACCGACCTTGTAGTTACTTGACCAAGCCCGCAACAAATCCCTCGGGAGAAAAGGAGGGAAAGTTGGCTATTTTACTAAAAATAGCCCACTTTGACATGACCGATACCGGTTCCTACTCGTTATGTTGTTATGGGGGGACTCCTTTATAAACGTGGCTTTGATGGCATCCTCCTTCGATGTCTAACCGGCCCGGAGGTCACCTATACGATCCAACAGGTTCATGACGGTATTTGTGGCAGACATTTTAGCGGCCTTGCCGTGGCCAAACGAATCCTTCACCTAGGTTATTATTGGCCTACCCTCAATAACGACTGCTACGAATATGTTAAGCGTTGTGTCTATGTGTCAACAACATGCCAACCTTCAACATACTCCTAGCCATCCGCTACAGGTCGCACGAGATCTTTGGCCTTTCTCACGATGGGGTTTAGACCTTATTGGTGAGATTCATCCGCCCTCTTCACAACATCACCGATGGATAATCACAGCAACCGAATATTACACAAAATGGGTGGCGGCTATTCCGCTCATTTCAACTAAAAAAGAAAAAATTGTAGAGTTCATTAATCATCACATTATCTGTCGTTTTGGTGTTCCTCATCGCCTGATAACAGATAATGGAAAATCTTTCAAAAATAAGTTGTTGCAAGACCTTTGTGACAACTTTGGTATCAAACTTAGTTTCTCATCACCCTATTATCCACAAGCGAATGGACAAGCCGAAGCTTCTAATAAAACCCTAACCAAAATCCTTATGAAAGTTGTCAATGAGTCCGGAAGAAATTGGCATGATCACATCCCCTTTGCCCTTTGGGCTTATCGTACTAGCATTCGTACCTCCACTAATGCCACACCTTTTTCTTTGGTATATGGTACCGAGGCTGTCTTGCCTCTTGAAATACAAATACCCTCCCTCAGAATATCTCTTCAGGATATTCTCACCAACGATGATTTCCGCCAAGAGCGGTTAGCCCAATTGGAGATTCTTGACGAGTGTCATCTTACAGCTCTTGATCACCTTCAAATCTATCAAAAACACATCAAGCGTGCTTATGATAAGCGACTTCATGAGCGTACCTTTAAGGTTGGTGATCTTGTCCTCAAAGAGAATCAACATGTAACCAAACTAGAAAAGAGCAAACATGGAAAATTTGCTCCCAATTGGATTGGGCCTTACATAATCACTCATACTTATGGATCAGGCACTTATCGTTTAGCTTCGCTTAATGGTAAACCTGAGCCTGAACCCCTTAATGCCTTGCATCTTCGACCATTCTACTATTGAATTTAGTGTTATATCACTTCTTATCTACCTACCCGCTCGTCCCTTGAGCTCATTTACCACTACATACACTTTGTTTCCTACATCTCAAAATAAAATCAAGCTCACATAGTTTGATTCTCACCTCCCCTTAAAGATGCCTTCCCTTTTTAGTCTAAGTCCATGACTTCAAAGTATTAAAATGACACATTCTTAATTATATGCTTATGGGATTTTCTTGAGTCAAACTTCCTACCAAACTAGATGCTTTACGCCAAACGGACATTTGGCTCTCTAAATTATATATAGACTGCTCCCTCGAAGGACAGCTATATGCCAAACTATTGCTGCTATTATATATAGACTGCTCCCCCGAAGGACAGCTATGCACTAAAACCGCATCTGCTACTATAAATAGACTGCTCCCTTGAAGGACAGCTATACACAGTTAGCCTTTATCAGAAGCTTCTCACATTGATCAGCTTCGTGAAGACCTCAAGAATAATACAATCAATATCCCTTGTAGACTTCCTGCGTCGATCAGTCTATATTCAGTAAAATAAAAACCGCATTCAAAAGAACTTCGAAGTCATGGACTTGTCTATTTAGGTTAGGTTCTCTTTCGTCAGAACACTCACTTTATATCAAGTTCTTTGTGCCTCAGCTATACCATCCACCTCACCTCACCATTTGTTAAAACAACACAACTCAAGGGATGTGACATACACCCGATATATTGTGATCATACAACTCTTTTCACCTATTGACTTCTCGTCTATGCACGGTACATAGGAGTTCAAGCTCATTCTACATTAATATGTGGTCTGTTTAGCTCTTCTCAACCACGGGACAGCTTTTTCCTCTTTGACTCACATCTAGGATTATGTGTTGATCTTAATCAGGACATGGTTCCCTACCACTTGGGTAGGCTAACTTTTGCTTCACTTATACCTATTCCAACACCAACAACATTACCCTACCAATATTACTATCAATATTTTTACCAACCAACAAATTGCCTAACCATACCTAAATTTCCTAAATTCATCTCTCCCTGGTCCTAAGGGAGAACTACATCAGTCTGAGGCCCCTCCTTGCTTTGTGCAATGGGCTATCTAGGTAGCACTTCAGAGACATGGGGTCTCCCAAGGTTAGCTCGACCATCCCCTACCATAACCTATCATGTGTGATACATATAAATATTTTTGTGTATTTCTATTTAATCACATTCCTCTTTGTCCTTTTTTCAAAAAAAAAAAAAGAAGTCAAAACACAAACATTCTTATTATTATCATAACTCAAATCAACATACATATTCCATTTTATTTAGATGTTAAACAAATACATCTTCTCTATCATCGACACGCAAGTCGGCATCCTTATTTATTCGTATACCTCGATAACATTTACTTAGACCCTCACACCTCATCCCGAACCAGGTGATGATCGTGATCGTCGACGCCTCTCGCCGGGCCTCTCCGTCCTCAAAGGTACCACAGCTATTGGTACCACCCACTAATCTGCCAATATTTCCTGTAACATCTGAATACGCTCCCTCACATGGAGATATCTCGCCTCTAGTCCCTCCGCTCGTGACTCCGCAACCACTAACAATCCTCTTGTCTCATTCACCCGCGTTTGGAGCTGATGAACTAAACTCTGTAGATGATCTCTCTCTGTTGTAATCACAGTTATGTCAGGACGATCACGTACACCTCGCAGCTCTGCTACCCACCATAATCTATAGGCCTCTGTCGTTCCTGCATCCATTACCCTGCGATTGGCTGCTACCTCCTCTGGCCCTTCTGGAGGTGTTGGCCAGGGAGGTGAGAATGTTGCCTCGGCGTCGATCCTCATATATGGTCTATAAGCCAAGGGTATATCCTGCACAAATCTAAATTGTCGCCGCACACGATCTAGAGGAATCCTCTCATACTCACCTGGCCTGTGCCCTGCGATCCACCTCAATCATTGTACACCCCTCAACTCCTCAGCTATATTCTCTGTTATCATATAGTTCCTGTAAGGCCTCCAACATATATCCGTAATCGTCACCATCTCCCATACCTGCCTATAATACTCAGGGTCACCCGTCACAGCCTGGGATCTTGCCTCTTATTCTGTCTAGACCCATCGTCTGAATCCCAACCTCTGCACTCCGGTCTCTCCTGACTGGATGGGTCGGCCTATTGGTCGCACACAAACAATGTGCTCGTAGGCCCAACAATGTAATAAAAATGAAAAATCCAGTGTCATCCTGTGATTTCGTCTACAAGCCCATAAACCCCCTGTATAGCTCCGCCAAATATGCAGGTGCCCATGCAAAAGTCACATTCCTTTCTATCATTTCCCAAATAACACACATCAATGCTTTTGGAAATCTTCCCCCATCCGCCCTCAGTAACGCATAATATCCTACCGCTATCATTAATACCACTGCCAACCTTGTGGCCTCAAGGTGTGCTGCATACATTATACCATACATGAATGTCAAACCTCGTTGTGTCAAATCTCATGCGTATGGACCAACTACTACTGTTATCGCTCCCCGCGCCGCGCTAGGAAATGCCTGATATACTGGGCTTCCTGTAATTGGGAGTCTCAAAATATGGAACACATCTTCCAATGTCACTGTCATCTCCCTTGTTGGCAGATAGAAGGTATTCCTTTCTACATTCCATCTCTCAATCAACGCCTGTAACATAGCATGGTTACGTGTGATTCGTGAATAATAGCAGATTCCACTTAACCCCAAATGATTTATCAATGCCCATTCAGCTGGTGTTACATCCGCTCGGATTCGTGACAACAACACTGGCACAGTATCGTTCATCCTGAACCCTGCCTCCGCCTGCACACATCAAAACAACACACAGCCATTCAATAAATCAAATCCCCAAAGGTTTTTTTTCTCATATTCTGGAAATTCCTACAGTAGCCGGCATCGGTTTTTAGATAACCGGTATCGGTTCCTTAACCGATACCGGTTATCTTAAGCTGATATCGGTCGATATCAACTTTACACACCCTGCCTAAAAACACCACCTATGACAATAATTTGATCGTTTATCCCTCTCTGTACATACAAACATACCCGAAACCCCTGACTACCTACCCCATTACATTCACCCTATCCCAATTCATTGCCTATCACCTTTTCTTTCTCATCTTTATCTACTTAATCTCCCTCATCCTATTCACAAAACATGCAAGAATCAAATTACAACCAAAACTTTTACCTCTTGGGCTGCACCAGCTTGAGGTGGAACTTGTCTTCCCTCTCGTCCCTGCCTGCTGGATGCTTCTCCTTGTTCAGCCATGTTCACCACCCTCTTCAACTCTAACTTGTCGTTTTGCCTTCTGAATCTCATCCCACATTCACTTTCCCTGTCTCTTTCCTTCTTCTCACTCAATTCTCTCATGCAATTACCTGTCTCAGTCGTCAAACAGCGTCGCATTCGCATATTTAACTTCTTGCATGGCTCTCAAAATAAGAACTTAAGTTGCCACCAAAGCTTTTCTATTTTTAGAAAAGCTCATATTCGAATAACCGGTATCGGTTACCTAACCGATATCGGTCTATTGTCTACCGACATCGGTTATCTAACCGATATCGGTCATATACCTACCTTTTTTAACCATAGTTCTTTTCTTTATTTTCTACCTAATTTTTGTGGCGCCCGCCTCTTTTTTCTGCATAACAACACCATTATCCATATTTTTCATCAAATCTATCTCTCATCACAATTTCATCAACATCATTTCTCTATATTACAAAAACAAACAAGCCATCAATAAACGATATCAAAAACCATCAATCTATACACCATTTGGATCCAACTCAACAGCTACATACATTCAATTTCACAAACCAGCGACAAAACATACAACATTTCATAACACAACATGTCAATTAAACTCATCATCTATATATACATACATCCCATCAACAAAATACATCAATATCATAAACCATATGAATCAAACTCATCATACATTAAATATCACAAACCGTCGACAAAACACTTAAAACATTTTAAACACATCATGTTGGTCAAAATCATCATATATATATATATATATCAACAGTTTCAAATATACAATTTGCCCTGCATAGGGGTCTCTGTGATCTCATAATACTACAAAGCCGGCACGCAAGCCGCAATAACTGTCATAATCTCAACTCGGCTTGCAGGCCGGTCTCTCATATCAAAAAAAAATATACTCGGCTCGCAGGCCGGTATATACAATAAATGAATCAATAAATGAATGAATAAATCATATGTGGGCACACAGGCCTCTATAAACATAACCGGTTCGCAGACCGGTGCCTATATCCAATGTACAAATAAAAAATCTCTGACCCAAGGATGTCTCAACTCTCTCCACCACCCTCAGCACCTCTCCCTGTCGGTCCCTGCATGCTACCTCTCACCTCCTCCCTGTCACTGATCCCCCGACTGTGGCTGTACCTCCCTGGGATCTCTAACTTTGCGTGAGGTCTCTGCTCTATGTGCCTCATATGGCTGATAGTCAGCCCCAGGTACCATCAAGAACATCTTGATAGTACCGGGCCTCTGCTCTCGCCTCCATATAACAGTCCCATGCCACCATAGTTGTTGGGGCTAGTCCCCTGACTCCTAATACCAGTGCCCCCTATGCCTGTGTTGGTGCCACTGGTGGTGCCTGTGGCTGTGGCGGTACCTGTACTTGTGGCTGTGTCGTTGCCGCTGGTGGTGCCGCTGGTGGTGCCTGCGTATGTGCCTGTACCTGAACCTTGGCTAGCTGCCCCTGTAAGACACCTATCTGTGCCTATGCAGTAGTAAGCTGCCCCTGTAATAACTGTACCTGGCCCCTAAGCTGGTCCCTCTCTGCTCTAACAGCCGCCAAGTCTGGATGTGTGGGCTGTGCTCTCCTCACGGCTCTCTCTCCTGCCCACCATAATAAAAATGATCCCGTGCAGCCGGTGTCGTCCACTGTATCTTCTTCCTACCTCTCTGCTACCTAATCTGGGTCCACGGGCTATGGTACAGGCAGTGGAGCCTCTACATCATCCCTCCGGTACTGAGGGAAGGGAGGTGGCTCATCTTGTCATAGCCCCATCTGCCAGCGTACCCTCTCCAAGGGAATCCATTCATGCTCCCCTAGCCTCTGTCCCACTATCTAAAATGTATACTGGATCCACTGCAACTGTGATCGGGCTCCTCCGTGGGGGTGATGACCTCTATAAGGGTCTCCATACAATATCTAACGCTATCAAGCCCGCTAATATATGCTGGTAATATGCCACATCTCATCTGGCAAGAACGACTCGTGGCTGGCCCACGACCCCCAACCACCTCTGAAAGCCATATCTGTAGATCACATGTGGCCCTGGCTACTGGGGCAGCCCTACTGGTCTAATGCATATGATATGCTCATATGCCCAATAGTGTAACAATAACATGTAGAGCAAATCCCAAATCACCTCATTCGGTGATAGCCCCACAGCTCTCGGTATAACTACACCAAGTATACTGGTGCCCAAGCATAACATGTATGCTCCTCGACCATCTCGTGTAACACCCCCATCAACGCCCGTGGAAAGTGGCCTCCCTCTGAGTCCGAGAGGGTGAAGCATGTAATCTCGATCATCATCAACACGGCAAGCCATGTCTCATGTCGGTGGGCATGATACACATCCCCATACGCAATGCTCGCGCTGTGATACGTCAATAGCATGGCTACATCCCCAAATACATGTAAGATGTTGTCTATGGCTGTCTCTGCGTACACCTAGAAGACTACCTCTCCATCAATCGGTAATCTAAGGATGTGATACACATCCTCCAATGCAATGGTCATCTCTCCAGTCAGGAGATGGAACACATTGGTCGCCGGATCCCATCTCTCGATGAGGGCGACCATCAAACTGTGATCCCTATCGATCACCCTGTACCGCTGGACTCCACCAAGTCCCACCTCGCACATAATGCCCCACTGCGCTACCGACACGTGTGGCCACATCCGTCTCAATAGCGGGAGCATCCTATCCCGCATCGTCAACTGCTGACGTGCCTGTAAAACCAACTCATTACATTAGCCCTACTCTTTATCACAACATCTACTTATACCCTCTATACCCCCTTTTTACCCCCCCCCCCCCAACCACACCCCAACTCTCTAACACAAACCTCTACCCACCTATCTTCTCCAATATCCCCCTCCATCTTCACACCCAAAACACAAAACCCAATCATAAAAAACAACAAATAACCCAACACGCCAACCCCAACAAGAACTTAACACCCAAAACCACCACAAAACCATGCAACAAAATAGCAAATCCTGCCTAGGGACTGGTACCAGTCACCCATTAACCGATCGCAGTCCCCTTTCCACCAACGCTGGTCAACGTTAGACCGACACCGGTCACCCACAAACCCAACCTACCCCAGAACTTCGTGACCAATGCCAGTCGCTTAATGACCGGCATCGGTCACTGGAAAATACCCGAAGCCGAACCTCGACGCGGCTACCCCATTCAATTTTTTTTCCTATTTCTCCCTATATACCCACCCAAACACCCTAAAAACCTACCCACCCTGCCACCTTGGCCTATTTCACCTATCTACCCTCTCCTTTTTTCAAATAATTTCCATTTATTAATTATTTTCTAAAAACCTTACATTCCTACCCAAAACCCAAATACAGCATAATACAATCAAATTCACACAATGAAGGGTTTCGAACCTACTGGTACGACAATACATCGTTGTGGTGGGATGGGTGGTGGTGGTCCAGCTGGTCCAGCACCTCCTGCCCCTCCTGGCTGTGCCATGGCTCTAACTCTCCTCTGTTGGGTCCTCCACCAATCAACTGTTGCCTCCTCCTCACTCGGGACCACTAACCACTCTCTCCTCCACTCAAATAGTGCCACCTCAACCAAAAAATGCTCCAATCTCAACACTCCACCTCAGACAACTCAAATTGGTTTTCAAATTGACAATGTGACAATGACATGCCGTATTTTTCTTTTTATAGGTTTTTGACCTATAACCGATATCGGTTTTATTGTGCCCTAAGGAACCAGTATCGGTCACCTAACCGATATTGGTCATAGACAATCGACACCAGTTTTATCCCAACTCTTCCCCAATTTCTGCCCTTATTTACTAATCACCCTTTCTCACAACATCACCCATATCAACCTTTGCTGAAAACCCTTTGTTAACTTCATTTGGCCCGACCCAAGGCCACACCCAACCACTTGGCCCGACCCAAGGCCGCACCCAACCCATTTGGCCGACCCAAGGCCGCAACCAACCTATTTGGCCTGACCTAAGGCCACAACCAACCTAATTGGCCCAACCCAAGGCCGATCCCCAACCATTTGGCCCGACCCAAAGCCGCATCCCCAACCATTTGGCCCGACCCTAGGCCGCAACCCAAGCATTTGGCCCGACCCAAGGCCGTACCCAAACCAAGGCCGCAACCAACCTATTGGCCCAACCCAAGGCCACACCCAACCCATTTGGCCTGACCCAAAGCCGCAACCAACTAATTGGCCTGACCCAAGGCCGATCTCCAACCATTTGGCCCGACTCAAGGCCGCAACCAACCACTTGGCCCAACCCAAGGCCACACTCAACCCATCCGGCCTGACCCATGGCCCTCAATAATCAATCAGCCCGACCCAAGGCTGTACCAATTAAATACCTTTCCCCAAACCAATAAATTACAATTTTATCCACTCATCCTGTCACTTTTTGTTCAATCGAGCTCACCTGTTCGTGTTTTAGCATGATTAGAGTACTTGACTTGATCAGTCGACCAACTTTGCCTAGACCTAGACCATGACGTTTATCTCAACCAAACCAGCCATTTGGTACTGCTGAACATGCCTAAACATTCCTATACCTTACCCGTTATATACCCTGGAGCTACTTCCTATGCCTTGGATACCAGGATTATATCACCCTTGTTTAGATAAACTATCGACCTTTTCCTATGAATTGCTGGTTTGCTCATCAAATCATGTACCCTGGTCGCACTACTGCATTTCAAACGTGCTGTCTGCTTCCTTGGACCTACCCCACAATCTCACCATCATCTCCACACCATTTACCCTTTATCAACTCTATCCCTGATTTCACGCTATCTCAATCTGTGATAGATTTGAGGGGGATTACCTATACCCTTAATAGGGGAAACCACTTCATATTATTGTCCGTGTAACTTTACAAAACAAACTACATGACAATAAGGGGCTAATGTAGACACCAAATTTGTGTCTTACGACCCCTTGTGACCCGCATCTCATTTCGCAACCTAACCTCATCACCTAAACCTTACACAATTATTTATTAATTACCTTATAATTAATAAATCCACATCGCCATATCTGCCACCCTCATTTTGCCACCTCATCATGACCTAGTCCTAACCCTAAACTAACCTAATTAAGACCTATAACTTAGTCTACATCCACACCCATGACTAATGACTCCTTACTCGCACCCAAAACCGACCTTGTAGTTACTTGACCAAGCCCACAACAAATCCCTCGATAGAAAAGGAGGGAAAGTTGGCTATTTTACTAAAAATAGCCCACTTTAACCTGACCAATACTTGTTCCTACTCGACCACCGTCGGTTACGTAACCGCCATTGGTTCCCTGTAAATGGGCTCCCCTAAACCAGAAGCAAACGTCAAAGGATTTTTGATCAATCGGGATCATCAGAAGCGATCGGGAGAATCTGGATTTTACTTGGCCGAGCAGAGACAAGTGAAGAAACAAGAAGATTTTGTAAAGAAGGAGATCAAGTCCCAAGACTGCAACTGAATAACCAGAGCCCTGTGATACTCAGCTGATCATCAGGAGGGAAGATATCTCATTTTCTGATTGTCAAGCCATCCTACCTGAGTTCTACTTTTGTCATCACAGTTCTTGGACCTGCATCCTCGTCAATAACTAGTAAGTTATACCTTGTATGTCCTCTTTAATAACATTTCTTAGGCTTTTGAATCACAGCCGTCATAAATCTATTCTTAGATCTACTACCCAGCAGCACATTACATCTAACTATCATTCCTCTACCCTCTCATCACCCCCGTTACCTAATCCCACTCATTTATTAGCCTTACAAACAACACAACCACCCTACAACTCGACCCTCACCAAAAGTCCCTAAAACATAACCCCTACCGATATCGGTTAGTAGAAACCGGTATCGGTTATCGTGACTCAAAACCAAAAACCAGCCTTTCCCCCTACTTGTTTCAACGAGGCAATTAAATTGTTATTTTACAATCTTTTGTGTTAGTTCATAATAGCAGGGGAACTGACCACCTTCGAAAGGAAGTTTTATACTTCCTGGGCCCAAGGCAGTTCCCTCATTTATTGTCTAATCAAAATCTTGTGGTCTTGTATTCTTATTTGCAGGTAGTCCTTCCAAGACAAAAAGGAGTTCTTCGCAATCAACCTGATCTCTCTCTACGATACGCGCACACCATCTCAACATTCAACAGGTATTCCTCCTAGCCCTAACCCTTATCTGTTTCTAAAAGGAATGAAAGGATAGAAGCAACTCTATTCCCAAAATTTGAAACATTCCACGTGAAACACATAAGCCTAGAAAAAGGTACTCCCCCTTGTAC
Organism: Taxus chinensis; assembly: GCA_019776745.2. Lineage (NCBI taxonomy): Eukaryota > Viridiplantae > Streptophyta > Pinopsida > Cupressales > Taxaceae > Taxus > Taxus chinensis. The sequence continues at coordinate 897,766,534 of CM034146.1, forward strand.
AATGATGAATTTTTAATTTTTCCTTTAATTTCTTAAGCAGTGTCAAAAAAAAGGAAAAAAAAAATTCCAAAGGGGGTAAGAAAGGAGTCATGGGTCCAAGGAGGGTGAGCTATAGGGGCAACTCAAGTGAGCTCTGTAAGACAACTTGGCAATCTAGGTGAAGAATGTGAAAACACAAAGCACAAGGATCATGTGGGATAACGTGAACATCAACCAAGTTGCACTACAGTATTGTGACAAGGTTGCATGAGGGTGCAAGCATTAACCATGAATATGCATGTAAGGATTCAAAAATTAAAAAATATCATTAAACATCTCATAGATTTGAAGGCGAAGAGGTGTACAAATAGAGGGTGTTGTGTAACCCCGAATACATGCAATCATGACTCCTCAAGTAGAGAAGGGGATTTATATTCTTGGAATGGAAGTAGTTCCCATATGACACATTGATGCATTAATGTGTAATGACATGTAAGGAATCTAATGATGAACCCTATGACACCTAGTACATATGATCTAACCTAACACCCCCTTCATTGTAACTTAAGATGAGGTGGAAAGTCAAAAATGAGAAATGGGTCCTGACACAAGGCCTGATGAGGCACCCATGAAAAACAAGGATCTCAAGCAATAAAGGAAAACTCAATGCAAAAAACATCCACCAAAAAAGATGAAAACACTCTCTAATCTAAGAAATATGCCACAAATGGGTCCCAGTAACTAAGGAGCCTGATAAAATACCTATGTATAAAAGGGAAATATCTTTGGAAGAATAAGAAGAGAGGAGAAGAAGGAGATAAGAGGAACACAGAAGAAACCATAGATAGATTTGGACTTTGCAACTCTAGGAATTCTCTAAGAAGAGTGTCAATGAAGTGGTCCTTAGCATCTGGATTGAAGAAGAACCACTGACACCAAACTATGTGCCTGCCCTTAGGAAGGACATAAATGGAGTACTGGAAGTCTTCCAAACATAAGGAGGAAACCATATGTAGAAGTACAAATAAATATGAATTTGGTCCATGTAAATTTGAATTAGTTCTAGCAAGAGATTGCCTAGGAACCAAAGGTAATTCCACGAGCGTAGAACTTTCAGAGTGTTAAAGAGGAATAACCACTGAAAGGATTCTTGAGTGAAGTGAAGGAAATGCAACAACCCCCATAATAGATAGGATCCATAAAGAAGGGTGGATCAATGATGATCTTTGAAAAAGTGGAAGTGATAAGAGTCCTAAAAGGAGCACTCCCAACAAAGGAAATGAATAACTCCTCTAAAACCATTGTAGAGGTATAAAGAACATGTATTGCATCACAAGTAGGCACTGTGAAGATACAACCAAGGTCAGATTGATACTCATCCCAATGAGGGGGCTTGACAAACAGAAGAGGGATGTATGAAAAGTATGAATCATCACATGAAGGAAGAGGAGTGGAAGGGGCCTCACACAATAGAAGTGGAAAGGAGGAAGGTGCAATTACTATATAATGTTGAGAAGGAGACTACCTGATGTCTAATGAGAAGTGGGGAGTGGCGACATACTCTAGAATAGTGAGAGAAGGAGGAGAGGATTCCTCAGTAGCACTCTCCTCATCATAACTAGAAGTACAATCCTCATCATCAGGGATAGAACCAAGTGATTATGTGTCAGCAAAACTATCATCACACAAATCAAAAGATGAGACAACTGAATTAGTAGTAGTAACAGTAATAGTATGTGAAGGGTCTCTAAAAAAGGACTGAAAGATGCTACAGATGATGTGGAGAGGATTTGAGTCTATCACGTGAAGATGGAGATGTCTGGTGACATGTAACATCAAGTGACCAACAACATGGTCACATGTGTGGAGATAGTCCTCAGAAAACGATGATCAGTGGGAGCAAAAACTGGCCCAATAAGAAAGTGTGAAAGGCCCTTGTAAGCAAAGTAACGTTCCATAGAAACATGTCATGATTTATAGTTCTCTCTCCCAATAATAAGTGGTGGAGGGTATAAAGCAGTTTTGTGATGCTAAATTCTGGAAAGAGCATCCTCCATTATGCGAAAGAAAGAATTGCAAGGTGTACGAGAAGAGAAGGGAGTAATAATGTAAGACATCAGACTCAACCGATAATGTGTCTGCAAGTAATACAACAGCTGAGAACATTGATAACCCCCATATTTACGGAAAATTATAAGTAGTGTATGATTATAGTAGGGTGTGTTTGTGTAGCATGGGCCAATTGACCACTCACCTTGCAGTAGGTGACGAGTCGTGCAAGGGTGGAGGCCACAATAAGTCCTAGTCGGGAGTAGATGAACAACACGCAATCATGCATAAAAGGGCATAAGTATAACAAGGGTACAAACATTACTCAGTGTGAGAGAGGTCTCACATTGTGAGAGAGAAGGCTCTCTTGCCACAAGGTTATGGCAAACACTCTCACCAGCCGCAGGCAAAGAGGAGCACTATAATGCAACATGCCAAAATAGTGACCCAGAAATCCCAATAACCTTATTAATTTTTTAATTTTTCCCTTAATTGCTTAAGTAGTGTCAAAAAAAGGATAAAAATAAAAAAGGGGGTCAGAAACGAGTCTTGGGCCCAAGGAGGGCGAGCTAGAGGGGCATCTCGGATGAGCTCTATAGGCCAGCTGGATGAGCTAGCTAAAGAATGCAAGAACATGAAGCATGAGGATCATGCAAGATAACAGGAACATTGACTGAGTTGCACTCTAGCACCATGATGAGGTTGCATGAGGGAGTGAGCATCAAGCTTGAATGTGCATACAAGGATTCAAAAAGAGAAAAATATCAACCATCTCATAGATTTGAAGGGGGTGAGGTGTACAGATAGAGGGTGTTTTGTAACCCCCCAGTGCATGCAATCATGACTCCTCAAGTGGAGAAGCGGAGTTACATTCCTAGAATGGAAGTAACTCCCATATGATGCATTGATGTACTAACATGTAATGACATGTAAGGAATCTAATGATGACCCCTATGACACCTAAGACCTATGACCTCACCTAATTGAAATTACTCGCCACGTGATGTGGAAAATGACTCACACCAACACCTTGTGCACTAGATAATTAACTCCCTTTGCATGCCAAATAATCTTGCATTTGTGTACATGTTTAGTAAAAATTTATGTATGATAGGGGAACAAGATGTTCCCAACTAGGATCTCAAATATAGGGATCCAATATAAGACTGGCCACGCTATGTAAATACAAAGGTGTTCAAGGAGCACTAAAGTTGTAAATATAGAGGATAATATTTGTATCCCTAGGATAGTTATATGTCTCTAAGGCCTACAACTAAATAAAGATAGGTATCTTATTAGGATTCATAAATAGAGAAAGATAACCAAGGGGTGGATAAGTCCAAGGGGAGTAGTAATAATAAGAAAATGCAATACAACAAAGTAAACATACATATACTCTCATCTATGAAAATGAATAACCAACAACAAAAGCATAAACATACAAAATAAGAGACTAAAGAGAGTTAGAAATACTTACATATAGTTTTTGGGTGACCGCTAATGTATAATCCTCCCCAGAGACAACAATACTGAGAGAGAACTACTATGGGTAGAGAAGGATAAATCTCAACAAGAATATCTCCAGACATAACTCACTATGGTGACCCAAATGCAAAAGAGGTAATCTTTAAAATTCCAAATCTATCCAACAAGTACAAAGTAGTGCAAGCAAGGGTAATTATGTAAGTATTGTATGTAAGCAAGTAGTTTTAAACTGGTGTTATAGTTTTTGTTTAGTCAAGTATATATACATGACAACTTTGAATATGAAAAATCCAAAATATGTTCCATCACCCATCAGCCTCACGGGAAACCCTAAGTTCAAATGCTGAAAAATATTAGAAACAGAGGCCATACGACAAATGGTTATAAATAATGAAGGTTCAAAGTAACCGAAAGCAAAGATAATAGTGTGTAATAAGAGGGAAAAAGTAGAAATAATGAGTGCAATGTGTAAACAAAGGAGATAAATGAATAAATTATAGGGTGACTAAGGCTAATAATAAAATCTTTCAAATGATGTGATCTAGCCCGCATGACCAAATTTGATCATACCCCAATACCAATAAGCCCCTTAAAGCACCCTCTTAGGAGGAGAATGCATCAACAACCCCTACAAAAAATAAATGGTTAGCAAGCATAAAGATATGGTGTATATATATATATACCACAACTGAAGATCATCACATGTCACAATAGTGAAACATGAGATGGTCTTTGGGAAAAGATATATGCAACATGAAATTGAAATGAAATTGTTGGAAGTAAAGTGTTGTAAGGAAATAATGAACTCCTCCAAATGAAATATACATACCTCATACTTACCTATCATTGTCACTTGGCTTGCTTGTGGTGGGTGCAATAGTTGTTTGTAACCCTATATAAGCAATATTGAAAAGAAACACTAGAAGAAAATCAGTAAAATAAGACATAAATAACCTAGTTATATGGTCATGGGAGGAATGGTATCTAAGCATCAAAATGATGGAAAATGAGGATTTTTGGAAAAAATGTGGTAGGGAGAAGTGTAATGTTGAAATTAATATCTCACCACCATAAATGTTACACAATTTCCAAAATGTTTTTAGGGTTTGTAATTTGAAATATATGAAAGTTTGAAGATTGGAGGAAATCGTGACGAAATATAGGTATAATAATTGCTAAAAATAATAAAGAGAGGAATTAATTTGTTAATTTACTAATTTGATATTAAGAAAAACTAAGCTCTAATTTTACCCAAATTGAGTGATTTTAGTGATAATGGTGAGAGTGCAAGGTGGCATATGAAGTGGTTGAAATGGGGCACAAGACGGTGTGAATTCCATGGTAGTTGTTTTTTTTAATTAGGAATGGGTGGCTAGGATAAAAGGTAAAAATTCATGTTGAAAAAAAATTATCTAGTGAAATTTATCATAAAATTAATCTAAATGAAGATTGGGTCAAGGTGTAGGTAGGTTTGGGATCATTTTGAATTTAGCAGTCAGCAGGCTAGGCTTTTGTAATAAATGCAAAAGTTTTAGTGGGACCATAAAATGGACCAAATAGGACATGTTGGGATGACCCATCATAACAGGTTTTGTGGCATCTAGAAGAAGTGAAATTTCTACCATGGCTGATTGCATTTTGCCAACAAGTTCAATGGCGTAGGGAGGTAGGAAAAATTACTCATGGGTAGATGGTGTCTTGTCAATAAGGTTGATGACATCTTGCTAGTATGTTAGATGACACATGAAAGTTAGGATTTAGATATTTTTGGATGCATTTTTTTTACATTGATGATGGAATTATATTGAAATTCAATGGGTTTTTTTGTCTTACACGTGCCACAAAATATTCAATTGTGGATATCTGTAGATGTGGCATGATTACCAAAGTTATTGAGGATGTTGTTTATGAAGGATATTTTATACCTATAAGGCCTCATATTTGGAGGCATTATGTATATGGTGTGGGTCCTACTACTTGAGCCACTAGGAGTTTTAGGTCCAACACCTTTAGGTGGATGTTTGGTGGATAAATTGTAGAGGTTGTATTGACAGTGCAGAATATACATGCCATTTTGGGACTATTGATTCAGGGAGTCCGCATGTTTTATGATGTGCCTATGGATAAAAGAGAGATGATAGAACTTTCACTATGATCCAAAGCCAATGATGAGTATCACCCAAACACTTTGATGATTTAATTGAGTTCCATATATGCTACATAAATTCTGGATATCTGGAGAGCTATCATTATTATTATTGTGGCATGAGTCCTTTGCTACAATGTGGATTCAGAAATACCACTTCTTTTGTTAGTGGCCTATAGGGATGTGTTGGAGGTTGGGATATAGTTTAGTTGGGGAATAACCACATGGGTGTAGTTAGTGCATGATTTATACAAGATTCATGGTTAGGAAATAGAGGGTAGTAGGGCATGTCATACTTTTTTCAGCCATGATATATATATGAGAAATTCTTGATGTATAGGCCTACGAGTACATAGATACATGTAGTATGATATACTCCAAGGATTTTACAGTAGGATGGAGTGCCATCAGTGAGGCCAATGGCTGGTTTTAAGATATTGCCACATGTTAGACAAGAACAGGTAGTGTGGGAATCCTATATACGGATAGTGGTCCAGTGGCCCAACTAGCCTATTATAGTGGTCACAGAGGGGACCTTCGAGATAATAATTAACTATGTATGGTGGGTGGAGACATGCATAATGGATAGAGTGCATTTTAATTTTGGGTTTCCATATCATGTAGTGACCCCACCTCATCTACATTATAAATCAATAAATGCTAGAGATAGAGGAGGGAGAATGAGATTAGTGGTAGGAATACCACCATTATGACCATACTGAGTGAGTCATGGCTCATAACTAGGTGTCAGTGGTAACGATGAAGGGGATTAGGAGGTGTAGAGGGATCTTAGGTAGTAGAGGTAGAGGATGACCTTGAGAGACATACTTCCAGAAAGGGAGAGAGAGTAGAGAGGCCTCGAGGATGGTACCATGAGTGGTGATTATGGAGTCCCAGAGGAGGATATTTGTTAGATAAATGTGCCCTGATAGTAATGTACTTGATGGGATGACTAGGGAAATGGTGAAGGCTCCAAGGAGATCACTCAATGATATTGGTGTCCTAAGATAGGTGGGCATGGCTGGTAGGATCCCATCAATTGAGGTATGAGGAGGCGGTGGTAATTTTTGGAGGGTGAGCTGAAAAATTTATCATGGTAGAGCAACACAGTGAGCCACTTGATCCTTATAATCAAATTGCTTAATATCATAGATTTTTTCTTAAGATATATGTTGAATAGATCTATAGTAGGATGTGTGGGTTTTTTTTGCAAAATGAACCACATATGAGTTGTACTTGAGGATTGAGGGAATGCACCATGAGATTTTTGATGGTGTCCTCAACTTGATACATATGACCATGATGATGGATCTAGTTTCAATGATATTTTGAGACTCAATGTGTGCTTTTAGGATCATGGGGAAAAAACTTTCAAGCTTTGAAAGTATAGGGATTTTCTTCTGGCAGTGAGTGCAAGAGATATGATATCCTTGGTGTAAGGGCTTCTGTGTAATGCCCTTATTGTGTTGATATATGTACTTTATTTTTTGAATGAGGTATGCTATTGTTGATATGTGATTTCCATTCTAAGTTGTGCTCTTAGGAACTGGTAGATCATGATTTTTGAAATGATATCAATTGCTTTTATGATCTAAGTCTAATCACTCTTATGGAAACATTGTACTTATGTTGACATATCATCAAGTAACCACTTGACTGGTTTTTGAAATAAACCAGGTGATTTTGGCTTGCGGAAAGAGAAATGATATTCTTGAGACAGATGGATAATCAGGTAGCTTGGTAAGCTATGTAAGTCATTATTATTTTATATTCCTATGGCTATTATATGTACGTCAGATGAAGGATAATACCTTGGATCAATTTCAGTGATCCAAGGCATCCTCCTTGATCATTTTGATATTTCGATCATGATTGGATAAATCTAAAATTGGGATTTTAATGCTTCTGACTTATTTTACATTCAGACTTATCGATTGTTAAGATTTCATTAGTGTTACCTAATGACTTATAACTTACAGTTATATTATTGTCTTCCTTAATCATGATTTGATTATAAAGTTAGGCCATCTTGGTATTGGAGGCCTGAAGCAAGCTACCCTAATGTGTTGGGGACCTAAACTAATATATCCTAATCTAATGGTATACACTAGGTGATATAACAATATCCTAGTGTATATGATTTAAATATGGCAACCTAAGCTAGGGATTGACACAAATATTAATAAGGACCTAAGTTATAAACCTAAGGACCTAACCAAGATTAACATTGTATGGGAAGGTTAGGATATGATTAGGATGGTGGCACTAATCCACATGGGTACTTGTCAAATTAAATTTGAATTGAATGGCAAGCACCGCCACCGTTGTCATTGGCTAAGTTTAACTTAGCATGCATGAAAAAAAACCAAGGTAAAAATGAGTTTTGTTAACTATTAGTCGATATCTATTTTTAAATAGCGAATAGAAGTTGGAAGGAATTACTGACAATTATGCATTCATTAATGGAATTAAATGAATTCCCAAAACCACCTTGGGGAAAGACATGTCAGTTTGGGAGAAAAGGGTATAGTTGTTTTTTGTTTCTCAATTTGTTTACTCCAGTTCCTTCACTCCGCATGAGGTTTTATCAATTGAACTAGGTGCTTGATCTTATGTTAATCATGCATCTCACTATTTTATGGAGGAATTATTAGAAGAAAATAAATGTGAGGATTATAAAAGTGATATAGGAAGGAATGGATGGTTTCTATGAACATTGGTTTGATTCGATTGTGGAAATTGGAAAAGGGGACCTTGGAAGCTAGAGAAGAAGAAATCGAGTTCATTTTCAGACATGATAAACCCTAACTTGTTATAATATCTTGCTCTATTTAATTATTTCAAGAAATGAATTTTTCACTTGCAATGAAATTTATTCTCTAGTTTTTGGTTTGTGAATTTAAATCATTGTTTGATTATTTGGTTGGTATATTCGAATATTGCTTAAAATCTTGATGCATGTCAATTCAAATGACTATTGGTTTATAAATATACATGACTGTGAATGCTTATTAAGAAGGATTAGTGTGTTTCTTGGTATTTGTGTTAACTTTTCTTTTTGAGCTTAAATGACTTCAACCCTAGATACGAACAGTCGATTTGGAAAAGTAGGTATCCTAGAAGTTGAGTATTAGTGCTTTTCAAAGCACTGTTTTTTCGTTGTTAGAATCCATCGATGTTGGGTTATTGCAACTTTTGTTAAATGGTTTCTACAATATGGGTGAATGCCTTTATTTTAATTCAAATTTATTTCAATTCTTAATTGAGGACTTTTTGTTCAAGACAATTATCTTAAATGGGTTTTTGAGATTGTCGATTTATTACCACCAACTGTGCACTTTAATCTAATTTTGATTATCATAAGAATAAAGAGTTGAGTAGTTACCATTACTGGGTATTTAATGCTTTTGAATATATGATGGACTCCCTAGTTGGGGACCATAACTATATTGAGGATTGTGTAATCTAGTCCATTATGGACACCTCCGAGGTTGAAGCTAGGTTTGTTTAATGAGTAGTACCAGATCCATTATGGATTCTAGATAGTTTTGAGTTGGAACAAAGTCTGATACTTCACCTCCTTTATATGGGCTCCTTGTAACTTAAATTAAGCCACAAATAACTATGTGATAGGATATATGAGAGCTCAACGGCACCTGACTGATATTGTTCTTACCTCCATAATGCTTTTACCTTGTGAAAGATTTAGTATGGTCTAAACCTCTTCACCCGGCAAGTTGAGAACTATAACTGTGAATTGATGAAATTGTATATATTTGATCAAGTATGGAGCCTTGGGCTCACTCAAGTTGAATGGATTTATTTTGTTTAAAATTTTTGCATATTCAAACCCTATTAGATTTGGCACAGGTTTGAATTAAGGTTTGTTTGGAGATTTATGAAATTATGAAGCTCGAGTTCAATTCAACCTCTCACTAGAAACCAGTAACGGTTTTATATTTGTCTTATTTGGGGTCTTTGAAATCGTTGTGCATCTACATGAATTCTTGACTAGATGTATTCATGTTCGAAGTGCTTAATTAGTTTCATTCTTTGTATTTAACTTTGGATAAAATCTCAGTTGTGTATATGCAGTGGCTTTGTAGTTGAGTGTGAAATGAATGTTCATTTCTGTTAAATTCTTGGATGGATGATTTGGTATTAAATTTAGTCTCATTTCATCTATATGTACCCAGTTCATGATTGTTGATTGGAGTACGATCTTCCAACTCCTTACGCTTTTAATTCATTTGAACTATCCTTACCCAGTAGTGAATCTACTCAAAAATATCTTAGGTAATAGGATCTTTATGTGCTAAGAAAGTAAGTGGAATTACTTGTCTGTTGTATTGAATTTTATCATTGTATGAGTGGCTTGTTATAGCCTGAGTAGAATAGCAAAGGGGTGATAGCAAAGTTGTATAAACTTAATGAAAGAGATATAAGATTATAGTTTTATAAGTAAGGACTTATATGACGGTAATCTTATAAAACTTGCACTTTTATTATCATTAAGTTACTAACTTGATTAATATAGCTTGACTGATACAACAATTAATTGATTGAGTTGTATGACTTAGTTAAATAAAATTTATGATTACAGTCATATAATTATGGGCTTATACGAGTGCAATCAGATTATTCTTGAATTTTGAATTTTATGATTGTTTGGAATCAATTTCATTGTTTAGGATCACCTTTGTGGGATTCAAATTGTTAACTGATTTCAATTACTTGAAAGGATGGTATGTGATAACTTTTCTTCCTTTAATGGTTTCATTTATGCAGTTCTTTTGGCATTATCAAATGAGTTATGTTTCTCCTTTGGACCTTAAAATAATTTCCCTAAAAAGCATTGTTCCTTTTATGAAATTATTAAGTTGAGCATGTTGTTCTAAAGAGTTTGTGTTTATCATGCTCAGTTCATGTGAATTGACTCATGCTAACAATTTTGCTGATGGAGTTCATGAAAGAAGGAAGACATATATAGTTTCATTTATTCTTTTGATTGAAGAAAGTTAAATGGGATAACTGATTATGGGATTCCTAATTGAGTTACTTATGTTTGGAATGAGAAAGGCCCTTGGTCATTAATGTAATTGTTTGAAAGAAAAATTTTGATCAATCTTATGAACATGAGCTGATACCTATTTCTAGAAATTAATAAAGTCTTATTCTTATTACAATATTTAGATTGAGAAGTGATTGATTGGAAAATGATGAATTTTTTATTTCTGCATTATTAAAGAAAGGTAGTTTGCATATAAGCTATTGTTCTAATAAGCATAAGTATAAGTCAATTAAGTGTTACATGACATAGATATGTGTGAATACTATTATGAAGGAAATGAAGTTAGGAATGGGTTACTTGTATATAGAACTTCTCCAGTGTTATATACTTGAAAGTTAGAGCAAGTTACTAGTGTCAGATTACCTAAGTAATTTATGAATTATACAAATCTGTTAGTACTATTTGTATTAAGTTCATCGGGTTATTGTGAATAAGATGAACCTACAGGGTAAAGGGTGTCATCTAATAATGTATTCTATATTTATGACCGCTAATGAGTAAGCAGTTGGGGTGAACTTAAGAACTATAATGAGGTCTTAATAAGTGAATAAATTCATGATAGATTTGATTGTTAATTAAAGTACTCCTTGACCTTATCTAGAATTTTTTGAATGGTAATTTAAATTCTTATATAAATGATATTATGTCCCTTATAATACTATGTGGTAGTGGATCATTATGAGCTCATAAACAAGATTTTATGTCCTTAAATAGAAGGAAAGGAAGCTTACCCTTAAGGTTGAATAAGTCTTTAAGTGATGAAGCTTAATGAAATACTTACAAATTAAGTGCTTATGGTAGATGACAATGAAAGATCTAATATAAGCATGTACAATCGAATACTTTTAATTGAGTTGAAAATAAAGAAAAGTTGTGTGATTAAGGTAAATGTTGACTAACATTAATAGTATATGATACTTGATAAAGGTGTGATTCTTACTTACATATTTGGCTATATATAATTGCACCATCTCTATTAATTTGAAATATAGAAACTTGATATCAAGCTACCCTATAGTGATATAACTAAATTAGTGGCTTGAAATATATCTGCATTATTAAGAAACATAGGCTTAATTGATTAAGCTTAAGATAGTATTAAATCTTTAATACTAAACATAAACAAAAGATTGTTTCGATTTCCATTTTAGGTTATTACTGACATGAGATTTAATTAGGTAATTAATTGTATTTGGAGAATTAAATATCCTTGGGTCAAATAGAGATGGGACCTTAGGTATGACTCATTCATGGAGGAATTGCCGCAAGACCTAGGCTACCCTATCATGATTTAATAATCACCTTGAAACAATAAGATACCATGTTCCAATATAGGACGCTTGGCGGGTCAACTCACTACATCCACTACATAGTTGTATCCATATAATAACGGTTGTCACTATTCGGATATTGTTGTTTAGCAACTATACTGAGTTACCTCATCAAGATACTAGATTATGGCAAGGTAATGTATTAAGTACTAGCCTTGTTAGAGTTACAAAGAAAGATTGAACCTCATGAATACACACACTGATATTACCTTATGATGGCTATGGGAAGGGAAGTGGTCTAGTAATGATCTCTGCAGAATCATTACAGAGACACTTACTTTACCGTAGGCATCATAGGATGACATAGAGGAATGTATTCTTGAAGTTTAATCTAGATTTGTACCTTGTACAAGACTTGTAGTTGTTTACAGTGTTGTTGATTGCTAATCCATTTAGATGAATAAGTGATTAAGGTGAGATGATAAGTTCCCAATGGTGAGTGTGCCGCCACGGAACCAAGCATGACATACATGACTCAGAAACTTTGCACAAAGTAGTGTAAGTTGTTGATTACATTGTCATTATTTCACCAGGATCTAAGCTATCAGATTCCTATGGAATTCCTTGGTGGAACCCAAGTAGACACTTAGATATCTTCACTTAATTATTCCATATCCTACATTCTTAATATATCAAAGGATACATTAGATGTAATTATGCTCGTACACCCCATATTACCCCCCATTTTTATTTAATTAGGATCTAAATATTTCTCTCAAGTAGTGGCACAAATATCATGATCCTGTGATATTGAAAATCCACCTGAAGTTATTCTCTTAAATCTGGATTTAAATATTACCTCTAACTCCCAATTATCTTGGCACACCTATCATAGGCATTTATCAAATCACAACCCCATGCAAGTAGAAATTCAAGAATCGGCTACGTCAATTTATCATCATTATTCATAATCCAATCTTATATTCCTATGTTTGATAAATAATAATGGGAACCACCTAACATAGTATCCTAAACAAACTTAGAGGCTCAATTTAGGAATAATAATGGTGAAGGCCTGAAGTCTTATCATTTCTCTGTAAAAAATCTAGAACGAGCCTCATTAGCCAACTTGACTACTTATCAAACGTCTCAACGGAACCCATCCTGTCAAAATTTCGAAAAAAAATCGCAAAATTAGCAAATTGTTTAGAAACAAGCTCAAACAAGTGCCAAGCCCTCGTTGGTGATTTAGTAAATCGCCAACGATTATTTACACCGGCTCAAATTGAAAGTCTCTTTTCGGGATCATCTTCTTGCATTTTTTAGCCCATCTCTTTTATCAAGATGTCATCAATAGTGCGTTGCATCAACGATCAATCGTAATAGCGGCTAGAATTGCCAATTTAGCATCGGGCATCAAGCAACGTAGTGGAAATTGTTTTAGGAGACAGAGGCGGGGAATCAAAAAATCATCATCCGAGGCAGGCCAGTAGTTTCATCCATGGTGTCATTAATGGTGCTACTTCAAAAGTAAAGTTTGAGTCATCCTTTCCAAACAAGCGCTTTCATTTACCTCCACGTGTCTAAGGTCACACTTTATGGCCCCGCCTAGCTAGGTTTCTTTGGATCTCATATTATAGGAGCCCAAGGATCCTTGCGAATATCCACCACGTGTCAGTCCATAATTGATTAGATAGCAGCATTTTATCATATTGTTTTATTATCCTCTAGAGATGTTCTGTGATTCATTAAATCGCTTGCGACCCTGTCTTGTCAAACTCTGTAAATATTGTGCTATAACATTAATCGAAATTTCATTTGTCATTTCCATTATATCTTTATTACTGGAAACTGACATTTTTAGGCAGGAGAATGGATTCTATTATATGGAAACATCTAGGTGACACCCTTTAAGCCATGGAAACATAATGAGTATGAACACTCTACTTATCATCTGACATCCTTTACACTAGGTGAGAAATGGGACGACTGTTTTTCATGACCTGGAGTTAATGCGCCATCTCATTTCTGCCACATTGGACCAGACTGTGGACCATAATTTGAATCCACCTAGAGGATTCACGATGACATCAGATGAGTTTTGGGAGGCTTATTTTGAGAGTCTTACGAATCTGAGATGACCTGGCTTGGTTCGAGCTATCAATACGTAAGATTGAAATGGGGGTATCTTGAGCTTTGAGACTGAATCTGAAGGATTCAAATTGATTCCCTCAACACTCAAATTCTTACTCTAAATACTAGTACGACTCGAAGGGGCATAATCAAAGAGTCTAAATCGGTATTTCAGACTTCTTTGAGGAATATACTGATTATGAGTATTCAGAATACCCTGAAGAAGAAGACATTGAGATTACTGAAGATGAGGATTCAGCCTTCATCCGAAAACTCTGACATCTGGTTTAGACTCTGAATTTGATCTTACGTACTTTCCCACTGATGATCATATTCCATTATCTACCACATATTTGGAGTAATAAAATATGTTTCGTGATGCATCTGTCGATCCATGGCTTATTATTTGTCTCTTATTACCTCTCATCATGGTAGGGTATTCTATGCATCACTCTGATTGTATAAATAATGTAGGTTGACATCCTTGCAAGGAAGTCCTTTGACTTAAAGGGACTTTCCTTTTCAAGTGGTAATCCACTGTGATTATTTTTACTAATAAATATATTGTGTAGTATTTTTTATTGCAACCTAATCTCCTGCAGGACTAGAGCTAGGTATCATTTCGTATAGCACATGTGCAACAATCGAACATCGTCCATTCACATCTAAAGGTACCTCTAAACCCCACCCATATTGAGGTGTTTGGTATAGTTTCTATTCTCTTGCTTATTTAGATATTAGGTTGATATGGGTATCTAGATGTTAGGTCTGAGTTATTTCCTTGTATGCTATGGCGAGAGAACCTTGTCCCTCGTTTCTCTGTGATCTATGGTCATTGACTAAATTGTTGACATGTAGGCCTAAGTATGCCTAAATCTATGGTGACTAGTTCATTGATGTAAAACCATAGTTAATGTCAAATTAGATGTTGTAGCATGGTTTTATCTACGATGTATGACCTAGTGCTAAGATTGTTATTCCTTAGACGTGGTTCAGCTAGGCCCATAGTGAGATGTCAGTGGTGCAAGCTTGGTTTAACAAGCCTATACAGGTGTCTAGGTGGTATTGATTTATAGTATGAGCTTCATGTGATTGGAGATGAATTTTAACTAGTGATTTAATAACATGATCTGAGGTGCTTAACTTAAGCACTCACTAATTTTAGTTTGTCAGGTGCAGGCAATAGGTGTTTCACTTCTGTTATAGGTCACTCATTAGGAGAAGGTAAATGACAGAGCTAAGAGGTGTGACAGAGCTTGTAACTTGGGAGCCATATAATCTCATGTTAAGAATGTCATTCAAATTTTTGCATGGTGTACTGAGGTATGTTTGTGGTCATTTTAAGTGGTAGCTATGTTCATTTATTACATTGATTCAATCGCATTCTAGTTGGTTCAGTGAAACACAAATAAGTTAGCAGTGTTGTAAGTCAATTATGGATAGCAGATTTTTGAGTATGAGCCTGACGACATGAGATGAATATGGATAGATATTACAGTGTGTCATAGTGCTTCATGTAAAATTTTATGGTGATCTCTGAAAT
Source organism: Taxus chinensis (assembly GCA_019776745.2). Classification (NCBI taxonomy): domain Eukaryota; kingdom Viridiplantae; phylum Streptophyta; class Pinopsida; order Cupressales; family Taxaceae; genus Taxus; species Taxus chinensis. The sequence continues at coordinate 897,782,211 of CM034146.1, forward strand.
TCTGTGAACTTTTTTAGGATATTGTAATTTTTGGTGGAAGACAGTAAATCAGTCAAGAAGAAAAATTCTCTAGTTTACAATGCACTCATTCACGATATAGATACACTAATACACTCCCTCTAGTAGATAGTTTTCTCACTTACAACATCACCATCATATTGTGGACAATCATATCCATGCTCCTAGTCCACTTGCATTTATTTCTCTGGCACCCATTGACCTTGATCTGTCAAATTTTTAGTATGTTTCTACTCTTGATACTCCTAAGCCTATGAGGATTGTTACTACATGATCTTCCACGTCTGTGCCTATAGTAGTAACACATGTTGTGTATCCTACTTCTGCTCATATGCATGGCTCTTTTGAGAAGCATACCACTACATTCAGTTCTCAAATGCTCTGTTCTATGGGTTTCACTAACAGAGGTATTGGCATACATTCACAGGGTATTGTTTCCCCTATTCCACATGTTAAGTGGAATTATCGTCATGGCATTGGTTCTTGAGCAGGTACTTCATTGGGATCACACATTGAAAAAATTCCTACTTTTTTCGCTCGACTCTTTCCAAGGATCATGATCTATGCATGAGTTATGCACCTTCACTCAAGCTTGAAAAACCTAATATTTCAGTTGTCAGACATGATTGACCTAAGACACATTCTGATGTTCCTTTTCATGAACCCATTGTGAATTTTGTACCAAGTCATATGTAGGCATCTTCTTTACCCATCTGTGTTGATTTGGGGTAGATATCAGTGATCACTCATGATGGGAGACATAAGAATTCATCGAGAGGACTCTACAGGCGTGGCTCCTCTACCATTTGGCCTCTTGCTCCACTTTCTACACCTTCTGCAATATAATGCTCCTTGTTTTGAGCATTTTTTAGTAGGTGTAGTATATCTCTCTTATTTTTTGAGAGATTTTAGATATGTGTTTTTGACATTATTTTGCATGTTGACATTCTCTCTTGTGGGGGAGCTATTCTAGTGAATCCCAGTGTTATTTTTTTAGTGTTCAAGTAGTTGTTTTGTCAACTCATACAAATTTACATGTGTCACTCTACCCATTCAGTAGTATGTGAGGGTGTGGTGTCCTTGCCTTGTTACCTTGGATTTTCTTTGATTGTGACACTCCTATTTATTTGGATCTCATGTCCTTGCCTTATTACCTTGGTTATTGGTTCTTGGATTGTGGCACACCTATTTGCAGCATTTGATCTTGCTTCTTCAGGTTTTGTTTCCTTGTCTTGTTACCTTAGATTTTCTTGGCTTGTAGCACTCTTATTTCCTTGGATCTTGTGTCCTAGCCTTGTTTCCTTGGTTATTGTTCTTAGATCGTGGCACACCTATTTGTAGCATTTGATCTTGCTTCTTCAAGTTTGATTCCTTGCCTTGTTACCTTGGTTTTTCTTGGATCATGGCACTCTAATTTCTTTGGACCTTGTGTCCTTGCCTTATTACCTTGGTTGTTCTTGGATCGTGGCACACCTATTTTTAACAGTTGATCAAATTATGTTTGGTGTTTTTTTGCACTTTTGACATCACTCTATTAATAGTCTCCTTGTATGGATTTATTCTGGGTGAAGTCCATTGTAAAAAAAAATTTAGTTTTGTGATCGAGCAGTGGATTCAGACCATAGTGCACACCAAAAAATTTCAGCATTGGACGAATTTGTTTTGTACGAGTTTTTTTTAGCTAAGTTTCTTGGGATGCCTTTGGAAGCGGGTATTTTCTCTCTCTACTTTGCTCTTATTGGTTTTGGGTACCTTGTGGTGTCCCTTTTTCCTAGTTATTGTACATGAGTACCTCATTAGGCCTAATTTTTAGGGCTGATATAGTGGATATGCCACTTTTATTTTGGGCTCCTAGCTTCTCTTGAGGGGGGGTGTTAGATTAGGTATTTACCTTAGCTCATGTTCACCTAGGTACTTTATTTACCTTTATTGTACTTATCCTCACCCACTTATGTGTGTGGATATTTTTTATATTATTTAGATATTAGGAAGATATTATCTAGTTATTTGGTATAGTTCTTTCCCTGATCTATGTTATTGACTAGATATTTGATGACTAGTTCTTTCCTTGATCTATGGTATTAACTAGATATTTGATGACTACCTCTTTCCTTGATTTATGGCCTTAACAGGTTCTTAGATTAATCTTCCTTGCCTATATAAGTAAGTCCCATTCTCATTTTACTAATATATTCAGAGTTCCAAAATAATATGTGATATTACTTCTCTTTGTTTGCACATTCTTTTGTAAAGTTATTTTGGTGAATTTGTTTCATCTTATCAAATGTGGTGTGCTATGATCATTTGATATCTTCATGGCTTAGGAATGATCTTCTATACCTTCCCATATTCCTTTCTCCCCTATTATCCTCCCTCAATAAGATTTGAAAACCTACACAGGGCTCAAGATTACCAACTACCATTAATTTTAACACATATTTTCCATGCTACTGAAGATGGTATTTAATTTATGAGTTACCATAATAAAGCATATCATACAGAATTCATGTCATTTCTAGATTTTAGGATGACTTGCATTGTAGCATCCCTGGATGTTCATACTAAGCCCCATTTTAACCACTTCAATTTTGTGAGCAGTAGAAGTGTTACTTTTGAGCTTATGATGTCAATATTGTAAGGTTGCAAAGAAATCCTATAATATATATTATTAGTTCTCTTTCATGGGTTAACAATGAGTGATCAAATCAAATAAATTTATATGTACAATTCCCCAAATGATTCTTTTTTGAAAAATGAGTCATTTTTCAAATTTCAAAATGAGGTCTAAGATATCATGATGGTTTTCATTTTGACTCATTTTCATCCATTTTCTTCCTCCAGGTCTTTCATTTTCTCCCATTCCGTGATGGTTGTTCCTAATCATGACTGTCATTCCCTTCATTGAGTTGACAATACAACATATGGTGGTTTTCTAAGAAAAAACTTGTTACAAATTACAACTGATAGGAAAGGTGGGGTCTCATTTTCTAGTTCAAAATGCAAATAATGAAGTTCTTATATTGACAAGATTTCATCAGCCAACCAGAAAAAATCCACGACAAGAATTTAATGCTATTTGATGATGTATCTCAAATGAATCCCAACATTGAAAAAAATGGATTTGAAATGTATAGTTTGGTTCATATTATTTTTGAATTTATAAGTTTTGGGTCATTTTTGCTTGAATATGTTTGATAATTGACAATATTGCATTGGGGTAGATTATTTGGTGCATGATGTTATACATAACAATAAACCCCACCTTTCTATTTGTTACACTGAAAAAATGTGGATTATAAGAAAACCTTATGTATGGGGCCTGGACCCAAGGGATGTGAGTTCAATTTTAATATCTTATTTATTTTATTTTTCTCTTACATTGTGGATGGAATTTCATGAACTATAGATGCATAAGGAAAATTATAAATTTCCACAGTGAAATTTTATTTCTTATTAAATGTTAAATGTTTGATCATAGACTCATCTCAACAGTTTATGAACTACAATATGAATTACACAGATGGACACTGTCAATGCATCAAGGGTATTTCCTAAAATGTAGAGTTATATTCCTGAAGCATTTTTTGAGACGTTTTTGTCCCTAAATCCCAGTAGACAAGCATTTAGGATATCTCAAAGGAGAAATGATATATTTTGAACTCTCTACAAAGTATAACCATAGTTTTAATGCATATTTGTGGTTTATCAAGGAGTACTGATATATTTTTATTCTTTTCTCAATGAATTGGATGCATTATGAACACATAAAAAACACCATAATCAAATTACTTTTGTTATTTATCTTATTTGTTTGATTTGTTAATGATTAATAAAAATCATAAAAACCAAATTAGTTTATTTTTGAGCATATCTAAATGGAATTAAGAGAACCTAAAATCATTTCTCTTTGTAATCTCCACACACGGAAGTATGTTTCATAATTTTATTCGTTCTTTTCCATCAAAATCACTTGGAACTTAAACTTGGCGTCATCCATCAAAATCCCTTGGGACTTGAATATCACTTCATAAGTGTAGCTCAAATCTATGCATTTATATAAGGTTGACCCCTATGTTGAGGTGTTTGGGCACTAAAGTTACATGAGAGCCTATGAGAATGGATCCATGAGATAAATTCTGCATCATAATTAAGTGTCTGTAAAGGAGACAAAAAAATTAGATGAAGAAAAATTGTGGAAAATAATTTTACATTTTTTAGCATGATCAGAGATTTTTAATCCTCAAAATTTTACATACTTATAATGGTTGAATAATATAAAACCCTTATTGGTAAACTTAATTTTCTAAAATACAATATGTTGCTAAATGATTGAATCTCTTACTAAGTAGTAACAAGAAACACTTTTGCAAAGCTAAAAAAACACTTAACTCCTTGCATCACATGTCCCTTAAATCATCCCACTTGAAATGTCATTAGATTCATCTCTCCTCCATTTTAACCCCTACTTTAGGAGGATATATCATTCATGGCCTTGTTATTGTGGTGGAATAATTGAAGTTAATGAATAAAATGTGTAGTCATGTGGAAGATAGATCTTGAAGAGGAGTTAGTCTTTACTATTTTGTAAAAATTTACAATCATGATTTTAGACAATATTCAAAAATTAAGTATGGGCAGCATTAGCACATGAACTTTTATTTTTAGATGCAATTCCTTCTAATGTGATAATTCAAAAACTTAAAATTTAAAATGGTGGAAGAAAGATAAGATTATGGGTTTTGTTATTTCAAAACATAAACCATAAAGTATGGGCGATATGAAAAAGAAGAGAAAATGAAAAATAATTAATTAATTATCGGTGACATGAAAAAAAAATTAATATTGTTCAAAGCTGGGAGTAGTATGAAAATTTCTCATTTTATATATTGTGAGTAGAACAAAACTTAAATTGACCACCTTGGCTCTAAAGTGGCTATCCAAAAAAGTGCATTAGTGTTGGTGAGATTTATCAGCTATACTATATAGTAACATATACAAATAGTTGTAATGCATTACATTTATTTGAGCTAAAATATTTACTTAAATTTAAAAATGAAATAATATGTATGTATGCCATATATTGTATGAGGGATACATGTAAAAATTAGTAATTAAAATAATAATTTGTAATTAAAAATTATTTTTTTCAAATTCGTAAACAATTTACTTATGATTTATTAAGTATTCCATAAGAATTTTTTGAACTCTCGATTGTATTTTGTAGAGTTTGTTGTAAAACTATTATCCCATCTTTTCCCCCAAAAAAATTGATCAAACATGACCTCGTGCAAGAATAATATAAAGAAATCGCTCCGTTGAACGAACCCACACTTCAAATCCAACAAATAGGTTGTAAGTAGGAATTAAAATAGAATAGCAAGGTCAAGGAACAAAATACAAGTGTCAAAGAAACTAAAGGCTCAAAGGAAAAGAAAGGGCAAAGGCTCAATAGTCTTCGGGCTTTACAAATGATTTAGAACGAACCCCAAAATTTGCTAAGTATAAAGGTGTTGGCAGAATCCTCCCAGTGTCCAAGCAATGCACCTTCAAAGGTTAAATCTAAAAGGGAGACTCAAACAAGTGCCAAGACGCCATGTGTCCAAAGTGCCAAAATTTGCACTAGCTGTTGAAAAGTCTTCGACTCAGCAGAAGGTTGCCAAGTGTCCAAACGATGCTAGTTAAAAAATAAATTCAAAGAGCGGAGACCCAAATGAGCGCTGGCTTGTAACGTAGTCCAAATTAAAAAAGGGAACAGATTTGGGGGGTTGAATAGTCAAAACAAAGGTAGGCCAGTGGAGGGAGCCAAGTGTTAGCATAGCGCTACTTCAAAAGTAAAGTTTGGGGCAAGTTTCCAAATAAGCGCCAAGCCTCCACATATCCAGGATCAGACTTTTGGCCCCGCCAAGCAAGGAAACTTTGGAAAAATACAATGGATCCCAAGGAGCTCTCGAAAACCACAACATGTTAGTTTGGTGTGATTTTAAGAGCATAAGGAAGGATCCAAATCTCTTAGATGCGTGAGGCCGCCACGTGGACCTTGTATGGACAAACTCTTTAAATATTGTGCTCCCATGACCCGAAACTTCAAATGGCCATATCTTTTGACTGGAAACTCATATTTGGGTGGGAGAAGACTTTTCAGAAATGTCTCAATACCCTATATTCCATGGAAACATAAAATATCATTCTTCATAGGCTTTAGTAGGTGAAAAATTGGAAAACGTCTTCTAGGACATTAATACAAAATCTAATTTCTTCAACTACCAGACTAGATTTAATTTGATCCACTAGTGAACAAAAATTGATAGATTGTAGGTGGATTTGAGAGGGGCATTGATTGATGGTGGTTGATCTTTCAAAGTAGGATTCAATGCATATCTCAAGGTGGTTGAAGCAAGATTCAAATTCTTCCCTCCTCTCTCTCATTCTTCCTATATATTGTAATGAAGGGGCATATTCAAAGGGTTGGTCGTTGTTTCTCATCTGCCCCCCTCTCTCTTTCTTCCTTAGGGTAGAATGTGGAATCTAAGCTTCCTCTCATGGCTTTGTGATGGTGTTTTCTTACCTCTTGCCCACTGATGATGTACTATGTAACATGTTGGAGCAATAAAATTTATTTCGTGATGCATATGTCCATCCTTGCTTATTTTGTTGTCTCTTCTTACCTCTCATCGTTGCAGGGTATACTATGCATACTCTGATATTTGTTGCAGGTTCTGGGAGTTGTGCTTAATGGGTCTTGAAGTGGTGTTCCATGTGAAATCTATCTCTGGTCCGTGGTGCATTCTGTCCACCCTCTCCTCTTCTCACCACTCTCCACTTCAAGTAGTCAGATATGTGATTCAACCACATCCTTTTCTGGTGTATCACCACTTACTGTAGGCTCTTTCACACACTCTCTCTCTCTCTCTCTCTTTGTCCCCTTCGAATGGATAGACTAGGATAGAATAGGTTCTTCTTACACTGAAGTAGCTCGTGGAAGGTAGATTAGGAAGCAAGAATCGGCTTTCTCTGGAGGTCCATCTCAAGTATTGCAAGTCCCACAGTTTGAGAGATGGTCCCATGTTGTGCAATCTCACTGAATGCCCCACTTCACACCCAGGCCATTCGAGGGTGTTATGATTCTACACTAAAAAATATATGGGTATTTAAATCATGAATCATAAAGTTAAAAAAAATCCCTTGATATGAAGTGACAAAATTGGTTGCTACATTCTATAGGAATAGACAATGTTGGTGTGAGAGAAGGAAATGAGGCTATCTAATTTATAGGGGAGGAAATGTGCTAGGTGGAAGATGTATCATGCATTCTGGAATTGGAAGTTTGGGTGGCTACAACAGAGGGAGAGACTTCAAGGACTCAGTTTAGAGCCGCATCCTTGGCATGATCCCTACATGCAGCTAGTTAGGCACCATCAACTCAAATCATTGGATTACCTATGTATGAGGGGGTGATACTTAAGAGATGGTTGATTGCATGATTTATGATATACATGGGATGATCTAAAAAATTATTTATTTTGATATATATAAGATACCATTGTTTTGTTGATATTGTGTGTATTGATGTTGATGTATATTTACTTTTATGATTCCATTTTCTTATGTATGTACAAATGTAGGAACATTTAAGATTGAGAGAAATGAAATAATAAAAAAAATTGAGATTGATAGAGTATATTTTGTGGATGGAATGGGATGGGAACCAATTATTAGGCCATCCCAAGAAATGAGAGATAAACCCAAGGGAGATGAGAGGAATTTGGTGACCATAGTATCCAAAATGGGAATTCATGGTCGTATAAACCCAAGTGAGAAGGATGAACACAAGCGGGAGATAAATATGAATTACCAAAGTATCCAAGATAGGAAAAAAAAGTTGCATAAACCCAAGTGGGATGGATGAACCCAATCAGAGATAAATAATAATCACCAAGTAAGATAAAATGTCTTGATGATGACTGTGAATGATTGACATACATCATAAATGATGTAATCTACATCATGAAGGATTTTTTGGTGAATATGTATCATTAGTTCCTCAAGGTTATCTTAGATGATTTTGATACGTCGATAGAATTCTAATTGTGTAGAAAAGATATAATCATCAATCCTATCAGAGATTTGTGTGAGTACATCATGATGAATATCATCAAGGATGTGACAAGGTGAGAATGATGAAAGTTAGAGGATGGCCTAAAATGATGTGAAGGATGGGATCTAGCTCAATGCTTAGGTACATGAGGAGAATGTTATCAAGCTCAACACTTGCAAGAGATAACCTGAAAAGTATCATCTATATGGGAGTAAAAACCATTATGATAAAAAAAAGTAGTGCAGAAAAAGAGGGTTTTGAGGCCTTTTTGTGTTGGTCTTACCTAACTTCCACCTTGATTTTATTCATAAGCCATATATAGGCTCTACAGTTATAAACATCATGTCCAAGAGCCTCATGTCATGAGTAGTATGGATTATCCATAGGTGGGTTAGAGGACATAATGGAAATGAGAACATGTGGTTATGTCATAGAAGGTAGAGGTATAACGGTGTATGGAAAAGATATAGGGGAAGGAGAGTGAGATGTCACAATATGTGGTGTAGAAGGGATAACTAAAGGACCAGATTGCAACTCAAGAATCAGATCTATAATTGGGGAAGGCTATTGCATAAGCTCATCCTTAGAGTCAAAATTGGAATAAATAGCATCACCATCCATGAGATCATCTACCTATGGATTGCATGTGGGATCTACATACTCTGTAGCGATGGTAATAATATTGTTGTTATGACTAAAGGTAGAGCGTAGGGTGTCATGATAACTTTGTATTAATATCCATATTTCACCCTCAGGAAAAGTATTGGATCAGCAATGCCCATGCACAGGAAGAACCAAAGAGGACACGGTTAAATCTTGCAAACAGGTCACGGAAGGACTCAACAATGGAGTGGTGGAGCCTGCGAAAGACCAAACGTCCCTATTCATGAAGAAAGAGAAGGTATGGCTCTGTCGAGTGGATCCGTGTCTTAAAATCTATTTAACGAGTTATGAGTGGGCTTAGAAATAAAATAGCAGGGTCAGAGAAGGAGGAGCAGCATCATAGAGAATCCAAGAGCAAGAAAAATAAGAAACAACAAATATCCAAAGTCTTCAGGCTCAAAATGGTTCAGAACGAGTCCAAAAATCAGTTAAGTATGGAGGAGAAAGCAGAGAGAGCCACATGTCAACACGACCCTTCTCCAAAGTTGAATCCAAAAAGGGATGCTCAAATTTGTGCCAGCCCTCCATGTATAGCAAATGGTCAACAAAGGTAAAAAGGTGGACATGGCGGGGTCTCAAAAAAGGAAGCTAAGTATAGAAGCATCATGAAATCTACCACATCATTAGTTTGGTGCATCTCTACAAGGGAATATTCAAAGGTGGAAGGCTCAATTAAGCGCTAGGTTCACCACGTAGCCCAGGGTCCAAAAAGGTAAGAGGGACCCTTGAAAATTATAACAGCTCTACAAAGGTTTCCAAGTGTCGAACCCGATGCTCCTCTAAAGGTAAATATCCTAAGCGGGTTTCCAAGTAAGCAGGGAGCCTCCACGCATCCAATTTCAAAAAAGGGGACAGAGTTGGGTTGAATAGTCAATGTATTGTGACAGAACCAGTGGAGGGTGGTAAGTTTCAACACAATGGTGCTACAGTCAAGGTTCGAATAAAGAGAGGGCTTTCCAGATGAGTGTCAGACCAGACTGTCATGTGTCCCTGGTCAAGAAATATGATCCTTACCGAGCAAAGGACTTAGCCAAAAACATAGAAATTGAGCAAGGCCAGTGGAGGAAAGCCACATGTCACCCCCACGCCATTTCAAGAATAAAAGATACAAAGGTCACCCTTGAGATAAGCGCCATCCCTCCACGTGTCCCATATAGAAAGGGGGGGGCCATTTTTCAAACCAATTTTCCCGCCCTTTTGTACCGATCTGATACAAACTTCAAAGGGGCATATCTTTCTACTCAGAGGCTTGAAATATTGTGAATATGACACTATTGAAAATATCTCGGCCTCATCTATGCCATGGAGATCTGAGATCTTTAAGTTAGGAGAGGTTATGTGGGAGAAAAATGGAGAAACTTATTTAGGTCCATCAATGCAGGATCTATTTTTGCCTTAACAACCAGATCAAATTGCAATCTGATCTGTTGTTTTCTCCTTCTTCGAGGCACTGAATAAGAAATTGATACAGTCAAGACAGATTTTGGGAGTAGATTTTATGGGAGGCATTAACAATGCGATGGTTGAGCTTTGGAACTATTTTTCCCCACTTCTCTCTCTTTCTCCCCTCTATTGTTGGATCTATAAAATTCAGGGTCGAGACTCATTGTATAGGGTTGGACATTATTTTGTTTTTGTAGGCTCCCCTTTCCTTTTGGTAAAGGAACTCATGAAGTTCTAGACCTTCCGTTTAAATTTCAATACGTTTCCTACCTTCTAGTCATTTGTAATGCATTGTATCAATTTTACAGAGCAAATAAAACATGTTTTTGATCGATGTTATATCCTTTCTTGTCTTCTTTTCTCTCATCTGGTCTTTCCTTATAAATCAAGTTATTTGTGCTTGATTATTACATGTATTTTTGTTGTTTTGTGTCTATCAGCAAAACCAATGTTCATCATTCCTTTGGTGCATCACCTTGTAGCTTAGTTTTGATTTCTTGTATTCCATTTTATCCCTGTCTCCTTGGTAAAACTTAGATTAGGACTTAGGAATAGGTCCTCTGCAAGTTTCCACATATGCACCTAAACCGAGGAATATGAGCCATCCTTTAATCTGGAGAGTTCTCCCATTTGCAAAGTCTCACACTTTGGGTAAAACTTAATGTTATGTGAATCACACCAAATGAATCTTCCTTAGAAAAGTATATCTGACCACTCATTTGGGAGTGTATTTGATTTTTCACTAAAAGTTTTGGCACACCCAGTGGGACCTAAAGTTAGATCTTCCATCTTTCTGAGGTGTCTCATTACAACAGCAAATCATAAGCCACCATGTGACCACACTAACAATTTTGGCATGCCTAGTGGACAAAGAAGTCTCTATCTTCATTACAGTACTATCACATGTGCACTTGCTGTGATTCTAGCTTTTAAAAAGCTTTTAAGAACTACAAATCTAGTGAATCCAAAAAGGACAGAATCCACTGGTCTCAGTATTCCAAGTTTCCCAAGTTCATGATAAGGATACAAACAAGGACAAGGACAAGAGGAGAAGGACAAGTTTGTACACATACACTTGTCTCCAAACAAAAGGAGAAGAGGAAGAAGAGCCCATAGGTATCTATCTCCACCAAACAAAGCCTTATCAACACCTCCTCCCAGTAGGCCATTCTTTCAATCAGGAAGGGTTCTTAGACTGATCAAGATGGCATAGTCCAAATCTTTATGTCAAGTTCACTGGCAGCATCCCACTTGCTCTGAATGCACAAAATCTAGTCCTAGTGGCAACATTTAAGAGCATCCCATATATCACTAATGAAAACCAGGCTTCTCCTAGTGACCACGTTCAACATATTGCAAATGTCTGTACAATCCATGAGATCACTGAGATGGAAATTACAGTCAAGTTGCTAGCCTCTTCACTCAAGTGTAAATCTTCATAATGGTTCATGAGCCTAGAAGCAAGATCTATTAAAACTTGGGACCATCCATGCACAGCTCTTCACGATCTAGTTTGGAGAAAAAAGAGATAAATTATCCTTGTTGGAGCAACTGACAACAATTAAGAGAGGTCTGAATGATCATTTGATGGATTTCAACCTCAGATTTCAACGGACCTGGGACAGGATTCTAGCAGCAGTAAAGCCCACTAATGAAGGTGCCTTCTTATACTTTCTTAGAGATTTAAAATCTGATATTCCTTTAATGATTTATTCAATGGGGGGCACAACCTTACATGCAGCCTATAGCCTTTCCATAGGAGATAAGACTCATTTAATTCAAGCTGGAAAACTTGCCCCTAGGCCATCCATACATCATATACCCCAAATTAGGAAACCCAAGTACCAACCAAACACCCACAATAGCTCCTCTACCTACTCCCAGGAGTCAAAGTTCAACTGAAGCCTCCACCTCATCATCTACCACCTCAAAGGAGGTTCAGGAAATTATAAAATAGCTTCAAAACTCTAGGGAATGAGTTTATTAACCATCAAAATATAGTAGGCTCATAGTTCTAGGCCATATCAACCTCAAGCTCATTATTAGGCTAGACCCTCGTATAAGAAAAATAGACCACAAGCCTAGGTTGTAACTCAGAGTCAACACTAAGGAAAACCTCAAACTACTAGACCTTTTAGGCCATGGTGATCCAAACACAGCTTCAACATCAAGGGCATTGGTTCCAACATAGAATAACATGGCATAAGAATATGAATAGTGTTTCCCATGCAGTTAGCCACATAATCAATTGATGTGCTTCAATGGTTCACTAAATCAATATTTGATGGTGAAAAATGTTGGTATGTCACAAGAACCTAGCCAAGAAGAAAATCAGCAGCAAGGAGACCAGCAAGAAGGACCTCCAACTGAAACAATGCTTTTCAGTTGGCTAGCCAAAGACTCTATGTGCAATGAATCAGACTCTTTCTCAAAGTATAGCTTGTCAATACATAGTCCAAGAAGAGAAATATTGGACAAGGACATTCACCAAACTTAGGATACCCTCAATCCTCCATTGTTCTACATGGTATTGGCATTCAAAATATAACTCCCTAGTATGCAGATCCAATCTAAGCCACCTCCCAAATCTACTCAGGAACTAGTTGTAACAACCCATGTGTAAGAAACGAATGTGCCAGGGAAGGGGCAAAAGAAGGATAGCTCATTTAATATCATTGAGTAGATGAAGAGGAAAGGTGGTGAACATTTTCACTATGGGAGTCACTAGCCATTCCAGGGTAGAGGGATCTATTGCAGATCTCCCATGTAAAATTAGTCAAGCTCAAATCAACCCCCTAACTAGCAAGAGAAAGTTCTCACCAGTATATCTAAACCTATGGGGAAACCCATCAAGAGCAACAAGGTAAGAACCCAATACCTCCTCCATTCTATGTTCCATTAATCATTAGGGATAAATTGGTGCATAATTACATGATTGATTCTGGGGAAATTAGTTATGTAATGCCCAAACAAATAGCTGATCAATTGGGTCTCTAGTATGACGTCATCTCTAGAGGGGTAGTACAATTGGATGGGACAGCAGTGGAAATTGTTGGAATCATCAAGGATATGAGCCTCACTCTGCATGGCTACCCCAATGTGACTATATTGTAGAACTGTATCAGTCATAGACTTGCCACCACATTTTTCATTGTGTTTGTCCAGGGACTTCACTTCCAAAATTAGAGGCTATTTGTTTGCTGACTGGTCACATATGCTCTTTAGAACAAGGTATGGGGTGAAGGCCACAATGAGATCTAAGCCCATATAGAGGATTATCAAATTGAGTCTTATGTGCCTATCCCAATCAATGCAAATTATTCAGATTTTGATCAAGAAGACCTCCTAAACACTTCTGAAGTAGATACCAAGGTGGGGTGTATTCCGCAGACTTGACTCTCGACGAATGGATGCAGTCAAAAGGCATGATTTTGATCCCTATAAGGAGATGGAAGAATATGAGCTAGGAGTCTATTGCCTACATGAAGAGAATCATCCTCTTCCTGACATCACTAAGCCATAATACAAGGATGAAAATGAAGTATGGAAATTGTTCTTTGATGGATCGAGAAGTAGGCAAGGATACTGGAGGTGGAGCTATGATTGTGTCATCCCTAAGGTATGAAGTATTACTCAACCTTCTGTTTCTAGTTTTCCTACTCAAATAACATACTGTAGAATATGAGGCTTTGGTTCATGGATTGCATTGGGCTAAAATATGAGGGATCAAGAACCTATAAGTGTTTGGTGACAGTGAACTGGTTGTCTAATCAAGTCAAAGGACAAAATTTTGTCAAGAATGACCTTCTCAAAAGCTACAAGAATAGGGTATGGGATCTCATTGAGGATTTCGAAGCCTTTCCACATTGTTTCCATACCTAGAAAGGAGAACCAATTTATTGATAGGATAATAACAGTTAGAGAAACATTTGATGTGGTTGACAGCATCAAGAGGGACAAAGGACAACGACATATCCATGTGATTGTAAGGACAAAAGTTCCAAATAATAACACATGCTGGCAGGTTTTTAAGAATGATCAGCAGATCATCAATTTTTTACAAGAGGAATCTGAGTTCTCAGCTAGGAATCAAAATAGATTAGAGCAGCAATATGGAGATCAAGTCAGTGCAACTACATCAACACAAGCTTTCCAAAGGCTTAGTGACATTAGATTCTATCTTGAATCCTAATTATCAGTTTCGAAAAGATAAGGCTAATATATAGATCAAAGGAGAAGATTCAAAGCTCAATTCTAGTTGGAGAAGGAAAAACACTTCAAATTGGAAAAGTGGCCACTGAGCAAGAAAGCTATGAATTCATACAAAAATTTCCAACTATTTTCCATATGTATTTGCTTGGAGCTATGAAGACCTAAGAGGGTTCAATCTGAAGCTAGCACAACACACAATTGAACTAGATCCAGCTACTAATCCTGCATTAGGAAAAAGCAGAGACCAATTAATCCACACATTGAACCCCTGATGAGGAAAGAGCTAAATAAGGTGATAGAGGAAAGTATCATATTTCCAATCAAACACATCAAGATGGGTTGTAAACTTGGTTCTAGTTAGGAAGAATAATGGAGAGATTAGTTTGTGTGTAGACTTTCGAGACTTGAAGAGATACTTCCCTCAAAGATCACTACCCACTCCCCTCAATGGAGTAGATCTTGCAAGTGGTATCTAGTATTAGAGACATTCTCTCTCCTAGATGTCTACTCAGGGTACAACCATATAATGGTGAAGGTATATGATCAGTTCAAAATAGATTTCACCACCAAATGGGGCACCTATGCGTACAGAAAAATGCCATTCAGATTGTCTAATGTCCAGAGCCACTTTCCAAAGGGTAATGGATCTAGCATTCAAAGGACTAATCAACAAAAATAGTATTGATCTATCTGGATGACATTATTGTCTTCTCTAAAAATGTAGCAGACCACCTTTTTCACCTAAGTCAGGTGTTTCAAAGTTGTATGAGATTTGGGGTATCATTGAACCCTAAAAAATACATATTCTTAGCCCATAAGGGCAGGATTCTAGGCCATATTGTGTCAAAGGAAGGTTTGGAAATTGACCCAGAGAGATTTGAAGCAATAAGAGCATTGCCATTGCCAAGTCATAAGAAGGCTCTTCAAAGCTTCTTAAAAAAAATCAATTTTCTCCGCAGGTTTGTACCAAACTTTGTTGCCCTTGTCAAGCCAATAACGTTGATGTTGAAGAAAATTTTGGCATTTAGGTGGATAGCTGAAGGAAAATAAATTTTTGAGGCCCTCAAAGAAGCTATATCACAAGCCCCAACTCTCATGAATCCAAATTTTTCTAAGGATTTCATATTATATGCCTTTGGTGGTAGTGACACAGTTTCTGCAATCCTACTACAGCATAACAAATAAGATACAGAGCATCCAATTACTTTCTTCAGCCAGGGTCTAGAAGATTATGAAGTGAGATACTCCTTCATTGAAAACCAAGTCTTGGTAGTGATCAGAGGGTTAAATAATTTTAAACATCTAGTTTCGAATAATAAAATCCAATTGTTAGTCTCCCATACAGGAGTTAAGGACTTCCTTCTCAGCAAGGATCTGAATGAAAAACGTGCAAGATGGATCACTCGTGTCAAGGAGTATGACATTGAGATAAAGGTCACTAAGCTGGTCCATGGGAAGGGATTATGTGAACAACTGGCCTCGAGTCAACAAGACAAAGCAAGTGGTGAAAAAGAAGTTGTTTTTGTCCTGCATGATAGTCAAGAGGAAGAAAATGATGATGTACCCATTCCTTATTAGACTCAAAGCATGATGCACTTCCTTCGAACAGGCATGTGTCCTCCAAAAATGAGCAAAACAAAAAGGAGACATTTCAGACTACAGACCATCACATATGTGCTTATTAATGGTGTCTTGTTTAAGAGGGACATTAATGGTGTTCTATTAAGATGCATCGGGACAAATCAGATTGAGAGAGTGTTACAAGAGTTCCATGATGAAGTAGCTGGAGGCCATTTTGCTCCATGGGTGACAGCACTCAAGATCATGAAGGTAGGTTATTATTGGCCTAGGGTGTTTAGTGACTGTTATGCATGGATCAAAAGTGCAAAAATTGTGCATTCTTCAAAGGAAAAGAAAGGCTAGCAGCACTTCCATTACACCCAATTTTAGTTGACTAGCCATTCATGTAATGGGGATTGGATTTCATCGGGGTCATCAATATAAAATTTGTGCCAGGGCCACAAATGGATTTTGACGGCAACAAACTATTTCACTAAGTGGACCGAGGCAGTGGCGCTCAAAGAAGCTAATGAGTCTAGCATACTAGATTTCTATAAAGGGATAGTGGTCAGGTTTGGAGTGCTAGCCACCATTATATCAGACAATGCATTGGCATTCATAAGTTCCAAAATCACATGATGGGCCATTAGGAATGGGATTTACTTGAGCACTTCATCAAATTATTACCCTCGGGGTAATGGCCAAGCTGAGTCTACAAACAAGAACCTGCTAAGGATCGTCAGAAGAACTCTGGATGAAAATCAGAGAACTTGGCATATGAAACTCAAATCAGCCTTATGGGGTAATAGGACAACACCCAACAGGTTTACAAGTAGCTCTCCATTTAAACTTGTCTATGGGAAAGAGGCAGTGTTGCTTATATCACTTGAATTGTCAGCATTAGAACTCCTGAAGCAGTTGGAGATGTCTGAGTTTGAACCAATGGAAGCTAGGTATGCAGAGCTGCTGGAGTTGGAAGAAACCAGAGAACATGCACTTCAAACAATGGAGAAGGATCAGGTCTCAATCAAGAGATGCTTTAACAAGAAGGCAAGAACAAGGGCCTTCCAGGAAGGAAAACTAGTTTTGAAATGGGATGCAGATTGAGTAAAACTAGGAAGGCATTCCAAGTTTGATACCATTTGGAGTGGCCCTTACATGGTTACAAAATGCAAAAGTAGTAATGTTTTCCAATTGTCTACATTGGATGGTGAAGAGTTACAGATTCCAGTGAACGGAATCTATCTTAAACACTGTTACTAGAAGGAAAGTTCCCACCTTGTACATATTATTTTAGTTTCTCATTCCTCTAAGTGCTTGTGCACATTGTCTTGTTGTAGTTTAGGCTACTTTTCTCCTAAGTGCTTTGCACAGTCTGCATGTTCTACTTGGAGCATGTATGATTTCAGATTTTATATATAGTTGTGGTGTTGATTTATTGCTCTTGCATAACCAATTCAGAAACAAATTAACCCTCGGGTCAAAATAATTTTCTACTCTCAGAAACCATCATTTCAATATTTCTTATGAAAATTGAGAGTGTAAACAGTTGGGCTCATGAATTAGAGGCAAGATCAGTATCAGACTATTGTTCTCGACTCCATGCCCAACGGATGTGACAAGGCAATTGGTATTTTCATCTAGCAGGTAGATACCCCTGTGAGTCACCAAATTGTTATCCATATTTTTCCCACGAGAAAAGTATCGGATCAGCCACGACCCTGCATAGGAAGAACCAAAGAGGACATGGTTAAATCTTGCAAATAGGTCACAAAAGGACTCAACAATGGAGTGGCGGGGCTTACGAAAGACCAAACGACCCTATGCATGAAGAAAGAGAAGGGACAGCTCTGTCGAGTGGATCTGTGTCTTAAAATCTATTTAACGGGTTTCATGTGGGCTTGGAAATAAAATAGCAAGGTCATAGAATGAGGAGCAACATCATAGAGAATCTAGGAGCAAGAAAAAGAAGAAACGGCGAATATCCAAAGTCTTTAGGCTCAAAACAGTTTAGAACGAGTCCAAAAATTGACTAAGTATGGAGGAGGCAGTGGAGAGAGCCACATGTCAGCATGACGCTTCTCCAAAGTTGAATCCAAAAAGGGAAGCTCAAACTTGTGCCAGCCCTCCATGTAGTAAATGGTCAATAGAGGTCAAAAGGCAGATAGGGCGGGGGCTCAAAAAAAGAGGCTAAGTATAGAAGCGCTGCAGAAGCTGTCACACGTCATTTTGGCGCATTTCCAAGGATAGATCCAAAGGTGGAGGCTCAAATAAGCACCAATTTTCCATGTAGCCCAGGGTCTGAAAAGGTTAGAGGGGTTGTTGAAAAGTCTAAGAGCCCGTGGAGGTTTCCACGTGTCGACCCAACGCTCCTCTAGAGGAAAAATCCTAAGCGGGTTTCCAAGTGAGCGCGGAGCCTCCATGCATCCAATTTCAAAAAAGGGAACAGGTTCAGGTTGAATAATCAATGTATTATGACAGGCTGACAGAGAGTGCCAAGTGTCCAAACAGCGCTAACTCAAGGGTCGAAAAAAGAGAAGGTTTCCAAATGAGTGCCAAACTGCCGCGTGTCCCTGGTCAAGAAATATGACCCTGCCGAGCAAAAGACTTAGCCAAAAACATAGAAATTGAGCAGGCCGATGGAGGAAGCCACATGTCATCCCCATGCCATTCTAAGAGAAAAATACAGAGGCCGCCCTTAGACAAGTGCCAGCCCTCCACGTGTCCCATATAGAAAAGGGGGCCCATTTTTCAAACTGGTTTTCCCGCCCTTTTGTACGGATCCGATACAAACTTCGAAGGGGCATATCTTTCGACTCAGGGCTCAAAATATTACAAATCTGACACTGTTGGAAAGATCTTGGCCTTGTCTATGCCATAGAGATCTAAAACTTTAAGTTTGGGTAGGTTAGGTGGAATAAAAATGGAGAAACATCTTCAAGGCCATCAATGCAGGATCTATTTTTGCCCTAATAACCAGATTGGATTTTGATCTAATCCACCGTTTCCTCCTTCTTTGAGGCGTCGAATAAGAAATTTATACAGTCTAGATAGATTTAGGGGTAGATTTTATGAGAGGCATTAATAGCAGTCGTTGAGCTTCAGACTATTTTTTCCCGCTTCTCTCTCTTTCTCCCCTCTGTTTTTAATCTATAAAAGTAGGGTCGAGACTCATTGTAAAGTGTTGGACATTATTTTGTTTTTTCAGGCTCCCCTTTCCTTCTAGCAAAGGAATTCGTGGAGTTTAGACCTTCTATTTAAATTGTAATATGTTTTCTACCTTATAGTTGTTTGTAATGCATTGTATCAATATACAGAGTAATAAAACACATTTGTGATCAATTTTTAATCCTTCCTTGTCTCCTTTGCTCTCATCTGGTCTTTCATTATAAATCTAGTTATCTGTGCTTGATTATTATATGTATTTTGTTGGTTTTTGTCTATCAGCAAAACCAATGTTCATCATTCCTTCGGTGCATCACCTTGTAGCTTAGTTTTGATTTCTTGTATTCCTTTTATCCATGTCTCCTTCGTAAAGCTTAGATTAGGTCTAGGAATAGGTTCTCTGAAAGTTTCCATGTATGCGCCTAAACAAAGGAATGGGAACCAGCCTTTAATCTGGAGATATTTCCCATTCGCAAATTCCCACACTTTGGGGAAAACTCAATGTTGTGTGAATCACACCAAATGAATCTGCCTCAGAAAAGTAGATCTAACAACTCATTTGGTGGTGCTATGATTTTATACTAACAGGTATTTTTGTGTTCTTATCTTGGGTTTATCTTTCTAAGAAGGTATCATCAAGAGAATATTTGTCATTGTAATCAAATGTAGTGACATTGATAACACATGATTCAATGATAATCTCAGGTTGGATGATATGTTCTATAGGAGGATGTTGAGTAAAAGGGATAGCGATAGGGACATGATCAACATAATTATTATGAAATTGTGATCGTAAAGCAATATTTAATTGATAAATAATGGCATCATGAATATTAGAGGTGTGAATTTGAAGGTTTATTTCATCAATCTCGTCAACTTCATAATCAAGAAGGTTATGAGCATTATGGCCCACAACCTCAGGATGACCACTATAGCCATGGAGAGAATCCACCAAATAGTTGAGATGTTGATATTCTCAAAATGGGATGGTGTGAAATTTTTCAAAGTTAAGAATTTTTAATATCTCACATTGTTGAAATAGGTCAAATTTCCAAGGGTTGGTATCATAATGTACTTTATAGATAGCTCCTAAATGAGTGATCTTAACACATTGGTAGGTGAATGACATAACTAAACACATGCGATGATTCTATGCTCATCCTAGGAGGATATTATAAGAAAATGGGAAGTTTAAGACTATAACTTTGACATGTGTTAGTCCTCAAATCTGCACCCCTGGTAGATTGACATCAATTCTTTTCAAGGAAAAGGGGAAATGCTTGGAATGGTGGTAGACTAGGTGGTAGTGTGTTGTTTTAATGGAGATTTTGAGGGGAGAGATTAGTTTCTTTTATGACCTTGGTATTTTAATGTTCCCATGGAAATAATTCATCCTTAACTGTGATGCTTAAAAAGAACAATCAATTTAACACAATATGTGAAATAACATTTGCATTCATTGATACTCAATTCACACAAATGTTATCTACAGTCTTCACAATCCTAACTACAAATCATAGAGTTAGATCTGAGATAAATCATGTACTATATTTTTTTCATACACCCAAAATACCCTTAAGTGATTACAATAGCTCTTCAAAAGTGATGTTGCCTTTAGGATTTTACAACTAGGTTGAACTATTGCAAAACATACACTATTCTACAATAGTCTCACAGTGAACAGAAGAATACAAAAACTAAGAAAGAAATTTGCGTACTTAAAAAAGTAAATCCAATACAAGGTAGTAACATAACTAATATTTCCTCATTCATTCCTTTCAAACAAGAGAAACATGAAAGTATAGCTTTGTCAAAACAGAGAGAATCTATTCATGTAAGTTTTGGCTAGGGGACATAAAAAAGCCTTCAAAACCTGTTAATGGTTGTATAATACAACCACCTTAGCGCTTCCTTACAAATTGGATACAAAAAAATACTTTGTAAGAAATTAGAAATTGGAACCTAAAAAGTTGGATCAAAATTCTACAACTACCCCCAATCTGCCACTTTACACAAAATGAAATACTTTACAATATATAGCAGATGAGAGAGAGATAGAGAAAGAAGAAAATTTTAATCTCCTTCTACAACCACTAACGAGGTGCATTAAAATCCTACAAAGGAGCATGGGCTACCTACCAAAATCATTCATTCCTTTTGTCTTGCATGTTTAGGGAGGAAACATACACCATACTTCATTAAGGTGGGTGATTGACCAACATTGGGACTACAACTTGAATGTTAAATACGGTTTCTAATTTTTCTCCCATAAACTACCATCAATTCTTAAATTTGATGACGCCAAAGTGAAGGGTTCGAAGAGACCTTTCCAACGATATAAATTTGGAAATATTTGGAACAGTGGATCAAAAGATATGGCCTTCTAAATTTTTTCATGTTAGGAAGCACATAAATGTGACACATGGCGGCCTTTGATTAACTTGGGGATTGACTCATGCCAAATTGTGTTTTTTTTTCCTTTGCCACATGTCATTCTTTGGTTGGCTCATGAGATCAAGCTTTGTTTATTTTGTTTCCCTTTACTTTCTTTCCTTTGTGGATAGGTTTGTTCTTTAATGAAATACGAGCAAATAAGACAATGCCACACTCCTTACAACTGTAAAATCATCCTTTACTTGTACTAACCACTATGAATCATGAGCCAAAGAGAAGGTTCCACGCATACTTTGCATTTTACCTTTGACAGCCCCTTGATCGGCTACAATGAAGTTCTAGCCAATGAGATCATTCCACGCCCTTACATTGTGTCAGATTTTTTGATAGTCTTAGCTTAGAACCATGAAACATGATCCAATAGAAAATCTCCATGCTTCTCACAATGTTAGTTCTTTCTTTAACCCTAGCTAACAACCACAAAACTCGAGCAAATAGAAAAACTCCTCGTAGCTCAAGTTTTTCAATCTTTCTTGCATTTGTGCTTTCTTTTCATTGGTTTGGGGATGCTCCTTCACATCACAAATTTTTCCTTAGAGGGAATTAGAAAGTTTTGTCTTCACAAAAATGTTGCCACGTATCCCAGTTGACCTTGCTAACTTTCGCCTTAGTGCACCCCCTCGACACAGACCTGAAGAATTATTTATTATGGCTCATTCTGAGAACTTGAAGTCCACAAAATGTGAAGGATATGAAGAGATCCAGAATCTAGCCATGTGTCCCTTCACATCACAGGAGCTTGAATTACTTTGGCGACATAGACATTTGATGGCCAAATGAACGTCTTTCGGCGTTTTAAAAAGTAAAACATCAATTATTTTAAACTTAGTCTCTCGTAGGTTTTCAAATTCCAATGACCAGTGCCTTTGGAAGGGGGAAATTGATGACCGTTTAAACATCCCAGGATTTGTTAAAATTACTAAGTCCATTTTAATTGAGTTTTTTTACTAGTCCTATAGCTTTATACTTTGTTGTTGAGTTGCATGTTTTTGAGCCTTTAGATCTTAAAATATCAAGAGAAACATGAATAAATTGGTGCTGATATCAGGTTCTTCATGAAATATATAAAGGTATCTTGACCATTTGGAAGTTTGAAGCTTTAATACTTTGATTAATCACTCTATTGAACAAGTCCCCTAACATTTTTGCTAAATATTCTCTTTTATCTTGCTAAGGCATGAGATTTATTACAAATTTACACCTCTCCTTAACTTAGACTGATCTTTGAAGCAAAAGGAACAATATGAAGCACATAGAATGGTTACATTTATGAGGATTTTATGAAAAATACCAACTCAATCTAATGAATGGGATTGAGCTCCAACAATGGCTCCTACTCGTGGATGGGCACCCCCTTTGGGTGCCACAAGAAAAAATACTAGATGCCTAGTCGATTGGGAAAGGATTCATAGGGACAAAACACACATGGCTTCTAAAATAGATACATAACAGGCCCAAGGAAAACCTGATAACTATAGAAGACTGGTCATTGTAGACTAGAGCACAAAATGGGAAACAAAAACACAAACAAAAGAAAAAAACACAATAAAATTTCAAGTTTTACAAGGATCATATTTGACCATCTGGATAAGACCATGCCAAGAAATCTTGGCAATTCTTCAATAATTGGTCATAAGATGGGTTTTCCTTTAATCTCATGCTACATCCAATCCATACCTTTCTAGGATTCTAAGAAGTATCCAATCTACATTCCTCAACATCCTTGGGCATATAAATAGCCTTGATCACAACTCTATCAGTATTTTCAAAATTTGACTCAAGACTAAACACTCTTTTGGGGATAACATCTGTTCTTAACTGTATTACATTTTCCCCCAAATATGGTTCCTTTTTCATCACATAAGCCAATCATAGGATCAAGATAAATGAAATGATATGTGAATTCACCTTTACAACTTGAGAATCCCTGAATCTGAGGATCATCTTCAAAAACCTGATTGGGAGAAGTTAGAACCACTCCAGATCTATTTCCAACTTTATATTATGCTTTCATCAAAATTCAGGGTCTATGGAGCATTGATGTCTTCAAGGTGTACATTAATAATTTCAAATTAATGAGCTATATCCATATCAACATTAGCTATAAGAGGAAGAGATAAAACCTGATTGATGCATGTCCGAAATTCATCTTTAGTTTTGGCATATAGAATATTAGTGGAAGTAGCTCCTTGTGGTGAATTGTTTGAGGATTTCCACCATACATGTATCATTAAAATAAGGTTCCTCATTATTATCACCATTTTCAATAAGCTGTCCAAAAGGGGGGTGTGGTAACAAACATTTATCACACCCCTCAATCATTTTTTCCTATTATATTGTGGAAACTCTTGCTATCCAATGGATCTGGGGCTATCTTTTTTCCATATTGTAAATTGAAAACATTCTTCATTTCTACCTAGGATTCAATTGATTTTGTAGGCAGAAAGTTATACCATTCCCTTACATATTCTTCTAATGTATGTATTAATAACTTAATATGAACATCTTCATGCTCTATTTCATAGTCATCCATAACATTCTGAAAAAATCTAAAATGCTAATCTCCATTTATGGCATTATTCCCTTGAAATCTAGGCAACATCATTTTAATTTCATGGGGTACTAAATTGGGATGTCCCACCATTCGATGGAACCTTATTGGTCTATAAGTAGTAACCACCAAAGGATCCCTTAGTGGAGAGTGTGCCATATTATTTGATGGAGGATATTTCAAAAGAAAGGATTGGAACAGTGAAAAACTAGGGTTCTTTGAGATAGAGGAGTATGATCTTTAAAATGGAAATCCTTCAGGGACGTAGTTTCACAATACACTTGGTTATTTAGAATCAACAAAGAAGGGAGATAAATAATACCTTTCTTACATGCAGATGTTGAACCTTATTGAAATAATGAATGTAAATTAGCTTGAGGACTACCTGGATCAAAGATTTCATGTGTGCTAGAGTATTCTTCCACAAAAGGATGATCAATCTTAATAGCTTGAATAATATTTTCTTTGAATTTTAACCACCCACTAGTTTTCCATAATTGCTTCTTTCTTAAATGTCTACCTTTCAGCTCTGGAAGTAATCTTTTGGTAGGATCAGACTTGAAAAAATTTCCTTCTTCCTTCTAGCCTTGCAAATGAAAGAGTTAGTTAGCAAGTTATAAAAAAATTTCTTTGGTATTACCATATTTTCCTTGAAATAAAGAGCCACCACTAAGGCCTTGCACCTTAGATGTATATATTAACTAAAAAATATCTTTAAATTATAAATTTATAAAATTGAAGGATGAGCTTTACATATATTTATGAATTTTCCCACATTTTCCCAGCGGAGTCAAGTTTTATGGAGAGCCTGTTGATAATTTGGAGGATTATGGAAAATAATTCCAACAGAGGCCCATCAATACACTATGTAATGAAATGAGTATATACTATATTTTTCTTTAGGTATTTTCCTCTAGAATATCAAATTCTAGAAATATATGGAACCTTCAAATTTTGTCCCTGATGACAGCGCCACTCGGGTGTTGGCTCCCAAAATAGTACCCCTTGGACATGAGCAATTAACCTAAGTGTGTTGGATTTGAGAGAATGATGAAAAATGAAAAGTTAGTTCTCACTGATAATTGGGGATTGTTTCAATAATCAACTCAATGACTCAAATCACAGAGGTGATGAGGAGGCACCTTCACAAAGGAGATGACTTGACCATGCTACATCTGGCTCTGCCTTAACCAAGGTGAGAGGATGTAGTTGGGGGATATGAAGAAAGGAAAATATTTCATGGCTTAGTTTCCTTTATGGTTGGTGTAACTTCATTTTAAGAAAGTGCAACCACAAATACAATACTTCTCTCAAAAGAGTTTTCACTTGATTTATTATAAGCAATTGAAAATCAAATACAGATCTAACAAATAGATAATGAACAACTTCAAATATTGAATTTACATAAAATTAGTAACCAATGTTGTTTTGAATCATATTAGATTAAAAACTTGGTGAGGTTATTAGCAAAGCTTATTGATAATGGAAAAAGTTTGAACTCAACTTTGCATAATAAGAATATGTATGGTATGCATGTATGATATGCTTAGCAGGTATGAAGATAACTAGTTGATTTTAATTTATATTTGAAGAGGGAGGGTAATTGATTTTATGACCTTGGTATATTAATGTTCCCATGGAAAGAATCCATCCTTAACTATGATGTTTGAAAATAACAATCAATTTGACATGACTACGTGAAATAAAATTTGCATTCATTGATACTTAATTCGCACAAATGTTGTCTATAGTCTTCACAATCCTAACTATAAATCATGGATTTAGAGCTAGGATAAATAAATTTTGTATTTGTATTACTCACCTAAAATACCCTTAAGGGATAATAAAATATCTTCAAAAGTGATGTTTTTTTTAGGATTCTACAACTGAGCTGAACTATTGCAAAATATACACTATTCTACAATGCTCACAGTGACCAGAAGAATACAACTAAGAAAGAATTTTGTGTACTTAACAAAGTAAATCTAATTAAAGATAGTAACAACACTATATTTCCTCATTCATATCTTTAAAACAAGAGAGACAAGAAATTATAGCCTTGTCAAAACAAAGAGAATCTATTTATGTAAGTTTTGGCTAAGGGACATAAACAAATTCCTTAAATACCTACTAGTGGATGTACAAAACAACCACCTTATCTCTTCCTTATAGTCTAGATATAAACAAATGATTTGCAAGAAACTAGAAATTGGAACCTAAAAAGGTGGATCAAAATTCTATAGCTACCCCAATCCACCTCCTAGCACACAAAATGAAAGGCTTTACAATATATAGTAGATGAGAGAGAGAGAAAGAAGAAAATTGTTATTTCTCTCTTCACCCACCAACAAGCTACATTAAAAGTATGAAAAGGAACATGGAAAACCTACCAAAACCATTCATTTCTTCTGTCTTTCTTATGTAGAGATGAAACAAACACCATACTTCATTAATACGGTTGGTTGACCAAACTAGAACTACAATATTGAATTTTGAGTACATTTTCTACTTTTTATCCTATAATTGACATAAATTCCTCAATTTAATGATGCTAAAGTGAAGGGATTGAGGAGAGCATTTCCAAAAATATTAATTTTGTAAGATTTGGAGCTCTGGATCGAAAGATATGGCCCTCTTAAGATTTCGTGATGAAAAAGATAATGAAATGTGGTATCCTTTGATTAGCTTGGTGATTTCCTTTACCAACGTGTGCATCGATTTTACTTTTAACATGTGTTGGTCTCGTGTTGGATCATGGGATTGAGATTTTCTTAATTTCTTTTATTTACTTTCTTTCCTTTACGAGTAGGTTCATTCTTTAATGAAATATGAGCCAATACAATTTTTTCACACTCCTTAGCAGTGTTAGACTATTCTTTGCTTTGAATAACAACAAAGAAGCATGAGCCAATAAGAAAGATTCAAAATTACTTAAAATTTTACCTTTTTATATCCTTTGACTTACAATTATGAAGTGTGAGCCAATGAGGAAGCTCCACACAATTTAAAAATTCAGTCTTTTCTTTGTCTTCGACTGACAACTGTGAAACACAAGTCAATAGGAAAGCTCCTCGCTCCTGGAGTTTTCCAAACCTTTGATAATCCTGACTCAAAACCTTGAAACATGATCCAATAGAAAAAATCCACGTAGCTTAAGATTTTTCAGTATTTCTTTCCTTCATGCTTTCTTTTGATTAGTTTCATGCTACTCCTTCACATCACAATTTTTTCCTTAGGGGGACTTCGAAAATTTTGGCTTCATAAAAAATGTTGCCACATATTCCAATTGACCTTGCTGACTTTATCCTTAGTGCACCACCTTGACACGGAACTGAAGAATTATTTTTATGGCTCATTTTGGGAACTTGAAGTATGAGAAATGTGAAGGCTATGAAGATACCCATAATCCATTCACATGGACCTTCACATATGAGGTGCTTGAATTTCTTTGGAGGTGTAGACATTTGACAACCAAATGAATGTCTATCATCCTTTTAAAAGTAACATGTCAATGATTTTAAACTTATTCTCCAGTGTGTTTTCAAATGCTAATGTTTAGTGCCTTTGGAAGGGGAAAATTGATGGCCATTTAAATGTCTCAAGATTTGTTAAAAGGGATAAGTCCATTTTAATAGAGTTTTTAACCATTCCTACAAATTTATACTTCGTGTTCAGGTTGACATGCTTTTGATACTTCAAAGCTTCAACTCTTAGGAGCAAAATTAATCAATTGGTGTTGATCTTATGTTCTTTCATGAAATATATAAACATATTTCAACCATCATGAAGTCTAAAGATTTTATAATTTAATTAACCAATCCATTGAGATAGTCCCCTGAAATTTCTGTTGAATAATATATTTTATCTTGATAAGGCACTCGATATATTACAAATTGACACTTCTCCGTGACTCAAACTGATCTTTGAAGTACGGGGAACAATATGAAGCACATAAAACTATTACATTTACAGGGAGTCTATGAAAAAGACCAGCTCATCCAAAGAACTAGATTGAGATCCAAAAACATGAATGGTATGAGGGGGCATAGTGATAAGGAGTTAAATACAACCAATGAGTGGATCTATCTACGATCGTATCCCTGACACGTGCTCCAAGTGGACTTTAGGTCGTCTATAAATTCACCCAATGTCTTAATGAAGTATAAAGAGGTGAAACAAGTGTAATAAATTTCATCTATGAGGGATATATTAACCATAGTATGGTCAATTTGAACTTGTATATAGATGGGATGGTCATCAACATGAAATATAAGCTTATTGGAGATCATGGAGTTAAGAGGGAAGCGAAAACATGAAAAATGATCAGTAGAAAGGTTAGTGGAAATGGATAACTCTTTACATTGTCACATGATGCTCTCTTTTGAATCCTGGTAGGGAAGGTTATTGCCCTAAGGTGGGTGGAAAATTAATTTCCATAGTGAAGAGTGTGGTCATAATACACTCATGATGTTGGGGTATGGTACGAAGGAGCTCTAAGAATGTGATTTGGATAGGGGGGTGAGAAATCTCTACATGAGGATACCAATATTTAAGGCTAGGTTGTGCAACAATCTAAGCTTGGGAAGGATTAATTTGAATATGTTTTTAGGAAGAAGGGCTAGAAAAAATATTTGGAAGTGGAGTTTTAACCATCATTTTTATGGGATCATCCATGGTAGAAGTATTACCACAGGGTCTGATGGCATAGGAATTGGAAAAATCTTAGATAAATGGGATAGGCCTTACAAGTATGATTGTACAGGTCTCAATGGTATTTTCCTAGGCTAAGGATTTGGATATGGGAGCTCGTTCATGAGGTGTTTGTCTTGTTTAACAAGAATATATGATATTGTAGGAGTTATTCTAAGCTAAAGGAGGATAAATGGGTTCAATATAGATGATAATGTACTTAAATCCATCCATATAAACCACACTTTTAATAGATGCACTAGTAAAATGATATGAGGTATCAATAACATTCTTAGATGTCTTAATGACATGATGAGTGTTAGATTTTTCAAATTTAGATTGATCAAGAAAAGGTTCATTATTGATTTTCAAACACTCATTAGCTTGATGAATTGTTTAATGTCAATCACGTTGTTTAGATTTGTTATGTACCTTGATGGCTTTCTCTAACCTTTCTTGGGTGATATATTCATGATCAAAGTTGTTACCGAGGAGGAAGGTATAGGAAAAGGATCAAAGGGCACAACAATTATCATATGAATGGACCCAATTGGCATGCCACCAAAAAAAATTATTTTCATCATACCATTGAGGGAGAGGGTGAGAAGGGTATGCCGTTATGGTAAATGGGCAAGGTCGATGTAGTTTTAGCTCTTCCTTGGATAGAGGGTGGTGACAGTCAATATTGGAGGAGGTAGAATTTTATTTGGTCATAGATCGATAAAAAAAAATTAGATATTCATATTGGAAGAAGTGCCTTAAGGAAGATTATATGTGACTCTATCATATGTTGCATTGTTGTTGTTAGGATGCATGAGCGCTTAGATGTTCTTATGGGTTTTTTGATTTGGAGAAGGCTTTTCGAACTCTCTCATAAGATAATTTTGGTGTTTTGCTTGTTTGAATGCTTCTTCTAGAGAGGTAGGATAAAATTCTTTAACCTTGTATTGAAGGGGAGGCTCAAGTGCTCAAAGGAATAGTTGGAACAACTTCCATCATGCATTTTATGTTCAACCCTAGTGGATAAGGTTTTCCATCATTTAATGAAGGCTTAGGTAGATTCATTCTCCATGTGTTTGCAATTAATGAAGAAAGTAATGTTATTTTCAGGAAGATTGTGACATTAGAATTCATTGACTAGGGATATCATCAAACTATTTATCTTGACAATGGACTTGGTCGAGAGGATTTGGTACCAATCCAAGGCATCTCCTGTAAAGGTATTAGCTAGGAGTTTGGTGGCAACATAGGAATTATTCTTAACCCAATATTTATAGAGATTTCTAAAAGCCTTGATATGGAGAGTGTGGTCACTATAACCATCATAAGTGATGGAAGGGGAGACACCTCCAATATCCATAGTAGTGATGTAGGGTGTTATTGGTTCTCTTTAAATAGCTAGAAGGATCTTATTATGAATGGGAGGTTATGTAATGGGAATTCAATTGGGCCTAACCAAAAGTGGAGGGGGTTGGCCCTGATTTTTCATGCCTTTGAGAGAATATTTGAGATCGATTAACAAGATGAGTTAGGTTGGTTTGGAATAGTATAAAATGATTTAAAACTATGGTCTATTGTTGACTTAGATGGTCAATGAGTTACATGATGAGTTTTTTAGAATCCGTATTGTAAGAGATGTTGGTGTAGTCATCTAAATTAATATTCTCTCCATCTGAAGGAGGCTCATGATGGTTAATATTGACATCTAATTTTTGGGGAAATATAGTCCTCAAGATGCTTAGATAGTATTTCAGGTGACCCTTCTATGTAGTTAGGAAGTAGTTGTTGAAACTTGTGCATAGATGGTGTATAAATAGATTCAGGGACATCCTCATGTTCCCCCTCTTCTTTAGGATCAAAGACATGGTTTTCAATGTTGGATTTGGTTTGTGTGTTTTGATGTGGGGGTTTTGACTTCCTAGTTTTGGCTCTTATGGCTAGGTAATCAAAATAATACAAAAATAGCTTAGGAAAGCCATTATTTTGAGAATTGTTATGATGAGACAGAGATAAATCAATTAAATAAGTAATAGAATCCCTAAACACGTATTCCATGGTGAAGTGAAAATTCTCAGAGGATACTTACCAGAAATAATTTTTAGATGGTCTCAACCATATGAGGAATCTGCATTAGGGTTGATGGTGTTTGTAAGGGAAGATGTGAAAAAATTAGAGATTTTCAAATCATATCGATCGTGTAGGAAATTATACATGGGGGTTTATGACATCTAGAAGGAAATATTTATGTTCATATCGGATTGGTCATGTAGCAAGGTTCTACATAGAGGTCAAATACATTCAAAAAAGTAAAAAAGGGATTAAATTTGACCTAATTGGAAGCAGAGTAAGATTCATGTTGGGTTCACCAAAGTGTATGATAGGAAAAATAGATGTTCTCAAATACGAGGATCCAATCTAAGATCGACCACACTTTGTAGATACAAAGTTGCTCAAGAAGTGCTAAATTCATAAATTTAGAGGATAGTAGTCATATCCCTATGATATTTATAGGTTTCCAAGGCCTACAACTAAGATAAAGATGGGTATCATACTAGGATTCTTCAATTGAGAGAGATAACTAAGGGGTGGATAAATCCAACGGGCACAGTAATATTAAGACAATGTAATAAACAAAAACAAACATACGTCTACTCTAGTCTATAGAAATGAATGGCCAACAACAATAAGCACATACATATAAAATAAGAGACTAAATAGGGTTGTAAATACTTACTTGTAGCATGTGTTTGACCACTAATGCATAATCCTCTCTAGAGACAACAACACAGAGAGAAAATCACTATGAGTGGAGAAGGAGAAAGCTCAATAAGAGGATATCCAATCCTAACTCAATATGGTGACCCAAATTCAAAATAGGTAAGCTCTAAGACTCCAAATCCGACTAATAAGTGTGAAGTAGTGTGAGAAATAGTAATTATGAAAGTATTGTATATAATCAAGTAGTTATAAAGTAGTGTTATAGATAGTGTTGGTCAAGTATATATACTTGATGCCATCGCCCATGGGTGTGGCATCGGCTATGAAAAAATCAAAACAACCATCATCATCCATGGGTAATGGTGTTGGCCTCATGGGAACCCTAAGGTCAAAGGATGAAAAACATGAGGAAGGGATGTTAGAAAACAAATTGTTATAAATGAAAAAGGTCTAGAGTGACAAAAAGAAAGGATAATAAAATGCAATAAGAGGAAGGAAGTAGATATAATGGGACATGTAGACATAATGAGAGAAATGTGTTGATAAAGGGGGAGAAATGAGGAAAGTATAAGGTGACTATTTTTAATAACCGCATCTCTCAAATGTTGTGGTCTAGCTTGCATGACTGATTCTAATCATACCTTGATCCCGAAAAGCCCCTTAAGGTACCCACTCAAGAGGAGAATGCATCAGAAACCCCTGCACAAAATAAATTTTTAGGAAGTATGAAAAATATATTTTACACAATATGATACTTTAGAAGGAGTAAGGATATCTCATAAAAGATGATTTATGCTACATTTGTGGTACCAAAGTTGCAACTCATCCTTGGGTTGTTGTACTTATTATAGGCACTCCAAAACTCCACTGCTTCCACCACTCACACTTAGTGTAAATTTGATTGGTACCGTGTGTGCAACTACCCCAACAAGTTGTATTTTTGTTGAGTGTTGAACTGATGTGACACTTTTTGTTCCTCCTCCTTACACATGTTCATATTTTTGAGTAATTTGTCCACTTCTATCATTCAAAATATATGCAATTTATGAGTATTTGGACTTTTCATACACTGCATCATTTTTGCATCGGTGTAATTTTTTAACATAAATAGGAAAATACTATCCAACATGCCATTCCCCTTATCTTTATATAGTTCTTATTTTCTATCAATCTCTATCATCACTTGGTCTTCAATATTACAAGATCCAGTCACATGAGCATGCACATTAGGTTGGAAAAGTATGTCATTCGTGTTGTATCATGATTCATCATTCTCTTGAGTTATTGTTATGGAACACATCACATTCCTTCCATGTTACTCTTAATCACTTATTTCTCCCTCCTTCCATAACCAATGCTCATGGTTTTCCTCGATAGTTCCAAAAGTCGACTCATCTTCACGAAATATTCTCTTCTTGGATATAGCCTTATGTCGAGCATCCTCATAACACAACTTTCTCAATGTTTACTCATCTAATGGATTCATGTCGTAGCCAATTTTTTCCTTCCTTTCCCTAACCTAATGTGTTTTTCATGCATGCAGGAGGTTTATCCATCCATATGAAAAATCTCAATCCCCAATTCAACCATTATTTTATTTATCTCCAAAGGAAATTTCTTTAAATAAGATCCACATGAATCATGGAAGAATTTAAATCATGCTTTATCAATGTAGGAAAATGTGGATGTTGAATATTCAATGATGTAGTTGTAAAGTGTTCCTTTCCACCAAAAATCAACAATGCACATCTAAATTCCATCATGTCTTGCAAGCCTCCTAGTGTGCTCAAGATTGCATTTGTACTTCTTTCCTAGATTCAATATTTTGTTCATATTGTATGCAACTAACCAAGAGTACATATTTATTGGGAGTTTGCTGAAGAATGTCTCATAGAGAGAGTCATATAGATTATTTTCCACAAAATTCCTAGGAGGATAATTTAGAGAACAATTCTTCTGATGGGATGCTTTTGTGTAAAAATATTCTTCTACTTTTCCATACCAAAAATCAATGTTCTCCTATGTAATTTAAAGCATCTTACGCATGCTTCACCATCTCAATACAATTATGATGGGTCCCTTTAATGGTACTAAAATGTTACACGTCTAGTTTACACTTTCAAATTATACTACGCACACGAACCTACACCAATTCGGTAAGAAAAGAGCAAGAATGTACTACCCCGTACTAGCTCATCGCACTAAGGCAAGAACCTTAGTGTGTTCACCCAAAGTAAGATAACTCTAGTCCTCACCATGTTTTTCTTGGACATTAAGTTTTCACACAAAATATATACTAGAAGAAAATGCATTTTTCTATAAAACTAGAAGCGTTAATAGCAAACATATACTTATGCATAATAATTAAAAGGAGCGATAACCAGATCCTACCAAGCCAAGAACTCAGATGCTAATCAAACACCATGATCAATAAGATGAAAGAAATTCACCAGAATAAATTTACATAAACCTTTGCAAACAAATGAGCAGAAATATCATATATTATTATGGAACTCAATGAAATACAATGAGAATGGGCCTTTCTTGTATATGCAAGGAATAACAATCTAAGAACCAATTAAGTTCGTAGATCAAGCCATAAATCAAGGAAAGAACTAGTCATCAAAGAACTAGTCGAGACCATAGATTTAGGAAAGAACTATACATCAAGGATCTAGTCAATACCATAGATCAAGGAAATAGTAGTCAATACCATAGATCAAGGAAAGAAATATACCTAACAACTAGATAATATCCCCCTAATATCTAAATAAATAAAAATAAATATCCACACACATAAGTGGGTGAGTATAAATACAATAAAGGTAAATAAAGTACCTAGGTTAACATGAGCTAAGGTAAATACCTACTCTAACAAGAATAACATAGTGGCTCAATAACACTTTGCTCATCATTCATTAAACATAGCTTCATGCATCTCTGCATACAATATCTCATATAATATCTCTCTCAAAGCTCACAATAATTTTATGGTTTCTATGATATGTCTTACATCCATCCTTAAAGGCGGTATTACTAATGGTTTATCGTCATTCATTAGTTGAACAAGAGTTATAGTTATCCCTTGAGTTCAGTTTGTATTAGTTGATTATCACATTGAAGTTGGCGTATATGATACATGTTGTTATATCATATCTTGCATGGATTATTGATACTCCACATTAAAAATCCTTATCTTTATAAGGAAATTGAACAAGTAGTTAACTTGGCCTTGTCTACTTTCCTTTCGCATCACTATGTTACCCTACCATGCATGCACTTTGTACTTTAGTTAGTTAGAGTTGAATACCAATCTCATTCGTGACATTGATATTATCCTTCATGCACCCTCCTTATAGTTCCAAACTTTGCATATGCTTCCTAAATTCTCAAACAACTAAATCTTGATCTTATCCTCAATAGTAGTACACGTGGAATTATCTTCATGCCTCATCATAGGGGGCACAAATTTATCTCATAATTCAAAAAATTGTGCACCCACCAAAATCAATGAATTTTAAGGACTTAACCAAAAATTATGTGTATATTAGCCTTATGTGAAATTGCCCTAACCTATAGTTGGTAGTCCTTCTATGCTAAATACTTTAGGGCTTAGAGTTAAGGGATTAGGGTTTAAGGTTTAGGTTTTTGGCTTAGGGTTAACTAATGGTTAAAAATGGGCATACTAAAGTCTTGTACTATTGAGATATTATTTGCAATATTATTCTAATGGATGTTATATTGTATAAGGGTACAAAATTTTAAAAAAAATGACAAATTGAAAAAACTTTAAATTGGGATTGATTGAATATCATTGTGCATCATAACTAATTTGTTTTGTTACATAAATATGAGGTATTGATGTAAAGTTGATGGTATTACTATTATTGTATGAGACTGTGTGTGTACAAGAAACAAATCATATGACCCATTATTAATCAAATCTAGATGAGATCTAATTAAGACATCATTTGGGGTCACTCTAATATGTAAGCATATACTTCCTAAGGGTTTTTTAGTAGTTTTGTCATATCATGGTAATATTGTAGAGGTATTTCTCATAGTTTCAAAGGTTATTGATAGATTTTGTTTTGTATAGATTTATACTTGATATTGTCTATCACAGCTTATTGTGGCTTATATGGATACATAAAAATAAGAGTTTATATGAATAGTTGTCTACGATAATAATCATCATCAAGAATTTAACTATCATTAAAAAATGGGGGAGACTTTTTCTTTTTCGTTACAATTTTAAATTCATCAAGTGGATGATCATCAAACTCTAGTGGTTGGTCCATGTTGTTTATCATATGGAATGTTTATTTATCTTGAGATAGGGTACCATGGTTTGGAAGTAGGTTTATAAATAATTTCAAAAGTTGGTTAGGTTAAGCCATAAATTCAATCAATATGTTATTGATAACTTTAAATTGAATATAATTACGTTCAATTAGGTCTCATATTTTATGTGTTAATACTATGCATATTTTGGAAGAATATCTGGGGACTTTATGATAATCAAAACAAGTATTTACATTGTAGTTTGTATGTAGTGGCCTTTTTGGATCATCCAACTCTTAAATAGAGGATAAAATAATCAGGTTTCATTTAAGAAATATTTGTAGCATTTTTTTTATTGAATTTCACTTAACCTTCTACGATGGAAACATTCATGTTGTTGAGGTAAGACTATTCTTTTTTTTTTCAATTGTTCATCTACGTTGGCCACAGTTTTTGCCTCAATCCTGGGTTGGAAATTACTATTATAAATTTTGTTCTTGAAGTTATCATTTGGTTGAATTTTTTTTCCAATAGAGGTTGGGGAATTGACCATGTATTTGATCATGTTATCCTCTAAAAACTTGATCTATACATTCTTAGTTATGTGAAAAAGTTCATTAACTGAGTAGTATGTGTTGAATTTAACCTTTTCCTTGATAGGTGATAATAATATTTTAGAAAATAGACTTAGGAGTTTAGTTTCAGGAAACATATGGGTCATCACAGTGACCATATTCTTGAACTAGAATACGTACTCACCAGTAGTCTCATTATCCCTTATCTTAATTGATAAATTTATGTAAATTTGATCGTCGTGTTAGTGTTCATAAGAAACATGCAAGCAAATAATCTACTAGTGAGGTAAAAGTATCTATGGATCCTTGAGTTAAAATATATAGCTAATAAAGATCATATTATCATAGGCTCATAAATAATAAATTTTTGAATAGTCTATCATCATGTGACAAGTCCAAGCAAGAGGCATAAAATGACCTAAGGCGATGAGATGGATCTCCATTCCCATTATATAATTCATAAATCAGAGTTGTTAAAATCATTATGAAGGTGTAATCAAACAAATAATAAGCCAAGGGTTTGAGTAATACATCATTTAGAATGAACCTATTACATAGCTTTTGAGTCCCGTGAGACAATTCTTAATATTTTTCTTGTAAATTGCAAATTATATTTGTTATGGCAGTCATCTCATAAGGTAGGTAAGTAGTATTGAAATATATATGAACAAATGGTATGATGTAATGAAGTAAATTATGAATTGTTTGGAGTAATGGCAAGAATATGAGGAGTGACTGAAGGAGTAACAATATGAGATTCATCGCTACAATGCATGGAGTAACGAGAAAAATGTACATCAGGGGAAACATGAAATAGAGATTTGTTGGAATAAATATGAGTATGGCCACGTGATAAGGCATGTGAGGTGTCTCTATGGGTACTCAATCACTACTAGTGTTTAGGTATTTATGGTTCACGTTATAGGTGTGATGCATAATAGGCTTATTTTCATGTTCATGATCTTACTTTTGAGATCAAATTTCCCTTATATTACATCATATATCAAAACTTTATCTATAATTTTTAAGGGACGCCATTTGAAAGTGATTAACCCTTGAAGTATATTCAGGTCTTCTTAAGCAACCTCTTTTCCTTTACTAGTTCATTATATATATATATGGACCATTGAAAGTATTGTCATCCACAAGGGTCTTAAAAGAGGTTGGAATGAATTGGAGACAATCTTAGGTATTATTAGGGGTAATCATATTGCTTTTCACATAAACCCTTAAAGGAATCAAGGGAATTTTTACAAGATCAACCAAATTGGAATTTAACCTAGCACTTAATCAGGTTGCATTGTTTGATACAATCAACTTGGGATGACATAAAATGTATAATGTGTAAATAAATAATGCATAACCAATATTACACACATAATAACTAGCACTAAAATATTTAAATAGATAAAATAATCCCTAGGAAAATGAATAAGAGGTGAGAGTAATCCTTAGAATGTAACAAAAATGACATGTTTACAATAAAGTGCAATTGTCGGTTAAGTACTAGTTGAATAGGGTTTACCAAAAGGAAAAAACTACTACATAAAGTATAATTTCCAATTAATACACGATCAATTATTTGCCACCATGCATTTATTGATTTTTCTATAAATTAGTGAAAAAAATTGACTCAAATTCGAAGCAAATTTGCAATGTAAATGTAATTTTGATGTGATTTACAAAGTATTCTTATTTAAACCCAAAACTTAGAATTTTTAGCAATTTCACAAATCAACTCTAATGAGTCCAAAAAAAATCCAAGAGGTCTTTACACATCTCACAGACACATTGGTAACATGAAACTATAATTTAATTCCTTTGACATAAAAAAACAATAGATGTAAATTATTACGAGTAGTGGAAAAAATCTTAAATTGCAAATTTCAACCTCTAGATGCTTCCATATAGGGCTGAAAATTGGGGGAAAATGGAGGTAAGATGATAACATGTAGTTGTATCAAGATTTTGGAGATTGACATTTTTTTAAAATGCTCAAATGGAGTGCTAAGTTGAAAGTTATGCCTCCTATAAGTTATGTTCACACATCAAAAGTGAAAACATGAGCATATAAAGTTGTGTTATCTACTAGTTCTAGACATTTTGTTTTAGGTGATTGCATCTATTAGCATAGGTCCCTAGATCACTACTTCAAGACATACAACATGTTGTAGTCTAGGATAATCTAGATTTTTCTCAAAATTAGGCTAATTTCTTCAATGTGCACAATAACTCAAATCCACATAAAATGGCTAGAGATAAATAATGGGAAAACATATGACAACTATAACTACTTAAATTTCAATATGAACACATAAAATCGAAGGAACTTCAGATAACTTTATATTGGGATCTAGGATCAACCTTTAGCACAATGCACTTACATAATTTTACACAAAATAACATAACTATTGAGTTATCAATAATTTCAACCTATTCTCATACATCAAGAGGCTTATCATGTTCTCTATCTATCTTTAGAGAGTGTGATACATTCTACAATTTGTCTTATCTGAAATATGATTATACAAGATGTTTATGGAAACATAGCACTTATATCCATGGTGTCTTTCTAATTCATTTTCCACTCCAACACTTTCCTAGACTTACAAATTTAACTCATCCCAAGACAAAAGTTACATCAATGATCTAGAAAGTTGTCATTGTGATCTCTTCTGAAAGGATGAATGTAGATTATGTTGCACAATGTGATACTTTTTTCATAGTTGACATAGAGGATGCCGTTTACCATCTTTCATCCTCTACGCATCACTTAACTTCCCTTTCAGGTTTTTGATCAAGTAGACTTTCCAACAAACTGCCCTTTATGGGTTTTCAATATGTGGAAAATCTCTTATAGACCTCTTTTGTGGCTTTTAAATATATGTGGGCCTGCTTACAGATATCAAAAACAATTGTGCATTCTATAATTTGACCAAAATTTATATTACCTGCCAAAACATTGTGGTGCTTCTTCACCACAGGATTTTTTTTCAGGTTGTTTGGACTACTCTATTTGTTTTGGATGACTGTGAGGGATGAACGATGGAGGTGGTATTATCTGTGCTTCCTTGATTTTATAGATAATTATGTGCAGGAGAATAAACCTTAGTGTGTTATTCATTACCTTCGGAGTTGGTAGAACACTTCTAGTTCTAGCTTGTATGTATTCCAATCTATGAATGCTTCGTTTATTCTCCCAAATTATATTTTTAATTGCATGAATTCATACAATTAATTCTTCTTAGCATTTTTCAACATCTTGATCATGAAAAGGAATGGCACTTTAGATTTCTAGAATCAATGTTTCCAACCTATCCTACATTCGTTGTGTTTGAACCCCTACAAATGTATTATGTGGTGCATTGTGTCCCTATTCTCACAGTATCTCGCTAACATTATCTAGGGATTGCAAAAATCTATGGAACGCATTCTTTATATGTTGGTCATTTATCCTTGTTATCATTTGATCTTGCATTGTATTTCTTGTGTCTATATCATTTTTATTTTATGACATGGTATCTTACAAGTGTGTGTTCTAATCCAGAAGTTTGAATGTCAATTATTTAGCTTGACCTTCATCCTTTTGTAGCATGATAGCATATTCTTGTAGTATCAGCACTGCGTCTTTGACTTCCTTTTTCACATTGGCTACTTGCACCTTTATTTTCTTTATTGCCTCATTATCATTCCAATTGTTCACCAGCTTTCCTACTAGTATAGTCAACTTTCTTTTCTCATTTATTAATTTTTCACCTATGGTATTAGTGACAAGTTCTAGACAATTTTTATCAATTTTCACTTTTAGATTGTGCAAAGTTTGTTCCATATTTACTTTTTGTTGAGCCATTTTTAGTGTGAATACCCCAATGTTTGTTTGAAGTGACTACATTCCTTTAATCTATGTTTGCAGTGGCAACTACTCAAAATCAACCTCGATTGTGCTAACTATGGTCTGCAATGTTGTAGCTTGCATATGTGTCTAGGTGAGTTAGGGAAATAACATATGAACATGGGATGAAGGTATGACTAACTTATGTCATCATGTTAGCACCATTAACTGCACTACCCATAAAAACATTTGTATATCCCCTTCTTTAGTTTCTTCTCTTGAAAACTACTTTACAGTGGATGTTCATGCTTTTTTAGTCATTTTCATTGTTTGCAACTATTCGTGAGAAATGTCCTATTTGTGTCATGGGATTTTTGGTGGTTTTTGAAGTGTCTTTGTTATTCTCTATTACTTTCTAAGCTTATACTTCTTCTTTCACATTGTCATCCACAGAGTGTTGTGTCTCCTTGTATTTTTTGGCTTGCTCTTGTTTGATTGATTTAGTTTTTTGTAATTTCATATTCTTCTCTTCTTCTTCCTCTTTTCTTCCTCTTCTAGCTTTATTTTCTCTTCCTCTCTCTTTCTACTATCTTCTTCTTATTTTTTTGATGAGCGGACAGAGAAATCCATTTCAAATTCCTCCTTATCTAAATCTTTCAAACATGCATGAATAAGATCTTGTTCGTTGAAATGAGATTACTTTTACAAAAAAAAATGCATAAAATATTAAAAAATTCTCACAACAGTGTGGGTTTTTATTCCTTCTCCAATCAAAACTATTAAATGCACTTATTATGCTCATCCAAGCTCCACTATACCAAAATTACATGCATAGCTTCCTATGAAGTCCAACTATATTCGAAAACAAAACTACCTAAATCCAATTTTGGCTTAGAACCAAACTTGACAAACTCCATGATTCATGGAAAAAAAATATAATCTTGGAGTAACAAGTAAACAACCTCCACTAAACACACCTAGACTTCCAACAACTCAAATTCATTCCATAATTATGCTTAGTGCTTAAATTTGACGTATTTTCCTTATTGTGGATTACATAATAAATTACACTTATGACATAATTTTAAACCTCAATTTACCAGGACTGTCCTAGATTTCTAAATAAACCTCATACACAGAATTAACACTCCAACATATAAATTGACTCCTAAACAACTAAATAGTGTTGATGCTCTTGCATCAAATTCCCCAAGAGGGAAAAGATTTGAGCTCTTGCTCAAAGCATATTTCTTTCACCTCTTCCAATTCTTATGTGTTCCTTCTTTATTGCCTTCCAGAATTGATATTTTTGTCTTTGTGTTTCTCATCCCTAACTCTTTCATGATTTTGCATTCCCAAATGACAATGTTCATCTTTATCTTCTTGTTCTAGATTTCTTGAAGAGATCTTTTCCCTATAGCTCATATCTCTTTGTCTAACAATCATACACATTCACCAAACAATGAAAAATTAGAAATAAAAATGTGAG
The DNA here is from genome assembly GCA_019776745.2 of Taxus chinensis. Lineage (NCBI taxonomy): Eukaryota > Viridiplantae > Streptophyta > Pinopsida > Cupressales > Taxaceae > Taxus > Taxus chinensis. The sequence continues at coordinate 897,823,959 of CM034146.1, forward strand.
GCATGATAGCCCTCTTTTGTGGCTTCTTTCATCTTCCTTTGTCCTTCCCACTCATTCTTCATGGTTGTATCATGGAATTCTATGTTCCAGAACTTGTTCTTCTTTTTGCAATCCCTAACACTTTACATATTCTTCTTTCATAAATTCATCCAACAGTATTAGTTTTTATTCATGCAAAACATCTTTTTGAAATTTTACATATTCATCAAATATGAAATCTTTTGTACCCGCTTCTATGGGTTTCATGTTCACCTCAACAACCTGCTGCAACTCTACATTTAGAGTATCCTTATCACAAACTTTTTGTTCTTCATTTAAGACATATGTTTGGTCTTTTATGCCATCATTTTGTATGCCTTACATTGGTATTGTTTCCCATTTCTTGAGGTCCTTCCTCATATCCTGCACTTCGTCATCCACATCAATAAAATTATCATTAAAATTATCAAAACAACATATTTTATAAAATTCTTCACCTGGAAGATTTTCTTCTTGTCCAATATCTTCTTGGTTTTGGCTATCATGAAACATTTCTCCTTTAAACAAATCAAATTGAATAGTACACTCATGTTCTTCTTCATGAGATATATCTACCTCATCCATCTGCATATTACCTTCAAATGCTTCATTCTCATAACCAAATTCTTCAACATACTACATATTTTCTGCTATTTCTTCTATCATGGATAATTTTTTCTTTATTTCCTCTATTTCCCTCTACAAATTTTCCTCCCTTTGTTTCTTCCTTTTCTATTTTTCTCTTCTTTGGTTCTTAAATAAATTTATGACAATTCTGAGTAAATCTCCTTGCTCCATCTTCAAACCTTCCTTTGAAATGAAAAAACCCAAGTATACTAACTCTATTTTTAGAAAGCTACATTTTTTCACATTAATCAACAGTTTCTCTTCATGTAACTTGTTTAATACCACTCTCAAATGCTTTAAATGATCCTCCTTTGTGTGACTAAACACCAAAATGTCATCTAAATATATTATGACAAACTTACTTGTGAATTCTTTGAGCACTTCATTCATTAGCCTCATGAAAGTACTTTGAGCATTGGTTAAGCCAAAAGGCATGACTAACCATTCACACAAACCATAATTAGTCTTGAAAGTTGTCTTCCACTCATCCCCTTCTCTGATTCTAATCTGATGGCATCCACTTTTCAAGTCTATTTTAGAGAAATATGTAGCTCCACTCAAACAATCAAGTAAATCATTCATTTTAGGCAATGGAAACCTGTACCTGATGGTTATCTTGTTGATAACTTTGGAGTCTTTACACATCCGCCACGTCCCATCCTTCTTAGGACTTAGCACTATTGGAACATCACGTGAGCTTAAAATCTCTCTTACCAGCCCTTTTTCCAACAATTCTTGCACTACTTGTTTGATTTCTTCATTCTCTTTTGAAGTCATTCTATAAGCAGCTTTGTTTGGAAATTTTTCTCCTGGAATCAAATCATTGTGATGGTTGATGCTCCTCAATGGTGGTAGCTCATTTGGAAAATCATCCACAACAATGTCAATGTATTAATTCAATATATCTTGAATATCTAAAGGAAAACCAGACAACTTAGTGCTAGTGACTACACTTTTAGGCTTACCAATCACACCAAAGTTTACCTCTTCTTTCTTCATCTCATATAATAAATCTTTACCTCCCATCAGAATCACTTTGGAACTTTTCTTTTCTTCTTCTTGATCATCCTTCTATGGTGGAAGAGTATGCTCCACTCCATCCTTTATGAAATTTTATGTGTTTCTTCTTCCATCATGTATAGCCTTGTTGTTAAATTCCCAAGGTCTCTAAAGCAAGATGTGACACACATCCATGGGCATGACATCACAAACAACCTAGTATTTTTATGAACTAATCTGAAACTCCACCTTGCATTTCTCATTTACCAAAAATTGATGCCCCTTTTTCAACCAAGAAACCTTATATGGCGTTGTATGTGCCTCTTTCTTCAACCCTAGCTTTTCCACCATCTCAGTTGACACAATATTGTCAGTAATTCCACTATCTATTACAACCTTGCAGCATTTTCCCTTGCTATTAAACTTGGTTCTAAGAAAATTATTCCTTTTTGGTGGTTCTACAACTTCCTTATTAGGCTTTAACAAAATTCTCTTCATTAAAATTAACTCACCATCCTCTGGAATTTCTTCTTATTTTGTTGTTTTAGACTCTTCCACTTCTTCATATTGAGCTACATGCACACCCCTCTCATGGTTAGTTGAAGGGTTCTCTGGACACTCATAAGACTTGTGCCCTGCATACTTATTACATCTATAGAATTTTCCCAAAAATTTGCCTCTTCCTCTTTGATAGCCTTGATATGGTCTCCTTCCTCTAAATGAGAAACCTCCTCTTGGTGAAAAATATCCTATGGTACTCTTAGAACTATTGCCTTCTTCATGGCTGGTCTGTAATTGTCTTCTTCCACTTGACTACCCAAATCTACCTCTGAATGCTCTATCACTTCCTCTTGAAGATGAGCCACTCTTGCTAGCAATCTTCTCCTCAACTTTGAGTGCTAGTTGATAAGCTTCATCAACTATTCTTGGAGACAAAATGCTGATTTCATCCAGGATTGAAAATTTCAGTCCATTGAGATATCTTCCCACCTTCTCTAAGTCATCCTCTACTTGACCTTCCCTTATGGTCAATTTGTAAAATTCTTCTGTATATTATTTCATAGACATGTCTTTTTTTCATGGGTTATGGAGTGTCCTAAACAAATTTTTCTAGTAATCATTGGGTATGAAATTTTCCTTCAACTTTGCTACCATTCTATCCCAATCTTTGATCTTTACTTTTCCTTTGTCAATCATCCCTTTTTGTATTCCATTCCACCATAGGGAAGCATGACTCTTCAATCTTATCACTGCAAAATTTACCTTTTTATCATTTCCCACTTCTTCATACTCAAATTATTTGTCCATAGCATTGATCCAACCAATAAGATCTTTTGGCTTGAGATTCCCTTCATACATTGGAACTTCCATCTTTGGCATCGAACTGACTCCTGTAATAGGTTTGATCAATCTTTCTTATGCTACTTCTGGGGAAGGTATATCCATAGTTAGCTCTTATGGCTCTTCTTCACTTTCTTCTACATATTCAATGCCTCTTCTCTGAGACAACTCTATCTCTTGTAGTATTGTTCTTAGACTTCTGACCTCTTCCATCAGTTGGTTATATTTTCTTATTTCCTCCAACAATTGTGCTTGAGTCACTCTAGTTACTCCTCCTCTAGCTCCCCTTTCTCTGTCTGCCATTTTCTTCAACCTATTTGTCTTCTATTTTTGCCTAAATCTTTTGGATTGTGCACAATCAAACACTCTGATACCAAAATGGTGTATCAGTATACTTGACTCACTTGACACTTCTTATATTCTCCTTTCTATGTTTGATTGTCTTATAGGTTGATCAACCTTCTCCAAAATGTCCTCAACACTTAGTCTTAAGACATATACACCATTCTTACCTACTAGAAGGAAAAAATACATTTATAGTACAGTATTCACACTTAATACATCTAACACACATCACAAACACACCTAAACTAAAGATGGTAAAGGCTTAAAACAATAAAAATTAGCCATTAGGCCAAAGACCCCTCATATGCATGACTAGAGGCTTGTAGCCCTATCCAACAAGAATTGTGGTAATAACTCCATGATACACACTGCTCAGACCACACCAATTACTGATCCAAGAGCCCATTATGGGACTACAAAACATGTTGAAATTTCAAATAGGGTTGTCTTGCAAGAAATATCACTTTAAAACTTGCTACAAACCTAATTAGGTCTCTTGAGAGGCTAAAACTAGGCTAATAGGTGTGTTGGTATTGAATTCACTCTTAGACTCATTCATACAGGTGGAAGTGGTCATTACAGACCTATTACAACTATGTATTCACTCCATGAAACCCTAAACACCATCCAACCCTCACTGTAACAGCGAAACTGGAAATCTCAAGCTTAGATAACAAGGGTATAATGGTAGTTATACTTTCCCATCGAATTGAGCTCTGCACACTTAGACAATGTAATGTAATGTGATAAAAATGGAGATTTTAAAATTTGAGTAATGTCCACTGTATGGTTTAAGAGAATGAACAAGCCCTAGTTTGAGGGTAGAACATGTAAATTTGGATCTACAGAGCTTATTTTACTATGTAAAGACTCAAAATAAATGGTGATGAGTTTCTCATGATCCCCTCCAACTATCTAAAGCTTCACAGTCATGAAATCGTTCTCCTGAAGGTGACTATGATTTTCATGCCCGTTGCCTATATTGTACTTTGTAGTATGCAAAGGAAACAGTCAACAAAAATGTAAGAAAAGTGTATGAAATCACTGTAAAACTTCTAAGAATCCTTTATTCACTTCCAATTATCTCTATTATAACCTCTCTCATCGATAATTATTCACGTGTTTGTCAAATTCCAAATTTTATAGTGAAAATATCACCTCCCCAGCTATGCTCAACCATACCCTAAGATAGCTCAACCACCTCTAGACTTAGTAATCAGTTCAAACAACCCATGTTTATTGTAAATGACTTGGATCCACGTGAGAATGGATCTCCAAGTTGGTTTTAGCCCATTTTTGGACTTCATACACAAATAGGCCTTATTTTTGGCATTTACAGCTACACACACAAAGTTGAAAATTTAAACTACATAAAATGGAGGGAAATGACACACATGCCCCTAGACTAACCTAGACTCAATAAAAAACATGAAAATAATCATGACAATATCATGATGCTCCTGCATCATTCTACCCATGAGCAAAAGAAACATTCTTCATGGTGTGTTGTCCTTCATCAACTCTGCAACACTAGTACCCAACTTCAGAAGCTCATTTACAGTCATCCATGTTACATCTTTAGCTAGTAAATTCTTCCATTTTATTAGGTACTGGTAGTATTCCTTGTCTCTTGTCTTCTTAAGCAATTTCTTGTCCAAGATAGGTTCTACTTCCTTTGGTATCTCCTTAGGCATTTGTTGCTCCCACTGGACAACTTCTTCATTCTCTGTTTCAGGTCCATCTATAGCTTCCTCCTCACCTTTATATGCATATAGGTCTACAACATTAAAGATTGGAGAGATTCTAATCCCTGGAGGCAACTCTATCTCATATGCATTATTGGAAAACTTCCTCAATATCTTGCATGGATCAATTTTTTTCACTTTTAACTTGTTATACTCTTTCTTAGGACCTTTATTTTCTAAGGTGGACAAGAATGAGATCTCCCACACTAAAATTCACTTCTTTACTTCTTTTTTCTACTCTCTACTTGTATTTGATGGCATTCCCTTCAAGCTTATTCTTCACTTGTTCATGTAAATTTTGCATTGTCTTGGCAAACTCCTCTGCATCTGCACTTCTTGTCTACATTTCTCACAAGTCTCTCAGCTCATAGACACCTCTAGGATGTATTCCATAAAGGATTTGGAAAGGACTCATCCATGTGCTTATATTAGGAGATTCATTGTATGCAAACTCTACTTGTGCAAGTACAAGATCCCATCGTTTTGGGTGCATGCTCACTAGGCTCCTTGGAATGTTTCCTAGGCTTATATTAACAAATTTAGTCTGACCATCAGTTTGAGGATGGTATGCTGAGCTGAAGCTCAAATGTGTTCCCAAATTCTTCCAAAGGTTCCTCTAGAAATGCCCAACAAACTTTGTATGTCTGTCTGAAACTATGCTTCTTGGCAAACCATGCAACCTTACAATTTTTTGAAAGAACAAGTTAGCTATGTGAGTTGCATCACTTGTCTTTGGGCATGGGATAAAGTGAGACATTTTTGTGAACCTGTCAACTACAACAAATATGGAATCATGACCTTTTTGTGTCTTAGGTAGACCAAGTACAAAGTCCATGCTTATGGAATCCCAAGGTCTACCAGGAATGGCTAGCGACTGATATAGTCCTACATTCTGACTATTTTCCTTGCTATATTGAAATAATTTTCATTTTTCTACAAACCTCTTGAAATCCTTATCCATCCGTGGCCAATAGTAATGACTACTTAACTGTGCCAATGTCTTATTCTGCTCAAAATGCCCTGCTACGCTGACATTGTGCTTCTCTTTCAACAAATTCTCCCTCATGGAACTCCTTGGCATACAAAGTTGGTTGCCCTTGAATAACATGCCTTCCTGAATCATGTAGTCCATCCAAGGACTTCTATCTCTCATGATTGGATTCCTGTAAGCATTGTATGCCTACTTGAAGTATGCATCATCTTCATACATCTCTGTCAATTCTTCAAAGCCTGTGACATTCACTTGAGACTCTTGTAAAACCAAAAATCCCCTTGATATTTTCTTTACCTTTGTTAATACTCTCTTTTTGTATTCTATCCCACCATAGGGAAGCATGCCTCTTCAATCTTGTCACTACAAACTTTACCTTTTTATCATTTTCCACTTCTTCATACTAAATAGTGTTGATGCTCCTGCATCATTTTCATTCTCCTCTGCTTCATTCTTTATCTTTGCTTTAGATTCTACTTTTTGATTCTCTTCTCTTTTCCCCTTATCATCTGATTATTATATATTGCTTGCTTTGATGTCCTCCTATGTTTTGGCCTACTCCATTGCTATCTTTTCATGTTCTACGCAATATTGTAGCCAATAATTTGCTAACTTAGTATCTAATATGAATCATGACTACATCATACCTATTACCTTGATGCATTTAAGATTATTTAACATGTGTACAACCCATTATGAGGCTTCTATTACTTTTAGGGCATAATCCAATACATTGATCCTCATTTCTTCTTGAGGCACATGTTTTTGAAATTCGACCAAAAATGCATTTAGATTAGAGGTCCCAAAAAATTGTGGGGTTCATTTTTCTTCTACCTACACATCCTTGTTGGTTTTACTTTGTGCTCTATGTGCATCTAATGATTCAATCCTTCACTAAAATTTTCATCAACCGAAGATGTAATTTCCCATGGAATATGACTTTCTCTATTTGAGTCAATATAATCTTGATCATGCCTCACAAACTCATATAGATGTAATATTTCTAATTTATTTGGAGATTGAATGTTATATTATGATTCTTCACTTGTAAATGAATTCATGTTGTGTCTTGTGATAGAAATAACCTTTTTTGTGAACTCCTTTATTTTTACCTTTGTTATATATTGTGGAGCTGTAGCCTTTTCTTGATGTCTTACCTTAAACCAAATTTCAACATTATATATGTATGTCAACATTGGTTCTTTAGGAATGGTATATGGTTTTTGTTCAAACTTATTCATTGGAATGAGGATAATAGAGTCATTGAAGTGTGTTTCCATTTGGTTGGTAATTGTGTTGATTTTCATGTTTACATCATATGCCCACTTCTTTCTAATCAATACTAGATAATGTGTTTCATTAGTTTTCGTATCAATAACTTCAAAATTGCCTTTCAAATTTAAGTCTCCTACACGTATCTCAACATCCTCCAATCAACCAATTAGATCTAATCTACCATAGTCTACAAGGCTGAGATTAATAGGGTTATATGCCAAATCAGGGGCTCCCATAGCTTCCCAAGCGGAACTCGATATCATGTTTATTGTGCTTCCAAAGTTGAATATTGCATATTTTATTTCATAACCTCCCAGAATTATATTCAATCAAGTGTCCACATACCATGGTTTTTTTTCTTTACATACCATATTGGTTTTTTTGCTTTCATTGCTTTGTTTGATGCACTTTATAATGGATTTCTTAGAAATTTAGATATGTTTTTAAAAATATCCTCATTGCGTAGGAAATTTACTATGTTCAAGAGATCTTGTGAAGCTATAACCACTCATTATTTTAATATTCTCATAATTTACTTGTAAATATGGGCTTCGAATTCCCTCGTATTTTGTTCATTAACATATCTATCCTAGATTGAGTAGAGCAATCATTTACCTTCTTTAAGTAACGCCCTATTGTTTTCATGAGCCTGGGTAGGTGTCTTTGTATACACACAAAATTTAGGGATCCATAGGGATTTACACATGCTTTGAGCCTTGTTCTTTCCACTACATGCCAACAATGGCTTATAAACTACTAATTTCTCTAGGGTACCACATTGATCATCTTGACATGACAAAATTATTTTTCCTTTCTTTGCTTCTCTTGTGTAGGAAATTCTTCTATATTATATTGCGCATGCACCCTACAATATGCGTAGATACTTCTCACTCAGGATTCAAAAAATAATTTTGATGTGGTTTGGCTCTCCACAAAGATAACAAATTAATCTTTGTCTCTCTAGATTGATTCCCATCCTCCTTTACTGGTACCACCTTGGCATCCTCCTTGCTCTACACCATAGGGGTTTTGCGGGGGGTGTTCCAACCTTATTTTTGGCCATGATAATTTTCATATGGTGCTTTTTAGTGCCAGTACGTTCCATCTTGGTGATTGATGTGGCAAAGGAGGTGCCCATATTATTCTATTTTGTGGAGATGGCAAAGCCCAAACCAGAATCAGTTGCAAAGATTATGGTATTGTTGAATTTTAGTAGCCAACCCTACACAAGGTCATGTGTGATGACACCTCACCTAGACTAATGCCTAGGCACTCACCTAAAGCGCACGTAACCTACTGAGTTCCTCCTTTATGCACTTATCAAGATGTTAGCCATTATAACATGTATGAGATAACAACAGAAAATAACTGAGGCAACACATATAATAAGGAAACTAATTATCATAGACTTTTACCAATAAGATTTGAATTCCCATAACACCATACTTAGATCTACTAACCCTTGTAAACCATATATAATTATCCATCATAAACATAGTTCATTACATAACATACTCATTGATTACATCCATAGTTGTTACATCCATGCGCACATACATAAGGAATCACCATATAGTATCATGTTTACATTTACACTAATCTCTCATCACCATCTATCACTAACACTATTACAAGGAGTACATCTTCTATTTATACATTGTGGTGACTTTCCCTTCACTGTTTACATGTGTTTTTCCTAATAATAGATGACCTAAATATATGCTTGCCTTGTTTTGCTTTATCTCTAGATTGAGTTATAAATAGCTTTGGCCTCATCCATGCTTAAATCCTATAAATACATGCCTTATTTACTTGTGTTTTACCTTCCTCGCATGTTCTTTTCCTATTCCCGAAATTTGTTTTCCTGATATGCTATCTACACTTTTTCCTATTTTTAGCTATGTGAGAACCTCTTACACACTGACCTTTCTCTACATCGTTCACACGTTTACCCACTAACCTATATTTGATCTTTGCTACTTCATGTGTGCATGCTTCTACACATAATTATGATCCTTAACTAATTCCTTCAATTCCTTGTGTGCACTCCTTTGCTTTGTCTCCAACTTCTACATATGGCTAATACTTAGCCATTTCTTCTTCCCAACATTACCCCACACTAGGAGTATTATCCATCCTTGGCAATGATATTAATCAAAGAATGACTCCTCAAATTATCTACTGAAAGAATGAATGAATCCAAAAGAATAAATAATGGAGGGAAATTACCCCAATGAATCAAAGAATGAAGTATTTTTCATCCACGCACACATGAAAAATTTAGGCCTTAGGTGCTAGGAAAAGCTATGGAAACTCCCTATTTATCACAAATTCTAACTCCTTCCATCCTTTTGATCTCTTTCATAACCTTGTTCTAGCACTTCTCCTATGATATATGGCACTTGTGCAAGAGTCATCTCATCTACCTTCTCTTTGAGCTCCTTAACAACCATGTCCAACTATAAGGTCAGGCTCTCAAGAGTATCCATTTTGTGCATAACCAAGGGTAGATCTCTTTGAGCCTCTCCTCAAGTGTGTCTTATAGATATTTAATCAATCTCTCTTTTCTCTGTGACCTCTATCATGACCTTATCACACTCGTCCTTATTATTTTTCATCATGGAATGTATCTTATTTAGCTCTTTCCTCTTCATTGGCAGTGTGTGCGCTAATAATAGGAAAGAAATCTTGGTAGTTATTAGAAAAAAATCTGCCCTCTATGTAGCCTCCTTTGCCTCCATGGCCAATACCTCATACTCTACAATCTTCTTTTCCACTTCTTCTTTTCCTATGCCAATTCTTCAGTTGTCAACCCTGGCCAACTCTTCACCTTTATCAACATCATTCAAACCAAGATCTTCTAGATATTATAACTTAGTGGTATATTCTGGTTAAGCTTGATCAACCAAGTTCAAGTATGCACGCATAATGCAACTATACAATGTTAGTTGTTTTATCATATGCGTCGGGGTTCTTTTTCTTCTAATCCTTCAAGACCTTGGCGAGCTTTTGAATTTCCTTTTCCTTTTTCTCCACATTTTACCGCAGTATTTTAAAGAAGTCCCCCTTGTAAAAATTACTTTGCCTAACCTCTAAGGACATTTTATTAAGTGTATTACATGATAGTTCATCTGTTAACTGAGTGGAATCAATGACGGGGAATTTCATTCTTAGAATATTCTTTAGCTTCATCTTGAAGAGTGATCTCTACTCACCTCAAACTCTGGATCTGTCCATGTGCATGTGGTAATTCCACAAGAGCATTTTTCTTGTGCACGTTAGGGCTTCATTCTTGTCAAACATCCCAAACATAATAGGTCCTCTATGGGTACTAAGTTTTGGAACCTGGCTCTCATCACTTTCATGGGGTCATAAATGTAGGTCATTTGGGTAGCCTATAAAGGTTGCCTTTATGTCCTCTCTTTTTCACATTGCTTCTTCGGTGTCTCTTGTGCAATGTTGAATTGTGTGTCATTTGTCTCTCCTCCAGTGCCTAAGTCTTCACCAGTTCCTTTGTCTTCTTCCTCCTTGTTTCATACATCGCGCTCCTCTTCACCTTCTCTGTCACCTTTGTTCTCATCTTCATGCACTTCATGCGTATATTTTTATTCCTTAGTCTCATTTTATTCCTCTTATGTAGGATCCTCTTTGCGCACCAACACCTCTTCCTCTTCCTTCTCCAAATCCTCCTCTTCTTTTTTGTTCCCTAAAACTTCCTCCTCTTCTTGCAATGGCTCCTTCTCTTGCACCATCTCCTCCTCATGCGCCTTTTCTTCTAATTCCTCTTCCTCTTCCTCTTCCTCAACATCATAAACCACTTGAGGTTTCTTCTTCACCAAGCTAGGATTTTTCTTTGTTGAACTTAGCTTTGGTGCTTCTTCACCTGAGGGATCCTTCTCAATGTGCAAAGTGCTCACCTCTTCGTACTCCTTCCTTAGATTTTTTATTTTTTTCATGATCTAGTTTCCCATAAATTTGATCCTTCTTCTTCATCAAGGCTCTTCTCACACGAGTGCTTGGGAATCTTTAATTTCTTCTTCCTTGGGAAATGCGGCATTGTCATGTTACACACATCTATAATTTTTCCATCATTCAAATTTAGGCATAGGTATATATATACCTGGCAAGCCTCCTTTCCAACTACCATGGTTACGATGGGGTTGAGGTCCATGTTATACGATTCCATTTTTTCCATGTATGGCACCTTGGGCACATAGTCATACTTCTTCCTTAAGATGTGGTATTATGAATCTACCTTTTCTGCATTGAAGCCTCAATGGTTGCACATCCTTTATTTTTTTACTACGCTCTAGAAATACTTTGCGGTGAATGTGAATGGAAACTTACACCATGGGCCCATTTCTCCATCATTCAGCATAAACCTTCCTAGGAAGAAGTGTTGCATAACAATAAATCCTTCCTACTTATCTAAGAGTGAGGAGAGTTCTCTTGGGATGTGTCATTCATTTTCAAATGTGTTGCACACTCTCCTATACCACTTATCCAAGTGTGCCTTGTATTAATTTGTGATTGCATCATTGCAAGTGTACCTGGTGAACCTCTCTGCTAGTGAATTCATCGTTATGGGGTGCTCCCACATATTATTTGTAGGGCCATCTGGTCACCCCTATCTCTCATAACAAAATTAACAACATAATGGAGCCCCAAGTAATCTTGTCTCCCTTGTCTACTTGTTCCTTTTCCTCCTCAATTATGCCTTCAATGATGTACAATGATATGTTGTATTGGGTCTTTTATGACATCTTGTATGCGATGTGTAAGAACTTCTTGTTTATTTCAATCCACCTTTTAGATGCCCTAATCTTACAGCTAACCAGGCACGTAACCACTCTAGTCCCTGGATCTGTTATATTGATGATGTTAAATGCGTGAGTCCCTCTTTGATAATTGAACTTGGTTGTTGTTTCTTCTATGACCTTCTCATCACACAAGTCCAAATCTATATCCTCACATGTGTCTCGTAACTCAATTACCTTATAGATGAGTTGTGATGTCAGTCGCATCCTTCTTCTAGCAAAGTAAAAGTAATCTTTGTGTACCCTAGACATCATCCATTAGTACATGTGTATGGGCATCCCAAAGTAAGGGAGTTTAAACAATTACAAAATTCCTAAAGTCTCCAAATATTTGTGCATCATGTCATCTAATATTACTTGTCCCTATGCAGTTCTCTAGATCAACTCTTTCACTACATCCTCCCAAATTTTTGCTTTGTGCCCCTGTATTCGATGATTATACTCATTTATCGTACACTTGGAGAGCTATGATTCCCATGGATGCCCTATAATCACTTCCTGGGGGTATTTCATCTTTGAAAACCATTCTTCATGTGACTCCGTGGTTGGTTTCTTATTCTTGTTCTTTGGCAATGTCCTTGGTGTCATTATTGGTTCTCAACTATACAAACCCTAAAATTCATGAAATCTATGCCCTAAGTGCCAAAAATCACTTACTTTCAGTTTGTGCCTTCAATGTCGAAATTCCAATCTTCTCAATCAATCCTCACACTTTCTTACTTCAATTTCATGCCCTATTTCAACTTTCAAAATGTCATGCCCTAGCTCTGTGAATTCTAGCTCTAGAACCTTAAATTTTCATCCTCTCTTGTGAATCCTTAACTCATTCTCTTATCTTCAAACCCTTCACTCAGCTTCTACTTTCTACAAGGAGCTCTCTATTGACCTGGTTTTTGCTCTTCAATCATTCTTTTTCACACTTTGTTCGTAGTTTCTCTAGTTTTCTCTTCTCACTTAAAATAACTAGCTCTCTTTCACACAAGTTGACTTCACTCGTAACCTATTTATAGATTTTATGATTTTATTTGCATTAATTGATCCTCACCTACCACCACTTTTTTCTTCAAAAGTGTCTTTTTTATTTTTCTCAAACTTTTTATTCTACCTTCTTATGCGTGTGGCAATCACTAACCTTCAAGCACACTACTACTTCCTAGGCTACAGACCCTCGTGTGTGCATCTTCCTGCACCGCACACACTCTTCCTCTGCACCACTTGCCAAGTAGTCTAACTTTTCACTTCCTCCCTCATGTTACACTGTACGGATCTTTATTCACATGGTTTCTAATATGAGAAATTTCATTAACTTCCATTTCATTCACACCTTTATCATGTGAGAAATACCTTCACACACCTTCAATTTCCTTAGACACACATGTACCTTCTTCCAATGCACACCTTAATATTCTCTTTCGTACCAATATATTTTCCCATCATGCTCATTCATTAGCCTCCTACCAAGTATGTGTTACACACCTACATCTATTTCTCCCCACACTAAAATCTTGTGTGGTCCTCTACACATCAATCTAACATAGAGTAATCAGCTTTTGCGCGCGATCTTTCTTATTACAACAAAACAAAACAAAAAAATAGAAAGGTAAATCTAATCTAAGAGGTAATAGTGTATTATTACAATAAAAAAAGAAGCTTATTTATATCAGGGCTTCAACCTACTCCCATTGAAGTAATCGGGCAACATAATGCCATCCAGCGCTTGTAACTGACATGCGCCTGATTCAAATATCTTGGTTACTTTATATGGTCCCAACCAATGAAATTTGAGCTTTATAGAATGACGCACAAACTTTAAATTGTAAAAAGCATCATCTCACCTACTATAAAAGACTTATTTTTAATTTTCCTATTATGCAAATCCTTCTGTCTAGATTTCTCTTTCTTTTGACTCCATCGCACAATCGTGTGTTGCTCATCCAATTGCATTAGTTTATCAATGTACTCCTCTACTGATTTTTCATCATCCAATCCTCTTGCACACTTAATATGTAGGGAAGGTAAAATAAATTCTACTGTAAAAACTACCCCCATGTCAAACACTAATTAAAAAGGTGTGGCATTATTCAACCATTTGTATGTAGTCCTATATGCCCATAACAATGCTGAAATTTTTTCATCCCAATCCTTCCTTCCTACATCACAGATCTTTGTCAATGTTTGTCCTAGAATCTTAATGCAGGCATTTGTAGTTCCATTTTATTGTGGGTGGTAGGGTGCAGTATTATGGTGTGTTACCATAAACTCTGCCAACAATATTCTAATAGTCTCATTCAGAAAATGAGTTCCTCTATCATTAGTTAGGCTCAATGGGAAATCATACCTACTAATGATATTTTCCCATAGAAATATAGTTGTTGTTCTTGTAGTGCAATATTTTATAAGTGTAGCCTCTAACCACCTTGTTAAGTAATTTATGCATGTAATGATGTAACACGTGCATGTCCTCTATGTAGCTGGTGTGATTAGGCCAATAAAGTCAATCACCCAATTTTTAAAAGGCTTTGTTTTTGCAATAGGTTATAGCGGCATCTCATCCTGGTTTCTTAGCTTGCATAATCATTTAAAATGATCACAATCCTTAAAATTTTCCTTAGTATCCTTATAAAGAGTTTCCCACCATAATAAAACAAATAGTATCTCGCACGTTGTTGTTTCACCTGCATAGTGACCTCCTGCAATTTCGTCGTGTTCCTCTTCCATTATAGCTTCGCGCTCATGTTCCAACACACACTTGCATAAGAATTCATATCTACCCATATTATATAGGTCTCCTCTAATCAATTGGTAGGGCGCTTCTCGAATTACAAGTTGCTTCCTCTCCAAGGCCTTCAAGCGCAATTCTTGTACGTAAAAATACTACAATGTCTTCCAAATTAGATGGTGTATGGTTTAGTCTAATCAACTGGGTATCTGACATAGTATCTTTTGTGCTTTACACATCCTCTCTAGAGTTAATCCTTCACAAGTGATATGGTCCTAAATTTATTTTTTTAGACTTCACTGTAATTGAGAAATCAAATTCTTGCAATAGAAGGATCCAATACGAAATTTTCCCTTGTAAAATTGACTTATTAACCAAATACTTCAATGTCATATGATTAGTGTAGAAACTAAATTGTGTGGCCAAACTTATGAAGCACATATATCATTGATAAAACTTCGCACTCCGTAGTTGTATAATTCTACTCGGTCAGCATCAGTTTTCTACTTGTAAAACATATGGGATGATCAACATTTACTTCTATAGGTTGGGCCAATACTACACCAATGGTTGTACCTAAAGCATATACATATACATGAAACATCTTGTTCTAAGAAGGGAAGCATAAGATAAGCATGGTAGTTAGCTTCTCCTTCAATGTTTCAAAAGCTTGTTGTTGCACGTCACCCTAATAGAATTTTCCCCTAACTTTTAGCAACTCTTCCAATGGCACGAAAATATTTGCATACCCCTTGATGATCTTGGGGTAATAACCAATATGTCTTAAGAATCCACTCGCTTCACTCTAATGAGTTGTCTCTTTTAACCCCAAGATAACTATAATCTTGGTTGGATCCGCCAGTAATCCTTCTTTACAAATAATGTGTCCAAGTAGAGTACCAAATGGTGTCGTGAAGATACACTCATTCATATTCAAGGAGATGTTAAGCTTCTTAGATCATTCAAACATCAATCTCAAATAGTCACAATGGTATCTCACTAGTCTATACACCATCCAATCATCCAAATACACCTAAAGAAACCTATGAATAAAGTCTTAAAATTCTTGCACAACAATTCGCGAGAACACTAATGGTGCATTCTTCAGTCCAAAGGGTATAACTGCATACATGAAACATCCCCACTCAGTTAAAAAAGTGGTCTTCTCCTGATCTTCAGGCACGATCCTCACCTAATGATAACCTAAAAATCCATATGTAAAATAGTAGATCTCATGCCCTAGTAATCCTACCAAGATCTCCTTAGTGAATGGAGTGAGAAAGAGATCAATGACACATGACGCATTCAAAACTCTATAGTCAACATAAATCATTATCCTATCATCCTTTCTACTGTTGATCACCATTGGGATTATCCACTCAAACTCATCAATGGGTTCAATAATGCATGACTTGAGCATTTTATCGATTTAATCTTTTACCTTGAAGCGTAGGTTGGCATTCATTCTATAGGGCCTCTTCCGAACTAGACGCGCGTAATCCTTGAGATTTATTTTTATTTCTCCTAATGATGGATGCACACCCTTTAACTCATGATACCCTCTGGAAAACAAATCCTAAAATTTGTGTAGAAGTTTAATTACCTATACAACCTCAGGTTTAGACCAATAATCACCAAATATTTCTTCTTTTGGCATATCTTTCGTTCCAATGTGCACTTTTTTGGTCTTCAACAACACATGGTAAGCTTACGCATGCTCATCCATGAAGTCCAACACTTCACATACACCCTATGTATGCTTAGTATCTATATCTTATACTTCGTCATCATCTATGTGATGGATAATTTTCCCTTCCTCCTTCTCTTTCCACGCGTGTCCCAACAGGGTCTCTTCTGATTCTACCATTTTTTCATACCCTTCAATATCAGCTTCACCAAACAAATGATTCATGAGTTCCTTAGCCTTCGGGTTATCTTCCAATGTAATGCACTTAATAATCTACAAGGCTTCATGAACCAGTGGCTTAGTAGAAAAATAATCAAAAGTGTGAGCAATACCTTCAGTCAGGTTGCGCCAACTTGTTGTCTCCCTCTTCAATTCAGCATGTACATATCAAGGAATGCACGTATCCATGCAAAGTAGACTACAATTTATGTACCCAAAGGGATGGTGGTAGAACTTCTTTCCCTTGCACCAAATTTCTTTCACAATTTTGAACATGTACCAAGGGGGAAGTCTTTCCATCATAATCTTGTACCAATGAAGGGAGATTGTTCTAAACAAACCTTGTTAAGAAGGTTATTATTATCTTGTGCCAGCCAAGTAAGATATCTTTGTGTGTAGCCCGTCAATGCAATGTTATCACTCATAAGGTGTATACCATCATATTTCTCTTATCTCCTTCATTACACCATTTTTCTTCCATCGCGCGCAAAAATGATTCGGGATTCTCTTCTCCAACATATTTTAGAAAATTGGCCCTTCCAAACCATTTGACTGTGCGTGATCAAACCATCCTTTTCACTCTTCCTCAAACCTCATAACCAACCATTTCATAGGTACCATGAACCCAATTATCACAAACCATACTGGTAGTATCACTTATTAACTGCACGTTTTCCCACTAAAGCATGCCCTCCTTTGATGGCTCCACATTTTTTGGGTCCCGCACCGTACACACATAGATCCTATTAATATATTCTTTAATGATAGGCTCTACGTAAGGCATAATATTTTTTTCATCCATGGGTATCATAATGTGCTCATCCTTATTCTTAAAACTCAAATATTGTTTGTTAAAGTGCAAATCCACGTTGTTAGCATAACACAAAGGACATCTTAGTAGCGCATTAAAGTTATCTACTTTATCTAACTCTAATACCTCAAAATCACATGTGAATTTGGATCCTTTAATAGTGATAGTGGTATCTCTTAGAACCTCAATGGGCATGGCCCTTTTCTTATTAGCCATATACAACATATTCGAATATGGTTGCAACTGTGATCTTCCCATCTGGTTCCAAGCATCAAGGGTGAGAACATTGAATTCCATACCTATATCAATGAGGATATTACTTACCAACCATCTATTAATCACTGCATCCAATTTTATTTATTTGTCATATTCATGATCTTGTGGTGGTAAATTAGCACAAAGAATCTAGTGCTCTCTTTCTATTCCTACACACGGCATCTTGTCTCATAACCACTCTCCCAACAACGATATGATGTTCTCCTACCTGAGAATTTTACATACCTCCCTAAGATCATCAACATCCTTCTATGGTATCTCAATACTCCATGCTTGTTCTCTCTCATGTGCTTACTCTTTCAGGTGGTGTATCTCCCCTTGGAGATCTCTGATGACACCCATAATCTCTTGATAAAATTCCTTTTATTAGTCTACATATATAAACTTTGCATGCACAACCTCTTCCATTATAATAAGTGGTCTCGCCTTCCCTTGCTCACACACACACACAAACACACACACACACACACACACACACACACACACACACACACACACACACACACACACACACACACACACACACACACACACACACACACACACACACACACACACACACACACACACACACAACCTCTACGCATGTAATGATTAATAAAGGTTGAGGTTCAACCACAACCAAATTCTTAAGCACCCATTGCTCTTGCTTAGAGCATTCCACTTTAATCATAGCTCCACCCTTATCCTTCTTGTTATTCTTACACATGTAGGCATACAAGTCCGAACAATCTTCAACTTTATGTGCCTTACCGCAATACATGCAAGTCTGATTCTTTGGACACTCACGTTGATAATGATCAAGTGACCCACAAGTATAACATGTTCCTCAAGTAAACCTACTGCGACCACCATAGCCTCTGCTTCTGTATCCACCTCTAAAGCCTCAATCACCATTGTTGTGCCCTTCATTATTCTATCCTTCTTATACCTCTTTGTTACTTTCTACATTGGTATGGTGTAGCCTTGTTTTACAAGCCTCATGAATATGATCAATCAGATGAAAATTGGTTATGTCATGAGTATGTGCATCACAAATTTTACAATATACAGATACATTCTTCTATGTAGTGCATTGCAAAAGCATATAATTATAGACATCAAGATTCTTATGAAAATTTTCACAAGTTGTTAGTAACGTGTGTACATTCCTGCACAGACAGCTATCCTTTGAATGTCCTTTTACCTCGTAATTAGTACACCAGAGTCCACTGCACATCTCATGAGCTGAATTGGCAAATAACTTTTCCAATTGAGAGGCCATTTCTGTAATTTGAGCTTCAAGGAATGGACTCACCCCCATATCTACACTCCCAATTGCTTATGTGTGCAGTGCTTCTTCCAAGGCATCATGCGGGTTAGTAAATGTCTTATGTGATAACGCCCTTCAAAAATTTGTTTGCAAACCTCCTACAAACCACTGTGTATGTTGAATTTGTTGAATGTCATAGGAAATTTTGGATAACAAGGTTTTAAAACATGCATCATACTCTCTAACACTCTCTGACAAGCCGGTTTAGTATCCTTCAATGAGCTAATGCTCTACTGCTCAAACTTAGGTATGTGTAATTCAACAGAGAAAGTGGTGTGCAACGCATCATAATCCAATTCTATGTAGTGCGGATCATATTTTCTATGCCAACTATGTGTGTGGTCATGAGGTGTTGTTGCAAACTAACTAGCATTCTGATCTAGAGTTGTTATTCCATTTTCTCTCCATAAAATTTCACACTTGTGTAAATGCTTAGTTGTATTTTCCACACCCCCATACTCTGAAAAATGAAGAGACATCTCAAAGAATATATAAGGGGTTTTTTGTGGTTGTTGATGTTGTTGTAATGGATGTTGTGGTCTTTTTCCTGGAGTAGGGGCAGATCCTGATCCCGAACCTCCACTAGGATTTCCTCTGTGTGGTGGAAGTCTTGAACCTCTCGTTGCAACATGTTGAAGTACTACCTTACATCCATGTGCTAGTGTTGATCTACACACCAATTATTTTTCCTACTACTTCACCTATAGGATTACCTCTAACGAGTAGTGTTCCACTACTTTTTCATGTCTTTGTGCCTAGTGGATTACTTCCAAACAAAGTTTGTCCAAACATGGGAGCCTATTACACCACCATATGCACTGCCTTTATCTGTTACACCTCTTTTGATGATATCAAAACATGTCTACTTGTATTTACAACCCAACACAATGATCCTCAATTACCTACTTATTCACCATCACTATGATGATATTCTATAACAACTTTAAAATTCTAAACACTACGCGCAAGGGATAGGGATCTAGACTAGGTCAGATGCGTTCCAGCAGTTCTCATTCTCTCCTTAGACTCACTCTCATCAAATGTCAAAGTGGTTCTCCTACTGTAAATTCCCAATACTAGGAGGATATGATCTTACATTCCTTAACTTTCTACAGGGTTCTCATTGCTACCGTTTGTCATCATTCCTCTCATTCTCAACGCCTCCTCATTTGCCTTATCTCGCACATTATTATATTTGCATAGTCTTTATCCTCTCTCTCTTTCATCCACTTGGACCGACACCATCCTTCCCAAACATGTTTCTTGCCCTTGTGCGTATTGTAATTTTAGCATGTTATTGATAAGTTTGCTATCCCCAGTTCTATCAGCAAGATCTTTATAGCTAAAGGTATCACACGTAAATATGATCCCCTTGGCTCACGTAAAAACTAAAACTCTTCTTCTTTTGGGCACAAGTATGTCGAAATCACATACTCCAAGGTATAATTACAAAACACACCTTCCCACTAGTAATCTACAACTCTTTTCTATGACGCATCCAAATCAGAGAGTACTTGGTACTTATCTTGGCTCCATGTTTGTTTATTTCCCAAGTGGATACTCTTGTTTTGTGTGTAAGTTGATAACAAAT
Organism: Taxus chinensis; assembly: GCA_019776745.2. Classification (NCBI taxonomy): domain Eukaryota; kingdom Viridiplantae; phylum Streptophyta; class Pinopsida; order Cupressales; family Taxaceae; genus Taxus; species Taxus chinensis. The sequence goes on from CM034146.1 coordinate 897,844,732, forward strand.
CATACAGTTCTACTAGGAAGAAACTAAAGAAAGTATCATATAAGGAATCATAAAAGTTCTCTTCCACCCACTTACACGCATTAAAATCTTGTTCGGTGTTGTATCTCTAAGCAAATTCATCCTAGCCGTCATCCACTCAATGCTCAATATTCTCCAATGATAGCTAGAACGCTCATATTCATCTTCTTCTTCTAAATGGTACTCAAAGAAATGATTATTACTTTCTCCTTCAGGATCTTTGAGTTCAGGTTCAGATGTCCTAGAGTCTGGCTCTTCTTCATTAACTTCAACGATGTCAACTATATCATCATTTTCCTCAATGACATCATAGTTTGAGTTAGTTGCAAGAGCTACTTCAATAGAAAGCCTCTTTGGAGCACCTAAAATTCTAGCTTTGTTGGGAACGTAGCCTTTTCTTGGGATGTCTTTGTAAGTAGGAGCTTTACTACTTTGAGAAACTTACTTTTTCAAAGCTAACATATCATTAACCAACTTAGTGAGTATAGCATCTGAAGCATTGGGGGTTTCTTAACTCTTTCCCTTAAAGGAAGTTTTCTTGAATTTTCCAGCCATGATTAGATCATTCTCAATTTCTATTACCATGAATTGAGAAAGTTCCAAAGTAACCACTTTATCCCTTCTTATTTTATAACATACTTTTGGTTATTGTGCATCAATAAAGAAACATTTTTTTCCATCAAGGTTCGAGTGAATTTTGGCAGGAAAATTGTTCACCATTTAGTTAAACTCAGCCACAAAATTCCTCATGGGTTCTATTGGCTCTTTCTTCACCTGAGATAGTTGGGCTAAAAGGTCATGTTCATCTTATACCATTTTGAACTTGTCTTCAAACTTAGTTTTCATATCATTCTAGTTTGTAATACATCCATTTGGGAGATGATGAAAGCAATCCACAGAAATGTCTTGCAATGTTTCGATGAAGAGGCGAACAACAACATCTTCATATTCTACTGAAAAAACTGCACATGCAGCAAAGAAGATAGAAATGTGGACATCATGTGAAGTATTCCCATCTCTATTGAGCTTGGAAAGGATCTTCATCGATCCTCGTGGGAGGTCATGTCGAGTTGGTAAGGCCAACGGGCCTATGGCATTCCCCTATGGTACATTAGCATCCATCCTAGGAAAGGTTATATGTGAGGGTAAAACAACATGAGAAAGAACAAGTGCTTGAATTGTAGTGATTCCTCCCTTACTTGCTCTTTCAGGAATTGATGGAAGGCTTACGGATTTACGGGGAGTGTTCCTCCTTGGAGGAGATAACTTGAAACCAAACTTTCCTTGAAAATCAAAATTTGGATTAGATCGACCTTTTTCTTTTTCTCCTCACGTAAACCTCCTTCTTGCCAGTTTGAAATATTTATTGTGAAAGAATCACTTACATGTTCTAATCATCTCTATCCTTTTCTCTTTGCTCTCTTTCTTGATCTCTTTGTGCCTAAATGACTCTAGCAACTCTCGCAGCTTGATTTTCTTCATTGTCCAATAGTGATGTGGAAAGATGAAAATGATAGTTGTTCATGCACTTTTCCTAAATAACTTGCCTCAAATTTGATGATATGTCTTCTTGAGTATCTATTAAAATAAGATCTAGTTGCAAGATAGGTGAGTTACCTATAATATTCATATAGATTATTTCCTTGGTGGAAGAGGGCCACGTTGATGAACAACAATCAACACGTGTCCAGGAGGTCTTTTGGCCACAAGTACAAGTGCTTTTCTTTTAAGGTCTTCAGTGCATATTTCTCTGTCAATGGCTCTATCAACAGCCACAAATTACTACAAGCTTTCACAATTTTTCCAAGCCACTATCCGAAGGTTGGAAACAATGTCTCCTTGAAAATATTCATTGGGCAAAAGATTCAGTTGAAGAACTAAAGCTTGTGCAGAGGAGATAGTCATAAAGATTTAACCAAGCACTGGTTAATGATTCTTGAATCCCCAGTGGAGTCACCAAAAACTGTTAGCAAATGGATTTGCATGCATGAAAATGACATGCAACAGTCAGGGGAAAAAGTCCCTCCTCAATGAAGGAAAGGTTTCCTTTATTGAAAACCAAAACTATATCTACATCTATACATTAAAAATTGTATGTGGGGGATGTTTTGGGCCAACAAATGGAAATAAGTGTAAATGAGGGAAATGGAATGGAATGAAGGAAATAAATGGAAAGGAATGGATGGAAGGAGCATACAATATAACTAAATCAACCAACTCCCCCCCGATAGGGGGTTGGGGACATCTAGACTTTATATGGGGCAGGGGAAGGTGTCTATATACTATAATCTCATATACGTGATATGCTCCCTCATCATATGGATATAGACTCATCCCCGGCTAGCCCCTATCTTATGCCCTATGTACTTGTCACCTCCCCATATATTAGATAGGCTCGCCCCCACCTACCTCTTCTCTAGATTAATAACCACCATATGGTCTTCCCTTACCTATACATGCAAATGGATGGAAGATTGACCTATATATCTATGGGAAGGTCTGATATGTCACCTTCGATATGTGTAATGGGTCGTATTTCCTATCGATATGCGTAATGTAATTCTCACCTACCATTACACGTAGTTAATTCTGGTCATCCCCATCCATCTATCCTTTCTAGAGAGGAGCCCCATCCACCTGGAGGGCCTATCGGACAAGGGACCCCCTCCCGTTGGAGGGCCTACCAGTGAAGGTGAGGGTTGGTAATTTTGTTAGGGATGATCCAACACCAATCCCTACAGAAAAGATATGTACGCCCTCCATCCTTTAGGGGCACACTGTCATAGTAGCATATAACACATAAAAATATATTCATATTTTTAGTTATTAATTATAAACTAAAGTTTATAGTTATATTTAATATTATTATTTAATGTAATATTTTTAGGAACATAGTAAGGGATTAATAACCCACTTAATATTATTGTTCCAACACTCCCCCTTAATATTAAGTGGGGTCATATGAAAACATTACCTATTTATACAACAAGATTTACATCCTTAAACCATGATGAGGGTTTTAGGCTAGCATAATAATTTTAAAGGATTTATACACCTTCATCATGCTAAAATTACCTTTTTGTATAAAAGGATTTGGAATCCATGTAAATCATAAGTGATGATTTAGGCTAAGTATGATTTTTGAGACTACATCTTATAGTTTCTCATGGAAAATCTATAAGCACATTAGGAGCATTTTAAAGAAGAACAATGAATAACTAACTCAAATAAAATGGAGTTTACAATCAGCTAAACAATAATAAATGAAAGGGAACACACATGAGCAAGTAAATATCAAAGCTTGATCACTGTGAACAAGAAAACATATTAATAATGTTGATAATAAGATCAAAGATATTATTTACATGCAAGATTTAAACACTAACATCTAATGAACATAAGAACATCAAATGCTACAAGAGATAATGAATGGGACACAAAGTTCATATTTCATTAACTCTTCAAAAATGTCTTCACAAAGAACACAAAGTTTCTTTCTTGAAACAAAGCTTGCACAAAATTTTTCTTCTCCTCTCTCAAATTCACCCTTACAAATGAGCCCATAACTTCCTTTTATAACCCAAAATTTGGTTACAAGGTAGTTAGGGTTTACATGAACATTAAATTAGGGCACCTTAAGTGAATTTGACATTTTCAACTAACTTTTAAAAAGTAACTTGAAATTATAAATCACTTAAGTGATCAAAAGTCTACTAAAAATGAGTTTAACAATAACATCACTTTAAAATATCATTTTAAAACATAAAAAAAGATACGAGTGCCTTATCCATTAAAGTGGGGTCTTCCTATCTCAATCGTATGAGAAATGGACTCTCCCACCAGAATGATATCTCCGCATCCCATTGGTGAAATTAAGATCTCCTCACCCTTTGATCAATTGAAAAGATATGAATCTTTCCAATGTCTCAAACATCTTCTCTTCTTCAGGAGGTTCACTCGGTTGAAGCACAGCCTCACAAAACACCTGCAGTTCCAAAATCCTACCTGGCATATTATTTAGGTTGACCATTTTCAATTGGGCATCCTCAAACAGATTCCTCAATTTTATACAATGTTTCATTGAAGTAGAGGAGAAATTGATCAGCAGGAATGTACATGTCCTTAAACAATTTGAGAATTGTTCCTCAACATGTTCTGATGAATGCCTCTGATTATGCTCATCCACAAGATCACAAGGGATTTCAGCTATGAACTCATGAATTGAGGTGAGTGAAGTGAAGGCTTCACTGCATATGCTTTCGTAATGAATCATGGAATCTTCAAGAAGTGTCTTCCGTGACTTGAGATGTAAACACCATAGAAAGTGTGTCCCTTGGCATTCAAATTCAAGGATCCCTTCAATGGCTAGAATTGTAGATTCCATGTTCATCATCTCTTGTAGACTAGGCAATATCTCATCTAGATTTGATATGCTAGAAGAAAAATATTCCTTAAAAGAAAGGATTGGATCTAGGTATGCACTAATGTCTTCATGGAGCTTTACGGCCACTTTGATTGTCTCTCTCTTGAAGATGAGAATTTCTGAAAGCCAAGATTTAGTGACATGGCCCAAAGTGTTTACCTCCTTTGATAAATTGAGTGTTTCTTCTGTCAGGGGCAGCCAATGCATCAGGTACTAGAAAAGTGGAGGATATTGGATTTATCAAATGTTGAACATAATTCACCAACTGATTATTTTCAGCCTTGAGTTGAGAATTATGATATTTATATTTCTCAAGCCTTCTTAACACAATATCCATGGAATCTCAGACCATTTCCATGTCGCTTTCCAATGTATACTTCCCAAGTCCAATCCTAGATACTTCATATTCAGCAGGCATCATGGCATTACGCTCCTTCTCGACTTGTGGAATGGCAAGATCTGTAAATTTGTTTCCATCTCCATCTACCATTATTCTCAAGAACACTTGTAGGCTTCTTGGGGATGACATCATTTGAAACCTTGGAAAGGGCATCAAATTCAATATTGATCACCTTGACAACCCTCTTTCTTTTCTTGACTTCACAGTCAACCTAAGAAGGGGTCTCCTTGACCAATTCTGCACACAGAAGCCTAAAATCTGAAGCAACATTCACACCATTCTCAACATCATTAGATTCTACAAGATTTCTTTCCATGAACTTCAATCCTGGATGGAAATAAATTCAACATCAGACCTCTTGAACCTCAGGGAGACCTTGAGAAACCTCTTTGTGAACTAGGGGTTCAAGAGCATTTGGTATTTAGACCACTTGCACTTGAGTAGACTCTTGTGCATGACATGACTGAGTAGTGTTTATGATGAGCTTCCTTGAACTATCAGTAACATGAGTAGATGAGTCTCTACTCAAAGTGGACAACCCTTGAGACATGTTCTCTTACTTTAATAGGGCCAGGACCCTTGGATGTTTCTCCTCACAACATCTTCTTTGGAGAAGTGGATTTTGGAAACCATTATCTCCTTACTTGATGTGTATGGGTTGATGGCACGGAGGTTTACTGAGAAGAGGTTTTATTCAACTAGAGACCTCCTCGTGTTGGAAATTTATGTGGTCCTGGGGTATGAACTTGGATGGATGGTAACTTTACAAGTTCTCATTCATACCAAGCTATGCTCCTTTCTAGAATCGGACTGATTCTTGTCCATGAAGAGAGAATTCATCTCTCTTGGTCCAATCAACTCAGGGAAATGGAGTGAAGGCAACAAACATCATATGAGGGATCAATCAAATTTTCACCATCATCTACTAATGAATCTGGAGGATCTCTGATGTGGAAGGCCTTGATTTGAGTAAGGGTTCAGGTAGGAGAATTCTCACCTTCTTACTTCATGTTCATCTAAGAAGGCAGACTAGAAGTCTTCCATGGTGGGATGGTGCATGGTACTTCACTCTGAGAGCCTTTTGTATGTATCCATTGATGTCAAATTGGGATCTCTTCAACAAATGGATGTATGGTAATGAGAGAAAACTCCTTCTCCATGAGTTGTGCACTGAAGAGATTCAGGAATTGGTATTCCCTAATTTGGATTGGGAAGTGGATGCCTGAACGGTGTTTTTCGTTGAGAAGACAATGAACTTGGAAAAGTTATTGTGCAAGCTCCATTAATGCCCACTTATCACCCACTTATCACTGACATACTTGGGAAGCTTCCATGGAGTGCCTACAAATCTGCTCATGTGAATGTAAGAAAAGGATGGGAACTGAATGAACCATGTTCCCCACTAAGAAATGACCACCATGGCATCCTTGGAGAATCTTTCTTCTGGATTCCTATTCAAGTTTCTGATCATACAGAAGGTGAAAGCATCATTAACTCTCTTGAATTGATGAGATCTATTCTTGAAACTCAATTGTAGATAATAGTGGAAAACACTATTTGAAGGACCCATGATGCCTTTCATCTCTAACCCCAAAAACAACTTCCTTCTGGCCACCACATAGGTTAGGTATGATGTCATGTAGAAATGCCCAGTCATCTTCACCTTGATCAACTACTTGTGGAGAGTGTCACTGATGATGGTGGCCCAATCTACAAATTATCTCTTTGCAAGGATGATGCAGATGAACTAATACATCCATGGGTGAAAAATCCTGGCAGAGGGGAGACCAAAGACTCGGCTCAAAAGAGTGATCATATCACTGATTTCCTCCACAAATTCAATGCGGTACAATTCCTTGGGAAACTAGTCAACACATGAGTCCTCTTGGTCACTAGCCAATTTTTGTTGACCATCTTGGTCCACCTGAGGGGTTCTTCATCCCAAAACTCTTGTGCTGACTATTGAGTGATGTTAGGATTCTTAGGGAAATCGGGGATGTTGAGAAATTCTTCGATGTGTTCTGGTGTGATCAAAAGGAAAGGCTCATGATTATCCTTGAAGATTCCTCACCTTTTGGGATCATAATGCTTCTGCAAGGAAATGACTAGCTCAAGGCATTGCACTAAAATAGGAAAATTGTTGCTTGAGGTAGACCACTATGATAGAGTCTATCTGAGAAGATGGTTTTCCCCTCGGCTTTCACCCGATCGTAAAATTGTGTTACGTTGATGTGGCCAAGATTGGTGTTGGTGATATTGTCATACGTAGATTTGATGGAAGTGGGAGGAATGATCCCTTGGAATTCATATTTGAGTGCGGACTTGTTTTGACCTTTCTATGGATTTCTTTGACTTTCCCATAGATTTGTTAGGTTTTTCGGCCATTATGAATTTTAAAGGAAAAACAAAGCAAACAATGCAAAATGGTGTTAGGTCTTAGTCTCTGAATCACCGTAAGCACAAGGAAAAATATGTCTCTTTATTTATTTATTATTATTATTTTAAAAATAAACCGAGTGATTTCTGGGTTACAATTTTTCCAAAATGGTAATATGAGCTCGAGTTAAGTTCGAGGTACAAGATTTATCGGAGGATCAATGAAAATTGAGATTAAGCTCAAATTATAAATCACGAGTTTGCCAAAATGCTATGAATTCATTTTTTAGAAACGGCATGCTAACTCCAAAATGGAAAATTATTTGTGGTTGATATTTAATCTCCTTGACCTCTTTAAATTGAATGGCTTGGGATTTCAAGATTAAAAATTTGAGACTAAAATACTTTTTGTAACCGTGGCTTTGATAAACTTTATTGTCCTTCATGTGTGGAGTGACCTGCGTGAAAAATAGCTTTGGACGCTATGTGCATGGACTTTCTGCATGGGCATGTGTACTAGTTTTTCCTACATGCTATTGATCTGTGAGAGCATTTATTCTTACGTTTTGGACCTATGTGTGAACTTTTTTCTCCCTTGGGGATGCGTTTTTCCTCTTATGTTGACTGACAACTGGAAAATGAGCTCCCTAAGGTAAATGTGTGGAAATAATGCATGCTTATTTATTTCCTTTATACCACATGGTGTTTATTGACTTTTCAATGCATGGACCTTTTTTTCCTTTAGCTGCATGTGGGCTTATTTCCTAATGTGCTTGGATTGTTTTCTCTTCCTTGCCCATGGCCTTATCTTTTTAAGAATGTGTTTTTCACTCTCTTTGCAGCTGTGTGTACATTGGGCCTTTACTTTACTTGGGTAGCACATGTGTTTTGTCTTGGTTTTGATCTTGTGTGGAGGAATGACCTGAATTCTCTTCTCAAATGTGTGCCTTACTCTTTTGGTTTTAGCTTGGCCTGCATGACCCTGGGTAATGCGTTGCCTCCCTTTGTGTGGATGATTTTACTGGGCCTTAATCCCTAATGCATGGCCTTTGGCTTCCTTGACTCAAGTTCATGTGTGGATGTGTTTGGTTCCTTGGATGTATTTCCTTTTAATAAATGAGAGTTCTTTAAAACGCTTATTCATATGGAAATAATAGAGAGTTGGAAATAAAATTCTTCTCTTTAATAAATATTGCACTCACATGGTCTTTTCGTAGAGTTTCACAGAGAGAAGTTATGAATATCCAAGAAATATTTCTTGATTTTGTAACCACTTCTTCTTCTTCCCATTAATAACCAATTTCCCAATTTATTTTTGGGTAGTGGGCATTAATTTCCAGGAGAATAGAGGGAAGAATTTAACCATTTTCCCATGACAATGGCAAAGTGGGCTGGCAATTCCCCTCCATTTCTCCACATGGGAAAATGGGAGATATTTTTCCATTTGATATTAGGTTGGGTTGGAAAATAACAAGGGAATTTCCCACAAGTGGGGGAAAATGAAAGCTTTTCCAAAAAAGGGAAAAACGGAAGCGGAGAGCCAATTTGGCATTCATGAAAAATTGGAAGCAGAATTATAATTGCCCGTGGCAATTGGGGAAAATGAGAAAAGTTCTTCCAAATTTGTCGAACAACTTTTATGAGGATTAAATTAATATTTATTAATTAAACACCCTAAAATTTAATAAAATTAATTTTATTAAATAAAAAGGTAAAATATTAATTAATTAATTAAAACATGGTTTATGACATAGTGAGAGAAGTACTTATCTGAAATGGATGAAATGAAGGCCAAAATGATCAGGAGAATAAAATGATCACGATGAAGGTGATAAATCATGAGAAAGGACACTTCTAAAATTTTTTTTTTAAATTTTCACATTATAATTTTGTGAAGTCAAAATTAGCTGATAACAGTTGGCTCTTATTGGGGACAAGGACTTCACAGACACAGCAATGGACCCAGACCCAAAAATTTAATGAACATGATCCCAAAAATGACGATGCACAAAAAAATGGGATGACAAAAGAGAGGAAACCAAAAATAGGAAATGGAAACGAAACAAAACCCTAATTACCTATGTACATACGGGGGACAACCCATTTTCAACTTTGATAGTGCTTGAGATATTTCCCACTTGTAGGGCAGAGGAAAATGAGTTCCATCAGGATATGCCAAGTAATATGTGTTATCTCCACAGAAATGCCTGATTTTGAAAGGGCCTAGCCACAACGAATCAAACTTCCCATGTTTTCCTTTTGGTTCATGCCTCTTGTCCCATAGAAGAACTAGGTCATTGATTTGAAATTGTCTCTCCTTAGTTTTTCTGTCAAACAATTTATTTACCTTGGATTGGTGTTCCTCGATCCTATTTGCTACTTGACTTCTCTACTCTTCAAGCTTACTTAGGAACATGATCCTTTTATCCAACACATTGGTGAAGCATTCATCATCAACTGCTTGAGCCAATCGTAATGTCAGTAACTCCAATGTAATGGGAATTTGAGCATCGGTTCCATACAAGAGTTGGAATGGAGACATTCCAATTGCTCTTTTGGGAGTTATGCGGTCAGCCCACAATGCATCATATAACTTTTTGTGCCAAGTTCTTTGATTTTCTTCGACCAACTTGCGCACAATAGTAATGATGTTTTTGTTACTGGATTATGCTTGACCGTTTCCCTGAGGATAGTAATCTGATGAATGAGATAAAGATATCCCATACCCATAACAAAAACCTACCATCTCTGCAGAAGAGAAATTGGTGGCATTTTCATCATGATCTTTTGTGGAATTCTGTAACGAACCAAAATGTTCTCTTTGATGAAGTCACAAATTACACAGTAGATGTTTGTTTCACTAGAATGGCTTCTACCCACTTCGTAAAATAGTCAGTTTTCTGTGAGCACGTGAGTATGACCAGCACTGGAATTTGGGTTCAAGACCCCGATGAAATCTAACCCCCATTGTTGAAAGGGTTCTTCAATGACAACTGGATTCAAAGGAAAAGCTGTCAATTTAGGTCTTCCAACAAATTGTTGACAAGCTTCGCATTTGGCTACCCATTTTTGAGCATCGAGAAAACATAGTGGGCCAATAATAATGTGCTTGCAAAATCTTATGAGTTGTTACTGGTCCAGAGAAATGACCACCACAAGCATGATTGTGAAAGGATTCAAGAAACCTGGGTTGTTGTTCCTTATCAACACATCTGAGGAACATGCCATCAATACCTTTCTTGAACAAGGTGTTGTCCCAAATGACGTACCTGACAGCTCTTAATTTGATATCTTTTTTCCTTTAGCTATCAGATTCTCAGGACATTTTCCATATGTGAGAAAGTAAGCTATATCAAAATACCACTCATCTGTGGTACTGACGAAAACTACCAGTGGTAAACTTTCTTCAACTGGTTCTTCCTCAAGGTCATTTCTTGGCTCATTCTCTATGATGAGTTGGCAGAGTCCTCTTCCTCGAACCAACTTGGTAGGCTTGATGTCCAAGTCATATTCCTAGATCTTGGAGACCCAATTACCTCTTTTAGATCATGGTTTTTGTTGTGTCAACATTGATTTAACTGTGGTGTCTAGAACTAGGACTTTGGTGTGAGAATTCAACACATAGTATCTGAAATGTTTCAAGGCTCTAACCACCACGTACGCATGTTTCTCAAGGGGAGTGTAATTCAGTTCATGTTTCTTGAATCTGGAACTCATGAATGCAATAGGATATTCAATTCCCTCTTGATTATGTTGAGTCAGGATGGAAGAGATCATGTGCGGGGAAGCATAACAATAGACTATGAAATCCTTTTTAAAATCAGGACACACCAATGTAGGAGCTTTTGCAATAGCATCCTTGATTTGTTCAAATGCTCCCCTACCTTCCTCGACCATTTGAAGGATTATTTTCCCTTCATCATGTCAGAAATTTCTTTGGTTAGCTTCAAAAAAATCTGGCATGAACCTCCTCAAAAATTTCACCTTCCCAAAGAATGAGTGGACTCCAGGCTTACTTGTAGGTAAGGAAAGATTCTTGATAGCTTGAATGCATTCAGGATTGATCTTGGTTCCTTCTTTAGAAACAATATGACCTAGGAGTTTCCCTTATGTAACTCCAAACACAAACTTCTTTGGATTCAGGGAGATTCTATGAAGTCTGCATCTTTGCAATATTTTCTCCAAATCTCTTAGATGATCTTCTCGCTTCTTTGAGAAAACCATCAAGTCATCTAGGTATATTATGATGATTTTGTTTTTATAATCTATGAATGCCATGTCCATAGCCCTTTGAAAGGTTACATCAACATTGATCAAACCAAAAGGCATTCTTCTATATGCGAATGTACCCCAAGGGGTGGTGAACGTGGTTTTATGTTGATCTTCTCTAGCCACTTCAATCTGATTATAACCAGAGAAACCATCTAGCATGGATAGCATTTTTGATCTAGTTACTACCTGTAGAATATGGTCCATGACAGGAAGTGGATAGTTATCCTTCAAGGAAGCTTGATTAAGATTGCAAAAATCCACACAAATCCTAATTTCTCCATTTTTCTTGTGAACTGGGACAATATTAGCTATCCAAGTTGAATGTCGAATAGGAAACACTATTCATGCATCCAACATCTTTTGAACCTCATGGAGTATTATCCCTGCTATCTTGGGGTTATACTATCTTTTCTTCTACCTGAATGGAGCTACACTAGGTTTCAAAGGTATGGCATGCTCCATTTCCCTAGGTTGAAAAGACTTCAAGTCTTCATATGAGTAAGCCAAGACATCAGAATATTTGGTAAGGAGGCTTACAAATTTCTTACACTCCTCAGGTGAGCAACACTTACCAATGTTGACCAGGCAGAGGTTTGTCTTTGGTACCAATGTTAACTTCCTCATAGTCAACAGAATTGCAAGGTCTTGCTTGCTCTTTCTCTTTGATAAACCTGTCATGTTTATCAAAAAATTCTTCAAGTGAAACCAATCCTTTTGGAATTTTATTTCCTTTGAGATGAATGATGTCATTGCTAGGATCCTCACTCTCAACTCTTTCTTGAATGGGTGAGGTCATCGATTCGTGAAATGCAGAATCACTTCCTTCAAAGTACAACTGTTCAAAATTATCCCTTTTTTCTAAGAAGGCAATAATTTGTTGATCATCATTAAAGACTTTCCAATTTTCTGCATTGTCAGGAATGCTTGGCCTAAAAATCATTTCAATGGTGTATTTGTCTTGATCAAACTCTGAATGAGGGATCATCAATGAAGCTGAGACTGCTAGAGAATCTTACTTTGTCATTCTTTTCATGAGGGATGGATTTTATGGAAAAAACCATCGAAGGCTTCAATCGCATCCCACACTTTATTTCTGTAGTGTCTCAAGCGATCATTTTTTACTTGAAAACTAATTTTTTACTTGCTTCATGATCAACTCTGCATCTCCCAAGGCTTTCAAATTTTTGATCCCTTTCTCTTCTGCAACTTGGAGACCAAGGATTAATGCCTCATATTCTATGCAGTGTTGTTAGTATTTGAAAATTGGAGTTTGTAAGAAAAAGGAAATATTTTACCATTTGGAGATATAAGCACCACTCCTGCACCGGAACCTGTTGAGCAACAACTTCCATCAAACTCAAGAGTCCAGATCTCATTGGGATCTTGGCAAGTGACCTCAAGTGCATGAACCTCTGTAGTCATCATATAATTACCCATACTGGAGTTTTGAAACAAGACCTGTGCACGAGGATCTTTAGTTTTTGTTACCGTGAACTTTTCTTGAGTCTCCGGTATTAGCTTCTTCATTTCTCCACTGATAGGGATCATAGCATGAGACTAGTCCATTTGAATCTCACCACCCAGATCTCTGCAAAATTTCTTGCTTAACAACATACCATATAAAGTGGGAATGTTAGCAACTAGAATGGTTACCAACTCACTTTTGAGGAAGTTGAGCTAAAGCCATTTGAGCGTCTTTAATCTACCAAATCAGAGGAACTTGTTCTTGTCTCCATGGAGTAACAAGATTGAAGTGTTCTCTAAAGTCAAACCAAGAGCATGTGCTACTTTTGCATGCATCACATTATTCAAAGCTCCAATCTATAATGCAAACTTAATTTGCATCCATTTGCAAAAGAAAGGTTAAACCTTTTCTTGCCACCACAATAATTTAAGTCCATGGAGTAACAAGACCTTGAGTGTTCTCGTACAAGTCAACCCAAGAGCATGTGCTACTTTTTAGGCATCACATAAAGGCTCCAAAATCTATAATCCAATTAATAATTTGCAGTTGATTAGAAAATGACACAACCTTTTCATTTGAAGGTGTAGTGGCTGCCACAATATTTTGAGTCTTCCTGTCTTTGGGAGTTTTCAGAATTCCTTTAGAGGAATGAACAATAGAGTCACCTTTGATAAACTGGACCAATTTCTCGAGTTGATCCTTATTGGACTTCAAGTACTCTGCTTGTGACATGGAAATTTTTATTTTATTGATATGATCAATAATATCAAATTTGGGCAAAATGATCGTACTTGATGTCTCAGATACAAGTTTTTTTCGACTTGATGATGGCTCACTTTTGACCTTTGCTTTGGGCTTAGTTGATACTGATGTGGAAGAAGAAACTTTCTTCGTAGCTGATTTATCAACTGATTGACTTGGCAAAGGTTCTCCTTTCTTTGAGATAGATTTGACCTTGGAAACTTCAGTCGTCTTGGACTCTTTAGGAATCTCAGTCATTTTAGATTCTTTGGAAGTTTCCTTAGTTTTAGATTCTTTAGGAACTTCCCTGGAGCTCTTTTTGTCTTCCACCTTAGTGGTACTCTGCTCCTTTTTCTGAGAGCGTGTGAAGACCATGAAGGATTGACTATTCATATCTTCTACAATTTCTTCGTATTCATCTTCTTCTTCTGAACGGTACTTGAAGAAATGATTATTACTTTCTCCTTCAGGCTCTTCAACTTCAGGTTCAGATGTCCCAGAGTCTGGCTCTTCTTCGTCAACCTCGATGATCTCAACTTCATTGTCACTTTCCTCAATGACATCACACTTTGAGTTAGTTGTGGGAGTTGCTTCAATAGCAAGCCTCGTCGGAGCACCTGCAATTTTGGCTTTGTTGGGAACATAGCCTTTTCTTGGGATGTCTTTGTAAGTAGGAGGTTTACTACTTTGAGAAACTTGCTTTTTCAAAGCTAACATATCATTAGCCAACTTAGTGAGTATGGCCTCTGAAGCATTGGGGGTTTCTTGACTCTTTCCCTTGGGGGAAGTTTTCTTGAATTTTCCTACCATGATTAGATCATCCTCAATTTCTATTGTCATGGATTGAGAAAGTTCCAAAGTAGCCACTCTAGCCCTTCTTAGCTGATAGCATACTTCTGGTTGTTGTGCATTAATAAAGAAACATTTTTGTCCGTCAAGGTTTGGGTGAATTCTGGCAGGAACTTTTTTCACCATTTTGTTGAACTTAGCCATGAAATTCCTCATGGGTTATGTTGGCTCTTTCTTCACCTGAGATAGTTGGGCTAAAAGGGCATGTTCATCTTCTTCCATTTTGAACCTGTCTTCAAACTTAGTTTTCATATCATTCCAATTTGTAATGCATCCATTTGGGAGATGATGAAACCAATCTGTGGAAATGTCTTGCAATGTTTCAATGAAGAGGTGAACAACAACATCTTCATATTCTACCAACAAAACTGCACATGTAGCAAAGAAGGTAGAAATGTGGTCATCAGGTGAAGTCTTCCCATCTCCATTGAACTTGGGAAGGATCTTCATCGATCCTTGTGGGAGGTCATGTTGAGCTGGTAAGGCCAATGGGCCTATGGAATTTCCCCATGGTACGTTAGCAACCATCCTGGGAAAGGTTGTATGCGAGGGTAAAACAACGTGAGAAAGAACAAGTGCTTGACTTGTAGTGATTCCTCCCTTACTTTCTCTTTCAGGACTTGATGCAAGGCTTACAAATTTATGGGGAGTGTTCCTCCTTGGAGGAGATAACTTGAAACCAAACTTTCCTTGAAAATAAAAAATTGGATCAGATCGACCTTTTGATTTTTCTCCTCACATAAACCTCCTTCCTGCTAGTTTGAAATATTTACTGTGAAAGGATCACTGGCACATTCTGATCAGCTCTAGCCTTTTCTCTTTTCTCTCTTTCTTGATCTCTTTGCACCTGAATGACTCTAGCAACTCTCACAACTTGATTTTCTTCATTATCCAATACTGATGTGGCAAGATGAAAATGATAGTCATTCGTGTGCTTTTCCCAAATAGTTTGCCTCAAATATGATGATATGTCTTCTTGAGTATCTGTAAAAAGAAGATTTGGTTGCAAGATAGGTGAGTTACCTGTAATAGTCATATAGATTATTTCCTTGGTGGAAGAGGGCCACGTTGATGAACAATGATCAACACGTGTCCAGGAGGTCTTCTGGCCACAAGTGCGAGTGCTCTTCTTCTAAGGTCTTCAATGTAGATTTCTCTGTCAATGGCTCTATCAACAACCAAAAATTACTGCAAGATTTTGTGGTTTTCCCAAGCTACTATCTGAAGGTTGGAAGTAATGTCTCCTTGAAAATATTCGTTGGGCACAAGATTCGGTTGAAGAACTGGAGCTTGTGCAGAGGGGATAGTCATAAAGATTTAACCAAGCACTGGTTAATGATTCTTGAATCCCCAATAGAGTCACCAAAAACTGTTAGCAAATGGATTTGCACATGCATGCAAATGACATGCAACAGTCAGGGGACAAAGTCCCTCCTCAATGAAGGTGAGGTTTCCTTTATTGAAAACCAAAACTATATTTACATCTATACATTCAAAATTGTATGTGGGGGTGTTTTGGGACATCAAATGGAAAGAAGTGTGAATGAGGGAAATGGAATGGAATGAAGGAAAGAAATGGAAAGGAATGGATGGAAGGAGCATACAATAGTTAGGTAAAAACATAGCCTAATATTACATAGAGAAGAAGAAGAACAATGAATAACTAACTCAAATAAAATGAGAGTTTGAATCAGCTAAACAAGAATAAATGAAAGGGAACACACATGAGCAAGTAAATATCAGAGCTTGATCATTGTGAACAAGAACAACAGATTAATAATGTTGACAATAAGATCAAAGATAGTATTCACATGCAAGATTTAAACACTAACATCTAATGAACATAAGAACATCAAATGCTACAAGAGATAATGAATGGGACACAAAGTTCATATTTCATTAACTCTCAAAATGTCTTCACAAAAGAACACAAAGTTTCTTTCTTGAAACAAAGCTTGCACACAAAAGTATTTTCTTCTCCTCTCTCAAATTCACCCTTACAAATGAGCCCCTAACTTCCTTTTATAACCCAAAATTTGGTTACAAGGTAGTTAGGGTTTACATGAACATTAAATTAGGGAACCTTAAGTGACTTTGACTTTTTCAACCAACTTTTAAAAAGTAACTTGAAATTAGAAATCACTTAAGTTATCAAAAGTCTGCTAAAAAGTGAGTTTAACAATAACATCACTTTAAAATATCATTTTAAAACATAAAACAAGACCCAATGCCTTATCCATTAAAGTGGGGTCTGCCTATCTCAATCATATGAGAAATGGACTCTCCCACTTCGTTAGATACTAGAATGCTATCTCCTCATCCCATTGGTGAAATTAGGATCTGCCGCCTTTTCCAATTGAAAATATCTGAACCTTTCCAATGTCTCAAACATCTTCTCTTCTTTAGGAGGTTCACTTGGTTGAAGCACAACCTCGCAGAACACCTGCAATTCCAAAATCCTACCTGGCATATTATTTAGGTTGACCATTTTTGATTGAGCATCCTCAAACAGGTTCCTCAATTTGATACAATGTTCCATTGAAGTAGAGGAGAAGTTGATGGCAGGAATGTACATGTCCTTAAACAATTGTGAGAATTGTTCCTCAACATGTTCTGATGAATGCCTTTGATTATGCTTGTCCACAAAATCACAAGGGATTTCAGCTATGAACTCATGAATCAAGGTGAGTGAAGTGAAGGATTCACTACATATGCTCTCATAATGAATCATGGAATCTTTGAGAAGCGTCTTCCATGACTTGAGATGTAGACACCAAAGAAAGCGTGTCCCTCGACATTCAAATTCAAGGATCCCTTCAATGGCTAGAATTGTAGATTCCATGCTCATCATCTCTTACAGACTAGGAAATATCTCATCCAGATTTGATATGCTAGAAGTAAAATATTCCTTAAAAGAAAGGATTGGATCTAGGTATGCACTAATGTCTTCATGGAGCTTTACGGCCACTTTGATTGTCTCTCTCCCAAAGATGAGAATTTCCTGAAAGCTAAGATTTAGTGACATGGCCCAAAGTGTTTACCTCCTTTGACAGATTGAGTGTTTCTTTTGTCAGGGGAAGCCACTGCATCAAGTACTGGGAAAGTGGAGGATATTGGATTTATCAGATGTTGAACATAATTCACCAACTGATTCTTTTTGGCCTTGAGTTGAGAATTATGAGATTTATATTTCTCAAGCCTTCTTAACACAATATCCATGGAATCTTGGGCCATTTCCATGTCACTTTCCAATGTAGACTTCCCAAGTCCAAGCCTGGATACTTCATAGTCAACAATGTCATGGCATTACATTCCTTCTTGACTTGGGGAATGGCAAGATCTACAAATTTGTTTCCATCTCCATCCACCATTATTCTTGAGAACACTTTAGGATTCTTGGGGATGACATCATTTGAAATATTGGAAAGGGCATCAAAGTCAATATTGATCACCTTGACAACCTCTTTCTTTTCTTGACTTCACATCAACCCAAGAAGGGGTCTCCTTGACCAATTCTGCACACATAGAAGCCTGGAGTCTGAAGCAACATTCACACCATTCTTGACATCATTGGATTCTACAAGAGTTCTTTCCACAACTTCAATCCTTGAGGAAATAACTTCAACATCGACCTCTCAAACCTCAAGGAAACCTTGAGAAACATCTTCGTGAACTAGGGGTTCAAGAGCGTTTGATATTTGGACCACTTGCACTTGAGTAGACTCTTGTGCATGACATGATTGAGTAGTGTTTATGATGAGCTTCCTTGAACTATCAGTAATGTGAGTAGATGAGTCTCTACTCGAAGTGGAAAACCTGAGACATGTTCTCTTCCTTCAATAGGGCCAGGACCCTTGGATGTTTCTCCTCGCGACATATTCTTTGGAGAAGTGGATTTGGGAAACCATTCTCTCCTTGCTTGATGTGTATGGGTTGATGGCACAAAGGTTGAACTGAGAAGAGGTTTTAGTCAACTAGAGACCTCCTCATGTTGGAAATTTCTGTGATCCTGGGGTATGAACTTGGATGGATGGTAACTTTACAAGTTCTCATTCATACCAGGCTATGCTCCTTTCTAGAATCGGTTGATTCTTTCCATCAAGAGAGAATTCATCTCTCTTGGTCCAATCAACTCGGGGCAATGGAGTGAAGGAAATGACATCATATGAGGGATCAATCAAATCATCACCATCATCTAC
Source organism: Taxus chinensis (assembly GCA_019776745.2). NCBI lineage: Eukaryota > Viridiplantae > Streptophyta > Pinopsida > Cupressales > Taxaceae > Taxus > Taxus chinensis. The sequence continues at coordinate 897,863,475 of CM034146.1, forward strand.
TAATGAATCTGGAGGATCTCTGATGCGGAAGGCCTTGATTTGAGAAAGGGTCAGGTGGGAGAATTCTCACCTTCTTACTTTGTGTTCATCTGAGTAGGAAGACCAGAAGTCTTCCATGGTGGGATGGTGCTGGTACTTCACTCCAAGAGCCTTTTACATGAATCCATTGATGTCAAATTGGGATCTCTTTACAAATGGATGTATGGTAATGAGAGAAAACTCCTTCTCCATGAGTTGTGCACTGAAGAGATTTGGGCATTGGTATTCCCCAATTTGGATTGGGAAGTGGATGCCTGAATGATGTTTTTGCTGAGAAGACAATGAACTTGGAAAATTTTCACACAAGCTCCATTAATGCCCACTTATCACTGACATACTTGGGAAGCTTCCATGGAGTGCCTACAAATCCACTCACGTGAATGTAGGAAAAGGATGGGAACTGAATGAACCATGTTCCCCACTGAGAAATGACCACCATGGCATCCTTGGAGAATCTTTCTTCTGGATTCCTATTCAAGTTTCTAATCATGTGGAAGGTGAAAGCATCATTAACTCTCCTGAAGTGATGAGAGATATTCTTGAAACTCAATTGCGGATAATAGTGGAAAACACTATTTGAAGGACCCATGATGCCTTTCATCTCTAACCCTGAAAAACAACTTCCTTCTGGCCACCACATAGGTTAGGTATGATGTCATGTAGAAATTCCCAGTCATCTTCACCTTGATCAATTACTTTGGAGAGTGTCACTAATGATGGTGGCCCAATCTACAAATTCTCTCTTTGCAAGGATGATGCAGATGAACTGATACATCCATGGGTGAAAAATCCTGGTAGAGGGGAGACCAAAGACTCGGCTCAGAAGAGTGATCATATCACCGATTTCCTCCACAAATTCAATGTGGTACAATTCCTTGGGAAACCGGTCAACACGAGTCCTCTTGGTCACTAGCCAATTGTTGTTGACCATCTTGGTCCACCTGAGGGGTTCTTCATCCCAAAACTCTTGTGTTGACTTTCGAGTGATGTCAGCATTCTCAGGGAAATCAGGGATGTTGAGAAATTCTTCGATGTGCTTCTGGTGTGATCAAAAGGAAAGGCTCACGATTATCCTTGAAGATTCCTCACCTTTCAGGATCATAATGTTCCATGCACAGGAAATGACTAGCTCAGGGCATTGCACTGAAACAAGAAAAGTTGTTGCTTGAGGTAGACCACTATGATAGAGTCTATCTGAGAAGATGGTTTTCCCCTCGGATCTTTCACCTGATCACAAAATTGTGTTACGTTGATGTGGCCAAGATCAGTGTTGGTGATATTGTCATACATGCAAATTTGATGGAAGTGGGAGGAATGATCCCTTGGAATTCATATTTGAGTGCAAACTTGTTTGACCTTTCTACTGGCTTCTTTGACTTTCCCGTAGATTTGTTAGGTTTTTTTGGCCATTATGAATTTTAAAGGAAAAACAAAGTAAGCATGCAAAATGGTGTCAGGTCTTAGTCTTTGAATCACCGTAACCACAAGGAAAAATACATCTCTTTATTTATTATTATTATTTTTTATTAAAATAAAGAGAGCAATTTTGCGGGTTACAATTTTTTTAAAAATCACACTATACAATGAAATACTGAGACTAAGCTCAAATTACAAATCATGCCAAAATACTATGAATTCGAGCTTAATTTGAACTAACCAAAAAATTAAAACTTGTTGGTTTCAGAGTAAGCTATTATTGACCACCCTTTTTTTAATTCTCCTCGGTTGTTTTTATGTAGGATTTTGGAATCAACTATTATTGGCCTCCTTTTTTGTGTGGTGACATGCAAGACTTTTGTTTCTCCTCCCTTGAATGTGTGGCAAATGTTGAATCTTTCTTCTCCAAGCATGCGTGTGTTATCCTTTGACAGTGTGGATTTTATTTGATTTGCCTTCTTTCTTTAACTTGCATGTGTGAACAAGTGTGAATGTGTAAACAGTTGGCCTATGCGTGAAATATTCTCCTCCTTGGCAATGTGTTCATGGAGCTTTGTTTTCCCAACATGTGTAGGATCTATTCTTTTGTTCTAACCTTTGCTTATGAATGCATCCTACGCGAACATGGTTTTTTTCTTTATGCTTGGAGATCTTTTTATTTTTCTTGCATTGCGTGGTAGGATTTTATTTTCCTGCATGGGCCTATGATTTGCAAATGTGTCTTCCCTTTTTTTGGTTGACTTCACCTTTGGCTGTTTGTGATGCATATGGCCTTTCCTTTGAACATGTGTATTATGCTTGACTGGTTGCACCTTGGATTAATGGAGGCCTGCTCCTTTCATTTGATCTTTTTTGCCTTGAAAACTACTGCATTTGGATTTTTATTGCTTGGTTCTTGGACCGGATGATGCCTGTCTTTTTTACCTACTTGGAGATCCTTTACCTTTGGCTTGTGGTCTCTTTCAAATGCGTGGGCCTTTCATAGTACCTTTTATCTATGTTGGCTTGTTGGAAAAAATTTTAAAAAATGTTTCTTCAGCCAATGGGGAAATAATATTCTTCTGATCAATATTACATCTTCACATCTTTTTCCATAGAGTTCACGGAGGAAATTTATGAGGATCCAAGAAGCTTTCTTGAATTTGTAACCACTTCTTCTTTCTTCCTATTGAATAATTTCTTAACAATTCCCAATTTCTTCGGGTAGTGGGCATTAATTTCCAGGAGAATAGAGGGAGAATTTAACCATTTGCCCATGACAATGGCAAAGCGGGCTGGCAATTCCCCTCCATTTCTCCACATGGGAAAATGGGAAATATTTTTCTTTGACATCAGGTTGGGTTGGAAAATAACAAGGGAATTTCCCACAAGCGGGGGAAAATGAAAACTTTGCCAGAAAAGGGAAAAATGGAAGTGGAGAGCCAATTTGGCATTCACGGCAATTGGAAGTGGAATTATAATTGCCCACGGCAATGGGGAAAATGAGAAAAGTTCTTCCAAATTTTTTGAACAAATTTTATGAGGATTAAATTAATATTTATTAATTAAACACCCTAAAATTTAATAAAATTAATTTTATTAAATAAAAAGGTAAAATATTAATTAATTAATTAAAACACGGTTTGTGACATAGCGGGAGAAGTACTTATCCGAAATGGATGAAACAAAGGCCAAAACGATCAAGGAGAATAAAATGATCATGATGAAGGTGATAAATCATGAGAAAGGACACTTCTGAAAAAAAAGAAATTTTCCCGTTATAATTTTGCGAAGTCAAAATTAACTTGTCTTTAGTTTGATTTTTTTGTTTTGTGCAATTACAAACCGAATCTTACTGTGTAATCCTTCCAAAAACCAAGTAGCCTTGTGTGATTCATCAAAATTAAAATTGGCCTTGTTCATAACATTAGAGAACCTCATGTCATATTCCATGAACATTTATCCTAGCTTCTACTTTATTTCCTTCAATTCCTTAATATTTTTCCCCTACACACTTTTTTCCATTTGAATTCTTGGGTTAAAAAATTACGCACTCAAATATCTTGAATATATAAACTCTGAGGATCTTCCATGCAATGCTCCTATAATTTCACACTTCTTTTTTGTTCTCATTTGTAAATCCTTTCACCCCCAACACATATCACAAGTTATGAGGTAATGTTTGGGATCAACAATCCCATCATAAGGTTGCAATCTTGCAAAAGGTTTAGGTAACTAAGCCATATTCCCCCTAGACCCAAATGATTTCTTGAATGACCTTGCATAGAACTATAACACGTGGTATATCTTGGATTCAATTGCATTTCTAGTTGATTGGTATTTGCATCAGTAATTATAATAGCCTCACTGGGTTCTGGCTTATCTTTTTCTGACTCTTCACATTCTAGAAAGCTAACCTTGTATTTTTGGACTTATAAAAAATATAGTTACTATCTTTGCCATTATTTTCACAATTTCTCCTTAATGTTATCCTACAGAATGGAGGACTCCATGATGAAAACTCTACTTCCTTGACAATTTTCTTCCACTCCTATCTCTTGAGATCTTGATTACAACATTGCATGTGCAATATATGGTTGTCTTAATTTCCTTTGAAATTCTTACAAAATTTCAACTTGCTCCAAATCGTTTGGACAATACCACATAATCAATTCTCTATTTGGCTCTAGGGATATATATCATATAAGAGGGGAACTATCATATTTTATGGGCCTTTGTGGATCTCATTTTGTTTCTTCATTGCAGAATATTATTTCTTGATTTTTGCGAATACCATGGTTTCCATGATGGTTTTTTGAGGTTCAGTACCAACCGCTTCATAACTCTACCTCTAAATAATTACAGTTGTCTCTCTTCAGATTTTGTCTCTAATTTCTTAGTTTTTCTTCTCGGCTTTGCAATCAATGTGCACATCTTGTTGCGCACACCTCTTTGTCACTTCGAATTCCTTATTTGGTAATCCCTTTGGTTTTCTTCGAGAGTCTCCTTTCCTTCTTCTATGACAACCTTCCCTCCTTATCCCTACTCATAGTTAGCTTTGTCTTCCCTTCACAATTACTTTAACCTCCTCATCTATTGTGTTATTTAGATCCTCTTTGTAGTTTTTTCAATCCTTCTCTTTTATTCTCTTTCCTCCTTTCTAGACCCTTCAAGATTCCTCTTTAATTTAACCCCTTCCCCTACATATTCCTCCTTTAGGATTACATCCCCTTGGCGCCTACCCGAATACTCCATACTATAGGGAATTGGCACCATGGCCTTTTCCACAACTAACGTCTTGACTAAAAATGGAAATATTTTTAAAAAACTTCTCTCTTAATCTAACCAGAAAATGTGCTTCTGAAAAATCAAAAAGAACATAAAATTTAGAGAATAATTTCAGTTACGTACACATCAATCGTGGTTTTGCATCTAATGGTCAACACCATGGGTCCATGGAACATCTAATTTGTGCAACTCTTTAACTCTTTCCTCCATCCATTCGTATTCCTCTCTACATTCATGTCTAACACAATAAAATTCCAACTGAGATGACTGGGCAACTAGTTGTTTAGGGACTCACACACCAGAAAAATCGCATGAATGTCTCCATGAATATAATCCAAATAGATCTTTTCAGCAAGGATTCTCGTCAAAATATTTTTTGGCTTCCGCAATTTTTTTTCTTCTTCTCTTGCATCCACCTTTTCACACATATATTTTCCCTAGTAGCCATCTCAACATTTTTCAAGTCCCGACAAAAGAGCCATTGTTAGCAAAGGTCCTTCGATCATGACTTCAAGACATGCAACTTGTTGTAGTCTAGGCTAATCTAGATTTATCTCAATATTAGGTTGATTTTCTTCAATGTGCACAATAGCTCAAATCTACATAAACTAGTAAGAAGAAATAAAGAATGGGGAAAAATATGACAATTAAAAATACTTAAAGCGTGATATGAACACATAAAAATGGAAGGAACTTGAGATAAACTTGATATTGGGATTTAATATCAACCTTCTATGTAATGCGCTTACATTTTTTTTATACAAAACAACATAACTATCGAGTTACCAAGCCTTTTAACTTCTTCTCGTACATCAAGAGGCTTATTTGGTGTTATATATTCTACAATTTGTCTTATATGAAATATTGTTATACAAGAGATTTGCGCAAACATACAACTTATACCTGTGTCAACTTTTCTAATTCATTTTACACTCCAACAACATCTAAAATAAGTGACAATAAGTCGAGTACTATGTTATTTCTTACTTAAAGGTTAAGAGATCGAAACTTGCTAAGTGCAAGCTAAATGCCCGTCAAGACGTTACATTGTCATTTTCACATATTGTTTAATGAATACAAGGGTGTAATCTAAAATCTATGAGATATATAAATAAATATACAAATATAATTTCTTGGAAAGACCATGAAATTAAGGTTAGAGACATAAATACTCCAAAACACTGAATTTGGAGGCAATTATTTATGAAAAGTGATAAGGAACAAGTCGTGCCAAGCAAGGAAAACAAATCCTTAGAAGAAATACCTAGGAAAATATGTAGACTATAAACATACAAATTACATAGAATGTTATAAATTAAGAAGTTTATGAAAATGGTGAATCTTTACGAAAATAGAGGTGTGGGACCATAGATGAATCACACGGTGTGAATATGTTTTTCATGCCCTAATTTGGAAAATCCTCTCTCATTTTGTTTTAGTTTATATCATGAATCATTAGGAATATTTTTCTCATTTAAAAAAAACCCTAATCCACCTTCAACTCCTTGCAAGATCCATAACAAAAACTTAGGGATTGAACATAAATGTAGGTATGACTCTAGTCAAAACCATAACAAAATGGTCACAAACCCTAAACTAGGTCTGAAACAAGGGAGGAGAGAGAAAACTTGGAGGCATGAGGAAAATAGGGACGTTGGAGAAAAAAATGAAAAAACATAGGGACAAACAAGAATGATATAGGGAGAGAGCAAAAGGGACACAAAGGAATGTCAAACAAGGATCGATGAAACAACATAGATAAAATGAAGAATTACGACATAAGGTAATGCATGACAATACGAGCTTAACTTAACCCATTGATTAATAAACACATAAATGCACGAACACCAAAGAAAATAACTAGTCCTATATAAAATTAGTTGCTTACACTAATAAGATATTTGTTAAAAAAAACATGGAAGCAAAAATTACATTTACAACTTCTAAGATAACCATAATAACTTTCCTCAATTCCTAAATTCAACATTAACATAATTTTAATTTGACTATCAATTTTTGTTATTATATTTTAGTCACATGTTTAACTTATCGTAAGATTATTTCCATAAATAATCCTTATAATTTAGGGGTATCTTGTAAATTGAAATAATAGGTTAAATGTGAATATTTCTAGCTAAGGGTACCCATGAATCAAAATAATAGGTTGATATGCCCATCCTTCTATATGAACAGGTAATGTAATATAGTCAAGGGTATTCTATGAATCAAAAGAACATGTTAAATGTCAACCCCTTCTACATGGACACGAAATGTAATCAACCCTCTATTGACATATACTTCTTGTTCACTTCTATCTAAAGATGTAATTTCTTATCTTACAAGGTTACATCGTATCATTTAACAAAATATACATTTTTCACTTCTATAAATAATCATTACCCCGATGATATTTTTTTATATGTGGACAATCAAAATTTACACTCATCATTATCCTTCATGACTTACATTATCTTCATTATCACATTAATCAAAATCACTATCTCATTCATATATTCCTTGTCCTAAGTCTAAAATCCTCCATCATATTTACCTAGCGTAAATATTATCCACAATTGTAAAATCTATCCTTAACTTCTTTAAATCTACACTTAACCACCTAAAACCACTTGAAAACCAAAAGGAAAATAAAACAAATAAAAAACATAACCACCCCATAACCATCCAACCCATCTACCTCGAATAACAACATCCCTTCAACATTTACCCGAACTCCAAAAACCAAACAACCTTGTTTGGAAGTGGTTTTAACCACTTTACCACTCAAAATCCCGAAAAAATCAGATCGTCAATGATTCTGTTGAATCGCCAATGATTATAAATATTAGCTTTCAGACCTTCTTCCAGGATCTTCAATTTTCAATCTTTGGCCCCAACTTTCTTTTACGAGCACTAGCATCTTGCATCCCGTTATTCAACACTATCACATTAGAGAAATCATCAAGCCTTTGCCAGCTCTCTCAAGACCATTTTTCACCACTCAAGTTATAGACTGCATCACAGTATTATCCAATCAATTCAAATATTCTCCAAGCAAATTTTGAGGCATCTTTTAGCTTCACAACAATCTCGAGGTACTCCTTACATCTTTCTTATCTTATTTCAGTTAGATTTAACCTTTAATTCAGTCTAAAAAATAACTTTGTATCATCAAGCACTTGTTTTTATTAAACTGTTAAAATTATCTGAAATCGCCAGTGATTCCCCTAATCACCAATGATTGGCCTAATCACCGACAATTCTTGTCAAAACTTGTCATAGTATCAATTTTATCAGTTTTTTGTCAACTCTATCGAATCCTCTTCATTTAACATTGTTGTTTCCGAGCATGGCTCTCTGTTAGATGGCAGTACCTGGTCGCTCATATCCAATTACCAACATTTATAACCTTCTAATAGTTTGACATCCATTCTTTTGGGAATAATACAACATCCTGCACAAGCTCACACTTTGCACAATTCGATTTGTTGATACTGATCAAGACATTGAGGATCAATTTGAATTCCTTCACGAGATCGAACAAGAGATCGAGGATTTCTAGTACGACTATTGTGAATGTGTCTAGATTGCATCTACCTTCCCTTAGGTCACTTTCGAAGCTGCACATGACCTCCTCATTCATCTAGAGTTCTAGAGTTTCTAATCTTCTATCTACATATCTACGTTGATTGTATATCTTTATCTTCATCCATATCATTACTTTTTCAATCTACTTAATTGTTTAAAAGTGAGCTAACATCCTCCAAAGAAGTCCCTTTGGATTCTTAGGATCGGCATTTTCCGAGCAACTCACCTATCCATTTGTCTATTCCTTTCTGTTTAGTGTCTTAGAGTGTAGGTTACTTTACATGACAAGAGGACTTACACTTATCTATACTTGAGCAGCTTCAATTGAACATCAACTTTAGCATCAATCTCTATGGGTATCGGTAAACTCCGCGTCTTCGGAGGTCGGTTTTGTTTTTATTATTTCACTGCATTAATTTGAATAGAAAGGTAAAAACATCTCTGAACAGTAATTTCCTATCTTACAAGGTTACATCGTATCACTTAACAAAATATACATTTTCACTGATATAAATAATCATTACCCCAATGATATTTTTTATATGTATCTTTTTTATTGGAAGACATCAATATACTAACAAACAATAAAACATGGTTACAATAAAAAGTGGTAGGAAAAGGTCACGACCCTACCAATAACCATAGAAACACATGACACCAAAGAAAATTCTGTGAGTGGTAAATCGAGAACAAAAGAATCAACATGACAAGTGTCACGGGATAGGTGCAATACCCACCACTATAGTCATACACTGAAACTCAAAATTATTCAGAATAGATTGTCGCTCAATCCGCTTATTTTTACTTTTTTTCTTTTTGACTTTTGTCCAACCCTCATAATGGCATGTCGAACAACATTGGTTTGAGAACTATAGACACTAAATCACGCACTTTGGGTACATTTCTAGGTCCTAGTCACATACTACTATTCATATGATTCCCAAGCGAGAAAACTAGTAATTGACATCTATCTCTAGCCTTTTGTATGTGTTTCATGCTTTCTTTCTAGTCTCTTACACCCCACTACCCAATCGATACTTTACTCTTTCATATTTTATCACTCTAGACACCATCGCCCAGCCAGGACGCCAACACCCAAGCACCCCCGTCCCCTCTGGCCGCCCCGACCTCTTTGTATCTTACTCGCCTCTTTTATCTTTTGGGCATCTTGTTTTCTTATGGGTTGGCCTTTTAGTTGTCAGTTACAAAATTCAACCAAGGGAATCATATAAATATAAAGTTATGTGACCATAATAAAACACTAAGATCTAGACATATATTATTATCACCTAAGGTTGCATCCAAAGGCATTTTAAGAGCATCAAAACATCCATATAGCTTCATTCAAGGGACAAGGGACTCATTTTCTGCATATACACATAGGAGGGGAAGTTTATTTTTCCATTTAAACATCTACTCACAATGTTACATCTAGCTATCGCTCGCTATCAAGTGCATTTTGCACAAGAGCTACTTAGGGCACGATTCTTGCACACACGGACAAAAACTACATGGAGTCTGAAATGTAGTGCAATGTTCGGTCGTAAGTTCACTTTGTCGGGTGACCGTCGGGGTCAGTCCGACTCCTCATTTGCATATTTTTCTTTATAGGATTTGATGTGTTTTGGGGTTTTGCAAGTTATTTCTCTCTTTGCAGGCTACAGCCAAATTCTATGAGCATAGTGCAACACACATGAAAACAATAGTGAAGGTTAGCGAACATATCATGACATAAGAAAAATCAGTTCCTGAGATCTTTCACAGTCATGGGCGCCCATAAGCAGTCTTCAGTACCCAGGTGCCCTTGACCTAATCCAAACGCCCATTTCAGGCATATCTGACAATCACACAATTTACTAAGCATAGTTGCAACACTTTCCTCCTCCTATTCATCATTGTTCTAGTTCGACACACTTTGGGATCAATTGTGAAATCAATTAAGTCTTCTATTCCCTCTCTTGCACTCAGAGTTTCAATTTAGTCTAGCTTATTGTTTGTGTCAAATCTACACTTTAGCATCTTATTTATTTCATGTGACTTTGAAATATCTAGGGTTTTACAAAACTTCAATATTTTGTTAAATCAAGAACAACCTTGCTCCTTATTTGATTAAGAGGAATATGTTTTATGAGATTTCCCCGGTGAAATTTCTATTGTATTTGACTCCTTACCCATAGGACTTCCTTGAATTGAACATGTGACATTTTGACTTTGTGGGCACTTGTAATTCTAAAATTTGCATTTCCCCTCCTATCATCTAAACCATTCTTAGTTAGATTATCCTCATCTTTTGATGCCACATAATGATAGGGCTGCCATGTTTTGAATTTAGAGGGATGACCCTTTTTAGGTTTTTGTTGCCCTGTATGGTGTGGGTAGGAGTCTTTTAGTTGCTCGATTTGCTTGCAAATCCAACAACAAAAATTTGTGTTTTCATAATGTAAGACTTGAGACCATTGCGGTTAACCCCACTTTGATAACATCTTGTCTAGTAATCCTTTGCTGAGATTTATCTTTGTGCATATTCAAGAATAAGTGAACAACCCTAACTCTACCCATTTAGTATCTGTTCTAATATATTTTCCTAATAAAATTCCGATACCTTCAAAAACTTAAAGAAGCCAAAAATAGAGGGGAAGATTTGTAATATGAACCCATACTGACATTTTGGAAACAATCAATGTGTTTAGGTTAAAATCAAACCATGTAACTTCTTTTTTTCTATGTAGTGATTTTTAATAATCACTTATCTTTTGTGGACCCCCCAATAATTTTTTTAGTAAGATTACCTAAGGAGAGAGCCCTAGCTCATTGTGGCATCATCATCCCACATCAGTTGTGGAACCATTTAAGGATGGAAGTTTAAGCTCTCTCGGTGAGCCCACAGATTAAACCACATTCTCGTGGCACCCTATCAACAAGGAATCCATTGGACCCCCTGATAATTAAATATTTAACCGATAGACTATATTATGGGGGAAAGAACCCTCCCACAAAAAAATTCTAAATGGCCTCACATTGGATTATGTTTTTGGTAATATTTGATCCATCCTATTAATCATTATAATAAAATCCAGTAAAATTGAAACACTATTTGCTCCCTTTATTCGCGTCATTTTCTATATAAAAAGTTAGATGTGCAACTCGAGATTTACTTTTGAGATTTCCTAAATAATGTATGCAACAAACATCAAAAGTTTGATGTGACAAAGTGAGTCATTCCTACTAAACGTGGAAAATGGAAAAAAGATCAAAGATACTTAATTTTGGCATTGTCCATATGGAAATGGGAAACTAGCTTTACCCCATTGATAAGACATTAAGTTGTTAAGTATAATTTAGCTGAAACATTAAGTTTACTTATGATAAAACATTAACTCACATTTAATTACATAATTAGTTTTAACTATAATGTGGGTTTAACGATTTTAAAAATGTTTTCCACTAAATGCACATTTACAACTTGTCGACATGGATATCTGGACATTACTCCCCAACACCGGATTATAGTTTTGATTTAATATGAGACAACACATTTTATAACAAATAGGCTATATAAGTTGGGAAAACTTTGCCTCCCAAAAATCCTCATGCCAAAATAAAAAGCATCTCACACCTGAATTTTATGCCTCACATGGGAATTTGATGAAAAACGAGATAAAAAGACTATATTGCTGAACTAAAAAATATCTCGTCCACTTATGAGAGTGTGGAAAGTATGACTAATGACAATGTGACACTGTGAAAATCTTTGTTATTATTTAATGTGTACGAATAAAACACAACTTTTGCCACTATTAACTGCACCATTATGAAGAAAAATGACAAATAACTATGTTTAAGGCCATATAATTTACAAAGATTCGCTTTAATATTCAACATAAAAACCAAAGTAGATAGGTTAGTAGTTCTTGACACGTGGAATATTATAGATTTTACTAAATATTCCTATTTTCTTGATAGTTCAAAGGGCACTCGTGACAATTGATGTGTAAACATATCTTTGGTTGCATTATATGTCTAAATAAAAGTTTTATCTTGCATTGCACCAAAATATCTATTTCATTTATCAGTCGACAAGGTGATTTATTAATGTCCTTACCCTATTAAAATTCATGACATTTTGGATTCCTTGTTCGATATGTCTAAGGTGATGAAACTCTGTGGCCACAACTCCACCCCATGTTTTGCATTGAGAGTCGTTTACACTTGTTTATGTGCTTTGAACTATATATTATTAAAATTTTCAACGCTTTCTTTGTAAGTTTCTTATTGACTAGTGACAAATGTTGTCACAAATATTTAGACATGGTCATAGTTTATCACGATCCTTATGTGAATAGGGGTGACGCTCTAATTGAGGTGACCCTCTCACTAATACAATATGCCAATAACAATGACACTCTAGACATCGTCTTTAGCTCGGGTGACATCGTTGACACTATTGGAGGCGGCGGGGACGAACATGCTTAGTGTTGCGAGCTCGACGCACCTTGGAATTACTTCTGCAACTATAAAAACCACATTCAATCAAAAAATCATTCCTACCAAGCTTACTCCCTACTTTGTGGGTGACAAAATCATGAAATTGTTTCAATGACTCCACAAACCTTATGTACCTTACTACGAATGTCAAACATAATTCTTCAATACATCTTGAAATTGCTTCAACAACTCTACAAACCCTCATATTAAATTATCCCGATAAGGTTACACCTCCTTCTAGTGCAAGCGCTAGTGTAAAAAACAAAAGGAAGCCACGCGCTCTCTCCCTAAACCCTAACCATTGTATTCCGCAATTTTATCGCCCCTCTTCAACAGTCTGCGGCGAATTAGTTGAAAAAGAGCGTACTTGTCCTCGCCTTAAATGCCATTGCCGTCACTTCTAACAAGGATTTCTTAAATCAAATTATCCGTCCAAGACAGTATCTTCCCCGCGTTTTCCATTTCAAATCAGTAATCTCACCGCATTGTTGTTAAACAGTGGAGTTTAATGAATGGAATCCCTGGAGGGATCAAATGCAGAAGAGCACGCGACCAAGAGACTCAAAACAGGTTCAGGGGGTTGGGATTCCTCTATAGCAAGAACAGCTGAAATTGTTTTGTTTCTGTCAGGAATGGCGCAGATGAGGGGAGGGAGGGTTCCGAGTATTATTGAAAGGGGGCTTATGGATGAGGCCAGGCAAAGGCTCGGTCACATGGCGGCAATGTTGGCCCCCAGGGACTTGGTTTCGGAGGATTTTGCGAGGGATATGGTCGGGGACCTTGGATTTAACAGAAATGAGGACATATCAGGCAATTCAGCTGCTGCTACACTTGGTGAGAAGTTTACAGAACGGAAAGCAAAATTGGAGACAAGGGTATGCATATTTATCGTATTTTTCTGTTTTTTGTTTTTCAATTTGATAAATTACCCTGACAAGGGAGCGTGCCTTAGGCTTCGAGGATCTTTGTTGCGAATCAATATCTGCCTATCTAGCTACTCATATGGTCAAATCCACCCAGGACTTGCGCTCAGCCTTATTGGTTGAGGTAGATGGCATATATCACTCAATGTAATGCATGGATATGCCATTACTCTGGACTTTAACTTGCCTTGTTGGCTGACTTTAACTTTATAATTGGATGCAGTATATTATTCAGTTTATCACATAAACATGTGTTCATCCCTGAGTTGGACTGGCCCACTCAGTTGAGATGCACGACACCCTGAATTGGATGCCATATATTACTCATTTCACCACAAATACATGTTCTCACTCTAAACTTGCACGCGGCCTTTTCCGTTGAGGTACACAATTACTCAATGCATGTGATCATGTCCTTTCACTCTAAACTTGCATGCGGCCTTGTCCGTTGAGGTACACATCTAGAATTGGATGTTACATATTACTCAATTTAACACATAAATATGCCTTCAAGAGTTGCAGTTGGATTTGTCTTCACCACGGAGTTTCTGATCTGAATTGGATCATGCAGTGTTAGCAAGATAAGCTAAGTAAGACATCATTCTCATTGTAACTAAGAATGCAACTTAAACCCACTTTCTTTCACTCTATTCCCTTGCAAAAATCAACTGGTTAAGTTAATTGATTGTTAACAGGGTTCAAGAAATATTCACAACATGCTAAGTCCTGAAAATAGAGAGGTTCCGGTGCAGAGGTTAAAATAGCATATAATTTTCATCAAAAATACTTTTTGATTACATATTTGAGTTCCTTCTTGAAAAGTTATACACTTAAAAAATGGCACCTGATTTTGATTTCGTAAGCAGATGTTATGGCCTTTGGTAGTGACAAGACTTTTTTGGGTTGTGAATCATCCGGACAAAACATGTAGTGGTTTTGAAATTGCTTTGGCGGTTTTGCAACCTTAACTGGGCATTTTGCACGAAGAAAATGAAGTGGTGAAGTAACAACTTATTTCGAGTGTTTTTGGCTTCCAATTCAAGCTTTTGATGATGTAAACTTGTATAAATACGCCTTCACAGGGTTATTGGAAGACATGTAATGGTTTCCTAGTACTTCTTCTTCTTGGTTGTGTTTGTCTTTAGAGTTGGAGCGTGATAGGGAAGTGTGAGTGCAGAGCATATATGGGTATTTGGACATGTTAATTTAAAGAATGTCCATTAAGGCGGTAGTATACGTGTAATTGTAGAGTGAGATAATGGAAAGAAGAGGAAATCCCTCATTCTTTTGAAATTTTTTTCACATTGTGTTTCTCCAGGGTAATCTTGTCTCCTTTGAAGCTCTGTATTTTTGTGTTTTTGCAATTGTTTACTTGCTCTATGTTTTATGACCAATTTTTCCTTATAGTTGTCAATACAACTATAAGCACAATTACAAATTATTGACTGTTATGGGAAAGTAGATTAAGTATAACAAGAAGTTAACAAACAAGTCTTATTAAGAAATGGATTTAACTTTGGTGTTGATGAATTAACTATGGAATATCTATGCTTGTTACGGATCAGATTGGTATCAGAGCTGTTTTTATTATCATTTTGTGTGTTGTGACCATTTTGCAGATTTATGCCCGTTACTAGAGCAACGTGTGTTAGTAGAGAAAGTGTCTTGATTCCTTTGCAGTAATATATATCCACAAGAAGGTGGAATAGGGAAGTGAGAAGCATGGCTTGCGAAGATGAGAAAGTACCTCAAGATAACGAAGAGATATTATGGAAATTGGAAGAGGATATTTCAAACATCTCTCAATCCATTATGAAACTTGATCGCCTGGAGTAGATTATGGAGGTCCTCGTGGAAAAGCTAGGAGTTTTCATGGGGTCTTGGAAAGAAATTGAAGAGTTAGAGACCGAAGTCCATGGGAAATAGAAGACCCATACCAAATAAACTCAAGCGCTTTTCTAACATGAGCCAAAATTGAAATTCAGCCTTATGAAGGTGAAGTAAATGTGAAAAAACTTGATCCTTGGTTACCCCTATTAGAGGTATATTTCAATTTGCATCAAATTCCCGGAGAGTATTAAATTTCTTTTGCAAGATTGTGTTGGGGATTTTGGCGACCGATATGCAATAAACTACATAGAGAAGGAGAAAAAAAGTAGAGATCTAAGTAAATTAATGACACATAGAAAAGAGACTATTTACTATGGGAAAACCCTTTCGGTTAAAAAAAATCCAGCACAATAACCTTGCTTTATTGCATTAACTTGAATCAACTTGCAAATATAATAAATCAACCTTCAAGCTACTATAACAATATCACATGCAAGATTTACATTCACACTTAACCATGTCTTTAGCATGCAACCTTCCAATACTAATCCGCACTGACTTCTCCAACTTCAACAATAACAACCTTCTCCCATAGAGCACATGCACCCATAATCGCACACCACCTTAAATAGCACTTGCTTGGGAAGCAAGGCAATTTAAGAAATAAGCCTAGAAACAAGACATGCATTTATAATGCCCATCAATCACTTTAAAGCAAATGATAGGTTGTCATAAATTTGAACCGTTGCTTTTTCCACAACACTCATAGTTAACCAATTGACAAGTGTCAATTTTGCTGCCCCTAAACAAGGTCGACACGTGGAAAGTATGAGACATATTGTCACAATTTCCCAGTTGTTGAATACTTTCCATCAAGGAGACCACGAACCCATTATTCAACAACTGCAAGTTGTCAAGCCTATTTCTTTCCTGCACCAAGTAAACTTCGCAGCACACATTGCCTTAGTTAATGAATCCACCACATTGTCATTTGTTTCCACCCTCTCTAGGAGTATCCTCCTCCCTTCCACCATTTCCCATACAAAATGATATTTTACATCAATCTGCTTTGAACAAGAGTGATACTTAGGGTTCTTGCCAAACAAATCGCACTATGAGAGTCACAACCTATCCTTACAACCTTTTGAACAAACCCAACTAGGGCACATAACCTTTGAAGCCATACCACTTCCTTGTATTAGAGTAATTTGCTAATGTAAAGCATGAAACATTTTGTTATATTTGGCTTTTTTAATAGTTTGTTTAGCTATTGTTTGTTAGCCATAGGTTTACCATGAAGCTTTATCAAGCTTATGGTTATTCTCATTGTTAGTCCGCTATGTTAGTATCCTCGATTGTAGTGTCTTCTTTTGGCTATCTAATAACTCATTATATGTATTGAGGGTAATGCTTGAAGTTCTCAATTAATTCTTTATGGCATCAAAGCTCATGGTTGGAAGAGCTTGAGAGAGAGAAGAACCATATGATTGTCTGAAGGTAGCTTATGTTTTCTTGGTTAACTTGAAAGGTGGGAGGAAACAAAATATAACTTAGAAAGACATAGAAAACACCATTTATATTGCTGGTTATTCATTCTAAGTGGCACTTAGAGGTGGAGAAAAAGTACTTATTGTTTTTTGACTTGGAGAGGAGGTGTCATCTAGTTTGTGTGTGGTGTGAAGCTCTTTGTTGTTTGCCTGCAAAAGCAATTAGGAGAAGGAGGTGGCATGAGAAACTAGAGGTGTTGGAGCAGGAGGACGTGGCAAGGAGAAGCGTGGGGCAAAAGATCTAAGTTTGATCTGGTTTGTCATTGTCTATTAGTGGCTTGCGTGGAAGCTGTATTAGCACAATAGGAGGGTACAAAATTCTATATTCGTTTTCTTCAGTTGCCTATTGCTTGGTGCCATCCACTAATTGATCTGTGAGCAAAGGTAAAGGAGATGTCTTTTGTTTTGATCTGCGTGGAGGGAAGCGTTGAAATGGAGAGAGGCGTGATATAGGAGAAGTTGGGTGCCATAAGAAAGGTTGTTGATGTTAGGCACCATTTTCTAATCCTTTTGCTTGTTTCTTTGTTGCTGGACGTATCATAACTCCATTTGCTGTTCTAGAAGTAGAAGTATCGTGTTTTCATTATTATAGAATGAAACTTTAAATAAAATAAAATACATTTTTTGCCTTAGAAATTGCCTAGATGACGTTTGATTAAGTATTTGGTGAAGGGAAAGGACTTCGAGCCTAAAAAGTTGCCTAGCTGTCTGGTTAGGTGATAAAAACCAAATGCAAAAACAATTTTGTAAAAAATCCTTGTAAATCTTGAGATTATCATTTTCTTGTCATTTTTAGGCAATTTTGTGGAAAATGGTTAATGTAGTTTCTCATAAACCGTAAAGAGTTTGAAGCTGAAAATTGGCAGTAGTGTCCAATTAAAGTGTTGGATCCACATGCAAAAGGAATTTTTGAGATAGCCTTACTAGTTTTTTAAATTTACTCATTTAGTGAAAAACTAGGCAAAATGACTAGCATTTATCATTTGTTACTGCCTGACAACCAGAAGTTGACTAGTAAAAATTTCAGTCTTTGGAGTCATAAGATACAACAAGTGAGCTAAAAAATATTGATCAAATAATACTTGGTAAAGAGTCACGACCTGAGGATAAAGAGGAAACTAATGACTATGAGAGACGTCATAGGGAAGCTTTAATGTTGCTTAAACTCTTTGTTGCTGACCATTTAGTTCCAGAAGTTTGAAATGCAACAGTAACTTTAGAATTATGGAAAAGTTTGACTTCAAAGTACCAGGCTTCAAAAGCCGATAAGGTATTACATTTAAAGAATATGTTATTTTCCACTAAAATGCAGGAAGGTGGGTTGGTTTTTGACTTTTTGTTGCAGCTAAAAGAGGATATCTGTGATCAACCGAAAGCAATTGATAAACTTGTAGATGAGTAGGACTTGATTGCTTTGGTACTACAAAGCTTGCTACCATCTTTTTACTCATTTGTTGAGTCATTGCACATGATTGTGAAGTCACAAGAAACCAATTATGAGAAGTTGTTTACACTTCTCATGTAGAAAGAATAGATCAATTAGTTGCCTCTACATCAATTGTTACAAAGAATGCATTTTTCAGAAGGGCAAAAGGTAAGGGAAAATAGTGGAATGTAAACAAGGACATCTCCAAAAGTGACAAAAGCAATGTAAGCACTTTCAAGAAAACCAAATGCAAATGATTTTATTGTAAACAACCTAGTCATTTTTAGACAGAATGTCGTAAGTGACACGAAGATATGTCCAATGGAATCAAGAAATCTAGATATACTCATGTCACAAAGGAAGTTGAAGAGGAAACACGCAGTGGTTTTTCCTTTGGAGCATCACATAACCACTTTGAAGAGTCACATGTTTAGTGTTTTGAATCAGGGTCATCACGACATCATATGTGTCACAAAGATTGATATGTAAATCTCATTGAGGATGATAGTAGTAAAGAAACCGTTTCCTTAGGTGATGGATGGACACATTATGTTAGGGGATGTGGTGATGTTCAAATTACATTAAACAATGATTACAAATATACATTTTGCAATGTTAGATATGTACCAAATACGAACAAGAATCTCCTTTCCATAGGTGAAATCACCAAAAATAAAAGTTTGGTGGTGAAATTTGAAGGAAACAAATGTAAAGTAAGTTCTCTCGATTGTAAGATAGTTGCTATTGCAATTAGAGAAAGGGGGTTTATACAAGCTTGTAGATCCTAAATCATTAGAACACCATATATTAACATTAGTTGAGCATACTAATACTCTTTTTCATGAAAGATATAATCATCTTAGTTACCTCTCTTTGAACATGTTGAATAAAACTATAATGGTGCATGGACTTCCATCAATTCAAGAGAATCAAAATATATATAGGATGTCAGATAGGTAAGCAGATTAGGCACCCTTTTTGTATTGGTAAAGCATGGAGGGTAGAGAATGTATTTGAACCGGTTCATGTAGATGTACATATTCCAATAAAAACTCGTACAATGTCTGTAGCATTTTATTTCTTGTCGATTGTTGATATTTCTAGGACAATGTGGGTGTATCTCCTAAATAAGAGATCATAATGTTTTTTTAATTTTGTTGTATGAAAAACATCGGTTGCAAAACAATTAGGTAAATAAGTTTAAACATTCAAATTTGACAATAGAGGCCAGTTCGTCTCAAAACAATCTAAAAATCATTATACAAAGTAAAATATACATAGGCAATATATCACTCCTTAGACCCCACAACAAAATGGAGTTGTGGAACTGAGGAATAAGACTATTTTGGGGATGGCTAGACGTATGGTGCAAAACAAAAATGGACCTTTTCGGTACTGGGTAGAAGTTGTCAATACTGCGGTCTACATCTTGAATAGAAGTCCTTGTAAAGTTGTGCAAAACATCACTCTTGAAGAAGCATGGTTAGGTGGAATGTTTGGTATAAGTGATTTCCTTATTTTTTGTTGTATTGCTTTTAGCAGTAATTCTTAAAGAAAAAAGGAGTGGTTTAGATGCGAAAAGTAAAAGGGGCATGTTTATGGGCTACAATGAGCAATCCAAAGCATATAAATTACTAGATATCTCTACAAATAAGGTTGTTATAAGTAGAGATGTGACAATAGATGGAAAAATTCCATATTTCTCAAGTGATGGAAAACCCATCGATATTAGTAATCTATGGATAGCTACTTGTTGGTCGTCAAAAAAGGACTTCAAGAAGAACAACAGTCAGGGGACAAGAAGTCCCTCCTCTTTAGTGGGAGAGGTTCCCTTATTCAAAAGCAAAACTTATTTACATATGTACAGAGCATAGTTTTACCACGGAACTTGGATATCATGAAAGTGTTTTTTAATAGATCATCAATCACAAAAGTACAGAGGAATGAAGACGTGGAAATGAGCAGAAAAGCATTCTCCAGAATTATAGATGACAAAATAATTCCTTATGCGTGCCAGAATATAATGAATTGGAATGAGACCATTTGTACTCGAATTAATGAGATGTAATTTGAAAAGACACACAGTTCCATAAATAACATCTACAAGAATACAAAGCTTCTTAGCATAATGCAGACAAATGATCTAACAATATTCAACAGATAGCTTGCGAATAAAAGAATCAGATGGACAAAGAAAGAAGATCCTTTTGTATTGATTGCTTTACTATTTCTTACACTTTCAAAAATAAGCCAAGTTCCCCCCACTTCAAAATGGCGAAGAGAGGCCACTATATAGTTTTACAAATCAGTTACTCTTGGTAACTACCTTTTTAAATAATGTTTAGTTAAAGGGCTGCTTAACGCAAAACCCCAACTAATTACAATAAATCCGAGATGAGGAAAGAAAGAAGGGAGAAAAGTCAGGAGAAGAAGACAAGTGTTCATGATTGAGAAGGGCCCACTGATTTGAGGATCCGTTGTCTAAACCTTTTTAACGCCTCTGCTATGTCTCTGCCACGTGGGACCGATGTGTTGGCAGTGGACTGGGTCCAAAATCCGAGGCACTTCTCCATCTCTTTGTCGAATTCGACGTGTGTATGATAATATTTATTTGCTTCTTCAATAGCAGACTGGAGAGAGCAGATTTCCTTCATCTTTTCCTTGGTGACAGAATCCTCTTTGAACAGATTATCTTTGACAAAAGCTCTGAATTGAGATTTGATTTCTTGCAAGGAGAGGGGCACACCAGAGGTCTCATCATGGAGGTGGCAATGTATATCCTTGAAAGTAGATACCACCAAAGTCTTGAAGGCCTCACCCTTCTACCAGCTATTTCTCAATTCTCCCAAAGCTTCCTCCAGCACCTTGATTTTCCATTCCACACTGTATACCCATGATTTTGACAAGTTATCCTTTGCATCATCAAAGACCTTGCTTGCCATTAAAATATTTTCATCAGCCTACTCCCATAAGGTGAAGGTCTACTATACAGCTGCTCCAGAGTTTGAGCTCTTTATCTATATTTCCAATGGTGGAGGATAGTTTCTGTTGCAGATTATTTACCTTCTCATTGAGTTTGAAGGATTCACTAATGAAATTCAACCCTGCAACAAGAATATCATCCACCATGGCCTCCATATCCCTTCCATAGATGGAATACTTGTGTATATCTTTGATACTCTGGACTTCATCTTGGCTGAGGATCACAGGTGGTGGAAGAGTAGTCAGTGGGGTAGGGTCTAAAACTTTATCTTTGGACAGCAGTGACTTGATGAAACCTGCAAGAACCTGATCCTGCTCTTCCAACTCTATAGTTTTTTTGCCCTTTTTCCACCCTCCCAATGACCCTGGTGACTGTTTCTTGAAGATTGTGAATCTCACCTTCAGGGGTGGACTCTCCCATGGGGATCCTTGAGAGCTCTAGATCAGATGCTTGCAAATCCTATGTTCTGGCTTGTCAACCTTGGGCTTGGCTATCTCCAGGAATTGCTGGCCCTGAGCATCAGATACTATTCGTGAGGTGGTCCTGGCTTTCTTGGTAGGAGTAGGAGGGGTAGTACCCAATAAGGCCGCCACAACATCAAAGTTGGGTCCCGAGATTCGAGAGGAAGACTTTCTCTTCCTACTATCAACGAAAGGCTATACCCATGCAAAAGAGGAGGAGGAAGAAGAAGGTGGGGAAAGAGGACCAAGAGAAAGAGAACTCATGGCACTCAAAGTGTGCACTGATGTTTCCTCTAGTTGAGATATGAGTGGGGCACTCGGGGCTTCTGGTACAGAGGAGTCAATGGTGCTCGGAAGCTCAGTTCTTTGAACTTCCTTTTCTTTATCTTGTTGGGGCTTCTGGAGCGCTTATAGAGACTGGCACTTCACTCTCCTCCACTTTCACTGAGAACAATGATGTTCTCTGGTCCTGAGGGCAATTCTTGAATGCTTCATCAGGGGATCTTCTTCAACAGGATCCTTCTTGACTTCCTTGATTTTCTTCTGATATACTTGGGTGGATGAGGAAGGAGTGGAGGATGTAGGACCTTTAGTTGACGAGGTAGGAGGGGTCTGTATAGGTGCTTCCAAACTGGGTGTCAATGCCTCCTTCCTTGGTGTTGAAGTATCCTTGGAGGAGGATTCACCTGAATGCCTTCTAAGCTCACAAACTCTCCTGTCAAACTAGATTTTGGTTCTTACTAGGACAGGGGCTAAGATTTCAGCCAGATCATCCTTCTCCTTTTTGAACCAATCCAAATCCTCCAAGGGAGTGTGTTTGACTAAGTTGTCATATTCATATGAAAACAGGTCAGAATTTTCATCTTGAAGCCCTTCAGGAACTTGGTACAAGTTAAGCTCTTGAATCAGTTGGAGAGAAAACCTGCCATAATGTCTCCTCCTTACCTCAAAATCATCAGCACAGTTAACCCAATAGTCTTTTGTGTCTACCCTATGATGGTAATTGATTCTGAGGTTCTGCTCAATAAATTTCTTCAAGTCAAAACAAGTTCTTGGCCTGAAGAAATGGACAGTGATGGGAGCCAGGGCTCTCTCTATGTTCTGTGCATCTAGAGTCATCTTGCAGGTGTAGTTTCCCAAAGATATAGGGAAGTGCAGGCCAGTGATTTTCTTATCCCTGCAGGTTCTGTGTAACTTGTCCAATTGCCTACATATCTCGATCAAGGCCATTTTATCATTGCAGAACATAGGAAGCTTGAGAGGGGTGCTCTCATAGCCTGCAAGCCTGATATAGGAGAATTTTCTGAACTGGATGAAGTAGGCACTGTACTTTAGATATTAGGCTCATGGCTTCATCAGAGAACCTCCTCGCCATGTCGCTCTCTAGAAGTCTTACAATGTACATGGTGAAAGCATCATTCACCCTCCTAAAGTTGTGATTGCTAGTGTCCAGGGTGAATTGAGGATAGTAAGCATATATAGGGTCACCTTTATGAGCATCAATGTATGTGAATCCAAAACCATTTCCTTGATGCTGCTAGGGTATACATCAGATATGAAGTCATGTAAAACTTCTTTGTTTTTTGTACATTGGACAACTGCTCTGCTAGGTTCATGCTAATGATTTCTGCCCAGTTGATATTCTGAGTTCCTTCGCACACCATGTTGATAAGTGGGCACATCCAGAAATGGAACTCATTGGTAGAGGGTAAGCCCATGACCCGAGCTAGTAGGATTATAAAATCTGACAGCTCCTCATTAAAATCGGCATGAAACAGAGCTTTGGACAGATGGGATGCCCCCTTTTTAGGGTTTTTAAGCCAAGACTTCACCACCCTTGCCTTGTATTTTTCACTGTCTTGGTCGAAGAGGGCCTGTGCCTGGTTCTGAGAGATTACTATAGAATTGTCCATTTCAGGAATCCTTAGGGTAGTGCCAATGGCAGCAGCATCAAGCTTGGTAATGAGCTCCCCATGCACATTCGTTAGTTCACTATGAATCAGGATTGAAATGAGTACCACAGGTGAGTACCGTATCTACACATTGCACTGAGATTGGGAAACTAGTGGTGAATGCCAAGCCACTATCGTGAATCATTTGTGCCATAGGAGAGGGGTTTGAGTCTATCATCCTAGTCCAAAAATCTCCAAAGTCCAGGTGGCAAACTTCACTATCCCCTGATATCAGGAATGGACAGACTCAAGTGGTGAAACTTTCTCCTAACCTTGGAATTTAATCTTCATGTTGATAGTGATTTGAAAAACAAAGTCACAGTTTGAACTCTTGATGAAATTACAGGGGAATCAGGTATACGTGCATATAAATTTTGATTGCGAGGGTATGAGCAATTGATAACAAGAAAGCAGTGTGCAAAAATGCGTAGGAGGGCAGCTTATTAAATAGCCATTTAGGAGAGAGAAAGATAATAAATGTGCATTAAATACACATCTACCAACTTGAAAAGCAAGATATCCAGGAAGAGTGGGAAAAATTAGCCTGGATGGCCTTTGGTTCATTTGGGACACGAGGGATGCGCGAAAGAGCGACTCGGCCGATGCGAGCGACGTGGAAAAATAATGCACAAATGTTTTTGGGACATGAGGGATGAAAGTACGTGAAATGCGTGATGTGGCCAACGCGGGTGAAAGGTGAACAACGAGCCTAAGTGAACTTGTGTTATTTGGAACAAAAATTTCCGACGGGCCCGCAAGAAAACAAATTTTTCAGGTAAAGCGGCCGATCGGCGAACAGGGAGCCCGAATGAACTTGGGACATCTGGGACAAAAATGTCCGACAGACCCGCAAATTGCACAAAATGACTCAAAAGACGTAGTTTTTTCTGACTTCTTGACTTTTCCCTTTACCAGAACAACAGAAAAGTACATTAACTCAAAAAAATTTCAATTTTGAACTTCTCCAAAAGAGGGAGAATTTTGAGAGGACAACACAATCCATTGGTTATAAATGGATTTATAAGGTAAAATTTAAGCCAAATGGTTCTTTAGATAAATACACATGTCTTGTTGCCAAGGGATATGCACAAGGAGTTGACTATGAAGATTTTTTTCTACTACATTAAAAATGGTAACATTTAGGTTGGTAATTGCTATTGCCACTCAATTTGTGTTTTGCAATAAGGTATCTTTCTCATTTCATGTCCCAACCGCATGAATAACATTGACAAGCTATAAAATGAGTTCTTAGATATGTCAAAGGAACTCTTGACTTTGGCATTCTATATAAGAAATCCGTTGATTTTAAGCTCACATGGTATACTGATTTAGATTGGGTAGGTTTAGTTGATTCTAGAAAGTCTACAACAGGTTATGTTTTAACTCTTGGTTTAGGGGTATTTTCATGGCAGAGTAAGCTTTAGAGCATAATTGCCTTGTCCTCTATTGAAGTTGAGTACAAAGCAGTTGTGAGTGCAACTAGTGAGTTGATGTGGATTCAAGCAGTAATGAAGGATCTTCAACTGGATTCATCTACACCCACACCTTTTTTCTGCGACAACCACAATGTTCTAAAGTTGGTTGAGAGTCTTGTTTTTCATGCTAGAACAAAACACGTTGAAGTTCACCACCACTACATCTGACAATTGGTTAATAATGAAGACATATGTCTTTATTATCATCCTACCTCTGAACGACCAATTGATATAATGACTAATTTGTTGATTAAAGATAAATTTGTAAAATTCAAAGATAAGCTTGGAGTTATTTCCAGTTTAGTCATTAAGGGAGGGTATTATAATAATTTGCTAATGTAAAGCATATAACATGTATTGTTATGTTTGGCTTTTCTAATAATTTGTTTAGCTATTGTTTGTTAGTTGTAGGTTTACCATGAAGCTTTAATAAGCTTATGCTTATTTTCATTGTTAGTCTGCTATGTTAGTTTTCTTGATTGTAGTGTCTTTTTTGGGCTTTTTAAGTGCTCATTATTTGTAGTGTAGGTAATGCTTGAAGCTCTCAATTAATTATTTACTGTGTATGCAGGAGTAGGTGCCATTTATTTAGCCTCAGTGGTAGATATAACAACACTTGCTCGACGCTTGCTCATCCAACTTAGTGTTCCACCAAACAAGTTGAAAACATACCCACTAGTGGACCTTTGCAGCTCAAGATCTCCACCCTAGTTAGAATCAAGAAAAACCATGTAGACTCACACCCTTTCTTTCACCAAGATGTCGCCATGGCGAGATCTCACCTTGAGAGCAAATAACATGGTCAGAAATTCCATGCACATAGTTCAAGATTCGCTTGATTGTGGTCCATTGCTCCTTTCTTGGATTGCACATATATTTGCAAACAACTCCCATTGCATGTGCAATGTTAGGTCTTGTACAAACCATTGCATACTTAAGGCTTCCCACCGCACTTGCATATGGAACTTGAGCCATGTCCTCCAACTCCTCGTGTGTCTTTGGACATTGTTCAACTAAGAGTTTCTAACCAACTGGGATAGGTGTGCTCATAGGCTTGTTGTCTTGCATCTTAAACCTTTCTAACACCGCCTTCACATACTTTGATTGAGCTAGATATTTCTATTCGTATGATCCCCTTTGATCCCCATGCCCAAAATTAGTTTTGTGGCACCAAGATCCTGTTACCATATTTCCAACCTCCTAAAGTTGGCGCCAAAGGAAGATACGGTGAAAATAAATAAATAAAATAAAAACTGCAGTTAGAGGTTGGGGCCAAGGAATAAAGGTGGAAATAATTAATAAAAGGGAACAGCTGTCCTATTTCTAGCGCAAGGGTAGACATGGAGATAAATAAATAAAAATAGCAGCAGTTCCAGTTTAAGTTGGCGCCAAGGATAGAAGAAGGGTGCATGAAGGAAAAAAAAAGAGGAACTGCTGTCCCATGCGCCAAGTATAGAATAAAATAAAACAAATATAAAAGGAGTTGCTGTCCCATGTGCCAAGTAAAGACAAAGATAAATAAATATAAAAATAGCAATTGCTGTTAAGGTTGGCGCCAAAGGGATATAATGGAATTAAATATAAAAAAATAGATTGCTGCAGTCCCCATGCGTGATGAAGGAGGATTAAATAGTGAATAAATTATAAATAAAATTGCAGCAATTTTGTTCCCATGCGCTATGAGGGTTAAGAATAAATAAATAAAAGAACTCAAAACAACAGTCTATTCTTAGCATTTCAGTAGTCTATATTGGTTGGATTTTGGTTGTAAAAAGATATACACTTGGAATAGCTGATTTGCTTGAGCATCTTCACCTATTGTACTTGCACCTCTGAGTAATAAAGGTTCATTTTGGCCTCTCTTATTTCTGATTTCAGATTTTTTGTTGTGTTGTATAGGATATTGTGTTTTCCGTAGTGTGGAATTCACTCCCTTTACCTCTATCATTTTTCCTAAACCCTTGAATTTATTATGCGAATAGTCTAGAGTTGTACAAGTGTGTGGATCTTCAAATTCTTTGTGTGCAGAGTTACGTGCAAGTGTCAAAATTTT
The DNA here is from genome assembly GCA_019776745.2 of Taxus chinensis. Lineage (NCBI taxonomy): Eukaryota > Viridiplantae > Streptophyta > Pinopsida > Cupressales > Taxaceae > Taxus > Taxus chinensis. The sequence continues at coordinate 897,890,938 of CM034146.1, forward strand.
GGTGTATCACCCCTATTTCCCATTTCCCGCATTCCTTTTCCCTTTTGCTTGTCAAGTTTTGCATTTTAAGGTGAATCACAAGAGAACCAACCCTCTCTAGAGGTTCACCTCAACCATAGGTCACCCACAGCCTTGAGGTGTTCCAATTTTGTCAACAAGAGAGAGTTCACACACCATTCTCTATCAGGGTGCAACTTCTTGGTGACAACAGGTTCTGACACACCCGATGGGACAAAGTATTTAAATATTGATGCTGGTTCAACAGTTTGCAGAGCATAAAGTACTCAAAAAATCAGCATTTGGCGACTCCTCAGGTTTTCATAGACATACTGGTTACATACTAGTTAAAGCTAATGCCAAAAGTGACCACCAGGTCAAAAGCTAAAGGTATTCTTTTTGAATTTATTCAGTAACCTTTATATTCTTATAAAAGAAGTAGATTTAATAAATCCTCTCCATATACTTACCAAGTTAGCAAGCTAAAACAATTGCCCAAACTCCCACAACTTCCCACTCTAAATTTCCTAATGGCTGTTAATAGAAACGAAGCTTTTGTGACATTTAATGGTGGCGGCCCCTTGAATCTTAATGTATACAATTATATCCCTGCTTCCCCGCATTAAAGAGTTTACCATCCTTTACCGGTCAACCTCAAACCACTCCTGTAGAGCATATTAGAGATGTTGCAAGTCTTGTTTATAATATAACTCAGGAGAATGTAGCCATGGGACTCCTTGCAACTTCTTTTAAGGATAAAGTCTTGCAATGGTACAAGAATTTACCTATTAACTCTATCAATTCTTGGGATCAATTAGGAACAACCTCGTGTAGCCAATTTGAGGACAAATTTGACCACCTATCCTTGATTGAGCAAGTGAGCACAATCAAAAGATCCCCACAAGAGTTCATGGCTGATTTTAACTTGAGATTCCAGAGAATTTGGGAAAGAATTCCCTATGCCATTAAGCCTACAACAAAGCATGCATTTTTGTACTATTTGAGATCCCTAAGCAACGACATTGTTGTCATGATTCGGCCCATGGGGGGTGACATAATTCCTGTTGCCTTTGATTTAACCATTAGAGTTGAGAACAATCTCATATAAGCTGACAAAATTACACCTATGCCTATCTTTCTAAATATTCAGCCACCAGTGCCAGCTATAAACCCAATTCCAGTAGCAGCTAGCCAAGCAGTTACTAATCCAAATCAACCCACTGAGTTGAGTCAAATAAAAGGTATTTTGCAAGCTTTTGGAAAATTTATATCTATTAAGAGATAACTTGCTCAAGCCTACAGACTGTATCAGGCTCCATTCCAATTTGCTAGACCCTCATACTCAACATATCCTTCAAGTAGGCCTTCATATCAAGGCCCAACAACCATTAAAGTTGATCTTAATGCTCCTTTTACATCTATGGTTCTTGTTCCAATGGAAACTAATCTAATTGAGGAACCCTTTTGGTGTGCTCTGTGTAATCACTCGCATGATCCTTTTACTTGTGCTAATGGAATGTTAAATCAAACTTCGATTGCATAAGGGACACTTCCACAACTTTCAGTAGTTGAGGCTCCTCCTTAAGGGGATTCTAGTGAAGCACCAAAGCCACTAAAGGCAAATTTGGTGACTTGGCAACAAGAAGATCAACATGCAGCTAATACAAGGGTATACAAAAGAAGGGCAGTGGGAGAACCCACAAAGGTAACTAATTTGCATGGATCATCTTCTTTATTTCCTGATATTTTTGATAAGGTTGTTGTTGTCCCTATTGAGAAAGAGAGACAAAAAAATCAGATTTAGAAGGGCAACTTGGAAGCACAAAAGAATCAGGAATAAGAGGCTGAAAGTGTTCTAAAAGGTCAAGCAAAAGAGGGCAGCTCTCCCTGTAATATTATAGATCAGATGAAGAAAGCTCATGTGAGCTTATCCATGTGGGATACGTTGACTATTCCGGGTCAAAAGAACTTGCTACAAGATGAGTTGGCCAAACTACTAGTTACAGTAGATCATTCAGCTAGAGCTAGTGCAATACTTGCAAATATAGATCAGCCCATTGAGGCTAAATTTCAGGCAAAAAGGATTGACAAGCCTCTTCCTTTCTACCTTTATTTGATTATTGGTGATAATTTGGTTCATAATTGCATAGTTGACAGTGGTGTTAGCAGTACAATCATGCCTAAGTAAATAACATATAAGCTAAGACTTAGATATGAGCCATACGACAAAGGGGTTTTGCAGTTGGAAGGCACAACTATCAAAACACTTGGTATAATAAAAAATCTGAAGTTAAGTTTGCATGCATGTCCAAGCCTTCCAATCTTACAAGATGTGACGGTATTAAATCTACCTCCATATTTTGCTTGTTGTTTATCTAGATATTTTACAACGAAGATTGGAGGGTATCTATCATCGAATTGGTCCTATCTATTTTCAGAACACTGTATGGCACAAAGGTAACAATTAATTTTGAGCCTCTTGCTAAATTTCATATTGAGCCTTATGTGCCTAATGCTTGTAGTGTGAATTGTACTATTTTTGACCAAGAGGATCATTTTGTTGTTCAAGATTCAAACACCCACTTTGAGAGCATACCGGATCTATTATTGGATGAGTGGGGAATTGACCGTCATAGTTTTGATCCTTATAAATATGCTGAAGAAACATATATTAAAGAGGTTGGTTTGAGAATTTATTGCATGCAACATGATAATGCTTTTTTGCCATTATTGGTTAAAACTGATGAGATTAATACATGATTGTGGAGTTTATACTTTGATGGCTCTAGAAGCAACAATGGATCAAGTGCAAGTAATGTTTTGATATCACCAGATGGTCAAAGGTATTATTCTTCTATTCGATTTCAGTTTGGTTGTATATGCAATGCAGCTGAATATGAGACACTAATTCATGGTTTGCAATGGGTTAGAATGAAGGGAATTAAGTACCTACAGGTATTTGGTGACAGTGAATTGGTCATACATTTGGTGAAAAATTTGAATATTGCAAAAAATCCCTTGTTGAAATCATATAGACATAGAGTTTGGGATCTTATAAAGGATTTCGATGATCAATCAATATCTAAAGCTGAAAATAAACAAGCAGATAGATTGGTAGCTGTTGGGACTGATTTTGATATTCCTAGTGATGTGAAAAGAAATGATAATTAGCCTCATATTAAGGTGGTTATAAGGCCATCAATTCTTGATAATAATACTAATGGACAAGTGTTTGATAGTGATGAGCAGATTGTACGCTTTATTCAGAAAGAAGCTGAATTTTCAGCTAAAAATTAGTCTAAATTACAATAGCAGTATGGTGAGCAGATCTTGTAATTAAAGATTAATAAGCTACCTCAAGGATTGGTTACCCTTGAGAGTATTTTTTAATAATGATGATCAGCTAAAAGGAGACAAAATCAGGATGTCCACTAAGCAAGAGAACTATGAGGACATAGCAATTAGCGATGACAAACTTCTGAAGCATGGCAAGGTATGTAATTTGGAAGAAAAACAAACTTTTGTTCAGTTATGCAATGAGTTCATTGATGTTTTTGCTTGGAAGTATGAGGATCTAAAAGGTTTTGGTCCAGGATTAGCTCAACATACCTCTGTATTAAAAATCGCGATTAATTGCCCAATTATCGCGGTTTATCGTTTAGGGTTAGTGAAATGATTTATCTTTTTGAAAATTGTTATTTTAGAAATACCGATAAATCGGCCATTTTTGGCGTTAAAATACCTAAAAAATTGTGGAAACTTGTAGGTAAAATCATTGAAAATCGCGTGGCATAGGTTTAAACGCAAAAAACGACCAAATCAAACTATTTTTCTCCCCCTTGATTCGTATTTTCTCCTACGACTTGGTTTCATGTCTGGTGAATAGCATTTCGTGGTGGTTTCAAGCATTTCGTGGTGGTTTTGTGGGGTTTCGTGGCCAGTTCGTAGCAACCAATTCGTGGCCCATGTTCGTAACAAACAGTAAAAATAAATTTGTATATAGTTATTCTATACAGTATAAATAAATTAGTATATACTATACTAGTATACATTATAAATTCTTATAAAATATATTTAATATTTATTTTTATTTTTTAAAAAATATTTTCAATAGTATAACTATACAATATACATTGTACAGTACACTAATTCGTATATTGTATAAAATCTATGCCAATATTTATTTTTATGTTTTATGTCAATATTTATTTTTCCGTTTTTTTAAAGATTGTCAATAGTATACAGGTAATAGTATACATTGTACAATACACTAATTTCAAATTTGTATACAGATTAATTCGTTTTGTATACACTAGAATTAATAATAATAATAAATTTATACATTTAACAATGATATATAATAGTAACAGTAATATAATTCGTAATTTATTTTATGAATTTAAATGTTTTTAAAAGTAGTGATAAAGTTGTTGATTAATGTCGATAAATTGCCGATTTCCGAGTCAAAATTTGGCCTGCCAATTAATTGCCGATAACAATTTTTTGAACTATGCAACATACCATTGAGCTTGAGCCTAATTCCAAACCTGTAAGACAAAAGCAAAGACCTGTTAATCCAAAGATAGAAATTTTGATGAGAAATGAACTAACAAAACTTATTGAGTCTTACATTATCTTTCCTGTCAAGCATTCCTCATTGGTTGCAAATCTTGTACCCGTGAGGAAGAAAAACGAAGAGATAAGGTTATATGTTGATTTTAGGGTTCTAAACAGGGCTTCACTAAAGGATCATTATCCATTACCATCTATAGATCAAATTGTAAGGATTGTATCAGGTGCAGAAAGGTTCTCTCTTCTAGATGGTTACAGTGGTTACAATAAGATTTTGGTAAAAGAAGAAGATCAATACAAGACAACTTTCAGTATCAAGTGGGGGACATTTGCTACTTTTGGTTTTTCCAATGCAGGAGCTACTTTTTTAGAGAGCCATGGATATGGATTTCCAAGGTTTGATCAATGTCAATGTTTTGATTTATCTCGATGACATTATTGTTTTTTCTAAGAGTGCTAATGATCATTTGAGCCATCTGAGACAAGTTTTTGAAAGATGCAAACAATATGGGGTTTCTCTCAACTCAAAGAAGTGCATGAAGGTAAACTTTTGGGCCACATGGTCTCAAAAGAAGGTTTGGCCATAAATTCAGAAAGAGTAAGCTCAATTCTATCTTTATCTTTACCTCAACACAAGAAAACACTTCAAAGCTTTTTGGATAAGATCAATTTTGTGAGAAGGTTCATTGTTGATTTTGCTAATTTATCAAAGCTTTTGACTGCTATGTTGAAAAAGAGTATGAGTTTCAGTTGGACAGCTGAAGGGAGAATCAATTTTGAGGCTATTAAACAAGCTATTGCTCAAGCCCCAACACTTGCAAATCCAAACTTTTGAAAAGATTTTATATTGTATGCATTTGCAGGGGTTGAAACAATTTCAGCTATCTTAACTCAGTTAAATCATGACAATTTAGAGCAAACCATTGCTTTCTTTAGCGAAGGGCTACATGACTATGATGTGAAATATACTTTTGTGGAAAACCAAGTACTTTATGTTATTAGAGGCTTAAAGAATTTCATACAAATGCTCTCTAATAATAGAATTCATGTTATGGTTACTCACCCAAGTGTAAAAGAGTTTTTGTTAAACAAGTATTTGAATGAAAATAGAGTTGGTTGGATCACAAAAGTCATGGAATATGACGTGGACTTCAAGGTAACAAAGCTGATCCGAGGAAAAAGGTTATGTGAGCATTTGGTTTTAGATTTGGAGCTAAAGAAAGATGTTTTTGCACTCACAGATCAACCACAAGCAGCTGAAATACTATCTTTTGTGAGTTGGACACAATATATGATTAATTACTTGCATGTTGGTATTCTTCCCAAGGTTTGGATATGACAAAAAGAAGGTATTTCCGGTTACAAGCTATTCCTTTTGCACTCTTGATGGTATATTGTTTAAAAAGGATATTAATGGTGTTCTTCAAAGATGTGTAGAACCTTCACAAGTTGACAGATTATTGCAAGAATTCCATGAAGGTTTATCAGGTGGCTAATATGCTCTAAGGACTGCTGCTCTCAAAATAATGAAAACAAATTATTATTGGCCAAGTATTTTCAAAGATTGTTATGCATAGGTCAAAAGATGTCAAAAGTGTGTTTTCTTTGTGGGTAAGAAAAAGCTTGCAGCCCTTCCTCTTCATCCTCTTTCAACAGATCAACCCTTTATGCAGTAAGGATTGGACTTTGATTAACCCACCATCTAGTTTGGGTCACAAGTGGATTCTTACTGCCAATGATTATTTTACCGAATGGACCGAAGCAGTTGCATTGAAAAAAGCAAATGAAACTAGTGTGCTTGACTTTTATGAAGGCATTATTACTAAATTTGGAGTTCTTGCTACTAATATTTTAGATAATGGTCTTTCTTTTGTTGGTACTAAAATTATAGAGTGGGCTGTCTGGAATGGTATTTATTTGAGTACTTCATCAAATTATTACCCACAAGGTAATGATCTTACAGAGTTTACTAACAAAAATTTGTTGAAAATTATTAAAAGAGTTTGGGATGAAAATTAGAGATCTTGGCACACCAAACTCAAAACAACTTTGTGGGCTGACAGAATCACTCCCAAAAGGTCTATTGGTAATTCTCCTTACATGTTGGTTTATGGCAAGGAAGCAAGACTCCCAATTTCTCTTGAGTTGCTTGCTTTAGAGCTTATTCATCAGTTAGAGTTATTGGAATCACGTCCCATGGAGGTAAGATATGTTGAACTTATGCAGTTGGAATAATTGAGAAATGAAGCCATGCTCACCATGGAAGCTCACCAAGCTCAGATAAAGAAGAACTTTGATAAGAAAACAATTTCAAGAGTCTTTCAAGAGCGTGATCTTGTCCTTAAATGGGATGCAAAGAGAGCAAAACCGGGAAACCACACCAAATTTGATGCTATTTGGAGTGGGCCGTATGTTATTTCAGTGTGCAAGCCTCTCAATGCTTTTCAATTATCTCAATTAAATGGCGAAGAACTACACATCCCGGTTAATGGGATTTTCCTCAAAGCTTGCTATTGAAGATTCAACATCATTAGAATAGTTTGCTTTCCAATAAGTGCTTGAATGCACATTGCTTTTCCAATTTTCATGGTTAGTTGTCTTTCCAATAAGTGTTTGTATGCACATCATTTCCTTTTGGTTGGAGAGGGTTTTTCAGTTGTATTAATTCAAAGGATGCAAGCTTTTCAAACTTGTGTGCAATAGTTGTTGAAGAAGAATGTGACTCCATAGCTCAATGGATGCAAAAGACCACTGATCTCCTTGTTTAGTAGGCAAACAATCTCGTGGTGTCGATGTTAGGAATTAATATTTAGTTATTGTGAACATTAAATAATATTATCGTGTGTGATGAGTTGTATTTACAACTCATAGAGAGATTCTAGGTGTGAGGGAATAAAGGGATAAGGTGAGATATTGTGGGGAGATCTATTTGATATGCGTTGACTCCATCACTATAGGAGATCAAAACATTATTTATTGTAACCTCTCTATTGAATAGAACATCTCGAATGATTGGAGCATTCTTATATTCGTTGTTCTTATTATGTTTTGCAAGTCTGATTTTTAGCAAAACTCTGACCAAATTTACATTTGGTATCAGAGCAAGAACGAAACTTCTATGAGATTTGTGTAGAGCATATTCAAGTTGTATATTGCCTTGCTTTATGATTCTCATCTACATTTTTACAATCGCTTAAATCTGTTAGAACTTCTCTAAAGAATATGTCGTAATTTCTATATTACGATCTGGGTATTTCTAATTTTTAATGGGTTTGCAGGGATATTTATAAGAAAACTACTGTCCAAATTTTAGTGGAATCCACATCCAGGTTCTGGAGATATTGCAAAATACGACTGGGATTTTGTGTTGATTTTTCTCTTACAACTTGCTATAACAATCAAAGTTTGGAGTTCAATTTGCTATTGGAAAATCTACTTGTAGTGTCACGTTGCATGTAAAATCTACACAGGTTATTGAATTGTTTTCATTCCGAGGATCTGCACTCCAACATATCATTTTTGTTACACTGCCTTCCTTAAGTTCCTTTGTGCGGTTCTGTGTATTATTGTTGGGTACTTCCACTCAAGTGTGGATCTTTACATTGAATTCTCCATTATTTATTGCAGTAGCATTAACAACTGTTCGGTACTGCATAGTTCTCCACTACCGGTCGTTCAATCAAATCTCAAGCCTAAGAATCAGTTTTCTCCTCTATAGTTTTTATTATCAAGCTTATGGATCGATTCCATGCATGTATGGATCTACCACATTGTCTACTCCGCTGCCATGACTTATACTTTACCAGGCAGCACCACACTTCAAAATGTATTTTTTGGGTAGCCAACGCCTGATTTGTAAATGATCTTCAAAATTACATTTTGCTGAGTTAAGAAGCGACATGATGGAGGTTGGAGGCAACGGAGGCAGGAGGACGCTTCGTAACCTCTCGTCAGGCACCATCGACGAGGCCGCAAAAACGATTTGGTGGCCATGTTTTTCAATTGTGTGTTGAGTGTTTGTTTTTAGTGTTTGGTTGAGAAATAAAAACACATGATTATGTGTTCACATGTAAGTTTGAAATTACAAATGCAGTTCCTTTAGGTGTTGTATGTGGTGTGGAAGATGTAGAACTGTGAGACTTTGTTTACAGAAGGGAAGCTTGACTAGAGATCCTCTGACTGCCTTCCTTCTTTATGAAGATGATCCGCCAGTGGAATGCCAAGTGCATTCTTTTCATGGAGTAAATGCAAGATGCGTTCCTTCGCATAGTTGTGGTCATGTGCAGCAAGTTCCAGACAACAAGATCTCGATAGCAATTGCAGAACTTTGTCATACTCATGTCTTCAAGTGCTACTTGCCCCATGTTCACACTAAGGGGGTGAATGTTAGGAATTAATATTTAGTTATTGTGAACATTAAATAATATTATTGTGTGTGATGAGTTGTTTTTACAACTCATAGAGAGATTCTAGGTTTGAGGGAATAAAGGGATAAGGTGAGAGATTGTGGGGAGATCTATTTGATATGCGTTGACTCCATCATTATAGGAGATCAAAACATTATTTATTGTAACCTCTCTATTGAATAGAACATCCCGAATGATTGGAGTATTCTTATATTCGGTGTTTTTATTATGTTTTGCAAGTCTGATTTTTAGTAAAACTCTAACCAAATTTACAGTCGCCAAAATGTTACCATATTTCCAACCTCCTAAAGTTGGTGCCAAAGGAAGATAGGGGGAAAAGAAATAAATAAAATAAAAACTAAAGTTAGAGGTATGCGCCAAGGGATAAAGGTGGAAATATTTAATAAAAGGGAACTGCAATCCTATTTCTGGCGCAAGGGTAGACATGGAGATAAATAAATAAAAATAGCAATTGTTCCAGTTCATGTTGGTGCCACAGATAAAATAAAATAAAATAAATATAAAAGGAGTTGTCCCATGCACCAAGTAAAGACAAAGATAAATTAATATAAAAAATAGCAACTGTTGTTAAGGTTGGCACTAAAGGGATAGAATGGAAGTAAATATAAAAATAGATTGTTGTAGTCCCCATGTGTCATGAAGGAGGATCAAGTAGTGAATAAATTAAATAAAATTGCAGCAGTTTTGTTCCCATGCACAATGAGGGTTAAGAATAAATAAATAAATAAAAGAACCCAAAACAACAGTCTATTCTTAGCATTTCAGTAGTCTATATTGGCTGGATTTTGATTGTATAAAGATATACACTTGGAGTAGCTGATTTGTTTGTGCATCTTCAGCGATTGTACTCGCACCTCTGAATAATGAAGGTTCATTTTGACCTCTCTTATTTTTGATTTCAAATTTTTCATTGTGTTGCATAGGATATTGTGTTTTCCTTAGTGTGGAATTCACTCCCTCTATGGGTGTCATTTTTCCTAAACCCTTGAATTTATCATGCAAATAGTCTAGTGTTGTGCAGGTGTGTGGATCTTCAAATTCTCTGTGTGCAGAGTTAATGCAAGTGTCAAACTTTTGGTGTATCACCCCTATTTTCCATTTCCCACATTCCTTTTCCATTTTCCTTGTCAATTTTTGTGTTTTTTAGGTGATTCACAAGGGAACTAGCTCTCTTTGGAGGTTCACCTCAACCATAGGTCACCCACAACCTTGAATTGTTCCAATTTTGTCAACAAGAGAGTACACACACCATTCTCTATCAGGATGCAACTTCTGGGTGACAACAAATCTTTCATGTCAAACTGCACAAATGGTTGTGCCTTAACCTATTTGATCATCTCCTTGTTGTTCCTAATCAACATGTCATCCACATAGAGCTTATCACCTTATTCCTTGAAGTACAAACAAGGATACACTTTATGTCGTGCAAGGCCAATTTTGCGCACATACTTGTGAAACTTTTGATTCTACATCTTTGGTGATTGTTTTAGGCCATACAAGGATTGCTTCAGGAAACATACCAATTCCTCCTTTCCCTTGACTCTAAAACTGTCTGGTTGCATCATGTAGATTTATTCTTCAAGTTCTCCATGCAGAAACATTGTTTTAACATCCATCTAACCTATCCCCAGATCAAATGTAGCAATAATAGCTAAAAGAAATCTAATAGAAATAATTTTTTTAATAGGAGAAAACACCCCACCAAAGTCAATCCCCTTGACTTGAGAGAATCCTTTTGCAACTAAGTGAGCCTTATAATTCTCCAAATTTCCTTGTGCATTACGCTTCTTCTTGAGAACCGACTTGCAACCCACCGATTTTCTTCAAGGAGTCAACTTTACCAAGTCCCACATATCGTTCTTCTTCAAAGACTCCATTTCCTCCTCCATAGCATTTGTTCAAAACTTGCACTCATTTGAATTGAGAACTTCCTTTACTGTCGTTAGATCTTCACTATCAATCACAATATTGATCAGAAATCAAGAGGGCTATACCTCTCAGGTGCTTTCCATATACAATCAAACCTTCTAGGACTAGAAGTGTCACATTCCTCCAAATTAGTATCCAAATCTCTCTCGAGCGAGGTCTCAGGATCTCTAGCCTCTTGAAGACATCGCCTTGGTGAGATCTCAAGCCTATCCTTCTCAAAATGTCTCCTAGGTGGCATCTTTTGTTGTTTTGCATCAAGATTTGGCCGAGGTGAGACCTTATTTCCATCTGTAGCACCTAGATATCTCCTAAGAAACATCTCATTTTTTTCTTGTGATTCAGTTGCTTCTAGATTGCTCCTAGGCGACATCTTATTTGGATTATGAGCCCTAGCTTTACCAAGATCCCACGGAGGTGAGATCTCATCTTGATCTTCTTCCTTAGGTTTCTATACCTCTGAGTAGCTTCATCAATATCCTGTTGCAGTGAGGTCTTGTTTTCCTTCATCTCCCTAAAGACAACATTCTGGCTATAAATAGTGTAATGTCTCCTTCTAGGTAGCCGATATGGGAGCACGGTACGTGTATGTGTACGGGGATTTGGTACGACAATTTTTTGTGGGCCCGAGTACAACACTTGGGTACGGCCCTACAATATATATAATGTTAAAAATATAACCATATAAGCAAACATTCAGCCTTATACATGAATAGAGTAAACAAATTGTTAATTAAGTGAAATAGCCAAACAATGTATTAATAATTCAATGCATTTTGTCATGATATTCATTGATTGAACTTCGAACAAGTACATTAGATTATTCAAACTCCAATTGTTACAATGTCCAATTATTAACATTAAAAAATTTAAAATAACAAATTACATAAATGGACTGGAACTCCGGCTATTACTAACTCCCTTCAAATCTGGCAGTTCAAATTCCTTTGGGGTTTCTCTTATTATTCCTGCATTAGTCTTACTTGCTAGTGGAGATGTTGCCACTGTGTTTTTTGATCCTACATTACCCAAACGCATCTCAACTGTTGCAGTTTCAACCATTGTTTTAGGTACTTGTATGAAGTTTTACCATAGTTGAATCATTTACGTAATCCTATCTATTGACCTTTATTGAGCCCCAAACAAAATTAAAAAAAAAAAGTTAAAAAAAATTAAAAAATTGTTGTTTTTATTGGTGGGTACGGCCAGGGTATGTCCAACAGTACTCGAGTACGTCTGGGTACTTCTTGAGAAGTACTCAAGATGTACTCGGGTACTGTTGGACGTACCTTGAGCGTACCCCCAACGTACTGTACCCGTACCACATACTGGGTACGTACCGTATTCGTACCCATGCCTTGCAAGGTACATACCAGCTACCTAGGTTTCCTTTTAGGATGATTGGGAATTTGCAACAAATAATTAAAAATCATCTCAAGACGGATTAGATCCTTTTGAATCAACCTAAAATAGCCCAATGTCAACCAATTACAACCCAAATGGGGTTGGAAGTGGTCAAGGTGGTGAGCTAGATTGGTGGAGACAATAAGATTTTAATTCTGATTTTTATAATAGTAGTGAATTAATTTAAAATAGTTGCAAACCACTGAAAACTTCAAAAATGCGTTAACTTTCTTGATACTCAGTCTTTTTGCACGAAACAAAATGCACATAAACTTGAGATTTTTCCCTGTCCGATGAACTACAGATCAGATTTTTTTGAGCACTAAATCCCCTTCAAAATAGCACTTAAAATTCCAGATCTGGGTGCTAGGGTTAAAAAAAATTAATAACCAACATTTCCCTTAACTATTATCACCCTCCAAGAGCTTGTTTTGATGCACAAAAATACCAAGAACAGATCTGAACTGAATCACAATTCTTAAGCATCAAAATGTGTCACAAAACCCTCTTTCCCAAGTCGCTATGGCTGGGAATAACTGATGTTGGCCAGCGAAGAGAAAAGGAGCATAACTAATGACTATTACCCTCTAAACTTGGCACAAAAGACTGAAATAAATCAAGCAATCATGGCAGATATGAAATTCACTTGTTTAACCGTCAAAACATGCAAACAAATTCAAATTTCATTCAACAATCAATTCGCTAGGGTTAGGAATACTTTCCCAAGCAATTTGCTACACAATAGATGCAACAGACACACTAATGGACCCTTATCAAAATCAGATCTACTTCAATTCCAAATTGAATGAAAGAGAGAGAGAGCACAATGAAGAGCTAGGGCATACATCCCATTTCTCCAAGCATGGAGAGACATAAATGATTAAATCAACATCCCCAAAAGATTAAATCAACATCCCCAAAAGATGGCCATGCAACCTCCTTTTATAAGATAAGGGGTGTAACATTCAAATGGCCAACCTTTTCCCTTTTGGAGGGAAAACTAATAAAACTTAATTAAAATATTAAAAGACTAACTTTATGTGCACTTTATTATTTTCTAATTAAATAATAGAAAGTAACTAACCTATGTGCACATTTTAAAACTAACTAGAGACTCCCCCTTGTAGCGCTAGGCATGCCAAGGGGTTACAATGCAAATAATAGACAATAGACATCTCAAAACAATCCCCTAGCTTCATCCTTAAACCCACAGGGAGAGAAAATAGGTTGAAGGTCTTCAATTCTTTGTCTTCGTAAATGTCCCAAAAAAGGGGACATTACAAATAGCCTTTTGTGTTCATGAGTTCCACAACTTATAATTTTTGACACCATTTCCATACCCAATAAAGATGCACTTCTCAGACTTGTAGGAGTTTCGTTCTCTCTTCCTTTGGGAAATGTTTGTATGCTTCAAAATTGAAAACTCTCAAGTGTCTTAGTGACGGTTTCTTACTAGTCTATACTTCATGTGGAATTTTATCCACCAATGTTGATGTGGGTGATTTATTAACCGAGTAACAAGAAGTAGCCACTGCCTCTGCCTAATATTTTTGCTCCAAGTTGGCACCACTTAACATATTTAGGGCCTTATCCATCAAGATTCTACTCATGCGCTCTACAATTCCATTTTGTTGTGGAGTATAAGGAGTTGTCTTTTGTCTTACTATTCAACAATTTTCTTAGAATTCATCAAATTCCTTTGAACAATATTCACTCTCATTGCCCTTGTGTAAAACTTTTATCCCTTTCTCAGTCTAATTCTCAACAAGAGCATTGAACTTTTGAATACCTTAGACTTCTTGAGAAAATAGATCCAAGTCTTCCTGGATAATCATCTATGAAAGACAAATAGAAAAGTGACTTACCAAGTGAGGGAACCTTTACCGGTTCAAATACATCGTTGTGTATAACTTGCAAAATCCCATTTGCACGAGTAGAAGAAGTGGGAAACTTAACTCTGCTCTGCTTCGCATACACATAGTGTCCACAAAAGCCAAATTTCAAAGGACAATCTGAAAGCCTTTGCACCATATTTTTGGCTACAATGCATTCAACCCTTTTTCACCAATATGGTCCATTCTTTGATGGAAAAGCATTGCTTTCTCTTCTAGAAGCAATTCTTTCTTCTCAAATTTAGCCTTTGCCTCCGAGATAGTTGAATTGTTGCATGCACTAGCCACCATGCTTGCATCAAGCCTAAATAAAGTTCCCATGCACACACCTCTTGCAAAAACCATGGCTCTGCACACCATCTTGCACGCATCCTTGTTGAACATGATCTGCACACCAACATCATTACACCATCATCATTCATCTTGCTTACCGGATTTCTTGCAAGGCTAGGACTATGTAAAACCCTTGCGAGAGTTTTGATCCTTCTATCTTTGAACTTTAGCTTCACTCTCCCTCTTCCCCCGATCCTATAGGTTGAGTTGTCCCCCAAGAACACATCACCACCGTCATGAGTTTCATATTCATAGAACCACTCTCTGTGAGAAGTTATATGAAACGATGCTTCTGAATCAATCAACCATGCATCATTGCATGCATGTGCACTCAAAGCTGCAAGATATACATCTCCTCCTTCGTCAATGCATGCTCCTTCTCTAGAATGTGCATCATTAGGTGACTTTTTTTCCTTTTTCATTTTACAATCCTTCTTGAATGTCTTGTTTTGGCAGGGATCCAACATTTCTTTTGAGTTCTATTTGGAGTCTTAGATCTACCTCTAGACTCTGAGCGCTTTTCGCTCGACTTCCTCTTGCCTTTCTCTTGCGTATGCCCACAAGTAGACAAAGCTTCCTTTTAATGATAGTCATTAGCCGACTTCCTCTTCATCTCTTTAGACAACAAAGTTCCAACTACATCCTCAAGCTTCAATTTGGACATTGTGCTAGTGATTACCATCACCAAGTTATCCCAAGAGACTTGCAAAGAGCAGAGAAGTGTAATACACCTCTCTTCAGTGGACTATAACTGACTTATTACAGAATTAAAATTGTTTAGGTGCTCTGCAACTGAGTTATCATCATTCACCTTTAATGAATAAAACTTCTTCCTTGGAAAAAACTTATGTACTAGTGACTTTGCTTGGTACAATGTTATCAACCTATCCTGCAAATCCTTTGCATATTTCTCACTGGAGACATTGAACAAAACATAGCCAGACAAACACAACCTAATAGAGCTCTTGACCTTCATATCAATCTTGTCCCACTCTTCCTGTATCAACCTTGTAAGTGCTGATTTTGACACAACAATCCATTAATCTCTCTGTCAAGAGATCCTCCATCTTGAGTTTCCATAACTCAAAGTGTTGCACATTAAATCTGTCAATCTCTATTCTGGTGCTTTTGTCATTTTTCTTAAACAAAACAAGATTCTACAACACAAATTTCAAATTCAAAGCTGTTTAAAATAGACAACCAAAACCCTCACCGAGTACAACCTTAGCTCTGATAAACTAGATGTTGGGGATTTCGACAACTAATATTCAATAAACTAAATAGAGAGAGAAAACTAGTAGATATCTAAGTAAATAAATGACACACACAGAAAAAAGACAATATTTATCCTGAGAAACCCTTTCGGGTAAAAAACCCAACACAATAACCTTGCTTTATTGCATTAACTTGCACCAACTTACAAATACAATAAATCAGCCTTCAAGGCACTGCAACAATATTACATACAAGATTTACACACACAATCAACTATGTCTTTAGCATGCAACCTTCTAGTACTAATCGACACTAACTTCTCCAACTTCAACAATAACAGCCTTCTCTCACAAAGATCATGCACTTATATAATCGTGCACGACATGAAAATAGCACTTGCTTGGGCAGCAAGGCAATTTAAGAATAAATCCTAAAAACAAGCATGCATTTATAATGCCCCTCAATCACTCTAAAACAAAGTGGCATGTCATAAATTTGAGCTGTTGCTTTTTCTACAACTCTCGTAGTTAACCAACCGACAAGTGTTAGTTCCAAGCCCCTAGACTAGGTCGATGCATGGAAAGTATCAGACACACTCCAACAAATTGAAGCTAGTTAGTCATGCTTTAACTTGGATTGAAAGCATGTTCGTTTCTTAGTTGTGAGAAAATAATCACCTTTTTAAAAATGGGATAATTTCAAGATGTTGATTAAGAGATAGTCTTATCCTATTTGTTATGAAGAGGAAAGATCTATTGACTTGCAATATTTCAGGAAAAAGCAAGGACAAAATGTGCAAGATTACATAGGCGAGTTTTGCAAGGTGTCCAAGTGGATAAAGATACATTGGTTTGTGACATCCTCATGAAGTGTGTTGAAAGGATTCATAATCTCTTGAGGAGGCTTATCTTACTTGCCAAGCATAAGGACATGGATGAGGCTTGTTTTTTAGGCCATTATCTTGAGATGGACAAGCATACGGGTCCCGCTTCTTCTTCAATTTTTTTGAAACAGTGAGGTGGGTTCAATGCTACTACCACTTTTACTCAAGGATTATATAAGGGATTTTGGGCACTAGTCATATAGATGAGATTTGTTGGAAACTACACATGGACTTGCATCCTTTCAAAAATAAGAAAAATAAGAAGGATATGACCTCGATTCAAGGAAAGGCGGTTGCGTTTAGCTCCAATGTGGAAGAGAGGATTTGCTTTACCTCTATTCAGAAAAAGGTATGTTTTTTTTTTGATTTGTAAACGCTTTTGATCGGAGCTATGAACTAGAGGTTTGGTGGGGCCCCTCCCTACAACAATGTCCACAGATAAGATATTACAAATTGCACAAATCACGACCATCGAGCCCGCATCGATGATGCAATTTTTATCTGCCACCGTCGTTTTTAGAGCCACCAGCTGCTACCAACACCAATGCCAACGATGCAAATTCTGCCATAGTTGAGAACCACCAGCCGCAGCCACGAGCCACATCCATCGATGATGCAACACCCGCCACCACCGATAACCGCCACAACCTATCGGTGATGTAACACTTGCCGGTATACCACCCTGAAGGAGATCGTGCCCAATAGGATTTGAACTTGGGTGGATCTATACATAACCGTCCATCTTAACCGATCCACCCAAACCCCATTGGCAAAAATTTAGTTCCTTACACGCTTTTATTATACCAAAGCTATGAATTGGAGTGATGGAGGAGTACTTTCTCTAAGCGGGACATGGGGGTGGGCTTGGGTCCTTAATGTTCGGCAAGGGATTCGCATTTGGGGAGCCCTGCTATATTTCGCTTGGTCCATATGGAGAAGTTCGACCCCTACCTCAAGGTGTCCCCATGGCCACTTATCGAAGGCATCCAATGAACTCATTAGGAATGGAACCCGGGTTGATGATTACCAACTACTTGTAACTCACCAATAGCCCAAGACCTTGAGTTCATAAATTTTGGTTCCTTAAACGCTTTTATTATACTAGAGCTATGAACTGAAGTGGTGGAGTATTTTCTCTAAATGGGACATGGGAGTGGGCTTAGGTCCTTAATGTCCGTCAAGCGATCCACATTTGAAGTGCCCCGTTATGTTCCGCTTGGTCCATATGGAGAAGTTCGACCCCTACCTCAAGGTGTCCCCATGACTGCTTATCAAAAGCATCCAATGAACCTAATGGGAATGGAATAGCAATGATGCTCAAGATAAAGGTGAACCTACTAAACATTTTCATATCAAAGTTCAGACTAAGACAAAAGTTGATGCTCTTTTTGTTTCTTGCTCTCACGAAAATTTGAAATGCAAAGAGTTACTAGAAAAATTCAGGTTAGAAACATATAAATATCATAATCCCTATGCTTTGGGTTGAGTGAAGCAAGGAGTAGAAATAAAGATAACTAAAAAATTCAAAGTTAGGGATAAATGAACATTTTATTGATAAATTTGTGGTGGATATTCTGCCTATTGATGTTTGTGGTGCAGTCTTTGACAACCACTATATGTATGTTTGTGGTGCAGTCTTTGACAACCACTATATGTATGTTTGTTGGTCCGAAAATCTGTTGGGTGGACAGATCTATGGATAGACGAGCCAACAGTGTGCAGGGCATAGCCCCTCTTTGAGTCAGCAAAGCGAAACTGGTTTATTGCTATTCTACCAGCAGGAATCTGTGTAAGTCTCACAATATTCTGCCTTCGGGGGTTTGGGATCTTATCCCAGTTAGGGTGTTTCCGGCTATGAAAAGAAAGGAAAGAAGGGAAAGACGAAGATAGGACAAATCCGAAGGGAGAAAAGAAATGAATTCCAAAGTAGAAGGATCAGAAGGTTTATGTTTTGGGGTTGGTAATAAATGGAGCCAAACCTACTTGCATAGACGAACAAAGCAATACTGATGAACAAATGACAAAAGAAGTAGAAGTAGATTCAACAGGATAAACATGCAGATCTAACATAAGAAAGTTCTGATGCATAACACAGGTATTCAGCGCAAAGTCTCAATATTGTATTAATATTTTCCTCTGTTACAAAAAGTACAAAGCCTCTTATCCTTCTATTTTTTATCTGAAAGGTGTCCACCTTTGAATACAAGTATTCAAGTATATATAGAAGAAGGAGAAGAGAGAAGGCAAAAAGAAAACAACTAATTACAAAATATCTACAAAATATCTAAAAGTCAACTGTTGACTTTGGACAACTTGGTGGATGACAACATCCCATGGTGCAACATGGATGATGTCATCGTTTGTGCCAACATACTCTTAGATATTTACAAAAAGAAAGCCAAGAGGAAGGAGGCTATTCATCGTCATCTCGTGGCTGAAAGGGAGTATCTTGCTTCTGCTGTTGTTCGGGAGAGGTAATGTGGAATTGGGTCCGATATTCCATAAATTTACTGACCATCGGCTGAAGTTGGTCCTGGGCAGGACCCTTGGTATGATCGCCGATGACCTCGCAAGTCTCCCGCTCATCTCTGGGTTTTTCGGGGAGCTTGAAATATTCGTTACCCGCCTCCATTAGGTACCCCACAAAATCACGGCAGGCCAGAAGGTTATTGATGGATTCGGTGTCAAAAGTGACTTCTGGCCCTAGCCCTTGCGAGACGATCTCCTTGAAGATCCGAATAGTTTTGTCTGCCTTCCTCAAGGCGAATGAAGGAGTGAGCAGGCTCGGAGACATTCTTAGGACAATTTGTTCCATTTGATGCATCGCATCTAGGGCTTCCTCCTTGACCTTGTCTATCTTCCCCAGGACAAATTCCATCTGATCGACCTGGTAGTCCAAAGCAGCAAAGATTTTGCTGGGTACCCTGGGGTGATCGAAGATGCCGAATTTTACCAAATCATCGACTGAACAGTCAAGCATTTTCTGGAATGTCTCATGTTGCAACCTAGCATGGTCCAACTCTTCAGAGATAGGCCCTGCAATTACCTGGAGGTCCTTGTTCGCCTGGCTAATGTTCTGATATAATTCGGTGAACTTGACAATTACTTCCTTGCTGTCTTTGAGGATCTGATCTCTCCAGGCGGATATTTCCATACCTTGTTCGTCAATTTTGGCGTATTCATTTATCTTATCCTGGTTTAGGACCTCAGGAGTTTCGGTGGCAGTTGTAGGAGGTGCACTACCCATTTTCTGCAGGGCGTGGAGAAGATGCTTATTCTGTTCTTTTAGTAGCCTCTTCTCTTCCTTTGCTTCTTGGAGCTTCTTGCAAAGGGCATCCATCGCAGATAGGGCCTCTCCTTGAAGACTTTCAGATGACGTTCCCATTGTGACCTGCGTCACTGTATAATCTGTAGGGGACAGATCCTTTTTATCTTTGGAGGGGTCGGGATACGCAATCTCCATCACTCTTTCTCCCGATGCACTCTGGGAGAAGCGGGTTATCGGCTTTTGCTTCTTAGCCCCCTTTGCTGGGATGAGGGAGAAGTCCATAGGTGCAATAGGGACTTTCCTCTTATGCTGGCTCAGGTGCTGAGAAAGCCATGCTGGACCTAAGGGAGTGGGACTAGAGGTGGAAGAGGGAGCAGCTGCAGTGGATGAGGGGAAATGCGTAGAGACACTTGGTGGCGACATCGAGAGAGAGGCCAGGAAAGTGCTCACGGGAGGGGGAGATACTGTAGGGGAGGTAGTCGTGGGAATGGAAGGGAGCTGAGAGATGAGAGAAGAAATGGTGGGGGACAGCTCTGCGAGAGAAGAGAAATTGGAGGAAGAGGAAGGGGGAACAGTAGAAGACGGGGGAGAGGATACGACCAAAGGAATGGTCGCTTGAGCCACATGAGAAGGGCTAGAAGGGACGGTGGGAACCTCTATGGTTGTAGCAGTGGCAACATCCTGAGTGGATGTGCCCATTGGAACACTCTCTGCCGCTTCTTTCTCCGGGGATGCCAGAGTTACAACCTGTTCCTGTGCGGCGGAGGGAGGGCTCTTTGGAGCTTCTTCTTGAGCGGAGCTCGATTCTCCCTCTTTATCCTTGCCTTTGCCCTTTGGCAGATGTTTCGGCTTGACAGGTGCGCTGCCCAAAGAGAACGTGGTAAAATCTACTCCGAGGTAGATAAGGCCATTCATTCTGCACCAATGTTCTGTTTGCCGCAATGTTTCCTTAACCCTTACCTCAATGGTCTAAGGTGCCTTTGTTCTATCTATTTCGGCAAACGGCCAACTGTCCCCATCCGTGTCTAGATACACCTGATCAACTTCTTGATCAGTAGTTTGATAACCTTTTGGAACAATGACCACACCATATTGAATAATCTTTGCCAGGGCCAAGCGAGAGTGATCCTTTCTTCTGAGTTCGACCTCATGATACAGGTCGATATAGATGTCCTCGATCTGCGGAACGTGGATCGGATCGAGCTTTGCCTTAGAGAGGCAATTTCTTGGATCGAAGGTGGGCCTTGCCAGGAAATTGTGCTTTAAATTTAACAGTTCCAGCTCTACGAACATTTCCCAGGCTTTGTTGTGGGAAATGCAGGTGTACCTGCCCACTGTAAGGGGGAAAGGAGTTCCACCCTTCTTTCTTTTCAGGCACTTCTCATGGTATGTTATGAGCTGCCTGGATAGCTCCAACTGGATCAACTTAGGGCTAGCATACCTTGGCAATTTGGTGGGCTCCCCCAAGAAGTTGGTTGCTTTGAGATAGGTGAAGGTGGGGAATTGGGTAAATAATGCTCCCCACTTCTCAGTTGCTGTGACTATGCTCTTGGTCGTCCGACCATGAGTCATATTTGGCCTCAAAAGGCAGATGATGCCATAGAAGAAAGCATCATTGATCTTGGTAAACTGTGGGATGCTGTTCTCCAGCTTCAACTCCGGGTAGTATTCGTATATTTTCACCTGAGGCCAAACTCCGCATCGGCTCAGTGCTGGATAATCCCTCTCTGAGGCTGCAGCGTAGACTACGTAGGAGTTCATGTAGAACCTCCCCGTTGTGGTGAGTTGTTGGAGCTGCTCAGAGATGGTGCTGCTTATGATCTTCGCCCACTCAAAGCGTTGATCAGGTACATTCTTATTCATGGTTTCCAGGTACCTGAGCATCCATTTGTGAAAGTAATGGGCATCAGAAAGCCCAAATACTCTGTTTAGGAAGGTGATAGTATCACTCAGTTCCTCAGAGAAGTCGCTATGGTGAATAACGTGAGGCCACTTGGTTATCACCTTCTTATTCTTTAAATACACTTCGTTCATCAACTGCATGCATTTGTCTTCGTTATCCTCCCATGCCTTGATGCAGTCTTCCTGGCTTACAGCCACAAAATGTCGGTGGTGGGGAATGCCTAGCATGATCTCGAAGTGCCGGGCAGTGAGGTTGATTATGACCTCACCCTTTTCATTTTCGACACACCTTGTGTCTTTGTTGTAGCAGAGGGCCACCACCATCATAAACTCATTATTCACTGCACTGACGGGGATTCCCCCAGGAAAATACAGACCACTACCTACCAGTTTGTCCATCCAAGGACTGCCTGTGACCCTCTTGGTTCTGGCCAAAAATCATCCATGTCGATGTGGCCGAGTTCAGAATCTCTAATGTCTAGGTCACATTCTGCCTGGGACTCAGGCATTCTGACCCTTTGATATTTGTATTTCATCTCTTCCTCTGTGAGCTTAGCCTTACCCTTTGACTTGGTTGGCCTCTTGCTTGATGTAGACATATGTGGATCTGAGTTCAGTTGCTGATCTGCAAGAAGAAGAAGCGAAGTCCAACGCAAAAGAGCCATGTTAGCTGTCAGATCTTCCATTAAAGCCTTACAGAATGAGGAGTTAACAATTTTAAGGCCTTTGGGCGCAGGGCGCAAGGACACTGCAGGTTGCAGGGTTAAAAGTATGGCGCACTGAAGCGGAGTGTTACAAGGAAGAAATCAACGCCAAAGGGTGCAGGGCGCAAGAAATTTGCATATAACATCATTGTTGTTGTAGACAGGAGTGCGCCTGCGCCATTTATATGAAGTTTTATACTAGACGCAAATAAGTTTGGTGTTGCATGGGAGCAGGATGCGCCAATGGCGCAAGTAATTTGTATGTAACATGGAATTTTGGTGCGTCGAAGGGCGCAGGATTAATGCGTGTAGCACATACTTTATGTGCGCAAAGGGGGGCTTTGGCGCGGCGCAGGTGAAGCTTGCATGGCACTTTTGTTGATGTAAGCAGGGTTGCGCTAGCGCCGGGTTTAGGATTTACTTGGTTTATGCATGGCGCAGGGATTTTGTGTGCTGCAATCAAGGTCAGTGCGCCCTCTTGGCGCGACTGTGTTTTCTGTAACAAGGGTGACGATTGCGCCAAGAGGAAAAATGTGGCTCAGAACTAACTTTTAGGTTTTCTCTCCTTTTCTGATGGGTTTGCGGTCTTTTAGGCCTCCTTCTTCATGGATTTAGACGGTGAAGGGGGCATAGCAAAGAGATCTGGGTTCACTTTTTGAGACAGAGCCCTCTTGGCCAACAGATTTGGAAAGAGGGTGAAAACGGCTTGGGGGGGAAGGTTTGCAAAAATGGGCAGGAGGGGTTTATGGTTTCCTCAACTTTATTTCATCAAACCTCACAACCAATCAACAAAACAAAAACACAAGAGAAGCAAGGACCACTTACCCGGAATATATAGAACGAGAGAAACGAAGTGGGGTCCACGAACGTGACATGGGGATGACAGGCGCGCTGACAGGTGCAGAGGAATACAGATTTTCACGTGTTTTTGATTGTGAAAGTGACAGGGCGGATGCGCCTATATATAGCCAAAAGTGTAATAAATGCGTCAACCACTTTTTAAAGGTGCGCACCAAAACACGTGTCGACATGGAAAACTTTGTGCCCTTTGGCGCGGATATGTTTTTGTCAGCATGGAATTATCTGCGCCTTTGGCGCAAATTTAGTACTGTCAACACTGGATTTTGAGCGCCTTGGCGCACCAAAACATGGCGCAACATTTTTGTTGCTGACAGGAGGGTGCATGCAAGAAAGGTGCATCACGGGAAGGCGCAACAATTGATGTGTCAACACTACAAAGGGTGCGCCAAAGGAAATAAAGGGGGCGCAAATTTAGTCTGTGTTACATAGATAAAAGGTGCGCCCAGCCAGAAAAGGACCAAAATGACTAAGTTCGGAAAACTAGATTTCCCAGAAAGGGATTTTACAACATTCCGAACGCTGAGGGACCCTGATGAGGAACCAAAACAAAATTTTGGTATGGTTACCTGCAAAATTGCCCTCGTCAATTTTACAGGATAACAATGTTTCAGATGTTATTTTTATGAGATACAACTGCTACCAAATTGTCCTCTTTTTGACAATCATCTTTATCAACAATCTTTGATGGAAGAGAATGGGCCACACAAGGAGCATGGAAAGGTGGACTCAAAATTTTATAATGCCGAGAAGTTTATTTAGCAAATGCACCTCCAAGTGCAAGAGAGGCTAAGGAAGTGGAGAAGAAATTTCCTAAGACCAAAAGCCTCTTAATTGGGGAGGTGTGATTTGAATAGGATCTTGAAGTGTTAGCAAGGAAAGCTAACTAAGACATTGTTCTTGGAACTAAGAATGTAACTTGAAACACTTCTTTTCACCCCATTTCATGGCAAAACTCAATTGGTTAAGGTAATTGATTGTGGACAGGGTTCAAGAAATATTCACAACATGCTAAGTCTTGAATACAGATAGTTTTTTTGGTGCAAAGGATAAAACAACATACAGTTTTCATCAAAAAAAATTTTTGATTACATATTTGAGTTCCTCTCGAAAAGTTATACATTGAAAAATGGCACCCAATTTCAATTTTTTATTAAAAAATTATGGCCTCTGGAAGTTATAAGACATTTTAGGGTTATGAAGCCTCTAATTAAAATAGGTTGTGGTTTCAAAATTGTCTTGGTGGTTTTGCCATGCACAAAGCCATTATTTCGCACGAAGACAAAATAAGCGGAGTAGTTAGTTACAGACAATGTCTCTTCTTCTTTTAAGTTATTTTGGCTTTGCATTCAAGTTTTTTTGTAATGTACCAAGGGATATGATATTATAATGTATACGAGGTTGATGGAGATGGTGACATGTGGCACACATCCCCCTTAGTTATTTATATGGTTATTATATTTGGTCAAATAGGTAACTTATGGAATTAGTTATATTCAATAATGAATTGTCCTACATTGGGATAAGGTGTTATCCACCCAACAAGAGTAATGTATGTCACAATAAAAGAGATGAATATCATTATGATGGATGTGAAGTATGTGAAGAATCTTCTATTTGCTAGAAGCATATTGAAGGCTTCCCCTTCGAAGCTATATTCCCATATTAGGAGATCTTGTAGGCATTATTCCTTCCTAGAGTATTGTATGGTGTTGCCCTACCTTAAGGGTATTTATTATATTTATGAATATATTGAATATAGGGCATCTTGGCCCACCAATAGCTATTGTGTTGTGTTGATCTTCATTATATTTTGAACATAGTTTGGATTATTCCATTATTATAGGTGAAGATTTTACCAAGTGGTATAACAACCTCAATTTGGGCAAAAGTTAGGTTAAAACCCTAATTTTGAAGATTTTTCCTTGCAAACTGTTGGTAATTTTTTTTGTTGAAGTTGGGAAAACTACTCAAGAAAGCTAGAGTTAAAATTTCAGCTTTTAGTGATTCATTTTGAAGGAGTTATTATGATTTTAGGGTTTTTTACAAATTTGCTCCACAAGCCATGATTTTCATTTTTTTATTTCTTTACATTTTCGGAAAGCTCGCTGTAATGTCCCCTTCTTGGGACGTGGTTGAATTTGAAGACATGAAGACCCTCAACCCATTCTCTCTTCTCATGGGTTTGAGGATTGAGCTTGAAGATGGTCCTAAGATGTCTATTGTCTATTTTGTAACCGCTTAGCATGCCTTGCGCTACAAGGAGGGCTCTCTAAGTTAGTTTAAATGTGCACATAGGATAGTCACTTTTATTATTTAATTAAAAATAATAAAGTGCACATAGTCGAGTTTATTAAAATATTTTATTATAATGAGAGTTTATGTGTTCTTTCCAAAAGGGAAAGGTTGGTCTTTTTGAATGTTGCACCCCTTAACTCAATAAGAGGAGGTCACATTTCCTTTAGTGGGGTTATGTTGATCAATCATTTGATTTTACTCCATGCTTGGAAAAAAGGGATGTATGCCCTATGTTGTTGATGCTCTCATTGTTGAAAACTCTCATTTTGCAAATCTTTTAAAGCTGGTTTGGAGATCTATCCCTTGTGCAATTGTAGTGTGATCATTGCTCTTACTTTGGCAACTTGATATAGAGTGTGGCGCATTTATTCGTGGGAGAAATCTACATGTTTATTGCCCATTTTTGGAGTAATCTTTGAAGGGTTTTGGCACTTTTTATACTTCTGTTATTTATTGGCTATGACGACTTAGATTGGAGACTATTTTAGCATGGTTTGATAACATATGAGCTAGATATGAAATCTGCTGTGGGTTAACATATATTTTAGAGTAAGGGGCAGTTATTTTGGTGCGACTGGAAGCTAATAAAGTGTTGGAAACATTTTATATATTTTTCTCTAACCCTAGTGACTTGGTTTGAAATTTTTGGGTCTATTTTGGTGGGGTTTCAAGGCTCAGAAAAATCTGATTGATAGTGCATTAGAAAACTCTTAAGTTTTAGTTTATTATGCACTTTATTTCCTGCAAAAAGACTGAGTATCAAGAGAGTTATGAATTTTAGAAGATTTCAGCTGTTTGCAGCTATATTGTTGTTATTAATTAATATTTATTTCAGATCTATAGTTTGGGATCAATTTAACATTGGATTTGGTTGTAGAAATTAAAAGGGATAATGAGAAATTAACTTCATAAGTTTTGAAGTTGATTTGATGCCCTAAATGTGTTGGGCGACCTACTTTTTTGGGCAAAATTAGGGTTTCGTGTTTGTTGCGCGAAATCTGATTTTGGAATAATATTCTTCATATTTTTGTGGCCCAAGATCCAAAGTTTAAGCTCATTTGGACTTCTCTAGTCAAAGGTTTATTTTTTTGAAAATTGTAGCAGTTCAGGGTTTGAATATTAATTAATTTTCAGCTGTGTAAAATCTGGATTTGAATGTGTTTGAATTCCGATTGTTTTCTTCCAATCTATCCCACCACTTTGGCTAGTTCCAAACCCATTTGGGTTCGAAATAGCTGACATTGGGATATTTTAGGTTGATACAAAAGGGTTTCTCCATTCTTTGCTTGATTTTTGACAAGCATTTCTCCATTTTCTAACTTGTTCTAAAAAGGGACATCACACTCGCAAAAATTTAATGTGGGTCTATTATTTGTGTTTTTGGATTTAAGGCCAACTTTAGGTCAAAATTTTGCGGTCAAAGGAGATTTTCAAATCTACTTGTCTACATGTTTGTATTCTTAGACTTGGGGTAGGAAATGAGATCCCGTGGATACTAGTGTTCGTGAAACTCTAGTTTTATCTAAATCATGGATCGAGAAGATTACCTAAAGTAGGTGACCATTATGCTAGGGGTTGTGCAAAATATGTAGAAATATTTTGGAAATTATGATAAGAAGGAAGTGGATGCAGCTAATGAAGAAGAAGAAGAGGAGTGTAATGATGATGAAGAGGCTACAAATGATGCAAAAGGAGAGGTAGAGGCACATGATGAAGAAGTGGTAGAGATGGAGGATAATGGTGCAAATAGTTTAGTGCCAAAGAAAACAACAATATTTCAGTTTCATGGATGCATTAAAAGGAAAAAGGTAAATGTGTCCATAAACCCTAGCAACAAGTATAACTTCATCAACATGGACGTGGCTCAACATCCACATATTCAAATTAGGAATATGAAGGAAGCTGAAGTGGATGGTAAGTATATTCAAGTTTTTGAAGATTTGAAGCTCAGTACAAACAAATATGTTTTGCATTCATATTTTATGCTTTGGATATGGATGGTTTGGATATTGTTCTTGGATATCCTTGGTTCGAGACCTTGGGAACAATTGATGTTAATTTATAGAAAAAGTTCATAAAGTTTTGGTACAAGAGAAAAAAGGTCACCGTGTAGGATCACATTGTTGGGTAAAACCTAGGGTAACTAGTAATTCACCATGTAATAAATTGAGTTAGTTTACTCACATAGGTTAGTTTCATATTTATTATTCTTTTGCTATATAGTTTGGTTTTTATTCTCGTCACTTTTCTTTGGGAATATTGTTCTAATCTATTAGTATTCAGTTCCTAGAATAAAGGGGTTGTTAATGGCTGCTCGTTGCCGATAAACATGATTGCCTTGTCTGAGTAATATAATGATTTAGATTATCAATCAATAAACTTAGTTTGGTTTCTTGATTAAACGCACTTAGTGAGGAACAAAGAAAGGTCAAGGTAGAGCATGAGGATGAATATGAAGGTGGTGAAGAAAAACATAAAGAAGACTTAGAAGAAGAATACGAAGAAAGATCAATTAATCTACTCAAGAGACAAAGGCAAAAAGGTAGAAGAAAAGGTTGATAAGGTCGAGGATACTAAGGTTGAGGCATATAGACATCCTCATCATCATGAGAGGCAACAAGTATGGAGACATGTTAAGGCGTGAGCGTCATAGCAACAATCACTACGACTATATATGGAATCAAAGGAGCCACAATTATGGAAGACATGATCATAGGAGGAACAATAATGGTCATGGTGGAATTATAATAGTGCAGTAGATTATGGAACAAGGTTTAGAGGGATGTCTTCCACCAAGATCACATATAGGTGGTTGGATGATTGGGCATGGCAGCAAGTGTGCAGTGATTTGAAGCACACACGTTACTTGGTTTCTTGTCATGTTTTGGGGACAAACCATATCAAGGAGGGATGGCATGTTATGGACTTAGGCATATGATATTATAATGTATATGGGCTGATGGAGATGCTGACATGTGACACACAACCCCCTTACTTATATGGTTGTAATACATTGGGTCAAATAGGTAACTTGTGGAATTGGTTATATTGAGTAATGAGTTGGCCTACATTGGGATGAGGCATTACCCACCCAATAAGAGTAATGCGTGTCTATATAAATGAGATGAATATCATCATGATGGATGTAAAGTATGTGAAGAGTCTTTTATTTGGTAGAAGTATATTGGAAGTGCCCCTCTCGAAATGACATTCTCATATTGGGAGATCTTGTGGAGGTATTCCTTCCTAAAAGAGTATTGTATGGTGTTGCTCTACCTTAAGGGTATTCATTCTATTTTTGAATATATTAAATATTAGGACATCTTGGCCTAGGAATGCCTGTTGAGTTGTGTTGATCTTCATTATATCTTGAACATTGTTTGGATTATTCCATTATTATATGTGAAGATCTTACCACTTCCTGTGAATCTGTGATGTAAAACTCGATAAATACATCTTCAGAGGGTCATTAGAAGGCATGTAATTGTTTCCTAGCAGTTCTTCTTGGTTGTGTGTGTCTTTGGAGTTGGAGTCTGACAAGGAAGTGTGAGTGAGCAAGTTCCAAAGCATGTATGGGTGTTTGGACATGCTAATGTAAAGAATGTCTTTGAAGGCCTTGAGAAGGTAGTATGAGATAGAAAAACAAGGAAATTCCTCGTGCTTTTGGATTTTTTCCTACAATGGGTTTTCTCTAGGGTAATTCTGTCTCCTCTGAAGCTCCGTCTTTCTGTGTTTTGCAGTAGTTTACTTCCGATGTATTTTATGATCAGTTTTCTTAACAGTTACAGCACTTTCCAATACGATTCTAAACAAGATTGCTATGGGAAAATACATAAGTAGATCAGCAAGCTAACAATCAAGTTCTGTCAGGAAATGGATTTAAGATGCATGTTGATGAATTAGCTATGAAATATCTGTGCTAATCATGGATCAGTTTCAGCTGGATGTGTCTTCACCTCGGAGTTGTAGTTGGATGGCATGCTATATTTATCACTCAACTCAACACATTAACATGTTTTCAACCCATGGTTGGCCCTGGCCTTGTCTTGAGGTGGGCCCACCCAGGATTGGATGCCATATATACTTAATTTAACACATAAACATGTATTCAACCCAGAGTTACACACGGCCTTGTCAGTTTAGGTAGGCCCACCCAGAATTGGGTGCCATCTATACTCAATTTAACACATAAACATGTCTTCACCCTGTAGTGCACCTGCCTTGTCAATTGAAGTATGCCGCACTAAAATTGGATGTCATATATTATTCAATTTAACCCATAAACATGTCTTCATCTTGAAATTGCAACATGGTCTTGTTAGTTGAGGTGTGCTGAGCACAAAATTGGATGATCCAAATTACTCAATCTAACAATATGTATTCATCCCAGAGTTGCATTGAGATGGCATATTTTACTCGATTTACTGCATAAACATGTCTTCAACGTGGAGTTGCACATAAAGCAGATTCTATTACAAGGTTTGCAAGTTTTTTGCATTTCTTAATTTGCTTTTTAGTTGGGTAAATTGCCCCCATTTAACCAAGGCAGGGTATGCCTCTGGCTTCAATGACATGACCACTGGGTATCTATAGGTGGGTTGGTGAATTTTGGTCTACTTTCCCGGCTTGGTCATGAGGGTGAATGCTAGGAGTACAAAGTTTGAACAACTTATAAGTTTATGGAGAGGAATCCCCCTGCGGGATTCTCTATATGACAAATTGGTCTCCGTCTTGGCCATCACTTCCAAAAAAATCTTTACCTGTTATGCTTCGTAGAGGATTTCCTTTTGCATTGATATATGGGTTTTTGATATATGGGTGCAGCATACCTGGCCTTGTCTGTTGAGGTACGCTGCACCCAAATCTTTGACAAATTTTAAGATGGTGTTCCACTTCCACTATGATAAGATATAATGTGTACTACCCAATTTAACATATAAACATGTCTCTTGGAGATTTGAACATGGTCGCTGCTGTGATCACATTGATAAGATATGTTTTGTATTTTGCTCAATTTAACAAATAAGCATGTCATTTGAAGATTCGAACATGGGGTCCACCATAATAAGTTCTTTATATTACACAATTTAAAGCATAAACAATCTTGTGGAATTTGAACTTGCGGCTTTTCTGTAATCAGATGAGTGAGTTAAGAGTGTTTTTTAGCTTCTTTAGGCCAAAATGGTTTGTGGGACTTGAGTGTTTAACTTTAGAGTAAGTTTCTCAAGATTCCTTTATTTTCTGATGTAAGTTTGATTACCAGTTTGTGACTGCAAATATCTGTGTTATTGAGCCTAACAATGTTATATAATGGGCAGGTTAAAAGGCAATGTTCTACATAATAACTTCATTAAGTTTCTTACCTTAAAATTTGTTTGCTCCCATACCTTATGAAAGCCTTGTTGATTTAGTACCTGAGGCCATTCCAGTTGACCTATGGTATTCTTTTAACCTGGGTATTTATAGTTTTTTTAATTTACATGTATATATTTATGAATGTGATGGCAGTTTGTTCTTAAAAAACACTTGATAATTTTGAATGTATTCTTCCGTCTAACCCATAACAACACTTAAGCCATATCCTCCTTAATCGCTGGGTAACGTGTCCCGAGGATTGAATTTGAGACCAACTGATGTATTGATATGCAGCTTCTAATACTAAAACTGTGTTTCCTCTGTTTTTCTCTTTTATCGTCCATCTGTCCAAAGGACAAGAACTTTGCATTCAACTCTCTGGACCCATTATTTGTAGGATTTTTCTCAAATTCAACTGTATTATTTTTTCTATTGCTTGATACATTTTAGGTTATGGGCTGTGCCTTAAATGCTGTGTGGGGAAGCTTGGGCCACATGATTAAGATTTGTAAGGGTCTTACTTGAATATACCCCATAATTATTAACCATAACCTTGCCACATGTCCATTGGATTAATGTGCCACCTTAAATATGGCGAGGGGGATTTGAACCTGGTTACACTCTAACTAGTGCTCCTTAGCAGCATTTCTCCTTATCCCTTTGTAGTAAAGTTATCTGGCCGAGCTGATGCCTGCAGGATAATAAGTTAAATGTATACACCAGTTGATTGATATATCCTTAGTTAATTTGGTAGGAACAACTTGTTATTTATTTGGAACAGTTTAATCTCATTTTCAACAAGAAATACTGTTTAAAGATCTGGAACTATATAGCTACTTAGAAATCTGAAGTTGAAGAGTTACAACCGGTGGAAAGTGAACAAGACATCAGGAAGAGTGGCAGATACTTTGCTGGTAGAGAAAATGAAAATTATCTACAACATTGTGATTCTCTTCCAAGTTTTGATTGTGTTATTAGGCGTTTTGAAGATGCTCTTTCTCCTGTTGTCATAGCTTCCTGGCGTCTTTGACATACCAGAGATTTCAGCTACTCCATATGCTCTTGATACAATGTATTTTACATTCCAGATCTGTCCATTTAAGTTGTCAAGTTTTCTCCACTAACTCATTTTTTGGATGATACAATAGTTTCAATTGGGTTGGTATTGAATTCTCATATTGTGTATTGTTGACATCTTGGCATACATGTGAATCAGGTAACTACATCAATAAATTTCTTGGTGTTAATTATCCATTTAGAGGTATCTTCTGATGATGTTATAAATTGTAATTGTCTATTTCAGTTACCCAGCTGGCTTGTAAGTAGCCGTAGTCGGCACTTATTAAATTGGCATTAAAATTGTATTCAAGTCTATAACTAGGAAAAATTTTGAGCTCCAAAATAACCTGCCGAACTCTTACTGTGGTGATCTTGTTACTTGAGATTCCAGAGAACAATTTAAGTAGGGATGCTGGTTTGGAATTGAACCAAGCTTGGAGACCTATTATTAATTTGCTCAAAACCGCAAGCATAGAGGAAAGTTAATTTATTAGCATTAGTCATTGTTTAACTAATTATTATAACAACCAGTTCATTTAATAATTGTGAACTAGTAGTCATAACATTTAATGAGTTAACTACTTATTCATTTAACTTTCTTCGTATGGTTTGCTCTTATTGGAATCTCGATACATTTCTAGTATTATCTTTAAAAGGGAGACTGAGTCTGCAATCCATATCGATTCTTCTTCGATCTTGATGATGGATCACAGAGTGTGATCTAAAACGTTGATCTAAAAACTCAAGTTTGTACAGAAAACCTCATTACCTTGATATCTTTATGTTTTTCAAAGCGAGGTCTTACACCCATTTAGAAATATGAAATGTATGCCCTGCACAACTGCGGACATATGGTAGAATTTGAAATTAAGTGTGGATATGGTATATATATTTTTTTAACAAATGTGATCTTCCTATAGAGTGGAAGCTAACACTGAAACTTTCCAGATCGAAAAAGTACTTCTGTTAGCTGCAACAGCAACCATGGCAACCTCCGCACACACTATCTTGGAGCAACCAACTGCATTTGCATCGCCTGGAGTGGCTCAGTCAGTTTCAGTGGCATCGGCAGCTCCAGTTGCGCGTCCAGGGCATCTATTTGCACAAACAGCCAGAATAGTGCAGCCAAATCAAATAGGAACACCTTTTCCTATGGCAGCACCATCTCCAATTGGATATCCATTGGATCTAGTTGACCAGAGAACAAGATCGGGGAAACCAAATGAGGTGTCATCTTCAATTGCAGAAGCATTGTTGCCTCCAGCTACAAGACCGGCAACTCTAGAGGCACGAAGGACTGTGGTGGCACGGTTTGATCAAGCATCACCATTTCCCATGGTACCAAAAGCTCCAACCGCACATCCAATGGCTCTCTTTGCACAGAAAGCGAGAATGGCACATTCAGGTGGAGTGACACTACCAGTTTCAGTGGCACCAGTTGTTCCAACTACAATGTCAGTGGCTTCACAAGCACAGACAATCACAATACCACAACAGGATCAGGTGTCATTATCAATTCCAGTTCCACAAATGTCTCTAACACCTTGGGCAACTGTAATAGCACAAACTGAAACAACTACAGTAGCACGACCTGATCAAATGATGCCATCAATTTCCATGGTACTGGCAGGTCCTGTTGATCATCCAATGGATTTACGTGAAGGGACAACAAGAATGGTACAATCAGACGAAATGACATCTCCACTTGGTACAGTAAACTCTTTATCAGCACAATCCCAAGGCCCGTCAGAAACTGAATTGTTTGGAAGTATGAATGATCACAATGCAATTGCAGGAGCTGTAAAGCAGGTGCTGCAGTCTTTCTCTTCAGAACGAATAGATAGCCAACCTCATTCAAGGTCATATATGGATGCACCATTACCTTGCCAGATCTGCAAAGCTATTGTAAATGATGTATCCAGTGTTCTAATCTGTGATTGGTGTGAGAAAGCATTTCACGTAAGTTGCCATCAGCCTTATCCTGTAAAGGATTTACCAAAGACCGAATGGTACTGCTCAAAGTGCTTTTCTGCAAGCAATGGTAAACCTTATCCTATTAAGTATGGTCGTGTAGGTAAACGTACTACTTTTCAAGCTGGTTCTGCAAATAAAGGTGGCCTTAAAGGTGCTTCAGCCAAGTTTCCAGCCAAGGTAGAAAATCCACATCTAAAGCCTCATTGACCTTTTTTTAGTACAAATGGAGAAAGTTTTACTCAAGATTTGCTTTAACATCTGCAAGAGTTACATCCATAAGATAACAACATGAATGATACATCAGAGATAAGAGATTTAAGCCAACGTGTTCATATGTGCCATGTTAACAAACCTTCAACTATAGCTTTGTAAGAGCAAAGAGAAAAGGTTGGAGAGCTTTAGTCATCTGGTAATCAATTTCTCCTTATAGTCTATGGCTCGAACAGGATAATTGTTACCAAGTGTAACAGGCATGCTTAATCTGCCTGATTATGAATGCTTCTGCCCAAAGATCCCTTGTCTTCCACCATCTAATACAAGGCTTCAAAATTTGGGTCAGCTGATTGGCCTTTGGTGTTATATAATTTGAATGAATCAATATTCTGTAGAATTAATCTTATTATGTTTCTTTTCTTCATTCTGAAGTTTTCCGGATTATTGTTTCAGCATGCGTAATACTCTAATAAGATCAAATACTTTGCACTTGTCCTATGGTTGCATGCCATTTCAAGGCTAATGTAGAACATGCTAGACAATACACATCATTTCTTTTTTCATACGCAACAAGTTTTAAGGAAATTATAATAGTATCCTGCGATATACATAAAAAGTTATAGTAACTTCCAAGATAACTGTTTCATGCATATGTATGTTCATTGTGTTTCTACACCCTACATTAGGGGTCAAGTAAGGGTGTAGAAATGCAATGAACATAGATGTAAGGCATATCTTTATGACTGTTTGGTGATGTATTATGGAGATGCATGCAACAATTTGTCATGAAGATTTAATATAGTGTTGATTTTGGTCATAGTTTGTTGGACAGCTCAAATTTACCTAAGAATATTTACTGATTTGTATTGGGGAGTTACAACGTTCCTAGTTTAAACATAAAAATACATGATGTCTCTCACTCCAAATCGTTATGGCCCATAACATGTCTTTACTTCACAATGAAGCCATTAATTGATCTTCAGGTAATTAACGACAGGAAGGGCACTTGAGACAGGATAGAGGATGAAAAAGAAAATATTTGACATCACAGTCATTATAATGACATTATAATTGCACCTATTTTACATTATTTGGCTTTAATGGTATGATTAAGTCAACACTGGCGAAACTTGGTTAAACCCCCCTATAGTCTCTCTTGGCTGGCGTGCATTAAATTTCTAATAATTTAATTAATTTATTGTTAAGTGAGTGAGCCTGTATGACATTACTTTGGCTTGAATTTAATTTATATTTATAGGTCAGTTGGTGTTGATAAATCACCATTTGAATCGTACTTCTCCAAGCTCCCGACGAAGATTCTAAGGTAGGGAGGTACAGAACAGGATTTTGATTGTTCACATTCACCAGTTCTGCTCCAATGTTGACTTTCTGGACCACATTGACTGTTGAAGTGGTTGACAGACACTGTTGCTATCTTCTTGTTGTCTTAGTCGAGTCTAATTGCAAATCTGTCCATTTTTAGCATTGACTTTTATGTATTTACATCGATGTTTTGCAGGAATGATTGATTGGATGACATATTTTGATTTCAGTGTTGATTAGAGGTGCTTTGACTCATCTCAATTGACTCAACTAATCATCATGTTACATACCTACCAGGGTAAGTCAAATTTAACAAGAAAATTTTATAGCAATTTTATATATTGGTTTGTGCATTTGAATGAAGATCCATCAAAGAATAACCGTTCTTGAGTTGGATAGTGGGGGATAGGATGTTAGATAAATAGAAAGTTAGGAAGGATTTAGTCCATATAATGTCAATGATGCAAGACCTTTATTATTGCATACTTGATAAGAAGTGCATTTTGTTATGCACATGAAATTTGACTGTAGATCTTATTGACATATTACCAAGATAAGGTTGCTTTGATGGGTTCTGGTGTGTTGTCCAGGTGCTTATGAAGGGTCAGGTGAATCCCCATGTATATTGGTGTGTTTGAGTCTAAATGAGTTGACATCAACATTCATACTTGGCCTTGACAATGTTGCTATGGACTATTTATCGAGTGGTTGTAATGTTGAGATAAAGTTATATGAAGAGAAGTATTATGATGTACATCTGATGTCTTAAAGGATGGCCATATTGCAAGAGTATCATGACGAGACATTGAGATCACTCCTTTTGTAGAGCTAAGATGGAACAAAATTACAGATAAAAAGGCCTACTTCAAGTGCACTAGGTACTATTGAGACGTGAACAGGATTTTGTTGTTGTTGTAGAGCACTTCAGAAATACTAAAAACCTAAACTTGTAATTGCTGCTAAACCACAGAAATGATGTAGAGTAAAATTAGAGGAGAGCTCCATTGAGGCCAACTGATAATGGTATGTAATAGTGAATAATGTCACAATCTATGTATAAAGGGAATGACATGACCAGCCTAGGAATGTGAAGGCAAATGTAGAATTTAAATCATTTGAAGAGCACCGGAATATATTTTTATTGAACTCGAAAACAATTTTACAAAAACCCAATAGGCTCAAAATGTTGGCAGATCATGGCAATGTTGGTAGAATCCTCTGTAACAAATTGGTTCCAAGTTGGTGCACTAAAATTGTTTGCACTATCGTGGGTTGAAAGATTTTATATCGTATCAGCCCACATGTTGGGAGAGAGTGATGGCATGAATTTTGAAACATGGCCGGACTTACTTTTTAGCGTTTGTGAGCTGGCATTATGTATGTGAAGCTAAAGGCTTGGTGGGTCCAAGCAATGTAACCTTGGAAGGAAATGTCCAAATTTGACTCCCAAATGAAAAAACTCAACAAAACCAAATAACAACAATACATTGAGACAATAATTTTCAAGAAATTTGGAAATTGAGAAAATTTGGGAGTCTGAAGGTTCAAGTGGGCATGAACCAGAAGTGTTAAAATATTGAATTGACAGACGCAAACTTCCTTAACCTTCTTTAGCTTCGCCGAGACACTTGTTTTGGCAAATAGGGCCAAAGCCCTAGATGAATGTTATAACTTGGTCAAACCCAAGTCATAGGGTTGATAATCAAAGGACCTCAATTCAATGGCTAGTTGAACTTGTTTAGTCCATGGAAGTTGAATGCAAATGGTTGAAACCCATGCCTTTGTAAACTTGTCAATCAATGATCCAATTGAAGCAAGCCCAAGCGATTCATTGGGTTATCCTTTCCTACTATGAAGCTCATATTCTCCCAAAAATGACCTTGTAACTTCCTTAGGGTCCAAATTAAGACCATGTCCCTAATAATATCAATCGGAGCCCCCATGACACTTTGACAACTATGTTATTAATTAGACACGTCAATCGTTAGTTGTGGACCCCAACAACATATACAAGTTTAAAGTTGATATAAAGACCAAAGATGAGTGAATTCAGACGTCCATTGAATATTAGACTAAGTAATAAGAGGTAGATAAATAAGCTTCTCAAGTGAGATCCACAACCCAAAAGAAATTTCCAAAAGAACCACAAAGTTTTGAGTTTGAGAGTTTGGCACTATACAAATATCCATAGTATTTCATCTTTACAAATATCAATAATTTTTCATTCTACAAATATCAAGAGTATTTCATCCACAAGGGCTAATATTTTTATTTTATTTTGGGATTTACTAGCGTGTTTAAGTCATCACAAGATGACGTCCATGAGTAGTCATTATTACCCAAATGACATTTTACCTAATGTATTCTTGGTATTAATCGCAAGGTAAAGGAACACAACTCAAATTCCTATGTTCGAGAATTAGGGTCTTCAAAGCTATTAAGGTACATGAATCATATTATCTACAATGGTTCAAGGCCTAGCTAATTCTTATGTTTTTGGGAATTTCAACATTTGGATGATTAGGCATTCGTGACATAACCTCGATAAGAGTTATGTACTTCGTGAATTCAAAATGATAGTTGAAAAATGAGAAGTTTGAAAACTCGTAAAATCCCTATGTTTGAAAATATTGAGATGATGTCATCAAGGTATTATATATTAAATATCTTTTTGTAATTCATTAGCTACACACTAACTAATGATTGGTTATAAACTACGACAACTATATTTCAATGTGCCTTCTGGTTTCTCTACATTCACTCATATCTTCTAACATGGTTATCAAAGCCCCTAGTGCTTGAGGTGGTTGTAGTTCCAGGGCTTTGAGGTGGTTGTAGTTCTAGGAAGCCCTGGAAGAGGGGACAAATTACATGAAAGAAGTTTGAAGGAGAAATTTGAAGTTAGAGGAAGATCTTTTTAGATGTTAGGGCACACAAGTAGAAGTGTAGCAAAGGTAGAGCTTTTTGAAGTCTTGATGGCGTTCAAAGATGCATTTGTGAAGATCGATGCACACAAAAAGAGAAGATCGAAAACGATGGAGGAGGTAACCTTGTAGATGTTGAAGTTGCAAAAAAATGTGAGCTAAAAATCTTGATTTACAAGCGTCTGGGGGAACAAATGTAAAAACATTCTGTGATAGTGTAGAGTCAAATGATGGTAGAAGATCAGACCAAGTTGAAAAATGTGACAGAATCTAGTTGAGATTTCCTTTCGTGAAAAATAGTTTCAGGAGGAAAAACGAACACGTTTTACTATTGACTACACGTTTTGAAAATTGTGACGGTTTGCGAGGAAACAATCCAAACGAGATTCATGTTGTCAACCATGCCAGTGATTTCCCAGTCAAGGAAAGGCACTGACTATTCTCCATGCAAAAATGCCATCCTCAAATGCACCAACATATTATATAATAACATCATTCGTATGCCCCATTTATTCTCATGATTGGCGTTTTCATTTTCCGGCCACTGGTAGTGAACATACGACGTGATCCTGCAACCCCACATAAACAATTAGACTGTTTTTCATGATCCCACATGCCACGTGATGGCGTTGTGCCACGTTAGTGCATATTTTGAAAAACATGTTTAAAAATCTCTCTCCCGCATTTTGAATACAACAAAGGAAGCATTGTTTGAAGCAGACAAAGACGAAACATAGCACTTGTCGGAAGCCGCCTTGCCATCCAACTAGTTGAAAACAGACCACCTGCGTAGGCTATTTGCATGGAAAAATTCTCAACTGATATGATTTTCGCCTTGAACAACGAAGATGTCATGGTTTTGTTGACTTGACAATAAAAGTTCATTTTAAACTCATTTTCTTATATTTTAGCTCTGTTTCGAACGCGATTTCAGACACCTTGATCAAAGGCATTTATTTTACAATTGTCGAACTTGCATGTAAGCTTTGCATTTTGATAAAGGTTATTGTATATTGTGTAAATTGTGGGTATGTATTGTAGTGGTTATCGCTTGTTGAAAAAGTTGTAACTATTTGACGAAATGTTCATTGTCCCTATGCCATAAATATCCTATTGTTTGACAAAATAAAATGACTGACTCCCATTTTGACATGGGTTGGGAAGATGAACCCAACTTGGTGGTAGATGTAGGTCACAGTTAGGTGGATTCTTGAAACCCTATTCCCAAAATTCCATTTGAGCGCAAGGCAAGACAATCTTGTAGGAGGTTGGGCCATGGGGCTACAACATCTAACAAAAGTCTCATTTTCATTATATGTGGGTATACCCTGCCCCCCTCACCCATTCACTTATGGGATTCTCTTCCTAATCACTGTCCTCTGTTGTTACTTGACTACAATAACATGACTATTGGGGCGTCGCTACCCCTTCACTTATATTTATTTGTCAAACCCAAGGTAGATGCCTAAAGCTATATGCAATAGGAACAACAAATGTTTACAATCTTGTAGTAACAAAAACAAAGTATTAAAACTTGAAGTATAACAAATCATAAATTGAAATGCTTTAAAGAATTAAACTGTGACAAGAATAACTAAAATGTAAATAATTATTGCAAATGAATTCACACAGGAAAAAAATGGGAAGATTCAATTAAAAGAATTGCAAATGAAAATAAAAACTTAAATGAAGCTACTCTACCGAAATTTGTGCTCCTCAAGCTAGTGGGCCCATGCTCTCCCTTTTATTAGGAACCGAGCACTTTAACAAACTATACTATCTTCAACATCTTTTCATTAATAAAAAATGATTACCAAGTTCTTCTTGAAATTATATGCTTAAATCACCTCCACTGATCTTTACCCAGGAAGAATTATTTATATCAAATTTGCAAAAAAAACAAACTGATTTGCCTAAGAAATCAGAAGCAAAAACTCAAAATAGAATAAGCGATCATATCTCCACTTCCTTTGCTCAAGGAAGTGGATATTTTATTGGCAACAAGATCCGTTATAATAATCGCTTCTATACTAAGCTATTTCCATTCTTAGATTAGTTTGCATATAGAAGCACCTAAAATACATATTATAACTGGGCTCTTGTTCACATTTCTGGTTGAAATGGTCTACATTTGTTCGTAAAATATGGAGCTAATTGAAGCGAATCATCTGGAGCTGGTGGTAAAAATGGTCTAGAGCTAATGGCAGAAATGGTCTGGAGCTAGAAGTATGAATGGTCCAGAGCAGGAAGTATTAATGGTCCAAAGTTGGAACAAAAAATAATATTTTGTATACCTTTTTTGATCTCAAAAACACTTATAGGCCTACCATGTATTCCAAGTTGTTAGTGGTATCAAATACACTATATATGCGTTCAAATTGATAACTATAGATCAAATACAAGTTTATAAAACTACAATCAAATCCACATTTCTAGTTTAAGTTGGTTAACACTGTCAATAAGAAGGAAATAACAAGGCATTTATGAGTCTCATCATCCTCCCACACTTACTTTAATGCATGTCCTCGTGCATTTTCATATTTGGTTGCTCTCATGTAGCAGACTCAAGTTATATGCTTGATACAATGCCCCCCAATCATGTCGGTTAGGTTCTCCATGTCATTTATTTTCAATAATTTCCTTAAGCCAATTTTTCAACTCATCTCTATCTCAATCTTCATAGTAGGTCCAATGTGGTGTTGGAACTAGTAAAAGAGGATGTCTATACATCCTTCTCCTTTATTGTTTTCTTTAGGAGAAGGATTTCTCTCCTCTGTTCTTCAATAATCCTCTCAACATTAGAAAAAGCTAATGCATATTTTAATTTTGTACTTTCATTTAGTGAAGGTGGTAGATTCTCAACTTCTTCTTCAATTGAGGCATTCCCTTTGTTTTTCCTTAGATCCCTCATTGGTGTATCCTACATAGCCTCTTCCCTTTCTTCAGGTACAATGCTCTACCTCACCTCTGTGTCATCCATTAGGTTCTCCATGATTCTAGCTGCCATTTGTTCCTCTTCACCAGATTCCTCATGAGCAATGATTAACCTTCTTCTTCTTCTTCTTCTTCTTCTTCTCTGTATTTGTGGATTTTCCTCCTCAAAATCTCCTTCAGATATAATTATAGGATCAAATGGTTGATTTGATTCTTCCATTTTCTTTCTTTTGTTGGCAAAAGATGATGGGATTTCTTCCTCCTTTTGCTGTATAGGGTCCTCAGTAGGCATTCTTGTAGGACCAAGTCCAACTTTTTCTTTAAGAAACCGCTCCCATTTTGTCTTCCCCTTCTTTTGTTCTAAAAAATGATGCTTGCAAATCATTTGTATCAGTTCATGATGTCTTAGCCCTTTATAATCTTTTTGATACCTATTAGATATAAATTGAAGAGCTTGATACAAAATATGAGGGACACTGAAAGGATTTTGTTTCCCCTTTTTGAGATGGATCATCATTTTCATGCAACTCCCTAAAACAATCCCAAACTGATCATGTTGGTGAAATAATATGTCATATGGCAAATTAAGTGTTTCCACCAATGCTCACGGGGCTATGCCCCTCCTTGTGTATGGGGAGGCTCCCATTATTGAATGTAAACTATCATAAATCTATCTAACTAATGTGGGGTGGCCAAATAGGTCGAGGATCACACAGGCACACTTCATTGAACCTTTGGCAAAGTTCTTGTACGAGGTACAAGGGAGGAAATTGCAATGATGAGGGATAAAAGAGAGAAATTAAGAAAGAGAAGGTTCTCATTGTGAGTAAGCAATAAAAAATTTCACACCTAATAACCAGAGTAGTTCAACATTCAATCAGAGGAAATCAACAATGTAAGCCATTAGTGAGACTAACAAACTAGAGACACACATTTCCTTAAATTCATCAATCAAGGATGTAAAGTTCTTTCTTGATCACTATGCTTACAAAGTGTAGAAGAAAGAGAGAATAAAGGGACACATAAGAAAGAGGAATGGAAGAAATGTAGCTTTTATTTCTTCTATTGGTGATACAAAGCTCAACACCCAAATTACAATCCATAATTTCTACCAAGAACTAAATTTTCAAGATTTTCCGGATCCTTTGGAATGGAGAAGCCATCCCAATTTATAGCGTTGTGGATCGACCTTTCATCTACCCCCCACACGACTCTTCATGATCTCATCGAACTTGTGACTTTAGATCTTCCTAGGAAATGAGAAATAAGTTCCCTTGTAATAAATCAAAGGGACTTTTAGAATTCAACTTTAGAAAGTCACTTAAGTGAGTGAGACAAAAAACCATGATTGCATACAAAGGAGAATTAGAAAGGGGAGAGAATAAAGAGGGAGAAAGAGAGAGGGGGGAAGGAGTTGAGGTATCTGATGAAGAAGCTCCCTTGATGAAGAATTTGTTGGTTCACATTTCTTGATGAAGATTTTTCGGCTCGGGCTCTTGTCTTTTGAACTCTTTACTAAATTGAGCTACTACAGATGTCCAATTATCCACCTTTGGAATGCAAATGCAGCTCAACACCTTGATTCATGCCCTAGGAACCTCACCGATCTTCTTGCATTGATTGAGCCATTTTTTGTGATCTTTTGTAATTTCTAAAATGGAGTTTCTAATGTTGGCCAAGGACTCTAAGTTATCTTTATTGAAGGAAAAAGAGTCACCTGCCTCTTTCTTGACCAACTCCTGGAAGGAAACAATGAGTTCATCTGATGATGAATTCTCAGTGAGGGAGGGAACTCAAGTTTCTGAACATAGTTGTAGACCTTTTCAAAACCTCAAAGGCATGTTGCTCACTGTAGTCAAGTTTAGAGATGAAATTTGCTATCATACATATCTTTCATCAATGATGCAGACCTAAATCGGAGACAAGTTCCCAACAACTAATGCAAACATATTCTGGCTCATTAGGGTGTGAGAGTTGAAGGAGCTCATCTCAAAAACGAGTGGGAACACCTCATCCAAATGGACTTTCTCTTTTACAATCCTCCACTTTCTTCACTTCTGACAAGATGGAAAGAATGAACTTGATTAGAGAGATGACATCTGGCAACAATGTCTTACCTCTCTTGATGATCTTTTCAGTCTACTTCTCGTTAGCCTTCCCCTGCATCATGTAACCTTGTGCTTTCTTGATCAACTTAGAATTGACATTGTTGATCAGAGGAATGTATTCTACAAGAAGAGAAGATGTTGAATCGGGCTCTAAAAAGGGTTGAATGTGAGCACTAAGATTTTTTACTTGTTCCTCCAATTGCTCAATTGTTTTCTTGTACTCTTCATTCCGAGCAAGGAGGCGAGAAGATGATTTTATGAACATACGAGAATCACCCTCGTGTGAAGCTTGACCTAATTAGATGCAGATCAACTTGTAATATGACAGAGTCATATCCTCAATAGGATTTTCATTTTTAGGCCTAGCAACTTCAACATACTAGTTACCTGAGGTGGCAGTGAAGAAACATGAAGTTTTTAGGGCCTTCTTCCTTCGCTTAAATTTCAAGGTTCTTGAGATTGCTCTAAGATCGGCCATGATAACTTGTTGCGTTGTTCTTGGCTTGCTTTGGAGCATTTCTTGAATCCATGGGAATGGCTCTTCAGGAGTTGACACAATGTTGGTCATTGGAGCATTGTCAAGAACTTGATACAAGATCATTTCTTGTTCATTGTGAGGAAGCTCTGCCATTGGGGAAGACATTCTTGGATGCTTCTGAATAGAAGGACGCTATAATGAATCACTTTTTCCTAACTCGAGAAGCTCTGTGGGATCTCCGATGGACTTTTCCTTCTTATGAACTCTCCTCGAATATGGGATCAAATTGTGCTCTTTGTTCATGACTTTACTTTTGAAAACTCATACTTGCAATGCTTTACCTTAACAAGCTCACCTTGGCTCACTTAGCTCAGCTCACCTTGGCTCACTTAGCTTAGCTCACCTTGACTACTTAGCTCACTAAGCTCAACTCAACTCTCCAGCTTAACCAACTCTTCAGAAGAGACAATGGTAGATCCAACTTGACTGATGAGTTATGATGACCTGCTTTTCTTGAATTCCAATGGATATTTTGAACCTTTTTGTATTCTTTCCAATTGCACAAAGTCTTTGGCTTTTACCTGCTACGCCTTGCGATGTTTTGTCTTGATCTTAGACATAATTGTAAACAAAATGATGCTTCAATACCTCCGTGAAGGATGGATTTACTTGTTTACATTATCTAACTACCTTACAACTCTGTGAAGATGTAAAAAATCAGCGAGATGAGTGAAATCAAATCCAATTGTAATTTTTTGCATCCAAAACCGAGACTCTCTATTTTTAGCAGGTGG
Source organism: Taxus chinensis (assembly GCA_019776745.2). Lineage (NCBI taxonomy): Eukaryota > Viridiplantae > Streptophyta > Pinopsida > Cupressales > Taxaceae > Taxus > Taxus chinensis. Next base: position 897,935,779 of record CM034146.1, read on the forward strand.
GACTAGGACCTGCTATTTTGGGATATTTCACCTATTTTCCTCAATTTTGAACTTCTCAATCCTCCGACATACTCAATTAAACTCCATTGATGATGCTTTACCCTTTTCAAAATTTTCTATTTTTAGCAGCTACTTTTTTGCTTTTTCGGGAAAATTGTCAATTTTTACCATGTTTGCTATTTTGCACTGTTTCCAGATGAGCTGAGTGATCAAAGCTTGAAATTTGAGGGAATTACTATTTTTTATCATGTGGATGGACATGAAATATTCTATTTTTAATAAGTGGGCATTCTGACCTTGATTTGCATCGGAAACATTATTTTTGAATTCGGCTCCTCGTGATCTTGTGCTCCAATTTTCATTATGTTTCATATGGTGAAACTCTTGGAAATAAAAAAGTTATTTTTTAGGGCACAATTTTTAGGTTTGAAGCTGACATGGAAGCCATTAATGGAGTCAATGAGCTTTATTTATCACATGGATGCTTTGGAAAAGAAAACACAGTGCAAACCCTTGGTATGATCAATTTTCTAATTCACTGACAGTGAGAATAACTTTGTTCTTGATGTTATGGATGCCCTGGAATGATTTTGACAACATGATTGTTGTGTTTTTAGGTATTTGGAGGTTCTTCAACTTCAAAAATGGAGGTCTGGGTCGAACTAGTGAATAAATGGAGGTAAAAAGCAGTTTCTAGTGTTTTGCAGCTTCTCGGCAATGTGTTTTGAGTAGCAGATGTAGTAGTAGCAAGTTAGTTAAAAATTAGGGATATTTTTACATGTCTTAGGGAACCTTTTTTATATCCCCATTTTCCCCTTGGGAATTGGGACAATGGGTGTTAGAAAATGCGCCCTCACCTTAGCTTGACAAGTGTCACTCTGATATGCAATAAGGATTAGATGGAGGGGGTTTGATTCTAACACATGGGAGTTGGTTTTGGGTGTATGAAGAACCTTGAAAGGGGTTGAAGAGGGATGCATTTTTATTTCTCCTCTATCCCCTTGGGAATGGGTTCAATATGGAAACAAAAATGCGCCCTCACTTGGTGTTTCCAAGTGTCACCTTCTTATTGCACGATGCAGGTGTTAGAAATAGGCCAGATAAGCCCTCTGGAGTGTTGCAAGTTGGTCATGTGAGGAACCTCGAGGAAAATTTAGGGTGGGGCACATTTTCTTGTACCCTCTATCCCTTTGGAATGGGTACAAGAGAAACACAAAAATGCACCTCAACTTGGAGGTGAAAATTTAGGGTGGGGCACATTTTCTTATACCCTCTATCCCCTTTGGAATGGGTACAAGAGAAACACAAATTTGCACCACAACTTACAATTTTGACTAACTATGAGAAGCGTACTTGCGAGAGAGAAGACTTGTCGACGAGATTTCCGAAGCTCTAGGAGGTCTTTTTTAAAGAATCCTTATATTATTTTGACTCCCAAGATCCTTCCAAGAATAATTGGATGGGTTTCAACCTTCAATTATGCCTGAAATTCCTTGAAATATCTCCTTTTCCCTCGGACAGTAGGGTGTGTCTACACAATGAAATATCCCTTATAGGATACCACTTTAAAATATGCAAAATACAGACAAATTACAACCAAACAGAAATATGATTTTTGCAGAAAATTAAATCTAGGGCAACAAACAGAAAATAATGGATAACTCCAAAAATACTAGCTCAAATCTCTTGAAATTTTAAATGGAGCTTGCTAATACAATAACAGATATTATAAAAATGTTTTTGGAATTTTTCGAGTAACAGAATGCTGCCAGAAAATTACAGCATGACCTAAACAGCTGAAAACTTCTAAAATTAATATCTTCCGGAATACAGATGCAAAATTTATGAAACCTTGGAAATATTATCTATAAATATAGGAGATGATATCCCAACCTTCAAATCAGAATTTGAGGAAGTGGAAACCCTCCAAAATAGACCTGCAATCTTCAAAACAAGTCGCCCCACCTAGGAGATGGCTGGAAACCCTTGCAAATGCCTTCAAATTGATGCTAGACCTTGCCAAAAAGGTTGTCGTAGATCTTCCCTGAAAAACCCAGAAATCTCTCCTCCAAAAATGCCCAAAATCCTCCAAAACCCTTCACTGAAACCCTTTGAAAATATCTCTAAAGAACAGCCCTGATTTCAGCTCCAAAAATGACAAACTAGGGTGGATCTCTCACCACCGAAGAGTGCCCTACTAGCTAGGGATGGATCTCTCACCACCGAAGCTAGGGTTCCCGTGGGATCTTAATCCACAAGCTGGATGTTTGCAAACAACAATTACACATGAAAGGAAAAATAAGTGTATGCATGAATAATCTTCCTTTCACCCCTCTTCTCCTTTTATAACTTTTCCCATGCCAAGGAACCCTAAAATCCCAAGTCGCATTTTCCCCTAGGGAAGACCAAAATAATAAAGTAACTTAAAGTTACTTTTTCCTTTTCAAGTCGCCATGGTCCAAAAAGGTGATCCCAACGCAAAATTAGAACATTAGGAGTTAAGTGGCCCCTTCCAACGATAAAACATAACATCTAGTCCCTTCTAAATCACTTTATAACCATGTCAATGGAAAATTATAACAACTGGACTAGATATTCATACCCAATAGCTCATAGTGTCTGTAACCCCTTGGGCATGACTAGGGTTAGGACCCATACTGGCCCTCAGGCTTGTGGCGAGGGAAAGGGGACATTACAGTCCTCCCTTCCCAAAGTTTTCTTGTTCCCAAGAAAATGCAAACTAGGATGCTGTAGAATCTACTCTCCTTCCCAAGTAGCATCTTCAAGAGGCAAACCCTTCCATCGTACCAAGTATTCTATAATATCTCTGCTCCTGAGCTTCCTCTGTCTGACCTCAATAATAGAGTCTAGTTCTAAAATCAGCTTCCCCTCCTTGTCCAATGGTGGCAACTCTATAGAAGGTACAATATTCTGTCCTAGTGCCTTCTTAAGGCATGACACATGGAAGACATTATGTATCTTACTGTGCTCTGGAAGATCCAACTCATATGCAACTGCACCCACTCGCCGGACTACCCTGTATGGACCATAAAACCGTGGTTTCAGCTTTTTTGCCCCCTTCTGCTTGAGTGAAGACTGCCTGTATGGTTGCAGGCGTAGGAACACCAAATCTCCTACCTTGAAGGACCTCTCTATCCTGTGCCGATCCACATAAACCTTCTGTTGATTCTGTGCCTTTTGGAGGTTCTCCTTAAGAGCTCTCAGGATATCTTGGTTCTCCTGTAACCAATCCCAAGCTTTGGGAGCCCGACTATCTGATAATACCAAATCCGCAAATGACATGGCATCGTATCCATACAAAGCTCTAAACGGAGTCATGCCGATGCTCATCTGATATGTGGTATTGTAGCAATACTCACCCATATGCAACCATCTGATCCATGCCTGCTGCTGTCCAGTCACATAACTCCGCAAATAGCCCTCTATCCATTTGTTAACAATCTTCGTTTTCCCGTCAGTCTGAGGGTGGTAGCTCATGTTGGGAGTCAACTCAGTACTGACAAGTTTGAATATCTCCCGCCAAAAGGTGCTCATGAAGATCTTATCCCTGTCACTGATAATATTTTTAGGCAAACCATGAAGCCTAAAAATCCTTGTATAAAATACCTAAGCCACGTCAGCTGCCTCATTCTTCTTAGGTAGAGAAAAAAAATGTGCATACTTGGTCAATCAATCAACTACCACATAAATGCAATTGTGCCCATGCACCATAGGGAGTCCTGTGATGAAATCCATCGATATGCTCTCCCACTCCTGCTCAGGAATGGGAAGAGGCTGGAGTAACCCTGTAGGAAAAGAATGCTCCGATTTGGTTTACTGGCAAACCATACACTCTCTGACGTGATTAAGGACATCGTCCTTCATCCCCTTCCAAGTGAATCTCTCTCTGATGTACTTGTATGTTTTTAAATATCCAGGATCTCCAGCTAATGGCGTATCATGTACTGCACAAAGGATCTTGTCCTTCATCTTAGACCCCGGTACAAGGAAAATCCGATCCTTGTAGAAAATGAGATCATCTACCACCTTGTATCGGTCATCCTTGATAATACCATCCATGATCTCGCATGCAAACTGATTCTTAGAGTACTCAACAAGTATGTGAGCCTTCCAATCTGTTGAAATCTCAGACATAGAACTCAACATAGTAGTAAGGTAAGGCCTCCTAGATAAAGCATCAACAACAACATTATTCTTACCTCTAGTGTATTCTATGTCAAAGTCATACGTTTGTACCTTGTTCACCCATCTTTGTTGGTGGTTGTTGAGATCCTTCTACCCCAAAAAGAACCTCAATCTATTGTGATCTGTACGTACCATGAATCTACTACCCACAAGGTACTGTCTTAATTTGGCCAAGGCATGCATGATGGCCAACATCTCCTTATCGTAAATTGAATACCCTCTCTCCACTGGGCTCAATTTCCGACTCTCATAATAAATGGGATGCCTATCCTACATAAGCACCGATCCAACCCCCTCACCTGATGCATCACACTCTAGAACAAATGGCTGAGAAAAATCTGGTAATGCGAGGACGAGACATGAACTCATCACCCCCTTGAGATGATCAAAAAACTATTGTGCTACTTTTGACCAAGTGAAAGCTCCCTTCTTTTTCAAATCTGTCAATGGGGCAGTCAACCGTGAGAAGTTCTTCATGAACCTCCTATAATAGGCGCACAGTCCCAATAATCCCCTCAGATGTGTAAATGTCCTGGGTGGCGGCCAATCCAAAATTCCCTGTTTTTTTTTCTCTGTCCACCTTTACTCCCCCTCCACCAATCACATATCCCAAATATAGCAACTCTGTCATGCCAAACTCACATTTAGAAGCTTTTGCATATAGCAAATTAGCTTCTAATATTCCCAATATCTCATCAAGGTGGCGGATATGGCTCTCCTAAGTCCTGCTGTAGACAAATATATCATCAAAGATAACCAATACAAACTTTCGCAAATGGCAGTTGAACACATGGTTCATGCAAGACTGGAATGTAGCTGGTGCATTAGATAGTCCGAATTGCATCACTAAAAAATCAAAATGTCCATAATGGCATTTGAAAGCGGTCTTATGCACATCCTGCTCCCTAACCTTGATCTGGTGATATCCATATCACAAATCTATTTTAGAAAAATAGATTTCCCCCTATAGCTCATATAACAACTCATCAATACGTGGCACTGGATATTTGTTCTTGATTGTCTTCTTGTTCAATGCCCAGTATTCGATGCACATTCGCATGGTCCCATCCTTCTTCTTCACCAATACCACCAAAGAAGCAAAAGGACTGGAACTCGGCCTAATGTGTCCCATGTCAATAAGCTCATGGATAGTCCTCTCAATCTCATCCTTAAACCATTTGGGGTGATGGTAAGGAGTAGTAACTACTGGTCTAGTGTCCTCAAGCTCAATCACATGCTCAAATCCCCTATCTGGAGGTACACTAGGTGGTATGTCACTAAAAACTGCACTGTGCTTATCCAATAGCCCCTGTATATCCACATGATACTCTAGTTGTCCATCCTCTGATTTCTTGGTAGAAACCAAGCACTGTACTGCCCAATCAACCCCATTGTGCCTGTGAATCCTCTCAATCCTCTTTGCTGAAACAACCTTGGGTGCATCTGAAGATAAACCCCTCAAGGTTACATTCTTCCCCTTGGACTTGAACTTGAGTTCCATCGTCTGAAAGTTAGTCTAGAATTCTCCAAGAGAATGGAGCCACTGTACACTGAGCACAAATTTGGTCTCTCCAATACCAACCACATAGAAGTCATCGGTAACTGTATGCTTACCCATGGTGATACGCAACTGCGGAACTCACTGCATGCATCTCATGGACTCACCATTGGCTACCACTACATTGAAGCCCTCAATGTCTTCTTCTTGTAATCCCCGCTTCTCTACCAAAGATGCATCAATGAAGTTGTGGGTTGCCCCACTATCAATGAGTACTACTACTCTCTGACCCTGTAATACTCCCCTAACCCTGAATGCCTTGTACCTTGGGTACTCGACAAGGGAGCAATAGTCTCATGGGGAAAAGTCTCATCCTCATGTTCAACCCCTGCACTATCCAATGTCTCTCCATATTCATCCTCCAACTCTTGAGCATCTCGCTCCTCCTCGCTCTCACTCTCCTCGAAGACCTCTATGAATTGGGCCTTCCCTTTTCCTCTACAATCATGTCCTGGAACCCATGGTGTGCGGCAATTGAAACATAGTTTCTTTCACCTCAACTCCTCTCTGTTATCTCTTGATACAAATGGTCTCCTTGCTTTATCCTACCTAGGTGGGGGCCCCTTTGGTTGTGAACCATCAGCTCTCGAAGGAAATACCTTATACTGAATTCGAGGGGGAAACCTCAATTTTGGAGTGGACAACTCCAAATCATGTGCTCTCCTAATAGCCTCATGTAAGGAGGAAGGCTCAAATGCCTTCACAAATCCTGCCAAAGCGCCAGTCAACCCTGCCATGAAGAGTGAAGTCAACCTCATCTCTGAAACATCAGATACCATAACTAATAACCTCTGTAAATCTGCAATGTACTGATCTAGAGAACTTGTCTATCTCAAGTGAGTCAACTCTCTGAAGTGCCTATCTGGGTCCCTCCTGTCGAACCTGATCATCAACCTCTGTGTAAAATCTACATAAGTAGTGATATGCATGTGCCCCTGTGTGATCAATCCATGATGCCACCAGTCATGAGCATCTCCCTCGAGGTGTAGGATAGCAAACTTAATTGCATCCTCTTCGCGCATGGGATTTAAATCAAAGTAAGTCTTCAACTTCTGAATCCAAGACTGTGCAGTACACTTCTTAGAGCCATTGAAGTGTGGAATAGAGATTTTTCCCAATCTCCTCTGAAACTTAGGTACCTGTGTCTGGTAATCTCTCCTGGGCCTACTACCAATCTTCATTTTACAATACTCCTGAAATGGCATGTTGTCCCGGAAACCCTCACTCAATGTACGGTACTTCTCCCAACAAGATTCCTCATCCACAATGTCTGTGGGCTATCGTGTTTGTGAAACTTCCGGATCCTTCAAAAAAGAAGGCTCGTGGAGTCCCAAGGGCCTGGTAGAAGCATGAGGGGACCCTTGTCCTGAATGTCCACTCTCAACTCTATTACCATGTTGTCCCATATTGCTAGCTTCTCCCTTCTCCGTATGAGCTTCAATCCTGCCCTATGCTAACTTCTCAGTGAGCTAGCTCAAATAGAGATTGGTAGTCTCCTGTTGCTTCACCATATTGCTGAACAATTGTTTCATCAGATCTACCCCCATCTCTTCACTGTCTCTGTCTCTGTTTCCCATCTTTTAACCCCAACAGGCTAGAGAAGCAAAAACTCTGATACCACTGAAATATCCCTTATAGGATACCACTTTAAAATATGCAAAATACAGACAAATTGCAGCCAAACAAAAATTTGATTTTTGCAGAAAATTAAATCTTGGGCAGTGAATAGAAAATAATGGATAACTCCAAAAATACTTGCTCAAATCTCTTGAAATTTAAAATGGAGCTTGCTAATACAATAACAGATTCGAATAGCAAATTACTGCTAGAAAATTATAGCATGCCCTAAACAGCTGAAAACTTCTAAAATTAATATCTTCCGGAATATAGATGCAAAATTTATGAAACCTTGGAAATATTATCTATAAATATAGGAGATGATATCCCAACCTTCAAATCAAAATTTGAGGAAGTGGAAACCCTCCAAAATAGACCTGCAATCTTCAAAACAAGTTGCCCCACCTAGGAGATGGCTGGAAACCCTTGCAAATGCCTTCAAACTAATGCTAGACCTTGTCAAAAAGGTTGCCGTGGATCTGCCCTGAAAAACCCAAAAATATCTCCTCCAAAACCCTTCACTGAAACCCTCTGAAAATATCTCCAAAGAACAGCCCTGATTTTAGCTCCAAAAATGACAAACTAGGGTGGATCTCTCACCACCGAAGCTAGGGTTCCCATGGGATCTTACTCCACAAGTTAGATATTTGCAAACATCAGTTGCACGTGAAAGGAAAAATAAGTGTATGCATGAATCATCTTCCTTTCACCCCTCTTCTCCTTTTATAACTTTTCCCATGCCAAGGAACCCTAAAAGCCCAAGTTGCATTTTCCCCTAGGGAAGACCAAAATAATAAAGTAACTTAAAGTTACTTTTTCCTTTTCAAGTCGCCATGGTCCAAAAAGGTGACCCCAACGCAAAATTAGAACATTAGGAGTTAAGTGGCCCCTTCCAACGATAAAACATAACATCTAGTCCCTTCGAAAGCACTTTATAACCATGTCAATGGAAAATTATAACAACTGGACTAGATATTCATACCCAATAGCTCATAACGTCTGTAACCCCTTGGGCATGACTAGGGATAGGACCCGTACTGGTCCTTAGGCCTGTGGCGAGGGAAAGGGGACATTACACACAGATTGAGCTTCCCTGAGAAATACACGAGTCTTGTGAAATATTTGAAACTTTTGAAATGTTGATGATTCTTAATGCCTTACGGAGATCCCAAAATCATCTATGGAAGATCAAGTACCGATTTCAACTGTACATTCCTTGCACCTTAGAAACCCGATGTTGTTAAGTCTGTGCCTAAACCTCCAAATATTCCCTAAGTTTTTCTATATCGCTTTGAACATGTTTATAGATATTCAAGACCACCTCTAGATGAGTGTGGGCTTATCATTCCACCTTGGAGGATGCACACCAACCATGGAATGACCAAAATTAGCCCTTTCTAGGCATACTGAGAAACTAGCCTTCAGAAGCACTTCACCATATGAGATGAATGAAATTGTTCTTCATTTAAAATATTAGGGAAATATTGTTCAACATATTGGGATAAATTACAAGTTCAAGGTAATCATGATATAGAAGGTAAACTGACTCGGAGAGGGATTCAGGAAGGCTCAAGAGTAATTTTTTGCATTTGGCTCTAGTTGTCATGCTTGAAAATTTGAAATTTTTATGCAACACATTTGCATGACAACAAACCATCACAAGAAAAACACCTCATGATCCAAATGGCCACTGTGTCCTAGGGTTTAGGTAGGGTTATCTTTTTATTCCCTCTTGCTTACCCTATTGGTCACATATTATCTCTACTCTCATTTTCATTGTCTACTGTAAAAAGCTTTGCAAGAGATGAGTATGATGTTTTCCTACTGACAAACTCTGCCCATTTGTTTGAATTTTATGAAATTTGTGTAATAATATTAACATTCACAGGGATTTTGACTCATTTAACAATAATATGGTCATTTTGAAGGCTCCTAGCAAATTTGTATACCAGTTGCAAGTTATAACCCTCAAATTTCTTCAAAAACCTAAGCCACCCAAATTTCTTATAAATAAATATTATTTCCCCATCCTTCAATAATTCATGAATCAATTCAGACTCTGACTTCTTCTTAAGCCCCATTTTGTTAAAAAAGATGAAGGAAAATAGTATTTTACCCGTTTGCTAATTTGAATAATTGAACTTCAGATGAAACTAGGGCGTGCAAATCCGGAGGAAGAATGCATTGACCCAACGAGCTCCATACTAAAGGGTTCTTCTGCTAGAGCTTCAAATGATTGAGCATATGGACTAAACTTCAATTTGCAATTGGCTAAGAAATGCTTGTGATTTCAATAAGATCCGTTATATGCTCTCACTTTATGGAATTAATGTGAGAGTAATTATTATCAATGCATATGACTATTGCATGCTTCATAAATCACTTTATTTCTTTCGGATGTGACAATGTTTCATTTCATTCCCTTTTTTATAACAATATTTTATCAGTGTTATTACTAAGTTCATTTTAGGAGGAGCTGCCATGTGTTGGGCATTCATACCACTCATTGAACTAACTATTAAGCAAAAAATAATAATATAATGTATTTTCCATTGCAAATCCAAATTCGGATCTAAATATTTTTTAGAAAAATTATGTTGACCAAAGTGTTGTGTCAACCCTCCCATCGGCATAATATTTAATTATTCATATTCCATATCACTAGTGTTGTTTAGCATATGTAGAAAAAGGGTAGCAATAGTTGTTGGTGATGTATATGTCAACTCTAAAAGATTTTTTGGAAGTAGATTTAGCCATCTATTAGTCTCCTTCAAACTTATCCTAAATTGTTATATTAACTCATGTATGTCATGGATAAGAAAAACTTCATCACAATAATCAATGACATCTCACGAGAGTATTGTCAAAAGTAATTTTAGTTTTTGGTTTGGTTTCTCATCATGCCATTACCTAATAAATTTCAGTTCTAAATTTTCTTGCAATTTATCCTTTACAAGATGCATTATAAGGTTGGTATTTATTCTACAATGTTGTGAGAGGTTTCCATCGATTTTACTCTAGTATAATTTATGTTGTTTGTGAGTGTTTAAGCCCTAATTAAATTTTAAATTCCAAGTTAAGGTTAAAACATGATTTATTATTCAGATTATTAATTGACCATTAATATTTAGATCTAAACATATAGATCATGTGAAATATAGAACGTGTTAAATAGAGTAAGACATGAGAAGATGAGTACACTTATCTCTTTGACTAGTCTGAGAGTTGATCTATGTGTGAATGAAGGATAAACTACCTACAAAAATCCTGCAAATGATTTGTCTCTTATTCTAGAGTTGTATTATGCACATGGACAAAACCATTCCTTTCATACCAAATCATTTGGTTCCTTCATACTGGATGGTTTGTTCTAGATATAAAATGGTGATTTACAAGTTTTTGAACCTTTGCGAGTGAGTAGTATATGTTTCATTGTGAAATATTAGATCTTGACCATGTGAAAAACCCTTTGAAATTAATCCACTTAATTGAAAAACCTAGCCTAGGGTAAAAAACTTGTAAAATATCTAGTGGTTGGGTTGAAATGCAATCTGTACGCCACCTTTGTTGGCTCTACTCCAAAGAGACCTCAATTGCACACAATTCTTCACTTAGACATGCAACTTAATATTGCATGGATGAAACTATATTTGATAACCTGGTCACTTGATAATGCTCTGTAATGGTTTTATTTACTGTGTTTGAATTACATTCGAGGGATTATAAATTAGGAAGTTTGACTCTTGAACTTGGATTGGAGTGCTTCAAACATGTGAGGTAGTTTCTCCTAATGTATTTTGTTGCTTTAGGGAAGTTTAAGAGAGCTTTGTAAGCCTTTTGAGTGATTTGTGCAAAGCGAGATCTTGAATGTGTCATGTGAGTAAATGAGTGCATTAGACTTGATTATATAGGGGCTTTAGACCTAATTTTGCATTGATCTCGACCCATAGTGAAATTTAAAGGTATAAAAGTGATAAAGTGATCATTGGGTGACACTAGAATGAACCGTTCGGCCTAGGATCAAACCTCTAGACAGTTTGGTCCAACAAGAAGATATAATGATGTAAAGTCTTATGTAGAACAATTAGCATAAGTGGATTTCTTATGTACAGTAAAATCATTTATGTAATTGATTGAATATTGTAATGAGGAGAGAAACTCTTACAATGAGACTAAGGATGGACTAGAATATAACAATTAATCTTAGAATAGGTACACAAGTCCTGATTTACAAGAATAAGCCAATACTGACATTATCAAGTGATAAATTATCAAATTTAGGTGTCTGCAAGAGCATTGTGCCACATGTGAAACTAACAATGGTCATAAGAATAAATCCTTATTGAGTAGGATTATGTTTATCCTAATTATAAAGTCATAATTAATTTGATCTAGGAAGAAGACATTGACTCCATGCTTCAGGACCTCAAAAAAGAGACTAGCAAAATATTAGGTTTGGGTTTTTCATCAATTTAAGTGTTAAGAATAGAATGTAAATATTTATTAGTTATGTCAAAATAATGACCTAAATTTACTAGATTTGTACTTTAGTTGAGGTTAGTTCGAGGATATTCTTTATGACAGAATCACTCTTTAAAGATAGAATCACATTGTAGCATGATAGTTTCCTTCAAACCATATAATGAAACCTATTTCCCAAAGATATTGATTACGATATTTTCATGACGAAGAGTGTATGTTTAGGTGAGGTTATCACTAGATCGAGAAAGGGAATTTTGATCTAAAATTTTAAGAGTTCAATTATTGAATCTCATTATTTCAAGGTAGGGTGATTTGTGTTGGACTAAACCTGAGGGGTTTCAAATATAACTATTTCATAACATATTTCAGGATGAATTGATTGGTTTTTTAATCATATACCATTTGGATGAGGTTGATTATTTTAGGTAACATCATCATCCATGTTGAGGAGGTTGGGAGAAAATTGTCATAGTTGTACAACTACATCAACATGGTCAAGGTTGTTGTTGTTGGGAAGACTTTCAAATTTTTATATTTTTGAAAGGTTTTCTAAGGAAATCTTATCTATAGTATAGACCTCAATAGTTATTTAGTTTTCATCATATTTTATTTTGTAATTGGAATCAATATATGTAATTATGAGCTTCATGCATATCATATGGACCACGATTTTTTGATGAATTTATTAGGGTTAAGAATGGTATTAGTTTTTTTGGTTGTAGGAGATGAGTTATTATTTTCATTAGTAGGTGATTGATTTAAGTTTTCAATTTTTGAATGATCAAGTAAGGGATTTTTGCATAACCCAGATGAGAATTTCTTGATGTATGACATTGCATTTGTCACAATTTTATGCATGTTTGGTTACCTTATCTTTCCCTTGACATGGCCTCATGATCAAAGTTGTGACCAAGAATAAAATAGTATGCAATTCCTCAAAGGGATAAATATTTTTCATTGGAGTTACCCCAATTGGCATGGAACCACATAAATTGTTTTGGTCATATCATTGAGGGTTCATTATGGATGGGGTTTAAGTTCTTAGGTTGAGGTCTAGGTAGATTTTGTTTTAATCTTTCTTTGGTAAGAGTTTGATGATAATTTTCTTATTAAGTATGTGAAATAAAGAATCTTTCCTTGGTTAGGTAAGGATCTAACACTTTAAGAATTGTTAACAATGTAAATTTTAGTGGTGAATATTTGTTAATTCATGAATATTTTGGTTTTTGAAATTTCCATTTGGGGAATCTTTAGGCGTAGGGATTAGGACTGGGTCGCCTATTTTTTTCGGGTATAAGTTACTTTTAAGGGCCAATTTACCTAGCATTTACACCAATAACCGATTGTTTTAATTCATATTGTCTTTATCGCGAAATTGAAGTTTGCCACATTCGCCTTCATATATATACTAATTACATATTTACAATTTCGTATGCAAATTCCAACTATTAAGTATGAAGTTAAATATTTCCTCACAATTGATTTACCTGTACCTGTTGTCTCGTGGGAATTAAATATCAAGATCAATTGCATATTGTTATCCTCCAACATTAAGGTATTTTAATTGTTATGGTATTATGGCACAAATTTTACATGGTTGCAAAATAGCACAAATGTATGACTGGTCAGCTAGTAACACTACATTATGTTATGGGTCGGTAGTAGCACAATGTGTGTCAGCGATCGGTAACACAATACTGTGCCACTAATTAATAACATACATTGTTTCTACCTTTCTATAGTAAAATACATTATGGTACTTGCCAGTAGAACATTTTTCACTAGTGGCCAACAACATGTTTATGCTACTAACTGGATGGTAGTATACACTAATGCTACCTGACTAGGTAACACATTTTATCAAGATTCAAATACTAATGTTTATTCTGTCATTTGTAATTTTTTAAACATGCTCGCTAGAAAACTGATCCATTTTTAAATTACACTTGGATAGGTACAATGGACTCTGTTAATGAAAATAAGGTAGATCAATTAAAAAGGAAAAGTGACATATTACATTATTTTAAACTAGCCATACAAAAATGTGCAGACCCCATTTACATCCACTGCAAACAGAGGTAAACATTTATTTTTTAAATTTAAATAAATATCATTGTCACAATCAAACCCTTATCGCATGTTTGAATGCAGAAACCCCTACTGATAATTATATTTATTATGAAATAATTAACAAAAACATATCCCCTAAGGAAACAATTAATCAGAATGGCATCAACATTTCACTACATGAAGATATAATTGATGATGACATGCCAGATTTGGAAGATAATCCTCACTATCAAATGCCTCTAACAGAAGAAAATTCTAATGAAAAGATTTGATTGGAAGATGATATTCACAATACTCTTCCCATAAAGAAATTTGTGTGAAGGAAGAAAACTAGCTGGATAATTGGAAGGTATTTTAAGGTATACTGGGCAACAAAATATCCATTCATTAAATTTATAGAGACATAAAATGATAATGATACTCCAAAAGAATGTAGATTTACAATTTGTGGTTGGAAATTAGGAAAAGAACAAAAATACAACTAAAGTTGGACATAATTGAGAAACATTGTGGCAAAGTATATGTGATAGGCAATGAAAATGAAGGAAAAATAACAGACACACATAGATGGAAAACTATAAAAGAATGCATACATGTAAGATATAAATAGGATTATGAAAATGAGAAGAAACATTGTTGAAATATTATGGAGAAAGGGGGAAAAATTATTGTAAAATTTGGAAAAGCTATGAATGCCAATCTTAAAGAAATAAAACATAGTTCTTTACTATATTCCTCATTCTAAAAATGGGCAGACATATTGCATATTTTAAAGAGTTTTAGAGTTTTTTAAAATTTAATTTCATAACCTTCCACAATCAACCCAGTCAGATAAAAATGCTTGAAAAATGAAAAAAATTCTTGCAATGATTGAAAAGGAGGATTTGAAAGAGAAAGTCAAGAATGCAAGTTTTATCTCCCTTTCCATTGATGAAGTTATGAGGTTACAACAATGAACAACACATCTTTGGTTTCCATGCATGTTTATACTATTGAGAACCACACATGGAAACCTCATCTTCTAGTTGTTCATAAAATGAAGGAAAATTGCAATGTTGCAAATCTTTGCAAATTAGTTATTTCTAATTTGAAGGATATAGTTGGGATGGATGAATATGCAATAACTACAAAGTTGGTATGTGTTGGTGCTGATGGTGCATCAATAATGCACAATCATATAAGTATTTTGTGTGTTCACCTACAAACAATAATTTCCCCTTATATTATTTCAATTCATTGCATGGCTCATAGAATGAATCTTTCATACAAAATTGTTAACACATTTGAAAATGTCGTAAAAGTGGAAGAGCTAAAATGTGATTTGCACACATATATATCAAGTAGTCCAAAAATATTTCTAGAGTTTCAGAAATTTGTAATTGGAGTGACAGACGGTAAAAAATTCTTAAAGATATTGAGACAAGATGGATTTCCATGTATGATCCTACATGCAATTTTTTTGATGAATATCCATCATTAGCTAGTTTTATGTTTAAGCACCTTAGGGAAGTTGACAAGGCATAAGATTGGCTTTACTGCTTAACAGATTTGGAAACATTGTTCACACTTTGTGGTATTCTATCCATGTTTAATGAAATCAATTGCTTAAAAACATTCTAAAAAAATCCATCTATATGGTTGGCTTCATTAGGTTGAGAAAACAAGTATGTCAAACACTAGATGTGTTATACAACTCTTATGAATGTTTTCAAGGACATGTATTCAGTAGTTGGAAAAATTTAACAAATTTAAAGGATCCTATTATTTATTTTAAATTCAATATTAGTGGTCATATTTGTATCATCATAAATGGGAATAAGATTCAGATGCACACTTTCTAAAAAGAATGGATCTATTGTTGGAACAGACATTGAAGAAGAATCTGTAACACATAATTCAAATGAAGGTCTTATATATGAAACATGGATCAAATTGAATTTTGTTTGCAAATCTTATTCAATGAGATCAGAGAATTTTTTAAAAGGGACGAGCTTCTTGAGGCCATGGGAGTGGTCAATCGTATATTTTGGAATCCTACAGGATGTAAGAAACTTATACATGATTTATATAAAAATACATGGGTACTATCACTAAGCATTTTGGAAAATTAATAGACAATATCGGAGTTAAAATTAAATATCTTCTTCAAAAGGAATTATTTTCATCTCAGTCAACTCATTTCAACACTATAATGGTTGAACAATACAACTTACTAAGTGAACCAATAGATACTGGTGCAATTACACAACTATGGAAAAAATTGTATCGTAGTAGCATCCTACATGAAAGCATTAGTGAATATTTCTGATTGTATGAGTTGTGTCAAACTATGATATTGGGATTGGTGGAAGACGAAAGGGTATTTAACGCATTAACATTCATTAAATCAAAATATCAAAACAAATTTGATACAAATCTTGAGACTTGTTTGAGATTATATGTTTTACGATATGTTGGGGAAACATTTTGTTATGAAAGATAAATGGTAGTACGGAGTTCTATTATAGAAATGAGAGGGGTCTGTAATACAACGGTTAATAAAGAAGAAATAAAACGTGACACTATAATTGAACATAACAATGAAACATTAGATATCAACTGAGTTATGAAGAACTAGCTAGCCCAAGATTGTTTGAGCTACTCAATTTTGACTAAAGATTTATGAACATACTATTTCCAAAAGCCAAATTTCATATCACAATGTAAGTTTGTAATTTTTTTGTTATTATATAAGTTGTGTTCTTTATTGAATAATATTTTTAGTGCTGTTGTTTAGTGTTTTTAATTAACAAATGTTATATATATATATATTTTGATGTCTTTTAAATACAAAATAATAATCTTAGTATATTATTGTGTTAAAAATATAAAGCCAACTTCAGAAAAAAGTGTTTGAAATAATTTAATATCATACATAATTAAATATTTTTTATCACAATATTATTTTATATGGAGGATCACTTGAGCATAGAATAGAATACAAGTACAACACATAACATATATTGAAACTCTCAATATTTTTATATAATAAGGAAGATTAAAATTACATGAACAATATATTTATTTATAGTAGAATATAAAACTTTTTTACAACCATTTTTTTTAGAAAACTGATTCCAAAGCCAAATTTACAAAAGACATTTTTTCTCAATTTCATAGTGTAGCTTCAACCTTAAGTAGTGGAGTCTTTTATTTGTGCTATTGTCTCTTTTGTACCAAAACCTTCCTTTAATACTCCTGACTAAACAAGATCCTTTGTGGATGCATTGATATTCGAAATTATTTCACATTCTTGGATTGGTTGCATCACTAGTTGACAATAACACTGGATCCTCATTTGTTTTTCTTCTTAAACAATATTTCAGGATCCATTCCATTCTCCTTTATGATCCTTCTTAAGGCATTATTCTACTTGTTTAAAGTAACAAGATTTTTGCTTCAAATCAACAAATTGCAATTAAAATTTTCCTTACACTTTTAAAAATGAATATCAAGCACTATTGCCTCATTCTTCAAATTCTGATACTTGAACTGCATTTAAAAAAAAAAATAATTTAGGATAACTTTTTTAAAAATATAATAAATCAAATTTAAAAATTTATTAAAACTTACCAATACCTTTTCTTTCTCTGCATTCAAAATAACTACAAGGGTCTTGTCTTTGACCACATATTATGGTAGGCTTGTGCTTCTGCATTTAAATTCACAATTATACTCAACATTATATCTAACAAATTATCATTTTAAGCATTATAAATAGAAGTATTATTAGATACAACTTGATTCATAAAATATCAAGCTTTGTTGGTTCATTTTGAATTGAAGAATACAATAAATGTCTTAAGGAGTGGTTGTGAAATCATGGGTTAATTTATTTTATCAAAAATTTAGCCCTAAACACCCATAATTTCAATTGTTAAATATCCTTGGTTACCAGATCATTAATAACGGCTAAACAATTGTCATCCAAAAGACTATCAAGTGAAAAACTTGTTTTCTCATCATTTGCTAAGGTAGTTTCTCTTAGAGAAGGTGTTATTGATGTTGGTTCTCTTACCAGAGAAGGTTTCCTTAACCCATGAATCATAACTTATGGATCAAAAGTTTTCATGGTCCTCCACCGTCACTTTTCAATCCCAAGATATTCATCATTCCAAATCAATTTCATTTAGTACAGAAGTACCAACATGCAATCTGAACATTTCCCAATAAAAAAGTTAGAAACTTATATGTTGTTAAATTAAGGGTACCCTTGCTTTTAGTTGTTGCAGGAAATGAAATATGTTTCCCTATACCCCTTGTCCTGAAATTTTGTGGTGGCTAGAGTGATAACAACATCTTTTTCTCAAACTAATATATGGAGGTGGAGGAGGCACTACAATTGTAAATCATATCAGAAAATTGAAACGAAAAACATAATAAGAATGGAAAATTGATAATTTATAAACCATTTTTGATAAAAAAATTACTTATATGCATAGTTTTGAGGTTAGGATGTAGATGGAGCTTCTATGTTGTGGTTGAGGAGTAGAATGAAGTGAACTGGGAGTAGTAGTTGTGATCAAACCCTAATTAACCATTAAATTTATTAGTTTCTACATTTTAAAAACTATAAAAAACTAAAAATAAATAATTAAAACTATAACTTAAATGTGAAACATACCTTGAGGTGCTAAAGAGTGTTCTTGATAATGTGTTTCATCAAATTCATACATTATACTATTCAGGATATAGTACCCGTGCACTGGAGGCTATAAACTATGTATTGTGAAGTGGTAGTTTAAAAACAACTGAAAGTGAAGCATAATACTTTTAATAAATAACTTAAAAACTAATATTTATAAGAAATATATATACATTAAAACATATAAAAAATTGAAATATGTAAATACTTAGTGAGCAAGTGACATGGTCATTGTGTCAATTGGATGAGGTGTTAAGGAAACTCCTCATCTTTTTTACTTTTGAAGTTATTAACTGTGGTGTTGATTTCTTGGGATCCTCCCCAACACTATTTGAATCCTCCAAAATCTAGTGGATAATGTTCTCTTATAACAACCTCTCTTTCGGGAAGTAGCTGCAACAACTATGGCCTATTACAATTAAATAAACTATTAATATATAATAGAAACTATAAAATAATATGAAAATGAATGAAAATTATTATGAATCAAATAATCGTAAAATTTGAACTCACCTCTTATTGTTCAATTTTTATGGACATAGATGTGAGATTTATGTGGAGTCTTGTAATCAGAGAAGGGGTGTTGTGTAAATTATAAAGAGATTCGTAATATAATGCAAGAATAATTTTGTGGATCTAATATAAGTAGTTTCATTCAAAAGGCCATAACTCAGGTAATTCCTTATCCTGGAGGATAAGAAGGTACTCCAATAATATTTCTGTCTACTAAGGGTTCTCATGATCTAAGCTAAAGCCCAATTTAGAATATCTATATATCGGCCCTATACAATAATTCTAGCTTGGAAAATATTCCACCATGACATGTAGAAAAGGGTGATTGAAATCTTGTATTAAAGTTTGTCTTTTTGAAAGATTTGGGGAAGTTGCAAGGAAAAACACAAATTTGTAAAATTATTTAATAAAATAACAAATGGTAAAAAAAAAAAAATCATAATATGATTATGGAAAAGCTTAGCAGTAGCTGCATCAATAGACAAGTTGTAGTGAGACTCCAAATACTTGATGTCATTGTCTGTTACTAAGGCATTTATTGTCATAGGATCCACATATTTGTGTGGAAGTCTTGTCAAATGATGAATGTCTTCAGGGGATGTTGAAAAGGATAGCGTGTGGGAGGGGATTTGAAAGTGAAAATAACCCTTGGAATTGTCATAATTGGAAAACAAGTAGTTAAGGGTTTTAGTTTCCATTTGAAATTGAAACATATACACTAGGCCCATAAAACTAGTGGCTTCTATCCACTGTGAAAAAAATTGGGATCTGCTAGAAACTTTTATAGTTAGAGAAAGATAAGGTTCCTATATACAAATTTACGTAGGTTAAGGGTCTGGGTGGGTGCTTTTGGTTTATTTTATTGAGGATTTTTTGCAACATATGGATGGGTTAGGAGGTTATTTTTTGAATGGGAAATTGTGTAAATTTAATTTTGGGGAAGGTGTTGTGGTTTTATCGTTGGTTGTATGTGGAAGTGATTATAAAAAGTGAAAATAACAAGGCTTCTTGTCTATATATAGAGGATTTAGACACGTGGCGATTGTTGATTAGTTCTTCGTTAGGGTGCCGATCAAATCACATGTGCAACCAGTCAATAGAATTTTTCTTGTTACTGGCCGGTAGCATGCTGGAATCCATAATACTACTAGTCGATATCATTATGGATGTTACTAGTCGGTAGCATTATGGCTTCTACTGATCGATAGCATCCATAATGTTATTGGTCGGTAGAAAACCGTTTCCCTTCTTGCTAGAGTTTTGTTCATGTTCTCTATTTTTAATGTTGAATTAAAGTTTAGTCATTAATAGAGTTTCAATTTAAATCCAAATTGTGAGAATTAATTTAATGCTCCACCAATAAATCAAACAAGCATTCGCTGTTTTTATGATTTAAGTAAGAAATCAAAATTCTATATCTCAAAATTCAACATTGTAATCAAAATATATTATTTCAAACATAATAAAAATACATATTACTAATTTAGAATTAGAAATATTATATATCAAGTTGAAATTACAATAATTATTGAAGAAAATAAATATATATTGATCAAAATTATATAATAATTATTATGTTTTGACGAATTGAATAACATTAAAACACTTAAAAACATACAAAAAGAAAATATTTTTCCTTGAATAATGCAGGCCTTAAGAAAATATTTTTCCTTGAAAATGCAGGCCTTAAGAAAATATTTTTCCTTGAATAATGCAGGCCTTAAAAAAGTTATTTCTTAAAGGTGTTACATTTGGTAGTATGTTTTTCATAAAAAAAATAACTATCGTAAAGACGTGGAAACATGAGAGAGATTTCCAACTCAGGTTTAAAATATGTTATTTTTAGCCATGTTTTTCAACACAAGATATGTTTACAAGAGACCGAGATAACAAGTGAGAAGGTAATTAACATCAACAGAAACACAGTGCTTTCAATGCACCATAACCTTATGGATAGTTTGGCCCTTTCATTGAATTTCATATACATTTTTTCCATTGCGTAGAATATAGGTTGATTACCCATCCTTAGCAGTGTGTGTTCAATGGGATTGACTAGAACATTGTCAAGTAACATCGTAAGTTGATGGGTCAGACATTTCCTATCAACTAGCGCAATAAATTGGTGGAAGAGTGTCACATCAGTTGTAACAATTATCCCAACAGAGGCATCACCCACTAGAACAGGCACAGTCCAAACCATGACACAATGTATTTTCATGTCGACTGGTTGTGCACTAAAAATTATAGTGATGAAAGCTCCATGAATTCCTACATAAAAGGCCAATAACTTACATATCCAATCTTTATGGTCTTTGATGAACTCATCCAGCAATGTAATCCGGTAATAGAAAACTTAATCCTACAATTGGATTTCCTCAATACAAACTTCACTCATATGAGGAATTGAAATAATTACAAGATTCATTATTTCTTCAACTTTAGCCAAAAAAATGGCTTCCCTTGACGTCTTCAAAGGAATCAATGATCATAAGTATTAGTCTATTGGATTTGAGATGTGTAAATAGCAATATGCAAAGTTCAAATTCCATGTTAGATACCAACCAGTAACTTGCTATTGGTCGACAACATGCTACCGGTCAGTAGGCTATAACATATGTTATTGACCGGTAGTATGAGTTACCAGTCTTTGGCTATTTTCTTTTTTTTAAAAATGATTGAAAATAATTTTATTATACTAGGTATAGTATTTATGTTTATATGATTAGATTTATTAAATACACTTATTAAAAATTAGAGTATGTATATTTTTCTTTGTAAGTTGTAATTAGAGTAGGCAACATCAAGCATGTTACTGGTCGACAACATTTTGGATGCTACTGGTCAGCATACATTTTGGATGCTTCTGGCTGGTAACATCTAGAATGCTACCATTTGGTAGCATTACAGTTTCTTACGGCAACCAACATGCTTAATGATACAAAATACAACAACTACTAGTATCATTGACCATATGCCAACTAGTAGTGTTTTGGAAATTTCCAACCGCATGAAACATATTTTCCTGTGATTCACCATATTTCCGAAAGTGGTTTTTGCATATTCTAATATATTTCCGAAAGTGGTCTTTGGCTATTTTATGGCATCATTACTAATATGTTTGTTCAAAAATCTTGATAGTTGCAAAGGATTTTGTTTTAATCCAATATTTTTAGAGATTGTAAAAAACCTTAAGATGAAAAGAAGGGTCAATGGGCCCATCATATGTGATGGTTGGGGTTACTCCCCCAATGTCCGTGACAACAATATAAGGTGTTAAAGGCTCATTTTGAATATTTGGAGCATCTTATTACGAATGGGTAACCATAGCATTTGGTTCCCATGATTATCCACAAAGGGAGTGGGAGGCAAGTTGATTTTCCTAACCATTAATTTTGATGTATTCTACTAATGATTTGAGTGAATTAGTATTACATTTTCATGAATTGGTTATTATTAGATGTTTTCATGTTGGCCATGTGATCTCAGAATTTCAAAAACCATTTGTATAGAATCCAAAATGGGGGTTTGAGTATTATTTTTTATGATTGAATTGAGGAGGTGGATTAATGAAGGTGGAACCAATTGTGATTGAAGTATTGGAAGGAATTTTAGATGAAGAAAGGTGTGGAAAATTCATGTTTTGAGTTACCCCAAAGGCTGAAAATGAGTTTTTTCTAGAAGGAACATGGTAGATATTATGAATATCATCCATGCACTTTCTAATAGACTCAAACTTTTATCCCATTATTAATTAAAAATCTTTAAGGAATTTTTAATTTCAAGTGTGAAACCGAAACAATATTCATGTTTACTTTCATGTTCTAAATCCTCAATAAGTGGAATTTTTTGACTGCATGAATAGTTAGCGGTAAACTTATAAGAGATAGGGACAATATTATTGGAAATAAAAGAGGAAATGTATCAATATAAGTATGAATAAGGTTGATTTTGGAACTAGGGAGTCCATTTTGATTCATATGTTTGAGTGGTATAAATATGTCCCATTGTACGAATTGAAAACTAACCTTTAGGATTTCTAAATGGGTAAGATAAATTTGGCAAGAAAAATATGCTTGAAATTTTGGCAACCCTAAGAAGAAAAATAAAAACGTGGATTTGGCTCAACCAATAGTGGAGTAAGAATAATACCAGATTCACCATGATTTGACACTATTTCTAAATGTGATGATATTTAGTTGGGCAGGGACATTGATTTGGCACATTCAACTAAATTTTATGTATTATACTAGTGATTTAATCAGATTGGGTTTGCATCTTCATGAATTGATTAGCACTATATGTATGCATGTTAGCCATATGATCTAAGACTTGCATAATCATTTGTGTAGAATCCATGAGGGATTGAGAATTGTTTGTAGTAGTGTTTGTTGAAACATTACCAAAGGTAACACATGTCATGGTTAAAGTATTAGAAAGATATCTAGTTGGGAAAATGTTGGTACAAGTATTGTTCAAGATTTCCCTAAATATTATGAAAATACTTTTTATAGAAGGAATATGGTAGTTATCACAAATATCATTCCTTCACTTTTGGATGGAATTGGGGGTTTCTCCTAGGTATTAAGGGAAACCTCTAAGTAGTTGTTACAATTTAGGTATGTAATCAAAATAATCTTCATTTCCACCTTTATGCTCTAAGTCCTCAATAAGTGGGATTTGTTGACTAGATTGAGATCTAGTGCTTTTGTACAATAAAAAGATCCTATCTTAGTGATAATGAATGATAAGCTAACTAAGATTCTTATTATCAATATATTTTACAAGAAACATTCACACTATACTAAAATTGAGAGATGAAAGACAAGGAGACAAGAAATTTATCCTGGAGAAACCCAATGTGGGAAAAAACTCCAACTGGGTAAGTAATTTCTTCCCTTTCACTATGTAAATCTCTAATACAATACAAGTTCACTATCAATGGATGACCTTCAAGAAGGATTCAAGCTCCCTCTACTTGTATTACTTGCTTACAATCCTCAACAAGAAATAACTCAATTGTCTATGAACAAAACAAGAACAATTCAAACTTTCTCCTTTTCTCACACTTGAATTCACTCCAAATCACTTGCTTATATGAGTAAATGTGCTTGTATTTATAGTTTCTCTACCCAAGGATGAAATGAGAGGCGAAAAAAAATCGAATTGGGAAGCCCAAACATTTGCAACTGTTGATTTCCCATTTTTTTGTTGGGGGTAGAACCACCATTATCTGCAGGCATTTGAGAACCACCATGGGTTTAGAACCACCATGATGGTTACACGAATCATCTGCTAGTAAGCAGGAGGTGTGGTTGCGCAACCGCTACTCTGTGAAGAAGGTGGTTCCGCAACCATCATGATGGTTTCATGACCATGTACAGTTATCACAATAACAAAACAATAATGGCCTTTTGTCATCATTTGAAGGTGTTTGGATCACCATCAGCCTGACTTAACCATTTTAGAATAATGAACATGTTGAGGGTATGCACTGCAAGTTTTAATAAGAGAATACATAGAATTGGGTACTTCTAGATCCATTTTTGGATCATACCTCCCCAATTTGAGGCTTTTAAGTCCCTAAAAGCTTCAAGGACTAATGAGGTGAGGAAATTTCTTCCCCACATCTTCTCTGGAATACCACTTGGCCTTGGTAGGCAATTGACCTTTCAACCCAATCAACCACCTGTCTTACACTCCTCGTTGTGTTGTCCTCTCTTTCCACTGCAATACCACATCTTCCTCCAATTCCAATTGACTTTCTAGAGCAAGATCCTCAATAGATGGTAGCAACAATCCCTCTTCTTCCTGATCCAACATGGAGGGCTCAAAGAGACGTAAATTCTCAACATTCACAACTGAATATATTCTCATATAAGGAGGCAAATCCAAGCGAAATGCATTCTTACCCACTTGTTCTAGAATTTCAAATGGGCCATATTGAAGAGGTTTGAGTTTCTTAGCTTTACCTTGTAGCCTTTCTCTGCTCAAGTACAACCATACCTTGTCACCAACAAGGAAATAATGCTCAAGTTCTATGTTGATCATGCCTTGCTTTGTACTTTGCACTATGACTCTTTCAACCTCTCATGTACCTAGAGGTGTATCTGCTGAATTTTCTCAATGAACCTTATCAACTTTGTGGACTTCAAGATCCACTTTCCGTTGTCTCTGCATGGTAATCTCATAACAACATCAAATGCACTCTTAGGAAAATAACCAAAACATGTTTCAAAAGGATTCTTACTGGTAGAAGCATGAACTACCCTGTTATAAGAATGTTGGATATACACCAAATTCTCATCCCAAGTCCTAGGATGTTTCCTGTTGTACCCTCTCAAGAGTTGAACCAAGGTACAATTTACCACTTATGTTTGCCCATCCATTTGTTTGCGGATGAAAAGCGGTAGACCTTTCATCTTAGTATCCATCTTCTCCCACAAGGTAGACCAAAAATTTCCTATGAATCATGAGTCCCTATCTGACACAATAGAATTAGGAAAACCAAAATGAACCCACACATTAGCAAAAAAATAACTCAGTTGCATCACTAGCTTTAATGGTCTTCTTACAAGGAATGAGAATACACATTTTACTGAATCAGATCCACTACCACAAAAATATAATCATACCCTTTCTTGGAAGTAGGAAAATTGCCCACAAAATCCATGGAGATGTTTTCCCATGGCTGGGAAGGAATTGGTAATGGCATATATAAACCCAACTTTCTATTACTAGGCTTGCTTGTACTACATAAAACATAACCCCTGATAAATTTGGCAACTTCTGCTTGCATGTTTGGCCAATAAACATACCTTTGTAAGTGTGCACAATATTTGTCACACCAAAGTGACCAACCACTTTAGAAGTGTGTGCTTCCCTCATCAACTGAACTCTTTCCCCCTTAGGCACACAAAGTTTCTCGTTCTTGTAGAGCAGCCCGTCCTGGAAGTAGTATTCTCCCTAAGTGCAAATCCCTCACTTGGAGGTTTCTGCTGAAATATTTCTCCAAATCCATGGATCCTGCTCATAACCTTCCTGATATGCTTCACATACAAAAGGTTCAAGAAGAGTTAAAGTGCCCATAGCTGAAAGTAAAGGAGGTCTAGACAACATATCAGCTAACTAGTTAGTCACACCTTTCTTATATTTTATGATCAAATGAAACTGTTGCAAGAAACCCATCCACTTATAGTGTCTAGCTTGTTGAAGTTTATTTTGAGCCTGCAAATATTGAAGAGGTTGGTGATCCGTGTGTATGATAGTTTCTTTACCCATCAAATAATGTTTCCATTTCTTGACCACTTGCACAAGAGCATACAATTCCTTATCATATGTACAATAATTCAAAATGCTCCCTGAAACAATTTAGAATGATAACATATGGGCCTACCTCCTTGAAGTAGGACAACTCCCATAACATAGTCACTAGCATCAGTTTCTACTTTGAAAGGAAGTTGCAAGTTAGGTAATGCCAAAACTGGAGCATGACTAATCTTGTATTTAAATGACTCAAAAAATCATGTTGTTTCTTACCCCAATTAAAAACCTTACCACTTGTTGTCACAAAATGTAGAGGCACTGCTATGGAAGAGAAGTTCTTGATGAACTTCCTCAAATACTGAACTGCACCAACAAAACTCCTGGTCTCGGTCAAACTAGACGATGTAGGCCAATTCAGAATGGCCTCTATCTTAGCCGGATCAATCCTCAACTCTCCATCTCCAACCACATGCCCCAAAAAGACAAGTGATTGTTGAGAAAACTCACACTTCTTCTCATTCAACACTAGCCAGTTCTCCTTTAGAACTTACAAAACTTGATGCAAATGGTTAATATGCTCCTCAAAAGTTTTGCTAAAAACCAGAATGTCATCCAAGTACACAATGATAAAGGAATCAATAAATGGCCTCATTACCTCATTCATCAACCTCATGAAGGTAGTTGGTGCATTGCATAGCCCGAACGGTAGGACCAACCATTCATACAACCCTTGCCTGGTCTTGAACGTTGTTTTCCAGATGTCCTCTTCCTTAATCCAAACTTGGTGATACCCAGATTTCAAATCAAGCTTAGTAAAATATTTAGCATGTTGTAATTGATCCAACAAATCATCAATTTGAGGAAGAGGGTACTATTTTTTATGGTTATTTTATTTAATGCTCTATAATCAACACACATCCTCCATGAACCATCTTTCTTAGGTACTAAAACAATAGGAGAACCACATGGAGAAGTGCTAGGATGGATTATACCTTGCTTAATCAAAGATTGTAACTATTGTTTTACCTCATTGGCATCCTTCAAAGACTGCATGTACAATCCCAAGTTTGGAAGTGGACTATCGGGTAACAATTGTATCTCATGCTCAATTGGCCTGACCTGGAGGCAGCCCCATAGGCTCTTGGAAAACTTCCCTGAACTATTGAACCAACTCTTTCATCTGCTTCTTCTCTTTGTTAGTAAACATGCTACAAGTGGTTTTAGATGCAACAACTTCCTCTTCTTGTATATCTCTCAAAATAAGTAATGCAAATTTCCCACTAGCATTAATAAGCTTCTTAGCTTAGAGGCACTTACCAAAGAGATCTTTGAGTCTCCTGTAAAGGCTGAAATGAGGTAGTTCTTACCATCCTTCACCAAGTGGTATTGGTTGGCTCTTCTCATGAAGATGGCATCCCTGATATACAAGTATGGGCTGCCAAACACTACACCACACACATCAAGAGGAACAATATCCAAAGTAAGTTTCATCAATGAACTTCTTATCAATACCAAACATAATTTTGCATTGCTTGGTAACCTTGATGTCTACGCCTTTCTTCACCCAACCCAATGAATATGGATTTGGATGATTGTAAGTCTCTAATTTCAGCTTATCAACTAACTCCTTACTTATCAAATTAACTTGAGAACAAGTATCAAAAAGAGCATCCACTTTGGTTTTCTTCACTTGGATTTTTATATGAAAAAGCTTAGTAAGTTCATTTTCTTGAACAACATTATTACTACCCAAACATACCTCTCTACGGATGGAGGTACAACACATTGTCTCATCCACCTCTTCGCTACAAAATATCTCCTCCCCTTGGAGGGAAGCCATGGCCTTCTTTTTATTCTTCTTATTCTTGAAGGGATGTAATTTGGGTGGAGCTTCCAACATTTTTCCTCAAAATGAGTGTCAACATCACAATGACCACAATGAACTTTAGTATCCTTCTTAGAAATGGAAGTAGCATTCTTCTTACCTTTCCCTTTTCCTTTCTCCTTTTGCTTGGTGTCACCTTGTTTGTTTGAAGCATGTTGAGAGGTAGATGAACTCTTCTTCTTGTCCATCTCTAGATAGTGGGCTTGAGAACAAGCCTTATCTACATTCACTGGCTTGGCCAAGAGAATTGGTCTCCTCAAGTGGCTATGGAGTCCACCAATGTACTTCATTAAAATTTCTCTAGTCTGCTACATCTTTTCCCATTTTAACAACTTTCTTTCCAGAACTCATTGGTGTACTCTTGCACATTTTGGCCTTGCTTCTGCCTGAGATATTGCCAATACATGGACCTCTCTTCCTCATAACAAATAGGATAGAATTGTTTTATTTATTAGCATCTTAAATTCATCCCACTTAGAAATAGAGGAAGCTTCTTAACAACCAAAGAATGAACATAGATTTCAAACCAAGTTAAAGCATGATTGGTTAATTTTAACCTTGCAAATGAAATATGTTGACTCTCATTGATTTGATGCAAACTGAAATATACCTCAAGTTGAGCTAGCCAATGGTCTAGCTTCTCAGCATTCATGTCCCCATCATAAGGTTGAATCTCTATCTTCACCTCTACTTTGAATGGAGGAGTAAGGTTGGCATGGGGTTGCTCTTCCTCATACTCATGAGTGTCTTCTTTATGGTCTCCTAGTGTCTCTTTTGGAACACCAAGATTTTCCATGAGCAATCCCATGATGGACTCCAACTTTCTCATAGACAAGGAAATACCTCCCACATCTTTGGACAAACTTTTCACATCCACCTCCAACTTGTAGAAACATTCTTCTTCAGTCTCACATGCATCTCCACCATGAGTCATGTCTCAGATTCCTTGCTTCCACTTCTTGGTGGAAATATCTGCTTCAAAAGGAATGAGGATACCTTTACCTTTCACTACCCTTCCGAGTAAGGGGCATCTAACTAAAAATGTCAACACAAGTTAAACCACATAAAAACAATTGATCTTAATTGCTTTGATACTAATCTATCTATAAATTTCCTCTTTTTTACAATAAACAAATCCTATCTTAGTGATAATGAATGATAAGGTACATAATGTTCTTGTTATCAATATATTATGCAAGAAACATTCACATTATACTAAAATTTAGAGATGAAAGACAAGGAGACAATAAATTTATCCTAGAGAAACCCAATTTAGGAAAAACTCCAACTGGGTGAGCAATTGCTCCCCTTTCACTATGTAAATATCCAATACAACACAAGTTTACTGCCAATTGATGGCCTTCAAGAAGGATTCAATCTCCCTCTACTTGCATTAGCTTGCTTACAATCCTCAATAATGAAGAACTCAATTGTCTATCAATAAAATAATAAAATTTCAGACTTTCTCCTTTTCTCACTCTTGAATTCACTCAAAAACCACTTCCTTAGACGAGTAATGTGCTTGAATTTATAGCTATCATGCCCAAAGATGAAAAGAGAGGTAAAATGAATCAAATTAGAAGCTCAAACATTTACAACTATTGAGTTTCCACTTTTGGTTTCATCGGGGGAAGAACCATCACTATCTACAGAGGTGGTTATAAAACAGTCGTGATGGTTGTGCAACCACCGGTGCCTGCATGTGGTGGTCTTACAACCATAGTGATGAATGTGCAACTTCTACTCTATGAAGATCAGTAGTTCCACAACCATCTTGGTGGTTCCGTGACCACCATACATTTATCACAAGGAACAAAACAACACTTTCCTTTTTCATCATTCAAAGGTTTTTAGATCACCTTCAGCCTAACTTAACCATTTAAGAATAATGAACATGTTGAGGGTATGCACTGCACATTTCAATAAGAGAATAAATAAAATTGGGTACTTCTAGATCAATTTTTGGATCAATAAGTAACCTTTAGGGTTTCTAAAGTGCTAAACAAATTTTGAAAAGAAAGGTATGCTTGACAATTTGGTAATGTTAAAAATCCAAGGAAAATAATAAACCCTGATTTTGAATCAATCAATGGTGGAGTAATACTTACATCGGGTTCACCAGAATGTAATTTTTTGAAGACAACGTGATGATAAACAAAAGGAAAACATGAAGATGACATAATCAATGGTTGGGTAAGATTAATGTCTTGTTCACTAAAATGTAATAATGGGGAACACAATATAATGATAAATTAAAAATAAATGTAAAGATTACCTAATCAACAATGGGGTGCATTCACATTGAGTTCAATAGAATGTATGTAAGCTAATATGGTCTATATAAGGACACTCTCTCTAAATTAGGATATAAATAGAAGACCAAACTAGAGCCAACACAAATATAGTGACATAACAAAATGCCCATGATTATTCTGGTTGTAAATAGGTCTCATTGGGTTATCTAATGCAAGGATATTACTTGTATAAATCAGAACATATACAACAGAATAATATGAGATAACACCAAAATATAGATAAATGATGACAATATGCTCATATAATAGCTTTTCCACTTCGAGGGGGCAACCTCCAATACCACTTTGAGGGGGTAACCTCCAAACCATACAATAACACTCCAATACTCAATATGATCCTTAACTACAACCTTATAACCCCTATATATACCATTCTAGTATATGGCCAATACTGAGGCTAACCTCCTAAGCATAATAAATCATAAATGAATGATATAATAAGATAAGGGGATGTGTGCCACATGTCGGCATCTCCATCAATACATATACATCATAACATTATATCCCATGTGAACCCATACATATAACTAAGGGAATGCATGCCACATGTCGGCATCTCCATCAACCCATATACATTATAATATTATATCCAAAGGTATATAGTATTGCCTCCCTCTTTGACATGTTTCGTCCCCGAAACATAAGAAGAAGCCATATAATGAGTGTGCTTTAAATTATTGCACACTTGTTGCCAAGCTCAATCATCCAACCACCCATATGAAATCCTATCCTGTGTAGCAGCTTCATCATCAACATCTTCTTCTTCTTCTTCTTCTTCTGATGTTGCTTCTGCTTCTGATTCTTCTTCTTCTACTTCTTCTTCTTTTTCTTTTTCTTCATTTTCTTCTGCTTCGTCTTCTTCTTCTTTTTTTTCCCATCTGTCCATGAAAACTTGTTCCAATTCCTGCAAAGACCAATTAGACTTTTCCTTTTCTAACTCAGAAAAGCAAATCTATGTAGGGCCACTAATCCACAACTTGAATAACCAAATATCTGATGGTTTAGAGAATTTATCCCTAAATTTGTTCCACATTGCATCAATCCTACCATCTCAAAAAAAAGCTACCATCCCCATGATCCATAAAACTAGGGTTTTAGGAATTATGAAAATATTTCTGTAGATGGATAAAAACAAAAATAACAAACCCAAACTCAAATTTCAAGAGCTTTCCGAAAATATAAATTTTGCTAAAAAATACCACAATTTGCTTCCTGAAAAACAAATTTATGAAAAAACCTAAAACACCAATAACATCCGCAAAACAGATCCAATGGAGCTGAATTTTTCAGATATTCTAAATTAGAATGTTTCCAAATTATTAATTAATAATTGGGAAAAAATTCGATACCCTCTTCAAGATATATTCGAAACAAAAAATTAGGGTTTTTGCCCTAATTTTGGCCGAAATCGTTGCTCTGATATCACTTGTAAGGATATTACTTGTATAAATCAGAACATATACAACAAAATAATATGAGAAAACACCAAAATATAGATAAATGATGACAATATGCTCATATAATAGCTTTGCCACTTCGAGGGGGCAACCTCCAATACCACTTCGAGGGGGTAACCTCCAAACCATACAATAACACTCCAATACTCAATATGATCCTTAACTACAACCTTATAACCCATATATATACCATTCTAGCCTATGGCCAATACTGAGGCCGACCTCCTAAGCATAATAAATCATAAATGAATGATATAATAAGATAAGGGGATGTGTGCCACATGTCGGCATCTCCATTAATACATATACATCATAACATTATATCCCATGTGAACCCATACATATAACTAAGGGAATGTGTGCCACATGTTGGCATCTCCATCAACTCATATACATTATAATATTATATCCCAAGGTACATAGCATCTAAACTCTATGAGAAGTAAGGCCTAGATAGATCTTAGGGGGTAGGGTGGGCCTCTAGCCAAAGTGAGAGCTAATACTAATGATAAAGAGTTGTCTAATTCCATTTTACAACAATCAATGGTTGTAGATAATTATAATGTAATACATAAGGAGATGTTACATTATCCCATATACTACATGATAATAATCATCAACTAAATAAAAGAAAGAGTAGAGGGATAAAGAAACTTACCTTTTTTGTGGACATCATGGACACATAAATGATCCCCCTCCTTGGATTATAGCACATTGTGGGATAATGTTGTAGGGTAGACTCAATGAGTATAGTAAGAAAACCTAATTAGGCCAAAGTTTTAGACTCCAAATACTAAGGAATACATTGTTGGCTCATCTTATATTCTTTATTATCCTAGTGACCCATTGATGTAATGATGATATACAGGTGAAAGCTCCAGTAAACCCTAACATCACTTAAATATTTAAGGTGATATTTGCAAGTAAATGAAGGGAATATTATTCATGATGATATTTCAAAATTACAAAAATAACACCTATATATAAGGGAACATAATGTAAAGTCATAATTCAATCTTAGATGACATTATCAGTTGGTCGGCCAATGTCGGCTAAATAAGGATTTTTATAATGCATCATCGACTGGTCTAATGATTTTGAATTCAAACATAGCAATAAAATGTAGATGAAGAGGAAAGGAATGAAGGGTAATAGAAAACATTTTGAGTATATGGAAAGCTTATATACATTGTTGTATGGAGGTATTATAGAGGTATAAAGTGGTGGTATAGTGCTAGTAAGAAGGGTTAAGTACCACAATGATCTCCCATAATGTGCTACAATTTGGCCCACCCTGATCTCTATACAATACTTGATGCATTCACTAGAAGGGATCAATACATTAACGACATGCAAAAATTAAATTATTAGTAACTAAATATGATGTATATATACTTTGCTTCACAAAGACATATTTACTTATTTGTCTCTTTGTAAGCAGGGGAAATTTTTTAGTCTAATGGTCAACATGACACACTTCACATGACCTTGACACTATTATTACATTCCTCCTTGGGAAATTTATTTTGTTACATGCTTTAAATTTAAAATCCTTGCACCATAGTCCACTTTTTGTTTCATGTGCATTGTTTCTATTTAGTCATCCATGCTCACAATATTACCTACATGAAGGGGCTTATCCATCTATCTACACTTCCAAATGTTTGAGCTCTCAGCACAAATTCAGAGGATTCCCTTGGTTCTATGAAGGATTTCATGAAGAGGACACACTAAAATGGAATCAAAATATCACTCATGAACCAAATGTTTGAAAGTTAAATTAGGTGTAATTCATAGCGATATTCAAGATCAAGGTCTAGAACCTTACATCACATGTGTGCACGCTCTCTAATATGTCTTATTTTATATCCTTGAGATTGCACATACTTTAGTTTTTTTAAACTCAAAAATATCAAATTCCTTCAAAAACGTAGCTTTCAATAAGTTATAATCCACAACTACCTAGTGGGGATTATACTTCATGTATCATATGTATACATGGTCTAGGATAGTAGTGGAAATTTTTCTTGCCTTGCACTCAGGAAAAATTACTTCCTTCAATCTCCATAATATTTCACATTTATGGACATGCTTAGTAATATTTTCCAATCCCCTAGAATCTATAAATCTCATCATCATTTCATTAAAGGTATATTATTACAAGGTTGCATGTGCATCCTATCCTCTTCCCCCTGTATTACTTATCTCTATAATAGTACTCATGGTTCTTCCACCTATAGGTTGTGGGGATTTAGTTCCTCCTAAGGCTAGGGGTATTGTCCAAATTTTGGGTTTATTTGTGCAAATTTTTGACTCATACATAATGTTAATCTTGTATTATTTTTTAGTCATGTATGTAGTATTAGTCCCACTCTCCTTTTGATATCCCATGATGATACAAATTTCTCACTCTTACCTCTTGGACCCAATTTTTTTGTATGGAATCAACTTTTACAAAATTTAATTTTTACCCCACACATTTCCTAAATTCTCGTGTTTCCATCATTTTCATGCCTCCGTCGATTCTACAACTTGGTTTGGGTGTGGGTTGATGTTATGGGTGGTGTAAAGGTTAGGCCTATAAACTATGTGTGGTTCCTCATTTCCAATGGATCTCAAACATTACCTAATAAATATCCTACCAATTTAATTTCTTGGCACTCTCTCATACTTCTTCTTCCTCATAATACATTTCATCTATGCAAAGGTCAATCACTTACCCTTCCTATTATGTGCGATCCTTGTGTCATCCTCATAGATCCACTCTTCCCTTTTGACTTGGGTCCATATAACTAATTATAATTTCCCTAACTTCATCATATTTTCACCTCTTGAGCTTCCCATCATCTTAGTTTTCCATCCCTATGTCCCTAGTTTTCTACCGACATTGTTTTTCACCCCTTCTTATTCTTCCCATTCACCCGCCATAAATTAAGGTCCATGCACAAAGGATTTTAGCTTTCCAAAATTAGTGTTAGATGCTTAAGTCTATTAACCTCCCTTTTATCAAAAATTGTATTTGAGAAATACATTTCCTTGTAGTTCATGGAAAAACTAATAAACCACCTATTTTAATAAATAATGTGTCAAAATAGTAAACTATAGAAAATAGGTTCCCAACACGCCTTTCCGCCAAATATCAACAAGTATAGCCTAGTTCTCATTTGTATGTTTGAAATTATCTACGTGTTAATCCATCCAAGCATATATGTGCCAACCATAATTTTCCAACCATGCATCTAAATTATCATGCATCTACATAATTGGTATGTTTGAGGTTTCTACTTTTTCCTACTACGTAATTGGCCAACCATGCATCTAAATTATCATGTAACTTAATAAAAAATAATACTTAAATATATTTATATCTCTCTACACACCAATTTCTTATGGTCTAAGTTTATTATACTATTGTGATTTCATGCAAATTCCATCTCCTCATCTCCAAACCACTTTTCTACAGGCTCTAAAGATGTCCTTTATCACATTTTTCTCTTTTTCTCCATCAATTCATACAAATGTCCATCTTCATTATAACATTTGCACCATATAAGGTATCCTACATAAACCATATGCCTAAAAAATTAGGGATTCCTTCCCTTTGTTATGCACATGCTTATGTCATTTGTTATGTTCCTTTGTGTGTGATGAGTCTTATTCCTCCAAAATATCATTGTATGATCTAAAATTGTCTATGCACATAGTCTTTGTACTTAGCCTAAATTGGGTCCAACAATAAAAAATGGTAAATGAGGTAACATGAAGTTGATGCAAGATCCTTCGAGGAGATAAGACACTCTAATCAAAAGGGGGCGATTACGATATTTTGAAATCAAAAGGTTGGAAATCCTTGTTTTGTAAAGGTTAGGATTGGATAAACTAGTGAAGTATAAAACCATCCTATATCAGCTATGAGATGTAAGAAAAGTAAAAAATTCTTACCTTCCCATGACATGCTACATGTTTCTCAAGATCCTAACAAATCAATTGGTTGAATTTAAGGATTAGGTACTTGCATGAAAAGGAAAGTGACACAAATGAGAAATGTGAAGAGAATTTGATTTGATAAGAAAGTATGAGAGAAAAAATACTTCACATTCTTTAAGATAAATAGAAATAGATAAATGACATACAAATAACACAATACATAAGATATATCATTAGAAACCCTTTCGGGAAAAAACCCAACACAGTAACTTATCTCCTTATTGTATTAACTCAATTATTTTACCATATAATAATGTACTTCTTAGTTCTCCACTATCCTACTATATATCTAGCTATATGTAAACACATCAGTAGGTAACCATAAAAATGGTATTAAAAATAATAGGTACCAAAACCATGGGCCAAGAATAAAACCCATAAAGGCTCCCCATAAACATGAGTGATTTAACCACCCATAATTAACATAGGTTAAAAATACTTAAACATGACCAAAATCTTATAAAGGGGATGTTGGGTTGTATAGTCTACAAGAGTGTAACTCATGGAAAATATACAACACATTTCCAACAATATGTAACCTCTTATCTTGTTTCAATGGCCTACTACACTCAAAAGGAACTATGACTCTATTGTGACGCTGAATTTGAGTGTGAAATTTTGACTAAGACAACAAGTGTTTCAATTAGATTTTAATTTTTGTCTGTTGATTATGTCATTTTATTTATTTATTTTTATTGATGCTTTGTATTTATTAATTTTTCCTCCATATGGATTCAAAAGGCTTAAACATATATATGTAGTATGACTATCACTAGAGATCATACACTTCACTATTATAGAGGTGTAAATGCTAAAATTAGGTAACTTGTCCTTTTTCAATGCCAAGTTTGGTTGTTCTCCCTTGCTAAGGAAAATGCTCACATTTAGAATCCAATTAATATATCTATCTATATCTTCTATGAATTGCTTATCTTTAAACTTTACTGTGTTACCAATTCAATCAATATTATCAAATCAAAGCAGTAAACAATTTATGTGCTTCAAGCCACAACTTTTTATTTCATTTTACATTTCTCTTGTCTAGAACCAGACAAAGGGTCTGGATGTGAGGTACGGTCTTGGATGACCTGAAAATATCATGCCCTTTTCATTCTCCAACTCTAATTTTCATGTCAATATCTTTATTGGGTCATTGCATTTTCCTATGGTTCACCTTATTAATATATTTCACTTGTGGAAGGCTATATAGTCAATCGAATGTCACTTTATAACTCTCCTGACACTCTTACAAGATCCTAGTGCAAATATCATTCTAAAGGCACTCAAGGTTATTCTAAATCTACCCAAATCAATTGCACATAAAAAAGAGCAGTCCCTACTATAGGTCTAAAACACTCAATGGTCAATAGTTTCCTCCATTTCCAAGCATGCAAAGATCATAGAGCCATGTTTTAGAAAGAACAAAGTGACTCTAATAAGTTTTCAAGGGTTTCAAGAAATAAAAGGTTAGGTCACATATCTAAGGCACACCACATCACACTACTACCACTACTACCACTTTACAAATAAACAACATATACCCCCCTCGAGCATTCAACACAACATGAAACACACTCGACATATCTACCACATACTACAACGCCACACTTTTATGACATACCTCTTATACATCATACAATACATCTCTCTCGCGCGCAAAGTTTATTTTAGAGGAGAATATTCGTGAATTTTTAATTTTTAATTTGGAGAATTTTTTACTACCATACGGTAGCGTGTTCGCCAAAATTTTACGTATCCTAAAAAAATTTGAATATAATTTTACCTTCGTGTTTCCACTTAGGGTTGACTAATGTTAGTATATTCTCCTTCATGTTATAACATACTATTATATATAGGATTAATTTGCCATGATATAGTAATACAATTTACTTTCAAAATCCATTAATAAGCCTATGAAAAAGCCAAAAGTATAAGCCAAAAATCCAAAGGAATAAGTGAAAGAGGTGAGAAAAAAAGTGAATTGTTTTCCTGTCAAGTTGTTTTGTAAAACTGTTACCAACCAACAATATTAATTTGTATTTCCATAAGGAAAGGTGACTGTGTAATGTCGACCGGTAATAAGAACATTTTACTGGCTGGTAAGAATTATTTATGTTACCGTCCGATAATATTGTTTTGTGTTGTCGTTCAATAGTTTTTGTTTTACCATTTGAAAATATTCATTTGTGTTGTCGTTCAACTGTGTTAGTTTGTGTTACCGTACGGTAGCATTGAGTTGTGTTTCCGTTCCGTAGCATGATCTTTATTTTTTGCAGTCTTGCATTTATTTTTTACATATCATAATTGAAACTTCTATATTTTTGTCACACGTGTAGACTTCAAAATCACCCATACGCAGGGTTCATTTTAAGACACCCCTATAAAATTGAAGGTGGAAAATACCTGGTGAATATCCCCGTAACCAGTTTCAGCGAAAGGTGAATTTGACAGTATTCAAAAACAAAATTTTTGCCTGGTTTTTCATGGCTCCATCAGTGACGTGCGACAACAAGACGTCAATAACCACTCCTGACACGCGTCAATGGAACGTCAACAGTCTAGACTGACGCGCGTCACTGGCGCGACACTAGTTCGTAATGACGCGTGACACTGGCTCATAATGACGCACGGCATTGGCTCGTAATGACGCGTGACATTGTCTCCTACTGTCGCACGTCAGTGTCTGTTAATGATGCGCGACACTGCCTCCTACTGTCGCGCGTCACTGACACCTAATGACGCTCGTCATTTGCTCCTACTGACGTGCGTCACTGGCTCCTATTGACGCGCGTCAGCTAGGAATGTTGTCGTGCGTCAGCTATGACCTTTGACGCGCGACACTGGATTCTATTGACGCGCGACACTATACCCTAATGATGCGCGTCTCTGTCTTCTATTGACGCGCGTCACTGGAACCTGTTGACGCGCGTCAATAGTATCCAGTGACGCGCGTCAATAGGGGCCAGTGACGCCCTATTTAGCTTATAAATACCCTTGTGCCGTTCATTTTCTCGTTTTCATTTTCCCGTTCTTGAATTTTTACATGTCTAAATCGTTGTCAAAGACGCAATTACAGCTATAATGTCAACTTCACATGCTTCCTAATTGCAAGCTCAGCAAGAAAATCAAGAGAATCCAACTAAATCAATTTCCAAGATCAACTTCAGGAATCCCTTATGCCCTCACATCCATACGGCTTTAAAGATGTCTTCAGAATATCAAGCATTGATGGAAGAGTGTGAATTTACAGGGCTTGTTAATATGCCCTATTTCGAAACAGATCCAGATATTTTGAATTACCTTCTGTCATGCTACAATTCAGAGGACGGTATTTTTTATGTGACTCTGAACGATGGCCAAATGTTCCAATTTAGTATTGAAGCAAATGACATCCATCGGTTTACGGGCCTTCCTATCAGAAATTTACCAATTGTTACAACCAAGGAAACACTCATGGAAGAAGACAAGAAATTTCTCGAATCGACGTATGGTTTCCATGTTGATTGTAAGTATAATTCGTTTTAATTCATATTTTTTATTCTGTTTTTTATTCTGATACAATTTGCTGTTATAAATTTAAAGTAATTTTCACTGTTTCACATTTGCAGCCCATGTCAATAAATCCAGGCGTGGTGTAGATACACAATCAATTGCACACCACTTTCTTGCTGCACTTATTTCATTTTTTCAACCCAGAATTGTTTTGCAGGGTCGCCAAACAGATATACCAAATTGGGCCATTGCATACATTTGTGCCACTATCTCAAAATGAAAATTCGATTGGTGCACATATCTATCCAAAAAAATAAGAACTGACATAACAAATTCAAAACTCTCAGATAAACCTTTCATTTATTCAACAAACTATCTCCTCGGCTTCTACTATGAGGCACTTTTAAATTTAAAAGATAAACAAATTCCTACTTGCTCTGATGAGGCTTTGAAGAAATTCTCAATTCCATTTGAAGAACAACAGGTATAAACTATTTAGTTTGTAATTGTATTTCAATTTTAGACATTACAGTGCACAGTTATTAAAACTTAAATTTTAATGTTTTGCAGAGAAGATATCTTGAAGCCCTTCCCCGAAAAAAAAAAGATGTCGAGAGGAAGAGGCCAACAACAGGCGGAGGCTTCAGGGGACTCCCAATATGAAATGGAAGCTCACTCCTCTCCAAACCCTTAACAGTTTGAACTCGTTAAACGCCAGAGAAGTAATACATTCTCATATATTATTTACAAATTCCAAAGTTGCATATTTATTTTTCAATTTAAATTTTAACCAAATGAATTGACAACATTTAATATTGATGAATTGCAGGGACTTTGGAACCTTCTTCCCCAACTCACTCCATACAGTTGCATGCATTCATATCTTCTGAACAGCCACTGAGTACAACTCCTACAAGGCCACTCGTAGCACCGAGAAAAACAACTCCTCGACAACAAGGTACAACTTTTCTATTGTACGTTTAATTTCGTAGTTTTGACTTTATGAATTGTTTTAATATTTTCATTTTTTTCTTGTACTTTTCAGCACATGTCAGTCATGATCAAACCACAACACCGACACCCACTCAACCATTAATTTTTAAAATGCCAACCAGAGGAACAGTGAAAAAGAACATTGGTAAACGCATGCCTTTTGCTCCGCCCCCTAGTGGGACACTAAACCTTGCCTCCTCGTTTCGAATTCCAACTCTATCACTTGGTGGCTTGCCCAGTGCAACGGGCATATCTGTTTTGAACTATATAAATTTAGATGAAGATTATTTGGGCATTGATAGCAATGACCCAACTGGTTTTTTCGATACCCGTGAGATGATTCAAGGCCAACAGGTATACTTCAAATTTCAATTTTAATATGCTTTACAATTTTGAATTACATTCTGATTTAAATTTATTTATCTAAATCTTGATTAATTTTTTCAAAAACAGGATCAGCCCACCCAAAGGCAGAAACAAGGAGCAGTTAATCTTGGTGAAAGCCCCCATTCTTCTCCAGCAAGATCGTCTGCATCAGATTCAGATAGTGAACAGTTGCCACGTTTTCCTTTGGAGAACTTAATTGGTTATGATTGTCAATCCCATGTCAGTGAGTTTATTATTCCTCATATCCAGCAGCTTATAGAATGGGAGAGAAGGGCTAAAGTTCTTATTAATGAGATTATTAGTCGTTATGAAAATTATTGGCAACGGGATAGTTTATACGCTGCAGTCCAGAATCAACCTGCGAAGATGGATTCCTTACTTACCCAAGTAAGATGTGGGACTGTCACGTTTAACAACAACTATAAAGATGACATTTTAGATAAGGCACTAAACAAATTGGAAAATATTAGTGCCGAGGCCCAGGCATATTTTAACAAATGGTCCAAGGACAAGGATTTGGTATCAATCGCAAATGCCGAAAGAGATAGAGCGGTTGTAAGTATCAAACAATCATTTTTGTTAATTTGAAATTTTGAATTTACATTAATATTTTGAATTGACATTACTCTTTTTGTGCGGTTGAAATATGAAAATTTGAAAAGTCAGGCGAAGGTTTTGCAAGTTCACTTGGAAACAGCAAAGAACAGCTTATCCGCAGCAAAAAAAATTGAAGCAAAATATTGTTTTGGTTAACAAACAAAACAATACACTAAAGTGGATAATTAAAGAGCATGGTCTCGACCCTGACATATTATTCAAAGCCAAAGCAGCTGCTGATCCAAATTTGCTGTCGCATGGAGATGCAACAAATCAAGAAGAAAGAATTTTAAAAAATCTGGACAGTGCTGCAGAAGATCTTATAAGTTCAGGGGTTATTTCTGGTGTTGGGGAAAGAGGTACAGCCACAGAGGAAGAAGCCGTTCGGGAAGAGAGTAGAGTAGAATTGTATAAAGAAAAAGAGGGTTTTGAAAATTAGAATCTTTTATTATTGAGGAAACTTTAAATATTGAATTTGAAAACTTCTACTATTGAGTATGTACTATGGTTTTTGAATTTAATTATATGGTGATTAGATGGTGATTATCATGAATTATATGTATGTTTCTTGTTTACTTGCATTGTCATGAATTGTATGTGGACGTAGATGATGAATGATGATAATTGATAATTAATGATAGATGACGATGAAAGACGATGATCAATTTAATGTGTATAATGTAAAATGTAGTGCCTAAATATCTTGTGGGACTTTAATTATCTTGAAAATTATGTCTTTGGGAAAAAATAGCAACTAAGATTTGAAACAGATCTTTAGGATTTCTCCTTAATAGACTTATGGTGTAGGAAAATTTTATTTTAAAGAGATTCACCTCTATATAAGTGCATAATCTCTCATTAGAGAGGTTGTTTGACATCCAAAATAGTCAAGACCATTTGTCAGAAAATAACGTTTTGCTGGAAACAATCATTGATGTAGAGGCTAGATTAGCCAATTATGAAATAGTTAAATTCCAGGCCATAAGAATTAGAGCTTGGGAAATAATCAAGACCATGGTTTAAAAGATATGGTTTTTTTTATCACGGATATTGTTTTGTGTAGAGTAGATTGACAAGTTGTTGTAAATAGTCAAGGTTATGGAGGCTAGATTAACCAAAGTTGGAATAACTATGTGATTAAAAGATAGGTCAAGCTCGATATAGAACTTTGAAGTTTAATGTAAAACATATAAGGTTTTTATCATGAAGATTAGTCTGTATAGATCAAGTTCATGGGTTGAAGAATCCTATCATTTTTTTATATTTGATAAGGGTGAAGAATAATTGTGGATTAGAACTGGGAGGCTATAAGCTGGAA
Source organism: Taxus chinensis (assembly GCA_019776745.2). Classification (NCBI taxonomy): domain Eukaryota; kingdom Viridiplantae; phylum Streptophyta; class Pinopsida; order Cupressales; family Taxaceae; genus Taxus; species Taxus chinensis. The sequence goes on from CM034146.1 coordinate 897,978,603, forward strand.
TAATTTTGAGTGTGTAAGAAAATATTGAAGGTTGTAAACTAGATCATAGTAAACTATGTGTGTAAGTATTTATGTAGAGCCTTGAAGAAGGCACACTACATTTGCAGGATAGTTTATGTAGAGTCAGTTCTATTACTAGAAAGGATTTTTATTAGATAAAGACTCTGTCAAGTTGATTTAAATAGTTGTGATTAGTGTAGATTTGGGTGGGTGACTATAGGATATGGAAGATAGCATTAGAATTGAGTTTGAATAACTTCGTGTTAGAGGATGATCATTATAAGTCTAAAAATAGATCTATTTCTCCATGGAGAAATCTGAATAAGTGATGGATCTATGACAAAGCAGGGAATTTTAGGAAGAGTGTCAGGACTTATATTTATAATAGTATAATGTATTGTTTAATAGTTTAATATATAATAAATTAAATATAATTCTAAGAAATCAAGAAAGAATCATCACTGGTAAGAAATTAAACATAATTGAAAATATGATAGGGTTTAGCTTACCTCTTGCGTATTAGATTGCTGTGAAATCATCAAGGGTAACGTGCTAGATCTTTGTTTTACCTGACATTGTAGATAGAGGGGTGAGTTGCTTGACATTGTCAGTCCTGAGAAGTGCCAACAACATCTTTAAATATATAGACCAACAATATCTTTAAATAAATGATAACAAGAGCTGAAAAAATGTAAAGTAACAAACAATAAGATGATGTTGAACAAGATACCTATTTAAAATTGAAATCATCCCCGGTAATGTGCTAGATCTTTGTCTTGATAAAATTCAACACAAAAAATGGATTAGTAGATAGATGGGTGAGTTTCCTGACATTGTCAGTCCCGAGAAGTAACAGCTTCCTCGGACTGATGTCAACCCACGTTTTCAAAAAATAAAATATTGTATTTAACTAAATGTAAATACATAGACATCTTTAATGATAACCAGAGCTGAAAAAAATGAATAGTAACAAACAATAAGATTAAGGGGAAAAAGATACCTCCTTAAAGTTGAAATCATCACTACCACTAGTAATGAGCTATACCTGTGTTTAAAAAAAAACCAACACGAGAAATGGATTAGTAGATAGATGGGTGAATTGCCTGACATTTTTAGTATATAGACCTGTAACATCTTTAATGAAAACCAGAGATGAAAAAATGAATAGTAATAAACAATAAGATTAATGGGAAAAAGATACCTGCTTAAAGTTGAAATCATCACTGCCACTGGTAATGAACTAGATCTGTGTTTTAAAAAAACCCAACACGAGAAATGGATTAGTAGATAGATGGGTGAATTGCCTGACATTTTTAGTATATAGACCTGTAACATCTTTAGGAAAACCCATGGTTAACCAAAACATGAAATGTGTATAGGAGTGTCTTTTAGTGCTCCATGCCAAATTTAATCAGATTTTGAAATGAGTATTTAAACTTATTCAAGTTTTTATAAAACTGGATCGCTTAGAAATGAAGACTAAACAACCTGTCTTCTTAGCATCCAAGAAAAAATACAGTGCCTTCTCCAGATAAATCATAGAAGTTAATTTTGTATAGGATTCACATCTTGAGATATTGTAAAATGTTTTGGGGAAAATGGATCAGTATCAAAATATGTTGTATAGGATTCACATCTTGAGATTCTCTCTTCAGGACTGCTTCTTGGAGTGGTTGAATTAAAATATGTCTCTTTTTTTTCAAATTTTTAAGGTGGTGCATATGATCATAGCTCAATAAGGTTGTTTACATATCATATTAGTTACAAGAATGAACTTGAAATATTTGATCCTTTAGTAGATTCATCTCATCCTAAGTAAGGATATTCAGGCACAAGTATGAGGTTTGAAAGATACAATAAGGGTAAAGTGATCAAAATTGTTGTGTGTAACGGAAAGTTGTTTTTACTTTCTTCTAATTATCATTGTTGAGCTGATGAAATACTTGGTTGACCCTTGCAATGAGTATCAAAGTATAAAATTCTTGCTACCACCTTGTTTTGTTTTCCTTTGCTGAAGATACAATGTTCAAGTGTATGTTTGAAGACAATTTTCTTGAAGCTCCCCCATTTCTATGCCTTGAATTGATTAATCATGATCTTCTTGAAGTACAATTGATAAAATCAAGTGTCTCAAATATTGAAAAAAAATTTATAGCTCAACATAAAGTTCTCTGTGCAAGGTAACATTGTGTAAATTTTGTCAAGAGTGCCTTACTGGTACCTCATCTCAAACTCAGTCTTAGCATATATCATGAAGTTTCTTTTTGAACTTATCAAACAAGACCCTATATCATCATCAAGTACACACCAAACACTATTTGTTTCTTTGGTCTGGGGATAAATTTGAAGGCTTCATCTCAATTGGCTGCATTGCAAACATGAAGGGAATTTCCTCTAGTGCAAAAGAGGTGAAAACTTCGAATCCCATTAAATTTTGGATAAGAAATCAATTATTTGGTAGTCTCAGGATTTCTCTGTGCATAAAGAGATCCATCTAGTTACTCATCACTCCTGATGCTCGTCAATGGAACGTCAATTGTCTTGACCGACGCACGACACTGGCCACCATTGACACGCGTCACTTGCGCCTATTGACGCGCGTCACTGGCACCTATTGACGCGCGTCACTGGCACCTATTGACGCACGTCACTGGCACCTATTGACGCGTATCGCTAACTCCTATTGACGCACGTCGCTAACTCCTATTGATGTGCTTCACTGGATTCTATTGACGCGCGTCACTTTCTCCTGTTGACGCACGTCGCTGACTCCTATTGTCGCGCGTCACTGGATCTTATTGACGCACGTCACTTGCTCTTATTGACGTGCTTCGCTGGATCCAATTGACGCGCGTCAGATAGGACTATTGTCACGCGTTAGCTAGGACCTTTGACGCACGTCAAGTGAAGCCATTGACGCCCGATTTAGCCTATAAATACCCTTCAACTGGTCATTTTCTCGTTTTCAACTTCCAACTCTTGAATTTTTACAGGTCTCAATGCTTCCCAACTGCAAGTTCAGTAACAAAAATCAAGAGAATCCAATTCAATCGATGTCCCTTATGCCCTCACATCCATACTGTTTTAAAGATGTCTTCAGAATATAAATATTTAATGGATGCGTGTGAATTTACAGGGCTCGTTAATATGCCCCATTTTGAAACAGATCCGGATATTTTGAATTACTTTCTGTCATCCTACAATTCAGAGGATGGCATTTTTTATGTGACTCTGAATGATGGCCGAATTTTTCAATTCAGTATCGAAGCAAATGACATCCATCGGTTTACGAGCCTTCCATTCAAAAATTTACCAATTGTTACAACCAAGGCAACACTCGTGGAAGAAAAGAATTTTCTCGAATCAACATTCGGTTTCCATGTTGATTGTAAGTATAATTCGTTTTAATTCATATTTTTTATTCTGATACAATTTGCTGTTATAAATTTATAGTAATTTTCACTATTTCGCATTTGCAACCCATGTCAATAAATAAAGGTGTGGTGTCTAATATGTAGCATTTCTGAGTACATGTAATTTTTGCAATGCTAGTGTCTAAGATGAGCTTTGTAACTTTGATTGACCTAATGAGTGCACACTGCAGTGGAAAAGTTTAAACAAAAAAAAGATCTTAAGAAAACTGATGGAACCAAGAAGGGGAAATTAATTGATGTTCCCAAACTTGATGATGCAAATCAAGCAGGGGGAAGAATTCTGATCAATGTACTTTAATATTAACGGAGGGTGACTCAGCCAAGGCTCTTGTTGTAAGTGTTTGTGCCTTGAATCAGGGAAATGTGAATACTGAATTTGGTAGTATTGTGACATGTTTTGACATCACTTTCCAATTTATTTTTTTGTTATTTTAGTTGTCTTTATCCTATCAGGTGGCAGGAATATCTATTTTTTGGGAAGCTACCACTCACCAACAAATGGAGAATAAAGAGATAGTAAATATAAAAAAAATCCTTGGTCTACAGGAAGATAAAATATATGACAACATTAAATCTTTAAGATATGTCCATCTGATGATAATGACAGACCAGGTACATGATCTTTGTATAGCGCTATTTAGTTTCTGCTTAATTCTGACACATCCTTTCTAGTGAGATCCTTTTTGACTTGTCCTTTGTCTCTTAAAGGACCATGATGGTTCCCACATCAAAGGATTGTTGATCAATTTCATACACCATACCTAGCCATCACTGCTTAAAATTCCTTCATTTGTTGTGGAATTTATCACTCCTATTGTCAGGGTAAATGTTCCCCCTGTATATTTGGTTGAGTGTATTGAGACTCTTTATATTTGTTTTTAAGCCTCCAGATGTTATGTATCTCCATGTCTAATTTTGGCACATGTTGATGTAGGAAACTCACAAAAATGGAAATGTCTTATCTTTTTACACAATTCCTGAGTATGAAGCTTGGAGAGAATCATTGAGTGGATCGATAACTGGCTGGACCATATAGTACTACAAAGTAATGCTAGTTTGTTTTCTCTTTATATGTTTTCAAGTTCTAGTTTTGTTCACTTGCTGATTAGGTATCACTTGTTGCTTGGACCATACAGGGTTTTGGCACAAGTACTTCTAAAGAGGGCAAGGAGTATTTCATAGATCTGGACAAGCACAAAAAATATTTTGTGTGGGTTGATGAGAAAGATGGAGATGCTTCCTCATATCAATCAGCTTATAGAATGGGACAGAAGGGCTAAGGTTCTTATCAATGAGATTATTAGTCGTTATAAAAATTATTGGCAACGGGATAGTTTATACGTTGTAGCTGATCCAAATTTGCTGTCAAATGGAGATTTCTAGTTTTGGGGAAAGAGGTACAACCACAGTGGAAGAAGTCATTGGGGAAGAGTGCAGAGGAGTAGAATTGGATAAAGAAAGAGAGGGTTTTGAAAACTAGAAACTTTTATTATTGAGGAAACTTTAAATATTGAATTTGAAAACTTCTACTATTGAGTATGTACTATGGTTTTTGAATTTAATTATATGGATTTATATACAATCTTTAATTTTAATTGCATTAGATGGTGATTATCATGAATTATATGTATGTTTCTTGTTTACTTGCATTGTCATGAATTGTATGTGGATGTAGATGATGAATGATGATAATTGATAATTAATGATAGATGATGATGAAAGACGATGATCAATTTAGTGTGGACGTAGATTTATCATCAAGCACAGTAATTCTTCTTCTCTAGACTTTTGAACTTGTTTTAAGATAATTATTCTCTACACTTGTAACGATATGATCATAATGTCATTAGAATGGATATAGATGATAAATAAATGGAATGTGTTATAATGGATATAGATGACATTAATGATTAGAATGGATATAGATGACATTAGAACGAATACAATTGTAATGATATGATTATGAATTATTTTAAAAAATGAAAATGTTTTAATAAATTTAAAATTAGATAAATAATTGTATTAATAATAATTGTAGTGTCAGGACTCAGGATATGATAATGATATGGTGATGATATGATATATATGGATGATGAGGAATTTTATGTGGACTTATATTTAAAAATAAATTAAATATAATTCTGAGAAATCAAGAAAGAATCATCACTGGTAAGAAATTAAACATAATTGCAAATATGCTAGGGTTTAGCTTACCTCTTGCGTATTAGATTGCTGTGAAATCATCAAGGGTAACGTGCTAGATCTTTGTTTTACATGACATTGTAGATAGAGGGGTGAGTTGCCTAACATTGTCAGTCCTGACTCCTGAGAAGTGCCAACAACATCTTTAAATATATAGACCAACAATGTCTTTAAATAAATGTAAATATATAGAATTAGACCTGTAACGTCTTTAATGATAACAAGAGCTGAAAAAATGTAAAGTAACAAACAATAAGATTATGTTGAAGAAGATACCTATTTAAAATTGAAATCATCACCGGTAATGTGCTAGATCTTTGTCTTAAAAAAATTCAACACAAAAAATGGATTAGTAGATAGATGGGTGAGTTGCCTGACATTGTCAGTCCCGAGAAGTAACAGCTTCCTCGGACGGATGTCAACCCACGATTTCAAAAAATAAAAATATTGTATTTAACTAAATGTAAATACATACACCTGTAACATCTTTAATGATAACCAGAGCTGAAAAAATGAATAGTAACAAACAATAAGATTAAGGGGAAAAAGATACCTCCTTAAAGTTGAAATCATCATTGCCACTGGTAATGAGCTAGATCTGTGTTTTAAAAAAACCCAACACGAGAAATGTATTAGTAGATAGATGGGTGAATTGCCTGACATTTCTAGTATATAGACCTGTAACATCTTTAATGATAAAGATAAAAGATAGATAAAGAAGATACCTATTTAAAGTTGAAACAATCCATTATCAATAGCTTCATCAAAGTCAATGTTGTCTTCTATAGAATGTGACGAAGAGCCAATTTCACTTTCAAGGATGGGAATATTTGTACTTGTAGTTGTATTATTCACACCTCTTCTTTCGCAAAGGGAATTCTAGTGCACAATTGCTCTGTCGAACGGAAAGGTTTCGATGGAGTATCGAGAAACATAACACCTCATGCAACTTTCCAGATTTTTATCCAACCTGTTTCTCAATTTTGATTTTATAAATGACAATGCACTGAAAACCCTTTCATCCTCCACAGACCCCAAAATCATTGTTTGGCATAACTCATACAATTTGAAATATTCGCTGATATCTTCTTGTAAAATAGAACTTTGATAGATTCCTCGCCACAGCCTTGTAATAGCACCACTTTTAGAAGGTTGATCTAAATTCTTATATTGGTTCCTCATTGTTGTTACAAAAATTGTTGACTGAAACTTTAATAAATCGGCATTCAGTATACCTTTGATTTCCACACCCTTGAGCTCTGACGTCTTTGTAAATTGTTCCATTATTGTACCCATTGATTTATGGAAATGCTTACTGACAAAGTTTGCACGGCCACCTTCAGTATTCCAAAAATTAGGATTCATCACACCCATGGCTTCTAGAATTTTATCTTTACAGAAACGTTCCCTAATTTCTGATGACAAGGTTTCTGAAATTTTTTTAAGCTTTATTCTTGTTTCAACTATAACAGACTCAAACAAATTACGTGTCACGGGAACATCTTCTCGTTCTGATCCTGTAATATCTTGATGTTTTTGCAAAATGTGCACAGGTATTTCCCTCCCATTAACAGTGATGCAGAGGTGATCGTGGATATTAAATCTCAAAAAGGTGTTAGGATTTTTAAGATCTAATAAATCTCTCCAATTTTCAAAAACAGGTGCATCAAAACTATCATTAGAACAGTACAATATATCAAGACTTTGACATACCATTTTCCTCATCCGTATAAAATCCACAATATAGATTAATCTACCATGTGCATGCTTCATCAGTGTATTGATCTCCTTTAACATTGGAAGAATACCAACCAATGTAAGCAATGTCTCCAAATCAGTTAAACGGAACAACAAGTCCCTTGCCCTATCAGCTTCATGACGGTATTTGTGCATGAAACCAACCAATGAAGGATACTCCTCACGAACTCTGCATGCAGGTTCATACAAAGAGATCCATCTAGTCTCCACATCCTTCAGAAGTTTTTTGCCATCTATAATTCCAATTACAAATTTTTTGAACTCGAGAAAACGCTTTGGGCTGCTTGACATATAGGCATGAAGTTCTCTTATAAGGTCTTCTAATTTAGCAACATTTTCGTGGTTGCTTACCATTTTATACGCTAAATTCATTCTGTGAGCCATACAGTGAATTGGTAGCATATATGGGGCCACTGTTGTTTGTAATCTAACATAGAGCCCTGTTCAGTGACCCTGCATGACAAATGCACCATCTGCTCCAACGCATACCAACTTCGTAGCAATTTCATAATCAGTCATACCAGCAACATCTTTCAAATGAGAAACAACTATTTTATATAGGTTTTTGGCATTGCAGTTTTCAACCATTTTCATAACACCCAACAGATGAGGTGTCCTTATGTGATTTTCTAAAGTATAGATGTGGATACATACCCATGCGGTGTTGTCGACTGCTGTCACTTCATCAATTGAAAGAGAGATAAAGTTTGTTTTTTTTACATTCTCTTTCAAATCTTCCTTCTCTATCATCGAGAGGCATTTTGCCATTTCCCATCCACTACTCTCAGACCAATGAGACTGAGGTACATTCAGCATTCTGTTAAATTGATACAAAACTTTGAAATCGAGGAAATCCGAAATCGCTCTTCCTTTTTTAAGTATTTGAAAAAGAGTAGAGAATTGTATGAATTTTGCATGTAGATTTGTTTCTTTCATCTTACCAATATGCGATGTGATCATTCCTCCCTTTTCCAACAGATGTCTGTGTTTTTTCTGCTCTGCCTCATATTCTGCTGCGTATCTGACATGCATGCATTCTTTTTCAGTTTTCCACCTATGTGTTTTGATTTTCTGGCCATCCGCCCCTGTTACAGTTAAATATTGTTTTCCACAATGTTTTTCTATAGTGTCCAGCTTCAGTTGCATTTTTTGTTGCTTTCCCAATTTCCACGTACATATTTTACATGTACATTCAGATGGGATTTCTTCAGAATTAGATGATTGTACAGGTTCAATAAATGGAAATTTAGCTACCCAATCAAACTTGTATGTCCTGCCAATGGTCCACATATTCTTGTTCGTTTTCAATGCTTTACTTTTTTTAGTAGAATTTTGAGCAATATCACAATCACCTGGTTTCCTCTTTCTTGGACCGGAGTTTGATTTTGATTTCTGTCTTCCATTTTGTTGAGTGTTTGTATCTGTGATATCTAGCTGCACTTTTGGTTGCACCCCAACAGGAACAATATCTTCAAGATCTGGCATATTATCGTAGGTTTCATTTATTTGACTTTGATACTGTGCAGAATGAATGTCCACCTCAATAATACCTTCCACACAGTCAGTATTCTGATTCTCTGTGGTGGCATCTATATGATTGGTATTTACAATATCTGTATGCGCAAAGTTTCCAAAATACTTGAAGAGTGATTTCTGAGATTTCTTACTTACTTTTAGGTTATTCGTATTCTTTGAGCTGACACCTTCCATTATTCTGAAAAGAGTCCTGCGTCAGCAAAAGAACCAAGTAGTGACTCTGTCCAGTCTGAGGTCTTGTCGCGCGTCCACTGTCTGAGGTTGCGCGTCCACTGTATTAATATACTATCGCGTGTCAACACTGCCCAAGTCACGCATCAACACTTCCTCTGTCGCACGTCAACACTTCCTCTGTCGCGTGTCAACACTTCCTCTGTCGCACGTCACTTCTTTGCCCAAGTCACACGTCAACACTTCCTTTGTCGCGTGTCAGAACACCTTTTTCATGTGTTAGTAAAGCTCTTGTCACGCGTCAGTACAGCTCTTTTCGTGCATCAACAATGCCCTTGTCGCGCGTCAACACTGCATTTCTCGCACGTCAACAATCACAGGCTAACAGTAATATGAATCTCTGGTGCTCAAGGGTATGCGAGTTCAAATTTCACAGTATTGGTAATTTGGTAAGCTACTTGAGGTATACTACCCGGTGAATCACCTAGGTTTTTATAGGAGATGTTTTCAAATGAAGGCGAAGCCGACCCCCCAAAAAAAATATACTATATATTTTAGGCGAACAGGACACCGACCCACTCCGAATAATTCACCTTTTCAAATTTTCCTAAAATGAAATTTTCGCCATATTACGAATATTCTCCGCTAAAATTATCCCTGCCCATACGAAGGCCCCTGTTACAAATGAGAAAATAAGTCAAGGAAAAAGAAAATGCGACATGGACATTTCAAAATATTTCAATCAACCAACAGTAACCCTAGTGGTAAGAGGTAATTTTGACTCCTATTATGTTAATGTTACTTTATTTTTTTATTTACTAAGGGACGTTGTAAGCAAACCAATTTTTTTCAAATTCAAAAAACCCTAGCAATGACCTTACGCCAAATGAAATTCCCAATCAATAGATTAATTCAATTCAAATTGACAATACTAATAATCTCATTTTCCATCCAACTCAAACTTCTGATAAACATTCCATTAACACACATCAGAAACATAAGAGTGGGAAGTGGACTATAGGAAGGACTTATAAATTTTAATGGTCAACCAAATATCCATTCATTGAACCTCTTGAACCAAAAAACAATATTTATACTCCTACAGAATGTAGATGTACTATAAGTAGTTGGAAACTAAGCAAAGACCACAAAATGCAATTGAAGTTGGACACAATAGAGAAGCATTGTGGGAAGGTATATGAATCTAAAAATCAAGATGATGGAACAATAATAAAGACAACTAGATGGAAAACTAAGGAAGATTGTTTACATATGAGATATGCAGCAGAATATGACAATCATCATAAACATCTTCAATACCTAGTTGAGAAAGGTGGAACAATAAAGAATAAATTTGAAAAAGTTACTAATGTAACTTTTCAAGAAAAAATTATACAATTCAGAACAATATTTCACATTTTAAAGAAGGGCAGACCAATTTAAGATCTCATTGATTATAAGATATTGTTTCAATCTAATGGGTTTCCTATAATGCCCACATTTTCAATACCAAAATACAACATTAAATTAATCTAAATATTATTTTTTGACTTTTAATGCTCACTACACAACACCCATGGGTCCAATAGATAAACTTAACATCATATAAGACACTTACACAAAACCTTGACCCACATAGACTACATGATAACACCATATACACATAAAATCCACATTTCCAAAAATGACAAAGTACAACAATTACCCACTACAATATACTCTTACTCATAGGCACTTCCCACAACACAACGTTTTTCATGGTGAAATATTGATTATGATCCTATTTTTATTAGTTGACTATAATTATCTGAAGAACACATAACATGGGACCCTTCGTCCCTCTTACAACTAGGTTGCATGTTTTTGTTTAACATTTCACCTATAGTGGTTCCTTTAGAATTGTATCGTTTCTCTTATGGAAATAACTTTATATAGCATGATTGTGATTAGGAACGTATATACACACATGTGTCTTCTAATATTTTACTTAAGGATTTGTTTCCAAGATCCATGTTTACTTGGTTTGGAAAAATACTCTCATTACAAGGAGGAAACTTCATAGGAATAAAAAGGAAGGTTACTAGATCAATATAAAACCTATCCCAAGTTCATTTCATAACATTTTTTAATACTAACAATACACTCTTTTCATCTTCAATTTATTACAACCAAATATGTAGGTTAACTAATTAAATTGTATCATTCTTGATTCACAATCTATTGCTCCAATCAGGACTTCTTTTTTTCACAATCATATTGCACATGGAAGGGTACATTACACGTGTTCCCGCTATAGATATTTTTCTTTGAATTTAAGTGAAAAAATTCACATTTCAAACTACTTTTGTTTCATCATCTTAAGGATTCACTCTCAATAGAAACGGGCTAATTACATGTTTTGACCATAAATTCTACTTCTTGAGTGATCCTAGGTTTAATATATTCCTATCTACGTCAAGGGTTATACTAAACTTTGCAAGTCCAACTAGAGTGCATTTTCCTTAAATCACAAGACCTTGTCTACAGCCAAAGGTATCCCATTCTCAAGGCTACATTTCATTATTTCATTAGCATCGTTGTTTAACCCACATTTATGCAAACAAAGCATGTGATCATGCATCATATTTCGTTTTTCTATTTTTTAGGTTGTTGTATCATTCGTGGAGCTCTACTTTATTAAATTAATTTTATGGTCACATTAGGCATTTTAGTTGGTTTGACATCACTCAATGGCGTACCATTTTCGTACCCTTGTACTAACTACATTTACGTGGATACTTTGGTCTTGTATTAACATCATTTTGGAACAAATGTAATTCCTATAACACGTATGTAACAATTAGGGATTTAAGACTACAAGGAGTACGAACTCACACAAGACAACTCATTTCACTTCTCTTAGACACACAAGTATTAAGTGTCAAGAGAGATATCCTAAACAATCTTGCGCATTTCAAAAGCCTCCTAAGGACCTATTTCAATTGTTGGATAAATATGCAAGTAATTCTACATGTAGTCTCCACTCACATAATTTAAATCTCATAAGAGATAAATCATAGATACAACCACCAACTATCTTGCAAGGATTTGGCCACCCACTATGGTACCAAGGAAAATTACGCACAAGGGGATTAAAATTATTCATGACATGGTCATACCTACAACACCTTGGCATGATCACCTCACTCATCCCAATATGATAGGTTTCACAACATATATGCACCACCTCATAAAATAGCAAGAAAAAGGTCCTTAATAAGACGTTTTAGGTGTGAAGCAAGAAGATGATTAATGAGATTAGAATATTTTATTAACATTATCGGTGTTTTATACCCTAAAAAAAGACTTAAATGGGGGGAGGAAGTATAATAGGCATTATAACTCATTCTTTTAATTTTTATAGTTTTCACGAGATGAGATTCTACCTAGCATTGTGGGTGTTAAGGAAATAAACCAATAATTAACATAACAAAAGATTAGTTGTAATATCTTTATAACATAGGTATAACATTGAGTACAACTTCACATCCAATTCGACACTATATAATATAACCACATTGGTATTCCCTTTCAAAATATACAAAGAACAATACTTCAAACAACAATACATATCATTATTCTATGGTATTATGTGTATTGCAAGATGAATATAACTTTACAATGACGACTAATAAATTACAACATATGACATCCAGAAATTCCTCTTGTTTGGAGTACCTACAACCAATGCAGGGTTAGTCCTAGGACTGGTATGGAAATCCCCTACACTCAAGCATAAATTCCACACATCCATCATTTCAAACAATCAGAAGAGACAATTGAGAGAGATAGAGATAGGGAGAGAGAGAGAGAGAGAGAGAGAGAGAGAGAGAGAGGTTGTTTCTTCACACATTCACCCTTCCATATTCTATTTTTTTTTTCTTTAGACATAAGAGTAAGGAAAGGAGGGAGAAATTATAGGGTTCATTTTTTGTTCAAATCACCATAACATCTCGTATTCAATTTTCATTGCATTTCAAACTCATATACATTTTTGACCCATTTGTATTTTCAAAACCAATCAATAGTTTCATAATTATCTCTAGAGAGAGAAAGGAGAAGAGAGAGAAATTATAGAATTCATTTTCTTTTCTATTCATCATATCGTAACCACATACATTATCCAATTTTCATTTCGTTTCCAACCCATAAACATTTATAACTCATTTACATTTTTAGAACAAGTCAAAATATCATAGTTACTTCTCGAAAGAGAAAAGGGAAGAGAGAGAAACATCATAATTTCCCAAAAAACCATTCATATAATAATTTGATCAATCCATACTCTATAAAGTGTGGAAATGATATCTACAAGGTTCCACGGTTAGTTAGGAGTCAACAAAAACCTTAGAGGGTGTGTTTAGCTAAAGTTGCAATTTTGGTGCAAGTTGGTTGAAACATCTAAAGTGCTCACAAATTAGGCCTTGAAAACACTCATTTTAAGTTTGAACACAAATTTTGATGATTCCTATGTACTCTCACATATACATATAATTCATCGTGTCTAACCGAAGTCAACGAACAATAGGTCCAAAAACCCACTTGCAAAACTAGTCTCTAAAGTTGTTTTCATTAAAAATTAGGTGGATTATGATTCTCTTGTTGGTATTATAGGGATAGGTGGAAGTGGTTTTCATTTTCACTCAAACTAAGCAGTAACCGTAGGCTGAAACTGACCGCGTTTTATTAAAAAGAGCATATCACTACAAGTGACTGATAAGCTAAGTGGGCTTAGAAATTCAACATGCTAGAGCATTAATTAAGTTCAAACGACTTGGTTAAGTTTCCCCATGGTGTTCCATGTTACTAGGGTTCATGCAAGGAGTTTCAGGTTTGTGGTATATTTGGGTGTGGTGCTCCATGTGCATAACTTTTGGGGTTATAATTTTTTATGTTTGACAGTTCCAAATGAAGTAAGGTTTTATCATTGGTTGGAGTTACATTTCCTAATAATTAACATTAAATTTCCAAATGCAAGAAATGACGAAAGTGGAATTTAGTACAAGAGAAAAGGGAAATTCCATACCTATATCACATAAAACTTGTGATCACCGCATTCGATGAGGTTGCATAACTTACCACATTCACCAAGAGAAACCCACGAGACCAAACATGATGAGCTCCACAAAATTGACAACCAACTGTAGTGTCAATGAAGTCACATGATTAGATACAATGCCAACTTACTATCTCTTATAAACAGCCAAACTCGACACCAAGGCATACAAATGGTCCTTTGACCTTCTCCAATGCTTCATTTAGACAATACTAACAAGGGACTGATAAATAAGTAACTGATTTATTTGGGATCATTCTCTTTCCTTTACTTGGAAGTTTCTAAAACCTCTTAAACACAACAATTTTGTGTCAATCTTGTGATCCAAACACTCCCTGAGACTACGTTATGCTAGGCATTTGGCATTAAGCCTGAAAAAAGCATTGCTTTGAAATTTTGTGAAGGCTCTTCAATGAATCTACTCTGATTATACTTGCCCCTGTGGCCTTCCATGCAATGACACCTAGCTGAGGCATTTCTTTAAAGAATTTTTTCCAACATTTACATGTCTTTCTCCCACAGTTGAAAAAATAAGTTGAGGATGGACAACTAGAGGCTTTCACGTACATGAAGAGTGAAAGAGGCAAATCTTGCAAAGACATATGAGGGATATCAGTGAAAGGCATTTCCAATGTCTTAATCAACACACCTACTACTCGAAATAAAAGATAAAAATTAGGATACATAGTGGTAGTGATTGTCTAGCTCAAGGATGGCACTGCAAAGGTTTAGTACATGAAGCACATGTGCCTAGAAGCAGAAAAAGAAGAGCCAATACAGAAAGACATTACACCTGAGTGAAACGCCTCCAAATCTTTTATCTTTTCTTCATTTTCTTCCCACAACAAACAATGCAACGACAAACAGGAGCTTCCCTTTTGTTCTCGGGGGCAATGCCCGCTTCAATACAAATACAGATCCAGATAAATCAATTTTTATATGGTAAAATGAGGAGATTTTATGATACACATTTATCTCTGTGAGAAAGGTTGTTTCAACCCATAGTGGAGATGATTTTTAGATGGTTGTAGTTGAAGCTCCATTTAGCACAGCTCCCCAAAACATTTTGTTTACTTGCACTCGCTGCGACCATAAAATTACTGCTATTTTTACAACATTATCATGGGTTTGAATGTGGTTAATGCCTCAGGTCTCAAATAAAGTGCTTGTGTAATTCTACAAGGGATGTGATAGGTCTGAAAGACCACTCTGGATGTGCCACTCTATGTGCTACTTGATGGGTGGCTTTACCCTGCAACACTAACAACCCATACTCCACGCCTCCACTCACCCACCAGTGCACGTATCCCCATTATTACTTTTATATTATTGTTATTTATTTATTTATTGTTTATTTTCTAGGCACTACATTTACCTGACCTTATAAGATCATCATCCTCAATGTGACACAACACCGAATATCAAAGGGTACATAGGAAAGAAAGTCAATAATGACACATATCATTTAACAAAACGACTTATTGGTACAATGCGGCCACCAGAGAGCAAACTAATTTTGGAAATATCTTAAATTTTAATGCTCTGTGAAGATTGTTAGTTAGTTATCTTTTACTTTATTACTCAATTAGTCTATTCCTTTACAATATTTCTTAATCTCAAGCTCTTAGTATTTCATTGTTTATAATTTCAATATATTATGTTCGTGGGTGCCCAATAGTAACTTACATCAAAATGTCACATATGATCCACAAGACATATTATTGTTATCCATATTTCCCCCCCCAGAAAAATATTGGATCAGCCACCACCCCGCACAGAAAGAACCTAAGAAATCACATTCGAAGACTACGAATAAGTTGTAGAGGGACTCTACAATGGAGTGGCGGAGCCTGCGAAAGATCAAACAACCCAATGTAAGAAGAAAGAGTAGAAACAACTCTGTCAAGAGAAATCGTGCCTTAAATTCATCAAACAGGTTATAGGCAGGGTCGGAAATGAAATAACAGAGTCAGAGAGTGAGGTCGAGTGGTGTCAAAGAGGATGGAGCAAGCAGAAGAAGAAATGGCGAAGGAAAACAGTCTTCAGGCTCAAAACAGTCTAGAACGAGTCCAAAAATTGACTAAGTATGGAGGAGACAACGGAGAGAGTCGAGTGTCAGCATGATGCTTCTCCAAAGATGAATCCAAAAAAGGGAGGCTTGAATGAGCACCGGATCCTCACATGTCCTAGGCCCCAAATGGAGACAGAGTCAACAAAAGTCAAAAGGTGGACAGGGTGGGCCTCAAAAGAGACTAAGTATAGAAGACTTAGCAGAGGGTGCCAAGTGTTAGCTCGGTGCAATTCCAAGACGGGAGCCCAAAGCGAAGATTCAAACTTGCGCCAGCCCTCCACATAGCTAATGGTCAACAAAGGTCAAAAGGAGAGTGGACCCAAAATTGTTTGAGTCTCCAGCCCCACAGAAGCCTCCACGTATCTCATTGGCGTGATTTCAAGAGGTAAAATCCTAGGTAGTTTTCAAATGAGCGTGGGCTCGCCGCGTGTCCCATTTTTTTTAAAGGGACATATTCAGGGTTTGAATAGTCAATGCATTATGACAGGTTGGTAGAGAGTGCCAAGTGTCCAAACGACGCTAGTTCAAGAGCATAATTGAGGGATAGTTTTGATACAAGCGTCAAGATGCCACGTGTCCTCGGTCAGATATATGACCCCGCCGAGAAAATAACTTAGGCAAAAACATAAGGAAATCGAGCAGGTCACAAAAGGAGCCACATGTCGGCCTTGCGCTACTTCAAAGGCAAAATATAGAGACCACCCAGAGACATGCGCCAGCCCTCCACGTGTCCTATATTAAAAAGGGGCCCATTTTCAAACTGGTTTTCCCACCCTTTTGTATAGACTCGATACAAATTTTTAAGGGGCATATC
Organism: Taxus chinensis; assembly: GCA_019776745.2. Lineage (NCBI taxonomy): Eukaryota > Viridiplantae > Streptophyta > Pinopsida > Cupressales > Taxaceae > Taxus > Taxus chinensis. Next base: position 897,995,684 of record CM034146.1, read on the forward strand.
TTTCGACTCGGGGCTCAAAATATAGAAAATATGACACCGTTGGAAAGATCTCGGCCTCTTCCATGCCATGAAGATATAAAACTTTAAGTTTGGGGAGGTTAGGTGGGAGAAAATAGAGAAACATCTATGGGCCATTAACGCAGAATCTGATCTCTTCAACTACCAGATCTGATTTGATTTAATCTGTCGGAGAACTAGAAGAGACATATTGTGGGTAGATTTATTGAGGCATTGATATTCAGTGGTTGAGCTTTCAAAGTGGGTTTCAATCCATATCTCAGGGTGGTTGGAGTAGGATTTTACTTTTCCCCCTTATCTCTCTTTTTCTTTCTATATATATTGTAATACTTCTCATTGGAGAGGAGAGAGACATTCTGGGCATAGGGAAAATCTGTCAAATTTGTTTCTCGGTGCCATTTTTGAGCAACAAACCTTCTCCTATGCCTAGCAAATGCATTTGTGCCTCTATTCTAGAAATGTAATGGTCTGTGCACCTTCTAGAGCAATAAAATGTGTTTTTGTGGTGTTCTTCAACCCTTTGCATCGTTTTGTTGTTTCTCCGTGCCTTTCCCTTCGATATTTATTTTTCTGTGAATGTATTTCACATTTGCAGGTGCAGGATGTTGTGTTTCATGGAGTTTAATGGTCAGTTTGAAGATCTGGGTCGTGTCACTTCTGTCTGACCTCCCTCATCTCCATTTTCTCTGTTTCTTTCTCCCTCAACAGAATATCTCACTTCCTTTTCTAGTGTATCACCGTTTTAGTGTATGCTTTGTTTTTCCTTGTTTTCTTTCTCTCCCCGTCTCCTTGGAAGTTATATTAGGATTAGATTAACTTTCCTGCACTAGAATAGCTCATGGCAAGTAGTTAGGAAGCAAAAACCGGCTTTCTCCGAAGGGCCATCTCAGGTTTGCAAGTCCCACAGCTTGTGAGATAGTCCCATGTTATGCAGATCACATCAAATGACCCTACCTTAGGAAAGCAGATCTCAAAGCCATTTGGGGGTGTTGTGATTTTGCACTAACAATTACTACATACTTTCATGACTATATCACATCACAAGACCACTTATTCCACCACGGGAAGACAAGAATTAGTCCACATAACAAATGATTCCCAACAATTATGTCATAGTCATAGATCCAATACACACATGTGACTAACAAAAAATGAATCATCACATTGATACATACAAAACAAGTATCACGCGACTTGAAACCATGACTGTACCCACACAGTTCCAAGACAAGATCCAATAGTACATACCAATCAAGAGGAACGTCAAACCTCAATCATAATAATGCCTAACAAGACTCACAAGAGTAACTCATCAATCAACATAAGCACCAAAATATGGCATACCAACATTAATAACTTCCTAATAGGATATGTGATCCAAGAAATATCAAGAAATAACATCTCCTAAAGTACTAAGTACGAGCCACCATCTCCCATCAACATGAGTCAACAAAAGTCTTCGTCTTACACCAGCAATAACCAAATATTGTATGCCAACAAGTTTTCATTGTTTTAAACACATATTTTTCAAGTTTCCAAATGGTTTAAAGGTCGTAGTGGTAGTTCATTTTTCACATGAGATGATACATAGAGGAGTGAAAAGGCATATACAAGAACTAACATGCAATAAGTATGATCTATGGTTATTTCTAATTGTTTGAACATGACAAGAATCTTTCCAACACAAAGTTTGATTAGTGGTCTTTCAATTATAGGATGTTATTTTTGTCTTGCAAGACAAGGTAAGAATGATTGGTTACAAGTATTTCCTTCTAGGATTGTTTTATACAATGTTATTTTCATACTTTTTCTTATGACGGTATGGTTTGATGTGAATGTTATGACAAGTTGCATCATGTCTCACATTAAAGAAATATATTCACTTGATATGCAAGAATAAAAAATGATAAGATGTCACAAAGGGAGAATTTATATTTTCACGTAAGAAACATAGTCTCAAGATAGAATAAGATATTTCCACACAACTCCATAAGTCTCCCAAAACCACTCCATATGCCACCCAATAGAGAAATAATCATAGTGCCAAAACCAATCTGGGTCACTCGCCATAGAGCCTTGTCCTCTTATTCCTCCATGTCGGGTCACTCACCATGGAGCTCCATCTCCTTATTTCTCCATATTGGGTCACTCACCATAGAGCCCCATCTCCTTATTTCTCTATTTAATGAGGTCGGGTCACCCTATGGCCTTAGACACATAGAGCCCCGTCACCCCCACCCAAGTGGCATAGTAACATGTAGTTCAATACTACACAACCCTATGATCCCCTTGGGGCGTACCCCCATACAACGAAGCGGGTCCATAGGTCCAACCATTCCATGGTTAATCCCATGGCCCCAATCCAACAAATAATGAGATTAGAACCAGCATAATAATCCATTTCAAATACCAAGTGGCAAAAATCCCAATCCTTGGACTAGGCTATAAAACTTTTAAACATGAAAAGAAATTTTCAAACTAAGCAAAACAAATGGCTAAATAGTCGTAGTAATGCAAATCCCTCTTGTAAGCACAAAATCAAGCTAAATGCCCAAAATATAAGAACACATCAATCAAGAAAACTGCTGGTTCTAACAAGAAAAGATAAAATGATCAATTTACAAATAAAATACTAACATAGAAATATCACATTACGATCACTATGTAGCCTTTCTGCAGCCACTAAAGGGGTACTCATCGAGTTGCTAGCACTCAGATATCAAACCTCAACTCACCAAAATATATATAACTAGAATAATCATATCTCCATATATCTCTAAATCACACATATGAGGATCCACATAGTCAATATCACATAGGATTGTTTGATGGACAACCCACATAGGAAAGAGCATGGACTCTAGTTTTCATAAGTTGAGCCTAAGGTGTTGCGCATCCACAATATATTGAGCAAGCTCAAAGTTTACCAAACAAATAGAAGTGGGTTTTCAATCTTCATGAGACTCCACTTCCTAACTCATACTCAACTCAAGGTTATGAAAACTTGGTTTACACCTCCTCTCTCCACACATACACTTTTACCGATTGCTTCCCTTAGGGTCGGTTAGTGTAAGGTACAAAACATAGCACATAACTACATGACTAACACAATGATGTATATGAACAATAACCATAGCATCTTACACCTAGTAAAATTACGGGTATAACATAACAATGTTCCACGACATACAATCACATAACATTTCCACAAAATGCACCAAAAGTGTAATTACAACACAATAGGAGACATGCTATCACCATATGCCCCAAATTCATGACACACATGTTATCACATAACAAATTAATTCATAAACATGATGAATATAGTGATTAATGTCAGTACATATACACAATTATCATGACATACATCATAATATGGTGGCAACAACATGATATAATACAAAATATCAAGAACCAACCTTTAGTACACATCACATTGATACACATGCACAACATCATAATATGACAAAACACCAACATACTTTCACCATTCACATTAACATTTTTTTTCACCCAACAAGGTGGTAACGTATGGGTAATACACTTTTAATCCATGAGAAAGAGAACTCTCATCACCATACACATTGACAACACAGATAATGCACACCAAGTGGAAACACAAAAGATTCATTCACATGATCACAATTATAAGTTGTCGCATCACAACAATACTATCACATTACACTTCCCATATCCCCCACCACCATGCATAGCCATCAAAACTCCAATTTGTCCTAGAGGTTCAAGAGTATGAACCTCTGCTCTGATACATACTATAATGCCCACATTTTCAATCCCAAAATACAATGGTAAATTTATCCAATTTTTTTTTTCACTTTTAATGCTCACTACACAACACCACATGGGCTCCAATAGATAAACTTAACATCACATAATACACTTACACAAAACCTCGACCCACATAGACAACATGATAACTCCATATACACATCAAAGCCACATTTCCAAAAATGACAAAGTACAACAATGACCTACTACAATATACACCTACTCACAACCACTTCCCACAACACAACATTTTCATGGTGAAATATTTATTACGATCCTATTTTTATTAGTTGACTATAATTTTTTGAAGAAGACATAACATGGGACCCTTGTCCCTCTTACAACTAGGTTGCATGTTTTTGTTTAACAATTCACCTATAGTGGTTCCTTTAGGATTTTATCGTTTCTCTTATGGAAATAACTTTATATAGCATGATTATGATTAGGAACGTATATACACACATGTGTCTTCTAATATTTTACTTAAGGATTTGTTTCCAAGATCCATGTTTACTTGGTTTAGAAAAATACTCTCATTACAATGAGGAAAAATCACATGAATAAAAAGGAAAGTTACTAGATCAATAGAAAACCTATCCCGAGTTCATTTCATAACATTTTTTAATACTAATAATACACTCTTTTCATCTATAAGTTATTACAACCAACTATGTAGGTCAACTAACTAAATTGTATCATTCTTGATTCACAATCCGTTGCTCTAATCAAGAATTCATATTTTCACAATCATATTACACATGGAAGGGTAAATTACACCTATGTTTCTGTTATAGAGATTCTCCTTTGAATTTAAGTGAAAAAATTCACATTTCAAACTACTTTTGTTTCATCATCTTAAGGATTCACTCTCAATAGCAACAGGTTAATTACATCTCTCAACCATAAATTCTACTTCTTGAGTGATCCTAGGTTTAATATATTCCTATATATGCCAAGGGTTCTATTAAATTTTACAAGTCCAACTAGAGTGCAATTTCTTTAACTCAAAATACCTTGGCTACAGCCGAAGGTATCCCATTCTCAAGGCTACATTTCATTATTTCATTAGCATCGTTGTTTAACCCAAATTTATGCAAATAAAGCATGTGATCATGCATCACATTTGGATTTTTTATTTATTAGGTTTTTGTATCATTCATGGAACTCTAATTTATTACATTCATTTTATGGTCGCATTAGGAATTTTAGTTGGTTTGACATCATTTAATGGCATACCATTTTCGTAGAGGTCATTCCCTAGTTTAATCTTATTTACCTTTGTACTAACTACATTTACACAAATACTTTGGTCATGTATTAACATCATTTTGGAACAAATGTAATTCTTATAACACTTACGTAACACTTAGGGATTTAAGGCTAAAAGGAGTACTATCTTGCACGAGACAACTCATTTCACTACTCTTAGACACGCAAGTATTAAGTGTATATTGCAAGAGAGATATCCCAAATAATCTTATGCATTTCAAAAGCCTCCTAAGGACCTATTTCAATTGTTGGGTAAATACGCAAGTAATTTTACATGTAGTCTCCACTCACATAATTTAGATCTCACAAGAGATCAAACGTAGGTACAACCGCCAGCTATCTTGCAAGGATTTGTTCACCCACTAGGGTACCAAGGAAAATTACGCACAAGGGGGTTAACCTTATTAATTTTATGGTTAGACATAAAACACCTTGACATGATCACCTCACTCATCCCAATATGATATGTTTCACAACATATATGCACCACCTCATAAAATAGCAAGGAAAAGGTCCTTAATAAGACGTCTAAGGTGAGAAGCAAAAAGATGATTAATGAGATTAGAGTATTTTATTAACATGATCAATATTTTATACCATGGAAAAATACTCAAATGGGGGGAGGAATTACAATAATCTTTATAACTCATTCTTTTAATTTTAATAGTTTTCATGAGACGAGATTCTACCTAGTGTTGTGGGTGTTAAGGAAATAAACCAATAATTAACATATCAAAATATTAGTTGTAATATCTTTATAACATAGGTATAACATTGAGTACAACTTCACATCCAATTTGGCACTATAAAATATAGCCATATTGGTATTCCCTTTCAAAATGTACAAAGAACAATACTTCAAATAAAAATACGTATCATTGTTCTATGGTATTACATGTATTTCAAGACGAATATAACTTTACAATGACGACTCATTAATTACAACATATCACATCCTGAAATTCCTCTTGTGTGGAGTGCCTGCAACCAATGCCGGTTCAATCCTAGGACTGGTATGGAAATCCCCTACACTCAAGCATAAATTCCACGCATCCATCATTTCAAATAATCGGAACAGACAATTGAGAGAGATAGAGAAAGGGGGAGAGATAGAGAGAGAGAGAGAGGGGTGGTTTCTTCACACATTCGCCCTTCCATATTATATTATTTTTTTCTTTAGACAAAAGAGTAAGGAAATGAAGGAGAAATTATAGGATTTATTTTCTTTTCAAAACACCATAACATTTCATATTCAATTTTCATTTCATTTCAAAATCATATACATTTTTTACCCATTTTCATTTTCAAAACCAATCAATATTTTCATAATTATCTCTAGAGAGAGAAAGGGGAAGAGAGATAAAGTCTGGAATTTATTTTATTTTCTATTCATCATATCATAACCACATACATTATCCAATTTTCATTTCATTTCCAACCCATAAACATTTATAACTTGTTTACATTTTTAGAACCAGTCAAAATATCATAGTTACTTCTAGAAAGAGAAAAGGGAAGAGAGAGAAACATCATAATTTCCCAAAAAAACCATTCATACAATAATTTGAATAATTCATACTCTATAAAGTGTGGAAACAATATCTACAAGGTTCCACAGTTAGTTAGGATTCAATAGAACCCTTAGAAGGTGTGTTTAGCTAAAGTTACAATTTTGGTGCAAGCTGGCCGAAACATCTAAAGTGCTCATAAATTGGGCCTTGAAAACACTCGTTTTAATTTTGAACACAATTTTTTATGATTCTTGATTACTCTCCCATATACATATAATTCATTGTGTCTGGCAGAATTTTGTTATGAAGAGTAGAGCTCAAGTTACAAGGGAAACTTTGGGGCCAATTATCGTAATTGTGACATCAAATCTTGTCACTTGACGACCAGTGGGCCTCAAATCCCACTGGAAAAAACTGGTCTCTGAAGGCATATTCATTGAAAATTAATTGGGTTATGATTCTCTTTTTGGAATTCTAGGGATAAGTGGAAGTGGTTTTCATTTTCCCTCAAACTAAGTGTTTACCGTAGGCCGAAACCGATTGTATTTTATTAAAAAGAGCACATCACTACAAGTGATTGATAAGTTAAGTGGGCTTAGAAATTTGATAGGCAATGGAATTAATTAAGTTTAAATGACTTGGTTAAGTTTTCTCATGGTGTTCCACGTTACCAAGGGCCATGCAAGGAGTTTCAGGTTTGCGGTATATTTGGGTGAGGTGCTCCATGCGTATAACTTTTGGGGTCATAATTTTTTATGTTTGACAGTTCCAAATGAAGTAAGGTTTTATCATTGGTTGGAGTTACATTTCATAATAATTAACATTAAATTTCCAAATGCAAGAAATGATGAAAGCAGAATTTAGTACAAGAGAAAAAGGAAATCCCATACCTATATCACGCAAAACTTGTGATCACCACATTCGATGAGGCCGCATAACTTGCCACATTCACAAAAAGAACCCCACAAGACCAAGCATGATGAGCTCCACAAAACTGATAACCAACCATAATGTCAATGAATTCACATGATGAAATATAATGCCAACTTAGTATCTCCTACAAATAACCAAACCTGACACCAAGGCATATAAATGGTCCTTTAATCTTCTTCAATGCTTCATTTAGACACAACCGACAAGGGAATGATAAATAAGTAACTGATTTATTTGGGCTCCTGCTCTTTCCTTTACTTGGAAGTTTATAAAACCTTTTAAACACAACCATTTTGTCTCAATTCAGTGATCCCTACACTCCCTGAGACTACGTTCTACTAGGAATTTGGCATTAAGCTTGACAAAAGCATTGCTTTGAAATTTTCTAAAGGATCTTCAAGGAATCTAATCTGATTATACCTTCCCATGTGGCCTTCCATGTGATGACACCTGGCTGAGGCATTTCTTTAAGGAATTTTTTTCCAACATTTACATGCCTTTCTCCCATAGTTGACAAAATAAGTTGAGGATGGATCAACCAGAGGCTTTCACATAGAGGAAGAGTGAAAGAGGAAAATCTTGCAAAGATATATGAGGGATAGCAGGGAAAGGCATTGCCAATGTCTTAATCGACACACTTACTACTCGAAATAAAATATAAAAAGCAGGATACATAGTGGTAGCCATTTTCTACCTCAAGGATGGCACTGCAAAGGTTTAATACACGAAGCACATGTGCTTAGAAGCAAAAAAATTAGAGCCAATACAACAAGACATTACCTTGAGTGAAACTCCTCTAAATCCTTTATCTTTTCTTCTTTTTCTACCCACAACAAATAATACAACCATAAGCAGGAGCTTCCCTTTTGTTCTCGGGGCCAATGAGCCTGCTTCAATATAGATACAAATCCAAATAAATCAATTTGCATATGGTAAAATGAGGAGAACTTAGGATACAAATTTGTCTTTGTGCGGAAGGATGTTTCAACCCATAGTGGAGCTGATTTTTAGACAGCTATAGTTGGAGCTCCATTTAGCAGGGCTTCCCAAAACGTTATATTTACCTACACTTGTTGTGACCATCCAATTACTGCTAACTTTACAACGTTGACTTGGGTTTGATTGTGGTTAATGCCTCAGGTCTCAAATAAAGTGTTTTTCTTATTCTGTAAGGGATGTGACAGGTCTGAAAGACCACTCAGGATGTTCCACTCTTTGTGCTACTTGATGGGTGGCTTTACCCTGCAATACTGACAACCCATACTCCACACCTCCACTCACCCACCAATGCACGCATCCCCATTATTTTTTACTTTTTTATTATTATTTTTTATTTATTTATTTGTGTTTGTTTTCTAGGCACTACATTTCCAAACATTCCAACAACACACTGGTCATATACCAGTGCATGAGAAACAATAAAGTGTATAGGGGAAATTGAAGTCACTAACTTGAGAGAGAAGGTAAAAAATGCAAATTTTATCATATTCTAGATTGATGAGATCACAGTAGTAGACAATACATGTTGGGTATGTATGCATGTCTACACTTTTAGTTTCAATAACCATTTTAGGGAAAATCATCTACTAGTTATGCACAAAATGATGGAGAATTGTAAGTCTGAGAACCTTTGCAAACTTGTTATAAAAAAATAAGAAGGAAATAGCTGGTATGGATGATCATTCAATCTCTGCAAAAGTTGATTTGTGTAGGAACTGATGGCACAAATGTCATGCAAGGTCACAAAATTGGGATTTGTATTCACCTTCAAACAACCATATCCCCTTACATGATACCTATTCACTGCATGGCTCACAGAATGAATATGGATTACAAGATTGTAAGTTATTTTGAAAATGTTGCTAAAGTAGAGGAGCTTATACAAGACTCACATTCATATATGTGAAGCAGTCCTAAAATATTTTTGGAGTTTCAAATATTTTCTGTTGGAATAACAAATGGTAAAAAATTTCTAAAAGATGTTGACACAAGATGGATATCATTGTATGATCCATCTTACAAGATTTTTGAGGAATACAGGTCCTTAGCAGGGTATATGTTCAAGAATCGTAGAGAATTGACAAGGATAAAGATCTATTGTATCACTTGACAAATTTAGGAACATTATTCATTTTATGCAATATTTTTCCAATGCTGAAAGAAAGAAATAGCTTGGTGAAACATGATCAGGAAAGATCTATATACATTGTTGATTTTATAAAATTAAGGAGACAAGTATGTATGATTTTGGATACCTTATATTCCACCCAAGACTAGTTTCAGAAGCCAATTTTCAGTAGCTGGACATTTTTTTACAGATACAAAAGATCCCAATAGCTATTTGAATTTCAATATCAATGGTCATCTTTGTATTTTTGTTGATGGGAAAAATATTCCAAGGCACACTTTCCACAAATATCCTTATGTAACAAGTTCTGAAATTAAGGAAGTACTAGTAAATTGTGTTCTTTTTTATGCTACAATTTTTGATACATGGAAACAATTGATGAAGATATTTGAAGCATTATATTCTTAGATCAGATAACATTTTAAAATAGTGATCTACTTGAGGCCATGGGAGTTATAAATCCCATTTTCTGGAATCCGATGATTGCTGAAGAACAAAGAGCTACAAACTTTGGGAAATCCGTGACTACACTTATGGAGCATTTTTACAAATCTTCAGTTGTTGATGGAGGGGAATTAAATGGCATATTAGATAGAAAATTACTCATATCACAGTCACAACATTTTGCATTTACAATGACTGATCAATATCGAACTATTATTGAATTAATAGAAATGGGAGCTATCACACTATTATGGAGAAAGATGTATTATAGTAGCATTTTGAGAGAAAATATAAGTGAATACTTAAAACTATATGAACTCATACAGAAAATGATTTTTGGGTCTGTTGAAGATGAAAGGGTATTTAGTGCACTTACATTTTTGAAATCAAAACTTCGCAACACATTGGACAGGCATTTGGAAACTTGTTTGAGACTTTGTGTTTCAAGATATGGATTCGACACATTTCCATATGAAAGAGAACTAGCTACATGGACATATATTGCAGAGCATAGAGCTGTTAATCAGATAGCAAACAATGGAGTCTCTAATTATGGTGAAATTGACTTGGACTCTGTTGGACCAGAAACTACAACAGATAAAATAAGTGATGAAGGACCACTAAGGATAGGGTTGTTTCAGCTACAAGACAATTGAATGTATTCATTTTCTGAAATATATATTGTGACTTGATATTTTTTTTCATTTACATATATTGCAGATATAATGTTTGAATTTTTTTTTAATCCCTTCTATATTTTTTATAATTATTTGGAAATAACATATGGTAGATAGTTGTGTAATCTGAAAACTGGATGATGTAATAAAATTAAAGTTTGTTACTAGGAAAGTATGTTCAAATATTTGATTTCTCACTATCAATTCCACAAGCACACATGTTTCAAAGATATTATAATCCATATATCCCATCATGATTATTAGGATTAATAAAAAACATAGCAGTCTATATCCCATCATGATTATTGGAGATAATCTTTACATGATGAATCAACTATCAAAATTCAACAACAACATACACATCCAAGTTTTAAATATTGAGTTCATACATGTTTGAAACTAAATTGAACAATGTAAATCCAGATTCCATAATCCATGTATATTATTCATCAATTGTACAAGCTTAAAAAAAAGATAAAAGTTTTCATTCGACAACAGGCATGAGAGAAATAAAAGATTGACAATTTCACATAAAGATAATGTTTTCAAATTTCATTTGTCAAATACAATGATTTACATCAATATTTTTAATTCAAGTTCATTTGGACCCTTGTCCTTGAACATATTCTATAACATCGACAACATTTGAAATATCTTTTATTACACTAGACTCTACTAATTATTTTGTAGTTGCATTAATATTTTCTAAATTTTCTCTATCTTCACGAGCTGCATCTCCTGTTGAAAGGAGAGAAGGATCCTCATCATATTTTTTCTTCAAAAGAATATTACGGATCCAGTCCATTCTCCTTTATAATCCTCTGCAAAGTATTTTTCTGCTTGTTTAACATAACAAGTTTTTCTTTAAAAGTAATTGCCCCCATGACACACTCTCTCTCTTGATTTTTTCAGGTGCTCATCTAACACCTACACCTCTGTCTTTAAAGTCTAGTATTTTGAATGCAATTAAAAATCCCATAATTAGTATTTAGAAGTAGATAAATGATAATAATAATATATAATAATCTACAAAAAAATCAGAACTTACCACGACCAAGTCTTTCTCTACATTAGCAATAGTGACAAGTTTCTTGTCTCTATTCCACTTATTGTAGTAAGATTGCATCTCGACATTCAAATTAGCCAATCTATTAAGCATTATAGTCAAAAATTCATCAGTATTGTAAATATTATTGGTGGTTGCATTACCAGATTGTGTTTGAGTAATTAAAGCATCAATCGTCACCAGTTCATTTTTAATCAATGAAAAAGGTATTTTTTTGTGTTTAAAATTATGATATCTATCATTAATTTATTTTATCAGAAATTTCACTTTGATCTCCCAAATATTCAGCTCCTTAATGTCAGGAATAAAATTTTCCATCACAAGGGTTGTAGCATTATCAGACACAAGGATGTCTACAAAAAAATTTCGTCTTCACATCATCATCCAAGTTTTCTTGCCCAGTTGGGGAAGGAGGATCTGAAGAGGATGGTTGTTTTGGAACTTGCACCTCCTTACATGCAGATTGAGTGAGATATTCGGTATGCTTCCCTAACGTTATAATGTCATAAATGTTTTCAAAACTGAGATACTCCTCATCCATATCGATATTATTTAAAATAGAAGTTCCTCTTGGCACTCTGCATGTCGCCAATTGAAAAATTGGGGAACTCTGATGTTGTGAAATTCTACATCCCCCATGCTCATTTCAGGGAACAAAATCTTTTTTCCCTACCATAATCTAGAAGGGGAGGTCGTACTGATGTACTCCTTAAGCATTGAGAGGTGGAGTAGTGGGGGTGGCCACCGCCGCGAGTTGAATTTGAGATTGCATTTGCAAAAGATCTGTGAGCATCAATACTTTAACAATATCATATTCAATATGTTGAAATTACGAAGACAAACAAGGGAACAATAAGAACTTCAAATTAATAAGAATGAAATCAATCGATATTTCTTACGATGTGAATTTTGTTGTCCTTAATCAACAGACTGTGGCACTGGGTGGAAGGGGGGTGGCACTACAAAACCTGAATTTAACAAAAACCATTAAAAATAATGATAAATTCCTAAAAGAAAGACTAATATAAATAAAATTTAATTCACTATTTATTAGTTACTTAGTACTAGAACTTGAAGGGTGATGAACTGGTGCAGACTCAATCTCTTCTTGCTCAGGTATGTATGTAGTGTCTACACCAACATGAGCAGACACATGTGTCTCAGATTTGTTGATGTGTCAGACAAGGCTTGCACATTATGATAATGAAATATGTCATTGTCAAGAATCATAAGATTTAGATTATCATTAGTCTTTAAAATATTTTAATAAAATTAAAATGATTGTGCATTATGGATAAATTAAAACCTGGATTATTCATAGTGATAGTGTGCATTCTGTCCTGGCTGTGGGATGAATCCATAGAATTGTGCATCTGTTTGGCTCTTGTTATCCCTCTATGTTGTTGGATGCTAGTGATTGCCATAAAGTCATCGATTGCGGTGACATCAATTGGATTGTTGTCACTAGCCACCTCAGGCCCAACAGGGTTATGTGTGTGAATACCACATTACAATGATCCATTGTTTCACTTGCTTTGACTTGTTCAAAACAAAGTTACAGATTATATATTTATAAGAATTGATTTTTAAAATGATTTTGTTTAAAGAATCAAGATAAATGCTTTTAAAACAAAATACTCACCAACTGTTGGTCTAGAGGAATTCCATGTTTATCCATCTTCTCATGCAGAACAGTTGGAATAGGTGTTAATTTGAGTCCATAAAAACCCTCATAATATAAAGCAAGAACAAAACAAAAAGAATAAATAATTGCAGAAGGATTCAATTTGGCTCTGTCAAGGTCCAGAATGAATCCTTGACGAAATAAACGTGCACCAATCAAATCTAACATCCGAAATGGTTTAGAGAAGGTAGTATAGTGCCCACTGAAGGAATGTCAGTGTATCTTCACTATAACATGATGCGGGAATGGAAAAATTCCACCATGGCCAGGAGAAAGGGGTATATTTGATAGATTGTGTGTTAATCCCTCTTTTGGAGGGATTATTAACCTCAACCTCAACAGAAAGATTGTAATGAAACTCTAAAATTTTATTTTTCTCATCAGGTAGAACGGATTTGGTGGTTACAGGCAATGAGTTTTGATGGGGTAGGTCTGTTAGATGATGAATATCATCAGGTGTTATTCTGATGAAAAATTGGTGGGATGGTAATGCAACAGTTAAAGTGCCATCAAAACTATTATACATTTGCATTAAATTATTTAATAGCTTGTGTTCTATTTGATATTGGGGTATGTAAATAAGTCCATGGAACCTTGAGATACCAATCCAATCTAATTGATTGATTATTTGAGGGTCTTCCAGTAGTTGTAGTAACTGTGGATACAAAATGTTTCAGTAAACATAGGGAGTTATTTTAATGGACTTTTTTCTTGGTGTCATTATTCTTGAACCTTGAATCCTTGATGTTTTGATTCTTTGAAAAAAATGTGTTGGAAAATGGAAGATAATTATATATGAGGATTGTAGAAAAAATTGTGTGGCTACTGGATAATAATAGAAGTGGACGAGAAGGCTGGAACTCTCTAAAAACGTCTATCTTGGAAAAACCTGCGAGTGAAAATGGGACAAATGAATGGGGATGGATATATATTGGCAAGTAAATTGTCATGGTTCAAGGCCCATAGATTGAGGCTAGATGACAAGTGGTGTAGGGAATACCAGAAAACAACATAATCATGTGGTTTGTTTCCATCTTGGAATACAATAGTAATGTTGAACAGAAACTAAAACATGTTCCTGAATGACAATGCATAGTTGGAAAGCTAGCGTCCTGGAACAACCTAATTCAATGAAAGTGTGTTACCGAACATCAACAAGGCATTTTCATCTAGGAATGAAATGGAAATGACAACAACTTGTTATCATTCGGGAACAAGTAGACATTATTACCAGTCAGTAACAATTTTTTACTATCCAGGAACAATTTATTCTATTTTGTTGTCATTCGTTAGTATTTTGTACATGTCATTTGGTAACATTACGTACTTGTCAACTGGGAACAAAGCAAAAAAAGTATTTATGCCACTAGTGACTTGGAAAAAACCTCCATTCGCCACCTTCATGAAACCCTTATTTCTTACATTCTCCAATAATGTGAATTGCCTTTTTGTCAAATTTTCCACCCATTCTATAATATTTTTTTGGAAGGGGTTTTAAAATGAACCCTGCTCACGCACAATCAACACAAACATCTTACACAATCTTCACATTACACCACCTATACAAATGTGTTTCACAATCAATCTCTTTCATAGACATTCAACACAACACTTTACATGTGCAACAAAAATCTCTTAACATACACATTACACACTAGACATGTCTACAACTATATGCTCAATATTTTTACGACATACCTCTTCTACATCACATGCCACATCTCTCTTGCACACAATTAACACAAAACCTACATATACACAACACATTACACATTCGGTGCTTACACGATACATTACTCTCCTATACACCCAACATAACACATCACACATTCGACAAATACATAACATACTACCCTATGACACATTATAGTTCCACAGTCCATACTCAACTATTGATGGTATACATCTCAAATGGACCTCGTCGCACTCACACATTTAATAAACTCCTTCACTCACTCACACTTGTTTACACTCTACACCTTGCGCTTTGAAGATCACATCTTTTTAATACACATTCAAACCATTTCTCGATGACGCAATCTCATTTACAGTTCATTCTTGACTATTGAGGGGGCATAAATAAATGAACCTCACTGCATAAAATTATATTTAGATCCACTTGGGGGGAATTTTTCTCCTATTATTCACACTGCATTCCATTCTATCTCATCCACAACATACTGCATATCTTGGTTGCATTTACTCTTGCTTACTTATGATTTTACATGCTCACTTTATTACACATGCTAGAGAGATATCTTTTATGTCATTATTTTTATCATACATGCATGTGCTTTCACTTTCCCTTCTAGTTGTGATCGCAGGTTATATAGATCTATTACACGCAGCATGGATGTTTGGCATAGTATCTATTACCAATCCCACAGAGGCTCATGAGGGCATCCACTTTCGTACACTACAAGTGATATTGTTTCATTTTGTTTCATAGCACATTACTTTATCAGATTATACATGCCTTGACATACTTCTTATCTCTCTAATTTCATGTGCAACATTTGTATTGCATGTCTATATGCCCTCCATCATTGTCTGTTACATTGATTTTCATTTCTTGTTCTTTGTTTGTCATTGTTTGTAGGCTTTTCCCTTTGTTTTGTGTGCACACTATCAGCTTTAGGATTCTTCGGCATTGATTGTCTTGCGAAATCGTGAGTGGTGTCCAATGTTTACAACCCACTTTTCGTAGTCTACATTGTCTTCTTGCGTGTTTACATTATCTTCTTGCGTCTTAGCTTACATATTGTCTGCTTAGCCTACATTTTATCTTCTACATGCATGTTTGTCTTTACTTACACTAACATGTGTCTCCCAACCACTTTGTTTGCATGTTCCTTGGTTTCTACCAAGTACATTCCCTTCCTCCTGTAGCACATAGTTTCTACACAACGTTCGGTCCTCTTTTGGGCTGTATACTCCTTCACCGACGTCACATGCACCCTAAACGAGGGGGGCATAATTTGGGTGAATCAGTCACCCCATACAATAGTCTACAGTCAAAACATAGTACTGGTACAATACAATTTTTAGTTTCGGATAGGGCTCAAAATCAGAGTTGGGTCCTTAGCACAGTGCACAACCCTTCCTAGACACTTAATAACCAGGGGGTAGATACTTCAGCATTTTTCTAGTTCAACACAGTTTTTCGACATGTCACAGAGGCTTTTGACAAGGCATAGAGTCATTTAGCACTGGGACATTTACATTGGGGTCAAGTGCACACCATCTAGCAGTGGTGTTTTCATTCCGGAGAATAGTCGAAGGTTATAAGATGACACCAAACTTTCCTCTCTACACTACTTTTATCGTGGCATAGGATCGCCCAAAAACCCAACATTTCATGAGTGCTCTACAACTTCGGGAAGTTGTTAGGAAATAAGGGATAAAATATACGAAACAATCCCTCACAGAATCACAACAGTTAGAAAATAATATGTAGAAAAATATTACAGATCTCAAATAAAAGTGTAGAATAAAAATAACACAGCACAAAGAGACGATATTTAATTTTGTTCACCCAATTTGGGCTATGTCCACCAAGAATCACTTTCTCAGATTTTATTACAAGCCACCACTCTCTCAATATAATACCCAGATCTGTTTGGAGCTATGCTCAATAAACTCTAAGAAATTCACACCCAAATTCAGACACATCTACAATGTTACATAAACCTTACCATATGCTCAAAACCACACAAGTAGGAAACTGCTTAAGTAGTTTTACAAAACCATAGGTATCAAAACCATGGACCAAAACCATCCCATAAGCCTATGGGTCAAAAATCCCACCCATATGAGAAAAGCACATTTCCTGGTTTATTGGGCACATTTTTCGAGGACAAATTTTTTTCTCGTGGCCCGGCTCATCCCCGAACCCCGGCAAGACAACTGTGGAAAGTGTATAATAATCTTAATGTACAGTCTTCAACACTTTCAGACGTGAAAACATGCTCCACAACCTAGCAGGTTAGAGAATAAAACTAAACTTTTCTCCCTACATTTATTCCATGACTTGGCGTGATATCGCCCCAAAAAATCACGTTTGGCGCAACTGGCATGATATCTCCCAAAAAACTTGTTCATCTACGACATATGTAGGATCCTTTCTACACTCTTTCCTTGTCATGGATCAAGTGCACATGTTCCTTTTTCACATTTTCATATTTTACATACTTTCCTTACACACTTTTTACACCTTTCGATCATATACATGCATATTTGACTACTTATTCATTTTTCTATTTTGCAGGTCCGTCTATATGGGAAGCATTATTTGACATCATTCACAACATCAACAAAATCAACAATGACATCAACAACATGCACATAGTGACATCTACACATGTGTTTCCACCCAAGGTTCATTTTCATCACCACTTTTTGCACTTTCCCCTCCTTAGTACTCATGCTTCACACTTTTATCGCTCCATGCTTAGTCTTTTCCTTTGGCACACTCTTTTTACATCAATTTACAAGGTTATCAGGTATGCATCTCTATCCACTTTATGTTACAAAGCTTTCTGCTCACCACCATAAAGTGGTGGAAAATGTAGATACAAAATCACGCATTTTAGGTAATTATTTGGTCCTGATTGCATACTACTATTCATATGATTACTAATTAAGAAAATTACTAATTAACCCACATATTTGGCCATCTTTTATTTCTTTTTTTGCAAATTTTAGTCTTACACGCTTATTTTCTCAATTTTTGGTTTTATACCTCAGTATTTATCATCCTGAACACTAGTGCCCAACCAGGACACTAGTGTCAGGCGCCCTCATCCCCTCTGGGTGCCCCTGACCTCAATACATTTTTTCACACTTTTTGGGTCCTTTCTATCCATTTGAGCATCTTTTCTTTTTGGGAGTCAGACTTTTCAGGGTTAATTATGAAATTAAAGCAAAGGAATCATATAAATATAAAATTATGTGATCATAATAAGGGACCAAGCACTAAGCATTAACTATCACCATCTAAGGTTGCATCCATCAAGCATCTAAGAGCTTCATTGCATCCATCTAGCACCATCCAAGGGACACAAGGGCTGGTTACTCTGCATACACACTTCATAGGAGGGAAGTTCATTTTATTCAATGCACACATCTATTACATTTCTTTACATCTAGCTTATTTTCTCACTATCAAGTGCGACATGCACAAGAGCCACCTAGGGCACAATTCCAAACACACACAAATAGAACTACATTGGGTCTGAGATGTAGTACAACACTCATTCGTAAGATCACCATTGTGACAACTGAGGATAGTTTGACCCCTCATTTTGTATCTTTATATTTTAGGATTTGATGTCTATTTAAGGGTTTTTCAAGTCATTGTGTCATTACAGGTTTCTAGCGACCTCGGCGATCATTGTACGACCTCATAGCGAACAAAGGAAAACAACAATGAACAACTAGTGACCGCTTAGAGGAGGTTTTCTGAATATTTCGGCAGACACAGGTGCCTTAGTTTAGGTAGATCGTCAACTCGCACACTTTTCTGGGGTTCTGTTTAAGGCTCATCCCTCTTTGTTTATCTAGTCAGCACTTTAGCACAGTCCTGGAACAACTACGAATCAGTTAAGGCTTTCTACCCCTCTTTACAATTAGGTTTTTGTTACTTTCTTTCTTAGCTTGTTTGGCTTACTTTTTGTACTTAATTGTATTTTTATTTATTATTGCAATAACAATCCGATCAGGCACATATTTCATATATAGCTTATTAAATTTAAATTATAGTGCATTATTCTAGTTATAAATGACTAATGATGAATTAATTAGATTAGAAATAATGCCCTCTTTCAAACCTTTACATCCTCTTTATTGTTGTGCACTTTCCATAACATAGAATTAATTAGGGTGTAAACATTTGGTGAACCCGATTTGCGATTAATTCTATAACCTTATCCCAATCCCTATTTTCTCTAGGGTTTCATCTCTACATTGTCTATACAGACATAAACCTGATTTTTCTCTATCACATCCCCTCAATCTAATTTTCACAATTTTTTCTAGCGTCTCATTATCATTCCTTCCCTCTGTATCTCTTTCTAGGGCTTCCTAATTTCTAAATCACCTTTCATCACATATCTCAATAATACTGGCTATATTTTCAAATTCCTCAAATTTATTTATTTATTTTGATATATTAAGTAAAAACAAAAAAATTGGCATACTTTTTAGCACAATTTTCATAAATGCATAACCACTATTTTTAGTAAAAGGGAATAATCATAAAATATATATACTTTGTTTACAAATTCCTTAAAGGTTTTTATTCCAAAAATCAAATTAAAATTCATCTCTTTTGTTTCATTCAATTCACTATTTCTTTTCATAAATGGTCAATTTAATAATTTGATGATGGTTGTTTTTTTGCTAAACATCACTTTTAGGTCATATCCTTTATAATATCTTAGTCGTTGACCTTCCTTTTGTTTATTACTATCATTTCTTATCTAATTAGATGATCTTATCTATTTTTATGCCATCATGGCCCGTAATAAAAATACCCAAGTTTCCTTATATGATTTGCTTCTACATTATCACACATCAAAAGATACCGTGATCAAAGTATTACAACAAACAATGCTCCTTATTCATATAACACCTTCCCATGTGGATTCACATTTGAGACATATTTCAACCCCTTCTATTAGTAACAATGAAATATTTCATAAGCCTATCGTAGATTCTATTAAATCATTACACCTTAGTTTTCAATTCCAATTTCAAGTTATGAGTACCGTGATCAAATATATCAAGAATGAGATAGCACATCTAAAGGATTCCTCCAAAGCCCATGTTAACATGTATTTATGTGCCATGCTCAATATAATTCTAAGGCTACCTAAAAACAATGTGATGAAAATATTATGCATGATACATGTGCTCATTCAAGTGAAGTGAAATTCCTACATAGATGTAATAATGTGTATGTTCCAAAAGATCAATCTCAAATACTATGACAATTACATCAGAAAGCACCTCTTTATTTTGTCAAGAATGCTAAAAAACATTGTATTATCTATGAGATACTCAATAAGTGATTAATCACTTTGATACCTACTCTTTATTATCCCACTATCGTCTTGAAAAAATAAAATTCAACCATTTTTCAATTATCATGGAATTAACAGACAACGTGATAATGATTGTTATGATTTACATCTAACAATCCAGCACCTTGAGCATAATGATTTTATTTCCTTTGATGCATGATATTTTGATTGATATCTTATGTAGTCATCTCAAGTACCTAATACTAAATGGGTTCATAAAGTTGATACATATATGTCAAATGATCATAATGCAATACTCAGATACATAACTTTGGATATGAAAGTAATACATCCTTCGGGAGAGCCACTCTTTGGGAAATAATTACATCCTACTATTTTGCAAAAAAAATGGAAACAATTCCAATAGAGCATTCTCAATTACACATGGCCTTAGATAGCTTATATCATACAAGATCCCAAGAAAGGGGCAACACAATAATGGATTCTGGATATATCTCTACTTCCCCACAATAAATTGAGATAGTTCTAATTCGGAATATGATATCGATTGGGATACAAAGTATAATGCACATATGAATTGTCATGATTATTATGAATAATTTGATATTTGTTGAGATTTCGAGGTAGTTAAATTTCAATCCTATTGATGAAGAATAAGATACTATTTTTATAGAAGTGTTATGTATTTCTCAATAAATTTCCATTGATCATCTAGCAATGCAAAGCACAAAATATTTTATGTATCCAAGTACTATACTTACTTTTTCAATGAATGAGAAATCTATCATCCCAAAAATCATTGACAATAGTGCATATTCATATTCTAACATAATCATGCATCCACTATTTGGTTAGCTAATCCATTATGGCACATCGTTGGACTTATTCACACTACTTTATCAATTATAACCTATTATTCAATCATTGGATACACTCACTCACGGAGACTCATTTCTCAAATACTTAGGGGCATATGTATATCTCTTTTCCTATTTCTTAATAACAAGTTTCCTTGCACTATATATGGTTTTGCATACTTTACTAAGGGTGATGCTTCTAATCTATTTTTACTCATCATATATTATGTGCAAGTCAATGATAATATCAAACCAATTCAATCACAATGAGTTTCATGTGCAAATCTAAATCACTATCAATCAAATGAAATCTCATGTGACATAATACTCTCATCACAAATCTCAATCTCGAGTATTATACTCATATCACATTTAATGGGTCTACCCCTCTCCAATTTTGTATTGCACATATTATGACTCCTCGATAATTTATATAGGGTTATCCTTATTTTACCATGATATATATGAGGCATGTTCCTCCTTCACCATCTAGGTTTCTCTTACCTTTTGATGACGCTCTTATTGGGTAGCTCTCATTCTTCCCCCTTTCTTGTGCATAGCTATTTTCAAAACAATTCAAAATTTTAAATAATCGAAATGATACAAAAACATTCACATGCTTGCAAAAATACGAAATCAAGACATGAATATGGTTTGATTTGTTATCTTGTTACTTTATACATTTTTTTTCATGTTAGTTTTATAGATAGCATATATTTTGTATATACTCTTTATACACATATGTTAAAGAGGTACATTGAGACTGGTGTAGGACATATTCATGTTGATACATAATGATAGGTACCATCTTGGTTCCTTACACTACTCTTTGGGTCATCC
This sequence comes from Taxus chinensis, assembly GCA_019776745.2. NCBI lineage: Eukaryota > Viridiplantae > Streptophyta > Pinopsida > Cupressales > Taxaceae > Taxus > Taxus chinensis. The sequence continues at coordinate 898,017,943 of CM034146.1, forward strand.
CCTACACTATATAAGTGTTTTTGTTTCATTACAGCTACTTCACACCTTCCTTTTCATGCTTGATTATATATGTAGTTCTTATTGCTATATTTTGAGAAAACACAACTAACACGTGTCTTGTGCAACACTAATCTATCTTCATATCTCTATTTTTACTATTATTATTTTCTATACTTGGTAGATACATTATTTTCACTATGTGTTTATACGGGATATTTCCTTGGTTGACTCTTTGCATATAGTTTACTATTGTCTTGCTTGATTACAATTATATAATTATTATTTTTATATAGGTTGAGTGGATTGCTTATCTTGTGACATCATGAGTGTCACATGTTTGTGTCTTTACGCCTATAATGCAAGTACGCACTTGTTTTTCTTTACCTGGCACATCATGCCTTCTTTTGTGATTTTCTTGTGATAATGTGGGTGTTTCATGTTTATGGCTATATGCCTCCATGTTTCTATGTCTATATAATAGTGAATACATGTCTCTACACTATTTTTTTCTATTAAAGTATAATACTATGGTCTATGAAATACTTTATTTATACTATGATGTTTATATGTTATTACTACTCTAGATTATGACATGTTGGACACTTTCTACTTTGTTATTTTTACTTCTAACACATGTATTATTGTTTATTCCATGTTGTATGTTGTTTTCTCTACGCACCATAGTTTCTACCATACACAACCCCTTTTTTTGTATAAGTTCCAGATAGTATCCACCATTCAAACTTATTACAGACTTATTGCACATAGGTACACATCAATTATTTTGAGCCATGGGCTCAAATTATTTATCAAATGCACCTTAAAATATGGGGTATTCATCGGGATATTTTCTACATCCAAAGATGAATTATAGGATATAAGAACACATTTTTACAGGGATCAGATCCTTGGAAACAAACACAGATACTAAAATGTGGAATATTGACCAAGTATGAAGGCACGTAGGTGCACAAGGTCCCAGTTATGGAATGGCACACAAGGCAAAAGCATGCAAGAGAAGGGTTTAAGGAATCCCGTAGTGTGTGTGCATGAAGATAGAACCAAGGGATCGGGACTTAGTCCATTTGGACGTCCAGAGCAGAACATGTGAAAAGCATGACCTGGTTGTGTGGATAAGATGCCAACCTGGTGACAGGTTGGCCTAAGAAGGAGCATGCCTGCGATAGAATCTTCTAGAAGAACATCATGGGATAAAGTGGAAAGCTCAGGCCTAGAGAAGCATGCTCGCATGGAGGACCACATTCAGACACTTGGCACTAGATCTGAGGGCGTTGGAGGGTGAGTTGGTAGTCCAGGAAAGCTATAAATACAAGCACCTATAGAGACAGAAAGAGATCCATAGAGAGTGAGTGGAGCTCTGTAGAAATGCTGCGAGGACTCTATCAAGTGGATAGTTGTATTCGGGAGAGGATGCATTAGGCTTGGGGGTTGTAAATTTTCTTTTTGGTAGCTTAGTTACATTAAGTCCAGTGCAATGCATGACTGCGGTCTGCTTCTCTGTGACCCTCTGTAATGGTTCCATGGATGTAATAAGGTTGCCTGTTATAATATATACATGAATATCAATGATTCAGATGCATATTTCTCTCTTATGAGTTCTCTTTCCTTTCATGCTAAGTATTGATGCTTGTATGTTTCTTTCTATCATACTACATGTTATGGATTCTGTTAAGTACTCGGTCTGAAATGACTGCAAGGATCTAGAGGCCGTTCTGAGCCCTATGGTTCTTGTATGTCCTAATTTCCCTTCTGAAATCTCTTACACAAATCATAGATGATGTTTCCCACTAAACTCACATAAAAGAGAGACTCGGTACCCACGCGTGCCTCGGGTGAGTGCTCAGCTTTCACTGGGTGATAGGCCGATGCACATGGGGTTCCTTTCTTTTGTGATAGGGGTAAAAATGACTACATCTTGGTTCCATTTCCAGGACCTCTTTTCGAAGTTGTAGTGGGATTTAGCATACATCATGATCTGTGTAATGAGTAATGACAGAGTGGTTAACGTTGGAAAGTGTTGAATCATGGTTCAAGAGCACGGAGGATGAATTTTCTTAGAGATTCAGCACTGGACCTGAGTTTGATGCACATAGATGGGTAGAAGAGAATCTCTACCATGATCTATATGAGACCTTTTTCTGTTGCTTCCCTGTGGAGCTATATGAATGGCTCTCAACCTATGCATCTAGATCAAGTTGGCATTATGGATCACATGTGTGGACCCAAGAAGAATACCAAAGGCTACAGGATGCAGATCTGACATGGACCCATGTTGTGGATCATTGGTGGAAAGGAGTATTGGCTAGCTACACTCTGGAGTATGCCATTTCCACGTATTCTTGTCCAGAGGTTGCTGAGTTTGAGTTTCTGAGGGAGCCCAGAGGATCATTTCTACGTGTTTTCCCTCTGGCTTTGAAGATCTTGATGATTACCATGAGTTTAGAGGCTTTCCCAATGGCTGGCTAAACCATTCTGAGCACTGGGTGAGGAAGCTAGGGTGGAGGAAGATGGTAGATGTTGTGGTGGAGAAAGAAAGGGAGGAAAGATGACTCAAGTATGGTGAAGCATGTGAAAGGGAGATTGCTAGAAAAAAATGTGAGGTTACAGGTGTGATGGATGTATGGCGGCAGACGTTGCGGGAAGGATTTGAGGTTCACGCTGAGGATGTGGAACCTGAGCAGTCTGTGTGACCCCATCTTGGCAAGCACGTGAGAGAAACCCCTTCGGCTTCTGATGAGAGTTCATCACAGGAGAAAGAAGAACCGTTGGCGCGCATCTGAGCCCACCTAGTGACCAGACCCTGGCGCTTGGTTTTCCAGATCAGGGGGATAATATTGCTAATCCAGTTGGTTACATTAGAGGTGATCGTTCTATGCCCAGGAGGTATAATTTCTCATTTGGGACTTCTATGGCTGTAAACACCAGCCCAGTGTTAGGAATTTTTGGGCAAGGTATAGGCACACAAGCATTTGGTCTCACATCTGGGAGTGGCACGGGGTATACTATTGGCAGTGGGGCATTGTTGCAGACCATAGGCACGTAGCTCAGTGGAACTGTGGGGACCCTTGGCATGACCACTTCAGGACCTGGTGGGCCTAGTGGATCTGGTGGTTCAGGAGGAGTAGGAGCTGGTGGGTCTGGTGGATCTGGTGGTTTAGGACCTGGTGGGCCTGGTGGATCTGGTGGTTCAGGACCTGGTGGACCTGGTGGATCAACCCACAAGTTTTCTTTGAAAGTCTCTACATTGGATTAAACATTGAGGTGGAAACCAAGGATCTGGCGGAGGAGGATTTGGGCCCCAACCACCCCCACAAGTTTTCTTTGAAATGTCTCTACATTTTCCTGATTATAGAGGTATTGAGGATGCTACGGAACATGTTCACAAATGTGAACTGCTATGGCATGTGAAGGGTGTCACAACCCCAGAACGGAAGGCTAGTCAGTTTGTAACCATGTTGCAAGGGCATGCATAGCTGGTATAGGAAGTATGACCCTCATCAAATAGTGGTGGACTATACTACCTTAAAGAATGCATTCTTGGCAGAGTTCCACATTCTTGAGTTTGAGTAGAAGAGCATCAGCGCTTTGAAGGAGATTCAACAAGGAATGACAGAGAGTGTGTGGGAGTATGATGCGTGCTTTAAAACTCTCTTGTCTAAATTATCATATGATATTCACCCTTCACAGCATGCTCAGTGGTTTGTTGGAGGGTTGATCACCCCTTTTAGAAGGGCCTTATCTCATAAAACTTTTACAGACCCACGCGAGGCATTGGAAGCTGCCCTACGTGCCGAAGCTGTTGGTAGTGTTGATACTGGCATTAGCCCATTCTTGGAGGCTCAGATTGCTGCTATGGCCAAGCAGTTGGAAAAATTGTCTGCGAACTCATCCCATGAGACTCACGGTGGTTTGTGGTGCACAGATTGTGAGATAGAGGGGCACGTTAAGGATAATTTCCCCCAGAGGATAGTACGCGTTGTGGGTAGTAGATTGTGAAATTTGTCATGGGGACCATGATGCGAGTAGGTGCCCCTTGCTGCAGCACGCAATCAGGAAGAATGTATCTTGTTACTACAAGATTTACACTTCTACAACCCATGATACTAAGGACTGTAGGCTCATTGATCAGATCCATGAGGCCATTGATCATGGGGTGCACCAAACCAGCATTGCCAGTAGTTCTAAGGGTGATGATCACTGTTATGAGGAGCACACAGATGGAGGCACACGTGGAAGAGGCTTTTGAGGAGGATTCCATGGTCGTGGTAACCATGGGGGAGGAAGGAGTGAGTTCCATGTGGAACCTGTTTCAATTGTGGATCTACGGAGCATTACAAATGTGAATGCCCAGACCTGTTGCAGTGCTCGTGGTGCGGAAAGAAGCATAAGTATGAGGAGTGCCCAGAATTGTTTGAGCATATGAATCAGCAGCACCGGAAGGACAAGGGCACTGCAATGGTCAGTATTAAGAAGACAGATATATAGTGGATGCCTCGGGTAACACGGGATGCAAGTTTGGAGCCTGTCTTGGTAACAACAAGGGCAGAAGCCACGTGCACAAGAGAGATACCAAGACAGAGGAACCTGGTTTCAAGGGAGGAGGTCATTCATGGAAAGTATCTAGACCCCACGCATCAAAAGGAGATATATCAGGACACCATGGATGTCATTCAGAGCTTACAAGGGGAAATCTAGTGTCTAAAGGAGCAATCCAGGAGGGAGGAACAAGGAAGGAGAGTCGAGGTGCCAAAGGATGACCTGGATGAGGTCAAGGAGGTGTGTAGAATGCTAAGGTAGGAGAATATCATTCCCTTGCTAGGATCATGGTTGAGAGAGAAGGTACCACGTGCCAGAGGAGAGCACGAGAGGAAGGTCTTGCACGTGAACCTTCCCCCTCACAGCCTTGACTATGACAAGGAGATCACATTGAATGTAGTTGTAGATGGATGGCTCCTCAGTAATATCCTCATTGACACAGGTGGAGGTTAATGTTCTAACTTTGGATGCATGGCATCAGATGGGAAGACCTGCATTACAGCCATCTTCGAATGTGTTGTATATGAAAACAAAACTAAGGAAATGCCCATCGGTGTCTTAAAGGATGCAGCTATTACTATCCAGGGAGCTAAGTTTACTGGGGACTTTAAAGTCTTGGTGCTCACCGAGGTGGACAATTTCCCAGCACTACTTGGGTGCCCTTGGTGTTACAAGAACAATGCAGACCTTCGGTTCAACAAAGGGTACATCAGCTTTGAGAACAAGGAGGAATGGGTCATTATACCCCTGGCTGATGGGAATTCGACACCCTATATTGAACCATTGGGGGAAGAGGTTCTGGACAGGATATATGTGTGCTCAATCAGAGACCCCAGAGATGATACACCCTACTAATGGGGTTATCCAGTTTGAAGATGCTCAGTCAGTAAGTGATACCACTAGTCTGGCATGTGACAATTGGGCACATGGGACTTATGAATTGATGGGATGGTAGTTGAGAGGGTCGGTGACCAAGGTAACAAAGGTGTGCATGGTTCGGCACCTTAGAGGAAAAGAACTGCCCAAGTATTCAGGAGGAGCCTTCCCTGAGATCTTTCTGCAGGAGGTGGAAGCTCAGTGGAAGAATGAGAAGGAATGGAGAGGGATGCTAAGTTATGTCTTGCTCGGCATAGTAGCACGGTGGTGGGCTACACATCAGGAGAGCCTTTTAGAGTGGCGCAAGGTAAGAATTGCTCTCTCTGTCAGATTTTCTAGGAGCAATGTGCCCACCATCATCAAGGAGTACCATGGGAAGGAGCCCACCTCTTTCCATATCCAAGAGTGTGAATGGGTCTGGAGAGAAGGCATGGAAGCCTTGCCACCATCCCTCTGGGTGCACAAGTTGTATTCTACACTGCAGGGTTACACGCGCACATGGTATATTCATTCGGAGACACGCCACCAGACAAGGAATTGGCAAGAGCTCGTGGCTGACCTTATTCAAACCTTTGAGTATCAGAGTACCAAACCATCAGTTGATAAGGCCTTGCAGGGTATCAAGTGCCTTACCATGGGGGATAGTGCCAGGATGGAAGATAGGTTGTTGGAATTACTAGGTGAACCAGGATTGGAGGTGCACTTTGAAGAAGAAGTAGAGGAAATAGAAGAGTTACAGCTTGAGTGCGTGTGTTTGGAAAAAGAGAAAGGAAAGTTGGTGTATGTGATTGATGGAGAGGAATCAGAAAGCTTAGATGTTAACCATTCTATAGGGACGAAGGTAGTGGATAGTGTTGATACTCGCACGCGCCTACCATGAACCCTTAAAGACAAAGAAGGTTAACATCAGTTCAGGAGAAGAACCTAAGGAAGCTATTATTGGAGATTACTGGTCAGAGAAGGAAGTATCTAAGATCATTGATCTGTTGTGTGAATTTGAGGATTTATTCCCACGTGGGTACCATGAGCTCAAAGGCGTTCATCATTCCTTGGGGGAGATGAAGATAAAACTAAAGGAAGGTGTGCACCCGGTTAGGAAAAGGCCCTACCAGATGAATCCCAATTTACGTGTGAAGGTTAAGGAGGAGATAGACAAAATGATAGCTTCTGGGATCATTGAGGTAGTGGAAGAATGGAAGTGGATAAGTCTGATGGTAATCAACATCAAGAAGGATGGGCGGATTAGGATCTGCGTGGATTATAGGGAATTAAATGTAGTTTGTGTCATTGATCCCTTTCCGACCCCCTTCACTGAAGAAATTTTGGAAGGAGTCGCTGGGTGTGAAATCTATTCCTTTACGGATGGATTTTCAGGGTACCACCAAGTCTGGATTGCAAAGGAGGACCAGGAGAAGATGAATTTCACCACCGAGTGGGGAAGTTTTGCATATACGGTCATGCCCTTTGGGTTGAAGAATGTGCCTGCTATTTTTTCACGCATAGTGGTGCAAGCATTCCAGGACTTCATCCATAAGTTTCTTCAGGTCTATTTGGATGACTGGACAGTGTATGGTCTGGTTAAAGACCATTGTGACAATTTAAGGTTAATGTTTGAGAGGTGTAGGCAGTTGAGGATATCCCTCAACATTAAGAAGTGTGTGTTTGCTACACCCTTTGGGACTTTATTGGGACATATCATATGTAAGGAGGGCTTGCTGGTAGATCCTGCTAAAGTTGTGGTTATTGTGGGATTAGGGGAGCCTACTAGCCAGAGCGCAGTGTGCGGATTCCTTGGGCATATGGGCTATTACAGGAAATTCATCAAAGGGTATGCTAAGATCACCACACCTTTAGAGGAGCTGCTTAGACATAAAAGTGCCTTCCATTGGGGAGAGGCAGTAGAGGGCATTTGATACATTAAAAGATAGGCTTGTCACCGCACCTATATTATGTTTTCCCTCTTGGGACAAGCCCTTTCATGTCCATGTAGATGCCTCAGGGACCACCATTGGAGCAGTGCTTGCATAGCCAGGTGAAGGGATTGTTGATCATCCTTTGTGTTTTGCAAGTAGAAAGCTGACACCAGCAGAGCAAGAATTATACCACAACTGAGCGTGAAGCATTATCGATGATCTATGCACTTTTCAAGTTTAGGCATAGTATCTGCTGGCAACACCCTTTGTGTTTTACACCGACCACATGGCATTAAAGTATTTAGTGAACAAGCCTATTCTACAAGGGTGCATATGTCGGTGGGTGTTGTTGTTTCAAGAGTTTGAGTTCACCATTGTAGTGAAGCCTGGGAAAAGCAATTGTGGGCTTGATCATCTGTCAAGAATTGATTCAGGGGAGGACGCGCAGAGTATTGAGGAAACAATGTCAGATGCACAACTTTTTAGGTTGTGGCATGCGTGCCCTCAGATTTGGAAGAGATTGCAGTATTTTTAAAGGAAGGTGTGGCACCCAGAAGGAATGAAGACTTTAGAGAAAAAGTAGTTGGCCATACGTGTCACGCCCTACATGTTAATCAGTGGAGACTTATACAAGTTGGGACATGATGAAGTTTTACGCAGGTGTGTATTAGAGCATGAGCACCTGGCCATCATGGAGGAAGCACACAGAGGAAGTGCGGTGGGCATTATGCAGGTGATGCCACTGCGCGTAAGATATTAATGGTAGGTTTGTGGTGGGAAACCCTATACAAGGATTGTAAAGACTATTGTAAAGCATGTGACCATTGTCAGTGCATTGGCAAACTAGGAAGGAGAGATGAAATGCCTTTTCACCCTATCCCTAGCACAGAGCCTTTTGAAAAGTGGGCAATAGACTTTGTAGGACCTATTACACCAGCAGCACGTAGGACTGGGTCACGTTATGTCATCACTTGCATGGATTATCTGACAAGGTGGGCAGAGGCAGCTCTGACTAAAGATTACACAGCAGCCACAATGGCAAGGTTCTTGTGGGAGAACATTATCATGAGGTATGGGTGTCTGTTGAGTTTGACCAGTGATAGGGGTACACATTTCTTGAATGAGACCATGAGGATCCTGTTATCAGAGTTCATGGTGGCTCATCACAAGACTATGCCCTATCACCCACAAGAAAATGGAACCATGGAAGCATTCAACAAAATACTGAGTCATACCCTGACCAAAATTTGTGATGTCGGAAGACAAGATTGGGATGACAAAGTATCAGCAGTATTGTGGGCTTACATGACAACGTATAAAAGGCTGAACAAAGCCACACCTTTTCAGTTGGTGTTTGGCACGGAAGCTTTTTTCCAGTTGAATTCATGTTGCCTTCTCTGTGAATAGCGCACGCAGGAGGGTTAGCCGATGAACAAGCACTGGAAGAAAGGATTGAGGAGTTAATGAAGCTAGATGAGAGATGATCACTCGCCAGGTGGAGCCAAAAAGTAGAAAAAGCAAAGCAGAAGGCTTGGCATGATTGCCACATTAGAAACAAGAAGTTTGAGGTTGGGCAGATGGTGTTACTATATGATTCTAAGTTTTTGCACCATCCTGGGAAGTTGAAAGTCCATTGGGTGGGTCCTTACACAATCTCATACATCCTTGATTCAGGCGTGTGCCAGTTACAAGCGCTGGATGGGATGAAGTTTCCTAGACACTTCAATGGGAGTAGGCTGAAGCCCTACTATAAATAAGTCTTCTTGGTGTTTGTAAATAAGGTAGTTTTTCCAGTTAGTTTAGAAATTTCCTTTATGCATTTCCCTTTCTTGTGGCATTGTTGTTTTGTTTTGCGCCTTGGGCACCGGTAACCTTATTGCTACTTTGGAGAATTTGTGAGTGTGCAGAGGACCACACATCATTTTAAGTGTGGGGTGGAGAAATGTGAAGGAGCACATGGTTAGAGTACCAAGGAAGTGTATGTTAAAAATCCCTGTTGAATGGCCCGGTTAAAAGAGGTGTGTGGAGAGAAAAGATGAAAGGATGGTTGGTGCCAGGACAAAGCTACTTTTAGATCCCACGTACTAAGGAGGAGAAAGCGCATTAAGCAACATGAGGTAGGCAAGAGAGCAAAAAATCAGGACAGAAGAAGTGCCTTCGGCGTTGGTTACGCGTGCGCAAGAGTCTCCTGTCATGTTGGATTGGTTGTGCCAGAAGGTTGGAGGGGTTTTCACGCAGGTTGGGCATGTGAGTGAAAGCACTGAAGATGGGATTTGTTTGAAAAATCCACATTAAATGAAAAAAGTATGGTGGTAGGTGAAGTAGCATTTAATGTTTGAAAAGAGAAAAGCTATAAGTAAAGGGTTGAGGCATTTTCATTTTCACTTTGCGAAATAGAGAAAGAAGTGAGTTTTACAAACTAGGGTTTCCAGATTCGATCGTGTGAAGAAAGATCTGTGAGATTGAAGCGTGAGCAGCCAGTTTGAATTTGCAAACTAGAAGGAAGGGGTTACATGGGTGTGAGAAAAGTTGTGAGGAGGCATCATCTTGTGGAAGTTTTATCCCAGTTAGGGTTTGACAAACTAGGGCACGGGTTCGAGAGGTTTTTCATCACAGATTTGAGATCTGAGGCTAGAAGAAGTGGAAGAATAGAGTAACAAGGAGGGAGTGAAGTGATAGGAGGACCTCGACAATGGCACCCAATAAAGGAAAGGGAAAGGGCAAGGCCAAGCAGCAAGAACCTGACGTGAGTAATACGAATGAAGAGTGGTATGCAGAGATGCAATACCCAGATGGGGTAATGATGGGTAAGGAGTGGGAGTCCCACCTGAGGAACGTGCCTGTGAGTGATTATAACCACCGAATGAACACGATCGAGAAAGAAATGGCACTGGAGTTAGTGCACCCCATGAACAAACAGACACCAGAGGGCTTGCCCATCTACAATGATGATGTTAAGGTCAAATTGGAGAAGGCAGGGTTGTTGCAACTCTATGAGTTGCCCTATTTTGGAAAACAGAATGCCTATACCAATGGCTAATGTCGTGGGTACATGAAGATTACTTCCATTTTGTAGGGCGCAAGATGTGCATTACTCCCCAACTCATCTCTCAGTTCATAGGCCTCATATGTGAAGGAAACAGCTTGGAGGATGACCTGAGCGACAAGGAGGCAATTCAGGAAACCATCAACGAATATGCCTGCAAGAAGGGGTCGAGGTACTATGACATTTCAGACATCAAGGACCCAGTGATGAAAATGGCCGCGCATCTGGTAACAAAGCTGAATGGCCAAGAGAGATGGACCCAGGTCAATAAACCTTGGTTACATGTCTACAGGAAGATTGCAGAAGGCACCATTTACAACTTATCTGCATACATCACGGAGGAAATTGTCTATTGCACAAAGGAGGGGGACAGAATCCTCTTCGACAACATCTTTCTAACCATCATATTTTCAGAGATTGGAGTGCCTGATGCATCGGAAAAATTTATATGGGAGTACCCTGTTGAGGATCCTTCACCTGCGAAGAGATTTGAGAAGTATGCCTATGACACAATGACAGCACCCCACAAGGTGCGACTGGAGAAGTGGTATATGCGCCTGAGGAATGTGTTCGGGGAAGAGTGGAGGATCCCTGAACAACTTCTAGCAGTCACTGAAGGGGAAGCCAAATTCGTAGTATATCAACATTTCTACCTGGGCAGGTTCAGGCTTGTAGATGAATCATGGAGCCCATGGTGTAAGCTTCCCTTCACTTTCACAGCTCAATACTTCCAAGCAGGAGTAAACAGATTTAAGGAATCCAAGAAGCTAAAGCTGGAACTAGGTAGTCTGGACCGGGAGCACAGAGAGATGCAAAAAAGGTTGAACTACCCCTAGTGGCAAGCACGCGTATGTGGAAAGGTACGTGTCGCATGAGGTCAGATGACAAGGCCGATAACACTACCCATTGCAGGAGGATCCGCGACGTGCGTATACCTTGTATAAGGCCCAAGTTTGAGAAGGGTGCGTACTTAGAGAATGATGTCTCCATACCTGACGATCCCATGGGTAGGAAGAAGCCCACGCCTAAGAAGAGGGGAAGAGAAGAAGAAGAAGCACCAAGAGTGCAGACTACTCAGACAGTGAGCATGCCAACAATGAGTGCCAAGCCTAGTACTTACACACAGAGAAAGAAGTCCCAGGTGAAGGAGAAGACACCAGAAGTGGAGGCACCTAGGAAACCCCTCACCAAGGAAAAGTCACCTGAGGAAGAGGAAGAGGTTGAATCCCCTGTCAAGGAGCCACCTCTCAGGAAAAAGTAGAGGATGGAAGAGGAAGCTGACTCGGAGGAGACCAACAGCTTGGAGAAGTACATGGGTGGAAGAGAAGATGAGAGTGAAGAAGATGATAGCAAGGAGGATGAGCCTGAAAGAGACCAGGAGCCACATGTTTTCAGCATGTATGACTCAGGAGAAGAGAGTGGGGAGGAGAAACAGGAGTTCATATTCGTGTGGTGTAAGAGTACCTAGGATGAGGAAGGCACCCAAGACATGGGAAAGAGTGAGGAGGTTGGTGGAAAAGTAGGAAGCCATAAGCTTCACAAAGGAGCAGATCACCGAGGTAGCAGAGAGAGAGGCAAAGAAAATGCTCGAGGCCCTAGTAGACCAAGAGTTGGAGCGCAGTGCTGACATAGTGCTGAAGGAAGGAAAGGAGGAAAACATTGAAAAGGAGCATGACAGCATGGGAGGAGGTCCCGCTCTAATGGTGAGTTTTCCCAAAGGCATGCACTTGGGTAGGAGGACCCTTGATACAAAACAAAGACAAGTGATGGGTTATGTTGATGACTCAAAGAAGGTGCTACGCGCGTGGTTCCAGAGCATTGTACCCATAAAAAGGCTTTTAGCCATGGGGTCATTTGAAAAGGAGGACATGTACCCCAAAACAAAGAAGATGCTCTCTTGGGTGTTTGAATCCCACATTGACGAGCCAGACTTTGAAGTCTACCAAGGAGAAATCATCATAGTACCAGAGTCTAAGGGAGCCAATCCCTTGGTAAATTCCCAAGAGCTCTCAGATGATCAGGTCTGTAACGCGCTCAACAAGGTCACGTCGAGACAGAGGCTAGGCTCTTTATGCGCAATGATAGTATAAGAGCGCTAGAGGGAAAGCTAGGGAAGAAAGAAGAGGAGCTGGTGGAGAAGGCCAAGAGCTTGAAACAGGAAGAACTGATCAGCACACAGCTAAGGCACGAGTTAAAGGATGAAAAGACAAAGGTGCAGGAAGTATACAAGAAGGTGGAGTCTATCAAGAGCGCCATCATTTTAAAGCACCCAGACCTAGCGCCACCCACGCAGAAGTACGCATCCATTCTAGAATGCTTAGAAGATCTAACGCGCATCCTCACCATGGAGAGATGACCTTTGGCCTTGGAGTCTATAGAGGAAGTGGCAGTGCACTTAAAGGAAGAGGACAGGTTGAGGGTGGTAGCACTCGTTGAGTATAGTAAGGTGCTCGCAAAGGTTAAAATCATTGCCCAATCTACTGAGGTTGCATATGATACTTGCGTAGACAGGGATAAGGTAGCAAGCACCTTGGTCGCCACACTCGAAGTGGAGCTAAAGGAGTTCCAAGAGAAGAATAAAGGAAATAGGGCAGAGAGAGACAAGGTCCTTGCCGAAGTAGAAAGAAAATATGAGGTGATTGAAACATTATGGGGTTCAATCAAGGCCTCAGTTGAAAGAACTATACCCTCATATTACCAAGAGGATGGACACGCTCGAATACCTGGGCAAGGAGATGGAGAAGATCGTTGACACTTTGGGTACCCAAGGTATTGGCCTAATTTTTGACGAGGTGAGCATCCTGATCGGTGACCTCTGTCAGAAGGCACAGAGCGAGGTCGACATATGGAACAAGCTGGAGGCAGACTTACAGAAGGATTTTCCTAGCTTGTTGAGTTGATGCCCCCCCATTCTTCCCTCTTCCCCAATTCGTTCATTCCTTTATTCTTTTACAAAATGTAAGACTACACCTTGGTTCCTTAAGGCAGTGTACATCTTGGTTAAGTGGAATGTTTTCACGGACAGAGAATAGGCGTAGTGTGGGGTGATGTTGGACCCCTGGAATATTAACCAAGTATGAAGGCACGTAGGCACACAAGGTCCCAGTTATGGAATGGCATGCAAGGTGAAAGCATGCAAGAGAAGGGTTTGAGGAATCCCGTGGTGCGCGACACACGAAGATAGAACCAAGGGTTTGGGACATAGTCAATTTGGACGTCCAGAGCATAACACGTGAAAATCATGACCCAGTTGCGTGTGGATAAGATGTCAGACTGGCGACAGGTTGGCCCAGGAAGGAGCATGCCTGTGATAGAATCTTCTAGAAGAACATCATGGGATAAAGTGGAAAGCTTAGGCATGGAGAAGCATGCTCGCATGGAGGACCACATTCAGACACTTGGCACCGGATCTGAGGGCGCTGGAGGGTGAGTTGTCAGCCTAGGAAAGCTATAAACACAAGTGCCTGCAGAGATAGAAAGAGATAGATAGAGAGTGAGCGGAGCTCTGCAGAAATGTTGTGAGGACTCTTTCAAGTGGATAGTTGTATTCGGGAGAGGATGCATTAGGCTTGGGGGTTGTAAATTTTCTTTTTGTTAGCTTAGTTACTTTAAGTCCAATGCAATGCATGACTGCGGTCTGCTTCTCTGTGACCCTCTGTAATGGTTCCATGGATGTAATAAGGTTGCCTGTTATAATATATACATGAATATCAATTATTCGGATGCATATTTCTCTCTTATGAGTTCTCTTTCCTTTCATGCTAAGTATTGATGCTTGTATGTTTCTTTTTATCATACTACATGTTATGGATTTTGTTAAGTACTCGGTCTGAAATGACTGCAAGAATCTAGAGGCCGTTCTGAGCCCTATGGTTCTTGTATGTCCTAATTTCCCTTCTGAAATCTCTCACACAAATCATAGATGATGTTTCCCACTAAACTCACATAAAGGAGAGACTCGGTACCCGTGCATGCCTCGGGTGAGCACTCAGCTTTCGCTGGGTGATAGGCCAACGCGCATGGGGTTCCTTTTTTTTGTGATAGGGGTAAAAATGACTACATTCACGGACAGTGGGCATATTTTATGGAATTTTCAACTTGGACATATTCTATTACCAATTTACAATATTTTCATGGTCTCAAATATAGATTACTCAATTCATAGCATGATATAGGAAGCATGGGCCTCATTCCATATGATATTTTAGAATCTATGCATTCAATTTCAGCAGTACAACACCTTATGGGGGCATGGAAATGTCTATTTCTTTTGTGGTTTTATCTTTCTCAATAGTTACAATAGTACAAAATTGGACCTAGATATGTTTGGAGTGATGTGGTTCGTGGGTTTTGTGGAAGGTAAAGAAACAACTAAGTTCTTTGTAGTTTGTCCTTCCTCTTTTACATAATCTCAAAAAGGTGTACTTTGGTTCCTCTCTCTCTCTCTCTTTGGTGTTGTGTTGCACTCAATACTCTAGTCTCTCCTTCAAAAGAATTTGGAACTAATCAAAATAAGAATGATAGCTCCTCCCTCTGTAAAATGAACATGTGTGTTCCTTACATGTTTTGTGTCTCGTTTTCTTAATTTTTGCAAGTTCAAATTTACATAGTGTTGTCTATATTTTGAGTTGTAGTTTAGTTTCTACTATAGAAATTGACTATACTCTGTGTTGTAGGTTTCATCATGGAGCATACAAATATTGACGCATTAGACAACCATTGTCAAGTGAAGATAAAATGTATGTGCACACCCAGGTATGCTTTTCCTTTAAGCATACAAATTTCAATTACACGCTTAAAAGCGGGGAAATGTACACATTAAAATTCGGTAACTTGTCCTCTCTCTCTCATGACTTGACTATCTTTACACTTTTCTTTGTCGTCAATTCTAAAAATGTTATCTTATTAAAGTAGTAAACAAATAATGTGCTCCATATCACTTATTGTTTTACTTTTCCCCTTCACTATCCAGGAGCATACAAATGGGTCAGAATGTGGGGTCCGGTCTTTGCTGACATGTACAGTCGTAGCTCTTTAAGTTCTATGAATATGTTTTCAATTCAAATATTTTCTTTGGGTCATTCCATATTCCTAGGGTCGGGTTTATTAGAATATTTCACCTATGGAAGGCTATATAAGTAATTCAATGTCACTTTATAACTCACTTGGCACTCTTACAATCTCTTATTGCAAATAACATTCCAAAAGCACTCGAGGATCTCCTAAGTTTTCTCAAATTAGTTGCACATAAATTAGAGAAGTCCATGCTATGGGTATGAAGCACTAAACCAGGTCAAATAGTCTAGCTTCTTCCATTTCCAAGCATGTAAATATCATAAATCCATGTCTTAGAAAGAGAAAATTCACTCTAATCATTGTTCAAGGGTGTCAAGGAACAAAGGGTTAGGTCACGTAGGTGAGGCACACCACATCACACTACTACCACCTTGGTTGCATTCTCTATTATATAATTACATCACTATCTTAGTGTTAAGAGACATGAGGGAACCCCTAGGGGTTGGCTAGTATTCACTCACACTTGCACAAACACCTATAAGAATTACATGAGGCTTGATCTTACAAGAGGGCATGTAGTGTAGCACTTGAATTAGTTTAGAAATTGGGGTTGACCATCAAGGGTAGTCCAGCCTCACCACACACACATGTTTTTTCCTTTTAGTTTGCAAATTATTTGATGAAAGGTTTTGTAGGTTTATAGGGTTTGCACATTATTGTAGGTGATTATAGGTCATTATGAGGTTGTGCAAACAAGAGTGACAAATGACAAAGGTCATTTCTAGGAAATCAAAGCACACATAAAGTTTCATATTCTTATTGCCAAAGGGTCCAAGATAGTTCAACCCTAGATTAGGACTATATTGTTTAAGTGTGGAACATATATTAGTTGTAGTTTCCTACCACTGCTCAATTTCTAGATCTATAACTTACTCCAAAGCACCTCCACTCTCTAATATGTCATTTTCACTAGTCTACACATTTGCATCTCCTCAATTTTGATGTGTACAACTAAATATTTTTCTCCTCTTTTGTATTTTACCTATTGTTTATCGTTTTATCAATCGTTGAAAGTATTTATGTGTTAATTTGATAATAAATGGTTAATGGTGAATTAATTAGATCAGAATAATCCCTTGTTATTGTGTTCACTAAAATATGCACTTATTACTATTATATTACGCCTCTAGTATGTCGTTATATACATGATTTCTAAGTTTGAAAACTAGACATTGGTGCCACCTCTTTGGTTCTTTTCTTGCTTTGTTTGGATTTTTTACATCATCTGTCTAGTATTTACATTTTTTTGGTCGAGTCACATGGATCCATGTCCCTATCTTTTACTATGTTTATGTTTTCTTGTTGTAGGACAGTTTCACCCTGACTAGACACTAGCGCCCAGGCGTTAATGTCCTTCTAGGAGCTTTTGTCCTATTTACTTGTTTTTCTCCTTTGTCAGATTGTTTTGGCTTTGGGTATTTTCTAATCCTCTTTTCACGACCTGGGTCATATTTTGGTGTCACTATGTTTCGAAATTCAAAAAAATAACTCATATATAAGCACAACCTACTGACTATTCTAAGGGGGCAATTGGGCTATCATTTTCTATATTTATCACATACAAAGAGCAAAAAAAGGGGTTGCATTTTGGGATGCATTATTCACTGCATAGGGGAGGTTATTCTGAATTCCATATCACACATTATTGCCTTTGGAAAAAGTAGTTATAGCTCATTATTCTTTGTACGACCGACACTAGGGCATCCTATCTCAAGGGACACGATTTCAATCACACACTGCAAGAACTACATGGAGTCTGAAATGTAGTGCAGCACTCAGAAACAAGATCACATCAGGGTGACAGTCAGAGTCAGTTAGACTCTCTCATTTACCTTTTTCATTCAGTCTAATGTGCACTTGAGTCTTGTACAAGTAGTCAGGGTTTGTTTTGTAAGTACATGTGTGATAGAACAGGTGTGTAGTGAACTTGATGCAACCTACGTGGAGCTAATAGTGAAAAGAAATGAGACAGAAAGAACCATATCTAGATTTGTCTCGAGGTCACTAGCGCCTAGAACAAATGTTAGCACCCAGGCGGTTGTGTCCTCTCCTAGACATTCTTGTCCCTGAAGTTTTCACATGCCAGCTTCAGAATCAGAGCTTACATAACCCATAATATGCATGTTCAAATCATTTACCCACCCAGAATCAGTTCAGACCTACGGGGGTAAGCTAATTCATTCTAAAAATTCTATTTATCACTCTTTCTTACATTTCCTTTGTTTGATCTTGCTTGTTTACTAGTATATCCATTTAATCGGCAGTGTCCTTATCTTAGATTTAATTTCATTAAATCAGTTACAAACTCTTACATCCTCTTATTATTGTGTACTTTCCATAACATAGATTCGATTATGGTGTAAACAAGAGGAGAACCTACAACCAAGATGCTTACATACTTCTAGGATTACCCTAATAAAAGAGTGTGGTTCTATCTACCCTAAAGGTGTCTAAAGTGAGAGGAGTGAGTGAAAACTAAAATGAAATAGGATGGTGCAATGATAGAATGTTGTAGTTAACCACAAGAAAGGAGTTTTGTTTCATAAGAGATGAATATGGCAACGTTCAAATAATATATTGCAACAAGGAAGAGATAATAGTAATGTCATGAGATAAGAGTGTAAACCTATGATATATCTAACACAAGCAAAGATAGTGGTAAAATGTAAGACATGAAGAGTAATAAGTCTATGATAAAACAAAAGAAGTAAATGGTAAAAAATAAGCTACCAAAGGACTATGAAGGGGCATGATGGTCGAACAAACCCAAGGGGGAAAGTACATAATGTAATGTACAATAGAGTAAGAGAAATAATAACATGTGAAGTAAAGTATATGGTAGTATGTGAGGAGATCATAATTTTTTCACAATGTCATTGCAAACATCTTCTATGATTGTGTAAATTTGTCTATGAGCATTGTATTTTGATGCAATCATTGGTGTCTTCGATATTAAGTACCTTAGAGGTTTTTTGGAGATGGGAAGAGCAATAAGAATAAGATAAAACCTAATAGGTAAATGGTAACAAAAATAAGCTACTGAAAGGACCATGAAGGGGCATACTGACCAGATAAACCCGAGAGGGAAAGTGAAAATAAATATTATTAAGGGAAACGAAGGGGCACAATGTCAAATAAACCCAAGAAAGAAAGTATGCAAAGGAAAAAATACTTAAGGATTGTGAAGGGGCGCAATTGGTGGATAAACACAAAAGAAAAAATATTTAGATAAACTAACACTAGTTAAGAACAATAATAAGTGATAATAGGTCAAGTACATAAGATATGATAGTAAAAGAGTATGTGACACTCTGGTAGATGACTCATAACATAATTTCAAACATCCCCTATAACTATAACTTTGTCTTTGAGTATCATAGATGATAATTATTGTAGACACTCGTTTTTGTAATTCATGCCTTACAACAACACAAATTGTACAACACTTTTACATTAGTCCACCATTGCTCAATTTGGCTGATTATGTTATACCTAGTTATATCTCACTCGTTCTTTCTTGCACACAACCTATTTATTCGCATAATGGTCATATTAATTCATCAAATCAGCTTATACCCTAGCATATTACAATCCCAATTTTCAAATCACTTGCACATAACTTTGGGGACATATAGCCCAAAAAGGGCCATAACGTCCCTAGGCTATGGGTCAACCTGGACGCTTTGGTCCCTTTCCCTCCAATGGTACCTTTCTTAATTTGAACTTCTTTGGTACACTTCTAGTCAGGTTTATCCAATTTTTCTAGATCCAGAATGCATATATAAGTAAGTTATTCACCTCTCGTTAAGGGGAGGGCATTTTATCTACTTTGTACCTAATATTCTGATGAGCAAACACTAAGAGAAATCACAAACAAAGCTACTACAATACTCCCTTGACCTTCATATACTCTGCATACTCATTCTAGGGAGTTCATCCACTCATATCAGCACAAAAGGCACATTATTAAAATCAAGTCAAGCTAGGGAAAAAGGTCGAGTACAATCACATTGTTGCAAGCTCATGGTTATCAATTTGGTTACATACATTCTAGATAGCACATGTTATGCGAGAACAACATGCGGTTAAATCCCTCTTCAGAGTAGTGGCGAGGTCGGAAGTGTACAAGGGTGTCCACAACCCAACTAATGTTTATTTTGCAGGACTCCCTCACCATCTAGGGTTTTGAAGATTCAATCAACTGCATAGTGAGCATCGCACAATATCAAAGGTCCAAGTTGCAAATAGGAGCAAATCAAGAAGCAGTGCACAAACCCATAAATTTTTAGGAGATGAAAGCATAAAGGGACAAGGGCATATAGAAAGGGCCATATCAGTGGTATGCTTTGGTATGTACCATACGATTTGGTCCAAGCAGCTCCACAGGATACGGTTTTAGAGAAGAAGCCTTATCAGACCATTTCTATCCCTTTCCAATCATCGGGTCATCCCATATCAGTACATAGTCCAAAATATCAACTAAATCTTCTTCACCCTCTCATTGCTAGTACTTTGTTTCATTTTTCTAATGTTATTTATCTTTGTTCATGTATTATTTTGATATTTCTGCAATTAGCTTTGCAAACTAGTTGATTAGGATAATATGCCATCAGTTACTACCCCCTATAAATTTAAACATTTAGGTTAAATCAATTATCATAGTGTCATCCACTTCGTCGATGACCTTGGATATTTTTTAGCATATCTTGTTATAGGTTGCTACAATAGTTTCTTCGATATTCACCGAGATTCTAGACATAACATCCTAGTGAATGCCTTATATGGAGAAGGTGGAAATAGGTAGTATGTGAGGATGTTCCTCTAATTACATACGAGGTACATGAGGAGGTTATTCCTCCTCTCATGGAATATTTTCATACTATGCTCTACATTCCTCTATAGATTATGTGGATACACCCTAATAATGATAAAATAAACTCTCCTTGTTTGGGGTACATGAAGAAACTGATACAACGGCCTTCACCTTAGAATGTTGAGGGGGATTTCATCGAGTATTTCAATGTTACTTCCAAATTTCTCAATAAGATGGGATAGAACATGTCGTAACACCATGGAATGCACATAAATGTCTTGGGGGAATGGAAAACAATTTTGTCTCATGTATTATTCTTAAAGTTTACACTTGTATGCATCTAAGTGCTCTACAAGTCTTTAGTGATTGACAATGCTCAATAATATGAAAGAGATCATTATGCCACATGTGAAATTGAGAGTGTTCATGAGATGAGATATTTTTGGAAGACCTTATCAAAAGTGATTGTTAACGTGATAATGTGATGTTAGAAAAGGAAACTGACTCAAAAACTAGGGACATGGCAAAAGAGACCAATGTGGTATTAGTTTCAAGTTCAATGTTGCTTGGAGTGATAAGAATAAAAAGTAAATTTTCCTCAATTAAATCAAAAATAGGAGCTAAGTTCACTAATTTGATGTTTGAATTAAATTTTATTTGAATATAATTTTGATATCATATGATCTTTACATTCTTTTTTTTGGGGTAGCCAAACAAGAAGGGAACATCTAACATGTATACATCATCGTAATCAAGTGCAGTAAGATTGATGTTCAAATATTTGATTATGGCTTCATTCAGAGAAGATGTTTCATTGAAAGAATTATTCCCAAAGGAGGATTTGATATGACTTTCATGGACACCCTTCCTGTAAGATTGGAAACACAAGGTAGAAGGTAGTTGATCAATGATTTCTTGAGGAATATCAGATGTTTTTATTTTTAGGTTGACCTCATCGGGTTGGCCTTCATCTAAGTCAATTAGGTTTGATGAGATTCTCCCAACTAATCCAAGAAGTCCACTTCTAACCCAGAGAGAATCAACTAGCAAGTTAGTGTTGGTACTCCTAAAAAGGAACACATAGGAGTTCTTCGAGGATAGGAAGCTTGTAGATACATCATTATTGAAATTGTTCAAAGTTCCAAGGGTTCGTTTCATCTTGAATTTTGTAGATAATGCATAAATAGTGGAATTAAATCCTTTGATATATAGACAAGGTGATGGCTTGCATTTGGAATTTTCATGAACATCCATCCTAAGAGATTATTGTAGGATAAAAGGAAGTTAAAGATTGTAATCTTCACCCTAATCATTTGAGGGGGTACCGTGATGGGAAATTGAATGCATCTCATTGAGAGAATTTGCCTTTGTTCATACCTTGGACACATACTATAGGATGATTTTAGGTTACATTTATTGAAAAACCTAAGGATTGGATAAACTCGAGGGATGTGATGCATGTGTCAAACCCTTCATCAATAAGGGTCTACTTACCTTTCACTTTGTCCATTTTTACATCAACAAATAGTGGAGGTTCATTAGCACGAAATACTAGTTCATCTGGGATCATTGATTGATTGGTAAATTTAAGCAATAATGTTTAGATATGAAAGAACAAACATCACATTATTGCATGATATTTTCCTTTGAACCATGTAATGGATCCTCTTGCCCTGAAACTAGTGGTTGTGTGATATCCATGTCAAAGAGCATATTCATCACACAATTACGATGCCTAGGATTTTTCATAAGTTCATGGAAAGGGATTTTTCTTGGAAGGTTAGAGAGCTTCATGATAGAATCTCATCCTTCTAAGTTGTCTTGTTTTGAACTAAACCTTAGGAGTTATAATTAGAATAGTGCTATAATTAGGGCGAGATATTCATCAATTTTTTCCCTTCTACATCGTCATCCCTACCATTGATGTAGGTTAGTTCAAGGAATTTCACTAGCCACAACGTTGAGGTTTGGAGAGAATAGTCTACATTTCTAACTTTATCGAACTAGCCAATGAAGTTATTTTTGGGAAAACTTTTTAAAGTTTGTATTGTCAAAGAAGTTTCAAAAGATACCTTAAATGTAGGGTAGGCCAAGAGATTGTTATAAGTCTTTATAGGTTTAGTGGTATAACTTGATTCAACACATGCAACAATGTGCTTCATGAGTTCACTATGGACAATGTTTTCATTTTTGGATGTATTGTAATTTATAGTGGTTTCAATAATATTTGTAGTTGGAACCACAATAATGAGTGTTTTGGTTATTGTTATCAGTGGACTAATTTTGTGTGTCATTCTTAGAGTGATCCAGTAGAGGGTACTAGTAGATACCCAAGTGGGAATTAACTTGGTGATGGAGTCACACTTGTTGCAATTTCAACATGCTTGGACGCCTTGAGGAAATCTTGATATTTTTCCCTCATCGAGGCCTCATGATTAAAGTTGGATCCAATGAGAAAAGTGTATGCAAGACCTCAAAGGGATTAGCATATTTTATGGGAGTGGCCCAATAGGGTTAGAACCAACAAAAAAAATCCATCATACCATTTAGGGGTAGGTTTGGAAGAATCTAACTCCCTCGTCTTAGGTCTACATAAAGGTTCTTTTATTTTTCTTATGTAAGAGGTTGATGGGTATCCCCAAGTGAGTATGTGGAAGGAAAGGTCCTCCCTTGCATTAGGAAGGAATTCTAGTTTTAAAAGTTTTGATTGTGTGAATTGTTCTTTTAGATATGAAGCCATGATCGCGGGTGTTAGAGTCATCATCATTAGAATCATTGGAAATATTAGGCCTAATGAGCATATTAAGTGGTGGTTTAGTTTGAGGTGACTCAAATTGTCTCATGAGGTGGTCCTACCTTTTTGTTTAGTCAAAGGCTTCTTCCAAAATATTTGGATGGAAGGGTTGACTTTTATATGAAAGACATGGTTCTAAAGCAATGATAAAAAGATTGAAGAGGCTCTCTTCAGTCATAGTGTGTTCTACTTTATGGGTGCACGAAATCCATCTTTTAGTGAATTCTTGATTCATATCATGTTTGGTTTGTTTACAATAGATGAAGTTACCTAAGTTGTTCTCTAGTAAATCATTATAGTGGAACCCATGACTAGGGCATTTACTATTTACTAGACCCTCTACTTCGACAATTGAGCTAAAACATAATTGGTTGTACTTTTCTTAGGCATCATGCCTGAGGGTTTTGTCCAGAAGTTTGGTATCTACATTGAAATTTTGTTTAAGACAATCTTTGCAGAGATTTCCAAAAGATTTAAGGTGAAAGGGAGCATTGATTCATTTGTCGTAACTGATTGTTGGGATTATTCTCCCAATGTCCATTTCAACTATTTAAGATGTCAAAGGCTTGTTTTTAAAGTTTTGGAACAACTTGTTTTGAATGTGTGGTTATGGGATTGGGTTCCCGTGATTAATCACAAACGGGAGTGGGGCTACTTTCATTTCAGGTTCCTTACTAAATTATGTATTCCCTATAGGAATTGATGATTTCAGCAAAGTGTACTTACATTTGCATAAATTGATTAGCACTATATGTGTACACGTTAGTCGTGTGATCTAAGACTTGCATAAACATTTGTGTTGAATCCACTATGAGGTTTTGAGTAGTGTTTGTAGTATTTGTAGAGTTAGGTTGAGGAAGAGCATTATGATATATACTTCCCACCATGGTTGAAGTTGCAGATAGAATTTTTTATGAAGAAATGCTAAAACAAGTAATGTTTTGTTTTGTCCCAAGGGTTGTAGACATGTTTTCTTTGGAGGGAGTATGAAAAAGACCGAGAATCATAACATCTTGGAGTTTCGTGTGCTTTTTTTTCGGCATTTTGAGGGTTGTGATCTAGAAAATTCCGCATTTCAGGTGTGGATCGTCATAATCTTCATTTTCACCTTCATGCTTTAGATCCTCAATGGGTGGAAATTTTTGACTAGCTTGAGATCTCATGGCAACTTTAGAGGAAGTTAGAAAGACTTTCCTAGTCTTAGAAGAAGCTATGTTACAATCCAAGTAGGAGTGAGATTGAGTTTACAAAGAGGGAGTCCATTCAAAGGGTTCCACTTGAGCATTATAGGAGTGTTCTATTGTAGGGATCGAAATGTAACCTTTAAGGTTTCTAAAAGGAGAAACCCTAAATTTGGCAAGCAAGGTATGCTTAGTAGATTGATAATATTAAAAAGCTAGGAAAAGAAAAAGGTGAATGTGACCCAATCAAGGGTAGGGGTAATATTCATGTCGCATTCACCATAATGAATGTAAGCTCACATTGATTTATGAGGGATCTTCTCTAAATTAGGATAAAGTAGAAGACAATTCTAGAGCCAATGGACAAGCAAGGTGTCAGTTTACAAAGCGGTCCAAAGGAAGGGTTGTGTGCATAGGAAGTTGTAATAATTATAAAAAAGTGTATCTACAATCGCTCATTGAAGATATGATATGTTGGGCTTAACTAGATCATTGGGGCTACATCTACATCAAAGCAAAAGCTATCTAAATTAATGATTGTAATGGTGGTCACTAGGCTAAAAGAAGAGTTATAGAGTAATGATCTATAATGTAAAATATAAGGACTTTTTATACTATAATATCTAGTGCATGATATATAGAACATTCAACAACCAAAGAAGGAAAATGGACCTGGGATAGAAAAACTTTCCATTGTAGGACTTTTCAATGCACTAACCTCTCTCCTTAGCTTGTAGCACCTTTTGAGAGATTGTTGTGGGTGAAGGATCTAGAAGGATAGGGAAAAGAACTAAGCACACCGAAGTTGGGAACTCTGAAGACCAAGGAAGACATTATTGGCTCATTTCATATCCTTGATTCTCCAAAGTCCTAATGCTCCAATGATGTACTCTATATGTAAGCTCCATTGAACCCTGTGGCCTCTTAAACTATGAAGGCATATTTGCAAGTGAATGCAAAACAAATTGTTTGCATATTATAGTGAGAAATGACAAATGGAACAATACATGTAAAGACTTACAACCTAGAGTCATGACTCGACCTCAATCAATGTCATTGTTCGCCACTTATGGCAGCTAAACAAAGGTCTTGCAACATTATTGATAAGGCCAATGACATTAGTTGTAAACAAACCAAAATGAAATGGAAGAGGAGGGAGGAAGACGAAGCTAGTGAGGAACTATTGGAGTAGATGAAAGGGTGACACGAAGGTCATCTAGTGACCTAAAAGGGTGACCTGAAGGTGGAGTGATGGTGCAGAAGGGTGATTCTACAACAATCTCTCACAACATGTTATAGATCAGTTCATCCCAATTTTGAATGGACGCCCAAGGACATGCATTAAGAGATTTTTAATGCATCGACAAGCCTTGAACAAAAGAAATATTAAGTTCATATAAGGTGTATACAAAATGTTATGGGACTATAAGCAAGGGCCATGTATATAGGAGGTTGTGAAGGATTTATAAGGGGTATCTACACAATAACCAAGGGACTTAAAGAGTGTAGGACCTTACCGAATCATAGGTGCCTCTAACCGAAGGCAAAAGTAAAAGCTAAGGTTAAGAAAGTGCCATTTAGCAATCAACAAGAACTATCAAATCCAATGGTTGTAAGAGGAACCCCACACCAACACGAGAGTTGTAATATGAATAACCATAATGTAAAAGACAAGTATGTCCTATCTAGTACATATTATACAAAGAACAATCATCAACCAAAACAGGGAAGAGATTAACGCTAGAGATAATCCCATGGGGTGATTTGTCAACGCATTAATCTACCCCTTGGCTTGTAACATTTATTGAGAGATTTTTGTGGGTGAAGTCCAAAGGGGATAGGAAGAAGACCTAAGTAGACAATAGTTGGCGACTTCAAAGACTAAGTTTAATCTTGTTGGCTCGGATTACTATTTTTAAATATCTCCAATGACCCAATGCTCCACGTTGTCTTCCTCAAGTATAAGCTCTATTAAGCCCTAAAACCTCTTAACCTTCTAAGGCGAATTTGCAAGAAAAAACAAATTAGATTTTTTGAATATAATGTTGAAAAATGACAAATGGGATCCTATACATATAGACTTACAGCCTAGTGTCATAACTCAATTTTAGTCATTGTCATCAGCCCTCTTAACCTTTTAAGGCAAGTTTGTGAGCGAAAACAATGTTGATTGTTTGAATATGTTGTTGAGAAATGACAAGTAGAACCCTTATATATACAAACTTACAACCTAGAGTCATAACTCAATTTAAATTGATGTAATTGACCCGACCAATGATATTGACTAAAACAAGATCTACTACATCATCAATAGGGCCACTAGCATCAATTGTATGTGAACTAAAAGGAAATGGAGGAAAAGGAAGCTAATGAGGGGCCCCTTGAGGTGATGAAAACGTAATGTGAAGTTGATATGAAGGTGCTAGGAAGGGAAGACAACTTTTGATAGTGTACTACAAGTTGAGTTGGCTCAACCCTGACCATAATGTACTCTTTGGGGAATACACTCAAAGAGATTAATTTATCATTGAGTCATACAAAAGAAATCCTTAACAAATAAAAATTAGGTGTACACATTACCTTGAGCAAACCAAGACCAATTTAGAGCCACTAATTGTTGAGGTCCATTATTTCCTTATAGATAATGAACATCGATGTACCACCTTCATGCATAAAATTTCCACATACTATGTCCTCCTTCCCCTGTTAAGAGGGATATTGATTTTGATTTTAGGAATATCATCTATAGAATGATCAAAATATCTAGCTAGCAGGTCCTACACTCCTTGGTCCAAAGTTGGCATTCTAGTCCAATCCATTGGTTGCTTTTGAGTAATTTAGTTATTTTTGCATTTTACCCTCATTGACATTATCCACATGGGCTTTGATTCACAATCTTATGCTTCATTGTTAGTTGAAGGTAAAAATAACAATCATATCTTCCACAAGGAATGATTTTTGAAATCTTTGCATCAAGTTATTGGTTATGGAGCAATGTATCTTCAAATGCATGGTCTCTTAATAAAATTGGATGTTTTGACTTGCAAAATGAATATTTTTTTCTATAATGTTTCAAGCATCACCTTGTGAGAAATATGGTTTCAAGAGACACTAAACAAGACCTCTAGTAGACACCCACCAATACCTTTGACTTCAAATGTCCCCTATATGATTTGCTTTATTTTTTAAAGATGAGTTTACTTTTAGGCACCTAAAGCTCCCCCACACCTTATATGATTACATAATTCACATTTATTTCTTTAAATCTAGGCATTGTCGGTGAAACGTCAAGAATTCTATGATATGCTTGCTCTGGTACAATTTACCATTTCGTTCATACCCAACAACCTATTCATATCATATCTGAAACATAGATGAGTGCCCACTCACCAACCACCTCTACACAAAGGCCCCAAATTGCTGACATTACAAGCCTCATCACATTTTTTAGGCATCCCAACAGGCTTCATCACAATTTATAGCCACACCAACAAGCTTCATCACATTCTTTTATGGACTAATTCAATTTTTATATCAGTTACCTACCTATGGGGTTATTTTGATCACGATGACAATCTCACCAACATCCTATAAGCCCAAGTCACTTTACATTAAGTATTTTTGGCTTGCATTTTCTCTGTTGAACTGGCATTCAAGCAAACATACCTGTGATGCAGCCACATGTTCCCACTATATTATCGTTGTTGCCGAAAACTCTCCAATGTTTTCAAACCCAACCTACTGGAGACAAAAACCTACAGTCCATACTCAACCAGCCTATTCAAGTCATGTCTGAGACAGTCACGCCAACTGACCAACCACCTCCGCACAAGACCCCAAATTATAGACAACAAGCCTCTTCACCATATCCTTCGGTACACCAACAATCATTCATGGACTACTTAAATTTTTATCAGTTACCCATGGGCTTATGTTATCTTGTGGGATTTTTATTTTAATCTTGCCAACAGTCAGGGTATCATCAGCCCAAACCATTTTTAAAAACAGAACATTTTTGGCTTGCAAATTCTGATATTGGAGTCCTATCCGCGCAAAAAAAACCCTGCAGTGTAACCACATGTTTCCCAATATATTATTGCTGTTGTCCAAAACTCTCCAATGTTTTTGTACCTGATCCCATTGGATTTTTAGGGAAGTCAAAAACCTATATGCCACAAATTAATTTGTCGAACACCTTATGCAAATGTCTAGGAGTTGAACATCAAAACTATTTGAGTAGGATTTCATTTTTCGTATGTCCGGTCGGTCATTTTTAAGAACGCAACCACAGGATGTCAATGTGTTAAACACACGAAAGGCACCACACCTCTTGGAATTGGCTTTAATTTTAAAACCCTCAAATTTTTTGGCATGATGAAAGTCATCCTCCCCAAATACAGCAACATTGTTGTGTCCAATAACCCCATTGAGAGAAGACAATGAGATGCTTGACCTATCTAAAAGTACATTTATGTATCACTAACTTCATATCATGTTAAAAAATAGTACAACCCCGATTAAATTCAGGTCTAAGATGTGTTGATAATCAAGCATTCAGTGTGACAGCACCAACAGTGCCCTTCAGGGCATTTTCTTGGGTCCTTTTTGGCCCGACCCTTCTACCAGAGCCTTGCATGTGCCCATTGACACAAGTGATACAAGTAAAGGCATAATAAAATGTCATCCACTTCTTTGGTTGCACAGAAACCAATGTAAAAATATGCATTAATCCAATGCTCAAAATTACCGGCCAACCCCAAATATGCCACTTCTTCAATATATAACAAAACCTATCTGGCAACTGGTAGTGTACAGCATGTATATTACAGTTGAAAATTTTGGTACAAGCTTTGAACTTGCAATAGTACCCATTCAAGTAACTATCTTCCTAAAATGCTTGATTAAGTCCTTTCTATTGTGGTGCTCATTACAATATCACCCTGTCTGAATAACAAATCCTATCGAATTTGTCGATAGGAAATTGGCTACTATGAACGACATTGATGTAGCTGAATATTGAATATATAAAGCATATTAGTTCTAATAATGTTCCACTCTCTGAAAATCCACACATTGCAGCACTCCAAATCAAACTGCAGTTGCAAAGACTTACATCCTATTGAAATACATTAATTACCAACCATCATAAAATGGTTGCTATGAACTATTCCTGCAACAGCCTGAAACTCCAAGGAGTTTATTATTCTTGCTTGTATAGAAAGTTTAAAAAATTGTAGGATTAGTACAAGAATAACCGCGATCTCTGTTAAAAATGCGCGTGCATTTAAATCTTTCCTTCTTGATGAACAAGAATCACATAAAATTTGGCAGAAAGATCAGTTCCAAATGATCCTATTGAACAGAGAATGCCATCAGAGGGAAACAACCCATCTTCTAAAATGTAATGCATGTGCCATGCTCGAGTGCACAACTCTAGAGTCTCCACAAAGTACCGTCCAGCCAACTAGAAAAAAGTAAATCTGAGAGAAAAAGGACTTCACCGAATACCTAAAGCACCCAAGAACATTCTCTCTATTTACAAACTACACAATAATAATACAACAGATTTTCCTGCCATTACAACGGATCAAGTGCAGATAGAAAATTTGAAATACAGGCACTAGGTATGTCATAATCAATTCAATCTCAAACAACAATGAGACCGAATTGTTATCTCCGATTTTGTAAGTGTGGAGGCCAAATAGCTATAACGAGTGCTTAATAAAACCACCCTATAACCAGATCACAAAATAATATATTTCCTTAACCATCCCCATAATCAGCCAACATCACATCCCGCAGCATACAACCACAAAGCTCTCTCACTCTAAAGGCATTCATTTGTACATTAATGAGCAAGCTGAATAAAATCGTGAATGGTATTAACAGTCATTTTCCTAAATCTTTCCAACGCGAACAAGACATAGGATTCAGAGGCAGGAAGTTGACTTCTCCATCACAATACTGAGATTCTGGTGGACTGCAAACATCCAAATGCTGTAAGATTTAGGGTAAATAGTGATAACTTTGCAGCTTTCAAACACAAGAAAATGGACCGTGCAGACAATTATATAAAGAAGTTGAAGCACACAGCAAATACTTACCCCATGCTTTAATTATGAGAAGAGTCAATTTATCTTCTACGTGAACATCAGAATATCAATTTGAAAAACTATATTATACAGAAATATTCCTCTATGGCTCCTGCCTCAGTTCTTATATTAAAGCAATACAAATGTACCAAGCATGAATTTTATAGACCTAACAGTTGACACAGACTTGAGCATACAATCTCATCCAACATGAATGAATCCGAATTATACCACATGCAAAGAATATTTTGAAGCCATTTCACAAGATTTTCAAAAAAGAAGTTGCTTCATGAATCACATAAAATAATCAAGGAAATCCATAACAATGAAGTCATAATGTATGCCAGAAGATCATTAAAAACAATTAACACTAAGATCAAACTGCTTAAACATAAATTCCTAAAACAAAATTACTTGGTAATCATAGTACACATATACATAAAGAAATGACCACAATCATTAGAAAAAAAAGACATTTGGGAATTCAGAATGACAATGCCGCCAAAATTCTACTGCAAATATTGACACCACCGATGCTATAAAGAACAGAAAAATATTTTTTCTCAACTCCCTTATGTTAAAATAATTAGATGTCTGTGGGAAGGGCAGCACATGGTCAAAAACAAAGAGTGGGCATGCATTGCAGCCAAATATTTTGTTTTGGTAACGATGGAGAGTAATGAAAATCTACAAGATTCTTGTAAATATCACAAAACACGCATTGATAATTTGTTTAAGCAGAGTTGAATGGGATGAGCTCAAGCGGTTAAAAGCACTGGGGCTTCCAAAGCGGGGCTTTAGGTTAAGATCCCTATGAGACATGATAGAAAGTTGAATTGGATAAAATACCACATCCAACTATCTGGGTGTGGTGTACCCCAACAGACCAGGCCGGGGTGCATATCCCAAGTAAATTCGACTGAAGAGGCTCCTCTCAGTAGGGGCATCTAAAGTGAAGGTCACCTCACAAGAGGAATTTACCAAATCAAAAAAAAAAAAAGTTTAAGCAGTATTGTGAATTTCTGAACTGATATCAGTTATTGAACATTATTTCTCCTGAAACATCTGAAATCCTATAGAATTGATACAATTATCAGTTCTCCAGAATGGAAAATATGATATACTCGTAACTCCACATATAACAAGACTTTCACATTTTTTCTCTTGAAACATCTGAAATCTTGCAGGATTAAGAACACTATATAACAATTAATAACCAGGTACTGTTTGCAAATGCCAAATCTTCAAATAGAGGATTTCACAAAAAACACATTTATCCTTCCTCCAGATTGGAACACATGATATGTTGCGCATATAACAAGACTTACACTTGATGTTCTATTTAGGGGAAATGCTCCAATACCCGTGCACCCTATGTTTAGGGTCCAACAAATACATCATATGATGTCCAAATGATGTACAGAAAAGGTCAACCAATGAGATTATTGTG
Organism: Taxus chinensis; assembly: GCA_019776745.2. Classification (NCBI taxonomy): domain Eukaryota; kingdom Viridiplantae; phylum Streptophyta; class Pinopsida; order Cupressales; family Taxaceae; genus Taxus; species Taxus chinensis. The sequence continues at coordinate 898,049,741 of CM034146.1, forward strand.
TCAGTAATCTGCCATTTTCGTTACATTTTCTCCATTGGCGAGAAGATAGATTTTAAATTGAATTTGCTACAAAATAAATTGGCCCTACAACACATGAATGGCAGGAGAACAAATTTTTACTCCTGAAACATCTGAAACCTTGTAGAATTACAATGTAGCAATTAATAATCCAGGACAATTTGCAAATCTTCAACTACAGGATTTCAAGATTGTAACATATTATCCATATAACGAGACTTTTACTTGATATCTATTTAGGTGAGATGACCCAAAACTTGTGCACCCTATGTTCAGGGTCTAACGAATGCATCATATAACGTCCAAATGATGTATGGAAACGGTCAACCACTATTGTATCAATAATCTACCATTTTCATTTCATTTTTTCAATTCAAGGGAAAATGGATTTTGAATTGATTTACTACAAAATAAGTTGGCTCTAAAACATGTGAATAGCGTTCCAATACCGGTGTAACCTATGTGGAATGTTGCAATTGGCTCCTACACACTATTATTGAATCCAGGCTGAACAGCTATTAGTGCCTTTTTTAAAAATTGATACTTTTATGAACATATCCTATAACAGGTATTGGGTCCTTTCCCCTAGCCCAAAGAGATACACAAATTGCTTGGTCATTTCAGCAGTCAACGAGTTTGAAGCTTACTCTAGAGCATGACAAAACAGCTGAGCATGGCATCCAATCAATGATTTACTGAACTGCAGTGTCCTTGTAAGAGCTTAACAACGCCCTTGCAATATTTATACCTAGAATGCCAAGGCACTTTATCTTACCGTCAACTAATCATTCATCTTCCATTAAGCACAGAGATGCCCATAACAATGTCAGCTATCATCAACAAAATCAGATATTATATCCAGAGGTTCAAAAACCATCTGTCATTACGTCACAAATCCGTAGAGAGGAACAATGCATACAACAAAGCAAGAGGTCCAGCCTATTACCCACTCAAGTAACCCAAAATCTAAGAATCCGTTTCACAATCTTGGGTAGTAGAGTGGTAGGGTAGAGTATCTCAAATGGACAAGAGACCATGTCACTAAGACTCCTCGGGCTATCATACAAGACCATTGCTGAGGAGGTAGGGCAGTGAATTCAAAATGATTTTCAGTCATTTTTGCTGTCTCTGAGTATATCCAAACCCTTGACAACATTGTTTTAAATTGTCAATGTATGAGATTTATACCACCTTGACAACATTGTTTTACATTGTCAACGTATGAGGTTTATACCACCTTGACAACATTGTTTTAAATTGTCAACGTATGAGGTTTATACCATTATATGAGTGCAAGAGAATCGGAAGGTAAATAGTTGACCAATGCAACAGACCTGACATTCGTAATAGAAAAAGGATGGTGGGTAATCAGTTACGAAGGCCTGTTCATAAAAATGGCCAGACAGTTAAGTGCCCCACTAACTCCAACATTACCCCTTGTACATGTTAGCCCTCCAACATTCCCTTCTCAATTTTGGCACCGAAAGGCATATATAAGCATATTGGAAAGAAACATTAGCTCTTAACAGATGATATTTGAGGCTTTAGCAAAGCACAGAAACATATGCAATACAAGAATTTGTGGGAACAAAGAATCGACTAAACCTCTACATACTGCAATGCAATTTAACCTGTTGAATCACTCTTTGAAAGAGCAGATCAAGAGTAAGAATCTCACATTCAAATGCAAGTCTCCTTCGAGTATGGACAATCAGGATTTTTGTTCCTAAAAATTTAAATGCTTCAAAACATAAGGTGGTGAAAGAAATGGATCAAAAGGGGAAAAAATATGCTGATGGAACCAGTAAAGAAACCTAGAAAATGTGTGCATGAATAGAAGATAATTGAAGTAAAGACAATAGTCCAGTCATTGTTAAAAACAAAGTGTCTGTGTTTGGAAAAAATAAAATACAAGAGGTCCAAAACAACATAAAATATGCTTGAGCAAAACAAAATTTGTAAAAGAAAACAAAAAAAAAAAACCACATCTAGAATTTCTTTTCAAGCAAATATCCCAAAAGCACACGGTCTATGGATAACTTCTCACCATAGTCACCAAGTTCAAAAAATTTAAAATCCGGAACTGTTTGGGAGGGTAGAAATCCAAAAATCTTAAATTCCCAAAAAGGTTCAATAATACATAATGTAAAACATACAAAAAAAAACCATGTAATGAATAATGAGCATCGATTTAAAACTCGCAAATTTAAGATATGCATTAGAATTTCGAATTTGAATAACAAATGTGATGCTTGTGTGCTAATTGAGCCTCTTTGCCTTATGATTATTACTAAAAATACATGAGCAAAAATGCCATTAGGATAATGACTACTCATATAAGTGATCTTGAGATGACTTAGACCCGCAACAAAACCCGCAAACATTAATAATCTAAAAATATATAACATATGATATGATAACTGTGTCACAGAAATTGCCGAATATCAAACAAAAAAATCAGATTTGGGCAATTTTCAACAAAATCCACCAATTTCGTTTTAAAGCGTCCTGATATGCATATGGTGGCAGAAACCCTTTAAAACCGCAGTTGTTTGGCAGAAGTTGGGCACAGAAATTGTTTTTAAACCTTATCTGCAATGTCGGCCATTGTCTCTGAGGTGGTTTGCCTGAAATTTAAGAGGCCTCCGACTGTTAATTGTCAATCACAAATGGTCATTCGCCCATCCCTATTATTTGTTACAAGCTATAACCACCTCTTATATTTGCAGCAAGCTCTTTCTTTTCTGTTGAAGCACGAATATTTGCAGCAAGATCATTCTTTTCTGGTTGCTGTCTTACACCAATGATCATTGCAGATCTGTAAATTACCATCGCTGTATGACTATCATGTCTTTCGTTTTTATTTTGTATGACAGTTTGTTTTTGTATGACTTTAGGTTTAGTATTAGTATGGGTTTTTAGGTTTAGTATTAGTTTGGGTTTTTGGGTTCATGATCTTTTAAGGTTTGGGTTTATTTTTACTTCTGTTTTCTATTTTTTAAAGTTTCATTATTATAATAGCTATTTTTAAAATTAAAGTTTTAGTTTAGGATTTACTAATTTAGTTTTAATATTTTTTAATTACCTAACCCACATTATCAATTTGTGTTTTACGTTATTTATTATTTTAGATTTTTTATTTTTTATTTTATAAAATTAATGTTAACTTGAAGGCTTCTACGAGCAAATTCAATTAGATTATTATTTTAAGTTGGTGGCTTTGACAAGCAATTTAATTAGATAATGTATTTTTGGGGGATTATTATATTTTAATCTTTAATTTGTATTGAAATTAAATATGTTTTATTTTTATTTATATCAATGTGTTTAATGTTTATTTAATTTTGGATTCTCTTTTTTTAATTTAATTTTTAAATTAACTTTAATAGGGTTTTTTATTTTTTTCTTTCATATTTTTCAAATTAAAAAAAAATGTAGGTTTCTATAATTTGAAGTCTTTGAATTTTATCCTCGCCAAACCACGAACCTAGTGACTTAGGTATAAACTACAAAGTTAAGCTACATTAAAACCATAAACTAAATTAAAACATTATACTAAAATTTAAAAAGAAAACTAAATAAATATATGAACATAATAAAAACTAGAAGCTCGATAAAATTTTAAATCTTTATACATTAAAATATATAAGTTATCCAGCATAATATGTACCAAATAGACTAAATGGAATTTAGTCAATAGCGTACATAGATAATACACGGCATATAAATTTTAATAAAATTTAGAATGCAAACAATTTAACGTAAACCCATCCATATTTTAATTTTGTATACTAGATTCTAGTATATGCGCAGGTGAATTGTGACAGGAGGGAACAGCAATACTTTGGACTGCTTGGTCCACAGAACACTTCCAACCATGAATGCCACTGACAACTGCAGACTCTAAATGCTGTTTGGAGAGTTGAGACCCACAAATACCCCTGTAGTCATCAATAAATATTATGAAAATGCTGACAGTAAATGATGAATGTATAATAAATATGATCACCTCCCGTCAAAGTTTTAGGCCCTTTGGGTTTATGTTTTTAGGATTTTTTCTTTTTCACATTAAAAAACTCCAAACCAGATCATCAGATTAATCTGGAAAGGTTAAAAAAATCCGAACCAAACAGGATTCGGCCCAGATCCTGCCAAGCTTAGTAAAACTAAAAATACCTCTCACACAGCAATTATGATTAAGGACATTACAACTAGAAAAGGTAAGTTGATAAAGGATACAGATAGAGTGGATTTTTTCAAAAAACAAGGTTTTAATAAGCACAACCAAAACAAACGAGAAAACATTATTTTTTTTCAATTTGGAGGTTTTTAGCTGCTGTGGTTAACCGTTAAGAGGACTGGGAGGAAATTAAGTAAAACTTAAATAGACCCTATTGATTTTGTTGATCACCGGAATAGCAAATTATTATTAGATTATTAAAATGTGTGGGATTTCACTTATGTGTTTTTAAGTTGTCTCAAGATGGCCTCCATGAATGGGGTACAGATAGAGTGGATTTCTTTAAAAAAACAAGGTTTTAATAAGCATGACCAAAACAAACGAGAAAAAAAAAATTTATTTCAATTTGGAGGTTTTTTGCTACTATGGTTAAAGTACTAGGAGGAAACTAACTAAAACTTATACAGACCCCATTGATTTTGTTGATCACCAAAATAACAAATTGTTATTAGATTATTAAATTGTGTGGGATTTCACTTGTGTGTTTTTAAGTTGTCTCAAGATGACCTCCATGAATAGCCATTACCCTAATGCCATTTTCCCTCATGTATTAATAATATATGATTATTAACAAAAATTATAGATCTAATCTGAACTAGAACATTCCCAAGTACAATCCTCCTCCCTGTTTCATCTCAAACTAAGTACATCCATTAGCATTCAGGGAGTTTAAGATTATTAAAATGAAAGACAAAGGCATCGTTAATTGAGTAAATATCTGATAGCACTTTTTCAGTCATCAGAGAAACATTAATGCACCGAAGCTTTTGAGTCCTTGTGGACTTAAATCTGATTAACAGGTTATAGAAAATTTTATCTTTGGATTTGTACCATTTTCAAACTGTACTTGAAATTGGAAATTCGGAATATTGAAAAACAGAACTAAAATCCATAGGCATTCACTTGTTCCCTAGGGCCCACCAATAGGCAAGGTGAAAAAGAGCCAGGCTACAACATTATGTCAATAACACTAGTACCCAGAAAGAAGATGAAATATGTTGTAGCAAAGTTGAGAAATCCCTAAATAAACACAAATTCAAGTGTTTTGATCACAGCAGTACCACAAAGAGACATACCAATCATACACTATCTGCTGTAATCCAAACTACAAACAAGAATGAGTAATCAGCAAACTACACTTGCAGTGATGAGGATATTTTTGACACTTCATTTCTGTCATTGGAGCTACCAGAGCATGCACAAATGTTCGATCAGTACCATTCTGACCAAACAAAATGACAGATTACTTTATCTATAACCAAAAACACATAGGAATGAACAAGATGAATCAACCAAATGTTCCCTCGAGCCAATAGCACTGTTCACATGGCGGATACGAGACACAATATCGCATGCAAAATAGCTATGCAATAATTTTGACATTATTTTACTTGACCACTAGACTTGAATATCAATGCTGATATGAAATACATATATGCTATTACAAACTAAAGACAGTTATAAGTAGGTTCCTTAATCATCTCAGAAATATAATGGCTACAAAAAAAAAGGTAGACAAAAAGTTAGTGCTAATCGTAACAATATCTGCATTACAACCAAAAACAAAAAAACCACAGAGCTATCAAGACAAATCCTAATGAACAAACACAGTTGGTTATTATTTTGACCAAAATAACATAATTCTAGGAAAGTATCAACACAATCACTGGGCAACAAACTGAAGGAACAAAACATATACAGGCAACTGTTAAGGAGTGGTGCAGAGAATGGTCAATGTTACGAGCAACCTGGAAATTGTTCAATTCTAAGAGTTCCTGAAGACAACTGAATGGCATATTCCAAACTAGTGGAGAAAAGAATTAACCTTCATCTACAGCAATTGTGCAAACTCAAAATGTGTCGAGCATAATAGTAAAAGAAAGACCAATATTCTCTATATAATATCATTACTCTCATAACAATGGTATGGCTGTTTTGCATTTCAAGGAGCATTTGGAATACCTTCTTAGAAGGTACCAGAAAATTAAAAAAACAATAAGTTTGAGAAGGTTAAAACACATTCACAATGAATGCATAGACCCACAAGAACAATGCATTCAGACTTAAGAAAATTACATGTTTAAATCCAACCCTTTTAAAAAGCAACCAATCTGTGTATAAAAGCAAGTTAAAGGAAACAGATAATCCATATGGTTCAAAGGAATATTTAAACCATATGAATACTAAGTTGCTAAAAACATTTCAGTTTTTAAAGAAACCTAAAGAGAAAGATCAGCAAGTCTTGCCTCTGAAAATCAAAGATGAAGCAACCCTTGTTTCACACCTACTAGAACTGAAGCCAGCCCTCTCTTTCATGCCTACTAAGAATTTATTCTTTTGCAATCAGGCTAGGACTTTTGTATTTGGTTTCACGTGTTCCCAGCATGTGTGGCGCATTGCTAGCATGATGTCAGACATGCTAGAACTAAAAAAGCTGGCCATTCCGCTCCATAACTGGCCAGAACATTGGTGCCTCTGCAATCATATATCAATCTACAGTCCAGAAGTCAAGATCTGGAAAGCAGTCAGAAAATCCACTGTTTCCCTTCATAATGCCCCATTTTAGCAAAAAGGTAAATAAAGCATTATACACAAGTTTAAGCATAATCATTCAGCCATATCAGCAGGTAAACGCCGTCTTTTGCCATAGTCTGCTTCCTTTGATCGAGGGCGTTGGTCATCTTCTTCTATAATCCGACCTTTGGCTCGGGATCTTGAAGGTTTTTCTTTCTCCCAGTCATCTTCATTTTCCCAGTCACGCTCTCTCTGTCTCTGATCCATGTACCCATCTTTCTCCTCTCTGTAACGATCCCTGTGCCAATCTGCTTCCCTATCATCGCGGCGTCTCCTATCTGTCCAGTCCCTGTCTGTTCCCCTCTCCTTATCCCTGGGAGCACTTGACCTCCCCCCTCTCTCATGGATTATCTCACCATATCCATATTCTGATCCCCCATCTTCTCCATAGCTCGATTCCCTCATCCTCCTATTATGTTCCTCTCCGCCCCATCCGCCCATGCCAGAATCTCCCCACATTCCTGATTGATGCCCATCCATGCCACCACTAGTCATCATTCCCATTCCATTGCCAGCCACTCCCCTGCCAAAAAATGCTGGATTGACATGGGGAGCTACACCGGGAAGACCCACTGTTCCAACGGGAGGAAATGTTGGAATCATGCCAGGAAATGGGGGGCCATGAGAAGAAAATCCACCATAACCTCCTGCCCTTCCCATGTGTGCCCCATACGTCGGATCGAATGCCTGACCCATCATGCCCTGAGGATGCATCATCCCTCCCGGAGGACCTCCCATGGGAGGCCCTGGGAGACCTTGACCATAAGGACCTCCACCCCCACTGCCAGCCCCGCCACCACCACCACTATTTTTCATACCTCCCCTTCCCCTTCCTTGTCCTGCACTTTGCCCTCTATTGCTTGAACCCTGCCCACCCCTTCCCCAGCCCATCTTCCCATAATTCCGTCCACCATCCCCCCCTTGATAAGACCCACCACCCCCTCGACCTCCACCTCCTTCACTCGGCATCCTCCTCTGTTGCAATTGCCCTTGTGTCTGCCCCTGCACCTGTTGCTGAGTCTTATTCACCTGAGCAGCACCCATTTGCCTCACCGTATGAGGCGAAGCATAAGCCACCACACATGACCTCCCGTTAAAGATGTGCCCATTCATCCCTTCCTTACAAGCACTGGCAGCAGCAGAATCATAAAACTCCACCTGACAATACCCTTTAGACTTCCCACTAGCCTTCTCATCGAAAAACTTCACTTCCTTCACTCTCCCATACTTCGACAACTCGGCCTCTAGCTCAGCGTCAGTAGTCCACCAATGCAACTCCCCAACAAATAACATAGTCCCGGCACCACCACCACCTTCTCCATGCCTGCTGCCGCCTGCATTATTATTCTCGTTCACAGACCCCCGGCCCTGACCCCTGTTCACACCCAACAAAGAACCCCCTCCTCTACTCCCCAAACCTCTGCCCCCGAAATCCCCATTTTTAACTTCTTCCTGCTCTCTAACCCCCTGCCCAAGATTCAACTTCAAACCCTGTCCCTCCCCCAAACCCTTGGAGCCATCTGGCAAACTCTTAGAGCCATGTCCAAGACCCTTGGAACCCTCTCCGAAACCCTTGGAACCTTCTCCCAGACCTTTGGACCCTTCTCCCAGACCCTTGGAGACATCACCGTATTCCTCCTCCTTTCCAAGACCCCCATCGTTTCCGCCCCTCTGCGGGGACTCGATCCCTTGACTCATACCCTCATTATATTCAACCCCATTTTCAATTTCACTAGGGTTTCCAGCATTCTGTATAAAACCCTCGCCCACATTAACATCGTTGTAAAGATCGTCATATTCATCGTCTTCCCCAATCATTTCTTCTTCTGCAAGAGCAGATATCTCTCCGCCAACCTGAAAATTTTTCTTCGGCACGTAATCCTCGTCCTCGTAGTCCAATTCTTCTTCCCCCGCAGGATCCATTTCTCAGATAATAAAAAAAACAACAATTGTTTTATTTTGAATTGACAACAGAATAAGAAGAAGCTGATCTTACCAGGAATTCTGCGTTCGTTTTCAGCAAACCCTAGAAACCTATGTTTAAAAGATATTTTCTTTTCTTTTTAAAATGGGAAACCCTCATATTATTTTCATTCAAAGTAAAGTTGTGATGTTGTTTGTTGTGTCTTCAGGCCGCCTACAGCAGAGATTCTGTCATAACATCCAGCTAATAATTATCAAAACTTTGCCTGTGAATTAAAACACAGGCCAATCAAGGTGAGGCTTCGGAGTAAAGGGTGGAAACGGCAGACCTTTGTGCATTAGTTGTGTTAATTTTGAGTTTTAAATTGTCTTCATTAGGTAGTTTGCATAGACTTTAGTGACACCCAAAAATTAACACTGAAATATTGTTTTAATTTAAAATATATATACTAACGGTATATGTTATTTGGTTTAGAGGGATAGTTGTCGATGTTCATAAGGGGCGTGATTTGTAAGTATCAAAATATAGATGAACCACTTAATTTAAAGGTTCTCTCTACATTTCAAACTTGTTACAAATTCGTACATGAATAAATTTGATACCATTTTCGATAGTTAATTACTTTTATAATTGATGTGGTTTGTATTTATTTCGGGTAATTTCATTAGTGTTGCATCAGTTGTTCGGTTACTCTTTTGTTGGAAAAACCTTTATTGTACACTCGATAAGGCATGTGATTGATAGTGGTAGTGTAGGAATATAGATGAAACATTACATTGAAAGGTTGTATATGTACATTTAATTTTGTTACAAATTCGTACATTTAAAGTTGCAAATCATATATCACAACATCAGATACATGAAGACTTATGTACACATAATGAGACATGTATACATTTGCAGTATTTATATCGTGAATGGTAGCCTTTTGTGGGCTATTTTATTTGCGGTAAATATGAATACATTTGATACCCCTTGAATGACAGTGTCGCTTTGGATACAAGAAGTGTTGAGTAAAGTAGTAGTGGTTTCGGTTGCCTGCAATGCAAAACATTAACAACACATTGAAAACTCTTAAACTCTTCCTCCCTCTGCAAGTGAGACGTAGTTAATGTCAAGCCCGTTGTATGGAGGGGAATTGTGTTTCTAGTTTGCATCATATTAAACTGGAGAGGGAAAAGAAGTATGTTAGTCCAAGAAGATGCTCTTAGGTATGACGAGCAACTTAAAAAGCCTTGTTGATGATCAATATAACGTCCAACTTGGGACGCTTTAAAATGGTCTCATTGGGGAACAAGCCCTTCAGCACATAACGAATCCTGTCATTGACGAAGGCACATGCCCCCACATGTTACTTCGGAAAAAGGATTGGAGCCAACTATAAATATAGATGGAACAATCAAAAACAAATAACATGAAAGCACTCTACAATAATCTATTTAGTCTATAACATGCAATAAATAGGACAAATGAATAAATACTTCAATCAATATTGAAACCCACCTGAAGTTTGTTTATAGACAACACTCTCTTCTTTACTGCAGGAGAAAGAGAATCACAAATATCCTAGAAAAAAGTGAAAGAAGTTAATAAAACTAAATGTATGTGCTAATCAGTTGACCTCAAGAAACTCAAGGAAATAGAGATGTAGACCAAATTTAATAGTAAGATGAAGTTAAATTTAAATTCTAACATATACAAGCAATAATCTTCATCATTTAGTGCATAATAATTGTGAGATAGAAAACTATATGCTTTGTATGCATGACGATGTTGACCATTTAACACATTTGATCTTAGAGCATGGATTATGTGGGTCACATCATTCATAAATTTTACATTAGCATTTCCATTTGTCCTTTATTCAGATTCCACATAATTGTCCTTGTATATTGCAGTCATATATTTGCACCATTTATAAATGCTCAAGATTGGCATAATTTATTCAATATTTCATTAGAACCATATAAGTATAGAAACCAATGTCAACATATGAAAATCAAAGTTTAAATAACATGTTCTTACTGAAAGTCTAAATACCTCCAAGCAAATAAATTCTCAAATTAAAAAAAAGTGCACCTATAATTGCGTATGACCTATCTAAATACCTTTATGACCTATCTAAATTAAGAGGTAGATTTGGGCAATTTATCGAACCATAGATTGTGTGTAGTATTAAAATATAGGAGAGAAAAGATAGACGATAATTCAATTAAGGATCTTGTGGCCAAGGTAGATGATTTTGTTATATTAACCTTGTCTCGATCAATTCCTCTATCATGAGTACTTTATTAGGTAAAATTGTAGATGTCACCATCATATTAGGCAATTCGCATTAGTATGCATACTCTACTTTCTTTCTAGTAGGTGGTGTCATTTGTGAAGATTCTAAGCCTTTTCTCTGCCCATGTGGCATTTTTGTTTTCATTGTGCAATGATCTTCTCAGTTCTTAAAATAAGATATTGTAGCCATATATCATTTTCCTTGAGTAATACTTCTTGAAGCTTAGAACTAATCCTCTAAGTCACCATAAGTTACTACAACAAAAAATATGAAAGCTAAAGCCAGTAGTTATTTGTCTAATAACCACAACTAAAATTATATCTATTAATTACTATAACATGAAGATTCAAGCCATAATTTCAAACTCTGCATTACTTAACTTATAAACTACAATCAAAATCCATTTCAATAGAGATTGAAACGATGAAATATCCCTAGTTGGGATCTTACCACAAAATTGACAACACAGAAATTTGCAGCAAAAATACTAAATCTGATTTTTGCAGATTTTATGCAGAAAAAGTACAGCTAGGGCAACGAACAGAAAAATATGAATAACTCTCAAAATACCCGTCCAAAATACTTGAAATTTTAACTAGAACAAGATAATAATATGAAGAACACAAGGGAAATATTTTTGGAATTTTTCAGTCAATATAACAATGCCAGAAAATTACAGCGTGCCTAAAATAGCCGAGAAACTTTGAAAATTAATATCTTTCCGAATACAAATGCAATAATGACGAAACTTTGGAAATAACATATATAAATATAGTAGATGATTTTCCAATCTTCAGATCTGAAAACGGCCAGCTGGAAACCCTAGAAATTAGGGCTGCAATTTCCCAAACAAGTCGACCCCTTTGGAAAATGGTCAAAACCCTTGTGAAACCCTCTGTAGATGATGTCGAATCCTTCCTCTATGGCTGTCGTAAGTCTGATCCGAAAACCAGCTGAAAATCTCCACAAAAACTCTCAAAAATCCTCAAACCCTAATTCTGAAAATTCTGAAAATATCTATGTAAAACCAGCCCTGAAATCTGCTCCAAATGACAAGCTAGGGTAGATCTTTCACTACCGAAGAATGCCCTGCTAGCTAGGGATGGATCTCTCACCACCGAAGCTAAGGTTCCCATGGGATCTTACTCCACAAGCTAAAAGTTTGTAAACAGCAGTTGCACCATGAAAAGAAATATAAGTGTATGCATGAATGACCATCCGTTCACCCCTCTTCTCCTTTTATAACCTTTTCCATGTCAAAGAAACCCTAAAACCCCCAAGGCACATTTTCTCATAAAGAGGGCCCAAATAAAAATAACTTAAAGTTGCTTTTTCCCTTCCAAGGCGCCTTGACCCATAAAGTGACCCTAATGAAGAAATATAACATTTAATGCCATACATATCCCCTCAAGTCGCCAAAAAGGTTCTTTAAGTGGCCCCAACAAAGAAACATAACATTAAATGCCAAAAGTGTCCACTTAAGTGATCCCAACGACAAAATAGAACACAAAGGGTACATTAAACCCTCTCAACGACCAAAATATAACAAAAATATAGTAGGAAATCAGACAACCATCCCCAATAACCTCCAAAGTCGTTAGTCCCTTAGGAATGACCAGGGCTAAGACCAAAATAGGGCCGTTAGGCCAACTGCTCGGAATTTGGGACATTACAATCCTCCCCTCTCGAAAAATGCTTGACCCCAAGCATTATCCTCCTGTGCTGTAGAAACTGAATACCACAAAGTAAGTGCCTCCATCTTACCCTGCAGTTAACCAAAGATCGGTGCGATCCTAAGTGACCCAAACACCACATATAATCATCATGCTCTCCATGCAGTGTAGACAACAATGCTGTCCCTAAAGTAGAATAATGCCCACATCGACTCTCTACTGGTATCCATACTGAAACTGTCAATCTGTCCAATCCCTGCCACTGCAAAACTATCATCATGTGATCACTCACTGCATCTCCTGTCGTCTCCGTCCCTTGGCTAGCTAGCACATGCTCGTCATCCTCATAAGCAGTAAGACATATAGGAGTGTTATCCCCTATCAACTCCAGAAATAAGGAACATGCATACTCTGATTTGTCACCATGACAAACTACACATCCTCGCACAAAGTTGAGGATATCCTCCCTCAACCCATGCCATCTGACCCTTTCCCATATGAAGTTGAAGGTCTCATCAACGCTCAAGTGTCCAAACATGGAAGAATAATGCACATGTCGCAATATCTCCATCCTCAACCATGAATCCGACACGAGGTACAATCTGTCCTGATAGAAGATCATCTCCTCCTCCAATCTGTAGTTGTCATCTTGTATGTGACCATCCAGAATCTCACAAGTGTGTCGGTTCTTGGAGTACTCAACAAGCAAATGAGATCTCCAGTCTATCGAAACCTCAGACAACCAACATAATGATAAACTTGAATGATTTGAACCTGTAATCCCGATCTCTGCAACTGCCTTATGTGCAACATTATTGGTCACACCCACATCCATCATACTCCACATCGATCCGCAATAATAAAACCCCTCATTATGCCGAAAAGTCCTCTCCATCCCCTCAGCTGCAACCACCCTAGGTTCTCCTGCTGATAATCCCCTCAAAATCACATTCCTGCCTTCGGACTTAAATTTCAGCTCCATCGTCTGGAAGTTAGTCCGAAACTCACTGAGAGAGTGAAGCCACTGCACTCCCAACACTAATGTGGGTCACTCCCATACCAACAATGTGGAAATCATCAGTAACTGTGTAGTTACCCATGGTGATGCTCAATTGTGGAACTCACCGTGTGCATCTCATATACTCCCCATTGGCTACAACAATGTTGAAGCCCTCAAATTCCTTCGTCTGTAAACCTTGTCTCTCCACCAATGATGCATCAATAAAGTTGTGGGTAGCCCCACTATCAATGAGTACCATAACTCGGTGACCCTGCATAACTCCCCTAATCCTAAATGCCTTGTACATCGGAGTACTAGACAATGTGGCTATAATCTCCCGAGGGAAAGTCTCCTCCTCCTACTCCGCATCAGCACTATCCATCGCAACTCCATTCCCATCATCCATCTTGTGAGTCTCCAACTCCTCACCTCTGTCATCCTCACTCTCCTCGAAGACCTCGATGAATTGGGCCTTCCCTCTACCTCTGCAATCATGTCCTGGAACCCAAGGTGTGCGGAAATCGAAACATAGTTTCTTTCACCTCAACTCATCTCTGTCCTCTCGGGAAATGAATGGCTTCTTAGCCACCTCCTGCCTCGGTGGAGGCTCCCTCTGCTAAAATTCGTCTGATCCAGATGGAGGTTCTCTTTGTTGAATGCGAGGTGGAACCCTCGACTTTGGAGTGGATAACTCCAAGTCTCAAGATCTCCTAATAGCCTCATGCAAAGAAGAAGGCTCAAATGCCTTCACAAACCCTGCTAAGGCGTCAGTCAACCCTGCCATGAAGAGTGAAGTCAACCTCATCTCTGAAACATCAGATACCATAACTGATAACCTCTGAAAATCTGCAATGTACTGATCTAGAGAACCTGTCTGCCTCAAGTGAGTCAACTCCTTGAAGTGCCTATTTGGGTCCCTCCTGTCAAACCTGCTCATCAACCTCTGTGTAAAATCTGCATAAGTAGTGATATGCATGTGCCCCTGTGTGATCAATCCATGATGCCACCAGTCATGAACATCTCCCTCGAGGTGTAGGATCGCAAACTTAATTGCATCCTCTTCACGCATGGGATTCAAGTCGAAGTAATTCTTCAACTTTTGAATCCAAGATTGGGCAGTACACTTCTTAGAGCCATCGAAGTGTGGAATAGAGATTTGTCCCAATCTCCTCTGAAACTCAGGTACCTGTGTCTGGTAATCTTTCCTGGGCCTGCTACCAATCTTCATTTTGCAATACTCCTGAAATGGCATGTTGTCCCAGAAACCCTCACTCAATGTCTGGTACTTCTCCCAGCAAGATTCCTCATCCACAATGTCTGCGGCCTGTTGTGTCTGCGAAACTTCCGGATCCTTCAAGAAGGAAGGCTCGTGGAGTCCCAAGGGCCTGGTAGATGCATGAGGGGACCCTTGTCCCGAATGTCCACTCTCACCTCTATTACCATGATGTCCCATATTGTTGGCTTCTCCTTTCTCCGCATGAGCCTCAATCCTACCCTGTGCTAACCTCTCAGTAAGCTGGCTCAAATAGAGGTTGGTAGTCTCCTACTGCTTCACCATGTTGGTGAACATTTCCTTCATAAAACCCACATTGAAATCTTTCCAAACTACCATATTTAACCCACACAGGCTAGAGGAACAACAGCTCTGATACCACTGAAATATCCCTAGTTGGGATCTTACCACAAAATTGACAACACACAAAAATTTGCAGCAAAAATACTAAATCTGATTTTTGCAGATTTTATGCAAAAAAAGTACAGCTAGGGCAACGAACAGAAAAATATGAATAACTCTCAAAATACCTATCCAAAATACTTGAAATTTTAACTAGAACAAGATAATAATATGAAGAACACAAGGGAAATATTTTTGGAAATTTTCAGTCAATATAACGCTGCCAAAAAATTATAGCGTGCCTAAAATAGCCGGGAAACTTCGAAAATTAATATCTTTCTGAATACAAATGCAATAATGACGAAACTTTGGAAATAACATATATAAATATAGTAGATGATTTTCCAACCTTCAGATCTGAAAACGGCCAGCTGGAAACCCTAGAAATTAGGGCTGTAATTTCTCAAACAAGTCGCCCCCTTTGGAAAATGGTCAAAACCCTTGTGAAACCCTTTATAGATGATGTCGAATCCTTCCTCTATGGCTGCCATAGGTCTGATCCGAAAACCAGCTGAAAATCTCCACAAAAACTCTCAAAAATCCTCAAACCCTAATTCTAAAAATTCTGAAAATATCTCTGTAAAACCAGCCCTGAAATCTGCTCCAAATGACAAGCTAGGGTAGATCTTTCACTACCGAAGAATGCCCTGCTAGCTAGGGATGGATCTCTCACCATCGAAGCTAGGGTTCCCGTGGGATCTTATTCCACAAGCTAAAAGTTTGCAAACAGCAGTTGCACCATGAAAAGAAATATAAGTGTATGCATGAATGACCATCCTTTCACCCCTCTTCTCCTTTTATAACCTTTTCCGTGTCAAAGAAACCCTAAAACCCCCAAGGCACATTTTCTCATAAAGAGGGCCCAAATAAAAATAACTTAAAGTTGCTTTTTCCCTTCCAAGGCGCCTTGACCCATAAAGTGACCCTAATGAAGAAATATAACATTTAATGCCATACATATCCCCTCAAGTCGCCAAAAAGGTTCTTTAAGTGGCCCCAACGAAGAAACATAACATTAAATGCCAAAAGTGTCCACTTACTGGCTCAGGTTGAAGGATCAATAACGTAGAATGAACATTGCATAAATTTGTAAACAAATCACTTAAGATCTCTCTAGTTAGTCTTCATGTAGTGTTGGCATACAGGGATTCAACTCACAGAAGCAGATACCAAAAAGTTTTGACAGGAGGAAAAATTCTAATCAAATGGATTTGTTTCTAGAAAAATTATCTAAGAAACTCATAGTCGAATCCAGACAAGGAACAAATTGATTATTTATCATATGAATTAACATTAACACCATAGCTCCCTCATATGAAAAGATAAAACAACCGAATGAATAATATGATCCATCACTTTTGTGAATATTGTCATCTCCTGAATTCATGCCACAACATGGCCAAGAAAACCAAATTCAGCCACTTAAAAAATGCGCAAATTTATTTAAAAAACATAAATTATGTAAAATATCACTACAAAATGTATGAAATGAGTCCATAAAATGTTGTGGAAGTGTTTTGTATTATATTTGAATAGGTCAATACAATACAAATATTCAACATGAAGAAAATATGGCGACTATTCGCCAACTTGACGAGTACTCGCTGAATAGGAAAACTATGCATGAAATACTCACACTATGAATACAACCATGTCAGCGTCCTCTCCAAAAGGAAGAGGGAGATGAGAGGACATGGTGTGCAATTCATTTTTTTTTTGGGAACAAGGAATTGGATTTCTAAAATGGGAAGCCATACACCATTGCAATACATATGCTCAGGGATTCAAACCCCTTCTTTAACCAAGGAAAAGTAATTTTTTAAATGTGTATATACTTTGAAGATGATAATGATGCATATAAATTGATTTGGTGGCAGTGCTTGTTGAACAGATGATAAAGGAGGGACAAGTTTGTGTATGTCAAAATGCGTATGTGATAATGGATCTGCTAAATACAATGTACATAAACAATTGATGTGAGGAATACAAAGCTAGAGGCTCGACAAATTTTTTTAGATAGGCTTGTCAAAGTTACAGGCCTGCACAGGGTTCACCAAGTAATTGAGTTTGACACTTACTGGCTCAGGTTGGAGGATCAGTAATATAGAACAGACATTGCATGGAAGGAGTTTGTCCCTCAGCTGACATCAACTTACATCAGTCAACATGATATATACATTGGTGAAATAACTATGAAGGAACCCTTGGAATTCTTTGTCTGCTGCCAGGGTGTTGGCTCTACATATGATATCGTTATTAGTATTAGTATTTACTCTTTAAATTCAAACATTCATTGACTTTTATTATTTCAAAATGAATGAATAATCCATGAAATTTCATTTACATATTTTTTGAAGGAGGTTTCCAGACAAGAGAAAGAGGGAATGAAACTAGATTCACACATAGATATCCTCACAAAGGTGCTCACAACATCTATTTTTTCAATAAAGTCTTTTTTCATGAATTTATTAAATTGGGGTATTCAGGAGAAATGGTTAAATGTTGTTTGGTGGTTAAACCTATGGGTAGGGAGCATATGGAGGATACATTAGAAATTTTGACAAACTCCTTTGAAGAGCTTATGTGGGGACCTATGACATATAAACCTTTGTTGAGCTTCACAATCAGACAACATATGCTGGAGAGGAGGGCTTTGCTTCCTCATGTTGCCACTCTTGTAGGTATCAACCTTATAACCTAATCTTATTTTAATAGTTCATAGAAAAACATTGTTGAAACCAAATACATAACCAGAGATACAATATTGAATGAGGTTAAGGGTGAAACCGGACACTGGTGATTCTTCTCTGTAGATGTATCTCAATATGTCCTCTTAAGCCTCTACCACCTTGAGCTGGGTGATAGGAACTGATTCTTTCCCAGACTCAAACACAAGACCTCGATGCAGCGAAAATAATGCTCAATGTAGAACGAAACAGAGCTCGAGCTGGATGTGTAATAATTTTCCTTGGTTGTTTTCGAGTATTTAAAGGCTATTCCCATAGGGGGAATGCCTTTGGCGTAATAAGCTCTACCGTAAAATATAACACTGTAAATTACCTACTTTCCCATGATTTGGATGAACAACCAAATAGTTATGTATAATAACAGAGCACCACAACACGAAAACGACATAATTTTTCTACTCTTTTTTCAGGTTCAGGCAATACAACTTCTCCAGCAATGGCTGTTGAGTTACAGCTGATAATGGGGTTTCATGCTAGGGCCTCAATCTCTCCAACAGAAGAACCATCTTCCTTAACAGAACCACGAGCCACACCCACATTCAATTCGTAGGAAAAAACATTGAACTAATAGACAGTGGTCGCGAAGCCGAGGAATGGGTAACAAAAGTAACAGAACTGCTCAGACATTCATTGGAAAAAACACTACCATTTGAAGAAAATATGGGACCACTGCAAAACAATTACCAGATCCAATACCATAAACCTTTGAGAAAAAATCCAGACCGATTACTAAATCTTACTAATGAATTGGCCAATGTAATATGAATCTTATTTTGATTTAGATTAACTCATTTTCTGTCTTTGTAATTTGTAGGGAACTGGTAGCACTTTGAGCCAAGATGTTGACAACGATAGCCCCTTATCCGAGTGGAGACTTTCATGTTAATAGAGATAACTCTACATTGTATTCAAAAAGATCATGTAGATATTCTTATGTATCCAAACCAGTAAGCATTCTTAACCTCCAATATACATAAAAGTCTAAATTACACTAAATTTTAATGCACTTGCATCTAATGCGTGAGCACCTCTAGATGCTCTATTTCTGATGAGTCTTATTTTTTGTCTTTTGTTTTTATGCAGCTGCTATTTTTTTAGAAAAAACATGCAAGAGGAATATGTGTACCATGAAACACAATAGTCACCATAATTGCTATGCAAACTGTCCACAAGGAGCATATCTTAACCACCATGCTAACATGTGTTCTACAAGGAGTCTATCTAAACCACCAGACTAATTGCCAAAGTCAGGAATAATGTAGTTGGGCTTTTAAAGGAGTGTATCTTACCATCCAGCCTAGCCACCGAAGGAGCTGTAAAGTGATTTTTCTGCCAGAACCAAATTGCAACATTATATTGCTCATTACGTACCTTCTTTGTAGCAGCTCACCAGTCATGCTTCTCAACTTCTGATCTCCCAACTTTACCGGCATTCATTCGAGGTTTGAAAGAGTTCAACATTAGTTTAACTTTACAGAAATGGTCATAAATGTCTCCAGCAGTAAAAATAAAACATGTCTTTCCCTCTTGCTCAGCAGATACGATGTCTAGAATTCCACCTAAACTTGATGCTACAATAGGAACCCCAGAAGACATGGCTTTCAAAACAACAAAACCTAAGGTTTTTGATTCTAAAGGAGTAACAAAAACATCCCTAGTAACATATTCCTGGGAAAGTTCCTCCCCATGCAAAATACTAGTAAATCAAGTTCCAACATGCAAGATCTGCAAACATTTTTACCATCAAGTTCCATCCTAGTATGAAAATGGTCCATCTCCCAAAGATTTATGTCCAAGGACCACAAAGAAATTCAAAACATAAGCAAAGAATCACCCATCCTTACAAAAGAAGAAGAAGAAGAGAGAACATCAAGGGAAGGCCTTGAAACCAACCCTCACATTTTCAATTTACATTCAGGTATTTAGGCCTAGTTGAGCATGCACACTTTTACCTATATGGTCCATCTCCTATAAATGCAAGTTAGGGTCATGCCCCCGCTTATCACACCTGGAAGTAGTCTATCCAGTAGAGCCTAGAAAACATAGAGTTGTTACACATAATATGATCGTGAATGTAACCAATTGACCCTCTAATAGTAATAATTTCAAACCTGTCTCAATCAAGTAAAGTTATGAAATTCTCGACCTAATTAATCCGTATCCTTGAAGAGCAGGCAAATCAAATATAGGTGGGCCTTATACCTGTTCAGGAAGTGGTTGATGTTCACATTGCAATGTACACATGTGATTGTCCCTAATAATTATGTGTTATATTTGGAAGGAGGTCATGCATCCATGGATTACATAAATTTATAATCTTTAGTGTATGTGTAATATATATATATATATATATATATATATATATAGTGATATATATGACCTCTAATATAAAAGGGTGAGACCACTACATTCAGAGAGAGTAATGGCCTCAGAAGAATAGTAAGCAAGGTAGATGTATATAGAGGACCTCTAATATAGAGAGAGAGAGATGCGGAGGTTGCATGGAGGGGCCCAAAATATACAGAACAGTGGGTCTCACAATAGAGTCTGAGAGAGTGATGCGGAGGTCGAATCCTTATTGATGCAGGGGTTGTAGCCCGGGACGAGGGGGCAATTTGAGTGATCTCCTTGCTTACCAATCATGATCAAGTAGTCATCCACGAGTTTATTTTGACATGTAAAATACTAAAAATGTATCCTTCCAAATCAAATCTAAATTCGGCGGACTGCAATTCACTCATCGTCGCTATAAATTTGTGAGGTCCTTACTTACCAATCATGACGGTCATATTTATTTTGTTAATCTATTCCATTTCTCATCTCATTTACAAGCCCAAAGTTGAAATCAAGCATTTCAGTTAAAATCGTTCAATACTCAAGATGTTTTTCTTCCTCCTTCCCCTACTACTTCTTCACAGCTCACATTTTTCTCCTTCTTATTATTGTGATCAACATACTCTTCTCATTTTCAGGGATTCCCTCGCATACGACCCATTCAATTATATGCATGAATTGGTCTCCTAATCACAACGCCTTCAATTGGAATAGCATTTCCTGCTCTTCCAATTTGCAGTGGATCATTTCATTGAATCTCTCAGGTATGGGACTAGTCAGCCCAATCACTCCATTTATAGGGAATCTATCTTTTCTTAGAATACTACCATTCAAAGAAAATATGAGACCACTTCAAAACAATTACTAGATCCAATACCATAAACCTTTGAGAAAAAATCCATACCGATTACCGAAAGATAAGTGGAGGTTTAAAATAATGGTTTAAAGCAAAACTGCTGAAAATAGATGGGAAAAGTGATAATGTGAATAAGGTCCATCATAACCTTCATTTAGCTTGTCAAAATTAATCACTTTGGAAAAACGTCTAGGAGGCCTTCAAATTTAACATCGTTGTAGAAATGTCTAGAAGTCCTTTACCATAGGATTCCATAGAAACAACATTAGTGATTTAATCTACTTTGAATTAAATCTTATTTCAAAGTAATTTACTGTAATAAATGATATTCAGATGATTAAGTACAGCAATATGCAAGCACCAAGCATTTAAGAATGTAAAACTCTGAGCAAAGAAGAGAGGAATAATGACTTAGCTAATTTTGTGCAACCTAATGGTGATCATGACTGTGTATCTATTAGAACAGGCTGGAAACAACATTGCAAAGGCTCGATGAGGGTTCAGAACCCCAAGAATGTACAAGACAAAAGTGCTTGTAGAAGGGCGAGAGTGCCCCAAGCACAAAGGACTAATTTGAGCACATGTGTCTACTAAAATGCTCAAGTTCTGATATTTTATGGGTCGAAAGACCTTCATTATTAGTCATTCTTTATCACTTTGGCTTCGATGTTAGATCGTCGATTGCACCTGTAACCTACAAAAAAAATTACTACCTGCACATGCCCATAAACCACATCAAATCTAATAAAAAAGATGTAAAATAGGGAGTCGAACTAACCCTGGCGGTCACCCGAAGAGTGAATTTATGACCAAACATTGCACTACATCTCAGACTCCATGTAGTTCTCCATGTGTGTGTGTGTCTGTGTGTCTCGTGTTCTAGGTTACACTTGTGCAAGTTGCACAATGATAGCGGCCTAGATCTAGATTGTCTCGAATATGCAAAATGTGTGACATGGAATAGAATGAACTCTCCTCCTATGTAGTGTATGCAGACCAATGCAGCCCTTGTCCCTTATATGAATGTGTTAAATATGTAATTTTTAGTGCTCTTATGCCTTTGTGTAAGCTTAGGTGGTGATAGATAATGCTTGTAGTGGTTGACCCCTTATTTGAAAGAAGTAACTAAGTATATATATGATTCCCTTGTTTGAATTTCGTAATTGACAATTGAAAGGTTGACCCAAAGCATTAAAAGGTGACCAAGAAGTGAAAGGGACCCAAAAGAGTAAGAAGAAGATAGAGAATGACAAGAGCGCTTAGGAGGGACAGGAGCGCTTGGGCGCTTCTGTCCTAATCGGGTGCTAGTGTCCAAGTCCATCAAAAGGTAAATCAGTCAAGTGTCAACAGAAATGTGTAAAAGCCAAAAGGACTTGTCAACCACTAGTTTTATTGTTTAGGAATCATGTATATATCAGTATGGTTTAGGACCTAGAAATGTACCCAAGTGCACAGATTTTGTGTCTACAACTAGGTCGTATAATCGAGCCAATGAAATAAAGATTAATAATCAATAATACATCAAATAATAACAATTGGGGTTGGTCAAAACATCAAACCTAAAGAAGAAACATTGTTTTTTAGAAGAATGGCTAATATGCATGTCTTCTTCCCTTGTCTTCCTCTTAAACTACCATTTTTGTAAGGGAGGACAATCATCAAAGTCCAAAACCGCAAACCAGATAGGATTACACATATCACCCTGCAACACTAAAGGTATTTTAACATGAGCTTGAACTAAACTATCATAATTAACCGTAGTCATAGCCACAATTTCCTTCAATATTTCTAGTGATTCCAAAAACTTATTTTTTTGAAAATCGTCCTCTTGTGAACCTAAAACCATAAAAGAGTTAGAACTTAGATCAATACATGGACTAGTGGCCTTCTTTTCTTCTTTATTTTAATTTTCCCTGTAGAGATATGTATAAGGTTTTTCTTGTTTTTTCTACCAAAAAACTTAAATTCCTTATTGTCTCTCTTTTTAATCAATAAAAGCCCTTTCTTTATTAGCAGCTAAGGGAAATCCCAAGCTAAATGCCCATGGTTGTGACACTAAAAAGAGAGATTTTCATACTCCAAGGTTATTCAAACAAATCTTGTTTTGGAAATTTTAAATAGACTCTTCTATGAAGAGGTTTGCTTGCATTCATTTGAACACAATTTTTGGCATAGGCAATATGTGTTTTACTACGAGTTTTCGAAGAAATGTAAATCATCTCCTCAATGGAATTTCAAATTCTAGACAAAACGACTTCCACCCATAATTTCACATGTAGGTTAAAAAGCCTTACCCAGATTGTATTGTTGGATCTTCTTATGAGAAGTTGAAGTTGGAGCCCCACTACATCGTGAATATACATGAACTACCAATAAACCAACATCTTTGCTCAAACACATTAGCTCTGCCCTCTTTAGTGAAAACACAGTAAAGAAGAAGCCTCGTAATCAAATATGAATATCTATGTGTCATTTCACCTTCCATTACTTTGTTACACAAGCTCATAACTCTTTTTCATGAGGTCCTCTACCTACAAACTCGTAGATTAGACCTCAATTTGTAAGGCCAATTATCTCTTATTCAATCTCATTGAGTTGTAAGGTGATAATTGGCTCTTCCTCCATCACTTTAATGCATCCTGATTTCATCAAGAGAGTTTCCTTCCTCGCACTGTTGGCATGGACCTTGAGCTCAACTAGAATCATAGATCTTTGAGATGAAATAATGTCATAAACAAGATGTATAATAGTAGAATAAGAAGCCATGATACTTTATACCACATTAGACTGTTGGCGCATGCTTAGATAGTAGGCGAAGACAGTTGAAGCAACAGTTAATGTGTGCAGCACTGCCCTTCACCAGGGTTTTTTCCCCACATCCAATCCCCACACATCCACTTTAGTGTATAGCATTCACTCTTGTAGCTTTTTTTTATAGTGAATATTTGTAAAAATTAAAAAACTAATTTTGGATTTCTAAAAAATCATTTATCTTTATTCTTACATGGTAATACATGTGATATTTTTCCCTCGTTTCCTTGTAATTTCGTTGGTTAATTTAATTTTTTGATAAATGTAAATATGATAAGTTGACAACTATGACATGCCAATATAGAGGTTTGATAAGAGTAATTACGTGGATAGGTAGATGTTTTTCAATGAGACCATTTATGTTGTTACTGCATAGCACAAGGCCCCTTCGATGGCTATGGAAATTTTGACAAGTTTAGATTTTTCTTTATTCTTTTTTAGTGAGGATATATTAAATCACTATCATCAATGTATATAAACCTAAATTTGGTAATTTATCACTTGATAATGACAGTATTGGCTTAACCCTATAATCATGACTTGTGTGCACATTTTGAACTCAATTACATTATCATAGCCCTATTGTATGACTTGTTTTCCCCATTTACATTACTCAATAACTCACAAAATTGCTTACATTAGTCCACAATAGTCTATTACCTCTAAATGCCATGCCCATGAATTTTTAGCACCTCGCTCTCTACCCATAAAGGACCACCAAACAGGGACTAAACCATCCAACATATTGGTCTGAAACTGGTCGTTTCATACCAAGTTACCCAAAGGTCATTTTCTCAATTTCATATCTTTATAGGTTGGCACTTTCCTTGTCAATTGACCTTAATGTGAAATTATACATCTGAAGCCATGTATAAGCAAGTCTAATGCACTTGTTTACTCTCTTGACACTTTCAAAAGGACTACTTACAAATGTCATTCTAAAAGATCTCAAATATCTCATAAATTATGTTATAGCAACGATGTACATTAGGAGAGTTCCTTACACATGTTTGAAGCACTCCAGACTAGGTTATAGAGTCAAAATTCCCAAGCCAAAGACCATCCAAGCCAAGTCAACCACAAAGTGTGCCAATTCATTACATACATTATCGAGTGATTAAATTGTTGAAGCTAGTTAAATCCATATAGATATCACATGTTAGGTGGAGAATTGTGTGTGGTTTGAGGCCTCTTTAAAGTAATGCCAATGTATACGATGTACAAATTTCACTTCAACTCAATCACTAACCTTTTTTTGCAGGGTCTCCTACCCATGGTTAGGGTTTAAAGATATTTCAGGTCATACATAGGGTTTCATACATGTGTGAAACCTAGGATTTTACAACAAATCATATTTTAGAAACTCACATGGGCATTGAAAGTTTTAGAATGCCAAAAACTTGCCATACAAAATGACAAAACATTTACATAATTGCCAAATAGTTATGTACACATTTGACTGTTCCATACTTGTTCATCCTACACTCCTTTAATAAAAAATGAAGTACTTATATATCAATTCCAGTCTTTTCACCCCTTTTTCGTTATTGTATTAGCTTATTGAGCATCTAATAAGCTAAATAGATCTCTCTTCTTGTCTATTATTTCATTTAACATTTGTTTTGATCATTTTATCTTACAGGTTGCGAACATATGTACATTCTAATTTGCATGTTAACATAAATTAATTAATCTAAATATATCTCATATGTCTAACCCTTAATCCAAAGTGAGATAAGTAACACCCCACCTCTTATTTCAATTTCAAGTTAAATATTTTAATAAACTTGTTTGTTGTTTGAATCCCTATCCCATTCAAAACCCTAACTCCCTTAAGGTTTTCATTTCTTCCTTGGTGCATGATATTTTTCTTAGCTCTAGGGTTTGTTCTCCTTTGTGTTCTCGTGGCTTCACCTATAAGGTTTTATGATTAATTTATTCGAGCTTAGGGTGTCATAAACATTATAGTTTAATCTCTTTCATTGCCCCTTGATGACACCCTCTTATCTATGGAGTATGTCAAACATTATACCATTGTTGTTCCTTTAATTCACTCTCACCTTATGTATTATCATTGTGTTAAATCAAGCCTTCCATTATTAATTACTCCTTGAATACAATTCATGTTGTTTCCTGTGTTTGATATTACAATAATTGCTTGAATTTAACCTTGTATCTCTCCCTCTTCTTGATAAGGTTGATATAAGCAAACCTCATAGTAAATATTTCTATTCAAATGCTTATTATAGCCACCATCTATGTATTGGTCATACCACTAATAAATGTTTCAAGATTCGATTTGTCATACAAGATTTGAATGATACCAATACTATCACATTTGAGTGCACTTCAAAGAAGCTTAGTATTCTTCCCACTAATACTCAACCATCTAGCATTCCCCCATTACAAATCAATAACCAACCATAGATAAGGTTATTAGTTCCATAGACTCATCTCTCAAGCATATACCAAATCAATGTTCACCATTCCTTATTGCTCTACAAATTCACCATTTTCTCATTAAGCAAGTAATAATTGGAAATAAATATGACTTGAATGTTTTCTCTAATTCCTTGCTTCAACAAATGGGTATCTCCATGAATTCCATTGATAATATTAATACTATTATTAGAGGCTTTGATAATATTATATTATATCCCATTAACATAGTCACTTTAGATGTTTATGTAGGCCCTAAAGTGGTCCCCACTATGTTTTATATTATGGATAAGGTTATTGATTATAATTTCCTCCTTGAATGACATTGGATTTGTGCTATGAAAGTCATGCGATCTACATCTTATTAATGTCCCACATTTATACATGATGGATACACGTACACTCAAATGACATATGAGTATCCTTACAAATATTTAAGTGTTGAATATATTTCTTCTAATGTGCTTGTAGACACCAAAATTAGGTCACCCTAATTCCTACATGTGCGTATGCACCCTAGGAAACCCCTTCATAATCCCAAATGGTTAATTTACCATTCTACTAACTTACATTTACCATTTTACCACTTGTAACCATAAAAAAAGTCAGTCAATCCTAACCTCCCAACAAACTCCTCGCAAGCCTAAATAACCTAGGACCATTATAAACCCCGAAAATCCCGTAAAAGGAAATTGTAGAAACAAAATTTGACCATTCTCCTCAAAAAAGAAAAAAATGGTGCCAATTCGCAAAATCAGCGTTGATCGGATGCGGATTCAGTTGAAATGACATCGATCCTATAAGAGGCGGCTCAAGCCACTACCAAAGGATCCAAAAAAATTAAAGGTGACAGGGTTGAATTCTAGACTTGGGCATTAAATGAGAAGGAACCTCTTGCAGACGTGAAGAAACAAAACTCCTTGGTGTCCTACTCTCCCTCTAGAGAAATCTTCTTCAAATGTTCAATCATTTAAAGTCCACCCACCCTCAAGGTATGTCATTTCATTTGAATATGTAAACCATGGTTCTTAAATTTAATCACAACTTTATCCGCATTATCCAAAGTGTTTAAATCCTAAATCACCCCCTTTGTTTGAGCATTCTCCCTGAAAATCCTCTTTGTTAAACGTTTGTAATTCCATATACAACAATCGACATCAACCTATACAATCACACTAATCTTCCTAATCGAGATCAATCCCTATCTAAATATCCTACTTTGCGTCCTTAATACATTTTGATATATCTTCATACTATCTCGTAATCATGGCTAATAATCTTTTGTTGGTAAGCTCGTATTTCTATTAAATGACCATTACAGGAACAACTTATGATCCTGACACCATTTACGACCTACCCATAGACTATCAACCATTCATGTGGGAGCAATCCTACATTGAGCATGAGCTAAGCATATGCACCATAATCCTCATGCCTAATCCAGATGACATTACTCAACAACTAGATATCCTCCTCAAACATAGTGACGAGGCTAATCTCTACTGGGATAATGTTTTCAATCCTCCCCATCCTATTATCAAGGACGTCGACTGAGTCCCAACATCCAGGCATTATATATCTATAGTATGTCATCCACGTCATTTTATATTATTTGTAATCTTATCATTGTTTTTGGCTTAATTGTCTGAAAGTGAGTTGACACCCATTAAAGGAAGCCCTTTGGTTCTTGGGATTTTCCTTTTCCAAGCAACTCGCCTCGTAAGTATCTAATATCTCTCTTGTTAAGTTGTCTACGTGTGTGTAGGTTTCTAGTTATTTGGGAGAGGAGCTTTGTGTGTCGTTTGGATTTGCCACCTTCTGTCATTATCCACCTAGGTTGCATTAAACTCTATCATTTCTAAGTTTTAGTGGTTTGTTTCATATAGTAAACTCGAATCCTAAAATCTACTAAAATTGTGCTTATTATCACCCATCTGGTGCAGCCTATTCCAATTGATTAGTTACGACATATGTGGTTGGTGAATTGTATAATTGTCATTATATTAAGTCTATTATCACTCATTTAGCATCATTAGCTCCTAATAAATCATGCATTTGTGATATCATAAAATCAAGAAATAACAGTAATAACAACCCCCTAATGTAATCACTCTATGCACCTCTACAAATAGAATCCCACTACGCTTAAGGTACATACCATAATAAATCCACTTGCACTTGAAATTATTAAAGAATTACCTTTATTCGAGCTATAGGGTGACTTACCTACTGCCGATGATCATGACAGTAATAATACTTTACTTGTCAATGATATTGTTTCTTATACATTTTATATTCAATCTTTTTTCAATCAACAATTTATCTATGACGACATAATTAATTGCAACTTAGATATACCTCATGGTTTCTCACATTACTTACTCTTTTGAGATATATTGAGAAACATATCTAATCCATTACACGCTCACAACCTCAAGTTCTTAGACACATTGTCCTTCATATTACAATGGACTCCCCTAATATGGCTATATTTTTTTATTAGTAATATTTTGTGAACATGTGACACACTTCCCAAGGAATGTTATTTCCACTTTTGTCGTAACATTAAGGATACCTTTTGCAATAAATTTGTTATTATTCAAGATATCTCTTATCAAGATCCTTTGGTTATTACTCTTTCTGCTCACATACCAATTTCTACACTCATCACTCATGATCATATTCATATCATGTCTAGAAGCTCTATCTCTCACATGCTCCCTCTCGAGTCCTCTTTCACATGCCTTGAATATATTGCGCATGTCAACCTTGGCTTCACACACTGCCTCTTATTCCTATCTTACACGATGCAATATTAACCCATACCTCCTACACTTACAAGTTTCCCTCCTAACCCTCTTGACCCTACCATAGGATAACACTTGTTTTTCACAAACATGTATATTCTAAAAATACAAAAACATTAAAATGATCTCATATGCATAAAACATTCAAATTTTATTAAAATACAAAATTTTGGCCTACATATAACTTTATTTGCTAGTTATTTATTTCACATGTTTGTTTGTCATATGATTTTATAGATAACATGTTCTATATACTTTTTACACACATGCATTCACATGGTATTTGAGCATGATGCAAAACATACACACAAATCTACAATGCTTAGATGTTGGATCTCTCCTCTTACCCACTGGCCAACCAATGTATGGGGGCATCTCTTACACTATCAAATACTATTGTTACATCACATAATGTTATTTCACATTCTAGTTATGCTCATTTTATATATTGTGTCGTATGTTATTGATTTGGACTATTGCGGCCAACATAGGTCCCTTATACAGAACTACTATCTCCTACTATATGTGACATGGGGCTACTGTCGACTATTATATTTGTTTGTTTTCTTGTTTTCATATATGCAGCCTATGGCCCTTTCTATGTGTGTTTGTGTGAAACTTTAATGTCTCTTCTTTATGGCCTTTGTTACCTTTTCTCATGCTAGTTTGTGTATGTAACACTCTCGTGTCTCTTATATGAGCTCTTCACCCTTGCTATGACTAAGATATGTGACATTACTTATTACACTTGCATGCTTGTATACTTATTTTCTTATATTTGTATGCATATTAAACAAGCTAAGCTAATTACTAGAACCTAACACCAAGTAGATTCAATAACTAAGCTAGTTCAACATAAACATCAAGATAAAGCCATTAAAAGGGAAAGATTAAACTAATGCATATAATATTAAAAATATAAAATGCAAGACATCCTTTGATGTTTTTGATGGGCTTTTTATTGTATACACTTCCTTTAGCAAGTTGTACATAGCCACGTGCGATCAAAGGATTTCTCCAAGGAAGAGGAAGAGATCTCACCAATATGGTTTAATTTCCAATTTTGGTTCTTCTCTTACTACTATTGTCAAGTAGAAGATGGACAAGGGTTGCTAGATCAATAATCCTTCCAATTGAGAAATGCTCTTATCATATGCAAATGTCTTACAAGGACATGGTGTAAAGGTGTAAAGTTTTCTTTAGAGATAAGATAAGATAAATATATTAATGTCCAACAAATGACCACAAAAGTAGGTCAATGGGATTTCAGCCCAAACAATATACAAAGTGCGAGCGGGGACAAATCAAAACGAGTTCCCAAAAACAGAAAAAATAAGAAAACCCAAAGCAGAAAGGTAACTCGAAGCCAAATACCCCCACAGGTGGGGCAAATGGAGGGGGGGGGGGGGTAGGGTTCTTTATATAGTTTTCCAAATTGGAGAAACTATCATCCTCATGAATGTGGGATAAAAGAAACTTTATAGATTAGCAAGTGATGAACATGCTTAGAAAGGGTGAAGTATGATTAGGGAAGGTTAATTAGAATTTCCAACTTAAGTGAGTTGGGTGTGATTTAACTCAATCAATTAGATTAATTAATAGACTAAGTTAGGCCTATAAAAGCCAATTGGAGAGAAGTTGATGGATTTTAAAGGATTGGAGGGGGGGAATGACCCAATAAGAGGGTAAATTTCACGTTTAGAGGATTAATTAATCAGTTTTGGTCAAGTAATTAATTAAGCAGAATAGGACTATAACTAAAAAATTACTATTAATTTGCATCCACAATGAAGGGGGGGACGATTTAATTAACAAAGTTTCATTAATTGACAAAGATGAAGAGGAATGTTAGCTAATCAGCGAGAAAGATGTTAATTATAACCAAATGATAAAAAGGAGGATAAGAAGTGTAGTTTTAGTGTTAAAACAACGTAGCTAGATTTAGGTGTCTACATTTTCCCCTCTTTGATGTGGTGTAGCGTGAGCGACGCCACTTCAAAGATAGTAGACAATTATAGACAATTAAATTTGTGTAATGGTAGAATAAAAATTAGTAGGATGGAGGATGCCCCTTCGAGTGTCCATGGGATGATAGAAGAGTTTAATGAACACTCAAAGAGAAGGAGAGAAAAGAAAATAGCGGCATGAAATCCCATTGCAGTGGTGGGATAGATGGTGATATACCGAATATGAATTTAAGGAGGAGATGTGACGAGCGATCCCTACTTAATACCAATACGAACTCTTTTGTTGGTAAGTTCACAAGGTCACTATTGTTGATTACAAGGTATGTTTTTCTTAACAAATCCTGTAGAATAAAAAGAGTTCATTGTGACAGAAGGGATTCGAATGTGGCTTGGTTGGCCATTGTTCAAATAAATTTATTATAAATAGATCTCAGGGATCTTCGTGCGGAAGAAACAAGGGAGGGTGGGGAGGGAAGAAAATGATAGGTAGAATGGAAGATAAGATAGATGAATAAATGGGAAGATCGCGACATAGATAAAGTACCATCTTGGCTTAGAAGTAACTATTTATTTGATATAAGCACACAAAAAAAGGGTAAAATGACATGAAAAGACATAATACTGATTTTTTGTTCCATGCTAAAGAGATGACTTAAAGCAAAATACATAAAGCAATGTAGTATGAGAAAATAAACAAGTAGACCAACAAATAAACAAGCAGATACATATAAAATTAAATAAGCAATGCGCAAGCAAATATACATATAAACTTAAATAAGCAATGCACAAGAAAGTTGTACTAATGTTTTTGTTATCTAGCTTCAATTCCCAAGTGTTCAAGTTATACGACATGGGTTGAACTGATTCCCAAGCAAGGATACATGCAAGGGAATAGAAAAAGGAAAAAGAAGTCCCATGAAAAAAAAACATGCACTATGAAACTGCCCCAAGTAATGATATATGCAAGAGAAAACAAACATTACAAGTAAACCAACTTTGTTAATGCAATAAGATGATTTGTAGTATAGTTTCAAATGTTTAGTGTGTTTAAGTTTTTCACTATTTTTTAGATTTTTTAATTTTGTATGTTTAGTATTTTCAAGGGTTTTATGAATGTTTTTATATTTTTGAAGGTTTTCCAAAACTATGTACAAAAAGAACCAAGTGCCAAGATGCCCCCAACGATAGGTGAGAATAAACAAGGAAGAATCTTGCACATATATACAAGAAGAGGATTAGTCAGATCAAGGCTAAGAGGGATAGGTTCAATAGGTTGATGAACCCAAGCCAATGAAGAGCTAATATGGAGCGAGCATGCCTCAAGTGCAAGTTGGCCAAGAAACAAATGATAGAAAGAAGGACAAGATTGTTTATTGAAATTGGGACAAAGTTTCCCTCAAACATGGTAAAAAGGCCATCTTATACACATGGATGTTCTGAACGAAGGGGAAGAACAATGAATGTTATGAAAGGATATGAAAAATGTAGCTAGAAGGCTTGCGATGAAAAGGTGATGATCCAAAGGCACAAATCATGAGACAAGATACATAATAAAGCAAGAGTCTGAACAAGGTCCAAACAACACTTGGAAACATACTAATCTTATTCACTCACCAAGATCCAGTGTGTGCATGTGGAAATTAATTACCTCTTAAAGGGAAGATTTAATCAGAAATAAGTGAAGACACACTAGCCAATGTATAGGAATGGTTTGTTTTGAAAGGTGATTTGTGAATGGAGGGTGGAAGGAGAGTCATACATTGCTTTGTTGTCAGCCAAGCGTCCATAGCCCCGATAGAGATACTAGAAATACCCCAAGAGAGAGTTATATATTGATTTGCTTTTGATTTTTTATTTTTGATTGATTTTTTGCTTTGTTTTCTTAAAATTGATTTCATCTCTCTTTATTTGTTTTGATAAGGGGTTAAGAACCATTTATGGCTTGATGGAAGGATGTGGAAGTGATTGTGATGACGACATTGGCCAATGTCAACAAATACGCCCAAATATCTTCGCAACAAGTTTATTAAACGAAGATAGTGATAGAATCTCTAAGAGGTTAGTTTTTCTTTAATTTACCAAGGTGATGAAAGACCAAGGTCAAACAGATACCATAGACATAACTATCACATAAAGAGCGTGAATAGACTAACCAAAATATCACTGAAGGGATGAAAATTGCGGGAGTTATGCAGACGAAGATGAAAAGAAAGGAAAGAACATACATGTGTATACAATACCTGATTGTAATGTTGGGACCAATAACGTCAGTCCACGTGATATGATCCAGAAAATGATGTGTATGATTTCTTTGATGAGGGATACTATGAGATTTTGTTTATCAAGAGTGATATGATCTCCAATCTCGATGATTTCGGTGAGATCATACTTAATACATGACTGCAACTTATCTTGAAACATGGATTTTGTATGTAGGAGATTGAGTTCCCTATCCATATATTTTTGCACTTCGCGCAAGACTTGGCATTCTCCTTGGTGAGAATTTTTGAATCGCATTTGCATTTTGGATATGTGGGTGTTGGATTTATTGGGAGCTTTGGAACTCTTCAAATTTTGGACTTTAGCTTGATAAAGAAATTGTTTGTTCCTGACACAAGCTAGTGTGAGATTTGATTGATCCCTGGAAGTGGTAGAAGAAGAAGGATGTTGAGTGTTGGTGATAAGACTAGTGTTATGGATGATGGTGGGCTTGCCATAGTCATTGATAGAGGGAAGATATGAAGGATGAAGTGGATAAGGTCAAGGATCGAAGGGAATAGACTAAGAGGTGACCTAAGAATTAATGGTAACATGTTAAGAGGTGTCCTGAGAATAAAAGACAATGAGCTACTTGGAGGTTTCCTATGGATAAAAGATAAAGGACTGCTAGGATGTGGCACATGGATAGAATATAATGGGCTAGAAGAAAACTCAATGATTAAAGATGATGGACTACCCTGAGGTGTGCCATAGTGTTGGATAGATTTTATACACAACTAAAAACCTAGGCAGTCATGAGATAAATCTCCCTCATTTACCAGTGAGGCTCCCGTGTAAGATTTTGTCAATTATATTTTCTAATATTTATTTGTTGGTTTTACTTTAACCACGTAGTTCATGCACCATAGCTAGGTAGTTTTGCAGCAAGTAAGTAGTTGTAAGAAATGCATATATGCAGAAGAGGGCAATAATTGAATGTGAGTAGAAAATAAATAAGATGTGCAACCTGACCAATAGTTAACAAAGTTGTTCACATGCACATAGATGAAATAAACAAATCTAGAAATACATAATTCAAAGGAAAGGAAAGTTTCAAATCCAGATCTAAGATAACACAGTTTATGCAAAGATCTAAAAAGAAATAAAAAACAAATACACCGTTGACACAAATTTCTCTGGAAATCTACCTCTTCTCTATTCCTCAGCTTTCAGAAAGCTATCAAGGGTTTCAGCTCAAAGTCTAGAACACAAGAATGTTGATTACAAATTCTGATCTTTTTTTAACTTGTAGGTTCTTCCTCTATTTATAGTGTATAAAGGGCAATTACAAGTAGGAATCTTTAAATGAATTCCTGCATGCGGAAGCTATGAAAAGGGAAACAACTGGAAATATTCCTCTTGGAATTCCTCTTTGCATGACATGCATGATTTATAACTGAAAAATAGAACCTTCTATTTTGCATGTCTGCCACCTATTTCCAAGTAATTGACTTCTTCAAGTAACGACTTTTAAACTAATCACTTAAGTTTTATAATTTAATTGATTGCTCAATTACTTTGTTGGAGAAAATAAAAGAAAGAGGAAAAGAAATAAGAAGAAAGTTGCAACCCCCGGTCTTGTTCTTCTTACATATTCTGCATGTAGTTGACTCTTTTGCCTTTGATTCTCACCAAACTAGATCTAGAAGTTATGCATGACTGTGATTTACTTGCAGGTATTGCATTTGACCTGCCTTCCCTCTTATCCTTGAAGCTTTTGCAATTCTTCTTCAGTACATGCACCAATGCAATGTTTGCCATAAATAATTCAGACAAAACTCGTCATTTTTTATTTTTAATTGTATATGAGAATTTTTAAATTCTGGAAAGCACTATGGGTGAATGCAAATACAAGTAAATTCAATGAAGGCTTCAACTGGAAGATTGGGAGCACATGCACAAGATCTTCGAAGGAATTTTCCATGCATTCACTTCTACATGGCCTGCGTTAGAAACAAGAGGATGAATTTTTACTGGAAGCCTTTGCAATTATGAGATCTAGATCTGTCATTTAAATCGGTGATATGTTCGGGGCCTATGTCTGTATCATTGACTTCAACAAATTTGGAAGCTATGCATGATTCTTTTGATCCTTTCCTTTCATCATGCTTCATCATGATTGGAACAATCTTTATCTGAACTATTTTTCTTTTAATTTTGTCGGAATCCCTTATAATTAGATCAATTTGTGCAAATCTTGCAACTTCTTCAAATTCAAAAGATATATTCAATATACCTGACAATAATTTGAGCACATGTGGTGAATACCTACAATTTATTCAGACAAAAATGGAGTCCACGACATGAATACTTGATTTTTATCACCAAAATCTGTGTATAAATCCTTTTGCCCTAAAATTTGAGGTTTTGCTTGTATGCAAAGCAAGAAAAAATATTATTTAATTCACCTGGGCACATATACCAACATGCAGATACTCAGAATGACAAAAATTAGGATATTCCAACCCTAGGCGCCAAAACTGGAAGCTTCTCAACAATGGAAAATATTTATTAATGCAACATCCTCCTTCTTTTAGCGCCAAAACCTATCCGGGCTGCAATCCCCATCAAAAATAATTAATCATCTCTCCCTTATGGCGTCTCAAGCTTATATAACATCCAACATGTTATTTTTAATAATTGTTGCTTCCTATTTCTGGCAATTTAATTAATTAATAGCCATGTTCATTCATCCAATTTGGGCGCCCAAGTCTGCATGTTGTTAGTTGCTTTTTAAATAATTTATTTTATTTATTTTTAGCATGCATCCTCGACTTCTCCTTAGCTCTTCCACTTGCATTGACTTTCCTTCTATTTATGGCACTAAAATTGGGTGAATAAACCATCAATAAATATTATTAAATGCATTGTTATTCGCCCAAGGTAGGTTGCAATTTTTGTCAAGAGGAATTGCTAAAAATAAGAAGTCAACTTTATGGGAATTTCCACCTTGCACTACAGCTCCAAAAATCCCCTCTTCCACTTAAGTTATTTGACATTCGTAATGGGAATTTTTACCCTGCAAGGCAGGTAAGAAATTCCTGTCTGCCTGCCACTGCCAAAATTCCCACTGGCAAATTAAACATATCCCAAAAAGTGTGACTTGTATTAAAAATAGCTTCCTTTGATAAAGTGTGACTTGCATGGGTGAATAAATCTCTTTGGTGGGAAAAGTTAGCTTGCTAGGCAGGCAGAAAATTCCCATCGGTGCTTTAAGTGATTTTTTTTAATTTTATAATGGGAATTTTCACCCTGCAAGGTAGGTAAGAAATTCCTACCTATCTGTCGCCTCTAATATTCCCATTGCAACTTAAGTAACTTTGACTTCATGGGAAAAAGTACCTTGCAAGGCCGGTAAGAAATTCCCATCTGCCTGCCACTACCAAAAATCCCATTGCAGCTTAAACCCATTCATTCCAAAAAGTGTGACTTGCCTAGGAGAGCCTTTTTGTGCTTGACTTCATCTTTTTTGGTCAAAAATTTGCTTTTTGAGGCTGATTCCTTCTGGTGCAGCAGTCGTAAATGATCTCCAGGTGCTCCAGGCAATTAAACATACTATACAGGACAAAGAACGGACCAGGGGAATTAAACAAAATACCATGGGGAAAACTGGAGAAAAATGCAAAAGAAATAAATAAAAACAAAAAACGTTGCCAGAAGTCACAAACAAAGCTCTGAGTTCATTCATGGTGAAAATCTTATTGAAATGTGTGAATATTGGCATGCAAAACTTCAACAGGATTCAATCAGAGCACAATTTACTTCAAACGGGGCATTATTTATTTAATAAATAATTAAATAAAAATTTCTCGCAGACAAAACTTGGCGGAGGGATAAAATGAGTTTCGACATCTGGGTATTTGTCAAAATTGGCTCATATGATTCACTGGGAATATCTTAACGTAATACAGACATCTTCTGGCAATAAAAATACAAAAGACCTGTTATTTTAAAAGAACAATTTTTTTTTTAAAGGGTAGTCCCATATTTTAGGGTGAAATTTGGGGACACCACATAGA
Source organism: Taxus chinensis (assembly GCA_019776745.2). Classification (NCBI taxonomy): domain Eukaryota; kingdom Viridiplantae; phylum Streptophyta; class Pinopsida; order Cupressales; family Taxaceae; genus Taxus; species Taxus chinensis. The sequence goes on from CM034146.1 coordinate 898,087,368, forward strand.
TAGAAGAAGATGGGCTAGTGTCCCATAAATAGAAAATGATGGGATACTAGAACGTGACCCAAAAATAAAAGGTAAAGGGATACCAAGAGGTGACCCACAGATAGAAGATGATGGACTACCAGGAGGTGGCCCATTAATAAAAGAGGATGGGATACCCGAAGGTGACCCAAGGAGCAATTGTGATTGACAAGTTGTGATATGTAATGGCTGATTAGGTGATGAGAGGATAGGGGAGGGATTAAGGATAGACCACACATTTTTTTCATGCGATGGGAAATGGTAGGATGGAATAATAAGTGGAGGATCAAGTTCAATGATCTTAGGATCTTCCTCCATTTGTGGACCATAGGCATCAACTTCTTCCCCAAGATGTGCGTATGCATCAAGGTCAAAATTGAATCCTTGTTCGTGATCTTCTAAATTTTTGTCACCATCTAAGTCCATGAACTTGTTGATAGCTTATTAATTCTAAGGCAGATCAATTGGAAAGTGTGGTGGATTAATGATAGAAGATTGATTTGATGGGAGAGATCTAACAAGTGTTGAATATTTAAAAGATGTTTGATGATGGATATGATGGAAAGATGACTCGAGAGATAAAGTAGATTTGGATTCAGATGTCTCAAGAGTTAAATTAGATGATATTTTAGGATAGGTTGGCATTGGGTTTCCTAGAAGATTGTTTAATGCAGATAAAAGAAGTGGATTATGATGTAGGGGTTGACTTGCGATGATTGATAAGAGGAATATGATTTGACCTAGATCTTCAATGGAGGTTTTTTGGGTGCCCGACCATGGTGTAGAAGGAAGTTGATTGGATGAGACTTCGAAGTCTGAGGAGAATTATAAGAATAGAATGAATTAGAAGATGAAGGTGGAGAAGTGAAAGATAGCTTGGGTTCCCTATTATCGTAAGTGTGAGGAACCTGTAGATGAAAAAGAGTTATTAGAGCAAAATGTAAACTAGGAATTAAAGTAGATCAATTCCTAATCTAACACTCTCTATCATTGCCTCATATCAAACATGGAAAGAGGGAGAATTATACCTGCACTTACCATCTAACATGGAAATCTCCTTACTTTATGGTGGATTTGCTTGTGGATTGTAAGATTGCTTCAAATTTGGATGTGGGAAGATTTGGACACAATCTCCCCTTTGATGATTGATTCTTGGATGCTTGGGTGAAGACTATGAATAGCTTGATTGAAGCTTGAAGGATGAATATGGATGATTAATGATCAAAAGATGAAGTAGCAAGATGATGGCTTTAGATTACACTCTCAAAAACTTCCAAATAGATTTCATGGAGGCTAAGAGATAGATTTATAGTTTGTGGGTGGAGGATTGGAGGGTGATGATTAATCCATGTTGGATTGAATCCAAGGGCTGCAAATTGATGAGAAGATTGGATTTGTGTAGAGATTTGTAAAGAATTCTAGAATGGAGAATTCTAGATTTTGTGAGGACTCTCCATTGAATTAAAAATTCAATAGAATAATGTAGATTCATTTGAATATTTGAAAATAAGAGGGAAAGATAGAGAAGCTTCTAGATTTAGAGGTGTGAGGGTGTGCACATGATTAGGATCAGATTAGGTTAGATAAATATGATTAGAGATGTGATTTGGTGGAAAGGTTAGGTGTAGGGATGTGTAGGGTAGGTGGTAGGTGAGACATAGGAATATTAAATTCTTAGAAATAATTAATGAAGGATTAGAAATGATAATAGGATATAATAATGAAATAAACGGGATTAAGGATGAAATGAGATAAATGATAAATGTTGAAAGGGGAAATGTAAGAAAAGGGATTTTTAATGATGTAAATGATAAAATGGACTATTTGGATAAATTATGAAATTAATAATAATGATGATAAATGGATTAATAGATCAAAATGAGTAAGAAAAAGGATTGGTAAGAAAAAGGATTGGTAGCAGATAAATGGTGATGAGGCTAAAATGCGGGACATGATTAATGTTAATTAGTCATGTAGAAATTTTAGGTGTCTATAGAACCATTTGAGATTTAATTATGATTTTCATCATTCGATGTGGATGCCTAGACCTAGATTGTTTTATTGAACTCATTCAAATGGAAGGAGGCTCCATGTCGATTTGAGCAACATAACGACTGCAAACTAAATATCATGCAAGGATGGGGATTCTGATATAAGTTTCGAAAGGAAACCTAGAAGAAACAAACATCATATTGGCACGAGTTTGATAAACAAGTAAACTTAGAAAAATAAGCATCACAAGGAATCCAAGACAAAAATGGGTAGCGTAACGATGTTAAAGTGATAAATCTTTAAGTATATGGGATATTTAAGCAAGGAATACCTAAAGAGATCCATGCCAAAGTGGATAGTGTAACGACTACCAAGTAAGAAATCTCTAAACATCCAAGATATACAAGAAGGAATATCTAGAGAAATCTACGTAAATGTAGGCAACGTAACAATGCACTATCAACACTCAACTCAAGTTTTTAGGAAAATAAGGTCTAAATACCAAAAATGGGTCAATATAATGTGAGCAAGGTACCAATAAAATGTCAATACTTAAATCAATTTTCAAGGGAATAATATGTAAGTATAAAAAATGGATTGGTACAATGTGAGCAATGTAACAACGATTAAAGGAAACCATCCTAGGGGTAAAATGTCCCAATGTTTCTTTAATACTACCACCAAAAATACGAATACGTACTGACACACTTTCAACACTTAAATCCTGCTTTTTAAGAAAAAATGTTTTAAGTGGGTGCAAAAGTAGTGGAAAAAAATTTGGTAGCACTTCGAGGTGTTCTCTTTTGACCAAATAATGCCAAAAAACAACAAGGGAATACAGGAGTGGTGATGAAAATTACTTGGTGTAACTTCGGTTGAGTTTTTCCTTGTTCAAACAACAAGGTTTTAACTTCGAGGAGGTTTGGCTTAGTACGATCCGTGATTAAATATATATACGAGGTGTAACTTCAATGGAGTCTCGTCTTGTTCGAAAAATAAGGTTATGACTCTAAGAAAGTATTACTTTGTAATCAATCTTTGAAACATGATTTTGGATATGTTCAAGTTGGCCTCGATGCCAAATAGATCCTAGGATAAAAAATTGTTCTCAATACTTGTCTAAGAGAGGCACACTTTTATATAATAAATCCTAGACACATGACCATTACCCTACAATGAAATTAATGAAAGAGGCCTCATATGGACAACATTTAGCACTCCTCACGGATTTTTCTAGTTAAGTTGGTGGTGGGGCACTTCTCGTTTCATCAACCAATTCCCACAATTAAAGCAATTGGGCAATAGCCTTCTCAATCACACCTGTAAATATAGTGTGAATGAATGGTGTGTGTTTTTATCTTGATCTTAATGTGGTTCTACATGTCATTGGCAACCTGCACACAATGTATTTATTTTTGTTTTGATTTTGATCTATGACAAGCGATTTGGTCCTACATCCAGATTATTAGTAATTTTTCAATGCAAAAAGAGGATCGTGGTTTCTTTTGATTCTCAAGGTCACTCTAAAGCACAAGATAAGAGCATACACAACGTTGAATCTAACTAAGCAAAAATGGGAAAAACACAACTAAAACAAGAAAATGCCTTTAGAAACATTGATTTTTAAACAACCCAAATGATTAGTTTTGTGCGTGTAAATCAAAATTTTAGAATGAGGATCAAGGTCACTTTTGATTCTCAAGCTCACTCTAAAGCGCAAGAGAAGAGCATACACAATTGTTGACCCTACTTTAAGAAATGGAAAGATAAAACTAAATCAAAGTATTTTAAGTTAGAAATCTATTTTTTAATCAAAACCTACAAGTTAGAAACGTAAAAACCTACAAAAACAATAGGGAAACAAAAATTAGAATATAGAAATCTCAAAAATTGAGCCAAAAATGCAACAGTGTGCTAGCGCATGAAGTTTGAATGCTAGCACTTGAAGTAGTATGCTAACATGTGAAGCAATACACTATTGTAGATAGGTGAAATACATATGTAAACAAAATATGCAAACATGTGCAAAAGTGACACTAGCGTGTGAACAACAACGTTAGCGCGTGACGTAAGTGCGTGTAAGGCAAATGGCAGCGCATGCAAGGAAAACAATAGCACGTGAAGGCTCTGTGCATAGACATACAACAAAATAGAACTTAAAACACAGAGAATGCTAGCATAAAATTACAGAATGCTAATGCAGATGCACAAAATGGTAGTGCAGAATTCCAACGTAGATGCAGACAAAGATAATGCTAGTGTGTGAACTTAAATGGTAACACGGGTAATTTAACACAGACATGTAATTTTAACGCGTAACGCAAACACAAGTAATTTTAACATTAGGGAAGACATGCTCAACACTAGCGCAAATAGTTTGTGCTTCTTCAAAAACATGGCAAAATTTTCCAAAAATATTCAAAAAGCTTGAATTTTTGATATTGAGTTCCAATTATTGCAGCACCTTACCTCCTTCTTACCTGCAAGAGACACTTAACATATACAAACTCGACACAAAATGTTAAGAAACATTAGTTAATTTAAAATATGCAAAAAAGAGGGTTAGTATGCAAAAAAGAAATTTAACATAAACATATACGTGTGAGACAAAGGGGTGTCCCACTGAATGTGCCATATGTATGCATGATAAACAAGCTAAGCTAATTACTAGAACCTAACACCAAGTAGATTCAATAACTAAGCTAGTTCAACATAAACCTCAAGATAAAGCCATTAAAAGGGAAAGCTTAAAATAATGCATCTAATATTAAAAACATGAAATGTAAGCCATCCTTTGATGTTTTTGATGGGCTTTGTATTGTAGACACTTCCTTTAGCAAGCTGTACGTAGCCATGTGCGATCAAAGGATTTCTCCAAGGAAGAGAAAGATATCTCACCAACATGGCTTAATTGCCATTTTTGGTTCCTCTCTTACTAATCTTGCCAAGTAGAAGATGGAAAAGGGTTGCTAGATAAATAAGCCTTCCAATTGAGAAATGCTCTTATCATATGCAAATGTTTTACAAAGAGATGGTGTAAAGATGTAAACTTAGAAGGTAGGGGATAGGGTTCTTTATATAGTTTTCCAAATTGGAGAAACTATCATCATCATGAATGTGGGATAAAAGAAAATTTATGGATTAGCAAGTGATACACATGATTAGAAAGGGTTAAGTATGATTATGGAGGGTTAATTAGAATTTCAAACTCAAGTGAGTTGGGTGTGATTTAACTTAATCAATTAGATTGATTAATAGATTAAATTAGGCTTGTAAAATCTAGTTGGAGAGAAGTTAATGGAATCTGAAGGATCAGAGATGGGGAATGACCCAATAAGAGGGTAAATTCTCGTTTAGATGATTAATTAATAAATTTTAGTCAATTAATTAATTGAGTAGAATAGGATTATAAATAACAAAGTAATGTTAATTTGCATCCAAAATGAAGGGGGAGAGTAGTTAATTAAAAAAGTGTCGTTAATTGACTGAGATGAAGAGGAATGTTAGTTGATCAACAAGAAAAATGCTAATTATAACCAAATGATAGAAAGGAGGACAAGAAGTGCAATTTTAGTGTTAAAACAACGTAGCTAGATTTAGGTGTCTACAATATGCTTATATGATTGTTTTCTTCTATGCTTATTTGTTGTCTCTTTGTGTCATGGTTTCTACCATGCACTCTTTTGCGAGAACAAGATCTTTATGGTGGCCACCTATAATAACCTTTATTGTGATCCAACATTGACTATATGCTACATCTAACATGGACACACATCACTTCTTTTAAGTCAAGTGATATGTGGTACGTCTCACTTACCTCGAAAGAGGGGGCATTTACTAGGGTTATCACGTAGATATCTATGCAATTTAGGAACATAGAGTAAATAATTTAGAATAGAACAAAATAGGGTAAGAATACGTAGGAACATGAGCATATACACTTTAGGATCAAAACTCACACAAGGAAAAAACTATTCAATTGAGCATAGAATCATCAAACGTTACTGTCTAACATGGGTGGGTTTTTCTTAGGAAAATTTTCAATGATAAATTCAAAATTTTCTGGGACATACAATTTTTGACAAGTTTTATGATACTGGTTTGGGGACAATTGCCAAAGTCCAAGGCAAAGTTCACAACATTTTGGTATAAATGTGGGGGGCACGAGTATTTCATTCCCTTTTAGAAGTGTGCATCATGAGCACCTTTGCACTACATGGTATGAGGGCATGGGCCTCTTCCTTATTTTATACTCAACATTGCATACATGATAAATAAGGATATCACATAGTGGGGCATGAGTTTACTTCATGGACTATTTTACACATTTAACAAAAATATAATTTTGTATAAACCCTAATATTTTAGAGTTACATATGATAAATAAACATTAAAGTACATATTTGACACAAACAATAAGCTATATAAATGTAAAACACTAAGTGTAAGAGATAAAGTAAAAGACTTAGTTGATTTTGGTCTGATGTTGGGACTGTGCAGACTTGAGAAAATGAGAAAAAGGAAGGGCAAGTTGTTGCAATTGAGCACAATAAATTATAGATCTATCAAATGAGCCTAGACTAGGGTGTCTGGAATGGGGCAGGGGTGCATGGGTGCCAAAGACCTCTGTTAGTGCTTGTGACTACACAGGACCTTGAAACCGGATTTTTCTGGTGTCGCAAGGTTGTCGCTAATAGTCATTGTTGGTTTCATGTATATCGGTGGATGATCACCAATTGTGCCTGAAACCTACAAAAAGATGATGACCTGTAAAAACCTCAAAATACATCAAATCCCAAAAAGAAAATATTCAATATGGGGAGTTGGACTGACATCAGCGATCATCCGACTGAGTGAACTTATGACCAAGTGTTGTAATACATCTCAGAATCCATGTAGTTTGTGTGTGTGTGTGTGTGTGTGTGTGTGTGTGTGTGTGTGTGTGTGTGTGTGTGTGTGTGTGTGTGTGTGTGTGTGAGATAGAATCACACCCTAGGAATCCCTTGTACAAGTGCACTTGATAGCGGGTGATAGCTAGATGTACCATTTTAAATAGATGTGTGGATGGAAAAATGAACTTCCCCTCCAATGCATATATGTAGAAAATGCAGTCCCTTGTCCCTTGAATGAATGTGAGATGGATGTCTTTGATGCTCTTAGAATGCCTTTGGATGCAACCTTAGATGATGATAATAGATTCTTAGAGCTTGGTCCCTTATTATGGTCACATAGCTTTGTAATTATATGATTCCCTTGGTTTAATTTCATAATTGACAACCGGAAGGCTGAACCATAAGAAAATAATATGCATAAAAGATAAAAGAATCCCAAAAAGAGAAAGTAAAGTAGAGAGATGTCGAGGTGCCCAGAGGGGATGAGGGAGTCGGGGCATTGGCATCTTGACTAGGCGCTAGTATCTAGAGTCGTGAAAGATAAAGCAATAAAGTTTTGACTGGGCTATAGGGTATAGAAGGCCAAAAAGAAAACTAGAAACAAAGCAAAGAGGCCAAGATAGTTGTCAGTTACTAGTTTTCTCACTTATGAACCATATGAATGAAAGTATGTTGTTAGTACCTAGAAATATACCCAAGTGCATGATTTTGTGTCTACACTAGGCAATTTTTCAAAAATTCAAAATTTTCTGGAACATACAAATTTTGTCAAGTTTATGATACAAGTTTGGGGACTGTTGCCAAAGTCCAGGTAAAAGTTCACTACATTTCAGTATTAACGTGGGGGGAACAAGTACTTCATTCCCTTTCAGAAGTGTGCATCATGAGCACCTTTGCACTACATGTTATGAGGGCATGGGCCTCTTCCTTCTTCTATACTCAACATTGCATACATGATAAATAAGGACATCACATGATGGGGCGTGAGTATACTTCATGGACTATTTTGAACATTTTGGCCTAGATCCATCTTTAAATGTGTGATTTGTGGGTGAAATGTTTTTTAAGTGACTAGAAAGCCATGTGACACTCTTCTTATCACTCTTTTAAGGAGGTTTTTAGGATGGATAGGCATCTTTTGAAACTCTTCTTCTTTTTAGAAGGTTATATGGGGTGACTAGAAAGCCCCACGACACCCTTCTTTCGTATTGGATCAAGCAACACCCAATTCCCATTTGGCTTTGGCATCTCCATTAGCAAATTGGGGATTGATCTCCCCCAATCCTCCAATGGCTTAGCTCCAATCCATCTCTCTAAGAATTTCACCAAGGAGATTATCCTTTTGTAAGACAAACATGTGTATTCCTTGCTTGATTTTACACTTTTTTAAATTTACAAGTTATAATTTTAATCTACAAGCTTTAAATACATTTTCAAATCTTAGGTAAAATTTGATTCTTTTTTTATGGGAATTTGAACTTTTTGTTACAGGTTTCACGATGGAGATGACGTTAATGCTCAAGCTAATCAGGTACCTTAAGAAAAGACAAATTGTGTCTACGTACTTAGGTATCTTTTTCTTTAAACAAGAAAGTTTCATTTCCAAGCTTAAAGGGGGCATATGTAGACACCTAAATTTTATAATTTATCATTTGATAATGTCAATATTGATTTAACCCTTAAATCATGACTTGTGAGTGCATTTTGAGCTTGGTCTATTCTTAACCATATTGCATGACTTTATCTCCCACATTTGCATTGCTCAATTACTCGCAGAATTTCTTGCATCAATCTACAAAAATCTATCACCTCCAATCATGATGCATAGAATTTTTTGAGACTTCACTCCCTACATGTACAAGACCACTAAATTGGGATTCAACAATCCAGTCATTTGGTCAAAAACTAGTGGTTTCATCCTAAATTGCTTAATGGTCATTTTTTAAATTTGACATCTTGGTTGATAATTTTTGTTAGTGTAGATCTTTGTTCCATTACATAGTTTTTCCTACACATGTATTTAGCTTGTTTAGGTATCACTGAGATAGATGGGAGTTACAGTTATCCACCATTTTAGGTGGTAGTTACACTTCTCCACTTCCTATTTAGACACATCTTGTAAAGCTATCTTTAAGAATTCATAAACAAGCTATATTTTAGCTCATATTTGGTTCCTTTCTCTTGCAAAATTACTATTTTGTGCATTTATATTTTATCATTGCTCGATCTTGGCTCACATTCTCACATGGTATCGAAGCTCATTCTAGTAATTGAATTTCATATTTTTTGTATTTTATTGGAATCTTAAGTTATTTAAAATTTATTATTTCAAAATCCTTTGATATTTAAGCATGCTTTTCTCTTACTTTTTAGATCATTTGGAGAATTAGAAAAGAGTGAAAGAAATAATGGGCTTCAGAGGGTAATTTTTCATTTTGTGCATTTTCTAGAGAAATAAATTGCACCATTGACTCTAGACCATGCCAAAACCCTAAGATCAACAAAAAATTAAAGTATGTTGTGAAGCAGACCATGTTTGGGATTTTTTAGGGTTTTTGTAGTCATCTATGGGCTATTTAGTGGTATTCCATACCACGCCAAAGTTTGATTTTTATGGGTTTTTCCATAAAATCAATAATGGGTGTTTTTCATTTTGATAGATTTGGTGGTTGCATCCATTATCGAGGTTGATCATTGTATATTTCTGAGTGTGGCTGCTAGGTATCATACATGCGTGCTTAATAGTTGTATTTGTTTGTACTCGTAACCAGATGCAAATTACACAACTATACCTACCAAATGTTATAATTGCAAGGACATTACTTTTATTATTCGCTGACATGTGAGTTTGGTGATAGAACCCATGCATGGTTATACTTGTGTGAATGCAGTTGACGGTGGCGACACAATTCATAGGTGGTTGCACGTATCTACACATAGTTTAAGGCAACAATATTATTCACTGTTACAACCCAAGGCTCTATGTGGTGACCTGACCCTACGCACCTTTCACTCCTTAGCAGATTTGATAAGTGAGAGGGTAGATTATGAAAATAAATACACAACTACTCGCTAAACATGACATCACTTTGTGCACAATTTTAAAAATTCACAAAATGCCACCTCACCACTTTTCCTAACTATATCCCTTGGTCATGCTCAACCTAGAGGGGCCTAACTCAAGAGGGGTAATCATTTTCTCCAAGGCACAAAAGCACGTGTTTGAATCTATGAGCTAAAAGGATACATTTTTTTTCTTTTCAAGGAAGATAAGCAAGTGTTTGGAAATAGAAAGAACTTGTAAGAGGAATAATTGTCTAATGATAACTCCTTTTAATGAGTCAGTTTTTAAAGTGTGTAATTTTTTAATCTCTTCACAACGATTCTACTCTTATTTCCTTGTTTAGCCTACACGAGACACTTATAAGACTTGAAGAATTATATATGCACTAGATTATAAAGTTTCATATCTTGGGATAATGTAATCATAAACTAAGATAAAATCCCATTTTGGGGGGTCCATCACGAGTTTTGGTATTAAATCCCATCGTTCCATTATCTGGCTATATTCAAATAAATATTTTCCCTAGAAACAAGGATACAGTATCATTGCATATTACATGATCTAATGCCCAATCTCCTTGGACTTGTTCCTAAGCCTAACGACTATGAGCACAAGATTGTGTGGTTAAATAAAAATGACATGGTCTACAGACTAATACGTCTCACTATTTATGAAGATATTCAACATCAACTTGAGCATACTGAGTACCCTTTCGCTGTTTGTGCCTTTATCTAACAGTTGTATGGAGACCTTGATTCTCCATTTGAGAGTGATGTTTCCTCATAAAACCTCTCATTTGTGGATGATACTAATTGCTACCGATCCTCCTCCTCCTTTTAGTACCCCATATACAATTGAAGGCATTCCTCTTATACATGTTGTTACTTCAGAGTTCTGAGTCACTTCTTCAAGGGCTTCCAATGATTATTTGTAACAAGATCGTGACATTCCTCTTGTCCGTATTGTTACTTTAGAGTTGTTTCTTCAAGGGATTCTAAGGATACTTTGTAGTGAGATCATATAAGTCTTATGGATTTGCCTCATTGGGGAAAATACCTACCACACATTAATTAATTATTTGTAGAGTCCCACATTTTAGATCTAGATGACACCATTGAGGAATAATTTCCTTCTTGAAGGGTATTTATTCATCACATGTCACTTTATTAAAGTTCAGAGTCACTTCTTCTAGAGATTCTAATCATTCTCTATAATAGGGTTCTTCGTGTCTATAGTATCTACTTATTTGGGAGTGTAGACACTCAAATTTGGTAACTTACACTTTGGAAATCTTCCTTTTGACTATGTACTCTTACTATTGTAAATATTTTGGGGTGTGGAGCCTATTTTTTGGTCTTCTCAAATCAGTATTGAAGTGTGAAGTTCTGAATTGGGAAGATGAAAGGTCATGACCTTTTTCTTTTCCAGCCATGGGAAGATGAAAGGTCATGACAATTTCTTTTCCACCCGTGGGAAGATGAAAGGTCATGACTTTCAAACTTCTAGGGTTGGCTTTTGGACTTCTTAAAGGATTGTAATCTTATAAATAGAGGTGTTAGGGTATCTTGAAGATATCTTGTGTGTTCAAGAGGTCTTGAGTCTTAGTGATCAAGAGGTGATCAAGAGTGTCAAGGTTAAGCAATTGGGTGTCAATTGTGGTTTAGATGTGGTTTAGCATCTTTGGAATTTTGTTGTGAGTTCATAACTGAGAGAAGACTGTGAGAGTTATTTTACTCTTGTTGATAATAAAATAGAGAAAGTTCTTGGTGGACGTATCCCACATTGGGTGAACCACGTTAAATCTTGTCTTGTCTTCTTTTGTGCATTATTTATTATGTTGTTATATTTCTGCATGTATAATTCTGCTATATAGTTTCCTACTGCTGTGATTTGAGGAATTGTTTCTGCATATTTGTTCTCTAATTCCTAACAACTGGTATCAAAGCTTTGGTGGTTTTTTGCTGAAGTGGTAAATCACAGGGAAAGTTTAGCTTGAGTGGGAGCTATGGCGGATGAGGGTAGATCAAGGGTTGAGAAGTTCAATGGGAAGAACTTTGGTTTGTGGAAGATGTAAATGGAGGATTACTTATATCAAAAGGACCTCCATGTTCCTTTGGCTGGGAAAGCAAAGAAACCTACATCCATGTTGGATGAGGATTGGGAGTTGCTAGATAGAAAGGCACTCGAGGCAATTCAGTTATGCCTTGCATCTTCGGTTGCTTTCAACATATCACAGGAGAAGACCACGGAAGGTCTCATGAGTGCATTGGGGAAGTTATATGAAAAACCCTCTGCCTCTAATAAAATATTTTTGATGAAAAAGTTATTTAATATGAAGATGTCTGAGAATGGTTCTATTGCTATTCATTTGAATGAATTTAATATGGTTGTGAGTATGTTAAACTCAGTAAAAATTGACTTTGATGATGAGGTCAGGGCTTTGTTGATTTTGTGCTCCTTACCATATAGCTGGGACAACTTGGTTATGGTTGTAAGTAATTCAGTCTCTAATAATTCAAAGATGAAGTTTGAGGATGTAATAGGTGTGATCATAAGCGAGGAAATGTGAAGGAAGAGCACCAGGAGATTCTTCTACTTCTGGAAACGCTTTGATGGTGGAGAGTAGAGGGAGACAAAATAATAGAGGGAAAGGTAACTGTGGGAAGTCAAATGATCGTGGAAGGTCAAAGTCCAAGAGTAAGTTAGAATGTTGGCACTATGGGAAGGTTGGTCATGCTAAGAAAGATTGCTGGGCTCTTCAAGATAAGAAGAACAAGAAGGAGGAAACTAAAGAGGTAAATGTGGAAGTAGGTGATGTTTGTCAGGATGCCTTAATTCTTTCTTTAGATAATATTGTTGAGTCTTGGGTGTTAGATTCAGGGGCTTCTTTCCATGCCACCCCACATAGACATTACTTTATTGATTTTGTTCAAGGATATTTTGGACATGTATATCTTGGTGATGATGAACCATGCAACATAGTAGGGAAAGGTTGTGTTCGGGTGAAAATGTAGAATGGGAACACATGGCTACTTAAGGATGTCAGGCATGTGCCTAAGTTGAGGTGGAACTTGATATCAGCGGGTCAGCTGGGTAGTGATGGCTGTACAGTTAGTTTTGTAGTGGATTCTTGGAAGGTTACCAAGGGAGCTCTTGTGGTTGCAAGAGGTAAGAAAACTGGTACTTTGTATTTAACCAGTGGTGTTGATTATTGTAATTTAGTTGCTGCAGATGGAGATGCAACTTTGTGGCACTAGAGACTCAGTCATATGAGTCAAAAGGGCATGCAAATTATAAAGGACAGGTTTCCCAGATTAAAGGAGTTAGATTTAGACTTCTGTGAGGACTGTGTTTATGGAAAACAGAAGTGGGTGAGATTCCTCAAGGTTGGACCTACCAGGAAGGAGGGTAAGTTGGATTTAGTGCATACAGATGTATGGGGGCCATCTAAGGTAAACTCTATTGGTGGTTCATGTTATTATGTCACTTTCATTGATGATGCAACTAGAAAATTTTGGGTATATTGCATTAGAAAAAAAATTGATGTGTTTGAAACCTTCAAAAGATGGAAAGCCTTGGTTGAGAATGAAACAGGTCTCAAGTTGAAATGTCTCAGGTCAGATAATGGAGGGGAGTATTACAACAATGAATTTCTTGATTACTGTTCGGTAAATGGGATTTGTAGGCAAAGAACGGTTCCAAATACTCCACAGGAAAATGGAGTGTCAGAGAGAATGAACAGGACAATCATGGAGCGTGCTAGGTGCATGAGGTTACATGCGGGGCTGCCACTCATGTTTTGGGTGGAAGCAGTGAGCACAGTTGTTTATCTGATTAATAGAGGACCCTCTATGGATTTGGATGGAGGTATACCTGAGGAGGCTTGGTCTGGTAAGAAAATTGATTACTCATTTCTTAGAGTATTTGGATGTGAGGTATTTGTTCACATTGATAAAGATGATAGGACCAAGTTAGAGGATAAGTCTGAGAAATGCACCTTTGTTGGATATGGTGAGGATGACTTTGGTTTCCCTGTTTGGAGTCTTAAGGACAAGAAAATATTTTGATCTAGAGATATTGTCTTTAATGAAAAATTCATGTATAAAGATCAGTTACAAGAACAGAAAGAGGAATCAAAGAAAGAATACACAGTGTTAGAGGACATTACAGACAACAAGGTGTCCAAGGGGCTGGTTCAGGTGCAACATGTTCCGGCACAGCCAGTTCAGGAACCTACTCATCAGGAACCCCAAACTCCTGAGGTGAGAAGGTCTTCTAGGGTAAGAAGGGAACCTGAATGATTTACTCCATCTTTGAATTATTTATTGCTCACTGACAGTGGAGAGCCAGAGTGCTTTGAGGAAGCAATGTAGGTGGATTCCAGGAAGAAGTGGGAGTAGGCCATGGATGAAGAGCATAGATCTCTTATGGAAAACTAGACTTGGGATCTGGTGGAGCTACCTGAGGGCAAGAGAGCATTACAAAACAAGTGGGTGTATAGAATCAAAGAGGAAGATGGAGGCAAAAAAAGATACAAGGCCCAGTTGGTGGTCAAGGGATTTGCACAGAAGAAAGGTATAGACTTTGATGAAATTTTTTCTCCTGTTGTTAAAATGACTTCTATTAGAATTGTTCTTGGTTTAGTAGCAGTAGAAGACCTACACTTAGAGAAGTTGGATGTGAATACTGCATTCCTTCATGGTGAGTTAGAGGAGGAATTGTATATGCAACAGCCACATGGTTATGAGGTCAAAGGGAAGGAGAGGTTAGTGTGCAAATTGAAGAAGAGCTTGTATGGCCTGAAACAAGCTCCACGGTAGTGGTACAAGAAGTTTGATAGTTTTATGCAAGAGCAGGGTTACTCCAGGTGTCACTCAGACCATTGCGTGTACATCAAGAAGTTTCTTGATGGTAGTTATATTATTTTGTGCCTGTATGTGGATGATATGCTTGTTACAGGGAAGAACATGCAGGAAATAAAGGTACTCAAGAAGCAACTAGGTGACTCCTTTGCTATGAAGGATTTGGGGGCAGAAAAACAAATCCTTAGTATGAGAATAACTCAGAACAGGAAAGAGAGGAAGCTGGTGTTATCTCAAGAAGAGTACATAAAGAAGGTCTTGGAGAGGTTTAGTATGCAGGATGCTAAACCGGTTAGTACCCCTTTAACAGGTCACTTTAAATTATCAAAGGAGCAGAGTCCCAAGACTGAGGAGGATAAAATCCAGATGTCCAGGGTACCGTACTCATCAGCGGTTGGTAGCCTTGATGTATGCTATGGTATGCACTAGGCCTGACATTTCCCATGTAGTGGGAGTAGTGAGCAGGTTTATGTGTGATACAGGTAGAGAGCACTAGCAGGCAGTGAAGTGGATCCTTCGGTATTTGAGAGGGACCATGGGAGTAGCATTTTGTTTCAGTGGATAGACACTACATTGTGTGGTTATGTAGATTTAGACATGGTAGGAGATTTGGACAGAAGGAGGAGCACGATAGGTTATGTATTTACGGTTGGTGATACAATGGTGAGTTGGATTTCATAGTTACAAAAGGTTGTGGCTTTGTCAACCACAGAGGTTGAGTATGTTGTTGCCACAGAGGCAAGCAAGGAGATGATTTGGCTACAATAGTTGCTTGATGAGTTGGGTCATAAGCATGAAGTTGGGAGACTACACAGTGATAGTCAGAGTGCTATTCATTTAGTGAAGAACTCCGCTTTTCACTCTAGGATGAAGCACATTCAGTTGAGATATCATTTCATTAGGGAAACTTTGGAAGAAGATAAGTTAAAGCTGGAAAAGATTCATACCAGTCAGAATCCTGTGGATATGATGACCAAGGCGGTCACAAGGGAGAAGTTGAAGTTGTGTTCAACTTTGATTGGCCTTCATGGTTGATAATGAAGGGTTGAGAACTTTGCTCAGTAGGAACAATCTCCAAGTGGGAGATTGTTGGGGTGTGGAGCCTATTTTTTGGTCTTCTCAAATCAGTATTGAGTGTGGAGTTGAATTGGGAAGATTCATGAATTTTTGGGAAGATGAAAGGTCATGACAGTTTCTTTTCCAGCCATGGGAAGATGAAAGGTCATGACTTTCAAACTTCTAGGGTTGGCTTTTGGACTTCTTAAAGGATTGTAATCTTATAAATAGAGGTGTTAGGGTATCTTGAAGATATCTTGTGTGTTCAAGAGGTCTTGAGTCTTAGTGATCAAGAGGTGATCAAGAGTGATCAAGGTTAAGCAATTGGGTGTCAATTGTGGTTTAGATGTGGTTTAACATCTTTGGAATTCTGTTGTGAGTTCATAACTGAGAGAAGACTGTGATAGTTGTTTTACTCTTTTTGATAATAAAATTTGAGCAAGTTCTTGGTGGACGTAGCCCACATTGGGTGAACCACATTAAATCTTATCTTGTCTTCTTTTCTGCATTATTTATTTATGTTGTTATATTTCTGCATGTATAATTCTGCTATATAGTTTCCTACTGCTGTGATTTGAGGAATTGTTTCCACATATTTGTTCTCTAATTCCTAACAAATATGACTTCTCCATTCCTATTTAGCACTTTCTGAGGTCCATTGTTTAGCTTGTTCATGCTTGCGCACTGACATTTCGGTACATCCTAAGTATACACTACACAAAATCAACAGTGAAACACCATTCTATTAGCTCCAAACTTCATTTAGCACATTATTGCTCCTAGGCAGGACCATACAATTTGGTTAGGAATTTATATCTAGTCCTGACCCATTTGTACGGTCTTAGACTAGCATGTCTTCTAGCTAAATTTTTAAAATGGAATCTTTCATTGGGTATTATAATTCATATGGGTCATCCTTTCTTAGAAAAATCATCTACAAAACCCTATACAAGTAAGTAAACACTACCTCATTTGCTAACTTAGAACTCTTAAGGAAATGCACTAGAGCACTCACTTCATACACTTGCAAAATGCATGTAAAACTCCCTAAATCTCACAATAGCACATCTAAAGTCATTAGGGAAGCACCTACATCAATTTTGAAGGTATAAATTAGGTTACGACAGCCATATCTCTCATCTAGAATCACTCAAATATCCTCTCTCCAAGTATTTTAGAAAGAGCCAAGTCAAAGCAAGCATGGTAAAAAAATGCCAAATCTGATTAAATTATCTAGATATTACATGCTAGGTGGAGAAAGATGTATGGTTTGAGGCCTCTTTAGAGTAGTGCCAACGTCAGGATTACACGGCGGTGCCAACAACCCTTCTAATGTTTGTTTTTAGGACTCTTCATCCATGGTTAGGGTTTGAGATGATGGTCAATCCATTCAAAGAAACTCATTACATGTGCAACACTAGGGTTTGACAAGGACAAATAAATCTAGGAAGACAACTAACCTATAAAGTTAAAACATCTGATTCAAAGTAGGTCCAAGACTGTACAACATGGTTAGAATTGTATGGTATGGTCTTGGCAGTTTGGTACAACTCCACCCCAAGTTGATTCACAGTCATAGTCCCAGTTGCAAAGGTCATTCAGGTTCAGATTTACTAGTAGCATTATTGAATAGTTACAGATCTCTACAAGAGTCCTTTGAAATCAACTAAGTGCATTCATACATATTTTTTGAGCTTTCAATTGTATGTTAGGCTAAGTGTGTTGGGTTTGTAATATTAAGCAATAAATTGACTTAATAGAAACCCACCAAAGACCAATGGTCATGGCATAAAATTTTTGATTAAAACATAAACATGGAAAAATCCACATACTACATTGGTAGTGTTTACATTTAAATTATAAGATTGACCCAAATGGACCACCCGCGTTGATATAAATCAAGGCAATCTCTTTGAGATTTGTAACACGTGACAAATGACACACAAAAGATGTGACATATGAATGTAAATAGTGAGTTGTATATACGAGAAGATTTGTGATACATGATGTAAATGATGTGAAGTTTAATATCTACATATGAGTGAATGTATATGATAATTTATAATTCCTCTTTGAAGGTGTAATTGTTGTGGATTCAAGAAAATAGTATGAGTGTTGGGTGAAATACATATTCTCAATAAAGATAAGTGATTTTCTAGTGAGTTTTTTACTGAAAGGTTTTCCCACTTAAATATTGTGTTTAGTGTTGTGTTGTGTTCATTTACGTTCATTGTAATCTATATTATGTCATCTATAACTAAATCTATGTGTTGATTCATTATAAATAATTGTACATTCATAAACTATAATCTTTGGCAATTTAATATGGCGGATCTATAATCTATGATATTATTTATCCCCTACATTTCCTAACACGATATTAAAGCTAGATGTTTTTTATTTTGCAAGATAAATTTGTTTTGTAGGTGCAAGATCATTTGTAGATTGGTTTGAAGAAGATAGCTTGAAGTTTTCAAAACCCATGAAACCCTAATTTTGAGCATTCACAACTTTTTCAAAGACTACATGTGCAAAACTTCAATTCCCTGTCAACTTAATTAATGTTAGAAGTTTTGAAAGTTCAAATTTAGTATGAATGATCAAAACCTGGGTTGTTATTGACTTCCTATATCTATGAAGCCTTATGTATGATTAGATCAAGTAGTTTAATCATCTATAACCTTCTTTAGTATTTTCTTGTCTTTCATGACTTTTTCTTATATTGTGGCTTATTTAAGTGTTGTGTGGTTTTTCCTTTGCTCTACGGCTCTCTACTCTCCCACACGATATTTTTTTGTGTTGCTTGGACTTTTCTTTCCTCTGCGGCATTCGGCCCTGCCATGCAGACTTTTCTTCGCTCCACGAAATTCTGCCATGTTGCACTAAATTTTCTTTGCTCCATGGATTTTTCCTTAATTGTGTGGAACCTTTTTTCTTGTGTGGATTTTTCACTTATTATGTGAAACTCTTTTGTTTCTTTGTTTTTTTGCAAAAATCCTTTGTTCTGCGGACTCTCTTTGTTTCGCAGACTTCCCTTTGCTTCGTGGTTTTTTCCACATTTCTTTATCTTGCAGATTTTTCCACAATCCTTTGTTCCACAACCTTTTTATTTGTTCCTTTATTCCATGAATTTTACCTTATTATTTCGCACAACACTAAAAGTTTAAAAATTTGTGAAACATTGTTTCTTTGTTTTGCGGCTTCTGAACTTTGAAGTTTTTATCTCTTCTTATATATTGCCTTGCAGCCTCTCACGGTTCTTTCTCTATGTTTTACAACCTCCCTTCATGGTTATCATACCTTGTTTGAGTGTGTTTATTAAGTTGCATACATTTCCCTTTGTTTCAAACCCGCGGAAGTTTATTTTCTTCTAACCACATATACATGCAACTGTTAAAACTCACATAACTCTAATTGCTCAAAATTTGCTAAGTTTTTTTAATATGGATAGTTTATCTAATTTCTCCATTGATAAATGTCAGTTGTTAAATGGTACTAACTATATTATCTAGAGATTTGGGCTTAAAGTCATCTTTTTATGCTAGAAAGTTATGGGATCTAATTAGTGGTGTTGAAAAACAACCCATTGGGAGACAAACTAACCCTTAAAGCTTTAGTGTCTTCTCCCAAAAATCCCAAGAGGACATGTCCATCTTATTGCAAAGTATCAAAGATGAATTCTTGTTGCATATAGGACACACAAAATTTCTAGTTGATGTTTGGATTCAATTGCAATTATGCATGAAGGTAGTCACCTTTATAAGATAATAAAACTAATCATGGAACTGTTTACAACTCCAATGAAAGGAGATGAAAAGATAGTCAATTATCTAGATAAGATTATGAACATTAAGGCTTAGTTAGATGGTTGTAATTGTGAATTATTTCAAGATAATTTGTTGTATTTTATTGATCAAATTAACATACATGAAACATTCAATAATTACATTTCTATTTTGAATTCCAAGTATCAAAATGAATCTGATCTACTCAACTTAGATACGTTGTCTTTTCTACTCATTGAAGAAGAAAGAGTAGTGGTTAAATTTGAATCAAAAGAGAATGTCTCTTAGGAAATATTCTCCCAAAATCAAAAAACATTTAAAAATAAGAATAACAACAATACTAATTAACAACCAAACTTTAAGTCCAAGTTCAATCTTGAGAATAATCAAAATTTTAAGGTCAGGTTTGATGACACATGTACCAAATGTGGTAAATTTGGTCGTAAAGTAGTTGTTTATTATTATAAAGTTAATAAGGTTCATAATAATGCTAAAAATAATAACTTCAATAATAAAAAGAAGAAGAATATAAATCAAAATCAATCTAAAAACCAAGCTAACAACGTTGAGAAAACTATTGCTCTGTATACTTCTCTCTCAACCTCTAATGACAATGAATGGATTTTAGATAGTGGTGCATCTAGGCATATAACATATATTCATGAAATTCTTTCTAGTGTCGTGGAATGTCATGAAAATATATATCTAGGTGATAATTTTTTCATTAGGTCTGAAAGTTGTGGAAATGTTAAGTTATAAAATGGAACCATCAGTAATGTTTTATTTGTTCTTAACTTATAGAAAAACTTTTTATCTTGTTCACAACTAACCAAAGAAAATTACAAAGTTGTGTTATTAAAAAATAAATGGTATGTAAAGAAAAGCTTGGTAAGATTATTGATGTTGGTTTTCAAAAGAATTATTTGTATATCTTTAAAGGAATTGTTGTTGAATTTTGTCTTTATTCTTATTCTTGTAATCTTGTCCAATTATGACATGAAAAACTTGGGCATGTGAACTTTAAAATTTTGTTTGAAATATCTTGCCTTAACATTGTGATAGGTCTTCTTAAGATGAAATTAGACCATATATCTTGTTAAAGTTATGTGTGTGGTAAGCACCATGTCGAACCATTTCACATACATCATGAGTTTAATTCCTCTAACTTTCTTGAGTTAATCCACAGTGATGTAAGTGGTCCTTTGGAAGTTCCTTCTCGTAGTGGTGCCTTGTATGTTATTAGTTTCATTGATGAATTTTCTAGAATGACTTGGTCTTATTACATTAATAAAAAATATGAAGTTTTGTCTAAGTTTCCAGAGTTTAAAGCCCTAGTTGAGAATATGGCTAATATGAAAATAAAAATAATCATAACTGATAATGGAGGTGAATATGCCAATAAGAAGTTTGATGTGTTTCATGTGCCTTATAGAATTCAAAGAGATTTAACAACTCCCTATTCCCCTCAACAAGATGACATAGCTAAAAGAAAGAATAAGACAATCATAGAAATGGCTAGGACCATGTTTCATGCGTCCAAATTATCTAAGTTCCTCTAGGTTGAAGCCATGAACACTGATGTTCATATCCTAAATAGAGATCCTACTGAAGCTCTGCATCAAACTCCACCTCATGAAGTATAGACCAAACAAAAACATTATATCTCTCATGTAAAGATATTTGGTAGTCATGTTTCCCTTCTCATTCCTAAATCTAAGAGCTAGAAACTTGATCCTACCTCCTATTCTTCCATTTTTATTGGGTATGACAATCACATAAAAGGATTAAGAGTGTATGATCTAGTTAAACATGTGATTATAGAGAATAAGAATGTTCATGTTTTAGAGAAACCATTTTGTGAATCTTCCTCTCTTCCCTCCTCTGTGTTTCCTGAGTCTGAAACTCTTTAATTCGATAATCCTTATTTAGACAATATGGAAACTAATTTCCAAGAGACTAACCATCTTTCTTCTGATATGATGGATGTGGATATTAAGGGGGAATCTTCTCAGTCTATGTGTCAGTCTAAAATTATTAAATGGGTACAGATTTTGATTTCTAATTCCCAACCTAATAATCTGAGAAAGAAGACC
This sequence comes from Taxus chinensis, assembly GCA_019776745.2. NCBI lineage: Eukaryota > Viridiplantae > Streptophyta > Pinopsida > Cupressales > Taxaceae > Taxus > Taxus chinensis. Next base: position 898,109,130 of record CM034146.1, read on the forward strand.
CACAATCAACATTCTGTTATGTTTGTGGAGCCTATTTTCATGTTAGAGTGTGGTACACCTTCTATGTGTTACACTTGGGTATTTTTATGGCGGTCCCGCTCGCCGCTGAGTGGGTCAGGGGGTTTGGGGGGGTGAAGCCCCCGAAGCAAAATTTTCATGGGTGGTTTATTAACCCATGGGTAATGGGTAACCGTTATGGGTTGTTTTTGGGCCCATGGTTTTTTTTGGTCTTTTGCCCATTGTTTTGATACCCATGGTTTTTTGCCCTTGGTTTTGATACCCATGGTTTTGTATCAAACTTCTTAAGCGGTTGTCTATTTATATGGTCTTATGCATATGATAGATGTACAAACAAATGTATTGTAGATGTGTTTTGAATTCGGGTGTGAATTCTGTAGAGTTTGTTGAGCATAGCTCCAAACGGATCTGGGTATTGTATTGAGAGAGTGGAGGCTTGTAATAAAATCTGAGCAAGTGTTTCTTGGTGGACGTAGCCAAAATTAGGTAAACCACGTTAAATCTTGTCTCTCTTGTGTTATGTTATTTTATTCTGTACTTTTATTCCAGATCTGTAATATTTTCTGCATATTAGTTTTCTACTGTTGTGATTCTGTGAGGGATTATTCCACATATTTTAATCCCTTATTTCCTAAAAATTGGTATCAGAGCCTGGTTTGGTTTGTTAAAGTGTTGAAATCGCAGGGAAAGTTTTTATCTTGAGTGGGAGCTATGGCAGATGATGGAAGATCTAGGGTTGATAAATTCAACGGGTAAAATTTTAGTCTTTGGAAGATGCAGATGGGAGATTACCTTTATCAAAAGGATCTTTATACTCCGCTGTCTGAGAAGGTGAACAAACCCTCGAGTATGACAGATGTGGAATGGGATTTGTTCGATTGGAAGGCACTTGGAACAATTCGGCTGTGTCTTGCATCCTCGGTATTATTTAATGTTTCAAAAGAAAAGACTATAAAAGATCTAATGGATGCATTAGGGAAGTTGTATGAAAAACCCTCTGCCTCTAATAAGATATTTTTAATGAATTTTTTTTTTTAATATGAAGATGTTTGAGAATAGTTCAGTAGTAGATCATTTCAATGATTTTAATACGGTTGTGAATATGCTAGCTTCTATTATAATAGAATTTGATGAAGAAGTTAGGGCTTTATTAATTCTGTGCTCTTTACCTAAGAGTTGGAATAGCCTGGTAATGGCGGTAAGTAACTCAGTTCCAGCTAACTCGAAGTTGAAGTTTGAGGATGTTGTAGGGGTGATTCTAAGTGAGGAAATGTGAAGAAAAAGCTCTGGGGAATCTTCTACTTCAGGGAATGCTTTGACAGTGGAAACTAGAGGTAGACAGAAGAATAGAGGAAACCGTGGAAAATCAAAAGATCGGGAAAGGTCAAAATCCAAGAACAAGATTGTATGCTGGAATTGTGGAAAGCCTGGGCATGCAAAGAAGGAATGTTGGGAGCTTCGGGATAAGAAGAAACAACAAGAAGAAAACAAGGAGGTAAAATGTGGCAACGGGTAATGTATGTTAGGATGCTTTGGTTCTTTCTTTTCACAATATTACTGAATCTTGGGTTTTAGATTCAGGGGCTTTCTTTCCATGCTTCTCCACATAGGCATTATTTTGTTGATTATGTTCAAGGAGATTTTGGGCATGTTTTTCTTGGTGATGATGAGCCTTGCAACATAGTTGGAAAAGGGTTCTGTTTAGGTTAAGATGCAGAATGGGAATACTTGGCTATTGAAGGATGTCAGACATGTGCCTACATTAAGATGAAATCTGATATCGGCAGGGCAGTTGGGAAGTGATGGTTGTACTGTGATATTTATAGCAGACTCTTGGAAGGTTACCAAGGGTGCTCTTCTGGTGACAAGAGGTAAGAAGGTTGAAACCTTGTATTTAACCACTGATAGTACTAATGATTGTAATCTTGTGGCTTCAGATGCAGATACAACATTATGGCACTATAAGCTTGGTCATATGAGCCATAAGGGCATGAACATCATAAAGAAGAATTTACTTGGATATACAAAAACATGTTTTTGATTTCTGTGAGAATTACATATATGGGAAACAGAAGTGAGTAAGGTTTCTCAAGGTTGGACCTACAAAGAAAGAGATTAAGTTAGAGCTAGTGCATTTTGATGTGTGGGGGCCAGCTCAAGTATCATATATTGGGGGTTCAAGTTATTATGTTACTTTTATTGATGATGCAACAAGGAAAGTTTGGGTTTATTGTATTAGAAACATATCTGATGTATTTGACACTTTTGTTAAATGGAAAGCCTTGGTAGAGAATGAAACAGGTCTTAAGCTAAAATGTCTCAGGTCAGATAATGGAGGGGAGTATTGCAACAATGAATTTGATGATTAGTATTCTAAGAATGGAATCCACAAGAAAAATATGGTTCCAGGAGCTCTGCAGCAGAATGGGGTATAAAAAAGGATGAACAGAACAATAATAGAACGTGCTAGGAGCATGAGGTTACACGCAGGACTGCCTCTTTCTTTTTGGGTAGAAGCGGTGAGCACAGACTGTGTACCTTGATAAACAGATGACCTTCAAGTGCCTTGGATGGAGGCATACCTGAGGAGGCTTGTTATGGTAAGAAAGTTGATTATTCATTTCTTAGAGTCTGTGGATGTGAGGTGTTTGTTCACATAGACAAGGATGATTAGGACTAAGCTAGAGGCTAAATCAAAAAAATGTACTTTCATTGGTTATGGTGGTGATGATTTTGGATATAATTTTTGGAGTATTAAGGACAAGAAAATAATTCGATCTAGGGATGTGGTCTTTAATGAGAAAGTCATGTATAAGCAGCAGTTACAGGAAAACAGGGAAGAATCTAAGAAAGAATATGCAGCGGTAGAGGATCTTCCAGATGGGAAAGTGACACATGAATTAGTTCAGGAACCCCATCAACAGGAACCCCAAACTCCTATATTGAGGAGGCCTTCTAGGGTAAGAAGAGAACCTAAATGTTTTTCTCCTTCTCTTTATTATTTATTACTCACTAATAGTGGAGAACCAGAGAGCTTTGATGAAGCAATGCAGGTAGATGCCAGGAAGAAGTGGGAGCAAGCCATGGATGAGGAGCATTAGGCTCTCATGGAGAACCAGACATGGGATTTGGTAAAGCTACCCAAAGGAAAAAGAGCATTACAGAATAAGTGGGTGTTTAGAGTCAAAGAGGAAGAAGGAGGCAAGAAAAGATACAAGGCCTGGTTGGTGGTCAAGGGGTTTGCACAGAAAAAAGGTATAGATTTTGATGAGATTTTTTCTCCTGAAGTAAAAATGACTTCTATCAGAACTGCTCTTGGAATAGTGGCAGCAGAAGACTTGCACTTAGAATAGTTAGATGTAAAGACTACATTTCTCCATGGCGATTTGGAGGAGGAGCTATATATGCAGCAGCCAGAAGGATATGAAGTCAAAGGTAAAGAGGAGATGGTGTGCAAACTGAAGAAGAGCTTGTATGGCCTAAAACAAGCTCCACGTCAATGGTATAAGAAATTTTATAGCTTCATGATGGAGCAAGGTTATATCAGATGACATTCTGACCATTGTGTGTATACAAAGAAATTTGAGGATGGAAGTTATATTATCCTCTGTTTGTATGTTGATGACATGTTGGTTGCAGGTAAAAACATGCAGGAAATAAAAGTACTCAAGAAGCAACTAAGTGAATCATTTGCTATGAAGGATTTGGGTGCAGCCAAACAAATCCTTGGTATGAGGATATCTCAGGATAGGAAGGAACGAAAGCTGATTTTATCTCAGGAAGAGTACATTAAGAAGGTCTTGGAGAGGTTTAATATGCAGGATGCTAAACCAGTCGGGACTCCTTTGGCAGGCCATTTCAAGTTATCAAAGGAGCAGTGTCCCAAGATAGAGCAGGAAAGAAACCAGATGTCCAAGGTACCTTACTCATCAGCAGTTGGTAGTTTGATGTATGCTATGGTGTGCACTAGGCCTGATATTGCCCATGCAGTGGGAGCTATGAGTAGATTTATGAGTGATCCAGGTAAAGAGCATTGGCAAGCAGTAAAAGTGGATCCTTCTGTATTTGAGAGGGGACCATGGGGACAGTTTTGTGCTACAGTGGATTAAACACCACTTTACGTGGTTATGTAGATTCAGATATGGCTGGAGATGTAGATAACAGGAGGAGCATGATAGGTTATATTTACACTATAGGTTAGGACAGCAGTGAGTTGGATTTCACGACTACAAAAGCTGGTGGCTTTGTCAACCATAGAGGCTAAGTATGTTGCTGCCACAGAGGAAAAGTAAAGAGATGATTTGGTTACAACAATTTCTTGAGGAGTTGGGGCATAAGAAGGAGGAATGTAAGCTATATAGTGATAGTCAGAGTGCTATACACCTAGCTAAGAACTCTACTTTCCACTCCAGGATGAACCATATACAGTTGAGATATCACTTCATCAGGACAACTTTGGAGGAAGATAAGTTGAAGTTGGAGAAGATTCATACCAGTCAGAATCCTACAGACATGATAACCAAGGTGGTCACAAGGGATAAACTAAAGCTATGTTCAAGCTTTGGTTGGCCTTTGCAAATGACAATGAAGGGTTGAGAAGCTTGCTCAGAATGGAAACTCAGTCTCTAAGTGGGAGATTGTTATGTTTGTGGAGCCTATTTTCATGTTAGAGTATGGCACACCTTCTATGTGTTACACTAGGGTATTTTTACGGCAGTCCCACTTGCTGGTGAGTAGGTCAGGGGGGGTTCGCGGGTGAAGCCCTCGAAGCAAATTTTCATGGGTGGTTTATTAACCCATGGGTAATGGGTAACCGGTATGGGCTGTTTTTGGGCCCATGGTTTTTTCGGTCTTTTGCCCATTGTTTTGATACCCATGGTTTTTTGCCCTTGGTTTTGATACCCACGGTTTTGTATCAAACTGCTTATGCAGTTGTCTATTTATATGGTCTTATGCATATGATAGATGTACAAGCAAATGTATTACAGATGTGTTTTGAATTCGGCTGTGAATTCTGTAGAGTTTGTTGAGCATAGCTCCAAATGGATCTGGGTATTGTATTGAGAGAGCGGTGGCTTGTAATAAAATCTGAGCAAGTGATTCTTGGTGGACGTAGCCCAAATTGGGTGAACCACGTTAAATATTGTCTCCTTGTGTTGTGTTATTTTATTCTGTAATTTTATTTGAGATCTGTAATAATTTTTGCATATTAGTTTCTACTGTTGCGATTCTGTGAGGGATTATTCCGCATATTTTATCTCTTATTTCCTAACACATTCTTATCATGCCTTGACATCTTTGTATGATGTTGAACCTCAATCTTTTAAAGAAGTCAACCTAAATTAAAGGTGGATCAATGATATGAACATTGAATACAATGCTCTGATAAAAATAAAACTTGGGAATTAGTCCCTCTTCCTCATAAAAGAAGCATTATAGGATCTAAATGGTTGTATACAATTAAGTACAATTCTGATGGTAAGATTGATAAATTCAAGGAAATATTAGTTATTAGAGGGTTTACTCATAATTCTGGTTTAAATTATGTTAAAAACTTTGTTCATGTTTCCAAAATGAGCACTCTTAGAATTATTTTAGCTCTAGTTGCTCGACATGGATGGGAGATTCACCATATGGATGTGAAAATGCTTTTTTAAATGGTTATTTGAAAGAATAATTTACATACATCAACCTAGAGGGTTTGAAGAACATGGCAAGGAATGTGGGTAAGCTTAGAAAATATTTTTATGGTCTTAAACAAGCTCCTAGAGCTTGGTATGCCAAGATAATAGTTTCTTTCAAGATCTTGGTTTCAAAATTATTTTGCTGACAATAATTTATTTGGGAAATTAAAAAATAGTCATATTATTATTATCTTACATGTTGATGATCTCTTGATTACTAGCAGTGATAAGAATCTAATTCTTAGAAATAAAGAGAAGCTAAGACAACATTTTGAAATGATTTATTTAGGACTGTTAAATCATTTCTTATGCATGGTTATTTTTTGAAATCACAAATCTATTGTTGCATCTCAAGCACAATATGATTTTAACCTTTTTAAAATATTTGACATGATTGATTATAAGCATGTCTCTATTACTATGTAAATCAAAATTAAATTAGATCCAAAACCTACTTGTGATAAATTTAATCTTACTTTATATAGACATCTTCATAGTTTTATTTATTTGACCATCACTAGGACTGATATATTCTATGCAATTCACTCCAGACCATTTACACTTCGAGCTCTGGACCATTATTACTACTAGCTCCGAACGAGCAACATTACTACAAGCTAGCCAAGCTACACTCCAAGATCTGAATGAGTTACCAAGCGAGATCTAGACCATCTAGCAAAAACCTTTGACAATAATGTGTAGACACTAAATCACGCACTTTGGGTACATTTCTAGGTCCTAGTCACATACTATTATTCATATGATTCCTAAGCGAGAAAACTAGTAATTGACATCTATCTTTGGTCTTTTTTCTGTCTTCTCAGTTTCCTCTTTGATCTTGTACACCCTACAAACTAGTATGATCTTCATTACTTTATCTTTCTTGACTCTAGATACCAACACCCAGGCACCCTTGTCCCCTCTAGGTGCCCCCAACCTCTCTTTACTTTATTCACTCCTTTTGGGCATTCTACATATCGATGTTTCACACTTCGACATCTTATTCAAGATCTCATCGAAAACAATGAAATTGAGCTCCTTGAACTTTCAACATATACACTGGTAAATGAAAATAAAAAGCTCAAAATATTTAATAATACTCTCCCTAAGCATGACAAGCAATTGGCTGATGCTTCAGCTAATCATACATATCGCATTGTGCCTCCTCCTTCATCAGGGGCCCTTGATTTTCTAGTTGTGCATACTAAGGCATCTTTACCATTAATCATGTTGTATGATCATGATTTTCATGCTATGTTTTCTTCTGAAACATTACATATCAGCATTACATATTAATGCCTTTATCGTTTCTCATGCTATCGTCAATATTATGTTCAGCTCATCGTCTCCTCTTTATGTGTGCTTTATTATGCTCCTCATTGTTATCAATTATCCAATCTCACAAATTTCATATCCAATTCCCAATTCTTATGGTTTCGTCAAGATTCCAGTCATAGTTGATCCTCTCACCATGATTATGTCATTCCTTGTGGCACTTTCAATCAAAGGTTCTGACATGCTCTTGGGTCTTCCTTGGCTCCACATTACTCAAACTATATTTTTCATGACTGATTTATGTCTTAAGTTCATTCACGATAAGAACGTTGTCTCTATCAAAGGTGTTCCATCATCCACCCCATTGCCTCATCCTCCTCTTGAGGTTTCCATTGCACTCACTAGAGCATCTAGGTCCACTGGACCTCTCAAATATATAACATAATATGCTCCTAAATCTCATATTTGCACACAACCTACTCGATCTCATCGATCCACTAGCCCATCTCATCAGCCTAGGTCCACCACTCAAATGAATCCTTCACATAGGTATACATCACCTATGTGGTTTCCTTTAAATAAGTATACATCACCTCCACGGTCTCCTTCACATAGGTGTTCATTACCTCCTAGGTCTCATACAGATAGGTCTCATTCACCAATACATCATTTGTCTCATACATCACTGATCTTAGAGCATGGTCACACGCCTTTATGTCCACAAGCATTGGGTGGAGGACCCTTGCCCTTTAGTTTTCTCAGATAACTTCTACATCATTATACACTTGGGGGACATTATGCTTACCTTCCCCCCTTCTAGCATTATCAGGTGTCTCACATTTCTACTATTACTCTTCTTACTTCACATCTAATCTCTCTCATGCATTTTCACACATTGATACACACAACTTATATCATCATTACCCAATGATGTACTCTTGTGCTAAGGTTCACACTTGACTGTTGAGGGCATACTACATCCATAAACCTCACATCATACACACGAAACATTTCACACTTTACACATTTACAAAACATCTTTCTAACATCACACTACCCAATGACGCACTCATGTTCTTACAGTTAAGGGATCTATTACAATAAGAACCTCACTCAATATTCACACTTTATGCTTTATTAATATATCTATCTAGTGCACAATTCAAACCATTTCATGATGAAACACTCTTGTTTTATGGTTCATTCTTGACTGTCGAGGGGTATTTTATAAATGAACCTCATTGCATACTCATTTCATACTAAGGAAATATGAAATAAATATAAGTAAATTATTCCAAGTAAATTGAAACCCTAATATGTAAGAGAAAAGAGAAGAATAGCTTAGCTGATTTAATGTGACTTTCACAGGTTGTTGCAGACTTGGAAATAAAATCAAAAAGTTCAGACGAACACTCAGGGGCCTTGTGAAAGGAAAATCTGAGATGACTGGGGCTCCTAGAAGTGTACTGAGGTGCCATGGTCTGTAATATGGGTGTTGTGAACACTAAAAATGCTCAAAACTTACAACTGGTATGGTCGCAAGTTGATTCTGAATGCTTCTTGTTTGTCGCACTGGATTCACCGAGTGAACTGTGAATGACCTACAATGCAAAGAGAAGTATCAAACCCTAGAAAAATAAAATATGTAAATGAATGAGTGGAACTGACCTCAGCCTCCAATCTAGTGGTCTTATCACTGAGTGTTGCACTACATTTCAGACCTGGATATAGTTTTGGTGTGTGTTTATGTATGTCGTTCCTTAGGTGTTCTTGTGTCAGTTGTACTTTGTGAAGTAATGAGTAATAATAGCTATAGAAAATGTAAATAGTATGTGTGCATGGAATAGAATAGAATCCCTCCCCCTATGCATTGTGTGTGATGCAAATCCCCTAGCTTGAATGCATGACACTATGTGGATGTAAGTGATGTAATGGATGCAACTCTAGATGGAGTGATAGTAGTGATATGATATAAAGACCTAGGACATTCATTATGGTCTTATAGCTTTATATTTATAGGGATCTCAAGCTTAATTTCATAATTAATCCTAAAAAGGTCAACTGACGAAAAGATAAAGATGACCAACAGCTAGAAAGGACCCAAAAAGGAGCGAAAGAGGATTTGTATAGATCGGGGCACCCAAGGTAGGACCAGGGCGCCTCGGGCACCCCAATACAGCCTGAGGCACCATGATTTAGGGCTAGAATGTTGGGGATGTTAAGAAATGGGTTAATAAGTGCTAGAAAATTCACGGGAACTACAAAATAAAATGTAAAATAAATATGACCAGAAGGTGGGATTAATTACTACTTTATACACTTGAGAACCTTTTAAATAATAGTATAATACCGGGTGAAATATTGTCTAAAGTGCATAATTTTACGTCTACATTTTTCCCCCACTTCATGTTGGTGAGTGGAAATCTCAGTAACATAAAGCAGATAGAGATGCGTACTAGATATCCATGTAGAGTGTAGAAGAAGATGTTTCAATGGACTAGACTCAAGCATGGAATGAGAAAAAGAAAAATGTGGAACATGGATTCTAAAGATGAAAAATGCACTTAAAAAGTGATGAGTGTGAACCTTGGGCAGAACATGTGTGTAAATGTTGTTGTGTAGTGTACCTACATAGTTAGTAAAGGAAAATTCCTATAGTAGTGTGTTTTCATTGTTGTTGTTATTATTGCCCCCAATTTGATTTCTTGTTTCTCATACATTAGACCTGCAAAGAGAAAATAATCAAGTAGTCAAATATGTATGTAAAAAAACATTGTGTAAAATACACATGTAAGTGGAAATGTGTAAAATACGAAAAATTTAAAATACCCTAGAAAAATGTAAATGGAACATTTGCACCTAATCCATGTCGAGAAAAAGGGTGTAGAATGATATCTTGTACTATTGCAAGTTTTTAGGGTGATCTCATGCCACCCTGGCTGAAGAAGTGTAGGGAGGAAATGCTCTGTGTCCTCCAACTCTAATGGCTTCTGCTGAAATTTGTTGAAGAGATCTGTGCATTGTCCTAGTTTTTTAGGTGATCTGACACCACTTGACAGAGAAGTGTAGAGAGGCACACACACTGTAACCCCTAAGCCTGTAAGGGCTCTGTAGAATTACCGAAGGACACCATGTCCTATAGAGGCCATTATGTATGGAGTTCATAGATTGGTCTAAACTCACTCATTTTATGTAAACCCACAATGCCAAGGGCGGAAAGTGCATTGTACTGAACCAGTGTAAAGATGATGTGTTAGTAGAAAACCCTCGATGATGCCCCCCTCTTTAGGGGCGCATGCGATGTCGCAAAAAAGGAGAATGCATCCCTAAAAGAGGACCCAACCGCACTTTGACCTATAGAACTCTACCCTGTAGGGGGAAAGGGAAACACTAGATAGATACCAAGGCACACATAAAAAGGGGATGGCTAGCCAAAATAAGTGTTAGTCTAAAACACATGCATGCAATAAGTGGAAATATGCAGATAATGTAGAAACTACCAAGCAAAGTAGTGTAAACACACAAGAAAACAAGCTAACTGCACAAAGCGGGTTTCAAACATGGGACATCACTCACGATGTCTCAAGACACTCAAGGCTATTATAGCCAAAAACAATAGACAAGTGTGCACATAAGCAAAGGGAAAAGCCCACATATAATGGCAAACAAAATAGACAAGTAAAAAGAAACAAGAAGTCATGGAAACATGTAATCCTACAAAATAAGTGTTGCACATGGAACACTCGTTAGCATGCTAGAGTGATAACCAATATGTCAAAGCATGTAAGAACAAGTAGTATAAGATGCTAAGTATAGAATGAAATAATAACATATGGATATGATGAATGTGGATGCCTCCAGCAACCAGTATAGTAAGGGTAGAAGGCGAGTATCCATGTCGCTTGTAAATGTTCTGTATCTATGATCACACTAAACAAATAGGTGAACGTGCATGTGTGTATGATAATGACATATAAGAAAGCAATCAAACATGTGTAGTAAAGTTAGCATGTAAAGCACTAGCAAGCAAGAGTAAATGCTACCAAGATAATGCACTATGTTGTGGATGAATGGAATGGAATGCATGTTGGAATGATAGGAGCAATGTGCCCCCTGAGTGGATGGAATGTGTATGTAGTGAGGTTCATTTTGTTTTACCCCTCAGTAGTAGTCAAGAATGAATCATAAACAAGAGTGCGTAATCGGGAAATGGTCAAGTAGTGTTGGTTGTATCTAGCGCGTTGTGATGAATGTGTATGGGTAGTGGTGATGAAATGCAACATGTGGTAAGAGGTGTGCATGGAGCCTATAGTGGAAGTATATACCATGACTTGTTGAATATGGGAGTGATGATTTAGCCCTAAGCATATATCACTATGAGATGAAATTTGATGAGGAGTGACGATTTATCCTAAAATGTATGTCACTAGAGATGAAATATGATGATGGGTGACGATTTAGCCTAAAACATATATCTCGAGAGATGAAATATGATGATGGGTGATGATTTAGCCTAAGCGTATGTCACGAAGGAATGAATAAGAAGGGAGTGGTGATGTACTATATGGCTTATACTACTATAAGATAATAAAAGGAGGGTGCTAATTTAGCCTAAAGCATATACCACTACAAGATGATAAAAAGGGTGATAATTTAACCCAAGGTATATGTCACTAACACGTGAAATGGTGGATAAGGAAAATGTTGCATGTAAGGTCCATTTGATTAGTAAACCCTTGACAACGAGTATCGACTAAGGAACTAGAGTGCATCTTAGGGTGGTAAGTGCAACGCGTAGGGGATAATGTAGTAGAAATGTCTAAGGGGTGAATATGGGATGTAAATACGTAGTGCAGGTAATGCAATGTAAGATGTGTAGTGTGTGTAATGTATGAAATGCACTAATAGGGGTATATATAAATGGAGAATTTAATGATGATAGAGGGAACTGAACCCATATATGATGGAGTCTAGTATAGCATGTAACATGGATATAATGGATGAATGAGCTTAGTAAAGCTAGACCCATGTATAATGTGATCTAACGTTAATATAAAATGGAATGATGGTATGTAAATGAGGAATAATGTGGGATATATGGGATAAATGAGGTATAAAGGAATGGGAAATGAGATATGCACAGGATAATAGATGATGTAGGGTACGTATAGGAAGGATGATAATGTGTATAACCTAGTGTGTCATGCATGGGGTTCAATGTAATGGTAATCCCTCAATAGTCCAGTGTGAACCAAAGCACAAGAGTGCATCGTTGGGTAACGAGGGTGGTAGAATGTATAAGAAACATATGTATACGTGAAGAATAACGTAAAGAGTAAAGGGAAAACTATGCGACCTAAGAGGAAGGGGGGAGTGTATCATGTAATATGCCCCTTGTCAGCAGTGTGGCAAATGGCTATATGAACTCGTCAAGGATATCGTCATCCTCTAGGTCAAAGTCAAATGGATCGGGATTGGTGACCTAATATGCAATATGTTGAGAAAAGGCCTCAGCAGATGTGTCATACAAGGAATCTAGATGCATGTCAATAGAAACACCGGTAATAGTAGAGAGGGTTTGAACATGTTGAAGCAAATCAGGATGGGTAAACAAGTATTCAATAATGGAGATATTCATGATGGTGGAATGAAAAATCCCTAGAAGGTGGTAGAAAGAGATGTCAGGCTCACCAAAATGATTAACAAAAATAAGGAGAAAGGTTAGGTAGACTAAGGAAAGAATACCTAGGGTTATTAATGTTAATCTAAACTAGGAGGACTAAACCGTTGTAATAAAAAGAACTAAGGCAATATGAAATAAATATAAATAAATTATTTTAAGTAAATTGAAACCTTAATTTTATGTGACTATCACAGGTTGTCGCAGATTTGGAAATAAAATCAGAAAGTGTAGATGAACACTCAGGGACCTTGCGAAAGGCAGATTTGGTAGATCTGAGATGACTAGGGCACCCTGGTCTATAATTTGGGTGATGTGAACCCTGTAAATGATCAAAACCTACAACTGATATGGTCACAAGTTTGTTATGAATGCTTCTTGTTTGTCACACTGGATTCACCGAGTGAACTATGTAATGACATGCAATGCAAAGAGAAGTATAAAACCCTAGAAAAATAAAAGATGTAAATGAATAGGTCAGACTGACCTCAGCCGCCAAACTAGTGGTCTTATCACTAAGCGCTGCACTACATTTCAGACTCGGATGTAGTTTTGGTCTTTGTATGCATGTCGTGCCCTAGGTTCTCTCATGCCAATCAAACTTTGTGAAGTAGTGAGTAATAGTAGCTATAGAAAATGTACATAGTATGTGTGCATGGAATAAAATAGAATCCCCCCCTATGCAGTGTGTGTGATGCAAATCTCCTAGCTTGAATGCATGGCACTATGTAGATGCAAGTGATGCAATGGATGTAACTCTAGATGGAGTGATAGTAGTGATATGATGCAAAGACCTAGGACCTTCATTATCGTCTTATAGCTTTATATTTATAGGGATCTCAAGCTTAATTTCGTAATTAATCCTGATAAGGCCGGCTGAGGAAAAGATGAAGATGACCAACAACTAGAAAGGACCCAAAAAGGAGTGAAAGAGGATTTACATAGATTGGGGCGCCCATGGTGGGACCAGGGCACCTCGGAGTGCCCCAATACAACATAGGGCACACTAATTTAGGGATATAATGTCGGGGATGTTAGGAAATGGGTTAATAAGAGCTAAAAAATTCACTGGAGCTATGAAACAAAATGTAAAATAAAGATGACCAAAAGGTGGGATTAATTAGTACTTTGTACATTTGATAACCTTCTATATAGTAGTATAAGACTGGGCTAAATATTGTCTAAAGTGCATAATTTTGAGGTTTACATCTAGCTATTGCTCACTATCAAGTGAATCTTGCACAAGAGCCACCTATGACATGATTCTTTCACACACACATGAGAACTACATGGAGTTTGAAATGTAGTATAGCGCTCGGTTGTAATTTCACTCTGTCGAGTGACTGCTGGGTCAATTTGACTCCCCATTTGCATCTTTCTTTTTAGTATTTGATGTGTTTTGGGGTTTTGCAGGTTACAGGTGAACTCTGCGGGAATAGTGCATTATACAAGTGATAAACAACTAATGTTAGTGACATAGGTATGACATAAGAAAAATCATTTTCTTAGGTTTTGCGCAAACACATGTGCCCAAAAGTAGTCTCCAGCGCCCAGGCACCCTTGACCCAATCCAGGCACTCTGGTCCATCTTATTTTGACAGTTCCACAATTTTCTATGTGCAGTTCTAAAAATTTATTCATCCTATTCATCAATCTTCCAGTTCGGCATACTTCGGGATCAAGTGCGAAACCAACTAAGTCTCTTATTCCCTTTCTTGCACTTAGGGTTTCAATTTCCATTTGATTATTACTTGTGTCAAATACGTACTTCATTGCTTATTTATCATATGTAACTCTGTAATATATTATGTTTTTTAGAAATTCAATATTTGTTAAATCATAATGATAATAAACTTCTTCCATCGATTTGTTATGTTGTTAGCTCCTTCATCTTCCTTTGAAATCAATGAAAATTAATCCAACAACTAGTGCCTAGGCGGCCATGTCCTCTCATAGGCACTTCTATCTCTGAGATCGTCACATTCCAGTTTTGAATTCAGAGTTTACACTGTCAAGAATTATCCTTTCTAGATCAGTCACCATCCTAGAATCGGTTCAGACCTACAAAAGTAGATTCATTCTACAAAGCCTATCTACCACCCTTGCTTGTATTTATATAGCTAGATCTTGCTTGAATATTGTTATATTTATTTGATCAATAATGTCCTTACATAGATTTAAATTTTGTTAAATTAGATACACTTAATGGGGGTGTTAGTGTAGGTTTTTATTTCATTGCATGGTTTTTCCTACACATGCATTTAGTTTGTTTAGGTATCATAAAGATATATAAGAGTTACATGTATCCACCTTTTAGGTGGTAGTTACATTTCTCCATTTCCTATTTATACACCTCTTATAAAGCTACCTTTTATGCATTCAATATAAAAGCTATATTTTGGCTCATGTTTGGTTCCTCTCTCACACAAAATTACTATCTTTATGCATTCGTATTTTACTATTGCTCGATCTTGGCCTGCAATCTCATAATTTCCTCAAGGGTTAGTATCAATGTGAAATTATAACCACGAACCCCTATATAAGCAAGTCAAATGCACTCATCTACTCATATGTCACTTTTAAGAGGACTACTTACAAATAAAATTCTAAAAATGATCAAAATTATCATAAATAACATTGAATCAACCAAAAACATAAAAAACAACCTTTACATAGATTTAAAGAACTCCAAGTTAGGTTCTAGAATCAAGTTTTCTAAGCCAAAGACCATCCAAGCAAAATTAAGCACAAAACATGTTAAACCATTGCCTACATTGTCAAGTGATCAAATTATGAAGCTAGTTATATCCATATAGATGTCACATGCTAGGTGGAGAATGATGTATAGTTAAAGGCCTCTTTAGAGTAGTGCCAACTTAAGCAAAGTACAAATTACACTTTAACCCAACCACTAACCTTTTTTACATGGTCACCTACCCGTGGTCAGGGTTTGAAGCTATTTCAGGTCATACAAAGGCTTTCACACATGTTTAACACATATGGTTTGAAAATGAAGCATATTACAGAGGCTCATAAAGGTACAAAAATTTCTTAAATTCCAACAACTCACCATTCAAAACTACCAAACAAGTATGGACCTGCCAAACAATTTCGTATGCATCCATTGGCTCCATATTTGCTTATCCTACACTCCTAGAATCATAAATGAAGCACTTGTAAATTAATTCTAGTATTTACACCCTTCTAACACTACCAAATATATTTTGCGATCATCCAATCAACTAATTACATCACCCTTATTGTATCTTATTCAATTTAGCACTTATTTATATCATTTTATCTTACAGGTTATTAATACAAGTATATTATGATCTACAAAATAACATAAATTGACTAATTTAAATATATATATCATTTATAACCCTTAATTTAAAACAAGATAAATAATACCCCACCTCTTATTTCTTTTTTGGGTTAAATCATGATGATTACAACATTGTTTGATCTACAATAATATTTTTTAATTGTATCTCGTGACCTAATTTCCTATTCTCGCTACAACAATAAATTGTGGTGTGGGGGTGTATTACATTTAGGGTTTAGATACCTAAATATGGCATAGTCCCTTTTTATGATGGCTTTTAGATTATTTCATGTGTATGATTAGTTAACTTGAATAATTGGGATTAATTGGCATGTCAACACTTATACCCAAGTCAAGTTATTCGACAATGTCTCCTAAATATCTCTCATACCACCAGTCATTTATTTTCACATGATTTTTAGGAATACACACCTTATGATTTTGATACGAGCTTGTTCTTTTATGTTCGTTACATAGTGGACCTCCCCGCACAAAACCGTCTGAACAACTTTGTCCTACGTGGCCGACTTCATCCTCCCTTGTTTTTTTTTCTTAAAATTTTCAAGAGAAAATAAATTTATGTGAATATTTTGTGTCACTTGATTTCAAATCTAAGTCAAATTCATGCCAAAATATTATGAATTGAAGGGATAATCATTGTATAAACACAACACTTAGAACATTATAATGGGGACTCATTACAAAATTAATACACTAGTCAAACATCTAACATATCTTTCACACTCAAGCGCACAATTGATTACTCTCAATTCAAAAATATGAACCACATCCATTACATGCATCACCTCTCATGTCGTTGGGTTTAAGGGAATGACATGTAGAATCACATATTCTCATACAATTGTTGGGAGGGATAACCAAATTAGTGTGAAGCCTATTTGTAGAAGTGTTATGTAGGCAACTCTCAACTTAATAGGGGATTGAGGAATTTTAACCATTACTGACTAACCCCTTTTTCATTTTCTCAAGAAAAAGGAGGAAGCTAGGATTTTAAAATGAAGAATCCATTAATTAGATACAAATGTGAGATTATGGAAAACCATATACAGGACATCACTCCTAAAATATAGAAAAAGATTATAAAAAACTCATAATCCATATACGAGTTGTAGAGGACAAATTCATCCATACAGAACAAAATCACCCATGTGACTTCTTTTGAGACAGGAAACCTTTTCCTACTTGTATTTCAAACTTTCAAAATTTTAGGATAACTCACTGACACCCTACACAACCCTCCTACAAACTTTCAGGACATTCTCATTCCATTTTAAAATAAAATTGGTACAATCCTCTGTAATCCTAGTATGTACTCTATTTAGTTAGCTTGTTTATGCTTATGTGATTTTTGTTTTAATCTAAACATGAATCTGGGATTTGTATATTTATTGTAATTTGTTGTATTTCTAATTCTAGATCATCATTACACGTATTTTTTAATGTTTTAATTATATAAACCCCAATATTTGCATTTACATTTTGGTTAACCCGCTTTCTTATTATAATAAATTAATCCAGGAATTTATGCTTTTATTTTATTTTCCATAAGGTTTTTGATTTCATATCTAATTCTATGATAGTATCGCTTCTAGTATTAGGGTTTACATCATCTTTCCATTTATCGTGCCTCTTGTACCTAATTAGGAAATCAATCTTGAGGGTACCCTCTTCACAAGAATGTTGAAACATACACAAGCCAAATCAACACTCTTATAAAATCCACAAGCAAGTGCGGGATGCCCATCTCTCTTTAAATGTTGAAGCTCTCAAATGTTATACAAATTCTTCCAATGTGGATGAAAAATCTATCGATGAATCCCTCTCTCACTCAAACATGATCCCCGCAAAGTGTTCCTAAAGCAACTCATGCTATGGATATATATGCAAATAGTCATAATGTTTTTGTTAATAATGTAAATTTTCTCAATGTAAATGATAACAATATTTTTTTTAGATATATTGCTTCTATGAATAATAATGTTGAATAATGACTTCTTAAAAAAAACATTTGAATGTGTCGTATCATGGTATAGTTCTTTGAAATCACATGTTAGCAATTCATATCTTTATGATAAGCCTTATATCGAGCCTCTTAGGCCTACTTCACCATGTGGCATACCTTCCCAATTTGTGGGTATCCTAACCAAATAAGTATAATACATGATGGAATCCATAACGGAATTTTATAACGAATTCAAATACATATGTTTATCTTATAAGTCGTTCACAAGTTTGGTTTTAAATTTAGACACCTAAATTTTGTAATTTATCACTTGATAATGTCAATAGTGGGCTCAACTCTCCTATCACTACTTGGCGTTACATTTCAAGGTCAAGTGCATATCCTTATACTTATTGTATGAATTTATCTTCTCATTTTCATTGATCAATCGATTGCATCAGTCCATTACAATATTTCACCTCCATATGTCGTGCCCAAAACTTTTCAACACCTCACTCCCTACCTATACGGTACTACCAACTATGGACCAAACTATCCAATGGTTTGGTCCAAAGCTGTCAATTTCATCCCAAGACACCAAGTGTTCATTTTCTCAATTTGATGTCTTTTATGAATCAACCTTAATGCAAAATTATACCTACAAAACCCTATAGAAATAAGTCAAACATGCTCATTCACTCACTGGGAATTTTCAAGAGAACTATAAGAAAATATCATTCCAAAAACACTCAAATCTCTCCTACATTACCTTGAAGCAACGACACACATTAAGAGCATCCTCTATATAGGTTTGAAGCTCTCTTAACTAGGTTTGAGAGAGGAGCTTCCCAAGTTACAAGTCACCCAATCCCAATCAACCACAAACACACCAAGCATCTATAAAGCATTATCAAGTGTACATTGCCAAATATATTTGTATCCACATAGATGTCACATCTCTAGGTGGAGAACAATATGTGGTTTAAGGGCACTTCTTAGTAGTGCAAACATAGGTGATATATGGATTTCAATTCAACCCAACCACTAACCTTTTTACATAGGTGATATATGGATATATGGTTGAGGTTTAGTGAATGTACTTTTTGATCAAATCCTTCACCTAGTTTGGCTTAGGTTCCCTATCCTAACTAGGATTTTTGGTGTCTAACCATAACCACCTTAGGATTTCCATTTTTTCCTTGTTACATGACCTCTAGATTTGGAGTTTTTTCTCATTTGTGTGTTCATGGATTGCACAAAACCTAAAGTTCCTTCCTCTCTAGTTGGTAAGGGACACCATCCCTTTAATTAGGGTTACCATCCCTTTAATGAGGGTCATGCCCTCTATTAATTCAAGAGTAGGGACCAATATTTTTCCTATATTGGGGTCTTTTCTCTTGTTGATTTTCAATTTGAAGGAAAATTTGTTACTACTTTGCGGTAAAGGGATTGTATGCAACCTTCTGTCCCTCCTCATAATCTTGAATTTGAACCTCTATTTGAGGCTCTCAGTGTTGATAAATTGACTTAACTTACAGTATTCCCCCTCGGTATAAATATTGGTTCATCCTTAAATATGAATTAGAGGTGCCTAGATATTCTCCTCCTATTGAATTTTTCTTCACTTGTGAACAAGTTATAGTACCTAGTCTCAAAGATATGCATGTGGCACACTCTAATCAAGATCATAATATTTCTAATTTTGAGGAAGATTATAGTGACGATGAGAATCATTTTTCAATGAAAATTAATATCACATTGAAGGGGCATGATTATAATGATAATTATAGTGATTATAAAAATGAATCAAATGATGATACATCTAAATCAACATTTGAAATATAAAAGAATCATTTTGTTTGGGATGTTCTTCCTTATATTCATGGTATAAGAAATGCCTTTAGTGAACATTTTTCTCTTAATAAAATAAAAAATGATGACATTAAATGTTCTTCTACTTATTCTCACGATGACACAAAAATCCATCTCTTATCTCTCAATGCGTGTCTTCCTTGTCATCGAAATTCCCACCACCTATATTTGAGTATGGCCATGCTACTTTCACAAACCAAAACACCACTACATAATCACTCCAAGCACATCATCAAATTCTCTATTTACCTCATTGTTATCTTAGAATAACATATGTGGGCTTATAATGATTTCATAAACAACAATAATAACAATCACTTCTCATTTTACCCACTTATATATTTTCCTTGCAAGCATGTTCTTGTCAATGCTCAATATCTCCCTATCTAAAAAGGTAACTTTCCATCATCATTTATTTTCATTTTCCACCCTATTCCTAGTTGGGGAAAAACATATCATCATTATCTATCTAACAAAGATCCCTTTTTATCATTGTCACTTTTCACCCTGTGTCAAATTAAGGAAACAACATATACCTACATATCTAATCTTTTTCCTTGTCCTGATGTAAATTTTTTCGTCATTATCAAATGCCAAGTTTTCTATCCTATGATAGGGTGGGGACATGTTGAGGCACAATTTTTTTCAATTGACTGTGGATACAATACCCACATCATTTGCTCTTCAATCCTACAACAATCAATCTATTAACCAATCATACAATCAATCAATCAAATAGTCATTTCCTATGAAATCAACATAACAATCCCTTCTCTTTATATCCTAATTAAATATATGTTATGGAAAATACACAATAAAAACTAGGATGTAAGGGTTTATTATAGGGAAGTATTATGGTTTAAGTTATTCATCATAAACTATTCATAACCAAAATAACACATGAATACTTAAGACGATTGACAAAACGATAAATGGTAGCTAAAATATGCAAGAAGAGATGAAGACTTAGTTGTACATGTTAGAATAGAGAGGATAAAAATGTCTAGATAAGTGGAAAAGGTAAATGAGAGACTAGAGATGCTTCCTTATGATTTTTGGAACTAGAAATTAAGCATGGACATGATTGTACAACTATTATATGACCTAATATAGAACTATATGATTGTGACATAGGGCTATTTGATATTAGACCCTTCGGTAATTGGGGTCTGAAACCATCTATGTGCTTTACTTCCTTAGAAATGGATTTTTTTGTATATCGCTCTTGCCCACACTACCTCGACATGACCTGTAATCACCTATAATAATGTGGAAACATTATAAACATGTATAACCCTTCACCAAATCATTAACAAACCAAAAGGAAAAATCACGTGTGTGTGGTGAGCATAAACTACCCTTAACGATCAACCCTAACCATTAAACCAATCAAAGTATTACACTGCATTCCCTCATGTTGGATAAAGCCTTGTGTATTTATCTTATAGTTTTAATATTGGGATATGGATAACCATCTTGTGGCTAACATAATCTCTTATCATGTTATATCACAATTATTTATGCTTTCATAGACTTAGTGGGTCATCCTTAGCACTTTGGATAGTATTTTAGGGTATATATAGGAGTTAGAGAGTAGGATATTATCATCATATTGAGCACTTGATTCTTATTGTATGGTTCGAAGGTTACCCTCTCAAAGTGGATAAGTCATTCTACTTCCATAATGATATCACTTCCTTATAGTTTAGTGTTCTTGGTGTTTTATTGTTGTTGATATTTAGACATATCTATGTAATTTCATTACAAGTGGCATCAAAGCTTGATCTCGGCCATAATTACATCAAAACCCTAATTATGAAGGTTTGACTATATCTCAAAATAGGTAGGGAATGTTTCTATAATTTTTTTCTTTGTGATGTGAAATTAGTCAAGTAAGATCCTCTCCAAATTTTAAGATTTTTTACTTTTTTTGAAAAAGTTATATTGGTTTTAAGGTTTTTCATAAATTCGCTACCTAGGCTGTAATTTTGGGAGTGTTCCCAAGTTTCTTATATTTTCATAAAGATTTCCAAAATTTATCTGGGGTTTATTCTCTATGTCTCTCTCTATTTAGCCAATAATCTTATAAAACCATGAACCCTAAATTTCTACCCAACCCTAGTATCCCAAGACACAAACCCTACTTCACAACATGAAGATCAATCAAAGGCAAAGGGAAGGGTCAAACTCCTAGGAAGGAAGATGTGGATTTTGAATCTTCAACTTCGGGTGCATTAGAAATAGACTCCCAACTTGAGGATGAACAACGTGCATGCAGAGTTTGGCCATGGATTAAATGCAATGAAAGGTGGAGTGATGTCAGAATTGGACACTAAATTGAAAATAGTGAAGGGTGACATCAAAATGGAATTTGAGTCATTGAAGGAGTTTCTATGGCTGATCTCATGCTCAAAGTCTAGTAATAATTTCCATTCAAGTTACATGGGTTCCTCAAGCAATGCACACTTCAACTCAAACCACACCAACCACAGTGGATCCTCTGCACACACCATTGGATCTTCTAACCAATGGCGTAGCATTATTCCTAAAGTGGAGATGCGCCAGTTTAATGGGAATGATATGATTGCTTGGATCAACCAAATGGAGAATTTATTTGATCTGCATCAAATTCTAATTGGATAGAAGATGGTGTAAGCTAGGAAAAATGCACTACTAACAAGAAAATAAAATACTAACAATAATACCTCCTCCTTCGCGTTCCGTATCAAACCTCATAATGGGCTAGGAAACATGGATTGAGCCCTGATTACATGATATGTAGGTGTTTTTCTTCAAGACAGAGCAATGCCTTCCTGCAACAATGATCCACTTACTTTGCACCAAATGAGTAAAAGGATTATGGATTTGGGGTGATTCAAGATGAGGCTATTTGGGCATTAGGATGAGGTGGAAGGATGTTATTTTCTCAAAGGATGTAAGAACTTAGGCAGGGAATTCAAGCTTATTCTCTGTGTCTTAGAGGGGAGGGGTAAGACTATATTTATAGCCTGGGGAAGTGATTAAGTTAGATTAATTTAAGTAATCACTATTTGAAAATGTGGGCAAGATTAGGTGAGTGGGGACCACAAAGAATGGGTGAGGATTTGATTTTAGATTTTTAATTCATGCGTGGAGGATTTTAGGTGAGTGGGGACCACGAAGAGTGGGTGAGGATTTGATTTTGAATTTTTAATTCAATGGTAGAAAAACATGGAGAATAATGACATGTGGTGAAGATTTGATTTTGGATTTTTAATTCATAAGTGGAGGATTTTAGGTGAGTGGGGACCACGAAGAGTGAGTGAGGATTTGATTTTGAATTTTTAATTCAATAGTAGAAAAACATGGAGAATAATGATATGTGGTGAAGATTTGATTTTGGATTTTTAATTCATAAGTGGAGGATTTGAGGTGAGTGGGGACCAAAAAGAGTGGGTGAGGATTTGATTTTGAATTTTTAATTCAATAGTAGAAAAACATGGAGAATAATGACATGTGGTGAGGATTGGATTATTTTTTTTGGATTTGAAATGGATAATTAATAAAATTATATTTGATTAATTCGAAGTGTATTTTTGTGGGAAATGAGGTATGAGAATTAATTGATTTAGGACAGATGTGAAATTATGGTTTCTACATTTTCCCCAATCATATCCCTAACCATCATCCACCATCCAAATCCCACTCAACATCCAAACATCATCGGCCATCCAAATCTCATTGTACATCCAAACATCCCTCACTAACTAAAAACAAAAACAAATGTCACCCCCATCCTTTGTTAAGTCCGGCCTCTTAGTGGATGGAAACTTTACAACCCCCTAGTCTTATGTTTATCACATGGCATTATCTTCCCCATCCACTTCATATCATATAGCCAAAAATATGTTCACTAGTACGAAACATCGAGGAAAAGGCTTAGGAATCCATGAACAAGGAATTCATGAACCCATCTTTCTTCGTCAAAATATAGGACGATCGGGCTTAGGATATAAACTTAACACTAACAATGTCCCTCCCACTACTCTATCATAACCCATTTCTACCACTCCTCTTGTTGATCCCACCATCCCAACCTCTCAACCCCATCACAAATCATTTAATTTCCCTATAAATACCAAACACCTAAAAATGGATTGAGCACATAATTCATCTCCTATGCACAGATGTTCTATCCTTCCCACTCATCATACTTTGATCCCACATCCCAATCATCATCCATTTTCATCTTAAATCACTCCATTAATTCATTCATCTACAATCAATCCTTCATCCTTCATCAAGAAATCAAAGGCAATCAAGGGGAGGTGCTACCCAAGTGTCTCAAAAATTTGAAGCAAGTAAACAACTACAATCCAATATCAAGAACACATCCAACCAATCAAAGGATGAGTTGTGCAATCTTGAAGGTAAGTGTAGGTATTATATTCTCCTTCCTTTCCATTTTGCTCTATCTGAGGTAGGTAAATAGTAGTGTTAGTTTTGGATTTAAATCAATTTTATTTGCTAGTTTGCATTTATACTAACACCACTTTTTACTTACAGGTAGAACATTGGTAAACAAAAGAGCTACCAAAGATTAATGTCAACATGGTGAGGGGAAAACCCTATAATGTCTTCAAAAACAAAAAACAAAAAAAATATCTTGCAAAACTACCACCATTTAAAAGAAAATTGTTGAAACCAAAAAAAAATTACCATGGTAACATCAGAGCTGATAACATGTCCTAGCTGAAGATTAAGACATCAGAGTAGGGTGCCATCATATCCTCGTTTATAAAGAGTTTTTGCTAAAATGGTGTAATGAGAGGCACGTTGTGCTAAAGCACATTTATGCATTGGTTTCATGTTGGCAGAAAATGTTTTATCACGAATGAAGGTATAAAGATCATGGTACTAGGGGTTAATCAAACCCACGATTTCACATACCATAGTGTTTTCAAGAAGATCATAGGTAGACATTAAGAGATGTTCTACAAGAAAATGTTCCTGGGGTTGACTAGCTGTGATTTCTAACAGGGATCCAATGGTTACCATAGCGTCGGCATATTTATTATGAATTCCAAGGATTTGATCAAAGCTAATTAATTGAAAATAGCTTCGAAGACTATCCACCATGCATTTATATGGGATAAGTTTTTCATCCTTGACCTGGTATTCATCAGTTACTTGCTTGATGATAAGTAAAGAAAACAACTAATTCTATAAGATTCCAAGATATAGCAAATTTAATCCTACGATTAGAGCTTTATATTTTGTAATATTTTTGGTACATGGGAATGCTAATCAAAATGATTTGGGGATAACATGTCCGCTAGGTGTGATAAGTAAAATCCCAGCCCTTGAGCCATGGAGATTACAAGATCCATCAAAAAATAGAGTCCAAGTAGGCGTGATGTCTATGTGTAGAATATCTTCATTAGGAAAAGAAAAATGAAGTGGTTCTGTGTCAGGAAGGGGTGCCTCGACAAGTTGGTCTATAAGGGCATTTCCTTTAATTGCCTTCTACGGAAAAAACTTGACATCAAATTCACTAAGTAGTATGAACCAACTAGACATTCTTCCCATGAGAATGGGTCAGGATAAGAGATACTTGAGAGGATCAATCTTGGCAATCAACTTAGTTGTGTGATTGAGAAAGTAATGACGTAACTTATGGAATGCAAAGGTGACCACTAAGCATACTTTTTTGATTTGGGAATAACATACTTCATGCTCAATAAGTGTTTGACTAAGGTAATATACAATCTGTGCTTTTTCTTGATCGTTATGTTGTGCTAACAGAGATCCTATGGCATGTTCAGTGGTAGATGTATAAAGTAACATGGGTTTATTGACAACTGGTGACATAAGAATAGGTGGGCTAGAGAGGTATTCTTTTAACTTAGCAAAAGAGTCTTGGCAATCATGGTTCCAATGAAATTGTGCATCTTTTTTGAGTAATTGGTTGAAGTGATCACACTTATCAACCAACTGTGATATGAAACAATGAATAGATTGTATTTTTCCCTGAAGAATGTGTAATTGTTTTAGGTTTTGAGGAGGAGGCATTTCCATAATGGCTTTGAATTTTACAAGATCCACTTCTATGCCTCTCCGTGAGACAATAAACCCTAACAATTTACCAGAGGTCACTCTGAACACATATTTCTTTGGGTTAAGATGAACCTTATACTCACGTAATCTATCAAAAATGTGTCTCAACACACCTGGATGCCCTATTCGTGTTTTTGATTTTGATAATATATCATCAACATAATCTTCCATGATATCATGTAACATATCATGGAAGATGACAGTCATTTCTCGTTGATAGGTGGCACCGGCATTTTTCAAGCCGAAAGGCATGACCTTATAATAGAAGGTTCCCCATGGTGTAGTAAATGTCATTTTATGTTGATCCCTTCAGCAATACATATTTAATTGTACCTAGAAAATCCATCCATTAAGGAGAGTATTTTATGGCCTTCCGTAGAATCAACAATCATGTCTATATTTGGCAAGGGAAAGTCATCTTTGGGACAAGCCTTGTTAATGTCTCGGAAGTCTATGCATATCTTAATGCCGGGGGTTTTCTTGGCTATAGGAACTATATTAAATATCCATGTCAAATAAACAATAGGTCAGATAAAGTTGACTTCCAAGAGTTTCTTGAGTTCGGCTTTGACAAGCAATGCAACTTGGGGATGCATTTTGCGTAGTTTTTGTTTTACAGGATTTGCATCCAGATGCACCACAAGGTGGTGTACGACAAGAGATGGATCCAAGCCTAGCATGTCCTTATATGTGACCCATGCAAAGATATATTGGAATTCAAAAAGGAGTGTTGTGAATTCCATGCATTCTTGGTCAAACAGACTAATGCCAAGTTGTAAAATTTTCGACTATTCAGTGGTTCCAATGTTTATGTCTTTAGTTTCTTCTACAAGAATTTTAGATGTATCCTTTTCAGAGAATGATGCCAATAGTTGATGTAGTTCATCAGTTTCAGGTGATTTAGGGGAGTTGGTACAAGATTTTTGTTGTGTAATGTTGAGACTTTTTATTGACTAGTTTGTTTGATAAGGTGGCGATGAGATTTTGACTATGGGAAATTTTTTGTTTGCACTTCTGATTCAAATTTTCAGAAGGTGAAGGATTTGAATATTTTATTTCTTTACCAAAAAAGGCTGATTCATCTAGATTGATTTCAAATCCTTTTCTATGGGCAGAAGTAGGGATTTGGTTGCAATTTCCAAGGAATTATTCGATGACTCCATCATTTTAGAACATGTCCATGACCACATGATGTGGTTGGCCATGGTTTATGAGATTCAGATGCGTAAGCTCAAAATTGATGACATTAATAGATAAATGTTCAAAGTAAAGATGTGTTTCAATGAGGTCCTTGAAAAGGCTACGTGGAGACCTACTGTCATTATTAGAGCTGGTGTCATTGTTATCACTTAATATTATTATGGGAGCAACATCAAATACCTTGAAACCCAGACCATGTTTACCATGATGTTGTGTGCAATTGATCGGGTCTAAATGACCTTGTTCATTTGGACCAAGTCCTTTACCATTCCATCGCACGTTTTTTCATTATTCGATGAGCTTTGGTAAATTGAGGGGACTCATAACATGGAGCAAAGTCATCATTATATAACCAAGATCCGGAAGAACTTGGAATATGTTCGTTGTCAAGATAGCTAAATTTTTTCCAAACTGACTGTCCCATTTGGTAAGTGGGATGGATTCTCAGATGTGGAGCATTGGGTTTTCCGAAGCTATGTGGGGATTTTTTGATGTAAAATGAGTCTGCCATTTTTTGAAATTGATATTCATCACATATTGTGTCAATGATTTTAAATGTGTGGGATTGGGGACCAATAGGCACCTCATGTGGCGGGGTATTCAGTTTGGAAGTTTTAAAAGATGAAGAGAATGGGTTATAAGAACAAGGGGGTGGGTTGAAGGATGAAGGTTGGTTATTCACATGAGAAGGTATCTTAATAGAAGAGGTGTGGTTGGATGAAGAAGGTTGACTAGGTGAGGAAGAAGATGGTGTGGTGGAAGAATAATTGTTGCTAGAAGAAGAACCTTGATTAGTGGAAGAAGATGATTGATTAGTGGGAAGAGGACTGGTGGAAGATTAGTGACTAGTGGAAGAGAATGGATTGGAAAATGTGTTTTGGTTAGAAGATGATGGTTTCGGATTATTTTTAGGGAGTGTATCTAGATCAATGCATGTTTCGTTAGGGATTATGTGAGGTGGAGCATACTTGACTGTTGATGGACAATAGTGATCATGTTGATATCGTCCTTCGAGGAATCTACAATACTTAAAGGGATGAGGATCCACACGTAACGTAAATTCCTTGTCCAAATGAGGAAATTTAATACATTAGTGGAACGTTGATGGGATGGCTTTCATGGCATGAATCCATGGTCGATCGATAAGAAATTTATATGCAAATTCTACACTCACCACATGACATGCCGTTTCTAAGGTGATGGGTTCAACTTGGAGAGGCAACGTGATTATGCCTTCAGACTTTCTTTCACTATTATCATACCCAGGAATGGTTATGATATTGTTTTGTAAATAATTTTTAGTGTAATCTAGACAATGTAAAAATTTCATGGAACAAATATTCAATGCGGATCCATTGTCGATTAATACGCGCTTGATCTTATGATGAGTTATATAACCCTCGACGTATAAAGAATGATTATTAGTGATGTTGGGATTCAGAAGGTTAGGGGGACCAAAGGATGAAATAGGATTGGGGACCACAAAATATGAAATTAAAGCTTGGAATTGTTGTGAATTGATGTCCTTAGGGACATAAGAATTATTCAATGTTTGCATAAGGATACGTTGTAGTGCGGGAGAAGAATTAAGTAATTCCGTGATGGAAATTTGTGCTGCAGTCTTCTCCAATTGTTTGACAATATTGAATGATGGCACATGTTGTGGAGTGGAATTGGTGGCAGAATTAGATGGTGGATTAGGAGGTGATGTGGGGGATGAAGTGGCCAATTTTTTTTCTATAGGGACCCACATTTTTTCTGTCTAGTGGTGATCACACAATCAGTTCTGATCTTTATAGTTGCCACTAAGTCTTGGTCATAGTCTATGGTCGAGATGACTAAGTCATACTTGATATTGCTTGATGATTGACCCTTATCTTTTGAATTATTATCGTGGTTAGGGAAGGGATTTTTGAACATGTGAAGTTTTTCATTAGGTGTTTTTTTCTCAAAAGTATTTTCAACTTTTGTGTCTCCACGTTCAATGAAGTCTTAGACGTAATGACAGAGTTGCATGCATTGATATGTAGAGTGCCCTTTTATGTGATGGTAATCACAATATTCATTGTCCTTATACCAATTTGGTTTGGGTTTTCCTTCTTCGAAGGGTTTGAAAATGGGATATGTAATCATGTTGGCCTTTTCCAAGTGACGAAAGACACTAGATAAGATTTCTCCAAGAGGAGTGAACTGTCTTCATTGGTCTCGAGAAGGAACTTCCTTTCTAGGGATTATGATTGGTTGTTTGTATTTTAATGTGTTGATGGGATTGTTTTGAATGTTTCAAACATGGCGGGAATCAATAACACCATCATTGACTATATTTCAATTACGGTTAAAGAATTTGGATTTGTCCTGGTTCTGAGGGGCGTCTCGATAAGGTTGGTCCCTAAAGGGTGCTTTAAGTAAGCCCTTAGAAATGAGGGATTTTTTGATTTGCGTTCCCTTTTTAATGACTTCTTCAAAACTATTCAGATAATGCATTTACATGTGGAATGATAATTTGACATTGAATTTAGGAACAAAAATGCTAACTAGT
Source organism: Taxus chinensis (assembly GCA_019776745.2). Lineage (NCBI taxonomy): Eukaryota > Viridiplantae > Streptophyta > Pinopsida > Cupressales > Taxaceae > Taxus > Taxus chinensis. Next base: position 898,138,782 of record CM034146.1, read on the forward strand.
TGTCTCTCAGGTATTGAGCAGGGAAATTGAATTGTAATTCCTCGCCATCATTGTAAAAAGGAGGAAAAAATTTCATTGGGCCTTTGACTAGTGTTACAGAGATCAAACATGGTTATTTCTGAGTCTAAGTTGTAGAAAAAATGTTTTACAAATTTCTTCAATAAGTCTGCGAATGTCGTGACTGACCCTTTGGGAAGATGGAAAAACCAGTCTAAAGCTAGTCCTCTTAAACTTTGGGGGAATAATCGTAAAAGATACGTGTCATGATAGGAAACTTTCTGACATTGCATTTAAAATTCCTTAACATGTTCATGGGGGTCACCTTTTCTTTTGTATTTATCAAATTTTGGGATTTGGAAGGATGACAGAAATGGTAAGCATGGTATCTCTGTATCAAATGGATAAGGACATAATTCTTCAAAGTTGAATTTTTTTGATTAATTTTGTAGTCCTTGAATGGTGTCTTTCATATGTTTCCATTCTTGTGTGAATGGAGAGCTAGGGGATGGGTTATTAAGAATGTCGTGACTATTGGGGTCTGGATTGGGGTCTTTTAATCTTTCAGCTCTAGCAGTTGCTTCCTCAAATTTCTTTGTTAAGTTGGATTTTAGTGAATAACTCATCAGCTGAAGAGATATTTGGATTGTTTGGTATTTCTTTGTGATAACTTGATTCAACATTGTCGATAAGTTTGTTTAGATTTTCAGTCCCGAAGTTAGGGGGTAGTTTTACCCCATGGCTAGGATGCGTAATAGATATTTGTTTTTGTTTTGTTCTATCACCCTATTTACTTGTTCTTGTTCTTCATTGGTGAGTTATGGTTATGTGAATTCATTATCATCATTTTCATGATTGTGACTACGTGTGAATACCATGATGAGATGTGCCTGATTAAGATGAAAAAGTGGGTAGGAATTTTGAGCAGGTGATTAAGTGAGAACTTGATTTCTTTGGATTTAGCTTGAATAAGCTCGTGATGACTGATAAGGAGAGTAACTCAAATAAGTTATCTCAATATGATTGTGATATAACTCGAGGCAAATTACTAGGGATTTTTTTTTCACGTTGTGTAGATTTAGCTTGAACAAGCTCTGGATTGTTGACTGGGAGAGTAACTCAAACAATTTAATTTCAATATGGTTGTGATATAACCCAAAATGAGTTATGAAAGGATTTGTGTTGGTTATGATTTGGATAAATGTGATGGTTGACAAAATAATGAGTGAACTCAAACAAGTCACCCAATATTAGTTTAATATAGCTTGAAATGAGCTATGAAGAATGTTTTGACAATTGACGTTATGGGGAGTGAATGCTAGTCACTCAATATCAATTGGATATAGCTAAAGATAAGCTATGGTAGATGTATTGTTGGTTGAAGTAAGCTAATGAAATCGGTGTGATGTTTTGGTTTGTGTTATTGGATTGTTTGGATGTTTTCACTTGGTAATGAATTGGTCAAGAAATGATTTTTTTTTGGAACACAACTAGGTGTTTGAACTTTTACAATGAACACATTGATATCAACCAAGTTTTATGATAAAAAAATGCTAAACTATTTTGTTTACAAACAACAAGAAATCATGTGGATCAAAATTTTGTGGCTCAAGAGGTAAATTCTTCAGGAATGATCATTGTTTTATGCAATCATACAAGTATGTTGTGGAATGATGGATGTAGGCTCTTATCACTCCAAAAAGATGTGTCCTCCGATATACCCTAGTCCTAATATACCTAATTCTGTACGGGGAAAGAATTGGTATGGGGAACCCTTAGAGCACTGGAGGAGACTCACCAATTCTCACTTACCTGCTTTGGAGTGAATCACCGTGTCCAAAACAGGTTTTGTGAAAAGGTGGAAGGTGATGAGGGGATGAATGTGTATGGTGTCCTTATAACTCCCCAAATATTTACAGGGATGATGCTCAGGCTTCATTTTTATAGTTATTTAGGCATGAATCACATGTGTCACATGACAACATTACTTGTAAGTGAAGATCAAGGGCGAGGTAAATACCAAATGCTGTGTTGAGACTAGGTCTCAAAGTGTAATGTAGATGTAAATTTCGTTGGTGTGTGGTAGTCAAGTCCACATCACCGATGTAGCTTTAGTGGTGATGAAATCCACCTCTACTACGTGCAAAAATAAAATGATGATGTGATTATATGCAGGGTTCTTTCCAACTTGAAATAAATCACTAACGGAAAATAATTGTGTACTTGAGCGTGCTACTTTTTTTTGGTTTCAACAATTTTCTTTTAAATGGTGGTAGTTTTGCGGGATTTTTTTACTTTGCATTTTTGGAAACTTTATAGGGTTTCCCCCTCATCATGTTGACATTAATATTTGGTAGCTCTTGTGTTTACCAATGTTCTACCTGTAAGTAAAAAGTGGTGTTAGTATAAATGCAAACTAGCAAATAAAACTGATTTAAATCCAAAACTAACACTACTATTTACCTATATCAGATAGAGAAAGATGGAAAGGAAGGAGAATATAATACCTACACTTACCTGCAAGATTGCACAACTCATCCTTTGATTGGTTGGATGTGTTCTTGATATTGGATTGTAGTTGTTTACTTGCTTCAAATTTTTGAGACACTTGGGTAGCACCTCCCCTTGATTGCCTTTGATTTCTTGATGAAGGATGAAGGATTGATTGTATATGAATGGATTAATGGAGTGATTTAATATGAAAATGGATGATGATTGGGAAGGAAATAACATATGTGCGTAGGAGATGAATTATGTGCTCAATCCATTTTTTAGGTGTTTGGTATTTATAGGGAAATTAAATGATTTGTGATGGGGTTGAGAGGTTGGGATGGTGGGATCAACAAAAGGAGTAGTAGAAATGGGTTATGATGGAGTATTGGGAGGGAAATTGTTAGTGTTAGGTTTATATCCTAAGCCTGATCGTCCCATATTTTGATGAAGAAAGATGGGTTCGTGAATTCCTTGTTCATGGATTCCTAAGACTTTTCCTCGATGTTTCATACTAGTGAACATATTTTTGGCTATATGATATGAAGTGGATGGGTAAGATAATGACATGTGATCATCATGAGACTAGGGGGTTGTAAAGTTTTCATCCACTAAGAGGCCGAACGTAACAAAGGATAGGGGTGACATTTGTTTTGGTTTTTAGTTGGTGAGGGATGTTTGGATGTACGATGAGATTTGGATGGCCGACGATGTTTGGATGTCGAGTGGGATTTGGATGGTGGATGATGGTTAGGGATATGATTGGGGTGGAAATGTGTTGGATAGATAGGTACAAGGATAAGAATTTCGTGGTTAATGAGATTTTGCACATAAGACCTAAATTGCATGCAACGATTGGTCAAATGTTCATGGGTGCGATGGAAGTCACAATAATAGTGTTCCCGATACCAAAATGGTTTGGGAAGGTTTTGATTGCATGATTTTATTTGGGGATGGATGATCATGTTTAAAGTTTTAAAATGATGGAATATGGTGGTTAAGGATTCTCCTAAATGAGTGAAATGGTTTAGGTTAAATGGTTTGGATGGAGTAGGAAGTAATGGTTTGGATGGATTATGAAATAATGGTGTAGGATTAGGTGGTTGATGAGATGTGTTGGTCGATTTTGGTTTATGAGTTGGATTTGATTGTGGTGGATTAGAAGATGAAGGAGATGAATTAGGCCTGGGGGCCGAAGTGGATGTTTTGGGCTTGGAGGATGAAGTAGATTCAGGTGATTTTGGATGGGTTGGAGTAGACGGTTCAGGCTTAGGATGATATTGTTTAGGATTGATAGATGTAGATGAAGGGGATGGGGTATATTTAGATGAAGGGTATGGTTGTGATATGGGGGTCACATTAGAGTTGCTTGATGTTGGGGATGAAGGAGATTTGGGAGATGGGTGTGTTGTAGGTACCACATATGATTTGGTTGAGTTAGGGGATGAAGTAGATGAAGGTGACATATGATTCGTATTGGATTGGGTAGGATTGGGATTAGATTTTTTAGGTTTTGGAGTTAGTGACTTTGGAGTTACGTGAGACATATTGGGGGATGGTGGAGGTGAAATAGGATTAGAGGATAGGAAAGGGTTAGGCTTAGGTGATAAAGGGGTTAAGATGGGATTAGGTGTGGATGAAGAGGGTGAGGATGGGGTAGGAGCTGCATTATACGGTTTAGGATTATGGGTAGAAGAGGATGAGGGTGACTTAGGAGTCAAGGTTGATGAGATATTTTTAATAGGATTGGGCTTAGGTGATGGAGGGGATGAAATAGGTTTACTAAACCTAATATAATCCTAATCTAATCACATCCTCACACCTCTAAATATAGAAGCCTCTCTAACCTTCTTCTTCCATTGAATTTTTAATTCAATGAAAGCTTCTTCCCTCCAAGGATTTTAAATTCAATTTCTAGAATTACCCATTCTAGAATCCTCCAATCCTCTCATAAATTTCCAACCCTTGATCCCCATCCAATATGGCTTCATCCTAACCGTTGAATCCTCCATTCCTCAACTATAAATTTAGCTCTCATCCTCCATGAAATCCAACTTGGAAATCCATAACAAAGTTCTACTAATTCTATCAATAAATCATCCATTTTCATCTTAAATCACTCCATCAATCCATTCATCTCCAATCAATCCTTCATATTTCATCAAGAAATCAAAGGCAATCAAGGGGAGGTGCTGCCCAAATGTCTCCAAAATCTAAAGAAAGCAAGCAAACAATTGCAATCCAACATCAAGAGCACATCCAACCAATCAAAGGAGGTGTTGTGCAATATTACAGGTAAGTGCATGTATTATATTCTCCTTCCTTTCCATCTTTCTCTATCTAAGGTAGGTAAATAGTAGTGTTAGTTTAGGATTTAAATTAGTTTTATTTCCTAGTTTGCATTTTATAGTAACACCACTTTTTTGCTTACACTACCTATTCTAGTTTCACCACATGCATGACACAATCCTACTCCACATGTTATGATACATAAACTTTCACATGACATATGTTCATCTTCTTTGGCATATCATGGGCCCTTTCCTACTACTCTCATTACATAGATCATCTTGGAATCCACATTTGGGGGTATTCTAATTCCCCCACATTACTCGATGACGCACTCTAGTGCTACAATTCAAACTTGAGTGTTAATAGAACTCTTCGTCAATGAATCACACATCATCTCTACTCTTGTTACACTTCATGCTCAATGCTTCACGATAAATATTTCCTAGTATCTACTACTCTCTCTCACACTCCACACTTCATGAATATATTTCCAAGAATCACCACAAAGTTAGATTTCATACTTTATCATTAATTAACCAATGACCCTCTCTTGTTCTATGATTCATTCTTGACTGTTGAGGGTGTGATTCCTCTATGAACCCTACTTATCACATCTTGGTTATTCATACCCCATGCTCTATGTCTATATTTCCAAGCATTACCACATCTATAGTATACATATAACACCATCATTACTCGATGGCACACTCTAGTGCTACGGTTCACACTTGACTATTGAGGTTTGAACTCTTAAATGCACCCCACATCATCTACTCTTAGTTCCTTTACCATACGTTTTTTGCTTCACGATACATCTTTTTCTACACACTCTCACATCTCTAGTACACACATTATACCGTCATTACTCGACGAAAAAATCTAGTGCTACAGTTCACACTTGACTGTTGAGGGCACACTTTTTCCCTAAAATTTGCATCATCTACACTTCATGCTCAGTGCTTCACGATACATATTTCATAGCATCTAATCTCAATCACATATAGTTCATTCATTTCCCAAAGATGCACTCTTGTTCTATGGTTCATTCTTGACTGTTGAGGGAGTATTTCTAAATGAGCCTCATCTCGTGCACGTCTCCTAGGGACAATGCGGCCCCTCCTCATCTTCACATATTATACATCATAGCACACCATTACACTTGCACCACATTTTCATATCTCGGTTGCGTGTACTCTTGTTAGCTTATACTACTTACATGTTACACTTTGTTTCCTATGTTAGTTGGATACTTAGTATGTTATTTTATTTTACTATATACACATGTGCATTCACTTGGTATCTTGAGGTGAATGCAAGACTCTTACATATTTTAGCATGATGCACGATGCTCGATACTAATCTTTACCAGTCCCTCTGAGGCCCTAGGGGGCATCTACCTTTGCTACTCTCACACTCTACACATCACATGTTATGTTGTTACATCATTTACTTATTCTTGTTACTATCACTCACTTTTCAATGCTATATACATGCTTTTACATACTACATATCTTTCTAACATACTAAAAGGTGCTTTATGTACAGCATTTTCCTTACAAGATTAATACAACCATGGTTATTTGTCACTCTTTTCTTGTTATTGTTTACTATTGTTTGCAGGATATGCCCTATGTCTTGCTTGATCATTGTATGCTTTTGGCTTCTTTGGCCCTAACTATCTTGTGAGATTGTGAGTGATGTCCCATGTATGTAACCCACTTTTCATGGTCCAAATTTTCTTCCTATTTACTTGTTACATTGTCTTCTATTGCATGCAAGTTATTTTCACTAGCACTTGTTTATTAGTCCATATTGTTTGTATGTGTCTTGATTTCTACTATGCACATCCCCTACCCCTGTAGGTATACACTTCATATCAGTATTTGGTCCTATCATTTGGGCCACATTATCCTATAGTTTTTTCATGCACCCCAAATGTGGGGGAATTTATTGCGTGAACAAATCACCCCTATAGCAGCTCAAAGCTCCAGAATAGCACAATATAGTACATAATTGGCACAAAAACATAGTTACCAAATGGTCCAGAATTAAACTTGGATCGCAGAGACAGAGTAGGCACTAACGCCCAATCCTAGACAAAATTAGTGGGCACTTGTGTCCCCCCTGGGTACTTGCATCTTGGGGAAAAAAATAGTCAATTTCTCAGTTCAACACAATCTCCAAAAATAGGCACTTACTTCTAGTTACATAATGCATTTTATCAGCTATAATCAGTTACAATCGGTTACAATCAGTTACAACATAAACAACAGGTTACAAATAAGGGACGTATCATCTTGAGTGGTGCTTATTGGGAAGCCTCATGGAAGGAGAGAAAATATAGAACTCTCTCCCCAACACTCTTCTCTTGTCACGAGATCGCCTAAAAAACTCGCTCTTGGCATGAGATCACCTTAAAAACTCGCTCTTGGCATGATACTGCCCAAAAACCTCACCATCAACATTCAAATCTAGTAGCTCCACGTAAACTGGAAAAATTTCTATCATTTTACTCTCTCATACATTAGGCTCACACATTCGTTTGCACACTTCTTACATACATATTACTTTCATTTTTCAATATACGGAACTATGAATACTCTTTTCTCTCTTCTTTTACAAGTTTTTCCTTAATACACAACAAGAAGCAACTCACATCGGCAAGTACAAACTCCAACAAAACACTACTACGCATACACTTCACCCCTAGGATCCACTTCCATTTCCTAGTTTCCATGCTTCATACTACGATCACTTCACACTTCACTTTTCCAATTGGCACGCTATTGGCAACACTCTTCTCTACATGATTACAAGGTACACATATTTTATCTACTTTATGTTATCGATTATTCACTTAGAAACATAAAGTGGGGTAAAATGTAGACACAAAATTTATGCACTTGGGTACATTTCTAGGTCCTAAAACATACTAATATATACATGATTCCTAAACAAGAAAACTAGTGGTTGACAACTCTTTTTGGCCTTTTTGATTTATCTCTTATCTTCTTTATGGTCTTACACATCTTATAGCCCTACTGAAAATTGAATTATTTATTTGATACAAAGGAATAGGTTCCTAAGATCAAGGTTGAAGAATCTCAACGAATGATTTCTTACCATGCCATTTTAAGAATCGACTTAATTGACTCGGGAAGTGCTCATAACTTCATTGATCATAAGTTGGACATACACTTAAATTGTTTCATTTATCCATCACCAGAGTTTCAAATCATGCTTGTAGAAGGAAATAAATTTATTTATTTAAGAAAATGTCATAAGATTAAGTTATCTATGGGAGATTACCTACTATAGGGCCCCATATATGTCATTTCAATAGTTTGAGCAAACATTATGTTGGGGGTCCAATGGCTTACTACTTTGTGAATGGTGGAGATGAACTTCCATGATTTGTTCACGTGGTTCCATTATGAAGGAAGGAATTTTGAGTTGGATGGTATGAAGGCTAAAGCTCCATAATCAGTAAGTTATCATCAAATGAAAAAAATTCTTAGGAAGGGTGCAGATGGGTTTATGGCACAATTATTCTCAATGGAAGCTCAACCATCAAAAGTTGTAGTGCCCATGTTTTTATAGCTCAAGTTATCTATTGATTCTTGTATGCATAGACATGTTTTGATTGAGACTTTGATAGATTTTGGGATATTTTACTATGATATTTTATCCTCATGGACATTATGGTATTTTGGGCACGTAGCGCCAATTAGACTAGATTCGTATATTGATATATTTCTTATGATGTTGATGACACTAACATGGTTATATGATAGATCTATTGGTTAGATGTTGGTTCTTGTGGTTGATTTGATTAATGATATAGTTTTCTGGATTTAATAATGGTAATTTTCATGCTAGCCTAATGTATGTCATTGTAATTTTATCTGTGGATGATTCGTGGCAAACTGTGTGAATAATTATATGCACTGCACTATCAATTGTTTAATAATGTTAGGGCATTATAAGATTGATTGAATATGTGATGCGTAGATGATATTATTATACTGGACAGATGCGGTTAATGTGTACAATGAGTGTGCAGGTGACAGGTATAGGAGAGCATGGGTTTCAGGGAAGCTACGCAATTGTGCACGAGCGGCCCACGGGCTGAGTCCTAACCATGCTAAATGTTTGAGGCCTTAGAATAGGTGTATTTAATTGGGCACCATGAGTGAACCTTCAATTGTAATGTAATTATGTCTTGAAAAATTAATTATGTTTAGGGTGTGTTTTATTAAGTAAACTAGCTTAGGGGTTTAATGATCTCATCTTAATTTAAGTGTTGGTTTTGGGTAAGTGTGTGTGTGTTGGTAGAAGGGATTGGGGCCCACATGTGAACCTTGGGTGGACCCCACACCCTCTACCCTTGTGCCCAAGCATGCCAAACCCGAAATTGAGTTATTTTGGGCATTTTTAGGGACCCGTTTTGAGTTTGGGAGTTCCTTAGCATGAAAATGGGCCCTTGGACCCTACCTAATAGGTAGGGGGGCTTATTTCCAAGGTTTGGAGGGAGTTTCCCTCCCATTTTTCCCTCCTTAGTCACCATCCATGTAAGATGGTTGATTTGTGTGTAATGTTGCTCCACTTTGTTTTATTTTAGTTTTTGGTATTTTGGGTGATAAGGGCTAAAAGGTGAGTTTACTCTTATTTATTTGGTTTTTGGCATCTTTGACTCTTGAGAGGAGAGAGGGTGACACTTGTCACTTTCCCATTGGTGAGGAAACTTTTGGGTTCCTCTTCTTATTCTTTCTCATGTGGAAGGAAGGGGTCTTCTAGGCTCATTTTTTTTGAGAAATTGGAGAATTTTGGGAGCTTGGAGATTTTCTTAGACAAAGGGAAAAGCTTAGAGTCTTGGAAAGCATTGTAGAGGTAGGATTCTTAACCTTTTTCTTTCTTGGTTTTGCTTATCTTGTTAACTATGTTTGATCAATGAAATGATGTGTGTGAAATGATGTGTTGTGAAGTTGTATGGTGAATGTGGTTGTTTGCTTGTTCTTGTTGTTTTCTTTTGTTTTCTCTCCACCATCATTTGGATTGATGGTTTTTGGAGAATGTAGGGGAAGAGAGAGGGATTTCCCTCTCAAACCTCATGGTTGTTGGTCAAGCCATGAAGGTCCCTTCTCATCCCCTCATATGATTTGAGGTGGGAGAAAGGTTCATATGGCTTGAACCTTTCCCCATTCTTGGTGAGGAAACCCTTTTTGGGTTTGAAAATCCTCCCAAGAATGATTTCTATGACAAAAAAGGAGGAATAAGGAGGATGAATGATTAAGAGATATAAGGAGTTTTGTAAACATGTTTTTATTGGTGCTCCTATGGTTGGACACCTTTGATTTGGGCATCCTACTTCTTCTCTTCCCCCTTTGAGGTTGACCTTGTTATCCTCATGTTGTTGTTTTATCATGTGTAGTATGTCTAAGTGGTTAAATGGTCTTATGTATTCTTGTTGTGATTTATCCCCATTATTCTTGTGCACAATTATGGAAGTTTGTTCCTCTCTCCCATGGGCTTGGGGGAGGCTAACATGGCTTCCAACCATGGAAAGGCATGTGATGATGCCTATTGGTTGGGTGGTAAACAAGCCTTGTCTCTTTTTTTTTTTCTGCATCCTTGGAAGAACACTCAAGTTGGAGATAGTTTGGAGCCTCTTGCCATCTTGGCCATCCTCATCTTTTGAGGGCATTACCTTCATTTTGTAAATAAATATGGCTTTGTGAAGTTTCACACTCTTGTAAATACCCATTTTTGTACTTATTGTTTCATGAAAACAATAGACATTACTAAGAAAGTTTTTATTTTATTGTTGCAAGAATCTTGTAAGATTATCATTTGAGATCATAATGAAACCATGAAATTTTTATTTCAATGTCTCATTCTGGAAGGTTTTTTGTTTTGTTTAGAAATATGCACAATATAGTTATGCAATGTACATTAAATTTGAAATATTTAGTTGTGCTTATTTTTAAAAGTCAAAAAATATGGCACTACATTTAGTTATGCACTACATATATGTCATTTCAATAGTTTGAGCAAACATTATGTTGGGGGTCCAATGGCTTACTACTTTGTGAATGGTGGAGATGAACTTCCATGATTTGTTCACGTGGTTCCATTATGAAGGAAGGAATTTTGAGTTGGATGGTATGAAGGCTAAAGCTCCATAATCAGTAAGTTATCATCAAATGAAAAAAATTCTTAGGAAGGGTGCAGATGGGTTTATGGCACAATTATTCTCAATGGAAGCTCAACCATCAAAAGTCCATATACCTTTGATCTATAAGTCATTATTAATAAGCACCCAGTTATGTTTGGGGATATTCCAAAAGGCTTGCCACCTTAAAAAGATCATGTTCATGCTATTTAGCTAGTACCAGGAAGCCAACCACCCAACATTTGACCTTATAGGTACCCTTATATCTAAAAGAGTGAGATTGAAAAGATGGTGTGAGAGATGTTGGAAACAGATATTATTTGGCATAGTCAAAATGCTTACTCTTCTCTAATGGTGATGGTTAGGAACAAGGATGAAGGTCGGTGCATGTGTCTAGACTACAAGGAGATCAATAAATACATGAAAGATAAGTATCATATTTTTGTCATTCAATATTTGTTAGATGAATTACATGGTGTTGTTTATTTTACAAAAATATATTTGATTAGGATATCATAAAATAAGAATTCGTGATGAAGATATTTATTAAACAACATTTAGGACACATGAGGGCCACTATGAATTTTTTGTAATGTCATTTGGCCTTACAAATATGCCATCTACTTTCTAGAGTTTGATGAATTCAATATTCCAACCATTTTTGTGGAAGTTTGTCTTAGTATTCTTTAATGATATATTAATCTACAATAAGACTTGGGAGGAACATTTATAACATGTCAATAAAGTATTGGACACTCTTGAACAACACAACCTTTATGCCAAACCTTCTAAATGTGCTTTTGGGGTAAGATAGGTAAAATACTTGTGTCATATCATGTATTATGAAGGTGTAAAATTAGATCCTCATAAAATACAGGCTATGGTGGATTTTTCAGTTCCTAAAACCCTAAAAAACCTTAGGGGATTCTTAGGGCTTACGGGTTATTATTACAGGTTTGTGAAGAATTATGGTAGAATTACAGCACCATTTACGTCCTTATTGAAGAAAGAATATTTTCATTGGAATGAGGTAGTAACCCATGCATTTGACTCATTGAAGAATGCCATGTTTACCACTCCATTTATAGTTACCCCAAACTTCTACAAAAAAATTATTGTTGAACATGATGTTTTAGGGTGTGCCGTAGGTGCAATACTTATGTAGGAGGGCCACCCAATTAAATTTTAGATTCATCATCTCAAAGGTACAAACCTCTAAAAAAAAATTATGAGAAGGAAATGATGGCTATTCTTCATGTTGTCAAACCATGGAGAATGTATCTCATGGGTCGTCACTTCAAGGTAAAGACATATTATGAAAACTTGAAATACTTCTTAGAGAAAATAATATTATCTAAAGAACAAAAAAATTACATCACTGAGATGTTGGGACATGACTTTGAGATCATTTATAAAAAAGGAAAAGAAAATGTGGTATTTGATGCACTATCTAAGAGAGATGAGTCCACAAAGGCATTATTAAATGTCATGTCCATACTACAAGTGGATTGGGTAGATCAGGAAAGATCTGAATGGTAGAATGACATAGAAACCAAAATTCTCATTCAAAATCTCTAACAAGATCTAAGCACTTCAAAAAAAATTGCATGGAAGGGGGATGCATTGTGGTATAAAGATTGATTGTACTTATGCAAAAAAAATTCCCTTAAAAGTCATGTCCTCTCAGAGCTCCATGTTCCTCTAGTGTGTGGTCATTCTAGAATCCTAAAAACTTATCATAGAGTTAAGCAAGATTTATTTTGGGACGGATTGAAAGTAGACGTATAGAAATTTGTGGCCAAATATTTAGTATGTTATTATAACAAGGGTGAAACTATTAATTCTCAGAAAAAAATTTAGCCTCTATTTATTCCTAGTGAGTGATGGGAAGAGGTTTCCATGAATTTCATCATAGGATTGCTAAAGTTTGAAGGGGAAAGTGTAATTATGGTGGTGGTGGATAGACTCACTAAGTATGCTCATTATTTTGATTTGCCACATTTATTTACAACGAGTATAATTGTCATATATTTTATGGATACAATTCAAAAGATACATGGAACACCCAAGATTATAGTCACTGATCATGATCCTATATTTGCTATAATTTTTTGGATTGATTTATTCTCATGTTTGGGTACTCAATTGTCTCATAATTCATCATATTATCCCCAAACTAATTGACAGATTGAGGTAGTAAAAAAAAGTTTGAAGGGGCGTCTACAATTCTTTACTTCAGGTAAGCACGAGAGATGGGTTAAGTGGCTACCAATTGCAGAGTGGTGGTAAAAAACTTCATTTCATACATTTTGTAAAATGTCCCCATTCTTGGCATTATATGGTTATTATCCACCATCCCTTACTTCCAATTTAATGGTCAAACCTAAAGTAAGAGTAGTTGAAGATCACATTCAAAACCGACAAGAAGTTCTCTTTGGCCTATAAAAGAACTTGGTCATGGCACAAATCCGCATGAAGTAACAAGTTGATCAACATCATAGTGAACGAAGATTTAAAGTTGGAGACTTGGTAATTTATGTGACTGCAGCCATATAAGAAACTATCTTTAAAACAATAGAAAAAATATACCAAGCTTTCACCCAAATACTTTGGGCCTTATCAAGTATTGGAAAAAATTGGCAGTCTGGCATATTAACTAGAGATTCCCCAATCAAGTAAAATACATCTAGTTTTCCATGTTTCTTTCCTGAAGAAGGTCATTGGGCAGAAGGTGTATTTTCAATTAGTATTACCAAAGCTCAATGAAGAGGGATATATCATCTTGGAACTTGAAGAAATCCTACAAAAATTCACTAAGAAGTTGAGGAAAAGGGTCATCATCGAGTATCTACTAAAATAAAATAAAATAATTTGGACATTGAAGATGCAACATGGGAGGATGAAGCATTCGGGGAGAAGAATCTAGAGCTTACCAACATTATGGACAATGTTTCTTTGAAGGGAAGGGGCATACTACACCTTTACACCAAGTTCATATACCAGGATATGGATAAATGACATGTGGCTAACATAATCTCTTATCACATTATATCATAATGATTTATGATTTCATATGCTTAGTGGTTAGAGAGTAAGATATTATCATCATATTGAGCATTTGAGTCTTATTGTGTGATTTGGAGGTTTCCCCCTCAAAGTGGCTAAGTCATTCTACATACATATTGAGATCATTTCCCTATATTTTGGTGTTCTTTGGCATTCTATCATTAGTGATATTCAGAACTATCTAAGTAATTTCATTAAAGTGCTTTTACAAGTGTGGATGCAATCTTTCCACCCCCTAAGGGTTCCCTCGTGTCTCTTAACACAAAGATAGTGTGCTAATGGTATTATAGAATGTTCCCAACATGGTAGTAGTGTGATGTGATGTACCTCAGCTATGTGACCTACCCCTTTGTTCCTTGAAACACTTTTGCAATGATTAAAGTTAATTTTCTCTTGTTAAGACATGGATCTATGACCTATGTATGCTTATAAATGGAGGAATCTAAACACTCAAAGCTAGTTGAGTGCTTCATACCTATAGTAGGGACTACTCCAATAGATGTGTAGCTAATTTAGGTATATTTAGGAAACCCTTGAGTGATTTTAGGATGATATTTGCAATAGGATCTTGTAAGTGTGTCAATAAAGTTATAAAGTGACATTAACTTGCTTATATAACCTTTCATAAGTGAAATATTCTAATAAGACCAAGCCTAGGAAGATGAAATGACCCAATAAAGATATTTACATAAAAAACATAGTCATAAAATACGAAGGGTACATGACCGTATAGGTCGACCAAGACCAAACCCACATCTCGACCTTTTGTACGGTCCTGGACAAGAGATATGTGAAGCGAAACAAAAAATTGTGGCATGAATTACAACGATTGTTTACTACATTAGTTTGATAACTATTGGAGAAGCGCCACATATCTACTAGTTCGAAGAATGTACGCGTGAATGATGCAAGACGTGAATTATTCCAAGATAAAAAAATGCTAGCATACAAGACTGCAAATTACGAAAATACAAGAGAAATAATTGCAATAACATAGAAATAGCTCTAACTCAATACAATGAAATATAATAATGCAAGAGATGTGTAGACACCTATTTTTGGTATAACGCCCCTTCGTCATCTCACATTCACGCAATTTTCATTCTCGCTTCTCTTTTTCTTAAATTAAATGAAATCCCATCTATTTGCTCACCTTGTTTAATTAATTATTAAATGGGCTCCATATAAACCCATTTAATAATTGAATTTTGATATTATCTCCCATCTCTCACAAATTATTCAATCCATGTGTATTAATACACCCATCCGACACCCCTTTCTAAATGGAATCTATCATCTCATCTATCATGTCAATCATGCTCCCCACTCCATCTAATAAATCAAGCCGTGGTCCCCACGTGATCACATCATACCTCTTAACTCGGGTTACTTTACTCAACCTCGGTTATTTGTTAACCCCAATCTAACCTCACATCTAAGCTATAAATATGGGTTTTTTCCATATTTCAAGGGACCTTGACCCTGACTAGATATTTTTCAAGAGGGAAATATTACCCTGAAGGATATATTTTTCAAAGATGGATATCTTTCAAGAAGACCTGGAGATACCTAGGCCTAGAGAAGAGAAGAAAGATCTTAATTAATTTTTGCCAGTTTGAGGAAGAAATATTTTTCGTGGTTCATTATCTTGCCATCTTGATGCCCCGTTCATCTCCATAGCAGAGCACAAGCTAAGTCCTCACATCATTCTAGTTATTTGTCATTTTATATTCTACATTGACATTATTCATGATCTATTATTATCTTATCTGACACGGGGGTTGACATCCTCCAAGGGAGTTAAAATCCTCTTGGAACCGGCACTATCTGGGTAACCGCCACATAATGTGATCTAATCTTATCTATTTCACTTTTGTAGATCTAGATTCTTTATATCATGCATCTATCTTATTTGCGCCCATAGATCCACATCTGCATCTGAGGTCCTAATCCCTCCATCATTTGAAGTTATTAGTGGCTCCCAATATCGGCCTTCACCTTGCTCGAGAACAAATTTTCCTGTACAACATTTTGGCACACCCAGTTGGACCAAATCCTAGATCTTGTCATTTTTCTTATTACTTATTTTGTGCACATTTTGTGGGTATCAGAGTTATCATGTTTCATATTTGTCTCTTATTGAGATATATTTTTCACGTATTCCATTTTTAAACTCACATGTTCACAGGGTTTAGTATTATCTCCCTCTGTTTGGTGTCATACGTACATTCCAGATGGTCTAGGTCATCTCGGAGGTAAGCACTTCTGGTTTTTAATTGATTAGCATCAAGTGCATTTTTATTAATCATAATGATATTAATATTAATTAAATAAGTAAATAACAATTGATTAAACTGAAAAATTAAAAAAAAATTAATTAGAATCCTAGTTATCGTAAACTACCCAACCATCACTACACACCCATCCACCACGTCTCTCCATACCACTCGACCATCTCCCTTCCAAATTCTCCCACCATCCACCTTGCTCCACCCTGTCCCCACGCAGACTGATATCTCTCCCAAGTTCACCTCTCCTTCTCCCATGTCTCCACTCCTTTGATCTCTCTCCTCACCTCCGTAGACACACCCGATCCTCCAACTCTTTACGCAGCTCCCCTCATCCAATGCACACACACCTTCTCCACTCGCCACACAGTCACCTCACCATCACCTCTTCCACGAGATTTCTCTTGACCCAGATTCAGACAACCTATTCTTCATTCCAACACTTGATGCCCCCAACCGTTTCCAGCCTCATTTCAAAATCACGCAACCTTTGTAAATAGTGACTGTCAAGCAATCCATTTACCATTCTTTACAAGCAGTGCTCGAAGCACCATAATCACCCACGCCAAGCTTTCCAGATCCATTTCAAAATCAGAAAGTTTAGGGGGCAATGAATTCTTTTAAACACATTTATCAACAATGTTTGTCATGCCATAGCCACTCATCTGTTTTCTCATGTAGATTTGTTGTAATTTTCACTATGTCATCGTACATGTGAAGAGTCATGTCCATGCGTAACAATAACAACCCCACCAAGCCATGTTTCACATATCCCTTCTTTTTGAACTATGTTTTTTATGCGTTGGATATAGTTTACAATTGGATCGATGCAAGCCTGGAATTTCAAAGTATCTGTGTTTGTCAAATCAAAATTTGTTGATGGCTTAGCTCTTTCTGGTGACTGTAAATGCCAATATTTTTTTATATATATTTGTAACTCATTCACATATAGGCATATCTTCCAGGTGAATGTAGAGTCCTGTTCGATACGATTACAATCACAAAATTTTCATATTGAAAACATGTATATCCACGCCACCTTACAATATTTCAATGCTTGATACTTTCAAATTTTTCCAGCTCAGTTTCAAATTCAAGTAAAACTTTGTGGGTTGTGACTGTCCAGTCTATTTGCCAATATATTGGGAGGATTGAAATATTTCTTGGAATATCGATCGATTACATTAGGATGAAACCAAGTCGTGATTCTCTAATAGTCAAGGGATAGTGTCAATAGATCATTTACCTTTAGATATATCATCTTGCCATCCAGGTAGCTCTTCATAAACAACCTCCACTTTCACTAGACTTTCAAGGTCTGCAGGAAAGATGACAATATATTTCGCTCAAGCCCTTTGTAAGCTATCTCAAGCCTAATTTGGAAATACCCAGATGACACATCAAGCTTAGTCAGATTAAGAGATGAGAAACCATTGAAGTCTCTGCAGTCTCCCGACTCTACAATTTCCTGATCCATCTTACCAATTATTTTTCCTTCCTGACCCACCCCTTTCGGTTGAGCTATCTCCAATCACCACCACCCCACATGGGATGTGGGGTAAACCTCCACTTTATATCATTTCACAGAAAAAGTTAGACATCTTATTTCAAAACACAAAAAAAACTTATCATTTCAAACAACCTAGAGCATTTTATAGTATAAGCTATCTTGTTTATATTTTATTCTTATTTATAGTTCACCAAAAAAATTAACACAACGCACATCTTGATATTCATCATTTGTGTTATCAACGATCATTTCTTTCGTTTTGATTTCCAATCAATAGTTTATCCTTTTATAAATTATTTTTATAGTTTTTATTTTGTTTTGTCATTTTATAGTTCATATCGTAGTTTATCTATAGTTTAATTCATAGTTCCTCATTTCTATTTAATAGTTTTTTCATCGTTATTTCATAGTTTCTTTTATCTTCTAGTTAATTAGTTTTCATATCTTGTACATTATAAGTACATACAAACGTCGAACTAATTTTCATAAAATTAATTTTCTGTGCGTAGGGACTTCTTTTGCATACAAATATTAGATCATTTTTCATCGTCTTTCTTGTACCTTTTTAACCCATGTCCACTAATTGTCTTATTTGATTTTGCAGGTGAATTTAACGACCTTGCAGCCTTTAAATCACGTCGTCAAATACCATTTTGTAAAACATAAAAAACATTATTTTCACTGGCCCCGTCCACAACTCTAAACGGTGCCATTTTAGGATACCTGGGTGTTTCAGGCCACTAACTGACGCTTTCAAAATACATCACTATCACACACACTTAAATAACCAGGAAAAGTGATTCTCTAGGTTTTTCTCGTTTTTCTCTATTTGTTCTTTTCTGCATTTAATTTTCCCTTTCCTGAGTGCCTATCTGCATCAAATATCATATTTCATTTTGGTCTAAAACAAACCTTTTGCATCCTGCTTGCTTACATAGCTTAATTAAAGGATTTAACTCTCTACATTTCACTTATCACACATTGCCTAAGACTGCACAAACATAATTAACACATCAAAATGTTCCTCTCACCTAGTTAATTGATTGGGACTTAAACACCCAACAGGAAACCGTCTCAGACATCTCCCAATCCATAACTACCTGAAACCAACCTTAGACTCCTTTAGGCACCTTCATTACCTGTTTTACCTTACATCTCAAAATTAATCATGATGCTAAAAAATATTCTGCTTGATTTGTTTGTCAACAACATACATAAACAAATGTTTCTCTATTTCACACCTATTGTCGCTCTCTCTCAAATCGAGACAAACAAACAATCTGCTCTATCCAATTATATTACTTCTTCTGATGATCTCACCCAACAAGATTCTAAACTCAAAACCAAGTTTTCAGTCACCCAACCTCTAGTCTCCATGGTCTCACCTCATGAGAACCATGTCATTCAAAATTTTCCCCACCTTGACACCAACCCTCATATCCCTCATCAGGCCAATCTTCCTAAACTGGTCGTACCACCATCTCCTACTCCTCTAGATACACTTGAATCTCTTCCTAACCCCATATATGACTTCTTATACCAAAAATCTCCTATAATCTCTCAATCCTCCCAATCTCCTAAATTGGTGGATCACATTCCACCCACATCCCATTTTGACAATTCCATCCATTAATAGGCCTGCCCAGCCATCTCAAACTCTTAACACACATATCCCCGTTTATCTTTTACCATCTCAACAACCTACCCGACTTCATCAACCACATCATGCCCCTATTGCTCAACACTAGCCTATGCAACAATCTCAACCCATGACACATACTCCCCAAACACCTACATATCCACAAATTAATCAATTGTCTTATCAAACCATTCCACAAACATCCTATCCACAAACTTATCAACCACCTTATCAGATGCTTCCCCAACTACCCACACACCCACAAACACATCATTTACCTTATCAAACTACTTTTCAAACCACACAGCCAATCCAATCTCAACCTTACAACACCTCGAGTGATTCAATTCATGCCTTAATGAATCGGTTAACCAAGTTTAGAAACCCTTACCATAGCACCCAAGAACACCTTATCCTATGAACACATCTGTAATGAACCCATTCATCCATCGGTCCCAATCAAACCCTATCCCCCTCATTGGAAACTTCCCCAGTTTACTAAGTTCAACAACAAGGAATATCCTCAACAACATCTCCTTCGCATTTAAACATGCATGTTGTCTTATTGTGCACATGATCACGATCTACTTCTTCACACTTTCCCCATGTCTTTGTCTAGTCTTGGGTTAGACTGGTACAACAGTATCCCGTGACATTCCTTATTCTCTTTCACCTCAACTTGCACAGTTGTTCTTAGAACACTTTTCTATCAATATCACATGCAAAACCACTATCACTTGATCTATATACCATTCGATAGTTTGAAAACGATCCCATCGCCGACTTCATTGCATGATGGCATGATGTTATAAACCAACTATCCTTCACTATCCCGCAAACCGAACTCATCGAATTATTCTCACATTCATGTGTAAAACATATATCATCTATTTTACAGATCCAATCATTCCAAACCTTTGATGAAGCTTTCACAATGGCTCGCAAGCTCGAAACCTGTGCCATTGAGCAGGGTCATCTTAAACTAAGTTCAACTAAACCTAAAATTGAATCCACCAAACCATTCACACATAACAAAAAATTTCAAGGGTATGGCCAACACTGTGGTCATTCAACCCTCATCCCCATCTACATCAAGCACATGGTCTCAACAATGATCTCCTCAATCAACAGCCAATTACACTCCTTTAGGAGAATCATACAGTTTTGTATTTGATAAGTTGATGAGTGTAAACTCTATCCAACTTCCTCCCATACGACCCATGGACAACTCACAAGCCAAGCCTATTTGGTATCACAAAGCCCACTATTGTAAATATCATCGAGTCAAAGGTCATGACATTGAGAGATGTCATTCCTTTAAAGATCATGTCCAACAACTCGTAAATCAAGGGGATATCCAAATTGATACCTCAACTGCGCAAACTAATCAACCACCAAAAAATCAAGCCACCCTCTTTACATCTCAACTATCAAATGCTTGTATGATTGACACTGTCAGTCAAGATCTTATCTTATCACCAACTCCACATGTTCCCACAATGGACATTATTCCCATCCCTTATTTAGAACCTATCACACCTACATCAACTTTCACTATTTGTCTTGAACCTACACCTTCTCCTATCCTTATCACATCCACATCAAATTCAACTATACCATCCACTTCTGCCACTTCAAACATACCCCAATCTACCACATTAGATTCATCCTTAGCACTTATTTCAGCCCCACTCATATCCACACATATCCCTACATCTCTCACACCTACTTCCTCACCATCACATCTTCCTCAAATACACCTGTTACTACACCTACATTTCTCACAACCATCCCAACAAAACTCAGTTCTACTACATGCACCTTTACAACCCCACCTTCTACATCAACCCCATTAGCCAACATATCATTCTTACCCCTAGAAACATTTATGAAACAACCAGTCCCTTCTACTTCTACATCTGAAAATGCTCCTTCATTTGTTACATTACCCATAATAAGGTCTACTCCATCGGTTATCACACCACCCACATCTCCACATCTTCCAAATATTCCTACATCTTTATCTATCCCAACTACCCCTATATCTATCATATCAACAAATCCACCTATCTCTACCTTGACAACCTTCACCCATGGCCACATCACCTAGTCTATCCCAATACTCTTTACCTAATCCTTCTATCACACCAACCAAATCCTCTCGATCTGTAACCCTATCAAATATACCCTTTGGATCACCTACTGAACCAACACATCCTCCTAAATCAAATAAAGATGATTTACCTTCTCTCTCTACAAAATCAACTCTTCCCATGCCAAAACCAAAACAATCCACATCTCACATAGATATCATTAATCGCATCATACAAACACCTATCTCTCCATTAACATCCTCATCTTGTTTTAGGACATTTTCTCCATTAATAACCACACCACCACTATCAGATCCTCTAGTTGAAATTATTGTCATCCCTGCTAGAGGTAAATCTTCTTGGTTGAAGTCTAAGGCTCGGGGAAAACATCCCCGATAGTCCCCTACGCATCCTCAGAAACATTCAGGTTTTCCCTCTTCTCAACAATCCAATGCCACAATATCTATTTAGGATCAGTATCTCCATCTACGACATCTTGCAATAATCAATCCACATCCAAACAATACAATCCTTCAAACAAATTTGATTTTTCCTCCAAAACATGAAATTCATCCATCCAATCTACATCCACTTTTTCTCCTAACTCCAAGCTAAGATATCCTATCAAAACCCACAAGAGTTACCTTCCCCATGACACTTCAATGGGGTCTTACGTAGATATCTTTTGACATTTAACTCGAACATCTGCCATCACACTTCCTCCCATTAAATCTTCAATCCCTATGGTCCCAAGCCATCATGGTTCAATCCTAATTGCATTTACTTATCATCATACCCCAGGCCATGACATTGAACATTGTAAGGCATTTCGGTCAATCATCCACAATCTTATTGAGAAAGATGATTTCCTCATTCAGGGGAAAGTTCCTTCTCCATCTACATTGAATCCAATTCATATCCCATTTGTTGGATCTCCCATGATTCCTCCATCCACATCATCCCTTAACATCCCTCCTGCACATGAAATTCCTCCTAAGGAAGGTCCTCCATTGTTCATCAATACCGCTTATCTTACTAAACACACTTGTGGTCTCCAATCATTTACCCCATCCAAATCTAAAACAATCTCATCTAAACTCTTTCGACATCCTTTAACTCCTTCACATTTAACTCATTGGGGGAACAACCTTCCCTCACCCTTGAGAATCATCATCTGTAAAACTCCCTTGTTACTAGGGGACTTCACTTTTTGACATTGTTTATCTACCTCCTTCACATTCATCCAATCTAAACTATACCCAAATCCTCACTCATTTTAAGTCCACCATTGTGGCCATATTTATGCCTCTTTTGGGGCCATCATTTTTCATTGAAGTCCTCTTTTGAGGCCATGTTTGTCTCTCCATTGAGGGATCCCTTTTTATCGAAGTCCACCATTGTGGCCATATTTCATCTAAAGTCCTCTTTTGAGGCATCCTTTAATTCTTTCATTGTTGTTAAGGGACACCTTTTTTACCGAAGATTGTGGCCATGTTTGTCTCTCCTTTTGAGGGACCCCTTTCTATTTCGAAGTCCACCATTGTGGCCTATATTTATTTTGAAAGACCTCTTTTGGGGCATCATATTTTTTTCATTGAAGTCCTCTTTTGAGGCCATGTTTGTCTCTCCATTGAGGGATCCTTTTTCTCAAAGTCCACCATTGTGGCTATATTTGTGTCTCTTCTGGGACACTGTTTATTTCATCAAGTACTCCTTTGAGGCCATGATTTTCCTTTATGTTTATGTCTCTCTTGGGGCATCATTTATTTTCATCTAAATCCACCATTGTGGTCATATGTTTGTTTCCTTCAAGACATAGTTTTATTTCCTTCTTGGCTATCATCTCATCTTATTGCAACTTCATTGTCTTCCCTCTCGTGGTGGTAAACAAGAGATGGAACCTCTTAATGCATTGCACTTGACCAGTCTACTGTTAGCATATCTACCAATGAGCACTTAGTTACATCCTTAGATTATTCTGCCATCCTTAGCCCCTTTCCATTTTTCATTGTAATGATTTGAATTATGTGGTCTGCCTTCACTACTTTGATATGACCCCATAACCATTACATCTGTCACCTTCTTATTCTCCTATTGCAACCATGCAAAGGGTCCAGGGTGTCTCTTGTACATTCCTTATCCCCTCACTTAAGTGGTTTACTTATCTATTCCCAGCTCTCCCCCATGTGAAACTCAAATTCACAGTATGTAAAAGGAAAAATCAAAGTTATCAAAAATAGACTGATCCCTCGAAGGACAACTGTTCAAAAATGTCAAAAAAAAGAAAAAAAGCATACAAATCAAAATCAAAGCAAAATCAAAAGAAATAGACCGATCCCTTGAAGGATGATATATCATATTATTCTTTTCATCCATATTATGTATAAAGTAGACCATACCCTTGAAGGATGGCTACTTTATTATTATGGCATCTGGAAGGTTTTCCATTGATCAACCTTCATTTTATCAACATTTTCATCTTCCTACAAAGCTTTCTGCTATTGTTCTTTCCCTTTCCCAGAGCTGGGGCATAGATCTTAAGGAACACCACCTTTGGAGAACCCTCTTCCCACGTATAAGTTACATCTCAATCCCTTTGTCATGTCAACATTAGGATTACAAGAATATTTCATCCATATTTCCCTCATGGTCTTTTGGTATAACTAACTATCGTTGGTTATGTGTTAACACCTGCTATCGGCAGCAAGTGCAATGCCTTCAGTGGTAACCTTTCTTGTTTATCTCCAATCCAGTTTGAAACATAGTTTCCCTGTATGCCCTTGCTACAGCTATGTTCCATTCATCTCATCCAGATCATCTTTTATAAAAATCACATCAAATTTCACACTATGAATTTTATATCTATCCATCATCTCCATGAATGTGTTTGCAAATATACTTTTCGGTTTTGAATTCTACTTGATCACCTTTGCGATTTGTGAATCCTACTTGAGGGTCCTTCTCAAGGCAAGTTCATTATCCTACAACTCCTTATCTCTCAACATGTTCAACAACATATTTGATCCATTTCTCTTCGCTCCCCATTTCCACTCATCACCATTTGTCTCCACATCATCCTTCTCACCTTTTTGTCCCCTTGCACCATGCCAGAAATCTTACTTGTCTTTCCTCTTGAGTTTCCCTTTTACTCTTCTATTTTCAGTTTAACAATCTTACTTAACCATCCATACAGCTGAAGAGATAATCTTATTTAAGGTATATATTCTTCCTTGGATCCTCCTACTGTAGAAGCTTCTCCACCATTTCCTCTTTCAGTAGACAACAATCACCACCACAAATGTCTTTCCACTCCTCCTTTTCTACTTAACACTCTTACATCATCACTCCCACCACATGGGCATCCCAATTAAGGATTTCCCTTACACTCTCCATCTACACTGCATATGTTCCTCCATCCACTCATGTTACACTCCTTTGTTTCCTTGTTATCACTTTGATATCATCTCCTTTCATCTCTTGTTTCCATTTTGATATACTGCTCAATATTTTCATCATTTTTCTTCTTCTTCGGTTTGGTGATCCTACTTAACCATCCCCGTCGTAGGGAAATCTTACTTAAGAGTTCCTCTTAAGAATGGTTTTCCATCTGACCCTTCCACCTCCCATCATATCTTCCTCATCTTCTATCTCCCACCTCTCATCATACTCATCCACTCCAACCAACCATTCCACACCTATATCCAATACAATGTTGTCTTTCTCCTTCCATATCGTCACTGCCGGTTTGGTGATCTTACTTAAATCTTCTTGTGGCATGGAAATCTTACTTAAGAGTCCCTCTTAAGCATGATCAGTCATCCTGCACTCATGCCCACTACCCCACATTCTCTCCATCTACATTTTCTCGTCATTCCCCATCATCACATCCTCTCACCTCCTCTTCCATTCTCACAAACACCACTTCATATTGGTCCCTTTTTCATCTCCATCATCCATTGCTAGGTAATCTTACTTAACTGTTGCTTCTCCATTCATTTCATGTCTTGTTTCTTCATTCTTCTCTCATTCATTCTCATCCATTACATCTTCTCCTTGCCTTCATATTCCTACACATCGTTATCCCTCCTTTCTTTACTCTTTCCACTCCATCTTCTAGAGTTCTCCCACATATCTACCCCCATATTTACCCATCATTGTCATTGGTCTTCCCCTAACATTCTTTCATCATTCATCTTCTATTTCCACGCTAGTAATTATCAGTGGATTTCTCCTAAAAATCACTCATCCCCATTCTGCATAACCTGAATCCTTTTCTTTGACCTCCTCCATTCTATCTTCATTCCTTCCTTCCTCTGTGTCCTCTGATCATTATCGAGGGACTTCTCCTAACGTCCCTTCATTGGCATTCCCCCTCCCATTCTTTGTTTACTTTTTGCCTCATCTCATCTTTTGTCCCATCCTTTCCTACTAATCATTATCAGTGGATTTCTCCTAACATCCATTCACTGGCATTGCCTCTCATATCCTTTCTTTGTTCTCTTTTTGTCGCCATCATCCTCTCCATCTTCCATTCTTCTTTTCCAATTTCTTCACTTTCTTCATTGCACCCTCTCTCTATTTTTTCATCATCAACATATCCTCATCTCATGCATCTCCACTTTTTTTCCAATCGATGTCATTCCTCCCCTCAAGCTTCTCTTTATGTTCCTTGTGTTTCTCACTCTTTATCAAATATCTTCGTTCTTGGTTCTACCTTCCTTTTGCATTATTTTCTCCATTTCTATTTTCATCATTTCTTGTCCTTGTCTTATTTCACTTCCTCTTTATCATCCTCTTTATAATCCACATTTTACCTCACATCCCCTTTCCTCCTTACTTACCCATCGATAACCTGACCTCTTCAACATTATCACATCTCCTTTATCATCTCATCATCCACATACATTTCCATGTGGTCAGTTCCATATTCTTTTCCTTGGATTTCCTCACTATGATATGCTTCCTTCAATTTTCTCCATTTATCTATCACCATCTATCCAATCTATATCATTACCATTCTTTTTCTTCTCTATGTAACATTGACCTATTCTCTTTTTGAGAACCATGTCACATCTTTGATCTTTTTCAGTCTTATTTGCAAGGACATCATCATATCCATTTCTAAGAATATCTTCCCATCTTCCTTTGACATAAAAATCTTATAAAGATACCATGATGACCATCACCTATGATAATCTTGTTCTCTTCCATGAATATTAGCCTCTACTTTTGTTTTGTTGCAACAAGTAATCTTGACTTGTTATCCTTCTTATTGAAGAAATGAGACTTCAATGTTTTCTTCATCCTTCTAATTTGCTAACACTTAGGGATATAATTCCTATGAAACATGATTACCGTCATATTTATCACCCTTTTAGGGCATTGTATCTCACCCTTCAATCAGATCTGCTCTTCATCTCGACATTCTATGATTGATTCCCTCGGGATGTCTTATTTTCAACATACATCTATGTCTTATGTTGGGGCACCTTGTTCATCTTTGTAGTTGTTAACTCATTTAAGTCACTTTGTGTCCTTCTTGTGCCCTATGTTGGGGCATCAATACACTTCATCCACGTCTATCCTTTTACAGATCCATGATTTTTTTGCATGATTCCTTGCAAACAAATTATTACGCACATATTGCTCATTCATTTGCACATATTTTGATGTTTTCCCTATGAGGCATTGGAGATCACGATTTACATCGAGTTACTGCAGTGGTCTTCACCCACTCACTGGTCTGTAGAACATTCTCCTCTATCTCCGTTGAGACCGCAATTGTCCTCTACCAATGTGATATTGGAGCCACCGCCGTCGACATTTTTTTCATTATTATTGCGATCCTTTTTTTCTTAAGGTATCTTGCCTTTGGTCATGTCTTCATCCATGATCAGACACATGTCTCAGTCTAACACTTTTAGTTTTTGTCTCATGGCTTACTATTGTAAGATGACTCAATAAAAAGGGACAAATGTAGACACCAATTTTTGGTAAAACACCCCACCGTCATCTCGCGTTCATGCGATTTCCTATTCTCATCTTCTATTTTTTCTTAAATTTCAATGAAATCCTCATCTATCTATTCAACCAAATTTGATTAATTATTAAATGGGATCCATATAAACCCATTTAATAATTCAACTTTTGACATTGTCCCCCATATCTCACAAATTATTTAATCCATGGGTATTAATACACCCATCTTGACACCCCTTTCTAAATGGAATCTATTATGTCACCTACCATGTCAATCATGCTCCCCACTCCATCTAATAATTCAATCCATGTTCCCCACATGATCACATCATATTTCTTAACTCAAGTTACTTATGCCCCACCTTGATTACTTGTTAACCCCAATCTAACCTCACGTCCAAGATATAAATATGGGGTTTTCCCCCATATTTCAGGAGGGTGAGATTACCCTGGGATATTTTTCAAAGACCCTGGAGAGATAATTTTTGGAAGAGACCCTGACTGATATTTTTCAAGAAGACCTAGAGGGAGCTAGGCCTAGAGAAGAGAAGAAAGAGCTTAATTAAGTTCTTCCAGTTTGAGGAAGAACTATTTTCCATGGTTCATTATCTTACCATCTTAATGCCTAGTTCATCTCCATAGCAGAGCAGAAAGCTAAGTCCTCTTGTCATTTTAGTTATTTATCATTTTATATTCCATTACTACTGTTCATGATCTATTATTATCTTGTTTGACATGGGGGTTGACATCCTCCAAGGGAGTTAAAATCCACTTAGAACTGACACTATCTGGGAACCCCTCGTATATTGTGATCTAATCTTATCTATGTTTCAGTTTTACAGATCTAGCTTCTTTATATCATGCATCTATCTTCTTTGCACCCATAGATCCACATATGCATGTGAGGTCCTAAGCCCTCCATCATTCGAAGTTGTTGGTGGCTCCCAATATCGGCCTTCACCCCGCTCGAGATCGAAGTTTCATGTACAACAAGATTTACACATAGGAGGTGAATATATAACCTTCTCCTAGAATCATGGCAATCTATACCTAAAATAGTGGTAACCAACACCTAGAATGGTGTGGTCAAGTGGTAACTAACACCTAGAATAGTGTAGTCAAGTGGTAATTAACACCTAGAATAGTGTATTCAAGTGGTAACCAACAGCTAGAATAGTGTAGTCAAGTGTACACCTAAGCAGTCATATCCCATACATGTAGGGAAACTCCAAGTGAGGTGGAATATCGTGAGTAGGATGATAAAAATAAAGCAAGGAAAATAAATCCCACACTAACAATAAACTTCTTTAAATTGACAATAAAGAAATGTGTAAAGAAAAGCAAGTCGCGAAACAGCTAAAGAGATATAATGATTAGATTCCAAATGTGAGCATTTGTCTTAGTAAGGGAACACAATCAAACTTGGCATTGTAAAAGGACAAGTTACCTAGTTGTAGTTTTTATAGATTCATGAATTCCATTGAATTTTGTCATCAATCGACATTTCCAAGTCTTGTTTATTCAGTCATCAGTTCAAGCTTGCATACGCGACAATCCTTATCATAAGGTCTGATGAACCTGATATTGTCTTAAGTGTTTGCATTCGATATGGTCTCTCGTATGACGTAGATAAAAAAGGGAAAATTTATAGACATTAGAAAACACAATTTGTCATATGATGTTACACCTCATAAACATCAAAAAGTACATAAACACTATAAAATTCCAAAAAAATAAAAAAACATAAAAATACCCATAAAAAGATACATAACAATTATCGTGTAATTCACTATTACATACCTAACACAATAATAAACCAATTACACTCCTCACATATTAATTAAAATCAAATAATTACTAAACCCCTTCATTCAATATCGCCCCATCCTATTATGTGTTATGCACCCAAATATCCCTCACCTCCATCTCCAATTCTATAAAAAAAATATTTTTTTCCTCTTTCCTTCAGCCCATGGACTCTCTAGAATCTTTATAACTTCTAATCTTCTCACTCACATATGTTTTCCCACCTGTGTGACCTATAGATAATTATGCATCTACATAAGCCATTCCAACACTATTTTTGGGTCCTTGTAGGCCCTTAAAACCAACTACCAGTCACACAAGTGACCCTTATTTAATTCTGCATCCACATAACCCACTCAACACTTGCACTACTTCCTAAAAATTTGTAAGATAATCCTGAATTTACCAAAAGACCTGTTTAAATATCCACAACTCTATAATTAGATTTCAGTCACTTAGAAAACTTGTAGACGTAGTAATTTAACCTTACAAGACTTTGGGATAGCTTCCAATCACCTATACAACTAATTTGCATAATAATCTAGTAAAAAATCTCCATAGACCAAACTTTGTCACCTAAGTAACCTAAAGTAGTTCTAAACATCTTGGAATCCCTCCTAGACCACCCTCAATCACCTAGGTGACCCCAAACAAAACCCAACTAGCAACATGACTCATATTCCCATCTGTATAGTCCCAACAACCTTTGGAATCATCTCTAATTACCCAAGTGACCTATTTTATCTTCCAAATAGTATTAAGACCTTTAAAATCACTTGTCAGTCACCTAAGTGACTCCTATGCAGTCCAAAACCCTCATCCTCCAATCATGCATCACTTTTTTTCTCCCTACAGACATCTGAGCAGGTATATAACTTTTCTTTTTTAATTCTTATCATGTTATTGTTAATGTCATTTTATAAACCTTAAAATGTCAGAGATTTGACTTAGGTAGGCCTCTTAGCCAAAAAAATCATCTAATTCACTTACAAGTGTGTTGTGCGTAGATTTAGGTACTCTGAGAGTAGTTTTCATTCACTAGAAAAGAACCAATGTATAAGTTCCCTCAATGTCATTTTCAAAGGTAATTAAACCTTTAACACTAATCATTTGTGTTTAATTCAATTTTGGTATGTTGTGTTGCATTGTTAACTCGTTGGCTCAATTCCATGTAAACACTTTAGATTTGAAACATGAAAATATCAAGCTTTCGTTTGACTTAAGCTCTACATGGGATTCCTCTACTTCCATCTCTATGACTCTAGGCACATATTTTATCAAATGTATAATAACCATTAACACTTTATCCATGATGAGCTTGTATAGTTACTTGATTTCTTTCATTTACTCGTACCATTATAAATGGTTAAACTATATACACTGCACAAGCTTAACGATTCTTCCCCAAAGTGTGCGATAGTCACGTGTTCAACTTTTAAGAGTGTATTCCATTGCTAATTTTCCTCCTCTTCTAGCAATGTTGGCCTATTTTATTTGTCATCCTTGCATTGAAATCCCCCACCACATGTATCTATTTTAATAAGTTGTAGGTTTAAATGTTCCTATTTAGTGATGCGTACGAGTCTTCAAGATCCAAATTAGACCTCTTATAGGAGTTAGTATTTCGGGGGGCGAAGTAACAAGCAACTATGTTGATTTTTATATCATTTTATGCATTTTTAATCCATTTTTTATTTGCGTCCTTGTTATCAACTCTTATATTTTTTCCTCAAGTTTATTTGACTAAAAACAATATTCCTCCATGCACTTTGCCATTTGTGTTGCATTATTACATACTATTTCTTGATTTAACCATAAAAATGGAATGGATAATCTAATACGGGGGAAGGTTTTTCTTATTTATCCAAGGGTGGGTTAATAACGGTTGTATATTCATATTAATTAATACATAAATCAAAATATAGCTTCAACGTAATTTTCAAGATATAACGATACATAAATTTCTAAAAAAAAGTGCACTTACTTGTAAATAGAGCCAAAGATGCAATCTAATACAATAGGAGAGGTATACATAATGGAAATGACTTGAGAGTGTTTTACTTCTTGAATTATGGTTATAAACTAAGTTAGTGTAGAACCGTATGACCTGTGTAGAAATGTGTTATGGTTTGGTCCTCTATTGTATGGTTTCAAATGGGAGTGAGTTGGAATTCAGCAAATTTATGTGTGGTTGTGACACTCTTTGATAACCTTCACATCCAAATTGTAGGTGTTACACATTTGTGAAACCCTTGGTGTGATGAAGAATGCCCTCAAACTCTAACCACAGGTAGGAGACCCTGCAAGAAGGTTAGTGTTTAGGTTTAAGAACCCTTGTATTACCTTTGTAACACTACTCTAAAGAGGTGTCAAACCACTTATAATTATCTACATAGCATGTGATATCTATAAGAATATAACTTCTTTGACAACTTGATCCTTTGGCAATGGGAGATAATGACTTGACATGCTTAAGATTTACTTGGATTTGAAGGTCTCTAAAATGGTATGACTCTTGCACCCAATTGGGAGTGCCTTAGTATTGTGTGTGGGTTGCTCCTAGGTTGTGTTTCTACTTTGAAGGAATATAGGAGAGCTTGGAGTGCTTTTAAAATGCTATTTACAATGAATACTTTTATAAGTTCCATGTGAGGTAAATAGGTAAGTTAGACTTACTTTTATAGTTATTTGTAGCTTTAATTTTGCATTAAGGCTAACTTATGGGACGTGAAATAACCCATGAAAGGATATAAAATTAGAAAAGTGACTATTGTCTAGCTTGGGACAAAACTGTTAACTTTGGACCCACAAACACCCTACTTACACCACCAGATTAATTAATTAGATGAATTCATTCCATTTTAAATCCCACAAAAAACCATGACTGATTAATTATCTAATCAATCAATATTAATTACTTAATTGTATCCTCATCTAATTAAATATCATGCCAACTATTCACATATTAATAATAAAATAATCCACCCCATCTTCCACTGTAGATCCCATTATCTTATCCACCCCAAATCCGCCTCTCTCTCTCTCCCCATTTTCAAGTCTTCACCCACCTCCATTATCGAATACAATAATTCATCCAATCCTCCATTTTCAAATATTCTCCATTAAAATCTCCAAAGTCTTCACTCACCTCAACAATGAAATAAAATAATCCATTCAAATCCTCCTTTTTAAAATATCCTCCACTTCCTCTTCATTTTCAAATATCCTCCATTATTTCCACCAAATTCTCCACTATCTCTAACAATAATAATTTAATATTCTACCACCCTCATCCTTGAAAAACATATAAATGAATCCCTCCATCCTTCATATCCAATAATCAATCAAATATTAACGTTATTATGTAGAACTATCCTTCGACAAAAACCAAACATCCAAATCCCATTTGTAACGAAAAATTGTCAGAGTTTTCTTGCATAGGTCTTGGAGTGCCTGCACTTGTAGACACCTATATTTCACTTTTGCAATCTGTTGGCTAGATTTTCTGCATAGCTAAAAACCTAGGCAGTCATGAGATAAATCTCCCTCATTTACCAGTGAGGCTCTCGTGTCAGATTTGTCAATTAAAATATGCTAGTATCTATATGGGGGTTTTACTTTAACTATTCAGCTCATGAACCATAGCTGTATAGCTCTGCATCAAGTAAGTAGTTGTTTAAGAAAGGAAATATTTATAGAAGAAGGAAATAAGAAAACACAGGGAAGATATGGGGAAGATGTGCAACCCAATCAATAGATAACAGAGTTGATTGCATGCACATAGAAGAAACCAATAGCTATCAACACACATAATTATAAGCAAAGGTCCACATCTAGATCTAAAATAACAAAAAGTTTATTAGAAGATCTAAGATAGAAAGCTAGAAACAAAATGCACCGTGACACCAAGTTCTCCGAAAATCTGCTCCTTTATATTCCTTTGCTTCAAGTGGCTATCAAGGGTTTCAACACAAATTCTGGAACACAGGAATGTTGCTTACAAATTCTGATCTTTTAACCTGAAGGTTCTTCCTCTACTTATAGAATGTAGAGGGGCAATTACAAGTCGGAAGCTTTTAGTTGAATTGGCACATGTGGAAGTCGAAAGGAAACAACTGGCAATCTCCCTCCTGGAATTCCTTTTTGCATGACAT
The DNA here is from genome assembly GCA_019776745.2 of Taxus chinensis. Lineage (NCBI taxonomy): Eukaryota > Viridiplantae > Streptophyta > Pinopsida > Cupressales > Taxaceae > Taxus > Taxus chinensis. The sequence goes on from CM034146.1 coordinate 898,172,268, forward strand.
GCATGATTTGCAACTGAAAATAAAACCTTCTATTTTGCACGTCTGTCACCTATCTCCAAGTAGTTGACTTCTTCAAGTAATGGCTTTTAAACCAATCACTCAAGTTTTATAATTTAATTGATCGCTCAATTACTTTTTTGGAGGAAATAAGAGAAAGAAGAAGAAAGAGGAAAGCTGTAGTCTTGTCCTTTTTCATATTTTACATACAGCTAATTCTTTTGCCATTGATTCTCACTAAGCTACATTTGGGAGCAGCTGGATCTGGAAGCATCGGAAGTTTTGCCTTCGCCTTGTCTTCTCTTTTATCCTTGAAGCTTTTGCAGTTCTTCTCCTGTACATGCATCAGTGCAATGTCTGCCGTAAATAACTCATCATTTTTATTTTTAATTGCATATGAGCAATTAAAAATTCTAGAAAGCACTCTGGGTGAATACAACTTCAATGAAGGCTTCAATTGGAAGATTGGAAGCACATGCACAAGATCCTAGAAGGAATTTTCCACGCACTGACTTCTTCACAGGTTGTGTTCGAAACAAGAGGATGAAGCCTTTGTGCCGGAAGCTTTTGCAATTATGAGATCTGGATCTGGGCCTGGATTTGTGTCTCCGATGTCGGCAAATCTAGAAGTTATGCATGATTCTACTGAGCTTTCTCATTCATCCCGCTTTGTCACGGCTGTTACTATCTTTGTCTGAACAACTCTTTTTCTTCTTACTCAGTTGAAATTCTTCAAAACTGGTGCAAATTTGGATAATTCTTCAGATTCGGAGGATATATTCAATGTATTGGACATTGATTTAAGCTCCCTTTCTCTTGAACAACTCTTTTTCTTCTTACTCGGCCAGAATTCTTCAAAACCGGTGCAGATCTGGATAATTCTTCAGATTCAAAGGATATATTCAATGTATTGGACATTGATTTAAGCTTCCTTTCTCTTATAAAGCACTTGTAATGAATTCCTACAATTAATTCAGACAAAGATGGCAACTGGAACATGAACAATGGATTTTAATCATAATAATCTGCATAATTCAAGCCTACTGCCCCAAATTTGATGTTTTATTTGCATGCAAAGCAAGCATGAATTTTACCAACTTCACCTAAGCACATGTATCACTTATGCAACCAATTATCCAGACATAAATCAACTTCCTTCAACCTATGTGCCAATTCTAGAAGCTTTTAGCATTAATTACACCTTCTTTTGAGCAAAAATCCTCTTCAAATGGGGCGCACTTTTCCTCTGGGCTGCACTTCTCTACTTGTTAATTAATTAATTCATCTTTATGGCAACCCCAGCTTATATAATCCTCATGATTCTATAATTAATTAATGCCTTTCCTATTCTTGGCAATTAATTAATTAATAAGCTTCACTCTTCAAATGGGGCGCCTATTTTGTGCATGCTTATGGATGTCATTAAATAAATTAAATTTATTTAATTTTAGACTTCTGCTTCCAGTTAACTCAAGCCTCACAGTATGCTTTGACCTTAGCCACTGAAAATAGGAATTAATTTAATCATTTAATACTTTAAAAAGTATTATTTCTCTCTCAAAAGGGGCGCACTTTTTGACATAAAGGCGTTGCATTAAATAAATATTATTTATTTAATTTTAGAACAGTCTATTTTCAACCTCCTTCTTTCCATTTACCTCTGTTGACTTTTCCATAAGCCTGGGCACCAAAATTGGATGAATAAATATTAACAAATATTTATTTAATGCATTTATTATTCACCCAAGGTGGGTCGTACTTTTTGGAATAAAGAATTTCTATTTTTAAAAGTCAGATGTCAATGGGATTATTTACCCTGCAAGGCAGCCCTGGAAATCCCATGGTTCACTTAAGTCGTTTGACTTTCATAATGGGATTATTTATCTTGCAAGACAGGCAATAAAATCCCATGATTCACTTAAGTGATTTTTCTTTTATTCCACAATGGGAATTTTTACCCTGTAAGGCAGGTAAGAAATTCCCCCCTGCCTGTTGCCTCTAATTTTCTCATTGTCACTTAAGTGGCGTTGCTTCCATGGGAAAAAGTACCCTGCTAGGCAGGTACAAAATTCCCACCTGCCTACTACCTCCAAAAATCCCATGATCCACTTCAAACCTTCTTTTTCCAAAAATGCGGCCAGCCCAGAAGAGGCTTTTTGGTGCACGACTTCGTCTTTTCCCAGAGAACCAAACCTCCGATGGCAAATTACTTCTGACATAACGTGCATATGTGATCTCCAAATACTCTAGGCCAAGAATCAGGCCAAACCAGCAAAGGAATTGATCCAGAGAAATTTCACAGAAAACGAAACAAGAAAAACACAAAAACACAAAACGTTGTCAGAAGTTACAAATAAAGCCCAGGATGCATTCCTGGTTAAAACCCTACTGGTATACTGGAATAATGATATGTACGATCACAATAGGGTTAAACCGGAGCACAAATTGCCTCAAACGGGGCTTAAAATAATTAAATACAAATTTTCCCGCAGGTAAATCCCAACGACAAAATATAACAATTTTAGGCATCTGGGTATTTGGTGAAAACGGTTAATATGGCTCCTTTGGAATATCTTGACACAATACAAGAACTTTGTGGCAATAAAAACACAAAACGACCCATTATTTTAAAAGAACAAAATTTTTAACATGGGGTAATCTCAGATTTCAGGGTGAAATCTGGGGACACCACAATCTTTTTTCCAAGCACACGCAAATCACTCTCATTCTTTCCATTTTTGTTCTTATTAGTGAATTTTGTTAATTAACTAATGTTTCTTATCACTTTGGTCAACTAACACCACATTTTTTTATTGCCTAACCCCTTTCCCATTCATGATGCCATTTTACGGTGAATTATAAGTCAAAATATTCTTTAAAACAAACAATTAGCGTATTATTAAATAATCAATCCTCTATTTCCGCTCATGTTTTGGTCAATATACCTTACTATTGATTCAAACCTCTCTTCCAACCACTTAAAATCTCCCCGCTTTCTCTCTATAAAATCTCAACAAACTTCAAAAGCTTATCCTAGCCTCCTAGGTGACCCTAAGTGGTTAATTAAGGCTCCTCATTCCTCTTAATCACTTGTTAATTCACTAATTGTGATTAGAAAAGATTAATCATGATTAGAAATTATAATCTAATTCTTGGGACTTTTAGTCCACACATGCACCAAAATATCAAGTTTTCCTTAAAGTGGAAAACTATACAAAAGAGTTCACCTCACTACCTTCCAATACTGTACATCATGCTTTGATTTGCATCTCATATAATACATATGATTTATTGGCAAGTTCAATCCTTTGCCTATAAGTCTTTAAAAAGGTTAGTATATGGACATCCAAAATAACAATGTAGTCATTTCGAGAGGTCATTTTACCTTGTTTGGAGTAGAAAACATACCAGTATGGTTGACCTCTGATATGGCGAAATCACAACACCCCTGATTAGTTTAGCACATGTGAATATATTAGTATGCAGTCAATAGCTAGATTCTTGAATTATATTCATGTTAGTTAATATCCCATTAAGCTGTTTCACATTGCAATTAGTGGTACACCCCCAGACTTAAAGTATTGGCTATCCTATGGCTAACCTAGTGCCAGCCTCCCTCAATTAGTGCATGAGTAGTTACAGATCTGTACACTAATCTAGGGTGCTTTCCATTTGGCACGCTAGAGATGGGAGAAACCCCATTTGCATTGAAAATTAATAACTTTTTGACTATAAGTTTCAAGGTGATGCATAAAGAAGGATGTTGAATAACTTAGTTTCAAGTTTTCTAGTTTAATTTCACAGCTTTTTAGACTACCAAAACCTTGTAGATGACTTTCAAACTTTTTAGATTAGTTACACAAGCTTTTTAGACCTTAGCATCTCAATGAAACATATAAAAATTTGCAAGTTTTATAGAGCAATTTAGAAGAGGGTCTGTAGATCAATTTTCAAACTAGATAGTTTACTTTCAAAATTGATTAGTAGTAGAAGTTACGTTTACATGTACTTTTCAGGACTAAAAGGAGCCAAAGTGTCGGCAGACATTTGCATTCAAAATGTTCAATAGTTTTGATCTTTTTCAAGAAATCCTCTTCACAAATTGGGATATTGAGAATCTGCAAGAAAGAAGGGAGGGACATATACACTATTGAGTATGCCTGTGTAACAAAACCTGCCCTTGTCCCACTATTGAGTGCACCTATGCAACAAAACCTATGCCTATGCACTACTGGTTGCGCCTATGCAACAATAGATTTTGGTCTCTATAGTGTAACTTGCGCCTATGATTCAAAAGTGTGTGCGTTTCTCTAGATGCGCCTATACAACACTAACTATGTAAGGAATTAACAAAGATGCTCTTGCTTCAACCATTGTATGTGCCTATGCTTCAAAAATTTGCACCCATGCTCTACATAGTGTGCCCATGCACTAGGAGGTGCTCATGTGCAGTAAGGTAAAATTGCTTCAAAGTTTGAAATTTCAAATTCTATTTTTTTAGGGTCTCTATCATTTTTTTAAAGGTTTTTAGTTGATTTTGTCAATTTTCTAATTTTAGAGCAATATTCATAACAAAATTGCCTTAGGGTTTGATAAATAAATTTTTTTGAAATTGGATTAGGTTTTGATGAGTGATTTTTGTTTCCTACTTTGTATGAGTTTGGAATAGGGTTGTGTATGCTCTTCTCTTACACTTTGTGTGATCTTGAGAATTTAAAAGCACCCCTAAACCTCTTTTTTGCTAAGTTGGAGGAAGTAGAAGCAAGTTATACCTTCATTGTTATACTTAAGGGAATAAACTTTCATTTTTAGACGTGTATTTGATCTTTTACTTTAAGAGATTTTTCACTTGATAAATAATCAAGGCTAAATATTTTAGAATGCTCTTCCCTTGCACTTGGTGTGATCCTGGGAAACAAAAGTAATTTTAGTCTTTTCATTAAGAAGCACTTGGATTGATTGGGAGTAAACCTTGTATTTACAAAATTTTATGGTAGTTCAGTTGATTTACGAGCCTTTTTCATTGTTATACTTTCTATGAAATTGTGAATATTTTTGAGCTACTAACCATTTGTGCAAATTGACCTAACGATTGTCAAAGAAATAAGGGCTCTCTTCAAACCAAACTCTACATTCACGTGTGTTGTAGGTCTAGTCAAAGGTGGTCTAAACCAAATTGCTTAATCCAAAAAATAAAAAGCAAGTTATGTCCATCTACACAGATGAGGGTGTCATACTAACAATAAATGTGCAAGTTTCAGTTAAGAGCTACGACTCTGTCCGCTTTTTACTAGGACAGAACCCCTTTGGCATACGCCTTAAGCTATAACAATGGGGGTGGTCCTAAGAACCCTAGAGTCGTTCACACAAGAGGGAACCTTGTGAATTAAACATGAAAGTGATCCACACTACTGAAATTGACTAATATTCCTTGAAAGATTAGAGTCAAAGTTACTTGATAATACAACTGGACACACTAGTTGCTCATTGCATTATAAGGGGGTAAAGTAAATTTGTGATACTCCTTTGGAGCAAATCGAGCTCGCAGAAGTAAACCACTAGAGAGAGAACCCCTGGGAAAGCTTGTTGGCTTGGAGCCAAAAAATTTCTTAGTTGTTATACTTGAGAGCTCTCACAAAGTGAAATTTTTTTTTGGATTCAAACTCTTGTTTTTCGAACAAGGGAAAGAATCTTTCAAAGTTGAAACTGCATAACATTTCATCACAAAATCTATTTAGTGTTACTTTGACCTAGTTTTTCACTTGTCCTAAGACAAGGCAAAACTTTTCCAAAGTTATGCCAAGCATTTTTTAACACCACTTGGTTTACACCTTTGTTTTCTTGTTGTCTATTTTGGGGGACAAAAGAAAACAACATATACAGATACCTACTAGAAATAATTGTGTCCACTTCTTTTGTAGTCTTCTTGCATGACTAGGTTGCAATGTCAGAATGCAAGAGTTGAAAGTGTGAATGGTAAGTCATTAAGGTCTAGTAGCCCCTATTGTCTCGTAACCCATATTGAGACTTACTATCATTGTATTTAGGTTGTCTTATCACTAACTTCTTTTGAGTTGTTACGCTACCCGCATTATAGCCATACAATTGTGGTATTTACATCTTGTTTCCATTGTGAAAATTGGCCTAAATCTCTACATTTTATTGTTATTCTACTCACATGTATAGTAACTCCTTGATATACTTAGACATAGTTTTTACATCTTAGCTTTGTCTTGAGTTTTGTGAGTGTCGAGGTTACTTTGTTAGCATCGTTTTAAGGCCATTTTGATACTAAAATCTTGCTTTCTTACAAAGTTTGATTATGTGTCCAAATAGCATTGTTACATTGCTCACATTTGTATCATCCATTTTACAAAACTTAGACTTTGTTAGTGTTTAGAAACTAGTTTTTAGTATACCTTATTAGAATATCATATCAATGCTCTCTTATCATTTAGGTCTTATTTGTTTCAAACTTGACCTAATTGGTGATATTGTGTTGTCACTATTTTATTTCAAACATATCTCAAAATATCATAGGGAGTAAAAATTTTGGTGTGACTAAATTTGAGTATTAGACGTCATTATGGTGTCTTAGATAGCTCGTGTCGTAATTCTTTATTCTTTGGTTCTTAGGTTCACATTGACCTATTGGATTTGCGGCTATTTTATAGTCACCATTTTTTGTGACAACTTAGCACCATTACGCTACAAAAATTTGACTAGGGTCCCTTTTTAGTAAACCTTAGTGGAAATATTTTGTGTTGTACCTCTTATTTTGGGTATGCCTATTACGAGAATGGGATCCCAAAAGCTAGAAGATGATATATTTGAACGTAAAAAACCCTCTTTTAGAAGATAATCTCATGGTTGACCATAGTGGTGGAGTGGATGATTCTCCTCATATGGGTGTGGAGCATCATCCCACCAGCTTTGATGATTACATTTTTTCAAAACAAACATGAGGTTCTTATGTGTGTTGTGGAATTAGGCGCCAAATTACCGTCTACAATAGACCCTTCTCTCATTTCTGGAATGGTTCAAGGAGAAGAAGAGGTAGATTGACCTCGTCATATTGTTAATGAGATATTAAACCCAAGTCATGCCTCTACTTCTACACTAAAGAATAATAAAGAGATACCTTTTGAAAATGATAGAGATTATTGAGTACCATATGTTGTGAAGACAATGAGGAACATGTTCATCATGCACAACCTCCCCCCTAACAAAGATCGTAACGAAGTGCCTATTCAGAGGTGACATTAGAACAACACGCCCAAGCCCTCACTCACTAGTTGGAAAGTTTGGCTTCACATATACAAAAGGAAAAACCAAAAGTTTTAAAACAAGCTATACCAAAGGCAAAACCTAAAGCTTCATTTCACAAGTTCTCAATAAACACTCCTCGACAGGAGACACAAAGAGAACCTTATAAATAAATTATCATAGAGAATAGGGGTGGGAATACACCTAAATTTAATCCTACGTATAGACATATGCCACCCACACAAGATACACTCTTCAATCAAGAGTGGTCCACTATGAAGAACACCCTTCTAGCATTACAAGAAGGTAAAAATGGTAACAATAAGAAATACCATTTTAATGAGTTGTACCCTTATCCATTTGATAGGGCCATGCTATAGGTACCTTTCCCATGACACTTTGATTTTCCAAAATTTGAAAAGTATAAGGGAAAAGGTGACTTCTGTGACCATATTAAAGATTTTTATATGGCATGCCAAGAGGTTGCGTTTAGTGACAATTATCTTATATGCATCTTCCCATGGAGTTTAGGAGGACAAGTGTTAGAGTGGTTTTTGCACATCCCCAAAGGATCTCTATCTACATGGCTGGAATTATCTGAAAATTTTGTACGTCACTTTTCTTTTAATATAGAGAGTGATGTTACCATGTTTGATCTTTGTAATGCAAAACAATGAAACAACGAAAACTTCACTACTTTCCTACAAAGATGGAGAGGGTTAGTTAGTCGCTTCCCTTGTTCCATACCTGAAAAATAGTTGATAAGTATATTTGTTCCCAACCTCCACCCAAACATTAAGTTTCACTTGCAAATGCATTGTGGCAACATGTTCGAAGAGGTAATCGAAAAAGGGAATCAAATTGAAAAAGCATTGTTACCTATGGGGACTCTAAAACCTTTCTCCTGCGATCATAATGATTCCAAATCTAACAAAAAACCAAAGTTTGTTCATAATAAGATCAAAAAATTTGTTAGTGATGGGATAGTAGGCTCTAAGCGAGTACAAGCCATTCAGAACCACGCACCTTTGAAGCTTGCAAAGGGAAATCCACCTACAGATTATAAACGTCATACTTTCATCCCTTTATCTAAATCCATGTTGTCCATACTAAAGTAGTTAGAGGTAGTTAACATGGTTAAGTACCCTAAAACACAACCCTACAATGATGACACACCTAAACGATCATGGTTTAGGGATGATGAATTTTGTGGATTTCACCGCGTAAAGGGTCACAAAACTAACAAGTGTTTAAGATTAAAACACTACATTCAAGACCTAGTCAATAGTGGTGATATAGAAGTAGACTTCTCTTCCATTGCCAAATATCCAAATGAAAACTTAGGGATATTCAAAGAGCCTTTTCCCAATCATGAAGGAAAGAAAAATACATATAAGGGACAGTTGTCTATGAATAAGAATGTTAACTATGTGTCCAACAAAGACCATTTTGATGCCTTGATAAGTTGTGTTGATCCACTCGTTGAGTAAAATCAATACGATTTTAATTAAAAGAGAGAGTGCATCATGGAAATGCAACAAGATCACCTTGTTATCTCCGAACCTACTCCTCCTCCTCATCAAGAGATCCACTATGATGTGTTAGATCAACAAGAGAATACCACAACCAAGATTTCAATCTTGGACCTTCTCAAGATTTCTAACATCCATAAGGACATACTTTGAAAAACCTTACATGGATCAAGAGTATCTGTTGATATAGACCCAACGCATTTACAGGCCATGGTAGCACAAATCACTCTTACAAAACACATAACCTTTAGTCCAACAGAAGCCTTAACTGAAAATCCCTCCCATTTCCTACCCTTACACATTGAGGTAATAATCAAGTGTAAGAAGGTCAAGAGAGTGCTTGTGGATGACGGATCGGGTCTCAACATTTGTACTCTTAAACTAGTTCATCAGTTAGGCAACACAGAAGATGATTTAGAGACAAAGGTCATCACCATAAAGGCATATGACAATGAATAAATACAATTAGATGGAATGATCACTTTCTCATTGGAAGTTGGTCACATAACCCATGATACAAAGTTCCATGTCTTGGACCTAGAGCTCCCTTACAACATCTTGCTCAGTCATCCATGGATTCATGTCATACAAGTTATGCCATCAACATATCATCAGTTTCTAAAGTTTCAACATGAAGGACAAACACTTACTATACAAGGGGATACCCAACCATTTGCTCACTACAAAGCATTGTCGGGTTATTTTCCCACCATCTATGAGTATCCCTCTACGAAGATTGTTGTTCATGTTCAGTCCTAGGTCCTTGCTTCACGAGTGGATCCGTACACCCTGACTCCCATTGACAATAGTGTGTCTACATCAAAATCACTTTTGCTACGTGGGAAATGAAAGTCGTGGGCAACGGATGTGGAGAGTATAATCTTCAACAAGCCCTTATGGTTTAAAACATTCCACTATCAGCCCAAGCACGTTGTAGACTGTGCTATAAATTCCAAATATCAAGGGAGAACTACCCTTTGACAATTTCACTTCAGGTGGCTTACTAGAAGATGAAAGAATCCTCAATGATATTATATTTCATCCTCAAGATAATGAAATGGCTTCATGTTACAAGTTATTTAGGTATGTTATTCCCAACAGAATCACGCTTACTATGAGATATCAAGGACGTGGTTGCGGTTGCCAAGAACAAGGCTTGTCAAAAGTTATTTTAATACCTTGTCGTATAGTGGGTAAATCAGGTATTGGCATCCATTTGTATGAATCTCACCCTTCAGATAACGAGTATGCTTCTTCTGACAGTGAGGATAGTTTGTCTAAAAATGAAAATGAAATAGATTCTCGATGTAGTATTTATAAAGACCTCGCATCTACAAACCTATTCTATAACATTACTATCCTTACCATAACCCCTGTTATAGTTGTCGTATCCCCTATAAATCAGACATTAAACCTCATCTACCCATCACTCATGAATTGGGATCAACAACAGCACATACCTATTGATGTGTTTCAGAACGATGAGGCTATTGGTGAATTATTGGGCATCAGAGATAACATTCTAGGAAACAATCACAAGAAAGGGTTCTCCATTCAGCTCAACACATGTGCATATTTCGAAGAGGAGGTAGAATTGTGTGGACACCTAAGTGAAAAAGTGAGCAAGGGCAAGAGTCCTTTAGAAAAGCCTTGAGAAAAGAAAAAGGGGAAGTCCTATAGTGAAAACACCTTTCAGGCACTTGTGGACAAACAAGCAAAACAACCTGTGGAAAAGATAATGTACCCATATAAAGATGAGAATCTCCGTAAACCACCTTTGGTAGAGGAGGATCTCAATCTCCCTCCCAATCCTACGTGCATGGAGGATGAGTCAAAGCTACTAGTGGAAGATATAGTAGATGTTAACATTGGCACAGAGGAGTTGGCTATAATAGTTAAGTTGGGAGCTTCACTCTCAGCTCAAGAGTAGAAAACATTTACAGGGCTTTTAAGAGAGTATGTAGATATCTTCGCTTGGTGTTACGTAGACATGCCCGGACTTGATCCAACATTAGTGGTGCACAATATTGTCATACACTTGGACACCAAGCCCATCAAACAAAAGCTCCTAAAGATGCATCCTCGCATCGCCTTGTTGGTAAAGGAAGAGCTAGAAAGGTTATTAGATGTAGGATTCATCAAGCCTATCAACTACTTAGAGAGGATTTCTAATGTGGTACTAATTCAGAAAAAGCTAGTTGGTATCAAAGTGTGTACTGATTTCAGAGATATTAACAAAGCTTGTCTCAAGGACGACTTTCCTCTTCCTAACATCGACATGATCGTTGATTCTACTACTGGCTATGAGATGTTATCACTCATGGATGGATTTTCAGGTTATAATCAGATAAATATTACAAAGGAAGATCAACACATGGAAAATTTCACAATCCCATGAGGAAAATTCTGCTACCAAGTCATGCCCTTCAGCCTTAAGAATGTAGGTGTTACATATCAACAAGCGATGACTATAATCTTTCATGTGGTCTCTCACGCAATCCACACGGTGTCTCCGGTTTTGCACCCTCTTCATTTCCTCCCGTAGGTCAAAGCTCAAATTGGTGGTAAAAATAAAAAGTGAATGTGGTAAATAAACTTGTTGTGATGGCTTATATACTCATTTTTACCCCCCGCAACGTGTTTCTCACCCCTGAAGTTCCCTGAGACCGCCATATTTCTTCTAAAACTTTATATGCGATAATTATTTTTGCACTTGTTTTGGTACGTTGGGGGCATGTTTTTGCTTCCTGACAACCTTTTCTACCATATGGGGCATGTTTTTGCTTCCTGACAGATTTTTCTACTACCTGGGGCATATTTTTGCCTTACGGTGACTTTTAACGAGGTCTCACAGCTTCGTTATTTCTTTTACAACATCTTCTTCCTAAAAATTCAAAAATTTAAAACAATATAAAAAAATTCAAAAACCCAAATTTTGTTTTTGGTAAAATCATTAAAAATCCAAAAAATGGCAAAAAATTAAAATTTTACAAAAAATGGTAAACGACATGCATACAGTTGAAGCATGTATCAAATGCATTGTCCTTGATCATCGAAATTTGTCCTACAAAAACATCCTTCTAAGGTTCTTTCTTGTTCTGGTCTCAAACAACTTGTGGATCATCAAGATCTACCTCCATTAACAAAAGCTAGGTTGCTTACTATGTCGGTACTCCCGTGCAACAATGAGTTGTCAGAGACTATGTCATAGTGCACAAAAGCTTTTCCATGGGACTACATGTGTCCTCTATTATTCCCCCTCACATGTATCCTTGTTTGGGGCACCATTTTTAATCCTTGTCATTACAACACAACCATTCAAGAACTACAACTTGATAACAAAATCATTGGTGCAATTATCTTAAATGTTGTTTTTTAAGTATGTGTGATTGTATTGGTTTCTCTGTTAAGTTAGCTGGTTTACTTTCTAGTATTGCATTGCATTATGTATGTTGCAAGGAGGTAAGCATCATTTTACTTTCTCGTATCGCATTGCATTATGTATGTTGCATGGAGTTACGTAGCAATGAACAAATGTTGGTAATTTATCTTTTCATGTTTTCTTACACTTTTGCTTATTTCAATAAAGGTCAATGAGGTAGATCTAGGGGCAAAATGATACAACAAAGTTGCTTATTGAAATACGGGATGTAAAGATTGGGCTTGTCTTAAATTCTCCATTATCATTTCTTCTCCATTATCACTACTAATTTTTCTTCCAAATCACCTGGGGAAATAAACAACCATGTTTATCCCTATCCTTTTTCCTTCTAAATAACCAAATATTTTGCGCCCATTATATCTTATTTCCTCTATTCGTTTCGATCATATTTCCGATCGTCGATTGGCTTCTTCTATCACCCCATCAACACTCGAAGGGGCATCCTTTATCCTACTAATTTTTCTTCAAAAATTTACCTGTTTATGCTTGTCTACTATATTTGAAGAGAAGTTACTTACTTCACCTCAAACAGGGGAAAATTTAGACACCTATACTCCACTTTTGCAATCTTATTACCAAATGCATGTAAATCACTCTCATTCTTGCCAATTCTATTATAATTAGTGATTTTCACTAATTAACTAATGTTTCTTACCACTTTGGCCAATTGACAACACATTTTTGATTACCTAACTTCTTTCGCATTCAAGATGTCACTTTACTACGAATCCTAAGTCAAAATCCTCTTCAAAATAGGCAATTAGCATTTATTATCTAATTAAGCCTATTTTGCTCATGTTTTGATCAATATACCCTATTATTGACTCAAACCCCTCTTCTAACCACTAAAAATCACCCCACTTCTCTCCACAACATCTCAGCAAACTTAAAAATCTTATCCTAACCTCCTAGTTGACCCTAAGCGGTTGATTAAGGCTTTTCACATCTTAATCACTTGATAATTCACTAATTGTGATTAGAAAGGCTTAATCATGATTAACAATTCTAAATCTTCTTTGTAATTTTAGTCCCACATGTACCAAGATGCAATTTTTCCCCAAATGGAAAACTATAAATAAGACTTAGTACTACCTTCCAACTTTACACTGTGTTTTGACTTGCATCTCATATAAGAGATATGATTTATAGCCAACCTCAATCCTTGCCTAAAGTCTTCAATGGAGTTAGTAGATGGATATCTAAAATGACCTTGTAGTCATTTAGAGAGGCCATTTCACCTTGTTAAGGTTAATCATACCGGTTGTACAGATATATATCAGATCTAAGCATACAAGTAATAAATACAAAATAAACCAGAAGAAATAATACACAAGATATAACGTGGTTCACCTAGTGTGGGCTACATCCACCAAGAAATAGCCAATCTATTATTTAAAGCTTCATAGAGGATATACAATGAAGATATGCAATCTTCCACACCTTCTTTGGATGTATAGTAATTTCTTCCTCACAAGATTATCTTTTTCTCTCTCCGATAATTCCTTCTTATAATAATCTCTATTATATATTCTAACATTAGTTTTCTAGCTTATATAAGTATATACAAACTTAGGGCACTTTAGCAATGGATTTACAACATTTAGATCACCTTTTAACCAAATCTTAGATCTAATCTTGTGACTTAAATAAAAACATTTCAAGCACATGAGACCGACGACGGTTACCCTAACCAATGTCGGTTCCCCCAAATGATGTCGGTTCCTACTAGTTGACCGACCCTGGTCAGCCGACCGATGCTAGTTACTGTGTAAACCTACAAGTTGTAAAACATGTTATTTGTGAAGCAATTAAGCTCCACAATATAAACAATCTCCCACTTGGAGATAAATTGTTGCACTGTACTGTACAACTCCATCCTTTGATAATTTCCTTGGCATGTTTCTTCCTCTTCAAGTCTCAAACTTGAAGACCAACAGAAGTGGAGTGTAGCTCCAACTTATCCTTTGCCAATGACTTCGTTAGCATATCCACATGGTTCTTATTTGTATGAATTTTCTCCAATTTTAGTTGCCCATCCTCCAACACCTGCTGTATGAAGTGATATCTCAACTGAATGTGTTTCGTTCTTGAATGAAACACTGAGTTCTTTGCCAGATGAATCGCACTTTAACTATCACTGTACAATTTGCAATCCTCTTACTCCTTTCCCAAATCTTCAATGAACCTAGATCATCCATGTCATATCTTTGCTAGCCTTTGTAGTTGTAACATATTCGTCCTCTATAATAGACAAGGCCACAACCTTCTGCAATCTCGAAATCTAGCTAATTGTTTTCCCACCTACTGTGAATACATATCCAATGGTGCTTCTCCTACCATACAAATCTCCAACCATATCTGAATCAACATAGCCACATAAAGAAGTATCTGACCCTCTATAACATAACTACATGTTGGATGTCCCTCTCAAATATCTGAGAATCCATTGGACTACTTTCTAACGCTCTTTACCTGGATTGGCCATAAATTTTTTCACAACTGTCACTGCCTATGCAATGTCTAGTCTAGTACAAACCATAGTGTACATAAGACTTCCAACTGTTGAAGCATATAGAACTTGTGCTATGTATTCCACCTCCTCATGTGATATAGGACACTGATCTTTACTCAATTTGAAGTGTCCAGTCATAGGTGTATTTACAGGTTTCTAATTCTGCATATTAAACCTTTCCAACACCTTATTGATATAATGTTCCTGAGACAAATAAAACTTCATGTTCTTCCTATCTCTGTGAATTTGCATGCCAAGGATTTTCTTTGTTGCTCCTTAAAACTTCATTTCAAATCTATGAGCTAAGTTTTCTTTAAGCTCAACAATGTCCTGCATACTAGATCCTGTAGTAATCATATCATCTACATACAATAACAAAATAATATAGCTTCCATTTTCAAGCTTCTTGAAATAAACACAATGGTCAGATTCGCATCTCATATAACTATGCTCATGCATAAAATTGTCAAACCTCATATACCTATGCCTTGAGACTTGTTTCAGCCCATACAAGCTCTTTTTCAACTTGCACACAAGTTTCTCCTTACCCTTGACTTCATAACCAAGTAATTATTGCATATAAATTTCTTCCTCCAAATCACCATGAAGGAAAGTCATCTTGACATCAAGTTGCTCTAAACGAAAATCTTCTACTACAACTAAACTCAATATAGTACGAATAGAATTCATTTTTACTACAGGAGAAAATATCTCACCAAATTCAATACCTACTTTCTGTGCAAATCCTTTCACCACGAGCCTTGCCTTATATCTTTTCTATCCACCCTCTTCTTCCTTGATCTTGTAAACCCATTTGTTCTACAATGTTATTTTACCTAATGGCAACTTAACCAAATCCCATGTCTGGTTTTGTTTTAATGAATCCATCTCCTCATCCATGCCATACTCCCACTTCTTATGGGTTTCATCCTACATTAATTCTTCAAAACTCTCTAGTTCACCACTACCAGTCAATAATAAATAAGAAAAGGAAGGTGTAAATCTTTATGGAGGTCTACTTGCCCTTTGTGACCTTCTCACTGAGATCTAGGGTATCGGAAGCTCAATTTTTACGTCATGTACATTAGTATCCACCTTTGACAGTGATTGACACCGATCACCTCTTGCCAATGCCAGTTCAGCTTGTCGACACCAGTCGTGCTCATTTGTAGCCAATGTCAGTCCTGGCGACCGACGCCAATTTTGTTCAACCGATACCAGTTCAGGATGACCAACACCGGGTACCTGTAGATGTCTTTTCTAAATCTAAGAATGAGTTTTCTTCCACAAAATTTCTAACCAGTTCGTCTTTAGGTACCAAAACTCTATCCATGTACATTCTCTTTTCATTCCATTCAATGTCACGACTCCTAACAATCTTAGAATATTCTAAATCCCAAAAATGGAATTTGAAATCGCCAGAGCCATAACCAATAAAAGTACATCTCTTGGATTTAGTATCCAAATTCTTTTTATTTTCTTTATCACCATGCACAAAAGCTTCTAAACCAAATACTTTAAGAAAAGAAAGATCTACCTCTTTTCCAATCCAAGCTTATTTTGGTATTCCACCATCCAGTGCACTTGAAGTCCCATGGTTAATTAAATAAACCGTCATGTCTATTGTTTCTACCCAAAACTGCAAGGGTAATCCAGTAAGTATCCTCATGCTTCTTGCACGTTCCATGATTATCATGTTCATTCTTTCAGCAACACCATTCTCCTATGGTGTTCTAGGAACCATTTTGTCTCTGCATATTCCATTCATTGAACAATAATCATTGAAATCCTTACTGCAATACTCACCACCATTATCAGGTCTAATACATTTTAACTTTAAATTTGATTCATTTTCCATAAGGGTTTTTCATATTTTAAAAGTCTCAAAAACATCATATTTACGTTTAATATAATAAATCCATGCTTTTCTTGTGGAATCATCAATGAAAGTCACATAATATTGGGATCCTCCATGAGAAGCTACCTGGGTTGGTCCCCACACATTTGAGTGCACAAGCTCCAATTTTTTGCTCCTTCTTTATCGCCCCAACTTTGAGAAATCTCACTCTCTTTTGATTTCCAAATATATAATGCTCACAGAAATCAAGATATACATCTTTCAAATTTGATAACTTACCCTTTGCCTTTAAGATCTACATTCCTTTTTGACTCATATGGCCCAACTGATTATGCCACATGTTTGCATTTGAATCTGAAATAGATAGCACATAAAAGGAATCAATAATACAAGTAGACAAATACAATGTTCCTACCTTCTTGTCTCTTGCTAGAACAAAATATCCCTTGGTAACTTTCCAAGAGTCAGTTGTGAATGTAACCGTGCAACCAAATTCACCTAGTTGTCCTGAAGAAATAAGATTTCTCCTGAGGTTTGACACATGTCTCACATATTTCAATATCCATGTATTTCCATTCTACAATTTTAGATGAACTTCTCCTTTACCAACAATATTACATGGTTCATCGTCTCTTAAATAAACATGCCCATGCCCAAAATTACCCTGGACATAATTTATGAAATAACCCTTATTAGGGGTAACATGGAAAAAAGATCATGAATCTAAAACTCATGATTCAATTTTATTATCCAAGGAGAGAATAAGGGAATCTCGCATTACCTCATAAGATGCAACATTTTCCTTTTTACCTTTCTCTAGTACATTCTCTTTGTTTTCCTTAAACCGATAATCCTTCTTTGCATGTCCTTTCTTTCCACAATTCCAACAAGTTATTCCTTTACCTCGTGATTTAGATCTTCCAATCTTACACTTTGATTTCCCATTATTTTTGCTCTTGGATCTCTCCTTCTTCCTTCCCCTGCTTTCTACATTCAAAGAATTACCATATGATGATTCTCTTGTACTTTTCCTGTGTATTTCTTCATTCAAGATTATACTAACCACATCATCAAACTTTAAACTATTAGAAGCAAATTTTGTATTACTAACAGCCATTACTAGGCTATCCCAATTATCTAGCAAAGAACATAAGAATAAAAGATCTTTCACTTCATCATCAAATGGAATATTAACCGATTTTAATTGATTTATAATAAAATGAAAATCATTCAAATGACTTGATGCAGATTCACCTTCTTGTATCTTTGAATTAAATAATTTCTTCATCAAATAAACTTTATTTGAAGCAATAGGTTTTTCATATAAATTAGCTAAATATTACATCAACTCTACCGTGGTTTCTTCTTTAGTAATATTTGAAGCCACATATGTTGTCAAACTCAATCTTTTAGATCCTAGAGCCTTTCTATCAAGAATTTTCCATTCTTCATTAGTCATCTTTGTAGGTCTTACCTTCTCATCCAATGGTAAGTATAGATCTTTCTGATATAGATAATCTTTCACCTACATCATCCATAATTGATAATTATGGTTGTCAAATTTCTCAACTTTGTATTTGCCATCTTCTGCCATTGTTGTAGCTCCCACTCAATCAGAAATCCCTCTGTGAGTTAATTTGTCAACACATAAAACCCTCAAACAAAAAAGCTCTTATACCAGTTGTTGAGGTTAATCACACCAATTGTACAAATATATATCAGATCTAAGCATACAAGAAATAAATATGAAATAAACCAGAAGAAATAATATACAAGATATAACGTGGCTCATCCAGTGTGGGCTACGTCCACCAAGAAACAACAAATCTATTATTCAAATCTTCACAGAGGATATACAATGAAGATCTGTAATCTTTCACACCTTCTTTGAATGTACAATACTTTCTTCCTCACAAGCTTATCTTTTTCTCTCTCCAAGAATTCCTTCTTACAATAATCTCTATTATATATTCTAACCCTAGTTTTCTAGCTTATATAAGCATATACAAACTTAGGGCACTTTAGCAATGCATTTACAACCTTTAGATCACCTTTGAATAAAAGGTTAGATATAATCTTGTGACTTAAATAAAAACATTTCACGCACAGAAGACTGAATCCGGTTACCCCAACCAATGTCGATTCCTACTAGCTAACTGACGTTAGTCAGCCGACCGATATTGATTACTGTGTAAACTTGCAAGTTGTAAAACATGTTATTTCTAAAGCAATTAAGCTCCACAATCTCAACACACCTTGTTTGGAGTAGCAACCATGCCAATTTGATTGCCCTCTTTGATATATTTAGGTCTTTATTAGTTTAGCAATTCAATGTATTAGCAGGCATGATTAGCTAGATTTTGAATTATATTCATGTTAGTTAACATTCCATTAAGCTTTTATCTTTAGTGTTACATTCCTAGAATTAAATCCTTGGTTGTAGATGGAAATGGTGTTAGCCTCCCTTAATTATTCATATTATTTTCTTTGTAGATTTTAGGGTGCTTTCAACACTCATCAAAGAAAATCCACCATTAAGGGGAGTGTTTTTTACATTTTGTTCTTAATTTTCTTGTATTCTCTTGCTTATCTTTTTTTATTAATTAGAGGTGCTAATGTACTTAGTGATAGGAATATTCACATGATGTAATGTTTTGATTTCATTTTTGTGTCTTGATTTTACACATTTTGGCACACCTAGTGGGATTTCCATATCTATTTATCATTTTTTCTTGAGTTTTTCTTAATTCTTTACAATTTTTGATGGCTGTTAAGTTCTTCCTTCAGCTATAGGAGAACTATTATGCTACCAAAAATTCCATCTTGGCTTCCAAAATTGTAGGTTTTGAGATTTTTCTCAGAGTATGGGAATTTTATATGAATCAATACATATTCCCTTTATAATAATGTCACCCTCACGGCATTAACACATATTTCTTGATGAATGTTTCTGCATAATTTAGAGGTTTTTTTTCTAGAGAAATGTATATGTACACAAGACAATGCATTTTGCATTAGGAAAAATCCATTTTCTTGCATTGGTATACATTTTTGCACCTAAGAAAACACATATTTTAGGAATAATGTATTTACATTGGGAATAACACATATGCACACATTGGTAGCATTTTTACACATTGTTATAACATTTTTGTGTTTCCTACACTTCCACACTAGTCTTCACTTTGATGTAGTGGATCATACTAACCCTCTTTTGCTACAAACAAATCATATGAAAATATCCCTAAACAATATAAAACTAATAACTTGTTTGTATTTGTTTGACGAAGACACTATAAATCAAAACATTAATTGTTTAATCTACTCATTCTTAACCTTTTAACCATTGTTTTTCGTAGGTTTTTTTTATTATCTTTGATTATTTTAATTAGTTTTTATGAATCTTTTTACAAATCTAAGGAATTTTAACCAAGAACACTTAATTTTCCTCACATCACAAGCCTTTTTTAGTTATCTCTCAATTAATTGTGCCCTCTTTGCTTTAAAGTTGTGTATGCTCTCCTCTCACACCCTTGGGTGATCTCGATGATCAAAAACAAAATTTGGCCATATGGATAAAAATTTCTTTTTGATTTACCCTAACAATAACGCGTGTATTTTTAGTGTTGTGTTATGTTTTATCTAAGGCATGTTTTGTAGCACGATCTCTTAAACAAAAGGTAAAAGATTTTAGGCTGCTAACACTTTCCTTGTAGAGTCCTCCTTTAAAGGCCTTATGAAATTTAGTACCACTATCATTAAGCTTTTTATTCTCCTTTCTCTATCACATTTACATTATACATATCGTGATTGCATGTATCATACACTACATATACTCTTTAGTTGCATCTTTGTGTGATCATGGGAATCATAAATAATAAAAATCTTTTACTTTCTTGATGCACACATCATGAGGCCTTTGGCCTCATACTGGTGTTTCGGTATTAATGGTGCCTCTGGATCATTCTTATGGGTAAATTTGTTTTGAAGTACTAAAATTTTCACCTAGCATATCTATAGTAAAAATGTTTATGGCATTTTACCTGTAAAGCACCTAGCATTGACAAGGACACACATACACTTCCATCCTCTCATTTCCCACCATCAAGATTGTTAGGCATAAAAGTAAAATTAAGAACGTCATTGGCTTATGTGCA
The DNA here is from genome assembly GCA_019776745.2 of Taxus chinensis. Taxonomy (NCBI): domain Eukaryota; kingdom Viridiplantae; phylum Streptophyta; class Pinopsida; order Cupressales; family Taxaceae; genus Taxus; species Taxus chinensis. The sequence continues at coordinate 898,193,032 of CM034146.1, forward strand.
TGGGAATCCCTTTAAATAGGTTTCATTGATTTGACGAGACCCTTTGATGTATGCTTTAAGTATTGTATATCATCCTGCTCTCACACACATTAACGTCTGTCTCACATACTATCACATATATCAAAAGGGTGAGCTTATTCCATGTACCGACATGTATATCAAAAGGGAACATATATGGAGAGGATTGGTATATCGGCCTAACAATATATCAAAAAGAAGGTCTTATTGAAGTGATATGATCCAGTTATCCTCCTCACAATCTACTCGCATTTGTTCTTGCATTTTTTTAGACACAAAATCATGCACTTTGGTTAATTATCTAGTCTTGATTACATACTACTATTCATATGATTCCTAAGTAAGAAAAGTACTAATTAACCCATGTATTTGGCCACCTTTCTTACCACTTTTGGTCGTGCACCGTTACTTGCTCATTCTTCCTTTATATACTCTGGATTTTATCATCAGGGACACCAATGTCCAGCCATGATGCCAATGTCAGGCGCCCTCATCCCCTTTGGGAACCCTTGTCCCCTTTATACTTTACTCACACTTTTGAGCATCTTATCTTTTTGGTAGTCAAACTTTTTGGGGTTAATTATGAAGTTCAAGCAAGGGAATCATATAAATATAAAGTTATGTGATCATAATAAAATACCAAGCACTAAGAATTAGCTATCACCACCTAAGGTTGTATCCATCAAGCATCTAAGAGCTCCATTGAATCCATCTATCACCATCACAAGGGACATAAGGGCTTGTTATTATGCATAAAATTCATAGGAGGGAAGTTCATCCTATTCCATGCACACATCTAATGCATTTATTTACATCTAGCTTATTTGTTCGATATCAAGTGTGACTTGCACAAGAGCCACCTAGGGCACGATTTCACACACACACATAAAAATACATTGGGTTTGAGATGTAGTGTAACGCTCAGTTGTAAGTTCACCACTGTGACAATTGAGGACATTTTGACCCCTCATTTTGCATCTTTATTTTTTAGGATTTGATGTTTATTTGAGGGTTTTACAGGTCAATACTTCATTGCAGGCTTCTAGTGACTTCATAGATCACTATGTGACCTCATAGCAACAAAAGGTGAACAAAAGAGAATAACTAGTGACCACTTAGAGGAGGTTTTCTGAGCATTTCTGCAGACCCAAGCAACCAGAAACAGGCCTAGGGCACCCGCAAGCGCCCTTGTCCCTCTCAAGGTGCCCAAGTCTAGCTTATTCTTCCAAATCTGCATTTTTTTGAGCTTTGGAGTGACGGTCAATGCTTTGTATTTTCCATTTCTTCAGCTATGTATATCTCTGGGATTGTTGTGAATCAGTTAAGGCTTCTCACTCTCTCTTTGCACTTAAGGTTTCATGTATTTTGGCTTAGTTGGCTTGGGTTAATTTTTGTATTTCATTACTGCATTTATTTACTACTACAATAACAATTAGATTAGGCATAAAATTCACATTTAGCCTAATCAATTTGAAACATTACATCTCAAAAACAAAAAATTCACTATATAACCCCAATAATAAATTTAAATCTACCCATATCAATTTAATCTCATCAAGTAATCAACACAATTTGTATCCTAGGTAAATCCAAACAATAAAAAAACAACCAATCAAAAGCTAAACCCTAGGAAAATCCAAACCTAGGTCATCAAAATAACTAAACCCTAACGAAATCAAAACCTAGGTATTGCAATCCACCAAAATCCTAAGGAGATGCTATCTTACCCAAATAAACAATAAGATCAAAACAAACTTAAACCTCAGGCATATCTAAACTTAGGAAATTAAAATCAACCACAAGTATATAAATATCCAAACTTAAGCAAATCCAAGATGAACAACCAATCAATCACGAGTAACTAATCACAACGACACCTAAGAATTAGTTTTCAAATTTTATGACACCAAGAAACTAATAACCCATTCACTAATCCATTCCCACGTATTCACGATGCAAATAGTGATAAGGAGGACAATCAAATTCTAGTCAAAGTGAATATAGTAACAAATTTGATTGGAGAATATTTATGACTATTGAGTGCTCAACCCGTATTAATGGATTCTTTACAACACTTTGATTCTCAACTTGTGTTACCATTGATGTTTCCTCCTTGGTGGTTTTATTCTGAGATATTAGGGCTTATACCTCCCTTATAAGTGGTGCAACTTGAGTAGGTGTAACTTGCATATCCTCAGAGTGAAGGTCTTCTCACACATCTTGTCCTAATCCATGCAACATGGTAGCAAAGACTTATTCATGAGATGAATCTTGTGCATCCTATTCCACAACCCCAACTCATGTAGCTTGTTATTGAGAAGTTGTGATTGAAATAAGGGCTTCTTGTGTTAATGGAAGTGAGGTAGTATCAACTACCTTGGGAATATTTGAAACTTTGGAGGGAACTTCAAGGCTTAGGGAAGATCCTTTCATAGTTGCACTTGTGGTTGTTTTAGCTACAGGTGTTTCCACCTTTGCTCTCTTTGTCCTCACATTCATCTCAATGATATTCCATCCACATCTGAAAAATTGACCATCCACCTCACACTTAAAAGTCATTGATAAAGGCTTTAGAGAGTATAAAATACAAAATATTTCCATATAGATCGCCTTCCCATGTCACCCAAAAGTCATGATAAGCTCAATATGTGCAAGCAATAGAAACTAACATCTTATCAGTTTGGTGTTACCTCTTTTACAAAGGGTAGACACATATCATATGACAAGATTGATATCTCCTCTGACTCCTAACTATATAGCGATAATTTCTCATCTCATTTCCAATCTGTCAAACATTACATAGCTAATAAGACATTTGAGAACATGAATTGCAAAGGAAAATAATTAAGCATCAATGAGAAGAGAATTATTTAACCTAATTTGATATGAGAACATCCAGATTGTAATGGAATTGGAATAAAACCTTTTGGTAATATGCATGATGATTTTAGTGACACCTCTTTCGTTAGTGAGGAAGCCACTTATGACACTAAACATGGGTCCCCTTGTAGCCTCTATAAGGATCTTTCTGCCACTAACCTTTTTGATGACATTTTCATTTTAACTATCCAACTCAACCATTACTACCATGACCCCATCACATGGGTCCATGATGCAACTGTTCATTTTTGGAAGGAAGATAATTTCCCCGCACTAAGAAAATATAAATATCAAAACAATAAATAAATCAAAAAGTAACATCCCCTTGATAAAACCTCTTTAAGGTGTTATCAGATAAAATAAATCAAAATTGCAAGCATCAAATTTATGAAAATCAAATATATGAGTCTATTGGTGAAAACCTGTCCAAGGAACCAATAGACAAAAATCTTTATCTTCCCCTTACACCCACACATCTCGTGAGAAAATAAAAAAATTCTTAACACTATTACCAACCCTACAAAAATACATCCTCTATCCATATTTCTTATAAAAAAAGAACAACAAAAAATCCATGCATGTGAGACTATAAAATTTGAGATGGTAAGTGACATTGTTGGTCCTTCCTCCTCTTCCACTTTTTTCCATCGTCAACTTATTCCTCTAGAATTCCATCTCATACTAGCCCTCAAAACCTTCAAATAAATTAACGACAATCCTTCATCTACCATAGTTCTCAATGTAACCACCTTGGCAACACACACACACACTCTCTCTCTCTCTCTCATAGTGGTTATAATATTACCTTGTTGAGATTCAGACAAAGTAACCTCAACAATACAAGTGGATCGCTAATACATCTATAAATACCAAAGACATATAAAATCTATAAAGGAGTTATTGGTCCTTAACCCTTGCACACAGGTTCAATAGGAGATCATTGCAGTCAAGCATCTCAAATCAACGTCCCCTAGTGAAAAACTATTTGATGTAATGTGTGATGCCCAATTTTTTTTAAAAAAAAGACAAAGAAAGAAATAAAATCATCCAATGGTGAAAACCATTTTTATGGTGCCTTTGATAAGAACCGCGATGAAAACCAATTTCAAGTGTCATGTATAGTTCATGTTGCCTACAAGTACCCTACACTTGGTGGTATGAACGCTCCATTTCACTTCCATCCACTAACCCATAGAATCACAACTATAGTCAGTTTTACCCACTTCTCACTTCACTTTCCAAATTGGTTAGTCCAAAGTTATTTGGGATATTATCGTGGTATATCTAAGCTATTTCTAGAGGCATGTCATCATAAATCCCTTAAAATATCCAAAACAAAATCCAAAATCATTAGAAAATCTAAAAACATTAAATAATCCACAAACATTAAAAAATCTAAAAACAATCCAAAAATAATAGAAAACATCAAAATTCCTAAACCTACCCTTGACAATTATTGATAGGGATAAACAATCAAGATCTCCATTTTTGGTATATATAATTCTCAATTCAAATCCCTTTGCATATATCATTTATTGGGGCAAGGCATGACTAGGCATCCATAAAAATTCAAAGATCTAAAATAATAGAAACCATCTTGTACTTAGGCATACCCCAAGTCGATTCTTTACAAGTGTAACTAGTCATCATCGACATACATTGTTACTCGAGGAAAATCATAGATATCATCAAAATTATCAAATAATTGGGTTTCATGTTAAACACATGTTGGGATTTCCCCCTTTACCTGGAGAGATCATATGATCAAAGGGTTTAAAATCAACATATTATTCAATAGCAAAATGGTTACAGTATATATCTTTGAGAGCTCCTACAAACTAGGAGATAAAGGTTATCACCAACAAACTTGAAATCCCCAAGATCACTGAAACTACCCTATTATGTTTCAACCACATATCTTACACACCTAAATTGGTGTACACATATTATATCATTATTTCCCCACTAATTAAACTAATATTCTAGATCTAATGATGAGTTGTCTTTAACAACTCATCATATAATTAATAATGTAACAATGTTATTATCCTAAATCTCACATGTGAGTACTAATTCACTCTTTTTATAACATTTGTCCCTTAGTGTAAACATGGGAGAGAACAACATGCAGTGAAGCTATATTTATCTTTGGATGTCTCTATCCTCAGTGAGCTCTGCAGGTTTGTCATTTAAGGCCTAAGTTTTAGCATTGTGGATCATCCTCCCCCTCCCAGTGCAAAAAATTAGGATGTTAATTATGATATATAATACATATTATTACAAAGTTTGAAAAATATATGACCTCTCTTTTATAAAAAAAAATAAATTATATACAATACATTTACTTAATAGGAAAATATAACCCTCCTTTAAAATACTTGCCCACTTTTCAAAAGAATTCATCTTTTTATTAATCACCCTCTATGAAAATTCCTTTGAAATAAATTTTAGTCAAAAGACTTATCTTGGAAGGGTGAAATCTCCACCTATCTAAGCCTTCATGTCTTTATAAAAGTGACCAATCTAGCTATCCAACCAACCAAACTAAAAGGTATATGCCCATGATTGTTTAATCTAATAACACGGTAAAAAGACTATTTTTGCCAGAAAACTAACAGTGGATTTTTTTTATTGAACTGAATAATAATTTGTACATTTACATTGGAAAGGAAATATTTAAACTAACACAAACAAACTAATTTCTTAATTTAAAGTAATCATATCTACTTGACACTCCTACAACATTTAGAAGAAAACGTCTACTTTGACACTCCTACAACAGTTAGAAGAAAATTTTTACTTTGACACTCCTAACTAACTAAAACTTCTAAAACAATTAGATTGTGAATGTAACACTCCTCCTCGCCCAAAATTGTTGTTCTTATTTGATCTGATTGGTAACACTTGTAGTTGCAATTTGTGGTATCACTTGTAGCTGCAATCTGTAACCTTCAAATTTTACTCGAGATAATGACTTTGTAAATATTTTTGCAACCATATTTTATATAAAGCGGTACTCCATAGCAATTTCATCATTTTTCACTCGATCCTGAATAAAATGGTACTATATACCAATGTGCTTTGTTCATCCATGGTATTTTGGATCTTAAGCAATATTAATGCAACTTTGATCATCACAAAGTAACCTCATAAGTTTTTTTTCGCAAATCCCAAATCCTCCATTAACCTGTTCAACCACATTGCTTTCATTATTGTGTGAGATGTTATCATATACTCTACTTCAGTACTAGAAAGTGTTGTAGCATATTACTTCTTACTATTCCATTACACACAACCACTATTAAACATAAAACAATACCCTGTGGTTGATTTTCTCGTGTCAAAATATCCTCCCCAATTAGAATCATATTACCCTATTAACTGAAATACATCATTATGCTTTTGAAAACATATAACATAGTCTAAGGTACCTTTGACATACCTTAATACTCTTTGCACTACAGTCCAATGAGATGATCATGGATTCACCATGTATTGACTCAAAGATCTAACTGCATAAGCTAACTCAGGTCGTGTGCATATCATAAAATACATGAGGCTTCTAATGACATTCTTATATGAAACATTTTCCATTTATTTCCTTTCATGTTCTATTTTGGGACACACATCTGTTGAAAACTTTAAAGTTGCTTCCATTGGGGTTGTTATTGGATTACATTCAAACATGTTAAAACATTTTAGAATGTCTTCTAAGAATATCTTCTGACTCATATGCAATCTCCTTTCTTTTCTATCACGAGTGATTGTGATGCCAAGGTAATAATGTAAATCTTGATAATCTACCATTTCAAATTTAGCACACAACATACTTTTAGTGATTCTCAATAATGAAAATTTATTACGGATTACAATTACAACATCTACATATAAAGCAAGAATAACAAACCATTGGTTTTCCATTTTCATATAGATTTTGTCATCGGTTGACCATATTTTGAAGTTGTTTGTAAGAAGGTATTGATCCATTCTCTTATACCAAGCATGAGGTGATTTCTTAAGACCATATAATGATATCTTGAGCTTGCATACCTTGCTTTCAAATATGGATGTGATGTATCCTTCGAGTTGTGTCATATAAATCTCCTCCTCAAGTTCACCATTTAAAAATGCACTTTTCACATCTAGTTGACGCACTTCTAAATCTAACTCTATTGCAATAGTAAGCCAAACTCTTACATAAGTCATCTTAACAACAAGGGAGAAGGTTTCAAAATAATCAATACCTTTAATTTGTGAAAAACCATGTGCTACAAGATGTGCTTTATACTTGTCAATGATTCCATCTGATTTGAGTTTTTACTTGAAAATCCACTTGCGATCAATAGATTTTCTTCCTGGAGGAAGATCAATTACCTCCCAAGTTTGATTTTTCATCAAAGCCTTAGATTATAAATCAATTGATTCTTTTCATTGTTCAACATTTGTAGAATTACAAGCTTCATGCACATTTTTTGGTTGTCCAGAAGTAGCAAAACATGTAATAGAAGCAAAGGAATTATGGGCATTTTCAATTACCTTTAAGGAAGGCTTCCTGCTGCATGGTGGGAGAATTTTTCTTTGTATAATTGGGTGAACCTCTTCTTCAATTTGAATGTGTGGTTCCTCTTCCATTTGCACTGCATTGGGATTCTCCTCCTCTATTTCATTTAGAGAATCATCTTCAAAATCTGTTGTAGAATAAGGCTCTTCTCCCATTTGTAAATCAAGTATATCATGTTGTTGAACTGAATTGGACTATTGTAGGGATGAATCTTCAAAAAACTTAACATCTCTACTAACAAAATCCTTATTTGTATTTGGATTATAAAATTTATAAGGCTTTGATTCCTGACTGTATCCAATAAAAATGGTTAGATGACTCTTTGAATCTAACGTTTTTCTCGTTTCATGAGGAATAAATGAAAGAAATTTGTAACTAAATACTCTTAAATCTTCCAAGTTAGATTTCTTACCAGACCACAATTCCTCTAGAGTTTTACCATTTAGATCCTTTGAGATAACTCCATTTCAAATACAAGCAGTAGTATAAAAAGCTTCAGCCCAAAAGGTTCTAGGAATTTTGTTATCTTCTAGCATAGCTCAAGCACATTTGTCTAATGTGTGATTCATCCTTTTAGCCACACCATTTGTTGAGGATTATACAGAACTATCAGTTGTCTGAAAATTCCACGTCCTTCACAATATTTTTTGAAACCTGTTAAAAGTATATTCACCACCATTATCACTTTGAAGAACCTTTAACCTATTTCTAGTTCGATTTTCAACATTTTTGTGATAAACTTTTAATACATCAAATATATATGATTTCTTCTTCAGAAAAAATACATCAACTTTCCTAGAATAATTATCAATGAATGTTGATACATACCTTGCACCCCCAAATGAATTTATTGACATTTGGCCATATATATCAATGTGAATGAGTTCCAAAACTTGTGTTGCTCTAGTGTTTGATGATTTGGGAAACGGATTCCTTGTCATCTTTCCAAGAGTGCAAGCTTCACATGTCTTTAATTTTGCATTTTTGTTAAACTTGAGACCAATTGTTGATGCACTGGTATTCATCTCTTTCACAGTTTTGAAATTTAAATACTTAAGCCTACAATGCCAAATCCCGACATCAATTTTAGTATCAATTGCAATAAAATCCTACCCATCATTGGTAGTTGACTCAAGTTTTTATAAATTGCCTAATCTCTTTCCTTTGGAAACTATGTGCTTTTGTTCATCAATTAAAAGAAAAATTGGTTGATCAAAGAAAACTTTGAGACCAATATTTGTTAATCTACTTATTAAAAGAATATTATGAGCCATATCAGGAACATAAAGGACATCATTGAATTGTTTCTTACCTCTATTGGGTAACATGACCTCAAATGTGCCCTTACCTATAACAATATTAACACTGTCATCTCCAAGTATGATTTCTTTTGAAATTTTGGTCATATTAAAAAATCAATCCTTCTTAGACGTTATGTGTTCCATTGCTCCAGAATCTAAGTACCAGTCACTTGATGTACCCTTTATAGGTGCTGAAGTGGCCATCAAAAGAGATGAATTTTCCTCTTTAAGAAAATTTGCCTCATGTTTATTTTGATTCACATTGTCTACAATATTTTTCCAGCAATCTTTCTCCATATGTCCAGTCTTCTTACAGTAAGGAAATTTTTTGCTTAATTTTTGATTGATTACTAGAATCAGATGTTGATTTTGTAAACCTTTATTTGGGCTTGTGCTCCTTTGACGAAAATACTTTCTTCTTTGTATTTGCATTAAAGGAAACAAATCCATCCTTCTTTGCTTTAGACTAATTTTGCCTTGTCCCCTCCTATAGTGAAATATTAACACAATAATCCCATATTATTTTGATTTGATTACTGATGTAGATAACAACATTCTCATAATATTCTTTCAAACTATCCAAAAAAATAACAATATTCAATTCTTCCTTTGTTTGTGATTCAACATCTTTAAGTTGGCATAAAGTTTCTTTCATTTTATTAACATGTTTCAATAAACTTTCTCCTTCCTGCATCTTCATTTGTATGAGATTTTGATAAAGAGAATTTTTTTCGTCATGATCTTTGTCTCATATGTACTTTTTTAGTTTATGATATGCAACTTTTGATGTAGTAGATCCTTTCACTTGCACTATTATTGAATTTTCTAGATTCAAAACAAAAGAAGATAGTGTGCTTTCATCCTTTGTAATCCATTTTTGTACTTCTTCAGCTGGAGATGTGGGTTTGAGATATGTGCCATCTAAGACTCCCCATAGTCCATTTTCCTTCAAAATCATGGTTAGCTTGTAGCTCTAGAAATTGAAGAATTCTCCATTGATTTTTTCTATCAGATGTGTGTCTGATGTAAATGATATTGCAGCCATATATAAGAACTTGGAACCAAAAAATAACTGTGAAAGATATATAAGATTACCTCACTGCTTGAGAAATTTTGCACTTAAATCAACCTTTCTTTGATACCATAAAAGGTATATGCCCAAGATTGATTAATCTAACTATATCGTAAAAATATTTTTTTTCCAGAAAAATAAAATCAGACTTTTTTGTTTATTGAACTGAATAATAATCTATAAATTGGAAAGGAAATATTTAAAATAACACAAACAAACTGATTTCATAATTGAAAGGAATCATATCTATTTGACACTCCTACATTAGTTAGAAGAAAACTTCTACTTTGACACTCCTAACTAACTAAAACTTCTACAGCAGTTAGACTGTGACTCTACCACAAACATATATGCATGTACAAATTGATTTCAACTTGGAGTATTCACAAATTTAGTTTTTAAAATAAATGAAACACTCACCATGTTAGGTTTAGGGCACTGGGTGATATGTTTGGTGATTTGAGTTTTCAATGCCACCTGGAATGAGCCAAGTTTTGGACCGTCGTGAGGAAGTTATTGTAGGTTTAGATTGGGAGAGTCAAGATGAATGATGGAATGATGGGGAGCACCTTTAACAAAGTTGGGCTGATGAAGACCAAGTTTGAGTTAAAGTATTTAAGATCTATCAAGTTTCATTGTTGCATAGAGAATTCATCAAGATGGAGCTGAGATTAGGTGAATCAATTCGATCGAAGCCTAAACTTACCGAGTGAGTTATTTTGTGTGCTCACCGATATTGCAAAACATAGATAGCTCACCATTCAAATCTCAAGATCTGGATACATGTGGGAGATCCCAGTGCACTAAAAGTTGATTCAATGGAGGTGGGATAATCACATGCCAAATTCAAGGAGATATTTGTTGATGTACACAAAGGAAATGTGTGACCAATCCAAATGGAATCCAATCCATTATAGTGTATAATGTTTTGAGCTAGATATTTTTCAATGTTAATCCTAGAGTTGCAAGGAGCCTACATGGAGGATGTTGAGATTAATGAGAATCTCAAGTATCAGGGCGAGCTAAAGAGTGTATCTGAGTTGTACAGGTCTAAGACATTGATTTTTTAGATCTAAGTATATAGCTCAAAAGCATAAGAGGAAACTTTGGATCCTAGTTTGAATTCAGATCTACACCGAATGGGAGTTGTAAATTATGCATACGGGTAAAGACCAAATCTGAAGTAAAGGATTCAAGATTAAGTGCCCTTGAATACAAATAATTGATGAGACACTTTCTTTTCGATGCAACATTGAAGAAAAATCCGTATGGTAATGAAAAGAAACAACTCACCTAACAACACAAGTAGGGAAAAACTCACCTCAATGACATATGTTAATTCTTCAAATCCAATATTTAATTGGTTTTGAAAAACATTTAAATATACAAAACTATAACATATAATGTCCAAACTAGATTTGAAAAACCTTCAAATGAGGAGTTGTATCCAACAAAGACTTTGGGTGTGCTCCGAAGATAAATTTTCTTTGTTATTCTTCTATTTCCTCTTGTAAATTTGATAAAAACTAGGAAAACCATATTTAGATACAATATACGAATGACATGTTTACAATCAATATAGACACCTAAATTCCACCGCACAATCTTAATAATAAAATTACACTAATTGTCGTCATTGCCAATTAATTAACGAATTTATGGTAATTAACTAATTTTCTCTGCTTGGATGCAAATTAAGATCGCTTCATTAGTAGGAATCATCCTTTAAATTAATTAATTACCTATTATTGGCTAATATAGACACAAAATCATGCACTTGGGTACATTTCTAGGTCCTAAAAGTATATTTGCATTCATATGATTCCTAAGCAAGAAAACTAGTAATTAACAGCTATTTTTGGGCTCTTTGCTTTGTTTCTTGTCTTATTTCTAGTCTTTTATATTCTACAACCCATTCAGGACTTCACTTTTTTATCTTTTATGACTTTAGACACCAACGCCCAGGCACAATGCCAGCACCCAGGTGCCCTCGTCCCCTCTTGGTGCCCTTGACCCTGTTTTATCTTACTTGTTTCTTTTGGGTCTCTTTTATCTTTTAGGCATTTTATTTTCTTATGGGTAGGTCTTCCAGTTGTCAATTACAAAATTCAACTAAGGGAATCATATAAATACAAAGCTATGTGACCAAAATAAAGGACCAAGCTCTAAGCATCTATTATCATCACCTAAGCTTGCATCCAAAGGCATCTAAGAGCATCAAAGGCATCCATCTAGCATCCATACAAGGGACTGCATTTTCTACATACACTTCATATGAAGGGGAAGTTCATTATTCCACCCACACATCTATTTACATTGTTACATCTAGTTATCACCCGCTATTAAGTGCACTTGCACAAGGGCTTCCTAGGGAACGATTCTCTCACACACGTACAAAAACTACATGGATTTTGAGATGAATTAAAACTCTCAATCATAACTTCACTCAGTCAAGTGACCATCGGGGTCAGTCTGACTCCCCATATTACATCTTTATTTTTTTGGATTTGATGTTGTATTATGGGTTTTGTAGGTGGAGCTTTGTTTTGCAGGTTATAGACACACTCAATGATCATATTGTGACATGTAAGTGACCAACAAGGAATATTAGTGACACTTGTGCAACACCAAAAAAATCAAATTCCAACCACTTTCGCAATAACGGGTGCTCAATATTAGACTCTGGTGCCCATGCACCCCTGACCCAGTCCAAACGCCCTGGTTTGGCCATATCTGACAATTCTAGATTTTATAGTGCACAGTTACAATGGTCTACCCTTCTTGTTCATCAGTTTTCCTAGTCTGCACTAGTCCCAGATCAAGCGTAAATCAACTAAGTCCTTTTCTCTCTCTCTCTCTCTTGCACTTAGGGTTTCACATTTTATTAATTTATTTCTTATGTCATAGTGTATCTAGCAGTTGTATTTCATTGTCTCTATTAGTTACTTTACAACTAGGGTTTTACAAAAAAAAAGTATTTTGTTAAATAATTTTGGTGAACCCATCGCTCAAACCCAACCTTGCTTCTAGGTATTTTGTCATCGGTTTCTCATGGCTAAAACTCATGTACCCTTTGCTGATGAATATCTTTGTGATCTCAATGCTCATCTTGCTAAACATCCGCAAGATCTAGATATACTCTTATTCATTTCTCATGAGGAGGCCACCAATCTAGTTGAGCTTAATGTTCCTACATCTGCTACCACTTCTATGCCTATTGTTACTCAACCTCTTAATTCCACTATTCCACCTTCTTCAAATGTACCCATTTCTATGCCTACCCCTACTAATAATTTTACTCTAGCTATCACTTCCCACACACGGAAAGTCTCTTCCTCTAGCATTCAAGACCTAACCTCTCTCTATCAAGATCTCCAAGTTAAAATATGTTAACTTCAACAAGCTACTTCTCATGCATCTTCATCTCTGCATTCCTCCTTGATCCTTCACACTCCTTTTTTACCCACCATTTCCACTTATGCACTTCCTACCCACCTTCAATGGCCACGACAACCCTTAAGGATATCTTAGATATTCTCATGTGGCATGACTCGACTATGCGGATGATCATACTTTATTAGCAAAGATCTTTCCTATAAGTCTCCAAGATTATGTTATGTGTTCATTTTACGATCTACTTGTTCATTCGGTAACATCATTTACACATTTAAGCAATGTTTTTATTGCACATTTTTCAATCAATATTGGTTCTAAGGTATCCTATGCTCAATCTGCAAAAATAAAACAAGGATCTAATGAGCATCTAGCGGACTATGTATTACGCTATAAAAAAAATCTCACTAAAATGACTAATGTACTCGCTGATTCAGAATTGTAAGATCTTTTTGTCCAAAGTCTCTTAAGTCCATTACAAGAGAGTGCCATCTTTGAGACCTCTCCATCATTTGATCAACTATGACATACGCTTGAGTCATGTCAAAGCAAACTCTTATCTATGGGAAAGCTCAAATATCATGATCAGGTTGCATCTTCTAATCAGTTTCATAACGAATATATTGTCAAGCCATCTCCTAAGCCCACTGAAGCAAAAGCTAATGTTAACGTCCTTTCCACTCCTAAAAATATTTAATGACAACCTCAAAAGAAAACATTTACAAAATCACCTTATGCTTCACACCTTTTGTTACCAAAACTTATTGATATCTCATTATGCTCCCACCACCGCTGAATCTTGATACATCTCACCCTAATGGTTGTAATTATGAAGAAAATACTAGACGTGACTATCATCAATGTGTTGGGCATTCAATTGATTGATGTTTCAAACATAGGCATCTCATTCAAGATCTTATTGACAATAATGTAATCGAGCTCCCTAAGCCTACGACATCTAAGTTGGTTAATGACAATAACAAACTAAAAATCTTTAAAGATTCATTGCCTAAGCATGACAAGTAAGTTGTTGATTCTTCAGCTAATCATGTGTATCGTGTTATGCATCCTCCTTCATCAGGGGATCTTGATTTTTTAGTTTCTAATACTGATGCATCTTGAAAACTCATCACATTATTCGATCACGATTATCATACTACATTTTATTCTAATACACTACACATCAATGCTTCTATCAGATCTCATACTTTCAATAACACCATGATCAATTCATCGGCTCTTATTGGGGTGTGCTCTCTTGCACTCCTCATCGCTATCAACTATCTGCTCTCTCAAATTTCATAACCAATTCCAAAATTTTATGGTTACATTAATATTCCAGTTACATTTGGGACTCTCACCATGTTTGTGTCATTTGTTGTGGCACCTTCAATCAAAGGTTGTGACATGCTCTTAGGTCTTCCTTGGCTCTGCATTGCTCAAGCTATCTTTTTCATGACCCACTTGTGTCTCAAATTCATTTGCAATAACCAAGTTATCACTCTCAAAGGTGTTCCACCATCCACATCATTACCTCAGCCTCCTCTTAAGGATTTCCTTTCACTAGCTAGAACATCTAGGCTCCCTGGGCCTCTCAAATCTAAGGCACATTCTACACCTGGCTCTCCTATTCACACACGACCTCATCGTTCTCATCGGTCTACTAGTCCATCTCCTAAAACTAAGTCCCCTCTTTAGGAAACCCCTTCACATAGGTGTACATCACATCCTAGGTCTCCTTCACATAGGTTTACATTACCTCTTAGGTGTCCATCACCTCCTGGGTCTCCTTCACATGGGTGTTCACCACCTAGGCTTCCTTCGCATATACATGTTCACCACCTAGGCTTCCTTCTCATACACCACCGATCTTAGAGCATGGTCACACACCTTTATCTCCTTGTACATTGGGTGGAGGAACCTTGTCCTTTACTTTCATAGGATAGCTCACTCATCATCATACACTTGGGGGGCATCATGCTTACTTTCCCCCCTCCTAACATCATTAGTTGTTCATCATTTCTACTCATACACTTTGTGCTTCATACTCCATATTTCTAAGCAACATTACACAAATTAATACACACTTTGCATCACCCTATAACACACTCTTGTGATAAGGTTCATACTTGACTATTGAGGGCATACTACATCCATTAACCTCACATACAACACATTTTATGCTCCTCACTTCACGATACATATTTCTAGCATCTAATTCTCACACATCATATTTTTCTATGACACACTCTAGTTCCATGGTTCATACTCAACTATTGAGGGTGTAAATCTAAAATGAACCTCACCATATTCACTCTTTATGTTCTATGCTTCATGATCTATCTATCTAGCACACATTATCAAACCATTTCTCGATGACACACTCTTATTTGGTGGTTCATGATTGGTTGTTGAGGGGTCTTTTATAAATGAACCTCATCTCATACACATTTATACACATTCATTGGGGTCACATTGCTCCTGTCACATTCTCATATCGCATATCATTCCATCACATACACTGCATCTTAAATATATTGGTTGCACTTACTTTTGCTTGCCTATACTAGTTACATGTTACACTACGTTTACTATGTTAGTCAGATATCTAGTATGTCATTATCTTTATCATATACACAGGGTGGGTTCACTTGTTCTCTAGTTTTGAATGTATACTTCTTACAAATCCTTACACATTGTAATGATGCTTGGCATTCTACCTCTTACTAGTCCCATCAAGGCTGTTGGGGACATCTACTTTATCACATTACATGTGTTAGTGTTTCATTATTTACTAGTTCTACTTATTAGCACACTATTTTCTATGGGTACATACACACTTTGATATACTTTTTATCTTTCTAACATACTAAGGGTACTTCATGTGCAACATTTTCATTGCGAGACTATTTGCCACCATGGTTTTCTGTTACATTTTTCTTGACATTAATTTTTATTGTATGCTATTGTTTACGGGCTATGCCCTTTGTCTTATATGCACAATGTATGTTTTTTCCCACTTCGGCCCTGATTGTCTCATGACATTATGAGTGACGTCCCATATTTGAAACCCAGTTTTTGTCGTCTATCTTGTATGCACATTTTCTTGTTACATTATTTTTCTATGATTTTTTTTCTACTTTTGCTACTAACACATGTATCCAGCCACTTTGTTTGCATGTGCCTTGGTTTCTACCATGCGCATTCCCCCCCTGCAGGGACATTGTTTAGATCAACATGTCCTCTTTTTGAGCCGCATACTCCTAGCGATGTCACATGCACCCCAAATGAGGGGGGAATACATTGGGTGAATCAATCACGCCACATAACAACTCAGAACTATAGTACATGAACATAACAAGCTATAGTTACAGAAATGGCCTAGAATCTGACTTGGGTCCTTAGTTCGGCACACATAATTTAGCACCCAAATATAGATAGTAGTGCCTATGAGCTCCTGACCTCCCCTAGGTGCCTATGTCATAGGGGCAGATACGACTACTTTCTCATATTCAGCACAATTCACAACATTGTATAAAGAAGTTTTCACGGTACAAGCACAATCCTCCAGAAATCAAAATGCATTCTTTCTCCGTTTCAACTTGGAACAAGTATGGAACTAATATGGTACAACTTGGAACAAATACAAAACTAATATGCTACAAATTGGAATAAAACAGGATCACGCCATCTGCAGTGGTGTATAATCAGGAAGCAATCATGGAAGGAGAGTAACACTAGACCTCTCTCCCCAACACTCTTCTATCATGGCGTGAGATCACCCAAAAAACTCGTACTTGGCATGAGATTTCCCAAACAACTCATTCTTGGTATGAGATCACCCAAAAAACTCGTTATAGGCATGATATCACCTCAAAAACTCACTCTACACAACATTTTCAAGACATTTTTCTATCCTTTTTCACTCATGTTCATCAAGTTCATCCTTACTAGGCAATAAGAAATAGCCCTACATAAAGCACAACAATAGGTACAACACAAGACACTTCACCCCTAGGGTCACTTCCTCTTTCTTATCTTCCACGCTTCATTTTTATCACTTCATGCTTTCACTTGTCTCTTCAGCATGCTATCACCATCACACTCAACATGGTTATCAGGTATGCATCTCTTATCTACTTTATGTTATCAATTATTCACTCAACAACATAAAGTGGGGACAAATGTAGACACACAATCATGCACTTGGGTACATCTCTAGGTCTTAAAAGCATACTTGCATTCATATGATTCCTAAGCAAGAAAATTAGTAATTGACATCTATCTTTGGCCTTTTACTTTTTTTCTTGTCTTCTTTCTAGTCTTTTACAATCTACAACCCAGTTAAGACTTCACTTGTTTATCTTTTATTACTTCAGACACCAACGCCCAGGTGCCCCTAGGACCCTATCCTTTTCTATCTTACTTGCTTCTTTTGGGTCTCTTTTATCTTTTGGGCATCTTATTTTCTTATGGGTCGACCTTCCAATTATCAATTACAAAATTCAACCAAGGGAATCATATAAATACAAAGCTATGTGACCAAAATAATGGACTAAGCTCTAAGCATGTATTATCATCACCTAAGCTTGCATCAAAAGGCATCTAAGAGCATCAAAGGCATCCATCTAGCATCCATACAAGGGACAAGGGATTGCATATGAAGGGGAAGTTCATTATTCCATCCACACATCTATTTACATTGATACATCTAGCTATCACCTGCTATCAAGTGCACTTGCACAAGGGCTTCCTAGGGCACGATTCTCTCTCTCACACACAAAAACTACATGTAGTCTGAGATGTAGTGCAACTCTCAATTGTAAGTTCAATCAGTCAGGTGACCGTCGGGGTCAGCCCGACTCCCCATATTGCATATTTCTTTATTTGGATTTGATGTGGCATTATTTGGATTTGTAGGTGAAGTGTTATTTTGCAAGTTATAGGTGCACTCGGCCATCATATTGCAACATACAGGTGACCAAAAATGACCATCATTGACACTTGTGTGACACCAGAAAAATCAGATTTTGACCACTTTCGCAGTCATGGGAACCCAGTATCATACTCTGGCACCAAGACGCCCCTAACCCAGTCCAAGCACTCTAGTTTGGCCCTATCCGACAATTTAATATTTTACCGTGCACAGTTACGATAGTCTAGCCTTTATGTTCATTAGTTTTCCTAGTCTGCACTAGTCCCAGATCAAGCACAAATCAACTAAGTCCTTTTCTTTATCTCTTGCACTTAGGGTTTCACATTTTATTAGTTTATTACTTGTGTCATAGTGCATCTAGTTATATTTCATTGTTTCTATCAATTACTCTATAACTAGGGTGTTGTCCCGAGATTTCACCCTAAAATATGGGACTACCCCTTTTAAAAAAAATCGTTCTTTTCAATGTAATAGGTCGTTTCGTGTTTGTTTTTCCTGCAGTTGTTTACATTTCTCTAAGGTATCCCTAAAGAGTCATAAAAGCCAAATTCTCAAAGTACCCACATGTTAAAACTCACTCTATCCCTTCGCCAGGTTTTGTCTGAGAGAATTTCATTTATTTATTTATCAAATAAATAAAGTTCTTTTAAAAATATATTGAGCTAAAATTGGAGGATTTAGGTTATATAAAGCATTTCACCCCATCATTATTACCACAGAACATTCACTTGGGGGGAAGAATTTTTGTAGATCAACTCATTGGAGAAATTTTTCAAGCAATTGCATGCAACTTCTTTTGTTTTTGTTTTATTTCTTTTTGTTTGTGTTTTGGTTTATTTTCTCCAGAAATTCCCGTAGCCTATTCATTCTTCCTGCCAGATCTTTCCCCAGGCCCATGGTTTTGAAAAGCTATCCAATATTTTTAATTACTAATCTATCTAAAGGTGATCAGAGCTCACGATTCTTTTAGAAGATTGTAAGAAGTTGTTTGGTCTAAAAGGGTGCAAAAATGGATTTTATGAAAATAAGGAAAATATTGCCATTAATGCATAGAGCTCAAGAAAATATGCACTTTTAGAGAAAACGACACCTAAAACGGAGCCACGAAGTGAAATTAATGGCACTCGCAAGTTTTTGCTGCTACATCTTCCTGGACCCTTTCCAAAAATGGAAAATTTTATTCTGTACTTGTGTTTTATTTACTAAAAATCTAAAAATGGAAAAAAAAAATTGTTGATGAGTTTTCACGCAACTTTAAAAGCAGAAGTCGTGCAAGTCACACTTTTTGGGAAGAGCAATTTCTTAATGTAAGTCACACTTTTTGGGAAGAAGCTTTCTTCCATGCAAGTCACAATTTTTGGAATGAGGGCTTTTAAGTGCCAATGGGAAAAATGGTGGTGGAAGGAAGGTGGGAATTTGGAGCCTTCTTGGAAGGGTGTTTTTTCCTATCATTAAATTTAAATCACTAAAGTGCCAATGGGAAAAATGGTGGTGGAAGGAAGGTGGAAATTTGGAGCCTTCCTGGAAGGTTGTTTTTTTCCCATCATTAAAGTTAAATCACGTAAGTGCCAATGATAATTTTGGTGGTGGAAGGAAGGTGGAAATTTTGAGCCTTCCTAGAAGGTTTTTTTTTCCCATTATTAAAGTTAAATCACTTAAGTGCCAATGGGAATTTTGGTGGTGGAAGGAAGGTGGGAATTTGGAGCCTTCCTGGAAGGTTGTTTTTTCCCATCATTAAAGTTAAATCACTTAAGTGAAAGATGGGAATTTTAGAGCTACTTGGAAGGGTAAAAATTCCCACTTCCTTGCCTTATTATTTTTAACACTACTTCTAGCCAAAAAGTGTGACCCATTATGGCATAGCTAATTGCCTAAAAGTTGAATTTTTTTTTAATTGCCAAGAAGCATCCAGTTTTGGCGCCTAGGGTCAGAAAGGTATCCTTTTTATTATTCCGGCTATCTGCATGTTGATGTGAGTGCACATGGGAATTAAATAATATTTTTAGCTTGCTTAGCATGCAAAAAAATTCTAAAAATAGAGGGCAACAGGCTTTATAATCATATTTTGGTGAAGGAATTAAGCATTCATGCCATGGATTCCATGTTTGTCTGAATTATTTGTAGGAATACTTCATTGGTGCTCATATTGGTGAAAAGAAGGCAAATTAAATGTTAGATACATTGAATATGTCTTCAGAATCAGAAGGATGAATTGCAGGTTCTACACAAATAGATCCAGCTCTCATATTTGCAAGGTCTTCTAACAGAAATAAAAAAAGAAGATCGCAGACAAAGGTTGATTCAGGCACAATGAAGGGTGATGAGTTTAGTCTGAATTATTTATGGCAAACATTGCATTGGTGCACATACTAGAGAAGAACTACAAAAGGTTCAAGGATAAGAGGGAAGACATGTCAAAGGTAACACCTGCAAGTAAATCTCAGTTAGCTGCTTCTAGATCCAGTTTGGTGAGAATCGAGGCAAAGATATCATATGGGATAAAAAAACATCTCAGATTCAAGGCAAAGATAACATTCAAATCATTCGTTTTTAAAGTGAATGAAGCAGAGGTGTAACACAGGTTGGATCAACATGTAGAGTATGGAAGATGAATAAGACTGAGAGCATTGCAACTTTCTTCTAATTTCTTCTCCTTTTTCTTCTTCTTTCTCTTATTTTCTCTTACAAAACAATCGAGCAATCAATTAAAATTGTAAAACTTAGGTAATTGGCTATAAAATTCGTTACTTCAAGTTACTGGAATAAGTCAATTACTTGGAAATAGGTGGCAAACATGCAAAATAGAAGGTTCTAATTTCAGTTATAAATCATGCATGTCATGGAAAGAGGAATTTCAGGAAGAATATTGTCAGTTGCTTCCCCTTTTCATAGCTTCCACATGTGGTAATTCATTAAAAGCCTCCTATTCGTAATTGCCCTCTATACACTATAAATAGAGGAAGAACCTGCAGGTTAAAGGATCACAATTTTTTAATCAACATTCTTGAGTTTCAGACTTTGTGTTACAACCCTTGATGTCATTTTTGTGAAAATTGAGGAATTGAATAAAGACCGATTTCTAGAGAACTTTATTTCCACGGTGCATTTGCTTCTTACTTATGTATGGATCTTTAGATAAACTTTGTGTTATCTGAGATTTATATTAGAAGCTTTTCTTTTCCTTGACTTTTGAATATTATGAGATCTACTTGTTCATTTAATCTATGTGTATGAGACCAACTCTATGAACTATTGGTTGAATCACACATTTTCCTTTCTTCTTTCCCAAATTCCATTATTTCCCCCTTCTGAAAATACTTCACAAACAACTGCTTACTTGTTGCATAATTGCTTAGCTATGGTTCATGAGCTTTGTAATTAAAGTAAAACCCCACATATAGTTATTAGGATTCATACCCACTAAATTTATAAACATCTTACACGAGAGCCTCATCGGTAAATGAGGGAGATTTATCTCATGATTGCCCAGGTTTTTAGCTATACAGAAAATCTAGCCAACATAGGGTTTTACAAAAAATCTTATTTTGTTAAATCACTTAATTAACCTTTCCCTATATTCCATTTAATTAAAAATACCTTTATTAATTAAATATGACTTTCAATCATCTATAAAATCCACTAGCCTTCTTCTGAAATTCCTCTACATAACTTCTATAAGCTAATCCTGGCATATTAATTAATCCCAAGTTATTAATTAATCCTCCATTTCCCCCATATGATTCTCATGGATTATTAATTTTAGCTAATTACTCCTAATCTTTCTTAAACAATCTTAATCTCATTTTAGGTATCCCACATTCACTACTAATTACACATTTCCCAAAGATAAATAAACTAGTGCACCTGACACACCTAATCCTACTTTCTCATGTTAATCTATTACAAAAGATCTTAAATCAAAAATGAGAAAACCCTCCTTGATTGAAGTAGTAAGAGAAGACTCAATCAATGGATTTTGGCCTTTTTTGAAAAGATCTCTTGCTTCACCAAAGATCCCCTCTTTAATCAACTACTCATGGTTTGCACTCGATTCACAATAGATATCCCCATTTTAATCTGAGACTGAAATCAAATCTTCATGGAAGAGGTTTAAGATCTTTTTGTGTTACAAATTCTTAGTGATTTTTCTCTTCTTGTGTATGATACTCTATCTTGATGTATAATCATTTTTTTTTGTAGCACTTTAAGTAGGAAAGGAATTTTTAGGTGTGAAGTTACATTATCTTAAACTGTATATTATTAGATTTAGCTTACATACATATGGAAATCACTTGATGGGACCACCGCTTTGTCTCACATGCAATTTTTCATCAAAGCTATCTTGTACATTTTTGTAGTTTCATTTAAATTTTATGTTTTTTACTTTCTATTGTACATTTTCTTGTGATGGAAGCACTAGAGTAGGTTTTCCAGGTATTAAAGAGGCCAGGTGCTACCAAAATTTAAACTTGAAGACCTTAAAATTGAAAATCTTCAGACTTTTGCCTCACTTTCTCATGCCTACACTTATATTTCAGTGAACTAGTTCTAGTTATGAACAGATTTTCAACTGACACTCGAATTGGTATTCAGTGACATCGCAAATGCCCATGGTGAGCTCGCTCTGGCTATTTTACATGCACTGTGTCATAAGATTTCAGCAATCTCATGGCGTCATACAATGTAGTCTTTGGTTATAGCAACCTCGTGGCATCATAAAACAATTGGTCAAAATTTTCAGTGAACTCAGTAACATCCCTTGGCAAATTTGACAGCTGGTTCAATGAAGTCGCTTCATCACGCAACAAATTCAAAAATCACAATGAACTTTTCCTCACCTTGTATGTGAAAACTCATTCCCTGTCAAAAGTAGGGATATCTCTTTTCCATTGCTTGGATTTGTTGTTTCTATATCTTTTTTGTCCATTTCTTGGGGTTGTTTTGAGCATTGATTGTTTGTTATGTTACTATGTTGCTATTCATTGTGCTTGAAGTCCTTGACTATCTTCATATTTTAGTTATCATGGTGCTTATTCCTACTTATTATGTGATTGTACCTTGTAGGTACTTTTGATCGTGTTTAGTGGAGTAGAAGCATTCTGCAGCAAACCAAACCAATTCAACAGTTTAGAGAAAAATCATCTCTTCAGGAAGCGATAATTAGGGAATTCGTTCTTCAACAAAATGTTTTGTTTGTGTTCAGCATGAACTCAAATTGTCTTTTCAGCATGGATTCTTTTCACTGTGCAACAAACCCACTTCAGCAAATTTGCTACACATTAGCGGTGAATCTCAATATATTTTTCGAGCGACCTCGATGCACCTTGCAGTGATATTTTATTTCAGCATGAACTCGCTCTTAGTAAACAGCGAATTCACACTGGGTAAACAACAAACTCACCATGTGTCTTCAGCAACCTTGTGACAAAGAACTTGGGTTTTCCCTTGTCTCACCTTTAGCCACTTTATTTTGTATGTTCTGAGTTATTTTCTGACATTGTCCAAACTACTAATAATCTATGTGTATAGGTTACCATAGTTGTTTTTCAAAAATCATTATTGCTAAACAAACAAACAAATACACAGACAAACCAAACATAAATAAAAACTTGCAACATAATTTCATACTTTGCTTTATCTTGCATTTATTAAATTGGTTAATCTTGTTTCTTGGAGTTTGGTAAATTGCTTTACATTTCAATATTTGAGTAGAATATTCAATTGGTCAGTTGGTTAACCATTTAGTTTGCTTTCAGTGCACTTGCTTGCAAAAATCGTTATATATAAAATTAAGCTTCCATCTTAAACACATTTAATAGGGTGTTTATTTCCCTTCCGCATATTTTGTATTGCTTAGTTGTACCCTCTCTACATGACTACATATGCTCTTTCCTAGTGCCACAAAGTGATGTACAAGAAATTATAAATAGATTAGTTGCTTTTTCTTTTAGTATGGTTTGGTGGCTAGGATTTCGTCACCTAGTCATTTGGATAAATCCTATGTACCGGCAAGCTATATAAATTTGTGGGAGGATCAGTTTTTATTTGGCTAAGCAGGGGTTCATTTGTATGTGGCTTTTGTCAAGTAAGGGATGCATTTTCCTCCAATACACAAGCCCTAGACTAGATCCCACAAGAAGTAGTTGTCATTTTTAGTCAATCTCCATTGAAATGGATAAAGTGAGGGTAAGGGGGATTTAAACCTTTGAACCACACCATTAGACCAACACTTCCTAATTCACGGACTTCTACCTGGCATACCAAAAGGTATATTTAGGGCACCCCTAGAAACCTTAGTTAGATGGTCAAACTTAGTCTAGGTTGTGCTTGTTTGACTATCCCCCACATCTTGTTTAAAAATAATAAAACGTGTTACTTTGTCCAAGTCAAAACTTGGTTTCTCAAAACTCACAAGGTGAAACTCTATTTGAGTTAACTCGTGTTTTAACAATAAAACAAGGTACAATACTGATATATGTTCATTTGTTTTATAAACCGAATGAAATTTGTTCAGTTAAACCGAGTGTATCACATGTCAAGACCTAAAACTTTGCATAAATTTAGCCTCATTTTCAAACATAATAAGTCAACAATCTACCAAATTTTGACTAGCTCTTTTTGACATCCAAAGTTAAACTTTTCAAATTGTTTCATTGAAACAATTATGTCGTTAGGCTATGGAATTTTACCTATAATCCTTAGTGGTGTTTACCAAATCAAAAACTTAGGTACAAACATCCATTTTACATTCGTTATGCTATAAAAATTTACCTAAACATCCCTAGGAAAACATCTCAAAAACCTAGGTAGAACATTTATTTTGCAACCTTTATAATGTATGATTTTGTCTAGAATCCCGGTCAAAGTTAAACATCCTTAAAAAAAGTTTCAATGTCACGTTCTATAGCCATTACATTGCCCAAAATTTTCTAGAGCTCTCTTCAATCCAAAACAGTTTAATCAAACATCCACTCAAACAAATTTACTGAATGTAAATGGAGACCTAACACACGTCTAGAGTCACAATTAGACATAAACACAACCTAATTTCCTAACTTGTCTAGGCATAAATAACATAAACACAACCCATTCTACATGGGCTTTTCATCATCTATCATACATTGAGCTTAGTATTTTCGATCACAATGATGAAGAAGAGGAAACCCATGACATCTTTGAACATAATCCTACACAAGTGGAAAATTTCCTATAAAATAATGATATAGTCCTTCGCTTAGTCAAATTATAGATGCAAAACTTCCTCCTGATATTGATCTTGCTTTTAGCAATAACAAGTATTATATGTAAGGAATACAAGGCCAATCATGGGCATCTTAATGACATTGATGATATCTTAATCCCAAGCCACACATATAAATTTGGAAATCCTAGTTATAACAAGGAGGAATCTAATGTTAATATACCTCCAAAAACATCTAAATCTAGAAATCAAATATCATTCATCGATAAAAATCATGACAAAGAAAATGAGGTTAAAAACCAACCTCATACAGTTGTTATGCAAACAAGAATTTACCTAGAAATCCCTGACCAAGAAGTAATGGTCCAAGACCAATTTGAGTCGCTAACTAAAAAGTTTAGCCTCTCACATACACATAGAGAATCCTAAGGTGAATCATGAGACATTCAAAATAAAAAATCATAGAGGTTCCACCTCTAAATCAAATTGTGTATACATGCCATTGATACCCACTCATGACAAATCATTCAAGAAAGAATGGAAATCTATGAAAGACACCCTTAGTGGTTGGCAAGAAAATAGTAGTAGACACAACAAGAAACATCGTTGTGAAGAGTTATGTCCCTATCCCTTTAGCAGTGAAATTATATAGACTCGCTTCCGTATAGGTTTTGAATGCCATAAATTTGATAAATATCATGGGAAATGATACCTTAGAGATCATATCAAGGACTTCTTCATGGCATGTTAGGAAGTCACTTATAATGACAACTATCCCATTCGACTATTTGAAATATCCCTTGTTGGGATCTTACAACAAAATAGACAAAACATAGAAATTTGCAGCAAATACTGAATCTGATTTTTGCAGATTTTATGCAGAAAATTACAGCTAGGGCAGCAAACAGAAAAAGAATGGATAACTCCCAAAATAACCGTTCAAATCACTTGAAATTTTAAATGGAACTAGATAATATATAAATAACACAAGGGAAATATTTTTGGAATTTTTCAGTCAATATAACACTGCCCAGAAATTTACAGCGTGCCTAAAATAGTTGGAAAACTTCGAAAATTAATATATTACCGAATACAAGTGCAAAAATGATGAAACTTGGGAAATAACATATATAAATATGGGAAGATGACTTTGTCCCCAACCTTCAGATCTGAAAACAGCCAGCTGAAAACCCTAGAAATTAGGGCTGCAATCTCCCAAACAAGTCACCCCCCCTTGGTAGATGGCCAAAACCCTTGTGAAATCCTCTGTAGATGATGCCAAACCCTTCCTTTATAGCTGCCGTAGGTCTGATCCAGAAAACCAGCTGAAAATCTCCACAAAAACTCTCAAAAACCCTCAAACCCTAATTCTGAAATTCCTGAAAATACCTCTGTAAAAACAGCCCTAAAATCCACTCCAAATGACAAGCTAGGGTAGATCTTTCACTACCAAAGAATGCCCTGCTAGCTAGGGATGGATCTTTCACCACCGAAGCTAGGGTTCCCGTGGGATCTTACTCCACAAGCTAAATAGTTACAAACAGCAGTTGCACATGAAAAGCAAATGAGTGTATGAATGAATGTCTCTCCCTTCACTCCTCTTCTCCTTTTATAACCTTTTTCATGTCAAGGAACCGTAAAACCCCCAAGTCGCACTTTCCCATGGAGAGGGGCCCCCATTTAATAAATATTTTAAAGTTACTTTTTCCCCCCTAGGTGCCTTGGCCCAAAAAGGCACCTCCAACAAAGAAATATAACATTAAATGAAATACATATCCCTCAAGTCGCCAAAAAGGTACTTTAAGTGGCCCCAATGAAGAAATATAACATCTAGTCCTTTTAAGAGCTCTTTATAACCCTGTCGATGGAAATAATGATAACAACTGGACTAGATACCCATACCCAATAGCTCATAGTGTCCGTAACCCCTTGGGCATGACTAGGGTTAGGACACGCATTGGCCCTTAGGCCATGTGCGAGGGAAAAGGGACATTACACTATTCCCTCATAGCTTAGCAGGCCAAGCTATAAAATGGTTCCTACACCTTCCTAAAGTATCAATATCCACAATCATTTATATATTTGAGAGACTTTTTTAGACACTTCTTATTCAACATGGAAAGTGATATCGTCATGCTTGACCTTTACAATGCTAAACAACGTAACACTAAAAACTTTGCAACATTTCTACAATGATGGAGAGGCCTTGCTCGTTGATTCCCATGCTCAATCCCTAAAAAAACTTTGGTCAGCATTTTCATGCCCAAACTACATCCAAAAATACTTTTCACCTCTAAATGCACTATGTAAACACATTTGAGGAGGTCATCGAGAAGGGCATCCAAATCAAGAAATCTCTTTTAGCAAAGGGGGTCTTCAATCCATTTCAAAAGGACTATGATTAAAAAAACCCATCGAAAAATCCAATTTAAAAAAAAAAGAATGTCATAGGTGATGGATTTAAAGACTCTAAACACATCCATGCGGTAAAAAATATGCCTCAATTGGCAGTCACTCTAGGGCCACTCAAACAAGATAAGAAACAAGGAGAATATACATTGTTGGGTGAATCTTAGTCATCTATATTTGGCCAACTCAAATTGGGAAAAATGATCACACTTCCCCATACAAAGTCACTAGATGATACTCCTAAGCCTTTGTGGTATAAAGAAAATGAACATCATGTAAAAGGCCATGGTACTGATCAATACATGAAACTTAAGAACTACATATAGGACTTATTTGATCACGAGGAAATCAAAATTGACACTAAATAAGCTCCCAAATCACAGAATAACAAGTTAGGAATCTATAAAGATCCATTTCCCAAACATAAACAATGAACTGAACAAAATTTAGATCGAGGATAATCCTCACAAGGTAATAACACCAATCATGTTTCTGCTAAGGTATCTTATCCTTTTGATTATCTAATTGGATATATCCATCCTATCATCAACCATATTACAACCATCAAAATAAAATCGCATGAGTTTTCCATTACAACATGACACACTCACATCATTGTTTCAATACCTCATTCATTCACTTATTTGTACATTCATTACGATCTCTAAGAGGAGACTGAGAAAACTCCTGTCCAAGATCTCTATATTGGACCTTCTCAAAATATCCATTGTTCATAAATATATCCTTTATAAGACCCTTCAAGAGTTGAGAGTTCCCACAAACATTGACTCTTCATGCTTCCAATCCTTGGTAACCTAAATCACTCCATATGAGAAAGTAATTTTATCCAAAATGAGATCCCAAAAGAGAATTACATCCATAACTTACCTTTATACATTTAGGTCATCATTACCCAAAATAAAATTAAGAGGGTTCTTGTGGAAAATGAAATTTTTATAAACATCTACACTCTAAAGCTTGTTAAATAGTTAGGTCACACTAGCACCGATCTAGAACCAAACATCATCACTATCAAGGGCTATGAAAAAGTAGAACAATAATCAACATGAAAAATCACTCTATTGTTGGAAGTTTGGCTTGTCACGCAAGATAAATAACTCCATCTCATTGATTTTGAGATCCCATGTAATATTCTCCTCAGTCACATGTGGATTACCACCATGAAAATCATTCTCTCCACTTTCCATCAATGCATCAAGTTGCACTATCAAGGTAAGGAGCTCACAATTTTGGGTGACCCATAACCCTTTGCACATTGCAAAGCATTGGTCGGCCACTATCACAAGGCTTATCCTTGTCCTAGTATGGAGATTTTTTTGAGCTAGATTAAGAGGATTTCACCTCTTGTATTCATCCTAATACCCTATCCCCACATTTAAACATAGATGGTGCAATCCAAGTGTCCTCCCTTAAAATCATCAACACCGTTTGTGGGGAATATGATCTCCAACAATCCCTACTTATTTACAATCTTACCTTGTCACCCAAAACTCATGGCAGGCCCAACTTCATGCCAATAAAACAACCATATTAATATACCTTTGACAATTTTGTACAAGGCGTGTCTCGCTTAGCAAATGAACACTATGGATCCATCTAATACTTCACAGCCACTTGATGAGAAATTTGCATCTTGTTATCAATCCCTACAATACGTTATCCCCAAAAATATGATGTATGATATGGATTATCATGGTTATGGTTGTGGAAAGAATGAACAAGGTACTTCATGATCCTATGCCAACAATTGAAAAGATGGACTCAACATGGCATAAACATTAAACCTTATGGTGCTTCCCTTAAAGTCGATGCCACCTCTTTTGAGTGTGAAGAATACTCTTCTGATTATGACACTAACTAAAATCTCTAATTATAGTATCTATAAAGACCTTGCCTCTACGAACCTCTTTTCAAACACCATTGTCTTAACCTTAACACCATCTACTCCTAAACTTTGAATTATTTATCCTTTCCTCATCAATTTGGGACCAACAAGATCACATACCAATCAATTCCTTCTAGAAAGAGGAAGCTATAGTTAAGTTCATGGGATAGTGGGATGCCATCCCATCAGAAGGGATCACAAAAAGGGATTTTCTATCAACCTCAATATGTGTGTGTACTTTGGGGAGGAGGTTGAGTTATATGGTCAACAAATAGCTAAAAATTCACGAAAAAATCAAAAAAGAAAAAAATTAAAGTCCCATAGTGAAACCTCTTTGAGGCACTCACAGACAAACAATATCAAAAATCAGAAAAAGAAAATAAAAATGACCATTATATTGGTGAAAATATCAGTGAGATATCCAATAGAGGAAGAACTCAACCTCCTTCTCGTAATCCTATGCGAGTGGGGATGGTTCCAATATGTTAGTCGAAGAAACTATTGACATCAATATTGGTATGGAGGAACAACCTAAGATTGTCAAAGCTTGGGGTTTCACTTAGCCCTCGGGAATATAAAAATCCTTTGCATCTCTTTTATGGTAATTCTAAGATGTCTTCACCTACGGTCCTATGCAAATATGTTCAGGGATAGATCCTTCCTTGGTTGTGCACAACTTGGTCATCCATGAGTCGGCCAAACCAGTCAAACAAAATCTTCGTAAAATGCACCCACAAGTGGCTCTCCTTGTTAAGAGGAGATAGAAAATATTTTAGTAAACGGATTCATTAAACCTATCGATTATTCAAAATGGATATCAAACATAGTCCTTGTTTATAAGAAACCTATTGCAATAGGATTTGCATAGATTTCATGGATATAAAATAAAGCATGTGTCCTAAAGATGACTTTCCTCTCCTCAAAAATTGATATGATTGTGGACTCAATAACGAGTCATGAGATGCTATCTCTCATGGATGATGTTTCTTGTTATAATCAAATCAAAATCACTAAGTAAGATCAACATAAAACTGAATTTCATCACTCCCTGTGGGGAACCTTATACTACCAGGTCATGCCTTTTGGTCTAAAAATTGCATAAGACACATATCAACTGAGCCATGACAGTTATATTTGATGATATGTTTCATGAAATTGTGGAAGACTATGTGTGTGACATCCTTGACAAGTCAAAAACAAGAGAATAACATCTTGTTATCCTTCATTGTATCTTTGAAAGGCTTTAGGAATATAAGGTCATATTAAACCCTAAGAAACTGTCTTGTTTGGTGTTACATTAGGAAAATTATTGGGGTTCATCGCATTTAGAAGAAGAATTGAAGATCCTGTAAATGTCACATCCATTATGTAAATTCCTCCTCCCAAGAACCTAAAACAACTTTGTGGCCTCTAAGGCAAAATCAAGCTATTCGAAGATTTATTTCCCAACTTGCTAATAAATTTTATTCTCTTCACCCACCTCCTTAAAAAGGATGTCACCTTTCAATGGAGGTCTAAGAACCACAATATTTTGATCAATTAAAGAAATATCTAATCAACATGTTTTAGTCCCATCATATAGGAGAACCCCTTATACTATACATTTTTTCTACCCAATTTTCCTTAAGCACTCTCTTAGCCCAACATGATAAACAAGACAAAGAGAGAGTTGTCTACTAACTTGTCAAACTTTTATCCTATGAGCTTAACTACCCACAAATTGAAAAGGCTTATTTATCCATCATCTTTGCCTTTCCAAAATCTTAGATGTTATCTCCTAAACAATAAAACCAAACTCATATCCAAATTTGACCCACTTAAATACCTCTTATCTAAAGTCACCCTTACCAAGAGGATGGAAAAATGGATCCCTATTTCTTTAAGAAAATTCGACATAGAATATATGTCAATTAGAAGGTTGTTAAGGGATAGGCACTTGTTGATCAACTTGAAGAGACACCTTTACCAGGAACAAAACCTTTGAATCTTGATTTACCTGATAAAAATATTATGCTTGTCAAAGAGTCCACTACATGGAGAATCTACTTTGACGAGGCTTTCACTTTTCATGGCTTTAGTGTTATCCTCATCATCCCTACAAGTGATCTCAATCCGAGAGCCTTTTGGGTTGGCTTCCCTTGCACTAATAATATAGTGAAATATGAGGAACTCATCATTGGTCCCATTATCGCCATTAAATGGAATATCTAACAAGTTTAAGTCATTGACAATTCTCAACTCATCATAAAATCAAGTAAATGATGAATATAATGTCAAGGATGAGAAGCTTATCCCTATAAGCATATGGTGGATAGTTCTATAAGAATTATTTTTCCAAATCACCTTTCAGCACGTCCCTCAAGTACAAAACAAATCCACATATGTTATGGATACAACCAATTCCCTTTTAAACTTACCTCAAGACAACAATGAGTTATGATTCCTCATCAAATGTTTAGCTATGCCATCTTATGATATGCCATAATCTTGTTTGGTATGTAAAATTTATTGGTCCCTTCTCCCCTTGGTACGAAGACATATACAATTACCTAGAAGATGGAAATTTTCTACCTAACATCACCCATTCCCAAAAGTGATCCCTTATCCTATGCATAGCCCATTATACCTTCCTTAGAGGACCTCTCCATCGTTGAGGCTACAGATGGGACCATGTTACAATGTATAAATTTGGAAGATTATATCCAAGCTATTCAAAGAGGTGCACAGAAGGCATTTGTGTGCAGACTCATACTAGCGTCGTGGTTCTTTCTAAAAAAACTTCTGCAAGTCAAATACTATTGGCCCACTATGGAAACAAATTGTTGTTAATATTTTTGTAAATGCTTCCTTTGTCAGAAAAATGGAAATTTGATTCACTCTCCATCATAATCCTTACAACCTATTATCACTCATTGGTCATTTTCAAAACAGGGGCTTGATCTCATAGAAAAGTCTCACACCAACCTCTTTTGATGGCCATAAGTTTATCATCAACGCAATTGAGTACTTCACCATATGGGTGGAAATTTTACCCCTCACATATGTAACTGGTGCCTAAATTTCTAAATTCATTTTAAACCACATCATTTTCCATTATGACATCACATCCACCATTATTTTTGAAAATGGTAAATCCTTTCAAACAATAAGTGAAGAACCTTATATCAATGCTTCAAAAACCATCGAAAGTGGTCTACACCCTACTACCCTCGAGGTAATGGATAAGACAAGGCCCCAAACAAAACACTTGTTAGAATCATGGAAAAAATTATTAGTAAAACATGTAAAAAATTGGTGTCTCCAAATCCATCCCACCTTATGGACTTATTGCACTTCCATTTGAACTCATTATTAGAGCCATGCCTTATTTCTCTTATCTTAGGCGTAAAGGCAATCATCTCCCCCTAGAGATCAAGCTTCCCTCATTTCACATATCTTTGAAGGAATATATTGACAATGAGGAAGACCATGGAGTGGCCCAACTTGTCTGAGCTAACTACTTGATGAGAAAAGACTTCATGCCTTGGAACACCTTAAAGTATGCAAATCCGCAACAACTACAATAAACTCATCGTTCCTCACGAGTTCAAGATTGGAGATCTTGTTCTCAATAAGAATCAATTTAACACTACAAAAGAAAGAGAGAAGAAAGGTAAATTTGAGCCTAATTGGTTGGTACATACATCATGGATCCCATGAACTTTGGTCATGGACCTACAAGCTCACTCATTAGATAGTACATAAGCAAGGATCCCATAAACATCATGCACCTCAAATTATTTCTTTGATCTTAGGTTAGATGCCTTTAACTTCAAATTAAAAAAATAAAAACATTCAAAAAATCAACAAAGTAAAGGACATCAAAAGAAAAAGAGAAATAAATTCATCCAATGGTGAAAACCACATGCAATTGTGGCACCTTGGGCATGTACCATGGTGAAAACTAGTTTATGGTGTCATGCATATATCTAGTTATTCACAAGCACCTTGTACTTAGGGGCATCGAGTACTCCATCCTAGATTCGTTATTTCCTTGGGTCAATAACCTTGCCATTCCTAGTACCTTTGGCCTTGATTATTCTTTTTCCACATCTTATATAGTTGCATGGGAATTTACCTTTGTACATTCCAACCTCTTGTTGGGGGCATCTCACTGTGCCATTCTTTTGCACATAAAATTTCGTAAAATATAGAAAATCCAAAAAACATCGTAAAACTTACAAATTCCAAAAACATAATAAAATTTTATAAAATCCAAACAACATTGCAAAACCTTAGAAAATTAAAAAAAACACTATAAAATATTCAAAAATCCAACAATATTTAAACATTTCAAAACAATCCAAAAACATTTAGAAAACCTAAAAAGTCCAAACAAATAAAATACTCCACTAACTCCAAAAACAACGTCTAAAACAAAATCACTGAAAATTGAAAAATAATCAAAACATCTCAAATCAATGCTCACTTTTTATAGTGCTCAACACGTGGATCATCCTAATTCTTATTCCATCAACAATTTTCATACTCGATATGTTTGTCTTCTTGGTATATATTGTTGCTCAAGGCATAATCATAGTGCACATTAGCTTATCTCGAGACTTATCTGTCCCACATCCATTACCCTCGTGTGATTCTTTGTTTGGGGAAACATCTTCACCCTTGTCACAAACAATACAACAACTGGGTACTATAGTAAGATAACAAAAATATAGATACATTTGCTAAAAAAAAATGTTTGAGCGTGTTTAATTGTACTTTTTGATTGCTTGTTTATTTGCTTACTCACATTGTACGGTATTTTGCTTTCAATCAGTCCTATAACATCTTACAAACACTGACACAATGGTTTTTCATATCATAGTACTTATTGTTGTATGCTAATGTCAAATTAAGGGTTATCTCGAATTGTATAAGTGTGTAAACTACAATGTGGTTTACCATTCATATCCCATACTCATCATACCTACCCATCCCACATCATCATCTATCTAACTTCACATTCTCGCTAACATTTATTCCAACTAACCTTTCCATTTCTTCTATCCTATTAAGGCACAAAAACTAGGTATCAAGATAAACATAAATTGGCTAAGTAACAAACACATGCTTTACAGTGAGTCGTATCAATAAACTAAACTACATCAAGGAGATAAACATAAAACATAACACCATCATCTATAATCATCATCACATCTAAACATCTCATTTAATCTCATATATATATCCATAATCATCATCAAATAATAGAAATAAATTGCTATACAAATCCATTTTAACATGTTACAAAACTCAAACACACGTAAGCCCAAAACTACATCATACACATATATATATATAAAAAAAATGAGTTTACAAATCGTTATCAAAACCATGTACTATATACTTCATAATGGTACAACAAAAATCCTAAGTTTATGCCGAGTCAACTCTTTCTTTGACTCTTTCTGGGCAAGACACTACTTTAGGGTACCTGTAGGTGGGGAGGCATGTATCGCTCCTCCTAGCTACACTCTAGAGGGCATTTATGTTATCGAAAATAGTGAGCCCATCATTGATGGAATCCCCACTAATGCTCTTGATCTTGTCAAGGCAGATTGGTTTGTCTAACTAACTGGCCCTAGAATAATGTGAATAAATATGGGCACATTGTTTCACTAGCATGACTACCTCATACAAGGTCCTATAGTACACTACCTCACCCTGTATTCTAGTGATAGTAGCAATCATTTATGTCATACCCTGTACACCTGGGGTAACAAGAGTAATATATCATTCTCATCATAGTCTATCCATGTCTACATGTATTATGTGCCACTCTCTATGGGTTGTATCTCACTCTACTACTAGTATATCGTGCTCTATTACCATTGTATCATTCTCCTTCTAGCACACATATCTCTCAAAAAGTGACTATCTCACTCGGTTTGGGTGGTCTCTCTCTTAGCAATCAACTGGGTAATTTTCAAATCTCTTATTGTGACATCCTTTGTATTCCTAGCCAGCTCGATAACTTGCCTCGCTACCTCAGCTACGAGTTTGGCTATCTTTGTGTCCCTGTATGCACTGGATCCTTATGTTGTGAACCGTGTTATCTTAGTATCTCTGGTAGTTATCTCTATAGATGACACTTGTGCAACTCATTGTGTGGCCAAGGCAGTACATGAGGGGTCTGGTAAGCTATCTCTTGCTCTCTCTCTCCAATTTATGTTAAGGGTGATCCTCTTGTACCTATACCTACCACTAAACCACACTCGTTTCCTCTATCACCCCTTGTCGGTGAACCCTATCATCCCCACTTATCCTTGTACTTACCAAACTTGGATAACATCACCTCTTGTGCCTATGCCCCCCTTGTTTGGATCCCATTTCCTCTATCACCTCCAACTCTCTTACCTCCTCCATCCCCCACATGGATCACTAGTACTCTAGGATGGGGAGCTTGTTGTCTTATATATAGATGTCTCATGGTGTCCGCGACAACACTGACTAGGCCTCTGTAATGAGAGTTGACTTGAATTTTCAGTACCAAGCCACATATTCTTGTGTGTTCCCTGCATCTGTAATCCCTATCCACATATCCAAAATGGTCACTATCACTCTATCCTAATTTGTTGTTGTTATGACATCTATAGTCGGGCCCCTATCAACTATCTCCCTAGTCACATGTGGGAACATGTGTGATGATGTGGGAACTCCCCATCGATATATAAAATGGAGTAAAATCTTGTAAGGTATGTATCTACCCACCTCAAAATCTCGCCTGTCAACTATATAACACTTTGTACATGTATATGCCATCTCTCAAAAAGTATTTAGATAGCTCCTCATTGCTAAGCAAGGTCTCCATATGAGATTAATGTGTATGATATCATCAAATGCTTTTCTATAGGAAACTAAATCTTGCATACAATGTCTGCCTCGACACGATCTAACCCATCCAAAATCCCGTGGACCATCATCCTATAACGGATCAAATAGACCTATGGGAATCCGAGTGTTAAGCACTCACATACCCATATCTATAATAATGTGGCGTGGCCTATGCTCTTGCTACTTATATATAGAGGAAAAGGTGTAAATCTTTGTATAGATGTATCATTACGTGTGGTCCCCATGTGATCTGCTTGTGCTACTCAACCATGTCGACAATGAATCCAAAAAATTCCACATGTAGGCATTGACTGGACTTGACAGGAAACAAGATGTGCCCATCAAGACTAATGGCAGATCCTTTATCGTGTCTTTATCAAACACTTATGTAAGCACAATTCCTATCATGTGCAGAGGAAAATATGAACACCCTGTGGCCCAAATCATTTCACGTACTGCATCTAAAGCGTCGTAGTAAATATTGTGTCATCTCAATATTCTATGAACATCCTCTAAGGTGATCGTAATCTCCTGTATCAGGAGTTGAAACTTGCTAGTCTCGGAATACCATCTCTTGATGAGAGTTGTCAGCAGTGGTCTATCACCCTACCAACATCAATGCAACGTAATATAATATGAGCTCTTATAGTATTGGTAAATCATGTGGATACAACATCTAGATCCGCTTCAGTGCCTCGGAGTGGTGCTCCCAAAATTATAACATTAGTTAGCCTCACCTGCAATCATGAAACCAAATTCTACACTCAGCCATTTTTTTTTGTACTTTTTCGGGCACAAACAATTTAGGACTTACCCTGATTTTCACGAATTTGCTACAAATTGTAGAAAGTTAACCATTTCTATGAACTCACCATACGGTGTAGCGAATCTACCATTTTGGAAAGTTTACTACATTGTGTAGTAAGTTCTCCATTTCAGTAAATTCGTTACGTTGTGTCACGAATTCTCCATTGGCGTGTTCGTTATATGATGTAGCAAGTTCTCAGAATGTTGCCAGTTTCCTATGACATATAGAGAATTAGTTGAGGTTTAGGAGAGTTCCTTGAAATTGCTACAAAGCCACTATGACATGGTGTGAGGTCACATAAACCAACAATTGTCGATTTAAGTGAACTTGCGTGCTACCCATTTTTGGGGTAGTAAATGCAATTGAATACATAAAATTCTCAAAATAAAATGAATCTTAATGCCATCACCAACTGCCTTCCCATGTCTTAGAGTTTGTCAGAAGTCCCAAACTTACTCTACTCAATATATGATTACATGGATGATCGTCTTGTCTTGTCGCAATCACCCATAGCTCATTTTATTCTATTTGTTGTGGTGAAAATGATTTGTTTTACCCCTCCCCCCCTATGATGTGGTGGTTTCGATTGCCATAATGGCATTTTAGTCACCGCGATGGCCTTTCAGTTTCCATGATGAATTTTTTTTTCCGCGATCATTTTTTCTCTTTTTGAGCATTCATTGACTTCTTCTATCACCTTGTTGACGCTCGAGGGGGCATATCCCATATAGCTAATTTTTCTTCCTCCTAAACAACACACAATTGTCTACTTTCTTGTACATGGTGTCACTTGCATGACACTACCTCGAAGAGGAGAAGATGTAGACACCTAATTTCCACCATGCTTTTAATAATAAAATTACACTAATTGCTATCATCGCCAATTAATTAACAATCTTATGTTAATTAACTAATTTTCCCCTCAGGGATACAACTTAACATCGCTTTGTAAGTTAAAATCCTCTTTTTTTAATTAATTAATGATTAGTTATCCTTTCCCTATATTTTATTTAATTAATAACCCTTTATTAATTAAATCATGGTCTCAATCATCTCTAAATCCACTATTTTTCCACTACATTTCCTCTAAATAGCTTCTACAAACTAATCTTGGCCTATTAATTAAGCCCCCCTTTTACTCATCGAGTTCCCATGGAGTATTGATTTTAATTAATTACTCTTAATCATGTTTATCCACTTCTAATTCTTCTTTTCCATTATCCTGCATTCATTGCTAGTTACACATTTTACACAAAGGAAAGCTATAAAAACAACCCAGTACACCCTTCCCAAGACACTTGCTCCTACTTTCTCATGCTAAGCTATTGCAAAAGAGCTTGAGGCAAAAAGTGAGAAAAAAAACCATCCTCGAATGAAGTAGTAAGAGAAGACTCAAACATGGCTTTGGCCATTTTCAAGAGATGTCTTACTTTGTCAAGCTCTCCTCTTTGAATCAACCGCTCGTGGATTGCACTCGATTCTCAATGATGTCCACATTTCAATCCAGAAGGAAATCAAATCGTCACGGGAGAGGTTTGAGATTTTTGTGTTACAAATGTTTAGTGTCTTTCTCTTCTTTATATGATAGTCTATATTGATGTATTAGTAATTTCCTGGAGTGGTCTAGTTAAGAATGGAATTCTTAGGTGTGAATTACATTTCGTAGACTCCATGTTCCTAGATTTAGATTGCATATAGTCAATCCTAATGTTTTTGGATGTCTTGGACTCATATTTAATGTCTGAATTAATCCAAAATGTTGTAGGAAAAAGTTAACCCACAAGAGCGCTCACACAAAACACACATAACACCAAATAAGGCTAAACATGCCTAATTATAAGCAAAAACACATTGAAGAAAATCGATGAAAACTGTGGATTAAGAGATTAGTATGGAAGGATATATGTGATACTCATGAATGAGGAATGCTAGTGAGTTCACTACGAGGTCCATGGTATCCATTAGTATCATTGTCAAATATGTGCAAGAAGGACATACAAACTATTCTTTTACACATAGTTTGTGCTGCATATCCTTCGTTTATACATTTTGATAAAAAAAACCAATGGATTGAAACAAACAAGGTAATGGGGTCGCACATGGCTTACACAGTTCACTTGTATCCTTAGTCTAGTTGACAAATGAAACATGGGTAGAGTGAAGGTCTGAGAGCCCTCTTTTAAAACATGCTCTAATACCAAATGTTAGGGTTGCCCCCTTCACATAGAGATAACATATGCTCAAAGGGTTTCAAATCAACATATTATTCACTAGAAAAATAGTTACATTATATAGCTTTAAGAGTTCCTACGAACTAGGAGATAAATCTTATCACCAACAAACTTAGAATCATGAAGATCACCCAAACTACCCTATTATGTTTAAACAACACATCTTACACACCTAAACTCACGTACACATGTTATATAATTATTTTCTTACTCACTAAACTAATATCTTAGATCTAATTATGTGTTGTCTTAAACAACTCATTATACAAATAATAATATAACTATATTACTAACCTAACTCTCATATGTGAGTACTAAATCATTTGTTTTCCTAACAACAAGATAAATACAAATTGATTTACTTTAATCTTGTATGTTTGATTGTGTTTATTTTTTTGTGTGTGTGTGTCTTGTTCATTTTTCTGTATGCAAGTCAAAATTACTCATGCATATTACAACAATGTCATCTTGGTTTCCCTCATCATGGTGCATTTTGTTGTACACTATATTAACATTAAGATGCTCAAACAAATATATGGATCTTCATGTAAGATATGTAACATGATTTACAACCTTGGTACATCATCTCTCATTTATCCACCCTTTTCATCTATAAACCTATTTTTTCCACCTCATATTTACATCCACATGAATCATCTCTCCTTTACCACCTCATATTTTCCCGTTGCAAGTTCAGATCATCAATCTCACTTGATCATCCATTCAAAGTGTCAATCTCACTCAAGGATCTTCTTTGTAACAAGTCTCCCTTTCAATGCATCCTCAACCAACACTATTTTCATCACCCCCTTTAGTCATTCCTTCTCCCATATCATCTACTCCATCCATCCCTAAAATCACCTTTTGATCCATAATCACCCCCTTCACCATCGATCCTCTTCTTAACACTCAGTTGATCATTTTACCATCTTTTTAGCCTGTCAATCTTAGGTAACCACCACCCTCTTGACTAATTTACTTTTTCACTGATCCTTAAATACAAACTCTTATTTGTAACCCCTTTGGCTACCATTCCTCTTATATCATCCTTATTGTCATCTCTAGAGCCATTGCCTCATCCACAACGCCACTCATCCTGCCCTCGTTCCTTGCTCCAACCTTTTTATACCTTGCTGAAGAATTACCTTTGTTAACATATCCAAAGTCACCACCATCCTCCCATATATCACCATCCTTTTCCTTTCTCACTTCCTAACCTTTGTTCGTTGACACCTTCCTCTTTCCCATCCTTAGTCTCATTCGTTTACCCTATTTCTACTTTCTTGCTTAGCCACACCTCTAGTTTTGCTCATTTACAAACCCTTTTCATAGCCCTCCCATTCACCCATTTTTTACACCTCCACCAACAAGTTCATCGCCATGACCAATGCAACTCACCCTTTTAGATACCTTAATCTTCCTCCTCACACTCATATCACTACTCTTGTCATCATTGGTTCAAGCCCCATTCCTTCGTCGTATCTTTGCTATCTTCATCATATTCACTCCATGACTATGTTCTATGCACTACTTTCATTTTCACTCCAACACTCCACATGCTAACCCTCCTACTTGTCATGATCCTCCCATATTCTCTATGGACTACTTGTTTCTCGACCTTACCACATCTCCCTATCTAGACTTTTATCCTTTTTTCCATTCTCGTTTGCAACCACTTTTCATATTACACATACTCTTTCTCCATCCATTTCTTCACCACATGTCTTCCTCGCTATTCCCTAACCTTAATCTATCCCCCATACCTTGCCCTCTCTATTTTCACTCAAACCAAAATTCTCCTTAACCTTATGGCCTCTTTTACACACTTGTATCACTCATCACCTTGTCCTCAACACCTTATAAATTACTAAACAATCCTCCATAGTATTTCCTTTGACACAAACTCATCCCCAAGCCCTTGTCCAATTGACATTTTTTTTCTTACATTCCATCAACCCCAAATTTACTTCTTTGCCTCTATTCACGTGATCGTGTTCTCCACTTACTGCCATCTCATGGCTAAAAAATTTCACCTCATCTCATGAATTATTCGTTGTTGGTTCATCTTCTTCATTACCACCCCACCTCTTGGTACACAATGATCTCATTTTCTTCCTCATTGTCCCTCATCATTTCTTCATAACATAAAAAAAAAACAATTCTCCATTGAATGATTTCTACGTAGAAAGTTCCCATATTTCTCAATCGACTGATTTCTACATAGAAAGTTCCCACAATAGCAATCAAATCATCCATCATGGTAATGTCGCTAGATTATACAATCCCTACATATATCTTCATGTGATTTGTTCCATACTCACCTACATATTGTGTTGACACCCACCCTCTTCTACTTACATCTCAATGTTTCTACCTTATTGGCCACTTCATATATGTTGTGCATCGAGATATCTTCTCCTTGCCATTTTCTTTTTTTAAATTCAGTCATCTAAACTTGCATTGCAATCTTTATTTCACTCCTAACATCAAGGATGATTTTCCATCACTACCATTTTACGCAATTAGGGAGCCCTCATATCCATTCTCCCACATAACGTGTATCATTATATTTTAGCATTCATTATTTATCCTTCAATGTAATCACCCTCACCACATACACATCCTTGTTATCCCTCCATACATCGTCATAACATCATTCCCAACCTCATCTCCATCTTGCGGCATCTCCATCTTCACCTTTTCTCTTCTTTTTTGAGAGTCCCTTTGTATCTTTCATCCTACAAGCCCTCTTAAGGGGGCATCATCTATCAATCAGCAATCACTCAATCAATTTCTTTATATAATAAAATGGCATGATTTTGTTTTTGATGACACCATCTTCCTTACTCAATCATCCCACCAAACATGCCACTAGGGGCATATCTTTTTGAAATAGTCATGTACCTTGCTAAATCATCCCATCGATCCCTTCACAAAACCAACTAAAGTGGCATATTGATCAACATTTCCAAGTGTCATCTATCTTGTGAAATCATCCTATCGATGCCTTCACATAATCCATAGAAGTGGCCCATCGATCAACATTTTTATGTCTTTGTCTATTTTTGTTAGCCCTTTCCCTTAGGGGCATCTCCTTCCATCTATCTCTTTTATCTACTTTCTTTAAAAGGGTGTTGCTAACTCAACACCCTTCCAAAGAGGGGAAAACATAAACACTCTAATGACACCACCACATTAATCAACTAAATCAATTTATGCTATTTTAAATCTTGCGAAATCCCATGACTAATTAATTAGCTAATTAATCGATATTAATTAGTTAATTGTATCATCAACTAATTAAATCCCACACCAACTATTCACATAATAATAAAATAATCCACCTCATTCTCCACCTCAAATCCCACTGTCTTATCCACCTCGTCTTCCACCTCGAATCCCACTTTCTCCTCCCATTTTGAAAAGTTTTCATCCACCTCCATCATCAAATAGAATAATTCATTCAAATCCTCCATTTTCAGAGATTCTCCACTAAAACATCCAAAGTCTTCACCCACCTCCATGATCAAATAAAAGTATCCATTCAAATCCTTTGTTTTTAAAGATCCTCCACGTATTCCTTCATTTTCAAAGATC
Organism: Taxus chinensis; assembly: GCA_019776745.2. NCBI lineage: Eukaryota > Viridiplantae > Streptophyta > Pinopsida > Cupressales > Taxaceae > Taxus > Taxus chinensis. The sequence goes on from CM034146.1 coordinate 898,236,218, forward strand.
CTCCATTATTTCCACCAAAATCTCCACCATCTCCAAAAATAATAATTTAATATTCTACCATCATCATCCTTGAAGAATCTATAAATAGATCCCTTGATCCTTCATATCCAACAAACAATCAATTATTAATGTCATTATGCAAAAATATTGGTTGAAGAAACCCAAACATCAAAATTTTCTTCATAAAGACACATTGTTGGAGTTTTCTTGAACAAGTCCTAGAGCATCTACACTCACAAGATAAAATCTACCATCAAGGGGTGTGTTTCTTGCATTTAGATTTTAGTTTTCTTGTATTCTTTTGCTTCTCTTTTTACTCAATATAAGGTGTTGGTGTAATTAGTGATAAGAATCTTAGCACAAGGTAATGTTTTGATTTCATTCTAGTATCCTAACTTTACTATATATGCAGGAAAAACCGTTGAATTATTCAATTCTAGATGGACAATCCCATATAAACAATATGTGGATTTTTGTAAATTTTAGGGAATAATGCTCACAAGGATTATAATGTCGTGGATTTATGTATTTAGTTTTGTAAGCTACTGAGCAATGTGAATAGGGAAGCAAGTTATGCAAGAGAGGTAGAAATGGGTCAACTAGGCTTGGGATGTGTGCACAAGTCATGTTTTATGTGTAAAACCAAATTTGTCATTGCTAAATGATAAATTTCCAAGTTTAGGTGTTTGCACTACTTCATTGTATTATTTTAAATTTGGAGTCTTGCGATCCTCATGCTTGTGCATTTTGGTAAGTATGATCATGTCTCTGTCTTTAGCTATGGGCCTAATCCAGGTGCTTTTCTCCATGGGTAGCCTCTATAGTTCCAACATACCAATGTAAGATGCTCTTAAATAAGCCAAACTCCCTATTTGTTTCGAGTTGGCTAGTTGGTAATATAAGCTTTCCCATTGTATAAGCATGCCCATCTTCCTTCGTTCCTTACTACTTTTACATCAAACTAGTTCTTACTTCCTTCTTCTTATAGCAACATGTTCAAGTCCTCGTCTAGTTATAATCTCGAGCCTCTCAACAAACATTTATTTCTTGGTATTCTTGTTTTTTCTTTAATGTTCCCCATTATGACGCAAATTATATATCTATCTCTTCCTCCTTCCCTTATTCTTCAGATGCTAATTTCTTGTTGAATCTGACCTTTCCAGTAGAGTCAGCCTTTGAGAAAATCCCTTGCTAAGTTGCTCATTTTCTTCACAATATTTGATTCCTTTAATGATTTTGTTGAGTTGTCATATTGCTATTTTTCTTATATCTGTTATCTCTTGACTTGTTTTTCTATCAACCCTTTTTGTTTATCCTACGACTCATTCATTGCCCATGTCCATGTCTTTATTTCTTGTAATTCATTTCTTAGATATTCCTCTCTTGTTTCCATGCTTTATAATACCCTTTGCAATTCTTAATTTTTTTTTTGTGTTCACCACTTTCGTCCCTTCACTAGAGTTTGTTGATGACCAAAGAATTTATTTTCGGACATGCTATTCACGTTGCACAACATCCATGAGTCTTAGTAGTCCTCCCATTTGTGCTTTGAGTGTGTTGTTATCTTCCTCCAAATTTCGCTTAGATCTCATCACTTCTTCCAATTTGATGTCATGCATCGTTTCTCTTGCTTCTATATTGTGTAGCCTCTCTTTGAGGCTCATCAACTCTTATACATAAAAGCTTTGTGACCATATTAATGGGGTTATAGTGGGAATGTATGTCTCCTCACCATCTCGAATCTCCTCTATAACATCATTACTGTTAGGTGCGTACACCTTATCACTTCCTTTTTAGGATTCATATGATTGCATGTGATTGTCTTTAATTTTCGTGCTACTACTAGTTTGCCACGAACTTTATTTTTCTTCTCCTTGATTCATGTGTGAGTTTGATTGGATGTTTAGTTCAATTGTAGATAAAATTGTTAGTTGATTTTCATTGTGTTTGTATTTTATTACGTGCTTACGTCTCCTTTGTTTTGATGATCTATTTGTCCTTCTTCAGAGCATATGCCCTAGCCCGAGCTCGTTGACACCTTGTGATTTCCCAACATTGTTGCGCATGAACAATGACTAGTTTTCTATCTACCTTTGGCGAGCTAGATCTAATTGCAATAATGTATTATTGTGTTGAAGCTATATTAGTTGTATCCCCCTTAGGCATTGGTTCGAGCATACATAAGCAAGAAACATTTTTTGTTCTCTCATAGTCTTTATTGGTATATGTATCTTTGAACGAAGCATTCTACTAAATAAAGGTACGTGTTGACTATTAATCTCTCGTAGTTTTAACTCTTTTATCCTTGATATTTATCGCCCCAGGGTTTGTGGTATGATGAAATCTATCTTCTTGTAGAAATTTGTATTGTCTATTCCATGAGCAAAGAGGGCATGTTGTTGTTCATATGTGTTGATTTCTTGTCAAGTGTGTTGTGTCACTTGTTGCTTAGTCGATACAATTTCCTTTTTCGAATTGATCTCTTTTGTACTCTTTGGGTGTTCTTTCATTTTAAATGGGTCGTTTGATATTTTGAAGGTACTTTTAGGTACATTTTTTATTTCTAAGTTTTTGGTTTTGTTAATTTATAATTTACGACTAATGCAAAACAAAGGGAGCAAGAAAGGGAACAATTACATACAACTTAGACCCATAGCTAAATGAGATAAGAGGGTGCATTTGACATGGATTTAGTCCCCATATAATGAAATTTGGTCCCCACACTAACCCTAGAATACAAAACCCTGCTTTATGATGCTTTCATTCTCGTTGTTGCTTTCGTTGTGACAAAACCCTTGTATGTACTACCAATTCTTATGTTTTTACTGTTAAAGTTCATTGCCCTTCCTCAGTCCTTACCCCTAATACTTCTAACATTTGGTTCGATGCTTCCTACTTCCTACTTGATTCCATAGATGTTGAAATACTTCATATATTCACAATGAGAATAGACGAGTTAAATCTACATGCACACACAAACAACATAAAATAGACAAATAACTAGTACTAGTGTACCAAAGTTTGGTGTCTAGAATCAGTATTTAAAAAACTGTTGTCAAAAGACTAAAAAAGGAATTTACTCCATTTCAAAATTTATTCAAAAAACCAAAAAATGCAATGACTGTTTCTGGGGGTCATTGATTCTCTCGCTATCGTAGGGCTCGGGGTTTAAGCGTTTGAATGTACATACGCCATCCAAGAAAGAGCCCTTAATATTTGCTCATCACAGTCATGGAGGATTCAACAGATAAAGAAAAGCCTCCTCCATCTTCTTCAGCCTCAGTTGTTAAAGGCTCGACTGGCAGCACAATAGAGGAGTGCGAAAGAATGATCAATAAGAGTCTCAGAAGTAAGTAATTCTCTTTTAATACTTTGGGTGAAATAACACATTTTATCTTAAATTCAGAGTTTCAGGCTAGTCTTCAGATTTAATTATTTATCGAGAGTCCTCTTTTGTTTATTTATCGAGAATCCTCTTTTGTTTATGGATTTTCAAAAGTTGCAACGGCTGATTGGATTGCGGTTTATGTTGTCCGTGTAAGCATCAGGGTTTCGTCGAAAGTAATTAATGAGTGCTGCTGATATTATTAGTGTTTGATTGAAAGTAATTACTATTTAATTTGATTTCAATTTAGATATTAATGTTACACGTCGCTAAGAACGGTCAATGAAACTGATGAAAAGTTCAGACCTGAAACGTAAATAAAGAGAATGCCTATTGCTTCTCCAGAAAATTAAGGAAAGAATAAAATGTAGCAGAAAACTCAAAAGAAATAAAAGCATAAGGTAGGAAATGACGGGCCCAAACCATAAAACACGATTATAAAGCCAATATCCTGACATTTCTGTGTGACCTCGTGCCTGTAGTCTTCTGAGATGTGATCCGGTACCCGAACTCTGCTGAGATCTCAATGATTTCTCACCTATAGTTTGCTGAGATGTACATTGTGTGACTGATCTTGTGCATGTCATTTGATTGAAATGGATTAATGTGTGCTGCTAATATTTTTAGGATTTGATTGAAAGGGCTAAATATGCGCTGCTAATATATACATGTGTTTGATCGGAAGGAATAATTATGCTCTGCGAATATTTTCTTTTGGAGAGTATGTACTGCTAATACTAATGCTATTCCCTGTAGAAGAAACAACGTCACTCATCCATGCCACAAATTTTTGCATTCTATGTATTTTTTTAATTCTTTAATCTTTCAAACTTTTAAAAGTTATGTTTTTAATATTAAAAATAATGAAATAATGTATAAAAACATTAACATTAAAAAAGTTAAAATTAAAATATTAAATGTTTAAAAATGGTTGACCATATGATTCTAAAAAATAAAATAATTTTTTTATGTTTTATCCTAAATTCGTTTTTTATATGCAACCTGCTGTCGATCCGTTTCTCGTTAGGTTTCCATAACATTTTTCTGTTTCTCATTTTTGGCAACATAGATGTTACTAGGCTTCGGTTGAAAAGGATTGATTTGATGTTGGCTTCTAATATTATTATGGTTTGGTCAAAAGGAATTAATGTGTTCTGCTGATATTATGCAGGTCCGACGGTTAAATTCCTTCGGCAACATCTGGAGAAGTCGGGGTGTCCTGTGGGACGAAATTTTTTCAAGGCAATAAACTGTGAGAAACAGATTAGTGGTGGATACCTGCGAGAAGAAGGGGTCTGTGGTCATCTAAATTTATCTCATTGACGGTGTGCTTATTTGTTCCGAATCTTACTAATGTAATTATAAGGTTTTTGAGATTTTATTAAAAATTACAAAAGTGGAAGTTCTAGACTCTAGCTATAAGCGGCCTATACCATTTTTTATCGGTTTTATCTTCATTAATTGCTGAAATTTAAATATCAGTATTTAGGAATATGGATTTGAGAGCATCTAAGAACAATTTGAGGTTTGGGCAATGTTGACCAACTTATTCGCTGTTAATATGATTTATACTGAGAGGTTGATGCTTCCTCAGTGCATGATAATGAGAATTAGATTTTTGGGTAAACAATGTGTAAAAAGAATTTACTCATTGACGTTTTGGACCAGTCAAGTGGCCCATCATTAGGATGGATTTGATGGGCCACTTGGGTGGTCCGAAACGTCGACAAGTAAATTCTTTATACACCATTTTCAGCCAAAAACATCATTCTCATGATTTATACTTTAGAATAGTCTGCATTTTGTGCTTTGGCGCCAATCTAAAGGGTTGGTTTAGATAGTGGGCTTTAAGAAACATTTAAATGGGCCTTTTTTTACCGAGGGAGTTTCTTTTTAATTGTTTGGTAAATCTTGGATAAAACGCTGTGTGGGGTAAGCTTTGGCTGTATTCTTGTGTTGGGTAAAGTGTAATCCATTGAACTTGGGTCAACACTTGAACATACCTCATATTCGTTACACAAAAACCTCACCATAAGTCTGTTGGAATTGTGGGCCGATTTAATGCGGCTAGGGAACTTTGAACCTCGGTCACCCTCTTACGGTCATCCCCCATTGCTTCGAATCTTAAGGAATGTTTATTGCTACTATTATAACAAGTGGTTTTGGAATGCCATAAAAAGTTAAAATGAGCTCAATACTTTATTACTACTATGATAGTAAGTGGTTTTGAAGTACCGTAGAATGTTGAAAGGAGATCAATACCCACTTTGAAATAAATATTGGAAAAAATGCACTTCCTCCCACAGGTGTGCATCCCCTGTTGGAGAATTTCTTTGCTACCAAGCTTTGAATTAGGATGTCCTAATAAGTGTAGTTTCTGTTATAAGTCTAATTTCATCGAGGGATGTCTTATCATATGTGTCCCTTGACATGTATATAAATCCTATCACCCCTATCATATCTACTCAACTAAATGATATATTGTGTATCATATCTTCTATTTAGTACTATAATGTCCCTTTGTAGGGCTAAAATTGAAAATAAGGGTTTGGCCACAACCCCAAATGAATCAAATCTGAAAATATACCATCAACCAACAAGCATCAATCTGAAAATGACTAGAAACACACTTTAATCCTAAGTCGTTTAGGGCAGCGAACTGTATAGGCACATCAAATCATCATACAACCATGCAATAACAACTGAAAATGCTTCTAAATAATCATTTCAAGCACGACAACGTTTATCTATCCAAATTACATCAAAATAACAGAGAAAATAAGAGATTACGCCCAATTGCAATTAATTTTATGACAGCAACAGGGCAACCACAAGCAAGGGCTAAAAATAGCTCATGAACCTCTCCAAAAATCACCAAATTGTAGATTCTAGCTTTATAAAATATGAAGAACAATAATATCAACTCAAATTGTCCAAAAGTGCCCTAGATGATATCAAACCCTTCACCCAAGCAAGTCGCCTAGGGTTAGAAGGGAAGAAATAAATATGACATCCTCCTTATAGCTCACTTGTGACCTCTGTATGAAGCCACCAATGCACAAATGAGGGTTTCCGTCCCCAAGTGTGATCCTATTGAAGGGTTTCGTCCTCAATAGGTGACCAAGGATGGGTTTTTGTCCTTCAATGGCAAGAAGAGAAGCTACACTAGCTCCAACTCCAAGTAAATGTCAAAATATATGAAAGCCGATACGCCCCTCCATTTAAACTTCCTTAGGTACCCCTCTTTTGGTGCCAATGATGAATTAGAAGCCCCAACCTGATGGCATACCTCCTAATGCACTTTTGAATCTTCACTTAAGAAGACCAACCTCATAATGAAGAAATAGAAATTCTCCTTGCTAAGTCTTCTTTCCCCTAGTCGAACCATTCCAATGCCATGATTAATAAATAAAATAATTAATTATGGAGGTACATCACTTACAACCATGGTGAGTTCCCTTCCTTTGTTGCTTCCTTGATATCGATAGGAGGAACGGGCATAAGGTCTTCCATAGCGACTAGCTTGGAAAAGGGGACATTACACTAATCTTCCCTTTAAGCATTAGAGGTCTTGAAGTTGGTCTTATGTGTCTTCTTTGGAGTTCACATTTGGAGCATTGGGTACTTAGGGTCTACAAGCATAGGAGCTGCACTTACCATGGCCTGCCTAGCCATTGGAGTCTTTGGAGTCTTCAACTAGAGGTTTTCCTAGTTTTCTATTCGTTTGTGGTCCTCCACATCAACTATCTCACCTTGGGAGAGGTTAATGCGCCAAGGGCGTCTTCAAGCAGGTAGGTATCTCTAACCTCTCTTTTCTTGTATGTCATTTTAGATTTGAATGTTTGTTTGATGTGGTCATGCATAGATTAGAATCGGGCAACATATTATTTATCTATCGGGTCCTGCCTTACAATCCCCATTTTGGTCCTTATAACCTTGTTCAACCTATCGATCTTTGCAACCTATACTTACAATCCTAGTTTGAGAATCATTTTCTTATAATCATTTATTTACGATGGCATGATTACAACTTGATTACGACTTGTTACTATCATTAGTTTACTATTGAGAGTTAGATGCTAGTACCGTATTTTAGATCTAGGCTTTGGAACCCTGTATCTTCTATAGAGTGTGGAGTATCGTCTTCCTAGTTCCTTGTCTCCAGCAATAGACAACCTCAAGGTGTGTTTGTTTTTAATTCGGACCCTTTTTCTGCAGATGCAGTGTGATTATGTGTAGTGGAGCAGGGCTAGGGAGCAAGATTGGTTGTCTAGAGCCATTGCATTAATTGACTCAGGAAATTCAACACCTAGGTTGGGCGGGGATATGGGCAATTGCATAGAGACCATTAGTGGCACTTGCCACTAGTATTTGTGATTTATTCACCTATTGGGATGCGAGCTAGAACACTTTCTAGTTTTCTTAGTGCTTTGGGGAGTAAACTATGACCCTTGGAAATGTCTATGGTCACTAAGTTGCCTTGCTGTACCACTACATTGAGTGAGGCATATGATTCTTCGGTTCCACTGAAATTTTGCTTGGTTTAGGCAAAGTACCCCATTTTACCGACGCAAGGGTCTTGGCAACTGATTTCGCAAAGAGCTTGCGATGGGTGGCATACTTTGAGGATGATTAGGCGCTTGCTGTAGGTGCCATGCAAGGGGTCAGGCTTGTGGGTTTGTAGAGGTATCCTATCCCTAACTTCTAGAAGGTCATTATTGGTGATATTGGCCTCTCGGATCATTGGGGATAAGAGAACCGACAAGCTTGTTGGGCTCAAGTAGTTAGAGAGATCAAGGAGTATGGGCACCACTATGGACGCAGGACATGTTATCCCAGACATAATGAGATCTCTATAGGATAATGAGGTTGGGATCTTTATCACTTAGCTAACAAAATTTGGTTATGAGCTAGGTGTACAAAGTCATGTCCCACAAGCGGATTTGAAGATCTTATCCCAGTCTTCCTCTTTTTGGAACATTTCTGAAGATAAGCCAATTTAGAGAGATTTTTATCATAGATCCCTATTGGGAAGCCAAACGCATGAAAGACTTCCAACTTGGGATTCTAAGCAATTGGAGACAAGAGGAACATTTCTGAAGATCATTTGATGTTCAATTTAGAGACTGTAAATTTGGCTGATTAAAACTATGTTTATCATATATCCCTATTGGGAAGCCAGGGGACAGCTCCAATAGAGGAATCTGTAATAGGCAAGTTAATGTAGCTTAATTTGGTGAGCATGTAGGCTCAAACTATAATAGGTTATTTAAGTACTTTATGAGGTCGGCCATTATTGTATTGTTAACACCCCTTACGATATAAAAGGAGGTTGCTTGGCCATTGATCATATGTGAATTCTATTATCTCTTTGGAAAGTTTGCTTGTGAAGCACCTCTCTCCCTCTCCTAAGGACGAAAACCCTTGGAGAGTTTTGCGTGAGGACGAAACCCTTCACCAAGTCTAGGGAAGACTTCAACATGGGAGTCTCCACCCCCTCGGGGGATCATTTGCTGCGATAATCTTCATTTCCAGCCCTAGGCGAATCGCCCTAAATTTGGATATCAAATAAATATCTTTTGCTACTTCTGGTTGTTAATGCATATTTGCCCATTTTAAAACCTACTTTGTGGAGTGTTTGTGCATGCTTACTATCTTGGAGCGACCCTTGTCCTACTTCATGGTTGTTAATGCTATATTTGGCGCATTTTAAGGTGGAGCGACCTGGTTTTTTGGGCAGTGTTTGTAATGCTTACTAGTTGTTCTAAGTGGAGCGACCCACTCTTAGAGCTCATAATTGTACAAAAAGTACTTCCTTGCAACTAATTTCATGATTTTGAGGTTGGAATAATATTCTTCACATTTCTAAAGGCCAAATTTTGAAGTCTCATTAATTTTGGTGTTTTACTTTTTTTCCAAGCTCGTGGAAGTTAGTTACAGTTATGGAATAATTAATTTATTACAAAAATCAGATCTCTTACTTCCAAGCTTATAAATTCAGTTTTTCTTGCATGATATGATTGTTGGTAATTTATATTAATTTTGGAGACTCTCTAATAACATTTTCAGCAGTGTTTTAAGGCCCAAAAGCGAGCTTGAAGTCTCCAAAGGGGTCACTACCCTAGGAAGGTCTGGCAGCTAGTACGGGTTTTTACTGTTTATTTCAGGCTAAAAATCTAAGAAGTGTTTATTCTCAGCATAGTTTCTTAAGAGTTTCATTATAGTGTATCAGAGCTTCATCCTAGTACTTGGTGAATTGCTTACAGGGCCTGATTTCATGTCACTAACAAGCTAAAAATCTGTGATTTGAGTTTATATCTCAGATTTATCATCAGTATTCTGGGGATAGAGTCCTAAAAATGGTGATTTAGTGGTAGTCAGGGCTTCATCCTTACTAGCTACTGTGAAGCATTTCTGAAGACGAGTTAGAAAGGACTTGTGTTGGATACTATAGGATCTTACTCTAGCCATCCAAGATATGTAGAGTGGTGGTCCATTCAAGGAGAAAGGGGTTTCAAGGATTGACAAATTGACAGAAGAATATCTAGCTCTTCCGAAAGGGATGCGTGATGCCCTTTCTTTTGCGGATTTCGTGGAGATTGTAATGTCCCCTTTTTCAAATTAAGAGCCTAAAAGTAGACTTCTTGCCATCCCCTTTTTGTGGCAATGAAGCATGGTTGAGCAAGGGAAAGAATTGCATTTTCATTTTAGTTTTTTTAATTAGGTTTCATGTTTCTTTTTAGTGTTTCCCTTTATAAAAGTCAACTATGATTAGAGAGTCATAAAGGCAAATTAAAAGATTGCTTAAAGTGGTTGAGAGTCATAAAGTGCAAATTAAAAGATCTACTTCCATGCTTAAAGTGGTTGATGTCCACTTCTGATAGGCTTTTGGCGCCAAGGGAAGGATATAAAAGGAACTTAACGACTTCATTTGTAGCTATCTTTGGTGCATTTTACATATACTTAGTTTTTTGGGCAAAGTGCTCATTAACTTTCCTCTTGAGGTCGAAACCCCTCTTGTGTGACATTGCAAGGAAGACGAAAACCTTCCTTGTGGCTTGGTGGAGGAAGGAAACCCTCCATTGTGGGTGATTTGAAGATGTCTATTGAAGAATTCTTGCAGATTTGGATCTAAAGCATCAAGGGAAATATCTACAAAAGATTTGCATGCATTTTGAAGCTCTCCCTAGAGGGAGCGACCAGGGTTTGGTGTTATTTGGGTGCCTTCTATGGTACATATTTGATTTTACAATTTGAATCTCCATAATTTATAAGGCCAAAATCTATATTTTCGTGATTTTTGGTGATGTTTATCTATCATTTTCAGCATGGGTTTGATGGCTGTTCTGCGGCTGTCCTAAATTTAATTACAACAATATATATTCACTGATTTTCTCCTTTTGTTGTTACCAAATTGGATGGATATTGATTGTCGTGATTGAATTAATCATTTTGAAGTAATTTTTCAGTTGTTGTGCATGATTGTATAGTGAATTCTAAGCTCTTATACAGTTCACCCGAGGGTTTTAAAGGATATTACAATTGCTGTTATAAAACATCAGATTTCATTTCACTTGGGTTTGTGTGGTTTCCTACATTTTCAGTTTCAGTCCCAAAAAGAGACATTACAGAACTAAAGCTTTCGGTGTGCCTTTGCCTAATTTTGATGAGCAATGGTCTTTGTTTGATTTATTCGATGGCACACAAGGTAGTTGTAATGTCTTCTTGCTTGTAATCCTAGGAAACACTCAAGAGAACATGAGAAGGAAAAATCCTTACTCCCCCATTGACTAGAAGTGCTGACTACATATCTGTGTAAATCAGGGCTGATGTAGTTCTCCCCATGCGAGTGAAGTTTGTCGGCTTCACTCTAGCCCTAGTACATTCAATCAATGCAATTTAAATGATCCCTTCTTTTGGCACAAGACACTTGGCAACTTGCAATTCAGATTTGGATATGCTTCACATTTGTATTCAGACTTAGGATTGCTCTTGGAGTGTTTTGGATGTGTCCAGCCTTTTTAAGAAATGATCTCCAAGTGATAGAAGACGCCCTTAGGAAATTACACCCTAAATGACATCTAGGGTTATTGTATATATAGCTATCTTTGGGTGAATTTCCCACATAAGCCAACTCTAAATTTAAACCTAGGCTAACCTAAGGAGCCCAAATGGAAAATAAAATTTTGACAAAGAGGGACAAGGTTTGGTGATGTCAAACTCGACCCAGTGTAGAAAAGATGGGAAATGCTTGGGAAAGAAGGATAGGTGTTTGGGCAAATTGTTCTAAGAGTGTGCGATGGGAAAATGGAGGTGAGCTAGGTGATGTGAAGATGCTCGGAAGGGGGAAAAGGATGTCAAAAAAGAGCCTAATGTATTTAAAGGTTGAGGTGTCCAAAAAAAATGTATGTTAAACGTTGAGGTGTCCTAAAAGGTGTCGAAATTGATGTTGCCACATGCTTTGTACCAAAATTAGGGTACTACAAGATCTTGTAGGATAGTGTGTCATGTTCCCTTTTCGAAATATTTTAACAAGGGAAAAAATTAATAATTTAACTGAAGTGGCCAAAAAGTAACTTTATGTTATACCATAAAAAGGCAACTTATGTTTTATTACTAAAATAAAGGTAAATTTTGATAAAGCAACTCAAAATTAAAATAAAAGTAGGCGAAGTTGCTTTCTGGGTGTCTTTTCTCAAAAAAGGTGAAAGGGAAATTATAAAAAGGGGCATCAGGCTCATATGGAAGGAAATCTTTTATCAACCATTTTTACTCATCCAAATTTGCAAGTTTGAGCATTCCACTTCAGCTTTCAACTGCTAAGGATGAAAAGCCTCCATTGGATCATCAAAGGACGAAAACCCTTTAGTGGACAAGAGGTTGGGGACGAAAACCCTCCGGTTTTTTGCGGTGATTTCATTTAGGAATCACATTTGGGCATCAAATCCGATTTTTATCACATTTTAGCTAGGGCAGTGTTGAGCTTCAGATCTACATCAACATCGTCTTTTAGAATGACAAAATAATTAGGGCATCATTTAAAAATTCAGATCCTCATCAAAATTAGTCTAGGAAATATCAGATTTTCATCCATATTTGCTAGGGCATCCATCCAGGGGTTGGGCATCAAATCAGTGATTTGAAAATCAGATTAGTTTTAGCAGCTAGGGCATCACTTCCAGGGCTAACGTCACTATCGGGGCAGATTTCTAGGGTTGACATCATCTGCACCAAGATGACGCCATCATTTCTAGTTTTTGGGGCCAACAATTGGTCTATTTCATCCGTCTGGAGAGTCATTTGCCAAGAATTTTGGGTGTATACGACTAGCTGTAATTTTCGTAGTTTTTATGAGTTAAAAAATAAATAAAAATCCAAATTTTAGGGTTTAAATTCAGTTTTCAGTATTTATTTTATGGCTGATATTTTATTCAACCAATCTATATTTTCCAAGGGTTTAGGAAATATTTCCCATCATTTTCCAACAATTTTAGTTTTTGCTGTTAGGGTTTACTATAAAAATCAGTTCTAATGGTTTTCGTTAAATCCAAAATTATTTAAAAATGTTTGCTTAGGGACATTACATAGTGTAGTCCCTTGTCATCAATGATTATTGTTGTTCAACTTTCACTTACGTTCGACTTTAATTTGACTCAACTTTGCGAAGGCAATGACACCATAAATCTTCACTACAAAATGCAACCCTAACGAAGAATACTATTTGCAAAATTATGAATACATACCATGAATATAGAAGAGAACAAGATCTTTATTGCATAGGTGGTGTAAGGTACAATGCTTGGTGTAAGGACTTGTCACATCATCGCCCTTACCTCGACATTCAACTTGCCATTTGTAAAACCAATGAATGTCAGTTAAGCTAAGTTGCTGAATCATTTGGGGTATAGGTGGGGTTTTTTTTTGCCTCGTGTACGTCCGTACAAGAAGCACGTAAACATAATAAATAAATAAATTCTAGCCTAATACACATGAATTAACCACATAGTATGTCTATAAAAACAAAATAAACACAAAACACTATTGATAATTTATATAACATTAAACTAATACTAACTGTCATGCTAAATATTATTTATTACATCAAAATTAGTATTCATTGTCATATTACTCTTCATCGAGAGCATCAACATCATGATGCAGTTCATTAGAACCACATGCTATAACACTACCACTAGCTATGCTATGTTGGCCTTGTGATGCCGAAGAAGTCTCAATGTGAAGTATGGCTAGTTGTGAATAGAAGCATTCAAGTCAACATTCTTTGGGGCTACATCCCAATGCTTTGTCACCACTTCCTTGTACTCTGGCTGCATGTGGAACAAAAGGCGCAAGTTTGAATGTATATATACTAACGCATTGGTCTTTTTTCCTACCAACTTGTTGTGCTACTATGAGTGGATGAAACTATATTTACTCTAGTTGCGCTCAAAGGAAGATGAACTCACAACCTTTTGAGACAATCAATGTAAAATTAATATTTATAAAAGTAAAAACTCAAACTTAAATTTCAAAAAGTTAAAACAAAAAGGAAAGTGAGTTAAAAAATAACAATCTTGATTCTTATCTATGACAAGATTTTGATTGCAAGAGGTTGCAGGTGCGTGGATCCTTAGCAATGGAGGTACCACGACGTATGAGCATCCTTTTTGTCTTTTTGTACTTTTCTTGAAGAGCACCAATGCTATGACCTTGGAGGCTATGAAATTTCCAAATTTACTAATAGCCATGTCTTCTACCTTAGGATCGGGCGTGGCAAACATTGACATATACCCTTCACCGACTTCAACATCATAGTATGGTCATACCCTTCTTGATAAAGAAGGGATCTCCATGCTATAGAATCTAGTAGTCAATGCAAAGGCAAGGAGATGGAACATGGCGGTCATTTTGTACCACTGATCGATGAGGTATGATTGTACTTGTTTGAAAAATGTTTACGTAGGGTACGGGGTATTGCTCTTTTGCAATTACTACTTTTTTGAAAAACCTTTCCTGAATAACGCCAAGGCCATGACCTATGGAGGCTATGAAACTCTCTCATAACCATGTCTTCTGCCTTAGGATTGCGAAAGAGTCTACTGAATGCCAACTTATACCCTTCACTAACTTCAACATTCCTATATGGTGGCATCCTTTTTGGAAAAGAAAGGATCTTTGTGTTGTAGAATCTAGGAGTCAATGCAAAGGCTAGGGGATGCAATGTGTTAATCATTTTGTTCCACTCATCAACAAGGTATGATTATACTTGTTTGAAAACATTTATAAAGGTCTTTATCTTCTCAATCATTGAGTCGATGCCATCATAGATCTCTCTCAAATATGGTTGATCCATGTTAGTTAAAGTGGATTGTACTCATAATGGGCTTGGTGAAACTAAGCAAGTAAATCTACATGAGCCTCCAAGAATTCTTTTTCATTCTTAAAATCATAAGGTAATTCATAGGAAATTCTTGATAATTGCCATCTGAAAAACTATTCCTGTAGGAAAATGCTGTAAGTTGAGGAAGGCCTTCTACAAGCAAGGAGTTTTTTCACCTATGGCACAAGCAACTTGCAGGGTATTTCCAACTTTTTCTTTTTCTTTCTCAATTTCTCTTTTTTGTTTTCTTTCCTCTTCTAAATCATTTTTTAACTTCTTATTTTGAAGGGTTAACCTTCCTAAGTCATTGCAAGTGCTATACCAAATGTTTTTGATTTCCTCATAATTTAATGTAGTTTGAACTTCTTGATCAATTTGCACTTTGGTTTCGGAAAGAATTATTCCAACTTTTTCTTTACATTGTTTATTTAAGTTCTTCTGTCTGTTTTTTGTGATGATGAAATAAAATCTTCTTTACTTTGTACCTCTGCTCGAAGGAAATTTAATTCTTGTTGCTGTGTGATAGTTGTCTTTGCCCTGGAGAGGAGAGGTACTTGCTGGATATGTTCTTCTCGTGTACTCTGCCCTACTGAAACAAGGGACTGAGCTTCCTCTTCTTCCATCATTGGAGCTTTCCCTTTTCTATCATGAGAAGCAGAAGGTGGTGCTATCGATGCTTTCCCTTTTCTATCATGAGAAGTATATTTATTATTTAATTAATAAAATTAATTAAATAATCTAACAGAAGGTGGTGCTATCGATGCTACAACTTGCTTTGTAGTCAATTCTTTAACTTCATCAGACAATCCTTGTTCAGCTTCTGCAACATTTTATGTAACCAAATTAATGCTGCCTAGAATTTCAGCAGCTTCTTCTAGGTCTTCTTTTACCTGTAGTATTAATCTTCTTTTCTCCTTGGGAGTCCAACAGAGGAGGATTCTTCTCCTAACTTTCTCAACCGCCTTGTTTTTGTAGTAATTGAATCAAGTTGTCTAGCGGTGAGCTGCAGAGTCTCCACGAAGTCGGAAGCTTGGGTCTTTTCCTCATGAGGAGCAAAGTATGGCTTGGTGGGAAAGATGCCATTGATGGTTTTCAACTTTTGTTAATTTTTTAAAATTTTTTTTGAAGAGAAGAACCGCCATTGCTGGTTTTCAATTCTACTCTTTTATTAGCCTTCTTTTTCTCATTGGAAGTACAGAGTCAAATTCACCTTTTTATTGAATTTGTTGCAAAAAGTCTTGTTTACTTACTGACTTATGGTAAAGCTTCAGTTTATGGGCCATTGACCCAAAGAGTTCGAGTTTCTTCATCAATGGGAAGGAGTTGTACCGATCCATTATCAAAGACTTTTTCAATTTCATAAGGACCCAACCATCTGGTTCTGAGCTTTCCTGGAAAGTTCTGGTACTTAGAGTCAAACATCAAAGCCCAATCTCCTTCTTTGAATTTACTCTCTATAATATGTATGTCATGCCATTGTTTCCTCTGGTATTGCAGCAATTTAGTCCTTTGAAGTCCTTCCATTCTCATCTCATCTAATTCATTCAATTGGAGTATCCTTTGTTGTGCTTCATCCAATTATATTCCAACTTTAATTGTTGTTTTAAGTGTCTATAATTCAAATTCAATGGGCAATAAGGGCTTTTTCCCATACACAAGTTCGTAGTAGCGACAATCAGTAGTGGTTTTCCAAGTAGTGTTGTATGCCCATACCGCTTCAGGTAATATATTTGTTCAATCTTTTCTGCCATTGTTGATTGTTTTGGTTAAGATACTATCTGCTATCTATTTGTTACCTCCACTTGTCCATTGGCTCGAGGGTGGTATGGAGATGATTTCTTATGAATTGATTTGATAAATTTCCACAAAGGCTTTGCTCATGTTGCACATGAATTGAGACCCTTGGTTTGAAACTATGCTTCTTGATGCTCAAACCCTGTGCATAATTTTGTGATACAAGAAATCTGCAACTACTTCCTCTTTGGCATGTGGTAAAGCTTGTACTTTTGCTCATTTAGTCACATAATTAGTGCAGACTAGGATGAATTCTTTCCCTTGTGATGGTGGATTTACTGGTCCATCAAAATCTAGTCCCCACTGCTCAAAAGATTCTAGAAATAGTTGAGGGTGGAGAGGCATTTCACTGGACAATGTAGGTTTACCCATCCTTTGACATATATCGCATTGCCAAATGTATTTCTTCACATTTCTGTGAAGGGAAGGCTAGTAATATCCAGCTCCAAGATTTTGTGAATAGTTCTCTTAGCTAAATAGTGACCTCCTCCAGGTTCATCATGACAAACTCTTATGATATTGTATACTTCATCTTCTCTAACACACCTGCGTAGCACCAAGCCGGATCCACATTTAAATAGATTACCATATAACCATTTAAAAGTAGCACTTTCTTTAATCAACCGTTTTGTTTGTTTGTTAGTAAAATCATCTGAAATCTTCCTGTTGCTAAATAGTGTGGTATATCAGCAAACCATGGTGAGTTTGCAGATATAGAAAACAATTGTTCATCAGGCAATCTATCATCAACAAGATCCTCCTCTCCAGGTATGTCTAACCTTGACAAGAAATCAACAACCATGTTAGATTTCCCTATATTATCAATAATCGGTTCGAAGTAATGTCAAATCTCCAGGTATGTCTAACCTTGACATGAAGTCAACAACCATGTTAATGATTTTACCTCCTCCTATTGGTATTATCCATAATAGTAATGTCAGATTTCTTGCAAAATGAGTAACCATTTATGATTTTACCGAATCCTCCTATTGGTTTATCATTAAATATCAGATAGATGCATGGTTAGTATATACAAATGTCGTATACCTTGTAATATAATGGTGATGCAGAGTTCCAAGAGACATTTCCATCCATTCATCACATAATCAAAATCAATAGCATTCATTTCATCCAATTCTCTATTTGAGAGGTCTTATTCTAGAGTCTAGAATGGCTCAAATTGCCTAAATACAATCTTTCAAGCAAATTACTACTCTACTCACACCATATCCTGCTCCACTCCTCAATAAATGTCCTCTCACCTCTGTAAATGGCCAAGCATCATGAAAACATCAATTTCACTTACCATTCTTCCTATTCTCTTCACTAGTCTTCTTGTAGTCTTAGTTCAACCAAGCAAACCTCACGACTTTAGCACTCTTTAGCTCCCTAAACCTCTCCCACCTGTCTCACAAGTTCATTCCAACATGACAACACTCATTCAATGGATTAGAATCAAGAAAGTCTTCATCTTTTCCAAAATTGCTTCAAACTGCCTTTACTAGGCTCTTGAGACCATGCTCATGCATGAACTAAGGTTAAGGCTTACTAGTAACACCCACAACCAATCATAAACCTATTCAAATACCCTTTAGGCTTGGTAAGGTGTGCCTCAATTTTTATCTTCTAACTCTTTGATCTTCCCCATCAAATCCATCTTTTGCTTTCCAGGCCAATGTACTCCTGCTAGCCCTGTTACCAGACTCTGTCAGGATTATTTTTCCAAGCATGAGGCTGCAATGTACAAGGATAACATTTTCAAACACCCATTAAGGATTTCTAGGTGTAGGAGAGGTCTCAAGGTTCAATTCCATGCTTAGATGTTACTTCCTTTGTAAAAGGGTTTCCCAGATTAGGTCTAGACTGTGTCTACCCCACTGAGACAGTATGCTCTCAGGTGCAACTCAAGATTCCACCACTGAAATACCACATTTCCTTGCAAATCTCTAAATAGTCATCCTAACCATTAATTATTCCAAATTTCAAGGCCAAATTCGAAGTATAAAGGCTCTAACCCCAAAACCCTAGCTGTCATATTGTAACCAACCCAAGAAGGTAAATTCTTCACAACACGCATCTCCTTTACTTTCATGGCTTAGTATTGGATCTATATAGGTCTGTCTAGGCCTTCTCTACATTTCTGAGTTAGCAGTGGAGAGCAACTAATATGTTTAACAATCCAAAGTTTGGTTACTTGCACGTGGGGGCAGAGTACATGAAACCCTCACCTTTGATATTGAAGAAATTGAGACTTTGTTTGAGGAAAAGGCTCGTCATATGCTTAAACACACATCACTTACAGTCTTCCAATGACACATGCATTTCACCCTTTTTTCATATTGATAGAGCAAGACTTACTTAACCTGTATAAACACAGTCACAGTTTTGCATTCATGAAGATTCTCAGACCCACAATGAGTAAGGGCCACAAAAACCACCTCTTGCTATTGAAATCAAAACTCTGCCATCTCTGTAACATGAAGATAAGGAAGATCATGCATCAATTTGAGTTTCTTTTGAACATACCATCAAATCTCTACTAAACACAGTCATAGGTCTATTGGATGCCCACTGTAACCAGTCTCTAAGACCATGATCATCCACCCAACCTTTAAAAAACATTTTAATACATCCTTATTTGTTTGTCACAGTCACAATCTCAGATGCTAAGAGTTAAACCAAATTCAGTAAAGCAAAATGCATTATTGCTGCTGTCATGTACAGTCTACAAACTCAGTCATATACTAAAGACAAGGTCTTCACAACCAATGCTAAAGAACCCCATTATAGAAGACTCTAAGCAACATTCTTGATATGCATGTAAGAGCAACCAATGAAACCTAAGTCACACAAGTATCCAAGCTCAGAATCTTAAGAAGATCAGTACTTTGCACAAAAACAGAGTATGTATCTATTCCTTCAAGTTTGAATTATCTTTACAAAAGATTATACTTCTTCTAACTCCTCTCCTCTGTCCTCGAGTTCTTCCTCTCCTTACCTCGAATGAATGAATCTCCCACTTATCCTTGCCCATATTTTTAGCTTATTCTCTCTTCCCTAACTGCCCCCTATGATTCACTATGACCCTTCATCTTCCCTGACTTCATAACTCTCAAGACTCATCATGACTCAAACGTCACAAAATTGGCTTGATTATATCACTTTATCACTCGATGGACTCTTTATGGTTTATGACTAAACACCTAGGACATTCACATCCCCTATACACTCACATTTCACTTTTGCATCTTTATGAAGTTTGAATTTACAATTTGGAGGGAATCTCAAGATTTCAAATTTGTGACTTCTTGACCACCTAATACCTTCTCTTAGGTTCCCCACTCATGTTAATACACTCATTGCCTTCATGAATGAAGATGAATGCCATTTTCTTTTGATGTTCACCTGATGATGCCCCTGCATCAAATGGCAAAACTTATTTATGGCATAGACAACAACTAGAAATTCTTTCTTAGTAGTAGTATAATTCTTTTCTGTGGGAGTGAGATTTTTACTGATGTAGATAGCATACATTTACCATGTTCATTTTTTTGTCTCAATACTGCTCCTATAGCATTGTTAGAAGCATCAATGTGATTATGGAAAGGCTTTTCCCAATTGGGTCCTCTTAATATTGGAGCTGAAGTCAGTTTCTCCTTAATCAATTCAAAAGATTTTTGGCACTTCTCATCCCAAATGAATTCACTATCCTTAACGAAGCAAACATTGGTGCATCAATCTTAGTAAAATATTTAATGAAGCGCCTATAATATCCCGCATGCCCAAGAAAACTTCTAACATCTGTCTGAGTTTTGGGTGTAGGTAAGTCTGTAATTACCTCACTTTTCTTTTGATCCTCTTTTATCCCTTGGGCTGAAATGTAATGCCCAAGAACTATTCCTTCGTCCACCATCATTAAGCATTTTTCGTGGCTCAAAGATAGGTTATGTTGCTCACATCTTGTCAATATTTTGTCCAAGTTGGCCAAAGCTTCCTCAAAAGAATCTCCATACACTATGAAGTTATCCATATACACTTCAACACAATCATTAGTCAAGTCAGAAAATATGGCCAAGACTGCTCTTTGAAAAGTAGTTGGTGCATTTACACAAACCAAAAGGTAACACTTTGTAAGCAAATGTTTCCCAAGGGAAAGTGAATGTTGTTTTATCTTGGTCTTT
Source organism: Taxus chinensis (assembly GCA_019776745.2). Taxonomy (NCBI): domain Eukaryota; kingdom Viridiplantae; phylum Streptophyta; class Pinopsida; order Cupressales; family Taxaceae; genus Taxus; species Taxus chinensis. The sequence continues at coordinate 898,256,958 of CM034146.1, forward strand.
TGCAACCACGCTTATCTGATTGTAACTACTGAATCCATCTAGAAATAAAAAGAATTTCTTTCCTACTAAGTTATCCAAGACTTGGTCAATAAAAAGTAGGGGGAAATAGTCTTTCAAAGTAGTTTTGTTAAGCTCCCTGTAATCCACACAAATTCTCCATTTCCCATTCATTTTAGGGACTATCACAAGTGGTGAGACCCACTGACTGTTTGATATAGGATAAATGAATCCAACTTGCAATAGTTTTTCAATTTCAGTTGTAACCATGTCTTTTAATGCGGGATTTATTCTTCTTTGTGGTTGTCTGACTAGTTTGACATTACTTGTATAAATGCGGTGGGTACAAATATTCAGGTGGATTCCTTTCATGTCGCTGTAATCCCTTGCGAAGGCTTTGGTATGGTTCCTTAGTACATCAAAAACTCTGGCTTCTTCATCATCAATTAGCCAACTATTGATGTTTAGTTTTTTTCCTAGATAAATGGAATTTTGTTTTGTTCTAGGATACACAGAATTGGCTGTTTTAAATTCACTCAACAACGAATTCAAGGGGCACTCATGTGGCAATAACATGTGGAATGCAGTCATGTCCCCAAAGGCAAGATTTCCTTGTGGAATCAATGCTGTTAGGGGACAACTAAAACTTGTTGTAGACACATTTTGATCTATTTCTATCCATCTCCTCATGTTTTGTTGAGAAGGGATGGGTTCATACCTCTTGTGAAGAATGCTGATTAGATTATTTGAGAACTTTTCATGAGGTAATGCCATGTTTGGAGTCCAGTTGAGGGACTCAGAAGTTGAGAAAAAAGACTCCGAAGCGAGACATGAAGACTTTGGAGCTAGCTGAGAAGACTCTGAAGTGAGACATGAAGACTCTAGATTGATATTGGCCAACTCCTGAGCTCGCGTTGATTTTTCTTCGATTTCTGCAACATGATTCTTGACTACAATCTTAGCCAAAGATGATAAATTGTAATTAGTAAATTCAAAATCATCAACCCAAATATACTCTTTTACATCTACAAAAGGTTTTGCAGGTGGGAACAAAAATATTTGTTTAGCATTCATTCCATTTGATATCGTCATATCTTCAGACCTGCAGTCTATTAGGCTGCCACAGTGGCTAACTTGGTCTCCCTAGGATAATTGGATATCCATGTATATTGCTCTTTGGTTGAAGAATCATAAAGTCCATAGGATACTTCCATGATTCCACGGTCACCATGATGTCCTCTATGATTCCTTCTAGTTTGGCGATGGATTGATCGACCATTTGTAGAATGATAGTAGTGGGTTGAAGACCATCTAATCGTAATTCTTTCAAAGTATTAGCTGTCATAACGATAATAGCAACTCCAAGATCAACCAACACATTTTGTATCTCCTTTTGCCAATTGTTACAGTAACGACGGGACTACCGGGGTCACCATACTTAGGTTGCAATAATTTTCCTCATAACAACTCAACAAGTTTTCCATCTACCTATAAAGTTTTGGGGTAGTGTTTCTTTCTTCCCAGAGTCTTAATGCAAAGGCTTTTAATTAATTTATTTAGTTCTGGTATATCTTTGATTACTTTTCAATGTTTAATTTCCTTATCTCTTGGATCAGATCAGATTCTTTGTTTACGATCTCTTTGAGTCTTTCTGGGAAAGGAATTGATGGAGGAACTGTGGATTGTTAAATGATTCACATCTCCTCCCCTAAGATTCATAGATTCTCTTGATCTTTCATCCAATCCTTTTAGGAATTGGGAGAAATCCACCCTTTGAGTCTCTGGGTCTACTCATATATTGCTGTAGCTAGGTAGATTTCTCATGAGCAATTGTTAGTTTAATGATTCTTATTAACACTAGAATGTCCCTGACAACGATGCCAAAAATGATGAGCATCGTTGTTAACTCCTCATTTAATCAACTTAATATTTGATGTCATTTTAACCAGGGCTGTGGCCATGGCTATATGCAATAAGATTCCTTTGAGTAACTAACGATTGCTTGGCGGATCTGTCTATTTGCTGGGGTTAAGTCCTAAGTGCTGGAAATGAAATCTAATCTAGGATAGGGAATTACACACACGGTTTTGGGATAAAATCATACTTGTTTGCTTAAATTGGAACATACAATACTTAATTTGGAAACTCTCAATATTGAATCAAAAGCATACTTGCAAAATTGGAAATTGCAGAATTAAAGTGATAACAAAATTTAAATGCTTTTTAGATGAAATCACACACTTGTTGGGAGTTCAAAGTTGCTGAGACGAAGAAAAATTACTGTGATAGAAATTATTGTATAGTAAATTCGCTAAAGACTAACAAACATTAAAAGATAAAACAATGAACATTATAAACTGAATTATACTAAATACAAGTGAGCACATGCACATATATTAAAACAAAAATAACTAATACAAAATACCAAAGGTTCTGAATCCTGGGTTGAGTGGACCCTTGCTCTCCCTTAGATCATAACCACACCTTGCATGCTAAATCACCAAAGCATCAACTTTATTCAAGTCAAAGACTCAGGATCATACAATAGGTTTGATTACAAAATACTGATTATGCATATATTCTCTACTTTAGATTAGGAAAAAGTTATAGAATGCAGGCATATTTAGACGAGGGGAAGATAAACAATGTCATTATTAGTCCATTAAATGAACTCATCATCCTAAACATCTGCCAGACTCAAGGCCACAAATGGATTGGAATGTGATTTAGACCCCACTCATTCTCTGCCCTATGCCCTCATGTCAAGAATCTGTTGGACAAGGCATGCAGGAATTCAGAAAGTGGAACAACATGTCGAGGAAAATGAAGGATTTAGTATGTCAAGGAAAGACACTTGGCAGTATCAGTACGATACTTATGATTTGAGTAAATTGATGGAGGAGACGATCCTTGATCTTGATTTTGGATAAACAAGTTGCAAGAGGGATTGCAAACAAGTAAGTGTGGGGGAGAAATGACGAGTTCATTTAATGGCCTAATAGTGACATTGTTTATCTTCCCCCTCGTCTGAATATGCATGCATTCTATAACTTTTTTCAAATCTAAAGTAGAGAATATATGCATTTTACTGGATTAGTATGTATGTATTTGTTCCACTACTGTGTTCTAACCAAATAATATGGAAATAATTCAGTTTTGTGTATATAAATATATCTCAAGATCGAGAAAAAGTACGATTTTGTCAATGATGCAGTGCTCCAGGCACTAAAGAATCAGTTTGCTAGGCTTCGGAGTCGCTTTGTGTGGCTTCGAAGTCTGATCCTTTGGCTTTGGAATCTGATTTTATACTTAAGAATTCCGCCAGCTGGCGTCAACATACACTGGGATATGAAGATCCATTAACCTGGGCCACGCATCCATGCTTATCCAAGAATAGCACATACTAGAATTAGAGAACACCAATTATAAACAACTAATATATTTTATTTTTATATGTTTTATTGTAACTGAATCCTATGGAGTCAATCGGTTCCCCAATTCTCTTCATCACTTCACCTCGAAACATGGAACCTCTTTACCAGTTATCTAAATAAGATAGATTCTAGGATTCATCTAGTTGTTTTGTAGGCATCAATTGAGGGAAGCAGGATAATATAATTTGCACTCACTGATTGTCATGGATATATGCTAGTAATCAGTATTTTGTAATCAATCCTATTGTATGATCCAAAATCTTTGAATTGAATAAAGTTGATGCTTTGGTGATTTAGCGTGCAAGGTGTGGTTCTAATCTAAGGGAGAGCAAGGGCCCACTCAACCTAAGATTCAGAACCTTTGGTATTTTGTATTAGTTATTTTTGTGGTTAACATATGTGCATGTGCTCACTTGTGTTTAGTATAATTCAGTTTATATCGTTCATTGTTTTATTTTTTATTGTTTGTTAGTCTTTAGTGAAGTTACTATACAATAATTTTTGTCACAATAATTTTCCTTTGTCTCAACAACTTTAAATTCCCAGCAAGTGTGTGATTTCTTTTAAAAAGCATTTAAATTCTGTTCTCACTTTAATTCTGCAAATATGCTTTTGATTCAATATTGAGAGTTTCCAAATTAAGCATTGTATGTTCCAATTCAAGCAAGCAAGTATGATTTTATCCAGAACTGTGTGTGTAATTTCCTATCCTAGATTAGATTTCATTTCCAACACTTAGGACTTAACCCCACCAAACAGACAGACCCACCAAGCAATTGTTAGTTGCTCAAAGGAATCTTATTGCATATAGCCATGGACACAACGCTGGTTAGAGTGACATCAACAATTAAGTTGATTAAATGAGGAGTTAACAGCGATGCTCATCATATTATTTCTCATACCTTCAGCAACTCCAAATGTGAGAATGATCTGAAGATGGCTTGCAACAAGTGATGGTTTGTCGCAAACATTTGAATCTCTTCGCCCTTAGCACACATCTTCTTGATACACTCTAGTTCGCTGCCCACCTTTTGGAGCATTAAGTTGCTAATGATGTTAGTGCACTTTATAGATGAACATCTCATCCATGTATAATAGCATAATAATTATATGGCCAAAACAACACTTGTTCCATAAGCACAATAGAATACATTATGTTCATCATCATATGTCACACATTCATATCATTAATGGCGTACTAATTATACAACCAAAAGAACACTTGTTCCATAAGCACAGTACACAATGTTCATCATCATATGTCACACATTCATATCATTTCATACTATCAATGATTAGTTTGTTAAGCTATATTCAATCATGCATATATGTCTTTCAAGTCCAAATTACGATTGGGTTCGGTGCAGTTTAATGGATCAGAATCAAAAGCAAACTTAACAAGATTAATTAAAGCCATTTTTGAGGGATGTGATGTGAGCTTGTTTGAGTTGAATAGAGAAAGTTGTATGAGGCAGAGGTCAATGTACAGTTAGGGATCGAGTGAGAGTTGAATGCTTGTGTGTTTTGCAAGATGAACTACTGTAGACGAATGATCAAAGTTTTAACGTAAAATTTTAAAACCCATATTCTGATGAATGCCTATTTTTACTCTCTATGAGCATTAAAATTTATTATTGTTTATCAAAAACTTAGTGGGGTGTATGAATTGAGGCCATCAAAGTTGAAGTTACGTATTCTATTGAACATGTGACATGAAATGAATCACTCCGATCCAAGCTGTAACATGAATCACTTCAATACCAATCCTGGTCCAAGCTGCTGCCTGGGCTTTTTAAATGTTACACAAAAGTGTAAGTGAGTATCTATTTATATTAAAATTATGAATATGGTAATGTTTTTGGTTAATTTTCTTCCTGAAAGCATGCAGCAATATGAATTCATTTTTTTTTTTTTTCTGATTTTGAACAGGTTTTAGTATGCAGCAACCATATGACTTTTCAAGATGAAGTAAATCAAGTAATAATTCATGAGCTAATTCATGCATATGATGATTGTCGAGCGGCGAATCTGGATTGGGCAAATTGTGCACATCATGCTTGCAGTGAGGTTAGTAGATCTTGTGGATGAGACATTATGCCTGTGTACTGTATTTATCCATGCAGTTATTGTATTATCTGTCGAGAATACTGAACTATAGTGCCTTTGGAGTCATTGTAAATATGTGGTAAGAATTCAACCAGAAAAACAGAATCCCAGCTTCCCAAGAAACTAATTTGCTGGCAGGAGTCGTTTTCTTATATTCATCTAATGACTGATGAGGTCTTTATGACCATGAATATATAATACTAACATACTTTACATAGAAACTGCAAAATGATGAGGTAGATTTTAAATGTTTACAGTGATTTAAGAACCAGATAAGGATTTAAGAAGGGAAGAGTTTCCTTGCTGCTATATAAAGAATTGACAATAAGAGTTTTCCTTAGATGCATCTGTTGATTCAAGTTGACATTTATAGTCGTGAGCCATTTATCTCATTTGGATCACTTTATTGGGTCTGATGTTCATATTTTAGTGCACCTGAAGAGACACATTTTTAATATTAGACACAAGTAGTATCGGAACCCTTCTTTGTATAACTGTTTTGGGACTCTTTAAGAGGCTGTCACCTGGCCCTTGCAAATAAACAGCTAGTTTTCGGAAACAAACTATTTTATCTTATCACTGCGAGTATGAAACTTGGACATCCTTGTTTGTTGGTTTGATTTTATGGCACTGGACATTTTGTGTAAATGTTTTCAAGCTGTCTTGCTGGAAATAGAGGTTAATTTTGTTCAAGAGTTCCACCTTATGACAAATGCAGTCTATGCTGGGGATAATATCGACTACATGGTGCTTGCTGAAATATTGTAATTCTGTTTCATTATAAATTATGGAATGTGAAATCTTGAGTATGTTACTTTGGAGATAGAACGTTGATGGTCATTTGTAAATGTTATTTAAACATGTTTTTTTACCGGAAATCTCAATCTGTTTAATGTGATTATCTCGTACTATTTATGCTTGGATTGCTTATTTCTTTTGCATGGTGATGGATGCACTTATTGGCCAACACATGGCGCGACAGTGTAATTAGATACTTGTGCCTGTATATATTAAAGGGGAGTGTTTGGTGGCAGTAGCAGGGACATAGAACGACTTGCAGTTTGACGATTGATACTGAGATGGAGAAATCTGAAGATCTAAGGTACACCAAAATTGTGAGAGTGATAGACTGAAGCACCAAATACAGTATTGAAATAAAGGAGATGTTTTCAAATGTGTTTTGCAGCAGAAGCATGACAGTTAATACCCAGTGAACAAATCATCAGGCAAGTAGGGAGACTGTAATGGCAGCTTTTTTGAATTAATGAAATTGATTATTGTTTGCATCCGAATGGCCTGTGAAGAATGATAGCTTAGGAGAATGTCATAGTAAATCTGATTTTACTGAATGAGGTGGATGTGGAGCACTGAAGGAATAGTGAGTTTAGATGAGGGTGATGTCGTGAGAAAGAGAAATTATACTAATGTCCACGAATGACCAAAAGTAGGTTAATGGGACTCGAGAATACATCCAATAGGACGTTGGAGGAATTCCATTATGAATTCTAGTGACGATCCTCATGGATAGATGTTGCACATGCACGTTCCAACTTCCAACTACCCTCCTGGATAGACCCTCGTGAATTTTGGTAATGAACCTCATGGAAAAACAAAGCAAGTGGATGGATCAAAGCATTCTGACTTCTGTGACGTAATAATTTGGTTATCTTATATAAATCACCAATTTAATCAGTTTCTAAATGTTGATCGAGTAGGCCCTCACTCACTTCTTGACAAAATAAGGAATTCAGAGTTTGTGAAGTCATGTTTGGCTAGTGTTTGCTTTGTCTTTTTTTCATATTGTCCAAGGCTCTCCATATTGGCTATATGGTGGCATAGGACTTTGTGATACGCGAGCATCTGGGTCCACAAGCAATCTTGCATCAGCCAAAATCGTGTAGACTAGTCAGCATGTTTGCTGTTTTGGCATGGTAGAAGTGATCCGAGTGAAGCGTCATAACTGCAGGACATCAAGGGCATCAAGTACATCAGGGAGGATAAATTTTAGTCAGCAACATGGTTCCAACTTAGCTGGCTGTGATATTCGATTGATAGTAGTATCCAAGAAGTGGTTATGGTCATTGAAGACCTAAAAGTGATAGATTTTGGTGCAGAGGCAAAAATATCATGTGGAATACATCAAAACCATAATGTGATTGCATATTTGGATTCTAAAAAATTTATGCACTTGCAAAACAATTGGCAATAGATTTTGAGCTTGTATGCAAAAGTTATGGCCCTCTGAAGAGTTAGGGTTTTGCATAGTGGCGAAACCGCTGTGGCAGTTGTGCAACCTGACGTGGCGGTATTGAGACCGCCGGTCTGCGCAAAGGCTTTCATAACCGGTGCACAACCACTGCTTTGCACAAAGCAGTGGTTTCACCTGTGGTGACTGCAAAAAGAAACTACCTAGAAATCAAGATTGTAAGTTGCTAAGCATTTCTAAGGTGCTTGAGAATGTGGAGAGACACTGAAGATTTTCAGGGATTGTCTGAAACATCTGAAAGAATCAGTTAGAAACAATTTCATTTGGGGGAAAGCTATGAGAAAGCAAGGGAGACTTGGAAGAGTTATCTCTCCAATAAGAAAAGTGAGAGGGGAGAGAGTCCAGCTAAGGGAAAAATAAAGCGACCATTCTCATGAACTGAGAATGGAGAGAGTTGTGTGAAGTCCATTGAGGGTCTGTGTGTGGTGTGTTTAACCTTCATATCTTCTGTAATTCAACAAAGCAAGTGTGTGTTGGTGTGTAATCTTTGTAATGAATTCATTTAATGCAATAAAGTATGAGTTCTATGTTCAATTATGAGTGAGTGTGTTCGAGTGTGTCCACTGATGTGTGTTGAGTCTAGGCTGCGGGGAAAGGCTGTTCTTCATGGGACACCTTCACCTTGTCCTGTGTTGTATGGTATTAGAGCTGGTAACAGTTTTGGGTTGATTAAGAGAGTGTTGAATGTTGACCTTCACTAAGAAGGAATGGGTAGAGGGCATGGGTGCAGCGAGAAGAGAGTTGTTCTCCATCTTGTATAGGTGGTAGATAACAAACAGTTGATAGAGAGTTCTAGAGAGAAGCTAGTGACAGAGTGAGAAAAGTATACCGGAGATGATTGAGAGGTATGTATATACCAAGTGGTTGAGTTGAAGATTGTAATGAGGGAAATGTAAGCCCAAGTGGAAGCCGAGGCAAGGAGGAAGAGGAAGGTTGGTTCTATACTATCCATGCCAGAAATTGAAGAGTTGAAGGAGCTAGTGATGTGGAAGTTAGTCTACATGGCATGGGAGAATTTAAAATGCACACGGTGAGAAAAAAGAAAGAAGGGATGACATGGATCACCCCATGCATTGTAGGAATGAAGAGAAGGAAGGTTCCTTGGAATAAGAGAACCTTGAAGTTGCTCGAGGAAACTCTAGTGGAAGGAGTAGTAGAGAGCATATCTTTTAGAAGGCATGAAGGTGGAAGTGAAGGAAACGTAAGTTGTTGCACAAGATTAAACTCTTGTAGCGACACCCTGGCGGGTGACCGGAAAAACACGATGGAATTTTTTTATCTGGAATTTACAATCACCCTTAAACCGGGAACAAAAATTGACTCCTCACGATTTCCTAGCCCTACGCCTCACGATTTCCTAGGCATAAAAATAATAATAATAACATACATTTATATGAGGTTCATTTTATTTCAATTAACTTTGATGTGGACGCCATTCACTTACATAATTTGCCTATATATTTACTAGGTGAATTAACTGTGAAATCACTTAAGTATTATCTTAAATGAGTTCACGTATTAGTAGTTCATCCATTACTACGTAAGGCATTTCAGTTAACTCTAAAAGCATGTGTATCCATAATTCCATTTCAATACATCCATACATAAGATCAAGTAATCCAGGGGGTGATTTCATTTAATTAAGTTTATTTATTTATCCATTCACATATCCATTTTTCTATATACCACATAATTAAAATCTATAACACTAATTTAACCACATGATTGCCCTTGGGTTACTTGGGTAGCACTATGATCACTTCATCATCCATAAATATAAGTCCATTTGCTCATTGATAAGTTTACTTTGCCATTGATGACTATGACCTAATGTCTTTACCATTTATGCACTATGAGTTTAAAGAAAACCATCTTTTCTTCATATAACAAACATAGGATATTTCCATGGTTCTGTACATCATAAATATCAACTTTCAATTTGACAAGGTTTACAAGTTCCAATCTCATAATATCTACATAAATCTCAACAACATTACAATGATACAATTTGTCAAAGCGACACCATGTCACTAGTCGTAAGAGATCCGTTCTGTCGTCGAATTGCTGTGAGAAATAGATCATCATCGGAGCGCTTTACCTCTAACCACAAGCCTTACAAATTTTTGCACACTTCTCAACACTTGGGAGTGGCCCTACCCTTCGCGAGAAGGAAGATGTGGTAATCAATGAGGAAAGAGTCTCATGTGTAATATAATCACTTGATTAACTGGTAGACATACAATGGGTTAGGAATAATATACATCTTAAAATCATAACATAATAATTTTGCTTTTGGCCAAAAGTCTTAGGATAACAGTAGGTACCCACCTAATCCCTGAAATCTGACAAGATGTTAGAGCATGAAATAATTTGAAAAATGACTAATCAAGAGGGCAACCTATGTCTCAATCTGTAGTCTTACCATATGTCCCCTCATATCATATGTCATGTGTGATCCAATGTAGTAGACTGTCAATCCCTATCTGTACAGATTATCCCCTAAACTTATACATCTCTCAAATCATACCTCTTTGTCGCATCTGACACTTTACAACAAAACATCTCTATTCCAAGGTATCATCTGGGTAAACAAGAATCAAAACACTAACAACACTAACCCTTCCAAATGTCCAATACCACCCATCCAAGTTAATGCTAATAGGGTTCTATTCTAGTTTGTTTATTCCCTAAAAATAAAACACAATCATGAGCAAGACATAGGCAATCACAACCTTCTTAGGTGTCCCATTTCACCTAAGGAGATCATTATTGCAAGGTCTTGAACCTAGTTTGTTGTCACAAGCACGGGACTATAAGTGTCTGTAAAAGTCTTATTTACATCATTCTTTAGTTATATAGGTTTTTAGTTCCCACAATGACTTATACACATTCTCAAACGGTATATAATAAGAATACCTTTAATATTACACCGTAATGCAAAAATACAATCATTATGTTCTCAATATCTTCGTAGCTCAATAGGTTTCATCCATAACATATATTCTATTATTATCTTTCCCAATCTTTGCTTCATGCATATATATTACACTATCATCTTTCCTAATCTTGGTTTCATGCGTATATATTATACTATCGTCTTTCCCGATCTTGGTTTCATGTGTATATATTATACTACCATCTTTCTCGATCTTGGTTTCATGCGTATATATTATACTATCGTCTTTCCCAATCTTGGTTTCATGTGTGTGTGTGTGTGTGTGTGTGTGTGTGTATTCTTTTATCATCAAATGAAGGGACCACAATGCCCAGATACAACCATGAACACAACATAAGACTAAGGATAAAGAACAACTAACTAGCAGAACAAAACGGTAAAAGAACAACAACCCATCTGCAACTCAATAACAACAAAAAGACAGCCAAACAAAAATAATGGTCTATTTAGATATTTCGGAAAGAGCCACCTTCATAATGAATACCCTAGCTTCCAAATCCTACAACAAACTCTGAAAGCCTACTCCCATATGTTTTGATGACATTAATGGTGTCCAAAATTTCTCTTCATCATGAAAACCTTTATACATTCTAATCCTATATTTTTATATTTAAATAATTTTATCTTTCTATTATATTTCTTTAACTTCTAGGTTTTATTTGCAGGTGGAAAAAGAATGGTTCATGGGTTCTGAACCCACAACCTTGGCATTGTAAGACTAACTTCTGGTTCAAAAATGTTTTTATTTATTTTTATAATCGATATTTAAATCTGTTAGGTATGGTTTAAAACAGTATTACCAGATTCTGAATTAAACTCAAACATTCAGGTCTTATGCTTAATGATTTATCCCTTACACCAATCATCTGGCAAATAAACTAATAGCATATTTTTATTTAAATGGGAAAAGAATGAACCTGAAACGTATTGCTAGATTCCTTGTTTTTATTTCCCTTTTTGTGTAGCCGTCCCTTCCTACTCATGGTGGTGCCTCTGTTTAATCTTCCTTACTGAATTTGTATGCTTTCTGATTTTATTAACCTTGTATCCTTTGCTCTCACGCATTACTCAACAATTTTTCTCTTCTCCATACTCTACAGTCCATTGAATTTTTTATATTTTATTTTTAACCTTCTTCACCTCTCCTCCGTGTGTTTCAAAATAACTGCCTCCTCCGTTTGCCCTTCCTGCCCCAAATAGACTTTTTTTTTCTATTTTTAGCACCCAAAAACTCCTATTAACTGCCGTGTTTTTATTTCTGGGGAATGCATTATATGAGTTCTTTTCTCCATGTGCAGATTTTGGAGTTTAAACCATAGATTCTCAATTACTAAAAATTACTTTTGCTGACTTAGCTTACCAACCATTTGACTCCTCCAAAACTTGCATCCCATGATGTGCATAATCAGCTGACCTTTTATTTTATTTAAAACTCTTATCTTTTATGCCACGTAGCCATGGAATGAGGAGTGAAGTTTAGTTATTGACTTTTAAAAAAATATCATTAACTCTCTTTTCTTTTCTCTCCTACACATAGCTGCCTAGGAAGTTTACATCCCTTTATTTTATTTTATTTTTATGCATTAATTTATTAATTAGCTACCTTATGTTTCATGTAACAATGTACTCATTAATTCGAGTTTTTAAATCACGTAGGCAATATGAACAATTATCTCAAAATCGTAAGCGTACTATTGTGGCATATCGACAATAGTCTTTCCATCATAAAACACAAGTGACTTTGCGCTTTTTAATTATGAGAGCGCACAACATAGTTAATTGTCACAATGCAACTACCCAACCCACTATTGCACAAAACGACACATTCAAAGAATCTAGACTAAATCACACAAAGGGGTTTTTAAGACCATACTTACGGTTTAACCAGTTTTGCAAGCACTGTGTTACACATCAATTCTCTTTTGTAATACCCATTACCACATCTTATCTTCTCTCCTCGATGATATCTTTTCTTGCATTTTGAGAACTCCAACACATGCACAACGAACAATACCCAATGCATTATATGTTCAATATAATTAATCAACTTTAAATAAATCATAAACAACATATTAACATTAATAGTAATCAATAACTGTAATTCCATATCCAACATCCATCTAGTGTCTATTCAATTACTGAAAATAAATGTTTTAATCCAAAACACATCATAATGCTAATCAAACAAATCTAATTAGTAATTATGTGTTATATCTATGGTGGTCATCGCCACCCAGATTCTGAAAATGTTTCAAAATAATAAATGCACAGTTTCAGGATGTAACAACCCTTGAGGGAGTTGAGAAGAAAGTGATAGCGTAAAAGAAGTTGCTGAATAGAAATTTGGGAGCAATCATTTGTGTGAGTAGTCAGCAAATGAGGCATTTATGAGGGAGGTCAATGGGTTGTTTGAAGGCATTGTGAAGTCTAAGTTAGGAGAGGAAGATGTTGCAATGGAGTTGTTTGACATTATAACAACTAATGAGGATAGCGGGAGAAGAGGACATGAAGAATATCCTAGAGATAACAATGTAGGTTGGGAAATCATGTTGATTCACAAAGAGGGGATGAATTCTTTAGCAAGCCAAGAAGGGAGAATTAATGGATGAGTTATATGCTTGGAAGAAGGGAGTATGTGACTGTGGTAGTGAACGCACTTGGTGGAGAACATTTATAACTTGCCAAACCCCACGAGAGGATGGAAAAAGAGAAAGAGAACTTATTGAAGGAGATGGATGGTCTATACCCAAGCAATGGGAAGGGAAAAGAGAGAGATATTCAGGGTTAGGGGGGGAGAACGGGTTATGGTCTAACATGTGGCTAGAAAAGGAGTAAGAAACAAAATGGAAAGCTTATGTGGGACCTAACATGGTGGAAGGACATGTTGTGGCCTTACTCTTTAGGTAAAATGGATGGTTCTACCATCTAGCCTAAGTTTGTAAGCATTGCGCTCACAAAAATCTTACCAAGGGTGTATGATGCAAGAACATCTGACTCTAGAAGTAGGATTGCGTCAACCAAAAACATTTAAGATGTGTGTTTATGTATAATAGTTAGTGTGTTTCCCGATTTTGGCATGGTAGAAGTGATTCAAGTGAAGCATCAACACTCCAACACTTCAAGGGAATTAAGTACATTGGATAGGATCAATTTTAGTTAGCAACATGTTTCCAAATCATTTGGTTGGGTTATTCGACTGTCGGTAACATTTAGGAAGTGGTTGTATCTATTGAAGACCTAAAAATTATAGAGTTTGGTGTAGAGGCAAAACCATCATGTGGAATGCATCAAAACCAAACTGTGAATGCATATTTGGATTCTCCTCGAAACCATGCACTTCCATACAAACAATTGTGGATTTTGAGCTCATATGCAAAAGGAATACCCCCGAAGCTTTAGGGTTTTGCACAATGACAAAACTGCCAAGATGGTTTTACAACCTAAATCATAGGTTTTGAAACTATCAAGCCTATTGGTAGGTTTATTCATCAATGTTAGACATGCATTATCATATATTGGAGAAGCCCCAAAGATATTGTTGCAACACAAAGACAAAAGAAAGGTGATACTACAAGAAATGTGCGGTACTTGTTAGAGCTTCACAACATATTCCACACAGATTTGGATGATGGAGGGATGATTATCAAGGTCGGAGAAGTGTTCACGAGTACCATGGGATCCAAAAACATATCACAGTGATAGTAATGGAAATAAATGGATAGAATCCTGGAAGAAGCACTATGTGACTTTGCGACACTAGATGGATCCTCATAGCATAGTCCATGGACTTGGTTGATGTATGCACATGTCCAAGGGACACGTCCCTTTGTATCTTGACATATTAAGGTATTAGAGATCCCGCTATAATATATAGGGTAGTATTATGGTATAGTATTGTTAAACACGCTTATACTGAGAGGGGGGTGAATCAGTATAAGATAAACTTTTAATAATTCAAAACTTTAATAGTCAGAACAACAACAATCTCACAAGATATAAAAATTATGCAACACAAGAGGAACATAATTTTACGTGGAAACCCTTTCGGGAAAAAAACCACGACAAAATATTTGCTTATATATATATATATATATATATAACTCTTACAATTTGTGTAGGCACCAACCTACTGGAGACGTCGATCCCCAATACCAAGCACCAATTTAGCAATTCAGACACCAATTTTTTCTGCTGAGCACCAACTCAGCAAGAGACACCAATCTCTTTGTTTTATGAGGCACCAACACCTCCAAACCAATGACGATGCCACCTTCGCAATGTTGTTGTTTCAGCGAATGATGGAGACTTTTATTTCCTCTTCACAAATCTGCTTGTCTTCTCAAGATATAACCTCTTATTTCACACTTACAAAATTCTGCTCTTCTTCCAAATGATTTTCACTCAAAATCTGCCGTTCCTCCATCCAACAAATCTTCCTTTTATAGCCCAAAAATGCCCTTTCGAATGGTTATGACTCTTCACCCAATAGGGCTGGCCTTCTTCAAGGGAGGTCGACCACATAAAAACCAATCATTTAATCTTAATGGAGGTCGGTTGGCCTATTAAATAAATGCTGTCCCTTCATGAATTCGCTGCACATTTTGGTATACAATTATTACATTCACTGTTATAAAATCTGATGACTGTAGCACATCAATCTGATCACTGTTATTTTTCTTTTGATTGCTGTGAATTATCCGTTGACACGAATGACTCTTTGACATCAATGACAATATCTCCAACAAGTGTAGTATAGTATATACAAGAAAACTGTATATGTATTATAGTATATGAGTTAATATCCTCTAATTGGTAGTTAATAATGTAAGTGTAAGCTTCTACTTTTGAAATGTAACTAAGATGTGAAGAGGTGTGACCTTTGCCTTTTGCCTTGGCTATATAAAAATGTAAACTAAGTGGTGAGATATCCATAGTAGAAGAGGTGTGCATGGAAGAAGAGTGTATAAGAGACTATGCAAAGAGAATAGAACATAGCAAAGGAGTATATGAGTGTAATGCTGTGTGCACAATAGTATTGTAAATGACGGTATATGATAGAGTATACTTGAGACTTGTAATATAATGGAGGAGTTATATATGAATAAAGAGAAGGTAGTTTAGGAATTATTTGCGCTATGTGTGTGCTAGAATCATAAATCCACTTTAATTTGATTTAAGTACTATGATAAGTAATAAACAATCTATTTTCCTCTGCATAATATTAGTTCTAGCCCTGACTCTTCGAACTACATAAACTAATAGCCACTGTCTAGTTTATCTTAACATTTGGTGGTGCTGCCCAAGTCTTGGCTGATTGATGCCCAAAGGAAAGTAGCGGGAAAGAGGAAATTGGAAGAGTTAAGAAAGACGAGCATAATATTTTTTTTAATACTCAAATGCATTGCGGATAGAATATTACTTTGAAAACATATAGACAGTTTCTGTAGGAGCCAAGGCATCTATGGGATGGTGAGCAGAAAAATGGGGGATTCAAAAGGATGTCATCTTTAGAAAAATTTGGTCTGATGGTTGGTGGAAATAAATGGGGGAGGAAATTGGTGAAAAAATAACAAAGATTAGAGAGCACAATAGAGATTAGAGAGGAGCAAAAAGGTTAAAGAAGAATATCGATTGGCAGAAAGACACGAAGGATTGAAAATAAGGAAAAAATTAAAGTAAGAGGAATAGAGCTCAGCGAGGAAGAAGAAAGGATTAAGAGAGGAGAGATTACCAAGAAGATTAGAAATTAGTGGGAAAAGAAGAAGAGATTTATTAGACAAGTAATTAAAGAATAGAGTAATTAAAAGTGGAAGAGTAGTTAAGCGGTTGAACAAGTAAGTAGCACAAATTGAAGCGAGAAGAAAGAAAATGAATAGTTAAGTAGATTAGAAATGATTTTAGGAGATGAGAGGAAAAGTTTAGTGGAAGAGGAGACAATGGGAGGAAAGAATGGAGAAGCAACGATTAGAGAGAGAAAAAAGAATGAGACATTTAAGTTTGAAAAAAAGAAAAATTAAGGGGTGTGTCAACTAGTTTTATTTTTGGGAACTCGGGGCATTGCGAGACAACAATAAACAAGTCTCTATATGTACAATCGGGTGGCACGAAGACCGCACAACTAGCTCTAACCTTCCCATGGCGTGAGAAGATGACAAAAGAACATTAGTAGGTGATTTATTCATAAATAGTAGGTGGCTGCATGAAACCGACACAACATTGGAAGTGCGATGGATGGAATACAAGGAACAATAGGGAGAAAGATATTTTTTAGCAAGAAAGAGTGTATCGGGAATCTTGGGAGCGGAAGACCAAGGGGAACAACACCACAGAGTTAGAAGATTAAGTTCAACGGAAACATGAGAAGTAGGGGAGAATGTGGAAGATAATGTAGGAGAAGTTGAGAGTAGGAGGAATGAGAATGTGGAAGTAGTAGCAGAGGAAGTACAAAGTAATGATGAAGAAGAAAACAAAGTAGAAGTGGATTATTCTTCACAAAGTGGCTGGAGCCTTGGGTGAATTTGGGTCCGTTTCCAGTAACTGCAGATTGGGAAACAATTCAGTACAGCTGGAACATTCCATCTGCAAAATTGATGCAGAAAAAGTTTAAACTAACAATATAATAACTTGCTCATAATCACAAGGAAAGGTGCAAATTACTCTTCACAAAGTGGCTGGAACATTGGGTAAATTTGGATCCTTTTCCAGTCACTCTGCAAAATAGCTTGTTCAATTAAAAAGATTGTTATATGGATTGTGGTCACATCTTCATCCACATTTGATATATAAAGTATTGTCTTTCTCTTCTCATGCATTGGTGCATGCTCTTTTTAGTGGCTGTTTTAAATTCACCTGGTCTTGTGTGATACATTTTTTCTTTGAATTCCTCTTTGCTGAATCTAGCTTTCATCCTGAAAGTGATTTGTCTTGTCAGTTGTTCTTATGAATTTGGTTCTTCTTGCTTGTGAATCTTTTTATGCACCTTTGAAGGTGGCTGAAAGGCAATCTTAAATCCATTCTAATCTGGTTTACGAATAAAGGTTGTTCATGTGAATATGGCCGGATTTAGATCTACTTAAGTGATGTACATATTTCTGTTTGTTTGATTGTTTTAGATTTGCAGATGAAGTAATGAAACCTTGAATTTCTCTTTCGTATGATTTCGATTTGTTTTGCTTACCTTGTAAAGGACTGATGTTTTTGTGAATCTATTAGATTCGTGCAGGTCATCTAAGTGGCGATTGCCACTACAAACGTGAGTTTTTACGAGGCTTTATTTCTCTTCGCGGGCATGAGCAGGTAAGATTTCTACTTCTTGAGTTGATCAAAATTCTTGAATGGATGTGTTTGTTCAATACATAAACCTTCATATACGAATAATTTTCAAATTTGTAATTGATCTTATCATGAGCTTTAAATGGTTTACATGGATCACGGTGTGAAAAAATTGGCCCGGTTTTATGAAGTGTGAAAAAATATAGATTAGTGTGTTGTATTCATAATGCAAAAACTGGCTTTAAAATTCCCGTCAAACTTCAAAATATAGCTGATAAATGCAATGGCAGTAGAGAAGGGTCCACCATAGTAATTTGTAATGGAAAAATTGGGGATCATTTTATGTTTTCCTTTGTGCACATGCATATATATGCAATGGTAGATAGATGTCAAACAATTGGCACAATATATTACTTGGCACGAAATGCATTTTTAATTGAAAAAATTTAAATACTATGTCAAGCATATAAACACGAGTACAGAGAAACTGCCCTCTCAAAATGTTGCATGAGGCACATAAAACCCTGCTATGATTTTGTAGGAGGCCAAATAACTAAATAAAGACAAAATTATAATTGTCCAGATTAAAAACAAAACAGAGTCCATGCAGTATTGTAGAAGTGCCTATCCAGTCCATTTGTTAGATAACTTTATTCATATCTGATGCATTGCCTTCCTAAGGCACCAAACATAAAACCCATTATCATAAACCAGAATACCAATAGTAGTTTTAAAAAAAGCTAGGAAAACCAAGAGTAAAATAACTCTATTTGATGACTTTATTTATATCTCAAAGTGCACCTTTTAAATGCACCAAACCTAAACCTATTGCCATAAACCAGAAGACCAATAATTAATTTAAAAAAATGATGGAGAAAGCAAGATTAAAATTACTTGATTAGATAGCTCAATTTAATGTCATGCAATGCCTTATAAATGCACCAAACTTAAAATCCTTACCATAAAATTAAACCAGCAAACCAAAAATAGATTTAAAAATGGGCAGGAAAAGCAAGAGTAAATAACTCTACATGGAAAGCGTCATGTCTGATTGTGAAGTAAATAACTCTGCATGGAAAGCTTCATTCTGATTGCGAATCCTATCATTTTCCCACTCAAGCTAATTGATATATATTTGGACTCTTGAGTACTTGAGAAACATCAATTTTTTCATTCATCTTGTTCGTGGCCAAGCCTAGCTTTGTTCTTGAGGTTTTATATCTTTGCTCCATACCTCCATTGTCATTTCCACCTTCACTACATGCCTCTTGATTTTGTAGTAGGGAGCACTAGTCTCAAAATTAAACCAGTAGGATTGATTGCCCAACCTGTAGGATCCCAAGGAAGTTGATCTCACTAGACTGCATGAATGGAGAGAGGAGTACGATTTTTGCTATACCCTGTATTTGTATGCTTAGAATCCATGGTGTGGCAGTGCTTGTAAGGGAAGTTTCAAGGTTGTGTCTATTATAGTAATGACCTGTTGTTGATTGTTTTTGTCAGATAGATTTTGTTATTGAATATTCTTACATGTGTTTGATGTGCATAGATGGCTGGCATATGAATGTCTACTGGCAGTTGGGGCATTTGTGCTAAATTTTCACTAGAAAAGTCTTAGGTAACTGGCAATTGTTGAGATGGGAACTTCTCTACAGCATAGTCACCAGGTTCGGCCGGATTTGTATGAAATCCGGTTCGAACTGTATTTTTTGAAGCAACCGAATAAATCCGGTTCGGTTCGGCTTTTTTTTTGCACAAAAAAAGGAAAAAAAATTGCCATTTTTGGAAAGGGTCCGGGGAGATGTAGCAGCAAAAACTTGCATGTGCCATAACTTTCATTCTGTGGCTCCGTTTCAAGTGTCGTCTTCTCTAAAAGTGTATATTTTCTCGAGTTCTACGCATTGATGGCAATATTTTTCTTATTTTCATAAAATCTATTTTTGTACCTTTTTGGACCAAGCAACTTCTTGCAATCTTTTGAAAGAATCATTATGATGATGATGATTATGGTAGATGGATGCTTTTTTGTATGATTTGTCTATATATAATGATATAAGTATACAATAATATAAATTTATAATAATATAAGTATATATATTCCGAACTGGATTTTTCCGTATTTTTTCGAATTTTTTCGAGAACTCCGAATTTTTGGATTTTTTTGCCCTTCCGAATTTAATCGGATTTCCGAACCTGGTAACTATGCTCTACAGACTGTTGAGAAATTAGGTAGCTTCTGTAGCATATTGGAGATTAGTTTGATTGATATTCGATATATCTTTAGATCCATGGACTCTTAGTGGTGTTTTCTGAAAAAAGGAAACTCTTTCTGATACAAGCTATATATGCTTCATGGCCCATGGGGCATCAACTGTCCAGTTGGCCTGTAGATGACAAGCATTCTCAAGAGAGACCAAGATAACAGTTTAAGAATCAAATTTGAATACCAGCGAACATGAGAATGCTGGAATCAAGGAAGAGAATGGTGTAAGAAGCAGCCTCGAGGAGTCTACTAAGGGCACTGGTATGTGATTGCCAGATAAGATGGGCTACAGTGAACTTATTAAGTGTGAAAGGGATAAAGAAGTCAATTGCAACAGACACAAGTATGGAAATATAGGAGTAGGTTTTCATTATGAGGTTGTTAAAAAGGACAAAAACAAGAAACATGACAGATATGATAATAGAGCCTATTGGCACCATCACCTCTGAGAAAAGGACACCATAGCCGGGTATGGGAGGTTTTATTTCTTGGGATCAAATGGCATGACAATGGAATAATACGGAAGCAAAGGACAGGTTATCAATGCCGGAAATCAATTAGTAAAATCATACATGGAGATATTGGACTCAAATGATACAAGTCTATGCATTAATAATAATCAAGATCAAATGCAGATGGATGGCTAATGGCAAATATCAAGAGTGGAGTACAAATTTTTAGGCTTCTTATGATTTGATTTCTTATAATGCAAGTCTACATGCCAGTTTGGTTTAAATGGAGGCTCTGTGGCTGGCTTCATACAATGTAGTATTTGAATGCGCAAAAACAGCACATTCTGGTAAGAGTTTAAGGCCTTTAGTGGGTGTGTCAATTATTATAGTGGCAGTTTTTTGCTGCTGGTTGAAATGGCTGTTTATGAGTTCCAAAGAGGCCTGTGGTGGTAGGTCTGGTCATTATGATTGTACATATTGTTCCAGTGCCGCTGCAGTTGCCTTTAGAGGCTAGATTAGTGATTGGGGGCTATTTGAAGAGTGCTGCCTAGTAATCAACGAAAGAGACGTTGAGGCAAAAATTCAATTACTTCCCTCTTTCCTTAACTTTCTTTTGGCTGCAAGGTATAACTCGCAAAGAAGTATACCAGCTTTTAATTTATGCTTACTAAGCATGTAGTAACATGCTGCAATCTAATTGTATGTTTATTAACTGAGCCCTTTCTTTGCCTACATTACATTATGCTGCAATCTAACTGTATGTTTATTTACTGAACCCTTTCTTTGCCTACAGTATGTTATTTTGAAGAGGTAGATATTGTATGAAAGACATATTTTAAAAGGAGTGGTTTATTTTATGTTTTAAGCACTAAAAAGGATGACATGGAGGTAATTTTCTCTTAATTCTTTTGAATTCTTAGATGAAGCAAATCCAATCTGGTAAGAAGCCTTCCTTTCACAGGATTGTTTGTGTTATATGGTTTTGTTTACCGACTTATTTCAGGTTTATCCCCTTCTTGTTAGGTGTGTTTGCTTCCTAGGTTTAGTTTTAGATAGATTACTTTTGGTTGTTGGAATCATTTTTGGCACTCTGACTTGCAATTGTAACTTCTTGTGATTTTGAGGTCTGTTGACATACTTTGGCTATTCATGGACAATGGTATTATTTATCTCATTCTAGTAGAACTCAAGCAAAGGGTTCTAATTTCATATACATTGGACCCTGCTCTAGTGGTAAGGAAAAGTGATTGCCATGACAATAACACGGGTTCAGGCCCCGTTGGGCATGCTCCCCTTCTTAATGCATAGTTGATACCGTGGAGTCTGTTCCACTTGGATGCGGTGGGTGCAAGCCAGAAATGCATGCAAAATTTACAGGAAAACTTGTTATACTTGATTTTTTTTTAGCAATGCTGGAATCATGGAATGGCGGAAAACATGAATAAAAGCTACAGAAAAGAAGCCACACCTACAAAAAGTGTCAATCCAAATCATATATTCACAAAGGCCTTACTATTTTTACTACAGTTTTATTGTTGAACAAAAAATGCAACTAGAGGGGGTTTTTAAAACTTTTCTAGCTAGGCAGCTTATTTTGCTCGTGCAAGACCTGTTTAGATATTAAAAAAAAGTGGCCTTACTATACGTCTTGCCTATTTTCTGCCTCTTGCATTTTTATGCTTTCACACATACATAGCTCTGCCCTCTTTTTTAAGCTTTCCATGCATGCATAGTTGTGCTCCCTTTTCTGAGCTTCCATCCAAAGCTGTTTGTGGCCTAGTGCACCAATCATTATTTCAAAGCATCCTAGATATGTGATTTTTTTTTTCTCTCCGAAGAGGATGCTTTTTTAGTGCATGGGGTTGAATCCTTACTTTGCTTTATTCTCATCCTCAACCAAACATTTTTCATACGGTGGTAACTCTATTCTCCTATTAAATATATTATTATGTTGGGATCCTTGGAGAATTTCTCAATCAATGCTAGTGTGGTCGTGTCTTACATTGCATGTTGTGAATATTTTTTTTTCTGCTAATAGTGGAATAACGCATTTAAACATTCACATGGTATCGGAGCCTATGGTTTTTACCGTGTGGTTTCTTGGTCCTTTGCAATCACACATTGTGGCGAAGGTATTTTTTCAAACAAGAGGAGCTTGGCTGAGCTAGGCTATTTCGTTAGGGGTTAGGTTTCTAAAGAGGAGATCCTAATGTAGCATATAGGTGGTGTAAAGCATTTGTTTGTGGTAGATCTGCAAAACCCTGTGCAAACTAGAGACATGAAGAGCTTATTCGAAAAGAAAAGTTTGATTGGTGCAAGAATTTGTGCATATAGGAAGATTAGGGTTTTGCTTAGTTGGAGGCAAAATCTCTGAGATCTGATCATATTTTTGGATTCCTTG
This sequence comes from Taxus chinensis, assembly GCA_019776745.2. Taxonomy (NCBI): domain Eukaryota; kingdom Viridiplantae; phylum Streptophyta; class Pinopsida; order Cupressales; family Taxaceae; genus Taxus; species Taxus chinensis. The sequence goes on from CM034146.1 coordinate 898,280,105, forward strand.
GGAAAAATCATTAGGCGTTCATTATTGGTTTGTCTAAAAAAATCCCTTTTAAGCCTCCAAATTAGTGACACAATATTGTAGGGTTCAAGGGGCCAAGAGGGCAGCTGTATTAGTGATCAAGGGGTACAATGTCAGTGGAATGGTGGTCGTGCATGTGATCTCAAGGAGAGGCCAAGGAGACAATTCTAGTGGACTGTTGTGTGAGGGAGGAATCATAGGTTGTCATGATGTGGTGATTTGTACCTGGCTATAGCTTGCTAGTAAGATCTAGGTGTAGGGTCCATTCATTTTAGTCAAGGTGTTAGAACTTGCACTGGGGAAGTTAGGGGTTTGAGCCCCAATGACAATATTTGGTTTAATTTTGGTGATTTGTGGTGACTCAAGTGGATTTGTAGTGACATGGATGATTTCTGTGAGTACACGTAGCTTATGGCGCTGACATGGTTCTTGTATGGCAGTTACTTGGTGACACCATATGTTGCCACTGGACATGCCCTTCAATTGGCATAATAGGTCAATCTAGTCCTATCTCTATAACAATAGTGATATTGATGTTGGTGATGCCATAGACTATAGTCTTAGTTTGTAGCTATGTAACACGACATTATAGAGGGATGTGATGCCTATTAGCCATAGATTGAGTCTAGTATTAGTCTATGGTTGCCTAACACAACACGATAAAGGGATAAAGTTTAAAATGGTGGGATGTGAAATACCTAACGGTAACTCTAACTGTACTTGAAATGCCCCTAACTAAAGGTAGATGAGTATCAGGTCAAAGCCCTAATCTCGTAATGCGGCACTTGTATGGTGGGGACTTGGTGATACCATAGGTTGCCATATGGTGGGCCCTACAACTGACACAATAGGTCCACATAGTTGATGTGGTAGGATGTACATGTGATTTAGTGGGTGATGTGGCAAGCCAGACATGTGACTCAACAAGTTGGTAATGGTGACATGGCAACCCTGATGCCACTTGGCAATCTGTAAATGTGAGTTTGGAAGAAATTGTAAAGTTGGCGTGGTAGGGGTCTATACATGCCAACTCATCAAAATGTTTTTTTTGGGGTTGAGGTTATCAACACATGTCTAAGTGTCATCGGGCGACATTTTTTTCTATTTATAAGGGAGTGAATTAGTGAAATCTAGCAAGATCACAAAGCAACAAGTAGTGAGGAGAGAAAAACAAAGAACACTTGGCTTGCAAAGGTATTTTCCTATCAAGATTTTAAAATTTGAATTTAATTTTTGCTTTTTCGCTCATACTAAGTTTGTTTGATCTTGTCTTCAAAGCATTGGAAATGGGTTTTCGAGCTCTTTGCAATGGTATATAATATTGAGGCTTTTGGAGACCTCTAAAGAACTGGTTGCTCCTAATATTTGCAAGATGGATGAAATTTCTAAACCTATGCTTTGTGGACACTGCAAGGAATGCAAAAAGACAACATAACTTGTCCTCATGGTCCAAGGTGCATGAGACATCATTAATGGTCCATGACTCCTCCAAGGAAAGAAGAAAAACAAGTTGCATTCTTTATCAATTAAGATTAAGAAGTGGAAACATTGACACAACATGTTGCTCTTGAGTTTGACATTATTTGCATGTCAAGAGGACTGCGAAGGAGATTGTGGGAGGTATTGAAGGTCTTCAACATTCCGGATAAAGGTTGTGCATATAGATTGCAACTAGAGTTAATCAAGCTTGAGCTTGTAGATTTCAAACAAGTCAATGATTATCTAGCAAAGATCAAGGATCTGCTACATCGAATTTCCAAGTGTGGAGATGAAAGCAAGATACGGAATCAGTAGGTGGTGTAAATTGTGATTGAAAATTTGAAGTCATGCAATGTATTCCTACCTACATTTCTCACCAATGAGATCATGAAGGATAATGAGCCAATCTCCTTTGATGACCTATGCAAATTGCTACCTTAGAAACAAGACCAACTCATCAAAGTTGGCAACATAACTGGCTCCATGCAAAAAGGAAACATGACTCACGGCTAATTTGAGAAAAATTCCAAGTGGAATGCAAACAAGAAAGGAAAGGTGATGGATTCCCAAGGTGGCAACAGAGGTTAGACCAAAAAGGGATCTTACCAAGATGATGCCAAGGGAAATTATTGGGGTAAAGATCTTGAAGGGAAGAAGAAGAAAGAATGTTACTATTGTAACAAAATGGGGCACTGAGAAAACGCATGCGCAAAGAAGATGCAAGATCTCATCGAGGGAGATGAGAGATCAAGGGGCTCCCTGAAGAAGGTATTAGTAATGATTATGAACTTATTGCATGTACTTCTAAGGCTTTGCACTTCTAAATCTAAGTGGATAGTTGATTTCGGGTTGTACTCATCATTTGTTTGCATCACTTGAGAATCCCGGGGAGGACAAAATCTATATTGTGGACAATTCAACATTGTCAATTGTAGGAAATGTTACAACTAAGGTTCCTAGTGGGGTTATTGATGATGTGTATCATGTTCCTGAACTTGTAATTTATTTTTCATGTAGCAAATCACTTAGGAAAATAGGAAAGTGAAATTTCGATCTATTTAATATGTTGTGAAGCATATTACTAAAAAAATTCAATTAGTTACCGGTTGGACATTGGATAAGCTCGCTAAGGCAATATGTGTTCACTAGATTTGAAGATGTTTCGAACAATCAGAGTTAATTCCAATTAGGGCTTTTAAACTTTTGGATCATGCAATTGATGGAACATTTGAAGATGGTCCATGGCCTTCTTTCTATTACTCCTATCAAAGGCATGTGTGAGGGGTATATTCTCAACAAAAAACATTAGGAAAGGTTTGAGAGGAAAGGGAAGGCGTGTGAAGGCACAAATTGCAATCATAGCTTGTTCATTATGGTCTATGTTCAATGAATCATCCATCTATTGCAGGTGCTAGGTACTTATTAACATTTATTGGTGATTTTTCGGGAAGGACATCGATGTATGTTCTGCAGGAAAAGTCCTCTACCTTTAAAATTTTTCACTTAGTGGAAGGCAACTTTTGAGAGATAATCTGGGCCACCTTGTAAAATGCTTGAGGTCAGATAGCAGGAGGAGACTGTCAACAATGCCACAAATGTATTTTGTTTCAAGTATAATGTCATATAGCAGGAGATTGTGGCATATTATCTTCAATAAAATGGTGTGGCGAATTGAAAGAACATGATATTGGTAGAAATGGTGGGATGTATGTTGCAAGCCAATGGAATGAAAAATATTTATTTGGCCAACTACATTTTGAATAAGGTTCTCACCAGAGTTGTTCATGATGTCACCCTATATGTAAAATGGAGTGGAAATAAACCTGCTGTAAAACACTTCAGAATCCTTGGGAGCGTGGCATACTCTTGATGAAAACCTTAAGAAACTTGATCCAAAGAGTCTTGGTGCAATATGGTAGGCTATTCTAAAGAGTCCAAGGCCTATAAGTATAGACTATGGGATCTGATGAAGTGCGAACTTGTGATTAAGAGATGTGATTTGGACAAGACAATAGTGTATGAGGATACACATAAATGCACATGTTTTGGAGATAATACTTCTTTCTTACATCCTCAACTATTTTGATGATGATGAATATGGAGCAACTGAGATCAATGACCATGGTCATTTTATGGTCACTATGGAGGAGATTGTCTCAAAAGATGAATAGGAGATTGTTTCAACATTAGAAATTGTGTTAGATTTAACGGGAGAGGAACGTTTAGGTGGTAAGACTTAGGTTGATGAAACTCCCATACAGGAGGATCATTCATAATATGTTCAAATTCATAAACGAGACTCCAATAGACATGAATCCAATAGAGTATATTCTTCAAGTTAACTCTGGCTTTAGGGGGAGTTTAGTTGCCTTGGATGGGTTGCTAAAATCCTTGGGGAGGCTGAGGATGATAGGAGAAATGAGTTTCCACTTGGAAGACCCAAAGTGAGAAGTAATGAGCCGATTATGTGCTCATTGCTAGGGCATTGCATACTTGTGATCCTTAGTCCTACAAAGAAGCAAAGGTGAAAGAAGAGTGAGAAAAGGCCATGGAGTAAGAGTACAACTTAATAAGCAGAAAAATTGGAAACTCATACCCTACTCACTTGGAAAGAAGATTGTCAAGTGTTAAGTGGATTTACATAATACAATTCATTTCTAGTAGATCTCTGGAGAGATATAAGGCATGTTTAGTAGCTAGAAGATTGTTGTAGAGTGGATTGACTATTGGAAGACTTATGCACTTTTTTCTAAGATAGAGTCAGACTACACCGTTCTTGCACTAGGAGTGAAGTTTAGATGGAAGGTACACTGAATGGATGTAAAATGTGCCTTCCTCATGGGGATTTGAAGAATGAAATATATTTGGAGTAGTTGCAAGGATTCATGCAACACATTGGAGAGACTGAGCTTGTTTTTAGGCTTCAAAAGTATCTATGTGGGTTGAAGCAGGTGACTCAAGCATGGTATGAGAAGATTGACAATTCTTTCCCTCTGCAGGCATCCCCGAATGTGAGTCAGATCACAATGTGTATGTTAGGCATGTTGATTTTCATATACTCATAGTAGCATTTATGCTGATGACTTGATTATTACTAGAGGTAGTACCTATTTGATACACGATCTTACGGATTAGTTGAGTGAGTCATTTGAGATGACATTTTTTGGGATCATCACATTGCTTCTTAGCAATATAGGTTCTGTAGTCAAATGGCAAATTTTCTTTCACATCCTAATATGCACTAGACTTACTAAAGAAGTTCAAGATGGATTAGTGCAAGCCGTGTGCTACCCCGTACCAATCTAGAGCTAAGTTGACAACCCATTGTACTTGGACTACAGTTGATGCTACCTTGTATAGAGTCATAGACAACTTGTTGGGAGCTTTCTTTATTTGACTCATACCAGACCTGATTTATCCTTTACCATTGAGATGGTGTGCAGGTTCTTGTAGGAACCCAAGGAAAGCTACTAGAAAGGATATTGCAGTACTTGTGTTGAGCTGGGGTGTGTGTAGCTGGAGATACAGATGCAAATTGGGCAAGAGATCAAGATTAGAGGCAGTCTACTTCCGGGTATGCCATCCATCTGGGATTTGTTCTTGTTTCTTGGGAATGAAAAGACCATTGCTATATCCACCACCAAGGAAGAGTATAGAGCAGTGAATGCAGCACAAGATGTCTCATTATGCCGATAGGCATTCTACAATAGCAGCAAGAGGTGAAATGTAATGGAGTGAGTGTGTTCACTTTTATTTTCAATCTTAAATTTGATGTCCATTTGAACGTCATTGGGCAATTTCATTCTTAAATTTGATGTCCATTTGACCATCACTTAAAAGTTTTTCTTTTTGCTCGGAGAAGTCAATCAAAAAATAGTAATATCTTGGCCATACAATAGAGTTTGGGGCCCTTTTTTCCTTGGGGATATTGTCTAGAGACCAACACAATGGTGCAGCTAGATTGATGCCATTTGTCAGCAGTTAGTGTGAAATTGGTGGAGAATATAATGGAGTTATTAATCAATATGATATGTGAAAAAACCAAGATAATAACGTTCAAATTGATATCTCTCGGCATATTTCAGATAGATGTATTTAAGATATCTGTACTAGTGCATAAAGGAGCTATTGATGGAGCTTGGAATCTTGCAAGACTTAAATCTTATACAATGATAGTTAGGAGCCATTGTTGTTGCTCACAATCCAGTGGAGACACAATAGACTAAGCATATTGAGGTCCACATGCATTTCATTCAGAACTACTTTTATTGGATGGGCATATGGATTTGAGTTTTTTTACAGTGTGAGCAACAATTTATGACATCTTCACAAAGCCATTGGTAGAGGCAAAATTGATTTAGTTGAGACTTTCTCAAAGCTGTCATTATGGGGGATAGTGAGTGATTTTCTCCTCTTTGGTCTATGTGAATGCCTTCTTCCTCCAAGTCATCTAAATAGTGATCAAGGGGTGGGGATATTAGAGTAGATGTGAATCTTTTTTAATGGGCCCTTTGTAGACCCTTAATTTATGGAGTACATTGGGATATCCTAATGGTGGATCACAAAGTGTGATCTGAAATGTTGATAAAAAACTCCTTAGATGGCTGTTTGCAGAAGCTCTCTTCATTCATCTTATGGATGGTGAAAACTTTATCTTATTGGGATAAATGTCGATGTGGAGGCTCTCACCCTACACTTTATTAATTGTATAGTCATTTATAAGAGCTATACCACCTATTTACCATAAGTGTAATTCTATTCTCTTGTTGAATCTATTGTGATATTGAGATCCTTGGGGGATTCCTCAATCATTTCTTCTGTTTGTTTTTTGTATTGCATGTTGTGAATATTTCCTTTCTGTTAATTATGGCATATTGCACTATCCAAAAGAAAACATAAGATGTGAAAGAATGCAGAAGAGTTCTGAAAGTAACAGTCTAAAAAATAAATAATAATCCAAAACTTTACATATAAACGAGTTCTTTAATTGGAAAACATCATTTAATGTTATCCTAGGACAACTTTACTATTTCATGGGAATAACAAGGGAATTTAAGTCTAGATACCATAAAAAGTGGAGTAGTGAGTGACATAACAAAAATTAATATGATAGTATTTTTCTTGGTGGAAATTACATGATTACAACATTTAATGATATGCAGTCATTTGGGTAACTCTGCCAAATTCATGGTTTGGATTTTTAATATGTACGTATCAAATTTTAATTGACAATAGATCTCACAAAGGTATGAGCACGAAAAGAGTTATCTTGGTGGGAGAAATAAGAGCACCAATTGATTATATGTACTTCTCAAACATAAATTTGAAATGGATAGTGAGAGAAAATACATGGCCTGGACCCTAAAATATTGGCTAAGTACCAAGAGGCATGCATGCACACAGGATCAAGTAAATAGAAGGGCGCTCAGGGAAAAGTGCACATGAAAAAAGGGGTTTAAGAAGGGTTTAAGTGAAACCAGGGCATGTGCAGGAGGCAGAACAAGGGTTTAAAGGACTAGCCATAGCATCATGGCATCATGGAGTCACTTGAGGAAAAATGTGAGGACCCGACTAGGTGTGATAAGTGGATAAGGTGCCAGCCTGGAACCTTGGAGGTCAAGAAAAGGATATTCCACATAGGGAATATTCCCAGAGGCATCATTACAGTTAGTGGAAGGTTTGCAAAGAGGATAAGCATTCACCAATGGAGGACCACATCGACACTTGGCACATGATCTTCTCAGGAGAGAAGTCATGGTGGTGGTTGATGATCCTATTTAAAGAGGTGCTTGGGACAGGAACAGAGAGACAAATAGAGAGATATACGGGTGTAGAGTGAAAAGGGGAGAAGAGAAAGAGAAGGAGAGTAATGAAGTGTTGCAGAAATGTTAGGAAATGCTAAGGGTTTGGAGTTCATGGTGCTAGGGTTTAGAGTACTTAGTGCTAGAGGGTTGTAAGGGATACCATTAAGCATATGTATGGGTACTGGGATCTATAACAAGGGATATAATGGGAAAAGTCATAGTTAGGATCTCTGATCATATAGGTTTGTAGGAGTTGAGTCTCTGTCATTTAATGTATATGGTCTGAGATGACCCTTTTGAATGTAATATGGCTACCAGAACTCTGTTAAATCAATATACATGGATCTATTCTATACAACTTGCTTATGGGTGTAAACCCTCATGTTATTTGGCTTATCATGACTCAGATCTGGTTTCTTGTACTTCTTACAATGTTATTTAGCTTTTATGATGCATTAATGTGTAGATCTGTTAGTTATATCTTCTACCTTTTAAAGTAGATGAATGTACTTCTGTTTCTACAAATAATCCTCCATTAATGGTAGAAACTCTCTTGCAAATCTCACATAAAGGAGGGGCTTGATGCCTGTGCATGCCTCGGGTGAGCACCCAACGTATGTTGGATGATAGGCAATGTGCTTGGGGTTAGAAAGAAGTATTGAGGGTAAAATAATGACTACATCTTGGTTCCATTTCTGGGACCTCTTTTGAAGCTATTGTGAGAGAAATGTGTGATGAATAGAGTGCTTGACCTTGGATAGTGTCGAAGCGTGGCTCAAAAACATGGAGGATGAGTTTTCTTAAAGGTTCAGTACTGGATCTGAGTTTGATGCACAAAAATGGGTGGAGGAGAACCTGTATCACGAACTCTATGAGACATTCTTCTGTTGTTTCCTAGTAGAGTTGTATGAATGGCTATCAACATATGCATCAAGGAAAAGTTGGTACTATAGACCTCATGTTTGGACCCAGGAGGAATATCAGTGGTTGCATGATGCCGATCTGACATGGACCCATGTTGTTGATCACTGGTGGAGTAGAGTGCTGACTAGTTATACCTTGGAATACACTATTTCTACATATTCTTTCCTAGAGATTGTTGAGTTTGAGTTCTTGAGGGATCCTAGAGGATCATTCTTGCATGTTATTCCACTGGCTATCAAGATCCTGGTCATTACTTTGAGTTTGGAAGCCTTTCCCATGGCTGGCTAAACTCCTGCTAGGTGCAGGGTGAGAAGCTGGCGTGGTAGAAGGATGGTGGACCTTGCGGCAGAAATGGAGAGAGAGGAGAGGTGGCTCAAGTATAATGAAGCTCGGGAGAGGGAGTTGGCAAGACAATGTGAAGCTGCAGGAGTGATGGATTTATGGAGGTAGATGTTGTGGGAAGGATTTGAGGTTCGTGTGGAGGATGTGGAACCTGAGCAGTCTGAGCTACCCCATCTTGGAAAGTGTGGAAGAGAAACCCCCTCAGCTTCTGGAGAGAGCTCGTCATATGAAGAAAGGAGAAGAGATGTAGGTGTGCATCTTAACCCACATGGTGACCAGACCCTTGTGCTTAGTTTTCTAGTTCCTGAGATAAGTTTTGATAATCCAGTTGGTATCGGTATTCGTAGTCGAGTGACACCTAGGAGGTATAATTTTTCATTTGGTACATCTATGGCTGCACAGTCATTTCTTGTGTTTGGGGGTATTTTGTCTGGCACAACATTTGGGCAAGGTGTGGGATCACAAGGTTTGAGTATCACGTCTGGGAGTGGCATGGGAAACACATCTAGGAGTGGTTTGGTATCACAGACTGTCGGCACGCAGTTTAGCATGATGGTGGGTTCGCAGGGCACAACTACGTTAGGCCCCTTACCTACGACATAGGAGGAGGATCTAGTGGATCTAGAGGAGTTGGCACTAGTGGATCTAGTGGGTCTGGTGGTGGAGGTAACATCAGAGGGAATCAAGGTCTTGGATCTGGTGGACAAGGTCCACAACACCATCAATAGGTGTTTTATGAGATGTCACTCCACTTACCTGATTACAAGGGCATTGAGGATGCCATGGAACATGTACACAAGTGTGAGTTACTATGGCACGTGAAGGGAATCACTGCCCCAGAGTGGAAAGCAAGTCAGTTTGCAACCACATTGCAAGGATGCATGCATAGCTGGTACAAGAAGTATGACCCACACCAGACAGTGGTGGATTACATTGCGCTGCGTAATGCCTTTTTGGTGGAGTTCCACATACCTGAGTTTGAACAGAAAAGCATCAGCATGTTGAAGGAGATTCAACAAGGAATGGTGGAGAGTGTGTGGGAGTATGATGTGCGTTTCAAGACTCTCCTATCCAAGTTATCTTATGACATTCACCCTTCACAACATGCTCAGTGGTTTGTCGGAGGACTGATCACACCATTCAGGAGGGCACTTTCACATAGATCCAGATCCACGAGGCCTTGGAGGCTACCTTGCATGCTGAGGTAGTAGGAAGCGTTGATACAGGAGTTAGTCCATTCCTAGAAGCCCAAATTGCTGCAATGGCAAAAAAGCTGGAGAAATTATCTGTGAACTCAGCTCATGAGACTCGTAGTGGGTTATGGTGTATGGATTGTGAGGTAGAAGGGCATACGAAGGACAATTTTCCTCAGAGATCGATACGCGTGATGACGGTAGACTGTGAGATCTTCCACAGAGATCATGATGCAAGTAGGTGTCCACTACTATAGTGTGCATGATCCGTAAGAATGTGTCTTGCTATTGTAAAATTTTCACCTCTACTACTCATGACACCAAGGATTGTAGATTGATTGACCAAATACATGATGCCATTGATACTGGTGTGCGCCAGACTAGTATTGCAAAATTCTAAGGATGAGGTCATCATTATGAAGGGGCACAGATGGAGGAGTCACAGGAAGAGGATTTCATGGAGGATTTAGAGGCCATGGCAACTGCAGAGGTGGAAGAAGTGAGTTCCCATGTGGAACTTGTTACAACTGTGGGTCTACAGAACACTATAAGTGTGAATGCCCTGATCTGCTACAGTGCTCTTGGTGTGGAAAGAAGCACAAGTATGAGGAGTGCCCAGAATTATTTGAACACATGAGCCAAAAGCAATGGAAGGATAAGGGCACTGGGATGGTGAGCGTAAAGCGTGTTGATCAACAGTGGATGCCTAGAATTATGCATGAGTCAGAGTTAGAACCTGTACTGGTGACGATGCGAGCTGAGGTTGTGTGTGCCAGGGAGATACCAAAGTAGAGACCACTGATTACAAGAGAAGAGGTGGTATATGGGAAGTATCTGGACCCTACCCATCAGAAGGAAGTCTATCAAGAGACCATGGACAGTAATCAAAAGTCTTCAAGGGGAAATTCAGTGTCTAAAAGAGAAATCCAGGAAGTTGGAGTAGAAGAAAGTGCACTGAGGTCCCTCAGTCAGATATAGATGATGTCAGAGAAGTGTGTAAGATGTTGTGCCAAGAGAATATCATTCCTCTGTTAGGAGAATGGTTGAGAGATAAAGTACCAAGCACTAGAGGAGAGTGCGAGAGGCAGGTTTTGCATGCTAACCTTCCTCCTCATAACCTTGACTATGATAAGGAGATTACCTTGAATGCAGTTGTTGATGGATGGCTCCTAAGCAATATTCTGATTGACATGGGTGTGGAAGTTAATGTTCTCACCCTAGATGCATGGAATCAAATGGGAAGGCCCCCATTACAGCCATCTTCAAATGTGTTGTATATGGCTAATAAGACAAAGGCAATGCCCATTGGTGTTTTAAAGGATGCTGCTATCACTATCCAAGGGGTGAAATTCACTGGAGACTTTGAAGTCTTAGTGCTTGCTGAGGTGGACAACTTTCCAGCGTTACTTGGGCCCCTGGTGCTATAAGAACAATGTTGACTTATGTTTCAATAAGGGGTATATAAGTTTTGAGAACAAGGAGGAACATGTTATCATTCCTTTGATGGATGGGAAGTCAACGCCCTATACTGAGCCCTTGGGAGAAGAAGACCTAGACAAAATCTATGTGTGCACTATCAGGGACCCTGAGGTTGTGCAACCAACAAAAGAAGGTGTTATTTAGTGGGAAGACACTCAATCTATAAGTGATACAACTAGTGTGGCATGTGACAATTGGGCACATGGGACATATGAGTTAGTCAGAAGGCAGTTAAGAGGCTCTGTGATGAGAGTAACAAAGGCGTGCACTCAGTCAGGTGCCTAGGAGGAAAGAAGTTACCAAGTTATACTGGGGGAGCTGACCCTGATGTTTTCCTGTGAGAAATGGAGACCCAGTGGAGATGTGAGATCGAAAGGAGAAGGATGCTTAGCTATACCTTGCTCGGGACCACAACACGTTGGTGGATGACCCATCATGATAACCTTCTAGAGTGGCGTGAGGTGAGAATCATGTTCTCTGTTAGGTTTTTCCGAAGCAATGCACCTACTATTATACAAGATTATCATGGGAAGGAACCTACCTCGTTTCACATCCAAGCATGTGAGAAGGCCTGGATGGAAGGCGCGGAAGCCTTGCCTACCTTATTTATGGGTGCATAAGCTTTACTCCACCTTACAAGGTTGTGTGTGCATGGTACATTCACTCAGAGATGCGCCGTCAGACAGGAAACTGGCAGGAGTTGACGGTTGATCTCCTTCAAGCTTTTGAATATCAGAGTACTAAGCCATTGGTGAAATGAGGCATTACAGGTTGTTAAGCACCTAACTATGGGAGATAGTGCCATGGCGGAGGATAGAATACTAGAATTATTGGGTGAACCTAGCTTAGAAGCGTGCTTTGATGAGGAAGAATCAGAGGAGATACAACTTGAGCATGCGCATGCATGGAAAAAGAGAAAGGAAAATTGGTCTATGTGATAGATGGTGAAGAGGTGGAAAACTTGGATGTTAACCATATTATGGGTATGTGTGAGGTTATGGATAGTGCTGATGAGCAAGCGTGCCTACCATGAACCCCTGAAAACCAAGAAGGTTAACATTGGTTTGGAGGTGGAACCTAAGGAGGCTACTATTGGAGATTACTGGATAGAAAAGGAGGTTTCAAAGATCATCGATCTGTTGTGTGAATTTCAAGATTTGTTTCCATGTGGGTACCATGAGCTTAAAGGAGTTCACCACTCCTTGGGAGAAATGAAGATCAAGTTAAAGGAAGGTGTGCGCCCAATTCGGAAGAGACCTTATCGAATGAATCTGAATCTACGTGTCAAAGTCAAGGAGGAGATTGACAAGATGATCACATCAGGCATCATTGAGGCTGTTGAAGAATCAAAATGGATAAGTCTGATGGTCATCAACATTAAGAAGGATGGAAGGATAAGGATTTGTGTTGATTACAGGGATTTGAATGTGGTATGTGTCATTGACCCTTTTCCAACCCCCTTCACTGAGGAGATCCTGGAAGGAGTAGCTGGGCGCGAGATCTATTCTTTCACAGATGGATTCTCAGGATATCATCAGGTTAGAATTGCAAAGGAGGACCAAGAAAAGAATTTTCACCACTGAATGGGGAAGTTTTTCCTACATGGTCATGCCTTTTGGACTGAAGAATGCACCTACTATGTGTTTTCACGCATTGTGGTTCAGGCATTTCAGGACTTCATCCATAAGTTTCTACAAGTCTACCTGGATGACTGGACAATATATGGATTAGTGAGGGACCATTGTGACAATCTAAGGCTAATGTTTGAGAGATGTCGGTAGTTGAGTATATCCCTCAACATTAAGAAATGTGTTTTCACTACTCCATTTGGAACCCTGTTGGGACATATCATATGTAAGGAAGGCTTGTTGGTGGATCCTGCCAAAGTTGTCATTATTGTGGGATTGGGGGAGCCTACCAGCCAGAGCACCGTGGTGTGGATTCCTTGGGCATATGGGGTATTACCAGAAATTTATTAAGGGGTATGCCAAGATCGTCGCACCATTAGAAAATTTGTTGAAGCACAAAAGTACATTTCATTGGGGAGAGGCGCAACAGATGGAATTTGACACATTGAAGAATAGGCTTATCACTGTGCCCATACTATGCTTTCCCTCTTAGGATAAGCCATTCCATGTACATGTTGATGCTTCAGGGATGGCGATTTGAGCAATCTTAGCACAACCTAGAGAGGGAATTGTTTGACCACCCCTTGTGCTTTGCTAGTAAGAAGCTAACCCCAGCAGAACAAAACTATACTACTACTGAGCGCGAGGCATTGTCAATGATCTATGCGCTGCACAAATTCAGGTAGTATTTATTGGCAACACCTTTATATTCTACACAGACCACATGGCATTGAAGTACTTGGTAAACAAGCCTATTCTACAAGGGTCGCATATGTTGGTGGGTCCTACTATTTAAAGAGTTTGAGTTTATGGTTGTTGTTAAAATGGGTAAGAGTAATTTGGGGCCTGACCATTTATCAAGGAGTGACTCAGGGGAGGACACATAGAGCATTGAGGATATAATTATAGATGCGCAATTGTTTATATTGTGGTGCATTCCCTCTAACTTGGAAGATATTGTTGTGTTTCTCAAAATGGGTGTGGTACTGGTGGGAATGAAGACTTTGGAAAGGAAGCAGTTAGCCATACACATCATGCCCTACATGTTAATTAGTGGAGACTTATACAAGCTAGGTTGCGATGAGGTTTTGTGCCGATGCATGTTAGAGCATGAGCACGCTACAATCATGGAGGAAGCACATGGTGGAATTGTAGGAGGAAATTATGCAGGGAATGCAACCATGCGCGTAAGATCCTTCTAGCAAGAGTTTGGTGGGAAATGGTTTACAAAGAATTTATCAAGTATTGTAAGGCATGTGACCACTTCCAGTGCCTTGGTAAACCAGGGAAAAGATATGAAATGCCATTGAGACCGATTGTCAGTGCAAAACTATTTGAGAATTGGGAAACTAACTTTGTAAGCCCTATTTCCATAGCCATTTGAAGGAAAAGTTTTAGCTATATCATTACATGTATAGATTACCTTACAAGGTGGAAAGGAGTGGCACCTACAAGGGATTTCATAATGACAACAACAGCTAGGTTCTTATGGGAAAATATAATCAGTAGATATGGATGCCTGCTGAGCTTAACATGTTAGTGTAGGTTATTATTTATCCTTCTTATTTAATTAGATAATTCTTAGAATCTTTTTAGCCCTACACTTGTTGGGTTAGCTTGTTTACAAGTACTAGTTGTGTATTAGCCTACTAGTTGTAATGAGTTAGCTTCTTAGTTATGTGGAGTTAGTTAACTAAAATTCTGGAATTACACTTAATTAAGTATTTGTTATGTGGGATTTCTTCAGAACTTATTGGGATGTTAAACTTTCCTCCTATATGTACATCTTTCTTATCGGATTAATTCAATCATTGTATTGTAATGCATTTAACAATTATGGATTATGATGGATTTATATATCTGGTATTTTAGCTCTTCTATTTTACAAATCTACCATTTTGTGTGATATTATCATCTGTTATCATGGATTGGAACAATATTCTTATCATTTCTTTCATGGTATCTGAGCTATAGATGATGTAGACATGCATATGTAAGTTTTTGCGGATCCTTACAAGCAAGGGTTTATTATTTTCATGTATTTGGACAATTTGTTATCAATTTTATGCAACATGCATTTTTATGCAAAACGGAGTGTGGCATTAGATTTGGAAGGTGCCAAAACCCTAGAATTGACTATAAACTTGACCATGTCTTGAGACATTCAAATCTTGATGCAGATATGTATCCTCTGGGTGCATTATTTTATCAAGATTGGATATAAGCATGTACCTTCTAGATGCATTATTTTACCCTCTGGATATTTCGGTTTTGGATGCAGTCTTTTATCCATTGGATGAAGATTTGTACCCTTTGGTTGCATTCTTTTATCCATTGGTATAAGCGTGTCTTTCAGGATGCTTTTCTTTTACCCTTTGGATATTTTGGTTTTATATGCAGTCTTTTATCCACTGGACACATATGTGTACCCTGCTAGGTGCATTCTTTTATCCATTGGGTATAAGTGTGTACCTTTTGGATGCATTATTTTACCCTTTGGATATTTCAGTTTTGGATGGCAATCTTTTATCCACTAGCATAGATCTGTACCCTCTAGGTGCATTCTTTTATCCATTGGATATAAGTGTGTACCTTCCAGATGGGAATTGTTTTACCCTCTGGATATTTCAGTTTTGGATGTAGTATTTTATCCACTAGACGTAGATCTGTACCCTCTCGGTGCATTCTTTTATCCATTGGATATAAGCGTGTACCTTCCGGAGGCAATTCTTTTACCCTTTGGATATTTCAGTTTTGGATGCAATCTTTTATCTAATGAACGTAGATTTGTACCCTCTGGGTGCATTATTTTATCCATTAGATATAAGCATGTACCTTCTAGATGCATTATTTTACCCTTTGGATATTTCTATTTTGGATGCAGTCTAATTTTATCCACTAGACACAGAATTTGTACCCTCTAGGTGCATTCTTTTATCGATGGGATATTAACGTGTACCCTCTGCAGATGCAATGATTTACTCTCTGGACATTTTAGGTTTTGGGCGCAGGTTTTTATCCTTTGGTTGCAATCTTGTATCATGTGGATGCACTCTTTTACCCTTTGGACATTTGGGTGTCAATGTACCTTTAAAAAAAAGATCAGCATTAAAATATTATTTTAATAGCAAAACCTTCTAGAGCTCATAACTTTTGATCTGTAGCTCGGACTAAGGTGATCATTGTTTTGAAATTGTGTATTTTTTCGAGATACTGCGCATTGGTGAAATTTTTATACAAATATTTCAAATTTGAAATGTACTATTACTCATTGTAATATTTGTATGCACTCAATTATAAAGTGTCAAATTTGGGAGGGTGTTGTGATCACTTGTGGAATAAAATTTCGGTTGATCCTGAATTCTAAACTTTTGGGTGTTGCATTATTGTATCTTTGAGTGTATACATTTATATCTCTCTTGTTTGTTGAGATATTTTGGATCTGTATTTTTGACACTTTGTTTGTCATGTTGATAATCTCTCTTGTGGGGGAGCTATTCTGGTGAAGCCTAGTGTTAGTTTGTCATTGTTCAAGTAGTTGACCCCATTGAGCAACTCATACAGATCTGTGGTATCACTCTACTAATTCAGAAGGTATGGGAGGGTGTGGTGTTGATACTTCTTCTTTGGGATTTGTGTCCTTTCCTTGTTACCTTGGCTTTTCTTGGATCATGAAGCACTCCTATTTATTTGTATATTGTGTCCTTGACTTGTTGCCTTGGTTGTTCTAAAAATGGATCATGGCACACCTATTTGTAGTAGTTAATCAAATTATGTTTGGTGTTTTTTTTTGCATTTTTTGAAATCATTCCATTGACAGTCTACTTGTATGGAGCTATTTTGGTGAAGCCCAGTGTCAGTTTATTTTGAGTTATATGATCAAGCAGTGGATTCAAACCATAGTGCCCACCACACTTCTTTCAGCATTATATGTGTTTTTGGAGCCGAGATATCTTGTAGAAGGATTTTTCTCTCTCTACTTTGTTATTACTAGTTTTGGGTACCTTGCGGTGTCTAATTTTCGTAGTTGTTGTTACGTGGGTACCTCATCAAGCCTTGTTGCCAGTACCCACCTGAACATTTTCCAGCCCACCTAAGTTATGCTTATGGGAGGATGTTAGTGTAGGTTATTATTGCAAGGAATCCTTTTATTTATTTATTAGGATAATTCTTACATTTATGTTAGCCCTACACTTATTGGGTTAGCTTGCTTAGGTGTACTATTTGTGTGTAGTTAGCTTACTAGTTGTGTTGAGTTAGCTTCTCATTTATGTGGAAGTTAGCTTACTAGTCTTCTGGAGTCGAAACTTAACTATCAGTATCAGTTAGTGAAAATTATTTCACCACTAATTTAGGTAGTAATTGCACTTCCCTCCTCCTATATGTACATCTTTCTTATTGAAGTAATTCAAGTTATTATTTGTAATGCATTCAACATTATGGACCTTATGATGAATTTCCATATATGGTATTTTAGCTCTGTCTGTTTTACAAATCTAATGTGGTGTGCTATTATAATTTGATATGCAGCTTAGAATAATGTTCTTATCATTTCTTTCATTGATAGGGGACAAGTGATATGGTACCCAAATGAGACAGTTAGAATCTTATTGGCAGAATTTATGGTAGCCCACCACAAGACTAGCCCTTATCACCCACAAGCTAATAGTAATACTGAGGCATTTAACAAAATTCTGAATCACATGTTAACTAATATTTGTGATGTGGGAAGAAAGGATTGGGATGATAAAGTTTTTGTTGTGTTATGGTCATATTGGACTACTTATAAGAGACTGAACAAGGCCATACCTTTTCAATTGGTGTTTGGTGTGGAAGTTGTGTTACCTATTGAATTCATGTTACCATCTCTATATATACATGTGCGTAGGAGGGTTAGATGATGATAAAACGCTTGAGGAAAGGATTGATAAGTTGATGCAGTTAGATGAGAGGTGGGCTATTGCTCGCTGGAGAATAGAAAACAGAAAAATATAGGCAGAAGGCATGGCATGATAGACACATCAAGAACAAATAGTTTGAGGTTCGGTAGATGGTTCTATTGTATGATTCCAAGTTTTTGTGCCATCTTGGGAAATTCAAAGTCCATTGGATGGGCCCGTACATTGTATCCTATATACTTGATTCAGGCTCTTGTTAGTTACAAGCGCTGGATGGAACACGATTGTCAGGCCATTTCAATGGGAGTAGGCTGAAGCCCTACTATAAATAATTCTTCTTTGTGTTTGTAAATAAGGAAGTATTGTCAGTTAGCCTAGTTTTTCTTTGATGTAGTTTCCTTTCTTTTTGTTTCCCTTTCTTGTTGATTTGTTTTGTGTGCATTTGTGCACTGGTAGCCAATTATTATTTTCAAAAAAAAATTCTATGTGTAGAGGACATCGTGCATCCATTTTTGTGTGGGGTGGAGTGATGTGACAAGAGTTAGAAGCTATGGTTGTGGATGGCCCGGGTTGAAAAATAAAAAACATGTGGATTGGAAGATTGTGCATGGAAAAGGTGAACATAAGGGAAGGATGGTGTCAAAAGGATTTGAGAAACCATGTACAAGAATAAAAAGTGCAGGAGCAACATGAGGTAGGCAGCAGAAAGAACTTGGTCTAAGACATAGAGGAAGAATTGACTTCGGTGCAAGAGAAAGCATGAATAATTCTATGGTTGAGGAAGTTTTCATGCCAGAAGGTTGCGGAAGTGTTCACGTAGGATTGAGCATGGAGGAAAAGTGCTGAAGGTTGGCATTGGAAAAAAAAATCCACCTTTATTACAAAAGTATGTTGGTAGGTGGCATGGCATTTATTGTGGAGAAAAGAAAAAGTTATAAATAGAAGATTAGGGGTGTGTTATTTTCTACCTTGCATTTTAAGTTATCAAAGAGCTCTCGTGAACTAGGGCATCCTTGTGAAGAAGGTTTGAGAAGAGTTGTGAAGATTTGCATGCATAGCTAGTTTGATCAATGAACCAGAGTGGAAAGGAGTACATGGGCATAAGCGGAGAAGGTTGTGTGGAAGAATTCTGTGGGTGTTACGTCATCTTGTGGAAAAATGGTTTTCCCAAGTTAGGGTTGCATAGCTAGGGCATGGGGTTTGAAGGAATTTTCCACAAAGGAGTGGAGCCGTGAAGTTGAGTAGAGCCAGGACCAGGAGAGAGGAAGAAGTTTTAAGGACCCAACGAAGGAATGACACTAAGGAAAGTAGAAAATGTTTCACCGAAGAAGGGCAAGGGCAAGGGAAAACAAGCCATTTCTACCAGTTTCAATGAAGAATGGTAAGTGGAAATGTAGTACCCAGATGATGTATTACTTGGTAAAGAATGGGTGTCTCACATCAGGAAGATGGCCATCAGTGATTACAACCATTGAATGAGCACCACAGAAAATGAAATGACACTAGAACTAGTTCACCCTACAGAGAAGAGGACACCAGATGGAATGCCCATCTATGACAATGAGGTAAAGGTGAAAATGGAGAAGGTTGGGTTGTTGCAACTCTACGAGTTTCCCTATTTTGGAAATCCCGAGTGACTATACCAATGGTTGATGTTGCGCGTGCATGAAGACCACTTCTATTTCACAAGTTGGAGGATGCGCATAACCCCCTAGCTAATTTCTAAGTTCACTATCCTTATCTATGAAGGAGATTCATTGGATGATGATTTGGAAGACAAGGAATCCATTAAGAAGACCGTTGAGGCTTATGACTACAAGAAGGGTTTGCGCTACTTTGACATTTCTGTAATTACTGACCCGGTGATGAGGATGGATGCGCACGCTTGGTTATAAAGCTAAATGGGCAAGAGAGATGGACACAGATCAACAAGGCCTAGTTGAATGTGTGTCGCAAGATCTTCGGAGGGAACCATCTATAACCTCTCATATTTTATTACAGAGGAGATCATAAATGCCATGGGCGTGATGGAGAGAAGATCATGTTTGGTAATGTCCTCCTCACCATTGTATTTTTAGAGATTGGAGTGCCTGATGGGCCAGATAAGTTTGTTTGGGAATACCTAGATGAGGACCCCTCATCCGCCAAGAGGTTTGAATAGTATACCTGTGACACCATGACAACTGCTCATAAGGTGCACCTGGAAAAGTGGTATAAGCGGATGTGCGATGCATTCTGGGCTGAATGGAGAATACCCAAATAGTTACCTTCACTAGTGCAAGGAGAGGTTGAGTTCACCGTATACCAGCATTTTTACATCAACAGATTTACTTTGGTAGATGGCACCAAGAGTCCTTGGTGTAAATTTCCTTTCTCCTTCATAGCGCAGTACTTCCAGGCCGGGGTTAATCGATTCAAAGAGGTGAAGAAACTCATATTTGATCTAAGTGTAGTAGATCAAGACTACCACGAGCTGTGCAGGAAACTAATATACCCCAAGAAGCATGCCTATGTGGAGAAGTATGTCTCCCATGATGTGCACATGTTAAAACCAGTAACATTACCTATTGCAGGGAGGAAAAGCAGTGAGGGTGTATTTGTGCATAAGGCCTAAGTATGAAAAGGGTGCTTATGTTGAAGATGATGTCTCCATTCCTGAGGACCCCACCACATGGAAAAAGGTTGTGCTAAGGAAAAGAGATAGAGGAGAGGCTCCTAAGAAAAAGGTGCCGAGCATGTAGACAGTACAGACAATAGGGGCACAGATTTAGGTGCGGGAACAAGTACTTACATCCATCTAGAAGAGGTCCCGTGAGAAAATAAGTCACTATAGAAGGAGGAATCTCACAGAAGGAAGAGTCACCACAAAGGGAGAGTTCACCATAGAAGGAAGAGTCAATAAGAAAGAAAAAAGAGAAGTCCCCTAAATTGGAGTCAACAGTAAGGAAGAATTAGAGGGTGAAAAAAGGGTCAGACTCAGGAGAAATAGAAATCATGGAGGCTGACAAGGGCGATGAAGATGATGAAGAGCATGGCGAGGCTCAGAATCATCCTGTGTATGATTTACATGAGTCAGAGGAAGAAGGAAATGAAGAAAAGGATGAGAATGAAGGAGGAACTCATGAAAAAGGGGGGAGCGAGGAAGTAAACATGAAGGATCAGAAGACCCTAACTTGACCAAGGAGTAGATGGATAATACCATAGAGAGGGAAGTGGTAGGAATTATCCAACAGTTGGTGGAGCACAAAGTCGAGCGAAGCACTGAAGGAAGTGCTAAAGGAAACTAGAGGAAAGTGAGTGTGGGAAAGGAGTATGGAAGCATGGCGGAGACCCCAGCTTAGTAGTAAGCTTCCCAAAGGTAGCACGCACAGGTGGAAAGGGCATAGTAGCAATGCAAGAACAAGAAATGACTTACATTAATGATCCAAACAAGGTATCACATGTGCACGTGCTTCCAAAGTACCATGCCCACAAACCAACTCCTTGCTTGGTCTTCTTTTGATGAAGAAGGTGCGCACCCGTGCACAAGGAAAATTCTATCTTGGGATTTTGAGTCCCACGTTGATGAACCCAAGTTTGAGGTAAATCGAGATGCATTGATGAAGATACCATATGCTAAGGGAGTAAACCCTCTGGTAAATTCCCAACAACTATCCAATGAGAAAGTTTGCAATGCGCTCAACAAAGCATCAGTGGAGGTAGAGGCCAAGACTCTTCGAAGAAACAACAAAATAAGGGTCTTGGAGGAAGAGCTTGAGAAAAAGAATGAGGAGATCATTGAGTAGGACAAAGAGATAAAACATAGAAGGAATTGATTAGTGCGTAGTTAAGGCATGAGCTGAGGGATGAAAAGGAAAAGGTGTGCAAAATCCATAAGAAGATAGAGGCCATTTCAGACACCATAATCTTGAAGCACCCAGACCTGGCCCCGCTTGAGCAGAAATATGAGTCAACCATGCAATGCTTGGAAGACTTGACCTGCATCCTCACCATGGAAAGGTGACCACTCGCATTAGAGTCAGCAGAGGAGGTGATGGCATGCTAGAAGGAGGAGGAAAAGATAGAAGATTGGGGAGACAGTGACTTAGTACTCTATGAGCTCCTTGCCGCAGTAAAGACCACCGCATAGATGGCCGAAGCCGTGTATGACAAATGTGCCAACAGAGATAGGGTAACAAGCATATTGGTTGCTACACATGAGGTGGATCTAAAATAATTTCAGGAAAAGCACAAAGGCAATAGGGTGGAGCGTGAAAAGATCCTAGCCAAAGTTGAGAAGAAATTGGAAGCAATTGAAACCTTGTGGGGTTTGATTAAGAATAAGCTAAAGGAACTGTACCCCCAAGTCACTCGCAGGATGGATGCACTAGGCGATCTTAGCAAGCAGCTGGAAAGCATTGTAGATATGCTGAAAGCTAAGAGATGAGGAACTTAGTTTTGATGAAGTAAGCACATTAGTGGGTGACCTACTTCAGTAGGTGTAGGGAGAAGTAGACACATGGGAGAAGATTGAGGCATCCATGAAGGAGTTCCCACTCCTCATGCAGCAGTAGCATATTCTTCTATTCTTCCATTTTTTTCATCCTTCCATTCTTTAATTGTTTCAATACCTCTATTCTTTATTCTTTGAGGAAGAAAAATGTTTCCGAGGATGGAGAACATGCGTAGTGTGGGGTGATGTTGGACCCTAAAATATTGGCTAAGTACCAAGAGGCACGCGTGCACGCAGGATCAGTAAATAGAAGGGTTCTCAGGGAAAAGTGCGCAGAAAAAGGGGTTTAAGAAGGGTTTAAGTGAAACAAGGGTGCGTGGGAGGCAGAACAAGGGTTTAAAGGACTTAGCCATATTTGGCATCATGGAGTCACTTGAGGAAAAATGTGAGGACCCGACTAGGCATGATAAGTGGATAAGGTGCCATAGCCTGGAACCTTGGAGGTCAAGAAAAGGATATTCCACATAGGGAATATTCCCAGAGGCATCATTACAGTTAGTGGAAGGTTTTGCAAAGAGGATAAGCATTCACCAATGGAGGACCACATCGACACTTGGCACGTGATCTGCTCAAAAGAGAAGTCATGGCAGTGGTTGATGATCCTATTTAAAGAGTGCTTGGGAACAGAACAAATATAGAGTGTAGACACATGGAGAGAGAGATATACGGGTGCAGAGTGAAAAGGGGAGCAGAAGAGAAGTGAGAGTAATGAAGTAACAGAAATGTTAGAAATGCTAAGGGTTTGGAGTTCATGGTGCTATGGTTTAGAGTACTTAGTGCTAGAGGGTTGTAAGGGATACCATTAAGCATATGTATGGGTACTGGGACTCTACAATATGGGTAACATAGGGCTATAATCAATATGGTATAGTTAGGATCTCTGATAAGATTATTTTCTTGAATCATTGTCATTTAATGTATATGGTATGAGATGACCCTTTTAAATGTAGTATGGCTACCAGAGACTCTATTAAATCAATATACATGGATATATTATGTACAACTTGTTTATGGGTGTAACCCTTCATATTATTTGGCTTATCATGACTTCAGATCTTGGTTTCTTGTGCTTCTTACAATGTTTATTTAGCTTTTGTGATGCATTGATGTGTAGATCTGCTAGTTATATCTTCTGATCTTTTAAAGTAAGATGAATGTACTTCTGTTTTTGCAAATAAATCCTCCATTAATGGTAAAATCTCTTGCAAATCTCACATAAAGGAGGGGCTCAACACCCTGCTATTGCACAGGTGAGCGCCCATTTATGCTGGATGATAGGCCAACACACTTAGGGTTTGAAATAAGCATTGAGGGTAAAATAATGACTACTTTCTGTTCTAAGGGCATTTTTGTTGTTCTGAGGTCGCTTTTTGTTGTTTAGAGCCACGTTTTTTGGGCTCATTTACAAGACTTGGGATACATCCTTGCCCAAAAAAATAGTGTTGGAGGGTTAATAAAAGCCTGGGGAGAGTTTTTTTAACCTGTGCACTAATGATTGTTTTTGGATTGAACTAGGCAGAAAAAATGCCCCAAACATCCAAAAAATGCCTCTACATTGTCTAAATCTGCTTGTTGTGTGTTGAAATCTTCACTAATCTGCTACTATTTGGATTTCTTGCTAACCAAATTTGTCTGGAGATTTCAGATCTGCCATATTTCCTTCACAAATTCTCACTGGAGATTTCAGATCTACCATAGACTTATGCAAGCCCTCACACCATGGCATCTTTAAAATTTCATTATCTAAGTTATTTGTTTTTTTTGAAATTTTTATTTTCATGCACACAATGAATGGGCTGATTAAAACAATTTTAGGCCTAACCTATAGTTTAAGTTTTCTAAAAAAAATTAATTTTCTATTAATAGTTTGCTATTGAAAATTGCCTTTGGGGGAAATTAATGTGTTTTTTGGGCTAATTAATACTCTTGACGGGATGTTTGTAAACAGAGACCAGATTTGAGTTTCTTATTTCCTCCCGGTTCTAACGAGTGGTCACACTACCAGTTTTCCCTTTGCCTTAAACAATTTTTTTAATTCGTTGAGTCTTTTTTTTACTTAATTTGAGTCTTTTTTTACTAGAAATTGATTTGTTAACAACTTTTGCACAGTAGCTCAAATTTGAGTGTCCTTTCTTGCAAAAGTGACTTTTTTTTCACGTTCTATTACTTCAGTTGTTTTATTACAATCTGGGGGGTTTATTTTTATTTTTTTTGGGGAGGGTCCTCTTTGTCGTACCTTGGGATGCATTTTCAGTGGTACCTAACGTCAAGGCCCATTCATGTCCTCATTTTATCCTATGAAGTCATGTTTGTTTGAGCCACTTAATACTTTGAATTATAATGTCTGGAAATCAAAGATGCAACAATTATTTCAGTCGAAAGGCTTGTGGTGCATGGTGCTAGATAATGATCCAACCTTCACTTCTAAAAAAGACGGCTACTTGATCAGTTGCAAGAAGGATGAGGCTCTTGGTTTGATTGGGATGAACCGTTTCCGAAAGCTTGATTTTCCAAATTTTTGGCCTTAGCACACCTAAGGAAGCATGGGACAAGTTTATCAAGCTCTTTGGTAAAGTGAATGGATTAAAATTGTTGTAATTAGACATGAAATTATCTCCCTTTTGCCATATGATTTTTCCACTATAGAAGATTTTGTATCCAAGTTTAAGTCTATTCGCTGAGAATTACAAATCAAGAGAAAAAACTAAAACTGATAAATAAGTTATATTTCTTATCCTCTCTAAGTTAAAGGGTCCATTTAATGTATTTGCCTCTACCTTTCATTTGGCTATGGATGCCCTCAGTGACCAATTCAAATGGCCTACTTTTCAGCTCTTTTGTGATCGTCTTACTAGGGAGAAAACCAAATTAATGTCCCTTGATGCCCTTCCTAGTAGCTCTCATGCTCTTGTCTCTAGCTTTTTCCAAAGGTAAACCCAAGTCTAAAACAAAGACATTTCCCTCCACCAAATTGGTAAATAAACCTCCTCCTTTTCATTATTTTGAGCCTAATCTATCTTCTGAGTCCACTAATTGTCCTTCATCAACAATCCTAATCCTAAAGGACAATCCAGACAAACGAAGATCCATGGACCTTACACCTTTTTTGGTGGCATAAATCATTCATAGAATAGATGTTTCAAGAAGATGAAAGCCTTGGAGGAAGTGGTTAAACAAAATAAGATTTTTTTTACTCCCTCTTCTTCTTCATGAAGAAAAGGAAAACCTCTTTCTGCTCAAAGTATATCTGCATCTCATGATAATTGGATCATTGCTTCAGGGGCTTCTCATCACCTCACACATTCTTGAGATATTTTATCTTTATTTTTGTTGGGTTTCAGAATGGAACATGGGTCAAAACCACAGTCAAGGGACAATAAGTCCCTCCTCTTTAATGGGAGAGGTTCCCTTATTGAAAGCAAGAAAAAAAAATGTACAGATATACAACTCTCAATGTTTGGACCCTAATATACTGGAATGTTTTCATACTTAAAATATTATCAATCAGAAGGAATAGAAGAATATGGAGATGGGAGAAGGAAGAAAACAATGATGCTTTGGGGAAATATAGATAGCAGAGTATCTCCCTACTTACATTGAACCAAGAAAATATAGAAAAGGATCAATTACTTCACCACCAGATGCAAATCTGTAGACACAAATTTCTAAAGATTCACACAGAACAGAACAAAAAGTTTCTATTGAATGAAAAACAAATGATCCATTGAATCAAGAAAGGAGAGAGAAATATATAACAGAGGAAAATAAGAAAAGAAAGAAAGAACTTTTGTATTGAATTACTTCATAATTTACAACCTTCCTAGAAAACCAGAATCCCCCTGTTTCCCGTGGCCAAAACCATGTTCTTATAACAATTCGTATACATCCATACTTTGTCCCCAAGAAAAGAATATCCAAAAGGAATAATGTTTGTTGCATATCCGCTTTTGGAAAGTGACATGAAACAAACACACTCATGAAAACCCCAAGAGGTTCAAAAAGGCACTTTTGGAAAGTGAATATTTCGTTCAGTTCGAGCATGATTACTTTAGCAGGGGGCATCTCATGATTTTCTTCTGCATGTGGTCCTGTGATTTCTACCTTTTTACCACTTTCATAACACTCAAGTGCTTACTGGTAAGTTTTCTCCCTTTTTATCATGTATGCCTGATAAACTATCGTTTTCTAATAATCAAACTTTACATTTCTTCAAATTTATCGATTTGGCTCCACAATAAACCAAAAATACATCTCATGGAGGAATGACAAGGGAATAGAGAAAAAGAATGAAGAATGATCTATTTTTGCACTTTACAGAGCTCTGGTTTGTTAATGGCATTAAAAACCAAATGAATGCATTTGGCTATCTTCTCCCCCTTTTACCTTCAAATTAGGACCCTACACATGGCAAGATCCAAGCAACAATGGCCCTGGGGGAGAAATCGGCATTTCCTGAAATTTGGGAGAAAAAGTGTGATTTCTCATTTTACTCTGCCCCCTCCTGTAGCTCTGCCAAAATTCAGACACGTGGTGCCATCCGATTGGCTGAGGAAATGCGGTTCAAATCTGCCATTTAAACTCTTTTTAACTAAAAGCTCAAATTCTCAAAAACCTCCGCCAGCCCGCTTTGACTTATCAATGTGAACACAGTGGCACACCAAGATTGGAAAAAGGGGGCATGGCTCAATTTGCAACATCTCAACCTTTTGGTGAAAAAGGCTCAATTTCTCAATTTCCCCCGAAGGCCCGCTGTTCTAATTTCATCCTTCAACACGTGGCATGATGCCTGACTGGGTTGTGGGAATGTGCCTCAGTTTTATACTTTATCCACTTTTGAAAAGGGGAAAAATTCCAACTTTTCCCCCAAAAGTCCGTGCCCCCTGCCATTGACTTTTCAACATAGGCCAGGTGTCCCTTTCTAATCTGTTGCGGGCCTTAACTTAGAAATTTTCCCTTAGCATGAGCAGGGCCGCAGGCCATTTTAAAACTTTTCGCCCTTTGTGGAAACAAGGCTAAAATTCCCAAAGTCTTCCGTCGGTCTGCCAAAGCGCCTGTGAACTGAAAAAACAGCCACGTGTCCTTTTCTGATTCTTCAACACGTGGCCTCACCTGATTGGTTGCGGGGATGTGCTTCGTTTTTTATCTGTTTTGAGAAGGGGAAAAAATTTCAACTTTTCCCCTGAAAGTCCATGCCTCCGCTATTGACTTTTCAACATGAACACATATCCCTTTCCGATTTGCTGCGGATTTCAACTCGGAATTTATCCTTTCGCTTGGGTGGGGCCGCGGGTCATTTTTAGAACTGTTTGCCCTTTCCGCCGCAATGCCTTAGAGAATAAAATGGATCCGTCGCCCCGAACTTCCGCCAAAACTGCTATAACCAATCAGGGACCCGGCAAGGATGCGGGGCAAATCTGACATTTGTTTCAAAATCACCAAAAGTGATAAGTTTAAAAAGGAACCCGTCCTGGCCGCAAACCAATGAGAAACAAACGCGCAGCTTCACTTTTCCAAGCAAAAATTTGACGGGGAAAAGAACGTAGGAAGTTGCAGGAAACGGGAAAACGCCATTTCTACTCCCGATGAAGAATTTCTTTCTCTGCAAAAGGTTAAAAAGAGAGATGCAAGGTCCCACGCATTCCAAATGCATAAAAGAAGAACTAAAATCATTTCCCATCCATTGAAAATAAGTAAAACATTTTAACGGCAGCAAACTGAGGAAATTTTGATTAAAAACGCCGTGGGAAATGAAAACAAACATCTGAGGAGTTTAAAACACGAATTTCTTCCATGGCAGGGCTCTAATTTTCACGATATTAGATTCGAAAGGTCGGGAAAAATGAGAAGACAACAACGTGCCGATTCTTGACACTTGTTAATCATCGACGCGCTCTTACTCGGTCTTGGGTACCCTCGACTTCACCGATCCACACCACATGTTGCCAATCAGTGCACTTGTTGGCATGCTTGGAACTCCGTACTTGTGACTCACCGATGGGAGATACTTGTCGCCCATCGATATTTTGCATTTCTACATGAATTTAATGGGTGCCAATGAACGACGTGTGTCATCCTTGCCACATTGCTTTGATCGGTGAAGGCTGCAAACCTACAACAAAGTTAAATAAATAGATTAAATTTGATGGTTTTAAGTAATAGAAAATGCAAAGTTAATCGTCAAGTGAACGTTTTAAGGTAGTTTTTCATCCCAAAAATGGCTAACTTGTGGGTTTCTCTTCCTCCTTGTGCCTACACACATGTTTAACATTAAAACAAACCAAAGAGAGTACTTTTAAAGATAAAACAAGGGTTCAAAACATGAAGCAAAGTACTTAAACCATGAACAACATGAATTGAACCTTTGAAATCCTTTTAAAACCATAAACAAGTTTAATTGTGGTTTTTCATGGGTTTAATCAGAGACTCTTCAACTATGTTAAAGAGCTTTAGAACTTAGTTTTATAACAGATGAATAAAGGCGGGATCCATTTTATTTGCCAAAAGGGAATGGGGGTGTGTTGGTCACAACAGGTTGCAATCTAACTTAAGGGATGATGGCAACCCAAAGTGAACCCAAACATGTTTGAAGTAGTTTTTGGTGTCTTGCGTGGTGATGTTTTAATTGCAAGGAACCATGATTGCAATCTTTAGAACTTATCCACTACATTGAACACAAAATCATTATGGTGCTTCATCATAGGTAGTGCAGACATCAAATCCATGTTGATAGATTCGCTAGCTTCTTGTTTGTGGGCATGGTGATGCAACATGGAATGCCATACATGGTGTGGCACTCGATGCTTGTGTGCATGGGGCCAGAGGAAGTGTTGTTAAAGCATTGCTAGTGTTGTTAAAGCATTGCTAGTGTTTTAGTAAGGCCGAAGTGTCTCGTTGTCTTGGTGTAGGTCACATTGCATATGAATTGTTAGCAAGGTCTGCCAATAGGAACACAATGGTGAGTCATAGAGAAGCTCTTAAGACATGTGGAAATATGTAACTTTGTAATGTCCCCTTCTTGGGTTTAGTGCTTATTTTAGACCCTTAGCCCATCCAGTGGTTCCCGTAGGCTAAAATGGGTGGAAAAAGAGGGAACAAGGTGGTATTATGATTAAGTTGGTCAAAAGTAATGTATAATGACAATTTAAGTCATTATTACTAAAGTAAAAGGGTACTTTCTATTTAAATGAACTCAATGCTTAACTAGAAATTAAAAAGTCACTTTAATTAATTAAAGTGCACCTACCACATGGAGCACCTCACTTTGGGAGAATATGGGGTGGAACAGTATAAAAGGAGGAGATGGGAGCTCATTTGATCATCTTCTATCACACTTATTTTTATGGGTTGAGCATTTTGCTTCTACTTTCAGCTATTGAGGACGAAAACCTCCTTAGTGTATAGATCTGAGGATGAAAACCCTCATTTCTCTTGGTGGTCTCATACATAAATCATAATTGAGTATAATTTCAGAATTTCAGAGCTAGGGCATCATTGTTGGTGTGCCAGGGCATTCTCTAAAGTGGCGCTAGCACATTGGAGGGCAGGTCGCGGAGTTTTTTGGGTATTTTCAGAGCGGACGTCACCCCCTAAAGGGCTGATGTCACCCTTGGAGTGAGCTGCAGCTTCTTCCAAGACTTCCTACTGCATGCTTGCATTTGCATGAGGGTTATTTGGTCTCACAACACCGGGATTTGGTCAGCAGTATTTTACTATCAGTTATTATATGATGTAATAATCAGCTGTGATATATTTTTATTCCAGCTTGAATAAGAAAATAAATTAAATTCCAGATCTGATATATTTTGCTTTTATGCACTTGAATCAAAATATTTTGATTTTTTTCTGGAGGTTATGAAAGTGTCTGATATCTTTTTAAAGGGTTATACTGAGGGTTTTTTGCTTGGAAAATCAATTTCTTGCGTTTTGACACAAGGGTTTCGGGAAAAATCAGATTTTTCTTAGATTTGTCCCATAAGGGGACTGTACGTACCCAAAATTGTAAGGTACTCTACTGCCAGAACAACGTGACACGTGCCCCAATGATGATATAGGTCTCCTCGCAAGGTGTTCGGGATCCGGAAAAGCTCTCCAAGTGTGCTTTAACATCCCGCATGCCCCGCTTAGCCCCTGCGTGCTTTATTTTTCCTTTTCCCCTCTTTTCTTAGCCTTTTTCTCTTCGGTGGACGAAATCGCCGCCCTGCCTGGGCGGCGGTCCTGTAACAGGGTGGCGGTCCTGTAACCGCCGCCCTGCTCAGGGCGGCGGTCTTTTACGCGTTTTCCAGAAAGCTCTTTTAACACGACTCACGTAAATTCAACGTTTTACCAGCATTCTTTCACCGCCATAAGCTTGCATTTATGATTCTGGTTCCCTGGAAATAGTGTTTTGCCATTGTTTATAGTTTAAGAGTTCTATTTGGCTTTTACCTTGGGTAAATGCAAATGCTATAAATGGTTGGCTTGTGCTCAAGCAAATGGCCCCTCATTCACTTCTCATCTTCTCATTTTCAGTAATTCAGTCTTTTATTTTGCTTAGGATTCATAGTTTAGTTCGTTACATGCTTAGTTAGCATTGTTTTACTGTTGGTAAGCCACATATCCATCTTGTGCAAGCAGTGCTGTTATTTCATCCAATCCATTGGAGTAGAATAGCTTAGGAAGCCATTAAAGTTGCAGGTTTTTGCTCCTCAAACAGGATAGTTTCAGGTTCTGGATGCTTTATGTTGCATGACTCGCAATAGACCCCGCTAGGAATTGCATAAGCCAAGCTCTGTACTCTTGCGCTATCCCTCTCCTACTTGCATTGTATTCGGTGTGTATTCTGAGCTGCCTTTATCCCAATATCTACTTCTGTTGATGCTAGCATTACACGCTTTTCTGGATCCACGTGAACACGAAGGAACGAGGAGATCACACTGAGGGGACAAGATCACACACACCATCGGATTCGCCACTGTTCTGCAGAATCCAGGTTCTAGCTTTCAAAGTTCTAGTTAGAATCATATCAAATAGAGTAGTTAATTGCTTTATTTCAGTAAATTCTATTCTCGATATTGCCAGGGAAGCTGTGGGGATTGATAGTTTCTGAGAAACTATAATTCACTTCTCACTTCTGAGGTAGGATCGAGAATCTTGCAAATAGATTAAATGAGCTATTTTTATTGTTTAGAATAGATCTACAAATTGCACAGACAAATAGCTACACTCGGTTATTTTGTTTGTTTTAAATTATTATTTTAGTTGTCTTTCTAGATATTTTAAATAGCTGTTTTCTTAAATTCGTAAAGGTTCATCAGAAAAACACAAAAAAAAATAGAGAAAACATATATGCTATAGATACACTTCACATAGTTAAATTTCATTTTGTTACAGTTAATTTACTTTGTTACTTTTGTATGACAATCACGGGACCTAGAGAGCCCAGGGAATACATATTCGAGCCAATCGTGCCCTAGCCCAATCTCATCACGGCAATAACCGATATAGATCAAAATCTTAGGATTCAAGTCTTCCGAACAACGGTAAGCTTGCAACAAATCAATTCTCAGTTGAGCGGACTAAACATAGAAGACGACCAAGCACACACGTTTTTGGTCGAATCAACCAAACTACAGATTACCCTAGGCAAACATTCATATGACTGTAGAAGGGTTCGAAAGAGAACAAACCTTTGGTTGTGATCCTTTGGTCCCACAGCCAGATGCAGGAGACACTCTTCTAGATATAGATACCATCCACCATATGACCTTGTCCGGAGAAATACACGAAACTATCCCGGGTCACTTTTTCACGTATTTCACAACCTATAGATTGAATCACGCCAAAGCTCGATATTGATTGGAGCCTTCGAGCAGTCATCCTTGCTGATCGATCTATCACACCAGTTCAAGTTAGGAGGGCCTTCTTTGCCTTAGACTCGCAAATTCCGCTAGTGCGTATTGAAGACATTAGATTGCCTAACTAGTTTGTCTGCATCTCACATATATTCCATACCCACCGGCTGTCTCGGCACGACCTCGGGAGGTCGGGTGCGAGGAAGAGTTACTTGTAGATTCCCATGCTCGCATGTCACTTTTCCGTCGTACAGGGACACTACAAACTTGTTCACTATGCAAGTGTGGTATAGGCCTGCAAAAAGTCTCAGATTGTTGAGTAGAGAGATACCTAGTCAAAGAAGTTGTGGCCACTTGTGTCTAGGACTGCGATGAGCACCTAGACAGGAGAGTGGCTAAGGCAATTTGCTTCCTCATGTTTTCCATTCTTGTGCTTGATCACGAGATGGAACTGCTGGAGTTATGTCATCCACTTCATGTGGCATGCATCCTAGCTTGCTATGTGTGCAAAAGCTGAAGTTGCTTGTGATTTGGGCATTTCATTGTTTCCCTACCCAAGATGCAGTGCCACCATTGTTTGATTACTTTGAATGATGTCATACAATTCTTTTCATTGGCAGATTAGCTTTGAATCATGTCACTAAATGTCTTTGACTAGTATTGTCTATGTTGTTTGAATGTCTATGTCGAGTAGTACTATGTCGAGTGCATAGATTGATGCATCGGTCTTCATCTCAAAGGGGTGGACAATATTAGGCATTTCTAGGACAAACACAACATGCAGTGATTGCATGTGCTCCTCGAATGTGTGTTGTTGCACAAATGTCAAGTGGAATGATGATAGGTAGTTTATGACCTTTAACTGAAGACTTAGTGTGGAAGAGACATTCTCGTTCCTTTGACATGTCAAAGATAAAGTTGTTAGAGCTCAAACAAGTAGCATCTAAATCAATGTATTTTGCTTATGCAAGACATGGTGTAGATTGCACAATCAAAGATTGTTGTGCACGACATTTATAATTGTTGTATGTGCTTGTGCGGTGTCAGTGGCACTTGTCACCTTATTTTTTTCTTGCCTTTGTCTGATGCTGAATATGTTGTTTGTGTTTCGTGTTTTGCTTCCATGCAAAATAATTTGGTGATGTGCGAGGTGCACGTTTGATCTTATGTGCGACACTGGATGAAGAGGAAAAACTTCTGCTTTATCTTGGCTTTGGCCTCAATCTAGATAACATCGTGTTATGCTTGAGTCAATGTGTCGAAGATGAAGAACATCATCTTAGCACATATATAAGGTGAAATTTTGTTGTACTTCAACACCTTATGTTGCTCCATTGAGGTTTCTCACAAGTGTGCAACATAGTCATGGAACTCACTGGTGTCATTTTTAATCAATTGCTCCTTGTGTTGGGCAACTACCAAAACCTCATGTACTCATCCTCATAGTGTTTGAGGGGGTTAGTACTCCTGCATAGCACTAACCAAATTGGCTTTAAGTGTTGATGGGCTTGAAGTCTTACTTGCATTGTGTAATGTAGGTTTCCCACCGATGTGATTCATTCTATAATGGACATCTTCAACATTGTGTCACTAAAGCGATTGACTGTGAAGGAGGCCTCCAATTATTGACTCAAACTATCCAATGTTGTGGCATCAATTTTTCCCTCAAACACAAGAACGTCTAGATTTACTTGAACTTTGAAAGGGCTTTGATGTCGAAACAACAACTTGATCGGGTTTCGAGAAGAATGAGACCTTGGACCAAGCTGCATCATAAGGTCGTTGAATTAATCAGAGTGCGGTGCACTGCTCCTTGAGAGCATCTTGAATTAGTTGCCAGACAGTGGGGGATACATCATAAGGCTTCCTCTATGAATCAACCATCTTACTCTTGTTGTGACATTCCTTGGAAACAAAACCAAGAGGATTTCTTTTCAACTGTTGTTCTTGCATGTTTACAGGCATTTGAAAGCTTTTGCGTTGATAGTAATGATCTCCACTACAGGTCCCAAGATGGAAGTTCAAAGGACAACTTGATAACTTGGCTAGTAAGGTATTGATTTATAAAATATGAAATAGTAAAACACAAACAACTGTAAACTATTATACATTCAAATGCATAGGATTATTAAAATATATCTTCTTTTCAATGAGAAAGAATAGGATATGGTACATATGTGTAGTAGTACAATTTGCAACAAGGATGAAAATGAGGATTCTCGTGATCAAAAAGGTGGAAGCACTTCCCAACTGATTTGTCTAGACTGGAATGTGAGCAAAGAACCATTTGATTGTTCACGCTCCTTGGGGTCAAATGGCTTACAATACCATTTGATGGTTCATGCCCCTTGGGGTCAAATGACTTACAACATTTTTATCATTACCAGAAAGCAATAATAAAAGACAGTTACAAAATGGCTCAACTTCTGTATTGGATGACAGTTCGCCTTCTTATGAGAGTGATGGTTCACCTCCTAGATGCATGATATACTAACATGTATGCTAGGCTCTAGCATGACATGAGTTGTGGAAGTGCCACTTGGCACAGCACAACGTGGTGCAGTGTCTACATGGCTGATGAATTGTGCAAAGTCTGAGTGTTGCGTGGCATTTCCTTTGGAATTGCGCGAGCACACAGAGGTTGCGCGGAGTGTAAAAGTGTGCGTGGGGGCGCACATGGCTGTTAGGAGAAGAGCACTGATTGGTGCAGCTATGCTTGGATCATGATGCATCCAATAGATGCTGAAACAGTGGAAAGTTACTCATTCCATTCAAAGTATTAAACAATATCAACACTAAAATGCATTTGAAACCATTGAAATTTTGAGTTGGTCGTGTATCAATAACACTAGCAAAATGGGATGGGGATTAAAGGAAATAACAATGCCTGTGAAATATAGAAAACAGAGAAAAGCAGTAAATTTCAAAATGGCACCATTGTTTGTTAAAAAAAATCTTATAGACATGCCAATAGGAGAAATAATGAAATGCTATAAATAACAATTATAAAAGAGTATGCCAAGAAATAATCATATATTGTTTAACATTTATAGCACATTTTTAACTTGTCTTCCAGACGACCCCTACCTTTAGTGTTGATTAAGTGCATTAGATAAGAAAATGAGTATTCAAAAGTGGTTATATAAGGTGGTTATGAATATGAGGCTTGCCTTTACAAGTGTATCTTTATGTCATATAGAGTGCAATGTTAGCAACATGAACAGCGTAACTTGTAGGGAGCAATATTCCAAAGAATATCAATTCCAACAGAAGGGAACTTTAAGTCACCAAAACATCTTTGCCCTTTTTGTTTGTTGTTATGAAGCCTTTTTTATATGATGCAGCAAATCGTAGGATATCCACGTCTTCATTATCATCACTAATACTGCATCTTAAGAATCAAGATATGTATTCTTTGGTTCATGTTGTTATCTGTTACGCTTTTATGAAAATTGAATGGTCCACATGTTCAATAATGTACTGCCATTCCTTTCTACCATAGACTTAAAATGATTTTAATGTACCAACTACAGTTTAGGAGATGTAAGCGACTCCTTTGCCATGTACCAAAGGCTGCGTAAGTGTTGAAGTCAAAAAAGGTTATTCAGTGCTTCACAGATACTTCCTCGGAGAAAATGCATATTTCATACAAATTCATCTATCTAGGGGTTTCTATAAATGAAAACTTGAAGGAATCAAATATAATCCATTACATAACTGAATAAATCATGATGAACACAAATAAATGAATGGATGCTGTTTGAAATAGAACAGAATATTTTCTTTTATGAAGAAACATACATTACAATCACAAGGAAAAACTCTCTCACAGACCGACTTACTGGCTATCTCCCTGTTTAATCCATGCCCGTTACACGGTATAGTTTTGTTTCTGTCGCTTTCCTTTCTGAATGTCTCAGGTAACAATTGATTACACTTTCTTTACTGTTACATGTTGGCTTTTGTCCCTCTTACCACTATCTATTCCCTATTTCACACTAATGTCTAATCTATTTAATGTTGAATGCTGACTTCACATTGAATATGTATTTTAAAATACGTGTAAGTCCTGAAATACATTATACAATAATCTTAGGTCTAAAACACTCTTACAGGAGGAACCATTTCCTGGGAACCTCTGAAATTGATGAAGTACTTCGATTAAAACAATCCCCTTCTTGGCATGACATCACACTTCTAGCAATCACAAACACAGATTGAAGGCATGCATTATGATACATACTTGTCTTGTTAAGTAGCCAAAATATTCTCTCTTACCTAAATTATTTGGAATTTGGGCCTGATTTTTACACGAGTGCTTATGAAGGTTCACTATAATGGTCCTAAAACTAGTTGCATCAAGTTGTAGCCTTACAACCTTTTGTATTTGGTATACGGCTCAATCTTGTCAAGCATATTCCAAGGGGTATCTGCTACAACCACTGGTTGATGGAATACAGTGGAATCTGTGTTGGAAATATTGTCATTGATGTCAAAGGCTTAATCATTGATGTATTTGTTTAACGGAATTGTGTAATGGAAGCTGACGGAACTGTTGACGGAAATGGTAGAAAGTAACGGAAATAACCAGCAGTATAAAAGGGCAGAAAACAAAAGTTTAAATACATGAAAAGAAGCGTTTTTTGCATAAGGATTATCATGGTATAAGCGAGATATACACAGCTGTACATAAGAGAGAGATATCAGCATTTTAAAGTGTTCATATGCCATGTTTTATGCTGAAAAAGAAGATTTAATGATGGCTGGCAGCGATTTAATGATAACAGCGATTTGTCTGAGGAGGGGCAGTGCTCCTATCAAGTGGTTAATTGCATTGTTTAATGTGCATTTAATAATTATGGGCTGCATTAATTATTTTTGGTTTTAGCTTGACTAATACACTTAATTAAGTTGTGTTAATTAAATAATGGAAAAGTTGTGTCGGTTGGAACGACATATCTTTTCTAAAGGATGTGAGAAGAATATATAAGGAGATGGAATCATATGATTTAGGCAAGCAATTTGAGTGCTTCTTCATTCAAGTTTAAGGGAGAGAAGAAGAAGAGCAGAATATGAAATATAAAAAGGAGTGAAGAGCAAATTTATTTTTAATGAAGAGTTGCAGCGATCTATATATGTGAAGGGACTGAAATAAATAAGAAGAATATTCTTAGCAGCAGTTTTATTCTATCATCTGTTGAAGCAGCAACAACATAAAAGATATGAAAGAGTTTGTTTTTCTTAAGGAAGGTTGGTGCCTTCATATTCGAAGAGATAGGTGTCTCTTGCTGAGTTGATGCTTAGCAAAAAGGGGTTGGTGTTCCTGTAGGTTGGTGTTTACAAAATTGTAACTTGGGGATTGGTGTCTCCCGTAGGTTGGTGCCTACAAACATTTGAGAAATATAATAAAGAAGATTTTCTCCGTGGTTTTCTCCCGAAAGGGTTTCTGCGTAAATTTGTGTCTATTTGTAGTGTGTTGGTTTGCTTTGCATTCATTGATTGCTTTGATATATTCACTGTGAAATTAATTAATTGTGATTACAAATCTGAGATTAAGTGTTAAATTTAAAAGAATATCATAATACTGATTCACCTCCCCCTCAGTATTATCTTGTGCTTAACAATTGGTATCAGAGCGGGTGCCTTCAGGAACAACCTAACAATTGGAAGGTAGATCTCAGAAGCACATATGACTACTCATCAAGTACAAGAAGGTTTTTTTTCGAACAAGGCTCCATTGTTTGATGGAACAAATTATGCATTTTGGAGCATAAGAATGAAAACATATCTAATGGCACAAGGGTTTGATATTTGGCAATCAGTAACAGTTGGATATACATTCCCATCAATTCCACCAACAGATCAAGCCAGAAAGAAGGCTTTTGAAAACAATGCCAAGGCGATGAATGCTATCGTATGTGGCCTATCAGAATATGAGTTTGTTAAAGTAATGCAATGTGACACGACGAAGGAGATATGGGACAAACTTCGAACTATCTATGAAGGTGATGACATGGTTAAAAGGGCTAAGCTTCAAACTCATAGGAGAAAATTTGAGAGCCTGAAAATGAAGGATGAGGAAAATGTTGCAGCCTATCTTCTTCGAGTGGATGAGGTTGTCAACGCCATAAGAGGGTTAGGCAAAAAGATTGAAGAATCCATGATCGTTTAAAAGATTCTAAGGTCTACCATTAATATTTGATGCTAAGGTGTCTGCCATTGAAGAAATGAAGGATCTTGATAAGTTGAGCATGGACAAACTACATGGAATACTGATCGCGTATGAAATGAGGACTGAGTCAAATAGACCATCAAAGAAGGAAGTTGCATTCAAAGTCTCAAAGAAAGAGAAAATCAAAGAACCAGAGTCGAATGAGAACTCAAGCAGCGAAGAAGATGAGAAAGAAGCCTTGTTCATTCGAAAGTTAAAGAGAGGATCTGCTCTATCTGTTTTTCGTTTCTAACTGGGGCCAAATCAGGGGTATAGGACCAAAGTTTATCAGATTAGAATGATCTAAAGCCCAGTTGGCCAATCCATCAGCTATCTTGTTCTGCTCCCTAGGGACAATAGAATATATGATTGTTTGGAAAGACTGGCAACGAGTTTTATCCTCGTCCTGAATTCTAGCAATAAGCAACGAATCTCGTCCTGAATTTAGCAATAAGCCAATTATTACACGGATGCTGCTCAGGGTCTTGTAGAAGGTTAATAATAACCAAGGATTTTAACTCTACTATGATACTAGGACATCCCAGTTTAGTTGCCTCTAGGAGAGCACGCTGGACAGCCATAATCTCAGCCACATTGTTAGTGTAGTGTCCCAATTTATATGCAAAGAAGAAAAGAGGAGTTCCTAAGTTGTCATGAGCTATCCCTCCCATACTAGCTGGACTCAGATTACCTCTAGCTGCCCCATCAGTGTTTAATTTGACAACTCTGAATGAAGGAGGCTTCCATATTCGAAGAGTAGAAGGTACCCTCTGTTTGGTGGCTTTCTTTATCTGCAATTGCATGTTGCCCAAATTTAGTTTTTGTAAGAGACCTTTCCACCTCTCAGGCAGTTGAGAAGGTAGTTTTAGATTGTGTATGATAGTTTTCTGCAATATTACTTCTAGTCAAGTCCATAATATACCACTTGTCTATGCTTTCTAGACTTAAAGTGCGTCTATTTCTTTAGATCCAAACATTCTGAATTTTTCTAACTTAAAGATGCGTCTATTTCTTTCCTTCCAAACATTCCACGGCAAAACGTAAACAACCAACCAAATTCCTTTGGTGAAGTCTTGAGTATCCCTAACTAAATGTTTCCACCCTTTAATAGTGTCCACTATATTAATAGGGGATTGTCACGTTACCGAATGACAATCAGCTAGTATACACCATAGGGCCAAAATGAAGGGGCATTGAAAGAAGAGATGAGTTAGGGTCTCTTATGCATTTCTAAATAAAGGACACCAAAAGGGTCCAACCATACCCCTTTTCATCAAATTATCACCTGTAAGAACGTTATGATACATGAGAAGCCAAAACAAATAATCTCACCTTAGGCCATAGAACAGGTTGCCAAAGGTCCACAAAGATATCTTTCCAAGGATGTGGATGACGGGCCACCAATACTCTATAGCCCTCAGCTATTGAATACCTTCCATCCTGCTCAATTCCCCATTCCAATGTATTTGATCTCGAATTCATACAAAAGATCATGTTTTGCAAAAGAGTTTGGAAGAATTGAACTTGTGCCTAAGTCAAGTTAATCTACCACAAAGATGGAGGAATCCATTCACTCCCTGGCTATGCAGGCTGAATATAGTGCCTTACCTATAGCCCTCAAGCTATTGAATACTTTCCATCCTGCTCAATTCCCCATCCCAATGTATTTGATCTTGAATTCGAACAAAAGATCATGTTTTGCAGAAGAGTTTGGAAGAATTGAACTTGTGCCTAAGTCAAGTTAATCTACCACAAAGATGGAGGAATCCATTCACTCCCTAGCTATGCAGGCTGAATATAGTGCCTTACCTTTGTTTTTTCCTTGTCCATGGAGGATCTGCATAATATTACTAAGATGTGGATACCATTTGATCAAAGGAGGATGGCCATCCCATGAATCCGTCCAGAAAGTTGCCTACTCGTCGTTTCAAAATTTCCAAAACATTTGTTGCTTTACAATTCCTTCTCCAATTCTAAGAACTAAAAGAAAGGAAGATACTTGGGAAGGTCACAAGTATCGGACTATGTCATGGGGTCTCATTCCATGTGTATGTTTTTCTCTTATATTAATACTCCATAACTGGTCCGGATTTTACAGAAGTCTCCAATATAATTTTACTACTAGGGCTTTGTTATTCGGGACGCTAGCTTTGAATCCCAATCCTCCCTCTTTCTTTGGCAGACACAAGGTTATCCACCTTAAGAGATGTCATTTCCGAGCCTATTGGATGCCTAACCATAGGAATTTTTGACTAATAGAATCTAAATGGTACAGGATTATTGCTGAAATATTCAGGAGAGAAGTAAAATATACAGTAATAGCTTGCAACACAGTTTTGATTAAGGTTATTCTTCCCCCTGATGATAACCATCTATTAGTCCAATTACTAAATGTTTGTTAGATCTTAGCAGGTAGCCAGCCCTAATCAGAGATTCTTTTGGAGCCCAATGGAATACCCAAATATTTTAAAGGCAGTGTGGTCTTCTGAAATCCAAGTTTCGTCAATATGTCTTGTTCCAACCTTGGCGAGCAATGGAAGAAAATTATTTTTGACTTATGCTATTAATATCCTAACCAATGGCCTTTGAAAAAAGTTTCAAATTTTTATGGATCTGAGTAGCTTCTTTCATAGACACAACCCCCCATTATAGACAAATCATCAACAAACTAAGATAAGTTGAAAGCTTAAGGCTAAAACCATTAATCCAATAATTCATCACATAAGCCAAAATCCACTATTTAATATAGAGTCGTCGACATAGAATTGAGATACAATGATAGATAAGATAAGATAAATATATTAATGTCCAACGAATGACCACAAAAATAGGTCAATGGGACTGCAGCCCAAACAATATACAAAGTGCGAGCGGGGACAACTCAAAACGAGTTCCCAAAAACAGAAAAAGAAGACAAG
The DNA here is from genome assembly GCA_019776745.2 of Taxus chinensis. Taxonomy (NCBI): domain Eukaryota; kingdom Viridiplantae; phylum Streptophyta; class Pinopsida; order Cupressales; family Taxaceae; genus Taxus; species Taxus chinensis. Next base: position 898,321,321 of record CM034146.1, read on the forward strand.
ACAAAGCAGAAAGGAAACCCGAAGCCAATACCCCCACAGGCGGGAGCAATAGGGCAAGCGCGGGAGAAAAACGAGGGGAGCAAAGAGAGGGAATGATATGGGGGGAAAACGAGGACCAAGATCTAATCAAGAACGGTAGCCACACCCCTCCTAACATTAGAGGCCGATGAAAAGAAGCTCCTGATGGACTGGCAACCCGGAGAAAGGGGCGAAAACCTCCTTCCCTGTTGAGATCTGAGACTAACGCGATGGCCAGGGGGATGAATGGAGTTGGACTGCCCTCTGGTACGTGTGTGTATCCGATTCTGCTGGTGGTGATCGAGGGAAGTGTGAAGGTCCAACCGGGGACGAACTGATCTATGCACTGTATCTGGGTCAGAAAGGCTCTGTCGTTTAGTTCATCCACCAGTGGGTAGAACCAGAAAGAAGCTTGTAATTCGTCTCGTGGGGATGACTCTCAGAGGGGGATGAAGAATTTGGTCTCAGAACAACAAAGACTCACGGATGTAGAGGACAAGACATCGTTGGTCGATATATCTGAAGAAGTCCGAGAGAGTCTGAATCCCTCTAAAGAGACAGTGAAATCGTCCTCTGATCTCATAGTATATGGGGCAGCGGAAGATGAAATGAGTCTCTGTCTCCACCTCATGAAGGATAAAGATCCTACAAAGTCTATCCTCCCGATCAATGTGGTGATCAGTCTCGCACCGAAGTCTGTGGGAGCCGACTCGAAACTGACCCAAAGGTATACGGAGGGCATGCATCCAGTGGCGAGAGGTGTACTGAGGTCAAATGATGAGTCCATCTCTGATTTCAAGAAAGTGCTCTGCATAAAATGACATCTTAGGGCGCAAACCCCTAGGGGGGTTCACCCAAGTAGTCTGAATGAAACTCCTGTAGATATCCTCCCGGATGGACCTGTTTAACACTTGCTTGGTGGGCAAGAGATGACTGGGAGCATTCAAAGAATACTGGAAGGGATGGAGACAATCAATCTGGATACCAACTGAGTCCAACAAGGCAGAAGTCTCGACAAACCAACAACGGCCCACAGCCTGGGCAATACTCACAGAGGAACAATAGGCGAGATATGGATACCTGTCCTGCTCATCGGGGAGATCACCAAACTTCCTGATACGGTGAAGAAAGGATGATATGTCAAATATAGTCTCCAAACGGAAAGGTCGGGCTCAGAACTTTCCCAAAATAATTTGTTGGGGGACTGTTTGTTTGCATCTGATGAAACGGCGAAGGAGGAGAGTTTGAATCCTCTTAGCAGAAGCCCAATCTGTGTCCAAAAGGGAGGGCCCCCAGACAACAGACCCATAGAGAACAGTGGGGTGAATGAGGGAGGTCATAAGAAACATCTTGGAGGAGATGTCTTAGAAGTGGTGCCAAAAACATTGTCTCTCAAGAATGGCAAGAGACCCATACCCTTTGTTCACTCTCGGCTGAAGAGCATGCCTCATACTGAATCTAGGCCCTGAGAACTGGACTCCCAGGTAGGTCTATGTATTAGTAATTTCAACCACATGCCACTTGAAGAAGAAATGGAGGTGTGATGTCCGCAGCCCATTGAAGACCATGACCTTGGTCTTACCCAGATTGACCGTCAAATGCCGAAGATCACAGAATAAAGCAAGTGCATCAAGTTGTCTCTAAAGCCCCTCAGGAGAAGAGGCGAGTAAAAAAATATCGTCGGAAAATAGGAGAATAGAAATCAAGACGTGGTGAAGAAGGCAACCGTCCCCTTCCTGAATGTGATCCCGAAGAAAAGATTCCAGCTCATCAATGTAAATGCCAAAGAGGGTAGGAGACAAGGGGCACCCTTGTTTAACCCCAATGGTGCTCCTGATAGGATCAGACAATCCATGTGCAGTACGAAGACGCCCAAGGATGGACTCATAGAGGCGCATGATGGCAATAATAAGAGTCTCAAAAATACCAATGTCTCGGAGTCGCTGGAAGAGGACCATGCGAGGTACGGAGTCAAAAGCTTTTCGAAAGTCTACAAAACAACAATAGACTTTCGAAGAGCGGTGACGAGCCTCCTCAATAATAGCCCGAAGGGTGAAGATGTGGTCGATGGTGTGGTAACCAGGGCGAAAACTAGCCTGACCTCTGGCTCTGAGCTGCTTCTGCTCCAAAATCTCGAACAACAACCTATGGAGGATTGTAGCATAGAGTTTGGAGAAAGAATGGCCCACCATGATGGTCTTGTAGTTGTTTGGATCATAAATGGACCCAGCTTTGTGAATCATGTGAATGATATGATGAGACCAGGTAGGAGGGAAGCCCACGCAAACCACCTGATTGAAAAGATCTGCCAAATAGTTACCAAAAACCTCAAAACCCTGCTTGAAGAACTCGGCCTAGAAACCATCCACATCAGTTGCCTTGTTATAGTTCAAAATCCTTATTGCCTCTTTGATATTACGGTGAGTGAAGGGATTACCAGGTGGCAAGATGCCAATCTGGGTAGACTGTTGCCCCGGAACATCATAAAGGGTAGAGGTGTGGGAAAAAATGGAGATAGGATCGATCGTTGTGGGGGAGCGGGAGTGGCGGGGAAAGACAGTACACCAGAAGGACCGAGGGTTAGTCCTAAGGGAGGTGGAAAGCATATATCTGCGGTGGGAAATGAAGGATCGCTTCTTACGGCGGAGAAGGCACCTGTAGGCAGCCTTAAGAGTGGGGAAGGAGGGGAGGGCCTGGGTAAAAGCCCGGCGAAGGCGACGGTGAAGGGATTTGCACTCTACATCGTACCATTGGTTAATGGGGCAAATTTTAGTAGTACTAGTGGCCGAGGGATGGGTGGTGGAGTTGGAAAGGATCTCAGGGCAGCCTCCCACATGGCAGAGGAAAGGCATGAGTATTTGGCCTCCACACTAGACATGTTAGAGAATAGGGGCTCAGCGGGGAGAAGGTCGCGGATGTGGGATGAGTAAGATCCGTAATCTCCTTTATCAAACTAAAAGGAGATGCGAGGTGGGTAGTGGGGAGGGGGAGGAGGGGCGGTGGTGGTAGGAGAGCTGGCGACCAAAGAGAATGATAGGACTACATGGTCGGCAAGGGGAATGGGGGAAACAGAAGGAGCAGAAGAGGGGTGAGTTGCCCAGGCTGGCAAGGATATAGTCCACCACACTAGTGCCCCCGCCATGGGGACGACATGTGAAGAAACGTGAATCCGAGAAGCGCTCGATCCTGTCAAAGATCACCATCCCCTGAGACTCCCCAAGCTAGAGGAGGAACTGTCCATAAACTGTGAAGGGGCCATCTGTATCCGCAGAAATCCTATGTAGACCAACTGACACAGGGTCAATCCTCTGTGTGCAGAATGTATCCTCTGATCTGTCATGGAGAGGGACCTGTAGGTGTCTGGTACGAGCATTAAAATCACCTAAAATGATAACCTCCCCTGCGACTGAGTACGGGCTAATACTGTCATATAAGTCAAAGAAAGGATCACCGTCTGGGCCATTGTGGATGGCATAAGAGGAAGCAGCCGGAGGAAAGTAACAAACTGCTATATAGAGATCCCAAGAAAATCGAGCAGATCCACTGATACAAATCCACATGTACCTAGCAGATTCATCAAAACCGACCATCGAGATCCTGTTCCGGAGGGAGTCTCTATAAAGACAAGCAACCCCACCAGAGCCCAAACACCACCCGAACCTCGAGTCTCCTGTCTGCAAGTTGAGAACCAAAGAAAGCCAATAATACCTGGGAGAGGACGAACCGGGCTCTCGTGTGTCTCTGTGATGAAGAGAATGTCGGCATCCCCAATAGCATCAAACATAAGGCCTGGGGAAGACCAAAGGGAACCATTCCCATTCCAACAAATGATAGATAAGCCTCTGGTCTGATTCCTCTCCCACTTGGCCCGTCATTGGGGAGCCCCTTGGCGGGGCTCCCAACCAGGAGTAGAGTCTTTAATAACAACTCGGAGATTTCTGATAACAGCCCATTTACCTGCTTTCCTTGCCGCCATAACTTGCTCCCTAGAGCGTTTGAGCTCCCCAACTTGTGTCCTGGTGAGATCTTCATCAAGGAAGACCTTGTCTGAAAATGAAAACAAAACCCTCTTAGCCCTAAGAGCTCACAACCTGTCAAAAGTTGTCCTGAAACGGATGAAGAGTGTAGAGTCATAGCCAACCCAAGCTCGTTCTAGTGTAATGTCAGGGATCCCCAAAGTATCTGTGATGAAGGAGTTACCAACCGTTAATGGGTCTTGTGTCAAGGTTTGGGGTGGGAGACCCCTCACCTTGAGGTTTAATTCCTTGTCACGCCTCATACGTTCCTCAATTAACTTGGCTTGCACAACGGCCCCAACTGCAGCCAGAGGTGGGGGAACACTGCCTTTCCCACTAACAACCTTGGACCATGATTCTATTTCTAGTTTTAAGGAGGCCTGGTTATTTTTTATTTCCTCTTGTTGAGATCGGAGGTCTACAATTTCTGCGTATAGGGCATCGTTAGGAGAACTAGTATTATCCGTGTTGGTGGCTAGTTTTTCTCTCAAGATGACATTCTCAGATTCAACAACCGCGACCCTGACAATAAGTGTACAGACCTCAGTTTGGAGTTGTTGATTGGCAATTTCGACCTTCTAGATTCGATTAAGGAGTTCCAATAAGATGTTCGTTGTGCTGTTAGAGGTGTTCCCCAGGGGATTCCCGACCATGCCGCTGCCAATAGGAGTTTTCGGGGTCATGATTGAAGCTAAACCAATAGGGAAAACCACCTGAAGAGGGGAAAGGCTGAGAGGCGAATCAGGGAGCATACCAGACAACAGAGACAACCCCAAAGTTAAACCAGTGATAATTAATCTCCTGTTCTAGTGACTAAAAACAAAAGCCCCTGAAAAGTGGGCCAAAACTGTGTATGCACAAGCAAGCAATCTCGTAAATTCAAGCAGTCCAAAGTTTGGAAGAAAACTCGAGCAGTGGTTTGCAAGCAAAAAATGTGACTCACAACAGTGCAGGCACAGCAACAAGGAATGTACCCTGCGACAGACCACGAGCAGAACACAGGCCACGAAACTTGACTATGATTCGTGCCCACTCAGGACTGTAACAAAGAGGAGAGTGCTATCTCCTTTGCTTTACTTCAACTGATAATCTATCTTCGCTTTTACCTTTTTTATGCTTGTGAACACACAAGCAACAAGCAAGAGGGCACAAAGTTGGTTCTATTTCCCCTATCAAGAAGAACGTTGTAGCAAGAGTAAAATAGCTAACACCTAGAAGCAACTTGAGATAGCCCGAGACACCCAAAAGCTCATTAAGGATGCCTTGGAGGGTGGGGAGCAATCCTGTGCTAGCGAGAGTTGCAAGGATTATAAGAGTGCATGCAGGTTATTGAATGTAATGAACCAAACACGCGATGATGTTGCGGAAGACTTATTTGCAAGAAATTCAACTTCCATTCATTGGCAAAGAATGGGGAATAAGTACAAAGGTGTACAATGTCTCAGTCAGGTGAAGAGAACAAAGCTCTTGTGATCAATAGGGGAATGCCTCCTAATTGATTTGTTTAGATAGAAAAAAAATACAGAGAAATGTGAGAATTACAAGATACGTGGAGCATGCAAGTATTCCCACTATTTGGGATGAACAATCACAATGGATCAACAAGGGAGGGTAGTTACAATAATATGCGATCATGATGGAGAGTAATTGGATGTTGTTCCATCATCCATGCATGACGGTTAGAACTTCCTCTAGAATGTGAGTGGCGGTAACGCATTTGGCTCCAACGGCTACGCAGTGAGATTCCCTAGCGCACTACAGAACTAGAAAGGCACCATTTGGCAAGCTATATAAAACCCAGAAGGCTCCACATGGATGTTGAGAAGAAGAGTTGTGCAAAATGTGGGGACTACATAAAAATGTGCCCCAAGGTTGATGCAAGACTAAATGAGGCATTTTAGGTGTAATGGCGCAAGTTGTTAATGATGCATTGAGGCACATAAGGATTTGCACAGGTTACAAAATGATGAGAGGCTGCGAGAAGACCCCAAGGTTTTTGCACACACAAGTTTTGTGTGAGGTTGTAACAAGGCACAAATTGGCTGGCAAAGATTTGGCATGTGTTGCACACGCTAAGAAGGGCACAGCACAAAACGACACTTAGTGGCCTTCAAACTGAGATGGGCACAAAATGCACAAGAGCACAAATAAGGAGTGTGCGCGCTTGCGTGGCAACACACAAACCACTAGGCGTCAATCCAATTTTCCGAAATTACCAAGACTTTGGCCATATTATGAAGCAAAGAAGGCACAAGTTCAGGCCTTATGAAGATTGATTTGGATAGATCGATGCTAACTCTTGGAGATATCTATCATCATGTTTAAGAACATCTCACATGTTACTTTTCCCAATATTGGGCCCTTTAAGCTCCCACCATTAATCTCCCAATCACATTATTGATTTAGGTTGGTGTGGTCATCCTATGGAGGCAGGGTGAGCCCCATCAAGGTTATATGTGGCAAGTGGAGAGATGAAGAGCTTGTTTGGATGGAGATCAATGTTTTTGTGGTGCCTTTATGTCACCTATTTATGATGATTTGGAAATTGATTTTTGGGCCTTCACGAAGTGTCTCGAAGGGACAAATATAGCATGGTGCATCCACGGAAGAGAGGAAGAGACAATTAGGTATAAATCATCTGTAAGCGATATTGGGATCCCAATTTTGAAAAGAATGGGTATTTGAGATCTCACCCTAGATCTCATTTTGGAGAGAGGTTGCATTCTAGGCTTCAATCCCGTTTTCGACATTACCAAATTTTTGGCCATATTAAGAGCCTAGGAGACAAAAGGCACAAATTTAATTTAGCCCTTGTTGTGAAGATTGATTTAGTTGGATCGATGTTAACTCTTGAAGATATCTATTATCATGTTTGAGGACATCACACAACTTAGTTTCCTCAATAATTGGACCTTGTGGCTCCCACCATTAATATCCCATTCACAATATTGATTTAGATGGTCTATTATTGGTGTGATCATCCTATGGAAATAGGGTCAGCCCCATCAAGGTTATATGTAGTCAATGGAGATATGGAGAGCTTGTTTGGATGGAGATAAATGTTTGTGTAAAGGCTTTATGATAGCTATCTATGGTGATTTAGTGACTCGTGAATCCAATAGAATCCTTTATCATTGATTCGGATTTGCTAAGACTTACTACCTTCGACTTTGTTGGGAAAGAGATTATTTATATTTAGTTGATGCTCATGTTAAGCTCTCTTGTCTGAAGGGGGATCCTTTTCTCCTTGCCTGGGCGCATTCATTTTGTTCTCACATACTCTTTTTTATGATTCTACTAGTATTTTCACCTCATTCATGCCTTCTTATTAGTGGCACTAATGGAGAACCAAACTATAAACTTATGTGCCTACATTTGAGTTGATTAATTCATGATGAACAGTTTGAGGTACGTACTCTTTATGCCTACTATTGACACCCATTTTTGGGCCCCTCCAAAATGGTGCAAAATATTTAAAAAGTCATTGTTACATTTCTATTAAGTCCGGGGTGATGCATTATTTTTATAAATTTAATTCATTAATGTTAATCTCAAATTTATTTATATAGATAAGTTTAATGTCACTAGTCAAAAATATGAATCATGGGTATTTATGTAATCATGGGTCTTTATGTCCTAGGTTTGCTTATCGATTCTTTCAATCAACAATTTGAGTGCTTCTTCATTCAAGTTTAAGGGATAGAAGAAGAAGAGCAGAATATGAAATATATAAAAGAGTGAAGGGCAGATTTATTTTTATTGAAGAGTTGTAGTGATCTATATATGTGAAGGGACTGAAATAATTAAGAAGAATATTCTTAGCAGCAGTTTTGTTCTATCATGTGTTGAAGTAGCAGCAACATAAAAGATAGGAAAGAGTTTGTTTTTCGTAAGGAAGGGTTGGTGCCTTCATAGTCGAAGAGATCGGTGTCTCTTGCTGAGTTGGTGCTTAGCAAAAAGGGGTTGGTGCTCCTGTAGGTTGGTGCCTACAAAATTGTAACTTGGGGATTGGTGTCTCCCATAGGTTGGTGCCTACAAACATTTGAGAAATATAATAAAGAAGATTTTCTCTGTGGTTTTCTCCCGAAAGGGTTTCCACGTAAATTTGTGTCTATTTGCAGTGTGTTGGTTTGCTTTGCATTCATTGATTGCTTTGATATATTCACTGTGAAACTGATTAATCGTGATTACAAATCTGAGATTAAGTGTTAAATTTAAAAGAATATCATAATACTGATTCACCCCCCCTCTCAGTATTATCTTGTGCTTAACAATCCGTACGATCTAGTTTCACTAAAGGTGATATATAAGAAATTAGGATTGCATTGTGACATTTTTACAGCCATGGGATGTAATGAATAACCACCGTAGGATTGAAGGGGTTAAGCGTGCGGAGATGAGAATGAAATTGCCAAAACATTTGTTAGCCCATTGTCACCCCTTTTTCCATGATTTGCACTGTGCAGGTTAGTTCTGCATGGCATGGAGTGGGATTTTCTTGGCAGAGATCAACGACTAATAGGCAATGCAAGGGTTTAGAGATTCTAAAGATTCCAACTTGTAATTTTGTTCTTACAGAATGGCTGGGATTCTGCCCAGAAGCACCACTGTTTCCTCGTACAATCTTTTGGCCATTTTGACACCACGATCCATCAACCCATAAACCGAGTTTTGTCACTGCTGGGCCAGAACTTTGGTATCTAGGATGGTTCCAAGCAGTTTACAGGCAAGGAATACCAGATATAGCAGAATTCTGCTGCAGTGGAACATAAGAGAATCAAGGTTTCCTGGTGGCAGTTTCTGGTGCCAAATTGTGAGCAGTTAATATGAGAAAGAGAAGGATTCAATAACTTCCAATGGTGAAAAGAACTAAGAAAAAAAACCTGCCAGAGTTCAAAACTGCTTCTGGGGACACCAATGGCTGTATTTACTATTAACTAAACTGGCAGTAATGGCAGTACATCAACTCCAGAACAGCAAACCTGAGGAGGATTGTAGAGAAACCAGAAGTGAAACGTTGTGTTTGCAATTGGGAGTGGTTTTGTTCTTGATGGGGGTTTTGCGGCCCAGTTTTCTATTGCCGGGATCACACCGTAGGGTTTTTAATGAACCACATTACCCCTCCTATCAGCAAGTTTTTTGCAGGATTAGCAGCAATCAAGTGAAGAAAATGGAAGTTGATGGCATGCATTTTACATTGTATTTGAAGCCAGATGTTGATAGCTTGTCGAAAAATGCGGTGGTTTTGGATCAGACATCACAGTGGTTTTGTATACCACCAATAGGTTGAGTGATGTGAAATTGCCGTATGAGTCTATGAGAAGATGCTTTAAAATCGAGTGGAATTTGGAGCTGCTGATAAGCGGCTGGTGGTTATTTTAATTCTAGAACAGTATATTTTGGTTGCCGTTTTCAAACAGAAGTTTGTTTCAACTTTCAATATTAAAAAATTTAATTATAATATTTTAACCAAAAAGATTGAGCCAGAAAAGTTAACATTCCTGAAACAAAGCTATTCAATACCACTAAGACTAACCAGAGAAAATTTTCATTTTGGGAATTTTAAGCTTCCACAGTCCATAAAGGTTGACAATGAAATATTTTGGATAAAATCTGTGCTAATGCGGACAATTTCGTGATGAGTACAGTGTGGCCTGAAACGTTCATTCTAAAACAATTTTATTCAAAGCTAAAATTTTGCCAAAATTTTAAAGATATTCACTAAGCGGTTATTTCATCGATTTCCCCGGAAATAGTTCCAAAGAGAATGACAACCCATCTCTACAAAGTGACACAAAACGTCAAATCTAAAATTGTCCACAGCTTTATATCCAAAAAGTTCCTTCTATAAAATACATTTACAGTTAATATTCATCAAATGGTTGTTTTCAAAAAAATTCAAATATAGTGGCCAATTGAAAATGACTATATGTCTCAATTTCTATAAAACAATATTTTTTTAGCAAGAACTTGCCAACATTTTGTAAAAAGTAAAACATATAAATTCTTGGATTTAGTAGCTTTATATTTTTGCCTGGTACTAAAGAAATTTGAGAACTACGTATTGAAAAAGATTTGCCAAGATTTCTGGATATCTAAAAATGCATGGATGCCAGGTTAAGGCTTAAGCTATGTTTTCTTCTTTCTGTAGCTTTTCTAATTTATTTAGAACAAGATATGCTGCTCAATTAATATTGTATATATGAGATACTGGCATGTCTGCAAATAGCATGCTATTCAATTTGTCAATTGCCTCCTACAGAAAACCAAGTCAACTGCCGCAAAACCTTAACCTCAGAGAATTCTCATCTACCTCTCTTCCTTACTATGCACTTCTAAGCTATTTTCCTATTACATCGCTTTCTGTTGCAGGATATGGGCTGACCCGGACTCAATCTTATGACCTATTGTTGGGACTGTAACACTTAATCACCAACCCTCCATGAGGTCAGGCTTTTCCAGAGTGTATTTTGAATCTCAGGAACCTCCCCTAATACCACACCCAGCTCAATTGCATTATTAAAAAATACTCAATCTCGGGAGAGAGGCTCTGAGATTACTGACCTGCTGCCATAGAGATTCAAAAACCATTCGATCACAAAAGACTCCACAGATGTGATTAGACTGGGAATTCAAGTACATTAAACTAAAATTAAAATCCATTTAGAATAGGGAGAGAAGCTTGAATTTTACTGTTAACTCCTATAATGTGTTTGTGGATTGGCTATGGCATGTTTATCTTGATTTTTCTTCAGCAGTGTTAAATACATATAAAATATTAAATACAAGTTGGCAAAACACTTTGCACTGAGTGGTGCAAACTGGTTAGTAATGTTTGACAGAAGTAGATACCAACTTTCTCTTCAAATATTGTAACGCCTCAAATTGTGTACTCTTGTTTTGGATTACCGTGTCATAAACAGTTAATAATGTTATATTGGAGTGAGAAATCTTTTCTGCTTAGATATACTAAACTTTATGCTAGTGTTTCAACTTTGTAAATGCTATATTTTTGTATGGACGTGTATACAATTGTGTGTTTTTATTAGCGTTCTAAATTTGTGGGTGTGAATTGCAATTAAATTGCAGGAATGTGTGAAAAGAAGAGTTCTAAAGTCTGTTAATGACAATCCACATTGTTCTGAAGAAGCTGCAAAGCAGGCAATGGAAGCTGTTTGGGATATTTGTTACAATGATACAAAGCCTTTTGATCGAGCGATTTAGTTTTTGAATTGCTGAATTGCTAGTTTTAATTGAAATCATGGTCCTCCTTTGTACTTGGGAATTCCTGATTTTTTATTCCTCTTAAAATTGAAATGTAATTCACATGAGAAATTACAGCTTTTACAAGCAATGATTAAACTAGTGTAATAAATTTACAAGTAATAAGTTGATCATCTGGTGCGTTATTAGTTTTCCAATTTTTGGGGTGATGTTTGAATAGAAACTTTCTTGCAATTAACCGGCCTTCCTAGTTATTTCAGAAGTACGCTTTTCTGAGTTGGCCTAATGGTGATGATTTTTTGCTCTTGAAAAAGAGGTCACAAGTTTGAATTTTGTAGGGGTAGGGTATGTATGCCTTGTATTTGAATCATATTTAAGTGCCTTTTGCATACCGGGAGTACGAGGTAGTCCCATATGCTATAAGCCACTTGTATACCCAAAAATAGGTCATCCAACATCATGGACTATAAAAGAACCTTTCCTTTCCATTTCATGTAGCTATTATAACTAGATCTGCTGTTCTTGTCCTAATAGTATCACCATATCAATTTTAATGTAACTTGGTTATATTTGGAGGTGATTGTATGGCTACTCCAGGTATTCCCTAAATGAAACACAAATATCCTTGCATAGCAGTATCTATCTATGGGAAAAATATAACTACATTTCACATGGAACTATGTACCAGTGAATACGTGCATCTTTTGCAAAATAATATTAGGAGGTTAGAATCACATGGTTAGGTTAAGCTAGGAATGATCACGACTTTGTGAGACAATTTTGTTCATGCCATGGAGTGATTGAATGCCACCATGTGAATACAATTAACAAGGTGGTCCGAGATTTTTTAAGAGGCACGAGTAAACATATGTTCAGTTATAGGGGGGTACATGCTTTCTTTTCCCTTGCTTGTATGGGAAGATGTGTTAAGGAATGTTGAACTTTTGGAACATGAACTTTTAGGCGGTCTCCATTTAAAATATATCAGGTCTCTTTGCATGCATTGCATCTCTTTTCCACTGTACAACTTTGTAATAATGGTTGTTAGTGGCTTTGACTAATTGGAGTAGGAATCCCTTCCTAATGTTTGAGACACTACAATATTTCAAAAGATTGAATTCACATTGAAAGTGTGTAAGACGACACTCTTTCTCCTTTTGTTCAATATTGTTTTTATATCTTTTAATCTTCCATCATCCTTTGCCATGATAAAATTATAATGGCAAATGGCATGCTTGTCTTTGCACATATGAATATGGTTTGTGTTAAAATTGTAAAATATATCTTATTAAAAATATTTATATCATCTAAGATCCCATTGTCCTTTGTTTGTGAGCATTATAATGAGAAAATTCTTATATATGAATATGGGTTGTGTTAAAATTTTCAAGATAATTCTTCTTACACATCGCATGCTTGTCTTTGTACATATGAATATGGGTTGTGTTACAATTTTCAAGATAATTGTTTCCTTATTTATATATGCTTGTTCCATATGTTAGATATATTTTCAAGACAACAATGTTTTTCACATCTTACGAAAACATATATTGTCTCATATTGATGTAACATTCTTGCCTATGTTATAGACTACACAATATATTATTAAAAAAGTTGAAGGCATTTTCCTAAAACTAACTTTTCAAAGGCGAGAAAGTTTGTGAATCTATGAATTATTTCTCATTGAATGTGTTGAGCAATTATCACCTTTGTTTAACCTACTTTCAAAAAACTTCATGTATTGAATCCATGCCATTAAATATGGCTTCAATCAACGCAAATTTCATGTATATAAATTTAATAGTGATTTAGGAATATAATGAGCTATGATTGGATGGCAAGACCCTAGAAATGCAATAATACATAGATAATATAATAGTATATGCTTATGTTTTCAAAAGATTATATACGGATGAAATTGTGATGATTGTTTTGAACAAGGAAGCTCTAGTTTTCAATCCGTGTCTTTAGATAATATTCTTCCACCATAAAAAACATTATACATTCTCTAGGTAAGTGATTGTTATAGCCACTTTTTCATTCGACTAACATATTCCTACGTGCATTATTTATCTAAAAATGGATGTAGCAATTGATTCATACAATGCTGGAATGTTGAAATTTCAGGGAAAATAGTGGCACCAATACCTAGATTACATATAATATGGAATTAAGGTTTTATGTTGTAACATATACAATGTTGGAATTTTCAAGGAAAATATTGGCACCAATATGTCGATTATTCATAACATGGAATTAATGTTTTATGTTGTGACATTCATTATATTGTATTACAAAATTAGTAGATTTTTTCTAATTTAATATAGTGTAATGTTCTCTATTTAAGAACATATGTAAATGAAGAAGGGCAACTACATATTGTATTAATTTAAGAGTAAGCTTTCATTCATATAAAATCAAGTAGGTTTCATTTATTGACATACAAGCTTGTTATATGCTTTGTCTTGAATCAAATCCATTATTTGTACGGTACTCGACAACTTACCTATACAACTAACTTATTAACACAAAATAAGCTTTCATTCATATAAAATCAATACATTTGCATTCATTTACATACAAGCTTTATATAAGCTTGACATCAAACTCTAACCCATCATTTGCATGGGACTCAACCAATTACCCATACAACTTACTAATACTAACAACATTAATACTGTCCAACTATACATTATTGTGAATAACTTTATTAATCCTAAGGGGATGCCTACATATGAGATGCATACCCCAACTAAGTACTCATAAGCTAACATTACCAACCTTGGATGACAAGCCCAACAAACCCCCCAATCTAAAGTGAACCAAAAGATGATTCAGAGCATATAACTATGAGGCCATCCAACAATTTTTTGTTGTGGGAGAAAGGAGGCAACATGTTGATATTGTATCGATCAGGAATAATCAAATTGTGGAGCAAATGGAGGTTGCACTACTTATAGGTATTGTACAACCATGTACAAACAAACCAGTTGGTTTTAGAGTGCAACAAACCAACCAAAAACACATACATGAATGCATAAGACAATTACATGGTTGCAACAATAAAATCATATAATAATATAATTAACTACTTTACTAATTACTTATGGTAACAATTAAAAGACTTACAATGAAAACTTACACTAAGCTAAGGTTTTACCTAACATTCCCCCCTTAATTGTGCTTTGCGTCAAGAGAAGAGGAGAGGAACTTTGAACATTTTAAATTTGTCATGTGCAACTGATTTCATGAAGATATATGCTCGATGTTTAGATGTTGGACAAAACTAGAGCTGAATATTGTGTCTCAAAACATACTCGCAGATGAAATGCACCTGTACCTCAATGTGCTTTGTTCTCTCGTGGAATACTAGAGTGTAAACAAGTTTTAGAACACCTTTGTTGTCAACATACAAGGTGATAGATTTATCATATGGTAGTCTCAAATACCCTCAAGTATGCAACATAGCCATATCACTTCGTAAGAAACTCCACTTGCAAGCATGATATTTGGCTTACTATAGAAGAGTCAATGAAACAAATTTTTATTTCTTACTTCCCCATGATGTTCAATCTAGATACCAAAAATAAAACAAATCCAGAAGTGGATTTCCTATCATCAATGTTACCTGCATGATCTGAATCTGAATATCCATGTCAAGAAGAACTGATCATTCTTCTTGTACTCTAGAACAAGATCCATAGTCACCCTTGAGATATCTCAAGATTCACCTTGTCTTCTTTCCAATGAAAAAATTTGGATTCCTGCATGAGTTGTGAAAGATAGTTGACCACAAAGTTGATATCTGGCCTAGTATAAATTAGGTAAACGAGATTCCCGATTAATTGTCGATAGAGAGTTGCATTTACCCGTGGAGATGTATTTGTATGAGGCAGTTGAAGTCTTGTCTTTATAGGTGTGGCAATGGGTATACAATCCATCATCTGAAATTTCTTTGAGCGTGGTTTTAGCATATTTCAACTGAAAAACAAAGATATGATTCTCCTTCTGCCATACTTCCAAACCAAGATAATAATGCATTACCCTAAAAATATGCCATGTCAAACGATCGATTAAGATCTTTCTTTGTTTCATCAATCATCTTCACTGTGCTACCAGTGATGACTAGATTGCCGACATATACAACAATGACAATCTCACCTCCTTGCTTCTTGAGTTAGAGATTGGGATCATATGGATTTCACTGAAATCCATGCTGAACGAGATGCTCATCTATTTTGATATACCATGCTCAGGGAGCCTATTTAAGACCATACACTGATTTGATGAGTTGACATACATTTTCTTTTTTTCCAAGTACCACAAAACCTTATGGTTGAGTCATGTAGACTTGTTCTTGCAAGTCTCCATTGAGAAAGGCACTTTTCACTTCCATCTGGTAAACTTTCCATCCAAAATGTGTAGCTAGAGAAAAGATAATCCTGATTGTTTTGATCTTAGTTGTGGGAGCAAATGTCTCCTTGTAATCTATGCCTTCCTTCTGAGCATACCCCTTAGCTACAAGTCTCGCCTTGTACTTTTCAATGGTCCCATCTGCTATGTACTTTGTTTTGAAAATCCATCTATATCCAATGGGCTTCTTCCCTAGTGGAAGATTGACAAGTTGCCACGTGTTACTCTTCATCACTGACTGATATTTAGCGTCTATGGCATCTTTCCAAGCTTTAGACCATAGGGCTTCCTGAACTGTAAATGGCTCAATAGATTCAACAACTCTACTCATTAAGGCAAAATTTATCTCTTCATGAGCTTTCTTACAAGTTCGTGGGCCAGGAGTGGATGTGTTTGAAGGAGCATCCAATTTTTCATCTTGAATCATGTTAGTATACCATTTAGGCATACGTTGAACTGTTCATGTGGGTTGTGGTCTTGACAAATCAACAACATCATCTCCATAATCAATGTCATCATCAATGGGACCTTTTTTTTTTTCACAACATGGGTGCTTTGAACATCTAGCAAGTTTATGGAAGGAACCTCAACTTATTTCTTCTTAAAAACTAAACATCCTTACTGGTGTATACTTTCCTGGCCTTCAGATTCATCAGTCTGTACCCAAGAGCTTCTTTACTATATCCAATGAAGATATATTTTTTTGCTTTCATATCCAGCTTCTTTATCTTCTGCTTGGGAAAGTGCATGCTTGCTTTACACCCAAATACTTTGAGGTGTGCAATGGATGATTTCCATTCTGACCATGCCTCATGTGGTGTTACTCCATCAAGAGCAACTGTAGCAACTTTGTTCAATAGATACACTACAATCTTCATTGCTTTGACCCAGAATGTCTTGGCTAGTCTTGAATCATCAATCATACATCACACCATCTCCATAATAGTATAATTCCTTCTCTCAACAACACCATTTTGCTGTGGTGTATGTGGAGGAGGCATCTGTTGACGAATCCCATGAGCTCCAGAAAGGCTTTGAACTCATTGCTGGTGAATTACACTTCGGGAAAAATATCACTTTTAAAGCTATTTGGGAGGAAAAGTTTTAATCCTAAAATAGGGTTTTCTCTGCCAATTTTAGCTATGACTTTAGTTGTAGTTGAAGTGTTTGGCAGGGGGGTTACCACTATAATTGGCGGTTTTGGCTAAAATTTACACTAAAATAAAAAATATATATTTAAAAAAAAGTAATTACCGGGCTCGCCACCCAACTCGGCAAGTTAGGGTTCCACTTAAAATGTTGCTTGTTTTGTGTATGCCATCGCTTATTGTTTGCCTCTATTCAAAAATCTTGTTTTTTTAGAAAACAACCATGGTTGCCATGGAAGTCTTTATTCTTCCCATTCTAGGTTTTGGATATTTGCAGATTGAGGTCTGAAGATATATATTTGCTTATACAAAAGTGATGATGGATCTGCTAACAACAAACCATGATATTCAAACCGTAATCAGATTTTTCAAATGAAATGGAAACAATAAAATGAAGGAGTGACCATCCATTCTTGCTTGAGCTCCATGAAATTTCTCCTCCACAGACTTGCAACCAAAAGTTTTCCAACCAAATAAGATTTAAAATGAAAACACTTTAGTTTTGAAATGAAAGCCATAAGGAAATTAGGGCATCTTGTTGGGCCCCTAAAATATTGGCTAAGTACAACAAGGCGTATAGGCGCGCAAGGATAAAGCACGCAGGGCATGGTTTAAGGAAGGCTTTAAGGAAATCCGTGGCGCATGCGCGGACAAAACCAATGGTTCAGGACTTAGCCATATTGGGCGTTTTGGGCATAACACATGAAAAACATGACTTGACTGTGCATGTGGAGTGGATAAGGTGCCATCTTGGCGACAGGTTGGCCCAGGAAGGAGCATGCCTGCAGTAGAAGCTTCTAGAAGCACATCATGGTAAAAAGTGGAAATCGAAAGCCTGGAGGAACATGCTTGCATGGAGGACCACATTTAGACACTTGGCATTGGATCTGAGGCCAGTAGAGGATGAGTTGGTAGTCCAGAAAGCCTATATATACAAGTGCCTGCCAGAAGTAAAGATGGAGAGAAATAGATAGAGGGCGGAGCTCTGCATAAATACTGCAAGAACTCTGTTAGTTTGGGTAATTGTACTTAGGAAAGGATGTAACAAGGGTATGGGGATTATAAAATTCTTTTTAATAGCCTAGTCATATGAGTCCAGATATAATGCATGACTGCGGTCTGCTTCTCTGTGACATTCTGTGATGGCTCCATGGATGTAATGAGGTTACTAGTTTACATGAATATGAACATTTATGATTATGATGCATACATATTTCTCACAGTTCTTTTTCATTTATGTTTATGATTAAGTATGGATGCTTGTACAACTTCTTTCTATTTTGGTATAAGTTATAAAATCTGTTAAGCTCTTTCTGTCTGAAATGACTGCAGGATCTAGAAGCCGTTCTGAAGCTCTATGGTGCTTGTATGTTTTAATTCCTTTCAAATCTCTTAAACATGGATCATAGATGATGTTTCCCACTAAACTCACAGCAAAAGAAAGACTCGGCACCCGTGCGTGCCTCGGGTGAGCACCCAACGCCTGTTGGGTGATAGGTCGGTGCACATGGGGTTCCTTTCTTTTGTAATATGGGTAAAAATGACTACACATCCTTAGATGACCTAAGATCCTACGGTGAAGGGCCCTTTGATCCAAGGGCTCTCATTTAATCCTAATTTTGGCTTTTGAATCATTTTAATTTTTGCCCCCTTATGTTTAATTGTTAGGAAATAATTTTATCCTAACTTAGAATCAATTAAAAAGGGACATAGGTCCATTTGGGTGACCAAATTGGACCCATGCCCAACTTTATAAACCCTTTTGGGCATTTTATAGGTTTTTATTATTATCAAAATTAAATCAATTTTATTTAAATTAACTTGATTAATTCGGCTCATCGTGATTTTTATCGCCGTAAATTATTATTTTTTAAATGGCTCGCTTAAGGGGCTTAGTGTCGTTTTTGCCGTAAAATTTTATTAACTGTGAGTTAGTCATATTATTGCATTATTATATTAGCAAAAAAAATCATGACTTTTATTATTATTTACAAATTCCTTTTGGTAGTTGCTGGCTTGTTTTGGACCCACTCCCTATGGGACACGACATCTGGTATGTTTTGTAGGGCTCATTATGCTAGGGAAGATCCGCTCGGTGCTTGACTCATTTGTTTGGCTCAATGGGAGCGTGGAACTTGCCATTTAATGTTCGGCCGTTGGATGATCAATGTGGCTCGTTTAGTGTTTGGCTAGAGCTGCGATAAAGGGATTTCAACTGGCCTAGGATAGATGGGAGCTCTATTATCCTTTGTAACTTGTTTGGAGATGGCTCACCTTAAACACGACCCTTGATTCATCTCATCAATCAGATTAGGGGTAGATGTAAGGTTTACGTCACAGAGCAGGATTTGAAGGAGGCTTGACCACTTAACTCGCATAGAGTATAATGAGCGTCTCGGTTGAAGATTCACCTGATCAAAACCAAACCCGAATATAGCTTGTATTTTTAGAGAAAAAGCTACTAGGTCGTGTAACACTTAGCTTGCTTTGTATGCTAGATAGCCAACTCACCAGGGGTAAAATATCGAATCGCTAAGCAAACAACCCTACTCAATTGTGAACTAATCCAGTTCGGTCTGGAACTATGTACTCACCCAATATAATATCCAACTTGCCCCTTTGTATTGACAACTTAGTCTGATTAGCTTAGTTCACAAATCAATTTACAACTCGGTGGACATAATTTTCCCTACAACAACCATCTTGGCAGGAGCTCACCCTTCAACTCGCCTGGCTAGTATGCAAATATGGAGATGCCTTTAAATTTAGAGGTGTTGCCACATCTAAAGATGTTGCACGACTTAATTGACTAAGTACATGCCGAGCAGGAGGATCTAGGGCACATGTGAGGCATACGCGAAGGGTTGCACACAGCTACAATGGGATAGCACGCAGAGGTTTGCGCGATGAGCAGGGAACCTTTGAGACTTAGCTGATTTTGTGTACCACTAGTTAAAAATAGAAAGGCAGAGTTAGAGTGTTGATCAAGCAATGATTCAGAACCAGTGAAAAGCAAGGAGACTTAGTGGCCAAGGGAAGTCTATTTTGGGTAAAAGCACATGTGGATCGAAGATGAATGGACATGTATAGATCGAGCTAAAAATAACATCAAAGAGAAGTTTATTTATAGGATAGTCTATTATTAGCAACAATATTTAATGCATGGTTATTTTGGGATGCAATACATGTAATGTATGCAAGATTATTTTGAGCATGTAGGTCTATTTTGAGAGTGTATGGGTGGTGAAGGGAAATTCCCTACTCATATATATACTTGTTGTTACCCATTGATTTTGGTACCACCATAGATGTCTGAGTATAGTCTTGGAGTCTAGTTGTACATAGTCATGACCTAGGGTTTGATACTTGCACGCATGTTCCAGCGCCTTGGTATGCATATGTATTCAACTTATGTTATGTAAGACTTTAATATAATGGATCATGGAGGATGGATTATGATCATTGACGTGTCTGAGTATGGTGAATTCATGGTGCAATTGGTATTAATTATTATTTGATACTGTTATGTGTTCCTTATTACACGTGTTTCCAATTGAATGATATGCAATAAGTGATCTTATGATTGAATGAGTACTTGGTTAATTTATCATCATGTATTTGCATGCTAACATCTTGACAAATAAACACAAAGGAGGGACTTGGTAGCTTGTGCACTTTGGGTGAGCATTTCAGCTCTGCTAAATGAGGTGTCACCACATGCCTAGCATTCTGTTGGGAAATAAAAGAATACATTTTGGTTCCATTTTTGAGGATCCTCTTTTCAAATTGTTTGTCAGGATGTTGCATACAAATGGCATATCGGATTGACTCTGGAAGAGCATTGAAAGTTGGGTAGAGGATGGTCAGGATCAATTTGCTGTAGAGATATAACACTGGACCTGATTTCAATACACGATAGTGGGTGGAAGATAATATTTATCATGATCTCTATGAGACATTCTTCAGCTTCTTTCCAATAGAATTATATGAGTGGTTGGTAGCATATGCATTAGGGAAGTGTTGGGGTCCTAGGCTGAAGATTTGGATGCAAGAAGATTACCAGATTCTTTTTTGATGTAGATGTGGATTGGACTAGAGTTGTAGATCATTGGTGGGATGGAGTGTTTGCATAATTATACATTAGAGTATGTTATTTCTACTGTATTTGTGTCCAGAGGAAGCTGAGTTTCAAATTCTTTGTGTGAGCCCAAAGGATCTTACTTGCATGTTATACCCTTATGGTGATCAAGATTTTGATTATAGAAATGGATTTAGAAAGCCTCCCTATGGCTAGCTAAACCCCCACAGTGCATAGGGGCAAGAGTAGGTGTGGAGAAAGATGGTGGACCTGGACGGTAGAAAGACAGAGAAGGAAAGATGACTCAATTTTAATGAAACATGAGAGAGGGACATGGTACATGGTGTGAGAGATTGAGGAGGCACTAGAGTTGAGGAGGATGATGGATCGCAAAGGTTTTAAAAGCTCTCATGGAAGATGAGGAGCTACATCATTAGGATTCTCCCAACTTTAGGAAAGCATAGTAGAGAATCCCCTTGGACTTCAGATGAGAGCGCATCAGAGGAGAGAATGAGGACCATAGGCACGCATCTGATCCCACCTAGCCACTTATCCCTTGTGCATGGTGTTCCAAATCCAGAGGTAGTCTATTAAGAAGTAGGCTAGTGCAGGTAAGAAAGAAAGAAATGGGTAGATATCACTTTGTGTTTGAATTCAAGAGATCAAGTTAATAGCACACCCATGAGCATCATAGTCGGTGCCATTATTTGGGAGTACCTATGCAGGATTGTTTTTAGGCATGTCATCAGGATAGAGTGTTGGCACACAACCATTGGAAGTACTTCAGTAGTAATTGTGACCATGCAGAACATTGGTGTTCCCAGTTCAGTACTACAACTAGGACATAAAGGAAGTTGCATCAACTGGACCACAACCCATAAGCAAGGGGCACATGAGAGGATCAGTGAGATTTAGGTTCCTGGAGGAAATACTGGTGGAATTTCTGGGTCTGGATCTAGTGGACAGGGTCCCACATCACCACAACCACCATCAAATAAACCACCACCTTAACAACCAGTTGCACCTGACACCTCAAGTTTTACTATGAGATGTCTCTCCATTTACCAGAGTATAGAGGTATTGAAGATGCAACAGAGCATGTGCATAAGTGTGAACTACTATGGCATGCTAAGGGGATTACAACTTCAGATAGGAAGGTGAGTCAGTTTACTACTACACTACAAGGGTGCATGCATAGTTGGTATCAAGAATTATGATCCACATCAGACTATGGTATATTATAATGCTTTGCGCACTGTGTTTTTGGTTGAGTTTCATATTCCATGAATTTGAACAACAGAGCATCAACACACTCAAGGATATCAATCAGGGCTTATCTAAAAGTGTGAGGGAGTATGATGTGCATGTTTTAAGACTCTGTTGTCTAAGTTGTCTTATGATATTCATCCTAGTCAGCATGCACAGTGGTTTGTTGGAGGATTGTTGAATCCATTTCAAAGAGCACTCTCTCATAAGACATATGTGGATCCCTTGCAAGGCCTTGGAAGCTGGCTTTGCATGCTGAGGTGGTTGGAAGTGTTGATACTGGAGTAAGCCCATTCTTAGAGGCACAGATCACAACCATGGTGAAGTAGTTGGAGAAGATTTCTGCTAACTCATCACATGAGATGCATATTGGTATATGGTGTATTGATTGTGAGGTTAAGGGACATACTAAAGATAGTTATCCTTGCAAGTTAGTCTACACGTTGTTGTTAGATTGCATGAAGGTTTTCACTTGGACCATGATGTTCGGAACTTTCCCTCTTTTGTAAGTGCGTGATTGGAAGAAGAATGTGTCCATGTATTGTAATATTTTCAAGGCCCATACTCATGAAACCACTGATTATAAATTAATTGATCACATCCATGAATCCATTGAACAAGGTTGTGTACCAGAATAGTGTGGTGAGTAGATCAAAAGGAGCAGGAAGGACAACATA
Source organism: Taxus chinensis (assembly GCA_019776745.2). Taxonomy (NCBI): domain Eukaryota; kingdom Viridiplantae; phylum Streptophyta; class Pinopsida; order Cupressales; family Taxaceae; genus Taxus; species Taxus chinensis. The sequence continues at coordinate 898,344,161 of CM034146.1, forward strand.
ATAAAGGGCACAACAATGGAGATAATAGAAATGGAGGCTTCCGAGGAGGATATCAGAGGCTGAGGTGTATGGTGGTGAGTAGAGGAAGGTTCACTAGAGGAACTTGTTACACTTGTGGATCCCTGATCATTACCAACGGAGATTTCCCCTCAAAATACAACTTGCTTCATGGTGTGGGAAGCAACATAAGTTAGAGGATTTCCTGGACTTATATGAGCACATGAGTAAAAACAATAAGAAGGATAAGGGCACAATGGGAATGATCAAGGTGCAAACTTGCACAAATGCTGATCAATGGATGCCTAAGAAGATGACTGATATAGAATTATAACCCATGCTGGTTACAACTCATGCATTTAAGGTTGCAACATGCATGTTCGCGAACCTCTGAAGGATCAAACCACTCATTACTAAAGGAGGAAGTGATACATGCTAAGTATCCATACAGATCTGGTGTGCATCATAAATAAGGTATATCAAGAGAATATGGGAGTCATTAGAGATATGAAGTGGTGAAATATAGTGCTTAAAGGAACAGGTGCACGTGAGAGAACATGTAAAGAATGTTGAGCTACCATAGAAGGACCTGGATGACCTAAAAGAGGTGTGTAAGATGTTGCACCAGGAGAATATTATTCCACTACTAGGGGAATGGCTTTGAGAGAAGGTACCACGTTGTGTGCACGGATTTGAGTACGAGAGGCAGATACTTCATGCAAATATACCACCTCAGGACCATGAATTTGACAAGGAGATCACACTTGATGTGGTATTAATGGATGGGTATAGTAAGAAATATTTTGATAGATACAGGCGTTGAAGGTAAATGTACTCACTATTGAAGCATGGAATCAGATGGGGAGGCCTATATTGCAGCCATCTTCAAATGTGTTGTATATGGAAAACAAAACTAAGGAAATTCCTGTTGGGGTACTAAAGGATGCATCCATTATTATTCAGGGAGCCAAGTTTACTGGGGACTTTGAGGTGTTGGAGATTTGCTGAAGCATACAACTTTCCAACATTACTTGGATGACCCTGGTGTTATGCAAATAATGCATGATTTACACTTTAAAAAGAGATACATCAAGTTTTGAGACAAATAGGTGTGAGTACATCATCATGTTTGAAAATGTAAGGTGGAGCCTTATGTTGATCCTTTAAGTGAAGAAGATCTTAATCATGAATTTATGCACAGATGGTGTGTGATCCAGAGGTATCTAGAACCATCAAAATAAGGCGTACTTTAGTGGGAAGACATGCACAGTCATGTAAGTGATACTACTAGTGTTTCTTGTGATAATTAGGTGCATGGAACATACGAAATGGATGAAGAAGTCAATGGGTGAGTCACAAGGATGATCAGGATGCACATGGTGGTGCTTAGGCTCGGCTCAGGTACCACAGATATATTGGTGAAGGGAAGCCTGATACATTTTACATGCCATGGAGACTCAGTGGACCGAATGAAGGAGATAAAAGAAACATGTTAGTCTATACCTTGCACGTGGAGATAGCAACATGCTGGTGGGAAACACATATAGATAACCTCTTGGAATGGTGAGAAGTGAGAATCATCCTTTTCCACCAGGTTTACTCATAGTCAATGTACCTACGCACATATGTGAATTTCATGGTAAGAATTTGGCTTCACATCACGTCCATACTTGTGAGAGACTATGGGCGCAAGGCCCAGTGAGGCTTTACCACCATATTTATGGGTACATAAGTTCTACTCCACATTGTGTGGATGTGCATGTGTTTGGTATGTCCATGTTGAGCTAAAAAGGGAGACTACAAATTGGTAAGAGATGACTACAAGTATGATTCAAAATTTTGATTACTTTTCTACTAAGCCTCCAATTCCATGAAGCATTGTATATCATGAAGTGCATCACATTGGGGGATAGCGCGAAGGTGAGAAGAGCTCATGCTAGAGCTGTTTTGGTAGAACCTGATCTATGAGGCGTTCCTTGATCTTGAGGAGACAAAAGAAGGTGCAGATGGGTCACACCTAGAAAGAGAAAGAGAAAGGAAATCTAGTATACATGATTGATGATGAGGAAGTAGACAACCTAGAATGTTAGCCACACTGAAGGTGCACATGAGGTAATGGACTCTGTAGATGAAAAGGTTCTACATGCGTACATACCATGCCCCCATGAAAATAAAGTAAGGTGAATATTGGCACACAAGGATGAGCCTAAGGAAGTAATCATTGAGGATTACTGGTTAGAACAAGAAGTAGACAAGATCATCGAGCTCTCTGCGTGAATTTTTATGATCTCTTTCCTAGAAATTACCATGAGCTAAAAGGTGTGCATCCTTCTTTAGGTGAGATAAAGATAAAGTGGAAAGACAATGCACACCCAGTTAGGAAGAGACCTTATTAGGATGAATCCTAACCTGCACGTTAAGGTGAAAGAATAAATTGATAAGATGCTCAAGTTTGTAATAATTGAGCCTATTAAGGAATCTGAGTGGGGTAGTCCCATGGTTATTAGCATCAAGAAGGATGGGAGGATCAGGATCTTTTTGGACTTCAAAGAGTTGAATGCTTCATGTGTCATAGATCCCTTTCCCACATGTTTTACTGAGGAAGTTTTGGAAGGTGTAGCTAGACATGAAATATATTCTTTAACTGATGGGTTTTTAGGCTACCATCAAGTGCGCATCGCAAAGGAAGATTAGGAGAAGAAAAAATTCACCACCGAGTGGGGAATTTTTACATATATAGTTATGCCTTTTGGATTGAAAAATACGCCAATAGTATTCTCGTGCATTGTTGTGCAAGCATTTCAGGACTTTATTCACAAGTTCTTGCAAGTGTATTTGGATGATTGGATGGTGTATGGCTTAGTAAAGGATCATTGCGATAATCTCGGGATTATGTTTGGGAAGTGCAAACAAATGAGCATCTCTCTTAACATTAAGAAGTGTATATTTTATACACCCTTTGGAACACTACTTGGGCACATTATTTGCAAAGAAGGATTATTGGTAGACCCAGCTAAAATAGCTGTCATTTTTGGTTTGGAAGAGCCTACAATTAAGAGTGAAATGCGTGGATTTTTGGGACATACAAGCTACTATAGGAAATTTATCAAGGGATATGCAAAGATTGCCGCACACCTTGAAGAGTTACTCAAAGATAAAGTGAAATTTTATTGGGGTGACGTGCAACAAATCAAATTTTCAAGACTTTGAAGGATAGGTTAACTACTACACCTATATTTCACTTTCCTTTACGGGACAAGACTTTTTATGTACATGTTGATTCCTCTAGCATGATAATTGGCTTAGTGTTGGTGCAACCAGGAGAAGGGAATGTAGATCATCCTATTTTCTTTACAAGAAGGAAGTTGACACCCATGGAGAATAATTATACAACAACAGAGCGTGAAGCTTTCTCAATGATTTACGCGCTTCTCAAGTTTAAACCATTACTTTTTGGCTACCCCGTTTATTTTCCATACAGATCATATGACATTGAAGTAATTAGTCCAACAAGCCTATTTTATAAGGGCACATTTGTAGATGGATACTTCTTTTTCAAAAAATTTGACTTCACAGTTGTTGTCAAGCCAATTAAGAAAAATTCAAGGCCTGACCATTTATCAAGGATCAATTATGGCGAGGATGCGCAAAGTATTGAAGACACTATGTTAGATGAAAAATTGTTTAGGTTTAACTGCGTGCCCACAGATTTGGAAGATATTGTAGTGTTTTTTCACATTAGACAAATACCTGAAGGTATGAAGAATTTTATCCCAAATTTACTCCCCAGGTGAATTTGGATAATTCATTATAAATGGACTTAGCCACTCAAATTCTGGGATGTGCGGATGACCGTAAAATTCAGCCCTAGAGATTAGAGAGAAAGACAACTCAAGATGAATCGACCAAGTTAATGGATCATGCATAGTACGAGCTGGGCAAGCCACAGACGAATCAGAGCTGAGTCGGGTCAAAAAACATAGTTGAGTTGGAATCGAGACTACTTTGGATGATGGCATCTGAGTTGGACAGCTAGTGAGATGGGATGAGTAGACAACAAGGTCGTATGGCTAGTTTGAGTGCCAGGGGACGAGCAGGTTAGAAAACAACGATGGCTGGGTTGGATGAAGATGAGACACAAGTTGGACCTGTCAATAGATGGTTGCTAGAGGTTGGTTAGACGCTTGGGTTGGTGGATTGGTCAGATGGTTGGACGCATACGTGAGAGGTTAGATGGCCATTCAACCTCCCAGGTTGGATGGACCACGGTTGTAAAGGTGGCGACCATCGGGTTGGGCATCTGCCACAAAATGTATGACCTACAGGTTGGACGGCGCATCCAACCCCCAGGTTGGATGGTTGAGGTCAGGTGACACACAAGGTTAGATCGGGTCATGTGGTTAGATGACCTAGCTATTGTACAATGAGGTTGGACAAATCACATGGTTGAATGACTTACAAGTCCCAGGAAAGGAAAAAGGTAGGTTGGCGAATGACAGCTCAACAACCATATTTAATGCGGTATGACATCCATATCTTCATCTGACAGAAGTACCCTTAGGAAGAAAATTTGTATGGGTGCCCATACCTCTTTAATGAGGGTAGGTTAGAAAATTTCCTATACAATGTAATCCCCCCTCATTTTATAGAGGAGACATTTGGGAGCTAGGGAAACTCTTGCAAAATTTTCCCTCAACTCCATTGAACTGTGAGCCTTCTCTTGAGCCTGACAATGTAATTATACCTTTGTGCATCATATGTAATGGTCTGTGCATGTTTTAAAGCAATAAAAATCATGTTTTTTGGTGTTTCTTCAACCCTAGATCATTTTTATTGTGTTTCTCTTTCCTCTCCATTGTGTTATTGTATTTGTGCATATATTTCTCACTTGCAGGTTTATGAGGTTGTGCTTCATGGAGATTTGATGGCGAGTGGGGATTTGGGTTATGTCATATCTGGTTTGGCCTCTCCCAACTCCATCTTCCTTCCTTCCTCCCTCAGTAGAGTATCTCCCCTTTTCTTGGTGCTATCACCACCCCCTTAGTGTAGGATTTCCCTTTTCATGCACCCTCTCTCTCCCTGTCTCCTTGGAATTGTTAGGATAGGTGTAGTTAGGTGTTTTCCCTTGCATTAGGAGTAGTTTAGCATTAGGATTAGGTAGAGGAAGCCAACCTTCTTTGGAGGGTTATATCAAGTTCACAAGTCCCACAACTTGAGGGATAACCCCATGTTATGAAAATTACACTGATGGCCCATGCACACACACTTGAGTTATCGAGGGGTGCTGTAATTTTGTAGTAATAGTTTTGGCATGCCTGGTGGGATAGGTTTGAAGCACCTTACCACTTCACTTCATCAAGTTTGATGTGCTCTTGGTGAATATTTCAGCCTTTGGAGGCACTTTCAAGCATATCTGGTGACTCCACTGATTCAAGCAACCCATCATCTCTAGTTGCTAGACTTGTTTTTGATGTTTTCACTTCTATCATGGCTCTCCAAGGAGATTTTCCATTCCCTCATTTCAGTTCCAGTCCTCTTCACTTGCAGTAGTGGGATGTCATCCCAAAGGTGGCCTGAAAAATATCTTCCCCTCTTCTATGGAAATGGAGATCAGCCCCTGATTGATCACATTCAGGATATTTCCAACCATTGTGTCATTCACATGATGTCACAGAGGAGAATGTTTTCCTTAGACTTCTGGTTGCATCTCTCAAAGGCAAAGAAAAATATTGGTACAACATTTTGGCTCCATAATCCATTTCCACATGGAATCAACTTGGGGAACAACTTCACAACCGGTTCAAGGAGGATGCAGATGTTATTTTCCTCATGGAACACCTCAGCAAAATACAGTATGGGATTCAATGGAATCCATTCCAAATTTCAACCTCAGATTCACGAGGACCTGACACTGAATCCCAAAACAATACAGACCCCCACAAGGTATGGACATTCTTGTACTATTTGAGGTCCTTTGATGCTGACTTAGCTATATTGATTCAGTCTCTAGGGGGAAGTATTCTTCCTCAGGATTTTTCCATTGCATCACAAGCTGAGAAGATTCTCATTCAGGATGAAAAAAAAATCCCATCCATGTTGCTACAATCCCTCCCTCACCACCTCAAGTTTCTCCCTTCCCCATGTGCAAATATTGAAAAATCCATCATTCCTTGCCAAAATAAGGAAGCTCACTTTACTTCCTTATCCTTCATTTGATGTCTCACAAGTTTTTTATGCCTAGAGAATTCCCCAAGCTTCAAAAAGATCCCTCCCATCTCCACCTAGGGCACTACCCAACTTCCCTAAGCCATACACCAATGTCCCTAGAGTTGTGGTATTTCATATGATGTCCCTACCTTCTACCCAACTATCACTAAACCATAGGTTATCCTACAAGGCCTGTAGAGAGAGAGAGACATGTTATGCTGTCAGAGAGAGGGATATGCCCATACAATGCCCCAAACAACAAGGCTTTAGGAAAAATCATGTGCAGTTGTTTCAGAGGCAACATATCTAAAGAGTAGGGGTTATGTTCTAGAGGATCATTTGGCTTCCCCAAGTGATCAAATCAGATCCCTTGAGCATCAAACACCTTGGTCTGAATATGAGATAAATCAACAACCTCTTTCTTACACCTCTCCATACAATAGTCTTGCCAAGGATGAAAATTTTGTATCAATAGGTGACTGGTTTGATTCAGATTGGGAGGATGAGGAAATTCAAAATGTCCCAAAGAAGGAGACTGAACCAATGAGAAAAGAAGGTAGGTGAGAAGGAATCTCAAAATGGAAAGGTCGGGGAGGAGAAAGTGTTTTCTAAACACTATTGGTACCCAAGGCCTCAAGGATGGAGCAATTGCAAGGTGAGCAAGATGTTCCTACAGAATGCAATGATCCTCATTGTTCTACTTGTCTAGAACTAGCTGCAATTTTATCGGAAAATCAAGAGGAGTAGGGAATGAAGAGACCCAAGGAATGCCAACAACCATCAAAGTGGAAACAAAGTTGTTTGTAGAGGCACAACCAAAGTATAGATCAACCTGTAAACAACCATATTCAGAAAGAAGGTCTACATGAGAGCCCTAGTTGTGGGGCCGAGAAACAAATGAGTGGGAAAATAAAAAGAATCAAGCCTTTCCCAATCAAATACCTAGCTTCATTGGAGCAGGGGTTAGAGTTTCCACCAGTCATGCTCACTTTAGAGCATGAGGATGATTTTCAATGTACCAAGGGTCAGCAACAACACCTCCAATGGATACAAATCACCAAAGGAGGTATTTTCTTTGTTTGTTGATACCTTGGTAGGCTGGATGGAAGATTGTCTCCATTTCAGTCTCTCATCCATGACATGCCCATTGTCAAATCAGTTGCATGGTCTAAAATGTTGAGGAAGGGAAACTATTTTACCTTGCCAGTGTCAGGGTTCATGTGAAGTTTCCCATTCCTCCAGTTAGAGTAGAGTAGGTAGGTTTTCTTCCAGTAGAAGAAGTACGTATGCACACTCTGCATGCCTCCACTTGGAGCATGTATGATTTCCTCCTTTGTACATAGTTTTTTGTGTGGTGGTTTCTCTTGCACAATTCATCATGTTTCCAAGAGAAAAATGTGTTGTAGTAAGGGGTTCAATGTTACAAGAAATAATTGCTATCTTCAAGTAAATCCAAATGCAAAGCAACTAAATCAGATTGAGGGACAATATTCAATGATCTCATCTTCCACGTCTCTCTAGATCAGTCATAGTTGAACTCCTATGCCCCTTCTTGCATCAAAAATCGGAAGTAGCAGGGGCCTTCCTATCTTTGACATTTCAGCCAAAGCATGTTCATGAGGGAAATCAGATTTTGGGGCAGCTTTCATAATGCATATATTCAGCCCCAATAGATCAGTTGTAGGTCCAGAGTTCTCCATGCCCTCGCCTTGGTCAAAATTTTCAATTTTGGGGGTAGTTTACAAGTTTCATCCAAATCCCAAAATCAGCTTTAAGAGCAGGCCAAGGAGGTTTTCATCTTGATGATAAGTTCACACGAGTCTAGGGGACATGTTTTCAAAAGAAAGATCAGTTCTTCAAGGTAAGCTTGACTCCATGCCCAATGGATGCTTCAAGGCTACTGGTCTCTTCATCTAGCAGGCAGATGTCCCCGAGAGGTCGTCAAACTATTATCCCAAATTTACCCCCAGGTTAATTTGGATAATTCATTATAAATGGAATTAGCCACTCAAATTCTGGGACATACAGATGACCGTCAAATTCAAGCCCTAGAGATCAGAGAGAAAGGAAACTCAAGATGGCTTGACCAAGTTAATCTTTAGGCACAACAAGCTGAATAGCCATGATGAACCTGGCTGGCCAGGTTGTCTAGTGAGTTGGAATCAAGCTGGATGATGGTCAAACTACAGAGTGAGATGGGTGAGTCTGTCATGGAGCTAGGGCCAGCATGTCAGAAAAACATGGTTAGCTAGTTGGATGCTATCAAGTTGGATAATAGATTGGATGGGTTGGATGACTGAGTTGGATGAAAATTGAAAAGTTGGATGATTGGTTAGATGGCTAGTTGGATGCTTGGGTTGGACAAGTGGTGATGCATCGTACGAAAAATGATGGATGGATGTTTTGGTGTATGGTCAGACATAGGGTTCCTAGGTTGGATGGGACATGTATGGGTATAGGTTAGATGACCGATTCCAACCAGATTCAGTTATGGAGACCATCAGGTTGGGTGTCAACCATAAAATGTATGAACTAGGTTGGATGATGTCCAACCCCCAAGTTGGATGGTTGAGGTCAGGTGACACACAGGGTTAGACATGTCATGTGGTTGGATGACTAACTGTTTCACGATGAGGTTGGATGGGTCACATGGTTGGATGACTTATGATCCCAGAAAGGTGAAAATAGGTGGGCGAATGACAACTCAACAACCATATTTAATGTGGTATGACACCCATGTCTTCATCTGACAGAAGTACCCTCGGGAAGTGAACTTTTTATGGGTGCTCATACCTCTTTATGAGGGTAGGTTAGAAAATTACCTATATAATGTAATCGACCCCCTCATTTTTAGAGGATACATTCTGGGAGCTGGGGAAAATCTTGCAAAATTTTCCCTCAACTCCATTGAGTTGCAAGAGCCTTCTCTTGGGCTTAGAAATGTAATTATGCCTTTGTGCATCATATGTAATGGTTTGTGCATGTTTTGAAGCAATAAAAATCATGTTTTGTGGTGTTTCTTCAACCCTAGCTCATTTTTATTGTGTTTCTCTTGCCTCTCCATTGTGTTATTGTATTATGTGCATATATTTCTCACTTGCAGGTTTATGAGGTTGTGCTTCATGGAGATTTGATGGTGAGTGGGGATTTGGGTTAGTGTCATATCTGGTCTAGCCTCTCCCAACTCCATCTTCCTTGTCTTCCTCCCCCAACAGAGTATCTCACCTCTTTTCTTGGTGCTATCACCACCCCCTTAGTGTAATATTTCCCTTTTCATGCACTCTCTCTCTCCCTGTCTCCTTGGAATTGTTAGGATAGGTGTAGTTAGGTGTTTTTCTACATGTAGGAGTAGTTTAACATTAGGATTAGGTAGAGGAATCCGGCCTTCTCCGGAGGGTTATCAATTAGAGGGTGATATAATTTTATAGTAACAAAAACACTAGAGAAAAAATGGCTAGCCATTAGAGCTGTGCCTTATTAGTTGATTGGTGGTGACTTGTACAAAATGCGCAGAGATGAGGTTTTGCACCAGTGTTTTCTAGAGCATGAGAGAAAAGCTATTATGGAAGAGGCTCATGATGGTATAACAAGAGGACATTATGCAGGTGATGCTATAATGTGTAAAATCCTTATGTCTGGCGTTTGGTGGGAGACATTGTATAAGGATACCAAGGAGTATGAAAAACATGTGATCATTGTCAGTACCTTGGAAAATTTGGACATAGAGATGAGATGCCACTTAGACCAATTACAAGTTCATAACCTTTTGAGAAGTGGGCTATTGATTTTGTAGGACCTATTACACCGCCTGCGTGTAGGACTGACACACACTACATATTAGTTGCATGGACTACCTTATAAGGTGGGCAGAGGAAACACCTATAAAGGATTATAGAATAGCCACAACAACATGATTCTTATGGGAGAATTTTATTAGCAGATATGGCTGCCCATTAAGCTTGACTAGGGATAGAGGAACTCATTTCTTAAATGAGATAGTTGTAATCTTGTTGGTAGTATTTATGATGGCACCATAAAACTAATCCTTATCACCCATAAGCTAATGTCATTGCAAAATCTTTCAACAAGATATTGGGACAAACATTGAAAAAGATATGTGATATTAGAAGAAAATATTGGGATGATAAAGTGTCAGCAGTTCTTTTGGCTTATAGGAACACTTATCAAAATGTTGAATAAGGCCACACCTTTTCAGTTGGTGTTTGACACAAAAGTTATACTACCAGTTGAATTCATGTTACCATCCCTACATATTGGGTCCATAGGTGGATTAGATGATAAGAAAGTTGTTAAAGATCACATTGAAAAAGTAATACAGTTAGATGAGAGGCACGCCATTGGAGATTAGAGGTAGAAGACTAAGAAGGTGCGACATAAGGCCTAACATGACAGGCACATTAAAAATAAAAAAATTTGTAGTTGGCAAGATGTCCTTCTCTATGACTCCAGGTTTACACACCACCCAAGGAAATTGAAAGCACATTGGCTAGGACCTTTTGTAGTGACCAAGAAACTTGAATCAGGTGCATGTCAATTGTAGGCGCTGGATGACACCATGTTGTCTGGTTACTTCAATGGGAGTATGATGAAGCCCTACTATAAATAAAGCTTCTTGGTGTTTGTAATAAGGCATTATTTCCATTTAGATTAGATTTCCCTTTCATGTGTTTCTTTTCAGTTGTTGCTATGCTTTGTTATTTTGTTTCCTTGTTTTATTGTAATAAGATTGCTTACACGTAGGAAGACGATTACTATCTTTTGAGTTCATACATAGAGGACTGCACATACTTTTAGTGTGGGGTGAACCATATGTAAGTACATGAAAAAGAAATCCATTGGTGTTGAGATATATATATATATATATATATATATATATATATATATATATACGGGTTGGAGGATGAAAAAAGTACAGGTGTGAAGTAAGGATGCTCTCTGAAAGATGCGTGAAATATAAATGTGCCAAAGTTGCTAAGGTTGATGGTGCTACTTTCTTAAGATGAAGACCACATGTGAAAAAGGGTTGTGCAATGTAACGTAAGCTAGGCAGTGACATGAGGGACTACTTAGTAGTTGACGCCAAGGATTATGTACTATGATGCAGGAAAGCATGTGTGAGGAGGTCTATGCCTTAGAAAGTAGTAAGGTGCGCCAGAAGGTTACGACTGCAGTGTGTGAAAGGGAGATAAGGAATAAAACAAAAAGTGAAAAAACATGTTTTAAAGTGGGGAAAACACTTTAAAGATTAAAAAAAGGTAAGGTGGTGGAATTTTAAAGCATGGAAAAAGTGTTTGTGTGTGGATCATTGTGGAAAGAAAGAAGTTTAAGCTGATCATTGAGTATGAACTAGGGCACAAGAAAATAGGGTTTGCGGAATTTAAGTAGCTAGGGTTTGCTGGTACCCAGATTTAATCTCCTTCAGAACCTGAGCAACATCATGTATTTCACAAGACACTCAGAGGTAGATAAATGATTTATATGTCATTTTGTAGTCGGGGAAGAAATTTATCTGACTTGTTAGCACTCAGGATTTGAAGAAGTGGGTAGCACCTTGAAAGGATTTTGATCTAATCCTCACTATTTTAGGTTGTGCCTTTCAACCAAGGTAAGAGAACCTATATTGCAACCTCTGTTTGGTGAAGGAGGTGGAGATATCCTTATACTATGCATATTGTATGGAGATGGCCTTGGGAAAACATGATCAATTTTCCATTATTCAAACTCAACAGAGTTGTCACTACTAAATGATGGAAATGCTTTCAAGACAAGGCTGAGGCTGCTAGAGACATGGTATGATCTTGATTTGCTTTGTGCATTTTTGTAAATGGATTGTATTCTTCTGTTGACACACAATGCAATGCAGGGGTAGTATGGGGTAGGATTAGTTATTTTGAATGAAATTTTGGTGGGAGATTTTAGATAAGACTAACTAGAAATTGCCAAATTCTTTGAGGACCTTTGCAAGAAATTTGTAACACCTAAACAACAGAATGCTTCAAAGGGGTTAAGGTACTCCTTCAACCAGGATATGTGCACCAAATGGAGGCCCAGATCTGCACTCTTCCACACAATCTTTGACAACCCGCCACAAAATCTTGAAGAAGATGAACCAACAAAGTATCCAGAAATCTCTATTTTATCATGACCTAAGGTACACCCAAAGGTTTACAAACAATCTCAGAATTCAAGGAAGGTAAAGTGATTTTAAATCTGTTTATCTCTTTATCAGATGAAAGCTCTTCTGAATGTGAGATTGTAGATGCCACTAAACTATCAACAAGAAATGAGACCATGTATGATCAAGAGAGATTTTAAACACAAGACTACAACAGGAGCAAGAAACACAAATTGAAAACATTCTGAAACATAAGTATATGCAAATTTTGCCAAGAGACAACACAAAATAATCTAGGAATGATCAAATCTATCAACAGGGGAATGTTATAAGAACAATCTCAGAGCTTGTTGATGGCTTTACAACTGAAACCAACTCAACATGATAAAAATATGATGCAAAAAGGAATTAGAAATGGTTCTCAAGGCGGTTTCTCAGAGAATGGGCTTCTTCCCAGATTTTCCCATGAAATTCTAGTTTTTCTCCTCCTTTACAATTTCTCCAAAATGCATTATATACCTCATGCCACATTGGAGCCTTCTTTCCCAAGCAAAGAATATGCCATGGGATCAAGTTTGTTACAAAACAATCCTCATGATTCAATGAAAATGACATCAAACAAAAAACATTCACAGGTTGCCAGGTGTGCCCAAAAATATTAAATCATTACAAATATTTGGATCATTTATCCATCCTGGAGGCATGTTTTTCATCATTGAGGCATGCAAACACCTTTTACTCATCATTTTCACCTTTTTACCTTTTCAAATTACCTCTGTAACTTTTGATTTTGTCATTTCATGTTTTTGGATGGATTAGGGAAAAATTTATTTCAAAATCACCTCAGATCAAAGAATTAAGCCATGAAAGTGATGCCAATGATCCTGGAAGGCCAAGACGACACAAAATCACTATAAATTTGATGAATTTTGATGCAAAAATCGTGATTCCAAGCTTCCTGGAGCTCCCATGGCGGTCAAAACAAATGGATGCATAGGAACTGTCGATCTTACCCATACTTTTAATCCTGGCCCTCCACGTGGAAGATGCGGACTTAGAAATAAGCTTGAGTTACCTTTTTAATTTTTGGATAAGGTCATGGACACGATTGGAAAATAATGATTGGAAACAAATTGTCCACGGGCTCATTTTTTGAAACCACTTTACAACCTTTTTTGGAAAAAATGGAAAAATTTGACCTCCCCGCCCATCTACCTTTGAATTTTATCCCTGCCCTTCGTGGCCATTCACTACGGGTCCAAGTCTCCTTTTGGAGCTTCACATCCCTCGCACATGAAAATTCAAAATTTCCCCATTGGCCCGTGCTCCCTTTGTCCCTTCAATGTGTCCTTGTGTCTCATTTTGCTTATCCATTTTTTTTTGGAAAAAAGGGAAAATTTCCCCCTCCCTCCTTTTGCCTCTGTGGACCGTGTCCCTCTGATTTCTCCTCGCCAAATGTTGACTTTATTGATTTGCAAAGCGGGCTAATGACCTCTGAAGCTCCTTAAAATTTTTCCTTTAAGCAGGCCATTTTTCCATTTTGTAAAAAGAAAAAAACCTCAAAAACCTTCTGATTCTCCTGTCCACCTCTGCTCGGGGGCCCGCTTTTCATCCCAATTTTCTTTTTCACCCCAAAAAGCCAAAAATTCACCAAGTCCTCCATCAGCCCCTTCTTCCATTTTTGACCCTCTTGGACACGTGTCTCCCTTGGATTGGAGCGGAGCCATTTTTCATTTTTCACCTTTTAGACAACAAAGGAAAAAAGTCATAAAATTTTCCTTCGGCCCCTTCTTCCACTTTTTGCCCTTTTGGACACGTGTCCTTTCCTGATTTGTTGTGGAGATTTAGGCCCAAATTTTGACTTTAAATTTTTGAAGTTAAAAACTTCAAATTCACCAAAACCTCACCCCCTCATATTGAATTTTCCTGGACACGTGTCCTCCTGTGATTGGCCAAGGGCTTTCGTCCAAAATTTTACTTTGAATTTGTCCCAAAAACACAAAAAACCACAAAAATTCACCCGCATCCCCTCACCCAAGAAACGTGCCACATGGCCTCCTCTGCTGGAGCGGGCCTTTGGAAAATTTAAAACTCTAAAATCTTCCAGCTCACTCCTCCTTTTAGGACACACGTGTCCTCTTCTGGTTGGCTGTGGGGATTCGGGAAAAATTTTGACTTAGGAAATTTTGCAAAATAAAGCCAAAATTTTCAAAGGAGATCCGACTCCCTCACCTCTCCTTGGCCAATAAGAACATGCCACGTAGGCAACTTTGAAAAAGGTGGAGCCGTGGAGCCAAATTTGCCACTTTGCCAAAAAATCAAAAAATGACAAGTTAGAAACATTTCCCACCGCACCTCGGCCAATGAAAACCCACCATGTTGCCAATACCTTCTGAGGATGAATTTGACGGGCAAATGACACCCGTATGACTGTCAAAATGCAAAAAATTCAAAGGATGCCCTAGAATTCAATTTTTTCACCAAGGATGGCAGATTTTTTGATTTTAAATCAACTGAACCATGTTTTTTACAACATTCTCGATCTAGGATTTGGATTTTCAAATACAAACAAGTATGATTTGATCAATTTCAATTTTTCCATGATCTGGCAAAGGGAAAAATGACATAGCCCACAAAATTGGAAAAACTAGGGCACACAAAAAGGGCAAACTTGGATTATTCTTTCAAATTAGGGCAAAACAACAAGTTTGTGAGCATTTTTAAAGCATTTCAACTAGAGGGGAAGAATTACAGACCATCAAATCAAAGGATAAAACATTTTTTTGAGCAGATACAGATTTGAAAATTTAGGGCAACATGGTGCAAGCTCAAAAATGGCACCAACATCGGCTCTTGCTTGGGGATGGGCACTCCCAGTGAGTGCCACAAGGACAAAACATAGACCAAGTGCCAAAATATCCATTGGGAAAAGGAGTCAATATGCAAGGAAGTCAAAAAACCAGAACCATCCTAAAAAAATGAGCTGAGAAACTGACCAGAATGGCTGCCAAGAACAAGGGCAAACCACACACCAACAAAATAAAAAACAAAGCAGAAAACAAAGACTATACAACTGTACAATTGGTGCATACCTCAAATTTGGGGATTAATCCAAGAAATGCTTCAAATGTCTACCATTAACAGGCAGCTCCAGCAATTCCCCATCTAAGTCCTTGAGAAAGAAGGTATGTTCACCAATTCTGATATCAATGGCATAAGGGCCCATCCATAATGCATCAAATTTTCCATGCTTGCCCTTGTCTTCATGCCTACTATCCCACAACAAAACCAGATCTCCAACATTGAAGGCTCTAGGAGTGACCTTCTTGTCAAACAATCTCTTCAATTTTTCCCTAAATCTGACATGCCTTTGATGGGATGCTCTTCTCTCCTCATCAAGCTCAATAATCTGATTGATCCTTGATTCATATGGGCCAAGCTCTTGATCTTCCAACTATTGGGAAAACTGAAATGAAGATAATTGCAGGTGTAAGGGCAGCAAAGCCTGAGTTCCATACACCAATTCAAATGGGCTTTTACTAGTAGCTCTTTTAGGAGTTATCCTATCAGCCCAAACTACAAATTTCAATTGTTCACCCCATTTCTTCTTGTTTTGTTCCAAGGTTCTTCTAATGATCTTCAACAAATTCTTATTGCTGGACTCAGCTTGTCCATTCCCTTGGGGGTTATAGTTTGAAGAATAAGTCAGATTGATTCCATATTCATTGCACATTGCCATTAAAGGTTTGGCTCTAAAGCACATGGCATTATCAGCTACAATCTTGACTGGGACTCCAAATCTGCATATGATTTGATTCAACAAGAAGTCCATAACTATTTGGTGTGTTGCTTTCTTGGTGGGGATTGCCTCTACCCACTTTGTAAAATAATCAGTGGCTACAAGGATCCACTTATGGCCAGCACTAGAAGGATCTGAAATCTCACCAATGAAGTCCATCCCCCATTGCTTGAAAGGAGCTTCAATTGATACAGGCTGCAAAGGAAGGGAGCCTGAAGCTTTCAGTCTTCCAGAGAAACGTTGGCAACTATCACATTTTCTAACCAGCTGGGTTGCATCTTTGAAGAGAGTAGGCCACCAATAACCAGCTCTCAAAATCTTATGTGTTGTTACTCTTCCAACAAAGTGTCCTCCACAAACTCCCCCATGGAAATCAGTAACTATCTTGGGAGCTTCATCTTCAGTTATGCATTTCAAGAGGACACCTTCAGGGTTCTTCCAAGCCAGCCCAAGGTCTGTGATGATGTATTTTTGAGAAGCCAGCTTGAGGGCTCTTTTCTGATTTTTATTTAAGTGATCAGGGTAGCAAAAGGTGTCTGAGGTAGAAGATCACATCCTTGTACCACTCAGAACTTACCAATTTGCAAGAACATCTACCCTTTCTTCCTCTAGCTGATTCACTTCTACATTCTGCAAGTTGCTCTCAGCCATGAGCTTAGCAAGACCCAAACCTCTTACCAACTTTGTGGTTTGGATGTCCATATCATACTCTTGCAATTTGTTCACCCATCTACATCTTTTTCTTGAGATCTCCATCTCTGATAAGATGTCTTTCACCATGGTGTGGGGAACATAAGCAACAACTTTTGAACTCAATATATAAGGCCTGAAAACCTTTGTTGCTTTCACCAAGGAAAATGCTTGTTTCTCCATGATTGTATACTTCAGCTCAGCTGCTTGTAAAGCCTTACTAAAGAAGGAAATAGGCCTCTCAGCCCCATTCTCATCCTTTTGCAGCAAAACAGAAGCAATGGTATATTCAGAGGCAAAGGAAAAGATTTGGAAAGGCCTCTTATAGTTTGGGGCTGCTAAAATAGGTGCATGTTTAAGTGCATCCTTAATTCCTTCAAAATCTTGAATGGTAGCCTCCTCCCATTTGATAACTTGGTCCTTCTTTAGCATGCATGTAATTGGAAGAGTCAACTCAGCAAAGTTGGAAACAAACCTTCTAATAAAATTAATTTGACCAAAGAAAGATTGGATGCCTTTCTTGGTTCTTGGGATAGGTACTTTGCTGATTGCTTCCACTCTCTCAGGGTCTATCATAACACCATATTTAGACACAATATGTCCCAGCAGCTTGGCCTTTTGCATGCCAAAATGACACTTCTTTGGATTAAGAGAAATGCCATACTCCCTACATCTGATCAACATCTTCTCCAAGTGCTGCAAATGATCACCTCTCTGCCTTGAAAACACAGTCACATCATCTTGGTAAACTGCAATGAACTCATTGATGTAACCAGCAAAAGCAACATCCATTGCTCTTTGAAAAGTGGCACCAACATTCATCAAACCAAAGGGCATCCTAACAAAAACATATGTTCCCCAAGGAGTAGTGAATGTTGTCTTAAGTCTTTCTGATTCTTTGACAACCACTTGATTGTATCTGGAGAAACCATCCAATGTAGAAAGCAACTCAGACCCTGTCACAAGCTGCAACATATTTTCCATATTTGGCAAGGGATAGTTGTCCTTCATGGATGCTTTGTTTAGATTTCTAAAATCCACACAAAGTCTGATGTCTCTGTTCTTCTTTCTGACTGGCACAAGGTTTGCAACCCAAGATGAATATCTAGTGGGCTGAATAATACCTCCATCTCTCAACTTCTTTAACTCTTCTTGCATTTTCATGGAGAGAAGTGGATTAATTGGCCTTTTCCTCTATCTGAATGGCTTAGTCTTGGCCTCAAGAGGGATCTCATGTTGAAACAAGTCTTCTCTATATGCTTTTAGCTCGGAATAGGACCAAGCAAGGCAGTCTTGATACTTTTTCAAGAGTTGGGCATAGGACTGTTTTTCCTCTTTACTTAAATTGCTGCCCAACCAAATCTTCCTTGGTTTACCATTAGTGCCCAAGTTATGCTCTTCCACATCCCTTGAGGCAGACATGTTTCTATTTATGATGCAATCAACATTGTTAAAATTTGACTCAAGTGCAACAAGACCTCTAGGAATGGTGTTTGTTTTCAATTGGATGATGTCTTTCTCAAACAAAGTTTCTCTTCCTTCAGTCATGCATACCATTGGCTCCCAATCAATATTCTGATTTACAAACTCACCTTGGTTTTGTAAGAACCTTAGCACTTGAGTATCATCATTAAAAACTTGCCAATGTTTCACATTATCAGGGACAGCTGGCCTAGTTAGCACTTCAATGTTGTATTCACAATAAGGTGAAATGGTGCAATTTCCAAATCTAGAACCCAACACTGCCAACTTTTCAGCAGCAGCATTGAGACCTCTGTCATGATACACAATGTTAAAGGAATCAAACATTTCAATTAGATCCCAAACTGCATGCTTATACTGTTTCATACGCTGATTTTTTGTAGCATACAGTTTTCTTATTTGTTTGACAACCAGCTCTGAGTCTCCTTTTGCAACAATATCTTTCACTCCATACTTCCATGCAATTCTTAACCCCAAAAACAATGCCTCATACTCAGCAATGTTGTTAGTGCATTCAAAATTAAGTTTGAAGGAAAAATCAAACTCTTCCAAACTAGGAGAAAGTAGAACTATACCAGCACCATTTCCAAATTTGGAGCAAGCTCCATCAAATAGACAATGTCCATGGAGAACCTACCATATCAAGGCACTTTGATTTTTCCATCTTATTTTCTTTTCCATCAGCAAAACCAATGAAATTCTCAGCATCTACATCAGCAAACAACACTTCATAGGAAGCATTGTTGGGATCTTCAATTAGGTGCAACATCTTCTTCTCACCATAAAGTTTAACAAGGCTGCCCTCAATTGGAATGGTGGCAAAAGACATGTCCATCTGAATGCTTCCACCAACACTTGCAGCCCATTTTCTTGACAAAAGCATACCCCATTTGGCAGGGCAGTCAACAATTACAACATCAAGTTTCAAATTCTTACCCGGATAGGCTGCAAGTTGCACTACCAAACCCTTCACACAACCAACCACCGGCACTTCCCTTGAATCCATGGTAGTACACTTCCCATAGGCAGCTGTCACTTTGATATCCAACTCATTCATGACTTCTAGAGGCATGACATTACATGATGCACCTGGAATCAAACATACAATTGTGAAGTAGCCTATCTTTTATGAGAAAAGTTGTAAAGAATGGATCAACATTCAATTGGGAATCAACCAAGGATGTTCCCAAATACACCTCAGGAGCTTCCCCAAGATCCTCCAATGCTGGTGGTGTTCCAAGGTCTGCAATGATTGGAGGAGGGGTTTCAACAATGTTCACATTTCTGTTTGGGGTACTCTTTTCTTCCTTCAATCCCAAGTATTCAAATGCTCTCTTCTTGTGCTCAAGTATTCTAAGTAACTCAATGATTGGAACACTCACTTTGATTTGGCTCAATACTTGGGCTATGTCATAGGGAACACTCTTTGGTAGGACAACATTGGAAGGGAGACAAGCAGATTCACTAGATGGCATGGGACTCTTGGCAGCTTGGGCATGAGGAGGACTGTAATTTTTGCATGGGACAACAGAATTCTTGGCAAGTGTTTCCCTTCTAGGAGTTTCTTTAGGAATGCTTGTGAGCAAGGGTGTCTTAGGCTTGGCTTGAGGACCAGCTCCTTTAACAACTTTGCTTCTAGTATTATACTCTTTCTCTTGACCAACAACAACATTCATTAACAACTGTCTATCTTCCTCTGAAGGGATACCACCATCATATTTCTTAATCATCAATGCTCTTAGGTATTCAAAGTCATTATTAGGAATTTCAAATGCTTGAACTACATCTACATCATGAGTATGAGAAAGAGAAAGAAGTGGTACCCACTTTATGCAATCCCAAAAGGTTGCAGCAGTCCTTGCACTTATTACCTCTGTTGATGTTGCTGCTTGTTGTGAATTTGAAGAGCTTCCCAGCATGCAAATGTCATCATCAGTTCCATCCTCATTATCATCCTCACCAACTTTTTGGTCCACTTCACATGGAGGATGAGGAAGAAAACATCTATCACACCAATCCATATCAGCAACTTCATCAACAACAGCAACCCTAGTAGTTAGAGGGTCAGGAACCAATCTACTTTCATGTGCTTGGGGTTGTCTATTTCCCCCTCCCATAGGTCCTTTACCTCTATCATCTTGTCTTTGATCACCCCTAGGATGATTGCCAAATCTATCATGGTTTTGTGCTCTTTGCTGACCTTGTGAACTTTGGCCAATTCCTTTCTCAGCCTGGGCTAATTTGTATGAAATTTCTTTGACAGCCCCTGCCAAAGTTTTGACAACATCCTCCAAATCAGCACCCTTGCTAACTTGAGGTTTTTCAGGGTTTATCAACTTCACACCATCCCTCTTGAGAGGTTTACCAATGGCTTTAATATTGTTTTCAATCTGCAGTGCCATGGTAAAATCCTGCCTCAAATTTGTAGGGTTTTTGTCTCTCAAGTAATAGGCTGCCTTTTTATCAAATGCATCTACATACTTGATTAAACAAGATTCATCACAAGGCCTTAAAATAACAGGAAAGCCTTCTCAATGTTTTATTAAACCTTGTGTTGAAATCATGAACCATTTCATTTGGGTTCTTCTTGATATTCTCAAACTCAGACAAGAGGAATCTAGGATCAGTCTTGTCTCCATATTGCAGTCTAAATGCATTGTTCATCTCTACCCATGAGTCAATGGAATTATCAGGCAGATCCTTGTACCAATCCCTTGCATCCTCCTCTAAGGTGTGGATGAACAATTTTACATACACATCTTCAAACTCTATCTCAAATTTTCCATCATGTTAACAAAAAGTTTGAGATGCTGATCTCCAGTCATAGCATTGTTACCTTGAAACTTTGGTAACCTATTTCTCACATCTTGTGGGACAACATTTGGATACCCAACCATTCCTCTAAAATTGATAGGACCAAAGGTGTTAACAACAAATGGGGGTAGGTAGGATGAGCCATATTGTTTGGTGGAGGTGATCTTGGAGGAGAAACAAAATGATGAGGAGTGAGAGGTCTTTGGGGAATGGGAATGAAATCTTCAAAACAAATCTCTCTTAAGGGCTCTCCTTCTTGATGAAACTTTAGCAAATTTAGAAAATACAGGAGCAGATTTAGGAGCAAGCCTTTCAAATGCACAAGAAGGTCCCTCACCTGATGGGGAATTCAAATCAGCAATAGGATTGTTTGAATCAGATCCACTTGAAGAAGAATTGCAATCCTCAATAACAGGCTGCTCACTTTCAAACTCAACAATGGGGATATCCTTTCTTGCAGTCAAGTCTCCAACCACTTTCCACACTTTTCTTCCCTCTATCTCTGAGTTTCTTGAATCTGTAAACAACTTCTTAGCAGAGTCCTTGATGAAGAGAGATCTTCTTCCTTCCAGTTTTATAGATTTGAGCAACAAATTATAAATGACAGAAAGGTAAGACAACTGGTATTTTCAAGATCAAATCAACATGGAGTCACCACTAAGGAATTTCACCTTAGTTGTGCAAATGCACTAAAGTAATCTGTCAAATGTTTGCTAGCACTGAAAAATTTGCAAAGCTTTATAAATCAGACCTTCTTCTTCTTAAATCAATCAATCACAATGCACCCAAAGTGTATGAACTGCTAGGAAATGGAAAAATGGTAGACAAAAGCTTGAAAACCTTTTTTAAAACTTGCAGATCTGAAGCATAGAATGATATTTTAACAATGTAGCAGCTCAAATACTTGAATACACAAATGCTCAAACTCTTCAAACACTCCACAAACACCAAGAAATTCCAAGAATTCCCCGACAATGGTGCCACTTCGGTGTTGGTACCTTGATTTAATCTCCTTCACAACTTGAGCAACATCATGTATTTCACAAGACACTTAGAGGTAGATAAATGATTTATATGTCGTTTTGTAGCCGGGGAAGCAATTTATCTGACTTGTTAGCACTCAGGATTTGAAGAAGTGGGTAGCACCTTGAAAGGATTTTGATCTAATCCTCACTATTTTAGGTTGTGCCTTTCAACCAAGGTAAGAGAACCTATATTGAAACCTCTGTTTGGTGAAGGAGGTGGAGATATCCTTATACTGTGCATATTGTATGGAGATGGCCTTGGGAAAACATGATCAATTTTCCATTATTCAAACTCAACAGAGTTGTCACTACTAAATGATGGAAATTCTTTCAAGACAAGGCTAAGGCTGCTAGAGACATGGTATGATCCTGATTTGCTTTGTGCATTTTTGTAAATGGATTGTATTCTTTTGTTGACACACAATGCAATGCAGGGTAGTATGGGGTAGGATTAGTTATTCTAAATGAAATTTTGGTGGGATATTTTAGATAAGACTAACCAGAAATTTCCAAATTCTTTGAGGACCTTTGCAAGAAATTTGTAACACCTAAACAGCAGAATGCTTCAAAGGGGTTAAGGTACTCCTTCAACTAGGATATGTGCACAAAATGGAGGCCCAGATCTGCACTCTTCCACACAATCTTTGACAACCTACCACAAAATCTTGAAGAAGATGAACCAAAAAAGTATCCAGAAATCTCTATTTTATCATGACCTAAGGTGCACCCAAAGGTTTACAAATAATCTCATAATTCAAGGAAGGTAAAGTGATTTTAAATTTGTTTATCTCTTTATCAGATGAAAGCTCTTCTGAATGTGAGATTGCAGATGCCACTAAACTATCAACAAAAAATGAGACCATGTATGATCAAGAGAGATTTTAAACACAAGACTACAACAGGAGCAAGAAACACAAATTGAAAACATTTTGAAACATAAGTATATGCAAATTTTGCCAAGAGACAACACAAAATAATCTAGGAATGATCAAATCTATCAACAAGGGAATGTTATAAGAACAATCTTAGAGCTTTTTGATGGCTTTACAACTAAAACCAACTCAACATGATAAAAATCTGATGTAAAAAGGGAATTAGAAATGGTTCTCAGGTGGTTTCTCAGAGAATGGGCTTCTTCCCAGATTTTGCCATGAAATTTTAATTTTTTTCTCCTCCTTTACAATTTCTCCAAAATGCATTATATACCTCATGCCACATTGGAGCCTTCTTTCCCAAGAAAAGAATATGCCATGGGATCAAGTTTGTTACAAAACAATCCTCATGATTCAATGAAAATGACATCAAATAGAAAAACATTCACAGGTTGCCAGGTGTGCCCAAAAAGATTAAATCATTACAAATATCTAGATCATTATCCATCCTTGGAAGGCATAATTTTTTCATCATTGAGACATGCAAACACCTTTTACTCATCATTTTCACCACCTTTTCAAATTACCTCTGCAACTTTTGATTTTGTCATTTCACATTTTTGGATGGATTAGGGAAAAATTTATTTCAAAATCACCTCAGATCAAATAATTAAGCCATGAAAGTGATGCCAATGATCCTAGAAGGCCAAGACGACACAAAATCACTATAAATTTGATGAATTTTGATGCAAAAAATCGTGATTCCAAGCTTCCTAGAGCTCCCATGGTGGTCAAAACAAATGGATGCACAACAACCATCGATCTTATCCAATCTTTTAATCCTGGCCCTCCACGTGGAAGATGCAGACTTAGAAATAAGCTTGAGTTACCTTTTTAATTTTTTGGATAAGGCTGGACACGTGGCAAAAAATGATTGGAAACAAATTGGGCCCATTTTAAAACATTTACTTTATGACCTTTTGAAAAAATGGAAAAAAAATCACTTTTTCCCTGCCCCTCCACCTTTGATTTTTGGAGCTGACACGTGGCACATGGTGGGTCCCATTGGGATCGTGCTTCAATTCTGCGCATTTTGACCTTTTTTGGAAAATTGGAAAATTTTCACTTTTTGCCCCGTGGGCCTGCACCTCCGATTTCTCCTCTCGCCACGTGTCTCCTTGATGATTCGCATGGGCCAGCGCTCCAAATTTTGATTTTAAGCCTTCTTTGCAAAAGGGGAAAAAATCTCTTGTTGCCTCCACCGCCCCTCTGACCCACCTTTGCCACCCTGATTTGTTTGCGAGGACATGGCTTAAACTTTCCTTTAACTCCTTTTTTAAAAAGGAGCGGAAAATTCTCACATTTCCCTCCGCGGCCCTACACTTCCCTCTGACGCTTTCTGTTACATGTGTCCACTGTGATTAGAGCAGCCATTTAGACAACAAAGGCAAAATTTTCTTAAAATTTTCCAAAAACACAAAAAACCACATTCTCCCCTTCTTCCCACTTTTTGCCTTTTTTGGACACGTGTCCACCTGATTGGCCTAATTTGTTTGTGGACCATTTGATCCCAAAAACACAAAAAACCCAAAATTCTTCTGACTTCTAAGAAATCCATGGCCTCCTGAATTTAGAAAACTTTTGTAATTTTTGGAAAATAAAGTTAAAAATCTAAGTCCCTCTGCTCCTGCTCCTCCATTTTGAAACTTTTAGGACACGTGTCCTCTTCTGGTTGGCTGCAGGGATTCGGGCAAAATTTTGACTTAGGAAATTTTGCAAAATAAAGCCAAAATTTTCAAAGGAGATCTGACTCCCCACCTCTCCTTGGCCAATAAGAACATGCCACGTAGGAAACTTTTGAAAAAGGTGGAGCCGTGGAGCCAAATTTGCCACTTTGCCAAAAAATCAAAAAATGACAAGTTAGAAACATTTCCTGCCGCACCTCGGCCAATGAAAACCCACCACGTTGCCAATACCTTCTGAGGATGAATTTGATGGGAAAATGATGCCCGTATGACCATCAAAATGCAAAAAATTCAAAGGATGCCCTAGAATTCAATTTTTTCACCAAGGATGGTAGATTTTTTGATTTTAAATCAACTGAACCATGTTTTTTACAACATTCCGATCTAGGATTTGGATTTTCAAATACAAACAAGTATGATTTGATCAATTTTGATTTTTCCATGATCTGGTAAAGGGAAAAATGACATAGCCCACAAAATTGGAAAAACTAGGGCACAGAAAAGGGCAAACTTGGATTATTCTTTCAAATTAGGGAAAAACAACAAGTTTGTGAGCATTTTTAAAGCATTTCAACTGGAGGGGAAGAATTACAGACCATCAAATCAAAGGATAAAACATTTTTTTGAGTAGATACAGATTTGAAAATTTAGGGCAACATGGTGTAAGCTCAAAAATGGTACCAACAGGGTTGAGACATGGAAGTCACATTTCCCAAACTATAAAATTAGAGAATATAATCATAGGTATTTGGGACATGAAGTGACCTTGAAGGCGGACATGTTACATGATATTCATAAAAGAATAAAGAGGGTCAGGTATTGGTTGATGACTAAGTGAGGAGACTTCTGGAGAAAGTAGGGGTCCTCAAGTTATTTGAATTACCCTTCTTCACAAAACCCACACATTTATTTCAGTGGCTCATATCTAGGGTATATGAGGATTATTTTTATTTTGTGAGATGAAGTATGAGGATCACAAGATAACTTATTAAAAAAGTTACTGGGCTATGAGGTACAAGGGAAGACATGGAACTAAACCTATGTGCCAATGACAATATTGATGAGTTAGCCATATAATTACAGTACGGGAAGGGAGGAAGGGCCTTGGGTATCAAAAATCTCACTAATCTCGTGACTAAGGTTGCAGTTAGGATCATAAGCTACAAATTAGGTTCCTCAAAAAGGTGGACCAATGTGAACAAGAAGTTATTATGTATCACACACAGAATGGCACACAAAACATAGTACAACATAGTGTCGTATGTTGCTAATGGGATAATAGAGGGGACCAAGGAACTGAATGAGGATGGATCAAAAATTACTTGGAGCTCGATGCTCATACTAATTATTTTCAAGTAAAGTGGAGTCTTAGATGGGCTAGATGAGAACATATGGGTTTACCTTCAAGTAATAAGTCCCCTACAGTTCAGGTTATAGGATATACATGTGATGGTGAAATATCTAATGTGTATAAATCCATGTTAGAAAAGTGGTACAATAGGATGTGCATCGTGTTTGAGAATGAATGGCACATTTCTACAAAATTACCAACATATGTTGGAGAAAAATAAAGTTTGTAGTAATGCAACACGACATTCTTACACAGTTCAAGATGGAAGACAGAGAAATGAGCCCTTAGTGTAAGTTTCTGTTTGCATTCACGACAAAATATTTCAGGTGCACAGTGAACCGAATAAAGGACGTGTAAAATTTGAACTTTGATGTTGATATGGTGGAAGCTGACTGGAAAACTTTGCACGCCACCTATAGGTATGGTTCTATATTTGTATATTTGTAGAATCTAGAGCCAAATACTTTGGACTTGCATCCGCAGATGAACATCACGATAAAGGGAATGATATGCAGGGTTTTTTATCATCTTAAGACCAAAAACCCAGGTCGAATAGAGATGGAGGTTATAGAAACTTTTCTTCCACAACCAGGGAGAACTATTATACCACCACTTAAGAGAGCATTCAAAGAATATCCTAAGGAAGAAGAAAAAGAGGAGGGTGGACTTGATCACTCACAAAGACAGAAAACCTATCATATTAGAAGGAGACATGAAGATGGCGCAGAGACTTCTCAGCCACCCAAGGATGAGATAGAAAAGAAAATGGTCAAGCATGGTGGGGGCATGTGGTTTCTAGGGAAGAGGAGTCTAGCGAGAAAGAGAAGGACGGAAATTTTCTAGAAGAGTTGGAGCACGAATGGGCCGAACAACTGGTGAAGAAAAAGATAATAAAATAGGAAGAATCTAGTGCCAGGGAGGAAGAAATGAACAAAAGTCTACCCAAGGAAAAATCACCAGTACGTGAGGAGGTGCATGAGGAGAAGAAAGCTCGTGAAACTTTTTTCATCAAGGAAGATAAGGGCATGAAAGGTGGGACTAACACATGCCCCTTTACTCCAAGGAAGCATAGGAGAAAGGTGAAGGCCATCAGGAAGAGGTAAACTCCTAGGTCACTACATATGGACTTTGTAGATGACCCTAAAAAGGTCTTGAGGGTGTCATTCTAGAGCACAGTAGTTATAGACAAATTATACGACTGAGACTTGATGGATAAACATGGAGGCATCTTGCGCACCAAAAATATGTTATTTTGGAATTTTCATACAAATACGGAGGAGCCATAGTTTGAAGTAAGTAATAATTCCCTCAGTGTTATAGAGCTGAAGAATGACCCTGAGAAAAAATACAAACAAGTAGATGCTATGTTTTTGATAGATGAGTAGGTATGTAATGCATTGAAGAAGATAGTCATGGATGTTACGTGTAGGAATTTATATACCGGAGCTACAATGAGAGTGATGGTAGTGGATGAAAAGGATAAAGAGCGTGAGATTGAAAATATTAAGAAGGATATCCAGGGAGAACATAAGTGCACCAAGGAAGCATATGAAGAGCAAACACGTTGGTAAATAATATCTTAGGTCAATGGCCAACATTGTTGAGCCAAAAAATATGTGATTATAATGATGAGATGGAGTACCTTGAAGACCTGATAGGGATGCTTCTAGTGAATATCAAAAGCGGCGTGGGGCCTACAACTGAGGAATTGGAAAAGGAAAATGAAGAAAATAAGATAGCTGTTAAGGCCATAATATGAACTTGAGGATCTATTCACCCAACTCAAGGAGGCAAGTAGTAAAGATGATTTAGCTTTCATAGGTGTTAGAAGTGTGACCCTATCCTCAACGCAAGGGTAAGTAATGAAAAAATAGAACTCAGGGTCATACAGGAAAATACACTGACTAAAAATATAGAGCGCACTAAGGTTATGGCTGATGTGATAAAATAGAAAGAATTAATTAAGGCCAAAAAGGAAAAACTAGAGCTCCAGATAATCCAATTTCAAAATATGGTGTTGGAACACATGGATATGATCAAAGGAGTGTCTGCAGAGTTAGGGAAAGCATTGGAAGAACTCAATGAGTGGAAGAAATTGGGGGGTGAGATGAATGCCGAGTTCCCAAAACTTATTCAACAACCTAAGGCCTAATTTGAATTTTGTATAGGTGGGATGATTATTTTTGGGTATTGAATTGTTTATTCTTTTATTGATTATTCTTACATTCTTTGGAGGAAAAAGTTGGGCGAACCATTGTCGAGGACGACAATCTAGATTAGTATGGGTTAATGTTTCATGACTAAATTGACTAACTACATGCCACATGCGAGGATCTAGGGTGCACGTAAGGTAGGAACGAAGGGGCATGCACATGTAGAATGGTATAGTGTGTAGAGGTTCGTGCTTGAGCAAGGAACCTTTGAGACTTAGCCGATTTTGTGTACTACAGGCTAAAAATAGAAAGACAGAGTTCAAGTGTCAATCAAGCAATGATTTAGAACTAGAGAAAAGCAAGGAGGATTGGCAGCCAAGGAAAGTCTATTTTGGGTAAAAGCACATGCAGATCGAAGATGAAAGGACATACATAGATCGAGCTAAAAATATCATCAAAGTGAAGTATATTTATAGGATAGTCTATTATTAGCAGCAAGCTTTAATGCATGGTTATTTTGGGATGTAATGCATATAATGCACACATGGCTATTTTGAGCATGTAGTCTATTTTGTGAGTGCATAGGCAGTGAAGGGAAATTCCCCACCCCTTTATATACTTATTATTACCCATTGTTTTGGTACCTCTATAGAGTCTGAGTATAGTCTTGGAGTCTTGTACATAGTCACAGCCTAGGGTTTTATGCTTGTGCATGTTCCAACTCCTTGGTATGCATATGTATTCAGAATTTGTTATGTAAGAATTTAATATAATGGATCATAGAGGATGGATTATGATCATTGACGTGTCTGAGTATGGTGAATACATGGTGTAATTGATCTTAGTTATTATCTGAACTATTATGTTCCTTATTACATGTGTTTCCAATTGAATGAATGCAATAAGTTATTATGATTGAATGAGCACTTGGTTAAATATCATCATGTATATGCATGCTAACATCTTGAAAAGAAACACAAAGGAGGGAATTGATAGTTATGTGCACTTCAGATGAGCGTTCAACCTTGCTGAATGAGGTGCCAACACGCTTAATGTTCTATTGGGAAATAAAAGACTATATAAGATTGTCTCCAAATTTAAAGGTAAAACCCATGATGGGGAAAATAAAATTCCTTTAAAAAAAAATCCTGATTTTTTTAATGAGAGTTTCCTAGTGTGGGAGGAAATTCCTAGGTGACTCCTCCTTGCCCAGTTCACAACACAACTTTAAATCTCCTATAAAAATGCTTGAAAAAACTTGCACAAGCTACTGTAGAGTTGTATGGAATGTGTGAGGCTGGGAATGGAGATAGGAAGTGGAAGAGGGCTGCAATGGATCCTCTTTGCTATTAAAACTCCCCTCTTTGTGCGCCTATTCTGTTGCAACCTTCTCCTACACTCTCCTTCTTGTGCAAGCCCCTGTTATGATACCAAATGTTGTGGGAGAAATAATGAGACAACCTGTTGATATTTTATTGATCAAGAATAATCATATTACAGAGAAATGGGAGATTGTAATACTTATAAGTATTTTAAATCCATCTACAAACAAACCAGTTGGTTTTACAGTCCAACAAACCAACCAAAAATGCATACATGAATGAATAAGTCAATTACATGGTTACAATAATAAAACCATATAATAATATAATTAACTAATTAATTAATTACCTGAAATAATTACCTATGGTAACTATGGTAACAATAAAAAGACTATTATAATGAAAAATTACTCTAAGCTAGGGTTTTACCTGACATTTTTGACACACCTTGCAAATTGGAAAATTGTAAATATTAATACTAGTCAACTAATATTGCTTTGTGTTAGCGAGAAAATTTTTTAGGTGGAAAAATATATGGATTTCTTGCCAAAGCTATGGGAATAAAATTCCCTCTACTTGTACGGTGCAGCTCCGTGTTCATATGTGCGATGAAATGGGTTGTTCAAGTGGCCTTTCAACTGGGAATCCAACACGGGCACTCCACTGACCCTGTGGAAAAATCTTGTGGTTACCCACCAGAGAAGACTTTGCTTGGAGAGCGGGAAAGGAAGTGAGAAATGAGAAAATAGTGATTACTATTATAGGTAGAAAATCAGAGTTCTGCAACTTTTAAATAGAAGTTACCATCACACATATTCATATAAAGAAAACAACGATGCTTTAACACTAATGATGAGATGAAACCATGCATACAAATATGCACACATTCATGCGCATGAGAAAACAAAAACTTATTCCTTAATTAGCATTTCAACAAAGTTATACAAAGTAGGGAAAAGGAGGAAACATATGCAAGAGGGGAATGGGAGAAAATAACTATCTCCTTTGTTCTCTTTAATCACAATGCACTCTTGAGTTTACAAAATTGATAACCAACCCCTTGAAAAGATAATGCCTTTAATATTTATAGAATGAGAGATGACTCTTCATCTACCCCCTAATGCCTTTTCATATGCCTTATTACAACTTATGACTTTTTACATCCTTACGAAAATATTAAGTCCCCTTTTATGACTTAAGGGTGACTAATTACATTAAAAATTAAAGTCATTTTAAATTAATTAAAGGCATTATGAAAAAATGCAACCCCAATGAAGAATTATGAGGAGAGAGAAAGTGAGGGGAAGATAGGAGAGAGAAAGGGGAAAGAGACTGAGGAGGAGTGCCAATGAAGAAGAACCCACCTCTGATGAAGTCCACAAACCTTTGTTAGATAATCTGATGAAGTGCTCAACTTTAGTGAACTTTGAACCCTTAAATGTCTCACACCATGAGAAAACTCTTTTAGATGACACACAAACAACATGGGCTAAGTGTTTAGAAACATTATCAAATGAATCCTTTGGTGATCACGGGCATTGCTCATGAAGATCTCCTCTGAAGAGATTGAAGCTCGAAATTGACCCTGTCATGACTCTTTGCAATACTACCATGTTCCATTGACAAAGATGGATCATGGGATGATATACTTTACATGTTAGCACTGATAAATACATCATTGATCAAAGTGAATATTTCTCATTCTGATACACTATCCTTCCTTTGCAGTAGTTGTTTAGACAAATGAAAACATAAGAACCTGGAGAACTAGAATTTCATGCTTCTTTAGACACCTTACTACACTGAAAAAGGATAACTTACTATTTTTGGTAAGTGTTATATTTCACCCTTCTTGACCCCAATCAGTGAAGTTGGCTTGCTCAATTTCCCCTGTGTATTATGGTCCCCCTAAAATCACTCTTTGAGATGACTTACTATTTTTATATGGTACCCCTATATGGAACTTACTATTTTTTAGTAAATAGTTGTTTTCACTATTTTTGGCATTGCTCAACCATTCTGATCTCCTGATTATCTCTAGTGCACACCGTCTTCGCCGAAACTAATTTTGGAGATGGCTTACCAAAAATATCTAGTACTCGTATAAGAAGGCTTATTATTTTTTGAAACTGGGTTTCTGGGCATCGGTTTGCGACGAAACGAACTTTCCCGATATGGATTTTTGCCCAATAGTGCACCTCTGAAATTTCAACTCAATCCGGTGTTAGGAACAAGAGATTTTAAATTTCCAAATTTTTTCCACAGGAAACTGTAGTTTCTTTTCTGTAAAAAATTTGGATCATGTTTGTGGAATCTTTCCCATGTCTATATGTGCATCGGTCTTTAAGTTACGAAGATTTTTCACTTCACGGGTTACATAGTCATTCTAGCGAAGAACAAGCTTAGAGCCTTCAAAAATCCATTTTTTTAATTCTTCTGATCATGGGAAAATGGAAGCAATGGATAGAGCATGAAAATGGTGAGGGATATTTGACTGAAAATTTAGCGAAGCTTTGGGAGCATATGGAGAGATGGTGGGAGAAAGAGTGAAAAATGGCTGAGTGTTGCCTTTCAAGATTTTGAAAATGAAGAGAGGAGATGGGGTGAATTTTTTTGTCCCCATTATTCCCTTTTTTTTTAGACAATAGGTGAATGAAAATGTGCCTAATCCTGATGTTGTCAAGTGTCAATAAATCATTAGATGGGAGGAATAGAGGAGGGACCTAAAAATAAGCACCTGGAGGTCTCTGGACGGTCGTATGATAAAATGTGGGAAAATAAGGAGGGGAGAAAATTTTTTTTGCACCTCTTGTCCCTTTGGAAAGGTGAAATGGGGACATGAAAATTCACCTCATCCTCATGTTGACATGTGTCCTTAAAAAAATTGACTAAGTACAAAAACATGCTACCTTAGGAAGAGACTTGAAAATGCCATATCTCGGGCTCCCCAAGGTCTTTTTGGGTGAAATTTTATATTATTTTGACTCAAAACATCCTTCCAAGATAAATGGGATGGGTCTCATCTTTTTATTATGCTTTAAAATCTATGAAATTTCCCCTTTTGATCAAGATTGTCAGTTGTCCCTGCAAATAATGAGCTCCCCTAAAAAGTGCCAAGAGTTTTTAAAAAATATGATGATTTACAAATTGTATAGGAATATCTTAGATTTACAATAAGTATTTTTTTTCATCCTAAATCCTTACGAAGATCCCAGAATTATCTACCAAAGATCAGGTACCTGTTTTGACTGTCCTCTCCCTTGGGTTAAGAATGGGTCAAAGGGAGGAATGAAAAGGGTGGGGTGCATTTTTGATGTAGGTGCCCCAGTTAGAGGTCATAGAGGGTGTCATATGTGATTGAGGTTTAGGGTGTTTCAGGAGCAGGTGTTATTAGTTTCCCCTTCAAGTTTAGTATTAAAATAGTCAAATTTGTAAGTGTTGTGTGTAAAAGCCTAAATAAGGCCTATTTCTATGCAGTGAAGGAAAAAATGAGATTAAAAAACCAACCTTGGAGATCATATTCTCATGTGGGTCCAAGTAATTTTCAATAAACATAGGAGTGGTTAGAACTATTTACCAAGTCTAGAGGTGGTTGAGCCATCTTAGGAGTATGGTTAAGCAAAGATAGGGGAAGCTTTTTCTTTGAATGAAACACTTAGATATATTTGTATCTTAATATGAATAATAATCAAATGAAGAGGAATTTAATAGAGGTGATGGAAGCATGAAATAACAGCAATCTTGAAGGTTTGGAGTCAAAGATTTGGGTGCATTATCTTGCAAGTTTTTGTATGTTTCTCTCCATGTATATATTAGTAATCATGCTGTAGGTAGCGAGAGCTTGAAAAGTTTTGACAATCAGAGTTGTAAGGAGATTCGTTTCTAAAAATGTGAAAGCATGGAGAAGGTTCTCAGAGGTATAAATGGAGTGTTACCAAATTTTTATAGCCCTTGAAGACCATTTTGGTTAGACCTATAGACTGAGATCTTATACCTCTCAGGGCCCTCAACTAAGGGCATAAAGCCAAATTAAATGCACCCATCCGAATTCTATCTTGACAAAATTTGATGATATTTTAGAGAGAATTGTCTATTTATAGATGTGAGTGATGGAAGTGTTAAGTTTCAAACTCCTACTCACACATGTGCGAAGAAGTTGTACAGGTAACTCTTACTAGTCCTGGTTGTAACTGTGTCCTACAGTTAGAAAGAGGAAACAAGTGCATGCATGAGTAAATGAAGTGGATCAAACCATAAGTTTCATCATGGAGCATCTTGGAGACATGGAGAAGGTGTTTCAATAGTTTTACAGGTGAGGTTAGACCTGAGAAATCCCATTGTTATACCCACATGCTTGTAAAAGACCTAATTAGGCATAAAATGAGACCTTAGGACAGTCAAGAAAGCACCCTTCCATACAAAGGAGTAGTAATTGATCTTCATATATGAGTAGAGGTCTCCATAAAGGGTCCTTGGATCAGTTATAAGAAGGGTGAGTGGTTTCAGGGATGTTGAAGATACACTGGAATTTGTGTACAAGGAAGGCTACTAAGGTATGGAGCTTATATGAAGGAACATGGTGCAAAATCAAGGACTAAGGAAGAGAGTTAGAGGTTTAGATGAATCATAACAAGACTGACTAAATATTTCATAAATGTTAGTAGTGAATGAAAAAATCCCTGAGTATAGTATTAGATTATTGATCCTTATAGCCTATTAGGCTAGTGAAGAAAAGAATGTCTTTTTAAGAAGAAATAGGGTTTGAAGAATAGATCAGGGGTATGAGCCATACAAAGAGAGATAATATAATATTCACCAAGAAGGATTTGACCTATTGGATCATATGAAGTGGAGAATGTGACATGAGGATGGAGAATTTGTATGGAGGAAGGTAGTGAAGTGTGTGATGTTTCAATGAAATTAAGAGGTATATCATGACAGAAAGGTGTGAGAGTGGTATAATGGAAGGAGTACATATGAAGACAGGTATAAAGCTGTAGGGTAGGATAGAGGAGTGTTGAACCCATTTAGGTTTAGTGGAGATATATGGACTAGAAGGCATATAGCTATAGTTATAGGTGGATGAAGGAAGGAGATGAGATGCTTAATACAAGGTACAAGGTGTACATAACTCAATGAAATCTCAAGTATACTAGGATAGTTGGGAGGTCATAAGGACAGTCAGAGGGAATGTGGTTATTTCATGTGTGAAATCATAAAGAAATTAAGAGGCTAGTTGGAGAAACATAGTGCTTAGTTGAGATGGATCAAGGGCTATTTAAGACAAGGTGTAATGTTCCCAACTTGAGTGGATCTGAGTTGACTATAAAAGAAGTAGGGGAATGTTCTCCAAATCAGTTAATGGTATTAACTACCATGTTTTTCTTCATATATGTTTCCAAAATTAGGAATGTGCCGACAATCTATCACTAGGTAAACATAGTGAATCTCCATCAATTAAGTTCCTATTAGATGGATCCTCCAGAGAAAGGGTAGGATTGAATGAGGACACCTTGCATTGTTTAAGGGAGCATGGTGAATTGAGTATAAATAAACAAGGTAAGAACTAATATTACCCTTGCACCATTTTTGGTATTAGAGCCTATTTTAAGAGGATATAAAGAACATCAGAGTGATGATGGCACAATTTCACTCAAGGATGCAAACCAAGTAGGAAAAATTGATAAGAGAAATGATGGGATAGTTTTAGCAGATGAAGGCACAAATGGAGGAGAGAATTGACAATATGGAACATCTTTTTAGAGAGAGAATAACAATATTAGAGTGCAGAAGCAGAGGAGTTGCTACAAACCATTCAAAGGTAGAATGCAAGTCTCCTAGACAAATTCAAAAAGGTATGTTTGTGATGGGTGATGAAAATTCAAATAGAGTCAGTTATGTAAATTTTCGAGATATGAATGCTACTTATCATAAATATACAAATTAAAGTGATGTAAAAAGCCTTAAGAAAACTGAAAATGGGAAAATATTTAGACCAGATCAGTCATGTAAAGGAGAAATGAGAGAATGAAGAATGAATATGTTTTGATGAAGAGAGTTCTTGGAGCAGTCAAGGGGAAAAAAGGTAGATCTAAGAAGACAAGAACATAGATATGAGTCAGAGAAGGAACTTTTTCAGGACTAGATGCAAGTCAAGAGGCAAGGCATGTGATGTCATCATAGATGGAGGAAACATTGACAATGTGGTGTCAGAATACATGGTGAAGAAGCTGGGATTGAGAAAACTTCCACATCTAAAGCCTTACAACATTTCATGGGTGCAGTAAAGTCACAATATCTTGGTAAGTGAGAAAAGTATTGTTGATTTTCATATTGGATCATATAGAGATACATTATTATGTTATGTTCTACCTATATATGTTTTCCACTTGCTCTTAGGTAGACATTGGAAGTTTGACAGGAAAACCAAACATGATGGAAAAATAAATGTTTACAAATTCTACAAGGCTGGAGTTCTAGCATAGTCTCATACCATTAAAGGGCGAAGTAGGTGATGAAAGAGTAAGTGTCATGTTAATGATAATGAGGAATTATTTGCATGAAACAACACATCAGGTTAAGGATATAAGGACAATGCCTCCTAGTGATGAGTTGTGGATGATAAGAGAAGTACCAAGAAATATGTTTAGTGACCAAGAAACTTGTCACATGAAGAAGATGAAAAAAGAGAGAGGTCATGGGAAAGGAAAAAATATGGTGGATCATAAATTCCACCTTGGAAGAGAATTAAATTTCTTAAATGAATATAAAACAAGGAAATAAGCTATGAGAAAAGTAGGGATGTAGGTCAAGAGACCATTGAGATTTTTAACTAACACTATGTGGGCATGTTTGTATGTAGGTAGAACTCGTAATTTTTTTAGTTTTGGTGAAAATTTAGGTACAAGAAGTGATGGAGGTGATGTTATTGCAAGGAAATAAAACCAACTTGGTCCTAGGTATGATGAAGAGGAAGGAATGGATGCTCTCACCTTGAGAGAAGAGGTGCAGAAGCTAGAGGAGATGTTTGAGTTCATTAAGGACCAACATGCAGGTGAAGGAAAATTAAATGAAGCATGAATAATTTATAGAAAGAGGTCTATGAGGAAGATCAATCTAAAGAAGTGGATGACCACTATGCAAACTAAAGAGTCTAAGAAATACTATGATAAAGGGAGACAAGAAATTTACCAAGACAGTAAATATTTTCCTTTTAAGGCATGTAAAGAGGAAAAGAAGCACCTCTACAAGATGTCAAACAAGTATGGGAGAAAGATAAGTACAATCAACCCATCATCAAGCAAGAAGAAAAATAGATGAACATGACAATTATTATGTGTGAAGATAGAGGAGCATGAAAGTCAAAAAAGGAATATAAAGGAACAAGATCAGTTAAGGCAAGTCAAGAAAGAAACAAGTGACCGAGAAGAAGGAAAAAAAGATATCTCTAAATGAGGTATGAGGACCAAGGTTTCACTCTTAATAAATGAATCTATGGATGAAAAAAAATAGATGTACTAGTTGGAAATTATGAAGGAATTCATGCTCAAAATCCTCAGCCTTAGCAAATAAAGTGGAGGCTATTGCAAGCAAAGTATGAACAAGGTAATTAATGTATACACGTGTACACACTAAGAAATTTATGATCAAAGGGGAGAAGAGGTACAATCAGATTTCTTAGGACTAGTAAGTACAGACTATGCTCAAGTAGTCATTAGTCAAGAACAACTTAACTAGTAGCCAAACCATCTATAGAAAAATAATACAGGTATGGAATGAAAGGATAATTCAAAGAACTCATATTACAGTGGATTGTATCTAATGAGCTATTGAATACTTGGCATGAATAATTTGTGTAGAGCATGAAAACTGTAAGAATGGGACCGAGGCTTAAAGACCATATGAAGAGGGGAAGTAAGTCAAGAAGTGGAGCATAGAGCATGATCTCCAAGGAAGGACTGGAACATGGTAGTTGAAGATTCAGAAAGGGTAATAGAATTTTTCTCAAGAAATGTAGAAGCAATCCACTTTATACAATGACTCTAATAACAATCCCTACCAGGTGTCCAAATTAAATGATGAGGAGAAAGCTAAGGTAAATCAAAAATGTGGAGCTCAAGAGTACACTCACATGACATGAGTGGGTAGTACAAGCATCTATTGGAGGTTAGAAAGTTAAGAAGGAAATACAGATTGAGTGGACACAAGAAGAATACAAAACACCAAAAGGAAGAAAAGTGAAGATGAAAGAAGCTCAGTTTCTAAAAAAAACTAGACCAAGTACAATCAAGAAAATCAAAGGAGGGATTAAATCATGCAACCTAGAGGGCAATTAGTCAAGTAATAAACTATATGACAAGAAAATCATGGAACAAAGACAATAACATACAAGGAAATAAAAGACAAGAGCAAGTAGACCCTAAGCATGAAGAAAAGGAGCATATGCAAGCTTGAAGAAGACATCTACAGCTGGACAAGCAAGAAAGAAGCAAGGATGTGATCAATAAGCACCATTTGAGCTAGAATCTCACCTTTTCCTCTCATGGGTAGAATGATGTAGGTGCATCAGTCAAAGGTCATAGAGGGTGTCAGTATTTGATTGAGGTCTAGGTTGTTTTAGGAGCAGGTGTTATCATTTTCCCTCCAAGTTTAGTATTCAAATATTCAAATTTGCAAGTGTTATGTGTAAAAGCCTAAATAAGGCCTATTTGTTGTATGAAGGTAAAAAAATAAGCTTAAAAAAACCTTAGAGATCCAATTCCCACGTGGAATCTAATTCATTGTAAGCATAAATATGGAGTGGTTAAATTCTGTTTACTAAAGTCTAGAGAATGGTTGAGATATCTTAAGGTATGGTTGAGCAAAGCTAGGGCGTAGCTTGATTCTCATGAACCTAAGATGGATTTTTGATCAATAATATGAAAAAATCTAGAAAGGATGACTGTAATAGAGGTGATGGAAGCATGAATAAAACAATGAAGAAGTTTGGAGTGAATTATAGGTGCATTTTTGAAGAATTTCCATGTATTTTTCCATCCATGTTTATATGTAAGCAATCCCATGCTCACAGTGAGAGCTTGAAATTTTATAGTCAAGTTGTAAGGAGAGATTTCTAAAATTGTGAAATGGAATGGTTCTTAGAGGTTGATAAAGTGTTACCAAATTTTTACATCCTCTTGAAGTGGACCATTCTGGTTACCTGTAGACTGATTTTTCTATCCTCTTAGGCCCTCAACTAGGGAAAGAATTTTCTAGAATTTTATCAATTAAATTTGATGAAAATTCAGGAGGAAGTTATATCTGTGATGTGATGCTAGAAGTTATGTTAAGTGTCAGGTCCTAAACTCGCACATTTGGGTGAGTTACACTACTGTACCAATATTGGTTGTAAGTAATTGGATAGGAGGAAATTAACTGTGTCATACTAAGAGGGGTAAATGAATGGATCAAACCCTAGGTTTCATCATGAAGCATCTTGGATACATGGTGAAAGTGTTACAATAGTTTTCTAGGTATGGTTAGACCTGAAAACCCCACTTCTATACCCATATTCTTGTAAGATACCCAATTATGCCAAAAATAAAACCTAGGACGGTAAAGGAAATATACTTTCGTACAAAGAAGTAGTAGTTTATATTCATATATGAGTATGGTATAAATAAATGGTACTTGAATTAATTATAATAAGGGTGAGTTGTTTTAGAGATGTTGAAGATATAATGGCATTTTTGTACAAGGAAGGCTACTGGGGTGTGGAGCTTATATGAAGGAACCTAGTGCAAAATCAAGGACAAAGGGCAGAGATAGAGGTTTAAATGCATCATAACAAGCTTGACTAAACATTTCATGGATGTTAGTAGTGAAAAAAATCCCTAAGTACAATATTGTCTTATTGAGCCTTATAACCTATTAGGCTAGTGAAGAAAATAATGTCTTTTGAAGAAGAACTCAGGTTTGAAGAATAGATCAGGGGTATGAGCCATACAAGGAGAGATAATAGAATATTTACCGAGAAGGCTTTGACCTATTGGAGCCTATGAATTGGAGCATTGACACAAGGATGAAGCATTTGCATGGAGTATGGTGGTGAAGTGTGTGATGAGATTAGAAGAGAATGAATAAGGTCTGAGGTGGTATAATGGATGGAGTACATAGTGAAAACCAGGTATGAAGCTATAGGGTAGGATAGAGGAGTGATGAAATCATAGGAGATATTTGGTCTATGGACTATAAAGGATGTAAATTTATATGCATAGGTAAATGAAGGATGGAGATGAGATGCTTAAGGAACATCAAGGTGAATAGGTACAATACAACTCAAGGATGAAATATGATAGTGAGGAGCTATAAGACATTCAATTTAGTGGTGTGTTGACCCATATACATATTGAGTTTAGTGGAGAATGGTATAGTTCTTAGTTGAGAGGATTAAGGGCAAGGCTAAGACAAGGTGTAATGTTCCCAAACCTAAGGGGATCTCAGTCCATGTTGACTGTAGAAAGAAGTAGGGGAATGATACATCAGGTAAAAGGTATAAATACCATGTCCTTATTCATAATTTTATAAAAATAAAATATATAAAAAGCATATATCACATGTAATTTGTGAATACCTCTTATTTATACAGTAGGATCCTCAGAGCAAGGGTAGGATAAGGAGTAAACCATGCATTGGTTGAAGGTAATGGTAACATACACAAAAAAATTTTAGAATAAGGATTACCCTTGCACCAATTTTTATGTACATCATGTAACTTTTCAAAGGTGAAATAAAATGCACCTTGTTCTCGAGATGCCAAGTGTCGTGTATGCAGGAGTAGGTAGGTGGAAGTCAACTTGGTTAAAGGAGCTTAAAATAGGCCGTCGGGGTCATATGAGGGGCCTGAAGGCTAAAAGGGGGTGGGGAAAATTTTATTATTCATATTATCCCTTTGTAAAGGTGTAAAAGGCTCTAAAAATTTACCCTAGCCTCACAGGTACAAGTGGCATGCATGCGTGAGTGGGTAGGTGTGCAGGTCAAACTGGTCAACGCGGGCTAAAAGGTGAGCACATGGTCATGTTGGTGACCTGGAGACTAAATGAGGGTGGGGTGAAATTTTATGCATTTCATTTCCCTTTGAAAAGGTCCAATGGGTACATGAAATTTCACCTTCACCACAGCTTACCACATGTCCAAGTGAGAAAATGGTTAAGTGTCGAGAATCGTACCTTTGGAGCCAACTTGCGAAGGCCATATCTGGGGCTCCCAGATGAGTTTTTAGGTGATTCCTTTTATGATTTTACATGAAAAAAATAATATGAGAATAATGGTGATGGTACCAAGGTTGAATTATGACTGAAACACCTCAAAATGGCTCCTTTTTCTTGGGACATCCAGTTGTACGTCAAAAGATTGAGTTGTCTAGAATAGTGTATGGAGTTTCAAGTAGTCCCATATTTTCTAGCATGTAGAGCATTGAAAAATATTTACATAGGTATTTTTTTCTTTTAAATCACTATGGAGCTCCCAAAATCTTGCTTTTAAGTTCAGGTCCTCTTTTGCGGTGCATGCTCCTTTAGGCCCAAAAACCTGGTTTTGATAAATCAGCTCCAAAACTTCTAAAACTTCCTGAAATATTCCAAAATAAATTCCTTGATATTTGGAACTCTTAAATACACCTCCATGATGATTATTGATCTTTTGTTCCACTCTGATGATAGTGCACCTGACTTAGAAATGCTGATGAAAGCTCCTTCTAGGCATGCTCAAGAACTCACTTCACAAACCATTGCTCCAACATGCTTGAATGATCTTGTTTGTTCCTAAATCACCTAGGGGAGTACCGATGAAACCATAGATGGAATATTGAATGGTAATAATAGACTTGACACTGGGGAAAAGTGATATGGGGGGTCTCTTGAAGGATATGACATAAAGTTTTTGACACTAGGGTATAGTTGTCCTATTTTCGAGTGAATTTTGCCCATGTAAAAACGTGGTAAAAACATAGGACAAAACTTTGCAAATCATGCGATCTGCAGATTGTGACACAAATTATTACCACTTAGGTATACTCATCCCATTTGACCATTTTCACATGTATTGTAGGATGAGAACATACTCACATGCATGTTTAACTACATCAATCATTGTCATGATGATGATTCAATTCATTTGTATGACATATTTACCCTGATGTCTAATAACCTTGACCACTTTTCTCAATACTAATCGATGATAACAATCTCCTAGTAGTAGTACAATCACTGATAACTAATTAAAGACCAACATATCTTATTCATATTAGATGAGAGAGGATAAGTTATAACAAAACTCAATCTGACATGATGCTATTAAAAACAACAAACTGATATGATCTATCTAAAAAATTATTATAGCAAAACTCAATCTCAAAGTTAGTAGTTCACTCAAGATGGATGGGTTTTTGGGTTTTTTTGGTTAAATATTGAGGGACTTGTAAACCCTGAAATACAATTGGATTGTCTACAAAAACACTGGTAATGGGGAAAAGTGTTACATTCATGATTTTCAAGCACAAAATTTCCATTTTCAACTTTCGAGCAATTCCAGGGTGTCAGATCATTTGGAAATGCATCTATTATACATTAAAACAACTTGTTTCTCCATTTGTAAATATATTTTAGTTAAAAAAAATCATGTGGGAGACTTTAAACCAACAAAGCACAACATTCTAAAATTTAAGGGATGGATGGTTACACACCTACTTGTTGGCATAAATAAAAAAATTCCATAAAAAATTTGTGCATAGTTGTTAACACCAAGGATTATGGAATTTAAAACTGTCTTTTCCACTTTTTGGAAATTAAACATTCAACTTCCTAAAAACTCAAAAATTTTACACTCAACATGTTGTTGAACTTGTCTCAACTAACACTTGAGAACAAATGTTTAAAACTTTATCTTAACATTACATGCTAAATTTGGAAATGGTGCAATTCATGTAAAAATTAACTTATGGGATTCAAACCTATCAACTTCTTTACATGCAAGGTTTTAACTTATTCTCTTCTACTAATTCTACTTATGTATTTTGATGTTCAAAATCAACACCTATAATATGACATCATTTTTAATTTTCTAAAAAATGGATTTTAATTGTTTTGTGCATGCATGTAAGAGAAAATAAATAAATTACATATTTAAAGTTTTTTGAATAGGACCCACACTTATTTTGGCTTGAAAATCATTTAGGTAATGCAGTTTGATTTTCATTCATGCTTTTTCAAGGATATCTATAGCAATTCCAATGCCCTTTGATGATCTTTGGGTTACAATGCCTATACATGGATTTTGCAGCCATAGAATGCCTTTAAAAAAAGGCTTTATCAAAGGATTTCAATGCCCTTGACAATTATTTTACTACTACAAACTAAATTTCCAATGCCTTGACTAATTTTCAAAGCACGTATTCAACATCTCACACTTGAAAAAACAAATTGCAATATCCTTTAATGCCTTTTCATTCTTCCAACACAATTATTAGATTTGTATAGTCTTTTAAATGCTTTCCAAACAATATTATTAATTTTTTCACACACAACTGACTCGGCAACTGATTCAAAACAATTGACAAGATGACAAGGATAACCTCACTTTTAAAATTTAGAATAAAGATGCACACGGGATGGGTTTATAGGCCCTTGGACAACTCCAAATATGTGTATGACTGATAAAACTATCCAAAAATGTCTAGAACACAATGAGAGAATTAGGATCCCTTGAAACCATATAAAAAAGAAAAATGTTTCCCAAAAAGTTGTTTAGGGACTAATACATATGAAATAGAGAATTAGAAAGGGAAGTCTCACACTAATTAGTCATCAATCCAAATCAATGTATTTTATTTGCAAAATTGTGTTTAAATAATTATTAAGAGGATGATTTTCTAAAGTTGGGTATCTACAATCACCCCAACTTTTATCTAGGATTGAAAATAATATGTTAAAGGAATAACAATGTATACTTAGATTTCATACATTATTTTGTGTTTTACTCATTGTGTACTTGTAATTGAATCAATAACACAATATATTTCTACTTAATTAAATAATAGATAAAATTCATAATGGCATGAATACCACTTGGTCACATTTATTATTTTGTTGTCTTTCAAAGTTTGCAACTCTTTGTCATAGAGATAATTGTGCCATGGGTCTGGATGACTATTTTGTTTGGAGAAAGGGTGACTTAATATCATCCCACTCACTTCTTGGCCAGAAA
Source organism: Taxus chinensis (assembly GCA_019776745.2). NCBI lineage: Eukaryota > Viridiplantae > Streptophyta > Pinopsida > Cupressales > Taxaceae > Taxus > Taxus chinensis. The sequence continues at coordinate 898,387,995 of CM034146.1, forward strand.
AGTATATAAGAGTTCGTTAAAAAGTGTGTTGATTTTGAATAATACCATGGGGTTCGTTTCCACATGATAAGTGAGTAAGGAGATTGTGCTAATTCAATAGCTTTTGTTGTAGTTTGTGTGCTAACTTAATAACATTATTGGTAGGGTGAAGATCTTGATGTAGACAAAGAAACTCCAACAAACTCATCCACGAGATTTCCTTCTATCCTTTTCGGTAGCATGACATGTCAAAATGTATCAAATTTATGCGTTGTTGAGGGAAATGCCAATGTTTTGGGTTGTTGAAGAAAGATATCAAATTTTTGTGCTATTGAGGCCAATTTGATAACTCTATATATGTGATGAGGTCAGTCCAAACTAGTGTGTGATTGGATGTCTTGATCAAAAGATTGTAATTATTCTTCCAAGTTAACTCTGTCAATTATGTACATGTGATAAAATTGGTGAAGATACGTGTCATTGGATATTTCCTAATCATGAGAATATAATTTTTTTGTCAAATAACTTTGTCAACTTTGTGCATGTGATAAGAATTGCTATAAACCCCCCAATAATGTTGTTTATACGTTGATTTATCATGTATTATTTGCTTAATAATTTTACTAACCCAATGCCATGTCATAATAACTTCTGAAATTCAAGTAACCCTCAATGTATTTTGATTTAAAATCATGCAACATATCATTATTGTGACTAAATTTGAGTAACTGGCTAGGAATCTGTGTGAACTTAAAAATAGCCCACAATATGCTTCCTCTTTTGGGAGGAAAGATTTCCCTGTGTATCACTCACTTAAAAAGAACATTGTTAAACAAATTGTGTATAATAAGTGTATATGAATAAACCAGAGAGTATTAATAACATGATTTTGATAAAATTGGTGTTTATAAGATATCATTGATATAACATAAGTGTGAATAATGTATTTTTCCAAGAGATTATAATATGTAAAAATTGTTAGAATTCAAAACAAATAATCAATCCAAATACGTCATTAAAGTTCACAGAAGTGTGTTAGTAACATGACACACCACAACACACATGATTATTTTACACACACAACATAACATACCGACTACAATTACACATGATAGAAATGGACATGTTCCAACATCTCAATTTATACTTCACAACACATCAACAAGTACATAGTAACCATTATGCTAGAAACATAGAATACAAAAAAATAATGGAACCTATCATTCTAGGATAACAAATCAGTCATAATCAATGAAATAGTAACATAGAGTAAGCAATTTTGGTGCATATACAAAATACATGTCATATAATCAGTTTAAAATACAATGTCATATCCATAACAATGCACATGTCATGAAGTATTAGCTAACACAAGACATCATAATTTTTTTTCTATAATGTTGAATGGACCTAGATTTTTCAAAAGATATCACATGAAATCTATGTGTGAAAATTCCCTCAGTGTAGGCATGCTCTTAATGTGGAGAACAATGCACACATGTCTAAGAATGAAGAGTCATAAGATATGAATGTCCCATAGGAAAGTGTAACTTGTATGTCCTGTAACTAACTCATGTATACTTGTTAAATCAAGTGTTTAGAGTAATAGGTATGCAAAGTGCTAACAAAACCATAACATTTATGTTTGATTATCATGTACTAAAAAAGTGAATAACTAACATGTCCTGAATTTTGTAATCAATTGTGTTTTTCTGAAGTAACTATGAATGAAATCATGAGACATACATACAAAATATAAATAAATAATGTAATATGAACAACTCATCACTAATAAATAAATGTGCTTAGAGATAACAATGTCAATAGATACATCCAAAACAATGTCATAAATAAGTAAAGCAACATAAAACATTCATTGTAAAGCAGTGTCACAAGGTATAATTTATTACAAGGCATCATTTAAGTAACTTTTGTAATGACAATGGATAAGAGTGCAAAGTATATGGCTTGATAGACATTGAATGTGATATGCCTCTTGTACATGCATGTCCCCAAGTGTGAAAGAGGGTGCCCCTGGGTATAAAAGAAATGATATGCTGTAAAACATATGTGTGTCCATGGAAATGTATAGTTGATATGTCTTGTAACCAACTCATTCCTAGTATTGTAAGTGCAAGTGCATAAGGAAATAATATGTGTCAAATGTTAATATTGAATGACAACAACATCTAAATTTATGTTAAGATAATGCAAGTCATAGAAAGGTCATGGTTTGGGATTTTTTGCAATGTTGTAATGTTATTATATTTTTAAATAAATAAATCCAATAAATGAAAATGAACATAAGAAAAGAAGATCCTAGAGTCATAAACTATGTGATATAAAATTGGATGGAAATATAGGTAACTAAAATTCCCTCAACAATCACATCAAACTCATAAAATGTGTTGCATCATCATAATTGTTAGAATATGAGAAATAATCATGTGTTTCACTATAACCTACGTTACCAATGTTAGTAATGTGCTCATGGCCAGCCTGTGAGTTGCTAGGAATTAGAGAACCCTGTATTCTCCATTGAGTATTAGTAGAATGCATTGGTATCCTACATGGATCATGCTTGCAAAGTTGTCAAAAGATATTCTTGGCATGCAAAAATACATGGAATAAGCTGGGTAGAATTAAGAAGGCATGCCGACTATGAATCTAAAATAGTTAGTATTGGTGAATCTTGTGAAATATGTCTCATGGTAAACTCAATCATATGTGGAAGTTGGATAGGATGTAAAGGTTGTGTTGTCACATATGGTGATATAACTCAATGTGAATCTATAATAAGTAACATTGTGTTGGATATGATATTCATAGTATATACTTCAGTTGGTAACATATAATTACAACATATGTAGTTAAAATATCTTTACAAAGTGTAATAAATAGCTTGTGTTCCATGTTTCCTTGGTAAATTTTTTATATCATTGTTAGACATTAGTAATAACCTAGTGGCTACTGCTTGTTGCTCAACATGTAACGAGTCCAATACCCCCACATAGATCTTATTGTTGGTCATGAAAATATTCATTGATAGGTGTTGTAATGTAATGATTACAAATAATATCTTTAGGAAGGGTGAGAAGTTTCATACAAAATGCTTGTTTGTTAGACCTGTCATCCTTCATAACATTCAAAACCATGTGTGTATGAATAGGGTTATTGATGATCAAATTTGTGTGAAGAATATCACTATTTTTAATCATAAGGTCATCAATAACTAGTGGTTCTTCATAACTATAATATGAACTAGGGGGCATCCATTTGGTCAAAAGGTAATAAGACTCTATTAGGTATATTACCACATGATATGGTAAGATAACCAATATTTGGGGGATCCTTATACATATCTTGATGTACTATATGTACATCAATATGATCACAATTGAGAAAAGAATCATTAGGGAAATCACTACTCAATATTACAAAATCATCAATGGGTAGTAATGTGTTAACAATAACACCATGGAAAAATATATGTTTCTCTACGTGGTCACAAGTAATTAAAGGATCATTAGGAAAATCATTACTTTTTATCAGAAGATCATGAATGGGTATGGGTTTATTAGAATTAACACCACATAGTGCATGTGTCGTATTGTGGTTAAGGGTGTTTAAAGGTCCCTTTGGAATGATGTCAAAATATACATGGAATCAGTAATGTCATAAATGGCTTAAGAAGGTTCATTAGACATGTTGTAATAGGAGATCTAAGGGATGAATACTTTTCTCATCGAATTGGGGATAGAGAACCACATTATCTCTAAGTGTTTCAACATACACCACCTTAGTGATCTATTTATCAATAAGGTTTTGGAGCTTATGTCATAATTTTAGACACATGTTGTTTGAATGTATAGAGCAATAATAATAACTACAATAGGCCTTAATGTTAAAGTTCAGATGAATCTTAGTGGACTTGAGGGGTGGAGGTAGAACTATAAGCCCATGCTTGAGTAGTGCTTTCATAATTACATTGGGGGGTTTATTTCCAAACATGTAAATTGTTTATGTGGATGAGTTGTGGGGATCAAGGGTACCTAGGGTCATAAATATGTTAAGTGTTTAATTTAGTCAAGAAATTGATGTATTTGGAGGGTAGGAATATGGTAAGTGTTTGCAAAGGTAATTTGTTGAACCTCCTTTACTAATTATTCCTCAATTTAATCCTTATATTTGAAATAAAGTGCATTAAGCTCACTCTTATTTGACATTGTATGATGTGGGAGGATTTAGAAACCCTATATTGAGAAAAATGTTATAAGCACAATGACTGAGGGTGAATCGGTCATACAAACACTTTTTCTTCATTTTCCAGATCTTATATTCATTATTCAAATCAACCATCATACATATTAAACATGATATTATTATGTGTGTGACATCCATTAAAAAGTGAATGAAATAAGAGAGAGAACACATGAACACCATATATAAGTGGGAAAACCTTAAGGGGAAGAAAAACCACTGACAATTTTGAATATATTATTCAATCCAAAAGAATCGTGTGAATATTACATCACACAAGATTTATTTAGTGAGACACCAATCCCATAAGGAGAACCAACCCCTAGTTTAGTAGGAAACCAATCCTATAAGGATGCTACAACCCCATAAGGTGATCAAGAACTAACTCAACCACCTGCAAATGAAGATCACCTAAGTTATGTTGCTCCAAAAACTGATTGTGATCACAATTTCAACTCCATGCACTCAAACTCCTCTCAAACAACCTCTTCTCCTACTTCGCTCAAACTTGCATCATATAATGCTGATTAGGTATAATGACATTGAAAACCTGCTCATCAAATATTCTCATCTTTTCATGCCTCTTATCATCTCTTCCCTTGACCCCTTTATACTCTTATTTCACCTTTCTAGCTCGCTCACATCCCTATCATCTCATAACTCCACAAATGAGTCATTACAACTCTCTTATATACATGTATCATCATAATAACAACCATAGGTTGACCAATACCATTAAGGTAATTCATGAAAACAAATATACAAACTCATATAAAATCACTCCAAGATACCTTATAGGTTGGCATATGCCTAAACATAACCATGCTCCATAATTAGGCCTAAAACAAAAGCTATCACTCCAACGATCATATTATGAACTAAAAGGACATAAAACATATCCAAAATGGATCTAAAATATTCACATAATTAAAGAACATCCTATCAACACCAAAAACCATCTCAAAAAGCTATGTACCATCCAACATCACCATGAAGTACACCAAAAATCAAGCTATCTCAATAAGGTATTCAAACACCTAAAAATAAGTCCTAAAAAGTGAACCAATTCACATATTAAAACACCTTTTCATGAAAAAAAAACATATGGTTGGAAATATATAAATGTATACTAGATCATACAACTCACACAAATCACTAAATCAAGGCATAGGGCACAAAAAAATCCATCTCTGTAACAACTCAAATCAACATATTGGCCTCAGAAATAAGTCACCCAGAACAAACAACTTGGCATACTAAATCAATTCATCATGCCACAACTGACACATCACTAAAATATCATGATTTATAATAAAAAATTCAACTGATAGAAATATCCAAATCAGGGCACAAGGTACTCAACTAGATCCAATTCTCAAAGTACTCAAACTAGCAACAAGGTCTCAATAACTAGTATGGAGAGAAAAATTCTCTAACACTAAATCATCACTTCTAGGATCAACCAACACTTGGAATACATCGTTAGAAAACTGACACACCTTCTCAAACATTCATAAGCATATATTATTTGGATAAGTCCATGCCTTCGTACTTGTTCCAAACCATCTTCTAGACAAGCCTAATAGGGCTATCTAGGACATTAGGGTTTCAACATGAAACCACTTATTCATACCATTCCAAGAGCTAAAAAAAAACATGTCATATGGAAAAAATATATTCAAATCCATTAAACCATGCCACATCATGAAAAACTTCAAAGCACACCTCAAACCACCTAACTAGGTTTTAGCCCTTAAGGAAAAAATCGGTAGAGCAAATTTGAAGACATGTAACTCAAAATTGCTTCACATAAACTGCCTAAAATTTTTCATGGTTACTTATATCACATCCCAATGTTCTTGGAATAATGAACTTTTCTTCATGAAACCTCCAACTCATCCTTGTACCTACAAATCTTCACAAAACTAGGGTTTTTGTGTACCTTACAAGTTGATCTGAAACATGAAACACCACCATCAAGAGCCTTGAAAAGTAATCTACATGCCCGAGTTATAAAATTTTATTTTCCACTTCATTTAGAGATGATACCATGCATTTCTTCCCTATCACTTTGGAACTAGGGTTTAACTAGGGTTTTCGACCACATCTTCTTCTTAGCTATTTTTCATAAAGATCTGGCATCTAAATGAATTCTTTCTTCTTGAAAAAAAATATTGACTCCATGCCATAGCATCATTGAAAGCCTCAGGGTCCCATGTAAATATCACACATGTGGGTGAGTAAATGAACTTCAGCTATCGAGCTGATTTTTGCTTTCTAAGATCTCAGCAGATCCAAAACCCATTTTCTTTCTTTTTCTTCACCTCATTAACCTAAAAGTTGACCCAGAGTAGTATAGAAACCTACTTAATGATGTAAAACTCTCATCCATACCATAAAACCTTTTAATATCTCCAAACACTGAGACTTACCCATGCAAACCTTGCCTTGTCTTGTAGTCTTGCTCTAAAAGGACCTTAATCATGCACTTTCTAGCTGACACATGACCTAATACACATCCTATCATGCTCCAAAAAGTCTTCCCTACTCCATTTATCATGTTATCAACTCATCCCGTTTGACCTAGGTCTATAATTAGGCCTAGAAAGGCTTGAATTAACACATGAATCAAGAAAACTGACATAAACAACCTCTTATAGAATCATTAACACCTTCAATTATCATAATGACCATGATTGACCTTATGAAGAACTCATACAACCTTTTGATTACTCATACTATCTTTACCATCCCTAGAACCATACAAATGCACCAAGACAACACAATTTGACACTACCAATTAACCTTCAACTTAACTCATGAATGCCACCTCATGGAGACACCTAAACCACATTTACACCATTTTTCATTAATGAAATTTGAAATCAATGACAACTACATAAACACAATGCTAAAAAATATCCCCCTTTGTCATTGATGGAAACCACCTTTAAAATAATTGATGGAAACCACATGTAAAAACACCTACAAGACTTACTTTAGACATTTTTTCATGTTTATGAAAATAATCTCCCCCTTTGAAATCTATGACAAAGGTAACTAAGAAAATATTGACATGAAAAATGACTTTGAAAACAATGCATAACTAACTTACTTGTATCATTTTGGTTTGCAATCACTTCTTGATAGAAGATGATCCCGGACATGATGAAATCATGTATGGATCCCCCTGAGTTGATATACTCTACCTTTGTTTCAGTACTTACTTTATCAACTTGTTTCCTTGACTTTGAATCTTCAAACATTTACAAAACTCCTCTTGAATACATACATACCATTTTTATCTTCATATAGACCTACTAACCTGTCTTATTTTTCCTTGATTTATTGATGATCCTATGGTCTTGACTTCAAACTTACTCACTCACAATGCTCATTGCTCCCCCTTGACACACACATAATTTTCTTGATGAAATAAACAAAACTTATGCAAAAATGTTCTAAACAACACACCTCTGCTACAAATCAACTTCTGAAATCACTTTTGTCACAATATACCAATTATGAAATAGACTTTCCCTTGGATCAATTTATTAACTAATGAAAATAGATACCAATCATGCATGCAATAACAAATCAAAAAATAAAAAATATTATTTGCAATACATTTCAATGACTGCACCTCCTCATTGCTAAATTTTAACCTTTCTCAGTCACGATATGAAAAACTTGTCTCCCCTTTGGATCATATTCTCTATTAAATTGATGAACAACATAAAATTTATCTTCAGAGAATACTAAAAAAGACATAATGAATGATCATGCCAAAGTCTCATAAAAATTACCATCAATACTGAGAACCTTTATGGAAACATAGACCAGTCCATATTTGACCATGTATTGCACTTGGAGCCATTGTCACACTCTTAAACTTGGACACACATAAGACCAAAGAACCTTGACTATATCAGCAATTCATACCTTATTCATGAAGAAATATTCTTGACCAAGTTTTTCCAACAAAAATCTCTTTAAACAAAACACTTTAGTTCATGTTCCCCATGTCTTGATACATTTCTTCAAATAAGACTAAAAACATTATCATACAAATTATTTCAACCATTCAACATACATATGACACAAGCTACATGCCTCAACACGTGCAAACTTCATGAATTAGCACAACTCCCCCTAGGTTAATGTATATATTATTTGAGAAACTTCATCTCTTCTTCATATACTTTGAGATCAACATGATTTTGACCATGGATCCTTCACCTTTGCCTAAAATCCCCTTTTGCAACCTTTTGACACTTCGTGTTGCTTCACAGATTCAACACTATCCTAAAACTAATATGAGTCACTTCAAGCCATAATAGGATCTCCTTTACTTCTACATATTTTCCAACTCGGATCAAGAAATTAGGCATATAGTAAAAACGAAAGACTAGGCATACCTTCAAGCATTTGATCTTCAAATAGAAACATGCTTACCCAGTTCTTTGTCTTTTATGAAGCATAACTCTACTTCTCATAGAATAATGCACTCATAGACCTCTTTCATGACAATAGTTTCATATTTGATCATCACTTGATGTATTTTGAACACTTCATGAGTAAATACCTTGCATTATCTGGAATTCAATCATCTTCTCATCCAGATATTGTCTTCTTTGAGAAAATATCCAATCTTTAGAGTCAGGCCTATTTACCTCTTTAATGGATTAATGTGTTTTGTATTTAAGACCCTTTCTACACCTTCATGCAAATATATCCTTATATACCTTCCATGAACACATTAGCCTAACATTTCATTTCACACAAAATTCCACAGGGATCGCATACCTTTCATAATTCTTGAGTATCCTATAATACTTCTTATCTTGCACAACAAACACCTCATATGAAGACACCTATCATATAATGCTACAATATATAAGAAGATGACTACATGAATCCTAATAGAGGCACTCTATACTCCTGGTTATATTTAGTAATGTAAAACATTCTTGTCCTCATGGGACAAGTCACCAAACTTGAGCTTCCATTCCCTTCTTTGTTGTACCTTTGCTTCTCTATCATCAACTTGATAGTCTTCTTGAGTAGACCAAAAAAATTATTGAGGTTCTTCAACAAAAAAAATACTTTTATGAATATTAGGCTCATCATCATTAGAGGAGGAAACTTTAGGCTTCTCAACATGATCAAACTTGACATCTGCACTCCTCTTACACTTGTCCTTTTTCCATCTACAATATCTTGTAATATGCCCAATATTATTACATTTGAAACAAACAATAGGAATCTTACCTCTAATAGCTTCATTTCTCCAACTTTTTCTAGATGGTCTTTGATAACAATATCTAGCAAAATGGCCAACATGATTATAGTTGTAACACACAACCTCATTCTTATTTTCATTTTTCCAACTCTGTATTGATGGTTCATGAAGACAATACCTAGCTATATGACCCATTTAATGGCAGTTATAACAAATAATATTTCTTGAGTGATCAATTCTACTATGTCTCCATGGATGATCATCCTTAACTATATTCATTCTACACTCTTTTACTCTATGCCCAAAACCATTGCAATTGTAACAATAACCATTGAAAGTTCTTTCATAATTTGATGCATTAGGATGCTTTATGATGTTCCTTTGAGTCCTTTTATCCTCCTTGGATTTAGCAGGTCCTTGAATTGGTTTAGAATATTTATCATTCTTCCTACTTCTTCCTTTAAACCCAAACCATTATTAACACTAGAGGGTCTTTGAAAGCTCAGTAAATCATCAAGTTTACTACTAATTTTTCAAAATTTTCGTAGGTCTTCAGCTTATTAGTAGATTGATCTAGGTCTTCCATTACAGATTCCATATTCGTACCAAACTTGATGTACTCATCCTCCTTAGCCTTGATATTAGTAGTGAGCATCCCAATTTTAATTTCTAACTGAGAACTTTTTTTTCTTTGGATTCATGCTCCTTAAGAGTTTCCCTCAACTTTTTATTTTCCTTTCTCTAGAGTTGAAGGTTTTCTTGGGCACCAACAAGCTCAGCTTCAAGAAAAACTACTACCTCTTATTTATTTGAAACATCTCCATTTTCCTGATCCATACCTTTTGCACTACATACAATATCATCTTCACTAACAATAGAAGGAATGCTATCTTCTTCATAAAAGTACTCCAACTTATCCCATAAGGCCTTGGTTGAATCAAACTCTATTACCATGTCATATACAAATTCCTCCAATCCACTCACAATGAAATTCTTAGCTATTTCTTACATAGGATATGATGAATCAGTGTAATCAATATCAACATCATACCCAAGAGAACTTAGGTAGAACTTCATTCTCTATTTCTAAAGGGCATAATTGGTTCCATTGAACACAAGACCCTGATATGACAAAATATATTCTTCCATTTGATAAAACAACCTTGTGCTTCAAGAGAATATCCTTCAAGTAGTTTAAAATTGCTTTAAAAGGACCTTGATCTAATACCAATTTTTAGAAGCACAATGAATAAGAGGGGGATGAATCAGTCATACAAACACTTTTTTTTAATTTACCATATCATACATTTTTTATTTAAATCAACCATAATACATAATCAACATGAGCTTATTTGGTATGTAACATTCATTCAAAAGTGCATGGAATAAGAGAGAGAACACATAAACACCAGATGTAAGTGGGAAACCCTCAAGGTTAAGAAAAAATACTATTTTTTTGAATATATTACTCAATCCAAAATACACATGTGAATATTACACATCACACAATATTTCTTTAGTGAGACACAAATCCCACAAGGAGCACCAATACCTAGTTTAGTAGGACACTAATTCTACAAGGAGGCTACAACCCCCTAAGGTGATCAAACACCAACTCAACCACCTAGAAATTAATATCACCTAATTACATGTTGTTCCAACAACTGATTGTAATAAGAAGTTTAGCTCCATGCACTTAAACTTCTCTCAAACAACCTCTTCTCCTACTTCAATAAAACTAGCATCATATCATGCTAATTAGGTATAATGACCTTTAAAACCTGATCCTCAACTCTACTCATATTTTCATGTCTCTTCTTAGTTCTTATCTTGACCCCCTATATAATCTTATTTCACCTTCTCTAGCTCGCTCACATCCCTATCGTCTCATAACACCACAAATGAGTCATTACAACTCACTTATATACATGTATCCTCATAAAAAAAAAACCAAAATTCAGCCAAGACCATTAAGTTAGGTCATGAAAAAAAATCTACAAACTCATATAAAATCACTCCAAGAGACCATATAGGTTAGCATAGGCCTAAACACAACCATGCTCCATAATTATGCCTAAAACACAAAATATCACTTCACCGGTCATATTATGAACTACAAGGGAATGACACATATCCACCATGGATCTAAAAGATTCACATAATTCAATAACATCCTCTCAGTACTACCAACCAGCTTAGGAATCTTTGTACCATCCAACATCACCATGAAGTACACCAAGAAACAAGCTATCTCAACAAGGTCTTCAAACACCTAAAAAATAAGTCTTGAAAAGCGAACCAATTCACATAGTAAAACACATTTTCGTGGAAAAAACTATATATGGGTAGAATTATATCAATTTATACTAGCTCATACATCTGACACCAATCACCAAATCAAGACATATGGCACCAAAATAGGTCCATCTCTGAAACAACTCAAATCAACATGTAGGACTCATAAATAGGTCGCCAATAACAAACAACTTGGCACACCAAATCAATTCATAATTCAAAAAATGACACATCAATGAAAATACCATGATGTCTACTAACGAATATAATTCAAAAGAATCTCCAAATCTGAGCACAAGGTACTAAACCAACTCCAATTTCAAACTGCTTAAACTAGTAACAAGGAATCAAGAACCAGTCTTGAGAGAAACATGCTCTAACACCTCAATCATTACTTCTAGGATCAACCAACACTTGGAATACATCATCATCAACTTGAAACACCTTCTCAAAAATGCATAAGCATATGTTACTTAGAGAAAGCCATGCGTTCATACTTGTTCCAAACCATCTTCTAGATAGGCCTAGTAGGGCTATCTAGGCCACTAGGGTTTCAACATGAAACCATTTATTCATACCATTCCAAGAGCTCAAACATAACATGTAAGATGAAGAAAAATTCAAATCCATCAAAACTTGCCACATCATGATAAATTTTAAAGCACACCTCAAACCACCTGACTAGGTTTTAGCCCTTAAGGCCAAAAGTGGTAGAGCAACTTTGGAGACATGTAACTCAAAATTATTCACACAACCTGACAATTTTTTTTGTCCACTTAGAGCACATCCCAAAATTTATGGAACAATTCAATTTTTTGTATGAAACCTCCAACTCAGCACCCTGTACCTATACATCTTCACAAAACTAGGGGTTTTTTATACCTTACCAACTGACCTAGAACATGAACCACCACCATCAAGAGCCTTGAAGAGTCCATTACATGCCTGAGTCATCACATTTTCCTTTCCACTTCATTTGGATACCATATCATGCATTTCTTCCCTATCACTTTAGAACTAGGGTTTAACTAGGGTTTTATACCATCTCTTCTTCTTAATGATTTTTCATAAAGATATGATGTCAAAATTAAGTATTTTTTCTTGAAAAACACTCTTGAATCCATGCCCCTAACATCCATGAAAGCCTCAGAGTTCCATGAAAATCTCACATGTGTGGGGTGAGAAAATTAAATTCACCTATCATGCACTTACCAACTGACATATGACCTACCTCCTTTTCTCATGTTACCAACTCATCCTGTTTGACCCAAGTCTAGGATTAGGCCTAGTTAGGCTTGAACTAACACATGACTCAAGAGAAATGACATATAAAACATAATACAGACTCATTAACACTTTTGACTTATCTTACTAACCATGCTTGACCTCATGAATACCTCATAAAACCTTTAGAGTACTCATACTATCTTGACCATCGCTTGAAACCATACAGATGCACTAAGACAACATATGGAAAGACAACACAATTCGACACTACCAATAAAACTTCATCTTAACTCATGGATGATACCTCATGGAGACACCTAAACCATCTTGAAACCCTTTTCCTTTAATGACATTTGACATCAATGACAGCTACATAGACACAATGCCCAATAAAACCTAATATATGAAACCCTAAGGATGAAGAATAAAAACCTAAATTGTATAGGTTCGAAATAAGGATCGGGTTCAAAAAAATATTTTTAAAAACTATGATTATTTATTAATTTAATTTACAATGTGATTATCATTATTAGAACCAAGACATATAATCTACATAGTCTTAATTTATTGTGCTATTTTTTTCTGATGATAATTAATAGATTACATATTATGGTAAGGGTTAGAAACATGAATTTTGCTCTCATGTTTAAAATGTGTGACAAAAATATTAGAATGTGCACATAGGTGGATAGAAATGGCATCATGCTACTTAGAAAATATCAAATGATGCGCAGGAAAAATGAAAGGGTTCATGGGGGTGAGAGAGTACTATCGCCTATCCTAATCTGGGCATTAGGAACATATCTTGATTCTATTCTCACTTACTTTGGTGGGTGAATATTTTCCTATCTACTCTAATAATTTTTTCTCCTATATCTATGCGATGGCTGGTGTCTATATAAAATTGGGAATCTCTTTCTTCAAAACCCTATTTCTCCATGTTTTAGACCTAAAAAGAGGTTAGTGATATTTTGAGTTAGACTAACCTCAAAAAACCAACGTGGGTAACTAAATATTGCCTACATAATACTATTATAAAGAGGCCTCACAATCATGTAGCTATAAATCTTATGTGGTGTGTGAGTATGTGAATAATATATATACAGATCTACGTGACATTTTCCTAATCCCCAAGTGGTATGAACAATCAATAGTACTTCAAATTTCAACAATAGATTCAATGCTTTGAAATAAGTGTGTAATGCACTTAACTAAATGCATTTATCTTTCTTTCCCTTGTTAATTCCCTTGTGTTCTCCCCCCTTTTCCAATATCCATTAGGTGTTTTTCTTATTTAATGATAAACCTTGAATTATAAACCTTGAGGCATGTAACTGAATCAACGACCAATTCCAAAATACCAACAAGTTGACAAGTATAAGTTTACTTTCAAAAATTATAATCAAGATGTACAAGGGACAAATTTGTAGGCTCTTGGGCAGTACTGATACTAGTATTGTCCAATAAATAAAAGAAACATTGAATTACATAGCGAGAGATTGGGGATCCCTTGAAACCATAGAAAAAAATAAGAATGAAGACTGGAGAGCTATTTGGGGACTAATATGAAAGAAATAGAGAGTTGGAAAAGAAGGTCCTTTGCTAATTAGTCAATAGTCCAAATCAATGCCCTATATTAACAAATTGTGTGAAAAGCATTATTAAGATAAGGCTTGTGTTTAATTCGAGTATCTACACATACTTGAAAATATTTGTTCCAAATAATGCTTCAATAAGGATCAATGCACAATTAAATATTTAGAATTTGCCAAAAATAATAAAAGATTCTCAATGAAAAAATATTTTAAAATTTGAAAGATATTTTATGGATTGTGCAAAAGAGGAGAGTGATGGTTGTGTTAGTATTTATATAAAAAATAATTATTATGTATATTCATAATAGTAGTTGTCTTATACATTTGTGAAGTGTAGTGAAAAACATAAAAAAAATTGAATAAATTTGAAAATAGTTTCTTAATAATTTTTAAATTATCATTCGAAGGTGTTGTCGCCTAGAAATTTAAAGGTAATAGACTTTTACTAACAATAAATCATATACCCAAAAACCTCCAAGTGGTTGCTACTAGCAAGTGAATGTGACGACATTAATACACTCCTCGTAGTGCAACTTTTTATTATAAGTTCAACTATAAACATGATAAACAATTTATAATTTAGAAATAATACTTTATATATTGTTCTCCTCATATTAGTTTTTTACCCATTGAAATTAGAATCTTAAAATATTATATACCATGCATGTACTTATAGTCATTTCCCAAAAATCATATTTAATCTATTCACCGAAAAAAGGCTCGATAAAAGACTTCAAATAAGTGTTTGATGTCGAACGATAATATGATGATTTAATATTATTATATTTGAACATTTGAAAATTAATCATCTAAAAAATTCTAAACTAAAATCACTAAGACCCTAAGATTAATTCTAGGGAAGATGCTTCAGAACTAGACAGCCATACAAATAATATCCTAAATATGTTCAACATAATTTAATATGTCTTACATAATATTTTGTCTTAAAGAACCGTACAAAGATACATAATTTTTTCTATAGTTATAGAACAAGAAATAATGCTTAAGAAATAACCTTTATTATGAAAATTATAATTGGTAATTGTTACTGATAAACAAAAACTAAGTGCATGCATGATGAATTCAAGGAAAAGAATAAAAATGAAATGAGTATACAAGGGAGTGAGATATTTTATGATATGAATGAGCATAAATATAGTTGGTAGTGGATCATACTTGTTAGGAATCTATATAGATTATATTTCCAGTACATTTATGCCCGACTATCCATTTGAACCCCTTTCTTTAGAAATCTAGAATATCACATGGCCCACTCAAATGAAGCCCCTATAGCAAGAGTACAAGTTGCTCGATTGTTTTATTATCTCGGCCAACCCCATCTCATCTTCATCTCCATCATGGTAAGGGGACATATCTATATAGAGGGGGGCCATTCACTATTATCTCAACTAATAATATATAAATATAAAGAGGGGATTATGATCATTAAGCTGAAAGGTGTGTTCTATGTTAGAAAGGTGGAGGGGCTCTGATGCGGACAAAGACATGAGGCGAGCATGATTTTTTTGGTCGACGATGTACGCATTGAAATCTACCCTACATGTGGCCGGAACTGTACGCAAAGAAGTCACACAGGAAATCATGCAGGTCTACGCCCCACCTCCATGCACGTGAGATAAAATCGTAGAATTGGGTAGCATCTCCATGACAGTGAATGTTAAAGAATTGAACCACTTCTTAGCATGATATGCCACAAGCTTGCCATCCACTAACAAAAAACATAACATCTCTACAGGGTTATGATGAATTGGGAGAAGATTTTGCAATGGAAGCCAAAGATTTGGTCCTGGATGATACGCTCGAAGGCTCACTGCACCGTTTCCAGCTTCTTGGTGATATGAAAATAACATTCCCTCCAATTGCACCACTGAAGCTCTGGTATGCCCTCTAGTATTCTTCCCCATGTGGAACATGTCACATTACATGCAATCTCACTGTAATCATTTCTTATGAATATTTGATCTTTGAATAGGACAAGAGCGTGTAATGGGTGCTGGGAATGGGTGAAAGAAAACTCTGGCGATGGACTTTGAATTGTAGTCCATTGAAATGAAAGTGGGTCGTATACTCCTGCCCAATCTGGCACAATAGATGTTCAACAAGGGTGATGGTGCGACCCTCCAAACACATAAATCATTCCATTCACTGCAGCAACAATGACATTTTTCCTGGGTTTCAAGGAGCGAAGCAAAGCAGTCCATTTGAAGGATACAAGATCACATCTGTACACACTTCTAGAAGGAGTTCCATTGTAATCGCTGACATTGATAACATAGAGCTGGCCATTCAAACTTGTTTCTGGGAAACGCAAAGACGTGCAGATTGTACGCAAGATTTGGTAGGCACTGAACTCGGTAATGTTGAGATAAACCCAAGATGAGGTAACATCAGGAGACGAGCTGTAATTAGCAGGTGTGATAATGCGAATTGGTTTTATAAATTCATAGCAATGAGCCCGTATTTCATATTCAAGTCATTACATGCATTGTCATTTATATGATACCGGAAATTTTCTTATATCATCTTATAATCTCATTTATGGTGACAAAATGGACTCTTATTATCCTCTTATAATCTCGTATACGGGTAGGGCCAGCTTTCAAATCTCAGCACTGACCAAAACCCTATAATTTTTTCTTTTTTTGGTTAGACTTGGGCAAGATTTCAATAAATTTAATTTAATTTTACTTTGTCAATTGTCATTTTAAATAAGGAGGGCGTCTAATTATTTGTGGTGTGGAGTTGGACAAACAATTCAACCAAATCAAGTTTTAATTTTGTCGGCCGTCCGAGTACGTATCCCCGGTAATTTTTTTATGTTTTTGGCCAGGTAAGATTTCAATCCACGTTCATTTCAAAGTGTTTGACATGGGTTTAATTCCAAATGTTCCCGATGAAATAAGTAGAGAGTGTCTGACGAGGGTGGGATACGAATCGCATAACACTCTGAGAGCGGTTTTCCAGAATTTGGGAGGCCTTGTTGAATAGCCCCCATTTTTATGGAGACAGAGAAAGGTTTAAGCGGGCTGAGCATGTGTGAAACATAAATTGATTTTGTTGGCGGTCTGGAATCACTACACCTTCTAGGGAACCAAAATTGTTTTCATCTATGATTTTATCTCACGCGCATGGCAGCTGTTTTTTAGGAAAATAAAGTGTAAAAAGTTTGTATGAGAATTTATATTTTTTAACACGTTTATTAAATTATATGGTTGGTGATGTAGAAATATTCAATAAAAGATTAAAAAATGTTAACATATATGGAAGTTTGTTTTTTACAATAAGCGGTGGAATCACCAATAGATATTATGCTGAGAAAATAATATTTAATAATTCTTTGTTATGGCTAAAAAAAAGAAGTAGCGGAATCGCCAACCATTATTACACCGAAAGGTGTTTACAATGGGAGAAACTGACAAATATAGTGACGACCAATATGATTTGGTTGGATAAGCAAGAAGCTACTTCTGCGTTAAAAAAATAAGGACACACTGCTTTACCACCTGTATTTGGGAGTGTATTAAACAATCCCATAATGCATGTGATGTTGTTTGCCAGCTGATCTTTTCCTGAGTACTCATTTCAAATAAAAACTAGCAATCTAGGTGTGAGATGTTAACGCTGAAAGAGAAATAATGGTAAGTGGAAATGGAAATTATAATAGACAACAAAGCACTATGTACCGATCAAATTCAATGATGAGAAATACAGGAAATTGATGTGTCCAAAATGAGTTTTCCTAAGCATTGTTGACGATAGAGACAGTAGCAACATTTAGAAGAAATTTTTCGACCCAACCAACCAATTTTTCCTGAGTACTCATTCCCAAAAAAAATAGCAATCTAGGTGAGCGATGTTAACGCCAAAAGAGAAATAATGGTAAGTGGAAACGAAAATTATAACAAACAACAAAGCACTGTGTCTTGATCAGATTCAACAATGAGAAATACAAGCACATGATGTGGACGGAATGATTTGTCCCAAACATTGTTGATGATAGAGGCAGTAATAACATTCAGAAGACATTTTCCCAACCTACAAATTTGTACAAAGGATGACTTTTTGGTCGACGTAGAGGAAAACTTTGTGTTGCAAGAGAACCATAATCAACCGATCCTGAGTCAGTATGCCCAGTGGAATTGGTAATGGGAGAGTAAAGGGCTTTCAAAAATTGAAGGTTGTGGTTGTCCATCTTATCATCAATTGCTATAGTACTCATACTTGCTAGGAAAAAACACAATTTCTTTATTTTTTGTTTTGTTTTTCTTATTTATATCACTCCAATGATTAGTTTAGGGAAAGAGATCAAAGATCAAGAAACAAAGAAAATTACCTGAGCACTGTCACATCCAATGCTTGTTTAATGGCGAGCTCTAGGCGTCTGATTTTTGAATATCCCATAACCACCTAAAACCCACACATGCACATATCAAGCGGAAAGAGAAATAAAGAAGAATATGTTCGAGATGGAGCGGCGAGAAGTGTGGTGACAAAAAAATTTACGGTAGAGGTGATGTGAAGTCCACAAACACTAACCTCTAAGGGGGTGTTTTCATTTAAACAAGTCATGGTGCTTGCACTCTGAGAAGGAACTCAAGAGCTTACACATTAAGCAAGTTAAACGAAGAGTTCTTTTCAAGAGCAACCAACCATACTGACTTATGATAGGTTGATTATGGATCAATTACAACATTACATTTTTCTCTACATCAACTAGAAACACATACTTTCTGTAAATTTATGGGCTCAAATTTGTTTTGTAAATGATGCTATTAGGTCTATCGACAACACTGTTTATGACAATTCGTTCTTCCCACATGGTTTGCCTATATTTTTCATTGTCAGGTTTAATCGAAACATGGTTCTTTGTTCTCCGTTTCAATTTCCTTTTCCACTCAGCAATATTTCTATTTCAACATTAACATCGCACACCTCACATCTGATTGTTAGTACGTTACTGCATCAGAATGCGTAAACACAGGTGGGCAACCCACCACTGTCTGACAAAATCCACTGATCCCAAATTTTTGCATCATCAACCATAAAACGGTGGAAAATAATTTCGTCTCTTATGCATCTGCAGTTTAATTGCATCATTTTTTGTGTCGTTTATGACGAGGATGTTTTGTCGCTAAATATTAATTAATTTATGATGTGGTTTGGCAGTCACTGTCGATGTATCTCTTAGAAGTGGCGCTGGCCAAATTGAGAGGAGCACTAAACACGTGCTTCTAGTTTTTTTATCAATTTCGACATATTGGTCACCAATATGATAAATTAGGACACATAAAAGATCCATGGCTGGTGGGGGTGGCGATTATCTTTTGCTTTGGCGACAATTACGACAGGCATAATGACGATCGGATTGTTGGGGTTTCCAGACACCCCCAATTGTGACTCATTTATTTACGGAGTGATGTGCGCCCTCTAAATTCGTGAAAGGTTACTTTGAGGAGGTGGCTCTCAAGTACCCAGCTATTCTATTTCTGTTAGTTGACGTGGATGAATTCAAAGTAATTTTTCTGCCCTGTTTCCAAATCCAAATCTGTAAAAGTTTTTGTCTTGGGGGTGTTTTAAAAAGTTTTTAGTTGTTGTTGGTGTCGTGCAGAGTGTTGTAGAAAAACTGGATGTGAAGGTGATGCTGACCTTTTTTATTTATGAAGGATGAAAATGAGGTGGTGTACAAAATGGTGGGAGAAAATACAGAGGAGCTGCTCAAAAGGATCGTCCTCTTTGCAAAGTCCACCTGTCACTCCTCACAAGTCCAATAAATATCTATGCAAATAAGTTGTAAATTTAGATAGGTATGGTGTTTTCCTTTGGGTTTCAGTAGTTTTTATGATTCACAACCATATCTTTATAAGGTGCAGATTGTTATGAGCTTCTGTATCCATATGTTTTTACGCCGAAAGGCATATTCACTAGGGAAATCCCCCATCCCACTGAGAAGTGACAGACATCTTACGGTTCAAAAACTCTACATCATCAACCATCTTGACTGTGAGAAATCGCTACGTACAGATAGTAGATATGGTCATTGATAGGTGTCTTGCATACTTTGCTTCCATATTGCATGCGGAGCAAGGTAGAGATTTGACAGATGTTCGCAATTTTTCAAAGTAAGTTAGATGCAAAGCCATGTTATGTATGAAAAACAGGAAAACATTGCAGCAAAACTACAGGAGATGGATATAAAGTTTTCTCAAAAAATGATGATATTCAATCCTCAAATGTGGGGTCCCCAGTTTTTTTCCTTCATTAAAAAAATTCATGTCTTATTAAAGATAGCATATTCGTTCCAAAAGTGTTTAACATAAAATTCCCTTGTTTTATGCTTGGGATTTTTTCCTCTCTATTGTTCGGCATAAAATTCCAATATTTTTCAGCTTGCAAGATGATACACATGTAGAGAGCATTAACTTGATAAGATCAACATCCACAACATTTGGTTGTATGAGAAAATTATATTTGACTGCCTTATGAATATATTTAAACTCTTTACCTGAAAAATACGGGGGAGATCTTAGAAAAATTAAATTGGGCCAACATTAAAATTGAGGATCATACAAAAGCTTTGATATTATGTTATTTCTTTTCCAAAAAAAAAATGTTAAATTGATAATTGCGGTACCATTGTAGGAATTTCATGTGACGGGAAGATTCAGCCACCAAATTTAATTCCCTAATTTGAGGGGTCTTATATAAGGTTTAGAAATTAAAATTTATCCAATGAATAGGTGCTACAAAATTCTAACACAATGTGAGCCTTGCATAATTTTTGGGGGATGTGGAAAGGGCTCTTGCCATGCGGCATAGGAAAGTTGGGAATTGAACTTATAATGTAGGACATTATTTTGTAATTATGTTGAAATGCATATTCATTGGGGAAAAGTCCCCCTCTCTCTTGCATCCTCCACCATACACGTGGCACACATTTCCACATAAAAATCTACCATAGTAATCATTGTCATTGTCCACATAAGCCCAAGATTTAATAATGACATATGCAGGAGCCTAAAACTATTGTGGAGGTTCAGGGTCATTCTGGTCTGACTTATCCCTGCCCTTGGATGACGTGGCAACTTGATCCAATGACTTGTCTCCCTTCTTCTTGCTGCCCTTCTTTCGGTGGTTATCGAGTGCTATGAACATATTAGTGTTGTTTATGCCCAAAGATAAAGATCCATCATCCTTGCCCCTCAATCCCCCTCCGACCATCCTAACTACTTAGTCCCAGTCATAGCTCTATTAGATGGATTCTATTTTTTCTTCAATTCGTCGAGAAGAAAGAAAAATGGTTCCAAACCCTAGAAGAAATTTCCAAAACCCTAATAAAATCCTAAGGCTTTGTAATTTTTTCTGTAAAGAGACCAGTCGATCTGGTTCCCTACTAGAATACCAAACCCTATTAGACATTATTGGGGATTATTTTCATTTCATTGGAAGGACTACAAACAGAAAACATAGATAATCTTGATAGGGTATTTAAGTGATGGGGCAATGGTAGAACATCTTTCATGAGGAGGTTATTATGGATTTTAGTTAATTACATCGAAAGGCATCTTCATTAGGGAAATCACCCCTCCCTCTAACAAGTGGCAGACCATCGATTATCATGAGCAGTTAGTTGATTAAGTACAGACACTCCTTCACCATACATGTGGCACACATTTATTCATAAAAAAATGTTTACACGTCATCAGAGTTGAAGATATAAAACATGTATCGCATCTATTTTTCCCCAAGTGGAATTACAAGTGCAAAGAAGACACAAAAATTCCATACAATGTATAAAACTACACAAAATTATATGGCATTTACAACTATGTTGGTGTTAACACAACATCATGATTCCTGAAACTTATTATTTTAACCTCCATTTTATGTTTCTTAGAAGAAACCACTTCGCAACATTTCCATCTGGAAGCCTGTCCTAACAAAAAAAAAACTAAGTTTTTTTATTTTCTTGAATCACAAAGTGTCATCGACGATGTTGATAAAAAAATTGGGGTTAATGATTACCCTCATCCACTCAATTTGTTTTTTTGAGAAACCACCATGATGTTTTGTAATGTTTCAGAGGTCTTGTTACTCTGAGTGCAATTGATTTTCACCCAATCCATGGCCCTTTAGGTGTAAGTGGTTCCAACAACATGTGAGATATTAGCTATATCAATATTGTTGAAGAAAAGAACGGAGGACCTCTCACATATGTTTCTGTGCACGTTGCGGGTATTGAAGAGGAAGGAATATTTTTGGGCAGAGTTGGTTCATGTTAGGAAGGTTTGCATAGGGGACTCTAGAACACGGAGGACCATAATTCTTTCGAATATTTACCCGCAATAGCCCCATGAAACATACACCGACCAATTGAGCCTCAAACCCAAAGCTGCCTCAAACCAAAGCACATGTAATTGTGGAAAGACTAAAGAAGAAGAAGATGTTAGAGGTGGAGCGGTGAAGTAGATTGAAATACATCTACAAGCTGCAAAGGCGAGGGACTGCAGAACAAAGCTCATGCTCTTTACGACGTGCTCCCCCTCTGGCATGTCTATACTCATGATACCCTCGCCCTAAACAAAGTCGAAGATGGATTTATAATAAATTCCTTATGGGTAGTTTCCACACATGGTTTACATAATGTACTCATATTTTTGGGATCACTTGGTAAATTGACTCATAATAGGTTGATTATGGATCTTTTGCAACACAAAATGTTTCTCTACGTCAACCAAAAAGTCAATCTTTGCGTAAATTTGTGGCTTCAAACATGTCTTTTTAGTGGTGCTGCTAGCTCTATCATTGATATTGTTTACGACTAATTGTTCCATCCACGTGGTTTGTCTTTACTCACCCTCAAATTTAATCGATACACAGTGTTTTATTGTCTGGTTCAATTTCCTTTTTTGCTCACCATTATCTCTCTTTCGGTGTTAACATCACACACCTCACGTGCGATTGCTAGTATATGTCATTATTGTCATATCTGTATATTGGGTGCCCCCATACCTATATCTTTCCCTCTAGTTCTCGCCCTCTAATCATAGTCATATTCATGGTATTCTCTCCCCGATCTAACATTTAATGTATATGTAATGTCCCATTTCCCTACTTGAGGACTTGGCTTTGACTTCTTTCCATCTCCTTTTCCACGACAAAGAAGTGGAATGAATCGGGAGAAGGAATTGAACAAACTTTGCATTTCTTTTCAAAATTTTAATGTTTCCTTTTAGTGTTTTTCCTCTTTTAGATGGGTCAGCTAGCTTGGGGATAATTAAATTCCAATGAAAGATTAAACCAAATTCTTATGAGGTCATTCATGCATGAATTAGACCTTGGTGCCAAAGAAAGGAGCTATAAAAGAAGATGAAGGACTTCATTTGCGTAAACTATCTTTGGGAATCTTATCTAATTTGATCTTTGGGTTGTGAGCTCTTAGTTATTTCACTCTTGGGTGAAAATCCAAGTGTGTGGCATTTCCAAGAAGGACGAAAACACTTCTTGTGCCTGGTTGGGGGAGAGAAACCCTCCATTATTGTTTGTTTTGGAGTCAAATTGCAGATTTAGGCAGCTAAGAAGAATAGAAGTCATCTTCAATTTTTAGCATGCATTGATAAGCCTCTCTAAGGAGTGACTTGCATAGGAGAGTCATTCAGTGCCTTTTAGGGTACAGAAATCAGATTTGTCTTCATATTTGGATTTCTCATAATTTATAAAGCTGGAATCTACTATTTCTTATGAAGTACGGGGTTTGTAAACCCTTATTTGATAATTTTGTTGGAGCTTGTCTTCTGCTGATTTTTAATTAATTTCCAGTAGTGTTTTCTATCATATTTTTTTATTGGAAAGTGGCTTGATTGGTTCCTAAAATATTTTTTCACATTTTGGAAAAATTATTTGTGGAGTTCTAAGTCTTTTTCATATAATTTTGTATTGTTGTTATAAAAATCTTATCTCTGTTCTAAATTGGTCTTAATTTTTCAGTTTGTT
Organism: Taxus chinensis; assembly: GCA_019776745.2. Taxonomy (NCBI): domain Eukaryota; kingdom Viridiplantae; phylum Streptophyta; class Pinopsida; order Cupressales; family Taxaceae; genus Taxus; species Taxus chinensis. The sequence goes on from CM034146.1 coordinate 898,412,604, forward strand.
GGTCTAAAAATTAGATTTAATATTATTGGGGTTTTTGTTAATTCCTTGTTCTTCAGTTGAAATCTCAAAAATGGACATTACAATATAGTAAGGAGGCCACTTGTTTAATCAACATGTGATAGGGGAATATAGGCATCAAGTAAGGTTTAAATGTCAATCCCATCCTCTATATATATTTGGGGCAAGATTGGGATACCTGATCCAAGGCTCACTAATTAGTTGAGAATCCCTATCCCGCCATCCACCATGTGTAGATAGGGGATAAGGGAAAATTTAATACCCTGAAATGAGATTGAATTTTGGGCCCAAATGACCATTCTCTATCCACCTAGGGGACAACTAGAGCATACTCAAGTAAAATAGAGTGCAGGATAGATATATGGATAGAGGGGTGGATGGGAAATGTTAAGATCCCAATGTAAATTTAATATCTCATACCAAGGCTCACTTCCTATCCCTATTTTCTAAGGAAAAAGGTTGGAATTGCATTGCCTAGCTAGTTGGTCCTTCACTATAAGGCTTAGAATTGAAGCTAAGATTGATTTTCATCCCAATCAGAGTTCTATATAAGGGGGGAAGGTTCATTACTTGTATCAAAGAAGTGGATCTGCCATAGGGTACCATGATGGTCAATGAAGATATATAGGGGTCCGCCTCAGATAAATAGGAGTCAACCCTCCCCCCCCCCACTTTTATAAAGTATAGTAGAGGCAGGTTGGCGCCCCCCCCCACACACACATATATTGTAGGGTGTATATAATGAGGGGAACAAGTTATAGAGTTATAGATATAGTGGGGGTGCTTGGTATCCATATCCCCATACCCATGGCCCAACCCACCACATATTAGATCTATCTCCACTATTTTCTTGATATATAAGGAGTCATAAATAAAGTGAGATCTAGGGAACTAATCATGTCTTTATCTTTGTTGCAATATAAGTAGTATCTTTGAAGGATTATGTATCTCAGGCATGCAATCATCTATTGGATCTCTTTGTCCACACCTCATTCTCTCGGCTATCCAATCATATCGAGGGCCCCCCATAGATAAGATATATCAGGGGAGGGGGATCTTCCCCCTCAAGTTTTGAGATCCCAATGAAGAAAAATTCATAGAAAAGATAGTAATCTCCCCATCATATATCTTTTTTGGATATCACATGCTCAAAAATTCCTATCCACATATATGGGAATAATCTCACAGTATCTATTTTTCTCCCTATATCTCTATCTCTAGTTGGTGTTTTCTCACTTTCTATCCTGCTATGTGTTGGATCTGGTTGACATGGAGCATGAACTAAATCATTGTTATAAAGGAGAAGAGTATGACATCGAGTGCGCACACATGTGTGTACATATATATTACCAATATACATAAAAATAAACATAAACATGGGAAATGGGCCATATTCTATAGTTATTAGACCCTATTTAAAATTATGAACTATGAAGGAGGGTTGGGGAACCATTATAATCTGACCACACTATAATGATCGATTGTGACAAATATTCAAAAATAGCTTAGGTAACATTGCTTCATCCATGTGACAAATCATATAAAATTTAGTCTCTAAGATTTTTTCAAATATCTTTTGAATCTACAAGAGCGAGTGATAATGATTTCATAAAAGGCTCATGGTTTATGGGTTTCCAAAGGAATTTTGAAAGGATAATTATTTCCCAAGTTGAAAACTTGTTAGGGGCATAATGTTTCATGGCCAAATATATTAAGATTGGATTGTTTTCAGTTTATGTAATAATTTGTGTGAAATTTACCTCATCAAAGTCGTTTCCCAAAGCAATCATGTTAAAATTAGATTCTAGAGAATGGTTTTCGGGGGGAAGATTATGAAAATATCCTTTTTAAATGGTGTATATGCAACAAAATTGGTCATTCTTCACGGATTGTTTAGAGGGTGTTAGAACTAAAAATATAAAAGTTAGCTTTGGTGAAAAAAATAATAAGGCAATGAGAAAAAAATAATAAATAGTGAAGGCCAAAAAAAGATACACGAGGAAAATAATAAATTTAATGTTATAGAAAGTATAATAGAGGAAGAAATTCCATAGTTGATTAAATTGCATCATTATTCAAATAAACTTGCTCGGAAATAAATGAATCTAAAACTCAAGACCAACGTCAGGAAATTAATTTTCTTAATGAGGATGTCGAAACTCAAGTCTTAAATTATTTACCTCAAAATGAAGAGGATGAACTAGTGTAAAAGGAAGAGCATGACAAAGAAGAAGGAATTACACATATACACGTAAAAATGTATCAAGATTAGCAGATCTAGATTAAAGGTTAGGAACACCCTAAGTAATAATTGGAGTGGGTTCCCTTCTCACAATTTTAGTTAAGAAATTTTTCCATTAACTAAATAAATAAAATCTTCTTGCATTCTTGTTTTTTGAAATTTAGAGAAAATTTTATACAAAAAGAATATAAAAAAATATTGTATAAAATTATCACAGAAGGATGAGGAAAAATTCCATGAATGGAGAGAATAAATCATAGGAGGTGCTCATAATGCTACAAAAAAAATTATTAATACAACATTGCATGTACGTCTGAATTACCAATATCAAATGCGTGATGAGACTCAAACATGAACAAAGCAACATTATTTCGCGAAGCAATAAAAATGCTTATGTATCTCTCATGGTTTTGCGAAGAGTGGTATTTGGACCAGGACTATCAATTTCTCCATAAAAAATAATAGATATTTCCCCCAAAAAAGGAATAGAGAATTTTCCCCTTCAATTATACTTGGCTCTACTGGGTACACCAGTGACATTAATAATAATGCATGATTTTTTTCCTATAAAATTTACACACCTACATAATTTGGAGTTGAGAATGGGTAAGAATGCCATTAAAAATAATATGAGCTTAGAAATATGCCATATTTATTTTTTCTTGCAAAAATATTATAATACATTTTTATGTGTATATGTGCAATTCATGTTGCCATATAATAATATCATTAAATGGGTTAATCAATATTGAATTTTCATATAAATTGTTTTAATGCTAAGTTTTAGTAAAAAATTGATAAGGAAAATCTTTGGATTTATGTGCCCCCTGCCTATTGGTACTGTAGGCAAACTACCTAGTTTTCATAGGGCTTAATCCTCCCTTAAAGACTATAAAAAATTACAATGACGACATTAACTAAAAAATCACCCCAACAATTGAAAAGAAATGAGGTAGACCACCTTAATCCAACTTGAGAAATGTGAAAGATCAAATGAATATAAGCAGAGGTAGTTAGATATAAATCTTAAACATTTTAAAACATATAAGAAGAAGAAGTTAGAAACATAAATATATTTAGAAGTCAAATTAGACGATGGTGGACATGAAAAAATAAAAAATAATTAGTAAGGGTCTGGAAAAAGGGGTAGAAGTTGATGTATTAGAATTCAAGGTTACCAATGAAGGGATGCCTTTCACCACACAACCCTTTTCAGATTAGAATTCAAAAATAGGAAAAACTTCAAGCACAACTTCTATATCATAAAAAAATAATCTTTATATTATAAAAGGAAAAAATTACAGATTCAGGTGCATTGCCAATACAAGCTGATTATAGTCTTCTATGAGAATAAAAATGAATCCTAATAAGGATACCCTAACCTAGACCTATCCTTATCTTGAAAATTTGCAAAGCTTCTACAAAACTAGACTTTGGATCATAAATTTTAAAGATGGTTTTGCTTATATAGATATTATCTTGAAAACATAGCTCAGGCTCCAAATCAAGATCAATCTCTATCCGAATAATCTATACCAAGAGTTTTTCTTAATTAAGATTTCTTACCAGTATGTCACTCCATTCTATAATTAGAAATCATGTGTGCAAAGGAAAGAGAAAAATATACAAAATGCAGGTAAATATTCAATAACAAATATACTCTCAAATATCTATATTTGTTCATTGATCTTCTTTGAATGTTTCCATTCATCTAATCAAGCTTAAGCAAGTAGTGCTTGACCATGTAGGATAGATCAAGGGACATGTGTGCATGCTCAAAACTTTAGTGATGTTGACAAACACTTCTATTATGTAGATCCAATCATTTTTGTGTCATATTTTGCAGACATCTAATGACATTACAATGGTTCATGGTTCAAGACAACCTTGGATGCTTCAAATAGGCATTAGCAGTATGTATAAGTGTTACATGAATTCTAAACTATTGTGTGACTAATTTGCAGCTTCATGTAGGATTTTGTGGTATCATTCAATATTATGAGACATTCCCCATTGTTGCATAACTATAGATAATATTATGTGACATGAGTAATATTTACATAGATTCCACAATATTATGTGGCTTCCATTGTGTTGAGTAGGATTTACAATATTGTGTAGCATCTGCAGTATTATGTGGGTTTCAAATTTTGGCTAAGGCAAGGGTATCACTCTGCATATTGCTTAGGAGTGTTGCATGATTGCACAAAAGGAATTGTACAAAAAATTATGTACTAAAAACTATATTTTTGGTAAATATAGGATTGTGTATGAACCTAGAAGTTTATGCATCATATACATTAGGAAGGAAGAAACTTGAGCCTCTGCTCAAGAGATACTCTGAATGTATCCAATGGAATGGACAATTCTTTTGATCTCTACTTCAATGAGCCAAGATGTATTCTCAACTTCTTTACCTCTCCACTTTACCATATTATTTGTGTTTTCTTTCTATGCATCTTTTTCACTACACGTCTCTATAATACATTCCACTTGTGCATGTTATTTCTATGACATTTGGCATATCTAATCTACTTTTGTGAAAATTTCTTCTCCACTTGTTTTGCCTTCATAATATGTGTATATATCTATGATGATAAAAATTAGTGAGATATCTACCCCTTCCAGCAGCTTTAGTGATGAGTTCATTAAATGGTTAAATAATGACAGTATTTATCTTCCCCCTTGTTTGAATATGTGTGCATTCTATAATTTTTTCGTAATACAAAGTAGAGAATATATGTATTTTACTATATTAGTGTGTGTATCTATTCCACCATTCCGTTCTAACTAAAAATAGTGAAAAAAATTCAATTTTGTGTATATAAATCAAGAAAAGTATGATTTTTTCCAAGATGCAGAGTTTTAGGCCTAGAAATCCAAGACTCTGCTAAGCTTTGGATAATCCTCAAGCGACTTTGGAGTCTCTTTTGATGGCTTCAGAGTCTTCACCTATGGCTTTGAGGTATCTACTTGTGGCTTCAAAGTCTCTATATATGGCTTTAGAGTTTGACCTTTGGCTTCAGAGTATACTTAGCGACTTAATCATGCTAGTTGGCATCAAAAAAACATTGTGATGTGGAATTTTTCTAGCCTGGAATGTGCATCCATTCAAGAATAACACACACTAGATTTAGGAAATACTAGTTATATAATGGATCATGTTATATATATATATATATATATATATATATATTATAACTGAATCTTGTAGAGTCAATAGGTTCCCCAATTCTCTCCATCAATAATCAAAATAAGGTAAATTCTAGGATTCCTCTAGTTTTTTTGTAGGTGCCAGTTAAGGGGACAGGATGATATAATACACACTCATTGATTGTAAAAGGGATGTCAAAAATTAGTATATTGTAATTAAATTTTTTGTATGATCTAGAACTCTTGAAGTAAATAAAATTGTTTCTTTTGTGATCTAGTGTGCATAGTGTAGTTCTGATCAAAGGGAGAGCAAGGGCCCATTCAACCCAAGACACAAAGCTCTTGGTATTTCTATTTTGGTTGTTTTACTTTTGTGTTAATTTATATGAATGTGCTTATTTATGTTTAATACAATTCAGTCTCTATTATTTGTTTTTGTATCTTTTATTCCTAATTAATATTCGGAGAATTTATTAGAAAATAATTTCCATGCAATAAACTTTCTTTGCTTTCACAAATTTAAAAATTCATGTAGTGTATGATTTAATTCTCATCATTTAATTTCAATTTTTATTTTAAAACCCTATAATTTCTAATCATGTGTCTCTTTATTTCAAGCATTATGAGTTTTTAATTCAAGGATTATGTGTTTCAATTCTGCAAGATTTATTTTACTCCGTACCATTTGTGTATGATTTTTAGTTCTAGACTAGGCTTCATTTCCACTATTTAAGACTTAGGAACCCCCCCCCCCCCCCCCCCCCGCCCCCCCCCCCCCAAAAAAAAAAAGTTCCGCCAGGAAATTGTTAATTTCACAAAGGAATATTATTGCATACAACCTTGGACATTGCCTTGGTCAAAATATCATCAACAATTAAGTTGATTAAATGAAGAGTTAACAATGATACTCATCATTTTTGGAACCGTTTCTGGGGACTACATTTTAAGTGTTAATAAGAATAATTAAATTAATAATTCCTCATGAGAACCTACCTAGTTATCACATTATATGAGTAGACCCATAGAATCAAAGGTGATATTTCTCCCAAAAAGTCCTCAACCACAAATGTTCTAATCACTTGAGAAATCCTTGGATCAATTTGAATATTTGAAAGAAGAGTTATATTCACATACTAAAGAGGAAACAACCCCTTACCCTACCACAACCTTCATAATATTCCCTTGAGGTAGGGCCATCATACATAAAAAATATAGATAAGAGGATTTAGTTAATCTGGGTGACCAATCTCAGATTAGTAGCCTTCCACCCACACCATATTTTTTCACCTAAGTGGAAATGAATCTATATAAAGTCAATTAGGAAATAATGGCAGATGAACAACCAAGAGTTTGAAATAACCCTCACAATGGGGAATTCATCGTGCCTCAAAGGAAATTTACCTATCCCATTATTATTGATGAAGAAGATGATACCCCATGAAGAACATATCCACATCTGTTTTACCCACATTTCGAGGTATGACATATAAAGATCCATATTAGTTCTTATTTGAGTTCAAGATAATATGCCAAACTTATGGCTATAGGAATGATAATCAAAAGTTAAAAATTTTTTCCTTACTCTAAAAGACTCATCCATGAGATGGTTTATGAGTTTACCACCAAAATCTATCCACTCTTGGGAAGAAGTGGAAGAACATTTCCTAGACAAGTATCATGATTATTACAAAGGTAATGATAGAAAGGAAAAAGTCTCTCAATTCAAGCAAAATGAAAATGAAAATTTGACAGATTACTTAGATAGATTACTCTTTCTTCATATGAAATGTGGCCATCCTTTGAGTGAAGACTTAATTAAAACCACTTTCCTAAAAGGGATGAATAATCAAGAGAATATTTGAATTTGATGGGAGGAGGAGATTTGACTCATTTAACTTTCCATAAGATTGAGAAGGTCTGTAGAAACTATTTTAGAACTAGGGGGGACACTAGGAAAAGGTGAGCCAAGAAGACAAACCCAAATGTAAAGCAATTAATGGAAGAAATCTCCAATTTTAAAAACTGACATCTTAGTACACTTGTAAACTACATTATATGGTATTGCAAGCACTAACTAGAGACAAAAATGAGCCATTAGTAATGTATTGTCCAATATGTAGACAAAAAACATGCTCTCAGAGATTATCCCCTCGACAAAATAGAAATTTGTGGGATATGTGATAAAGATCATGATATTAAGGATTGTTGTCTCCTACCAGTCCTCCAAAATTATCTCAAAAAAACATCATCTGAAGACCTTAATTTTGTACAAAAACAGGTAAATCAACCTTCACAACTACAATCCCACTTCATGCCAAGAAACAATCCTAATCCATGGATGATGCCATGGTCTGCAAATATGTATACACCTATTAGAGCACCAATTCCTTGGGGCCCCATTAGAATGGACATACCATCCATGGATGCCTAATCAATCTCAATACTAGACACCTCAACCATGGATGCCACAACCTTATCATCAACCATGGACCAATAAACAATGGAAAAAATATGCCAATCATTCAACTATCTATTCATAACAAAGAAGGTTTCCACTCTAATAATAACAACATCAACAACAAACATTAATGCCACCCCCTATTGTTCAACCTCAACAAATATGTTACCAAAATATTGTTCATAGTGTGAACACTTAGGAGTGGTTTGGGTTATTTGGTAGTAATAATTTTTAATATTTATAAAATAATATATGAGTGTGCACAATTAGTTGTCATGCACAACTCATAGAGATAGAAATGTGTGAGAATATTTTGGGTTTGAGAGTAAGATTAGGGAATAAAGGAGAGATATGGGGATAAAATGATAAGACTTGATTCCATGATTTTAGGAGCAAACAATTGTATAAAATTCCCTCTCATATTCAATATAAATGGCTCCATTCTATTTACATTTGGTTTCTATCTTCTATAGTTTTCATTTCATGTATTAATGTTAATTAATTATTGCTTAATTTATTTATGCAAATCTAAAGATTTATCATCATCTAGTATTAGAGCAGGTTAGGATGATTTATAAGAGTGATTGCAGGACAAAACTGCAGCCTCAAGGATGTAGATCTGAGAGTTTTAAAGCTTCCATCGCCATTTTCTGGATTTTGATCTTTAAAAAATGACTGGTAATTTGTGTTTTTTTTCAAAAACCTAGATTCAAAATTTTCTAAATTTTTTTGGGTTTGTTTATTTGTATTATGGGAAATTTATGTCAAAATATTATAGAAACTCATTTTGTATTTTAAGAGAAATTGTGGAAACAATTTTGACGTTTCTAATTATTTTGTAAAAAAATAGTGAGTGATTTCCAGCAATAAAACTTTGATATGCTTTATTATTTTGATTAAATATAAAGCTGGTTACTATTGTAAGGGTGCATTATTAGTTGAACCGACACCCAATATAATTGTAAAATGATCCTCAAAGACAAATTCGGCTGAGTTAGCAACATCACGATGGAGGATGGAGGCATAGGAGGATGGAGGAAAATTGGCATCTCTTGTTAGTCACCAACAAAGAGATTGCTTCATGGTATTGGGGACCTTTTATTTTTGTTGTGTGGTGTGTTTACTTTATGTTGTAATAATGAACAGAAGTAACATTCTTGTTTAAAGCTCCTGCATGAGCATAATTTCTATTTTGTAATCCCTCTAAGTTAGAAACAATAATGTGAGCAAAATAATGTATGCTACTATGTAGTGGTTGGTTCCACTAGAAAATCATTTTCTAAGTTGGAGGTTCTCTTTGAAAACCTCATTTTTTTGAGTTGTTGGTACTCATTAAAAACCTTCATTTCTTTGTAGATCATGAGCAGGTACAGGAGATAGCTTTCCCCATGTTCACACTAAGGGGGTGACTGTTACTGAAATATTGTTCATAATGTAAACACTTAGGAGTGGTTTGGGTTATTTGGTAGTAATAGTTTTTAATATTTATAAAATAATATATGAGTGTGCACAATTAGTTGTGATGCACAACTCATAGAGATATAAATGTGTGAGAATATTTTGGGATTGAGATTAAGACTAGGGAATAAAGGAGAGATATGGGGATAAAATGATAAGACCTAAATCCATGATTTTAGGAGCAAGCAATTGTATAAAAAGCCCTCTCATATGCACTATAAATTACTCCATTCTATTTACATTTGGTTTCTATCTTCTGTAGTTTTCATTTCATGTGTTGATTTAATTAATTATTGCTTAATTTATATATGCAAATCTAGAGATTTATCATCAAAATAGAATTAGTAGTCCAACCTCATATGCATGCACAACCTATGAAATAATCCATAGGAGTAAATGCCATAGATTGTAAAGACATTCAATTAAGATCAGGAAAAGTTATGAACAAACAACTAGTTTCCATCACCAAAATACCAAATGAAAAGCCAACACTTGACAAAGGAAAAGAAAAGCAACATGAGGAGAAAACTAAAAAACATCAAGAACAACCCACATTTTCTCCATCAGCTCCATTTCCATAAAGACTCAAAGAAATCATCAACAAAGAAGTTGGTATGCTTAAGGAAATAAAGAAATTAAACATGTTGAAATTCCATTATTGCAAACAATTAAGGACAATCCAAAATTAAATAGGTTAATAAAAAACCTTTGTATCAAGACTCCAAGAAGAAAGAAACAATACCCTAAAACTATACAGTTAGATGGAAAAATTTCTGACCTATTATCAGGAAAATTATTGCTGCCTAAGTATGCTGAACCTATAAGTTCATGTTATTATTGTAACAATTGAGAAAAAGGAAATAAAAAATGTGTTGGTTGATCTAGGAGCTACCATTAACATTATGACAACTGATACTTTGAAATTATTACTGTTAGTCAGGCTTCAACCCATCGACTACCATTTTACAAATGGAAGATCAATCCATTACCAAACCAGGAGTCATAGAAGATGTTATGGTGACAGTGGAATCATGGGAATATCCTCTGGATTTTATGATTCATCAACCCAAAATAAAAATACATGGATATCCAATTATCCTTGGGAAGACCTTGGTTAGCCACTGTAGTAGCCTTAATAGACTATAGATATGGAGATATGACAATATCAAATGGAATAAATGCTAAACAAATATCCTTTTTTCCACCTGAAAAACCATTTGTAGATGTTAAAGAGTATATTTGGGTTGATGATTCTAAATTGGATAATTATAATTTATCTTCCTTGGCTATGATTGCAGTCAAAAACCACATTACAGAAATTGAAGAAGAATCAACACAAACTCTTAGAGATGGCTAATATCACTTTGAAGTATCCCCAGTTAGCTTCAAAGTCTCCCCAGTTGACTTCAGAGTCTCCCCAGTTAGCTTCAAAGTCTCCCCAGTCACTTTGGAGTCTTCGGAGTATCCCCTATTCCTTTTTTCAACTTTGAATTCTCCTTAAACAGGAACTTTGAGTATGGCACTACTTGCATGAAAGGTTTTAGTTTGAATCTATCTCCTTTTCAATAAAATTCAGGAGATGGATATACAATGGATTGAAATGTTTTTACAACAAGTTTCATTTGTCCCCTAACAACAATTGATTCCACAAGGAAATCCTACCTTTGGGGATATGACTACATTCCATATGATATTACCACATGAATTCCCATTAAATTCATTGTTAAGTGAATTTAAAACTACAAATTCAGTCTATCCTAGAACAAAACAAATTTCCCTTTATCCAAGAAGAGAACTAAATATTAATAGTTGGTTAACTAATGATGAGGAATCCAAAGTTTTGGATGTACTGAGAAGCCATACTAAATATTTTTCTTGGGATTACAGTGACATGAAAGGAATCCATCCTCAGTATATGTACTCACCATATTTATACATGTAATGTCAAACCAGTCAGACAACCACAAAGAAGAATAAATACCATGCATTAAAGGAATGGTTAAAACTGAAATTGATAAATTGTTGCAAGTTGGATTCATTTATCCCATATTATATAGCCAATGGTCTCACCACTTGTGATAGTTCCTAAAAATAATGGTAAGTGGAGAATTTGTGTAGATTACATGGAGCTTAACAAAGCTACTTTGAGAGACTATTTTCCCCTAGACTTTTATTGACCAAGTCTTGGATATCCTAGCAGGAAAGAAGTTATTTTGTTTTCTAGATGGATTTAGTGGTTACAACCAGATAAGGGTGGTTACAGAAGACCAGAAAAAACAACATTCACTTACCTTTGGGAAACATTTTCTTATAGAGTGTTACCTTTTGGTTTGTGTAATGCACCAACTACTTTTCAAAGAGTAGTCTTGGCCATATTTTGTGATTTGACTAATGATTATGTAGAAGTGTATATGGATGACTTCATAGTGTATGGGGAATCTTTTGAAAAACCTTTGGCTAACTTAGAAAAAGTATTAACAATACATGAAAAACATAACCTATCTTTGAGCCATGAAAAGTGTTTAATGATGATAGATGAAGGAATAGTTCTTGGGAATCACATTTCAGCCCAAGGGATAAATGTAGATTAAAAGAAAATTGAGGTAATTTCTAATCTAGTTGCACCCAAAAATCAGACATATGTTAGAATTTTTTTGGGCATGCATGATATTATAGACACTTCATCAAATATTTTAGTAAGATTGTTGCACCAATTTTTTCTTTGCTAGTAAAATATAGTGAGTTCATTTGGGATGAGAAGTGTCAAGAATCCTTTGAATTGATTAAAGAAAAATTACATTTAAATCCAGTGTTAAGAGGACCTAATTGGGAAGAACCCTTCCACATTCACATTTATGCTTCTAACACTATTATAGGGTCAGTATTGGGGGAAAATATGAACATGATAATATGTATGTTATCTATTACATTAGCAAAAATCTCACTCCCATAGAGAAGAACTATACTACTACTGAAAAGAATTTTTATCTGTTGTCTATGACATAAATAAATTTCATCATTATATTATAGGTATAAGACATTTGTATATACTAACCATATAACTATCATGTATTTAACGAACAAATCAGTAGTAGGAGGTAAGATCATTAGATGGTTACTCCTTTTGCAAGAATTTAATATTACCATTATTGATAACCCTAGAAGATCTAACTTGGTTGCTAATTTTTTGTCAAGGTTAGATACACCTAGAGAGGAGGACCTTGTTGATGATAGCTTCCTTGATGAACAACTATTTTTCATATCTGCAAATTCACCACATGGTTTGCTAATATTGCAAACTATTTGGCAATAGGAAAATTTCTTGAAAATTTTACTAATAAATAAACAAAACGGTTGATCAAAGAAAGTGTCACTTTTAAATGGTTAAATTTTATTTAAGTGTGGATTTGACTTGGTGTTATGCAGGTGTGTTAGAGAGGATGAAGTGTATGACATTATCAGATCCTATCATGATGAACTTGCAAGAGGTCATTACTCAACAAAAAGAATTGTTCATAAAATCCTTGGAGCTGGATACTACTGGCCTTCCCTTCACAAGAATGTGAAGAAATATATTTGGCATTGTGATGCATGTCAGAGGATGGGAAAACCTACTTTTTCCAGTGAAATTCCTCTTCAACCTCAATTGGTTCTTGAACCTTTTGAATAGTGGGGGTTAGATTTTGTTGAATCTATAAACCCACCTTCACAAGGGAAGGAATTCATCTTGGTTTTCATAGATTATGTGACCAAATGGGCTGAAGTTTAACAAAGAAGAAAAATTCATGTATCACAAAATCATGCACAAGTTTAGAGCACCAAGGAGTATAGTCTTAGATTAAGGGCCTCAATTCATGTCAAAAATGATCAAATATTTTAGAAATTTACCAGATCAACCATAAGAAGTCATCTCCATACCACCCTTAAGCCAATGGATAAGTGGAAGTGACAAAAGAGAAATGGAAAAGATCTTAACTAAAACAATTGATACTAGCAGGAAAGATTGGGCAAATAAATTACCAGAAGGAGTTTGGGCATACAACATTACTTGGAAAAATACCAATGGGTTTTCCCCATATAAATTTGTGTATGGAAAAAATCTCCTTATTTCCCATTAAGTTTGAACTACAAACATTAAGGAAAACCATTAAGATTGGGATAGAGTTATATGAAGCATAACAACAAAGAGTACTTCAGCTGAATGAACTTGATGAAATGAGGATGGAAGCATTGCATATGACTGAATTATTACAATTTCAAAGAAGACAATGACATGATATACACATCAAGGGAAGGAAATCTCAAAGAGGAAAATTACTCCTTATTGTTTGATTCTAAATACCAGGATTTTCTAGGGAAAATTAGAACTAGATGGTTAGGCCCATATGAAATTGTTTTTTTTTTTTGACAATAGATTAGTTTAACTTCTTCCTATAGATGGGAACACTAAAATTCTTTTGGTTAATGGACATAGACTGAAGGTCTATCATAAGCCATTGAATAAACAATATTTTCTACAATCAAATCCAAACAAGAGGTAAATTTGACTATGAGGAAGAACCTAGTTATTCTATCATGGTCAACCAATCAAAAAAGAAGGAAGGATAATAAGAGATAAGAATTGAAAACCAACAATGGTGGTTCTTCTCTTCAAAAAATTCTAAAAAAAAAAAAAAATAAAAAATGATAATAAGGGAAGTTTAAAACTAGAAATGACAGCTTTCCCACTAAGCATGCAACCAAAATTAATAAAGTGTGATTTCTTGAATTTTCAAACACTAATTGAATTTTCCTTTTTGTCAGGACACATGGAGTGAGCAATACAAATCACATCACTATTGAAGGTAAAAGTGATTTATTTTCTATGTATATGATTATTAGGAAGTTAGAAGATGTCATGATTATTTGAATAAGTGGGGAAGATCTTGGAATCAAATGTCATAAAGGCCTTTCAACATCTCTCACTTGGAAATAATTACATTTATTGAGGAGAACGGTCCTCACATGATTTGGACGGTTAATGAAGTGATGATTTTACATGCATTATTTATTAATGTCACGTCATATTTATAGCTAATAATGGTTTAAATGCTATTAAATTAATCCTCTAACCGCTAACTCACCTCACAAATATGAAGCTACAAGAAGGACAACTCAAACCCTACTTCAGACTATTTTCTGAGACACATGCTTTACTGAAAAAATGGGACACAAGAAGTATGCTGAGCTAGAGTAAGCTACAATCCTGTTGCAATATGTGCAAGTAGCGACAATATTTGAACGCTCAGGATGGTTAGAACTCATGAAAAAGCTATAGGGTTACAAAGAATCATTAATCGAAATAATTCCTCACCAACCTCAAAGAAGATTCATCAAAGGTAAGAGATAATAAAATTCCTATTAGTGGTCAAGTTATTAGTCAGATATTTGGACTTCCTTGTGAAGGAATGAAAATTGTAGGAAGGTATACTTTTAGAGATCTAATTCAATTTTTTCATGAGGAAAGGTGAGCCCGAGCCTGAAGTATTCATAAGCAAGTCAAAAATTGCAAAAGGAATTAAGAGAGAAACACTCCTAGACACCTTATAGGACTGCTACATTTCGGGTAGTCAAATAATTCACATGTGAAGGAAAATATAATTTTCAGATCGTGATACAATGAGGATTTTAATTCATCCACCTCAAGGTTTGCAAAAATCAGGGAATAAAATCAACTTTCGCTTAAATTTTTGTATGATAACATTCAAAATACTGCAAAAAGATACACATGAGAAAGGAGGTCCAATTTATCATCAAGGACTTATTCAGTTAATGTGTCAACACTCCATTACAAGGAAGAAATATAAGAATATATGGGACACATTATTGAAGAAATTGGAAAAAACACCAGAAAAGAAAAGAAAGTCCTTTCTTCTATTATTACACCAAAGTCAGAATTTGAAGAAACTTCATACCCAATTCATCATGCATAAAATCCCCAAGTTTCTAGCTCTATAAACACTTCGAAGTATACCACTGGACAATATGAATCAATAACTAAAAGAACATGAATTGAGAAAGACAGGAGAATAATACCTCCTTTATTGTTCCACCAAGAAGAAAAAGGAGAGTAATCTTATAGGAATATGAGGACCTAGAAGAGGATGCTAAAATATTAGGCAATATAAATTTAGCAACAAAGGAAGCTATAGAAGCAAGAAGAAATAATTCCTAATGCAATTTAAGAAGTAACTATACAAGAGATTGCAGAATCAATGGACACAACCATTTTCCTCTCACGAAGAGAAAGGTAAAGCTCTAATGGTGGAAGAAGAAGAACCTCAGTCTCTTGCTTCAACAGGGAAAAATATAGAGGATTAACAAATACAACAAACATTCCTCCTTTCCAAGAAAGAGGAAAATATCAAATAATAGCAAGAAGAATTGGAATTCCTCAAAGAAAAGGTAAAAACCAAAGAAACTCTTATTTCATCATTGCATAAACAAATAGAGGAACTTAAATTGCAATGTAAGGAAAAATATGAAATAGTTCTTTCCAACACCAAAGTACAAATTAGTCAGGAGGTCCATAATTCATTGAGTTATAATGAAGTCAAAAATATCATGGGAAAGCATATGCAATGATTTAGAAATATTAAATCTTCAAAATAAAAATTTGAAAAATGAGTTAGAAGAAGAAATAAAATAGAAAAGAAATTAAAAAAGAAAAAGAAAAATCCAAGAATACCTTGCAAATTGCTTGTGCCATAGGAGAAAAATTCTTTCTTGTAGAAGACCCTCTTTCAACATATAACATTTTTCTACAAGAGAAATTTTTTAGATGCCATCTATCTAGAATTATATGTGATTCACCTTTTGATTTAAAGGATGAAACATAATTATTGGAGACTTATACTAAGAGTTACTCTGACCACCAAAAATTAATGTGTGAATTTCATCTGTGCAATATTCTACTAAACCACATGTCTAATTTTCTAATCAACTTGTATGTGGAAGATTCCCAGTTGAAAGCATTTTCATCTACTATGAAAAATAAAATAGCTTGGGCTAAAAGAACCAAGGAATACTTTCAAAAGGTAAAAGAAAAAGGATTTTACATGAGACCTCAGTATCCCAAACCTACTAAACAATACAAAACATTCAGAGCTCTGGCCTATCAACCCAATATTCAAGAACATCATATAAAGAAGCTAAATAAGATCATTTCCAGTATCCACAATTTTCCCAAAAATAATAATTCGCGAAGGCAATAATAACTTGTGATAAAATGTGAGATACCTTGAATATTCCTTTGAAAAGGAGGGAGGTACTGTCTCCTACAAATCTCAAGTTGTCTGTGAGGAGGGCCATGGAAATAAAAAACATGATTCAAGGAATATGTCAGAATCAAGGTCATAAATGGATTGGAATGATATTCAAGCCACCACTCATTATTTTTCTTATGCCCTCATGGAAAGAATATTCCACATAAGGTACACAAGAATTTAGCAAATGGGAATAGAAAGTGGAGGAAAATGAAGGATTTTTTGTTATAGAGGAAGACACTTGGGAATAGCATAATAAAACCTATGATTTAAGAAAATTTATGGAGGACATGATCCTTGATCCGGACTATGGGAAATGATTTGCAAAATTACTTGCAAACAAATAATTATGGATGATAATGATGATCTCATTAAATGGTTAAATAATGGTGTTATTTATTTTCCCCTTGTTTGAATATGCATGCATTCTATAACATTTTCCTAATCAAAAGTAGATAATATATGAATTTTACTAGATTAGTGTGTGTGTATCTTTTCCACCATTGTGTTCTAACTAAAAATCATGAAAACATTCATTTTTTGTGTATAAAAATCAATAAAAGTATGATTTTGTCCAAGATGCAGAGTTTTGGGCCTAGAAATCCAAGACTGTTAAGCTTTGGAGTCTCCTCAAGTGACTTTAGATTCTATTTGATGGCTTCAAAGTCTTCACATGTGGCTTTAGAGTCTTCACCTATGGCTTCCGAGTCTCTACCCGTGGCTTTAGAGTCACTACGTATGTCTTTGGAGTTTGACATTTGGCTTCATAGTTTGACCTTTGGCTTCAGAGTATACTTAGCAACTTCAAGATCCTACTAGATAGAATCAACAAAACCTTGAGATGTGGAATTTAACTATCCTATAAGTTGCATCCATTTAAGCATAACACACACTACAATTAGGAAATACTAGTTATAAAACAAATCATGTAATATATATATATATATATATATATATATATATTATAACTGAAGTTTGTAGAGTAAATAGGTTCCATAATTCTCTCTATGATTTCATCTTGAAATATGGAGATATTTTGGAACCTCTACATCTATATTCTAATAAAGGTAGATTATAGGATTCCTCTAGTTGTTTTGTAGGCATCAGTTGAGGGAACATGATGATATAATCCACATTCACTGATTGTAAAAGGGATGTCAAAAATCAATATCTTGTAACTCAATCTATTATATGATCCAAAAATCTTGAAGTAAATAAAATTATTTCTTTGGTGATCTAGTGTGCTTAGTGTAGTTCTAATCAAAGGGAGAGCAAGGTCCCACTCATCCCAAGACTCAGAGCTTTCGATATTTCTGTTTTGGTTACTCTACTTTTGTGTTAATATATATGACTATGATTATCTATGTTTAATATAATTCAATATTTATTATTTGTTGTTATATATTTTATTATTGATTAATCTGTGGTGAATTTATTAGACAATAATTTCCATGTAATAAACTTTCTTTGTTTTCATAATTTTAAAATTCCTGCAATGTATGGTTTAATTCTCAACATTTAATTTCAGTTTTTATTTTAAAACCCTACAATTTATAATTTTGTAAGCATTTATTTACTTCAAGCATTGTGAGTTGTTAATTCAATCCTTGTGTGTTTTAATTCTACAAGATTGATTTTACTCTGTATTGTTTGTGTATGATTTTGAATTCTAGATTAGGCTTCATTTCCAGTATTTAAGACTTAGGAAACCCCCCAAACAAATAGTTATGCCAAGAAATTGTTAAATCCACAAAAGAATCTTATTACACAATACTTTAGAAACTTCCCTTGTTGGAATGCCATCAATAATTAAGTTGATTAAATGAAGAGTTAATAACGAGACTCGTCATCTAGATCGTATGTATTCTCTGCATACTTCTTCAATACTTTACTGTTGATATGCGAGTGTGTTTTTCATTGATGAAAAATGTGTATAACCATTAATGAAAAAGGTAGATGAGGTCTAGAGGATGCTTGGTATGATGATGACATGGTCAATTAGGTGGTAGCATGATGACATGAGTGGAAATAATGAGACTTGTTTGGTCCAAGTAGCCTAATCCTTAGGCCTAGACAACATGATGACCTAGTATGGTGGAATGAAGGAATGGGGAAGATAGAGAAGCATGGTAAAGGAATGGAAACAATCAAGAGGGTGTGTTAAGACAGGTTCATGAAGAAAAAAGGGTAGGTTCATGAAGCATGAGGTGGAAAAAAACTCAACTAGGCCCATTTGAGAGACCTACTACAAGCATGGCTTGAAGTATGGAGTAATTCAAGCTACAACAGGGAAGTGTAAGCATGGATTATGCATGATGATGGTGTAAATAGGTTGTAGAAGGTGGAAATTTTTTTAATTCAGCTATTAGAGGCATGATTGAGGTCTGTTAGAATCTTATTCTTGAGAAAAAACTAAATATACATGCACAAATCATGGTGGTGGATGTGTTTTAGGAAAGTGCAGACTGAAATAAGTCATGAGACATATATGAAGAAGGTCAATATAGTGCTGTGGTAAAAAATTCAAGTCAAAATTCAAAGGGAGAAGCAAAGTGAATTTTTATGCTAACAAGCTCTTGAAATGACCATTTCCAACTCGAGGGTGAAGTTTGAGTTACTCATTCGTACATTAAAATTTTACATGGTGGTCAAAGATCTTCATCAGTATTGGGTCATTAAGTCTAGAAAAATTTTCAAGAATAATGATTTAGAATGGTGGCCTATATTTTATGAAAAATGTTTAATAAGTTAAGGAGGTTCCAAACCCTCCTAAAACCCTCATGTGAAAGTGATGGAGAAGAACTGAAGATTTAGGTCATGAAATCACTTGGGAAATATAATGTGATGATTTTTTCATGTAAAAGACTCCTACTTCATTTTTGTGGCAGTCTCATTCTCTAGGTAAACTAGTAAGGTAGTGAAATATGCTTGATTTTTCAAGAATTTGATGGTACAGTCAAGAGATGAAAGTTTCATGTTGAAAGTATTGGTATGGAAGCAATATTAGGGTGTGCCCTATATTTACATGAAGTGTTTTAGGTAGGTTTGATAAAAAACAAATCTAAACCATATCATATAAGATGGCCTACTGCTTAAGGGCTAGATGAACAAAAACTAGTCAAGATGGTTTGAAGGGCTAATGGTGTAAAAACATGATGTTGAAGAAAAATATGAGCATGGAAAGTTAATATAGTTCTAATACAACATGATTGAGCTCATGACTTGATTTGGTGAATTTTTTTGTGCCAAATTTCAAATGGTTCAAACTATCCTTTTAGGCTTGTCAAGTAGGTATGAGAAATGGAGGTGTAAATGAGATTTTCTCCACATAACCCCTAAATGTGAGTATTTGAAGTTAAAGTAGAGGAAATTAGTGGAATTTTCCAAGCATTAGTTTGTATTGAAAATGTTTTGGAAGTCTTCTTGAGTAATATTGGTTTTTAGGTCCTATAAACCAGATTGAGAAGTCTTTGAAATGCATGCATATTCATGATAAAAACTTTGAGCTAAAGATTTCTGGTAAGTTTAAAAGAAGAAAAAGGAAAATATATTTCTATAAAGGTATAATATGTTCCATGAACAAGTGGTTTGATGAGTGGACTAACTCATTTTTTGAGGAATGGTTTTCTGTGTTTGAAAACCCTTTGAGACCTTGTCCAAATAAGTCTTGCATGGAGAGAATGAATGTGTTTTTGACCTACTCCAAGTTTTTGAAGGAGAATAAAAAGTCCCTAAAAATATTATCCAAGCATAAAGAAGCTTTCAAACTACATACATTTGTGTTAGTCAAGTAATCTCTTGACTGGTTTTTGAAAACCATGCACCTAGTAAGAGTTTATGAGCTCTAATGAAGACTTGAAGATAAAATGACATACTTAAAAGGTCATAAAGAATTTATAAGGCTATTATAATACCCTTGTAATATGATCTTACACTTCGTAACACTTTATCATGAGTTAAATTTGCTAAAAGATAAAGGAATCTATGCTGGGAAGAAGAAGACAATACTGAATTTGACAGTTACAAAGTTAGTTGTCAGTCTGAAAATTGTATCTTTTCAATTAATTCAAAGGTTTTGTGAGTTGATAAAGGTTCTCAAATCCTTAAAAATTGTTATAAGTGTCATGACATTCCCAATAATGATCAGAACTCATAACTGACATGTTGCAGATGTAATGATTACATTGTTGGCAGTTTTGATGATGTCATACTCAACCATTAGTACGAGTTAAAGAGACAAGTATGTGAAGGGTTAGAAGTGGAATTTGAAGAGGATGTAATTATATTGTATATTAATGCCTTAGTGTGAAATAAAAATAGCTTTTTGATGACTATATTGAGATAGTAGGAGCTAATGAAAAAGTGAGATTCATTTTTGTCTATGTAAGGAAAAATGTTCATGCCTTGTAAACTGGATTAGGAGAAGTATGAAATGATAAGAATCGTGAAATGAGAGAGGAAGAATATTATATCATTGATGTTTTATTAAGGGAATAAAGTGTGTGAGAAAAAGATGCATTGAATACTGTAATTGTAGTAGATGATGTGATGAGAAAGAAGGTGAATCATGAGGTGTGAAAGAGAGAACTTGCAGTAGATGATGTGATGAGTAAGAGATCATAATTTTTTATATTAGACAACAAGATGAAGGTGATAAAAAATGTTATATGTCTAAGTTATTGCTTAGAAAAATAGGGAGTTATAGCTTCCTTGTAAGTTGTAGCTTGCAAAAGGTTAAGTTGGAGATTGACTAGATTGTTGGGAGTTGTTGCTTCCATGCAAGTAGGAGCTTGCTAAAGGTCAAGTAGGTGCTTGATTGAATTATTAGAGTAGGTGATTCAAGTTGAGTGGTTTCTCGAGAAAATTTTAAATCCTTGTAATATTTTAAGGTACAAATGTCCTCATAGTGCATTAATTTTAGTGTGTTTTTCTCCCTTTAATGGTTTCCCACATTAAACATTGTGTTCATGTTTGAATGTATTTATATTCTCACGGAGAAGGTTAATTAATATTACATAGCTTGTTGAAATTTAAAATTGGTTTCAAAATTTGAATAAGTACTAATTCACCCCTCCCCTCTCAGTGCTTGTGTTTCCAACATTTACACTGTTAAATATTTTTCCAATTGATTTTGGCATACGTTCCTTGCGGGAAACTTTCCTTCCACTGGTTTTTATGAGCTAATTCTCCCAACTTAAATTCTAGGTGTCTCATTTATTAGTATGTATGAAATTTTTATTTCACATTTATTTCTAAATCTATTTGTGTACTTGACTGTGTACCTCCTTCATTTATTTTGGGAAGTCCTTTACTTCTGCACTCTTCCCTTATTCACAGGGTAATTCCCTCAATTATATAATTCCCCTAGGAATTTTTCCATAAAAATTAGAAAATGTGGGTTTCTAGTGCTTTTGTTAATAAAATTATTGTATGTGAACTCCACCTACCCAGTAACATCATCTCATGTTCCTTCCTTCTCCCCTACAAAACATCTCAAAAGATTTCCAATGATCTTGTTGATAAATGTTTTTTGGCCATCCGACTATAGGTGATATGCAAAACTGAATTTCAACTTAATGTTGAGTTTATTCCATAATGTACACTAAAAGTGGGAAACAAAATTTTCCTCTCTATTAGATAAAATGGTCCATAACAATCCACTCACAAATTCCCTGAAAAATAAATTTTCAACTTGCGCAACATCACTTATCTTCTTACAAGAAATGACATGAGTGATCTTCGCGAATCCATCTGATGCATAGGGAAAGTTCCTTACCAAGAACAACTGATTTTGTTAGCTTGTACACTTAAAATTTCTTCAATTCACCGCTAAGACTAAATTACTAGCATTAAGCCTGGTTATCATAAAATTGATCTTGGCTCAAAATAGATGTTACAAAGGCTCTTAACCCCTATACATTCACTAAAAAACATCTATGCATGTTCTCTTACATGTAATAGGCTTGGAAACACAAGAAATATAATGAAACTATTTTCCCCCCCTCATACCTATTATTCTCCTTACTAGTCCTAATTTAACACAAAGATTATCGTTCAAGGAGAGTCATTGGGACTTAGAAAAAAACTATTTACCTTTTTAGATACCCATTATTGAGTTACATATTCATACCAAATCTCATACTCAATCCCCACATGAAAACCCCTAAAAATTCTTGTTATAGGTTTCAATTAGGTTGATTAGGCCTCTAAAATAGAGTTTCCTATAAATAGTGACTCCACACATGCTAAAGGACCCTAAACCCCCAAAATCAAGTGAAACACATATAACACACTATACACTTTCAAACTTTTCCCTTGACAAGTTTTAAAACCCCTAAAAACACAAATTCTGCTAAAACCCTAGGTATGGTTTATACACAAGACAAGAAGGATGATCTTAAGATTTTTGAGAAAATTTTAAATTTCCAAAGCTTCTAAATGTTAGTGGAGAGTCTGCATGACCTTATTACACCTCCAGTAACAAATTTTTGTCTTAAAACTCTTTTACAAGCTTGAAAATATGACATTTACCAATCAAATAGGGTTAAGAAATGCTCTTATGCACTCTAGAATTCCTTATGATATAGAATAGATATTATTAAATCATCAAAGTGAACTTTAATCACCTAAATTTTTTTCCATATAGTTTATTTGGTGTTCCACACCCAAAAACTTGAAATATATAGCTTGAGAATGATATTTTTCTTCACAAATCTATTACTAGAACCTTGTTTACAGTCTTCCTTGTACACTTCTCATCAAAAGAAGTTTTTTCCCCTATAATAATAAAGAATTTCTATATTTCTCCCCCATACATGAATACTCACAATCCTTAACTACTTTCTATGTAGTTACAATAACAACAATATACTTACTAAGCCTATTAACTCAGGTTAACATGTTTGGGTAGAATTTATCATATCAAGAACATGCATAAGATGTTGCATACACCTAAAACATAACTCAAGATTTACATTTAACCATTATAATACTACCTAGGCCAATACACAAGACCAAAAAAATCTCAAAATGAGGAGTTTCAAAGCCCATGAATTTAAATTAAAAATTGTGTGGGAAAACCCAATTTGAACTCAAATTTGAATTTTATGACTACCTACTTATTCAAATATATTTTAAATGAATCTAAAAATGAAATTAGATACAAAAATGGTTTTTTAATATCCTCCTGCATGATGATCCCACATCATTTTCCTTATCAGTAGAAAAGTTGACCCACAAGCTCTTGTTCATGATGTGTATCCAAAATTGGCTCCTCTTATATGGTCTTTTAGTTAAAATTGGTATTTTTGAGATTGTATAGGACTGCATGCCATGATTACACTGTCTCCATAATGAGAAACATGCTTTGTATAATCATGAATACCATTTAGATGAACTTTCTCTCTTATATAGGTGTTGTTCTTGGAATGAATTCCATGTTCATCGCCTCTTTCTTTTCAGTCCATAACTGATTCAACTCATCATGAAGTGATTCTCCTCTAAAAATGACTATTATATCATCCTTTTCACTCTTCTTTGGTTTTTTATGAACCATCAAATCATTTAGCTCACAGAATGGTAAATCCTCCTTAAGTAAGACACTTTTCATTTGGTTCAAACTTTCAACTGAATCACCTGCACAAACACAACCGATAGAAACATTAGACTAAAACATTCATGGCATTATAGCCCCTTGTGTAACCTACTCCATCTCATCTTTTTCATCCTTAACCACACTTTCATAATTTTCTTTCTTGTCTGCTTGAATATTTTATTTCTCATGTTTCTTAATTATCTCAAACCATTCCTTATTAATGTCACATTCTTCCTCATCAATTGATTTGTCAATTTCTCTCCCATGATCATGATTATGCTCATATTTTATTAGTTCTTGTGCTCCTAAGAGATATATGTTTCATATATCTCTTGTGTGGTCATCATTCTAAGTTCCCTTACTTCCTCTTTCTTGGAGGTTTTTCTTAACATGAGATGGTGATCCTAAACTATTTTCTTCATCAACATACAATACCTGATTTATTGCCTCATTCACCATACTACCACTTTCTTGAGGATTATCCGGGCATGCATATGACCTATGTATAGAAAAATTATTACAATTAAATCACCTTCCTATAAATTCTCCTCTTCCTCTTCTAAAGTTACCTCTTTCTTTGTAATAATAATATCCTCTTGAGTAGCCACCTTCGGAAGTATTTTACACTTGAGAGTTGTTTGCATTTTCTTCTTGAACTTGTTTTTGTTTTCATCTATTTTTTTACTTCCCTCTACCTCTAGAACATCTACTGTTAATGCAAAATCACAACACCCCCAAATGAGTTCTAAAAATATGCTTTTCTAAGACAGACTCATTTGGTGTGATTGCATAACATTGAACTTTCCCCAAGGTGTGGGACCTTGCAAAATGGAAAAGCTCTCCAGATTAAAGGTCAATTCCTTATTCCTCTATTTAGGTGCATATGTAGAAACTTGCAGAGGATCTATTCTTAATCCTAATCTAAAATTTACCAAGGAGACAGTGATAGAATGAATACAGAAATTAAAACAAAGCTAAACTACGAGGTGATGCACCAAAGGAATGATGAACACTTGTTTTGCTAATAGACACAAACCAAAAAAATGCATACAATAAACTAACATAGATAGCCAGATATATAATGGAAGGCTATATGAAAGTAAAAGAGATAAGAGATGATCTAAAATCGATCACAAACGTGTTTTATTGCTCTGTAGATTGATACCCTCCATTACAAAGTAGCTAAGAGGCAAAAACATATTACAATTTTAGTGGAAGGCCTGAAACCCACAGATCCCTTTTCTAGAAGGAATAGGGAGCCTACAAAACAAAGAATGTCCAACCCTTTACAACGAATCATGCCCCTGTATTTATAGATTCAACTTGAAAGAAGGAAAGAGAGAGAAGCAGGAAAACAAGTTGAAGCTAAACCACCGCTGTTAATGCCTCTGATGAAATCTCTCCCCAAATCCGTCTTTACTACATCAATCCTTGGTTCGGTGCCTTGAAGGAAGAGGAAACAATGGAAACAGATAGAATCCGATCTAGTTTTTGAGACAAATGGATCCTGCATTGAAGGTCCAAAGAATTTTCCTCTATTTTCTTCACCTAACCTCCTGAAAAGTAAAGTTTCATACCCCATGGCATGCGTGAGGCTGAGATCTTTCCAAAGACATCAAATTTGCAATATTTCTAGTCATGATTTGAAAGATACGCCCCTTGAAGTTTGTATCGGGTCTGTACAGCAGGGTGGGAAAACAACTCGAAAATGGGTTCCCTTTCTTTCGATTCCCACCTTGGCTTTGACTCGGGCCCAGATGCTAACTTTTTCCTTGGGGGGAGTTGTGGGCCATTTTACAACTTTTACCCCATTGTAGATAACAAGGGGCAAAGAACCAACTTTTTTCCTCGACTGTCCGCTTTTGATTTTGTTTCTTCTTATGTGGGATTGTGGTTGATCCAATATTTGGCACGGGGTGAAATATAGATAACACTTTCTTGAGGATTATCTGGGCATGCATATGACCTATGTATAAAAAAATTATTACACTTAAATCACCTTCCTATAAATTCTCCTCTTCCTCTTCTAAAGTTGCCTCTTTCTCTGTAATAATAATATCCTCTTGAGAAGCCACCTTCAGAAGTATTTTGCACTTGAGAGTTATTTGCATATTCTTCTTGAACTTGTTTTTGTTTTCATCTATTTTTGTGATTCCCTCTACCTCTAGAACATCTACCTCTACCTTTATTTTTGTACATTTTCCTCCTACTCATTTTGTCTTATGCCTTTATAGAAAATTGATAGCATTCTTTTATGGTTCTTAGGATTACTAGGTTGAGTTCATCTTGAATATTTATCTTAACCCTTTGAGATACATGGTTATCTTTTCCATATATTATTCAACATGACCAGACTTGATGGTCAATTTATAAAATTCTTCTGTATACTCTTTGACACTCGTCTCTTTTTGTTTCATATTTTTCAACTTCTTGAACAAGTTAGTTTGATAATCACTAGGTAGAAAATTTTCCTTTGAGTTTTTCTACCATCTTGTCCCAGGATTTAATTATCCTTTTCCCCTTATTTATCCTCTCATCTTGTATGAAATCCCACCAACGTGTTTCATTTTATTTTAGTCTTGTACAAGAAAACTTCACCTTTTTTTCTTCAGGAACATTTTCATACTCAAAATATTTGTCTAACTTTGTAATCCATTCAATGAGTTATTCTCCATCTAAACCACATGCATCGGTAGGAATCTCCACTTCTGGATTGGATCATTGTCCCACTATTACTTTTAACAACCTATCTATTTATCCTTATTCCCACTCTTCGATCTCTCTTTGTACTGGAGTAACTTGTGGCTCTTCCTCTTTGTAACTCATATCTCTTGTAACAAACCCCCTTCTCCAATTTTCCTCTACTTATGTGAATATAGTATCAAAAATCAACCTCATATTTATTATCTCCTCTAAAAAAACATATCTTATGTTAAACCTCCCCTAGATACCCTTCTTGGTGACATTTTGAATTATCAATGCAAATTACTAATTGAAAAACCAATCCTCTCTTTCATTCAGAAAACCTCACCTACTCTGATACTAGTTGATGCGGAGGGAGAGTGTTTTACTAAGAACAATAACCACTCTTGTTAGCTTGTATACCTAAAATTTATTCAATTCACCCTTAGGACTAAATTACTAGCATTAGGCCTATTTATCCTAAAATTGATCCTGGGTCAAGATATATGTTCCAAAGTATATGAACCCTAATACATTCACTAAACAACATGTATGCATGATCTCCTACCTATACTAGGTTTGGAAACATAAGAAATTTATTGAAGCTATGTTTTCCCCCCTCTTACATGGATATTCTCCATATTAGCCTTGATTTAACACAACTTATTATTCATAGAGGCTAATTGGGGCTTAGGAAAAAATTATTTACCTTTTTAGATACCCATTATTGAGTTACAACTTCATACCAAATCTCAGACTCAACCCCCACATGAAAATGCCTCAAAATTCCTATTGCGGGTCTCAATTAAGTCTATAAGGCATCTAGAAAAAAGTTTCCTAGAAATAGTCCACACGTGAAAAAGGACTATAAATCACCAAAATCAAGTGGAGCCCATTTAATATGCTCTACAGTTTCAAACTCGGCCCTTGAAAAGTTTTAAACCCTTAAAAACAATTTTTTTGCAAAAACCCTAGGTAGGGTTTTACACAGGTTGAGAAGGATAATTTTAAGATTTTTGAGGAAAATCTATATTTCCAAATATTATAAAGGTTAATGCAGATTCGTATGACCTTCTTACACCTCTAGTAATAAATTTCAGTCTTCAAATTATTTCACAAGCTTGCAAATAAGACATTTACCAGTCAGTCAAGGTCAAGAAATGATCTTACACAATCTATAATTCCTTATGATATAGAATAACTCTTATTAAATAATCAAATTAAACTTAAATCATCGGAAAAAAATGTCCACAAATTTTATTTGGTGTTCTACACTAAGAAGCTTGAAATATATAGCTTGAGAATGTTCTTTTTCTACACAAATCTATTATAAGAACCTTGTTTAGATTATTCCCTATACATTTCTCATCAAAAGAAGTTTTTTTTACCCTAAAATAATTCACACTTTCTCATCTTTCTCCCCCATACACAAATACTCTCAATCCCTAACTACTTTATTTGTAGTTACAATAACAACAATAAACTTACTAAGCTTATTTAGAACACGTATAAGATGTTGTATGCCCCTAAAACATGACTCAATATTTACATTGAACCCTTATAATTCTGCCTAGGCCAACACACAAGACCAACAATACCAAAAAATTGCTAAAAATGAGGAGTTTCATACCTTAGGAATTCAAATTCAAAATTAGGTGGGAAAACCCAATTTGAGCTCAAATTTGAATTTTATGACCTCCTACTTATTAAACTATATTATAAATTACTCCAAACATGAAATTAGAAATGATTTTGTAAGAGCCTCTTAGATGATTTTCCTACATCATACTCCTTAGGAGTAGAAAAGTTGACCCATGAGCTCTTGCTCATGATGAGTACCTAGAATTGGCACCTTCTTTATGGTATTCTAGTTAATATTTGTCTCCTTGAGATTGTCTATGAATGCATGCCATGAGTACACTATCTCCATAATGATAACCATGTTTTGTACAATCATGCATACCATTTGGATGAGCTTACTCTCTTGTATACGTGTTTTTCTTAAACTGAATTACATCTTTGTCACCTCTTTCTCTTGAATTCATACCTGCTTCAACTCCTCATGAAGTGATTATCCTCTAAAAATTAATATTATATTATACTTTTCACTCTTCTTTAGATTTTTATGAATCATCAATTCAATGATCTTACATAATGGTGAATCCTCCTTAAGTAAGACACTTTCCATTTGGTTCAATATTTCAACTAAATCATCTGCAAAAACACAACTGATATAAACATTAGACTAAAAAATTAATGGAATTATATCCCCATGTGTAACCTCCTTTATCTCATCTCTGTTATCTTTAACCATGCTTTCATAATGTCCTTTATTATCTACTTGAATCTTTTATTTCTCATGCTTCTTTGTTAACTCAAACCATTCCTTATGACTGTCACATTCTTCCTCATCAACTCATTTTTCAATTTCTATCTCACGCTCATGATTTTACTTAGATTTTCTTAGTTCTTGATCTCCTCATAGCTCTATGTTTCCTCTCTCTCTCTCTCTCTCTCATGTGAGGTCATCATTCCCAGTTCCCTTATTTCTTCTTTCTTGGAGGTTTTTCTAAAATTCCTCTTCACCACTTAGTCATTGCCACATTCTCTTAACTACATTCACTTATTTCTCATCACAATATGCATATTTTCAACTACCAATCCTTTTGATTCAAGGTTTTATTTGTCTTCTTTCTACAAGTATTTGTTTCTACCCGTAATGATGACACTTGGACTAGTTTCTTATCCATATATTTCTTCTTTCAAAGGTAGAAAGGTTTGATATATGCAGTCTTTTTCTAAGGTATAAACACTCCTCCTTCCATCATGAGTAGTTTTCTTGCCATATTTATAAGGCCTTCCTAAGAGCACATGGCACACATCTATTGGAATTACATCATAAATCACCTTATCCTTATAACCCCCAATTTGAAAATCTACAAGACACTGCTCACTAACACCTAATGTTTCTTTTGGATATAAGACACTTTATAAGGATTAAGATGTGTCAACCTTTTTAGTCCTAGATTTTCCACCATTTCAGATGACAATAAACTATCAATACTTCCATTGTCAAAAATGATTTTACAACACTTACGTTTATATTTACTCGTGGTCTTGAATAAGGTCTTCCTTTGGGCTAGCTCTTATACTTCAATGCTTTATTTTAGCTACACTTTTCTCATCATCAAATCTTCTCCTTTGTATGACCTCCTACTTATTCAAATATATTCTAAATGACTCCAAATATGAAATTATATACAAAAAAGGTTTTGTAAGAGCCACCTAGATGATGGTCTTGCATTACCATCCACAACAATGAAGATCACATTATTGGAAATCACATACTAAAATTCCCTCCTTGTCTCTCTAGTACTAGAAATGGTCCATATAACCCTACATTATGACACTTTTGTTTTACCAATTGGAAAATTTTGCATCTCTGCACATATTACATCTTTATCCTTTTGCGGCCAAACTTATCTCTCACCCAATTATGCCAAGTTATTATCTATCCAAAATTTTGTTGACATTCCTATGAATATTTCTCCCAGACCAATTTTTCCCTCACTAATCCCTTTTGTATGCACAATTGTGTGCCTTTGAACAACCCCTCATGTAGTAAGTAGTCTAAACAAGGTATATGGTTAATGCTTACTAGGTCTATGCATTCTCTCTATGCTTCCACAAAGTATTCATCCTATGTATAGATTTATTTTATCCCTTCGAATCCCATTACAATCACATGTAGCTAGAGCAACAAGACACATATTTAATCAATGCATCTACAACACAGTTTAATTTTATACTCCTATGCTTCAAGATAAATGAGTAGCTATACTAGAATTTAACCTATTTTAGGTGTCTCTAATTTATCTTCCCTTGAAAAATTGTAGTGTTAATGATCTATGTATAACACAAATTCCTTAAAAAATAGGTAATGCATCCACTTCTTTAGATAGAACTATTGACCATAAACATATCACTTCCTCCACATTTCATTCATATTTTCACTCAAATATGTGATGGGTCTCCCTTCTTGACTCATCACCGATCTAATTAATAACCCTCTGGAATCACAATCCCCTTGAAATACCTTGTTGAAATTAGGTAAAACCATCATTGGATGTTATTTTACCCTCATATTCATCTCTTGGAATGCATACTCTACATCCATGATAAAAAAAAAATCATGTCTGATTTCACACATTACCTTAGTGATTATGAAGTAAATCTCACTGAATATTCTGTTTAACTCCGGTAGAAGCTCGTAAGTCCATGGAATCTATGGGTGTCAATGACACTTATTGGTGGCTTCTAATCCATGATGGATTACACTATCTTAGGATCCATATTCAAGCCCTCATGAGAAATCACAAATCTTAAGAATATCATCTCCCTAAAGAAGTTACACTTCTTCAAGTTTATGAACAAATTAACCTCTCACAAAATCTCTAACACCTTTGGAAAATGGACCAAATGTTCTTCCTACATTTTTCTAAAAATCAAAATGTCATCCAAATAAATAATGAAAAATTTAGCCATAAATGGCTTCAATTATTTATTAATTAGTTGCATGAATGTGGTCATTGCATTATTTAGCCAAAATGGTATGACCAACCACTCATAAAAACCATCTTGAATTTTAAATACATTATTCCATTCATCTCTCTCTCTGATTTTGATATGGTGGTATAAAATATTCATATCAATATTTCTAAAGTAATTTGGTCCACTTAGAAAATCCATCAGGTCATCCATATGTAGTATTGGAAACTTATACTTGATTGTTATAATGTTGATGGCCCTGGAATGAATACACATCATCCATTCTCATCCTTTATTCAATGTTAATATTGTAGGTACTATACATGGGATCTAAGATTCTTTGATAAACCCTTTGTCAAGTAGTTCTTGGACTTGACTCTTCATTCTCCATAGGAATTTTTCTATATGTAGATTTTTTTACAAATCTTGTTCTTAGTATCAAGTCCATTTGATGATCAATACTGCATGTTGGTGATAGTACATCTAGAATATCCTTCATCATGATATCCATTTAGTCACCAATCACTTCTCTCACTTTTTGTGGGATCTACTCTATTTGATTGGACATGTAATATTCATGTTTCTGAGATAACCTTGGCATAAAAAAACATTGCATCCC
This sequence comes from Taxus chinensis, assembly GCA_019776745.2. Lineage (NCBI taxonomy): Eukaryota > Viridiplantae > Streptophyta > Pinopsida > Cupressales > Taxaceae > Taxus > Taxus chinensis. The sequence continues at coordinate 898,444,680 of CM034146.1, forward strand.
TCTTCACCACATTAATGAAATCCTTCCTTGAAACCATCAATTTGTGTGCTCCTTTCTACCTCTACAATTGAATCCTTTAATATATTTTCATTGTATTTCTTTCCATATTTCACCAATGTGTAGGTGTTTTTGTGGCCATCATGAACACCTTCCTATCATACTACCAAGCTCTCCCTAGTAACACATGACATAAATTCATAAGCATTATGTCCGATAGGACCTCATTTTCATATGATCCAATCTTAATACACAATCTACATTACTCATTCAAAAATAATTGATGTCATTTCAGTAACCATGACATCTTATATGGGTTATTTAAACAAATATTCTTCACCATTTACTCAAAAATGATATTATTAGTACTACCACTATCAACAATGATCTTGTAACACTTACCTACATACTTGTAAATTTTTATATTTACAGATTATTCCTCTACACGAGTACATCTTCATATTTTGTGGGTTTTAACAACATGCACATCATCATGAGTGCTTAAAATCTCTTATGTTATTCCACATTAATTTATAATGTGTGAATATTTTCATCCATGTCGAGTAACATGATTTCTAGCACCATTTCTCTTGATTTCACTATTATGCATGGCTTGTGGACACTCAAATGCACTATGCCTAGTCTTTGTGTAATGAAATCAAGTTCTATTGAATCCTATGCATCATACATGACCTTAAACTATGGAGATATATATTCCTCCACCTCTTTTTACATGACTTTAATCATGTGAGTTTCTCTCTTGATCTTCTTACACATTTTTTTTCATGTAACATAGAACCTTGTGAGGAAAAGGAAAAAACCCATGCAAAGGTGGAAGAAGCCTACTAGTTTGCATTGGGCTCATCTTGAATATAAATTCATAGTCTATTGACATATATTGATTTTTATTCCACATCCTCATCCACATGACCATCTCAGATGTTGAGCCAATAGAACTCCTAAGTACTTATTTAATTATTTATTTCTACAGAGGTTTTGTAACTACTTGAATAGATGAGACTAGTAATTGATAGGCATAAATTTGGCCTTCAACTTGGTTAGAATTTGATCCCTTTTACTCAAATTGGCTTTACCACTTTGAACTCTCATTTTACACATGATCCCAACACAAAGATTCATATCACTTTAGTTTATTTCTCACAAATATTACCTTCTTATTGTATTATACACCTTCATACTCAAATTAATTTTTAATAAATAGGATCCACTGTATCAAATCCTCTAGACCCAAGCACTCAAGGTTTTTTTTATTTTAATCCTTGTGATTTCTTGCAAAAACTATTCCTCTTTAGTGTCAATAGACTCTACCTCAACTTATTTCTTTGTAGGTCTTACTTCTCAGACATCATAAATTCCATTTACTTCCATGAAAACACCTCTACATTATGTGGTATCCATAGCCTCTAAAGGGGCTTACACCCCCCTTAGAAAATAACCCAAGCCAGCTAGTCACTGTGCTTTATTCACTTTGCATGCCATAATCTCCTCACAATATTATCACACAAATATTTTGCAACCTTACACACTCCACCAAAAAATTCAATGTTGGAGATGTTCATAACCACATGCTACCCACACCATTCGTATAGAAAGAAAAAAATTCTAAGTTCTCTCACATTACCCAAGATGATAACCATACAAATCTCTATAATAGGAATTAAAAGTCATACACTATGACTTACCTCAACAAGACTCTCAAATATACTATGCTTTGATACCAAACCAATGCATTGATGGTCTTATTTCCTAATGAATAGGCACCTTTCACTACACAACCCTTTTTATATTATAATTCAAAAATAGGTAAAATATGAGGCATAAATTTTAAATTAAAAAACAAACAAGTTTTCTATTATGTAAGTAAAGAATTATAGCTTCAAACACATTACCAATACACTCCAATGATAGTATTTTGTGAGATTTTATAAGGACATCATTAAGGATTCCCCAACCTAGACTTATCCTAATCTTGTAGACTCTGTAAATCTTGTACAAAACCATACACTGGCTAAAAAATTATAAGGACGGTCTCCATAGATCAATATTAGATTGAAAACATATCTTAAGATCTAAATCAAGATAGATCTCTCTGAATAAGCTATACCAAGCCTTTTTTATCAATTAAGTTGTCTGAACAACATCACCCACTTCTATAAATAGAATTCATGCATATAAAGGAGGGAGCAAAAGATGTCAAATGTGGTTAAAATTTCCCCTGAGGAATATACTCTCAAGTTTACATGATTATTCATTGATCTAATTATAATTTCCCCTTCGTCTAAGTGAGATTAACTAAGTGATCCTTGGTCATGTAGGAAAAATCAAGGTTTGTGTGTGCATGCTCACAAATGTAGAAATGTTGACACTAACGTCTGGTATTTAGATCCAATAATTTGTTCCTTGTTGACTTCTATGCGAATTTAATGACATGAAAATGATGTTCATGGTTCAGGATAGCCTTGAAGGCTTCAAACAAGCATCGGAATTTTGTACATATTCCACAATAATTTGCGGATTTCTATAGGATTCAATGGTGTTGATCAAGCTTTTGTGGAATTTCCTAGTGTTGCACATCTATAGATAGGCTTGCACGGTATGAGTAAGCTTTGTGTGGATTCCATAGTATTACACATAATCCATAGTATTGTGTGACATCCATAGTATTTTATGGATTTAGAAATTTGTCTAAGGAACAGATATAATTTTATGGCTCACTAAAGAGTGGTACACGATTTTGTGAAATGAATTATGCACAAAAATTTTGCATAAAAATTGCATAAAAAATATTTTCTAAGACTAAGTGTGTTTAGTTAACACATGATTGCGTATGAACCCGGATGCTCCTACATCAAAATTATAATCAATGCTCCATTAAGGATAAGCCCTCTATCATATTAGTAGGAAAAACATACATCATGTTAATTATATCATGCAATGTGATATGTCTATATGATCCTCACAAGTACAAGTTGCTCAAGAAACTCATTGATAATAAGAATACTGACATTGTGCTATTACAAAAAAATATGTCATGAGATATTTTGAGTAAAAAAATGAAAGGGGTATGGAAAAATACTAATTTTGTAGGCGTTGATGCAATTGGTCCCTCTCACTATTTTTTGATATATTTTTCAATACTATGTTAATTGGTAGGTAGTTAGGATAAATGAAATAGAACCAAATAGAAGTGTCATTTTCATCAAAACTTATGGGCCAAACTTTGAACAAGGAAGAAAATGATGTTCGCATATCATTGTTGGATTAAGCCATTCCAACCAAGATATACAATGGGTATAATGTGGAGATATTAATGTTATACTCTACCCCTAAGATAAATTTAATAGTTACACAACCTTTTCATAGTCTTCACTTGAATTTTAACAAGTTATAGATGATTTATCTCTAATTGACCTCAAACCCAAGTGACATTTTTATACTTGGTCAAATGAACGATTAGGGGGAAATTATGTAGCAAAAATATTAAAATAGATTTACTCTATGTAAAAATTTGATTCAAATAAGCATGTTCCTAGGGATTAAAATATTGTAGCAGGAAGGCTTTGACAATAGTCAATAATTCTCCTTATAAGGATAAAGTTAAACAAAAAAATTGGCCTTTGAAATTCAAGCAAATGCAAGAAAATTAATAATCATTAAGAGATGAAATAAAGGAGATGGATTTAACAATATTTGGATCCAAATATTTATGCATGCATAAAATCATAAATTGGTAAAAAATAAGTTAAAATATTGGAAAATAAAGTTTAAGAAATTATAAGAAAATTTGACAATTGATATAGTAGTATTTCTATTCCCTTGTAATCTTGCATTAATCAAAAATATTTTAAGTTAGTAAAATAAGTTATGTCTATCATTATGTAAGTCATGTTTGCACTAAATGTCTTGGTGGTATGTTTTTGAACAAGTTTTGGTTCACATTGAATATCTTTGTAATGTTTGATGTCACATGTGTGTACAAATAGTTTACATTGTTTTGTGTTTGGTTTCTATGCTACAAGTTTCTATATTATTTAGCATTATGAGCTTATATGTAACAAAAATTTCATGGTTATTATTCAAGAGAGATTGTAATATTTATAGAATTTTTCATCAAATTTATGGTGTATGTATGTTAAACTTGCTATGCTATTAAAATGATACTAACACCTAATATTCCCAAATAGAAAAGTTAATCCACCATTAAAATCATGATAAGAGCTTGAAGGAAATATCTATTCTAATGCATAAACATGAATGAAAATCTAATGCTAAACCATTCCTACTCTTGTAAATGTATTATTGTCATCAAATTATGAACCTATTTATATCATAAGCAATCAATTGGTGTTTTGTTTCTCTCACTAAAATGGATACAAAGCCATGTTTAGATCTTCCTTTACTACTCAAATATGAGAGAATGGATGCAAAGATGAAGTAGTTATTCCAACAATGGAGAAGGATTTTATCATATGTCTAACATAAAGATATGTTGTCCTTTGATATCAAGGTGTAAGGTGTGAAGGAAGGTAGAGGGTCATTTATATAGCTTTCTAATTTGGGAGAAGCTTACAAAATAGTGCATGTGATTAACGACTCATGGGAGTTGGAGATGATTTAATTAATCAACTAGGATTAATTAATAGGCCAAGATAAACTTATAAATCTATTTGGAGTGGGATTTGGATGCTTTGAAAGGGGGATTTAACCAATAATAGGGTTTATTGATTAAATACAAGGTTACAAAGGATTAATTAACTAATAATAGTTAATTAATTGATTGAAGGAGGATTATAACTAAGAAAGTGTCATTAATTGGCATCGGGAATGGGATAAAGACTTGTTAATTAATGAATTATCATTAATTAACCAAAATAGAGGGGAATTTTTAGTTAATTAGCGGGAAATCACTAATTATAACATAAATGACTAGAAAGAGGGTAATTAGTGCAATCTTAGTATTAAAATTGCATGAGGGGGAGCGGGTGAATCAATTCCTCATAAAACTTAAAAATTTCCTTTTAATAATCAAGAGAATAACTATCAAATTCACAAACCAATAGAGAATGCTATGAAATGAAAAAAACACATCAACACATAGAGACACTAGATTTTAGGTGGGAAACCCAGTAAGAGAAAAAACCCACATGAAGAAAAAAAATTGTGAACAATTATTCCTTAAGAAGTTTCAAATTCAAGGAATGCCTAATCCTTTTGAAGAACCCACTTCAACTATCTAGCACCTACTTGTAGTGAAAGCACCAAGTTTCAGTTTTGAGCTACAAATCAATTTTCTCATCAATTCATATTGATCTTCTCTGCATTGCTTATATCAACTCATATGATCTCTATTTTAGCACTAATTCATGCCTTGTTTGCTCATTCTATTTGTTCTATGCTGCTACAATACTATTTCAGTCTCACTTGTTACCTTTTCAACAACAATAACTATCTCTGAATTTTATCTTTTATATCAACTCTCAACATGGAAACTCTTGACTTTTTACCTTCCATATTTTAGACTCTTCACATTTCTCTTCTTCTACGTGCAAAGATAACTCTCTACATTCCAAAAGTTATCTTTATTTTTTCATAGTATACCTATGACATTCTCTTCTTGTCTTACAACATGTAATTACTTAAGAAATGATGAGAAGTAGTTTTGAAAAACTGTCAACCAGATGGGAATCTTGGCATTCCATTATATTTCAAAATTAGAATTGTAACTTTTAGTCACTTCTTGTTCTGCATACCAAATTCAAGGAAAAATGAATTGTCTAGTTTTTCAAAATCATATATTACCCTTGAATCCACTCTATCTCGAGCTCATCTTACTTAGAGGAAAAAAAGTTCAACTTCTTGAGGTTCTTGGCGATTCTACCCTTTTGGACTCTTTTTCATTGTTTTAACTCAAATCTTAAACTTCTTCACTCCATCAACACATATGACAAGCATCTCTATGACCTATGAGATTCTTAAAGTATTTATTTAACTCAAAAGATATTGTCTCATTACCTTACATGTTCCCAACAAGACCAAACAAGGCACCATTACATGATTTGAGCTATACACTGCATGGTACAATCACTGTAAAGTATTTAGAGAATTTGGACACACTTTCAAGTCTCCTTTTGATGCAAGAAATGACCAATTTTTACTTTCTAAGATATTTATCTAGACCACTTTTCACTTTAGAAGATACTCTGCACAATATGCAACAAGCCTAAATAGGTTTTACACCAATGTCAATTGATTTTGATTTTTCAAGCTAAAAAATTCACTCACCAATACTGATGATTCTTTTCACAACATTTGAAAACATTTGCACAAAGATTCAGGACCATTACACTAAGAAATTGCACCAAACAATTTTCCAATTCTTCACAAACTTGAAAATCATAGACTTTGAAGAGACTATCATTGAATGCTCCCTCATGCCTTCATGAAATTGAGTGATTCTATTTGAAATGTGTTATTGATGTCATTGCAAATATCGCCATGAAGTTTTAGAATTTTACATTGGATAATTTTTTAGAATCAAATAAATTTTCCTCAGAAACCCTAGAGCTAGGGTATTATGCATTGTGGAAACCCGAGGGGCATAAAAAATTGATATCTCTCTCATTTTTTGAGTGAAATTTTAAAATTCAAACTATTGTAGACTTATGAGGACCCTCTCCATATTATCTAATCGACATTCAAGTTTTAAAACCTTCCAATAGCTCCCAAAAATCAAAATTACAATGCAAAGTGTGATTAAGCTAATGACAAAGTTGTAGCAGTCAACATACATCTTGACTTTTGTGCCTCGAATAACTCTCTAAATAATTTTAGGGAATGAATAGTTCATTTTAAAACTTTTCTCAGTGCTCAGAGAACCTTACTACTTCAACATTCATAACCCAATTGGCTAAACTTGTACCAGTATAGAGAAATGCACTATGCACTATGTTTAAGAATTCGTTTTACCATCTCCATACCAACCTTCTACATGAGCCCCAAAAAATTGAAACTATTTCCAGTTGTGTGGAAGCCACTTCAATTCTCTGAAAATGACCACATGAGGTAATATTAATATATTTGGCATATGAGACACCTACCTTGCATTCAATGAGATAACTTGCATAGGTCCAGACATGATGACATTAATGGATTGAAATCACTATTATCAACTTTAGAGAGTCCTTTTTATATACAATCAACCAAAACCATTGATCCAACATATTTTATGACCATGCTCTTAGAATTCCTTGTATTTATCAAAAACATGATTGAGAATCACCTGGAACTACCTCAGAAGAATGAATAGAAATTCTCCATTTCACCACCTTTTGAGTTCAAACAATCAGCACTTGAATTTTATCCCAATTTCCTATAGAAAATTATTTTATGACTTATCTAAAGCATCCTTTATAATTTATTACAACTACTAAGAAGATGGGTGCTGAAATTAACCTTCTCAAGAACCTGGTCTTGGAAAAATTTGCTTTACACCCTCAAACTTCACTCTCTAACTTTGACGATTTTACCACACTATCAAAAACCATTCCTCTATCATATCCCATGTCTGGTTTTCCATCATGTTCTCTAATTTTTCTTGACCTATCTCATTTTCCTATCTGCAATTGACCTATTTTCATTGCTAGCTCTCATCCAAGCACCAAGAAACCTGATTTCTAACTTTTTGAGCCTTCAAGTGCATTGAAAATTGATTCTCCACTCTATGCAAGCTTGAATCAACCCCATGGTACCTGCAAAGCATTTTTACATTATTTCCAACGTGACACATACCTTTCCACAAGACCTAATTGGGATTATTTACACCTTGAACATACAGGAATGACTTGAATGACTCTAACATGGCAATCATCACACCTCTGAGACACTCTTATGGAATCTTAAGACATATTTTACAGTCAGACCAGACATTTCAAGCTTGTTTTAACACACACCTAACCAATTCATTGCTTACCTTGAAACACACTTGGGCTAACATGAATTTTATACTTAGATACACGACACCATTCACTATGATGACTTCATGTTGACCACATGATGAATTCACTATGAAGATGATGATTTCATGTTGACCATACACCTTGAAACATAGTGTAAACATTCACATGACTATACAAGATAGGAGACTTGCAGTGTAGTGCAAGCATTGTATAAACATACACAGGGATAAGACATGGAACAAAACACATACCTACTCAAGCCCATGCTTAAGATACCTTGTTTGACATCAACGGTCATGTAATTAGAATACAAAACTGGTGGACACAATTATTTCTGGTGGTACCATGTATATATGCCATCTTTTTTCCCAAATGGGCAACAAGGAAACAAAGGAGTAGACCAAGTGGTGATGAAAAATACTTAGCGTAAATTTAGAAAAGTTTTTCCTTGTCTTAAGACAACGTAGAAACTAAGGAAAAGTGATGAATTGTAAGTTTTGTGATGAATTAAACATGGCAAAAAAATTAATGGACTCTCCCCTTATTTGAATAACAAGGTTTTGAATCCAAAAAAGGCACTGCTTTGTGAGAACTCTTTAGAACACGATGGATAAAGTCTAGTTGACCCTAATGCCAAATGGTTTCCTAATATTTTTTTCTCAACACTCACCAATTCTTACCTAGGAGAGGTATGCATTTCTATTAAAATAGACAATGGACCATTACCCCACAATCAAATTAATGAATAGGGCCTCATACATGTAACATGAAGCTTTTCTCACATGGATTTTCAACCAGTCAATTGGGTAGTAGGGAACTTCCCATTTCATCCACCAATTCTCTCAAGGTGTGGACTACTTTGGGGTTCCTATGGTAATCCTCATAATGAGTTTTATGGTTTATTCCAATATACTTCCCATAGTTTAAAGCAGATGATCCATAGATCTTAACCAAACTTGCAAATATAGTGTTTTGAATAAATGGTGTATTTTTTTAATCTTTGATTAAAAATGTGGTTTAGCACACCATTGACAACCTACACCAAACTGTATTAGTATTGTTTATATCCTTCTTATTTGACAAACAGTATATGGTCCTTCACTCAAAGGTTAGTAATTTTCCAAGAAAATCACAATATTTGAAAGAGGATCAAAGGTTGCTTTTGATTCTCAAGATTGTCCGAGGACACAATAGAATAACATACACAACAATTAACCCAACTATATAGCAAAGGAAAACTTGAAATCAAAGAACTATAAAAATGCTTGATAAATTGTTCATTCCCTTAAGCAAAAATGAAAAGATTAAGTTTCCAAATTAACCAAATTTTAGAAAAATAAGACTAAAGTTGCTTTTGATTCTCAATATCGTCCAAAGACACAAGAGAAGAGCATACACAAACTTTAGCCTAACTTAAGCAAAACATGGAAACAATACATTCATTAAAGCTTGAAAACATGTTAGAAATCTGAATTAAAATGTAAAAACCTATAGAAAAAAGTTATAAAATATGTAAAACAATAGGAAAAATCAAAAATCAAAATCTAGAAACCTCAAAAACTAAGCCAAAAATTGACACACAACACTAATGCAAGCCTATATAATAGTAGCGCATGAATTCTGACAGTAGCACAAGGATAATGATGATAGTACAAGGAAGCTCATGCTAATGCATAAGTAATGATAGTAACTTAAGTCTATGACATAAATATAAAACAGTGCAATGCTAGTGCAGATAGAGAGCCAGTAGCACAAGTTTAACAGCAGTAGTGCAAGCCTAACATAGAGGAGCAAAAATTTAGGCCAACAATAGTGCAAGCTGAGAAGTGCTAGCACAAACCTAATAACACTAGCACAAGCCTAAAAATGGTAAAACATGGGTTTTGATAGTAGCACAAGCCTTTCAACGTTGATGCAAGGGTTCTCCCTACTAGCGCAAGGCACATGTGTAACATCAAAACACGAGATTTTAAAAAAAAAATGTCAAAAAATCTCAAATATTTTCCAATTAACTTAAATTTTGGTAGCATCTCACCTCCTTCATTCCTACAAAGAGTACTAAAACCAAACAAACTTAACTAATCTAGTTAAGACTCAATATTTATCTAAAAACTCTAAAAAGAGGGTTGGTAATCAAACTACAAAAACTTGAAATTAATGTAAAGGACAATGGACCAAGTCCCACCAGGCATGCAAAATGTATATATGTTAAACTTGCTATGCTATTGAAATGAAATGAACATCTAGTAGTCCCAAATAGCAAAGGTAATATACCATTAACATCATGATAAGAGCTTAAAGGAAAGATCTATTCTAATGCATAAATATGAATGAAAATCTAACACTAAACCATTCCTATTCTTGTAAATGTATGATTGCTATTAAATTATGAACCTATTAGATCAACAATCAATTGGTGTGTTGTCTCTAGATGAGGAAAGGATCTTACTAAAATGGCTACAAATCCATGTTTAGATCTTCCTTTACTACTCAAATATGAGAGAATGGATGCAAAGATGAAGTAACTATTCCAAAAATGCATAAGGCTCTTATCATATGCCTAACATAAATATATGGTGTATTTTGATATCAAGGTGTAAGGTGTGAAAAAAAGTAGAGGGTCCTTTATATAGCTTTCCAATTTGAAAGAAGCTTACATACTAGTGCATGTGGGATAAAGGATAAAGTAGATTTAGAAGAAATAAGCTTGATTATAAGAATTAACACGTGATTAGCAACTCATGGGAGTTGGAGATGATTTAATTAATCAACTAGGATTAATTACTAGGGCAAGATAAGCTTAGAAATCTATTTGGAGTGGATTGAGAGGGAAATAGGTAGGATTTGGATGATTTGAAAGGGGGATTTAACCAATAAGAGGGTTTATTGATTAAATACAAGGTTAAAAAGGCTTAATTAACTAATAATAGTTAATTGAATGATTGAAGGAGGATTATAACTAATGAAGTGTCATTAATTGACATCTGGAATGAGATAAAGACTAGTTAATCAACAAAGTATCATTAATTCACCAAAATGGAGGGGAAGAATTAGTTAATTAGTGGGAAATCACTAATTATAATGGAAATGACAAGTAAGAGGGTAATTAGTGTAGTCTTAGTATTAAAACTGTGTGAGCGGATTTTAGATGTTTACATATGGTATCTTTTTTAGCTCAAAACATTCCTCAAAAGGTAGCCAATAACTTGATATCAATAGCACAAGAGTTGGATACTTTAGGAAAGTGTGTAAAAATTCACTACTTGTATGCATGGTACACACCAATATTTTTAAAGGATCACATTTACAATATGTGTTCTAGTTAATAGAAATCACCTACCATTAAATGGTCATAATAGTTGTATCTCAAAAGCATGCAAGGATTTGGTGGATATTATTTGACACAATGTTATGCCAATTACACTTTTTGACACATAAATTTTAGAGATTCTAGTTTGAATAAGTCAACATGGATCTTAGCTAATCCCATAATTGTAACCATTGAGCTAAATAGATTACATGAAGTTATATTATGATCACTTGGGACCAATTTTTCATAGATATTCATACACATTTAATATCATATGGGTAGTTCATTACGTTGATGCAATGATGTACTATATAATCACTTACAGGTTTTTGAAGACTTCGAACAATTCCATATTTAGGGTATCATAATATGATTCATATCTTGGCCTAATGAGTACTACATTCAGGATATGTCATAAGGTATAAGAGAAGGCTATTAGGATTGATTCATTATGGAAATTCTATGATGTTTGAATATTATGTCTATAGGAATAGTGTTGTGATTGTGTGTGTAAGTAATCTAATGAATGATTGGTAATTGGTCTCTACTTGATGTAATTTGTTGTTGAACAAATGAATTGTCATTATTTTTGTAATGGGTTGTTGTTAATATTTTGTTACAGAACTAATTAAGTGGCTCAATAAAGGCATCCTTTCAATAGGACCTCTAACTGTAGTTGCATCATTTGGTATCAAAGTAAGTCACAACTTTGGGAAGTGAAGATTTCTTCTCAACATTTGTACATTGGGTAGAGGACATAAGAAAGTGTGTGAACCATGTAGGCTTAGATACGGTGAAAATAAGATGCCACTAAGAAGATGAGGGAGGAGAGGTGTATTAGCTAACAATATTGCCAAAAGGATTGATGATATTACAAATATGTTGAGGATAATGTAGATTAGATTGAATGTAGCAGAGGAAGACAGTAAAAGATAATTTTCTTGAGGGATGACATGATTGATGTGGAAGAATAAACAAAATAAGTGAATGTGAATGGTATAGAAGAACCATGTATAGCATAAAATTTCTTAGATAACGGTGAAGAGAGATTACTCAAAGCTATGTCAAAAATTGGTAAAGGAGTAAGGATGGAAATTATTTACTTTTTAGGGATATTTAATTCCAAAAAACTTATTAAATGGCTCATTAAGAAGGAAGTAAACTTTGAATTTTATGAGGTTTTGGAAGAAGGAAATGTGAAGATTGTGTAGACCAAGATGATAGGCCAGGTTGTGTTATGGTGGAAAGAAGTTTCATTGGAGTGTAATCAAATAGGTAAAGATAATATTGCTCATTGGGAGTGGATGATTAAAAAATAGAATTGAAATGTTTTCCCTTGTGATTACTAGTTATATTTATTGAAGAGGTTGTGAAATATACAATTAAATTTAGTGTGAAGGAGTATACTAGAGGAGCTCTATAAGATTGTAAATCAATTTTTTAATAGTGAGACAAATCAGGATAAAGTGGTGTGATACATCAATAGATTGTGATGGGTGATGCAAGATGATTTCAACAGAGTGAAGATGTATATAGTGGGAAAATTTTACAACTATAATTTAAGAGCATAAGAAAAATTGTTACACATGAAGAATGTACAAAGGAAAATACACAAATGTAATGGTTGATCTAGATTGAGGTGTAACTTGGTGGAAAACACACTAAAATGGTGCTTAATTTGCTTTAACAATCAATTCACAATGAAATATTTGTAAACACAAACAATTTTTATAAATTTTCCAAATGAATATAGATTGGAAAAATCCATAAGAGAGATGTATTCTTGGGATCTATCTCTTTATTAAAAATAAGATACTTTATAGTTATACAATAAAGAATATAAAAATTTGCTAAAATCAAAATATGAAGGATTTTGGAGGGGAACAAAAAGGCCATCCTTCATGAAGACAATTTATCCATTCCCATCTCCCAAAAGTCCCAAACCCACAATATTATGCCATGTAGCATAATCTCATTACTTTAATTCAAAAATGCTTTCCTTATGTTTCAAATAACCTTCAATTTTCTCTAAGACTCAGAGATCGAATTGATTCCTTAGGGATGGATTCAAAAAGATAGAATTCATAGAATTCGAAATATATCCTATTATTACTATTATTTTATTTATTTCTACTTGTTGGGGCCATATCTCATATCCGATTGACCCATTTTATGAACCAAAGGATCCGTTGGAAAGATAACAGAATGAACTTGTAATAAATAACTATGATGATATAATTTTGGATATAAATGCATGATATGAAGCCCATAAATGATCCAAAGACCCTAAAAATTGTAAAATATTAAAACTTGTTTAAAACTGCTAAAAATAGATTTATAGAAATCATGTTTTGGATCGCTCATACCTCTTTAAGAAGCAATGGATCCCATTTCTCATACATTTTTTACCTCATGTGGGAATACTTTCTCAATTCAACTCTTTTTGAACTATTTCCCTTGGTGTAATATCTACCCTACTTTCACTACACTGTAGAGTGTGATTTGTTGATGCTTCATGTCCTTGACCACAGTGTCAATGATTTGATTAGTGTTCACTAGTGTCAAATAGTATGGGTTCATCTTTGTACTCTAAAATTTTTCACCAATGTCTGATGTATTCCAAATCCGCATAACAAAGGGATATTCTGCAAAACAAACAAAATCACAAAATATATGTAGAGGTCTTAGAAACCAAAACCAAAGCCATGAAACAAGAAAACACGAAAAAATCCGCGAAAAAAAAAGCAAATCATCCAGAATTATGAAACAAAGGATTTTTTTGCAAATGGTTGGGTTTGGTGTTTTGGTGATATATTTTGTTGCAGATCTCTATTTTACCTCAGATTTGATTCATTAGGAAGTGTCTTGGAGAGGCATTTCAAAAGAAGGATAAATTACAAGGAATGATCAAAGTGTTTCAAGAAATTGAAGATGAGGATTTTGGCGATGTTTCACGTCGCTTTTAGAAGACAAGATGCCATTTTTCAGTTTAAGATACTTGTTTGATCCTCCCTCACCTTGAGATCCTTATGAATACTTCCAAAAGAGAATATTATTCCCATGCCCAACCAAAATTATGAGGAATGGTGATCTGTGTAACATATTTGGACATTTGGAAATATCACCCTCCTCCATCTTCTAGATTTCATGGGAATCCATTGATTTACAAGTTGTTTCTCATCCACAAAAAATATTTAGAGTTTACTTGCAAGAAAAGGCAACACCAAAAGCGTGAACCATCATGAGGCATGTAGGTTACCTTCTGGATGGTAGTTTATAAGGTTTTAGCAAGGTTTAGCAAGCGAAGCATCTCTCTAGCATATTTTGATCCCCTCTCCTCTCCTCCCTTCTATAAAATGTAATGTATTTCCATTCATAAAAAGGATCCTCTCTTTCTTAGTAATGTTACTATGTCAAAATTTTGACAGAACTAAAAGTTGCAGACCCATGGCATAATTTTGTAATGCATCTTACCCTCCATTGATTGTAGCAGTCTGTGCATATTTACAAAATAATATGATGTCAATTGTGGCTTGAATCCACCCCTTGTGTTGCATTATTGTCTTCTTTCCTTCTATTATTTCATTTGTGATGTGTATCAACTATGTTTTATAGAGTTTCATGTCATTTGTGTCAACTATACAGGGTTTTGAGTTGATTTAGTTGTAGAGTTGGAAAGTGGCAAGTATCTACCCCTCTAACCTTGCATTGGATATCTTCTTGCTTCTCTAAGACTTCAAGAGAGTGATCACCTTCTTCTGGTGCATCGTCATTCCCTTTTCTTTCATCTTAGTTTCTTTTCATGCATTTATTCCTCCATTTTTCATCTTGTAGTTTGGTTCTTAGCATTAGTTTAGGAGTAGAAGTAGTGTTATTCAGAGGAACAAGAGGAAGCCAGGACCTTCTCTAGAGGTTGATCTCACTCATGCAAGTCCCACATTTTGGAGATCATCCCATGTTGGTTCAAGAATTTTGAATCTTCCATGATCCAAACAAGGGTGCAATTATGAGCTACAATAGTTTTTGGCATGCCCGGTGGGACAAAGAATTATGAACTTTATATCATTTCACTAGGATTGGTGTGTGTCTTGGTGATATCCAACCTTTGGAGGCTTCACAACAACACATCTGGTGACTCCAACAACATATCTACTAGTTTCAATAGCCAAGTGTCTCAGTTTCATGAGAAGAGTACAAACAAGGAAAAACATAGAAAGAGGTGAGCCTTTTGAATACCTACAACTTTCACCAAGGAAAAGAGTAAAACCAGTTAAAAGGTCTCTATTCCCATCACCTAGATTCCATTCACTCCCCCTTCTGCTAGGCCTTCCTCTCCTACTCATAAGAATCTAAAACCCACCTCTCTTATGGCCCTTCAAAGGAATCAACCCTTTGTTACTTTTAATGGTGGTATCCCCTTAGTTCTAAATGCACATCATGATATTCCAATAGCTACCCTTAAAAGCATCCCATTATTTACAAGAGAAAATTCAACCACTCCCATTGAACACATTTTAGATATTGCAAATGTCTTTTTATGTCCACCTTATTAATGAAGATGATGTAGCACTTAGGTTATTAGCTTCATCTTTTAAGGGGAAGGAATTGTAATGGTATAGAAGTTTGTAGCCAACCTCTATTCATACATGGGATGAGCTTGGGGAGAAACTCTGCAAGCATTTTGAAGATAAAAGTGACCATCTATCCCTCATTGAGCAGCTTACTACCATCAAGAGATCCCCTCATGAAGTTATGACATATTTTAATATCAGGTTTCAAAATACCTGGGATAGAATTCCCCTCTATTTAATCCCTCTCCAAATACTTGATTTCTATATTTCTTGAGAGCCTTGAATAGTGATGTGGTTGTTATGATTCAATCTATGGGAGGGACCATCTTACCTAGATTATTATGACATAGCTATTAGAGATGAAAATTGTTTAGTCCAAGTTAGGAAGATAGCCCTTAGGCCGCCAATGCCTCTATTTCCATAACCCCTCCCAATATAACTGTTTTGACACCCATTCCTAGAGCAATCAGTCATCCAATTCCTCCTACCTTGCCCCCTAATGAGTTGCATGGAGTTATGACTATGTTGCAAAATATTGGAAATGAAATGGTGACCATAAAGAGGCAAGTAGCCCAACAAAGCATACCTTACCAACCTCTCAATCAAGCATATCAGCCCAATAAACAACCTTATCAAGGTAATGCCCAAGGACAAGGCCAAATAGGTTACCCTAGGCCCTTAAACACACAATACCCTACTGTTGCAAGATCTTCTAAGGCTATTGTTCCCAATTCAGAACAACCTAGCACATGATTATGAGTGGTGTTACCCATGTAATCAACCTCATGATCAAAATTCTTACAAAATTGGAGTTCTCAGCCAAGATTTGATGGTCCAAGGTGCATCTATACTCCAAGAGAAACATGAAGAGTCAACTGCAAGAGGAGAAGAAGCTTGGGGATGTATCAAATGAATCTACCCTTCTTAATTGGAAAGAAGGTGAGTTTTGTGGAGTAAATCAGGAAGTTGCAAGTAGGGGCACCAGTCCAGTTGCACTCAAGACAAGGTCTAAGAAAGAGAGATATGGAAGGAGAAACATCTCCCATGGGTGGTCAAACATCTACCTCCCAAACAACAAGAGAAGGTACAACTGCTATTAACCCTATGAATTGCAAGAAAATTCAAACTTTTAAAAGGGATAATCCACCTAGAAATCAAGACTCAAACCAGTCAGTAATTAAAAGAGGATGTTGCTACAACAAATTCCAGTCAAAGGTTAGTCCATATTCCTCTAAAATGTGGTGGAACAAATGAAGAAAACCAACATGAACATGACTATGTGGGAAGCACTCTCCATTCCATCACAAGAGATATTTGTTACAAGAATATTTGAGGCATCTTGGTGACATAAGTGAACCAACAAAGGGTACATCAGGTGCTTCTACAAGTTTGTGTCAACCAAAAGAAGGGGAAACAAGTAAGATCATCAAACCACCTCCTTTATATATCTCCCTAATCATTGGTAAGTACCTTGTACACAATTGTATGATAGACTCTGGAGCTAGCAGTTTTGTTATGCCCAAGAAGATTGTTGATTCATTAGGCATAAAATATACACCAATCACCAAGGGGATTGTCCAACTGGATGGAACTTTTGTTAACACAGTTGGGATCATAAAATATTTGAATCTTACTCTGCATGCATGTCCAAGTCTTTCAATCTTGCAGGACATTTCAGTCATTGACCTCCCTCCCTTCTTTTCCATATGCCTTTCTAGAGATTTTACTGAAAGTAGGGGGATACTTGTCTGCAGATTGGTCACATATGCTTCTTAGATGAGATATGGAACTAGAGTAACTATCAAAGTTGATCCTATTTCCCATAATCACATTGATCCTTATACACCTGGTCCTATGAACATGAATTGTGTTATGCATGATCAAGAGGAGAGTGATGATCTTCATGAGGTTTCCACATCCTTAGAGGAGGTTCCTAACATTCTACTTGAAAATTGGGCAAAGGAACATTTGATTTTGATCCTTATGATCACATGGAAGAAACAGGGTTAGGACTTATTGTATACATGAGGAGAATGCCCTTATACCTAACCTTATGAAGTCATATGAAGATCAAGATGGGTGTGGTAGTTTATTTTGATGGATCAAGAAGTAGGAATGACATTGGTGTTGGGGTTATGTTGATCTCTCCTAGTGAGAAGAAATACTTCTTTGCATTTAGGACTTCAGTTCAGTTGTACAAATAATGTGGTAGAATATGAGGCATTGATCTAAGGTCTCCAATTGGCACAAAAGTGAGGAATCAAGTTGTTGTGGGTATTTGGGGATAGTGAACTGGTCATACATCAGGTCAGAGCTCCAATGTGTATCCAAGAAAACCTATTGAAATCCTATAAGCATAGATCATGGGACATGATTGAAGTTTTGATGCTTTCAACATCCAAGTGATACCAAGAGTGAAAAACAAAGATGTTGATAGACTTATAAAGTTGGATCCCAATATGACATTCCTCAAGACATCAAGAAAAGTTTGGACCAACATGTCAAGCTCATGGTTAGACCTGCCATACCAGATAATGCAACTTGTTGGCAAGTTTTTGACAATGATAGGAAAATTATAAATTTTTTACAGGATGAGGCAGAGTTATCTACTGGAAATCAGTCAAGATTGCAAGAGAAATATGAGGATCATATCATCCAACTCAAGACCAACAAGATTCCTAAGGGATTAATCACCTTGGAAAGTGTCTTTAACCCTGATGATCAGTTCAAAGGAGAGAAAATGAACATAACTGTCAAGGAGGAAAGCTATGAGTAGGTGGCCATTTCAAGAGACAAGTCTTTAAGGTTTGGAAAGGTATGTAGTAGTTTTGAAAAGCAATCTCTTGTTGACCTTTGTAAAGAGTATGATGATGTGTTTTCTTGGAGTTATGAGGATCTTAAAGGTTTTGATCCAAGCCTTGCACAACATACCATTGAATTGGATCCCAACACAAAACCTATCAGGAAGAAATAGAGGCCTATAAATCCAAAAGTGGAGCCCTTGATGAGAAAATAATTGACTAAGCTCATAGAGGAAAACATCATTTTCCCAATCAAACATTCTTCTTGGGTGGAAAATTTAGTTCCAATCAGAAAAAAGAATGGGGAGATTAGATTATGTGTAGACTTTAGGGACTTGAACAGAGCATCTCTAAAGGACCATTATCCTCTTCCATCCATGGAACAAATCCTTCAAATGGTGGTAGGGGCAGAGAGGTTCTCTCTCTTAGATGGTTATTCAGGGTACAACCAAGTCCTTGTGCAAGAATCAGATTAGTTCAAAACAACCTTCACCACCAAGTGGGGTACTTATGCTTATAAGAAGATGCCTTTTGGATTAACAAATGTTGGTGCAACCTTCCAAAGGGAAATGGATATGGCCTTTAAGGGACTTTTTGGTGACATGATCTTGGTATATTTGGATGACATAACCGTATCTACTCAAAACACACAAGTGAACACTTGGATCATTTGAGGAAGGTATTTGATAGATGTTGAGAGTTTGGTGTTTCCTTGAATCCTAAGAAGTGTGTGTTTTTGTTCATGAAGGAAAGTTGTCTGGGACATGTGGTCTCAAAGATAGTCTCTCTCATAGATCCTCTAGAGTGAATGCAATCTCTCTCTCTCTCTCTCTCTAGGCACAAGAAAGGTTTGCAAAGCTTCCTAGGAACAATAAATTTTGTAAGAAGGTTTATTCCCAACTTTGCTACTTTAGCTAAACCTCTTACCTCTATGCTCAAGAAGAATGTTGTCTTTAGTTAGTTCAAATGAAGGAAAGAACAATTTTGAAAATATCAAGAAATCCATTTCTCAGGCCCCCACTCTCATAAACCCTGATTATGCTAAAGATTTTATTCTTTATGCATTTGGAGGAAGTGACAACATTTCTGCCATCTTGGTTCAATAGAATAGTGATTCCTTGGAGCAACCTATAGCTTTTTTCAGTCAAGCACTCAAATATTATGAGCTTAGGTACAATTTTGTTGAGAAGAAAGGTCTTTTTATCATCTATGCACTTAAAAATTTAGACACATGCTTTCAAATAATAAGATTCAATTGATGGTGTCTCATCCAAGCATGAAATACTTCCTCTTGAATAGAGATGTGAATGAGAAGAGAGTTGGGTGGATCACCAAGGTCATGGAGTATGATGTTCATATCAAGGTCACCAAGCTTGTGAGGGGTAAAGGTTTGTGTGAACAACTTGTAACATATTTAGGAGTTGATAAGGAGATTTGCATGTTACAAGAAGACCAGCCACCTCCTCCCCATGTTCTTAATAGTTGGTATCAATATATGATGACTTTCTTACAAATAGGTGGCTACCCTTAGGGTTTGAACAAAAAAAAAGGAGATACTTTAGATTGCAATCTATTCCCTATGTGCTCATAGATGACATCTTGTTTAAGAAGGACATCAATGGTGTTCTTTTGAGGTGTTTGATGCCAATCAGATATAAAAAGTTTTGCAGGAGTTCCATGATGGACCCATGGGAGGACATTTTGCTCCAAGAGCCACAACACTCAATATCATGAAGGGTGGTTACTATTGGCCTAACATCTTCAAGGATTTTCATGCATGGATAAGAAAATGCAGGAAGTGTGCTTTCTTTGTAGGAAAACAAAAACTTACAGCCCTTCCCCTCCACCCCATTTCAGTTGAGAAACCATTTATGCAATGGGGGTTGGATTTTATAGGAGTGATTAACCCACATTCAAGCTTGGGGCACAAATGGATATTGACTGCAACTAACTATTTTACCAAATGGACTAAATCATTTCTTTGAAGGAAGAAAATGAAGTTAATATCCTAGACTTCTATGAGGGAATTGTAACCAGATTTGGGGTCCCTTCCACAATCATATCAGATAATGCCTTGGCATTCTTGGGAACTGAAATAATTGGATGGGCTATGAAAAATGGAATTCATTTAAGCACATCCTCAAACTATTATCCCCAAGGTAATGGGCTTGTTGAATCAAAAAACAAGAATCTTCTAAGGATTATTAAGAGAACCTTGGGAGATAATCAAAGAACATGGCACAAAAACTAAATCAACCTTATGGGCTGATAGGATCACTCCTAAGAGGTCAACTGACATCTCACCATTCAAACTTGTTTATGGAAAAGAGACAAGATTGTCAATCTCCCTTGAGTTTCCAACCTTGGAACTCATAATCTCAGCTTGAGATGTTTGAGGAAGAGGCAATGGAGGTTAGGTATGCAGATATGATGGAGCTAGAAGAACTAAGAGACAAGGCCATGCATATAATGGAAAGGCAATAAGCCCAAGTGAAAAAATGCTTTGACAAGAAAGCAAATGAAAATAACCTTTAAGGAAGGAGACCTTGTCCTCAAATGGGATAAGGATAGAGCTCAACCAGGAAGCACACCAAATTTGATGCCATTTGGAGTGGCCCTTATGTGATCTCTACTGCAAATCAAATAATTTTTTTCAATTATCAAGGTTGAATGGAGATGAACTCCATATCCCAGTTAATGGGATGTACCTCAAGATCTGTTATTGAGGTAAGGTGTCACCTTGTATATAGTGGTTTCTTTTTGCAAACAAGTGTTTATGCACACTTTACATGTTTCCATTTGGAACATGTATGATTTTCCTTTTGTACATAGTTTTTGTGGGTCTTTTCTTGTGGTTATGCACAAGTTCAGTTCAGAGAAGCTTTCATGGTGGAAACAAGTGTTTTGGGGCATTCTTCAAGGTGTATCCTTCAACCCCCAAGATCATGTTCAAATCAGAGTTCCCATGCTCCTTCTTGGCAAAAAATTACTATTTTTGGATAGTTTACAAGTATTATTCAAAACTCCCAAAAATCAGCTTCTAAGAGCATTTCAAGTATTTCCAGGTCAGCTCTAAGTCCATGCAGATTTAGGGGTAAGAATTTCAAGTTTTAAAGATGAAATTTTTCAAGTTTTTTAGGCTTGACTCCATGCCCAATGGATTGCTCAAAAGAGGCCACTGATCTTCTATCTAGCTAGGCAGATAGCCCCGTTGAGATGCCAAATTGTTGTCCAAAATAACCCCCTCAGGCTATTTTGATAACTTACAAATTCAATTTTTTGGATTTAGGAATTTTTTGTGTTCAAAATCCACAAACACTGAAAGTTAGTCTTATATGGAATATAGGAGCTTAGTGTTCTACGGGATTCTCCTAACCCATAAAATAAAGGGATTGATGTTAATATTTAAGGGAAGTCAATTTGATCAAGTTAGTGGGACATTCAAGGAGGAGAACAATAGTATTCACACACAAAGGTTGAAGTTCTACTAATCATAAATTTTTTACAGTTAGGTGATGTGCGGAAGAGTTGTAATAAAGGAAATGCATCAAAAACCTAAGCTTGGTTCTTCTGAGCACTACATAGTGTTGATCAAGCGTGGCAAGGAAATTGTACCAAGACGTTGTAAAAGTCATGCAAAGTTGAAGAAACACTTCAACAGTTTCGAAAGTCACACTACACTAAATTAGTGTTTTGCGAAAGTTTTCCAAGTGTGCATAACAAAGGAAACATTCCAAATTCACATAACATTGGATTTTCAGATGAAACAAATAAAATCACAAAAGAGCGGCTGGAGGTCTTAGAAACCAACATCCAAATTAGTGAACAAACAAACAAAAAACCATGAAACAAAGACAAATCAACCAAATCCATGGAACAAAGGATTTTTTCCATGGGTGGTCGGGTTTGGTTTTTTGAATGATATCTTTCATTATAGAGCTCCATTTTGCCTCAGATTTGATTCATTAGGAACTTCTTGGAGAGGCCTTTCAAAAGAAGGAAACTTTACAAGGAATGATCAAGTATTTTGGGAGATTGAAGTTTGAGGATTTTGGGGACGTTTCACATCACTTTTAGAAGTTAGAAGATGTCATTTTCAGTTGTAAGATGCTTGTTTGATCCTCCCTCACCTTGAGATCCTTTTGAATACTTCCAAAAGAGCATATTCTTCCCATGCCCAACCAAAATGATGAGGAATGGTGATATATGTAACAAATTTGGACATTTGGAAATGTCAATTCCATCCATCTTCCAGATTTTGTGGGCATCCATTGATCTACAAGTTGATGCTCATCCATAGAAAATATCTAGAGTTTTCTTGCAAGCAAAGGCAACTCCAAAGGCATGAACCATCATGAGGCATGGAGGTTACCTACTGGAGGCGGTTTAGAAGGTTTTAACAAGGTTTAGCAAGTCAAACATCTCTCCAGCATATTTTGATCCCCTCTCCTCTCCTCCCTTCTATAAATGTAATGTGTTTCTTCATAAAAAGGATCCTCTCTTTCTTGGTAATGTTATATGTAAAAATTTTGACAGAACCAAGGAGTTGCAGACCCATGACATGTGTTTTGTAATGCATCTTACCCTCCATTGATTTTAGCAATTTGTGCATATTATACAACAATAATATGATGTCAATTGTGGATTTGAATCTACCCCTTGTGTTGCATTATTGTCTTCTTTCCTTCTGTTATTTCATTTGTGATGTGTATCAACTATGTTTTATAGAGTTTCATGTCATTTGTGTCAACTATATAGGGTTGTGAGTTGATTTAGTTTAATAGAGTTGGAAAGTGGCAAAACATCTACCCCTCTAACCTTACATTAGCCTTCTTTCTTCTCTAAGACTTCAAGAGAGAGTGATCACCTTCTTTTGGTGCATCGCCATTCCCTTTTCTTTCAGCTTAGTTTCCTTTCATGCATTTCCTGCAACAGGAAACTGGCCTTCTATGAAGGTTAATCTCACTCATACAAGTCCCAAATTATGGAGATCATCCAATGTTGGCCCAAAAATCTAAATCTTCCTTGATCCAAACAACGGTGTAATTCTGTAGACACAAAATTATGTGCATATCACCACTTTGCCATATCATCGGTAAATCGATATCTGCATAAATCATAAGTAATAAAAGTACACATTGGTGACACTTTCCCTTATCCTTGTATGTTCTTCAATCGATTTCTATTATGAATCTCTTCTACACCTCTTTATTTTGCATTCATTTTTGGTTGAGTCATAGGGATCCATATCTATTTGTCTTTTCAAACCTGTTGTTATTTGTCTCAGGACACTAGCATCCACTCCGGACACTAGCACCTAGGTGCTTGTGTCTATTCTAGGTTCTTATGTCCTCTTTTTTCTTTTTACACATTTTAACATTTGTGGTTGGCCTTGTTACTTTTCTTATCCTTATTAGTTATCCTTCTGTGTCACTAATGTCGAAATTCAAACAAGATACTCATATATAAACACAAAATACTCAGTATTATTTTGGTTGGAAATTCAAGAGGGCTATCACATTTACATATTATCATTACTATCAAAAGGACTGCCTTTTGGGCTGCATACACTACATAGGAAGGGGAAGTGTTGAATTCCATATCACACATTTGCATCAAAATTAGCCATATCTCGCTATCTTGGAATCATTAGTGTGAGGGAAAACCTAAGGACACTATTTTACACACAAACACACAAAACTACATGGAGTCTTAAATGTAGTGCAATGCTCAGTACTAAGTTCACTCATCGAGTGACTGTCGTGGTCATTCCAACTTCACATATTACATATTTTATTTAGACCTAATGTGTTTGTGAGCTTGTGCAAGTATATAGGGTTTGTTTTGTAGGTTACAAGTGTGATAAAAACCCTAATATTGAAGTTAGAGTGAAAAAGAAAATATTGGAATGAATACCCCTGGACCCATAAAAAGAGCAAATCCTAAATATTCTCATAGAAACTTCCACCCAGGATAGACATCAGTGCTTGGGCGCTCCCGTCCTCTTGTGGGTGCTTCCATCTAGCATATTTTAGAGTCCTAAAACTCTTTACAAGCCATTTTGACATCATTTCCAACCTGATCCAACAAATACACAGTCTCGACTATCTTCAAGTCACTTAGAAATCAGCTAAGACATCTATCTCCCTCATTTACTTAGAGATTTACATTGTTAAATATTTAGCATTCATATATTGTTGCACATTATCATTTGTACATCACTTGTTATATTAGTTACTCTGAAATAAAGATTTATTTCAATTTATATTAAATCATTTAGTGAACCCACTTCTTCCTCGAACCTTTTTCCATAAGATCCAAATCCCTTATGGCTAAAAAAGGTAGTTGTTAACTTTTAAAATCTACCTTGAGAAACAGATGTTAAAACTGATCAAAACAAAAAAAAAACTTTACTCGGAAGTATTTAGTAGTTTCTAGAGATTCTTCGAATTCCAAAAATCTGAAAATTTTGGGATTTCAAGTTTCGGAGATTTCTCCCTTTCGGAATTTTATGGCAAAGAATTGAAATTGTGTTTTTGAAGTTCCGAACTCTGAAAACCCAAAAGTCTGAAATTTTAGACTTTCAGGCTTTCAGAATTCAGAGATTACCTTTGGTAATTGGCGATAATCTCACTTAGAATTCCGAAGTCTGAAACCCCGAAAGTCCAAAATTTTAGAATTTCAAGCTTTCAGGTTTTGGGATCCTATGTCTTATTTTGGGTAAAATCTCATTTAGAATTCCGAAGTCTGAAACTCTGAAATTCTGAAATTTTAGAATTTTGGGCTTTCAGATTTTGGAACCTTCCCAACCATTTTTAGTTTTTCTGCTTTCAAACTTCCGAAAGTCTGAAATTTGGAATTTCGGGATTTCAAGTTTCAGAGTTTATCCATCACCATTCCATGATTTTCACCTCCTGCTCTCCGAATTCTGAAACTCTGAAATTCAAAATTTTCAAAATTTCAGACTTTCAGGTTTCAGAATTTCGGAGTTCTTTACACATTTAATTCTTAACTACTTCCATATGTGTCAAAATTCGGGCATTAATGTCAGGTTTTCCTATTTAAACTCATGATTTTACCTATCATTTTCCCCTGACATTTATCTCTGATGATCTGGTTTTTAATGGTATCTTGTACTTTTTAATGTCATTTTCGAGGTATTTTATTTAGGTTATTTTATTTTTGGTTTAATATCTTTTTGGTTTTTTTTCTCCTTGTTCATTTTTCTTTTTGTTCCTCTTCTTTATACCTTGGAAGATGAAAATCTCATTTCCCGCCATGTTCCTTTAACAATCTGATTTTCTACAGGCATCCAGTGCAACTTTCATCAAGATCCTCTCGAGTATTTTACTTTCCTTTCGTGCCTTCGTCGAAGTCTTCCCTTTTGGTATTTCTTAATTTTTCAACGTTCGGAGGTTGGAATTTTTGAAGTTTGTGTTTTCAGGGTTCAGAGGTTGGCATTTTTGGAAATTTATGTTTTCGGAGTTTAGAGAATTGACGGTTCAGAGGTTGGCATTTTTTTGAAACCATACTCTTCTCTTTCAGAACAGTTTGTTTCAAAATTTTAGGGTTTATGTTTTTGGGTTTTCGAAACTCTCCATTTCAGGTTTTCGGAACTCTCCAGTTCGGAATTTTGGGGTTTGGGTTTTTGGGTTTTCAGAACTCTTGAAAAGTCTTCATATTTTGAAATCAAATTTTGATGTCAACTTCTATAGCCAAGGGCAAGGAAAATATGAAGTATACATTCCTTGGAGTGGCTCCTCATTCTTGTCTGTCTTCAGACTTGGGGAATATAGGAGACACTGATCTCAGACAAATTGATTTTCCAAACTTCTCGGCAAGGGTGAAAGTCCCAAATAAGAAATCTTGGATGATGGCCATATGTGACAGTGGACTTGTTTTGGTTGTTGGCTTTCCTACATCCATGCATTTCCCTGAGTTCATCTTAGTTGCAGTAGCTCACTTCGATGAACACTCTAGGAAAGTTAAGGATGTTGATGGCAAGGTTGTAATCCACTTGGACCTAGATTTCTTTGACGACTTGTTCAAACTTCCGGACGTCGAATATTATGCAACAATTTCATCAAAATTGACAGTAGAGAATTGGGACAAAGAAATAGAATTATGCATAAAGGTCATGTTAAAAATATATCTGGCCAAGAATGTTACTAAATTGCCCAAGACTATGTATCAGCCAGACTTCATCTATAAATTCAATGACATTATTGTGTTACTAAGTAGAATTTCAGGCCTTCCCTCTGTAAAGTAATTTTAGGAATGTATGCTCATGTATATAGCTACCATCAAGAAAAGCAAAGAATTTATTAGATGGGGGGAGTATATCAGTAGCTCCATTTGTTTTTAGTTAAGAAAGGTATCATCTTCTAAGAGTTTCCACATGACATCCTTTCTAGTCTATGTTTCAACTGCTATGAGGGATTTTATTAAACAAAATACTAAAGGTATTCGAAGTACTTCCTAAATCTATTATTTTTATCCTCATCTTACATTGGACGAAGGAAGCAGGCACTTCTGAAGGATTAATGATGTTTTCTTTATTGTCATTCTTTACCACTTTGATAAATAATTATACAATCAAAGGATTTCCAGTGAAGCCTTTAAGGAATTATGTGAGTGGGGGGCTATCTACCTACAGTTCCCTACATTTACATACATTTGGATTCTAGGTCGTAGGTGCTCCCAACAAGCTACCAAGATGTCCCACTGACAAGTGGATCTTACTAGAATTAGTTTGGCAGTTGTTGAACTATCATAAGATTCAGAATAAATGGAAAAAGGTGGGAGTTCAATTCCCTATTTCGATCAGCAGATAAAATTGTCCCAATATCTATAAGGTGAAGAAATTATATGTGTAGATGTCATAAGTAATTTTACAGACCTTCCATCCTTGGAAAAGTTTCGATTACTAGGGTAAATTTGGCAAAAAAGGCATGTCTAGTTCCTACGTGCCCCAGTTGGAAGACATTTAGATTCATTGTCGAGATGAACTCATCATTAGAGAAAGATATTATGAGAGGTTAACTCTGGATGAGGTTTAGCAATTTGGTATAGCCGATATTCCAAAAGAAATGCAAGATGAAGATGAAGTCTTAGATGCAGCATATAAAGATGATAATGTTGTCAATCAACCATTGTCATGGATTGATTGGTATGTAGAAGAATGTTGCAATACCAAGGAGATGGCATGGCCCATTCTGTAGAGAACATATAGTTAGTTGGTTACCTAAAGAATTTCACCCAAAGGGTTAGATCAACCTACAAATACAGGATCCCAATCAACTGTGAGTCTTCCAACACCTACGAAAGGGAAAAATTCCATCCAAAGGGGCCAAACAATCCCAAAGAAAATCTCTTTTTTTTTTGTATCTCCTCTCTCTCAAAGGCTCCTCCTTCTAAGGTTATGTCTCTTATAATACCAACCTCATAAATAGTTGAAGTTGTTCATTCTCCAAGTGTCTCATAGGATCTGCCATCTACTCTTTCATCATCACTTCCTCCATAATTTCCTTCCACCTCTGCAATCATTTCTTCTTTCACATCCCCTTCTATGGCCCAAGTATTCTCATCTCTTCCAGTTCTCTCAGCAAGGGAAACGATTAGGTCACCCATCTCTTCTTCACTACCTCTAACACTTCCATTTATTTTTGTCTCATCTTCTAATCCCATTGTATCCACTCATATGGACGTTCTCACATCCACCCCACCCATTATCAAATGCCAACTAATGTTATCGATGCTCTTGTTCTGACTAGTTCTTCAGGTACTGAATCAGTTGTTCCACTCCCATCAGCATAAGCCATTCCAAAATGGTTGTTTCATCAGACTCTGAAACAAAAAAAGAAGGTGCCTCTGGGGGATGCCATAGACCTAAGCATGTTGGAACCTACACCAAAAATACAAGCTAAGTGGCCTAAAATTATTTCCAACCCATCAGTGAATCAATCTAGAGAAAGGGTCATAGAAGTTGCTACTCCCATTAAAGGGAAAACCAAGGAAACTATTACAGCAGTGGATTATCGAATTTCTAGATTTTCACTTGGAAAAGAAACACATGAAGGAGATAAACATGATGTGTGGGCTGCTCTTGGAAATCTGTTGGAAAAATATGACAAGGGCAAGGCTTCCAAGGATGAGCACAAAGCAAAAGTCGAGAAACTCACTACATTATTAAGTAAGGTAACGCAGCCAACTCCATCTACTGAGGTTTCAACTACTACGGCTTTGACAGTTTCTTCTAATCTCGATGATATTCCTTATCATGAGATTGAGAAGATAGGTCAGAAGGGAAGATCAGTAAATGGATGGATGGAGCATATACTTCAAGAGGCCAATCCTTTAATTAAAGAGGATCTTTAAATATACAATGATTTACAAGTTGGAAGAAACACTATTTGTAAGATGGATGAAGCCTTCTCTGAGAACAATAACAACATAAACTTGAATTTGGATACATGGAGTGAAATCAGAGAAGAAGATTCAGATCTACTCCTTCATGAAGATGTAATCGATGATGCCTCAAAATTGTTTGAATATCAAAAGGCAATGGAATTCTGGTCTCAAGTGTTACAATATTTAATGAAGAAGCTGGATGATAAACGAGTATAAATCATGGATTCTTTGCACAACATATCATAAGATTTTGGTATTATTAATTTTAAGTTCTTTAATGAAAACATTGATGCTCTTTTATAGGATCAAATCTAGGAAAATTTCAAATATTTGGTGAAGCGTGATGATGAGGTTACCCAGACTTTCACCAGTGACTCTATTGATAGGCTGGTGTCATACCAAAATTTCTCAAGAAGGCTAAAGAAGGTTGTGGGTAAACTTAGAATAATTCCATTCAAAATCACAAGGGAAATCAAGACAGCATATGTAGTGAATCACTACACATGTGGGCTAGATGATGGAGAGATCCAGGGAATTATCGAGTGTTTCATCGAATACAAACATCGGATGGATGCCTGGCAGAAACACCAAGGGAAAATTGAAGCTGGAGAAGATGTTGTAGAGCCTAGCCAAGGCTAGGCAGCCATGAAAGGACTGTGGTGTCTCCAGATTTTATCCTGAAATCTGAGACTACCCATTTGACAAAATTTCATTCTTTTTTAACATAACGGGTCTTTTTGTGTTTTTATTTCCAAAATATGTCTATATTATGTTAGGATATTCCCAATGAATCCTATGAGCTAATTTCAACAAATACCCATATGCCCATACTCATTTTATCCCTTCGCCAAGATTTGTCTGCGGGAAATTTTTATTTAATTATTTATTGAATAAATATTGCCTCATTTGAAATAAAGTGTGCTCCGGTTGAATCCTGTTGAATTTTTGCATGCTAATATTCACGCATCTCATTAGGGTTTTCACTAGGAATGAATTCAGGGCATCATCTGCAACTTCTGGCAACATTTTTCACTTTTATTTATTTCTTTTGCGGTTTTCTCTAGTTTTCTCCTCAGTTTCTCTGTGAAACTCCCCTAGGTCAATTCCTTCGCTAGTATAGTCTATTTAATTTCTTGAAGCATTTGGAGATCATCTACTAACACAGCACTAGAAGGAATCAGCCTCAAAATTCAAATTTCTAATAAAAAATGATGAATTCATGCACAAAAAGCCTCTCCCGGGTAAGTCACATTTTCTGGAATTAATGAGTGTAAGCTGCAATGGGATTTTTGGTAGTTGTAGGCAAGTGGGAATTTATTACCTACCTTACAGGGTACTTTTTCCCATGAATTCAAAGTCACTTCAGCTGTAATGGGAAAATTAGAGGTGGCAGGCAGGTGGGAATTTCTTACCTGCCTTGCAGGGTAAAAATTATCATTATAAAAGAAAATCACTTAAAGCACCATCGGTAATTTCTTACCTACCTTGCAGGATAAAAATTCCCATTATAAAAAAAAAATTGCTTAAAGCACCATCGGTAATTTCTTACCTACCTTGTAGGGTAAAAATTCCCATTATAAGAGTCAAACAACTTAAGTGAAAGATGAGATTTTTGGAGCTACAATGCAGGGTGGAAATTCCCATCAAAGTTGACTTCCTATTTTTGGAAATTACCCTTGCTAAAAAATGTGACCCACCTTGGGTGAATAACAATACAATTAATAATATTTATTAATGGTTTATTCACCCAATTTTGGCGCCATAAATAGAAGGAAAGTCAATGCAAGTGGAAGAGTTAAGGAGAAGTCAAGGATGCATGCTAAAAATAAATAAAATAAATCTATTTAAAAGAAACTAGCAGCATGCATGATTGGGCGCCCAATTTGGGTGAATAAATATGATTGTTTATTAATTAAATTGACAAAAATAGGAAGGGCAATTATTAAAAATAGAATGTTGACAGTTATATAAGCATGGGTGACATAATAAAGAACCAATTAATTCTTTTTACAAAGGATTGCAGCCCAGACAAGTTTTGGCAACAAAGGAAGGATGATTTTGCATTAAAGTTTATTTTCCACTGCCGAGAAGCTTCCAGTTTTGGCACCTAGGGTTGGAATAGCCTAATTTTGGTCATTCTGAGTATCTACATGTTGGTATATGTGCCCAAGTGAATTAAAGAATATTTTTACTTGCTTTGCATGTAAGCAAAACCTCAAATTTTAGGGCAGTAAGCTTTATATGTAAATTTTGGTGATAAAAATCAAGTATTCCTAACATGGACTCCATCTTTGTCTGAATAAAATTGCACATATTCATCACAGGTGCTCAAATCAATGTTAAGTACATTGAATATATCTTCTAAATTTGAAGAAGTTTCCAGATCTTCACAAATAGATCCAATTTCAAGGGATTTCAATATAATTAAAAGCAAAAGAGCTCAGACAAAGATTGTTCCAGCCATGTTAAAGCATGATGAAAGAAAGGAGCAGCAGAATCATGCATAGCTTCCAGATTTGCTGAAGTCAATGATACAGACATAGGCCCTGAACCTATCACTGATTTAATTGAAAAATCTAGATGTCATAATTGTAAAGGCTTCCAGCAAAAATTCATCCTCTTGTTTCTGACACAGCCCATATAGAAGTCAATGCATGGGAAATTCCTTCTAGGATCTTGTGCATGTGCTCCAAATCTTCCAGTTGAAGCCTTCATCAAATTTACTTTGCATGTACTGAAGAACTGAAAATATTCAAGGATAAGAGGGAAGAAAAGGAAAAGACAATACCCGCAAGAAAATCACATTCACTTACTTCCATATCCAGCTTAGTGAGAATCAAAGACAAAAGATTCAACCGCATGAAGAATATGGAAAAATAACAAGACTAGAAGTGTTGCAGATTTCTTCTAATTTCTTTTCCTCTTTCTTCTTCTTTCTCTTATTTTCTCCGACAAAGTAATTGAGCAATCAATTAAATTATAAAACTTAAGTGATTGGTTTAAAAATCGTTATTTGGAGATAGGTGGAAAACATGCAAAATAGAAGGTTCTATTTTTCAGTTATAAATCGTGCATGTCATGCAAAGAGGAATTTTAGGAGGAAGATTGCCAATTGTTTCCCTTTTCATAGCTTCTACATGCAGGAATTCATTTAAAGCTTCCTATTTGTAATTGCCCTTGATACACTATAAATAGAGGAAGAACCTACGGGTTAAAACATCGGAATTTGTAATCAGCATTTTTGTGTTCCAGACTTTGAGCTAAAACCCCTTATTTTTGCAAGCAGAGGAATAGAGAAAATATTTCCAGAGAACTTTGTGTCAACGGTGCATTTTGCTTCTTTTTTCTTTCTAGATCTATTTATAATCTGTGTGTTATTATAGAACTAGATCTGAAATTTTCCTTTGCTTTGAATTCTGTGTTTAGTGATCTATTTTTTTAATGCGATCAACTTTTTAAACTATTGATTGGGTTGCATATCATCTCTCCTTTCCCTCGTTTCCTATTATTTTCCTCTTCTGCAGATTTTTCCTTTCTTTTACAGTTGTTTACTTGCTACAAAACTATCTAGTTATGGTTAATGAGCTACATAGTTAAAGTTATGCCAACAAATTGATATTAGGACATATAATTGACAAAATATTACACTGGAGCCTCACCGGTAAATTAGGGATATTTATCTCATGAATGCCTAGGTTTTCAGCTGTGTAGAAAATCTAGCCAACAGTTTTTGGCGACTCCATTGGGGAATAACACAAATTATCAGACCAGAGCTTTTTCTTGAAATTTCTCTTTTATATTACAAGCTCAACCTGAAAGAATTTCCATTCACGGGGTCTAGCATAACTCAAGGAAGGATTGAATACTTTTTTAGATTGCAGGAGCATTTTAATTTTAGGCATCCTCCTTAAGTTAGAAGCCGCACATCCAGTCTTTCACCAGGAAGAAGAATGAAAACTTCTCCAAATCCAGATCGTGTCTAGCACAATCTAGTAGTCAGGATTATTCACGAAGTCTATTCTCAAAGAAGACGCACTCTGTTCATCATGATGTAGAATCAGTCACTTGCCTCTACAGCACCTGTTCCATGGGGTGTAGCCTTTGGACCTCTAAATCTGACTCCTCCTATGCATGATCTACCTAAAGGGATAAGAAATAATTTTTCCAAAATTCTTTGGAGATGGAAATAAAAATCCATATGACCACTTAGCTGCATTTTTTATATCCTATGGATTGTTTGTAGTCGAACATGAAGATGTATCTGTCAGACTCTTCATAGAGACTCTGCATGACTTGGTTGGAGAATGGTTCTTCCGAATAGCTCCTGGCACCATAGCCAATTAGGCCACTATGAGAGATGCATTCCTAAAAAGATTCAAACCAGCTGAAGATTCTAGTACCTTGATAACTCAGCTCACTCAATTAAAGAAGGAGCTACATGAGCACATGCAGGATTTTATTGCAAAATTCCAATGATTACTGTACAAAACTTTGGCTTTTGCTTCTCTGAATGATGAGAATCAAAAAAGTTTTCTTCATCAATTATTTACTTCCTGAAGTAAGCTATCAACTCTGAAGAGCATGTTCTGCTGACTTGTTAGCATCCCAAAACATGGCAGTTGAAATTGAAGATGACCTCATCATGGCTAGAAAAATAAAGAGTAGCACTTCTAGAGTTGAAAGTTCATCTTCTGCTACTACATCTGATTCAGTATTGCAAAATTTAACAAATGAGATGTCACACATGAATAAAAAAATGGCTCAAATGGCTCAAGGCAACAACATTTCCCCTACTCGGAATTTCAACAACAACAACAACCGGAACCACATTATTGGTTCCCAAAGATTAGAAATTGAAGCTCCTAGAAACAACGTGGAGATGAATAAATAAGACCAGGTTGTTGGCACTAATCAACTCGAGAATGATGATGTTGTAGGTCCTGCTGGTGACTCCAACATTAATTACCTAAACTACAAATTTGAACATGATGATGAGAAGTTTCATGAAGATGATCATGGTCATACATATGCATTATTTTCATGATCACAAACTCGTCAAGCTTAGGCATTAGCTAATGAACAAATAAAGGGCATAACGTTACCTTCTTCTTTAGATCCCAGAGATAAGATTGTGAGTTTTTTATCTCAATCACAGAAAGTGGTTCAGGTATCTGAATCTATTCCTTCTTTTGGCATTATTGATCATGTCAAGAAAACCATACTTCAAATGTCAAAAGTTGAATACATGAGAGCCTTTCCTGAGTAGTTAAATAGGCTAGTCAAATATGTACAATCACCAGGACAATCCAATACATCAAAAGGCCTTTTGCCTAAGCCCAAAGATACTCCTCCACAAAATAACACTACAATTTTTAAATCCTCACCATCTTCTGAAAGAGTGGAACCATTCTATCTTTCCCTATTGCTTAATGGTTTCAATTTAAGCAACTACATTTTAGATTCAGGTGCTTCTGATAATGTCATGCCAGCTAAAGTTGCAGATGCTCTTGGGCTTACTTTGACAAAGACCATATGAAGGTGTTATTCCATGGAGAGACAGGTCCCCTTAATTAAACAAATCAAAGATGCACAAGTTGTTCTGGCAGCTTTTCCTGATAAAAGATTAAAAATGATAATGTTAGTTGTAGATATTCTTGTTTCCTACAAGGTGTTGCTGAGCAGAAACTTTTGCAAAGAGCTAGGAGGAGAAGTAAAGATGGATTGGTCATGTGCTCATATTCCTATCAAAGGAATAAATTAGAAGTTGGAGCCAGAATAGAAGTCCAAGTACACGGTGACAAAATCTAAGGATCCTAGATCTCAGATTCTTTTTCAAGAATCTGACCGTGGGGTCTATTTCTTGGAAATGGATAAAAATGTACCAGAACCGAAACTTCAACCAGAGCCAAAACCAGGAGCTGAAAAATTTTGGACTCTAGAGTTTAAAGGCACTTGTTGTTCTTTTAGATTAGGAGCCGACATTCTATTAATATCTCTAGATCATGAGATATTCCCATACGCCCACAAGCTGATGTTCGAGAACACCAATCATACGGCAGAGTATGAAGCATTGCTGCTAGGAATGGAGAAAGCTAGAAAGAAATGAGTAAGACTCCTCAAAGCCCAAGGATATGTTGAACTTCTAGTAAAGAAAGTTTGAGGGAAAAACCAGGTCAAAGGAGATAGGATAAAGCATTATAGAGATAGAGTGCTTTATGCCACATTTGATTTTGCAGCCTTCTCTGTCACTTTCATTCCAACAAATCAAAATTCCAAGGCAGACTCTTTGGCAGTCACAGCTGCACTATTCAATTTGGATAGACCACCACTCATATTCAAACAAGGAAACTATAAAGTGGAGATGTTATACCGCCCCAAAGTCCCTAATAATGTTGAACAGTGGCGGACTTTCAATGATGAAAAACAAACATCTACATGTCTGCATGTTGAAGGGAATAAATCACCACCACAACGAACAGTCACAGGACAAACTGATCTAGGTTATGATGACAATAGTGGAATAATCCAACCAAAAGGTTAAAAAATCCCCAAGGGTTTAGTTTCCGTAGTGGATACTTTCGACAAGCATGATCAATACCTGAAGAACAACAAAGAATATGGTGATAGTTCTTCCTCAGAAATGCAAGAAATAAATTTGGGGACGGAGGAAGTTGAAGAAGACTTATTTACCATATAGAGAAGAAAGGATGAGCCTCCACTAGATGAATTTGATAAGGACTTGCCCAAGGTATTTGACAAGAAAGTCAGGGAAAGGAAGTTCGAGATCAGAGACTGGGTACTCTAGTGGGAGAAGAGACATGAACCGAATGGCATTCATGGAAAATATGATTCACGCTGGAAAGGGGCCTTCATGATTAAGAGAGCTACTGAAATGGATACTTTATTCCTTGCCTACCGGGATGGAATTGAGTTACCACTTCCTTTTAACGGATAGCATCTGAAGTTCAAAAATTGAGATACAGGGTAAAACATGTTTGTATATAAATAAAACTTTTGTTGTTTTCTTTTCTTTTTTCTTTTTTGTTTTGTTTTTGTGGCCTGACCCCAAAACCAATGGACAAGACACGAAACCAGAGATGTTGGGATTTCATCTTCACTCCTTTCATTTTGGCAAGAAGTAAATATGTCCACAGATGGAGCCAACTGGTGTCTCCAGATTTTACCCTGAAATTTGAGACTACCCATTTGAAAAAAATTCATTCTTTTTTAAAATAACATGTCCTTTGTGTTTTTATTACCAGAAGATCTTTGTATTATGTTAGGATTTTCCCAGTGAATCATATGAACTAATTTCGACAAATACCCAGATGCTCAAACTCATTTTATCCCTCTGCCAAGTTTTGTCTGTGGGAAATTTTTATTTAATTATTTATTGAATAAATAACACCCCGTTTGAAGTAAGTAGTGCTCCAGTTGAATCCTGTTGAAGTATTGAATGCCATTATTCACTTATATCCTTAGGGTTTTCACTAGGAATGAATTCAGGGCATTATCTACAACTTCTGGCAACGTTTTTTACTTTTATTTATTTCTTTTGCGTTTTTCTCCAGTTTTCTCCTCAGTTTCTCTATGAAATTCCCCTAGGTCAATTCCTTCGCTAGTATAGTCTGTTTAATTTCCTGAAGCATATGGAGATCATCTACTGACACAGCACCAGAAGGAATCAGCCTCAAAATGCAAACTGCTAACCAAAAATGATGAAGTCATGCACAAAAATCCTCTCCCATGCAAGTCACATTTTCTGGAATTAATGAGTGTAAGATGCAATGGGATTTTTGGTAGCTGCAGGAAGGTGGGAATTTATTACCTGCCTTGCAGGGTAATTTTCCCATGAATTCAAATTCACTTAAGTTGTGATGGTAAAATTAAAGGTGGCAAGAAGGCAGGAATTTCTTACCTACCTTGCAGGGTAAAAAATTATATTATAAAAGTCAAACAACTTAAGTGAAAGATGGGATTTTTGGAGCTACAATGCAGGGTGGAAATTCCCATCAAAGTTGACTTCCTATTTTTGGAAATTACCCTTGCTAAAAAATGCAACCCACCTTGGGTGAATAACAATACAATTAATAATATTTATTAATGGTTTATTCACCCAATTTTGGTGCCATAAATAGAAGGAAAGTCAATGCAAGTGGAAGAGCTAAGGAGAAGTCAAGGATGCATGCTAAAAATAAATAAAATAAATCTATTTAAAAGCAACTAGCAGCATGCATGATTGGGCACCCAATTTGGGTGAATAAACATGATTGTTTATTAATTAAATTGTCAGAAATAGAAAGGGAAACTATTAAAAATAGAATGTTGAGGGTTATATAATCATGGGTTGCCATAATAAAGAACCAATTAGTTATTTTTACAAAGGATTGCAGCTCGAACAGGTTTTGGCACCAAAGGAAGGAGGATTTTGCATTAAATTTTATTTTCCACTGTCAAGAAGCTTCCAGTTTTGGCACCTAGGGTTGGAATAGACTAATTTTGGTAATTCTAAGTATCTACATGTTGGTATATGTGCCGAGGTGAATTAAAGAATATTTTTACTTGCTTTGCATGCAATCCAAACCTCAAATTTTAGGGAAGCAAGCTTTATATGTAGATTTTGGTGATCAAAATCAAGTATTCCTACCATGGACTCCATCTTTGTCTGAATAAAATTACACGTATTCATCACAGGTGCTCAAATCAATGTCAAGTACATTGAATATATCTTCTGAATTTGAAGAAGTTTCTAGATCTACACAAATGGATTCAATTTCAAGGGATTTCGGCATAATTAAAAGTAAAAGAGCTCAGAAAAAGATTGTTCCAGTCATGTTAAAGCATGATGAAAGAAAGGATCAACAGAATCATGCATAGCTTCCAGATTTGTTGAATTCAATGATACAGACATAGGTCTTGAACCTATCACCAATTTAATTGACAAATATAGATGTCATAATTATAAAGGCTTCCAGCAAAAATTCATCCTCTTGTTTCTGACACAGCCCATGTAGAAGTCAGTGCATGGGAAATTCCTTCTAGGATCTTGTGCATGTGCTCCCAATCTTCCAGTTGAAGCCTTCATCAAATTTACTTTGCATGTACTGAAGAAGAATTGAAAATATTCAAGGATAAGAGGGAAGAAAAGGAAAAGACAATACCCGCAAGAAAATCACATTCACCTGCTTCCATATCTAGCTTGGTGAGAATCAAAGACAAAAGATTCAATCGCATGCAGAATATGGAAAAATAACAAGACTAGAAGTGTTGCAGATTTCTTCTAATTTCTTTTCCTCTTTCTTCTTCTTTCTCTTATTTTCTCTGACAAAGTAATTGAGAAATCAATTAAACTATAAAACTTAAGTGATTGATTTAAAAATCGTTACTTGAAGAAGTCAATTACTTGGAGATAGGTGGAAAACATGCAAAATAGAAGGTTCTATTTTTCAGTTATAAATCATGCATGTCATGCAAAGAGTAATTTTAGGAGGAAGATTGCCAATTGTTTCCCTTTTCATAGCTTCTACGTGCAGGAATTCATTTAAAGCTTCCTATTTGTAATTGCCCTTGATACACTATAAATAGAGGAAGAACCCAAGGGTTAAAACATAAAAATTTGTAATCAACATTTTTGTGTTCCAGACTTTGCGCTGAAACCCCTAATTTCTGCAAGCAGAGGAATAGAGAAAATATTTCTAGAGAACTTTGTGTCAATGGTGCATTTTTCTTCTTTTTTATTTCTAGATCTATTTATAAACTATGTTATTATAGATCTAGATCTAAAATGTTCCTTTGCTTTGAATTCTATGTTTAGTGATCTATTTTTTTAATCTATGTGCATGCGATCAACTTTTTAAACTATTGATTGGGTTGCACATCCTCTCTCCTTTCCCTCGTTTCCTATTATTTTCCTCTTCTGCAGATTTTTCCTTTCTTTTACAGCTGCTTACTTGCTGCAAAACTGTCTAGCTATGGTTAATGAGCTACATAGTTAAAGTAATGCCAACAAATAGATATTAGGACATATAACTGACAAAATATTACACTGGAGCCTCACCAGTAAATTAGGGATATTTATCTCATGACTACCTAGGTTTTCAGTTGTGTAAAAAATCTAGCCAACAGACTGATCCAAGCTCTGGATCGGCCAAAGTTGCAGAATTGACTAGGTCAAATTCTTGCAACAAACTTTACAATTTTTATGGGATCATGTTCCCTTGAGTTTAATTAAATTTATATTTTTAGTAAATTGTTAGTTAAGGCCTAGCTATAATGGCTTAACCTTAGGAATTTATAAATAGAGAAGTACATTAAGTCTTTGGGGAGATCAATTTTTTCAGCAGTTACTCTTCAAGCTTGGAAGAGTGCTTTGAATATTCAAAAACCTTTCAATTACATTTAGAGTGATATTTTGTCATGGAAAGTTGAGTTATTGTGTTAATGGTTGATTTGTTTATGCTTTTTGAATGCATAGTTCCTTAGTATAAATGGTTGGCTTGCCTTATCTCAGAATATCTTATTTCATTTTGTTAAAAAGTGATATAATTGTTTGAATATCAATTATGAAAAAGGTTATATTCCTTTTATAATACAAGCCATATTATTACTAAATTTTATGAATGAAATGGATTTTTGGCATGTGCCTATTTTGTATTACCATGGTGATTGATTGTGTTTCCAATTGAATTTGATCTATCTGTTATGCATAATCTGAGTTCAACAACAAAAGGAACGTATGCTTCTTAGCTTTTGATATCATATATCCTCTCCAAGTTGCAGTAGGTGAATTTAGATACACACCCTCTTTAAATTAACCCTTCCTAAGTCTGAAAATACCCTTTATTTGGTGCATCACCATCCCTATTATAGTTTAATTTCTTGCAAATATCTTCCCTAAAACCCATAAAAATGTTAGCCTAGGTTTAGATAACCATTTTACTGCACTAGGAGTAGTACATCGCTTAGTTTAGGAAGAGGAAGCCAACTGTCTCCATAGGTTCACCTCAAGCCCAAGTCCCACATCTTGATAGGTGATCCCATGTGTCCCAATCACACCGAACATCTTGTTCACATTCTGTCCATTCATAGGGTGCAGTGATTTGGCGATAACAGTTTTTGGCACACCCGGTGGGACAGTGTTGGTACTTCTCTTTACACTTACCAAACTCAAAGTACCTAGTGACTCCATTTCTCTGGATTTCAAGCCTCAATGTAATTACTTATGCAAAGAATGCAGACAAGAGATTCTTCAAAGAAAGGAAATTATTAGCATATTGAACTTTCCTTGCTCCTCTAAAAAGAAGGAGAAAAGGTGTTTCATTATCACCCGTTGCAGCTTTACCTCATAGGGGTCATTCAACCCCTCCATATGAAAGGTTTCCTCTTCCAAGGAACAACCAACCACTTATTATTATGGCATGAAACCAAGTTTTTCCCCCTTTCAATGCAAGCAGTCCTCTTATGTTGGCTCAACATGACCCTATACTTGTTGCGGTGCTAAAAATTTTACCCTTTTATATAGGGGAAACTCACGTTACTCCAATTGAACATATTCTTCATATAGCCAGCATTTTTTTCATATATAACATTATGGAGGATAACGTTGTGGTAAGACTTCTGGCCACTTCTTTCAAGGGAAAATCACTCCAATGGTTTCGAGGGTTAAGTGTTGGCACTATAACTACTTGGGACGGATTAGGAGAAAAACTCTGTAAACAGTTTGAAGACAAGAGCGATCACCTATCACTTTTGGAACAACTCACTACCATGAAGAGGGATCCTCAAGAATACATGAGTGATTTCAATTTCCGATTCCATAGGACCTAGAATAGGATTCCATCACTTATAAAACTTTCTTCAACTAATGCATTCTTGTACTATTTGCGAGCCTTGAATAGAGATGTAGCATTTATGATCCAGTCCATGGGAGGCACTACATTACCTGATGTTTACAATGTTTCCATAAGAGTCGAAAATTCCTTGATTCAGGCTGGAAAGATAGCTCCACGACCTCCAATGTCATTTTCTGTAGATCTCATGAACAATCAGCCTATCATCACTCATATTCTAGTAGCCTCTAATCAACCAGCTCAATCTTCCCCTACCTCTTCAAATGATCTATTCAAATTTAATTCATTGCTACAAACTTTTGGAAATGAGCTTGTCACACTCAAAAGGCAACAATTTCAATATAATCGCGAATACCAACCAAAAACCAGCAGTATCAAGCTAACCATCCTCCTTTCCAAGGAAACAACTAGCCTCAAAATCAAGCTGCAGCTCAAGCTACAAATGTTGGGCCTTTGAAATTTCGGAACCCTCTTGTTGCTAGCTCATCTAGAGCCATAGTACTTATCTAGAATAATTTAGTCCAAGACTACGAATATTTTTATCCTTTTTATCAACCCTATAATAAAAATATTTGTCCCCATGGAGTTCTTAGTCATGCTCTTATGGTTCAAAGCATATCTTTCCCTTCAGAGTTAACAGATAATTTATCTACACAAGAAGCAGTAAATCAACTACAGGCCCCTGAAGAAGTTACTTTTCTTAACTGGCAAGCTGAAGATTTTTGTGGGTTGAATGTAAAATACTTATCAGTAGTGGACAACACTCATTCTAAAAAGAGAGCAATAGAATCTCAAGCTCCCAAAGCTGGTCAAACATCCACTTCTTAACCCTAGAAAGAAGAAACAATTGATAAAGAGGCAGGGAAGACTGTCAGAAACATTTGTTAGCCAAGATGAGAGGCGAGAAGGTTCTTCAGGCATCTCAGTGTCAAATAAGAATTTTCCAAAAGAAGACTCTAATGCTCAAAAGGGTATTATCAAAGTTAGGGAAATTCCATTCAGCATTGTTGAACAAATGAAGAAAACCAAACTAAGTGTCCATAATGTGGGACACACTCTCAATTCCTTCTCAACAGAATCTTTTACAAGAGGATTTGAATAGTTTTTGTATAACTGATGGATCATCGAGACATAAAATAGTAAAATCAAAAATTTTGTGTCAACCAGAGAAGAAAGAAACTCCTAAGGCTATCAAGCCACCACCATTTTATGTTTCCCTAATCATTCGCGATCATTTGGTTCATATTTGCATGATTGATTCTAAAGCTAGTAGTTTTGTTATGGCTAAATAAATAGCAAATGTGTTAGGCATACAATATGTGCCAGTTTTAAATGGATTTGTTCAGTTAGATGGCACAGTTGTTAAGACTATTGGATTCATTAAGGAGCTCCAACTTACCATCCATGCATGTCCTAGGTTGTCATTTACACAAGACATATATGTTATTGATCTTCCTCCTCTCTTCGCCATTTGCCTACCACGAGATTTCACCACCAAGATGGGTGGTTACTTGTCATCAGATTGGTCACACATGATTCTTATAACTTGCTATAAAACAAGGGTGACTATAAGAACAGAACAAATTTTCCATAATCATGTGGAGCCATACACTGCTATTCCCATAAATGGGAATTATGTTATTTATGATCCAGAGGATGAAGATGCAGATCATAAACCAACCACTCTTGTAGAAGAGGTCCCTAATACATTACTTGATGAGGTTAGTACAGATCTTCAATATGATCCCTACACTGATTTATTGGAAGATGAAGAATATGGACAACTATTGTTGGAAGAAACTGGATTGGGTACATACTGCGTCC
The DNA here is from genome assembly GCA_019776745.2 of Taxus chinensis. NCBI lineage: Eukaryota > Viridiplantae > Streptophyta > Pinopsida > Cupressales > Taxaceae > Taxus > Taxus chinensis. The sequence goes on from CM034146.1 coordinate 898,487,418, forward strand.
ACGAAGAAGGAACAATCATACCTCAATTGTTAAAAACAACAAACAATTATGAGGGACTGTGGCAATTTTTTTTTTATGGTTCGAGGAGTAAAAATGGGTCTGGTGCAGGAATTATCTTGATTTCTCTAGAAGGAAACAAATACTTCTCATCATTTTGATTATAATTTAGTTACACTAATAATGTGGCCAAATATGAGGCTCTCATACAAGGGATTTAACTAGCTCAGAAGAAAGGAATCAAGGCTCTGACTATTTTTGGAGACAGTGAGTTAGTTGTGCATCAAGTAATAGCCCTGAACGCATCAAAAAATGATCTCTTAAGGTCGTACAAGAATTGTGTTTGGAATTTGATAGAGGATTTCAAAGCTTTTGGAATTCATGCAGTTCCCAAAAAAAAATCAGGATGTTGATAGGCTTCCTACAATTGGCCCGCAGTATGACATACCTATGGACATCATGAAAAAGGAGTAGCATGTAGTCAAGACGATTGTCCATCCTGCAGTTCTATATAATTTTAGTAGCTGGAAAGTATTCGATAGTGACAAACAAATTGTTCTTTTCCTACAAGAGGAGGCGGAGTTTGTTGCTAAACACTAAGATAAACTAAAAAATTTGTATGGTGATTAGATTATACAGTTTAAAGGGAAACAAGCTACCAAATGGCTTAGTTACCCTTGAATCCATCTTCAATTCAGATGATCAGGCCAAATGACAAATCACAAACATGGTGGTCAAGGAAGAGGATTTTGAAGAAGTCGAGGTGATAAGAGATAAACTTTTAAAGATTGGTAAAGTGTGCACTACTCAAGAGAAGCAAGCTTTCATTGAATTGTGTCAAGAATATCATGATATTTTCACATGGAGCTACAAAGACTTACGTGATTTTGATCTGGTTCTAGCACAACATACCATTGAACTGGAGAAATAAAGGCCAATTAATCCCAAGATTGAGCCACTGATGAGAAAGGAGATAACCAAACTCATCGAAGCCTACATAATTTTCCCTATCAAACATTCCTCATGGGTAGCCAATCTAGTGCCAGTAAGGAATAAGAATGGAGATATTTGGTTGTGCATGGATTTTAGGGATTTAAATCATGCCTCATTAAAAGACCACTACCCTCTTCCATAAATGGAGAAAATCCTTCAAACCATGACAGGTGCTCAAAGGTTTTCCTTGCTCGTTGGATATTTGGGATATAATCATATTCTAGTCCAATAATCTGACCAATTCAAATTTGTTTTCAATACTAAGTGGGGCACGTATGCTTACAACAAAATTCCATTTGGATTGTCTAATGCAAGGGATACTTTCCAAAGAGCCATGGACATGGAATTTAAAGGATTAATTAATGATATCATCTTGGTTTACCTCGATGATATAACTGTATATTCTAAGCATAATGAAGATCACATCACACATCTAAGGAAGGTTTTTCAAAGATGTAGAGAATTTTGGATTTCACTTAACCCTAAGAAGTGCATTTTCGTAGTGTAGGAAGGAAAAATGTTGCAACATGTTGTTTCAATGGAAGGATTGTCTATTGATCTAGCCAAAATTTATTTGATTATGTTCATATCTCTTCCAAGTCACAAGAAAGGCCTCTAGAGTTTCTTAGGAACCATAAATTTCATACAGAGATTCATTCCCCAATTTGCAACGTTGGCTAAACCACTGACATCCATGTTAAATAATAATATTCCATTCACATGGATAAAAGAAGGAAAAGAGAGCTTCGAGGCTATCAAAATGGCCATTTCTCAAGCTCCCACATTGGTAAACCCCCGGTTTGATAAAGATTTTATTATTTATGCTTTTGCAAGTCAGGAAAGTATTTCAGGGATTCTTACCCAGAAAAATTATGAACTAATGGAGCAACCAATTTCCTTCTTTAGTCAATCCCTTAAAGAATACGAGCTTAAATATTTATTTTTTGAGAAACAGGTATTTGCAGTTATCTGAGCCCTTTTGAAATTTAAGCACGTTTTGTCCAACAACAAAATTCACCTAATGGTCTCCCATCCTGGCGTTAAAGACCTTTTGTTGAATAAAGAGATGAATGAGAAATGCACTGGGTAGATTACAAAGGTGATGGAGTATGATGTGCACATCAAAGTCACCAAACTTGTTAGGGTAAAGGGTTTGTGTCAGCAGCTCGTTGCAGACATAGAAGTCAAAAGTGAGGAAGAGGTTATGCTTTTGAATATTGACAAAGGTTATGATCAGGTCAACTAGTTAACAAAGATGCAAAATTTCCTCCTCGCAGATACATATCCTTCAAATATGGATAAATTACAAAGACATACTTTCTGTCTCTAGTTTATTCCATACGTCTTGGTCGATAATGTTCTTTTCCAAAAGGACTTGAACAGTGTTCTTATGCGCTACATCAAACTAGAGCAGGTGAATAATATATTAGAAGAATTCCACAATGACATGTCTAGGGGGCATTACTCTGTGTGCACAAATGCCACCAAAAATTATGCGAGTTGGTTATTATTGTCCTGATTTCTTCAAAGATTCTCATCTCTGGGTGAGGAAATGTAAATAATGCACCCTTTTTGTAGGCAAACAAAAGTTGTCATCTCTTCCCCTACATCCTATTCAAGTGGATCAACCTTTTGTTCAATGGGGGTTAGATTTCATCAGGGTGATCAACCCTCCATCCAATGATGGATATAAATGGGTTCATACTACAAAAAATTACTTCACTCGACAAACAGAGGTAGTGGCCTTGAAAGAAAGCAATGAAAAGGTATTCCTTGATTTTCTGGAAAGTATAATGACAAGATTTGGTGTTCCATTTACTGTTATCTCTGAAAATGTAATGGCTTTTCTCAGTTTGAAGTTGAGTGAATGGGTGGTTAAGAATGGGGTCGGCCTTAAGACTTCATCCAATTACTATCCACAGGGGAACAAGTTGGCCAAGTCTAGTAACAATAATCTCATAAGGATCATCAAATGCACGATGGAGGCTAACAAAAGGACCTACCATACACAGCTTAAGACCGCCTTTGGGGCAGATCAAATTACACCTAAAAGAGCAATTGGGAGTTCACCTTTTATGCTTGTATATGGAAGGGAGGAAAATCTTCCACTCTCCTTAGAATTACCTTCCTTGGAGTTGGCTCATCAGCTTGAAGTTATGGAAAATGACTCCTTGACAGTAAGGTTTGCTGAACTCGTGGAGCTAGAAGAAGTTCGTAGCATGGCTATGAAAAATTTAGGACAACATCAAGCTTAGGTCAAAAAATCCTTTGACAAGAAATATTCTGATAGGCATTTACAGGAGGGATATTTGGTTCTCAAATGGGACGAAGACAGAGCCAAACAAGGTAGGCATGCCAAGTTTGACGCTCTCTAGAGCATACAATATATCATCACAAGTTGCAAAGAGGTGAATTCATTTCATCTATCCAAACTCAATAGAGAATAATTTCCCATTCACATGAATGGGATACATCTCAAAGCTTGCTTTTGAGATTGTTTCATCCCCATGCAGTGCTCTTTTGTCTTTTCCTCAAGGGTGCTTTGCACATTGTTTGTTTTTTTTCTTCTTTTCTTTTGTTTTTTGTGCACCTTGAATGTAGTTTTTGCTTCTAAAACTCCTTTTCCCAATGGTTTGCATTCCCTAGAGGTCACCAAAAATTTAACTTTTAAAATATACCTTGAGAAACAGATGTTAAAACTAATCAAAATAAAAACAATTCCTTCACTCAGAAGTATTTAGTAGTTTTTGGAGATTCTTCGAATTCTGAAAAATTGAAAATTTTGGGCTTTCTGGTTTTGAGGATTTCTCCCTTTCAGAATTTTTTGGCAAAGAATTGAAATTCTATTTTCAAAATTTTGAACTCTGAAAACCTGAAAGTCCAAAATTTCATACTTTCAGGCTTTCGGAATTCAGAGATTTCATTTGGTAATTGGCGATAATCTCACTTAGAATTCTGAAGTCTGAAACCCCTGAAAGTCCAAAATTTCAGACTTTCAGGCTTTTAGGTTTCGGAATCCTATGTCTCATTTTGGGTAAAAGTAAAATCTCATTTGGAGTTTCAAAGTCCTAAAATTCCAAAATTTCATACTTTCGGGATTTCGAGTTTTGGAACCTTCCCAACCATTTTCGGTTTTCTCGCTTTCAGACTTCCAAAGTCTAAAAGTCTGAAATTTTAGACTTTCAAGCTTTCGAGGTTTCGTAGTTTCTCCATCACCATTCCACGATTTTCACCTCCTACTCTCTGAAGTCTGAAATTCCAAAATTTTGGAATTTCAAACTTTCAGGTTTTTAGAATTTTAGAGTTATTTGTGTATTTAATTCTTACCTACTTCCGTATGTGTTGAAATCTGGGCCATTAATGTCAGGTTTTTCTATTTAAACTCATGATTTTACCTGTCACTTTGCTCTGACAATTTGGTTTTTTATAGTATCTTATACTTTTGACATCATTTTCAAGGTATTTTATTTAGGTTTTTTTCTTTTTGGTTTAAGATCTTTGTGGTTTGTTTTCTCCTTGTTCATTTTTTTTATTCCTCTTCTTTATTCCTTAGAAGATAAAAATCTCATTGCCCACCATGTTTCCTTTAACAATTCGATTTTTTATAGGCATCCGGTGTAAATTTCATCAAGATCCTCCCGAGTATTTTACTTGCCTTCCGTGCCTTTGGCGAAGTATTCCCTTTTGGCATTTCTCAATTTTTCGGAGTTCAAAGGTTAGCAATTTTTAAGTTTATGTTTTCGGAGTTTGAAGGTTAGCATTTTCAGAAATTTTTTGCTTTCAAGGTTCGAAGAATCAACGATTCAGAGGTTGGCATTTTTTGGAAATCATACTCTTCTCTTTCAGAACTGTTTGTTTCAGAATTTCAGGGTTTTTGGTTTCGGGTTTTAAGAACTCTCCATTTTAGGTTTTTGGAACTCTCCTGTTCAAAATTTCGGGGTTTGTGTTTTTCAAGTTTTCAAAACTCTTAAAAATTCTTCAGATTCCAAAATCAAAATTTGATGTCAACTTCTACAACTAACGGAAAGGAAAAGATGAAGTATACATTCATCAGAGTGGCTCCCCATTCTTGTCTCTCTTCAGACTTGGGGAATATAGGAGACACTGATCTCAGATAGATTAATTTTCCAGACTTCTGGGCAAGGGTGAAAGCCCTAAAAAATAAATCATGGATGCAAGCCATATATGACAGTGGACATTTTTTGGTTGTTGGCTTTCCCACGTCCATGCATTTCCCTGAGTTCATCTTAGCTGCAGTAGCTCACTTAAATGAAGACTCTAGGATAGTTAAGGATATTGATGGAAAGGTTGTAATCCGCTTGGACCCATGGATTTCTTTGAGGACTTGTTCAAACTTCTGGATGTCAAAGATTATGAAACAATTTTACCAGAATTGGCAGTAGAGCATTGGGACAAAGAAATAGAAGTATGCAAAAAGGTCATGCTAAAAAGATATCCAGCCAAGAATGTTACTAAATTGCCCAAGACTATGTATCAGTCATGTAACATCCCCATTTTAATATACTAGAACAAGGGGAAAAAAAAAATTATATAACGTTCTCTGTTATGAATTATATAATTCAAACACACGTTCAAGTTTTAATAATTGTTCTCTGCCCAAACAACACAGTTTGGAACACACAATTTCCTTTTAAAACTAATGTTCCCTGTTCGCATATTTACAATATGGAACACACATTCAATGTCATTCAATCTTATAACAGATTCTATATGTTGCTGTAAATGACTCGAAGAACTGCAGATCTCCCATTTTCATGGCTCAGAGTTTCAACGATCTTTCATTTCATGACTCGACAACTACCGATCCTTCATGTTCGTTCATGCATAGTATATTATATATACAAGTTCTCTTAACCGTTTCTGGTTATCGAAGTGATCCATTTAAGAAGCCTATCTGAATATCTATTACTGATATTCATCTGACATCCTGCATCTTAAATTAAGTGATTATGACAACGCAACCAGCACTTGCGATACTTTGGCCAAAGATTTTCACATGCTTTACATGATCATATTCTTGGATGTGATACACATCAATGGAATACATCCTTCACCTCACTTCACCTGTTATCTAGAATGGTATTTCCTGGTTCCTACCAGTCCTTTAAATTTAAAGTCAGATTCAAACTTCCAATTTCTAACTAGCAATATGAACGAATATAGGAAGGCACTCATGGTGACTAAAGATACGCAGACATACGGTATCGTTCCCCACGACTCCATGTGTCTAGTTATATTTAGTCCTCCAGAGTCACTTCGTATACATGATCATACTCCTATCCCCAGCCAAGAACTTCACATTCAGCCTATGCATTCTTGATGATTTAATTCGGGGAGGGCATTGTAATATGTTAGCTATAACATTGTGTCATCATGAAGACCCCGTCTTCATGAAGACACCGTGTTGCTGTAGCTGGCGTATGTCAATGTCCTATGAAATCCTCCCATCGAGAGTACACATCTTGCTCAAGTGATTTGGATATGATCTTAATATTTAAGATCAACTTTTAGCAACCATGTTGATCCTTTATCCTCATTCCCGTTACAGTTGTATGTAGCTAAGAGAGACTAAATCCATCCTCTAGCTTGCTATGCATCTTCTCCTTCATACCAAAGGGCTGCATTTTCTCTACTTGGTTCTCTTCTTAATCCTTGGATTAAGCAACCCGTTACCGAAGGACATGATAAGTTTAACCTATTAAACTTAACCAAGTTTTTCACAACTGTAACTAAATTCAGAATTCCAACTTATTAGACATCATCTAAATGAGGTCTGATTCCCAATAAATGTATTCATTTATTCTCCTTAACCTTACATAGTTGAGGTTCATTAGCTCTGGATATATTTATCCCATATCCTTTCTTTCTGAATTTAACATACGAGGTTATTAACGGAGTCAGAAAACGAAGTTCATCTGCTCCTAGGTTAATTGATATTCCTTAGCTTCCAAGCTAATCCTGAATACCTATCAGTTATGGAATCATATTCTTCCTAATCCTTTTAATGTCAATTAAAAATTCATCTTAACCCCAAGTATGAACTAATTGCACATTCCAACTTAAAAGTTGCATTTAGGTAAGAATAGATTTCAATTCCTTTTTAACATTCATCCAAGGACAATTAAATAAATCCAAATCAAGAAATAACATTATATTTCCAATTTAATCAACAATATCAAACTGATATAGTTATTAAAATATCACACTTGTATTTGTATTCATCAATCCATTTCATAATCCATACATTCTTCCAATCCAACTGACTGGACTTTGTTTATATAAAACATCATTACAACTCATAGATAGAAGAATGTACTTTCTTCTTTTCACAATTCCTTGTAGATGAATAATAACTAACAAATACAATTCATCTTCAAACAATCAAAAGAAGCATAAAAAAATAGCCATGTCTTCGTTCTAATCAAATTCCATATTCAAAATTACTTGCACGGGTCAGTTCATTGAACTGAGCATATTAAGCACTTGTCATTAAAATGAGGTGGCTTCAATTAACTGTCTCAATAAAATAACCCTGCTTTTATGAAACGACAATATGAACATCAATCAAGAATTAAGCATCAAAAGAATGGACAACATAACAACTGAACCATCTAAATATCATCCCAATCAGCCAAAGAATTACTGTCCTAATTCCCACATAACCGATTGCAAGTTCCAGATTACAATATTTGTAAATTTTAGGAATACAAGTAGCCTACTTCTGCTATAAAATAACGGCTATCAATTCCATTTCCTTCCATTAGTAATAAATGCAAAGGATAAAATATAACTAAAAATGTAAACCAATTACTTTCCTTTCAGTTCATGCATCTCATTTGATTCCAAGCAATCAAGTACAGATGAGAAAGCAAACAACAATAAATATAGTTGCTTATACCCAAGCAATACAAAATTCGTTCCTAAACGATTACAGATTTCCAACTGTATGAGAGAAGAAAAAGATCATTTTTCCAAGTTATCCATCCACAATCCTATTCCTTTCCTCATGACTTTCCTAAAAAATTTGAATCCAAACGAGACACAAATCAATATAACAGTTTAGAGTGAAACTTACAACATCCATTTGGAATTCACTTTCCGAGTAGCAAGAATAATTTCATTCATAATCAACTTTAAATGAAAAAAAGGAAGAATTTATTGTCCTTATCAATACTTCATTTAAATCAGGCTCATACGAATACCCAAAAACAGGTTAGTACAACATCGTATTTATCACAGAACAAGCAATATAAGGATGCATACTATGTACTTACTGTACTAGAAGACTCCATACTTCTTTCACTATATTTTTAACCAAATAAACAGTTATACAATCACGTAATCAATTATTCACATGACCTTCTATATCCATGAACGCATACAGTTCAAAATAACAATTTACACATTGTTGTTACCTACAACAAGACCAAATCATAATGCACAGTAAGGCTCTAATGCTATTTCCAGAATTCAAACAACAAGAAGAGAAGAATTCGTTCCTTTCACCTATTCAATTAAGAAAACAATCATTTCCTTCCATCTACAACAAGAATTATTCAGGTCGGATTTCATTTTTATTTAAATGACTAGTGCAAAGATCATAATTCCTACACGAAACCTTTCAATATTTCCGTTTGTACAGAAAAATAACAGCACTCAGGAAATTAATCAAAATATCACTGTCACTGCAGTCAAGCTGAATCCAAGTGATCCAAGAAACCCAATTATTATTTCTTTAGAATTAAAAACAGCAGAAGGAAGAACTCATTTCTAAGATAATTCCAGAAAAGAAACGATCATTTTCTTCAAAATGTGATAAGAACACCCTAGTCGTGTTTACTTCATACTGACAGCTCAAACCCATCTTGACAGTAGAACAATTGTTCAATAATGAAAAACAAACATTTCTACCCAAAATCCATTTTTCAAGTTCATAATGATATGCAGAACTTTAGAATGCAATAATCAGTTACTCAATACCTCTATCAAGGCAAACCCGCATAGGGTGTTAAATGCGTAAGCTTGGTACAGTCAAGACAGACCCAAACAACAAGCTTATTTCCATAATTTTCCATTTATTATGCACAGAAATAAAAAGTCAAGTTCACATTCACAACTACACTTCAAATCAGAAGGTCAAACTGCAACCATAAAATGCAATGGAATCAACCTTCCCATCACAGCAAGAAGAGGAACATAATCATATACAAGTTCAGAAGAAAAACAGTTAACTTCTCCTACTTCTCACGAATACCCAAAATGTTATTCGTTCATTTCTTATGCAAGAAAAAGGAACAACAATAAAAAAATATTACCAATAACTTCCTTCAAATCAAGTTCATATGCTCAAATAGAACCCAAATACCAGTTCCTTCAAAATCTAAAACAACAGAAGGAAAAGGATCTTATTTCCTTTTTAAAGATTTCAATATGGAAACAACTTCAAACAACTCGCACATCCTAGTGCAGTTTTCCATCACTTCCAGTTCCTACCAGTAAAAGAACAATTGCACAACAATGAAAGACAACTCATACTGCCTATACAGATTTCATCATTCAAGTTCATATAACAAAAGAACGATTGCACAGCAATGAAAACAACTCATACTACCTGTACAGTTCCCCTTTTTTTTAAAGAACAAATTTCCTATACAGTCGAATAATACCAACACAATATAACAGTATTACCAACTCAAATATATGTCAAGGGCAGTGTAATCACACACAACAAGAAAACATTTCCTACCCAAATTCATATCAAAGATGGATCAATCACAACAGCAAGAAATTGATTTAACCCAATTCATCTTAAACAATGACAACAATAATCGAATAAATCCAAAACCCCGTTCATCAGAAGATCAGGGTTTTTTTAATGAGACGCTTAAACAAAGAAAGTGTTTTAAAGAGAAGGGCTTAAAATGCCTGCAATTTCTTCCTCGAAACTTGAAGAAAACCACGTTTACATAAGGTGTTTCCTTCCACGACGACAGCAGCAAGCTTCCAAACAGTCCCTCCCTCTTCAGGCTCAGCAACAGCCTTCAAATTTCTAAAGAACAGAGACAGAACCAAACACAACTGGTTCGAATGAACCAAACAAAAAAACCAAATGCAGAGCAACTTCTCAAAAACCCGAGCAACACAAATGACCAACAAAATTTCCTCCAAACTCTTTCCAAGGTGAACTGGTCATGAAGACCAAAAAAATTAAATGCATTAAAGGATCTGCCTTTTTCCTATTTTCTCATGCCACCGCCGACTTGGGTTGGCGAACCACCAAATTTGAATTTTTCATGCAAATCAAGTTTAGCTTCATAACCAACTAGATACCTCTAGTTTTTCTCTATTCCCACAAAACTGGTGTTGTCCACGTAAGGACTTCACATTAATGCCATTAAACACCCTTCATCCTTATCCTTTCCCATGGGTCTGTGCATCCCCTTCTAGGTTAGGATTAGTTTTAGGATTCATATTAGTGTTGAAACCTAGGTCATTGCCTATTCTTTAGGTTAATAAAACTTAGGTCTATTTTCACTTTTTTTTATAATTTAAAAATCCACTTAGGATAGTAGTTTTAGGATGTAAGGTAGAACTTAGGGTTTGATTAGGATCTAATTTCCCCTCTAGCATCTAACACATAATTAATCAACTTCCAGTCAAGTCTTCCTGACTGACTTCCAATTTCAACATTATACAGGACATTCCGTCCCATGTTAACATGCCTGAGCCACCCGTATCCCGGCATTTCTCGCCTTACGGGGTCTCACATTACGACAGTGTATGGTTCGTGAATCGAACCCTTTTCCGTTGGCATCTACGTGCCAACTGTTCATACCTGTAATCAGGTGCTGCACATTTATATCAACCTTCAATTCAGTTCAAGAGTAAATCGACAAAGTGATTACAAGAAGGCCACAGCATAAAGAGTTCAGCAAGCATACGACAATTTTGTCATCACATCATCAAACACACAAGTAACAATAACTGTTGTCCCATGCAAATAAATTACAACATGCAAGAATCCAGATTAGCAACACATTCCCTTAAGATCAAAATATATATCTTAACATGTTTGCCTTCATTTCAGCAGTTACAACATCAAGAAAGTAATTACCAAGATAACTTACAAAAATTAGGGTGTTACATTCCTCCCTCCTTAAAGAATCATCGTCCCGATGATCAGATTAAACAAATCAAGGATTTCCTAGGACAAAGTTTAGTTATTGTCCTTCCATTCACAAGTTCATACCGAAAACAGATTCACTCTTAAAAACAGCATTTTAAGACAACTGTACAATAGACTAATAATTGTCTAAATTTGGTAGAATTATCAGTTTTTTGAATTTCAAATTCGATCAAACAAATGTGGAAAAGTAGATCTCATTTCTTTGAGATTTTCCCAAGTTGCACTTTCTTCGCTAAAACTGGTCCCACTGGACCTTACATTGATTCACTTCGTGATTTCTTAAGTACAACTGGCGAGTTCCCAGCACTCAAATGGGCTTAACCACGATTATTCCTGGGTCTTGGACCTGCAAGGAATTCCAATTCAGCACATGTGATAAATTTGTCACGTATTTCTTAAGCAAAGAAATATGAAAAACATCATGCATTTGAGACAAAGCAGGAGGTAATGCTAGACGATAAGCTATAGGGTTGATTATTTCAACAATTTCAAAAGGTCCCACGTATCGTGGTGACAACTTGGTAGCCTTGCCAAAAGTTATTGAGCTCTTTTTTGGCTTCACCCGAAGAAAAACCTTCTCTCCCAGTTTATAATTCCTATCAACCCGCTTTAAGTCTGCATAACTCTTTTGCCTATTGGCAGCCTCCTTTAGATGTTCCCGAATCATTTTGATTTGCTGTTCCATTTCCATAAGGATTTCTGGCCCAATTACCTCTCTATCCTCAACGTTGTCCCAGCTGACAGGGGTTCTGAATTTTCTTCCATACAATGCTTCAAAGGGCGCCATTTTTAAAGAGGCATGATAGGTGTTATTATAAGAAAATTCTACCAGCGGAAGGTATTCCTCCCATTTATACTGCTGGTCCATGCAATATGTCCTTAACATGTCCTCTAAAACCTAATTAATTGTCTCAGTATGTCCATCCGTCTCCGGATGATATGCAGAACTGAAGTTTAATTTAGTTCCCAAGGCCGCATTAAGCGTTTACTAAAACCTTGATGTCATCCTCGGATCTCTGTCCGATATTTAATTCCGGTATTCCATGCAATCTAAAGATTTCATGTACAAATCTCCTTGCTAACACTGGTGCATCGTTTTTCAAATTACCAGCAATGAAGTGTGCCACTTTGGTCAATTTGTCGACTACAACCAAGATAATGTCATATTTATTTCTTGACATAGGCAATCCTTGAACGAAATCCATCGTTATCACTTGCCATTTATACTGCGGAATACTGTGGGGATACAATAATCCAGCGGGATGCATATGCTCCGCCTTAACACGCTGACATTCCAAGCAGTGTGTTACAAATTCCACCACATCCTTTTTCATTCCCTTCCAGAAGTATTGCTGCTTAAGATCAGCAAGCATTTTTGTAATGCCAGGGTGTCCAGAAAAAGGTGAATTATGAAATTCAGTTAACAATTTCCCTCTTAAGTCATTCACCAAAGGTATATATACCCTGTTTTCGAACCTCATAATTCCTTCATTATCAAAACGGAATCCTTTATACCTGACATCCTTCGGGTCTGCAGCAAGTGCTGTTTTGACTTGCTGGAAATAAGGATCTGATTCCAAGGCATCTTTCACTTCATCCTTAAACTGAGTTCTTAACGTTATAAGAGCAGAGATATGCTTCCTTTGACTCAGAGCATCTGCTACTCTATTTTCCTTGCCCTTGATGTAGCTTATATCAAAATCATACTGAGACAGAAATTCTAACCATCTTTGTTGCCTTGCATTCAGATTTGGCTGAGTGAAAATATACTGCAGCCCCAGATGGTCTATTTTTAACTCAAAAGGCTTACCTAAAAGGTAATGCCTCCACATTTGAAGTGCATGAACAATGACAGTGAGCTCTAGATCGTGTGGAGCATAATTTTGTTCATGTAACTTAAGCTTTCTGCTTTCATAAGCTATGACATGGTTATTCTGTAACAGAATACCTCCAAGGCCTTCTCCAGAGGCATCCGTTACAACCATAAAATTTCCATTTGGATCAGGTACAGTCAAAATAGGTGCTGTAGTTAACTGTTCCTTTAAATTTTTAAAGGCAGATTCACATTTGTCCGTCCAGACAAATTTCTTATCCTTCTTTTGCAGCGAAGTGATTGGGGCAGCAATTTTTGAAAAGTCCTTAACGAACTTTCGATAATATCCAGCCAATCCCATGAAGCTCCTCACTTCGTGCACGTTCTTAGGCGCAGGCCACTCAGTTATAGCTGTGATCTTTGAAGGGTCAATAGCTATTCCATTCTTGCTTATAACATGTCCCAAATAATGCACCTCTGCATCATAAAAGGAACATTTAGACAGTTTACCATACAACTTCCTCTTTCTTAAAATTTCCAGCACTATCCTTAGATGTTCTTGGTGCTCTTCGACATTTTTAGAGTATATAAGAATTTCGTCTAAGAATACAAGCACAAACTTGTCTAAGTATTCTTGAAAAATATTGTTCATCAGATTCATGAAGGCGGCAGGTGCATTAGTCAACCCAAAAGGTAACACCGTGAACTCATAATGCCCGTACCTCGTTCTAAAAGTTGTTTTATGAATATCTTCTTCCTTTATTCTCAGCTGATGATACCCAGATCGAAGATCTATTTTTGAATAAACTGATGCTCCTCGCATCTGATCGAACAGATCATCAATCCTAGGAAGTGGGTATCGATTTTTAATAGTTGTTTTGTTCAGCATTCTGTAATCAATGCACAGCCTCAATGTGCCATCCTTTTTCTTTACAAAAATTACCAGCGCTCCCCAAGGTGAGACGCTCGGTCTTATCAGCCCCTTAGTCAAAAGTTCTTGTAACTGAGCCTTTAGCTCTACCAACTCGATGGTGGTCATTCTATAAGGTGCCTTAGATATGGGTTCAGTTCCCGGTTTGATTTCTATTGCAAAGTCAAACTCACGTTTGGGTGGAAGACCTGGCAATTCCTCCGGAAACACATCACAGAAACCCTTTAACAATGGATATCTTTCCATGAAATCATTATCTTCCTCAGCATTTTTTATCATTTTTACTGCATACAAGGTGCAGCCTCTGTTTTTAGCCCTTTTTAGTTGCATAGCTGTCAGTTTCCTAACTGCAACTTCACGTTTTACACCTTGAATGACTGCTGCTTTCTGCAGGTCATCGAAACAACAGATTTGTTTTTCATAACAGTCGACCTTTGCCTTATGTTCAGCCAACCAGTTAACTCCAATAATGATATCATATGATCCTAGAGGAGTGACATACAAGTCAACTTCAGTGGAGAAACTAGGCAAGTCAAGAATTGCCCCAAAAAGGCACATTTCAACTGTATGGACAGCATTATTCCCATAATGCACTGTCCATGTTTTATCCATTCTTTCAGCCCTTCTTTTTAATTTCATTGCAAGTTTAGCAGAAATAAAGCATTCAGTAGCTCCAGTATCAAAAAGTATGACTACAGGTGTACCAAATAACTTACCCGAAACTTCTATAGGCGTAACTTGCTTTTCAGCTTGTCTGTTAGCCACTGCAGCGTGTATCCTATGCTTCTGACCTCGATCATCCTTCTTCAGAGGACATTGATTCACATAGTGGTCCTTTCCACAGTTGAAGCATCCTCCAACTGGCCCTTTTCTAGGCTCAAATTTGTTACCAGCTTTGAAGTTATCACTTCTGGCTTCCATAGGACTTCTGTCCAATGCCATTAACTTTTGTGAAGTTGTTCCGCATGTTATTTACAGATCTGTTCATCACAGATTTCTTGTTGTTATCCACAACAATTTTGTTTTTCACACCAAACCTTTTCCAAGGTCCCCTTTTTGGTGCAAGAGATGAAGAAGAATTGGGAATCTTCTTCCTTATCTCTTCCATGTGAGCAGATATTGCTCTCAATTTCTGTTCCTGTCTGATTTCCTTTTCGACAACTCCATCCATGGTGGTTGGGCCGTGGACATCCACTTCACCACCAATGATGGGATTCAATCCCATTATGAATTTCCGTATTCTGAACTTCTCGTCAGCTTGGTACTGCGGCACATACTTAAGGAGTTTAGTAAACCCTTCCCAGTATTCCGTCACCGACAGCCTTCCTTGCGACCAGTTCTGAAATTCAGTCATTTTCCTATCAAAATAGAGTTGAGGCAGCCATCGTTGCCTAAAATAACCCTTAAATTGATCCCATGTTATGTCTGATTCGACAATATTCAACTCAACCTTACGGTTGTCCCACCATGATGATGCTTCATGAGAAAGCTGATATGCTCCCCATATCGCTTTGGTCTCTTCGGAGAAGTTTCTTATTGCAAAGTATTTCTCCATTTCACTGAGCCAATTCTCAGCTCCATCCCCAAGGGTATGTTCCATCAAACTTTGGAGGACTTATTCTCTTTATATCATTTGTAAGTTCAGCTGCTAATCTTGCCCTTTTATTTTCAGGGGGATTAGGAGCAATTACATTATTATTATCAACACCTGGATTCCCTCCGTTGATGTTGTCCACAGGAGGCGGCTGATCATTTATTTCAGCTTCATCTTCCTCCTCTTCATTTCCCATTGACTATTGTTCCAGAACAGTCAAATGATCCCTCATATCAAGTAGGGCAGCAAGGATTTCATCCAGCTTTTGAGCGGTAGCTGCTTCTCCACCCTGTAACTGGTTATTCGCAGCATTCCCTCTTGTTCTAACCATTTTCTGTTCAATAAGAAAATGTAAACCTTATTAATATCATGGACTCATTAGGTCCAAGAGCTGCAACCTTCAGCTCTGATACCAAGATGTAACATCCCCATTTTAAGATACTAGAACAAGGGAAAAAAAAATTATTTTTTATTTTTATATATAACGTTCTCTGTTATGAATTATATAATTCAAACACACGTTCAAGTTTTAATAATTGTTCTCTGCCCAAACAACACAGTTTGGAACACACAATTTCCTTTTAAAACTAATGTTCCCTGTTCACATATTTATAATATGGAACACACATTCAATGCCATTCAATCTTATAACAGATTCTATATGCTGCTGTAAATGACTCGAAGAACTGCCGATCTCCCATTTTCATGGCTCGGAGTTTCAACATTCTCTCATTTCATGACTCGGCAACTACCGATCCTTCATGTTCGTTCATGCATAGTATATTATATATACAAGTTCTCTTAACCATTTCCAGTTATCGAAGTGATCCATTTAAGAAGCCTATCTGAATATCTATTACTGATATTCATCTGACATCCTGCATCTTAAATTAAGTGATTAGGACAACGCAACC
This sequence comes from Taxus chinensis, assembly GCA_019776745.2. Classification (NCBI taxonomy): domain Eukaryota; kingdom Viridiplantae; phylum Streptophyta; class Pinopsida; order Cupressales; family Taxaceae; genus Taxus; species Taxus chinensis. The sequence goes on from CM034146.1 coordinate 898,503,867, forward strand.
AGCACTTGCGATACTTTGGCCAAAGATTTTAACATGCTTTGCATGATCATATTCCTGGATGTGATACACATCAATGGAATATGTCCTTCACCTCACTTCACATGTTATCTAGAAAGGTATTTCCTGGTTCCTACCAGTCCTTTAAATTTAAAGTCAGATTCAAACTTCCAATTTCTAACTAGCAATATGAACGAATATAGGAAGGCACTCATGGTGACTAAAGATACGCAGACATACGGTGTCGTTCCCCATGACTCCGTGTGTCTAGTTATCATTAGTCCTTCGGAGTCACTCTGTATACGTGATCATACTCCTATCCCCAGCCAAGAACTTCACATTCAGCCTATGTATTCTTGATGATTTAATTCGGGAGGGCATTGTAATATGTCAGCTATAACATTGTGTCGTCATGAAGACCCCGTCTTCATGAAGACACCTTGCTGTAGCTGGCGTATGTCAATGTCCTACGGAATCCTCCCATCGAGAGTACACATCCTTCTCAAGTGATTTGGATATGATCTTAATATTTAAGATCAACTTTCAGCAACCATGTTGATCCTTTATCCTCGTTCCCGTTACAGTTGTATGTAGCTAAGAGAGACTAAATCCGTCCTCTAGCTTGCTATGCATCTTCTCCTTCGTACCGAAGGGATGCATTTTCTCTACTTGGTTCTCTTCTTAATCTTTGGATTAAGCAGCCCGTTACCGACGGACGTGATAAGTTTAACCTATTAAACTTAACCAAGTTTTTCACAACTGTAACTAAATTCAGAATTCCAACTTATTAGACTTCATCTAAACAAGGTCTAATTCCCAATAAATGTATTCATTTATTCTCCTTAACCTTACATAGTTAAGGTTCATTAGCTCTAGATATATTTATCCCATATCCTTTCTTTCTGAATTTAACATACGAGGTTATTAACGGAGTCTGAAAACGAAGTTCGGCTGCTCCTAAGTTAATTGATATTCCTTAGCTTCCAAGCTAATCTTGAATACCTTTCAGTTATGGAATCATATTATTCCTAATCCTTTTAATGTCAATTAAAAATTCATCTTAACCCCAAGTATGAACTAATTGCACATTCCAACTTAAAAGTTGCATTTAGGTAAGAATAGATATCAATTCCTTTTTAACATCCATCCAAGGACAATTAAATAAATCCAAATCAAGAAATAACATTGTATTTCCAATTTAATCAACAATGTCAAACTGATATAGTTATTAAAATATCACACTTGTATTTGTATTCATCAATCCATTTCATAATCCATACATTTGCCAATCCAACTGACTGGACTTTGTTTATATAAAACATCATTACAACTCATAGATAGAAGAATGTACTTTCTTCTTTTCACAATTCCTCGTAGAGGAATAATAACTAACAAATACAATTCATCTTCAGATAATCAAAAGAAGCATCAGAAAATAGCCATGTCTTCATTCTAATCAAATTCCATCTGTAAAATTACTTGCACAGGTCAGTTCAATGAACTGAGCATATTAAGCACTTGTCATTAAAATGAGGTGCTTCAATTAACTGTCTCAATAAAAGAACCCTGCTTTTATGAAACGACAGTATGAACATCAATCAAGAATTAAGCATCAAAAGAATGGACAGCATAGCAACTGAACCATCTAAATATCATCCTAATCAGCCAAAGAATTGCTGTCCTAATTCCCACATAACCGTTACAAGTTCTAGATTACAATATTTGTAAAGTTTAGGAATACAAGTAGCATACTGCTGATATAACATAACTGTTATCCTTTCCATTCCTTTCATTAGTAATAAATGCAAAGGGTAAAACTAACTGAAATGTAAACCAATTACTTTCCTTTCAGTTCACACATCTCATTTGATTCCAAGCAATCAAGTACAGACGAGAAAGCAAACAGCAATAAATATAGTTGCTCATACCCAAGCAATACAAAATTCGTTCCTAAACGATTACAGATTTCCAACTGTATGAGAGAAGAAAAAGATCATTTTTCCAAGTTATCCATCCACATTCCTATTCCTTTCCTCATGACTGTCCTAAAAAATTTGAATCCAAACGAGACACAAATCAAGATAACAGTTCAGAGTGAAACTTACAAAATCCATTCGGAATTCACTTTCCAGCAGCAAGAATAATTTCATTCATAATCAGCTTTAAATGAAAACAAGGAAGAATTTATCCTCCTTATCAATACTTCATTTAAATCAGGCTCATACGAATACCAAAAATAGGTTAGTAAAACATCGTATTTATCATAAAACAAGCAGTATAAGGATGCATACTATGTACTTACTGTACTAGAAGACTCCATACTTCTTTCACTGTATTTTTAACCAAATAAACAGTTATACAATCACGTAATCAATTATTCATATGACCTTCTATATCCATGAACGCATACAGTTCAAAATAATAATTTACACATTGTTGTTACCTACAGCAAGACCAAATCATAATGCACAGCAAGGCTCTAATGCTATTTCCAGTATTCAAACAGCAAGAAGAGAAGAATTCATTCCTTTAACTATTCAATTAAGAAAACAACCATTTTCTTCAACTCAACAAGAATCAGTCAAGTCGGATTCATTTTTCTTTGAATGACAGTGCAAAGATCAGAAGACCACACGAAACATTCAAAATTTCCGTTTGTACAGAAAAATAACAACACTCAGGAAATTAATCAAAATATCACTGTCACTTCCGTCAAGCTGAATCCAAGTGATCAAAGAAACCCAATTATTATTTCTTCAGAATTAAAAATAGCAGAAGGAAGAACTCATTTCTTTGATAATTCCAGCAAAGAAATGCGATCATTTTCTTCAAAATGTGATAAGAACACCCTAGTCGTGTTTACTTCATACTGACAGCCTCAAACCCATCTCGACAGTAGAACAATTGTTCAATAATGAAAAACAAACATTTCTACCCGAAATCCATTTTTCAAGTTCATAATGATATGCAGAACTTTAGAATGCAATAATCAGTTATCAATACCTCTATCAAGGAAAACCCGCATAGGGTGTTAAATGCGTAAGCTTGGTACAGTCAAGACAGACCCAAACAGCAAGCTTATTTCCATAATTTTCCATTTATTGCACAGAAATAAAAAGTTGAGTTCTTATTCACAACTACAGTCCGAACTGGAAGATCAAATTGCTTACATAAAACACAACAAAATCAACCTTCCTTCACAGCAAGAAAGAAAATGTAATCATTATGTAAGTTCAGAAGAAAAACAGTTAACTTCTCCTACTTTCACGAATACCCAAAATGTTATTCGTTCATTTCATATGCAAGAAAAAGGAACAACAATAAAAATATTACCATTACTTCCTTCAAATCGAGTTCATAAGCTCAAATAAAACCCAAATGCTATTTCCATCAAAATCCAAAACAGCAGAAGGAAAAGGATCTTATTTCCTTTTTAAATATTTCAGTATGGAAACAACATCAAACAACTCGCACATCCTATACAGTTTTTATCACTTAAGTTCATATAGCAAAAGAACAATTGCTCAACACTGAAAGACAACTCCTATGGTCTGTACAGATTTCATCATTCAAGTTCATATAACAAAAGAACGATTGCACAGCAATGAAAACAACTCATACTGCCTGTACCGTTTTCATATAAACATTAACAGAGAAAATACCCATTTCGAATTCTCCAAAACTGTCAAACAAACCCACACAGCAAGTTCGTATTTCCTACTCAAATTCATGCAAAGACAGATCAATCACAACAGCAAGAAACGATTTTACCCAATTCATTTCAAACAATGACAGCAAAATCAAATAAACCCAAAACCCAAGAGCAGGGTTGTTTTAATGAGACGCTTAAACAAAGCAAGTGTTTTAAAGAGAAGGGCTTAACATGCCTGCAATTTCTTCCTCGAAACTCGAAGAAAACCACGTTTACAGAAGGTGTTTCCTTCCACGGCGACAGCAACGAGCTTCCAAACAGCCCCTTCCTCTTCAGGCTCAGCAACAGCCTTCAAATTTCCAAAGAACAGAGATAGAACCAAACACAACTGGTTCGAATGAACCAAACAAAAAAACCAAATGCAGAGCAACTTCTCAAAAACCTGAGCAACACAAATGACCAACAAAATTTCCTCCAAACTCTTTCTAAGGCGGACTGGTCACGAAGACCAAAAAAATTAAATGCATTAAAGGCTCTGCCTTTTTCCTATTTTCTCACGCCACCGCCGACTTGGGTTGGCGAACCACCAAATTCGAATTTTGCATGCAAACCAAGTTTAGCTTCATAACCAACTAGATACCTCTAGTTTTTCGCTGTTCCCGCCAAACTGGCGCTGTCCACGTAAGGACTTCACATTAATGCCATTAAACACCCTTCATCCTTATCCTTTCCCATGGGTCTGTGCGTCCCCTTCTAGGTTAGGATTAGTTTAGGATTCATATTAGTGTTCAAACCTAGGTCATCGCCTAGTCTTTAGGTTAATAGAACTTAGGTCTATTTTCACTTTTTTTTTATAATTTAAAAATCCACTTAGGATAGAAGTTTTAGGATGTAAGGTAGAACTTAGGGTTAGATTAGGATCTAATTCCCTCTAACACCTAACACATAACAAATCAACTTCCAGTCAAGTCTTCCCGACTGACTTCCAATTTCAACACTGTACAGGACATTTCGTCCCTTGTTAACATACCTGAGCCACCCGTATCCCGGCATTTCTCACCTTACGGGGTCTCACGTTACGACAGTGTATGGTTCGTGAATCGAACCCTTTTCCGTTGGCATCTACGTGCCAACTGTTCATACCTGTAATCAGGTGCTGCACATTTATATCAACCTTCAATTCAGTTCAAGAGTAAATCGACAAAGCGATTACAAGAAGGCCACAGCATAAAGAGTTCAGCAAGCATACGACAATTTTGTCGTCACATCAGCAAACATACAAGCAATAATAACTGTTGTCCCATGTAAACAAATTACAGCATGCAAGAATCCAGATTAGCAACACATTCCCTTAAGATCAAAATATATATCTTAACATGTTTGCCTTCATTTCAGCAGTTACAACATCAAGAAAGTAATTACCATGATAACTTAAAAAAATCAGGGCGTTACAGGTCAGACTTCATCCAGGAAGTCAATGACATGATTGTGTTACTAAGTAGAATTTTTGTCCTTCCCTCTGCAAAGGAATTTTAGGAATGTATGTTCCTGTATATAGCTACCATCAAGAAATGCAAAGAATTTATTAGATGGGAGGCATATCAGTAGCTCCATTTATTTTTATTTAAGCAAGGTATCATTTTCCAAGAGTTTCTACATGACATCCTTTCTAATCTAAGTTACAGCTGTTATGGGGGATTTTACTGGACTAAATACTAAGGTTATTCCAAGTACTTCCTAAATCTATGATTTTTATCCTCAGCTTACATTAGACGACAGAAGCAGGCACTTCTGAAGGATTAATGATGCTTTCTTTATCGTCATTCTTTACCACTTTGATAAAGAATTATACAATCGAAGGATTTCTGATGAAGCCTTCAAGGAAGTACATGAGTGGGGGGTATCTACCTACAGTTCCCTATATTTACATACATTCAGATTCCTGGTTTCATAGGTGCTCTCATCAAGCTGCCAAGATGTCCCACTGACAAGTGGATCTTACTAAAATTAGTTTAGCAGTATTTGGACTATTATAAGATTTAGAATAAATGGCACAATGTGGGAGTTCAATTCCCTATTTCAATCAGCAGATACACTTGTCCTAATATCCTATAACATGAAGAACTTAGATGCAGAGATGTCAGAAGTAACTTTGCGGGCCTTCCATCCTTGGACAATTTTCGACTACTAGGGTAAATTTGGTGAAACAGTCCTCTCTAGTTCCCACATGCCCCAGTTAGAAGACATTTGGATTCATTGTCGAGATGAACTCGTCATCAAACAAAGAGATTATGAGAGGTTAACTCTAGATGAGGTTCAGCAATTTGATATAGCCAATATTCTAAAAGAAATGCAAGATGACAATGAAGTCTTGGATACAACATATAAATATAATAGTGTTGTCAATCAACCATTGCCATGGATTTATTGGTATGTAGAAGAATGTTGTAATACCAAGGAGATGGTAGGGCCCATTCTATAGAGAACCTACAGTTAGTTGGTTACCTTGGGAATTTCACCCAAAGGGTTAGATCAACCTACAAATACAGGATCCCAATCAACCGTGAGTCTTCCAACACCTACAAAAGGGAAGAAGTCCATCCAAAGGGGCCAAATAGCTCCAAAGAAAATCTCATTTGTTTTTGGTATCTCCTCTCTCTCAAAGGCTTCCTTCTAAGGTTGTGTCTCTTGCAATACTAGCCTCATAAATAGTTGAATTTTTTTATTCTCCAAGTGTCTCATAGGATCTACTATCTCCTCTTTCATCATCACTTCCTCCATAATTTCCTTCCTCCTCTAAAATCATTTCTTCCTTCACATCCCCTTCTATGGCCCAAATATTCTCATCTCTTCTAGTTCTCTTAGTAGGGGAAATGATTGGGTCCGCTCATCTCTTCTTCACTACCTCTAACACTTCCATTTATTTATGTCTCATCTTCTAATCCCATTGTATCCACTCATATGGCCATTCTCACATCCACCCCACCCATTATCAAATGCTAACTAATGTTATCGATGCTCTTGTTCTGATTAGTGCTTCAAGTACTAAATCAGTTGTTCCATTCCCATCAACATCGGCCATTCCAGAATGGTTATTTCATCAAACTCTGAAACAAAAGAAGAAGGTGCCCCTGGGGGATGTCATAGACCTAAGCATGTTGGAACCTGCACCAAAAAGACAAGCCACATGTGAGGCCTAAAATTATTTCCATCCTATCAGTGAATCAGTCTAGAGAAAGGGTCATAGAAGTTGCTACTCCCATTGAAGGGAAAACCAAGGAAACTATTACAGCAGCGGATTATCAAATTTCTAGATTTTCACTTGGAAAAGAAACACAAAAAGGAGCTAAACATTATGTGTAGGCTGCTCTTGGAAATCTATTAGAAAAATATGACAAGGACAAGGCTTCCAAGGATGAGCTCAAAGTGAAAGTCTAGCAACTCACTGCATTATTAAGGAAGGTAACACAGCCAACTCCATCTATCAAGGTTTCAACTAGTATGGCTCTGAGAGTTTCTTCTACTCTTGATGATATTCCTTATCATGAGATTGAGAAGATAGGTTAAAAGGGAAGATCGGTAAATGGATATATGGATCATATACTTTAAGAGGCCAATCCTTTAATTAAATAGTCTCATTAAATAAACAATGGTTTACAGGTTGGAAGAAACACTATTTGTAATATGGATGAAGCCTTCTCCAAAGACAATAACAACCTAAACTTGAATTTGGCTACATGGAGTGAAATCAAAGAAGAAGATTCAGACCTACTCCTTCAAGAGGATGTAATCAATGATGCTTCAAAATTGTTTGAATATCAAAAGGCAATGAAATTCCAGTCTCAAGTGTTACAAGATTTAATGAAGTTGGATGATAAATGAGTAGAAATCATGGATTCTCTGAACGACATATCAGAAGAGTTTGATATTATTAATTGTAAGTTATTCAACAAAAACATTGATGCTTTTCTGAAGGATCAAATCTCAGAAATTTCAAAGATTTGGTGAAGCGTGATGATGAGGTTACTCAAACTTTCAGCAGTGACTCTATTGATAAGTTGGTGTCATGCCAAAATTTCACAAGAAGGTTAAATAAGGTTGTGGGTACACTTAGAAGAATTCCAACCAAAATAAGAAGTGAAATCAAGATAGTAGATGTAGTGAATCACTACGCATGTGGACAAGAGGACAGAGAGATTCAAGGATATATCAAGTGTTTCATCAAATAAAAGCATTGGATGGCTACCTGGGAGAAAGACCAAGGGAAAATTGAAGCTGGATGATGATGATTGTAGACCTAAGTGTATATCACTATAAGATGGCCATAAACAAGTGACTGATTTATCCCTAAGCTCGTATATCACTACAAGATGGATGGAGGAAGTGACTGAGTCAAATACTTGCAACTATAGTGTTTGTCATTTATCATAGAAGCATGTTTGCATGAGTTTGATAACCCTTCTATTTTTAGTAAACGTTGTTAGTTTGTGGTGAGTGTAAGGTTCATTTGATTTGTAAACCCTTGACACTCGAGTATGGACCGAGGAACTAAAGAGCATCATAGGGTAGTGAGTGCAGCACATAGAAGATGATGTAGTTTATAAACGTATGAAATGTGACCATGCGAGGAATAGAATATGTAAAGACACATTGTGTAGAATGCGATGCTAGATGTGTAGAATGTATAAAATGTAGTGTATAGTGTGTAGGGTGTAGATAGCCTTGTAATGTCGTATGTAGGATGAATAGTATATGATGTTAGACATGTATGACACCTATATGATGAAAAATTAATGTATATGATGTCTAGATGCACAAATGTTGAAATGTTATAGAATGTATGATGTAGGACAGTAGATGTATGAATAAACGTGGTGTAAAATGCCTATAGTGCATTGTGTGGGGTTCATGTGTAATAATACCTCAAAATTCAAGTGTGAATCTTAGTTTGTGATATCATTTATCCTCTCCAAGTTGTAGTAGGTGAAGTTGGCTTGTGGTGGACACACCCTCTTCAAATTAACCCTTCCTGAATATGACAATGCCCTTTATTTGGTGCATCACCATCCCTAGTATAGTTTAATTTCTTGTAAATCTCTTTCTTATAACCCATGAAAATGTTAGCCTAGGTTTAGATAACCATTTTACTGCACTAGGAGTAGTACAACGCTTAGTTTAGGAGGAGGAATCTGGCCTTCTCTGGAGGTTCACCTCGAGCCCAAGTCCCACAGCTTGAGAGGTGATCCCATGTGTCTTAATCACACCGAACATCATGTTCACATTCTGGCCATTCGGAGGGTGTAGTGATTTGGTGATAATAGTACACATCCCCAAATCACCCTAAGACCTATGTTAGCATGTTACCAATTTTTTCCAATGCCTCTAAAGAATCTGAATTTCATGACCTCATACAAAATCTTCAATATGATCCAAATTTTCAACAACTCCTTTCCTTCCAAGAATCTATTCTTGCTAATTTCTAAAGCCCCGATATTTGCATAGTTTCCCCTGTCCAAAACATTGACTAATATTCTCCCCCATCTACCATAGCCATGAATGATGCTCCATCCTCTTCTCCTTGTACTATGGAAAATTCTAGCATTAATATAGATTCTTTGCATGATGAAGTTCTTGCTTGTGAAAATATGGATAATAGTGACGTTGATTATGATAATGATAATACACATGTGAATGATGATCTTTGTATTCTTGCAGGTTTCCAAATCCCTGATTTTTACATATTTTCCCCTGTTCAAAATATTGATGAATATTCTCCCCCATCTACCATAGCCACAAATGATGATCCATCCTCTTCTCTTTGTACTATGGAAAATGCTAGCATTAATTTAGATTCTTTACACGATTAAGTTCTTGCTTGTGAAAATATGGATGATAGTGACTTTGATTATGATTATGATAATGGTAATGCACATGTGAATGAAGATATTTTTTCTATTAAACTTTTTGAATGTGAATCCATACCTCCTACCCTTCCTACTTCTGAATGTTTTTCCAATAATTGTCAAGTTACATCCAATGCTGGCACTATTGTAGAATTTTTGTATGTTGATGATAGTCTTAATGAAATTCTTGCTTGCGAAAATATGGATGATAGTGACTTTGATTGATAATTATAATACACATGTTTTTTTTTTATTAAGGGCAAATAGTTTTGAAGGGACTATACCCTGTATACAAAAGGGCTCAAAAGCTAGATAGTAAAGATGAGAGAAGCAGCCCAGAGAAGGGCAAAACAGTCAACCAAGAAAGGCTCAATAGCTAGATATTACAATATAGGTGAAAAATGGATCTAAACATACAGAGATCCAGAACAAAGAAGGCAAGATCAAAAAGAACCCAAAAGAGAAATAGAATAAAGAGCTCCACCAAAAAACAGCTCCAGAACCGCCTGATGACAGCTAGATCGCAGCCAAAAAACAGCAACACAACTGCCCGTTACTTGATTGCTCTATCTATCTTGGTCTTGATGGCCTGCAGTGACATGAAAAAGGCAATAGCAGTGGCCTGAGAGGGGTCTTGCATATCAGCTTGGGAGATTGCAATGTCCCTATTCTCTTTAGGGCCCCATATGTCTTCATTGATTCCACTTAAACTGCAAACACTGTGGACATGTTGTTCAATGAAGTTATAGATGCTTTTGAGGGCAGACAGAATGCATTCATTGTGGCTTTTAGCATTCCCTAATACACATGTTAATGATGATGTTTCTTCCATTAAGATTGTTGAATGTGAATCTATACCTCTTCTCTCTTATACTTCTGAAATTTTTTCCAATAATTGTTACGTTGACACCAATGTTAATCCTACTACACCTCCTATTATTCCAGATAAGCCTACACTTTTTGAGCCCTCACATATCACACCTCTATAGCCTTCACCTACATCCCCTCCTTCCACATCATTTCCCCCTTCTCAAGTTCATATGATCACTCATAATGACAAGATTTAATCCGTCAATGTGCCTCTCAATGCATAAACCATTCCTTCACATGACATCCTATCCCTCATGCATGTTGTAGGTGATTTGTAAAACAAGTTCCACACCTTTACCTTAGAAAGAAAAGTGTATTATGCCTCTATTGACCATAATACCCTTCTTGATAACCCCATTCCAAAGAATATTCCCAATTATGATTTCCCCAAGGGTTTTATTATACATACTTTCTTGTGTTTCAATGGCACGGGCAATCCCTATTTGCATTTAAAATCTTTTTGATTAGTCACGGCTTTCTATTCCAATGAAAGAATGTTACTGAAATCCTTTTGTTATAGCCTTGGTTATATCACTTGTAGTCATTTTTCTACCCACCTACTAACTTCTAACCCCATGCGTACAGGCATATCACCCAGTAGGCATTGGGCGCTCACCCAAGGCATGCGTGAACATTGAACCCCTCCTTTATGTGAGCATTGTCATAAGATCTTGCCATTATTAGAGAATTAGCTGAATATAAGTGAATATACGGGTTAAGTCTTCCAAGAATTGGAAGGTTGACTCATATTTCTGCTTAGGTGGTACTAGGTTTGGGTGTTTCAAAGTGATGGTGTCGGTGATCATTTCAATCTTATTGTACACCTCGTACACCTTCACCTTATCCTCCCTTAGTTTGCACTTTAACTATTTAATGATCAACTCTTCCTGCTTCAGATCCTTTATCTTCTCAATGAGTTCCTCCTTCTCTAATTCTTCCTCTAGGAACCTCACCTTTTCATTCCTTCTGAAGAGTCTTTCCTTAATATCCACTGACACCTTGTTGAGCACGTTGCAGACCTACTCATCGGATAACTGTTGAGCGTTTATCAGAGGGTTCACTCCCTTGTACTTTGGTACCTTCATCAGTGCCCCTTTACTGACATCGAAATTGGGCTCATCAACATGGGACTCAAAATCCCAAGATATCATCTTCCTTGTTCGTGGGTATACACCTTCTTCTTCAAATGAAGACCATGCAAGGAGTTGGTCTATTGGCATGGTACTCTAGAAGCGCATGTACGCACTATGGTACTTGGATCAGTGATGTAACTCATTCCTTACTCCTGTGATGCTACCACACTCTTCCCTCCTCTACGTGATGCCTTAGGAAAACTTACTACTAAGCTGTGATCTTTACCCATGCTACCATACTCCTTTCCTATACTCTCCTCCTCTATCTCCTTGATAATTTCGTCAGTGCTTTGCTCCCCTTCTTACTCCACTAACTCATTTATTATGCCTGCTACTTCTCTTTCCGTGACCTCTTCTATTTTCTCCTTGGTGAGTTTTGGGGTCCTTTGATCCTTTGTATTCACTTCCTCACTCTCCCCTTTTCCTGAGCACCTTCCTCTTCCCCATCCTTTCCTTCATTTCCCTCATCCTTGGAGTCATACACATCGTATATAGGAGGGTATTGAGCCTCTTCATGCTCATTTTTGTCTCTCTTGCCTCTGTCAGGTCTCCAGGATATCCAGTTTATTTTGAGTCCACCTTCTATTCTATCATTTTTCCTCCTCCTAACTAGTGTTTCTGATCATAGGAGACTCTTCTTTCTTTTCTTCTTTAGTAGGCGAATCCTTCCTTCGTGATTATTATTATGTAGGAGGATCTTCATTTTTTTGCACCTCTTCCTTGGGTGATTAGAGAATTATTCCTCCATGCATATGTGCTCAGCTTCGTACCTGACTCCTGCGTGCCCACAGATTGTGTTGTTTTTACACTTGGTTCCTTCTTCTCTGGTTCCTCTTATCTTTCCCTCTTCCTTGGTGTGGAATTCTTTCTCCCAATGGGGTCTTCTGGGATGGAGAAATCACTCTCCAAGTAGGCACCCTTCTCATATTTGGGCCTGATCCATAGGTATACCCTTGTTGCGGTCCTTCTAGCAATTGGCAGCGGCATAAGTTTTGTCATGCGCACCTCATGGGAGACATACTTCTACACACAAGCACACTTCTTAGGGTATAACAACTTCATTCATAGTTCATGGTGGTCTTGGTCCACCTCGTTGAGGTAGAAACTTAGTCTTTTGGCCTCCTTGAAGCAATTGAACATTGCTTAGAAATTTTTCTCGGTGAAGGAGAAAGGTATTTTACACCATGGGCTCTTAATTTCTATCTGTCAATGTGAATCTTCCAAGGCAACAGTTTCTGGTAAATAGAAAAATCAGCCTCTCCTTGTAGTAGCACTGTTAGTAATTGTTTAGGTATCCTCAACTCATCCCCAAACACTGTTGTGCATTCTCTTATACCATTTATCAAGGAGCACCTTGTGGGCAGCCATCATTAGTGTCACAAGTGTATTTTTCAAATCTCTTCATAGGGGAAGGATCTTGATCTGGATATTCCCATATAAAATTCTCTAGCCCATTAGGCACTCTAATTTCTAAGAATATGATGGTGAGGAGGAAATTCCCAAACATGATTCTTCTCTCCTTCATGCATGTTGCACTGATGATTTCTTCTACAATTAAGGAAGATAAGCTATAGATGGTTCCTTTCTGCAATCTTCCAACACACATTCAACCAAGACTTGTTTACATGTGTCCACCTCTCTTGTCCATTTAACTTGGATACCAAGCACATGTAACCATCCTTTTCATTGGGTCGGAGATATCTTGAGATAGCGCAAGCCCTTCTTATAATCATAAGCATAGATTGCCCTTCTTAATGGCTTCCTTGTCCTCCAAGTCATCATCTAGTGGCTACCCTTCACACACAAGGATGGTAAACTTAGAGATTAATTGAGGGGTCATGCACATCCTTCAACCAGCGAAGTAGAAGTAGTCCTCGTGCACTTAGCGACATCAATCAATTGGTATAGTCACTCGAGGTTTGCCAAAGTAGAGAAACTCATAAAGTTACAACAACCTCGCCTTCTCCAATTATACCTTCCCTTCATCACTGTAGATTGACATCCCTTTTGGTGTCCTTTTTTCTATCGGCTAAACCATTTCTAATGCCATCTCCTTCTATGTGGTGCTTGTGTGATGGTTATAATCACTCATGTCCATCTTCCTTACATGGGGCACCCATTATTTCCTGAAGAAACACACCATCTGGGTATTGCATCTCCACATACCACTCCTCTTTGAAGTTGGTGGTGGTAGTCTGTTTCCCCTTGCCCTTGCCCTTCTTCAGTGAGACAGTTACCTTCTTTGGTGTCATTTTCTTATTGGGTTAAAAATAAACTCTTCCTTACTCCTCTTCCTCACTCTACTCAATTTTGTGGCTTTCCTTCAGTGAAAAATACCTTAACTCTCATGCCCTAGCTGCATAGAACCCTAACCTAGAAAATCCTTTCACAAGATAGTGTACTCTTCTAAAATCTTCTTCCCTATGCACACATGTACTTTATCCTAATCTAGTTCACAAATCACACTAGTCACGTACTCATATTCTTCACAACTTTTTTCTTCTTCTTCACACAAATATTCTTCTTGGATTCCCTAGTTCTGTAAGATCTCTTCATTATCATAAATGCAAAGTAATAACAATGTATCCTGACCTTCTACTTATAAATTTTTATTTTCTCCCACGAGTAAATGTTATGCCACCTACCAACATATTTTTACAATAAAGGAAACTATTTTCCACTAAGCCAACCTTAAGCGCTCTTATCCGATGTGCCCAATCCTATGTGAAAAATCCTTATAACCTTCTGGTGCGCAAAAATACTTACTGGCCAAAGATCCTCACGTGTATGCTTACAGTGCTAAAGGCACTTCTTCTTTCCACTGATTTTTTCCCTCACCTACCTCATGTTGTTCATGTGATTCTCATCCTTTCTATGTGGTCTTTGTAAAGCTTTCTTGACACCAAAATTCCTTTTCCACCTTTTCTATGCGCACTCTTCTACACTACGTTCTTTTAATCCAGGTCATCAAAACACAACTTCTACTACCAGCTTCAATTTTTCTTCGCATTACTCCACCCCACACAAAAATATATGTGTGGTCCTCTACACATACAAACCTTTTGAAAAAAAATAAGTGGATACCGATGCACAAGATGCACAAAACAACAACACAAATAAAGGAACAAGCAATGAGAAATGGAAACACAAGGAAAAGAGATGCATAAAAGGAAATCCTAGGCTAAATGGAAATATTGCCTTATTTATAAACACAAGAAAGACTTATTTATAGTAGGGCTTCATCTACTCCCATTGAAATGGCCTGGTAGTCGTGTTCCATCTAGTGCTTGTAACTGGGAAGACCTAAATATAGGATGTACGAGATGATATATGGCCCTAACCAATGGAATTTAAGTTTCCTAGGATGGCACAAAAATATGGAGTCATAAAGCAAGACCATATGCCCAACCTCGAATTGTTTGTTTTTAATATGATGATCATGTCATACTTTTTCTTGTGCCTTTGTAGTCTTTTGACTCCATCTAGCAAGTGATTGCCTTTCGTCTAGTTCCATTATCTTCTCCATGCACTCTTGAGTTGCTTGTTCATTAGCTAACCCTCTTACACGTGTAATACATAGTGATGGTAGCATGAATTCAACCGGTAGGATAGCCTCTGTGCCAAACAAAAACTGAAATGGTGTGGCTTTGTTTAATCTCTTGTAAGTTGTCCCATATGCCCATAGAACAGTTGATACCTTGTCTCCCCACATCACAAATTTTAGTTAACGTGTGACTCAGAATTTTGTTAAATGCCTCAGAATTTCCATTAGCTTGTGGGTGGTATGGGGTATTCTTCTGATAGGCCACCATGAACTCTTCCAACAGAATCCTAATGGTTTCATTCAAGAAGTGTGTACCCCTATCACTAGTCAAGATTAAAGGACATCCATACCTGTTGATTATGTTCTCCCATAAGAATCTAGCAATTGTTACCACTATGTAATCCCTTGTATGTGCTACCTTCACCCACCTTATTAAGTAATTAGTGTAAGTGATGATATAGCATGAACCTCTCCTTCACGTAGTGGGTGAAATTGTTCCTAAAAAATCAATTGCCCATTTTTCAAATGGTTATGTGCTTGTTATCGGCCTCAAGGGAATTTCATCCCTTCTTCCTGGCTTACCAAGGTGTTGGTAATGGTCACAGGACATGCAAAAATCAATGCAATCCTGGTATATACTTTCCCACCAAAGCCCTTCCAAGAGGATCTTCCACGTTGTGCCATTCCCTGCATAGTGCCCTCCTGTAATCCCACCATGTGCTTAATCCATGATTACAACATACTCATGTTCTAACACGCATCGGTGCAGAACCTCATCATGGCCTAACTTGTATAATTCTCCACTAATTAGCATGTAGGGCATGGCACGTATGGCTAATTATTTTCTTTCCAAATTTTTCATTCCTTCTAGCAACACACCCATTTTAAGAAAAGCAACAATATCTTCTAAGTTAGATGGTGTGCACTGCAACATAAATAGTTGCATGTTTGGCATATGATCCTTAATGCTCTACCCATCCTCCCTTGATTCAATTCTTGACAAATGGTTAGGCCCTGAGTTACTCTTTCCTAGTTTAACAATAATTGTAAACTCAAATTCTTGAAACAACAGCACTGATATATACGCCCTTGTAATATGGGCTTGTTCACCAAGTACTTCAAGGCAATGTGAAATGAGTGAAATATGAAGGGTGTTGCTAGCAGATACTACCTGAACTTATGCAACATGTAGATCATTGATATAGCTTCACGCTCAGTACTGGTATAGTTTTTCTCTGTTGGTGTCAACTTCCTACTTGTAAAACAAAGGGGGTGATCAATAATCCCATCTCAAGGTTGTGTTAAGACTACTCCAATTTCCATCCCTGAAGCATCAACATGCACATGGAAAGGTTCATCCAAAGAAGGAAATCGTAGTATGGGTGCAGTGACAAGTCTATCCTTATGAGTGTCAAATGTCATTTGTTGCACCTCTCCCCAGTGAAAGGAACTCTTGTGTTTTATTAAATTCAATTGCGTGGCGATCTTGGCATACCCCTTGATAAACTTCTAGTAGTACCATGTATGCCTAAGGAATCTATGCACTGTGCTCTAACTGGTAGGCTCCCCCAACCCCACAATAATGGCAACCTTGGCGGGATCCACCAGCAAACCTTCCTTGCATATGATATGCCCCAACAGGGTCCCAAATGGAGTAGCAAAAACACATTTCTTAATGTTGAGGGATATCCTCAACTGCTGACATATTTCAAACATCATCCCCAAATTGTCATAATTGTCTTTCACTAGTCCATACACCGTCCATACATCAAGGTAGAGCTAAAGGAACTTATGGATAAAATCCTGAAATGCATGGATCACTATACATAAAAACACATCAGGTGCATTCTTTAGTCTAAAAGGCATGACCGTATGGGAAAAAATTCCCCATTTAGTGGAAAAATTTGTCTTGTCTTGGTCTTCTTTAGCAATTCTAACCTGATGGTATCCTGAGAATCCATCTGTGAAGGAATAGATTTCATGCCAAGCTACTCCTTCCAAGATTTCTTCAATGAAGGGGTTTGGAAAAGGGTCAATGACACACACTGCATTCAAGTCCCTGTAGTCAACACAGATCCTTATCCTTCCATTCTTTTTAATATTGATGACCATGGGGCTTACCCATTCCTATTCCTCCACAGTTTCAATGATGCCTAAAGTGATCATTTTATCTATCTCCTCCTTGACTTTGATGCGGAGATTCAGATTCATTTGATAAGGCATCTTTCGAATCAAATGTTCACCTTATTTCAACTTGATTTTCATCTCTCCCAAGGAGTGGTGAACACCTTTAAGCTCATGGTACCCACGCAGAAATAAATCCTGAAACTCACACAATAGATCAATGATCTTTGAGACCTCCTTCTCCAACCAATAGTCTCCAATAGTGGCCTCCTTAGGTTCAACCCCTAAACCAATGTTAACCTTATTTGTTTTTAGGGGTTCATGGAAGGTGCGCACTTTCTCATTAGCATTATCCCTAACTTCACGCATACCTCTAGTATGGTTAACATCTAAACTCTCCATCTATCACAGAGACCATTTTTCCTTTTCTCTTTCCATGGACACGTGCTCAAGCTGCATCTCTTCTAACTCCTCATCAAAGTGTGGTTCTAAGCCAGGTTCACCCAATAACACTAGTATTCTATCTTCTATCATGGCACTATCTCCCATTGTTATGTGTTTAACAACCTGCAACGCCCTATCCACCAATGGTTTAGTACTTCGATACTCAAAAGCTTGGTTAGTCATCAACTCCTACCAATTTCCTATCTGACGGCACATCTCAGAGCTAATATACAATGCATGAGTGCAGCCCTGTAAGGTGGAATACAACTTATGCACCCATAAAGAAGGTGACAAGGCCTTTGCACCTCCCATCCATGTTTTCTCACATGCCTGGACATGAGATAAGGCAGGTTCCTTCCCATGGTAATCTTGTATTGCAGTGGCTGCATTACTTCAGGAGAACTTAATTGAGATCAAGATTATTACCTCACACCACTCTAGAAGGCTATCACGATGTGTCACCCACCAACATGTTGTGGTCCCAAGCAATTTATAGCCAAGCATTCCTTTTATTTTGACCTCATTTTTCCACTGAGCCTCCATTTCTCATTAAAAAATCCTCAGGGTTGGCTCCTCTAGAGTAACTCGGTGACTTCTTCCCTCCTACGTGCTTGACTAAGTGTGCCTTAGTTACCCTTGTCACAGAGCCTCTTAGCTATCAGCCAATTAACACATAAGTCTTATGTGCCCAATTTCCACATGCCACGCTAGTTGTATCACTCATGGACTGGGCATATTCAAACTGAATAACTCCCTCTATAGGGTGAATCACCTTAGGGTCCCTGATAGAGCACACATAGATCATGTCAAGAACTTCTTCTTCCAAGGGATCAGTATAGGGTGTTGACTTCTCATCTGTCAAGGGGATGATAACTCATTCTTCCTTATTCTCAAATATTATGTATCCCTTGTTGAACCATAGGTCAGAATTGTTCTTATAACACCAAGCGCACTCAAGTAACAAAGGAAAGTTGTTTGCCTCGGCTAGCGCCAAGACTTTGAAATCTTGGGTGAGTTTTTCCCATTTGATAGTGATAGCAGCATACTTTAAGACACCAATGAGCATTACCTTTGTCTTGTTATCCATATACAACACATTCAAATATGTTTGTAATGGGGGCCTTCCCATTTGATGCCATGCATCTAAAGTGAGAAAATTGACTTCCACACCCGTTTCAATCAGAATATTTCTCAGAAGCCACCCATTTACAAGAGCATTCAAGGTAATATCCTTGTCATAATCAAGGCTATGGGGAGGAAGGTTGGCATGCAAAACCTACCTCTTATACCCTTCTCCAACGTGCGGTACCTTCTCCCGTAACCACTCTCCTAGGAAGGGGATGATATTCTCTCACCTCAACATCTTACATAATTCTCTAACCTCATCTAGATCCTTATGTGGAGCCTCAACATTCTTCCTTTCTTCTAACTATTTTGACTGCTCTTTCAAGCACTAGATCTATCCCGGAAGGCTTCAAATAACATCCATGGTTTCTTGATACACCTCTTTCTAATGAGCAGGGTCCATATACTTACCATGTACCACCTCCTCTCTAATAACTAGCAGTCTCTAACTTGGCATATCCCTTGCATGCACAGCCTCAGCTCGCGTTATAACTAGTACAGGAACTAGTTCCTATTTGCGCACCACCCATGGCATCCATTGTAAATCAGCCTTCTTTATGCTTACCATTTTGGTGCCTTTGTCTTTTCGGTGTTGATGGCTCATGTGCTCAAATAAATCTGGGCACTCATACTTGTGCTTCTTTCCACACCATGAGCATTATAGCAGATCATGGCACTCATGTTTGTAGTGCTTCGTGGATCCATAGTTGTAACACATCCCACACGGAAACTCACTTCTTCCTCCTCCGCAGTTACCGCAACCATGAAATCCTCCTCAGAAACCTCTTCCTTGTATCCCTCCATCTGTGTGCCCTTCATAGTGATGACCATCATGCTTGGAATTATTTACAAGGTTGGTATGGCACAAACCAATATCAATGACATCATGTATCTTGTCAGTCAATCTAGAATCCTTAGTTTCATGGGTAGTAGAGGTGCAGATCTTACAATAGCAAGACACATTCTTACGGATTACGCGTTGCAGCAATGGGCATCTACTTGCATCATGATATTTGTGGAAAAATTCACATTCCACTGTCATGGCATGTATTGATCTCCTAGGGAAACTATCCTTTATATGCCCCTCTACCTCACAATCCATGCACCATAGACCATTGCGAGTCTCATGCACCAAGTTTGCAGATAGCTTCTCTACCATTACAATAATATGATCCTTGAGGAAGGGGCTAGCACCAGTATTCATGCTTCCAAAAGCCTCAGTATGTAAGGCAGCCTCCAAGGCCTCATGCGGGTCTATGAAATTCTTGTGTTAAAGTGCTCTCCTAAATGGTGTTGAATCTCCCAACAAACCACTGAGCATGCTGAGAGGGGTGAATATCATAAGATAGCTTCTATAAGAGAGTCTTGAAACGTGCATCGTACTCCCACACACTCTATGTCATTCCTTGTTGAATCTCTTTCAACGCATTGATGCTCTTTTATTTAAACTTAAGGATATGAAATTTAGCCAAGAAGGCATTCTGTAATGCGGTGTAATCTACCATTGTCTGATGCGGGTTCATACTTTTGGTACCAACTATGTACACATCCTTGCAACGTTGTTGCAAAATGACTTGCCTTTCACTCTAGAGTAGTGATCCCCTTCATGTGCCATAGTAGTTCACACTTGTGTACATGCTCTGCAACATCCTCAACACCTTTGTAGCCTGCTAAGTGCAAAGATATTTCAAAGAACACTTGATGAGGTGGTTGAGGCCCTTGTCCATCTGACCCAGAACCTTGATTCCCTCTTATGTTGCCTCCACCACTAGATCCACTAGACCCACCAAGTCTCATTCCTCCTTATCCACTAGATGCTCAGATCCACCCATTCCACCAGGTCCTCCGGCTCCTATATCACTAGATCCACCTCATGTAGCCGGTAATGGGCCTAAAGTGGTCGCGCCTAGCATTCCCAAAGTTCCACTAAACTACATGCCAACTTTTTGTGATATTACACCGCTACCAGATGTGTGTCCCGTGCCACTTCTAGATGCAATACCCAAAATTTATGTACTCATAATACTCTCAAACATCGTTACAAAAAATATTCCTCCAAACACATGGACTAGTGGTGCAGCCATAGATGTACCGAATGAGAAATTATATCTCCTAGGTGCAGATTGGTCACTCCTACCAATACCAATTGGGTTAGCAATACTTATCTCTTGATTTGGAAGATTGAGTGCTAAGGGTTGGTTAATAGGAAGATTCAAATGTGCGCCAATGGGTCTCCTTTCTCCAAGCAATGAACCCTCATCAGAAGTTGAAGGGGTCTCTCTCTCTCCCATGCTTGCCAATATGGGGTATCACAAACTGCTTATGCTCCACATCCTTTGTGTGAACCTAAATTCCTTCCCACAATGTCTTCCTCTATAAATCCATCACTCACACAACCTTGCATTGTCTAGCTAACTCCCTTTGACACGCTTCGCTATACTTGAGCCATCTCTCCTCTCTTTCTTTTTTAGTCACAATGTATGTCATCTTCCTCCACCCTAGCTTCCTCACCTAACACCTAGAAGAAGCTTAGACGGCCATAGGAAATGCTTCCAAACTCAAGGTAATTATCAAGATATTCATAGCTAAAGGGATAGCATGCAGGGACAATCCTCTAGGATCCCTTAAGAACTCAAACTTAGCAACCTTAGGACAAGAATATGTAGAAATAACATATTCCAGGGTATAACTGGTCAGCACTCTCTTCCGCCACTAACCAATAGCACGGTTCCATGTCAGATCAGCATCCTATAGCCTCTGATATTCCTATTGGGTCCAAACGTGAGATCTTTAGTGCCACCTTGATCTAGTTGCATACATGGAAATCCACTCATACAACTCTACTGGAAAACAGCAAAAGAAGGTCTCATACAGCTTATGATACAAGTTTTCTTCTACCCATCTACATGCATCAAACCCAAGTCCAGTACTAAATCTCTAAAAAAACTCATCCTCCATGTTCTTAAACCATGCCTCAACATTATCCAAGGTCAAACACTCTATCATCACACATCATTCTCTCAACAACTTCAAAAAAAGGTCTCGGCAACGGAACCAATATGTAGTCATTTTTCTACCCACCTACTAACTTCTAACCCCATACGCATTGGCCTATCACCCAACGGGTATTGGGTGCTCACCCAAGGCACGTGCAAGCATTGAGCCCCTCCTTTATGTGAGCATTGAGATAAAATCTTGCCATTGTTAGAGGATTAGTTGCAGAGAAGTGAATATTGATATAAAAACACAACATGAGCTATCATATCCATATACCCAAACATGTAATAACAAGATAAACATCATGACATGAAATACAAAGAATAGATCTATCATAAAATACAAGGAAATAACACTAGGGTTTGCACCCCTGAACCAGATATTTAGAACAAAGCCATATATTTATATTGATCATAATCTCAGTAACCACATTACATTCAGAAGGGTCGTATCAAACCAAATATATCAAGACAGGGATCTAACCCATACATCAAAGGTCCTAGATATGTTTTTTTATTACAAAAATTACACAAACCCATCCCTTAGACATGATAACATTCCTACAGTTCTCTAATGAGAACGCCAATTCCTAGGGCCTCCTAATATTTTCTACAGATCTTCGCTTTCCTCACACTATATGTCTTCCATCCTTACCATCTTCTTGTCTCTCTATTTTTTTGTGTCCTCTTCTACCCGAGCATTTCTTCTTATAGGATCAAAACCCACCGCCATGCCTTTCCTCAGGAGTAGATTAGATGCCAAGTGTACATGTGGTCCTTCATTGGTGCATGCTTATTCTATTCCAAGCTCTCCACTTTCTGTAATGATGTCTTCCTAGGAAGATTTCATGCTTGGAATATTCTTTCCTTGACCACCAAGTCTCTAGGTTGGCACCTTATCCACTCGGCATGCCTAGTCGGGTCACGTTTTTTCTCAAGTGCCTTCAGAACATTAAATATGGCTAAGTATTTAGACCATGTGTATTGCCTTGCACACGTGCCTTGGTTTCTCCTAAACCCTTCTTAAACCCTTGTCTGGTGCACTTCTCTCCACACACCTTTATTCTTATTGGACCCGTGAGCTCACGTGCCCTTTGTTACTTAGCCAATATTTCAAGACCCAACATCACTCTCTAATGGTACACTCATTTACCTGATGGGTCTATTAGTATTTATTATGATATAGAGGATGCTTTTCTTAGACATTTTATTTCTAATAATGGGCCTAAAGTTACATATGAAGGCTTTACTTGTTTACATCAAGGAAAAAAATAATCAATCTTAGATTACATTTTACACTTTAATTCTTACATGCATCATTTATTGTTTCATCCTATTTCTCTATAAATGTAATTTATCTTTCATCGTGTCTTAATTCCTTCACTAAAAGAAAAGCTATTATATGATACATGGGATTCCTTTACTCTTCTTTTTTGTAAGGTGATTGATTTAGAAAAAGACTTAATAATAGATCATGTTATGACACCTCCTTTTACTTATTTTACTCCTCCCTTTCCTACTAAGCCTTCTCCTCTCCCATATATTGATCCTCCTTCATGGTTACCACCTCCTCCTCCACATAAGCATTTTCCTTCTACACCACCGCATCAAAATTCACCTAAACCATCTCCACCTCCCACCCATGAACCATTATATTTTTCACATATTGTAAAACCATATGATGTCTTGTGTACTGTTGATCAAAGAATACTTGTCAAAGATCACACAAGGAGTCCGCGTGGGATAGAAGGCCCAAAACCAAGGGCACGGAAGGACAGGAAGGACCCATGTAAAGGAAGGCAAGTTCAAATTTCAGGACTTAGCTAATTTTGAGCATGAAGACCTATTTTTAGAAGATGGCATGTAGAACACACCAACAATACAGAGACGTGTGCATCATGCATTGTCTATCTTTGGAGAAGCATATCGAAGCATTTTTGCATGGAGATGAGCTGAGAATAGAATCGACACTTCAGTTAACTGTAAGAGGACTATAGATAGCACACTTGCATGTGTGGCTATGCTTGTAAATGGCATGTGGCTATCAATAGCATGCGGCCTATTTCAAGAATAGATAAAAGGTGAAGGGCAAGTCCCCACCCTATATATATGATGTTAGGTATATAGTACAAAGAGAGAGGTATGTATGAATGTGAGAGATGTATGTATGTGTAACAGAGAATATACGCATATGACTGAATCACTGTATCAGTTCCATACACACATTGGTATAGATTGACAATACTGTAAGGAGCTTTTGTATTTACTAATAGATGGAAGATATTGGCTGAATCTAAGTGTCATTATGTGTGTAGTTGAGTAGTGCATGTTATTAATTCAATCATGATTACTGTTTAAACTTGTTCTTTCATAGATCTGAGGGTAGCATGCATTATAGAATGATGGATTAGTTATGAATCTATATGTTTCTTCCTTCAACATGTTAACATCCTGTTACAGCAACCCTAAAGAGGGACCTGGTACCTTTGTGGGCTTTAGGTGAGTGCTCAGTCAAGGCTGAGTGATGTGCCAATGTGACTAGGGTGTTATCTGGTAAATTCTAGGCTACATCATTGGTTCCGTTGTCGGGACCTCTTTTTCAGTTGTTTTCAGGATGGTTTGCGATGAAGACATACCAGTTAACTCTAGAAAGTATTGAGGAATGGATACATGATCTAGAGGAAGAATATGCATGGCAGTTCAACAGTGGATCTGAGTTTAACACACGCACTTGGGTAGAACAGAACTTGTATGACAGCTTATATGAGAGATTTTTTGCTATCTTTCCAGTAGAACTATATGAGTGGCTTACTGCTTATGCATATTCAGTGGAATTGGAGGTATCGTGCACTTGTTTGACACAGGAAGAATTTTAGGCCCTCTATGATGTTGATCTGATCTGGACTCACGTAGTGGATACATGGTTTCATGGTGTTCTAAACAGTTATATTCTAGAATATTCAATTTTGACGTACTCTTTCCCAAAGGTAGCTAAATTCTAGTTTTTGTGGTATCCAAGAGGATCATATTTGCAAGGTATTCCACTGGAGATCAAGATCTTAATGGTAACTTTGAACCTGGAGAGTAAACTGATGGCTAACTAAACTTCGCCATGCACGAGAGTAGGAACAGGTTTGGTTTAAGATGGCAGACCTAGCAGCACAAAGGTAGAGAGAGGAAAGGTGGCTTAAGTATAATGAGGCACGCGAGAGGGAGATAGAGAAGTAGCATTCCATTACAGAGAGTATGGTATGGAGGAGAGAGATGGATCATGAAGGATTTACAGCTCATGTAGAAGACGTGGAGCCAAAGCATCAGGAACTCCCCCATCTTGGAAAGCATGATAGAGATCCCCCCCTCGGCCTCACATGGAAGTGCGCCATCAAAGACTTCCTGGACCACGGGTGCACATCTTAATCCACCTAGTGACCTATGGCCCTTGCGCTTGGTTTTTCAGTATCTAGTATGACAAGTAACCAGACAAACTAACTTGGGAAGTAGGAGAGCAGGAGTAAGTCAGGGATCAAGTACATCAATGGTAGGATAGACGGCTTCAATGTCATTTGGAGGAGCATTCTTAGGCACATCATCCACATAGAATGTGAGCACGTAGAATGTTGGATTCACCTCTGGAAGTGGAACTACCTCACAAACTATAGGGGTTCAATATAGTACTACTATCAGAGCACAGGGAGTACATCTACAGGTCCTATTCTGACTATAGGTGGCAGATCAAGAGGTATATGGGGATATAGTTCTAGTGGATCTAGTGGTTCTGGAGGCAAAGGGAACATAGGAGGTTCCAGATCAGGTGGTCAAGGTCTGCAGCAACCACAAAATATCTATATGGAGATGTCTCTTCGTCTCCTAGAGTATAGAGGTATAGAGGATGCTACCAAACATGTGCATATGTGTGAAATATTGTGGTGCACTAAAGGGATCACAGCTGCTGAGTGAAAGGAAAGTCAATTCACCACTACATTACAGGGGCGCGCACGTAGCTGGTATAGGAAATTTGACCTTGAATCAAACTTGTGTGGATTATGCAGCATTGAGAGATGCTTTCTTGAAAGAGTTCCATATCCCTGAGTTTGAGCAGAAGAGTATAAGTGCACTCAAGGATATCAAGCAAGGCACTACTGAGAGTGTACGTGAGTATGATGCTCATTTTAAGACACTTCTATCTAAGCTATCTTATGATATTCATGCTATTCAACATGCACAGTGGTTCATTGGAGGATTGATTACACCTTTTAGAAGGGCACTGTCACATAAGACATACATTGATCTGCGTGAAGCACTAGAAGTAGCTTTACATGTTGAGGCAGTTGGGAGCATTAACACTAGAGTTAGTCCATTTCTAGAGGCACAGATTACAGCTATGGCAAAGCAGTTAGAGAAGCTATCAGAAAATTCAGCCCATGAAATGACGCTCAGGAATTTGGTGTACAAATTGTGAAGTAGAAGGTCACACCAAGGATAGTTTCCCTCACAGATTTGTATGCTCATTACTGTTGGACTGTGAAATTTTTCATTTGAATCATGATGTCTAGTCATTGTCCTTTGTTACAGCACATGATAAGGAAGAATGTATCTTGCTTTTGCAAAATTTGGAGGTCCACGACCCATGATACTGAGGATTGTCAGTTGATTGGTCAGATCCAGGATGTTATAGACCTTGGGGTATGACAGACAAGTATAGCAGATAATTCTAAGGGTAAGAATGAGCACCAAGATCAGGATCATAATCAAACGTGCTATGACAGGAATGAGGGGCGTTTTTAAGGAGGTCATGGAAGGGGACATGGATATCATGGTGGATATGGAGGACGAGGTTGTGGTGGAGGAAGAGGAGAGTTCCCTCGTGGAACATGTTATATGTGTGGATCTCCTAACCACTATAGGTGCATGAATGTCCTCAGAATATTGCATGTTCTTTCTGCGGAAAGAACCATAGCTATGAAGAGTGCCCAGATTTATATGAGCATCTGAGTAAGCAACATAAGAAAGAAAAAAAGGCGTCAGGATGGTTAGAATCCAGCACATGGTAGAAGATTAGTGGATGCCCAAGATAGCAGAAGGACCTGAGGCATTGATAGTGAAGATTACTACATGAGATGAAGTGGCACGTAAAAGAGAGGCATTGCACCAAAAGCCTACGATCACCAAGGAGGAGGTTTTGCATGTGAGGTACCCAGATCCTGCTCATCAGCAAGGAAGTTTACCAAGATACCATGGAAGTGCTAAGGAATATTCAGGGTGAGATACAGTACCTAAAGGAGAAAAAGAAAGCATCAGAGACAGTCCAAACTGATATTGATGATCTGTGAGAGGTGTGCAAGATGTTGCGCCAGGAGAACATTATTCCACTATTAGGAAGTTGGTTAAAAGGGAACACTCCACGCATAAGTCTTGAGACTAGACAGTAGATTCTACATGCAAATCTTCCCCCTGATAACATTGACTATGACAAAGAAATTACTTCTGAATGTTATTGTGGATGGGTGGCTATTGAGCAACATATTGATCGATACAGGTGTGGAAGTAAATGTGCTTACATTAGATGCATGGGTATAAATGGGGAGGCCTCCATTGCAGCCATCATCTAATGTGTTATTTATGGCAAACCAGACTAAGGCCACTCCCATAGGAGTTTTTTAAAGATGCATCTATAACTATACAAGGGGCCAAGTTCACTAGGGATTTTGAGTTATTAGCACTTGCAGAAGCAGACAATTTTCCATCCCTGCTTGGATGCCCTTGGTGTTATGCGAATAATGCTGACTTGAGATTCAATAAGGGGTATATCAACTTTGAAAACAAGGAGGAAAGGGTTGTGATACCTTTGACAGATGGGATGTCTAAACCATATGTTGAACCTCTAAGTGAGGAGGATTTAAACAGAGTCTATGTACATGTTATTCAGGACCCAGAGGTCAATGAGCCATCAAAAGAAGGCATCCTACAGTGGGAGGATTCTCATTCTATTAGTGATACTACAAGTATTGCTTGTGATAATTGGGCTCATGGTACATATGAATTAGTAGGACGCGAGGTGAAAAGCGTGGTTGCGTGCAAGAATGGACTTTGTTCGGTTTGACGGATAGGTAGCACAGTACCTTGGTATACAGGGACAGAAGATCTTCCTGCATTTTTGAAGGCCATGGAAACACAGTGGACAGATCAAATTAAAAGGAGAGATATGTTAGTATATACACTATGTGGGACAACAATGCACTGGTGGGTAGTCCACAGAGATAATCTTATAAACTAGGAAGATATTGGAGTCACTTTGTCTACTAGGTATATAAGGAACAATGCACCTACGCAAATCTACACTTATCATGGTGATCAACCTATTCAGCATCACATTCAACAGTGTGAGAGACTCTAGACAGCAGGACAGGAAGCATTACCACCTTCACTCTGGGTGCATAGATTGTATTCTACGCTACAAGGATGTGCATGCGCTTGGTATGTATATGTAGAACTACATCAAGAAACTGGGAACTAGTAAGATTTGACTACAGGAATGATCCATACTTTCAAATACTTCTTGACTAAACCTCCTGTTACAGAGGCATTAAAATTTGTCAAGTGCTTAACTATGGGAGATAGTGCAAAAGTAGAAGAGAATATACAAGAATTATTTGGTGAGGCAGAGTTCAGAGCATGTTTTGAAAAGGAAGAAGAAATGGACTCCATACTACTTGAATGCACTTTCCTTGAGAAAGAGAAAGGAAAGATGGTTTATGTCGTGGATGAAGAGGAAGTTGAGAACCTGGATATTGAACATTCACATGGGTGTGTGAGGTCTTGGACAGTGCAGACAAGGATACGTGCACCTACCATGAACCCATGAAGACAAAGAAGGTGAATATAGGTTTGGAGGCTGAGCCTAAGGAGGCCATAATTGGAGATTACTAGTCAGATTCGGAGGTCACAAAGATCATCGAGTTACTTGAGGATTATCAGGACTTATTCCCTCGATGATATCATGAACTTAAAGGCATGCATGAATCACTTGGGGAAATGAAGATCAAACTTAAGGATGGTGCATGACTAGTTAGAAAGAGACCATACCGAATGAATCCTAATTTGTGTGAAAAGGTAAAAGAAGAAATTGATAAAATGTTGAAATCTGGAATTATCAAGCCCCTTGATGAGTCAGAATGGGTTAGCCCAATGGTGATCAGTATCAAGAAGGACAGATGGATTAGGATATGTGTGGACTATAGGGAGCTGAATGTTGCATGTGTCACAGATCCATTCCCTATGCCATTCATTGAGGAAATACTAGAAGGAGTTGTAGGGCACGAAATATATTCCTTCACAGATGGATTTTCTGGGTATCATCAGGTTAGGATTGCTCAAGAGGATCAAGAAAAGACAACATTTACTACTGAATGGGGTAGTTTTTCCTATATTGTGATGCCCTTTGGATTGAAAAATGTGCCTGTTGTATTCTCGTGCATAGTTGTTCAGGAATTTAAGGATTTTATTCACAACTTCTTACAGGTCTACCTAGATGATTGGACAATATATGGGCTTGTGAAAGATCATTGTGGCAATCTGCGCTTAATGTTTGAATGATGCAGACAATTGAGTATCTCTTTGAACATCAAGAAGTGCATATTTGCTATGCCATTTGGGATACTGTTAGGACATATAATCTGCAAGGAAGGTTTGCTAGTTGATCCAGCCAAGGTTGCAGTCATTTTAGGCCTAGAAGCACCTACCAGTCAGAGTGAGGTGCGTGGATTTTTAGGTCATACAGGATATTATAGAAAATTCATAAAAGGGTATGCCAAAATTGCTGCACCCTTGGAAGAACTACTGAAGGGGAAAGATACATTTTATTGGGGAGAACCAGCAGCAGCGCACGTTTGAGATATTAAAAGAGAGACTTACTACCTCGCCCATTCTGTGCTTTCCCTCATGGGATAAACCATTTCATGTGCATGTGGATGCTTCTGGCATGGCCATTGGAGCTATGTTAGCTCAACCTAGACAAAGGTATTATAGATCATCCAATCTGTTTTGCTAGTAGGAAGTTGACTCCTGTTGAACGGAATTATACAACTACAAAGCGCGAAGCTTTGTCAATGATCTATGCATTGTACAAGTTTTGACAGTACTTGTTAGCAACACCATTTGTGTTTTATACAGATCACATGGCATTGAAGTACTTGGTAAACAAGCCTATCTTACAGGGGTGCATATGCAGATGGGTGTTCCTATTTCAAGAGTTTGACTTCACAGTTGTGGTGAAGCCAGGGAAAAGTAATTCTAGACCAGATCATTTATCTAGAATCAATTTAGGAGAGGATGCACAGACAATTGAAGAGACAATTCCAGATGCACAGTTATATAGGTTATAACGCACGACCATGGAGTTAGAAGACATTTTTGTCTTTCTACGAACAGGTATGGCACCAGAAGGAATGAAAGCATTAGAAAAGAAGAAACTTGTTATACGCGTGGCACCATTTATGTTAATCAGTGGTGACCTCTACAATCTAGGAAGAGATGAAGTATTACGTCATTGTGTATTAGAGCATGAGCGTAAGGATATCATGGAAGAAGCTCATGGTGGTATTGTAGGAGGCCATTATGCAGGTGATGTGACTGCCTGGAAGATCCTACTTTTTGGATTATGGTGGGAGACATTGTATAAGGACTGTAAAGAATATTGTAAGGCGTGTGATCATTGTCAGTGCCTAGGAAAACCAAGGAAAAGAGATGAGATGCCTTTGAGACTGATTACTAGTGCCGAACCATTTGAGAAATGGGCCATTGATTTTGTAGGACCTATTTCACCAGTCCATGCGTAGGACTGGATCGCGCTATATCATTACTTACACAGATTATCTCATGCATAGTGGGTAGAAACAGCACCTACCAAGGACTGTACGGTAGCTACAACAGCTAGGTTTCTATGGGAGAATGTTCTTACAAGATATGGATGTCCCTTAAGCTTGACAAGTGATTGAGGTACACACTTTTTGAATGAGACAATCAGGATCCTATTAGATGAGTTTATGGTTGCACACCATAAAACTACACCTTATCATCCTCAGGAAAATGGAAACTACTGAGGCCTTCAACAAGATTTTGAGCCAGACTTTGACAAAAATTTGTGATGTTGGAAGAAAGGATTGGGATGACAAAGTGTCAGTTGTTCTTTGGGCATATAGAACAACTTACAAGATATTGAACAAAGCCACACCGTTTCAGTTGGTGTTTGGGGTAGAAGTTGTTCTCCCTATAGAATTTATGTTACCTTCTTTGTGCATTGTGCATGCTGGAGGTCTAGCTGATGAATAGGATTTAGAAGAGCGTATCGAACAAATGATTCAACTGGATGAGCGCTGAGCCATAGCACGATGGAGTCAAAAGTAGGAAAAGGCCAGGTAGAAGGCATGGCATGATAGAAACATAAGGGATAATAAGTTTGAGATTGGACAAATGATACTTCTTTATGACTCAAATTTCTTGCACCATCTAGGAAATCTTATAGTACATTGGTTGGGGTCATATGTTATCACTTCTATACTTGAATCAGGTGCTTTCTAGTTAGAAGCACTTGATGGAGCACGGCTACCCAGTTACTTTAATAGGAGTAGGTTGAAGCCCTACTATAAATAAGTCTTCTTGGTGTTTGTAATAAGGTAGTATTGCTCCATTTAGATTAGGTTTTCAATTCTGTATTTCCTTCATTGTCGTTATGCTTTGTCAATTTAGTTGTTGTTCTTGTGTAATAAGCGCGCTTGCGTGCATGAAGCTAATTACTAGTATGAAGAATGTTTATGCATAGAGGACTACACATAATTTTAGTGTGGGGTGGTTATAGTCATCCAAGAAAAAGACTGTGGGAATTGAAAGGTGAAAGGAATAAGCTGCTATGGGTGTGCTTTAAGTCAGAAGAAGATTGCTTCTCAAAAGTGACCAAGGATGGAGATGAATGAAAGAATAGTATAACGATGAGGTAAGTGGAGGCCATGATAGCTACCAGGAGAAGGTACAGTGATGAGGTACTTAGGCGCAGGAGCGTGTGCTGAAGAGAACTCTATGACCAGAGGGTAGGAAGGCACGCTAGAAGGTTATAGCTAGGTGCAAAGATGTACCGTGTGGAACGAATAGATTTGGTCAATGAATGAGGGGATATTTGGTAGGTGAAGGAGCAATAAATGCATCAAAATTTGAAAAAATTATATAAGGATGGGATGCGGATTCATTTTTACTTTTGCGAATAAGAGTATTTGAGAAAAGAGCCAAGTGCAAAGAGTCGAGTGATCGATTTAAGGTGTGAAGGGTGTGAAACCAAGCGTGACAACCAGATCTGTGTGATAAGAAGCTTCTGTCCCCGGTGGTGAAGGGTTTGAGTGAAGCAGGGAGATAGAAAAGAGTTAGGTTATAGAGTTTCCACCTAGGGCATGATTGAATTGAGCTAGGGTTTGATTCACAAAGTTACAGAATTGAAGAGGAGACATTTGCAAGGTAAAAATGGCACCAAAGAAGGCATCTGCAGCAGTAGTAAAAGGAAAGAAGAAGGTGGTAATCGAGGAGGAAGAGATGGCACCTGAAAGCCATTTTTTAGAAATGTAATATCCAGAGGGAGTCATCATCGGGAAAGAATGGGATTCACCCATCAGGAAGAGCAAAGTGAGTGAATATAATCATAGGACTTCGGAGAATAAGAAGGAGCTTCGATTCCTTTCTCACTACTAGAACGAACAAGCGCACGGCAGATGACATGCCAGTATATGATGATGCAGGTGAGAATATTTTGAAGAGAATTGGGGTCTACCAGTTGTATGAGCTTCCATATTTTGGGAAGTATGAGCCCTTGTATCAGTAGCTCATGAGTAGGGTGCACGAAGACTTCTTCTACTTTGCAAGACACTAGAGTTAGAATCTCATTTGCACTTGTCTCATCAGCTACAAGTCTAAAGGCTACAAGAGAAGACATAAAAGGTGATCTAGTAGATAAATCCATGATTGTAAAGACTAAATAGGAATTGGGGTACTTGAAGGGTCTGCGTGGAATGGACATAGAAAAATTGAAGAAATGTCCAGTTATACAAGCTGTAGCCCACCCTTGTTACCAAGTTAAATGATCAGGAGTAGTGGTCTTAGGTAAATACTATGTGGTTACATGTGGCGCGTAAGATGTTAAAAGGGACAATCTACAACATTGCAAGGCTATATTGTAGAGCAAATAGTTGAAGAAACATGCGCACAGGAGGGAAGATTAGCTTTGGGGATATTCTGCTATCACTGGTATTTATCGAGATTGGAGTACCAGATGGACTGAAGGAGAACACTATGGGAATACCCCATGGAGAACAAGTCCCCAGTTGAAAGATTTAGCAAGTACCTATGCAAGGGGGCCATGACAGGTGAGGTAAAACAAAGGGCGGAGAAGTGGTATGACAGGCTCTGCGCATGGCATTTGGGGAAGAGTGGCACATCCCAAAAGAGCTACTGAGTTGTGGTAGGGAAATAAGTTCAATTTTTTGTATATCAACATTTCTGCATCACACACTTCCCAATGAAAGATGGGGTTTGGATCCCTTAGTGCAAGTTTCCTTAGGCATTCACTGCAACGTTATTTCCAAGAATCTGATTCATAGATTTACAGACACATGTCAACTGGTCTTCAATGAAGATAAGGTAGACTGTGATTACCATACGACTAAGGAAAAATTATGTGTATCCTAGCAGAAGTGCTTACACAAAGAGGATCATTTCGGAGGTGTTGAATATCAAACCAATAAGTTTGGTTATAGCATATGTGGGGGCAGCATTGGTGTATCTCCAGTTGAATCCAAAGATGGAGAATAAAAAATATGTGGAAGGTCAGTTCGCACTTCTAGCACCACCAAAGGGAAAGCATACAATGGAGAACATCCCATCGCCTAAGCCCATAGAGCCAATTGAAGTGCGGGATGAGGAGGAGGAGTGCAAAGATAGTGGTGGTTTGGAGCATAGGGGTAGGAGACATCCTACAAGTAAGGATGAAGTTGAGCATGTTGTTACACCACCTTAGCCATAAGAGGGGGAAGATGAGGACTTAAATGCAGTCCAAGGGGAGCATATGTTTAAAAGGGTATTTAGGAGAATAAGGACCCAAGGTGCTACTCCAACCACTGTGAGCAAATCACCTAGACTCTCCCCACAAAAGGAGGCAACCACACAGAGGAGGAAACTAAAGTTGAATGAGGAAGTGGAAGAATCAGAGGAAAGTGCACCTAATTATCCTCAACTTCCAGAGAACACAGAAGAATAGGGTGAGGCATCAAAGGAAGAGAAAAGACCAGAGGAGACAACTGTAGAGGATGTTCAGGATATGGAGACACAAGTCCCAAATTTATAGGCTAAAGTTCCTAAGCAACAAAGGTCTAGAAGAACAAGTGGAGAGCACATTCCACCAGCCATGGGGTATGCAGAGGACGTAGGAAAAATTGTCCGCACAAGCTTCCAGAGCACAATAATGTAGAAGGATTTATTCGGCTGGGAGTTAATGGATGAGGATATGGTGAATGTGTGCACTCGAAAGAAACTATCATGGTCAATGCACACCCACATGGATGATCCTTACTTCAATGTGTGTGAATATTCATGTGTTTCGAGCTGACTGAAGAAAGCACCTCAATCTAGACACATGACAGTAAAGCTTACTGTCATGTCAGATGAGCAGGTCAGCAATGCATTGGTGAAATTTTCTGTTGAGGTGGCTAGAAGAAACATGGACAAAGCTGCCATGATCAAAGCGTTGTGCGAGGAGTTGAAGACAAAGGATGTAGTGCCCACTTCCCTTTGGAACCTTTTATTACTGATCATGATACTATAGAATATATGACAAACATTTTAATAGTTTTGATTTAGTATGGTGTTAGATGTCAGATCCTAGATTATTGTTGAATCTGATTATATATAATGCATGGTGATTATGAGAGACACTCACATGTAGATGATGATATACTATTAACATGGATGTTTAATGGAAGTTATTCAGATATGTGATTTTGGAGATTATGAGTAAACCTAGAAAAAGAAAATTATTTGATGATAATATAATTGTCGATACAAATTGTAAATGATTTTGTTGATTACCTTGGTGATTGTTGTGATTCACATGTATAGATGATTTTGTGATTTTGTTATATATTCATTTTGGACATTCTGATATGGCCACAAAGCTAAAGGAGGTATTTGTGTTTTGTAGGTTTAAAATATCACAAAAAACATCGGGGGATTAGAGACTAACCAAAGTGGAATTCTAGGTGAATTTGACAAGGTCACCATGGAAATTTGTTTTATTGTGTGTGCGTGTGTTGTAATTTTGTTAGAGATTCCCATGGGGGGATCATATTTACACATGATCATGGGTTTGTGTATTTTATTAATGTGGTTAAATGTTTATTTATTGTTGTATGTATTTTATTAGTGATGTGTTCCTTTCTTTTAATTAATTAAAGTTGTGATAGATTAATGTGGAAATCATATGATTAATATTTAAATAAATCAAATTGGGATATGGGAAAATAATAATGGAAGTTGTTGGTTTGTGTAAGAATATGTTTAAGGCTATTTTGGAGTATGAAATACTCCACCTCCATGAAAAATTCGAATTTTTCCTTGGGAGCTATTTTTGGAGGCTTGTGGGACAAGTAAAACATGTCCCATGCCTCTACATTTAATCTACCAACCATACTTATGGATGGAGATGTGATTTGTGACTTTTAAAATGCATTTTATTCATCATGTTGCTTGTTTTGGATTGCACTCTCTTACATTTTATTAAATTGTTGTCCCTTAAGGTGTGGGCTCTTTTTGGAGTGTGCAAGTAACCTGTCATATTTTCACCCACCTCTTTATTGTGCTTAGGGAGAATGGATTTTTGTTATTTTGTGTTTGAATTGGTGGATGTTTGATGTGGCATCCTACATGGATCCACATCATCCTCTTCTCTCCCTCTTCTATTTAATTCAAACTCTCTTCTTGTTTTGGGGGGTTGTTGAACCTTTTTGCATTCTTCCTTGGGGGCGCATTTTCTTGTGGGAGCTCTAGTTTTTGAAGAAATTTTTAGAGATAGATTTGCATGCTTGGGAGCTTGTCTGTTTTGGGTTGTTTTTGGCATTTGAAGCTTACTGTTTGGGAGACCAAATAACCATGGAAAGGTAGGAATTTAACTCTCTTTTATTTCTATTATTTTCTTGTTGTGTTGTGTGGAAAATGCATGTTTGTTTAATTTGTTGGTTGGTTGGGTAGACTTACCTTAGGAAAGGTGTAGGAGAAGGCTATTGGGAATCCATGTGGGGGGCATAAGGAAATGCCATGGGCATCAGAATTTTGTGGAGGGATTTTGGGTTTGGGATCCACCATGGAAAAGAAATAGCTTACATTTCTTACTTTGTGGGGGGGGCATAAGGAAATCTGTGGGGGGCATAAGGAGGGATTTGTGGGGGGCATAAGGAAATGTGTGGTGATGAATTATTTGGTGGTTTGTTATTGGTGGATGCCCAATTCCCAATTTGGAGGCATAAGTAGCTTCCCCCATAGGCCTTGCTCCTTTGGCTTGCATGATCAAGCCTGAGTTCTATTTTGAAATGTTTTTAAAATGCAGTTGTGAACTTGCTGTTTGTTTTGTGTTGCATTGTGTTTTTAAAAAAAAGGAAATGTGTATGTGAAAGAATGTTGTGTTGTGGAAGCCAGTTGTTGCCATGGTTGAATTACACCTTTGATTGTACTTTAGTTGGGGCTCGGGGGCCAATGATGAAGGAAGGCTTCTCCTTTCATTGGATGTCTTGGTTGGGTGGAGAAGCGTTTCCTTTCCCCCTTCTTTTGTTGTGATCAACTTGGAGAAAAAGAAAATGAGCATGTTGTTGTCCTGGAGCAAAAGAATATATAGTTTGACAATCCTTCTTGTGAGCAAGTTCATTGTAATCCTTCCCACTTGAAGTGGATGAATTGTATAAATTTGTAATTTGAAGATACTTGTATTTGATGATGGAAGATTGGAAATTGGAATGTGAAATGTAAAGAAGTTATATTCTACTCCTTTGTTTTGAAAAGAAATGTGAAATAATGTTGTTATATGTATTGTAAATTGTATTTGAAGTTACCAAATGGAAAAGAAAAGTTGTAAAGTTGTAATTTTTTAATTCATTAAAGCAATGCACTACTTTTCTCAAACTTGCATTGTTTCTTGGAATTGAATTGCTATTGTGAATTAAAATCTCTGTCTGAAAGAAGAATGAGTATGAAGGAAAAAGGCAATGCTTTGTTCTCTTTGAAATGAGTTGAAATTTAGAAATCAGACTTTTCGTATTGACTGTTAAATGATTGTTAAGTTCATCTCTTGTTTGCATTATTGTGATTGAAATGTGAATATCTAACTGTGAATGGAATCTCTGTTTAATTGCAAAGGAAAGAATAAACACGCAGGTGGAGAATTATATTGCTATGTCTTCCTCCTTTGAAATATATGAAATTTGAAATCAGAACTTTAATCTAGCTTTGCAATGAATTGCTTACATATCAACTAAATGTATTAGATTATTTTAGGTAATAAATACCATACACTAAAATGACAAAATTTGATAAATAGAATTTTCAAAGAAAGTGAGTCACTGGCATTGCTACAAATTTCTAAAACTAGAAAAAAAATTAAATCAAACTGCACAGTTTGGACCAACACTTAACAATCAACTTTGAAACCTTAATTAATGTTCAGACATTTGAGGAACTCAAATTGACAATAGAAACTTAAGAAGATAAATTGTTCATTGCAAATTTGGACACAATCCTTTCTCGGGTCGTGTTCTGTCACTTGTTGGACAAATTCAAATTGGAATCAATTGAACAAAATTTACTTTCCTAAAACACTCTAAACCCTCCCTAGACTAATCCTCCATGTCATGTTTGACATGTTGAGTGAAGGAGGAGATCTAATTTAACCAAATTGAGAAGTTGAAAATTGCCTAGTTCACTAATTATAATCCTGCAGATGATCCTTTTTGCAAAATTAACCCTTAAAAACTTATCAAAAAGTAAAATTTATGCTTTCTTTTGTAAAGAGGGCATCTGAGAGCTTTCCAAAAAGTCCTCATTTTTCCCAAAACTGAGCTTCCTAGCAAAAGTTATGGCACTTTGAAGTTTTTGGGCCTTGGCGGGAAAATTTGGGAAAAATTTCCCTGGCGGGCCCGCAGCCCAAAAATTTTCCCTTTTTAAAATCCTTAGAATTTTTTTTGAAAATTTTGGCCCTTGGGAAAATTTTCAACTTTTCCTCTGTCTGGCCCATAGCCAATCAGAGGCTGCCACGTGTCCTCATGGGGCAGCGGTAGAGGCGCGGCACTTTCCTTGCCCTTAGAGTTTTTTTTTTTAAATTTTGGAAAAAAATTCATTCTAGCCCCGCCGGCCCGTAGTCCAATTACAGGCTGCCATGTGGCAGCTTTGGGTACTAGTGGAGGGGGTGGACCCCTTGATTTTCTTTTGTTTTTGGCTTTTGGAAATTTTCAAAAAAATTCCCTGCGGCCCTGCATTTCCCACCCCCGCCATGGGGATTTTCTCCTCTGTGGATGCACGTGGACCCGTGCGTCACCTTCCACCCTCTCTTTTCACCTTTTGGAAAAAATATCTGCCACATTCTCCCCGCCACTCCATGCCCTTCCCTCACCTCTTCTCCCTACTTGCCATCCATGGAGCGCTCGACGCGTGTCTACCGTGGGCCCACGGAGGTGCAGGAGAAATTTTTCCTTTACTGCCTGAAGTTTTGAGTTGTTCGAGGCAAAAATCATCATCCTTCCCCAGCCACCCCTGTCACCCGCAACCAATAGGATCGCGACACATGGAAGGGGTTTTCTACCTTTCGGTGGAGGCATGCGTGAAATGTTTGTCTTTCATTTTTAAGCCTTGGGGAATTTCTAAATTCCCCGCCGCTTCGCCTAATTCCTCACCCCTTTCCTACTTGAACCAAGGCTCGACACGTGTCCACTGGAGTTCCAGCGAAGGCAGTTAGGAGGACTTATTTATATCACCGGAAAGGTGAAAAAATTTTCTATGCACAATGGGAAAAAAATTCTAGGGCTTTCCCGTGAATACATTAAGTGTGAGAAAAATCAGGCTGAAACTCTGAGATCGATAGAGACATGGGTCCCCTTGGGGTAAAATACTCCATGAACCCAACTGAAACTTCTAACTCTAAAAAAATTGAACTCATGTGACCTTGAGTAATTGTTAATAAATGTAGAAGTTTGACTTCTTTATATCATTGTAGAATGGTTTAAAAAATTTCCTATCCAGTGAGAACTGGTTGCCTAGGTAACTCGATCGTAAACACTTCTAAGTCAAAAAAAAAAATTCCCTAATTTTCTAACTAAACTATAGGCCTATTAGAGAGTGGGTCTCAAGTGGGTTGTAAATTAACTCGGGCATCACAGACCTAACTGAAAATTCTAGGATTGGAAGTTTTGGTACTTCTTTATGACCTCTAAGTTCTTATGCCATGCAGGAAAGCTCATAATTACATTGGTCGAGGTTGTCAATGTCATGACTCACATACGAGAATCTATTAGCGCTTGCCATGTTGCCTAAGTAACAAGGATGGACCACAACTACCCAGTCAACTTCCATGGAAGTAGGCTGTAGCCCTACTATAAATAACTTTTCTCTAGTTGATTTGTAATATAAGAAACATTGCCATTTAGATTAGGTTTTTTAATTTTACCATTTGCTCATTGTCTTTATGCTTTGTGGAATTTAGTTGTTGTTCTTGTGTATTTAAGCGTGATTGCGTGCATGAACCCTAAAATTTCTATCAAGAAGAATGTTTATGCATAGAGGACTGCACATGAATTTTAGTGTGGGGTGGTTGTTTATACCCAGGTACAAGAGAGTGGTGAGCTAAAAGGATAAAGGACCTAAGATACTATGGGTATTGTGCTTTAAGTCAAAGAGAAGATTATTTATTCTCAGAATGTGACCAACGAAGGATATGAGTTAAGGGATAGTATAACGTGAGGTTGAGAAGGAGGCCATGATAACTACCTAGGATAAGGTACAGATGACGAGGTACTCCAGGTGTAAGGGTGTGCGCTGAAGAGAAGTCTATAGCCTAGAGTTGGTCATGGGAGGCATGCTAGAATGTTATAGCTGGGGCATGAAGATGTGCCGCATGGAACGAATGAATTTGGTCAATGAATGAGGTTATATTTGGTAGGTGAAGGAGCAATAAATGCATCAAAATTTGAAAAATCTATATAAGTATGGGATGTGAATTCATTTTTACCATTATGATTAAGATTATTTGAAAGAATCTAAGTGCGAAGAGCCGAGTGATCATTTTAAGGTACGAGAGGTGTGTAACCATTCGTGATGAAGAAATCTATGTGGAAAATTTGGTGGACTTGGTACTTGAAGATGAAACTTTGCACATGCAGGCACCAGAATGCTTAGAGCAAGATGTCGATCAAGAGAAAGAATCAGTGATGAGAAAAATTACATCTTGTGAAGGGCTATTGCAAACATTACAGGAAGTATTGAAGAAAGCATACCAAGCTTTAAATGTATGCACAGATCCAGAGGCACTTATCAACATCAAGACCCTTGAAGAGAAGAACAAGGTCCAAAAAGCGATGAAAGATGAGACATTGGGCTGCACAGAAATATTGTCAATGGCTAAACAAAATCATGAGGCCCTGATAGTAGCACAAGATCCACACAAGACCCGCCTGGAAGAGCTTCGAAAGATAATTTCATAGAAGATGGACCTTTTAGAAGGTAGGATGACATCAATGTCCAGTGTTGTGTTGGTTCTCCAAAATGAGAAAGGAGAAATTGTGAGGGATGAGTTGGAATCCATTGTTGTGGACATCCCAAAAAAAGCAAAGCAAACACTCACTGACTGGTAGGTATTGGAGGCCGAAATAATGGAGGAGTATCTAGAGATGATACTACAAACTAATACAGAGGAGGTTGCCTAATAACCTCATAAAAATTCTTTATTTATCTACATTATTTCATTTTTATTCTTTCCATTCCTCTATTCTTTCCTTCAATTTTTGGAGATACCCATTCTCGGGACGACAATAAGATTAGTGTGGGGTAATATTGATCAAATAATACTTGTCAAAGATTACACAAGGAGTCCGTGCGGGATAGAAGGCCCAGAACCAAGGGCACAGAAGGACAGGAAGGACTCATGCGGAAGGCAAGTTCAGATTTCAGGAATTAGCCAATTTTGAGCATGAAGACTTATTTTTAGAAGATGGCGTGCAGAACACACCAACGACGCAGAGAGGTGCACGCCATGCATTGTCTATCTTTGGAGAAGCAGATCGAATCATTTTTGCATGGAGACCGGCTGAGAATAGAATTGACACTTCAGTTAACTGTAAGAGGACTATAGATAGCACACTTGCATGTGTGGCTATGCTTGTAAACGGCATGTGGCTATCAATAACATACAACCTATTTCTAGAATAGATAAGTAGTGAAGGGAAAGTTCCCACCCTATATATATGATGTTAGGTACATAGTAGAAAGAGAGAGTTATGTATGAATGTGGGAGAGGTATGTATGAATGTGGGAGAGGTATGTATGAATGTGAGAGAGGTATGTATGTGTAACAGAGAATATACGCATATGACTGAATGACTGTATCAGTTCCATATGAACATTGGTATAGATTGACAATACTATAAGGAGCTTCTGTATTTACTAATAGATGGAAGATATTGGTTGAATCTAAGTGTCATTCTATGTGTAGTTGAGTAGTGCATGTTATTAATTCAATCGTGATTACTATTTAAACTTGTTCTTTCATAGATATAAGGGTAGCATGCATTGTAGAATGATGGATTAGTTATGAATCTATATGTTTCTTCCTTCATCATGTTAATATCTTGTTACAACAACCCTAAAGAGGGACCTGGTACCTTTGCACACTTTGAGTGAGTGCTCAGTCAAGGCTAAGTGATGTGCCAACGCGACTAGGGTGTTATCTAGTAAATTCTAGGTTGCATCATGTACATTACTTGATAAGTGGTTGATCCATTTACCTGCCAACTAGCATCATCCCTCTCATTGGTTGCACTGCCATAATGACCTCCCTTTTTTTAATTTTCATTGGATCAATGTCCATTGTGACAATGATTGATATGCCCTTCAAGATAGACTTCAACAATTAGAAGATAAGGGTGTCATTTCCTTCCACACCTGCCCTCTTGATCGGTATATCTCTCATCCTCCACGTAAGCAAGCCTCTACACACATCACCTTATCTCATTCACCATCTCCTAAGGTTATTATCCATCCACCTCTGAAGGTCATCATTCATCCACCTCCTCCAGTTGTCCTACCTCTTGCCACATCCTTTCACCCTACCCACATTTTTTCTACATCTCATTACCTTCTTAAGTAGCCCACTTCCATATTTCCCATCGTCACACCTCCCATTGTTGGAACCATCTCCTCTCATATTCAATTTGGCACCTA
Organism: Taxus chinensis; assembly: GCA_019776745.2. NCBI lineage: Eukaryota > Viridiplantae > Streptophyta > Pinopsida > Cupressales > Taxaceae > Taxus > Taxus chinensis. Next base: position 898,546,157 of record CM034146.1, read on the forward strand.
TACACACACAGTCATTATTCCACGTGCTTCTAATGAGAATCACATGCCTCTTCACCTATGGTAGATGATCCTCGTCTCCATCTTATTACCCGATGACTCACTCATGTTCTCAAGGTTCATACATGACTATTAAGGGAATTGTTACTTAAATGAACCTCACTCTCACACTAGGGGTAATTGTTCTTCTCCACCCTTCATCCTCATCACACTCAATTACCTAAGTCTTTTCACATCATCATATAATTATCATAGCATCATTACTTTATTCTCATACATTATCTATGCACATTACCATTTCTATTTATCTACCACATTTCATCACATATATAAATCTCTATTTACCATATGTTATATTATTCATTTTTATTCACACTTAGTAATTCTTTCCACATAGTAACAAATTTCAACAATAAAAAATACTAAGTAAATCAACCATTTCAACAAAGCATATAGAATCTAACAAACTAAAAAATCACTACCAAGTGAAAATCACAATCATCACATAGTATACAAATGAACACCAACACCAAATACCATATCAACATGTGTATATATATCTCAACAAAATTATAGTTACAAAAATAAAATTGTTGGGGGGAAGGCCCCCATGCCTCACATACATAATATACAATACATCATATGTCATCCTCACTCTTATATCTCTAATGATGGGAGCTCCAGAACCTGAAGCTTCACCACTAACTCTACGATGCTGATCACGGCCTCTATATCTCTCAAGATGGCTCCGCAATATGAAAATCTTTATCTTCTGCTTTGCATATTGGCCCTGGAGCTCCACATATTGTGTAAATACATCCTCAGTTAGGCCAACCCCTCCCACATCTTGTCTCGCTTACTCTATCTAGGCATGATCCTCATTGTGTTTTCTAAACAAAATTGTGTGTTTGGTTGTTATTATGGCCACCGGCTCAAATAAATGGGCTTTCTCTCCTACGATCATGTCCACCCTCTCTAACATCCCTCTACCCATAAACACATCTAGAGGCATGTTTCAAGTTATTTCACTATTTTCTTTACATTTTCAAAGTGACGAAACAAATAAGGGTAAGGGCTAGGAGGAATACCTATTAAATGGGTTGGTTGGTGGTTATTGCACGCATTTTGAATTCTTGATCTAATGTTGATTACGAGAGCTTCCTTTTCTCTAGGAGGAACTACTGTGATGTAGATTTAGATGGCTGAATGGAGGTGGTTATTAATCAGAAGAATAGAGTTAGATATTATAGCAATGGCTCCCAGAATGATTCCGTGAGTGCAATGCTTCCAAAATCTATCTTGGTGATGGCTTTGGATGTCTGTATGCATAAAAGGATGCTTGTTCTACTTACATGTAGCTTCGATCTCTCTCCTCTTGCTCTCAGAATGTGCCAACCCAAAAACAAGGTTGTTTAGGTGAACAAATGCTAATTGACGACGGTTCTAGGTTGACCGGAATCGGTTTAGGGGTGACCGGCATCGGTTAAGACGGGATTCCCTAGGTTTACTAAAATGGGTAGATCCTTCTAATTTCTTTATCCCAGTTCATTTGTTGATGCAGATCAAAACAGAAACTTCCCTTCTAATGGGTGGGAATGTGGTTAGAGAAATTTTAGGGATTGATTTTACGGTAAGACCAAATCTTAACTCACTAAGGCAAGTAAGACTTAGTTATTGTTGGTTATGGAAACATGCCAAGAATAAGTCTAGGGTGAGGTGGCTAGATGAGGTGTCTAGGTGAGGTGGTGGGGTATAAATTAGGGTAATTAGATATTAAATATTGTGAGGGTATATATTAATTTAATTAAATTAATGGTGATGTGGGGTGGAAGGGGCCATGGTTAGATGAGTATGTTTGAGTTGGTTATTTGATGAGGGACCAAGGGGAGTGTGACCCAATTTTGGTGTCTACATTTTTCCCCTTTTTGTTGCATAGCTTGTATTGGTAAGCAATGCTGACAAAAATAAGATGTGGGTGCCCCATGTGTGGGTGAAGGTGATCCCCCTTAAACTAGGAACTGATGAGGTAGAAGACCAAAGCGGGGAGTGGTTTGATAAAAGTGGATGTGATGTACAGGAACTTGGAAAATGGGGGTAATGGGGTAAAGGTCCAATCGGGTAATCAAGGTAATGGTCCAAGGTCAAAGGTAGTGACAATTGAACATACGCATATGTATAAACTATGGCATGATACCAAGTTGAAGAGCATTTAAACTCTACAACGTCCAAGGTCGATAGGTTTATCCAAAAAAGGTTGAGGTTATTCCGGTATCCAAGGTATAGGATATGGCGCGGAAGCACATCACGGGTCAGGTGCAAGAACGTTTAGGTATGTTCCAGTACACCAAAGGCTAGGTCAGGATAAATGGCATGGAAATAGGCAAGGTAAGGTCATTAGGTCAAACAACACGTGTAATAATGTCGCAAGGTATGACGAGCACATGAGGTCATAGGTCAGTAACAATGTTCTAGGTCCAGGTAGCTAGGTCATGACACAGGTAAAGCTGAGGTATTGGTATAATAACAAGTCCCAAAATGCAATTAAGGATAGGTATAGGTAAGGTAGGCATGGAGGTTGGTTGTAATAAGGGTGGATAAGGTCAAATGGTGACCAGTTTGGTTAAGTGTGGGTTGGAAATGGGGAAATGGTATGGGGAAGAGTATGACGTGTAACCGATGTCATTCATACATAACCGGTGATAGTCTAGGTAAGCCTATCACGATTTATTAGGGTAGATGACCGATGTTGGTTTGGGTATATCTGACCACGGTGTGCTAGGGCACAGGACCAATGTTAGTTTAGGTATAACAGAAATCGGTCAGGTTGACGAGGGTATATAAAAAGAAAAAATCCGTATAATACATTTCATTTGTACGTTTTGGCTTTTGTGAAAATGACAGAATGTTGAATGAGTTGTGCTTTGTCAGGAGGAAAGGACGAGGGATGAGATCATGCTAAGGTGGAGGGATCAGGTTGGTTAGAGGAGCCAGGTAGACGGGTCCACAAGCACAGGGGGATCAATTATGGTTGGGTGGAGGTTAGGAGGAGTGGATTTAGTGATTAGACATGGCAGAAGTGGGAGAAGGTTCGGGTATACCACCGACACAACGGCCAGACGTGCCACCTCACCGATGGTAATGAGATGAGGTAAGATCTAATCCATTCATTATTATTTGATATAAGAAGAATGGAATTGGTAGGTCAGTTTGGGAAGGGTAGAGAATTTGAAATGTGTGGTGGAATTTGTTGAGGGACGACAGGGGGAAAGGGCATAGGTAAAGGAAAAAATGGTTGGAGAGTAATTTGGGGTAGGTTTGGGTAGGTGTGTAGGGTAAATGGGAAATAAATGGGGGGAAAAAAAGGGGTTTTCAGCTTGGGGCATGACAAAAGTGACTGACGCTAGTCTAGGTATGGCCAACGTCAGTCTTGTCATACCAACATCGGTTAGCGATGAGAGGAACCGATGTCGATTATATTGATCTAGTGACAGTCAGGAGTAACCGATGCCAGTTAGGGAAAAAGGGGCTAGAGGTCTAGGAGGGGTAAGGGGAAAGGTTAGGTAAAGTGGGTAAAATAGATAGTGGGTAGGGGGATTGAAGGTCAATGTTGGGTAAAGTCAAGTGTTTAATAATGTGTGTGATTGGTTGAATGCAGTCCAAGGACCAGCTAAGGATGAGAGATAGGGTACCTCCCTTACTCGTGGAGGTATGGGAGGGTGCGACAGCTGATGATTGGCACCATGTAGTAGAGGTTAGAGTGATTGGGGTTAGACACTACCAGCACATAGTCTAGGAGCCAAGATTGATGGTCACTCTCATCGACAAATGGGACTCAACGACCAATACCTTCCATTTGTCGATGGGTGAGAACACAGTCACCCTGGAGGATGTTTACAGGATCCTGCACCTACCGATAGTGGGGACGTAGGTGTATTCTATCTCCTTAGAGGCCTCTGAGGAGTTGATGTTGACCATATTCGGTGAGGGGCTAGCGGAGATGAGATTACATAGCGCTAGTGTGAGCTATGGAGATATGTATCGAGCCCATCCTGAGGAGATGAGGATGGTAATTTTGCTTATGAAGGCAGTTTTCTGCTTTACACTACCAGATGCAGAGGGTGGGAGATTCCCATGATCGTTTATGGGGGTTTTCCACGACATGGTGGAGGATAGGACCCGTTTTGTATGGGCACCTGCATTCCTAGTTCAATTATATAGAGAGTTATGGGTTTATGGGTGGCTACAGAGGTTTAGCCTGTGTTGTACTTTCCTACTTCATTGCCAGGCATATGAACACATTGTGTGTGTGTGTCTAGTTGGCATGCCCAAATCTGATTCATTTGAGTCAAGTTTTGTTCGAGTGGGCTTCAGGAGATGAGTGCCTAGGATGGGGGAGAGTGGTTAGAGCTACATATGATGTAGCCTATTACAGGTGATTGTTAGAGGAGTTGTTCAACGTGAACATCATTTGGAGGCCCTATGTGGGTTTTCCATCATATGGGTGGATGGAAGAGGAGCTACATGAGCTACAGTTACTCTGGTGGATAGAGGGGTGATGTATAGGAGAGCACAAGATGATACCTGTGGACAGGGTTACACGAAAGTTTGAGTTGTTTCAGGATATACCGATACATTTCCCACAGTAGAGGAGAGATGATGTGGAGAGGCCTCTGCCTCTACCACAGCCGATAGTTTTGATAGGGTAGGAGGATCAGGTGATAGACTGGCATATTGATGAGTCAAGGTGACTAATAGATACAAGCAGTTGTGGGCTACACATTTATGAGTAGTACCACCAAGGTCGGGGCAGCCATATTTAGCCACCATCATAGTGTAGAGGGATGCCCTACAGGGGTAGGTGGCTACCCTGGTTACACAGTTGGGTATAGTATATGGGTAGCTAATAGGCTCAGAGGCACAGGTTGCTATGTTGTAGGCACAGGTGGCGACTCTACAGGCCTAGGTAGCGCAGGGACAGGTGCCCACACAGGGTGGAGATGGAGATGGAGATGGAGATGGGGTACAGGTGGCCGCCCTACAGGCATAGATTATAGGTTTGCAAGGCCAGTTGGCCACTGCATAGGTATAGTTTGTGGCCCTTCCGGCCTAGATATAGGCAGGAGCGGGACAGGGTCCCTCAGGACAGTCACAGGCACAGGTACAGAGTCCCTCTTTACAGGTACCAGTGGAACAGGGTCCCAAAGGACAGGTACAGGGGCTACGGCTGATGGCACCACCACAGATAGTACTGATAGGCAAGTTGAGAGATGCCTTAGGCAAGGTCTGATATTATCAGGATATTTTGATGGTTGTAGGGATATATTTTCTATCATATAGGGAGTATAGATCACAGTAGGCCTCGAGTGAGAGGACTAGGTCAGGTACCCATAGTGTAGAGAGCACATGGGACCATCGAGCCCCGAGACAGGGTCAGGGTGAGGCCACCAATTCATGGAGGCCAGCCCCAGGTGAGGTACCAGTTGAGATCTTACCAAGACTGATGATGGGTGGTGAGATGCTAGCTGGACATCGTACGGGGGCAGGGGTGGAGGAGGAGACAGGTGAGATAGATATGGAGGATATCTAGCATGGTGATGTCTGATAGCTATATGTACTTCCTATTTTTTATAGTTGTGTATTTTTTATATATACCAGCCTGCATGCTGAAGATGGTGAGGATGTACATGAGTGATTGGTGTGATTATTATTGGGATATATGTTCACATGTATTTTTATACAGACTATTTGATTTATAGATGATGGTGTTTATGGTATGGATGGTGTATATGTGTTAATTTTCGTTGTTATATATATATATATATGGAAATCAAGTGGATTAGGCATGATAGAGTCAAGGTCGTGTAGGCATGGTGGAGTCAGGTCTGTTTAGGCATGGATGGAGTCAGGTCATAGGCATGGATTGAGTCAGGTTCACTTAGGTATGATTGATTAAGGTCATAGGCATGGATTGATTCAGGTTTGACTTAGGCATGGGTTAGGCATGATTGAGTTTCTAATTCATTAATTTGTGTAATCAATGATGGTGTGGATTATGTTAAGATTATTTGTAGGAAAATGTATGATTATGGTAAATAAATTATAGACCAGATGAAATGAATGTATAAGTGATTATGGTAAAGATGGTAAGCAATTGTTGTTTGTTTGGTTTAATTTCCAATTATTGATATACAAAGGAAACTAACTAGGGTACAATGTGAATAGGAAAAGGGAAGAGGGAATTGGTTAAGGTAGAGAGTGGCCGAGATAACCTCCAAGGGCCCAATGACCTCGGAGTGCTACCTACATAGTCCCAGTGAAAAGGGACCTCAAGCTGATGTAGTTCTCCCATAAGCTAGGGAAGATTACGATGAAGGATAGGAATGGATTGATAGGTGTTAGGTAGGAGTGAATGTAGGTCATATGCATGATTGAGTTCAGGTCATAGGCATGATTGAGTTACTTTAAATATAAGTGTCGATGAACAGGTCCTATTATAGGAGAATCAATAGGTGATAAAAGAAGATAGAAAGGTAAGAGGTGGCAAAAGAACCACCTAATTTATAAGAATACTAATGGGTCTACCATACCTCGGATAGGCTTATGAACATAAGGTCCTATAAGCCTTGCATAATGGGCTATTCTAAGGGTGAAGAAAATTCACATGATCACAAAATGTCGTGGTTGCAGCACATCCCTTGAGTGGAGAGGGAGTTAGGATAAGAAGGTAAATGAGGTGAGAATGGGTGGTTTAGCATAACTTAGTGTACGAAGACGTGTCTTTCGGAACAAGAAACCTAGAATCCAAAATAGGCAAGTCCATGACAAAAAATTCATCTTTTTCTTTATTCGTTTGTTTTTAATAGACTGATTGATGTGGGAAGTCTATCTGGGATGGGTATATTATCTCCTTGAGGTATTCGTGAAGTTGATCGATGCGAGAAGCTTTTGAATATTTATTATATGTTTGTAATGACCTTATATAGTTTTTCTTCAAGGGAGCAGTCTATTGATAGTGGTAAAATATAAAGAAGAGATGTCCCTTTTGAGGGAGTCATCTTTTGCTAGAATTTTAACTCAAGGAGTTGTATCCTTTTTGTTTTTAGACGTTTACGTCGATGGACAAGACTATAAGTATAGAGTAAGATTTAAGTTCTTATTTAGGAGAGCACCAAGATGATACTGTGGACAGGGTTTTACACGAAAGTTTGAGTGTTTCGATATACCGATACATTTCCCACAGTAGGGAAGATGTGTGGAGAGGCCTCTGCCTCTACCACAGCCGATAAGTTTTGATAGGGTAGTAGCTCGGTGATATACTGGCATATTGAGAGTCAAGGTGACTATATATACAAGCAGTTGTGGGCTACAACACATTATGATTATTACCACCAGGGTCGGGGCAAGCAGGTGTGTGGGCCATATTTAGCCCACCATCATAGTTGTAGAGGGCTGCCCTACACGGTAGGTGGCTACCCCTGGTTTACACAGTTGGGTATAGTAATTGGGTGCTAATAGGCTCAGAGGCACGGTTCTATGTTGTAGCACAGGTGGCGACTCTACAACACAAACACAGGCCTGGTAGCGCAGGGACGGGTGCCCCACACAGGTGGAGATGGAGATGGAGATGGAGATGGGGTAACAGGTGGCCGCCTACAGCTCATAGATTATCGGTTTGCAAGGCCAGTTGCCACTGCATAGGGTATAGTTTGTGGCCCTTCCGGCCTAGATTAGGCATGAGGCGGGACAGGTTCCCTCAGACAGTCACAGTACAGGTACAGAGTCCTCTTTACAGGGTCCAGTTGGAACGGGTCCCAAAGGACAGGTACAGGGGCTACGGCTGATGGCACCACCATCAGATATACTGATAGGCAAGTTGGAGATGCCTTAGGCAAGGTCTGATATTATCAGATATTTTGATGGTTGTAGGGATTATTTTCTATCATATAGGGAGTATCGATCACAGTAGGCTCGGTGAGAGGCCTAGGTCAGGTACCCATATTGTAGAGAGCACATGGACCATCGAGCCCCGGACAGGGTCAGGTGAGGCCACCATTCATGGAGGCCAGCCCCAGGTGGGTACCCGTTGAGATCTTACCAAGACTGATGATGGGTGGTGAGATGCTAAGCTGGACATCGTCACGGGGGCAGGGTGGGAGGAGGAGACGGTGATATAGATATGGAGGATAATCTAGCATGGTGATGTCTGTGCTATATATGTACTTCCTATTTTTTATAGTTGTGTATTTTTTAATATATACCAGCCTGCATGCTTGAAGAATGGTGAGGATGTCATTGAGTGATTGTTGTGATTATTATTGGGATATATGTTCACATGTATTTTTTATAAATATTTATACAGACTATTTTGATTTATAGTGATGGTTGTTGATGGTATGGAATGGTGTATATGGTGTTATTTTCCGTTGTTTATATATATATATATATGGAAATCAAGTGGATTAAGGATGATAGCGTCCAAGGTCGTGTATAATGCATGGTGGGAGTCAGGTCTGTTGGCCATGGATGGAATTCAGGTCATAGGCATGGATTGAGTCAGGTTCACTTAGGTTCATGATTGATTAGGTCATAGGCATGGATTGATTCAGGTTTGACGTGGGCATGGTTAGGCATGATTGAGTTTCTAATTCATTAATTTTGGTGTAATCAATGATGGTGGTGGATTTATGTTTAAGATTTTTGTTAGGAAATTTATGATTCTTGTAAATAAATTATAGACCAGATGAAATGAATGTATAATGATTATGGTAAAGATGGTAAGCATTTTGTTTGTTTGGTTATTTCCAATTATTGATATACAAAGGAAACTCTAGGGTAGCAATGTGAATAATGAAAAGGGAAGAGGGAATTGGTTAAGGTAGAGAGTGGCCGAGATAACCTCCAGAGGGGCCATGACCTCGGAGTGCTACCTACAAGTCCCGTGAAAAGGAACCTCAGCTGCTTAGTTCTCTCCCATAGCTAGGGAAGAATTACTATGAAGGATAGGAAGTGGATTGAATGGGTTTTTAGGTAGGAAGGTGAATGTTAGGTCATATTGCATGATTTGTTCAGGTCATAGGCATTGATTGATACTTGAAATATAAGTGTCGATGAAACCGGTCCTATTATAGGAGAATCAATAGGTGAATAAAGAGGAGTAAAGGTAAGAGGTGGCAAAGACCACCTAATTTATAAGGAATATAATGGGTTCTCCATACCTCGGATAAGGCTATAGAACATAGGTCCTATAAGCCCTTGCTAATGGCTACTCTAAGGGTGACGAAAATTCACATGTCACAAAATTCGTGGTTTCAGGCACATCCCTTGAGTGGAGAGGGGTAGTATAAGAAGGTAAATGAGGTGAGAATGGGTGTTTACCTAACTTAGTGTACGAAACGTGTCTTTCGAACAAGAAACCCTAAATCCAAAATAAGGCAAGTCCATACAAAAAATTCATCTTTTTCTTTTTCCGTTTGTTTTTAAATAGAACTGATTGATGTGGGAAGTCTATCTGGGATGGGTATATTATCTCCTTGAGGTATTCTGAAGTTGATCAAATAACGATGCGAGAGCGCTTTTGAATATTTATTATATTTTGTAATGGACCTTATATAGTTTTTTCTTCAAGGAGCATGTCCTATTGATTTGGTAAAAATAAGAAGAGAATGTCCCTTTTGAGGAGTCATCTTTTGTCTAGAATTTTAAGACTCAAGGAATTTGTACCCTTTTTGTTTTTTAGACGTTTACGAATGGACAAGACTATAGAAGTAAGATTAATCTCGTATTTAGAAGACAATATCAAACACACAGAGATTAACTGTGGCGGAGGTGGTTTCGTTCATGAACGACCTGGATTCCATCTTGAAGAAGACCAAAAAGTAATCCATGAGACTCATGCTATGAGTAAGGCCTGGACTCATATTGAAACAAGGCTAAAAGGTGACAGGGTATCACATGTTCCCTTGTGTTAGTCCATGGATCCTCAAAATGTGTAATATGGAATTGAACGCACTCAAGGGATGAAGCACCAAATGACAAAAAGTGATATAGGACTTGATATCAACAATAAAATGGTGAAGATGTAAGGCATTTTAGGGGCTCTCACGCTCAGGCTTACCCTTTGAGTGAAGAAAACGATAAGCACCTGATCCATAGCATGGGGTTAAACGTATAGGTTTGTGAGCCAATTTAGGAGCAAATTTTCCCTGTTTACTTTCTCCTCTTTGGTTACATGGTGATTTTCCTTCAAAGATGAGTTTCACTAACCTGAAATGTTTCATTCGTGAACACATTTGTCATCGGCATGTTTGGATACGTTTTGGTAGATTTGTAGATGGTCAAGAGCACTTGAGACAATGTTCAGCTAATAAATTCAAGTTACGCCAAATTGGTCCGAGCAAAATTCATCATCGTTTAGCATGGAAGGAATTCTTTTCTTTGCTGGTGCGTAGAGATGGAATCTAGACTTTGAGAGTAATACCGCCTCAGTACCATAGACCAAGAAAAGGGGTGGCAGTAAGTGAAGTGCTATACTAGTGCGATAAGCCCACAAGGTGAAAGGAATGTGTCGTATGCCATTCTTCCCAGTATCATTAACTACCTTCATGATATTTTTTTAGGTTTTATTGGTTGATATCAGCTTGACCATGGTTTGCGGGGTAATAAGTGTGAGAAAACTAAGTTGGCATGCCAAAATCATCACATAGTTTTGTGTAGGGTTTTGCTTTTTAAATTTTTTTCCGTTATCATGATAATGCAGTGAGGGCACCAAGTGCAGAAAAAATGGGGGGAAAAAAAAAAAAAAAAATTGTGATGGTTGATGAATTCAATTTCTTCTCAGCTTTTGTAGAATGAGGGGAAAGGCTTCTACCCATTTAGTGTAATAGTAAACAATAATGGTTATGATCCATTGGTGACGTTTGAAAATGTGGGGTGATCTCACCGCAAGATCTAACCCCATTGAGAGAAAGGAAAAATTTCTCGCGCAACTTGTAAGGCATGACTAGGAGTGGTGATGGAGGTTAGCATGTTACTAGAATTTCCAACAGCAGTGTTGACATAATCACAACAGTCTGGTTTAAGGTGGAGCATACTAGCCTAGGAAATAATCACTTTGCAAGGCCTAAAACCACTAAGTGACCTTCCACAAATTCCATCGTGGAACTTATTTAATCGTGTAGGGAATTTCAGCACTCGTAAGGCATTCGTACAAGTAATGCCTCGAAGCTGTTGCTTTAAATAAGACCACCCAGAGGACAAATGGGAAACACTTTTGAGAAAGTCACTTGTGCCATTGTGAGTGAGATCAAGCGATTAGAAGACAGGGAATGATAGTCTGTAATATTGCTTATAGACGCAAAGATCATATGGGTCAAGGGGATATCTCTAACGGAGTAAATTCAGTAGTTAGTATGTGGGTTGTAGGTATGGATGGCTCTCTAGATGATGGGGAAATAGGGATGCTAGCGGTAGATGCTACAGCTGTAGTGGGGATATCAAGGTTAGATGACAGAAGTAGTGGCAATTTTGGTGGATGGGCTCATGGGTGAAGGTGAAGTGGTGATAGTGGCAGATACATTGACCAGTACAAGCACATCATTGGGTTGATATATCATGTTACAAGTCTTGAAAGATGAGGGGTCGGCAGGGATGGTGTAATTACGTCCCTCGTGTTCAAATTTGAGGCATCAATGTAAATTCAAAGGGATACAGCCCATAGCTTGGATCCAAGGTCAGCCAAGCAACAAGTTATACTGGAATTCCCCTTCTATGACATATAAAATTTTTGGTACGGTGCAAGGACCTACACAGACATGGAGAACAATGGTACCTAGTGTAGAGGTCATGGTGTCATTGAAGGAATGCAACATAACAAGGTTACCATGCATGAAATTAGAAATTATTTGCATTTGGTAGTAAGCATGGGAGGATATGAAGTTAGTACTATCACCACCATTGATCATAACATGTCATATGCGTATATTATCGATAAAGACGGAGATGAAAAGAGTGGGGTCAGGGTCATCAGACTAGAAGGGAGCAATCTCTTCATCTGAAAAGTTGAGGGTGGGCACTTGGCAAGTAGGTGGAGGTGTAGAGGAAGGTGAAGACCTAGTGAGAGAGGCCACGTGGTGAGGGGTAATAATGTAAGTGATGGGTGTGGGGTCATTTGGTAAGACTTCGATAGATTGAAGGACCTCCATGAGGGCTTGACAATGTGACTATGAGGTCTAGATGAGGTCATATAAAAACATTTTGAGGGGGGATTGGTGTAGTTGCTTCAGCATTGTCTGATGTGTGACCCCATCATAAATAGGATATACAGGACCTCAAATGATGACTTTAGGTATGGGTGTGGATGGTATGTTGGGTACAGGGTTGGTTGATGGGCTAGTTGCTTTTTCCTTGCCCTTGTCTTTTTGAGCACGAGTGGCAATGTTGATTAGGTTAATCTGAGGAGAGGTGGATGAAGAGGGTGTGTCATGCAAGGTATAGCGGCATGAGGGACAAAACCCTAGTGGGGGATACGATCCTTGTGAAATGAGTAGGGCGCAATGAAATTTGGGTGGTGAGTTAGCCAACTATCTTATACGAACCATGTTAATCTCGAATCTCAGGGATGGATCGGAGAGTTATGGGGGTGGAGATTTTTGTCACTGAGTAGGCAATGGGGGAAGATCTATGGAAATTTGTTAAGGTAAAATGGATTCCTCATTAAGAAGATCATCATCATCAAAATTTTCTTCAGGAGGACATAGCTAGACTAGGGCACTTTTTAAGGCCTTACTAGGGCAAATTTTTGTTTCGTCAAACCCTTTTGGTTTGGATTTGAGTGGGACGTAAGGTCTAAGAGGTGGTAATGTTATAACATAAGTTTCAAGGAGATTGGTTAAAGTTTTCGCTTAGGACCCTGCTAGTGGATCACAATGGGAGGTGAATGTGGGTTTGGGTACAAGTACAGCTCGTTGTGGCAAAAGAGGCTTTACAAGAAGGGGAGTAGGTTGGGTCACTAGTGTGGTGTGTGGTGTGGTCTTGGGTGTTGGTAATATCTGCTTGGGTAGGGGCATGGTAGATGAACTGGCAATGGAAGGTTTGGTTGGTTTAACTACCTTATTGGAGGGTAGCAGATTTTTAGATTTAGGTTACATCTTTTTAGGAAAAGGTGACACATGTGTATGAGATGTAGAGGGAAAATCAGATGGTGGATGAGGATGGGTTACCCATGGGCGTAATCGAGGTGTTGTGGGGGTAGGTGGCGTAGGTTGGGCAAGAGGCGTGACTGAAAGAGAAGAAAATGTCATGGGTAGTGAGGTAGTTATGGATGGTAGTGGTGGTATGGGTGGTAAGAAGGTTACGGGTGATGGCGAAGGTTGTGTGAGTTTCTTTGGTACATTAGAGGTTCATGATGAGGAGGTGGGTTATTGCGTTCTTGGTTTACCGGTGGACGGGGGCTGTTTTGCTAGGTTCAAGGGGTGAGGTCCTAGGATGGACTGTAGGGATGAAGGTGATAATGGTGTGGTAGGAGAGGTCGGTGTATGAGGTCTAGGAGGTTGGGTCTTCTTTTTAGGGGTCGGGGTGAGTTTAGTGCCAGTTTTGGAGGATGTGGCTAAATCTAATTTGATGTGTGGGTGAGTAAGGATAGTTGTCGGTATGACCCCTAAGGTAGTGATAGGTTTAGGTAAGGGAGATGAAATAGGCGTGGATAGGTATTTGGGTGTAGATGTATGTTGGGCTATGGGTAGATGTGTGAGTTGGGCCAAGGGTGGTGACATCGAAGGTGTTGCAATAGTCTTGATTGTGTTTGGTTTGGTTGCTCAAAACACTTTAGGATAGATAGTGGAGGTATCAATGAGTGACAACTGCATTTGTGTTGAATCAGGAAGTAGAAGGTATCCCCAAAATAAGGCTCTATCGACATAGTCCAGGCGATGAGCCAAGCATGAGAATGGTACTCACGTAGGCGGGGTCGATGTGGATAGAGTGGTAATCCATGTAAAATGTGTTTGAGATACAGGGAAATGGCTAGCCTCAGACTCTGTGGGTAAGAGAGTCGAAAGTATATCAGCGGGATATTGAAAGTCTGATGGTGACTGATCATATAAAGGTAGTGGTATTTCTATAGGATCTTCCATGGGTAGAGGAGAGGATGGAACAACCGAAGTGGACTCTCCTTGTGATGGTGTAGGAGGTGGACCTACATCGTCTATGAGTAGGAGAGGTGCCACTGATAATTGCTCAAAATTTTAAGGTGTCAAAGGTGGCATACTAATTATAGGCTCTTCCACAGGTGAAGAAGAAAATGAAAGGGGTGTCTCTGTGGGTGGGGGGGTAGATGACATTAGTTCTTGTGCAAGTAGGGGAGCTCAAGCTAAGATCTCATCTATGGAAGGAACATGAGGTAGTTGGGAAGAAATGGTTATGTCATCAAAAATAGCATGGACCTCGCAAACATTGCTATCACTGTTGGAAGTGTCACCAGCTTGGTTTGAAGATGAGGCATGATTAGGGAATGGCTTCTTGAAGATGTGTAGGTTTTGGTTATTGGGTGCGTTTGGGCTATCCAAGACTAGATCTTCGTTGTCTAACATTTCTTGGAAAATATTCTTGAAGGTGATGTAGTTATTGTCGTTATGACCTTTAACACGATGATAGTTACAAAATTCATGTTTCTTATACCATGAGGGCATGGGTTGCTCAGGGTCAAAATGAGTAAGTGGTCTTATAGGTGGAAGGGTAATGGCACCAGCCTTAACAATCTTTTCCAAAATAAAAGAGTAAGATTCTCCTATCGAAGTATAATTTTGTTGTTCTCATCTGAACTGGAAAGCTTGGACAGGGGAGAGATTAGAAGGGGGTTTGGCTAGGTTTGATTGATGAGGGGAACCAGCCTTGAGAACTACCGCATTGGCAGACCCTTTGGGTTTTGAAGAGTTGTTTTGGGTTTTCGAAGATGAATAAGCATAATTAGATTTGAACACGATGTTCTTGTTATGAAGCTGAATTTTATTTTCTTCAATAGCACAAATTTCCAATTTTTGTGCCATGGTGAATACCTCGTCAAAAGTATGGAAGGTCTGCACCTACAGGGTTGGTGAGATGTGTCTAGTACAAGCCCAAGTAAACAGCTCTATAAGCTCAGTCTGAGGTAATTGGAATGTGAGTTGGTTAATGAGGCTGCGCCAGTGAGTGACAAAGTCAGCGACAGACTCATCGTCATACTATTGTGTGGAATAAAGATCAGTCATGGTAACCTTCTTAACAATGTTGATGGAGAAGTGATCTAGGAAGGCTTGGGCTACTTGATTAAATGAGTAAATGTAGTGTCTTGGTAGTCCACTGTATCAGTCCAATGTAGGTCTTGTCAGGTACATTGGGAAAGTCCTCAAAAGTAAAGCGTCATTATGGGCAATCAGGTAACACCCATGTTTAAAGGACCACAAATGTTTTTTTGGATCTTCTTTGTTATTGAAGTGGTTGAACTTAGGCATTTCCCAATGTATGGGGTATGGTTGAATAGGAATAGACAGGTGAATAGGCTCATTACAAATTTCGTCATAGGTGAGGGAATTGCGTGAGCCAAAAACCAATACTTCCAGTGTCTGCATATTTTCCATCATTAACTTGATAAGGTCATTGGTAGGTTGTGATGGAGGGACACCTCCTGTGGCATAAGGGGGCGGATATTGAACCTGATAGGGAGGTTGAGAATAGGGAACCGACATAGAAGGTGCATATCTAAAATGGGTGACAGACGAGATAAAGGGTTATTGATAGTATGTGTATGTACATGGGATGGTCATCGTGACTCTTGTAGCGATTAGGGGTAGTGTTTGTGGGATGGAGAGGACGAGATTCTAGAATGGAGTAGGGGTCACCAACACTATGGGTAGTTGTGTTGTAATGGGTATTTGTGAGACAATGGGTGTGGATTGTGATATGGTCTAGGAGGTCGACGAGGGGACAATAGATATGACATGTGCGAGTGAAATTGCAGATGCAATGGTCATGGTGGGTATGGGGCCTAGCTATGAAACTACTGGGGGTGAAGCAGGTGAGGGTAATTCCACATTATTAAGGGCTGATGCAGAAGTGGGAATAAGGGCAGGAGAGATGGATATTAGCATGTTGTATATCAACTGACTTAAGGATTCTCAAGTGGAAGAGTGGGAAAGGTAGAACTATAAGACTGCGGGATTCTAATCGAGGATTCGTGTAAACTCTTCATCACCTACAGCAATGGTGGTAGGTAAGGTCAGATCCATGGGTGACAAGATGGAAGGCAGAGAGGGACTAGGTGGGAGTGGTTGACAACTAGCGTGGAATATGAGGGCATTAGTCCTGCTACGAGTCAGCACCATGTGAACAAGTGCTGACCTAGTAAGAATGTATTCTGTAGATGACATAGAAAATAGTAGAAATATAGAATAATCAGGTTTGGGAGGTGAATCTAGGGTTTTTAAAATAAAACACAGGCAACCAAAGACGGTTGGGTTGATCAGTGATGGTTGAAGGAAAATCGATGACGGTCAGGTTGACCAGTGTCGGTTGAGGGAAAACTAATGACGGTTATTGAAACTGATACTAGTCACTATGGAAGAAAACCAGTCTCAAAGAATGAAACAAGAAATTTAGATGTGTACTTGTGAAAATTGTGTACGACAGTAGGTATCAACAAGGGAGAAATATGATGATGCCCTGAGGGCTAGAACATAACAATAAGAGTGATGAAGGCTATTCTAGGTAAAGTAACTAAAAATTTAGAAGTCGACACCGGTTAGGGTTTAACTGACGATGGTCAGATATGAACCGGCGATAGTCGCTAGACCAACGTCGATGACTGTGAAATTAGAAAGAAATGAAGAAAATGGGTTTTGTGAATTAACTTAAGTGAAGAATCAAACTCAGAAATCTAAGAATGAGGAGATGGGGTCCTGACACACTCAAAAAAAGTCAAAATACTCCCACTACAATGGTGAAGTGTGCAAGGAAGAAGAAAAAATGGAGATTCGTAGTCTCACACCTCAAAACACAAATCAAGAAGAATGCTAAGAAAGAGCATGATCCTAACAGTGATTTTCTTATTTTTTTTAGCTTATGCTATTTAGGACTGACTGTGTGTATTTATAACGGAATCTTTTGGTTAGGAAGGCATCCTACGAAGAAGGATAGCTAAAAGGAAAGGTTTCATGTATGTTATGGCAGGGGCAGACCATCCTCTAAGATGATTACTCGACACAAGCAACGAGATGGGAAGTACCTACCAATCGAATCGTGTGATCACTGACAGATGTTCCCAAGTAAGATGTTGTTTAAGAAAGATGTGTATATTTTGATTTTGTGCAAGTTTGGTAAGACACAGAGAGAGAGAGAGAGAAATGTTCTTTCTACAATTCTTTGTGTCAACCATCAACTAGGCATGACTTCCAGCATATAGGTTGCCCTCAGTTTTAATGTGAGCTAATAATGAAACAAATCAGAATGCAATGCAAGTGTTTTAAACCCAAATCAAAGTGTGATGTTCGATGTAAAAAGTGATGAACAGGAAGAGGGATGCTCTTTCACTAATGCAATGCAAAAGAAAGGAAGATGTGTTCATTTTAAAACACCAAAAATATGATTGTTTTTAGACAATAGAAAGAAGGAGACTGATGCCAAAGAAGAAAATTAATGTGGAAGCTTTTCGAAGGGAAATAAACACATAAATTTCACCTAGGAATGAATAAATGCAAAAAACCCCTTGATGGGCCCCACCAAGCGTTCCAAAATGTTTCACCGTTTTCTTTACGTTTTTGAAGTGACGAAACAAATAAGGGTAAGGGCTATGAGGAATACCTGTTGAATGGGTTGGTTGGTGGTTGTTACGCACATTCTGACTTCTTGATCTAATGTCGATTTTGGAAGCTTCCTTTTGACTAGAAGGAACTATTGTGATGTAGTTTTAGATGGTTGAATGGAGGTGGTTGTTGATCAGAAGAATAGTGTTGGATATCATAGCAGTGGCTCCCAAAATGATTCCGTGAGTACAATGCTTCCAAAATATGTCCTAGTGATGGCTCTGGATGTCTGGATGTGTAAAAGGATGCTTGTTTTTCTTGCATGCAGCTTTGGTCTCTCTCCTCTTGCTCTCAGAATGTGCTAACCCAAAAACAAGGTTGTTAGGTGAATAAATGGTAACCGACGATGGTTCCAGGTTGACCTGCGTCGGCTTAGGGGTGACCAGCGTCAGTTAAGGTGGGATTCCCTAGGTTTACTAAAATGGGAAGATCCTTCTGATTTCTTTAGCCCAGTTCATTTGTTCACATGGATTAGAATGGAAACTTCCCTTCTAATGGGTGAGAATGTGGTTAGATAAATTTCAGGGATTGATTTTAGGGTTAGACCAGATCTTAACTCATTACGGCAAGTAAGACTTAGTTATTGTTGGTTATGGAAACATGTCAAGAAAAAGTCTAGGGTGAGGTGGTTGGATGAGGTGTCTAGGTGAGGTGTCTAGGTGAGGTGGTGGGGTAGAAATTAGGGTAATTAGATATTAAATATTGTGATGATATATATTAATTTAATTAAATTAATGGTGATGTGGGGTGGAAGGGGACATGGTTAGATGAGTATGTTTGAGCTGGTTATTTGACAAGGGACCAAGGGGAGTGTGACCCAATTTTTGTGTCTACACAAGTCAACATGCATATAAATGAATCAACAATCAAGGACCAGTATGCATTTCCTGCAACCGAATGGAAAATGCATCATATTAGGAACTATACATTATCATATACATAAAAAAAACTTATTAAACCCACCAAAAACAATATACAATACTTGTGCTCCACTCTCGTTGCTACTACATCATCTACCTTGAGGCCTGATACCCGACCCTCCGCTCCTCTAATTTTTAGTTCACCAGCTGTATCTACAACCACTGGAAATAATAATACCCATCATTGTGTCTCCATCCACTGACTATATGCCTTAGTACATCTTTAGTCATCCATTTGTAATGGCCCAGTGGCCAGATCTACCCCATCTGGACCTAGGGGCACTAGTTATGCTCCTGTGGGGCTTAGCCTCGACCCTGGTTGCCTCGCTGACCAAGTAGATTCAAGTCATATATATGGTTATAAGGGCACATTCTAGGCCATGCTGGACTGTCTAAACACCCACTCACCCTGGAACAACTTTGTTACCCCTAGGAATCAATCCTCTAACCACATGGTGTGCCAAATACACCATAATTCGACACCATCCTCCACCCATCCTTGATAATCTCTATATGATCTCCATATTATATTGGGGGTGATACCCCATAATATCCCACACAGTCCAATATATCCCACACATCATCTGTCAACCCTAAACTAAGTAACGTGCTCAAGTGATAACCCACATGAAACTCCCTTGAGTGGATATCCCTCTGCACAACACAAACAAGCGACAATACACAATATTAACATGCTTACATCATTCAAAATTAACTATAATACCATCAAAACAACCTAAAATACCCAAACAATTCCAAAATCCTGGACCTAGACACTAACGCCCCGTAGCAGATCACTAGCGCCAGGAGATGGGCGTTAGTGTCCCCAAGGATAGAAATGCGCTGTCCACTTTTGTCCTAGTTAGAAATGTTAAATCCTATAAAATTTCAAATTTTACTAAAAATGATAAAGATAAGCATATTTGACAAAAAATTCCAAATTTGGTCATACATACTAGCTTCCTGGTCATCTGCGTAGCCACGGCCACCGTCACCCTCTCGAATCTCGTCTAACTAGCCTCTCTAATGCGTGGTATCCTTGTAGCTCAGAGATCAAATTTAAATCACTCTCGGTTCAAATGAAATTACTATTCACTTTTTCCATATTACTATATATAGTAATTCAACTTTACTCTATATTATAGTTACTACAAGTCACCATTCTGACAGCTAATATTAGGCACGCGGTTTGGCTCATATCTTGAGCCTCATTACTCTATTTTCCTCCTTGTTTGCACCATCTAGATCATGGTCTCCTCTAGCACTATACTATCCATTCTAACCATTCCATTTTCAAATTTGGCACATGTGCTAATCAATACCCACACATACTTTTCAAGACTACTACATCTTCTATAATATCGCTTGGTTATTATTAGAAATTTTCAAAGCCTTACTTTCAGTTTGGTACTCGTTTCTCCACCCCTCATCATTTCACCAAAAGGGGGCATATAATCATGATCATATTATAATCCCTGTCAAGATACAATACAATCAATTGATACTCCTAATACGCTACTATCACCATTTTCTATGATCTCATTCAAACATGGTTACAATTATTCCATACAATAATCAATACCTTTTGTTATTTCAAAAAAAAATTCCCCTAAATGACCTAATCTGGGAGAAAAGAAAAACCTCTCTATGAGTAATATTTTAAATACATCGTATTCAATCAACTCCTATCACTCAAATCAATCAATCAATACAATAATCATAGTTACTATTGCTTCCAGATGACCTAACTTGGGATCCACATTACATCACCATCACTCCCATATGACCTAACTTGGAAGTTATGTGACACTATTTAAATCAAAACACCTATTACTATAGGAGTGGGGCAAATGGGATGTCATTTCCTTTCTTATATTGTTTTTATGTGGGTTCTTCAATCAGGAACAAACAAGTTATGATCGGAACTAAACAAGTAACAATTTGGTCTTTATCCATCTGCAGCAGTTGGACATTTTGGGGAAGCATCATGGATGGATAGAAAAATAGACCTCTATCCCTAAAACTCTTCCTATGGCGACAAGATTCCCAAATCCTTCAATTATCAACAAATTCAGTTGGGAATTGATCACTCCCTAACTCTTCTATCACCTTTGACATACAATCAAAAATATTCAATATCATCACAACTATTTCTCCAAGTTGCTCCTTACAAAAATTTATTATCTCCTTTTATGCCACATGAGTCAAAAATCGATCCATAATTTTCCACACTATAAGTTCCTATGTTCTACACACTCTGTGTAACATGGCTTCTCTGGACCCTATACAGATCTGTTTCTTATTTCATTTACACTACTTGAATTTTATTCAAATACCATAAAGACGGGCCAAATGTAGACAAAAATTATGCACACATCACCACTTTACTATACCATCGGTATGTTGTTATATACATGAAACTTAAGTAAGAAAAGTACACATTGGTGACATGTTCCCTTGTTCGTGTACATTTTTCAATCGATTTCTATTGTGACTCTATTTTACACCTCTCTGTTCTACATTCATTTCTACTCTGGTCACATGGATCCCTATTTGTCTATATTTTCATATCCATCGTTATGTGTCTTAGGACACTAGCCCCCACTCTGGACACTAGCACCCATGTGTTTATGTCCATTTTGAGTGCTTCTGTCCTCTTTATTCTTCTTACACATTTTGACATTTTTGGTTGACCTTATTACTTTTTTTATCCTTATCTCGTGTTATTAGTCAAACTTTTGTGTCACTAATGTCAAAATTCAAACAAGAGACTCATATATATACATAACATGCTCACTATTATTCTGGCTGGAATTTCAAAAGGGCTATCACATCTACATACTATCATTATTATCAAAGGGAGTGCATTTTGGGCTACATAACTGCATAGGAAGGGGAAGTGCTAAATTCCATACCACACATTTGCATCAAATATATCTATAGCCCGTTATCTTGGCATAATTGACGTGAGGAAAAACCTAAGGACACTATTTCACACATAGACACACATAAATACATGGATTCTAAAATGTAGTGCAGCGCTTGGTACTAAGTTCACTCATCGGGTGACCATCAGTGTTTTTCTGAATTCACATATTGCATATTTTATTCATAAGCACCCTTCATCACATTCACCTAGCCATGGCCCCCTTCACCCCACTAATATTAATTTAATTAATTAATTAAATTAATTCATTATCCTCACTATATTTATTATTTAAATATCTTAATTTAAATAATATCCACACATACACTTCACTTAGACACCTCATCAAGCCAACTCAACCTAAGACCTATTCTTAGTAAGTTGCCATAACTAACTAAGACTTACCTAAACCCTAAAAATCAATGCCTACATTCCCTCTAACCACATTCCCGCATGCTTACAAGAAGCTCCCAGTCTAATCCATGGGTTAATGACATGAGATCTGAGGAAATCAAGAGGATCTCCCTAGTTTAGTAAACCTAGGAAATCCCACCTTGACCGACGCCGGTTACCCCTAACCATCGCCGGTTAAGCTGGAACCGCGTCGGTTACCCTTTTAACCCCAAAACAACCTTATTCTCAAGGTTGGCAGAAGGTTGGAAAAAGATTGGAAAAGTTGGCGAACATTAGCACATTCAGAGAGATATCACATCTTCTGAGAGTGAATTCCAGTGAGAACATGCATGCAAGGAAGGAGATCAAGCATCTTTTCCTGCACAACCATCCCAACAATGATCTGATCTAACCAAGCAAAGAGGAATGTACATGCAGCCCATGCAGAAGCTTTCCTTCAGTTGGTGATCACCTGCAGCCTTCAAACCTCTCATCAGCACCTCATCCCTCACTCATAGGCATCCAGGACTAGAATCCAAGTAAGTAAACGTTATACTTCTCTGGTTCATTCCATTTCATCATTATATTATCATCTTTTGTTTACCTAGCCACCCATTGACCTCCTTCAACATCACCCCTCCATATACCCATTAAAACCTCACCAAATCCTACCTAAATCACCCAATACCTCATCCCGACCAACCAAAGTCCTTTGTGCAATCACAAAGGAGACCTAAATCTCATTCTGTGGCATTCCCAGTTTTCCACAGTAACCTGGCACCGGTTACACCTAACCTGCCGTCGGTCACCCTTAACCGACATCGGTCTCTGTATTTTCCCATACAACCCAGAACAGTGACCTACCCACCTAATTCCCTCTCACCCTCATTCACCTGTGATCTACCTGAGACCTCTGTCAGACCTGCAGAGACCCAGAACCAGTTATTTGACCTTCGGATCCTATTCTAACCTAGCCTGTTAGATTAGATCTATTTCTTATTGTGTTTTAAGTGAGATACCTAAATCATTTTGAATTACAATAGGTTTTACCTTATTTACCGCATTAAATTGTTTAAAACAGTGGACTGACAGCCATCTAGGAAGTATCACACTTCCCGGATCTAGCATACGCTAGGCAGTTCACTGCATATATTGTTTAACTTTTTCTGGTGGTCTTGCTTTGCATTACAGGTAGTTCCTCCTAGCCAAAAGGAAGCTCTCACAATCAGCTGTGGATTCAGAAGTCATACGTGCGCAACAACCCATCAACCAACATTAAAACAGGTATTCCTCCTATGCCCGTTACCCTATCTGTTTCGTCAATACTTCAAAGAAATGATCTAGAATCAGGTGAAACATTTTGGCATGCCCGGTGGGACCCATCTGGGGTTCCTTGCATTTCATTCATTCCTAGGAAAAGTTGTGTGTTTGTTTCCCTAGGAAAAATTTGTGTGTTTGTTTCCCTTCTGAAAAGCATACACATTAATTTTCTTCCTTGGTAACCCACCTTTTCTTTCTATTTTCTCTAAAGGAAACCTTTCTTTTGGTGTAATTAAAAAGAACCATTTCTTCGTTTTCTGCATTGTAGTGAAAGAGCATCCCTCTTCCTCTTCATCTTATTGTGTCATCCAACTTCACACTTTGATTTGGGCTTAAAAATAAGTGCATTGCATTCTGATTTATCGCATTAGCTCACATTAATTGTGGGCAACCTATACGCTGGAAGTCATGACCAGCTGATGGTTGACAAACGAACCGTAGAAAGCACTTTCTTTCTCTTTCTCTCTCTCTGAGTCTTACCAAACCTCACAAAAATTGAAAATACACACATTCTTAAACAACATCTTACCTGGAAGAAGCTGTAGGTGATCACATGATCATGAACACAGTGGGCACCCAGCTCGCTGCTCTGTCGAGTCATACTTCAGAGTGAGGCCCGCCCCCACCATAACATACCTGAAACCTCACCTTTTAGATCTCCTTCTTCGTAGGAAGCCATCCTCACCAAAAAACTCTATTTCACAATTCATGTGTCAGTCCTTAAATAGCATAAGCTAAACAAACATAATAGAAAAGGCACTCCTAGGATCACATTTTTCTTAGTGTTTCTGCTTGGCTTGCATTTTGAGGTGAGAGATCACGTTCTTCATTTTTCTTGTTCATCCTTGCATGCTCCTCATCACAGCTGGTGTATTCTGGCTTCACCTGAGTGTGCCTGGGCCATATCATCATCATTCTCAGAATTCTGGGTCTGATTCTACATCAGATTTTAATTCACAACCACTTTTCTTTCATCACTGTTTCAATTTCACAGTAACCATCGTCGGTTACCCTCTGACCGTCGTTGGTTATACCCAACCGACGTCGGTTCCAGGTCCTTTTGTTAACCTACCCAAAAGGACATTTTATTCATTTTCTTCCACTTTTCACAGTCCCTGTCACTGCCATCATTCCCATTGACATTGTAAAACACCATCAGATTTGGCATACCTGTCAGATTTGACCTTCTACCTAGTTTTTCACTCACTGACCATTTTCTACAGTGACCGGCAGTGGTTACCCCTGACCGGCGTCGGTTTTCCTTAACCGGCATCGGTTAGCCTGTTTCACTTTCCAACCACCATTTGGTACCTAATCCACTTTTTACCATCAGATTCACCTGTTCCTACTATTTTCTGTGTCATTTACAGAGAAGCAGCCCTACCTGATCAGTACTGGTTCACATGGTGCTGACCCGAAGACAAGCAAGTGCACTTGTATTTCATGCCAGTTGTCAACCACTCCCACCTAGTCCTTCACCACCTTCCATTTTATCACCAGCCATGGATCCCATCCAACCTATCACTATCGCTACTGGAGATGAGGAGTTCACATGACTCCTTGACCAAAACCCTGCCGCCTTGCAGTTTTACCTTTCCCACTCATCCACTCGAGATGCCTCGGGTCAGTTGATATATGACATGCCCGTATCTATCCCCCCGACTCTCACTCCCACTCCTGCATCGGCTCCATCTAGCTCTGTGCTGCCCGCATCTACCTTACCCCCAGTCGTTTCGCAGCTAGGTCCTATACCCGCTATGACTGCCATGTCTGCCACCTCTGTTACCCCCGCCACATCCACCATACCCTCGATAACTACCCAAAATGCAACCTCATCCACCCCTAATGTCTCACACATACCCGTAGCTACACTACCACCTCCCGTGTCAGTGACCCCTACCCCTTTTCAGAACGTGGTCCTTTCCATTCCACAATCATTAGCCCCCATTGCCACTAGGGTTACCACGACCCTTCCACCTCCATATACATACTATCAGCCACCTCCCGTTTCCTCCATTATTCACTCAGGGTACGTACCCCCTATTTCACTACCTTCTTCCCAATCAACCTACATGGCAACACCATACACTGGAGTGCCACCCCCATTATATGCCCAAAACCAACCCTCTCACGCTACAGGAGGCACCCAATCATCGCAACCTACCAACGACCTAATCAAATTGATGTTGGACAAGATGCAGACATTAGAGGCATTGGTTTCAGCTCCCGCAACACTCTCACCTATGACGAGATTTGCAACGAGCCCATCCACCCATCCATTCCTATCCGCCCATACCCCATGCATTGGGAAATGCCTAAATTCAATCGTTTCAATAGCAAAGAAGACCCACAACAGCATTTGCGGTCGTTCAAACATGGGTGTTATCTGATCGCTCACGATGATGCCTTGCTCTTGAGAACTTTTCCCATGTCTCTGACTGGACCTGCATTAGATTGGTATAGTGGGTTACCTAGACACTCCATATTCTCATTCAATCAGGTAGCCCAAGCCTTCTTGGATCATTTCTCTATCAATATCGTCAAGAAGGTTACCATGACCGACCTATACTCCACGTGTCAATATGAGGATGAATCTATCACAGATTTTGTCACTCACTGGCGTAGCTTGATCAACCAACTCACCTTCCAACTGCCACAAACAGAACTCATCGAGCTCTTCACATGGGCTTGTGCTAGACATATCTCACTGACCTTGCAGGTCCAAACCTTCCAAACATTCGATGAAGCATTCACTATGGCATGAAAGTTAGAGATTCGGGCCATCGAAGAGAAGAAAATCCAATTACGCAATAAGAATTCGGCATTCAAGTCGAATGATACCTCTTCTTCTTCCAAACCACAAAACAATTATTCAAAGGCTAAGGGCACCACTAACGTAGTGGTACTCAAGGCTGGCCCAGCTCATCCATCAAATCAGGCTACCCCCTCATCTAATCTCTCACCCGTCCAAACTTTTCAATTCAGACGAGAGCAGTGGAAATACACCCCAATTGGGGAACCTTACTCTTCTGTCTTAGAAAAGCTTATCAAAGCTGGAGCCATCACTCTTCCACCCATAAAACCACACACTGGTTTTGACCCTGCTCGCCCCATGCCCGCATGGTATAAAGAACATGACTTCTGTAACTATCATCGAGTAAAGGGTCATAGTGACGACAACTGCATCACTTTCAAAAATATTGTCCAAGAAATGCTCGAGAAAGGTGAGTTAACCGTGGATAATCCTAATGCACCTGCCAACCAAAACCTACACATCTTCAAGAAACCATTTCCCAACCATGCCCCTTCATCTGATCAAACCGGTGAGACCTCAACTCATGATACCCATACCCGTGAGGTCCACGCTATCTTTAATGACATACCTGTCACCTCCCAATTACCTCACATTCCTTCCATAGAGGAAATCCTAGCCCGAAATCCTCCTTCCGCATCAGAACCAACCTCCCCTATTCCTTCACCCACAGAGGAACATCTTTCATCTCCTTCATCACCTACGGAGGAGTCTTCCACTAACATCGAGACCATCTCACCCCTGGCTTCTCCACTTAGAGAACTTTTACCCACAGTACCTCCTCCACCCATAGAGGAGCACCCATTACCTCCTCCACCCACAGAGGAGCACCTATCCATTCCTCCACTTGTAGAGGAGCTTCCATCACCTTCTACACCTACCATAGACCCAGTTGAGATACCTTTGCCTCTTGGTGAGCATTCTCCATCCGCTACCCAAAATCCTGCAGACCTACTTTCGGCTCTCTTACCCACGGAAGCTGAAGCTAGCCAATTTCCCATCTCTAAGACACATTTTATGGGAATTTCCATTAGGTCCTCATCAACTCCACCTACAGACGTGTCATTCTCACATTTGGCCGATCACTTAGATTATGTGGATAGAGCCTTACTATGGGGATGCCTTTTGCTTCCTGTCTCAACGCAGATGCAGAGGTCACTTGCTGATACCTCCACTATCTACCCAAAAATATTTCGACCAATCAAACCAAACACAACCACCTCTATCACAACTCCTTCCACGACACCTGTCATAGCTCAAACCACATCCTTACCCATAGCCCAATCTATATCTAAACCCAAACCCACACCTATGACATCATCCTCGACTAAACCTATTACCACTTTAGGGGTCACCCCGACTACCAGCCTTACTCATCCACCTATCAAACTGGATTTAGCTACATCCTCCAAAGACAACACCACACCTACTCTGACACCCAAACAGAAGCACCAAACCCATAGAACTCATACCCCGGCTGCGCCAATCACACCTGCACCTGTCCCATCTGTCTTAGGATCTCAGCTTCCCCACATGGTCAAGAAACCTCCACCCACCAATAAACCAAAAACACAACAACCCATTCCTTCCTCACAAACCTCTAACCTACCCAGATGCCCAACATGACTTACACCCACACCTGCAGCATCTTTACCACCCATACCTCCAATACCCTCAGTTATTGCTTCACTACCCACTACACTTCAGTCGTCTGTCTCTCACACCCCAAGCACGACCCGCATCATCTACCTTCACAGCACCCCCATTATCCCCATGGGTAACTCACCCTCTTCCCCCATCTACTTTTCCTTCTAGACCTCATACACCCATATCACCTTTACCCAAGAAGGTGCAACCCAAAAACAAAACTCCACTACCCCACAATAAGGTAGTCAAAACAACCACACACCCTCCTACCCATCCATCTACTATACCCCTACCTAAACAAGCACGACCGACACCCAAAACCATGCCAGCACCCAAACCCATAGCTCGACCCACTCCTCCTCTTCCAAAGACCATTCCTCAACAATCAACCACACCTACACCCAAACCCACGTTCACTTCCCATTGCGATCCACTAGCAGGGTCCTATGCCAAAATTTTAACCAACCTCCTTGAGACTTCTGTCATCACATTACCGCCACTCAGACCTTATGACCCCCTCAAACCCAAGCCAAAAGGGTTTGATGATACTAAAATTTGTGCCTACCATCATGTGCCAGGGCACGATGTGGAAAACTGCAAGGCCTTGAAAACCATCCTTATCCAGTTGTGTCCTCCAGAAGCCAACTTTGATGATGATGACCTTCTCGATGAGGATCCTGCTTCACCAACACCCATTCCCACACTGCCCACTCAACAACCACAAACTCCACCCTCACAGCTCCTAGAGCCACCCCCAAGATTTGAAATTAACATGGTTCACATCAGAGAACTTGCCATGCCACCACCCAAATGTCGTTGCGCCCAACTCACCTCACAGGGTTTTTCTCCTCCGGTAGGTTTTTTCCCATCGTGTCATTATACCACTCACCCTACACCTTCTCCATTTTCCAACTCCCCTCAGATCAACATGATAC
Organism: Taxus chinensis; assembly: GCA_019776745.2. Lineage (NCBI taxonomy): Eukaryota > Viridiplantae > Streptophyta > Pinopsida > Cupressales > Taxaceae > Taxus > Taxus chinensis. The sequence goes on from CM034146.1 coordinate 898,574,938, forward strand.
ATGTCACTACACGTGCTCAGAAGGATAAGGGTAAAGAAAAGGCAACTGACCCACCAACCAATCCTATACCCAACATACCATCTGCACCCATACCTAAAATCACTATCCGCGGCCCCACGTACCCCATTTCTAATGGCATCACACATCGCACCATGCTCAAACAATTACACCAGTCTCCCCTCAAAATGTCCCTATATGACCTCATCCAAACCTCAGAATCCCATCGTCAAGCTCTCATGGAGGTTCTTCAATCTATTGAGGTTTTACCCAATGACCCTACACCTGTAGCCTCCATTATCACACCCCATCATGTAGCCTCTCTCACCAAATTACCACCTTCATCTTCACCCCACCCTATTCACCAAGTGGCCTCCCTTAGCTTCTCAGAGGAAGAGATCGTGCCACACCAAAATGATGACCCAGACCCAGCCCTCTTCATCTCTGTCCACATCGATGACATACGGGTACGCCGTGTGATGATTGATGGGGGCGCTAGCATTAACATCATTTCATCCCATGCATTCACTCAAATGTGCATACCTGACAATTACATGCATAAACATCCGGTCATGTTGCGTTCATTCAATGATGCTATCACCTCTACACTAGGCACCATCATCCTCCACATTCGCGTGGGCCCCCACACTATTCCAGAATTGTTTTACGTTTTGGAAGGGGAATTCCAATATAACCTGTTGCTTGGCAGACCCTGGATTCATGTCATGGGTTGCGTTCCTTCCACTTTGCATCATTGTGTAAAGTTTGAACATGAAGGACACACCTATACCATTCCAGCTGACCCATCACCTTTTAAAACATGCAACATGCTTTACCGACCCAATGATGTGCTCATACCTATTAAGCCATCTACCTCCACAACCATTACTTCTTCACCTACACCTCCACTTACCAGTACAGCCACTGCTTCTACCACACATACCTCCTCCATTCCTACCACTGCCATAACCTCCATGGCTGACCCATCAGCTTCCCAATCTGTTAACTCCACCTCCGCATTGACCTCTGACACATCATCCATTCCAGCTACCTACATACCAACCACTGATCCCTTGGAAGGTGTTTTTCAATGCCTCACTCTGGGGGAGTACCGCCTATATAGTGTCAACACATTCCTTACTCCACAAGAGTATGGAAGTCTTCACCAACACCCTCACTATGATCACCGCATAGGAGAACCTCTCTTTATGGTCCTCCTCATCTTTGTACTAGTCTCACCTATGGGGGACTTGATACTACCACTTACACACCCGAACCACCGCCACAAACTCTTGCCCCTTTTCTGCTGACTTCCAATCACTTACCAATCACCGTTTCACCCACACCTTCCTGCACCGATGTGCATGGAAGGGTTTTGGTTTTGGATTTTATGAGCAAGGCTGCCATACCATTATTCCATGTACCACCCACAAACATAATGACCGTAGTGGTATCGGCTTTCCTGAACCACCTACCAAACAAGCCCGCATTGAACTCATTAAGGACACTAGCTCTTCTCCACCTTCTTCACCCACTCCACCTTCATCACCACCCTCACCGACGGAGTCGATGGATCCTGAATCTATCCCTCCTAACTTTTTTTTTTCATAAACACCATTTCCTTGGGGCCTCTGACTTATCAACATGAGGGCGAGGCCCCTTCCACTCTTCCCTTCCTGTATCCTGAAATGATCGATGATGATACACCTTCAATTAATGTCATTCAATGTCAGGATGATGAATCTATACTCACCTACCTTGGTGCAGAAGACTCATATATTCATCAGTCATTACCTTCTGAGACAAACCATGTTGAATGAATCGACTATCGAGATCAACATTCATACTCAGGATGACCCGCACATCCTAAAGATCGGACAATCTTTAGATGCTGCTGAACAGGAAGCCATCACTTCTTTTCTCAGAGATCATAACCACACTTTCACTTGGTCTTACGCAGACATGCCCAGTATTGACCCCACCATAGTGGTCCACAATATCGTAACCGTTCCCGATGCCAAACCCATTAAACAAAAGCTGAGGAAAATGCACCCTCGCATTGCCCTTCTCGTCAAAGAAGGAACTTCAGTGCCTTCTTTCCATTTCCTTCATCTTACCCATTGATTATCCTCGTTGGATTTCTAACATTGTCCCTGTCACTAAAGTGACAGGGGGACTCCGCATTTGCATGGACTTCCATGACCTCAACCTAGCATGCCCAAAAGATGACTTTCCCTTACCCGGTATTGACCAGCTGGTTGACCTTACTGCTGGTCATGAGATGCTATCACTCATGGATGGCTTCTCGGGTTATAACCAAATTTTTCTTGCCCCAGAAGATCAACACAAGACCTCGTTCATCACCCCTTGGGGGACCTTCTGCTATCGAGTCATGCCTTTTGGCCTTAAAAATGCTGGTGCCACATATCAGCGGGCTATGACTTACATCTTCCATGACATCATGCATCACATATTGGAAGATTACGTGGATGATCTCTTGGCCAAATCTAAATGCCGCTCTGAGCACCTAACCATCCTCAAAACCATCTTTGACCATCTCATTAAATATTGTGTCTGCCTTCAGCCTAAGAAGTGTGTCTTCATGGTTCTCTCAGGAAAGCTCCTGGGATTTATCGTTTCCCTCCGTGGTATAGAAGTTGACCCTGCTAAAGTCAAGGCCATTCTTGAAATGCCTCCACCTACTAACCTTAGACAACTCCTGTAGCCTGCAAGGTAAGTTGCAGTCTATTCACCATTTCATTTCACAATTATCTGATTGATGTCAACCATTTCATCATCTGCTCAAGAAGGATGTCTCCTTTAAATGGGATGATGACTGTCACAAAGATTTTGAGGCCTTAAAACAATACCTTCTCCAACCACCCGTACTCATTCCACCTAAAGACGATCAACCTTTTTACCTATACATATCAGCTACCGATCATTCCTTGGGAGCCATGCTCGCTCATCACGATGAACAACACAGGGAGCAGGTGGTTTATTACATAAGCTGTACTCTTTTGGACTATGAAACCCGATACACCCATCCCAAAAAACTTTTCTTAGCCTTAGTTTTCATTGCCACCAAACTCCGTCATTACCTACTCAACCACAAAACCTATGTTGTGACCAACACCGACCCCTTACACTTCATGTATGCCAAACCTTATCAAAATCAGCGTGCCGCATGATGGCTTATGCTTTTAGCTGATCTTGACCTTGAATTCATTCATCAAAAGTCCATCAAGGGCCAAGCTATCACTGACCAATTGGCCGACGCACCTATTTCTGGGGATCAACCCTCTAATTTTGACTTTCCAGATGAGTCGATTGCTACCCTTTCCCTGGATGAACCCCCTTACCAAATGACACTCTTCTTCGATGGTTCCAAGTGTCAGCGTGGGGGTGGGGCTGGTATTATCCTCATTCCTCTTGAGGGTGAACCCATGCCTTTGTCTTTCAAATTAGATTTTGAATGTACCAACAATATTTCCTGAATACGAAGCGCTCGTACTAGGTCTCCAAGCCGCCTACGCCCTAGATGTCAAATCAATCAACATCTTTGGTGATTCTCAATTGGTCGTAAACCAAGTCAATGGTATGTACCAATGTCGTAACGAGATACTTCAAAAGTATAAACATCATGTAGACATACTTTTGACCACCTTTGATCGTTACACCCTTCAAACCATCCCACGTTCAACCAACAAGTTTACAGATACCATGGCCTGCTTAGCTTCCCAAATACCCGCTTCACCCACCGATTCTACAATATTTGTCACCATACAATGACTCCAATCACCTTCTTATTTACCTCATGATGTTTACTCGATCGGAACCACTACCCCTGACCTGAGTGACCTTTGGTATAAACAATACTCTGACTACCTTTCTCTCTCCATCTTACCTCCTGATCTCACCCGTAACGGACAACGCACCTTCCTTAAAAAGGTCTCTCGTTACGTCATTCTGGGGGGCCTCCTCTATAAGCACGGCTTTGATGGTATTCTCTTACGATGCCTCACAAGTTCTGAAATTCCTTATACCATTAAGGAAGTTCATGATGGCATATGTGGAGGTCACTTCAGTGGCCTTGCTGTTGCTAAGCGTATTCTTCACCTGGGCTATTACTGGCCGACCCTTAACCATGATTGTTGTGACTATGTCAAACATTGTGTAAAATGCCAACAACATTCCAATCTTCATCATACACCCAGTCATGCCTTACAGGTCGCTCGAGACCTTTGGCCCTTCTCTCAATGGGGTTTGGATCTTGTCAGAGAAATCAATCCTCATTCTTCCCAGTGCCATCAATGGATCATCACTGCTACCGAATACTATACAAAATGGGTGGAAGCCATACCACTCATCTCCATGAAAGCTGAGAAAATATGTGAGTTCATTAACCACCACATCATTTGTCACTTTGGTGTTCCTCATCACCTCATCACTGACAATGGAAAACAATTCAAAAACAAAACATTGCAAAAACTTTGTGATGCCTTCGGCATTCAGCTTAGTTTCTCATCACCTTATTACCCACAAACCAATGGCCAAGCCTGAATCCACTAACAAAACCCTCAACAAAATTCTTATGAAAGTGGTTGACGATACTGGGAAGGATTGGCATACGCACATTCCTTTTTCCCTGTGGGCATACCACACTAGTATTCACACTTCCACTGTGGCCACACCATTTTCTCTGGTCTACGGTATAGAGGCAGTCCTACCTCTCGAAGTCCAGATCCCCTCACTCCACATTTCTCTCCATGACATGCTCAATGATGATGACTTTCGTCAGGACCATTTAGCACAACTAGAGTTATTAGATGAACATCGTCTTAATGCTCTGGATCACCTTCAAGTTTACCAAAAATGTATCAAACGTGCCTACGACAAACGTGTCCATGAACGAACCTTCCAAGTCAGTGACCTTGTCCTGAAAGAAAATCAACACGTAACCAAAGCAGAAAAAAGTAAACGGGGAAAATTTGCTCCTAATTGGCTTGGACCATACATCGTGACTCATACCTATGGATCAGGTGCTTACCATTTATCATCACTCGATGGTAAACCCAAACCTGAGCCCCTTAACGCCTTGCATCTTTGACCATTCTATTGTTGACTTGTAGTCCTACCTCACCTTTTGTCTCTTTCCATGCTCGTCCCTTGAGTGCTATTCACTTCATACACCTCACTAATGATTAAACAAGAATCATGTGAGTACCCGTCACTTGTTATCTTCTCTTGAATATGTGTACCATGGCACTGCACATAGCATGATTCTCATGGATACTTTTCATCTACCTTTAGATGAGATCCCATGGTCATTTCACCTTGCCTTTTGAACAAGAGTCTTATTCTCCACCTTGGTCTTGTCCATGACTTCAAAGACCTCACATGGGACCAAACTCCTTGAGTCAAACTTCTAATAAAAAGATGACTCCCTCAAAAGGACATCTTCCTCTCGACAACTGCTGCTATAAATAGACTGCTCCCTAGAAGGACAGCTATGTAAAGCTCTTAAAAAAATGAGAGCAACGAAGCTTCCCGCATCGATCAGCTTCACGAAGACCTCAAGGAGTTAAATTTTATTCATCCCATATAGACTTCCCACATCGATCAGTCTATTTCAACTATAAGTCAAAACACTCAACCTTTTTGTCATGGACTTGCCCATTGTGATCTAGGTTCTCTTGCCCGAAAGTGCATGCTACCTATACCATATAAAAATTACCTACTTTTCACCCTTCAAACCATGCCCACTCTCATTTCCTACTGCCTCAAGGGACTTCTTGGAACTTAGACATTTGGTGATCATGTGACTACTTTTCACCGTAGAACAGTCCATCATGCAATGTCTTTAGGGTCTTACGTTCATCACCTCCACCAAGGTATGATCTACTCGGTATGATCCTACCCAACCAGGTGGCTTTATTGCCCCCTCTTATCTTTTAACCATCTTTGTTTACGTTTTGATTACCTTATACAGGACTTGGTCCTCGATGCTTACTTTTGGGGTAATCTTCTTCTTTCACCACAATCACCCTCACCTACATCATTTTACCTATAATCTACCCACACCTAACAAACCTAAACCCACAACATGCCCAAAAACCTACCAACTCATTTTCATACCTCCTCATATTCTTCCCTAGCTTATGGGAGAACTACATCGGCCTGAGGTCCCTTTTCACCGGGACTATGTAGGCAGCACTCCGAGGGCATGGGGCCCTTGGAGGTTAGCTCGGCCATCCTCTACCCTAAACAATTCATCTTCCATGTGCCTCACATTACATCACACCTCACTTAGTTTCCCTTTTATACCCAAAATTGGAAATTAAACCACATACATAACAAGTTGTTTCATATTTTAAACATTATCACAACATACATTTATTACGCCTACCATTTCTCTATCATCACTATGCATAGATTATACCACATCTCACATATGACCCATATTATCATTCATTGCATAAAATAATGAATCACCACTTCACCTACTTTCAACTCAACCATGCCTAAACAAACCTAACTCAACCATGCCTAACCAACCTGACTCAATCCATGCCTATAACCTGACTCAATCCATGCCTATAACCTGACTCAATCCATGCCTATAACCTGACTCAACCTGACTCGATCCATGCCTAACCGACCTGACTCATCCATGCCTAAACCAACCTGACTCGATCCATGCCTAAATCCCAACCTGACTCGATCCATGCCTAAACCAACCTGACTCGATCCATGCCTATACCAACCTGACTCCATCATGCCTAACTCACCTAATTTCCATCCATATCAACACAACAAATTCATATCTCATAAACACATCAACAAATCAAATCATACCATGTATCTCATCATATATAAATCAATGTGTATCTCAAATATACATGGCTATCTCATCATGTCCATCATCTCAAAATCATCGGCACGCAGGCCGATATACAATACAAAATGTCATCGGCACGCAGGCCGGTCTCATATATACAATAAAATAATGAATCAATACAAAATCTCTTCGGCACGTAGGCCGGTATATGCTCGAAATATACAAAATCACTCATACATCCTCACTATCTTCGGCACGCAGGCCGGTATGTGATCAACAATAAATATATATATCACAAAATAACTATCATACATAAAAAAAATCAGGTGACCGCATATCAGGCATCTCGGTGGATGTCCTCCATCTCTATATCACCTGTACCCTCAGCCTCCTGGGTCCCTACTGGCACCTCAACTGGAGCTGGTCTCCGTGCACTGGTAGCCTCTGCCTGATCAGGCCTCGGAGCTCGCTGACCCCCTGTGCTCTCCACACTGTGAGTGTGGGATCTCATCCTCTCACTGGATGCCTGTTGTGCCCTGTACTCGGCATAGGATATGAAGTCTATCCCGGCCGCCATCAGCTGGTCCTGATAGTACCTAGCCTCACCTAGGGCATCCCGTAGCCTGGACACAGGCATGGTCTGTGGTGGTCCCATAGGTCTTGGCCCCTGTACCTACCCTGCGGGACCCTGCCCCGCTGCCTGCCTATGAACTGGGACCTACTCCTGGTGCCTGTGGTGGTGCCCCCTACCCCTGTGCCTGTATCTGGGCCTGTAAGACCCCAATCTGTGCCTGGGCTATGGCCAACTGGCCTTGTAAACCTGCCACCTGAGCCTGTAAGGCTGCCACCTGACCATCCCCCTCCTCTCCATCTCCATCTCCTCCACCAGCCATCTGGGCCTGCAGACTGGCCACCTGTACGCGTAGCTCTACTACCTCTGCCTCAGAGCCCTCCAGCTGTGTCTGTAGTATACCCAACTGGGTAATGAGTGTAGCTACCTACCCCTGTAGGGTGTCTCTCTACACTATAATGGTAGCTAGATCTGGCTGCCCCGGTCTGGGTGGTATGGCTCGTAACTGAGCCACCCACCACTACCTGTACCTATCTGTACATCCAACGTCATCTATCCGCCGGTCCACTGGCTACTCCTCCTACCCTGTGGGCACTGTAGGCTGTGGTAGAGGTAAGGGCCTCTCCATGTCATCTCTCTGGTACTATGGGAAGGGTGGAGGTATGTCCTGTACTAGCCCAAACTACCGTCAGACTCTATCTACCGGGATCATCTCGTCCTCCCCGGCACGGTGACCCTGTATCCATCTCTCTAGCTGGAGCTCAGCTAGCTCCTCATGCATATGCCTATATGAGGGGAATCCCACATATGGCCTCCATATAATGTCCACTCCAGACAACCCCTCCAGTAACTACCAAAAATGGGCCACATCATGTGTGGGCCTCTCAGATCTCTCGCTCTCCTATCACGGCACCCATCTCCTGTACCCCACCCACACAAATCATGACTGGGAATGCATCTTCTCGGGGCATCCCTATAGGCCACACACAAACTATGTGCTCATATGCCCAGCAGTGCAGTAAAAATGTACAACACAGGCTAAACCTACGCAACCGCCCATATGCCCACAACTCCCTGTACAGCTACACCAAGAATGCTGGTGCCCAGGAAAAGTGGGTCTCATCCACCATCATGTCATGGAGTACCCCCATCAGTGATCAGGGAAACATCCACCCTCTACATCTGGCAGTGCATAGCAGCACACTGCCTCCATCAACAGAACCACTAGCCTCATCTCCTCCAGATGGGCTAGGTACATCTCTCCATAGCTCAAACTGGCGCTATGGAATCTCAGATCGGCCATCCCCTCTCCAAAAATAGACACAATCAGCTCCTCTGAGGCCTCGGAGGAGATAGAATAAACCTGGGCACCCAATATGGGTAACCGAAGAATCTGGAACACGTCCTCTAGGGTGATAGTCATCTCACCCGTCGGCAGGTGGAACGTGTTGGTTCACGGAAGTCCCATCTATCGATGAGCAGTGACCATCAAACTGGGCTACCTGAACTACATGTCTATAGTGACGAACCCCACTCAAGCCCACTACCTCCACATGTTGTAGCTCCTCCGGGGTTGCTGCACCATGCACTGTCACCAGTAGAGGTGGAACCCTGTCCCGCATATGTAGCTGTGCTCTCCCCTGCATCCAATACAAGCACAACATTAATTTACATGTATCAATCCATATTCAACCATTATCATTTCCCTATACCTTATTTTCACCCTACCCATCTCAACTACCTAGCCCACACCACTTTTGGACCTTTGTGCCCACTAATCCGACCGGTACCGGTTCATCCTAACTGACCCTGGTCACCCTTTAACTGACATCGGTCACCTGTTTGGTGACCGATACCTGGTTCACCCTTACTGACCCTGGTTATCCCTTAACCTGGCATCGGTCACCTATTTGGTGACCGATACCGGTTCCACCTAACCAACGCCAGCCAACCTTGACCAACGCCGGTCACTGTCATGGAAAAACCCCGTGATTTCCCAAAACCCCCCTTTCTAAAAAACCTCCCCTGCCCCTTTTACCCACCTACAATGACCTAAACTACCCTTGGACCTCCACCCACCTCCCCTATCCCATTTATTACCCTCCCCATTCCTCCTTTTACCCAATATTCCCCCCATTCCCAAATTTAATTTGTGCCCACCCACCAAAATGAAAAACCAACAAAACCTAAACCAACACTAAAATAATCCTCTAATCTATCAAATCAACAACGTAGAGTAGAGTGCTTACCTCATCGCACTGCTGCCATCTCGGTGGCACATCTGGCCACTATACTGGTGGCCCACCCGATCCCTCTCTGGCCTCCACCATCACCGAATAGCTACCTGCAACCTCCACCAATCGAATCCCTCGCAATGATCTTGTGGACCCGCTGCTCACCAACCAATCACTCGTCAATCACACTGCCAGCTCACTATTCCGTTTCGTCTAGACACTTTTCTCTCTTTTCTCTCTTTTTTGTCATTTTCTCACTTCGCAAAATAACAAATGAATAACAAAAATGTGGATTTTTTGTTTTTATAACAAACCCGACCTAACTGACATCGGTTACCCTTGACCGGCATTGGTCACATGCCCTACCTAACCATCGTCAGTTTACCTCTACCGACGTTGGTTATCCATGACCAGCATCGGTCACCCTCACCTGCACATTGCCCTAAATTTTACCCTTTTACCCTACCCCTACTTCCTTTTTTTACCTCACCCAACCTTCACCCTGATCATTTACCTCACCCCACCTTTACCCTACCCATTTACCTCACCTTTCCTGACCTCATCATTTACTACCTCCCTTTTTCCTCCTTTGGGGACTCATTATTTTACCCCTACCTTGGCCTTACCCATGCCGTGACCTAGATATTTGGACTTGGACCATCACTAGTGACCTTTGACCTCATGTGTTCGCTATACCTTGCGGCACTGTTACCTGTGTTGTTGACCTAATGACCTTACCTAGCCTATTGTTTGTGACCATTTATCCTGACCCTACCTTTGGTGTACCGGAACATACCTAAACATTCCTGCACCTAACCTACGTTGTGTTTCCTGACCATATCCTATACCTTGGATACCAGAATCACTTCAACCTTGTTTGGATAAACCTATCGACCTTAGACAATGTAGAGTTTTCCTGCTCTTCAACCTGGTAGCGTGCTATAGTTTATACGTGTGTGCATTTGACTGTTGCTACCTTTGACCCTGACCCATTACCTAGACTTACCCGAGTAGACCTTGCTCCTTTTTCCCCTGTTACCCACCTTTCTTTTCATCACATTTACCTTTTATCAAACCACTCACTGATTCTGCCTTCGGCCTTGTCAGTTCTTGGTTTGAGGGGGATCACCTTCACCCACACATGGGGCAACCACATCTTATTTTTGTTAGCGTCACTTACCAATACAAGCTACGCAACAAAAAGGGGAAAAATGTAGACACTAAAATTAGGTCACACTCCCCTTTGGTCCCTCGACAAATAAGCACCCTTCATCACATTCACCTAGCCATGGCCCCCTTCACCTCACTAATATTAATTTAATTAATTAAATTAAATTAATTCATTATCCTCACTATATTTATTATTTAAATATCTTAATTTAAATAATATCCACACATACACCTCACTTAGACACCTCATCAAGCCAACTCACCCTAAGACCTATTCTTAGTAAGTTGCCATAACTAACTAAGACTTACCTAAACCCTAAAAATCAATGCCTACATTCTCTCTAACCACATTCCTGCATGCTTACAAGAAGCTCCCAGTCTAATCCGCGGGTTAATGGCATGAGATCTGAGGAAATCAAGAGGATCTCCCTAGTTTAGTAAACCTAGGAAATCCCACCTTGACCGACGCCGGTTACCCCTAACCGTCGCCGGTTAAGACAAAACTGCCATCGGTTACCCTTTTAACCCCAAAACAACCTTATTCTCAAGGTTGGCAGAAGGTTGGAAAATATTGGAAAATTTGGTGAACATTAGCACATTCCAGAGAGATATCGCATCTTCTGAGAGTGAATTCCAGCGAGAACACGCATGCAAGGAAGGAGATCAAGCATCTTTTCCTGCACAGCCATCCCAACAATGATCTGATCTAACCAAGCAAAGAGGAATGTACATGCAGCCCATGTAGAAGCTTTCCTTTAGTTGGTGACCACCTACAGCCTTCAAACCTCTCATCAGCACCTCCGTCCCTCACTCACAGGCATCCAGGACCAGAATCCAAGTAAGTAAATGTTATACTTCTCTAGTTCATTCCATTTCATCATTATATTATCATCTTTTGTTTACCTAGCCACCCATTGACCTCCTCCAACACTTACCCCTCCATATACCCATTAAAACCTCACCAAATCCTACCTAAATCACCCAATACCTCATCCTGACCAACCAAAGTCCTTTTGTGCAATCACAAAGGAGACCTAAATCTCGTTCTGTGGCATTCCCAGTTTTCCACAGTAACCGGCACCAGTTACACCTAACCATCGTCGGTCACCCTTAACTGACATCGGTCTCTGTATTTTCCCATACAACCCAGAACAGTGACCTACCCACCTAATTCCCTCTCACCCTCATTCACCTGTGATCTGCCTGAGACCTCTGTCAGACCTGTAGAGACCCAGAACCAGTTATTTGACCTTTGGATCCTATTCTAACCTAGCCTGTTAGATTAGATCTATTTCTTATTGTGTTTTAAGTGAGATACCTAAATCATTTCGAATTACAATAGGTTTTACCTTATTTACCACATTAAATTGTTTAAAACAGTGGACTGACAGCCATCTAGGAAGTATCACACTTCCCAGATCTAGCATACGCTAGGCAGTTCACTACATATATTGTTTAACTTTTTCTGGTGGTCTTACTTTGCATTACAGGTAGTTCCTCCTAGCCAAAAGGAAGCTCTCACAATCAGCTGTGGATTCAAAAGTCATACGCACGCAACAACCCATCAACCAACATTAAAACAAGTATTCCTCCTATGCCCGTTACCCTATCTGTTTCGTCAATACTTCAAGGAAACGATCTAGAATCAGTATCAAATCAAATTCTGAGCTACAACACTCAAGAGAATTCTCACATTCAATATCCAATTAGCCTATTTCAATAACTCTTTTATGAATTTCACATCCCATACACCATGCTTTGTTGAAAAATCAAGATATATTAATTAATCAAACTAATATATGTGTGCATCATGCTACAACTTTATATTTCACATTACACTTCTCTTTTCTTGAACCGTACAATTTGGTTAGGATGTGAATATACGATCATGGTTGACTTGTACAGTCTTGACCCTTTTACATCCTCTAACTTTGTTTTCAATTTGAATATTTTACTATGTTATTTCACCTTCCTAAGGTCATAAGCAACTCAATATCACATTATAACTCACCCTAACACTCTTACAAATTACTATTTAATATATCATTCAAAAAGTACTAAAGGCTCTCCAAAAATCCTCTAAATTAGTGGCACATAAATCAGGGCAACCCCTACTATAGATCTGAAGCACTCAATCGCTTCAAAGAGTCTAGATTTCTCCATTTTCCAAGCATGTAAAAATAATATATCCTTGTTTTAGTGGAGTAAAGACACTCCAAGCATTTTCAAAAAGTTTTAAGGAATAAATGGTTAGGTCACATAACTAAAGTATACCACATCACACTACAAGTGTGCTCAGTTCATTCTATACTCTATATGTAACCAACTACTCTTTGTGTCAAAAGACACGAGGGAACCCATGGGGGGCTGGCTTATATCACACTCATGCTTGCACAAACACCTAGGAGAGCTAAACAATGCTTGATCTTACATTAGGGAATGTATTGCAGTACTTAGATTGTGTTGGCTAGGTTGGTTGCTAAGGTAATCCAACCTCACTATATAGACGATTTATCCTTTCAGATTTATAATGTTTTGATGAAGGTTATTACAATTATTTAGGGTTCCTAATTTTTTGCAAGTGGTTATAGGTTAGCCTAAGGTTATGCGAGTAAGAGTGACATACAACTAAGGGCATTTCTAGACAAATCAAGCACATGGGAAGTTACAGAGCCTAATTGTTAAAGGGTCCAATACCACACACTTCCATCTAGGACTGTACAACTTTAGGTTTGGACTATACAACATTTATAAGGTCCTTCCCTAACTCAATTTTTGATTCTAGAATGTATAATGAAGCATTTCTAGTTTCTAATCTATCTTTTTCACCTGTCTACACTTCTGGATATTTTATTTTATGATATGTACAATTAAGTCTTCATATCCTATTGTGTATTTGAGTTGTCATTTGTCATTTGTTATTCATTGCAACTATTAATGCATTGTTATGATTATGTATGGTTAATGGTTAATTTGTAAACAATCAAATGTGGTAATTTTCACTTTGGAAACCTTGACTTAACTACACACTCTTGCTATGAAAAAACAAAACTTCTCATTTCCTGCTTAGCACTTCATGATGTATGTTGTTTAGCTTGTTTATCCTTACACATTTACATGTTGACAAACTCTAAGAACACAATACATTAAATCTATAGAGAAACATAAACTCACCAGCTCTAAACCTCATTTGGCATATTCCCTACTCTTGAATATGATCGTATAGTTTGGTTAGAACTGCATTATATGGTTGTGACCCTTTTACACGACCTTGGATTGACATGTCTTCCAATAACACTTTCAAGATTAAATATTTATTTGGGTTTTATATTTCTTATAGGTAAACCTTTCTTAGATAAATCCATCTATGAAACCCTATATAAGCAAATAAACACTACCTCATTTACTAACCTGGGAACTCCTAGGGCAAAGCACTAAAGAACTCACTTCTTACACTTGGAAAGGGCATCCCAAGATCCCTCAATCTTGGATTTTCATGTCTAAGGTCATGGGTGCAACACTCACATCAATTCTGAAGCTCAAAACTAGGTCAAGGAAACCATCTTTCTCTTCCACACACTCTCAAATATCCTCTCTCTAAGTGTTATAGCAATCTAGCCAAGTCAAAGCAAGCATGGTCAAAGAAATTTCCAAATATAATTGATCTATGTAGATATCACATGCTAGGTGGAGAAACTACGTGAGGTTTGAGGCCTCTTTAGAGTAGTGCCAACATCGGTGTTGCATGGGGGTGCCTACAACCCTTCTAGTGTACCTTGTTTTATAAGACTCTTCATCCATGGATAGGGTTTGAGATGATGATCAATTCACACAAAATGCTTTGTTGCATGTGCAGAAACTAGGATTTGACAATGACAAACATATCCAGGAAGGTGAGCAACCCAAAACGTTGTAGAATTTATCTTAGAGTAGGTCCAAGACCATAGAGAAGGTCCTAGACCATGGACAGTATGGTCCTTGACTGTGTTATACGACCCATACCCATGCAGATTTCAAATTCCAGTCTAGTTTGTGATGGTTTCCTAAGTTAAATTCTCCTAGTTTCTGTGTTGTACAGTCCTAAATCTTTCTAGAAATCAATTTTTGCAATTTAAGTGCCTTTATAACCTTTATTTTGTGATTTTAATTGAATGTTAGGTTAAGTGGTGTGTTTCAATATTTATTATTTGATCTAATAAATATAATTAGTTATTATATTGTTATATCTTTCTTAAATCAATATTCAACTCTTACATATCACACACCTAGTTAAATCAACCTAGAGATTTTAATTTAGGGTTAAACATTTTTGTGAACTTGCTTTTGATCAAAACCCTTAACCTAATCTAGGATATTCTTGGTTCCTTGTGTATTACATACCTATTGATCTTTAAACCCGTAGATGCCTTAGGGTCATATATACATTTTATCTTCAGAACTACACCTGATTTTCACCTATCATCTACCATAAAATGTGATTTGTTTCGATTTTCCTAGTATTTTCAAGGCCTATTCTACCCTTTGGGGTCACTTTTTAGGGCTCCTAATTGCCAAATCACCTTTTGTTTTCATATATCAAGCATAATGACTCTATTTTTTAAATTCTTTTTAGGTTATTTTTAATTGTTTACATATTTAATGAAACCTTTGTTTGTTTTCCCCTTATTTTTGAGCACACTTTTTCATAAATTCAAAATTACTATTCATTTAATAATTAGGAAATAATCACAAAAACGCGCACTTTTGGCAAAATCCATTGGAGGTTTTATTTCACTTAAATAGATTCAAAAATTCCTCTTTTTGTTTTATAAAATTTAAATTTTATTTTGAGATATGATCATTTTATTCATTTGACAAGAGTCACTTTTTGCTCAACATCACTTGTTGGGTCTTATCCCCGTCGTATCTTAGTTATTGTGCCTCCATATTTTGATCCTTATCCTTTTCTATTCAATTGAATTTTTGTGTATCTTTTTTCCTACCATCATGGCCCATGCTATAATTTATCAAGTTTCCTTGTATGATTTGCTTCAACATCACCCAAAGTGTAGAGATACTCTCACAAAACTAGTGCACAAAATAAAGATCCATGATAATATGACACCTTCCCATGTGAATTCATTTTTGGGTCATATTTCAACTCCTTTTATTAGTAATGATGACACCTTTCATACATCTATCTTAGATTCTATTCAAGATTTATACCATGATTTTCAAGATAAATTTCAAGTTATGATTACCAAGATCACGTCTCTCAGGTGTGAGATAATGCATCTATAGGATTCTTCCAATGACCTTAATCATCATATCTCTATGCATCATGATCATTCTAGTTAATATCACTGAGAACTAATAGTATACACACATTATGCATGATACAAGTGCTCATACAAGTGAGGTGAGATTCCCTCCATAGATGAAACAATGTGTATGTTCCATGATATCAACCTCTTCGATTTGATAAGAATGCTACAAAACATGATAACCTATCTACGTTACTCGATAAGAACCTAATCATTATTGCCCACTCATTAGTGTTGGAGGTGACAACGACTAAGAGGGGGGTGCATCAGTCCTCGATAAAACTTTCACACTTGTGCTTGAAAAACCCTAACCCACACAAACTTATGTAGAATACATCAAAGCATATAATCTTTACCGTGAAGTAAAATCAATGCAAGAATCAGAATATGAACTCAAAGACACATATATTAAATCTTAAATTATATCAACACATTTCTTATGATATTCAAATCAGATTACAATGAGTAATGTCTTCGACGTTGATCAACAAGATACAACCATTAGATCTCAAGACAAGCAACTATGTCTCATGAATATATAGGAAGATGTAGAACTATGGAAATGTCTTCAACTCAATATCATATCTTACAAAACACCTTAGAAACCTACAAATTATATCAACATGCTATGAAGATTGCATCTGAGCACAAGTCTTCAAATTAACCCACATTCTTCAACTCACTCTCATAGAAACAACACCAACTTTGCTTCGTTCAAATCCACCTCTTGAAAAACACAGTCAACTGTTTTCCTAGAATGGAATTAGAAGGCTTCAAGCTAGGCCCAAAGGGTTTTTCTTTGCAGCAAAAAAGCGTTCTTCAAAAGAATATAAAAAGGTTTTTTCAAAGATTACTTAACAATATGCCCATAACTTCACTAAGTTATAGCCTCTCCAAGATTCAAATTCAAACTCAAACATTTTCCCTCCTTTGGCTTGACCCATGCATCATGGAAACATCCCAAATTCAAATCATAATAGTCACAAGTGACCCAAGTAGGTCAGCATTTACCTTTTCAAAAATTTCAAACATACAATCCAAATTTAATTTTTGACATTGAATCATGATTTTCTTGTCTTAGTGCATAGAGAATAAAATCACCTTTTCAATGAGTCCAAAATCATAAAAATCTGATTTTTAGGCTTTTTGGGGCTCTATGTCATCCTCTGCGGATTTCTCCTATTTATTGCAGCTTTATCCCATGTACCGTAGATTTCCTCTAGTCTTTCACAGCTTCATTCTTCTATCTACGACTTTCTCTAGTCGACCACGGCTTCGCTCTTCTATCTGTGGCTTTCTCTAGTATTTCACAATTTCATTCTTCTATATGTGGCTTTCTTTGGTCTTTCATGACTTCATTCTTCTATCTACAGCTTTCTCTAGTCTTTCGAGGATTCGTTCTTTTATCCATGGCTTTCTCTAGTCTTTCATGGCTTCGTTCTTCTATCTGTGGCTTTCTCTAATCCTTCGGTGGCATTATTCTTCTATCCGCAGCTTTCTTTTTCTATCTGTGGCTTTCTTTGGACTTCAGTGATATTCTTCTTCTATTTATGGCTATCTCAACACTTGATGAAGAATCCATTTTTTCTTGCAGTATGTTTATATCATCCTGGAATCATTCTAAGTTCTCAATAATTTTTCTAAGATAACTGCACACCACTGAACCATTGAACCACCTATTATTCTTCAATGTCATCATCATGCAATCACCTTGATCATATGAATAGGCTTACAAGAGCTAGCACACCTCACTGAATTTCATTATACCAACACAAAACACATCTAAACCGTCATGTTAGCATCATATACATCATCAAATGATCCTAATCCAACATCTACTTTGTCATTAATGTGGTTTTACATCAATGAAAATGTTAAACAGACAATGTATAGCACTTAGTAGAATGCATACAGAAGATTCACGTGGAAGAGCAAAGTGCGTTCAAAGGCACGAGAGGATCGGAAAGGAATCAAGTGAGGAGGACAGAGAGATTCGAGACTTAGCCGTTTTCATGATTATGATCTATTTTTGGAAGATGGCATGCAGGAGCACACAAACAAGATGAAGACTTGTGTAACACGCATGGGTTATTTTTGGAAGAGCGGTTATGGAGTGCTTTGCATGGGTGCGAGCTAAGAATAGGATTACTACTTCTAGTTAAACTATGAGAGGTCTATTGTTAGCATTATTTCATGTAAGCCTATTATTGTAAAGGTGCATGGTTATTTCCAGCATGTGACCTATTTTTGGGATTAGATAAGTGGTGAAGGGTAAGTCCCCACCCTTATAAATATGTAGTGAACCTGCATAATATAAAATGAGAGGTATGTAAGAACTGGATTGTTATGAGATTATGTTGTCAAAGATCTGTTACGTGCATGACCATATGATGTTATTATTGTAAGAAGCTTATGTGTATTTATTGTATTTAATATAATGGAGTGTATTGGCTGAATCAGAGTATTGAATCCTAAGTATAATAGGATCTTGCATGCTTTATTTCATCATGGTTATCATTTAAAACTATTATTATTTAGATCTAGATCTGAACATGTATTATAGAATGATTTATTAATGATGGATCTAAATGCATTAAGTCTTCATCATGCTAACATCCTGCAAAAACAACCCTTAAAGAGGGGCCTTGTACCTTTGTGTGCTTCAGGTGAGTGCTTAGTCTAGGCTGAGTGATGTTCTAATGCGCCTGGGATTTTTCTGGTAAATTCTAGGCTGCATCATTGATTCTGTTGTCGGGACCTCTTTTTCAGTTATTTTCAGGATGGTTCGCGATGAAGAAATACTAGTTGACCCTAACAAGTGTTGAGGAGTGGATACACGACCTAGAAGAAGAATACACATGGAGATTCAGCACCGGATCTGAGTTTGATGCACACACATGGGTGGAGCATAATCTGTATGACTATTTGTATGAGAGCTTCTTCACTATCTTTCTTGGTAGAACTATATGAGTGGCTAGTTCCTTATGTGTCTAAATAGAATGACCAGGTATTGCACACTTGTCTAGATGAAGGAAGAATTTCAGACCCTTTATGATGCTGATCTGATTTGGAATCGTGTTGTGGATACGTGGTCCCATGGTGTTTTGAACAGCTATATCTTGGAGTACTCAATTTCCACTTATTCATGCCTAGAGGTAGCTGAATTCCAATTTTTACGATATCCCAGGGGAACTTACCTACAAGGAATTCCATGGATGATCAAAATTTTGATGGTAACCCTGAACTTGGAGAGCAAACCGATGGCTAACTAAAACCCACCATGCGCGGGGACAAGAGCATGGTTTGGTGAAATATGGCAAACCTAGCAAATAAAAAGGAAGAGAGAGGAAAGGTGGCTTAAGTATAATGAGGTGCACGAGAGGGAGATAGAGAAGTAGTGAGATGTTGCAGAGTGAATGGCATTATGGAGAGAGATAGTTCATGAAGGATTTTAAGTTCACGCAGAAGACATAGAACCCGAGCATCAGGAACTCCCCCAGTTGGGCAATCATGACAGGAAACTTCCTCGGCCTCACGCAGAAGTGCGCTAATAGAGACGACATGGGCCATGGGTGAGCATCTAAATCCACCTGGAAACCTTTTCCTTGCACTTGTTTGTCTAGTATCTAGTACAACAAATAGTCACCAAGTTAATTTAGGTAGTGGGAGAGCAGGAGTGAGTCATATAAAAAATCACAACCATGGCAGCACAAACGGCTTTGTTTTTTATATGAGAGTACCTTTTCAGGTGTATCATCCACATCGAATTCAGGGGCGCAAACTTTTGGACTATCTTCTGGGAGTAATAACACTTCGCAGACCGTAGGGGTGTAGTTCAGTACTATGGTTAGGACATATGGGAGTACATCTTTTGTTCTGACTCTGTCTATGGGTTCAGGATCAGGAGGCATAGGTGGCTCTAGCTTTGGTGGATCTGGTGGTTCTGGAGGCAGAGGAAACACAAGAGGTTCTAGATCAGGTGGGCAAGGTTCGCACCAACCCCATAATATTTACATGGAGATGTCTCTTCATCTCCCAAAGTACAGATGCATAGAAGATGATGTTGAACATGTACACCTGTGTGAAATGCTATGGTGCACAAAAGGAATCACGGCCTTTGAGCGTAGGATAAGTCAATTTTCTACTACGTTACAAGGGTGCACACATAGTTGGTACATAAAGTTTGACCCTAATCAGACTTGTGAAGACTATGCAGCTTTAAAAGATGTTTTCCTTAAATAATTTCATATCCTTGAGTTTGAATAGAAGAGTATAAGTGTGCTCAAGGATATTAAGCAAGGCACTACTGAAAGTGTCAAAGAGTATGATGCTCGTTTCAAAACTTTGTTATCTAAACTTTCTTAAAATATTCATGCAATCCAACATGCACAGTGGTTTGTTGGGGGCCTGATAACACCTTTTAAAAGGGTGTTATCACATAAGACATACACCAATCCATATGAAGCACTTGAATCAGATTTACGTGCTGAGACAATTGGAAGTATAGACACTGGGGTGAGCCCATCTGTTAGAAGCGTAGATTACAGTTTGGCGAAGCAGTTGGAGAAGCTATCGGCAAATTAAGCACATGAGATGTGCATCGGGATTTGGTGCACAGATTGTGAAGTGGAAGGTCACACCAAGGATAGTTTTCCCCGCAGGTCAATCCACTCATTGTTGTTGGACTGTGAGATATGTCATTTAAACCATGATGTTAGTTGCTTGCCCATTACTACAACATGTGATAAGGAAGAACATTTCATGCTACTACAAAATTTACAAGTCCGTGACTCACAACATAGAAGACTGTCAGTTGATTGGTCAGATCCATGATGCTATAAATATTGGTATATGACAGACAGGAGTTTTAGATAACTCTAAAGGCAAGAATGAGCTTCAGGATCAGGATCACAATCAGGCATGCTATGATTAAAATAAAGGGCATTTTGAAGGCGTTCGTGGCAAAGGTCAAGGATACCATGGTGGATTTGGAGGATGAGGTCGTGGTGGTGGAAGAGGTGAGTTCCCACGTAGGACATGTTATACATGTGGATCTCCTGACCACTACAGGTGTGAATGTCCTCAAAATATTACGTGTTCTTTTTGTGGAAAGAATCATAGTTATGAGGAATGTCCAGGGACTTGTATGAGCATCTTAGTAAGTAGCATAAACAAGATAATAAATCCACAGGGATGGTTAGGATGTAATGCACTATGGAAAATTAGTGGATGCCCAAGTTAGAACCAAAATTTGAGGCATTATAGGTAAATATCATGACCCGTACTGAAGCGACGCCCACCAAAGAAGCATTACAGCATAAGCCTACCATCACTAAGGAAGAGGTTCTATATGAACGGTACCTAGACCCTCTCCCATCAGAAGGAGGTTTATCAGGAAACCATGGGGTACTCAGAAATCTTCAGGGTGAAATACAGTATTCAAAGGAGCAATCGTAAAAGATGGAGTAAAAGAAAGCATCAGAGATAGTCCAATCTGATATGGATGATTTGAAAGAAGTGTGCAAGATGTTGCATCAGGAGAATATTATTCCACTATTAGGGAATTGGTTAGTGGAGACTGGACGGCAAATCTTACATGTAAATCTTCCCCCTCATAGCATCGATTATGACAAGGAAATCACTTTGAATGTTTTTGTGGATGGGTGGCTTTTGAGTAATATATTGATTGATACAGGCGTGGAATTTAATGTTATTACCTTAGATGTATGGGTACAAATAGGGAGACTTCCATTGCAGCCATCATCTAATGTATTATTCATGGCTAACCAGACTAAGGCCACTCTCATTGGAATTTTGAAAGATGCATCCATTATCATATAAGGAGCCAAGTTCACTGGAGATTTTGAGGTTTTAGCACTGGCAAAGTCAAATAGCTTCCCAGCACTACTAGGGAGTCCTTAGTGCTATGTAAATAATGTTGATCTTTGGTTCAACAAGGGTTATATCAGCTTTGAAAACAAGGAGGAAAGAGTTATTATCCCTTTAACATATGGCAAATTTGTGCCCTATGTTGAGCCCTTGAGTGAGGAAGACATGAATAGGATTTATGTACGAGCCATCTGGGATCCAGAGGTGCTTGAGCCATGTAAAGAAGGAGTCTTTTAGTGGGAGGATGCATAGTCTGTTATCGATACTACAAGTGTTGCTTGTGATAATTGGGCTTATAACACTTATGAGTTGGTAGGGTGCAAAGTAAAGAGCATATTTTCTAGGGACAGGAAACCGTGTTATATCAGGAGAATACCTAACAATGCGGTACCTTGTTACACCAGAGAAGGAGACCCTATGGTGTTCCTGGGCACCATGGAAGAACAATGGATAGACCAATTGGAAAGAAGGAATATGCTAGCATATACCCTATGTGGGACAATAGCACGCTAGTGGGTGTTCCATAAGGATAATCTTGTAGGATGGGATGAGATTAGGAGTGCTCTTTATACCAGGTTCTTCAGAAGTAATGCACCTACTCAAATCTACACTTATCATGGTAATCAACCTGTTCAGCACCACATTCAGCAGTGTGAGAGACTCTGGATAGAGGGGCAGGAAGCTTTACCACCTTTTCTCTGGGTGCACAATTTTTATTCCACTCTACATGGATGTGTGCATGCTTGGTATGTATATGCAGAACTCCATAGAGAGACTAGAAATTAGCAGGATTTAATTACAAGAGTGACCCAAATGTTTGACTTCTTCTCTACTAAACCTCTGGTGGAAGCAGTAATAAGGTCATAAAGCGCTTAACTATGGGGGATAGTTCCAAGGCGGAAGAACTCATTCATGAGTTATTTGATGAAGGAGATTCAGGAGTGCATTTTTTTGAAAAAATAGAGACAGATGCCATGTTACTTCAGCGTGCTCACCTTGATAAAGAAAAAATAAAATTGGTCTACTAAGTGGATGATGAAGAAGTATAAAATTTGGATGTAGACTATTCAACAGGTAGGCCTGAGGTGTTGGACAATGCAGATAAGGCCACGCGTGACTATCATGAGCCTATGAAGATAAATAAAGTAAATATTGGATTAGATGGTGAGCCTAAGGAGATCATAATTAGAGACTACTGGTTAGACTCTGAAGTGGCAAAAATCATAGAGTTACTACGGGAGTATCAGGACTTATTCCCTCAGGGGTGCCATGAACTTAAAGGCATACATGAATCATTAGGGGAGATATAGATAAATCTTAAAGAGAGTGCATGCCAAGTTAGAAAGAGACCCTATAGGATGAACCCCAACTTATGCGAAAAGGTCAAAGAAGAGAATGACAAAATGTTAAAGTCTGGAATCATCAAGCCCCTGGATGAGTTAGAATGGGTTAGTCCAATGGTGATTAGTATCAAGAAGGATGGTTAGATCAAGATCTATGTGGAATACATGGAGTTGAATGCTACATGTGTGACTGATCCCTTTCCTACACCGTTCACTGAGGAAATACTAGAAGGCATTATAGGGGGCGAAATCTATTCATTTATAGATGGGTTCTCTTAGTATCATCAGGTTAGGATTTCCTAGGAGGATCAGGAAAAGACTACTTTTACTACTAAATGGGGCATCTTTGCCTATACTATGATGCCTTTTGGTCTAAAAAATGTGCCTGTTGTATTTTCACGCATAGTTGTTCAGGAATTTAAAGAGTTTATTCACAACTTCTTACAAGTTTATTTAGATGATTGGACAGTGTGTGGACTAGTCAAAGACCATTGTGACAATCTGCGCTTAATGTTTGAAAGATGTAGATAGTTAAGTATCTCTTTGAACATCAAGAAATACATATTTGCTACACCATTTGGAATATTGTTAGGACACATAACCTATAAGGAAGGGTTGTTGGTTGATCCAGCTAAGGTTGCAGTCATTATCAGCCTAAAAGAGCCTACTAGTCAAAGTGAGGTGCAAGGGTTCTTGGGTCATATGGGGCATTATAGGAAATTCATAAAGGGGTATGCCAAGGTTGCTGCACCTTTGGAGGAGTTACTGAAAGGAAAAGGTACGTTCTACTGGGGATAACTGTAGCAACATGCATTCAAGACATTAAAGGAGAAGCTTACGATTGCACCTATTCTGCATTTTCCTTCGTGGGAACAACCATTTCATGTACATGTGGACGCCTTTGGCATGACCATTGGCGTGGTGTTGGCTCAATCGGGAGAAGGTATTATAGATCATCATATCTATTTTGCTAGTAGAAAGTTAAATCCTACATAATAGAATTACACAACTACAGAGCACGAAGTTTGGTTAATGATTTATGCGCTATATAAATTCAGATGGTACCTGCTAGCTACACCATTTATCTTTTATACAGATCACATGGCATTGAAGTATTTGGTAAAAAAGCTCATTTTATAGGGGCGCATATGCATATGGGTATTTTTATTTCAAGAATTTGATTTCACAGTTGTGGTAAAATCAAGGAAAAGCAATTCTGGACTAGACCATTTATCTAGAATACAGTCAGGAGAACAAGCACAGGCAATTGAAGATACCATGTCAGATGCACAGTTATATAGGTTATAACAAGCACCATCAAAATTAGAGGACATTGTTGTCTTTCTATGAACAGGTATGTCACTAGAAGGAATGAAATCCTTAGAGAAGCAATAACTTGTTATACGCACAACACCCTATATTTTGATTAGGTCAGGATGAAGTATTGCATTGTTGTGTACTAGAACATAAATGAACAGACATCATGGAGGAAGCTCATGCTAGTATTACAGGTAGCCACTATGCAGGTGATGTCACTGCACACAAGATTATACTCGTTGGATTATGGTGGGAGACCTTGTATAAATATTGTAAAGCATATTACAAGGCTTGTGATCACTGTCATCACCTTGGGAAACTAGGTCAACGAGATGAAATGCCTCTAAGACCTATTACTAGTACAAAAGCATTTGAGAAGTGGGCTATTGATTTTGTGGGTCCTATTTCACCATCTGCATGCAGGACTGGATTGCGTTATAGCATTACTTGCACAGACTATTTGACAAGGTATGTAGAAGAATCGCCTACAAAGGATTGTACAGCGGCTACAGCAGCCAAGTTTCTATGGGAAAATATTATTACAAGGTATGGATGTCCTTTGATTTTAACCAGTGATATGGGCACACATTTTTTGAATGACACAATCAAAATTTTATTGGATGAATGTATGATTGCACACCATAATACTACACCATATCATCCTCAGGTAAATGGAACTATTGAGGCTTTTAATAAGATTTTGAGCCATACATTGACCAAAATTTGTGATATTAGAAGAAAGGGTTGGGATGATAAAGTGTCTGTAATCCTTTGGGCATATCAAACAACGTATAAAATTTTGAACAAAGCCACACCATTTCAATTAGTGTTTGGCATGGAAGTAGTCCTTCCTATAGAATGCATGCTCCCTTCTTTGTGTATTGTGTGCACTAGAGGTCTAGCTGATGAGAAAGCATTAGAAGAATAGATTGAAAATGTAATCAAGTTAGATGAGCAACAAGCAATAGCATGTTGGAGTCAAAAATAAGAAAAGGCCAGGTAGAAAGCATGGCATGACAGGCACATCAGGGATAAAAAGTTTGAGATTGGAAATATGGGGCTCCTCTATGATTCTAAGTTTTTGCGCCATCCAGGCAAACTCAAGGTACATTGGTGGGGGCCATATGTTATCACTTAGATACTTCAAACAGGTGCTTTTCAATTAGAGACACTTGATGGAATACGGTTACCTGGGTACTTCAACGGGAGTATGTTGAAGCCCTACTATAAATAAGTCTTCTTGGTGTTTATAATAAGGCAGTGTTGTCATTTAGATTAGGTTTTCAATTTTGCATTTCCTTAATGTATTTCCTTCTTCATTGCTATGCTTGGTCAATTTAGTTGGTGTTTTTATGTAATAAGCGCGTTTGTGCACTAGAAGCTAATTAGTATTTGAAGTATTTTTATGCGTAGAGGACTGCACATACCATTAGTGTACGGTGGTTATTGATATCCAAGTACATGACTATTGAAAACAAGTACACATGAAAGGAACAAAATGCTATGGGTGCTATTCAAAATTTGGAGAGTTGTAAAAAAAAGAGATAGATTGCTTCTGGAAATGAGGACCATAAGTGGAGATGAATAAAGAAACAAGCTTGTATAACGTGAGGTAAGAAGGGGCATTGGGAACTACCAAGGGAAGGAGTAGTGGCGAGGTACTCAAGCACATGGAGGTGTGTTGAAGAGAAGTCCGCAGCTAGAAGGTAGGAAGGTGCGCTAGAAGGTTATAGCTTGGGCGCGAGGATGTACCATGCGGAAAGAACAAAAATGGTCAATTAATGAGTGGATTGTTGGTAGGTGAAGGAGAAATAAATGCACTAACTTTTTGAAAATATATATAAGGATGGGGTGCGAGTTCATTTTTACCGTTGCAATTGTGAGAATTTGAAAAGAGCTAAGTGCAAATGAGTCAAGCAATCATGTTGAGGTGCGAAGAGTGTGAAACCAGACATGGAGAGAGGATTTTTACACAAGAGAAGCTTACGTCCCCATAGGTGAAGGGTTTGAGTGAAGCAGACATGTTACGAAGGAGCTATGACACACGATTTCCACTAGGGAACGAAGATTCGAACTAGGGTTTTAACTTGCTCGTTATAGAGGATAGAAAGGAGAAATTTTCAAATGGCGTCGAAGAAAGCACCTGCAGTAGGAGTAAAAGGGAAAAAGAAGGTTGAAGTGGAAGAAGAAATTACTCCGAAGAGTAATTTCTCAAAAATGCAGTATCCAAAGGACCTGATTATGGGACAAGAATGGGATTCCTACATCCGTAAATGTAAGATCAGTGATTACAACCATCACACATCAGATAATAAGAAAGAATTAGATGTGTTGTTGAGCATGAAAACAAATAAATGCACAGCAAAAGACATGCTAGTGTATGATGACATTGGAGAGAAGTTGTTAAAGCATATTGGAGTCTACCAGTTGTATGAGCTGCCATACTTTGGAAAGTATGAACCATTGTATCAATGGTTGATGAGCAGAGTCCATGAGGACTTCTTCTACTTCGTCAGATGGAGAGTTTGAATCATAGATTCCTTGATTTCAATAATCTTAGGACTAAGGGCCTCAGGAGTAGATCTGGAGAGTGACTTAATAGATAAATAAGTGATCTTGGAGACAAGGAAGGAGTTAGGATATACCAAGGGTCCGTGCAGCATGGACATCAATAAATTAAAGAAGTACCCAGTGGTATAGGTAGTTTCCCATCTTTTAACAAAGTTGAATGACCATGAAAGGTGGTCGCAAGTGAATACAATGTGGCTACACATTGCAAGAAAGATGTCTTAAGGAGTGGTCTACAACATCATGGATCACATAGAAAAGACAATCGTTGAAGAAGTGCGTATAGGTGACATAATTAGTTTTGGCACTATTTTATTGTCTTTGGTGTTAATGGAGATTGGAGTGTCCGATGGGAAAAAGGAAAAGATTTGGGAGAACACCACAGAACATAAATCTCTGGTGTAAAGATTTGGTAAGTACTTATGCGAAGGGACCATGAGTGGGTCATTTAAATAGAGGGTGGAGATGTGGTATGATAGGCTTCGTGCGGCATTTGAAGAGGAGTGGCACATACTGATTTGCCCCTACAATATTGACTAAGTACCAAAAGGTGCATGGGCACGTAAGGCCTATTTGAAGAAGGGCATGCAAGGAGAAAGTGCACAGGACAGGGTTTTAGGAGGGTTTTGGTAGAACTAGTGGTGTGCGCGCAAGGTAAAATAAAGAACTTGAGACTTATCCATATTTGACATATCAAGTAGAACACTAGGAAATCATGACCCAACTGCACATGTGAAGTGGATAAGGTGCCAACCTAGTAACTCGGTGCCCAAGGAAGGAATATACCTTGTGATAGAAGATTCTAGAAGGTCATCATGGCAAAGGATGGAGAGCTCACATCTGATGAAGCATGCTCTCATGGAGGACCAATTGGACACATGGCAAGTAATCTACTACTTCAGAAAGGCATGGCAGTGCTTTATAAGGCTATATATATGAGCTCCCAGTAGAAGAAAAGGATATACATAGACATAGATGGAGAGACCAAGAATAGAAGGAGAAAGAGGTGAAGCCATGCAGGAATACTATAAGAGCTCCATAAGTTGGGTTTAGAGGATCTGTAGGAGTATATTATATCAAGAGGATGGGTCTAAATAAATTTTCTTTGTACTATGAATTTCCTAAGTCTAGTTCCGATGCATGACATTGGTCTGCACTATCATATGGATTTGTGACTGCCCCAGTTAATGTAATGTGGTTATCAACATACTTAATATGAATATATGTGTGTTTCTAAGTTCTACTTACATCTGTATGGATCAGTTATATATGTACATTTCATATGAGTGGGTATAAACCCTTGTGCATTTATTTTCTATTATGATTCAGATCTATGTTCTATAATGCTTTTCTTATATGCATGAACACATTGTTCTAGAAGTCATTCTGAAATATAAGATGAATGTATGGTTCCTTTCCAATCTATTCACTTAATTTTCTATCGTAAATAATGCATTCTCACACAACACATATAAAGGAGGGACTCAGTGCCCACACGTGCCTCGGGTGAGTGCCCAGCGCCTGTTGGGTGATAGGTCGGCACCTATGGGATTTCCTTGTTCTTTGAGAGGGCATAAAAATGACTACAACTTGGTTTCGTTTCTGGGACATCTTTTTAGAGTTGTTGTGAGAAATGACATGCATCTTTATATTTGTGATGTGTAATGACAGAGTGCCTAACTCTAAAAAGTGTTGAAATGTGGTTCAAGAGCATGGAGGACGAGTTTGCTCAAATATTCAACATTGGACCTAAGTTTAATGCGCATGGATGGGTAGAAGAGAACCTATACAATGATTTGTATGAGACATTCTTTTGTTGCTTCCCAGTAGAGCTATATGAATGGCTCTCAGCATACACATCTAGATCAATTTGGTTCTATAGATTGCGCGTGTGGACCCAAGATGACTATCAGAGGTTGCAGGATGCAGATCTGACTTGGACGCATGTTATTGATCACTGGTGGAAGGGAGTGCTGGCCGGTTACATTTTGGAATATGCCATTTTGACGTATTCTTTCCCAGAAGTTGTTGAGTTCGAGTTCCTGAGGGAGCCTAGAGGGTCATTTTTTAGTGTTATTCCTTTAGCTATGAAGATCTTGGCTGTTACTTTGAGTTTAGAAGCATTCCCCATGGTCGGCTAAGATACTCTGATCACTAGATGAGGAAGCTAGTGTGGAGGAAGATGGTAGATATTCTGGCTAAAAAGGAAAGGGAGGAGAGATGGCTCAAGTATAATGAAGTTCGTGAAAGGGAGATGACTAGACAATGCGAAGTTGCAAGTGTGTTGGATCTATGGAGGCAGACATTATGAGAGGGTGTTGAAGTTCATGTGGAAGACGTGGAGCCTAAATAGTCTATGCTACCCCATCTTAGAAAGTGTGGAAGAGAGGCCCCTTCAACTTCTGATGAGATTTTGTCACATGGAGAAAGGATATCCGTCGGTGAGCATCTAAACCCACCTGGCGACCAACCCCTGGTGCTTGGTTTTCCAAATCAAAGGAGTATTGATAACCCAGGCGATATCGATGGGAGTGACCGATCGGCACCCAGAAGGTATAATTTTTTGTTTGGGACATCCATGGCTGCACATACCATTCTGGTTTTTGGAGGAATTTTTGGGCAAAGTACAAGTACACACGGTTTAGGCGTGTCTAGGAGTGGCACAGGATACACTTCTGATAGTGGAGAAATCTCACAGACCATTGGCATGTAGTTTAGTGGGACATTGGGGACACTAGGCATGACCACTTCAGGCACATTTCCGATTACAAGAGGATCTGGAGGTGGAACTGGTGGATCGGGAGGCACAGACCTGGTGGATCCAATGGATTTGGTGGAGGGAACACCGGGGGAAACACCGAAGGGAACCAAGGATCTGGATCAGGAGGACAGGGGCCTTAGCCACCTCCTCAGGTGTTCTTTGAAATGTTTTTACACTTCCTAGATTACCATGGTATAGAGGATGTTGCAGAACATGTGCACAAGTGTGAATTAATATGGCATGCGAAGGAGATCACTACCTTGGAGTGGAAGGCAAGTCAGTCTGCAACAACTTTGCAAAGACGCATGCATAGCTGGTATAGGAAGTATGACCCTTATCAGACAGAGGTAGACTATACCACATTACAAAATTCCTTCCTAACAGAGTTCCATATACCAGAGTTCAACCAAAAGAGCATCAGCACTTTGAAGGAGATCTAGCAGGGAATGGTAGAGAGTGTGCAGGATTATGATGCATGGTTTAAGACTCTCTTGTCAAAATTTTCATATGACATTCACCCTTCACAGCATGCTCAATGGTTTTTTGGAGGGTTATTCACTCCATTTATGAGGGCATTATCCCATAAAACATTTATTGACCCGCGTGAGGCTCTAGAGGTTGCCTTACATGTTGAAGCAGTTGGGAGCGATGATACTTGTGTGAGCCCTTTTCTAGAGGCTCAAATCGTTGTCATGGCCAAATAGTTAGAGAAGTTGTCTACAAACTCTACACATAAGACTCATAGTGATCTTTAGTGCGTGGCTTGTGAAGTAGAGGGGCATGCCAAAGATAATTTCCCCCGGAAGTCAATACGTGCCATAGCGGTAGATTGTGAAATTTGTCACGGGGACCACGATGCAAGTAGATGCCCCTTGTTGCAGTGCATAATTTGGAAGAATGTGTCTTGCTACTATAATATTTTCACCTCTACGACCCATGGTACTAATGATTATAGGCTTATTGACCAGATCCATGAGGCCATTGATCATGGTGTGCACCAGACCAGCCTTGCATTGGTTCCAAATAAGATGATCGCCGTTATGAAGGATGCATGGATGGAGGAGCATGTGGGAGAAGTTCTCGTGGAGGATTTTATGGTCGCAGTAACCAGGGAGGAGGAAGAAGTGAGTTCCCATGAGGAACTTGTTATAACTATGGATCTACATAACATTACAGGCTTGAGTGTCCAGATTTGCTGCAGTGTTTGTGGTGCGGGAAAAAGCATAAGTATGAGGAGTGCCCTGAGTTGTTTGAGCACATGAGCTAGTAGCATCAGAAGGATAAGGGCGCTAGGATGGTGAGTATTAAGAAGGTTTACACATAGTGGATTCCTAGAGTGGCACGTGAGTCAAGGTTAGAGCCTATTCTGACGACCACAAGAGCAGAGGTTGTGTGTGCCAAAGAGGTACCAAGGCAAAAGACTCTAGTCTCAAGAGAAGAGGTGGTGCATGGGAAGTATCCAGACCTTTCCCACTAGAAGGAAGTGTATCGAGAGATAATGGATGTCATTCGGAGTTTGTAGGGAGAAATCCAGTGTCTAAAGGAGTAGTTCAGGTAGCAGGAGCAAACAAGGAATGTTAAGGCTTCGCAGAAGGACCTGGATGAGGTCAAGAAAGTATGCAGAATATTAAGGCAAGAGAATAGTATTCCCTTGCTAGGAGAATTACTAAAGGAGAAGATGCCACGTGCCGGAGCGAAGCGTGAAAGGTAGGTGTTGCATGCTAACCTCCCTCCCCATAGCCTTGACTATGACAAAGAAATCACATTGCATGCAGTTATGGATGGTTGGCTTATAAGAAACATATTGATTGACATGGGAGCAGAAGTTAATGTTCTTACATTGGATGTTTGGCATCACATGGGAAGGCCTGTATTGCAGCCATCTTTGAATGTGTTATATATGGTAAACAAAACAAAGGTAATTCCCATTGGAGTATTAAAGGATGTAGTGATTACCATTCAGGAGGCCAAGTTTACTAGAGACTTCGAAGTCTTGGTGCTCACCGAGGTAGACAATTTTCCAACATTACTTGGGCACCCATGGTGTTATAAGAACAACCCTAACGTGAGGTTCAACAAAGGATATACCAGTTTCGAGAAAAAGGAAGAATGGGTCATCATCCCTCTAACGGATGGGAAGTCGATGCCTTAAACTGAACCTTTGGGAGAAGAGGTCCTTGATAAAATTTATGTGTGCTCCATCAGAGACCCAGAGATAATTCACCCTACAGAAGGAGTTATCCAATTTGAGGATGCCTAGTCTGTGAGTGATACCACAAGCATGGCGTGTGACAATTGGGCGCATGGGACCTATGAGTTAATTGAGTGATAGATGAGGGGGTCTGTAACAAAAGTGACGAAGGCATGCTCACTCAAGTGCCTAGGAGGAAAGAAGTTACCAAGTTACTCTGGAGGGGCATTCCCTTAAATTTTCTTATGGGACATGGAAGCTCAGTGGAAAAATGAGGACGAAAGAAGAGGGATTCTCAGTTATAGCCTACTTAGGACTGTAGCGCACTGGTGGGCTACACATCAAGAGATCCTCTAGGAGTGGCGCAAGGTAAGAATTGCATACTCTGTAAGGTTTTCCAGGAGCAACGTGCCTACAGTCATTCAAGACTACAATGGTAAAGAGACCGCTTCATTTCATATCCAATCATGTGAGAAGGCTTGGATAGGAGGCGCAAAAGCCTTGCCACCATCATTATAGGTACATAAGCTATATTCCACACTACAAGGTTGTGCACGTGGCATATCCATTCAGAAACCTGCCGACAGACAATAAATTAACAAGATCTGACAACTGATCTCAT
The DNA here is from genome assembly GCA_019776745.2 of Taxus chinensis. Taxonomy (NCBI): domain Eukaryota; kingdom Viridiplantae; phylum Streptophyta; class Pinopsida; order Cupressales; family Taxaceae; genus Taxus; species Taxus chinensis. The sequence goes on from CM034146.1 coordinate 898,607,745, forward strand.
CCAAGCTTTTAAATATCATAGCACAAAGTCATTAGTGGGTAAGGAATTACAAGTGATCAAGCACCTTACGATGGGGGATAATGCCATGGCAGAAGATAGGCTACTAGATTTGCTAGGTGAGCCTAGTTTAGAGGCATGTTTTGATGAGGACGAATCAGACGAGATGTAGTTTGAGCAAGCATGCATAGAAAAAGAAAAAGGAAATATGGTTTATGTCATAGATGGAGAGGAAATAGAGAGTCTAGATGTTAACCACTCTGAAGGAATGTGTGATTTGTAGACAGCGTTGATGAAAGGATGTGCGCTTACCATGAGCCCTTAAAAACAAAGAAGGTTAACATTGGGTCAGAGACAGAACCTAAGGAAGTAATCATTAGAGACTATTGGTTGGAAAAGGAGTCTCAAAGATCATTGATCTGTTACGCAAATTCCAAGATGTATTCCCTCGCGGGTATCATGAACTAAAGGGTGTCCACCATTCCTTGGGGGAGATGAAGATAAAACTAAAGGAAGGCACATGCCTAATCTGGAAGAGGCCATACCGGATGAATCAAAATTTGTGTGTATGGGTCAAGGATGAGATTGATAAAATGATAGCATCAGGTATTATTGAGGGTGTGGAAGAATCAGAATGGATAAGCCCAATGGTCATCAACATCAAAAAGGATGGGAGGATAAGGATCTATGTTGACTACAAGGACTTGAATGCAGTATGTGTCATTGATCCCTTCCCTACCCCGTTTACTAAAGAAATTTTATAGGGACTGGTCGGGCGTGAAGTCTACTCCTTCACAGATGGGTTCTCAGGGTACCACCAAGTGTGGATTGCAAAGGAAGACAAGAGACAGACAACTTTTTCCACTGAATGGGGAAGTTTTACCTATACGGTCATGGCTTTTGGATTGAAGAATGTGCCTGTTGTGTTCTCGTGCATTGTGGTGTAAGCCTTTTAGGACTTCATCCATAAATTTCTTCAGGTCTATTTGGATGATTGGACTGTGTATGGTCTAGTCAAGGACCATTGTGATAACTTAAGACTAATGTTTGAAAGGTGTCTACAGTTGAGGATATCCCTCAACATCAAGAAGTATGTCTTTGCTACCCCATTCTGAACCTTATTGGGACATATCATATGTAAGGAAGGCTTACTAGTAGATCTCGCCAAGGTTGCAGCCATCGTTGGTTTAGGGGAGCCTACTAGCCAAAGTTCCCTACGTGGATTCTTTGGGCATACGGGTTACTATAGGAAGTTCATCAAGGTATATGTTAAGATTGTTGTGCCCTTGGAGGAATTACTTAGACACAAGAGTGCCTTTCATTAGGGAGAGGTGCAGCAGAGGGCATTCGACTCTTTGAAGGATAGGGTTGTCACAACATCCATTCTTTGTTTCCCTGTTTGGGATAAACCTTTCCATGTTCATGTGGATGCCTCTAGTACAGCCGTTGGAGCAGTACTGACACAACCTAGTGAAGGGATTTTTGACCATCCCTTGTGCTTTGTGAGTAGAAAGTTAACATCAACAGAAAAAAATTACACCACTACTGAGCATGAAGCACTATCCATGATCTACATGCTACACAAGTTTAGGAAATATCTACTGGCAACACCATTTGTATTTTACACAGACCATGTGGCATTAAAATACTTAGTAAAGAAGCCCGTTCTGCAAGGGCGCATATATCAATGGGTCATGTTATTCCAAGAATTTGAGTTCATAGTGGTTGTCAAGCCAGGAAAGAGTAATTCTGGTCCAAATCATTTGTCTACAATTGACTTAGGAGAGGACACACAAAGTATTGAGGAGACCATGCCAGACGCATAACTATTGAGGTTACAGTGCATGCCCTCAAACTTGGAAGATATTGCATTTTTTCTCAAAATAAGTATGGCACTAGAAGGGATGAAAGTATTAGAGAGGAAGAAGTCATCCATACGTGTCACACCCTACATGTTGGTTAGTGGTGATTTGTACAAACTAGGATGTGATGAAGTGTTGCGCCGGTACGTGCTAGAACATGAGTGCTTGGCTATTATACAGAAGGCACATGGAGGAAGCGCAAGTGGACAATATGTAGGGGACGCCACTGCGCGCAAGATATTACAAGCTAGGTTATGGTGGGAAACCCTATATCAATATTGTAAAGAGTATTGTAAGGCATGTGATCATTGTCAGCGCCTTGGAAAACTAGGAAGGAGGGATGAAATGTCTTTGAATAAAGCGATGATGAGATTGAAGTCATTGAGGTTGATGAGGAAGAGCCAAATTCTGAGACATTTGAACCTGAAGTTGAAGATCCTGAGGGGGAAAGTGATAATCATTTCTTTAAGTATCGTTCAGAGGAAGAAGATGAATACGAAGAAATTATAGAAGATATGAATAATCAATCCTTTGTTGTTTTCATGCGCTCTCAGAAAAAGGAGCAGGATACCACTAAGGTGGGAGACAAAGAGGTTTCCAAGGAAACTCCCAAAGAATCCAAGACAAATGAGGCTCCTAAAGAGTCTAAGGTGACTGAGGTGGCAAAGGTCAAAACTATCTTAAAGAAAGGAGGGCCTTTGTTAGATCAATCAATTGGTAAACCAACTACGAAGAAAGCTTCTTCTTCCACATCCATATCAACCAAGCCCGAGGCAAAGGTAAAAAGTGTGCCATCATCAAGTTCAAAAGAACTAATATCTGAGACATCAAGTACGGTTACTTTGACTAAATTTGATATCATTGATCATATCAATAAAACAAAAATTTCCATGTCACAGGTAGAGTACTTGAAGTCCAATAAGGATCAGCTCGAGAAATTGGTCCAGTTTATCAAAGGTGACTCTATTGTTCATTCCTCCAAAGGAATTCTAAAAACTCCTAAAGATGGGAAAACTCAAAATATTATAGCGGCCACTGCACCTTCAAATGAAAAGATTGAACCTTTCTTTGTGTCCTTTTTGATCAACGGATGCAAATTGAGTAATTGCATTATAGACTCTGGAGCCTCGGATAATGTGATGCTGGAAAAAGTAGCACATGCTCTTGGTTTAACTTGTACAAGAACATTCAGATTGTGTTACTCCATGGAAACCAAGCAAGTTCCTCTAATTGGGCAGATTAAAGATGCCTAAATGGTTTTAGCCCAATTCCCTCAAAAGCAAGTTAAGGTAACTATTTTAGTTGTTGATATTCCCACCTCGTATGGAATGTTATTCAGCAGGAAATTTTGCAGAGATTTGGGTGGTGAGATTCAAATGGATTGGTCTCACGCCATGATTCCTATCAATGGAGAAATGAAAAATCTTATGTTGGAAGCTCGGGAAAAGTTCACGGTAACTAAAACCGAAGATCCTCGCGCATAGTTCCTTTTCCAAGGCTCAAGTATGGGTAATTATATGATGACTACAGAAATTCATACCCCTGAGATCACTTTCCAAGATTCCAATGAGATCTAGACTCTTGAGTTCGATGGAAGTTGTTACTCGACAGGCTCTAGTGCAGGAGTGGTGCTCATATCTCCAAATGGTAAAATATTTTCTTTTTCCTACAAACTTGAATTTTCAAATACTAATAACACTGCAGAGTATGAGGCATTAATCCTTGGCCTTCAAGCTACAAAGGAGAAAGGGATCAAAATTTGGAAGTCTTTGGAGCTGCAGAATTGATCATGAAACAGGTAAGAGATCAGTTCCAATTAAAGAATGATCATTTGAGACACTACAGAAATAAAGTGTGGGACACAATAGAAGTCTTCGATGCTTTTTCCATAAAATTTTTCCCTCGTGAAAAGAATGAAAAAGAAAATTCTCTAGCAGTCTCAGCTTCATTAATGATTCCTCATCCAGAATTTGATCAAGTCAAATACACCATTGAAATGGTTTTTAGGCCGAGTGTTCCTAATAATGCAAAAAATTGGCAAGTATTTAATGATGATCAACAAATTATTGCCTTCTTGGAAAAGAGATAAAATTTTGAACAGTTGTACTTTGAAGGAAGTGATTCTGCATTTCATGAATCAACTACCTCACCCATTTAGGAAGGAGTTGAGAATGAAGATCCTAGTGATGGCATCATTCAACTCAAAGGAAATAAAATTCCCAAAGGATTGGTTTCACTTGAAGAAATTTTTGACAAACGTGGCAGGTTTATCAAAGAGAAAGAATAGGCAAGACCTGTGAATTCTGCTGACTATGAGCAAGTTAATATCAGGACCAAGGATAAACCTTGCCTGGTCAATATTGGTAAGTGTTGCTTACCTGAGGAGCGCAGGAAATTCATAAGCCTCCTTACCAAATATTCTGACATTTTGGCTTATTCATACGAAGACTTGAAGTCTTTCCAACCTAGGGAAATGGAACATGCCATACCCTTGAAGCCTGGTGTAGTTCCATTCAGGTAAAAGCAAAGACAATATAATCCCAAGATTGCAGGGACAATATTTCATGAAGTTCAAAAGATACTAGATGCACGTAGTGTTTCCTATTCGACATTCGACCTAGATAGCTAATATTGTACCGATTCGCAAGAAAAATGGAGAAATTAGGATTTGCGTGGATTATCGTAATCTTAATCAGGCTTCCTTGAAGGATAACTACCCACTTCCAGTGATGGACCATATTTTGCAAGTAGTAACTGGATCAGAAATTTTATTTATGTTAGATGGCTTCTATTGCTATAATCAGATTGAAGTGGCCAGAGAAGATCAACATAAAACCACATTCACTACCCCCTGGGGTACATTCGCATATAGAAGAATGCCCTTCGATTTGATTAATGTCGGCATAACTTTTCAAAGGGCCATGGATATGGCATTTACAGATTATAAAGACAAGATCATTGTGATATACCTAGATGACTTGACAATGTTCTCCAAGAAACGAGGAGATCACCTAAGGGATTTGGAGGAAATATCGCAAAGGTGTAGACTTCATAAGATTTTTCTAAATCCAAAAAATTATGTGTTCAGATTTACAGAAGGGAAACTCCTAGGTCATATTGTTTCTAGGGAAGGAACTAAGATCGATCCTGAACGCGTTCAAGCTTTCAAAAATCTTTCCTTGCTTACAAGTAAGCCTGGAGTCCACTCCTTTGGGAAGTGAACTTTTTGAGAAGGTTTGTGCTAGATTTTTCCGAGCTGACTAAAGAAATTACTGATATGATGCAAGGGAAGGAATCCTTCAAATGGTCAAAGGAAGGTAGAGAGACATTTGAGAAAATCAAGGGTGCTATTGCAAAAGCTCCTACATTGGTGTGTCCCGATTTTAAAAAGGATTTTATAATTTATTGTTATGCTTCACCACACACAATCTCCACCATTTTGACACAACACAATTGAGAGGGGATCGAATCTTCTATCGCATTCATGAGTTCAGGATTCAAGAAACATGAACTTAATTACACTCCTCTTGAGAGGCATGCTTACGCGGTGGTGAGAGCCCTGAAACACTTCAGGTACTATGTGTTGAATTCTCACACCAAAGTTTTAGTTCTAGACACCGCAGTGAAATCAATGCTAACACAACAGGAACTAGGATCTAAAAGAGGTAATTGTGTCTCCAAAATCCAAGAATATGATTTAGACATCAAGCCTACCAAGTTGGTTCGAGGAAGAGGACTCTGCTAACTCATTGTAGAGAATGAACCATAAGATAACTCTGAAGAAGAGCCAGTTGAAGAAAATTTACCATTAGTAGTTTTTGTCAGTACCACAGATGAATGGTATTCTAATATGCCTACTTCCTCACATATGGTGAGTGTCCAAAGAATCTGACAGCTAAAGAGAAATGAGCTATCAAACTAAGAGCTGTCAGGTACATCATCTGGGATAACACGTTGTTCAAGAAAGGAATTGACGACATGTTCCTCATATGTGTTGATAAAGAGCAACAACCTAGATTATTGGAAGCTTTCCAAAATCATGCTTGTGGCGGTCATTTCTCTGGCCCAGTAACAGCCCATAAAATTCTGAGAGCACATTATTACTAGCCCACTATGTTTTTCGATGCTCAGAAATGGGTGACAAAATGTGAAGCCAGTCAACAATTTGTTGGAAGACCAAAGTTGGCAGCTTTGTCTTTGAAGTCAGTTGTCATCAAAGAACCCTTTCAACAATGGGGTTTAGATTTCATCGGGGTCTTGAATCCTAATTCTAGTGCTGGTCATATTCATGTGCTCACCGCCACTGACTACTTTACAAAGTGGGTAGAAGCTATACTGATGAAACAAGCATCTACTGCAGTAATTTATGACTTCATCAAAGAAAATATATTGGTTTGTTATGGAATACCACACAAGATTGTGATGGAGAATGCCTCAAATTTTTGTTCTACAGAGATGATAGGTTTTTGTTATGGATATGGGATATCCTTGTCTCATTCATCAGATTACTACCCTCAGGGAAATGGTCAGGCTAAATCCAGTAACAAAAACCTCATTACTATTGTGCGCAAGTTAGTCGAAGAAAATCAAATAACTTGGCACAAAAATTTATATGATGCATTGTGGGCTAATCACATAACTCCCAAAAGGGAAATCAAGATGTCTCAATTTCAACTTTTGTATGGAACCGATGCTAAAATTCCCGTCACACTAGAGTTACCAGCATTAAAATTAGCTCAGGCAGTTGATGATGAATGCTTCGCCAATGCATTAGATAAAAGGATCATGTTCCTAAGCAAGCTCGAGGAATAAATAAGTCAAGTGGAAAACAGGATCGAGGAACATCAATCCAAGGTAAAGAAATTGTTTGACAAGAAAACTAGGGAGAGACAATTTCAAATCAATGACTTAGTTCTTCTCTAGAACAAAAGACATGAACTGAAAGGAAAGCATGGGAAGTTTGACTCACTGTGGCTAGGCCCATTCAAAATAAGACATTTATGTGGAGATAGTACCTATTACTTGGCATATCCTGATGGAACTCATTTTCCTTTGCCCTACAGTGGGCAATATCTCAAGCATTATCAAAATTGAAAACAGGATGTTCCTCGTATGAACATAGGTAATTAGGATTTTGGTTTGTTTGTTTCCCTGTTTTTTGGTCTACTCTCTTGTGTCGCCCCATTTTTTTGCCCCATCATTTTGAGATCATGCTCATGAATATTTTGGTCTGGGTTTGTTGCTGCATCCATGAAGTCCTTGTCCCCGATTAGAGCCAGTTGTTATCAGCCAATTTTGACTTCGCAAAATTGATTAAAAATAAAAATAAAAAATGGAAATTTTGAGATTTTTCAAAAGTGTTACTTTGTGTGGTTTATCACCCTCATGACTACCATCTCCTTTTTGTGATTGTTTCGGTCTTTGTTTCATCCTTATCGGGCGAGAACTCCTCCCATAATGCTTTAAATTGCATTAAAATTAATTAATTGCTCTTTGTTTGATAAAATTAATTTTTAAATAACTTGTGAGTATTTAATTAAATAAATATTAATTGAAAAATTCATTCAACAAATTTTTATTTTATTGTCGAGGAAGTAAGCTTATGCTTCCAACTGCCGGGAATGCCAATTTGGCTTCCCAAACCCAGATTTCCCCTTTCCTGGCAATCTTCTTTTAATTTCGCGCTTGTGCGATTTTCTCCACCAATTTCCAAATCATGGATTGGCTAACGAGAAAGAAATATCCCAATTTCCCACATGGGGAAATTGAACGAAGATTGCCAACCCACTTTGCCATTCCCGTTGGCAATTGGCCGTTGCTTTCCCCATTCCCCCTGGCACTTAATACCACTACCCGGGAAGAAGGGAAGTTGGATTAATCCTCATAACTTCCTCCATCAAACTCATTGGAAATAGTCATGTGAAGCTTTCTGATTGCTTCTTATTTCTTCTAAAGGACATAATATTTTATCACATCCCACAATATTGCGAATGCCATTGTGAAGCAGGAAGAAGAGAACATATGATTTGCATATATTTTAAAGAAGGAAGACAATTATAAAAAAATCAGGCATTGACTAGGCATAAACTGGCTTTTCACATCCCATGCATTGGTGAAAGAGTTTGATTCTGAAACAACAAGGATACAAATACCTGCACAGGTTTCTAAAGGAGAAAAACAACAAAAATCAAGTTCCCATGCCTGAGAAATACAAGAGGACAGAAAATAAAGTTTAAGTCTCACGCAAGGAGCAGGAGACCACGTGGGAGAAGAAAGCAAAGGATCTCCACGCACCTGTCCACAGTCCCACACCAATCCAAAGGAGAAACCATGTAGGAGAGAGCTGTATAGAATATAGAAGAATAGTTTTTAAATCCCACGCATGCAAGGGATAAAGAGGAGAACAGTCCCAAAAATCAGAAGAAAGATCATTACCCATGTGATAAAAAGGAAGGAACAGTCCTAAAATTGAAATAAAAAGAGAAGCCACCATGTGAGGTAAAAGGAAGACAAAAAAATTGAAAACCAAGGAGCCGCACCAGGAAAGAAATATCACCACGCATTCTACCAAGAAAATTCCACTAAAGACCACGCGTGAGGAAAAAGGGGTTTCCACGTGCCAAGAAGTAAGTTGGGTGCTAAAAATACAAGGGAGACAGTAAGAAAACAAAACAACTCCCACGCATAGAGTAAATTTCATGAATTTTACTCTAGTTTTTGTTTATTTTTGCTGCAGGAATCACCACATTTTTAAAGGAGAACAGTCCAAAAAAATTGAAAGTAAATTCCACCAAAGAACCACGTGAGGCAAGAAGAAAGACAGCAAAATACCCATGCATGAGCAAAGCCTTCTCACGCACCCACCAGAATAGGCCACATGGAGGACATCAAAGGACATGCACAAAGGTTGAAGAGGAAAGGAAGACAAGAAAGGCAAATTAAATTTTTTTAAAAAGACCTTCATTTCCAACGCATTTTCCAGAGAAGATTACCACAAGGAATTCGTAGAGACTGAAGTTATCTTCAAGTTTGAGGATTTCAGTTCATGTTACATGCAAAAACATCGATGTAAGGGAGGGATCATGCATGATCAAAAACGTGAAGAGAATCAAAACGAGATATTTTTATTGTCTCCAATGTCAAGTTTCATCTCCAACTGATCCGAGCTCTATATCGAACTCACATTATCGCTTTATAAAAATTGTAACCCGGAATTGCTCGACTTTGTTTTTAAAAAAAATAAAATAAAGTGAATAATAATAATTTTGTAATCAGGATTATTATTTATTATTATTGTTGTTTTTAAATAATATTAATAATAATAATAAAATTAAAATGGAACATATTTCTCTTGCATCGATGGGGTTTCAGAGACTGAGACTTGACCCCGCTTGCGTTGTTTTACGTGCCTGAGTCATTTTTCTGTGAAATTCATAATGGCTGAAAAATCTAACAAATCTGCAGGGAGATCGAGGAAGCCAGTGGAGAAATCAAACAAATCCACCCTGAAGTATGAATTTCAAGGAATTATCCCTGCCAGTTCCATTAAGTCGGCATATGACAACATCACTGATACAAATCTGGGTCACATCAACGTGCAACAATTCTGCGAGCGGTTGAAAACTGAAGGCAAAACCATTTTCTCAAATAGACTTTACCATAGTGGTCTACCCCAAGCAGCAGCATTTCCTTTCTCGGTGCAGTGTCTGGAATTGGTTATTGCTTGCATGGAGCATTATGATCCTGAGAGATGAGGAATTTTTAAAGATAATCGTGAGCCTTTCCTCTTAATCACACCAGAGCACATTGAGGAATTGTTTGGCATACCTGACTTTCCTGAGAATGCGAATATCACTCGCCAGTCAGCATAAGAATTCTAGAATGAAAAACCCCTTAGATGGAGTAAGATGGTTAAAAACAACTGGTTAGTGACCAAGAGACCTTGAATTGATAGGCTTCTCAAATAACTGTACCGCATTGAGTTCGTGGAAGAAATCAGAGACATGATTACTCTCCTACGTCGAGTTTTTGGTCTACCTTCTGCTAGGATTTTCCACCTATGGATGTATCAGTTTATCTATATCATCCTAGCCAAGAAAGAGTTTGTGGATTGGGCCACCATCATTAATAACACCCTTCACAAATAATTGATAGAAGTTAAGATGACTGGATGTTTCTACATGACATCGTATCTGACTTATGCAGTAGCAAGAAGAAAGCTATTTTCAGGACTTGAAACTAGAGGAGTCATGGGGTCGTCAAATAGTGTTTTTCACTATTACCCTCAACACAGCTTCAAAAATAGTTCTCACCATTTTAGAAGAGTCAACGATGCTTTCACCTTCCATGTGATTTGGAACCTGAATTGGAATACTAAGGAAAGGTTTTCTAAAGAAGCCATGAGTGTCATTTCCCAATGGGGAACCTGGTTTATTCAATTTTCATCTTTTTCCTACATTCACACGAGTGGCTTTTCTGGTACCCCGTGGAAACTTCCTAAGTATGTCAGTGACAGATGGGCATTAATGGATCTAGCGCAACAATTATTCCAAGTTCACTGCCTTCTTAGTGATAAGCATCGTTCAGGAATTCATTTCCCAATTCAAATCAGGGAATACTAATGTCCAAATATTTTTAGTGCACAGCTCATGGAAAAAGAGTTTGCTCTCGTAACCATCCATCCATATGGGAAGAGAGCCCAGCTTGATATCAATGGATATATGCAAAAGATTCTGGGAGCAAAGTATCAACATAATCCTACCATGGAAGATTTCTGGGCTGCTTGTTCAGACGAACATGAGGTAAGAAGACAGTACTCTTGCCTAACACTTGCTCAGATCAAGGCCTTCCACATCAATAGCCCTCTCGATTCATTCATAAATGATGATGAAGATGTCATTGATCCCTCATGTGATGTAGTTTCTTTTACCCCATTGCCTCGAATTGACTAGACCAAAAGAGATGAATTTTCTCTTGATAGCAAGAATCAACCAATTATTGAAAGAAGCATATCTTGGTATGATAGAGAACTTGCCAAATTGTAATCAATTCCATATCATGTTTCAGGATCACAAAAATATTCAATATGAGGGGGCCTCCATTCGACCAAATTCTCTTCTCGATCGACCTTTGTACCATCCAATCATACACAACAAGCAAGAAAGAAGTGGTTGCCAAAATCCACTTCACCAAGTAACGTGTCATGAAGAGAAAGATCTAAAGATCCCAACCCCAAAGAAGGAAGAGAGCGTGTGTCTAGATTTTCTACTTCGAGTAGAGATTCTTCTACCCACATCGTTAATAGTGCTCAGAAGCTAGTGTCAAACGATCCTCATCCTTGCTTCGAACAAACATCCACTCAGGTGCAGGTAATTTAAATATCAAACACTTCGGAGCATGTAGTTCATGAAGGGATTTCCCAAAATCACCTAAATAATCAGGAAGTGGATATCGAGGTTGTTTCTCCTCGAATCAAAGTTGTGGATAGGGTTCTTGCAGGATCTCATGATGTAGAGGACAATGAGAATGTTGTTTCGAGCTCCAGGATTTTGTATGCTGAAATAGTGAATGATATTCCTTCTTGGGTTGATTTTGAAGTGAAGAAAAGGAAGAGATTTGTCAAGCCAATTGACATTGATTTTGATGCCCTTTTTAAACTTTCGAATGACATCATTCCTAAGAAGCCTAGTGTGTTGTCTCAAATAATGGTGGATAATGATGGAAACAAATTTGTAGACCTTGCCATTCCACAAGTTGATAAAGAGTGTGATGCTATGACACCTACCGAATATGAAGTTTCCAGACTTGGACTTAGAATATCTACATTAGAAAGTGACATGGCGATGGCTCGAGATTCAATTGATATCGTGCTAAAGAGACTTGAGAAATACAAGTCTCAAAACTCTCAGCTCAAGGCCAAAAAGAATCAATTGGTGGAATATGTTCAACATTTGATAAATCCCATATCATCCACTTTCCCAGTACTTGATGCAGTGGCTGCCCCAGATGAAGATACTCTCAATTTTTCAAAAGAAATAAACACATTGGGCCATGTCACTAAAACTTGGCTTTCAGAGATTCTCGTTTTAGGCCAAGGGATGATCAAGATCGCGGTTAAGCTTCATGAAGATGTCAGTGTGTATCTTGATCCAATTCTTTCTTTCAAAGAAACTTTTGTTTCTACTATATCAAATTTGGATAAGATATTACCTAGTTTACAGGAGATGACAAGTATGGAATCTTCAGTTTTAGCTATTGAAGGAATTCTCAAATTTGAACATCGAGGGACACGTTTTCTTTGGTGTCTGCATCTCAAATCAAGAAAAATGCTTCTTGAGGATTCTATGATCCATTATGAAAGCATGTGCAATGAAGCCTTCACTTCACTCTGCTTGATTCAAGAATTCATGGCTGAGATTCCTTGCAACCTCGTAAATGAGCATAATCAAAGGTGTTCATCGAAGCAAGTGGAAGAGCAATTTTCACAATTGTTTAAGGACATGTACACTCCCGCTAACAATTTCTCATCAGTTTCTATGGAGCGGTGCATCAAATTAAAGAACTTATTTGAGAACGCTCAATCCAAAATTGTTAATTTAAATGATATGCCAAGTAGAATTCTTGAATTACAGGTATTTTCTGAGGCTATTCTTCAACCAAGTGAACCTCCAGAAGAAGAAAAGATGTTTGAAACTTTGGGAAGGTTTAGATCCTTTCAACTGGCAAAAGCGGTAGATCCTAATTTCACCGGTGGTTCAGGGAGTTGATTTTCTTGGTATCTAACAAAGTGGGAGAGTCCATTTCTCATACGCTTGAGATAGGCAGACCCCATTTCAACGGATAAGGCACTGGTTATTATTGTATATTTTAAAAGGTGTTGTTATTTCTTTTCGGGAAACTATGGATATTTTAAGTAATTTTTATTTTTGAGTTGTCTTTAATAAAGTTGTTGAAAAATTTAAAGGTCACTTAAGTGCCTTATTTAATGATCATGTAAAACCCTAACTACTTTGTAACCAACTTTTGGGTTATAAAAGGAAGTGAGGGGCTCATTTGTAAAGGGTGACTTTGAGAGAGGAGAAGAAAATAATTTTGTGTGCAAGCTTTGTTTCTGGAAGAAACTTTGTGTTCTTTTGTAAAAAAACATTTTGGAGTTAATGAAATACGAACCTTATCTCTCATTTACTTTCTCTTGTAACATTTGATGTTCTTATGTTCATTAGATGTTAGGTGTTTGAATCTTGCATGCAAATATTATCTTTGATCTTATTGTCAACGTTATTAATTGGTTTTTCTTGTTCACAGTGATCAAGCTCTGATTATCTACTTGCTCATGTGTGTTCCCTTTTACACGTTCTTATTTGGCTAAGTCAAACTCCGTTTTATTTGTGTTGGTTATTCATCTTTCTTCTTCGTGTAATATTAGGCTTTTTTTTTACCTAACTCTTGCATGTTCTTTCATTTCATTCCATTTCACTCCTTTCCTTCATTCCATTCCATCTCCTTCATTTACTTTTCTTTCCATTGATGTTCTAAAACACCCCCCATATACAATTTTGAATGTATAGATGTAAATACATTTTTGGTTTTCAATAAAGGTAGCCTCACCTTCATTGAGGAGGGACTTCGTTCCCACATTGTTGCATGTCATTTGCATGCGTACAAATCCATATACTAACAGTGCACAAAGAAAAGGAGGACAAGATGAGGGTTGTGCCCATTATGGCCCAATACAAGAAAGTCCTTGCAGATGTGAAATTCGTCGCCCAAGTCGTTGAGGCCACTTATGACAACTGCACCGATAGAGATAAAGTGGTGAGCATTCTAGTCGCCACCCATGAAGTAGAGCTCAAGGAGTTATAGGAGAAGAACAAGGGGAATAGGACGGAACGTGACAAAATCCCAGCCGAGTTGTAGAAGATATTAGAGGTTATTGAGACCTTGTGGGGCTTAATCAAAAACCGGATGAAAGAGTTGTATCCCTAGATCACTCGAAGGATGGACATGCTCAAGGATTTGGGAAAATAGTTGGAGGGAATCATGGAAACGATGAATACCTAAGGAGAAGGGATAAGCTTTGAAGAGGTGAGCACCTTAGTTGGCGACCTCTGTCAACAGGCACAGAGCAAAATCAATACCTAGAATACGTTAGAGGCAGACTTGAGGAAATATTTCCCTCTCCTCTTGCAGAAATAATCGTAGTTCCCCATTCTTTCATTCTTCCTTCCTTTATTCTTTCTCCAAACTATTCAAGAACATTCATTCTTTATTCTTTGAGAAGGTGTTCCTAAGGGCGGAGAATAGGCGTAGTGTGGGGTGATGTTGGGCCCCTAAAATATTGACTAAGTACAAGAAGGCACGTGTGCACGCAAGGCCTATTTGAAGAAGGGCACGTAAGGAGAAAGCGTGCATGACAGGGTTTTAGGATGGTTTTGGTAGAACTAGTGGCGCACGTGCAAGGCAGAACAAATATCTTGAGACTTAGCCATATTTGGCATATCAGGCAGAACACGAGGAAAGCATGACCCGACTACACATGCGAAGTGGATAAGGTGTCATCCTGGCAACTTGGTGCCCACGGAAGGAATATACCTTGTGATAGAAGATTCTATAAGGTCATCATGGTAAAGGATGAAGAGCTCACATCTGAAGAAGCATGCTCCCATGGAGGACCACTTGGACACATCGCAAGTAATCTACAACTTTAGAAAGGCATGACAGTGCTTGATAAGGCTATATATATGAGCGCCTAGTAGAAGAAAAGGATATACATAGACACAGATGGAGAGACCGAGAATAGAAGGAGAAAGAGGTGAATACATGCAGGAGTACTGTAAGAGCTCCATAGGCTAGGTTTAGAGGATCTGTAGGAGTATATTATATCAAGAGGATGGGTCTAAATAAATTTTCTTTGTGTTATGAAGGGCCTAAGTCTAGTTCCGATGCATAACATTGGTTTGCACTATCATATTAATCTGTGACTGCCCCAATTAATGTAATGTGGTTATCAACATACTTAATATGAATATATATGTGTTTCCAAGTTCTACTTACATCTGTATGGATTGGTTATATATGTACATTTCATATGAGTGGGTATAAACCCTTGTGTATTTCTTTTTTATTATGATTAAGATCTATGTTCTATAATGCTTTTCTTATATGAATGAACACATTAGTCTAGAATTCGTTCTTAACTCTAAGATGAATGTATGGTTCCTTTCCAATCTGTTCACTTAAGTTTCTACCGTAAATAATGCATTCCCACACAACTCATATAAAGGAGGGACTCAGCACCCGCGCATGCCTTAGGTGAGCACCTAGCGCCTGCTGGGTGATAGGCTAAAATGCATGGGATTTCCTTGTTCTTTGAGAGGGCATAAAAATGACTACACATACCCAAAGAGTTACCTTCTGTGGTGGGTAAGGTAGTACAGTTTGTAGTCTACCAGCATTTTTGCATCACGTGATTTGTGATGAAGGATGAAGATTGGAGCGATTAGTGTAAACTGCCATATGCCTTCACATACGCTACTTCCAGGCATCAGTTCATTGGTTCACAGATGTGCGTCGCCTAAGCTTCATCACAGATAAGGTAGATTGTGATTATCACACTCTAATAAAATCATATGTATATCTAGGATGGACTGCCTACATTGAGAAGCTTATCTCAAATATAATAAGCATGAATCCGGTAAGCTTGGCAATAGGGGACATTGGAGCAGTGCTTGTGTATATTCAACTCAAGCCCAAGTTGGAGAATAATAAATATGTGGAAAATGAGTTCGCGCTTCTAGGGCCACCTAAGGGTAAGCATATAGTAGAGAATGTGCCAACTCCACAGCCTACAAAGACCATGGTGGTGGATGAAGAGGAAGATGAATGAGAAGATAGTGGTGGCCTAGAGCATAGATGACGAAGGCAGCCTACAAACAAGGTAGAAACTGAGTGTGCGACTACACCACCTCAAGTGTAGGAAGAATATGATAAGGACCTGGATGCAGTATAAGGAGAGCACCATTTCAAAAAGGTATTCATAAGAACTAGAACCCAAGGTGCTACACCACAGTCAATGCGCAGATCACCACAACTCTCCCCACAGAAGGAGACAGTTGAGAAAAGAAGAATGAAGTTGAAGTTGACCGAGGAGGCAGAAGAGTCTAAGGAGAGCACACCCAAATCTCCTACACCTCCAAAGAACGTAGAAGAGACAAAGGACGAAGAAATGAAGGATGGAGAAGAAGGAGAAAAGGAGGTAGATAAAACAACACAAGAGACTACTCAAAGCATAGCAGAACAAGCTTCAAATCTTAGCGCTCAAGTTCCTAAGGGACCAAGATCAAAGAGGACAAGTGGAGAATATATTGCACCGGTCATGGGCTACTTTGAGGACAAAAGTAAAATTATCTACACCCATTTCCAAAGCACGGTGGGCCTTAAGGAATTGTATGGATGGGAGTTGATGGATGAGGACATGGCCATCATGTGCACAAGGAAACAATTATATTGGTCAATGCAGACACATGGATGAACCAGACTTCGATGTCTATGAAGAGTCCTGTGTATCTAAAAGATTGAAAAAGACACCTCAGGCCAGACATATAACAGTAAAGCCTATTGTTATGTTGGATGAATAAGTAAGTAACACCTTGGTAAAGGTATCAACAGAGTTGGCAAGGAGCAATGTGGATAAAGCTGCAACTATTAGGGCGCTGAGGGAAGATAATAAAGCCAAGGATGCTAAGATCATGTGCCTGAAACAAGAAAAGGACTTAGAGAAAAAAAAGAATGGGGTTCTTATTAGCATGGAAGAGGAGGTTGGGGATCACATCCTCCAAGCAAGATCACACTTAGAGCCCAAGGTGCCCAAAAATTTCCCTTCGGTTATGCACTATGTGCGATATTTTGTTGATATGGTGCTTGAAGAAGGACCAACTAGGGTGCTAGCGCCAAAAGACCATGAACAGGAGGTAAAAAGGGTAAAGGTTGCAGTGATTAGAAAAATTTCATCGTACGAGGCACTGCTTCAAACCCTTTGGGAGGAGGTGAAGAAAGTGGATCAAGCATTAAACATTTGCACATCTCTGGAAGTAGTCATTAGAATAAGAAAAATTGTAGAGGACAATGAAGTCCTAAAAGCTACAAAGGATGAAACATTGGGACGCGCAGAGAGACTGGCAGTGGTGAAGCAAAAGTGTGCAGCCCTTGCAGCAGCCCAAGAGCCCCACAAAAACAAATTGGATGAACTAGGGAAGATTATAGCTTAGAAGATGGATTTGCTTGAAGGTATAATGTCTGTAATGGCTAACATATGTTAGTATTACAAAGTGAGAAGGGAGACATTGTGCAGGATGAGCTAGAATCTATTACAGTGAATATCCCAGAAAAGGCACAGGCCACACTGAGTGAATGGCAGACCCTAGAGGCATAAATAAAAGAAGAATATCTAGAACTTATTCTTCCAGTTGAAGCAGAGGATACTGCTGAGTAAATCATTCTTTTGTATAGAAAATTCTTTACTATTTTCCATTTATATGCTTTCTCATTCTTTGAGCACTCAAAAGGTAACCATTTTCGAGGCAGGAATGCAGTTACTGTGGGGTAATGTTGAACAGAAAATGTATAACATTTATCAGAAGGCATATAAAAGATTTTCATGGAAGAGAAAAGTGTGTTCAAAGGTGCGAGAGGATCGGAGAGGAATTGCGTGAGGAGGACAGAGACAGATTCGGGACTTAGCCGTTTTCATGATTATTGTCTATTTTTGGAAGATGGCGTGCGGAGCACACAAACGGGATGAAAAATTGTGTGACACGCATAGGTTATTTTTGGAAGAGTGACTATGGAGTGCTTTGCCTGGGTGCGAGATAAGAATAGGATTACTACTTCCAGTTAAACTATGAGAGGTCTATTGTTAGCATTCTTGCATGCAAGCCTATTATTGTAAAGGCACGTGGCTATTTCCAGCATGCAACCTGTTTTGGGATTGGATAAGCAGTGAAGGGAAAGTCTCCACCCTTATAAATATGTAGTGAACTGCGTAATATAAAAAAAAGGTATGTAAGAACTGAATTGCTGTGAGACTATACTGTCGAAATTGTTACGCGCATGAGCATATGATGTTATTATTGTAAGAAGCTTTTGTGTATTACTGTATTTAATATAATGGAGTGTATTGGCTGAATTAGAGTATTGAATCATGAGTATAATTGGTTCTTGCATGCTTGATTTCATCATAGTTATCATTTAAAATTGTTGTTCTTTAGATCTAGTTTTGAACATACATTATAGAATGATGTATTAATGATGGATCTGAATGCATTAGGTCTTCATCATGCTAACATCCTGCAACAGTAACCCTAAAGAGGGGCATGGTACCTTTGCACACTTCGGGTGAGCACTCATTCTAGGCTGAGTGATGTGCCAGTGTGCCTGGGCTTTTTCTGGTAGATTCTAGTTTGTATCAGACAACACCTAATAGGACCACATGCCAACAATCTCCCCCTTTATCATTGATGGAAAACACTTTGAACTTCTCCCCCTTTTTTACATTAATGAAAAAGGCATACATGTAGCAGCATATTCTTCACCTACCTCAACTCCATAGCATCATGCTTTGGTTGAAAGCATCAACCTAAGGTCTTAAATTAGCTGAAATTCTAGAGTTTTGCCTCAAAAACTATTTTTTAGCCTCTTTTCAAGCATACAACACACCATGCCCCCTAGGATAAGCAGGTAAATCATCTGAACATCATCAAAGAAGCATGAAGAAACATTATCATACCTTGTTGGGATCCAAAATATCACTTTCAACCTTCTAGGCATGCAACAACAAACATTTCTTCTTTGCCCCTGTTTTAGTCATTCTTGTCATCATTTATCCACAATGACTCATGTCCTTAAATAGTAGCTTTAGTGCAATTATAACAAACTTTACAAACTCCTAAACTCATCACAATCATGCAAACAACTCCTCAAGTGCTCCCCTTGTGAAGATACACACCCTTTTTCTAACAAGAAATGCAGGAATTGGCTTACTTACCTTCCATTCAAACCTTGGGGATGCACAAGTACATTATCATAGTCATTGAAAAATCCTTTCAGTAATTTATACCTCCTTTCAACATGAAACACCTACTCAAAGTTTGTCAACTCCCCCTGAGAGAAATGCCTATCAATCATTAGATTCAAAAACATCAATCTTACCTTCTTCCTTAAGGACAAACCATCATGTTCTAGGTCTAGAACAAGCAACCAATGTATTTTCTTGTCATCATACAAACCCAAGGACTTGTTTCAATGCAATTTCAACCAACTTTATCACACTGGAACATGTAATTCATACCTTGTTTTTACAAACCAACATTCCCCTGGACTTTAGGCAACTGTCTCAAGCCTACATGTACAAATGCAAGCTACTCACCTTCACTACCTGGCTTGGAATTACTTTGAGTAACATTTTCCAGTCCTAAACACCTTTCTCATTCATGAATAGTCATATTTGATTGAGATATAGTAAGTTTGATCTTGACATGCATAAACAAATGAAATCATGCCTTATAGGCCTTCGAAACACCGAGCCACTATCTATAGATAAAACCACTAGCTCACCCTTTGAAAGTATTATCAAAAGGCTTAGAATAACATTTTCAAACCCCATAGACTTTCCTTTAATCACTATAACTCAGACAACACATACCTCTAATCAGGATGATAACATGTCAACAATAGTTTTTATACCTCTGTCGCTTTGAGAAATGCACATTATCAAGCATAATGAGTCATTCTACATACCTTCACACCTAAAACTTGTCATACTTTACCTCATATACTTGTAGCAAGCCATCTTCATACCATAGAATTTGGAGAAATAAAGGAATTTTCATTCACACTATACATCACATGCTTGTATACAACTTTCTCACTTCAGGTTTGTGTCTTTTGCATGCACATATTCCTTGGATACTTTTTTGATCATCATTCAAAAGTCAAAATTTCATTTGTGAATCTTTTCATTTCACAATCAAGCTTATAACCTTACTTTTAAGGCATCTTAGTCTACTATAGCACTATAAATTGTTACAACACTGTCAAATTATGTAAACCTCTATTTTCTTCATAGTTGTCTAGTATATTTGAGGATTATTAACATCACAGACCTCTTCTCAAGATAAAAGATCATATCAATTCATGACAAAGACACTTTACACTTTCTAACTGAGAAATCACCTTGTACATCTATAGAATTCTGAACTGACCTGTAGATTGGCATTTATTTGCAACTTAAAAACAAGTAATATTTCCACTAATACATCGTTAGGGTTTCAATATTCTAACCCTTCTTACTGATTATCCATCCACAGGCATGATTTTGAGGACTAGAGCATACTCCCAAAACATTCACTTTATTTTTATTGACGTATAAATCTTATCAACAAAAACTCTGCCATCTTTTGTTGATCATACTTAGAACCCATACATGGAATGCTAGAATGAAGACCACCATTGATTCCTCTACCTCTGAAGAACATTTATGAGCTCTAGGACACATATTGCTCATGATATTTTCCTTAAAAC
This sequence comes from Taxus chinensis, assembly GCA_019776745.2. NCBI lineage: Eukaryota > Viridiplantae > Streptophyta > Pinopsida > Cupressales > Taxaceae > Taxus > Taxus chinensis. The sequence continues at coordinate 898,628,180 of CM034146.1, forward strand.
ATCTTGATCAAACATGTAACATATCCTTGGAGCTTGTGTATATGATCAGTTGAGTGTTCACAATTATGAGTACAACTTTACTCCTTTGCACACATTCTTTGAAGCCTACATAGGCTTGACACATCCAAAACATGACATTTCTTACAGAGATGATAGACCTCAAATATTGAGAGACATTATGCTTCTTTCTATTAATAACAAATAAACCTCACAAACAGATATTGATGACCTTCTCTTGATTGATGGTATTAAAGACCATAAGCTTAATCAAAAAGAGAATCTCTATGTTGACTGCAACCAACTGAAGCTCACATTTACAATGTACAAGCTCATACTCATTTGATATGATGCCACAAACATTCATTTCATATTGAGACACTTGACTTATGCCATTAGAACTCATGACTATCCTTATAATGCCAATAAGACACAAACATTGACACTAAGCTTCCCACATACCATATGAACACCTACATAAGCTACTTAAGACCACATAGCTGAGATCATGACTTTTCATATAGGAATACCCAAATAGAACCTAGACAACACACTTAAAGACACAAGATGATGTACCTTATGTACCATGGAGAAGACACATACTAATAAAGACAACTCCCCCTCACTCCAAAACTTCATTTGCACCTAATACACCTCTAAGAAGCCTACTAGAGGCATATTTCACTATGGAGGAGCTTGATGAGAGACCTAAGAAGGTCTCGAGCCCTCTTCTTGCACCTTGAATGATTCCTCATTTTCTGATTCTACTTTTTTCACAGTAGATCCCTCTTTTTGCTCAGTCAAACTCTTGGAATTCTCTTGATCACTTTTACTAGCCTCTTCTTTCTTCTTGAACTTTTTAACTTGTGGCTTGGGTCTTTGAATCTCTTTCTTCAACTAACCTACATCACAAAATCTTACAATGTGCCCTACCTTATGGCACCTAAATCATTCCACTTTTCTTCCTTTACACTCGAAAGCCCTATGTCCATATTCATTGCAAACATAGAAATAACCATTACACTTGCTTACATACCTTCTTGTGTTTGATGGCCCATTTTCGCAATACTTTGCAAAATGTCCTTTCTCGTGATAGAGATAACATTCAAATCCATACCTTTTACCTAATTTTTTCTCTTCCTTGCCTTGACAATCTCCTTCCTTCTTTCCTTCACAACTTTCCTTTCCTTTGCAATCATCCTTCTTTTCAACCTTATGACTACACATACTAGCCATATATCCATAACCACCACATTTATAGCAATTACCATGAAAAAAAACCATACTTATATGCATTTGGCTACCTGATAGATGATCTTCCATGAGGTGGAAGCCTTGAACTCTCTCCCTTACTTGTATGCCTTCTTTCATCAGATCATTGACTTGATTCTTCTTCATTCTTCTCAGACTTGGGTGAACCCTCATTAAAGTCTAGGCCTGTTATATCACCATAAACATTTTGTCTTCCCAATATCTTACTCAAATTTTCTAAACTCTCTTGAAAGGATAATACCTTGTTTGTCATGGTGGATATCTCTTTCTTCAGTTCCTCTTTCTCAACCTCATGTTTTAGACACTCTTCTCTCTTAATCTTTAGCTCATCTCGAGCCTCCTCAAGTTGAGTTTTTAAAAACTTGACTACTTCTTCATGAGCTGCAAAAAAAATTTGTAATCTTTTCTATATTCTCGCCTACCCATTTCCTTATCAATAAGGTATTAATCTGAATGGTATCCAATGATGGAGTATTCACCTTGTCACCAAATTTCTCCCTCTAGCTTGTTACGCTAATTCCAAGGGCCCGCTCTAATACCAATTGTTGGAGGTGACAATGACTAAGAGGGGGGGTGAATTAGTCCCCGATAATACTTTCACACTTATACTTCAAACCCTAACCACACAAACTTATGTAGAATACATCAAAGCATATAATATTCACCATGAAGTAAACTCAATGCAAGAATCACAATATGAACTCAAAGACACGTATATTGAAGCTCAAATCATATCAACACATTTCTTATGATATTCAAATCAGATTACAATGAGCTATGTCTTCAACTTTGATCAACAATATATAATGATTAGCTCTCAAGAAAAACATTTATGTCTCATGAATACATATGAAGATGTAGAACTATGGACATTTCTTCAACCCATTATTAGATAGATTAAAACACCTTAGAAACCTACAAATTACATCAACATGTTATGAATATCGCATCTGAGCATAAGTCTTCTAATTATCCTACATTCTTCAACTCACTCTCAAAGAAACAACACCAAATTTGCTTTGCTCAAATCCACCTCATGAAAAACACAACCAATTGTTGTCCTGGAATGGAATTTGAAGGCTTTGGGCAAGGCCCAAAGGGTTTTTCTTTGCAGAAAAAAGGGTTCTTCAAAAGAAGATAAAAGGGGTTTTTCAAATATTACTTAACAATATGCCCATAACTTCACTTTTATAGCCTCTCTAAGATTCAAATTCAAACTCAAACATTTTCCCTCCTTTGTCTCAACCTATGCATCATGGAAACATCCCAAATTCAAATCATAATGGTCATAAGTGACCCAAGTAAGTCGGCATTCACCTTTTCAGAATTTTCAAATGAACAACCCAAATTTTATTTTTGACATTGAATCATGACTTTCTTGTCTCAATGCATAGAGAATCAAATCAACTTTTCAATGAGTACAAAATCACAAAAATATGATTTTTAGGATTCTCAGGGCTCTGTGTCAGCCTCTACGGATTTCTCCTGTTTATCATAGCTTTATCCCATATACCGCAGCTTTCCTCTAGTCTTTCACAGCTTCATTCTTCTATCCATAGTTTTTCGTAGCTTCATTCTTCTATCTCTAGATTTCTCTAGTATTTCACAGCTTTGTTCTTCTATCTATGGCTTTCTCTAGTGTTTCATGGCTTCGTTCTTCTATTCATGGCTTTCTCTAGTCTCTCACGGCTTCATTCTTCTATTTGTGGCTTTCTCTAATCCTTTGGCGGCATTCTTCTTCTATTTATGGTTTTCTTTAGTCTTTCACGGCTTTATTTTTCTATCTGTGACTTTCTTTAGAATTCAATGGCATTCTTCTTGTCTACGGCTATCTCAACGCTTGATGAAGAATCCATTTTTGCTTGCAGTATGTTTGTATCATCCTAGAATCATTCTGAGTGCTCAATAATTTGTCTAAGATAGTTGCACACCACTAGACCATTGAACCACCTATTATTCTTCAATGTCATCATCATGCAATCACCTGGAACATTTGAATAGGCTTGCAAGAGCAAGCACACCTCATTGAATTTCACTATACCAACACAAACACGTTTAAACCATCATGTTAGCATCATATACATCATCAAATGATCTCAATCCAACATCCACTTTATCATTAATGTGGTTTTGCGTCAATGACAACACTTAATAGGACCACATGCCAACAATTATTACCCATACTATTGACTTAAACGAATAAAAGGACAACCATTTTGTAATTGATTATAAAAATAATAGACATCGTGATAATAATTGTTATATTTTACAATGAAAAATCCAACAACTTGAGCGTAAGGGCTTTATTTCATATGCTACACATCATTCTACTACATATTTGTCTCAATTTTACAAATCTAAATGGATTCCTATAGCTACCCCACCTATGTCTAATGAACTGTTGGTGAGAAAATTTGTCAATATGGCAAATTAGGTGCTTCCACCAACATTCGTGAGGCTGAAACCATCTACATTGAATGGTGCATCTCCCATTATTGAATGAAAACTAATCTATTCTTATCTAAATGTCATGGGTTCGCCAAATAGGTCAGGGATCACATAGGGACTCTCCACTTAACCTATGGCACAGTTCTTGTACAAGGTACAAGGGAGGAAATTACAATAATGAGGGGTGAAGGACAAAAGCTAAGAAAGGAAGGTTATTGTCGTGAGTAGGCCAATTACAGAGTTCACACCCAATAGCCAGAGTAGTTCATCATTCAATATATAAGAAGGCAACAATGAAGTCATTAGTGGGACCAATGAATTAAATACACATAGTTCCTTAGATTCATCTATCAAGGGTGCAAAGCTCCTTTCCAACACTATGCCTACAAAGTGCATACATGATAAATAGAGGAAACATGAAAAGAGGAATGGAAGGAATGTAGATTTTATTTCATGTGAGTTGGTTATACAAAGCTCAATAACAAGAATCCACAATTGCTACAACATAGAAGTTATCAAAATCTAGCATTTTTTGGATCTTTTGAGATGGAGAAGCCATTTCAATTTATAGTAATGTGAATTGACCTCTCATCTCCCTCTTTCATGACTCTTCACGTTTTGACTCCACCTGTACTTTGTAATTGCCCCTGGAAGAGACAAATTAAGTATTTCTTTTATAATTTTGAGAAAATACTTTTACAATTTACAAATATGTAACTTAAGTGAATAGGACAAAATACAATGATTACGCTCAATGAAAAATTAGAAAGGAGGTAGAGAAGAGAATAATGAGGAGGGAAGAGAAGGAATGATCCAAAGCATGAATTTCGATGAAGATCAACTCTGACTATTTTGGCAATGACTTATTGACCTGTGATGATCCTCTAGAGTGATGCACTAACAAAGACCACTTTGAACACCTTTACCCCTTTTGAAAACTCTTGAAATGATGAAACTTCACCACACTGCTTGAACACACCATGAAGAGGAGTGATGAGATCCTAAGAAGTAGACCACTAAGAACACTTGAGGGTGACTCCCCTTATTGAGAAAATCTTTTTGATCCTTGAGACATTGTCGTAACTTCATGAACAATCACTCACATAAGAGAAATTGGATGAAATTTGTTCACCCCACCATGATCTTGATTCTACCACTTTTGATCATGCACCCAATGTGAAATAAATTGGAATGGTCTTTGATACAAAATTGGTAATTTTCTCATTTTAACACTCTTCACTCACCGCATCGGAGAAGGCGAGAATTAACTTGAAAATAGAGAGAGGAGCTCCCATGAGTGACAAGACCATTGTAGGATGGGTGAAGGACCAAAATGTGACCACTCTAGTCTCATTTTTCCCATTTAATATTTTTAGAATATTCACCATTATAGCCCCAATTAGCCAATTTTTACCATCTTTGTCAATTTTGCCAATTTTGAGTGTCTTGATCATGGGGGGAATGGAATGAGGAGTATGAATGAACAATTTTCTTAAACTTACTATTTTCGGTAGGTGCTTCCATAAAGACTTACTAAAAGATAAAGTGGTCTTCTCAGCGTTATATTTCAATGAAACCATTTGCAGAAGTTTACATAATTCATTTTGAAGCTCTGCTCAAATTTTCGAGAGATTCCACTTGTCAAATTGTTGTAGGTCTGAGAAAAGGTGATTTTTCACTGGAAACTTCATGTGACTATAAAAATAGGTGAGGGCATGAATGAGGGCATTCAAATAATCTTCTTGAAGGCATTCACACAAGGAATCCATCAATTCAAATCTCATGGTCATCAGAGTTCGAGGGCATGAGTCATGAGCAAGACAAGATTTTGACATCTAGGGCACGAGAGGATTTTTTATATGTTTGAATGCTATGAACCATATTTAAAAAGTGCTTTAATAGCTTCCAAGGAGGTTACTTTATACTTTTAATTTATACTTCTGAGTGGTGAGTGATGGTGAGCATGAGTGAATGCATTGACGAGGTGAGGGATGGAAGGAGGGAGCACATGAGAGTTAGGGACTTAGCCATTTTTTGGTTTTCCATCCTCTTGGGAGGGGGAAAAAATTGTCCCCTTGGAATGGGATGAAAGGGATAGAAAAATGGACCTTATCCCTATGATGACAAGTGGCGAGCAGTGATTCATTAGTGGAAGAGGGAAAAGAGATTGTTTTTAGCACCTAGGAGCCAAGTTTAGGTCATGTGATGGACCGTGTAGAAGCAATAGGGGAGGGCACATTTTTTATCCCCATTGTCCCCTTTGACAAGGACATAAGGGAAAAAAATTACACCTTAGCCTCATGATGACAAGTGGCGGGTTCTGGTTGCACAAGGCGAGGGCTAGAAAACTGGAAAAAAGAGCTCATTAAGGCTTTCTACGGTCATGTAATGGGTCCAAGAGCTCAACTAGGGGCGGGGCACATTTTGTGTCCCCATTGTTCCCTTGGAAAGGAATTGAAGGTACAAAAAAGTGTGCCTCAGCGTTGTGCTGACATGTGGTACTAGAAAAATCTTCTAACTATGAGAGCGTTCCTTGAGAGAGAAATTAAAGATGAAGTTTTCGGAGCTCTAAGAGGTCTTTTTTGGAACTTATTTATATGGTTTTTCTCCAAATAGCCTTTTGAGAAGAATGGGATATGTTTGTACACATCCAATTTTGCAAATGCTACATTGACAGAAATAGCTAAAAGTCCCCTATGATGATTATTATTTTTTACAATGGTGTTCAAGTCCCATTTCCTCTTTGCATTGTATATTTGTGGCTTAGTATGCTTCCCTTAACCATTTCCATGCTTTTCCTTGCTTTTGTTTATCTCTTTTGCAACATTTCCCTAAGCTTTTGGCCTTAAGTTATGGAAATTTTGTGATGGTTACGTAACCGCTGGTCTGCCCTCAACGGCGGTTACGTAACCACCCCTCTATGCAAATCGACGGTTGAGTGTGGTTTTCCATAATCTTCTTTAGCGTGTTCTGAATGCGAGTCATTTCTTTAAACATGATTTTAATGCACTTTTCTTGGTCAGTTTGGTTATTCTTAGGCTTTTTTTATATGTACTAACTTCCTCTTCTTCCCTTGATGACTAATTTCAGTTAACTTCCCCTTCTTATTGTGATGTGGCATCCTTTGAATGCCAAATGGCTTAGACCATTTCCCCACCATTTTTCTATAAGAACCAGGCTTCTTCTCGAAGCATTGGTGGGAGATTTTTGTTGTGATTTGCACTATTATGTTGTCGTAATCTTACTAGGAAGTACACAATCAAGCCAGTTCTCTTGCATTGTTATTCTCCTACCCGCATTGCTACCAAACTACACGTAAGCCACTACTACTCCAACAATTCCTCATTATTTCTTCTACATTACCTAGCACAGTTCCATGGATTCACTTGAGCACAAAGTTGGAAAAGAAGCTAAGGGGACATCACAGTAAACCATCACTAGCTTTGCCACTATTTTGTAAATTCCAAGTTGGGGATGTACTTGGATTTCCTTAAGCTTTCTTGATTTATTTATTTAATTTGTATACACAATATTGACTAGAGTAGTTAAATCGTTTCAATTCAAATCATTGCAATAGTTAAGTAATTATTGTAGCTTTCATTTTGTTTACACAAAGCTTCTGTTGATAGATTGTTTCCCTGCCTATCCCTGTGGGTTTTTCAACGGAAGTTTGTATGGAGGAAAGATTCTACATTTGTTTTAGGCAATTACAATTCCATTTCAATTTGCAATCTCCATTGAATCCTTCTTTACTTCTACCGGGAAAGTTTCGGGGGAAGAAGTGCTTCTAAGAAGCTTTTACTTCTTCTTGTGTCTCTAAGGTGGAATAGAGGATTTAAATCCACAATTACATTTTGGAAAATCTTTGTTTTACTTAGAGTAGATTAGATCCATCCAACACAGGGAAATAACTATATCTGGTTATTTTCTTGTTTAGATTTATTATAGGAGCAATTTAGTTATATTAGAAGAAATTCGTTTGTTTGTGTATTTCTTATGATTTTCCAGAAAGTATAAAATATAAAAAATATTAGATTAGATGAGTTTGTTTGATTTTATTTGTTTATTTTTGTTATTTAATTAATGTTCTTTCAAGTAAGTAGATAAAATCAAATAATCAAACAATAGGGAACTTATGCTACCTGTACTTAGCCTGTAATTCCCCTTTGACCAATTCAACTACTAGGAATTCACACTGCTCGATCTTAGTCCCTGATTCTCCTATAGTTTCCCATCAACACCCCTACAATATTACACGTTGGCTGTCCTGACATGACCTCGGGAGGTTGAGTGCACCTGAAGGTCACGTGTTGATTTTTCAGTCATACAAATTGGTGAACCCGACATGAAGGACTAGTTCCTTCTTATTTTCTTTTCTTTCATTATTATTACCTTACCGTTCTATTTCTTCCACTATTTTAGTAAGTATTTTATACTTCCTAAAATATGTCTGGTAGAGAGTTTGGTGGGCCATTTGGATTTGATAGATATTACACCAACGTTCACCCACAACAATCCCCTTCCCTTTTCGGATGCGTTGATAACTACACCAACAACATGCAAACCTCCCTATGTCTCACACCCCATTAGTTATGTGAGGATAGAGGAGGTCGATTAACCTTTAAACGTGTAATACGGTCAATCTGATTCAAACAACATAGTTTCTATGAGTGGAGCAAGTACTTATCCAAGAGTTTTGCCAAGACCTCGCATTATCATGCAATCAACAAAATATGGCATCTTTACACGGATTGCTAATTCTCTTCACCAAATAGATGAGTTCTTAGATAGGAAAAAGGTTCACACCTCTGATATGTTCTATAACAATGTATCGACAATCTATCTTGAGACTTCTAATTTTAAGGAAAATAAGAATGACACATTGAACAATTCATAAGAGGATATCATGTACCTTCTCAGCCAAACCCTACACAACAGGCACCCAAACATGAGACTCAATCCTTGCCTCACAATGTTGTCTCCACTTTAGTGGGGAGGATTAGAGAACTAGAGAGTGCCTAACCTTCATGACCAACCTATGTAGTAGGGCAGAACATGGGGCATCCAATCGACAACAAAGGATACACCCCTATCAATGCACAACCAATACAACACCCTGTGCAACAAGGTTATCCTGCCCAATCAAATTTGAGTGATCTTCTCATGGGATCCAACACCCTAGGGATGGGCCCTCACCCCTTTCATGCTTATCCTACACAAGGGTTGGCTGGAAGTGTGTTCTTAAATGCCGCTCCGTCAGGCAATGCGACATTCCCTGGTTTCATGCCCACTAGCCCATTTCCTTGTGTTGTTACACCTTACTTGCATGTGTACTCAAAGTCCCCCTAGATGGACCCATATGCCTTCCCTACTCCTTATACGCCATATCAAGGAGCTCCATACGTTCCAGTTAATGCCTACCCTGCGGCCTATCCAACTCTTCTTCCTCCACCTCCTCACCAAGGGGCTTCAATGGTGGAATCTTATACAATGGATACTTACACTGAGTATTTGAAAGAACCCCTTGGCTTTACCATACGGGGTATCATGCTTCCACACCCATTGCTCGATCTTCCTAAATTTAAGGGAGAAGGAGATCTGAACGCTCATATCAAGGCCTATGCTACTGCCATTAGGGTATTACTTCTTTGGGATGTTGTGGTGGCTAAGATATTTCCGAAAACCCTTGAGGGAATCACTTTAGATTGGTACTATAGAATTATAGAAGCGTCTATACATTCCTTTAAATAACTTGTTTCGGAGTGCATTAGATATTTTGACATGAACAAATTACTTCGAATGGGAATAAGGGAGTTTATGCATGTTAGGAAGGAGAAAAATGAATCTGTCGCTCATTTTATCCAAAGATGAAGTCAAGTTCTTTATTCCTCTGCAAGTGTACCCAACATGGACTAGATGGAAATTTGTGATCTTTTCCTTCACTATCTCAATCGAGAGACCAAGGAAGAATTCCAGAAGTTTCCTTTCCATAGCTATGAGCAAGTGTTAGAAGGTGTGCTTGGAATCAACCAAGCCGCTATTGATAGTGGGCATAAGACCTACAATTTCAATGGGAAATTAGTATCCCCTAATGAAAACAACACAAGTCATCAAAACAATGGATCCAAAAACCAAGGGTCTAAAGTCTTGAATCATAAACTTGGTGTTACCACAGATGGTGTTACTGATCAAGAGAAGGATGTTGGTTTTGCAAACAATGGTAATACTAATAACAACAATAACAATAACAATAATAACATGGGCAATCAAATAGGTCCTAATTTTGTTTCTTATGTTAACATAGTTGATGTCAATCATCCCCCCCCTCGAAAGGTTCAAACCCAAGGCCCGAACTAGTACTAGAAATTTGTTCAAGGGGTAACGAACCACACTTATAATGACTAGCTTCAAAACAAAAATCGGGGTTATAATCAACAAAAAAAACTCGAACCAAAGGCCAAGGGACTATGATCCCAAAATTTATTATGGTTTTCACCGTGTTATTAGTCATGACACTAGAACTTGTAGGGATTGTAAAAATTTTACACAAAGGCTCCCTGAAAATCAAAGGTAGCTCTTTGTGGACATGTTCTTAGCAAATCCTAATAGAACCTCACAACCTGGTCATACAGGACCTATCACACCTCTGAATGTGAACCTGGACATCTTTTGGGACCCATTCCCTAAACATCCTGAAGATGTTAAGGAGAATCCTCAAAACATAAACAAGGGTATTCCTATGGGGAATAACAGCCATAAGGCCTCGACTTCTGATAACTCTCGAGTTTCTCCCAACCTTGGCTTAAACAACAGTAAAAAGATTTTGGGATTAGTTGAGCTAGAGGTTGAACCAAAAATCAATGCAATAAATCAGATAAGGGAATATGTTTCGCAGCTCCTCCCTGCCCTTTCCTTCTCATAGGATGACATTACTACAATCTCAAAACTGATAGGAGTCTATTATTTGATATCAGATTTAAATAAGGCCTTTTCTCACATATCATTTTTAGATTTATTGAAAAAGTATCATGTGCATTGATCTTGGTCATCTAATCCATGTTACACCTCCTCCTGGAGCTTAAATAAATCATATTTACTTTGACATACAACCTCCAGGGCAAAGTGATAGGGACACTAGGTTTGTTTTTGATATAACAAATGCCTTCTGATGTTGAAATTGCCCGAAGAGGTGATCCTGCCTTATATTCATAGGTTTGGGTTTATAAAAACTACATTAAAAGATCCATGATCGATGATGGGGATGTTGTGAATGTGGTTCCCCTCTCTTTCTTACAAAAGTTGGTATATGGGGAAATAAATTTCTCCTCTATAAGAAACATGTTACAAGGGTATGACAGTCTTAAGGCCACCTTGATTGGAACTATAGTTCTTCTTATCTCCCTTGGGCCGAAAATCATCTTGACAGAGTTTTAATCATCGACAAGGAGATGAATTACAACATGATCCTTGGTAGACCTTGGATTCACCGAATGAAGGCTATTCCCTCCACATTGTTCCAAGAGGTTAGATTTCTCCACTTGGGAAAGGTCTTAATTGCTCAAGGGCATCCTAAACCCTTCGACATACATTTAGAAAACCTCAAGAAGAAACCATGGGTCCATTCAGAATACGAGATCCCTACAAATCAATTAAACAAACGGCCTCAATCAACAATAATGGTCACGACCACCCTAAATATTCCAAAGGTTAAAGTCATTGACCAAAAAACGTTTGAGGTAGAGAAAACATATAAGGGTAAATCAATCTTCGTATAAGTCATATCGACTAAAACCATAGTGGAGATCATAAAACTCTTAGAGAGTGATGAACTAATCTTCCTCCCATTTGAACCACAAGGAATGGGTGACCTCCTTTGTATATCCTCTCTTCCTTCCGACAACCTCGATCTAGGCGTAAAGATGGTAGAAATAACGAAGGAAGGAGAGGATTTTGAGAACAAAGTGATACCCATCAAATCCATCTCGAGGACTTATTTCTTTCCGAACCTTTGTCTAAACACAAATAAGCTAAAAGCCAAGTTTGTTGTGTTCACGAGGCATAACCCAATAACACAACAAATGTCAAATACAAGCATTACCTACTACATGGGGAACATAGTTGAGCAGCATAGTCATGCTCACATGAATACAATATGTCAAACACATGATAGAGAGGTTCATAAAGACATCTTTCAAATAAATGGATTCACGCCAAGATTAGATTATCAGATATATACAGTTGAAGGAAAGTGTTGGAAGTTTAAACCCAAGATAGTAGGCCCTTGTCAAGAGAATGTAAACTTCAAAAATCATGCGGATCATTTGTGTACCTTGGGAGGTGAGGATTTTGACATCTGTCAGCTGGATTCACTCTAAATACTTCCATACATAAGTCATTTGCATTTCCACCTGTACACTATTGCGTCCATACTGCATTTCATTTGTTAGATCATATTGTAAAATTATAGTCAAGAAACTTATTTTTCAAACAACTTTGAAAACTTCTAAACATTGGCAAAAGCACTAAATCATATTTCTTCAAATATCCACCATATTATCATCAACAGTTCTAATCACTTCATCATTTCAACAAAGTTAAGACAAAATTTTGACATTTATCCTACTAAGGCTTGCATACTTGGTTTTTCCCATATTTTTCTTCTAGCATAGGTGTCTTTGCCCATGGTTTTTTCTAGAAGCTTCTTGATGTCACATCTTACCCAAGTGACCTCTTTGGTAACAAAATAACTCTAAACACTTTACCCGGATAGCTTGATCGCCGATCTCAGCCTTCGGTGATAAGCCCTCACATCTTACTGGTTGTGTGGGGTTGAGGCTAGGGGAAAGCTCTCCTTCCCAAAGACACAACTCAATTTTTCTATTAAACGATATAAATTCAGTCAATAAATACAAAAATATTTCATTCATAAATAAAACTACACTTCTTTGCCCTACCAATCTTTGGTGATGAGCCCATGCCTCATACTAGTGGCGTGAGGTTGGGAAATGAGGGAAGTGCCCTTACTCACCTATATCTTGTCTTTGGTGGTGAGCCCATGCTTCACAAATACCTATTTCAAATAAATGGATTCATGCCAAGATCAAGTAATCAGATATATATAGCTGAAGGAAAGGGTTGTAAGTTTAAACCCAAGATAGTAGGCCCTTGTTAAGAAAATGAAAACTTCAGAAATCTTGCAGATCATTTGTGTACCTGGGAGGTGAGGAGTTTGACTTCCATTAGTTGGCTTCACCCTAAATACTTCCACACATAATTCATTTGCATTTCCACCTATACACTACTGCTTCTATACTACATTTCATTTGTCAGATCATATTATAAAATTGTAGTCAAGAAACTTATTTTTCAAACAACTTCGAAAACTTCTAAACATTGGCAAAAACACTAAATCATATTTATTTAAATATCCACCATATTATCATCAACATTTCTAATCACTTCATCATTTCAGCAAAGTTAAGACAAAATTTTGACATTTATCCTACCAAGGTCTGCATACTTGGTTTTTCCCATAGTTTTATTCTAGCATAGGTGTCTTTGCTCATGCTTTGCTCTAGAAGCTTCCTAATGTCACATATTTCCCAAGAGACCTCTTTGGTAACAAAATCACTCTAAACACTTTACTTGGATAGCTTGTTCACCTATCTCAGCCTTCGGTGATGAGCCCTCACATCTTGCTGGTTGTGTGGGGTTGAATCTAGGGGCAAGCTCTCCTTCCCAAAGGCACAACTCAAAGTTTAAAAATAAATGATATAAAGTCAGTCAATAGATACAAAAACCTTTCGTTCACAAATAAAAATACACTTATTTTCCCTACCAATCTTTGGTGATGAGCCCATGCCTCATACTAATGGTGCGAGGTTGGGAAAGGAGGGAAGTGCCCTTACTCACCTATATCTTGTCCTTGGTGGTGAGCCCATGCTTCTTATTGGTAGCATGGGGCAAGGTGTAGGGGGTATTTTAATAATAAGTCAGTAAGGTATACAATCTAGTGAATAAAAGGTGCTTTGAAACTCCAAATCCTAAGAAATTGAATTAGATGTATATGTTCCAAGAGAGTCAAAACCTTAAAACCAGATTTTGTCAATCAAGAGGCCATCTACGAATTTAAGTTTAGATAAACTGGCAAGCAAATCACATTCTATATTATGTAGTAAACTATGTGTAGAGTTAGGTTGTAGGTTCCTTATCGGATTTTGTTAAAATCTTGTGTTCCTTTCATCATTTCCATTCATCAAAACCATATAACACGCGTCCCTTCTGGCTCTTGGTATTTAGCCCTTGCATCTTACTAGTTGTGTAGAGCTATAAGAGGAGTGGGTTCATTCTCTTATTTTATCACATTCATCACATTTTGCCAACAAAACAAGAAGTACTAAATATTGTTTGAAAACCAAAGTTTCATATTACATTATGGTAGCATATCATCATCTCTAGCATGCATCCAAAAAGCATATAAAACATCAGAAATTCTGAGCATCTAAGAGTACACAAGTGAAGCAAGCCATCAAGGAGATAAACTCTTATACAAGATATCTAACCCAAAAAGAATCATGAGTATATATCTTTATATAATCAAGTTTGTATACAATGTCGTCACACTCTAAGCGTGGTCAAAATGCTCGCAATGAGCAAAAAATCCCAACAAAATCAATATATGTGTCCAAAAGTATAACAAAGCAATTAAGGTTTACGACCTATCCCTTTTTGCAAGATCCGGATGAAGGAGCACGATGAGGACTCCTATTATGGCTCTTATGATGCGAATGGAACCCCCATACACAAAATGATGAGAATGTCCATGAGACGAAGTTGGTGATTTTCTAGTAGTGGTCTTGTTGCGAGAATGGCCTCGCCACTACCACCTCTCAGCTAACCAGAATGCGGCGAACTTAGTCCTTGTCTCGGAAAGAATCTCTACGGCTCACCAAACTAGTGCAAATACGTCAATATGACATTCGACCATCAGTCACTACCCCACATTTGCAAGGAGATCCTCGTGTGCCTTCCCATGGGGATGAGTAGTGTATCAACAAGGATGCTTTGAATAAAATCTCGCCAACCGTCAGCAGTGACTGTAAAACAAAAGACAACAAAGGTAAGTTAGAATACTTTCGAAAAACTAAAAAGAATATAATATATAACTCACTAACATTTCTAAATAGTAGATTTGAGAGAAGAGTGTTAACTTACTCGGATCTCTTGGTTGCTAGGATGGGTCTACTAGTGTTGCGGGTGGTGGTGGAGCTGTTACAGGCACCTACTTAGTTGTAATCTCCTAAGAAGCTACTCGCTTTCCCATGATAGACTGCTCATCTCCCCCTCCCTCGTGTGTAAGAGAATCCTCTAAGTAAAGAGTCACAACCTCGGCCTCATACTCGACCCTACTTGCTATGTAATCCTCTTTATTGGCTCTCCACTCTATGTCTGTATCGGTCCCCTCTCCCTCCTCCTTAGCCTCCTCCTCCTCCCTGCTATGTGTAAGGACAACCTCTATCTGAAGAATCACTCCGTGTATAGTTGGATATGGTGTAGCTTATGGTGTGCCAATTGGCACCCCGGGAGTAACAACATTCCATGGGAGCTTGCCCTTCTGGGAAGTTATGGCCTCTCTAATGCCTCTATACATAACTAGAACTACTGGGAGGGCGTCAATATAGGGAAACCTAAACTGCTAGGGCACCCTCTGAACTAGATGGGCCTCCACCCGGTTGGTCCTATCTACTAACTGTGTAACAGTGTTGTATTCTGCCACAATAAAAACATCCTCACCCCATAAACCAACCATGCCCTGATACGAATGTGTAATCATGTCATATGTAGTGAGTGTAGTAGTAGGCTAGTGATGCCCCTTCAGGGTGCCCATAACTATCCATCTAACTGCTATGATAGCCCCGGGATCGTCTATCCCGACACCCCTCTGATAGGGGATCATACTCTCAAAAACCTAGCTGGTCACCAATGTAGGATGACTAAGGGCCTTGCCCTTTAATCGAACAACTATGTATAGATCATGGTGGGTAGAACCAAGTATTCCAATCCCCCATGCATAGGTGTGGCCATGATCCTCTATGCTCTGAATAATCAGAGCCCAGTAATAAAGTGACTTATCCCCGCCCTTGTCTCTAACTAAGCACGAAGACAAAATACCAATGACGGCCTTATACAAGGTAGGGATGGGGGCGGAGCAAACTAACAACAACCTCATATCATGTTTGACATTGGTATTAAGTGCCAATGCATCTTCCATATAGGATTCCCAATTGCGGGACTATACCACTGATGTAGCATTATTTAAAATTTGTCTCCCGCATGTCATAGCAACACCCAAAATCTTGTATATGTCCTCAAGAATGATGGTCCACTCTCCTCTAACCCCAGGAAATCGGAAAGTGTTCCAGTTTGCATCCCAATAACTCAGTATATCCGCTAACAAATAACCACTAGTGCAACCAATGGTGTCTGGAATATCCTCCATATCTCAACTATGTGTAAAATATCTCTTTCTGCCTGAGAAAGACTAGCTAAAATCTCAAGAAGTCAATCACACTCCCTAGCCCTACTCCATCTGATATACGGGGCTTGCATTCACCAAAACATGAAAAAGAGCAAGTTAGAAACATCTCAGACATAATAAGCTCATCAAAAACATCATAAAACAACACAAAAACTAAAAAAATCTTTGTACTTATCCAAAATAAGCATATACCCCGACAATTATGCAACTGCCCCTCTATGCAGAGCAGTGGTTGCGTAACTGCCACCTGTGCAGAGCAGTGGTTCAATCTGAAAAGGATGGGTTGTACCCTAATATCTAAAAAGCTCAAGAAAAGATTAAAAAAATTAACCATTTTTGATGAAATAAAAGACAAATCTACCTAAGTGCCCCCCTTGTGAACGTTTCTACTATAAAATCATCAAAAATAACCCCCTTAAGTTAAGTTTTTCACATTTTAAGTTAAAAACAAATAAATGCAGATAACTTGCCCATCACTGAGTTGTTGCTCCTCCCGCTAGTGGGGTCATCATCACGTCGTTGTGCTCTTCGATTCGACTGTATTCTCATGCAAAACCATCATAGGTAATCCAGAGCTCAAAACTTCGATAGGTAGGTAAGTGAAAATGATTTCTAAAAATAATAGTTTTGATTATATATATTATGTTTTCACTTTTTTTTGATTGTGTGTGTTTTGTAGGGCTGAAGCACTAGCGTAGGTATAGTTCTATCCCTGCGAATATGGTAAGTTCTCTTGTCATTTTGTTTTAGTATGTTTTGTCAATTTCGTATCTATCGTCACTTGATTCTTGTTTGTTTCTTTCAAGTAGTGGGAACTTAGATTGATATCATTTCAGCACACAGATGTGTCAAGTATAACCTCTAACTCCCCATTTTAAAAAATTCATACTCGGACTCTACGTCCTATGCCTCTTCATGGCTAGAACACTTCTCCGAGGGGGCAATATGTATGCACCCAATTTTTCACGTGCTACATTGATGGAAATGATTAAAAGTCCCTTATGATGATTATTATTTTTTCCAACAATGTTCGAGTCCCATTTCCTCTATGCAGTGTATATTTGTGGCTTAGTATGCTTCCCTTAACCATTTCCATGCTTTCCTTGATTTCGTTTATCTCTTTCACAACTTTTCCCTAAGTTTTTGGCCTTAAGTTATAGAAATGTCGTGGCAGTTACGTAACTATCAGTTTACCCTCAGGAACGGTTGCGTAACTACCTCGGTAGTTGCATAACTGCCCCTCTATACAGGCCGGTGGTTGAGTGTTGTTTTCCATAATCTTCTTTGGCGTGTTCTGAACGTGTGTCATTTCTTCAAACATGATTTTAACGCACGTTTCTTGGTCAAATTGGCTATTTTTAGGCTTGTTGGATACGTACCAACTTCCTCTTCTTCCCTTGATGACTGATTTCAGTTAACTTCCCCTTCTTGTTGTGATGTGGCATCCTTTGGCTACCAAATGGCTTAGACCATTTCCCCACCATTTTTCTATAAGAACTAGGCTTCTTCCCGAAGCATTGGTGGAGGATTTTTATTGTGGTTTGAACTATTATATTGTCGTAATCTTGTTAGGAAGTACACAATCAAGCCAATTCTCTTGCATTGTTATTCTCCTACCTGCATTGCTACCAGACTATGCGTAAGCCATTGCTGCTCCAACACTTCCTCATTGTTTCTTCTACATTACCCAACACAGTTCCTTGGATTAACTTGAGCATGAAGTTGGAAAAGAAGCTAAGGGGACATCATAGTAAACCATCACTGGCTTTGCCACTATTCTACAAAATCTAGGTTGGGGATGTACTTTTATTTCCTTAATCTTTTTTATTTATTTATTTAATTTGTATGCATAATATTGACTAGAGTAGTTAAATTCTTTCAATTCAAATCATTGCAATAGTTAAGTAATTACTATAGCTTTCATTTTGCTTGCACAAAGCTTCCACTGATAGATTGTTTCCCTGCCTATCCATGTGGGTTTGTAAGGGAAGTTTGTCTGGAGGAAAGCTTCTACATTTGTTTTAGGCAATTACAATTCCATTTCAATTTGTGATCTCCATTGAATCCTTCTTTACGTGTACCGGGGAAGTTTTGAGGGAAGAAGTGGTTCTGAGAAGTTTTTACTTCTTCTCGTGCCTTTGAGATGGAACAGAGGATTTAAATCCACAATTACATTTTGGAAAAGCTTTGTTTTACTTAGAGTATATTAGATCCATCCAACATAAGGAAATAACTATATCCGGTTATTTGGTTGTTTAGATTTATTATAGGAGCAATTTAGTTAAATTACAAGAAATTAGTTTATTTGTGTATTTCTTTTGTTTTTCCATAAAGTATAAAACACAAAAAAAATTAGATTAGATTAGTTAGTTTGCTTTTATTTGTTTATTCCCATTATTTAATTAATGTTCTTTCAAGTGAGTAGATAAAATCAAAAAATAAAATAATATGGAACTTACGCTACCTGTATAGAGCCTCTAATTCTCCTTTGACCAATTCAACTACTAGAAATTCACACTACCCGATCTTAGTCCCTAAATAATATGGAACTTACGCTACCTGTACATAGCCTCTAATTCCCCTTTGACCAATTCAACTACTAGAAATTCACACTACCTGATCTTAGTCCCTAATTCTCCTATAGTTACCCATCAGCACCCCTACAATATTCCACATTAGTTGTCCTAGCACGACCTCAGGAGGTTGAGTGTGTCTAAAGGCCATGTGATGATTTTCTGTCGTACATGGTCCCATGATCTAATTCTTCCTGCAACTCCCTAAAAATAGCCTTTTTCTCGGGACCACAAGGTGTGCCTGCCAAAAATGGGATGTGGAAATAATTCACTTAGTCTTGTGAAAAATATGAAAGAACCATCATTTATAACATTGAATTATATTTCTAATGGTATCTTGTTTGACTTCCAACTCATTTTGGAGCTCCCGGAATCATCTTCTGAAGCTCAGGTGTTTTTTTGAAGTGCAAGCTACTTCACCTTCAAAACCCCGCTTTCATTGAAAATTTTCCTAAACCTCCAAATATTTCCAAAATATTCCTAAATCACTTACACAATTCACTTAGCTCCTCAATACCACTTCCGTATGAATTTGAGCCTTCAACTTTGTCCTAGAGAGTGCACACCTATCCCGAAAAGGCTAAAAATAACCTTTATAGGTTCACTGAGAAAACTACCTTAAGAATCATTGCATTGGAAGAACCTCATGAACTTGATTTCATATTTCAAACACTTGGGAAAGGGTACTACACACATTTGGGCACTTTAATGATTGGGATAGGCTTAACACCGAGGGAAAACTAATTTGGGGGAGTGCTCGGGAGGGTTTACACACAAAAAATTGACACTAGGGTATAGTTGTTATCTTTCATCATGAAATTTTTCCCTTGCAAAAATAAATGACAAGAGTTGGCTCTAGCTTAGGGACTTATTCTATATCGAGCACAATGTGGACAAAGTAAGCATGAATCCCATAATCTCATTGTACAACATGGACCAATGCCTTATCCATTGGGCTATACAAAGTCACCAAAAGATATACCACACAACTTCCTTTAATGAACACACACACAAAAAGAAACAAACACACGGGGAGAGAAAGGAAACATGCAACACAAAGAGGAAAACAATCTAATTCACCTATGTACATGTGGGGGACAACCTGCTTTCATTGAAGCATGAACTTGAACTGAGGGATTACCCGTAAATGGGTATTGTTGAATGTCGTTATTCTGCAAATATGTTAATAGGTTCACTAAAGTATGAACCCCTCCTCAGCTTCTTGAGAAATCTAGCATGATTACTAGTGTAATTGATGATCAACTCATTAATTCCCTCACCTTGGTTGCTTTGACATAATTTTTTGTCCTCTCCTTGGTTCTTAGGTTTGTTCCACTTACTAATTTTTCACCTTTGCCAAGAAGATGATTTTTTATTATACTTGACTTATCACTTTCATACCAAGGCCCATGTTCTTTATCATACATATCCTTCATTACTACCACTTCCATGGGTTGGTTCTCAGCAATTGTCTCAAAAAATTTGACATTATTACCCACCTCTTGATCTTCTATATTTTTCAATTGATCCGCGGAGTCATCTTTCTCATGTTCCAGATCTTTCATAATATGTTGCCTTACACATTATGTTACGTGCATTACATCATCCTCTTGGAAAGAGAACACATACAAGGTTGGGTATGCAACACGGAAATTTTCATCTTGTCCGCCTTGCCCATTTTGGGCTTTGTCATCTATTTTTATGTTGAGAGAATCTTTCTCTTTAGTTGGGTGAGAACTGAAAGGTTGAAGTCCATTGATAATGCTTTCATTTTGAACAAAACTAGCCATGAGATGAAGCAATATTCCATTTCTCCATTTTTCGTTGAGACCTCTTTCATCCTCCTGAAAAGGGAACAAGTGCAATATTGGAGTTGAAATGTTGTCATTATCATCTTCCCATTCTTGGTCACCAAGAACCAATAAATCCATTTTTGCGATGAAATCATCATCTCCTTGAGTATGTTCAAGCTCAAGAGGTGGAAACATGTTTCCATTCTTGCATTTTTCCATCTTCTTCCAATGAGAAAGAGAAGCTTTTAAGTTCACACATGTACTGAGCATCAAGAACATGATAAAAAATATTTAAGTTATATGTCAATAAATTGTTGAGCATCATTCCATCTTCCTGATCTGCATTGCTCTTTACTTCAATATTGCTTTGTTACAAGTCAAGGCTCTCATCACCGTCATTAGCATCCAATGGAATGACTTCATTTATACTCTCATCCCATGAGAATTACACCTTTTCAAACTCTAATTTCATCAACTCATCATTATGCTCTTTGACCAGCTCTATGATGTTTTGACATTCCTCCACCAACATGGGCAACTCGAGATCATCCTCAAAGGTCATGAAAAATTTACTAGATTTGGAATTTTGGCACAGGATGTTTGTCATGGGTCATTTAGATTTTGAATAATATACTTCATTTTTCTAATGGGAAGAAGTTTCTTTGTTTTACCATTGACTAGAATGATGGCATGCGACCAATCAAGTTACATATCTCCTCCAACATCTCGACTAGAACTTTAACCCAACATGCCATATGAGGTGGGCATGTTCGCTACAAGGATTCTCTTTGTGATTTTCTTATTGGGGAAGTCTGCCAATGCTACCTTGACATATTTGATTTGTCTAACGAGAGGTACTTGTTTCATTTCCATAGAGAGGCATTGACCAAAGGTGGAAGAGAGAGAGAGAGAGACTGAGAACTTTAGCAACTTTTGTAGGCAAGACGTTGTCTAAAGCACCAAAGTCAATGATGCAATTTTTTATCTTATACCCATTAACAAGAAAGGTTATATAGAAAGGCTCAACCTTCTTAGAGGTAGAGGGTGTGGAGGCAAGACAATTTAGAGATTAAGTGGATGGAGATACACTGGGTGGTTCTTTGGTGGTGGCATCTTTAGAAACATGGCCACATCCTTTGATATGCTGGACAAGTCTTTCAAGTTGTTTGGGATGATTTCTCAAGTATTCAAATTCAGAAATTTGGACTTTTGATTTTTTGAAATGATCAATGATATTAAAGGATAAAGAGGTGGTGGGAACATTAGAGGTTGTGGTAGATTTGGCATGGAGGTTTGTAGAAACTCGTTTTTCAAGAGAAGCTGAATGAGACTTACATGAAGAGGTAGAAGGATTCTTGGTTGGAGTGATCTCATGCCTCTTCTCAACTAACCATGTTGAAGAGGACTTCGATGATCCTTCTTTCGTCATTGTTTTTCTCAAAGTCGCCATTTGAGGATTCAATTCATTATCTTGGGTGGAAAAAGAAGAGCCTTCTTTCTCCTTTTGTGATCGAGTGAATATCACATATGAGTAACTATTTGTAGATTCTTCGTCATCAAGTGTGCATTCACAAAACTTGATCCGAGAACATTCACTTTCTCCTTCATCTTCAATTTCTTATTCAAAATTTTCAACTTCTTCATTTGCATTGCTCTTGCTCATTGCATTAACCGGTGGAGCCTCCAAGGTGAGCCTTCGGGGTGCTCTTGCAATATGATTTCTATTTTGGTTTGGAAGAGATGTTCATTGAGCAACTTCCCTTTTCATCATGGTCAATTCATTTTCCAACTTCTGCAACATTTAATCATTTCTCTCGTCTTTGGAACTTTGGGTTTTATCTTTCATCAAAGGATTCTTGATCTTACCCAACAAGATGAAGTCATCTTACACCTCAACAAAAATTTCTTGAGCATTGTCCAAATGTCCTGGTTGAACTCTCTACAGAAAGAAACTCACATCAGGTAATTGAACATTTACAAAGAACATCTTCAGGTTATCCGCACTAGGAAGAGCAGCAACAGGAATTTTTTTGATCAACTTGTTGAATTTTTCCACGAATTCCCTCGTGGAATCTTGCAGCTCTTTCTTCATCTAAGTGAGTTGAGTAATGAGGGCATGAACATCTTTGGTGGTCTTGAACCTCTCTTCAAACTTATTTTTGATGTCAACCCAATTGGAGATTGAGCATGATGGAAAAAAGTAGATCTAATTTGCCGCTACAATGTTTCCATAAATAACCGCACAACAACATCTTCATTTTGTACTCCAAGGATGTCGCAAGTTGTGATAAAGGCAGCGATGTGATAATTAGGATGTTGTTTACCATCTCCATAGAACTTTGGAAAATTATTTCTTGATCCTTGTGAAAGCTCACGAAGTGGTGGAGTCAAAGACAACGAACCAATGTTTTGTCCTCGTGGTACATGTGTTTGTGTTGCCATTTCTTACTCCTCTTTTTCTTCTTCCAGTTCTTCCTATCTTTCTTCTTCCCTTCTCGGGACTTCAAAATTCAAAGGTGGGTGAAAGATAGGAGAATTTGAAGGAGTGTTAGTAGGAGTTTGAATAGGGTTACCAGAGGTACTACTCGATGAATCAGAAGGGGATGAAGCTTGAGAGAAGTAGTGTGGGTTATCTCTTACTCACTCTTGATTTTACAAAGCTTCAAAAGAAGGATAAGTGATTCCTCTCAACTTATCAATCTGGCATATCTTCTTTCAGCTAGGTTTTCTCAAGGAGTTTTCAAAAAGGGTTTTTGATCATTCGAGTACTTTATTTTGATTTTTTTGATTTTTTAATTTTTTTATTTTTTGATTTTTTTGTAATTCCCATAGATCCATTCAAATGCACCGAGGAAGATCTTTCCCCAGCTGAGTTGCCAAAAACTATCGGTGAGAAAAAATTTCAATATGGAAAATTAGTTGCTTCCACCAATGTTCGTGGGGCTACACCCCTCTGCATTGAATGGTGTAGCTCCCATTATTGAATGAAAACTAATCTATTCATATCTAAATGTTTTGGGTTGGCCAAGTAGGCCAGGGATCACACATGGGCACTCCACTGATCCAATGCCAAAGTGCTTCTGCGGGGTACAAGGGAGGAAATTATAGTAATGAGGGGTGAAGGAGAGAAGTTAAGAATGAAGGTTATTGTTGTGAGTAGGTCAATTGTAGAGTTCACACCCAATAACCAAAGTATTTCATCATTCAATATAGAAGAAGGAAACAATGAATTCATTTTTGGGACCAATAAATTAAAGGCACACAATTCTTTAGATTCATCCATCAAGGATGTAAAGTTCGTTTCCAATACTATGCTTAAAAAGTGCATATAAGAAATAATAGAGGAAACATGAAAAGAGGAATGGAAGGAATGTAGATTTTATTTCATGTGTATTGGTGATACAAAGATCAACAACAATAATCCACAATTGCTACAACATAGAAGCTATCAAAATCTAGCATTTTCAGGATCATTTGAAATGGAGAAGCCATTTCAATTTATAACAATGTGAATTGACCTCTCATCTCCCTCCTACACAACTCTTCACTTTCCTACTCCACTTTTGACCTTGTAATTGCCCCTAGAAGAGACAAATTAAGTATTTCTCTTATAATTTTAAGAAAATACTTTTACAATTTACAAATATGTCACTTAAGTGAATAAGACAAAATACAATGATTACGTTCAACGAAGAATTAGAAAGGAGGTAGAGAAGAGAATAACAAGGAGGGAAGAGAAGGAAAGCTCCAAAGCATGGATTTTGATGAAGATCAACTCTGACAGTGCTAACGACGACTTCCTAACATGTGATGACCTTCTATAGTGATGCACTAATGAAAAAGCTCTGATGAAGACCACTTTAAACACCTTGTCTCCTTTTGAGAACTCTTGAAATTATGAAAATTTGCCACACTTTTTGAACACGTCGTGAAGAGGAGTGATGGGATCTTTAGAAGTAGACCACTGAGAACACTAGAAGATGACTCCCCTTATTGAGAAAACCCTTTTGATCCTTAAGACATTGTCACAACTTCATGATCAATCATTCACATGAGAGAAATTTGATGCACTTTTCTCACCCCGCCATGATCTTGATTCTGCCACTTTTTATCATGCACCCAATGTGAAATTAATTGGAATGGTCTTTGATACAAAATTGGCAATTTTCTCATTTTGACAATCTTCATTCACCGCATCGAGGAATGCGGGAATTGACTCGAAAACAGAGAGAGGAGATCCCATGACTGCCAAGACAATTGTAAGATGGGTGAAGGACTAAAATGTGACCACTATTGGCTCATTTTTCCCATTTAACATTTTTAGAACACTCACCATTATGGCCCCATTTAGCTAGTTTTTATCATCTTTGTCAATTTTTCCAATTTTGAGTGTCTCGATCATAGGGGAGTGGAATGAGTAGTATGAATGCACAATTTTGTCAAACTTACTATTTTTAGTAGGTTTTCCCATAGAGACTCAATAAAAATAGAAAGTGGTCTTCCTGGTTTTGGATTTGAATGAAACCATTTGCAGAATTTTACACAATTCATTTCGAAGCTCTACTCCAATTTTCGAGAGATTTCGTTTGTCAGAGTGTTGTAGATCTGAGAAAAAGGTGATTTTTTGTTGGAAAATTCATGTGGATATAAAAAATACATGAGGAAATCAATGAGGGCATGCAAATACTCTTATTTAAGGTGTTCACACAAGGAATCCATTAGTTCATATCTCATGACAATTGGACTTCAGGAGCATGAGTTATGAGTAAGGCAAGATTTTGACATCTAGGGCATGGGAGGAGTTTTTATGTGTTTAAATGCTATGGAACAACTTTAAAAAGTGATTTAATGGATGCCAAGGAGGTTACTTTATAATTTTAAGTTGTGCTTCTGAGTGGTGAGTGATGGTGAGCATGAGTGAGTGCGTTGACGGAGTGAGGGATGGAAGGACGAAGCATGCAAGAGTTAGGGACTTAGCCATTTTTTGGTTTTTCATCCTCTCAAGGAGGGGAAACATTTTTTGGTCCCCCTTTTCCCCTTATAATGGGATGGAAGGGAAAAAAAATGTGCCTTAATCGTATGATGACAAGTAGCGAACGGTGATTCGTTGGCGGATGAGGGAAAAGAGCTTGTTTTTAACACTCGAGAGCCAAGATTGGGTCATGTGATGGACCACGTGGAAGCAAGGGGGGAATGCACATTTTTTATCCCCATTTTCCTGTTGGAAAGGGACAAAAAAGTGTTCCTCATCCTCATGATGACAAGTCGTGGGTTGTGGTTGTATGAGGCGGGGGCTAGAAAACTGGCAAAAAGAACTTACTAAGGCTTCCCAAGGTCATGTGATGGGTCCAAGAGATCAATTGGGGGTGGGGAACATTTTTGTGTCTCCATTTTCCACTTGGAAAGGGATGGAAGGGACAAAAAAGTTTGCCTCAATGCCATGTTGACATGTCGCTCTGGAAAAATCTTTTAACTGCAAGAGCATTCCTTGAGAGAGAGCTTGAAGATGAAGTTTCTACAGCTCCAGGAGGTCTGTTTTGGAACTTATTTATATATGTTTTACTCTAAAAATACTTTTGAGAAGAATTGGATGGCTCCCATGATCTAATTCTGCCTGAAACTTCTTAAAAATAACCTTTTTTTGGGACCACAATGTGTGCCAACAAAAATGGGTTGTGTAAATAAGAACCTTGGTCTTGTGAAAAATATGAAAGCACTGTAATTTATAGAATTTAATTAGATTTCAAATGATATCTTGTTAGAATTCCAACTCATTTTGAAGCTCCCAAAATCATCTTCTGAAGCTCAAGTGCTTTTTTGAAGTGTAAGCTCCTTCACCTTCAAAAACTCGCTTTCATCGAAATTGTTCTTAAGCCTAAAAAACTTTCCAAAATATTATGAAACCACTTATAGAATGATCTTAGATCATTAATACCACTTCTTGATTAATTTGATCCTTCAAATCTATCTTGAAGAGTGCACACCTGTCCCGGAAAAGGCTAAAAATAATATTTCTATGTTCTTTGAGAAAATTGCCTTGAGAAGCACTACATTGGAAGAACATCATGAGCTTGATTTCACATTTGAAAACTTGGGGAAGGTTATTACAACACATATGGGAAATTGAAGGATGGGGATAGGCATGACACTGAGGGAAAACTAATTTGGGGGAGTGCTCGTGAGGGTTTACACACAAAAATTTGACACTAGGGTATAGTTGTCATGTTTTATCACGAAATTTTACCCTTGCAAAAATACATGACAACATGAACATAATATAATATCACACGATGTAACTTATGCAGTAATACAAGATCCACCTATTCAACAAGAGGACAAGAATGACATACATGCCATGAAAGTATTACCAATCACACACACAACCTCATAACACATAGAGAATACTGAGGGAAATCTCAAGGGTCATACCTAGTTACCCGTACGACTCCATTTCAAAAAAAAAATTGATGGTTAGGTCGATAACAGGGATTATGATAGTAGTGATGATGATCTAGGTGATACATCAAGTAAGCTTTGTGGGGGAAACATACAAAATAATATCATGGATGGTATGATTTTTCACTATGACTTAATTTTAATGATTGAGATGACTTTGATCCTAATTACTATTGTGATGACTCTATACACCCTAACATGTCTGATGAGAATTTGTGAAGTCTAAAATCTAATGATGATGGAGGAGATATTATTTCAATGAAAGCATTAACAATTTCTCAAAAACTTGTCAATTCTCATTGGGTTGCATGCCATACTATGTCTTATGTGCAACAAAGTTCTACACTCGAATTTACACTAAGTATACAGTCAAATCATTAAGTGAGATTGCATCTTCATAATCTATAGTAGTCATGCATCTTCTATTCATTTCACTTATACATCATAGCACATCATTATGCTTCATCCCTTCTCCAATGATCAAAGGCATATCTGGATCTCCCTTCCATCTTGTTTAAGAATAGGTTTCCTTGCATGCCCCTGTGTACTTTGGTAGGGGTCACATTTCCAATATGTTTTTCAATGCTACTATTTCATGCCTCTTCTATTCCAATGGCTTTCACACATCAACTAATCACACTCTCTTCAAGAAACTATAACCCAAAGACAAATATCAATTCAAAGTTTTCTACTTCACACACTGTTTCTAAAGCTACTACACCTACTTGTTTTCTTAAGTCTTCTCTGGCACACATCCCCACTATGGTATCACTTGCATTTGAATCACAACTGAGGCTTACACCTTCACCTTCTCGACAGTTGCTCCACCTCTTCAGGAAGTTCTTGTTAGATAACTCTCTTGCTACCCATATCTTTTGAACATAATTATGCATTGTGATAGTATAAAAAACATTCAAATATTTGCAAAAATAAAAAATCTAGACCTATGCATATTACTTGAGTTGTTAACACTTTGCATTATACATGTTGTTTGTCATTTTGGTTTGATAGATAACATGTTTTATTTCTTTACACACATGCATTCACTAGGTATATTGAGTTGGATGCAGGACACATTGATTTATATGTGCTTATAAAAACACTCATGTCTCCTCACATTCTTATCATTCGGGGGTGATCTCTCTACATCTTATAGGTGTTATTATTCTATCATAGTTCAACTACACTTCCTCAATTATGCTCGATTACCTACATTGTGTACTTGCTACTTTTTAGATTAATAGGACTACCACATATGTCTCGTGCAGTGTTGACATCTCTTGGTTCATATATATTGCATATGTTGGTTGTTATATTATCTTATCATGATTTTTCATATTGGTTTCATGTATACAAGTTTGTGTATGTGTTCTTACTTGATTGTTCTCCTTGCTTGTGGCCTATGTGCCTTGATTTTCTTGTGACACTTTGGGTGTACCATGTTTGTGACATCATGTCTATACTATTTGCAATAACTTACTCTTGTTTCTAAGCCTTGACTGTCTTGTGACACCACAGGTGTCCCCATGTTTGTAAATTGACTACATTGATGTGGTTTGTGTTTTTCTACATGTATTATTTCTACTAGTTGTTATTGTCATTGACTTGTCATTAACATTATTTTTTGATATGTTCCATGGTTTCCACCATTCACAAACACCTTTCCTTATTTAAGTGTTGGATCTCCAAGGTGGCCGCCTCTTCAGCACTCTACACCACTCCTCATACATCTCCTTTAACAATTCACGCTTATTTCTTTTGAGCCACGTGCTCAATCATTATTTTTGCACATGCCTCAAAAGAAGGAGCATCTATCTAGGTTTATTACACGTTTTCAATATATATAGACAAATTTTTGGAGGTAGATGTAGGTACAGATAAAGGACAGACATAAAAAAATGCAAATACATACAATTTTTTGGAAAACACAACATATGTTCGAGACTGTACAACTATGTCATAGCCATGCAATATGGTCCTGACCCCCCATACGTTTTTGATTGGGGAAAGTTCAACAAAGTATGACAACATTTTCATATTTTCACTTGCATAAGCAGGTTCTCTGTAAATTTTCACAGTTCAGATCAATACAGGGGCATGAAATCAATCATTCCTTCTCCCCAATCAACCCTCATTTTCAGTTTCAGGAAGTTTGTTGGCATGTGTATGCTTCTTTGGTTAGTGTTGTTAGCACATTTTCATCATATTTCAATGTTTGTTTTAGTACATACTCAGTTGTTTAACATGTGGGGAGAGTTTTGGGGCACCCATTATCTTTTATATTTTATGTCATTATTTTCAAAAGTAGGTCTAGATATGTTTACAAGGGTGTGATCCGAGGGGTTATGGAAGGCAAGAAAGTAACTAAGAACTTCGTGGGCAGGATTTTCTCTCCCATTTCACTTTAAGGGGAAGATGTCAAAGTTTTTAAATAACTTTGATACACAGTCTTCTTCCTTTTGAAGGGGTACATTTGTACCTCTTTCTTTTTCATTCTATTTACACCTTTATGTGTTGGGTTGCATGCACCTAACACTTCGGTTCTCCTCGGCATCGATTGGGGATTGATCACCCCCAATCCTTCAGCAAAGTTCAACAATGTGAGTCTCCTTGTTTACGTCTTTTTCACTTCACATATACGCAAATGCAAATCTTCTCTATTACAAGTTCTATTTGAGCTATGATCAATTATGTATCTTGGACATTGACTACTCTTTGTGTTGCAAGTTTTTTCATGGAGCATGCCAACACCAAGCACACCAACACAACTACAAAACAAACATTCAAGCAAAGGAAAAGTGTGTTTACACACTCATGTACAATTGCGTTTAAGCATGAAATTTTCAATTTCATACTTAAAGGGGGGGGCGAATGTAGACCCTAAAATTTGGTAATTTGCCCTTTGGAAACCTTGACTTGACTACGACTCTTGTTATGACAAAAACAACTTCTCCTTTCCCGCTTAACACTTCCTAAGGTCTATTGTTTAGCTTATTTATCCTTGCACATTGACATGTCAATAAACTATGAGAACACAATTTATTAAACCATAGAGAAACATCAAATCACCAGCTCCAAACCTCATTTGGCATATTCCCTACTCTTGGATAGGACTACATAGTTTGGTCAGGATCATACTATACGGTCCTAACCCTTTTGCATGGTATTAGATCGACATGTCTTCCAATGACACTTTTAAAATTAAATCTTTCTTTAGGTATTATACTTCCTCTAGGTCAACTTTTCTTAGATAAAACATCTATGAAACCTTATATAAACAAATAAACACTACCTCAATTTATAAATTGGGAAATCCCAAGGTAATGCACTAAAACACTTACTTCTTACACTTGTAAAAGGCATCCTGAGCTATCTAGATCTCATCATTGTATATCTACAATCATTAGGGTAACACTCACATCAATTCTCAATCTCAAAATCAAGTCAAGGTAATCATCTCTCTCTTCCAAAAACTTTCAAGTATCCTCTCTCCAAGTGTTACAACAAGAGCCAAGTCAAAGAAAGTATGGACAAAGAGATTTCCAAATCTAATTGCTCTATCTAGATATCACATGTTAGGTGGAGAACAACATATGATTTTAGGCCTCTTTAGAGTAGTGCCAACGTCGACGATGCACAAGGGTTCCCACAACCCTTTTAATGTTTGTTTTGCAAGACTCTTCATCCATGGATAGGGTTTGAGATGATGATTGATTCACATAGAGAGCTTCGCTACATGTGTGAAAACTAGGGTTTTAAAACGACAAACAAATCCAAGAAGGCGAGCAACCTAGAAAGTTGTAGAAGCTTTCTTAAAGCATATCCAAGACTGCATAAAAGGTCCTAAACTGTACAATATGGTCTTGATTGTGTTATACAACTCTTACCCATATAACTTTCTAATTCCAGTCTAGTTTGTGAGGGTTTTGTTGGTCTAGTTCTCTCAGTTTCTTTGTTATATATTCCCAAATATTTCCAGGAATCAATTGTGGCAAGTTAAGTGCCTCTATAGCCCCGTTTCTTTCTTTCAATTGCATGTAACTTTAAGTGGTGTGTTGTAATATGTAATCTGTATTATTAACTTTAAGTGTTGAGTTAATTTTGTTTAATCCTAGATTAAAATCTGATTAGTTATTATATTTTTATATCTTTCTTAAATTCGTAATCAACTGTTAGACATCGCACGCCTTGTTAAATCAACATAGAGATTTTAATCTAGGGTTAAACAAAATTAATTAGATTAAGATAATCTTTTGTAACAAACCCTTACATCCTATTTGTTGTTGGGCACATTCCATAACATAAATTCATTGGGGTATAAATAATAATCTAACAAAAATCTATACAATTTCCTCTAAATACATGCATTACTACCTAGCGTCAGATATGCATATTCAATGCATCTTGAATTTGCTTTTACGACTCTAAAAATCCTCATTCACTAAAAAATGTACTTTCATATTGGTTGATATGCTTGGTCTACAACAACATATAAACCTTACTATAAAATGATCTTAGTGCCAATAAGGATGACACCACAATAGAAGTGGACCTCTTACTAACATAATGGTTGATTGGTTGCAAGATGAGTATGATTTGTTTCTCATCCTTATCCTCTCCTCCTTGGTGGGTTCATAATCCAAATACAAATTCTCATATAATTTCCTCTAAATATATGCCTTCCTACCCCAACTCTATATATGCCTCTTCAGTACATCTTGGAACTACTTGTACAACTAAAAATCCCTGTCCATTGCTTCTAAAACTCTAAAAACCCTCATTTATTCAAAAACATAATGTGATGCCACAATATAAGTGCTCCCCTTACTAACATAATGTATGGTAAGTTGTGGGATGAGTATCTTTGCTCTTTCAACTTTCCTCTCTCCCCCTCTATGGCTTCACTAACCAAACTGTTAATCTATATTTTTTCCCAACTAATATAATCCCCTCAAATCTTTTAATTTCTTAAAACTTACGTCATTGGTGTCTACTAATAGGATTTTGTTACCACACTCCTTTTCATATTTAGCATTGCCAAAACATGATATTAAAATGGAGCAATCACTATGATGGTTGATTGATTTCACTTTCTTTTTGGTCATGTTTTCTTTCTTGATTACACTCATATTATATAGACTGCAATTTTAAACAAAATTCTTTGAATTCAAGCCATTTAAGGTTGAAATTTTACTTTAATAGTTCTCTACAAATCACAATGACAAACTGTAAAACAAAAGGTGTTAGAAATGCCTTTTGTTAAAGTGTTATATGTCAAATTTATGGAATCATAATTTTCCTTATAGATATCGAGTAAGTTTTATTTTATTTTCGAGGAAGCGAGAATACAAAAATGCGTTCTTCTGAAACAAAATACTTAGATATTCTTTATGCAAAATTGTATTTTGTTATAACAATTCTATGGATTTTATGTAATTTATAGGTGGACAATCTTAATCAAATATAATTTCAATAAAGTGACCAAACTCGTAAATTGTGCTACTATAGATAGATCAATGTATATGTACTCACCCTATTTTTTCTTAAATCCAATAATTGGTACATTGATGGATTATTCGCTGGTAGGTGTTCTCCTTTGAAGATGCTCATGCTGGAAAGTGTCAAACTCCGGCAGATCCAATGTTTACAGGTTGCTGGATTTTCGATATTTGTTGTTTGCCGAGTTTTAGATATTTATAGTTGCAACGTTATTCATAATTAATATATTTGATGAAATAACATGAGTTGTCTTGCATATTTAGTTGCTAAAGCAATATTTTTTGTTGAAGAATGTTTGGAATTATTTAATTTGGTGAAACAACATGAATGCATAAGTAAATATCAAATACATTGTCACACTAAATTCCCTCCATGATAAATTTACAATCTAACCTCACTGCCGTTCATTGCAACTCATGTGCAATTGCTAGTTTATCACCTTTTTTCTCTTTTTCAATTTAATCGTCTGTGGTTACTCTTCTTACTTTTTATATATAACTCGATGGCCCTATTGCTACTGCACCTTTTGAACACAATCCTCTCATTGATAATATCTATTTTAAATGGTATGAAACTCTATAAACTTAATTGCGAGGAAAAACTTCCATTTAATATTTTTCTTTTCACCAAAAGCCACACAAAAAAATAGTAAGAGAAAGGAACGCTAGTGATGCTTTCCGAACAGCTTGGAATGAATCGATACCATTCCTTTACTACTTTTCTCTTTAGTCTAATCGCAAAGAATATGAAAGGACAAACGGGGCAAAGGCGGCAAATGAAAGTCGGTCGGTCCATCTGACAAGGATTTGCAATTTCCTTATTACTCGCTAATGGAAAAGGGAAAGGAAAGAGAAAAAGAAAACTGATGAAAGCCTTTTACTTAGATGTAAAAAACCCTGTCGTTTACATTTTTGGTCTCTCCCACCGCCATACATTTCAATTATTTAATCCTCCTCTCATAAATCCGTCAAAACAAAAGCAAAAGTTATTATTCTGGAATCAGATGTAAATACTTGTACAGCTTAAAAAACCACCAAATTCCTCGATGAATTCATAGGCAAAGTTCAAGGGCTTTCAAAATCGCCATTTTTGAAGGTTTTAGCGGCGAAATTTAGCTCTGATTTCGAGTGGCAGGTGGTCATATGCTGGGTTTGAAGGTGATTGTCGGTAGCCATGGCGATCGGCGAAGTATTGGAGCTGTTGCAGCAGAAGGATGGAGTTGCGGATCTGTGCCAGCGGCTTCACGAGGGGGCTGTGCAGGAGGGCTTGAAGCACTTGGCTCTGGTTCTGGATGAGGGTGTCCATGGGACCGCGGGCTTAGGCGGCTGGACCAATTCGCAGCTTCAGGGGCTTGTGTCCGTTACGCAGGCCGTTGTTGCCGCTTGCTATTCCTTGCGCGGTATGCTATATGATTGTATTTTTCCTGCTTACAAGACTTACTAGTATTTTAAATAATGTGGGTTGGGCTAGAAATTTGTGTCTGCGGGAAGGAAATTGTATTAATTGCTAGAATAAAATGTAATGATGTGATATGACTGTATTATTTGATAGATTAAAATATTATGTTATGATGTGATACGGTTTATTTGCGCTAGGTCAATCAGAGGATCCAGATATTGTCCTGAAATGGATTAAATGTACAGGCTCTGTATCCTGCTGATGGGTGATAAGTGCGTCTTGAACGTGAATTTTTCAAATAGCTTTGTAGTCAGGGTTGATCCCAACCTGGTTGCACTGTTTTATGGACTGGGGGAAAATTTCAATTAGGATGGTTTCTCTTCAAACAAAACTGAATGAGATGAGTAGTTGGCAAATACTTTTAAATTTGTGCAGAGGGCTATGATCTAGTGGGAAGGCGAAGCGATTGTGACGATGATAACATGTGTTCTCCATGTTAATGTGGTCGTTGTAGTTAGGATGCATTATTTTCAAACAAATTGAGTATCAATTAGTGTACAAATCCCGTTAAAGTGATTTCCGGGAGTGATTGACATTTGACACGATGTTGACCAGGGTATCATCTCTGCTGGGATGCTCCTTGTTAGTCCTGGGCGATGCTGGGTACAAGTCCCAGGCAGATTTTGTCAAGCTAAAAGCCCATCGGATGGGCTTTTACGTCAAAAGTTGCACTAAACTTGATCGTGCATTCTCCATATTTAGTCAATGTCAAGGCTGGGTGCGAGTCTGGTTGATTTTGGTAGATTAAAGAACCCATCCCATGATAAGATTAAGGACGTCTTAATCAGTTGCAGCATTAATTTGCTCATTCTGTTCAGCTATAATTGTCCTGTCTCATTCCAGATGGCTTGTTTCCTGTATGGGCGGCCTCTGGTCTCTCCAACTCTTGTACGTTGATTTCTAAACTTTTCAATTAAAGCAGCATCTTCAAAAAAAAGAAAGAACTTTAAAATGAAAATTTAAGCTGAATGACATGTAAATTAAACTAGTTTGAAAATCTGGGAAATCCACCAATAAATTCATTGACGAAGAGACTCTTACAGTAAAGACAATTCCAATTTTTGAAGCACATTTCTCATGACACTACAAAATAAATCAATTCAAAATAGAAACAAAGAAGGTCCGAATCTGTGAAGAAGGATGCCAGGTCATCAATTAATCCCTTCAAGGGGTTAAACCTGCATTATTGGATACCGGCCTGATCCATCTCTGGGCACGGCCTGGGTACTGCTCAGCAGATCTGGGTTTGGTTGGGTTTGTCCTTGACCTTGTCCTGGGCGTACACAGTTCTGTTGGACAGTACCCAATAATTACCTGCAGGAAAAATGTTTTTGTTTGTGTTTTTGGTTGAAAAAGTGAAACTTGGACTCAAAAAAAGAATAATAAACATTATAAACCCTATAAGACACTCACATTTTCTACATACCTCTCATTGCACATTTGTTCTCTCACTTTCATATTTTCAGTTGCTTAGCGTTGAAGCTGCATCCTTTTGCTAATTCTGCGACACTGCAATTGGCCCTATGGTGCCAAGGAGTTTTTACAACAAAGAGAATTGTTGGTTGATGGTGTTGATGCTCTCTGTGAAGACATTGGAGAGCAATATGATCATGAATACAACATATATGCTGATTTATCTTGATTTTGACGTTACATCGTAACATTTTCACAATGTACCTGTTCTAAGTTTGACCATTAAATATCACGACATTTGGCATTGAATTATCAGTATGTTTTATGGTTATTTGATTTATTTTGTTTACTCTATGCTAAGCATAATGTATGGTTGATTTCACTTTTTTGGCTATATTTTTAAATATTCGAAATATTTTTTTGTACGCCATACCCTGAATATCATAAGCCCAATTGAAGATTTAAAATTAAAATCCCTTTTAACAATTGCATTCCATAATAGTGTATATACAACAAGAACAACATAAGCCCAAATCATGACCATGACCACGATGACAAAATGCATTGCCTAGAATAAAAGATGATTATAAAACTGTACTTCTGAAATTAAAATACCATTTATATATATTTTATTAGAACATTTTTCAACCTCTTTAACAAAGTACAACTGCCTCAAGTGTTTAAGAAACTGAAAAGACAAGTGATAAATGACAATTGCTCTTAACAAAACTAATTAAATATTTGTTTTGTTTGACATTTTTCTTTTCCTTTAACTAAGATTCCACAAGACTTAAACAACACAGCTACACAGGGAAGATCATTCGTTTCTCCAACGTCTTCTTAGTAACTGTCCATTCTTTTCGAATCATTGGGATAGTGAATTTCACCACCTCCATCAATATGTCAATGTGTTCCACCTTTTGAGTTGGTTCAATAGTTTCGTCATTTAAAAACTTCATTTTAAATCCTCTAGGTCAATGACTTCATGCCTTGGAACACTTAGAATTGTGGAGGGAATCCCTTTAAATTCATTTGGAGATGGCCACTATCCATTTGGATTTTTAAAACATGACATAAAGAAAATAGAAACCAAGAAATTAGCTTTAGCAATGAAAGAATTAACAATGTCCTAGCGTTCCCTAGTTGTTTGCTCAGAGTGATCATCTCATTGAAGTAATTGTTGATGAAATCATTTCCCATGTTTGATTCAAAGTAAGAAAAACTATTCAAATTAGCCCCCCACTTGGGCCGAATTGTTTCTAGCGTCTTCAATAATATTGACGTTTTGATCACTCCTACTTTTTTTTTCATCTTCTCTCCTTTTCTATGCTTGCTCCACTTGAAGCAACTTTTCAATTGATTGCTTCTGAAGCTCCTTAATGGTCTACTCAAGATCTTGCATCTCTTTAACATACCTGGCCTTTTCATCTTGAATAACATCCCAAGCATATTTGTTGAGTGTCTTAATGACTAGGACGGAATTTTCATTTTTAATATGAGATATGTCTGTAATCGTTTGTCTATTTGTAATGGTAACCTCTTTAGGTTCCCGTTTACTCCTATATAGTCACTCTTTTAATTTTCTTGTTCTCATATTTCAGAATAATCTCAGGGTTTTCAACAACTAGAATGTTAGCATTTTATTTTTTTTCCTCTCCACCTCTAATTGTTATCTCCAATTTGTAGGTAAACTACTCAAACTAAGAGATGTCCTATTTGGGACAGTTGCTGAAACTTGGTTCAATATACATTAGATTAAGTTTTTGAAAGTGTTGGCTAGGCAACAAAGACCAACACATATCAATGATACTAACAAAAGTTGGGATTTGAGAAGGCAATGGTAATGAATTTTCTTCTATATCCTTTGAACTTCCATGCCCTTTCCATCAACAAATTCATCAAATAACCATTTGTTAATATCCCTTGTTTTTAACCTTCACCTTTTGGGGGCACAACCATTGTAATCCTTTAAAAAAATTAGAATATCTTCCCCAACTAGTAAAATCACCCGAGGTTGTACGGTTATGGTATGGGACAAAGGAGAAAATGATGGGAAATAATCGAGTTGTTAAGGTGCCAAAATGATACTTTGTGATCTACTTGGGCACCATGTCCTTGTATTACTACATCCTTTTGTAAACCTTGACCATGTGCCGGTGATTGATCTTGGTCTTTATCACTAGGGAAACTGGCTTATTGAGTTTGGACAGTATCCTCACCTTAAACAATCTATCAATCACACCTCCCTTGAATCAACCACATCTTGACAGAGCTTTGAATCTGCGTGCATATACTCAATAGTAAACCTAGGCTTTAAGGCTTCGAGATGCTTGTGTACCCTCTTAAAGGGACGGAAGTAAGATCTCAGGCACAACTTGACAAGAAACAAGAAAAGCTTCTTCTATTATTGAGGAAGCTATTATAGACTTGATGGCACACTGGGACACTGACATTAGACTCCAATTATAGTTTTATGACAAGGCTCTGCAATAATTCTATTAAGAATTCCAATCCTATGACCTATTTTAAGCTTGAAAAATCTGTAAGGCTTCTACAAAACCTCAACTTGGTTCAATTCGGTAACTTCACCCCTAAAACCCATACACATTCCTTGAATGGATGGATAGATAGCTCGCTGGATTCCTTAATTTGGAATTCGATGCCTTACATGCTCAAAACACCCATCTATTTATAGATTTCATAATGGCTCTTGCGGGAGAACAAAATGTGCATCAAAAAGTGACCCATAAATCTGGTATTTGTACACATGAAAAATGACACAGGATTCCTAGTGTACTCGACTTCTTGAGGTCGTGCCGAGACAACCAAAATGTGGAAGATGAGATGAGCACGGAATAGGTATAAGAGATGGATATGAAATAGGTGGGGATGATTATAAACTGAAATTTTAAGGCCGAGCTAATTGCAGCCCGATTAACTTGTGAGTAAGAAACTTGCTTGTCAAGGGCGACAAAGGCTCGTCTAACCTCTATGGATGTGATACTATGATCAAGGATGATTGTTGTACCCAACTCCTGATCTATGTCCATTAGACCAAATATGTCGACTTGGCTGACGAACACGTGGAAATTGTCCATTCGTCTCTAAATATTCCTCTCCAGAGAGGGTCGTGCGAGAACGAGAACAAAGGACAAAAAAGAGCAAACTAAAGATTTGGGCATTTTGCTCGGTTTTCTCTGTTTGCTTGGTTGGCCCAAAATTGCTCAACTACAGTTAGTTGTTCATTTAAGGCGTCTAGTTTCCTAACAATTTGTGGGGGCAAAGGAGTAGATCGGAAAACTAACGCTCGTAAACCTAGATCTATATCTCCTTGGTATCAATCAATGCATGGTGGGTGGATGATTGGCTCAAATATCCTCTTATGAGGTTGGGCCAGATTGGGAATGGTCATGTGAAGGCACCAACTCGTGAGCAAGGAAAATGAGGGCTGAAAAACTAGTTAAAGAGTGGTCAGGGACTATGATCTGGTAGTGTGAGCCTCTAACAATTATGTTGGTTGTTTTGTTTTGATTTCTTAAATTACTTTAAGCTCCGATTTTAAATAAATAACACAAAAAACAATTCTAGTTTAAATAAAAGACAAATTGGTTTCCCCTTTTAATTAACTAGATCTTTCTTTCCGTTAATTAAATAAAACAAGTGCTTCTATCTATACTAATTTTTTCTTAATGTTTTTGGCAAGCATTTTGGAAAAGAAATAATTAAAATAACTGAATGCCTAATGTTTTTGTATTTTCTGGAATATTTAAAAGAAATATAAATTACTTCTACAGACACAAAATTAAAAACAAAACTTTGATTATTTCTAATTTAAATAAAACAAATCTATGATTGCTTTTGAATTAAAACAGGTCTAAAATAGGGAATAACCGGGTATAGCTATTCCTCTATTACAGGTTTCTATGGAAATACTACTCTAATGTGGAAGTACTCAAAAGTTATTATTTTAATGAAGCACAACTTCCTCTGAAACAATTTCTTCCTCAAGTTTTTTGGAAAGGGAAAATCTTCTCAGAAGCAATTTCCTCTTTGCGATATATCCTTCCCTTAGGAGAATGACTTCTTAAACTAATCGGAAGAATTAAACAATGAAGAAATAAAATGTGGATTTTGCCACTTCTTCCTCCAACCAATTTCCCGTGCAAATTCACAGGG
This sequence comes from Taxus chinensis, assembly GCA_019776745.2. Classification (NCBI taxonomy): domain Eukaryota; kingdom Viridiplantae; phylum Streptophyta; class Pinopsida; order Cupressales; family Taxaceae; genus Taxus; species Taxus chinensis. The sequence continues at coordinate 898,667,803 of CM034146.1, forward strand.
ATAAGCCACGAAAAGGATATCGAGGGAAGATATTTTGAAAAGAAGTACTGTAATGTACTTGAAGCGATGAGATATTCCTCTTAAAACCAAATTAAACAAACTATTTCTTTTACTTCTAACAAACAATGCCTGTATTTGAAGCTTCAAATAATTGAATACAACTCCAACCTGGTCACTACAGTGTTGTGGTAGCTTGTTTTAGTGATGTGATGCATCCAATGTCTCCTCAGCTTTAATGTCCTTCCAAAATATGAGCTCCAATTGATCCAGGTGAGCAAGGTAATGAATATTAGCAAAAGATCAAGAAAATAGATGGTTGGCTTTGTGCAGGGAAGGCAATTGGAATGTTAGTGACAAGGAAACAAAGTGGAGAATTGGCTATTTGTGTAGACCCTCTCCAAAATCTGGTAGCATAACACTTCTCAAAATTACAAATTGTCTAACCCATGATATGAATAAAAGTGCTATTTTATAAGTTGTTGGAGGAGAAGATGTCAAGAACACATGTCAATCAAGAAACGGTGACTCAACTTGAGGAGAAGAAATCAACATACTATATTTAGCAAAAGGGGAAGAGGAACTCAAGACTAATCCAACAAGCCTAAATTTAGCCAATTTGACCCAAAAATGTGAGAGAAAATCATGTTGAAATCCAAACGCGCGTTCAAAAATCTGTGTTTTAATTGTGTCAGACGATGTCAAAACCGTCCTGGCAATAGGAGCGGTTGTGCAACTGTAACGTAACCGTCGCTAAAATGCAAGGCAAAAGGCTAGCCAGAGTGGCTACAAGCAAAGGTGAAGTCCACAACCTGGAGTGAAGGGCTAAATTGAGCCAAAAGAGGAGTACAAGGGAGAGGAGGGATTTGGGTCTTATTTTTATCTTGGGAGGAGTTTTTTGTCATCACCAAAGACGTGTCACACTTTCCATGTTGCACCATGCAACTTTTGGATGCATATAGTATTTTTGTTAGATACAATGGTGCACGACAATCCATGTTGTCTCACAACTTCCTTAAAAAACAAGTTTGCAATATGCGTAACATCATTGGGTTTCTTGCAAGCAATAAAATGACTCATTTTTGAGGATCTATCAACAACAAAGATAGAATCATGACCTTTTGCGATTTGGGCAATCCCAAAACAAAATCCAAACTTAGATGCTCCCAAAGGTTTCTTAGGTACTAGCAGTGGTTGATATAACTGTGCGTTTTGACTCTTCCCCATTGCCAACTGACAGATTCTTCATTTTTACACGTATCTGCATACATCTGTAGCCATCTATGACCAAAATTATCTTGTCCCAATTGTGGCAAGGTCTTGTCTATGCCAAAGTGACATAACAATCCTATGTAATCCTTTTCTCGAATCAAATTTTCCCCTATTGATCCTCGCGGCATGCACAATTATTTGCCTTTGAACAACCACCCTTTTTGTGAGGAGTCCAATCATCGCCTATGGTCGACGCTAATTGGTTCTGTGCATGCTCTCCATGCTTATATGAAATCTCCATCTTTTGCAAAAAGCTCCTTAATTGCCTCAAACCCTACTGCTCCTACTTGCATCTCCTTCAATAAGATAGATCTCTTGCTTAACACATCTACAATTTTGTTTGATTTTCCATTTTTGTGCTTCAAGCCAAATGAGTAAACTCTGTAAGAATTCAACCTGTTTCATATGTTTTTGATTCAAATTTCCCTAGCTATTGATAAATTGCAGTGCTTAGTGGTCCCTATACAACACAAACTTCTTGGGCAACAAATAGTGCCTCCTTTACTTTAGAGCTTGCACAATGGCATAAAACTCTTGATCATAAAATGAATATTTTTTTCTTGCGTCATTCAATCTACGTTGCTAGGATACGGATACGAGTATCCGTTTGGATACAGATACGATACGCGGATACGTCAATTTAAAAAAACCCTTGGATACGATACGTCTTGGATACGTCCGTACACACACACACACATATATATTATGTACATCTACTCATTTTACTCATTTTTTAGTCCATAAAAAACTGAAATAGTAATACAAAACTTGAATCAATGTTCAAAACATTCAATATACTTAAGACTTTGCAATTTTATTGATCATGTGGCTGTCATACATATGATATACGAATATCATGTTAACATAAATACGAACAAAACTTGAAATTTGAAAAATATACTAGTAACTAGATCCATGTTCAAATTTTCAAAACAAACAATATACTTAAGATTTTACATTTCATTGTTCATGTGGCTGCCATACATATGATATAGGAATACAAACAAATCTAGAATATATCATCTAGATTTTACTCAAAATCAAGTTCATGTGTGCCACTTGCGCTAGCTCCACTCTCATTAACTCCACTCTCCGCTCCTTGCAAACTCCCTTGAGCGTCATCTTCGCCATCAAATAAATCTAGAATATATCATCTAGATTTTCCTCAAAATCAAGTTCATGTGTGCCACTTGCGCTAGCTCCACTCTCATTAACTCCACTCTCCGCTCCTTGCAAACTCCCTTGAGCGTCATCTTCGCCATCAAATAATGAAAGTTGGGTAAGCATGGCAAACATTAAAAAAAATGAAATAGAACTAAAAAAAACGTATTTAACACTAGATACGCCCTTGATACGTACGGGGTACGTCAGGGTACGTGACAGATATGTACAGACGTATCCGTCACATACCCTATACATATCAGGGGCGTATCCGGGGAGTATCCGTATCAGATACGTAGCCAGCAGGATTCGGGGGGGGGGTTTCAAGTATCCGTGCAACATAGCATTCAATACCTCACTAAAATATGTGATGATCTCCCCTCTCGACTCATCACAACTGTAATGACTATTCCACTTGCATCACAATAAACTTGAAATACCTTATTGAAATTAGGCAAGGTGAACACTGGTCGCTCTATAACCTTCTTCTTTAGTTTCTAGGATGCATACTTTGCATTTGTAGTCCGCAAAACCTTTTTGTTTTTATGCATCACGTCAGTGATCGGTGTGCAAATCTCACTAAATCCTCTAGTGAACTTCATGTAGAAGCTCGCTAATCCATTGAAGCTTTGGGCCTCTGTGACACTCTTTGGTGACAATCAATCCATTGTCTAAGTCTTGTTTATGCTAAAGTGACTTGACAATCCTTTGCAATGCTTTTCTTGGATCAAATTTTCCCTTATTGATCCTTGTGGTACACACAATTGTGTGCCCTTAAACAACAACCCTTATTGCAAGAAGTAGTCCAACCATCACATCCGGTCGACTCTCATTGGTTTGGCACATGCTCTCCATGCTTTTTTGAAATTTTCATCTTTTGCGTAAAGCTCCTTTATCGCCTTAGACCCTACTATTCCTATTTGCATCTCTATCAAAAAGACACATCTCTTGCTTAACACATCTGCAACTCTGTTTTCTCATTTCTGTGCTTCAAGCCAAATGAGTATCTCTGACTTAGAATTCAACCCATTTCATGTCTTTAATTCATCTTCCCGTGGCTATTGATAAATTGCAGTGCTTGGTGATCCATGTATGGCACAAACTCCTTGCGCAACAATGGCGTAAAACTCTTGATCAAAAACTTGAATATTTTTCTTGCATCATGCAATTTCTCATTGAAATTTGCGATGGTCTCCCCTCCTGACTCATCACAACTCCAATGGCCATTCCACTTGCATCGCAATCAACTTGAAATACCTTATTAAAATTGGGCAAGGCCAACATTGTTTGCTTTGCAACCTTGTTTTTCAGCTTCTAGAATGCATACTCTGACTCCAAAGGAACTTTTTGTCCTTCTGCATCGCCTCGGTGATTCGTACACAATTCCCATTGAATCCTGTGATGAACTTCGTGTAGAAGCTTGCTAATGCATTGAAGATTCAAGCCTTCGTGACACTCTTTGGTGATAACTAATCCAATATAGCTCACACCTTCTCAGGATCCATATTCAATCCTTTTTGAGATATCACAAATCCCAAGTACAATTTAATACGCATAGAACTACACATCTTTAATCTCACTGGTTCTGTGCATGCTCTCCATGCTTCTATGAAATCTTCATCTTTTGCATAAAGTTCCTTTATCACCTCAAACCCTACCACTCCTATTTGCATCTCCGTTAATAAGACACTTCTCTTGCTTAACACATGTGCAACTCTTTTGGTTTCCCATTTTTGTGCTTCAAGCCAAATTAGTAACTCTGTAAGAATTCAACCCATTTCATATGTCTTTGATTCAACTTCCCTCGGCTATTGATAAATTGCAGTGCTTGGTGGTCCATGTACAACACAAACTCCTTGGGCAACAAATAGAAAGCCTCCACTTCTTTAGAGATTGCACAATGGTATAAAACTCTCGATCATTAACTGAATATTTTCATCTTGCATCATGCAATTTCTCATTGAAATATGCGATGGTCTCCTCTTTTGACTCATCACAACTCCGATGGCCAACACTTGCATCACAATCAACTTGAAATACCTTATTGGAATTAGGCAAGGCCAACACTGGCTGCTCTGCAACCTTCCTCTTTAGCTTCTAGAATGCATACTTTGCATCTGCAGTCCACAAAAACTTTTTGTCCTTCTGCATCACCTCGGTGATCAGCGCACAAATCTCATTGAATCCTCTGATGAACTTCGTGAAGAAGCTTGTTAATCCATTGAAGATTTGGGCGTTTGTGACATTGTTTGGTGACGACCAATCTAAAATAGCTTGCACCTTCTCAGGATCCATCTTCAATCCTTTTTGAGATGTCACAAATCCCAAGAACACCAATTCAACCCGCTTAAAACTACACATCTTTAGATTTGCTAACAACTCTCGCAATTTCTCTAACATTTTCCGCAAATAGGAAAGCTCTTCTTTTGTTTTGTTGAAAATTAGAATGTCATCCAAATAAACAATGTCAAACTTACCTAAGAAAGGCTTCAACACTTCATTCATCAACCACATGGACATGCTTGGTGCATTGGTTAAACCTAACATGACCAACCGCTCATACAATCCATCCTGCATTTTTGAAAGCAGTCATCCACTCATCTCCTTCTTTGATTATGATTCGGTGGTATTCACTTTTTAGATCAATCTTCATGAAGTACTTTGCTCAACTCAAACAGTCCATCAATCATCCATGTGTGGCAATAGAAATCTGTACTTAATAATAAATTTGTTGATGGCTGTAGAATCAATGCGCATAGGCTCAAAGATTCTTTGATCAACCCTTTCTCGAGCAACTCTTGCACATATTTTCTCATCTCCTTGTTCTCCATACGTGTCATAAATATGATGGTAGCCTTCCTTTGGTAAACTAGCCCATGTTATTATGTCTGCATTTGATGTCTATGTACTGCACGTTAGTCATTATCTCAGACTCAGGAATTAACTTTGACGATGAAATAACCAGTACTCACTGTGATATCTTATATCAATTTTTTGAGAAGAGTCTCTACTCAATGTTCCCAAAGAGTAAAGCTTCAAGCCTTCCCCAGTTTTCTATGCCAGCCTTAGAATGAACGACTAGAGTCACTATCCCCTGTGAGTAGTTGCACAATATCCCATGTTTCGTGAAATCAACTAGCCATGTGCAAACTCCACCTCAATATCTCGTGTCCTGTAAAAGAGATCAAGGTTGCACTAATACATAGCAAGCTTCTGCACCATTTTGTAAGTGTAATATGTTGGAATCGTGAATTTCTAATCTTGTCTTAATACCATTGTTTTCATTAAAAATGCATGGCAAATTTTAGAGTGTTTATATTAGTACATGACCGGTTCAAAAGTTTGATACCGGTCCGGTCCAACCCTCGATATGCACCTGCGTTACTGATGTTTAAAAGCAATTGGTGCTTTTTTAACAACTTCACACAAACCTTCCAGCGCAGTATCCTTTGTTTGCACATTTCTCTTGGAATGACCAATGCTTCCCAACCATCTCAGCTAGGCTCAAGATTATCAATGCTACCACTCTCAATGATGACTTTACAACACTTGCCTTGAAGCATTTGCAAATGATTACGGACACCTCCTTTGTCAATTTTAATGCTCCAACTCTCTTCCAATGCGGGCTTGAGACAAGCAAAGAACTGACTTCCTCAGGTGAAGATACTGCATGTTCTGGTTCTCAGAAATGAATAGATATTGTGACAGAACTAGCTAATATTCCAATGCCCAGCGTCAATAAATTCAAACATGCATTGCTTGTCCATTGTTCCTCAATAGGATTGCCTCTAGTGAAGCCTTGTGGACAGTTGACATGCGCCATGTCCATCTCTCAAGTGCATTGCAGGTTCTGCCAACATCCTTCTACCTGGTTGTGAGAGAACTTTTCCTTTGATGAGGAGATCTACTTGGCAGAAAAAGCTAAACATTGTATGAGCTGATTTGCAGACTGTACAGCTGAACAATAGTAAGGAAATATAGCAAGAACTAAACATTTGCACATATAAAATGTAAGTGGCTGGAAATGAATGGAGGATAAAAAATAATGACCGGTAAAGCCTGTGTTCTCAATATTTTATGTCAGGCCAGGTATTAAATCCGAATGTTTCATGAACAATTTGGTGCAAGCCAATATTACGTTCACTAGCTAATGAATGAAGAGAAGTCTTGTACAATTATATAGCCAACAGGTGGCTATTCATGGGTTCACTTTCCATAGAAAGAACTCTTCATGTTCAACTACCGCGTGTAATTCTTGATGCGTATCCACTACAAGACGAGCATTACTATGGACTACTCCTAGTAATATAAAATATTATGTACAATAATATTACATTAGATTTCTTCTTTTTTTCAGTCTGCTTCTTAGGTTCATGGTGTGCAATCATTTAATCAACAATGTACATTTCTCTTTTGACTGCCTATCTCACCCGAATAACTCTCATGTTTGCTATTTGTAACCTATTTCATATTTCTCTGTGTTTTGCAGTCTGCATCCGAGGTTCATAGTGGACAACTAGCAGCAGGCACTGTGGGATGGATCTGTCAGACTTTATGATATAAGGACGAGGGAAATGTAAGAACCCAATTTCATGAACCGATATTAATTTATAAGTTCCTTAATGCAAAACATTAGGCCTGTCTGGTATGCCATGTTTTGAGTTGTCTTCCCTTTTGAAAAGATGTATGAATAATCAATTTGCTTCTTTCTAAACAGTATCTTTTCATTGATGGAAGGACTGGTGGTTTTTTTCTTGTTATTACAGGCTAGTTTGTGCTACCCGGCCTCATGTTCAGAGAGTTGTAGGAATCAACTTTCAACCAGGCCTGGATCCCAAAAAGGTTTGAATTTCTGATCTTGTTCCTCTCTCTGCGATTCTTATTGAATCTGAAGTGTCTAATTACTTGATATGCACAGAGGCAAATGTATCTGATCTAAATACCATTATTTGATTTTTTTTAGCAATCTTGGCTATATTTTTTTCCTATGATCTGTCTGGCCTACGGTTTTGATATGCTTATGGAAAAAGCCGGTACTGATCGATAATGGGAATCTGATAAAATGGGGGCTCACTGATCACGAAACAAATGGGTACTGAATTTATAATATCCATATAATTCAAAATAGAAATATTTTGAGAAGTTTTATGATTTTTCTTAAGCAAAAGATCAACCATTTCACATGCATAGATTATAATCAAAATCTGAGATTTTTGCTTTTATTGTGAAAATATGTCGACAAGGAGTTAATACAATGATTGATAATTCATTGTTCGAAGTGTATATACCTGATGTAAACCTGTTCAATGGTGAACGTGTATACAATGCTTATTATCTTTTTATCTTTTTTTTGTAAAGGGATATTTGATTCTTTTTCACCGTAGGAGACTATTACCCTATTTCTGAATTAGTAATTGGCTAATCGTTTTTCTAAGGGAAAAATTTGCAATAATTCTGCAAAGTATTCAACGAGAGCATTCTTCTAGCAATCATGAATAGAACTCATTGGAACCACAAGCACCAGGACAAAAACCAGAACTGTCTGCTAATTGTTTGTTTGTAAGAATTTAGTACCTCTTTGCTAGCTCATGCATAATGATTCTTAACTTCTGAGGTCCGGGTGTAGCAACTTGGAAAGTACATGGAGCATATTTAGTGTTAAAAAGTAAAAACACATCAGAATGGTCTGGAGTCTCTGTGTCTATATCCCAATTACTTAGTTGGCGCTATTACACCGAGAGGTGTTCCTACTTATGTGGTAGGCAAGGATTGTAATGGTGTAGTGTTGCACAAAGACCAAATCCTCCGCCTTTATTTGCTCCACTAACTATGTTAATGGTTAAAATAAGTGGATAAATTAATATGTACCGACTCAATGTCCTCTCAGCTAAATAAGAACTCGCAACCTATTTGAGGCAAGCCGCATTTAGTACAATGCGAAATATACATTATTTTAGAAGTGTGATAAGATATACAAGTGTGAATCGGTAAATAATTGTGTGGAGATATTGCTGAGGAAGAAATTCAAGATATCTTAATGTGGGGATATTAATCTTTTATTGGAAGTGGCATGAATTATAAGCTTGTGAATCGGTAAGTAACTACCAATATTATTATATTGATCTATATTATTTTAGTTTTTAGTTTTTCACTTTTAGATGCTAATGGAGTGATCCCTTTATTTTTAGTGCAAGATTCACATTAGTCGCCGAATAACCATGTCTTCTGACTAATGGATCTGGGAATGATTCTAAAATAATGCTGCCTTATACCCCTCACTAACTGGTCAACATCCCTATACTGTGCGGGAATATTACTGCAGAAGTAAATTCAAGGATAATTAGTGCGAGAATATTAATTTTGGATATGAAGGCATAATTATTGTGGAGTAAGATGCAATGGAGTAGTCATTTTGTTCCATTTTTAAATGTATTTATACTTTCGGATGTATTTTTACTTTTAGAAGTTAACTCTTTATTATATTTTTACTTCTAAATGTATTTATTACGGTCTAAAAATTGACTCAATAGCATAGATATCTTAAATGCATCTATCCAAAAGACACCGATGCATGGATGATCAAACTTGAGGTGTCTATCTAAATCGTGAGCATTCTCAATATAGGCACCTCGAGATTGAAATCTCTCAGTGTCTTTTAGTAATCCACACGATCCCACCATGTTTCATCCAGGATCAACAATTTCACATTTCTGGCCCTCTCACTGTTTGCTTGCCTACTTTAATGTAAAGAAATTCTTGGACTCTGCCATGACATCTTGAAGAGATCTGCCTCCATTCTATAATGGAGTTCACTTATAAAAGAGATGCTAACTCAATTTTTCATGGAATGCTTTTATACATAGCCGTCTCAATACGAGCATGATAAATTGAAATGAGGTCTTTGAAGGTAAGGATTGGGTCACATCATCACTCTAACTTACAGTGCAAGTTCAATTCAGTATTCATAATGTTACTGTAATATGATTAAAGCCTGAATTATGGATGAATTGGTTTAATGTAACAGTTGCATTCTTGTAAAGATGAGTTCCAGTTTGAATTGCTTGTATAATCTGATCTTTTCACTTGGCATTTAGTCTAGGTAGCCGGTACGTGGGTATGGTTCGGGTACGGGTACGGTGGATCCGGTACATCGGTACGTCAATTTTTTTGGGGGCCCGGGTACGGCACTTGGGTACGGCAGTAGCAATATACATATAAAATATTAAAAATATTTTGAAAAGTAACGAGATAAGCAAAATTCCAGCCTTACACATGCATAGATTAAACAAACCCTGAAATATACATAGGTGAAATAGCGACAAAAGTTAAAACATATTGATAATTCATTGTTCGAACTTATAACCAGTACATTGTTCAAATCAAAATGTTACAATGTATTACCATTATCTGACATTGTAAACACAAAAATGAAGAGTCAAGATACATCAACATTCTAATTAGTAATAGACTAATAGTCTAATGGCTCTGCATCTTCTCCAATGTCTTCAACGAGAGCATCACTACCATCACGTGTTCATTATGAACCACAAGCACCGGGAGTACAACCAGAACTATCAGCAATACCGCTCCCGCTAGCCCCACTTTGCAGCTCACGCAAAGTACTATGTAGGTCCGGGTCTAGCAATGAAAGTTGGGCAATGGGAACATCCAAGTTTGGAGTCTCTGGGTCTATATCCCAACACTTTGTTGGCCCTTTCCTGTACTCATCCTTCTTATGTCCCTGCTTTCATTCTGGAATGCCCTTTCCAATGGGCCTACATCTTTTGTTCTTTTGCGAGAAAGAGGTGAATCCTCTTCCCCTCCAGTTGCAATAGGTGTAGACAAAAATGGGTGATCTGGGGCCACAACATCAACAGAAGGAGAAACAGGTGGCTTGCTAATGGTATGTGATCTTCCTTTTCTTGCCATAGGATCATTGGATTTTAATGCCATTGTTGCATCTGCTTCCTCTTGCTCTTTGATGTATGCAAGGGTCTTTGCACGTGGCAACCCCTTTCCATCCAACCCTCCACATGTTCTGATTCCGTGGCCAATAGCCCCACACAAATGGGCTTTCACCCGACTGTAGGAGCTCTTAAATTGCATATTACATTGTGAGCAAACCCAAACAAAACCCCCTCCACCTGGTAATTGTTCTAGTTGTTTGACATGCCTCCAAAGGGGGGAGGATGGATCATTTTTGTGAAGGAGACCTTTACTACTTTGACCCACAGAACTAGAACTCGCAGCCATTTTAAGTTTTTAACTGCACAATGCATTTAAAAAAATGAAAACAAATTTAGTCTTGAGAAAATGTTGGAAGTTTAAAATTTAAATTTAAATGAAATCAAATGTAGAAAAATGAAGCTTAAAAGTTAAAACAATAACAAAAAGCAAACCAAAAAAACAACTAAAAAATAATAAAATATTAAATACAACTAACAAACTAAAACACTCTAAAAAAATCACAAAATACTTACCTCAATACACCCAACACCAATAATGCAAGCTCCTTGAACTCCTTGTCACTTGTTGCAAGCTCCTTCAACTATATGGCACTTGAAATCAACCCTAAGCAATTGAAAATAGTGGAAAAATTGAAGGTGAGAGTCAAATATGCAAATAAGAGGCAAGAATGAAAATGTGAGGTAAATGACTTGTTATTGTTGTTATAGAGTTTGGGGGCACAAATTAGGGTTGAAAAGAATATTTTAATGTTTAGAAAGTCGGTTTGACCTTTGTTTTGACCAAAAAAAAATAAAAAATTAAAAAACGCGTCAAAAAAGTGACGGGTTCGGCGCGGGTTCGGGCAGGGTTCTCCCTGCAGGCCCCGGGTACGTCCACAGACGTACACGGCCGTACCCGTGGCCTGCAGGGAAAACCCTGCCCGAACCCTTGCCGAACCGGACCCCGAACCCGAACCTGCGCCGAACCGGACTCGAACCCTCCGCCCTAAGGGGCTGTACCGGCTACCTAGTAAATTTTTTCCTTGTTAAATCTCTTAAAATGTTTTTCTAGTATCGTTAACATTTTATATGCTTAATTTAAATTGACAAACTCTGAAAGAACAATGACAATGCTGATTTACAGAAATTCAGGCAAATCTTTATTTTTAAATGACAAATTTTGAGGAAATAAATGAGAAAATGACCATTTGTCTAGTAACATTATGAGATAGATAAATACAAACCAAGCTTTAGAGAAATACCTAAACACAAACTAGATAACATCGATACAATTGCATGTAGAATGTTAACAAAAAGAAGCCTGTTTAATATCCTTACGAAATAATCCCATAAAATTAAAATACATAAAATACCCATTATAGTTTAAATCTAATGTAAGGACATTGCTAATTAGATAAATATAACAATATTCAAGCAAGATCTAACTAAAGAAGTATAAGCAAGAGTGAAAGATATGAGTTTGTAAAGACGACTCAACTTGTAACTATAGGTTTGGAACTGATGAACAATGAACAGGCTAGAAAGGTAGGTTCTAGACTATGTAAGCTCTGTTTCTAATCCTGGAATGTGATGATCTCAGGGACATCAGCGCCTAGAATGGGACAAGGCCGCCTGGATGCTAGTGTTTGTTCTGGGGTGTTGGTGTCTGCAGGAAATAGTTGCGATTCTAGTTATTTTTGTGTCGCTTCTTGTCGCCTTTAGTTCACTATCAGGTCGCGTCAAGCTCGCTGCACTTCTGCTTTGTCGCACCTGTACCTGCAAAAGAAACCCTAACTACCTGCACAATACTCAAACACACATTAGATGAATAAAAAATGCGCATATGCTTGAGTCGGACTGACCTCGACGGTCACCCCAATGTGATTGTCACTGAGCGCTGCACTACATTTCAGACTCAATGTAGTTCTAGTGTGTGTGTGATTGGAATAGTGTCCCTTGAGCTAGGATGCCCTAGTGCCAATCTCACAAAGAATAGAAGGCTATAACTACTTTGCCCCAATGCAAAAATGTGTGGTATGGAATTCAGAATAGTTTCATAGACCCTCCTATGCAGTGAAGTATGCAGTCCCAAAATGCAGTCCTTGATGTAATAGATAGAAAATATTAGCTCCTTGTAGATGTATATGCCTCTTGAATGCTTGCCCGCTAATGACGTTAGATAAGACATGTATAGATATGATTCCTTTGCTTAAGTTTTGTCATTAACAAATGAAAGGCTGACCTAAGGTGATAAACAAAGACAAGAAAGAAGTAACATCCAAAAAATCAAGAAAAAGAGAGAAAGTGGACAAAAGTGCCTAGAAGGGGACAGTAGCGCCCGAGCACTTCTGTCCCTAATGGGCAGTTCTCTACTGGGTGCTCAAAAAGGTAAAACAATGAAATTAAAGCTGAGAAAGATGTCGTCTGGTATGCAAAACCGTAAGGTGCAAGTCCAGAAACAATAAACAATAAAGATAAGAAAGATAAAAGCAATGCCAAAGAAAAAAGTGTTGTTAATGGCTAATTCTCTTGCTTAGGAATCATGCATATAAATGAGGTATTTAGAGGCTAGATGTACATACTAAGTGTGTGATTTAGTGACTACATTTGCCCCCACTTTATGTTGGTGAATAAGGATTCGGTAGCATAAAGTAGAAAAGAAAATCGTACCTTGGGGAGTCGAAAGAAGATTGTGCCCAATTTCGTGTTGAATGAGTGTTGTAGCGTGCTGAATGGAATAGTGCAAAATGTGTACTGTGGAATTCTAAGGGAAGGGAGGATAAGGATCTTAGGGGTGACCTTTGCATGCGTGGAGTGATAATGATGTGTGCATGTAGTTCCTTGGGATATCATCTTTTTAGAGCGTGCTTGAGATTTTCTTGATGGTTGCTTGTGTGCTTTACCTTTGTTGGGATAGGATAGGACCTGTAAAAGAAAACAAGTGTAGTTAATGCTCATGGTAAATGCAATTGAACTTTAACTTGAAAAACATGTAAAATTGGAAATGCATATTGGAAAAAGCTAAACCAAGGGGTTAGAGTACACCTAAAATGCTGAAAGAGAAAGTGGTAGAAATTTGTTCTTGCTTGTAGACTTGTTGCTTAGGGGTTGGTTGGAATAATACAAAGGATTTGGGTGTCTTGTCGCCAAACTAGGGATTTGAGCATCATGCGATGCTAAACTTCGGATTTAGGCATCCTGTCGCCGTTAAGGGAAAGTGTATTGGGAGAGCTATAGGATTTTCTGTCCAACTGTTAACGACACATTGTTCTAGGCATATCGCTGTTCTGCATAAGTGCCACTGCAGATGATCACAAACCCCATTTGTAACTTGCCTCGAGTGACACATTGTTCTAGGCATATCGCTGTCTTGCATATGCCCTAGGTGCCACTTCCTTATTTATTCCTGCTTCGTTCTTGAGTAAGTAGTTAGTTCCTTATTTAGTTCCTCTTAGTAATTGATTGCAATCTGAAACTGACTGTGTAACTGCTGAAACTGGAGAAGACTGTAATTGAGCAAATGCTGAAAACCGCTTTGTAATTGTTTTGCACCCAGGACAGGAGTGCCTGGGTGGGACACTAGCGCCCACCATTTCTGTCTGTACTAGGCGGTTCTGTCCAGGTTGTAAATTTTTGGCCAAGTTTTTTTTGGCCCTGTTCTGTGACTGAGTACTGCTCTGATAATTCTGACTGTGGTTTTGTAACTGCTGTTCTGTAATTGCTGGGAGGGTGAAAAGGTTCACCCAATATTTTCCCCCACTCGTTTGGGGTGTGTGAGATGAACAAAAGTGAACAGAGCCCAAACGAGGAAGGCTGAAACTGATATGCATATTTGATATAGGGATTCCTGTATGGGGAATAGGGATTACGCATGGTAGTTACCATGGCGCAAACAAAACAATTGGAAAATGCTAGCATACAAGTGTTAGTGATAAAAAGCAATGCACATGGAAATAACAACTAGTGAAAGCATATAGGAAAACAACAAACAAGGACACAATGAGGAGTTGGTCGCATACACAGGACACCACTCAGGATGTCACAAGACAATCAAAGCCGTCAAGGCTTGTGTAAACAAGGAAACAAGGAAACATAGGGCATAGGTGCAAAACAAGGGCAAACATATGGCATAACCCGCAAACAAATAGTAAACAAGATATAAGCAAAGCTGACAACCATGATTGGAAGGAGTCTTGCAAGGCAAATGCTACACATGAAGCACCCGTTAGCATGTTATGAATGAAAAATATAGTATGCCACAATGTAATATCTAAATATAGGAATGAAAATGTGAAATATTATAATGATAGAACATGATAGTAAGTAGGAAAAGGTAGATGCCCCTAGGAGCCTCAGTGGGACTGGTAATGGACATGGCCAAACATCATACATCGTGTAACAATGTGTAAAGTGACCCGCATTCACTTCAAGATACCATGTGAACGTGCGTGTGTGTATGAAAAATGATAAAGCATACTATGAACTGTAGTAACATGATAAGCAAAGGTGCAACAATATAATAGTATAAGGAAACAAGAGTACATCCAATCAAGATCTAAGCAAACATGTTTTTGGATTTTTAATTGCAAATATGTGAAAGAGAACAACTAGAAGGAGGAATAAGGATGCCCCCTGGTGTATGTGTGCAAAGTGAGGTTCATGTAAGGATGCCCTCAACGATCAAGTATGAACCAGGAACAAGAGTGTGTCATCGGGTAGTGTGGGGAGAGAATATGCCCCCAAAGTGTGTATACCAAGTGATCTATCCAATGAGGACAAAATGCATGCCCATGATCATAATGCCAAAGATGAACATAGTGCCATGTGAAGGCAAGGATATGTCAAAGCATGTGGAAAATGAGTGAGATTATGCTGCAGTTTGTCATCATTAGAAGATGGTGTATAGGTATACATTAGGAAATTTGAGCATATATGATCCCATACCTGTAGTTGAATCCACATATCATCATGGAAGTCATGGGTAAAATTTGTGAAAACTATTGAAAATATCTCAATTTGTTGTGAATGAGAAGAAATGCATTGGAGAATCTTCTTTCGTGCTAGCCTTAGATTGGGCTTGTGATGGCTCCACTGATATTGCTGGTTTTGTAGTGTGCAAATGATTTAGGTGCAATTATAGTGCTTTAGTTTCCTCAGTAGTAGGATGTGATGCTGCTATGGATGTTGGTACTTACAAAGGAGGTGTGTCATGCTTGTTGTCTTGTTGAATAGGTATCTCTTATATTATTGGAGAAGTTGTACCATCTACTATGACATTATGTTCACTTGACATAGATGATGTAGCTTTCGGAACCCATTGAGATTTACAAATTTGAGAATGCGGGTGTAGCAAATGAAATGAGGCCCTTGCACTCAAGTTGTTGGATTTTTTGTTGTAAAGCATAACAATCATTGTCACGATGTCCATTAATGCCATGATAAGGTTGCAAATTGGCTGGCCTTTGGCTTTTGTAAGCTGATAATGAGGATAGTAATGATTGCACAACAACGCGATTAAGCAATGATTGAGGAGCTCAAATAGGATATCATGTTCAGTTTAGCATGCTCATTCGAACAAAAAAGGTGCAATTTCGAGGATGTTACCCTCACTTATGTGAGCACATGTAACACCTATATCATATTGCATTATCCTTGTCCTTAGGAACATCATGATGCATAGAAAGAGAATTGATATGTGCATTGAAAGTATCCTTGAGGTGTTGTAATCTCATCCTTCAGAAGATATAATTGTAGCATTCATGGATTGAAGTCTATCTTGATGCAAAGCTTTAATAGAATCTAAGATAATTGTATGGAATGTGTCATCATTACTTATTGGAGGATTTGAAAGATGACTCAAAATTGTATTCACTTGGGGAGGTGTCGTATTATCAGGGAGTTGCACTTGTTTCAACAGTTGTGTAAGAGTATCTCTACATGAGAGGTGCCATTGAAGGAAATGAAACAAGGATACTATGGTATGGGTCATGAATGATAGAGATAAGGAAAAAGGTAACCCCAACTTAAATAAAAAACAATGTATAGAGGGCTGATAATTAAGAGACCATGGAGATAAGAGCCAAAGAGGGGTGTTAAACAAAAAATGACTGTCAATAAATGAATAAAATGACCATACCTCAAAATAGAATTTGAATTTTTCAAAACAAAAAGAGGTAATTTTGAATTTTATGAATTGAAAGAAAAACCTCCAAGGGATTTGCCAAAAGTGCGAATTTTCCAAATTATGTCTTAATTAGTAAAAAATATAATTTTGAATTTCAAAAAATTGTGCTAAAAATTAGGGCAAACAAAAAGAGGTTTTTGTTAGATATAAAAAGGAAAAATAACCTCAAAGGAATTTGAAAATAGAGTCATTATGTTTGAGAAATGAAACAAAAGGTGATTTGAAAATTCAGGAGCCCTAGAAAGTGACCCATAGGGTAGTACCAACCATGAAACCCTAGAAAAAAATTGTGTACATATCAAATTTATGACAGATGATAGATGAAAATTAGGTGTGAATATGAAGATAAGATGTAGATATGAACCCTAATGCAACTAGGGTTTTGGTGTTGAGAAGAATAGATCTGATAAAGAGCATGTAAGGGACGAGTTCGCCAAATGATTTAATAAAATTTAAATCTATGCAAGGACACTGTTGATTAGATAAATATAATAGTATTCAAGCAAGATCTAGCTAAAGAAGTATAAGTAAACGTGAAAGATATGAGATAAAGATGACTCAACTTGTAATTGTAGGTCGAGACTGATTTTGGATTGATGAACAAGCTGGAAAGACAAATTCTGGACTGTGTAACTTTTGTTTCTGATCCTGGAATGTGATGATCTTAGGGATAAGAGCGCTTGGAATAGGACAGGGCCGCTTGGGTGCTAGTGTTTGTTTTGAGCGTTGGTGTCTGCAGGATAGTTGTGATTTTGGTTCGTCTTGTGCTGCTTTTTGTTGTCCTTTAGTTCGTTGTAGGTTGTGTTAGGTTTGCTGCACTTATGCTCTATCTCACCTATACGTGCAAAAGAAACCCTAACTACCTGTACAATACTCAAGCGCACATTAGATAAATAAATAATGCATATGCTTGAGTCGGACTCACCTCGATGGTCACCCCAATGTGATTGTCACTGAGCGCTACACTACATTTTAGACTCAAATGTAGTTCTAGTGTGTGTGTGATTGGAATAGTGTCCCTTGAGCTAGGATGCCCAAGTGCTAGTTGCACAAAGAATAGCAGGCTACAACTACTTTGCCCCAATGCAAAAATGTGTGGTATGGAATTCAGAATAAACCCTCCTATGCAGTGAAATATTCAATGCCAAAATGTAATCCTTGGTGTAGTAAGATAGAAAATATTAGTTCCTTGTAATAGTATGTACCCCTTGAGATGCTTGCACCCCAATGGGGATAAATAAGACATACATACATATATATATATATATATATATATACATGATTCCTTCACTTAAGTTTCATCATTGACAAATGAAAGGTCGACTAAGGGTGATAAATAAAGATAAGAAAGAAGTAACATCCAAAAAAATAGAAAAAGAGAGGAAAAAAGCCCTCTAAGGGGATAGTAGCGCCCGAGCGCTCTTGTTAAAAAGGTAAACAGTGAAATCAGAGTTGAGAAAGATGTCAACTAGTGTGTAAAACTGTAAGGTGTAAATCCAGAAAAGACCAATAACAAAGATAAGAAGGACAAAAGCAGGACAAAAGCCTTATCAAAGCAAAACAAGTGTTAACAAGTAATTCTCAAAAAGGTAAATAGTGAAATCAGAGTTGAGAAAGAGGGGATAGTAGCACCTGAGCGCTCTTGTCAAAAAGGTAAACGGTGAAATCAGAGTTGAGAAAGATGTCGACTAGTGTGCAAACTATAAGGTGTAAATCCATAAAAGACCAATAACAAAGATAAGGACAAAAGCCTTATCAAAGCAAAACAAGTGTTAACAAGTAATTCTCTCGCTTAGGAATTATGCATATAAATGAAATATTTAGTGGCTAGATGTACCTAGTAAGTGCGTGATTTAATGACTACACATCTTGCACCCTTTAAACTAGTTAGGATATGTTGAAATTATTCTGTTAAATTTGGGGGCTATTTGTCCAGATCTTCCCTCCCCACCAGACAGTTGGAAAAATAATGCCTATATGGAGGCTATGTATAATTGTTGGAGAGTAGGAAAAATATGAAGGTTTGTAGGGGTTGTATGGTGTAGTGTGTTGCGTATGTAATGCTTATCCTCACCTATAAATATATCTCTTATTTTGACTCCACATAATTTTATAAAAAAATCTAAAGATTGCTTGGCTAATTCAATGCTAGGTAAATCACATGTAACCACAAACATACCTTCTGTACTTGATAATGCACTTGCTACTCTTGTTCTTTGGGAACTCCAGCAGCTGTGAGAACACTTCATTCAACCGAACTACAAACCCAATAGCGAATCACAAACCCCCATTCAAAGAGGGCAAGTAGTGGAATATCGCCTCTTCTCCAACATGCTGCACATGGCCAACAACAACTTTGAAGGAACCATGGAACCCTCTCAAAAGGACCAAACCATGAGGTAAAGATGGGTGGTGGTGTTGAAGAGCAAACATTGACGTCATTAATGGCAGATGACTTTTGGGCAGTGTTGCCATGAACACAAGGGAATAAAGGTTAAAGCCCTAATCGACCAATATAATACCCTAGTGCCATAGGCTTGAACTCTTTGGTCTAATAGTGGACAACACAAAAAATGAGGGCAGACGAAGCCCTGTTAAGTAGTACCCTATGCGTTCAATGATCTACAATCTCCCCATGGTCTTGCAAACATTCGGAATGAAGTTTGGCTCTGGATTGGTATATGACAAGGGAAAGCCTGCCTATAAATTCAGCTTATCGGTATAATTAGACTTATCCAATCAAACTCTTCAATTGGGAATATCACCCGTGTTTAACATCTTGTCAATTTATTCCTTAACCCTTGAGCACAAGTTTGGGTTTATCTTGTGTGGCTGCTTCCTCTTTGGATTTGCCCCTTCACACAACTTGATGTTTATCTTCCCTAAAGATAGGTGTCACCCTTCTTCTCCTGATAATTCTTAGGGATGAATCTTTGAATTCTTTTCTCAGTCCCACAATTTGTGCAAATTCACTTTCTAATCAGTAGTCCCCAATACTTGCCATGCATGGATTTTCTTTGGACCCAATGTTCACTTAAGTAACAACTTATTATAATATTTTGTCATATCACCTTATACAAACGCAACTACTTTTTCTCCCTAAGTAGATTCAACATTCAAGTGATTGGTTTCCTTGGCCATTGCCTTGCTTTCTTCTACTTGAACAAGTCCTTTCGATTCACTCTCATCGTGCACACTCACATTGTCTAGTGCGTGACCACATTCACCCTTGTAGAGCTTATCTATTGATTAACTATCATCATTGTGCATCTTCCTCAGGTGATCTTCAATTCAAACATCCTAAGGGAAAATAGTCTTTCATGACCCGTGATGGTCGAGTCAACTTAGTTGCACTTGTATTGAAGCTAAATATGTGCACGATATTCCCTTTTAGTATGTGTTAGTCCCATGTCTCCCATTGTGTTTCACGTTGGAGTTACCATGCACGGGCCCACACTTCCAACATATGTAGGGCCGCACACACCATCCAAAGGAGTAACCACCCTTCACTCCTCATTTTGGAAACTGTAGACTGCTACTTAAGCCTCATGTCTGCGTGGTTATCGTAACACCATGGTCGTCCAATTAATGCGGGATATACATCTGCCACGACGAACCCTATCTCTTTAAAATATAAAGAGAATTTTACCCCAAAAATATCAAATTCCACATTAGGCAAAACTCCAATGGGCTTTTGCCTTGGTCTTGTTTGCCTTACACAACAAACTAGACGAGGGTTGCAACATTGGACTCCCCATCTTTTTCGACTCCTTGGTAAGGATGTTCACCTCTGCACCGGGGTCAATCAAGATATTTTCCATTTCCTACCCACTGGTCTTTGCTTCAATGAGTAACTCTTGATTAATGACACTATCATCTCCAATATGTGTTGAATGTGATTTTGAGTGTTTTGTGATGAGATCAAATGAAGTATATAGTGCATTATCTCGTGTTTGCTTATGTGTACAAAAGTAATGAAATGACCTAAGGTATAGAAATTAAAGATAAAAACAAGTGGGATATAGCTCAAAAGAAAGAGATTATGCGCACGTGTATGATAGGAAAAATGTAGATGAGATATAAACATGATAAGATATCATCATGCAAGCATATAAATAATATGTAAATGCCTCTATGTGGACTTGAGCATAAGCAATGCGAGAACCATAATAGAGTTGTACGCTAAGTGGGGGGATGTAGATCATGTAACAATGGGACAATGCCCCAACATAAGGCAAGATATAATTAGTGTAGACTCAAAAATAGGATAACATTGCCCTCAAGGTAGGGCAATATATGGCCAAACAATGAAATTGAATAATTGACTAGACGGATATTGGGAAGGAAAAATAGATGAGAAGTCCTCACATTCCCACAACTTGCATCAAGTTTATGCACACTTAGGGATGTGGTGCCCTACATAATTGTTCTGTCAGCACTTGGAAGTTAATGTATGTTTTGACGATGGGATAAGTGAAAGCTAAATTAGGCACGAGGCTTGAAGCAATTGAGAAAACAAAGGAAAATAACCCAGGAAACAGTGAAAGGCAGATAATAACTCCTAAAGCTCAAATAAGTCATGAAGGTCAGGAAAAGGGAGTGGCCGGAACACATCAATAGAAGAAGGGGCCGTCAAAAAAACAAATTCAAGGTAGAATCTATTGAATTTGAGACTGGAAAAACTCGTGATAAGAATCATGAATCCAAATAGGTGGAAGAAAAGCTGGAGATATCATAATCAAATATCAAAGGTAATCATAAGAAGAAGTGGGGACATCAATCCATGAGAAAAATAGAACACATGAGACTATGTCTAGGAAGGAACAAAGAGCTATTCACAATCAATAGAGAAGGAATAAAGAAGAGCTATTCACAATCAATAGAGATGGCTCGTTGTTACACACAAGTAGCTATTTCAAAGAACCAATCTATCATATAATCACATTCTAGAGAGGTATTGTCATAGTCTATATATCAAGGAGGAATCTATGCATCGTTAGGCGCCAGGCCAAGATGAATGTCTCAATGAGTCTCGAAAAGCTAAATAATTGGTACCATCATCATCATTGTTCGTATCATCGAATTGTTTTAATGCACCTCTATGCAAAATAATATGATCCTTTATCTTGGTATGGGCTTCAAACACATGATCATTTGTAAGTGTTCTATCTGACTGTGTAGTGAGAGGTGATTGTGAGTGCACACTTGGATGTTTGATATTGACTTTTGGAATTTGTCCCTCTCATGCTTGAGGTATACTAACTGATGTTCGTGTTGGTATTGTTTTAGGTGTGACTTTAGCTTGAACATGTTGTGGCATAGTACGAATATATCTATGTATAGTAATCACTTCATTCTCATGCAGGAATTTTCAACTGTGATTCGAGAGTTCTTATTGCTTTCATTTCATAAAACCATGTTTGCTCAAGCAACACATCATATGATCTATGGTAAAGGCACTACAAGAAACCCAAAATAAGACGGGTAAATGCTAGAATACTCTCTAAATGCCTGGACTAGGCGGGTAGCAGAATATGTAGGAATAGATGTATTGTGCAAAAGAAGCCATCTATTAAGCATTTGGAGCAATGAAAGGAATTTGAGAAGCAAACGATGGAGTGGGAAAACATTGAGACACAATGTGAGAGTCAAGCATATGTGGTGTGGAAGCAAGTGAAACATGCACATCAAGAGGAGCACAAGGAGGAATGACGTTGGAGGAAATATAGAAATGACTATATGAGAAGATAAAGTAGGTATCTCAATAGAGGTCTGATCATTACTGACATTCAAGTATCCATGATTCACCTTATAGGTCTGATCTTGAATAATAGGTCCATTTGTATGTTCTTGACCTTAAGTTCTAGATTATATATCCATATTACACTCAATAGTAAGTCTTGAGTTTGAGTTTGATTCTCTAGAGCAACCTCGAGTAGAAATATGAGAACCATTCAAAGCATTGTCATCCATAGGAGTCTCAAGAAGAGTTGGTATAATTTAAGGGTAAACCTGGGGCCTCATTGAAAGTAACCACTTTTCTTTTGTGTATTCCTAGGAGGAATCAAGGGAATTTCAGATTGAAATATAATCTAGCACTTCGGCTGGTTGGAGTCTTGAATCTAATCAGTTTGGATAGTGGAAAATTTGTAGCATGTGAAGGAACAATGCACAACCAATATTTATACACCTGAACTAGGGTTGGAAGATTGGAACAAATCAAATCAAACCCGAGGACAATCAACAAGAGGCGAGAGCAATCCCCTAAAATGTAATAAACAATGTGGGTTTACCTAGTGAAAACCCAAAGCTGTAAACAAGTTGGGTTTAACAAAAAATTAACCCGAGGTTGGGTGTAAGTTGAGTCGGGTTTTCCAAAAGGGAAGCCCTACATTTGGCTTTTGATATAAGTGTGGGTTCACCAAAAGGAAAACCCTGGAAGGTTGGATGTTACAATATGTAAGTAAACTAAATTCACCAAAATATAGATGTGGAAAATTAGTTTTGCAATTCATGCTCAATCTAACAGTATAAATTAGATAAAAAAACCTAACTGCAGGAATATTAGTGATGCTATCTAGATCAATAGGAAAATATGTGAAAGAATAAAATTACTAGTGAATTAGGGCTTGGAAGGACAAGAGAATCTAGGATTGCTCGAATAGGATAGACACGCAATTTATTGCCAGCCGGTAGAAGACAAGCTTAGATGCAGGACAACCAGCAGACTCAAGAAGACCAGAATCCAGATGACCAGAAACGAAACATATCCGAGAAGTGGTTAGGCATGGAAATGGTCAATGACCACTTCCTACTAGATTTGTAGGAGTACGGAAATGGCTTAGGTAAATGCTAGAATGCTCTCTAAATGCTTGACCTATCGTCTTTTGGCATGGGAACTGGTTCTTGAAATCCACAAATTCTACTGCTTAGTTTTTCTTAGATTTTCTGCAGAGCATTGAGAAGTTGTGTATCCTTCTTCCAAGTTCTTAATCTTGCCTCAATGCCCTAATGCAAAACTCGTATAAAAAGACAGGTGTCGAATCTAGAGACAATGCTCAGTTATTCCTGGCATTATTATCAGGGCTCAAACATAAGTTTTGAACAATTAGGTGACAATCAACACTTGATGCAAGTCTAACAAGCTCTAGTGTATGCAAGTGGTCCCAACCCTTATCTCTTTCAAAATGGGTATAGCAACATGGTCTAGTAAATGCTAGAATGCTCTCTGTATGCTTGAATTCAGTCTTTTGGTACGAGGATGCTCTTGAAAACAATAAATTCTACGCTCCTACAACTTCATTATTGCTCAATTGCATTCAATGCCTTGTATCTCTTGTGCGTGTGTACTTTTTGTCCCTAAATGCACTAATGCACCCATGTACTTATAAACTTCTTGAATTCAGATTAGGACCCTGTTGGTGTGCAAGGCTGACATATGACAGAAGTAGTAAGAGCCAACAAAAAGGAACAGCAAAACCCAAGGGAACATGCAAACAAGGGGACAAGAGGGCCCACAAAGACGAGCTACGAACCATATCAAGTAACGGACATGGAAGACCAGAACTGTGAGTACGGATTTGAGAAATTGTCCAGAACCAGATGGAATACAAGGGGGAAGGAGGAGAGAAAACTAGAAAACAAAGTGATGAAAGGAAATAAGGGACAAAACAGAGTTCAGAGACAGTCGAGAAGCCACATGGAGTCGATAAGAAAGAAGCCAAAAGTTGAGAGGAACCATACAAGGAACACATGTGCCAACAAGAGCCGAACTGGGACTGATGATCAATAAACACATAAATACACTTAGCACCATAGCAATTAACTAGCACTTTGTCGCAAAATTAGGTGTCTATAGGGGGTGGTTTGACAAGGGTTTGCCATTGCATCCAGGACTCCATTCACAAAGTATAATTGCTTCATCTCCATTGATAGATGTTCCCTGAATACCCTGCTTTCAGCACATTTGAGGAGCATTGGGCTTTTGATACCTTATACTAAGGCCTTTTTCCATGACTTTAGCAGCACTTTTACCGTTATCCTAGTGCCTTCATCAATTAGGACAGTACAATAGTTTTTGAAGCTCGACAACATCCACCAGTCCATTATGAGCTCCATGAACATCATCTAAAGACTAACAATCATCAAATTTCTAGTCTCTCCCTGAATTTCCCTTTCCATTGCCACTTTTCCTTTAGCCAGTTGTGATCTTCGTGAAAATTTGAGGAACCACCCTTCTCCCTTTGAGGGGGGATATCATCACCCATAGGAAAAGAAATAGCATAACAAATGAAAAAAAAGGATGAAAATAGTACCAAGGCAAAGTGGGATACATAAATCTTAGTCAACAGAGTTTTAACAGAGAAGGGGAGGGATTGATAACAAAAGCACATGGATTTTCAAATGCCCTTAAACCCTCTTATGTGTTAGAATGTGGAGAGAGTAAGAATAAAATGTACAGAGAACAAATGAAGAGTAACCGAAATGCACACATTATTCATTGTGTGTCCGTCCTTTTATTATGCGAGAGAGTGTTACAAAATGGTTGAAGTGGTTACAACCGTTTATTAGCTAACACTTTAACTAATTCTAACATAATGCTAATTTATAAGTCTTATATCAAGTCTTATACTCTAATGCTCCTTTAAGGCTTACACTATAGAACATACTGAGAGAACATTAAAGTAACATAACCAAACAAGGCCACGCATTCGTCAGAAGCTTTTCCCTTTGAAAACAAAGCTTTGATTAGGTAGAACTCCATCAAGCTGCCTCCCTGATCCTCTTAAAGGTGTAGTTCCTGAGCTGAAATCCTGAGTTCTTGAATTCCACCTCTTTGACATCCCGAATTACAAAGTCTCTTGAATTGTTGGACAACCATCCATATTGAGCTACTCCCACAATGCTCCATTAAGTTGTTTCATGACTCTCATAAGGGTATTTTCCTGAGATCCACATGCTCCTGAACTATTTGGACAATCATCCATACCGAGTTTTACCTACATTGGATCCCTTACTGTTTTCAGAGTATGGGGCTTCTTTTAAAGTACGTATTCTCTATCAATGAGTTCATCATTTTCAGCATCGGGTGAATTTTCAATAATGGCTACATTAACTTCATTTGATTTGTCTTTCATTTGGATTTTTACTTTCCAATTATGAAATTTGAGGCTAGAATATTTCTCTGATGGAATTTCCATTCTCAGACCAAACACCTTAGAAAATAACCCTTTCCCAAAATATAGAATGACTCGCAAATTAATGTAGCAAGATTTTAAAAATTATTTTTGTAAAAAACAAAAAGGGAAGTATACCAAGAAGGTTTGTGCCCTAGACCAATGGTTGTGACTGAAAATTGACAAACTATGTGCCCTAGCAGCAAATGACCCTTGAAAAATTGCAAATCTGGAAATACATGACTGTATTTTCTTTGTTTTGCACTAGTTACGGTTTTTCCTCTTCCTTGCTATTCTAGATTGTGTTTTCTACAAAAGCTTGGCCCTAAATCACGTTTTTCTTTGCCTGCGACCTTTTCCCCTGAAAAATGTCTTATTTTCGTGCCCTAATTGCATGAACAACCCCAAAAAATTCTTCAAAAATGGCAAATTCCTATTTTCATGCCCTAATACTCCGAAATGCCCTAAAATTTGTCAAGAAACACAACCAAAATGCTCTCGAATGGTATTTTCATGGTTTTTTTGTGAGTGCGTTCAAACTGAAATTGGGTTGTTTTCTGCCCTTTTTGATGACGTTTTCCTGCCCTAGGTCGAACTGAAACTGGGTCATTTTCTGACCTTTTTGATGACC
Organism: Taxus chinensis; assembly: GCA_019776745.2. Classification (NCBI taxonomy): domain Eukaryota; kingdom Viridiplantae; phylum Streptophyta; class Pinopsida; order Cupressales; family Taxaceae; genus Taxus; species Taxus chinensis. Next base: position 898,694,170 of record CM034146.1, read on the forward strand.
TCTTTTTTTTCCCTACGTTATGGCTTGTTGTCCTACGATATTGCTCTTGCGTCTAGCATCCGAACTGGTCTTCGTGCCCAAAATGTACTGGTTTGAACTTCTTGCTTGCCCCTCTCTGATAAGAGAGAATAAAGAAAGAATAGAATGTACAGAGAGCAAACGAAGAGGAATCAGAATGCACACGTTATTCATTGTGTGCCCGTCCTTTTATTATGGGAGAGAGGGTTACAAAATGGTTGAAGTGGTTACAACTGTTTATTAGCTAACACTTTAACTAATTCTAAACTAACGCTAATTTATAAGCCTTATATTCTAATAACACTTGTCCATAAAAAAATTAAAATCAGGATTTCCCAGAAATTTGCAATTTTGCAAATTTTTATCCAAATTCAGATTGCTTTACAACCAAAAAGAGGAGGGAAAAAGAGGGGCCAAACACAATTTGCCAAAAGATTCCTACCTTCAAACAAATTAGCGTACCTCGTGAACAATTTACAACTCAAAAGAAACAACACAAGGTTCCCACAGATTTGAACTGCAACAAGAAACTTCCTTTGTATACTGATAAGCTTATACAAAAGACAGATGGGCAAAGGCCTTCCTGAGATGAGCATTCCAAACTGTGTTTTAGCAGATTGAATATTGTGTTCGCCATTTCCATTTTGTTGCTTCTCCCACAAAGAAAAGAATGAAGAAATGGTGGTAATCTAATAAGGTTCTAAAACATCTCTCACGTGTGAGAGTGAGGTGGCAGCTTGAGTGCTGCATGATAATTTTGCGGGAATAGTAAAATATAATTAAGAAAGGTAGGTGAGGGATGTAGTAAGTTACTCATGTGCATATCAGGCCCTCTCAAGATTATCAGTTATACTTTAGGAGGGTACCTAATTGAGGGTCATTAGAAAGTCAATTTATCACCCCTTGAAAGTCAAGAACTCGTACCTCGACGTTGGCCAAGTAACCAAAAATTTGATTCCCTTTTTTCCTTAGATATTTGAGAGGGTTGATATTTATGGAATGAGCAATATCTCTGCAATCATCTATAAATTTATCAATTTTTCAATGTTGATTGGTTCTGTTTAGGATGTTGGAGATTACTGAGAGTCTCCTTATATTTCAAGGTTTGACCAACCTTGATCTCTAGCCATTCAAAGTCCTCTCCACAAAGCCCTTTGCTCCAGTCAAATTATTTATCATTTGTCCAAGGGCTCTATAATAGACTAGAATAGCATTATGACCTTGAGAGTCACGAAACACCTCCTAGCACCTGCTTAGTTGGGATTTCCTGTAGAGATGCCATCAAAATTTAATTTCAAAGTACCATCTGATGGTATGGTCCATTTAGTAATTACGTCAAGAGGCATTCCACAATGGCCACTAGTGGGGGGTGATGCGCTGTAATGTCTGTGAGCGTGTTCACTTTGAATTCCGACCATAAATTTGACGTCCATTTTACTGTAACTTAGAACTTTTTCCTTTTTTATTGCCATACTATGGAGTTCGGAGCCCTTTTTTTTGGAAATATTTTTCAGAGCCTTATACATTGGCGTATCTAGATTGACACCATTTGTCACTAATCAGTGGGAAGTATGTGAAGAAGGTAATGAAGTTCTTAGTAATCATGGTATGCAATGAATCAAATATAAGGTCTTTGATATTGATGGGTCTTGGTGTTTTTCAGATAGATGTATTTAAGATACCTTTACTAGTGATATTATTCTTTATTCAACCAGCCCCTTTATTGGGACTTGCTATTTTTTTAATTAGATAAAAAACTATATATTATATCTCAAAACAAGTAATTACAAAATCCTCTGCTAAAGAGGTCCAGGGGTTGAATGCCTCAAACTGATCCACAAAACTGCTACAAATATATACCTTAAAATTCCCAACAATATTTACGGAGCGAGATCCATGGTTTTCCTGACGGCTGCCATAAAAGTTTAACGGAGAAGCTGCAAACCGTCTTTTTTGTTGAATATTTATATTAAAAGCCATCTGTTATGCAGTTTGGAGCTGCCTCTAGCTGAATGTAAACTGAAAACTCAATGTAACCACGTCTCTATCCATAAATATACTTTGTCTATGTCCATTCAGGACAATGCCTTCAACATACAACTCGTATTTCTTCTTTATGCATTCTGATAACATTGGTATCAAAGCGAGTTTCACAGTTTGAGGAAGCCTTTTCAATAGGCACGAAAGTGAGGGAATGTGAAGGAATATACAATCACGTTTGCAATTGAAAAAACAATCGCATTTTTTTGGAGAAGAAGTACAGTTCACGTTTGAGGAAAACATCGTCACGTAATTTGGGCAAATGTCCAAGCACTGAAAAATCGACAAATTCGAGGATTTAATCATTTATAAAAACACGCAAAGTTTTTTTTAAATTCTAGTGAGGGCAAGTTTTAAGTCACCATTTTTCTGAAAATGCAAGGGTTTTGAAAAGTAAGTCATTTTTTCACAGTCGCTATGGCAGTCTTGAGGGCAAACAATCGTGGATTTTATCTATACATTTTTCATAGTTGTGCAATTGTGAACATCCAGTCATGACGTTATACAGTCACTGGATATATTCCTGCAACCTAGGGCACTAATTTCAAATCGTGGGTATGCTCAGTGATTTTGAGAAGGGCATCAATTATCCCAGTCGACGCAGGATAAAATTCTTATTACATATCATTGTTAGTCAAAATATCTTTATTATTTCCGTTATTTTCTATTTTTGGAATAATAAATGGCAAATATATCGAACCTGATTTTGTTGGACTCACAAAAGTTGACAGGCACAAATTTTAATGTATGGAGCCATAAGATTTTGACACTTGTAGAATTTCGAGATTGTGATAAAATAATCACAGGCAACGAAGGTAGACCAACAACGAACTTCACAGGATTATGACAAATGTCATAAGGAGGCTTTATTACTTCTCAAGTTGTTGGTGTCGGATGATTTGATACCAGAGGTGCGGAATGCCACTGTGGCAAGCATGCTATGGACAAGTCTGAAAGAAAAATATCAAACATCAGAGAAGGGTCGGGTTTATACCTGAAGAATATGCTCTTTCTTTTAAGTTACAAGAAGTGGATCACTGTCTGAGCACCTACTTCAGATGAAAGACCTCCGAGACCAGCTTAGCTTCCATCAACAAAAAGGTTGATGAAGATGATATGGTGGCTCTAGTTTTGAACAACTTACCTTCCTCATATGAGTCATTTGTGGAGGCACTCCATTTAATGGTTGAGAGTCAAACTCTTACGTTTGACAAGGTGAGTTCCTACCTGTTGCAAAAGGAACAAAGACAAACACATGCTCAAGAGTCCAGTTCTGGACAATCTGAGAGCGCTTTTGCTGCTCAGTCCAAAGGAAAGTGGAAGTGACAGGCTGATACATCTACTTCCTCTCCTAAATTTCAAGTGAAGTGTTACTATTGTCACAAACTTGGTCATGTGAAGAAGGATTGTCAGAAACGACTCAATGCCCTGAAGAAGCAGAAGGGGCAGGCACATGTGGCAACAATTGAACACGAGTCAGAAGATGAGTATGCCCTCATGGCATCTTGCTTGGATGGTGGCAGCCCTACTTGGTGCTGGTTTTTTTATTCCGGAGCATCACGTGCACTTCACATGTCAAAGAGATTGGTATGTCAATTTTCATTTATGTTCTTTTGATTCAGTTACTTTAGGGGATGGGAGATCACATGTTGTAGAAGGGATTGGGGATGTTTGTATTGTGTTGAATAATAACACCAAACTGCTTGTGAAAAATGTTAGATATGTGCCTAACATGAATAAGAATTTGTTATCTATCAGTCAACTAATTGATAATCCTAATATCTCTGTAAACTTTTCTGGCAAACAATGTATTGTGTCTGATATCAAGCAAAATAAGGTTGTTGCCCTGGGGATTGGGCATGGTGGTCTATATAGGCTTGTTGATCCTACCACGGTCAACTTGCATGCCTTAGTTGTGGAAGGCAATACCAACGTTTTGTGGCATGAGAGATATGGACATCTCAACCTTCAGTATTTGGCCCGCCTTCATAAAGCCAACATGGTTGTTGGTTTGCCTCCTATCCAAGAAAAACAAGATATGTGTGTTGGTTGTTTTGCAGGAAAGCAGAAGCGGAAACCTTTTCTCACTGAAGGTGTTTGGCGTGCAAAGGGGCTCTTGGATCTTGTGCATGCAGATATGTGTGAGCCATCGTGGAAGACTCCCACGGTCCTTGGTGCACGTTATTTTCTCTTGTTGGTGGATGATCATTCCCGGCAAATGTGGGTCTATTTTTTGAAGAAGTCTGATTGCTTTGCTTCTTTTGTCAAGTTCAAGGCCTTGGTGGAGAACCAAACTAGCCGGCGGATCAAGACTTTGAGATCCGATAATGGGGGTGAGTTCACCTCTAAACAATTCACAGATTTCTGTGGTAAAGAAGGGATTCAATGACAATTGACAACCCCATATACCCCACAACAAAATGGGGTGGTAGAGAGGCGGAACAAAACCATCATGGAGATGGCAAGGTGCATGATGCACAATCGAGGAGTGCCATATAAGTACTAGGGAGAAGTCTGTTAACACAACGGTATATATTCTCAATCGGAGTCCTTGCAAAGCCTTGCAGGAGATCACACCGGAAGAGGCTTGGTCCAAAATCAAACCTGAGGTATCAACATTTCGTGTTTTTGGTTCAGCTGCTTATACTTTGGTTCTTGATCGTAAGAGGAGTAAGCTAGATTCCAAATGTTCTAGATATTTCTTTGTTGGTTATAGTGATCATTCTAAAGCCTATAGATTGATTGATACTTCCACTAATAAAATCATTGTTAGTCAGGATGTTGATGTAAAAGAAACAGAGTCTTTCTTTGGCTGTAATCAGCAAGGGGACCAGCAAGGGGGCAAGCAATCAGCAAGGGGTAGTAACAGAGATTGGTTCTCTTTCCTTGCCCAATGATGAGTCTGGTCCTTCTCATACTCCTCCACGGACTCCAGTACAGTCTATGCACTCTCTGTTGAGACTTTTGAGTCTCCTAGGAAATCAACTTGCGTTGGTTTCGCCTCCGGAAGCACCACAACAGGATCCCACATCCTCAGTTCAGCGGCGGCCTAAGTGGTTTTACTCCACTATTCAGGATCTGACGGAAGGAAGAATTGTCTCCTCTCTTAGATGGCCGGTCTCGAAAGAACTGGTAAGCAGATTGATTATTCTGAGCAAGCTCAGTTTGCTCTTGCTTCTGATCTTCTTCATATTCATGAGCCACAAAAATACTCTGAAGCACGAGGCATACCGGAATGGGAAACTGCCATGCAACTAGAGTATGATGCCTTGATTAAAAATAATACCTGGAAGTTGGTGCACCATTGCCTCCAGGGAAACATCCCATTGGTTGTAAATGGGTGTATAAAATCAAGTGTAAAGCAGATGGTACTTTGGATAAGTACAAGGCTCGGCTTGTTGCAAAAGGATTTTTGCAACAGGAGGGGATAGACTATGAGGAAACTTTTGCTCCTACTGTGAAGATGGTCACTTTTCGGTTACTTCTTTCTTTTGCAGCTCAGTTTGGTTGGAAAGTATATCAGATGGATGTCAAAAGTGCTTTCCTGAATGGCGATTTGGAGGAAGAAGTGTATATGACACAGCCTGAGGGTTTTCGGGCATGTGGTCATGAGCATCTGGTATGCAGGTTGATTAAGTCCTTGTATGGACTTAAGCAGGCTCCTCGAGCCTGGTATATCAAAATAGATAAACATCTCAGAGATTCAGGCTTCAAACGGAAGTCATTCTGATCCGAATCTCTATGTCAAAAGCGATGGTGATGACATTGTGATTCTTATTGTTTATGTTGATGACCTTGCCATCACAGGCAGTGGAGATGCTGCGATTCATAAGGTAAAATCAGATTTATGTGTTGCTTTTGACATGACTGATTTAGGCCTCCTTCACTATTGTCTTGGTGTAGAATTTTGGCAAGTGCTCACTTGATTTTCATTTCTCAAGTTAAGTATGCCACGAACCTCTTACAAAAATTTCAGATGTATGATTGTAATTCTTCTTCTACACCTATGGAGGTCGGGCTGAAACTTTCAGCTCATGATGATTCACCACCAGTCGATGAATCATTGTACAGACAGTTGGTGGGTAGCTTGATCTACCTCACAACTACACGACCGGATCTATGTTTTGCTGTTAGCTATCTTTCTTGGTTCTTGTCTAAACCAAAACTCATTCATTGGGGAGCAACAAAACAAGTTCTAAGATATGTCAAAGGAACTCTTGACTTTGGCATTTTGTATCAAAGAGTTGGAGATTTCAGATTGATTGGCTATACCGACTCTGATTGGGGAGGATCAGTGGATACTCGGAGATCCACCACTGGATATATCTTCTCTTTTGGTTCAGGAGTTGTTTCTTGGCAGAGTAAGCTTCAGCCCACTATAGCCATCTCTTCCACTGAAGCAGAATACAAGGCAACTGTTAGTGCTAGTTGCGAAGCAGTATGGCTTCGTAGGATTCTGATTGATTTTCATCTTCCTCAAGCTACTGCTACACCTCTTTCACTTTTTTGTGATAATCAAGGTGTTTTTAAAATGGTAAAGAACCCTATATACCATGCTTGCACTAAGCATATTGAAATCCATCATCACTATATCCGACAATTGGTTGATTGGGTGATGTTTCTCTTCATTTCTGTCCTTCTAAGGAGCAGCCTGCTGATATAATGACTAAACCCCTTGGTCCTTTATTATTTGTAAAGTTTCGCGACAAACTTAATGTTGTTTCTGGGTTAGTCATTAAGAGGGGGTGTTGAATAGTTATATTAAAAGCATCGGTTATGTAGTTGGGAACTGCCTCTAACTGGATGTAAACTATGTAAAACCAAATGTAACCACCTCTCATCAATAAATAAAACTCTGCTAATGTCCATTCAAGACAATGCCTTCAACATACCTATGTGAAACCTCCTTCGGTTGCAAGTTTTGATTTGTTCCACATTGAAATTAACAAGATAACTTTCTTTACATTTCTGAGATGTGGTTGCAGTATTACGGACTTATCTGATAAAACTATTCTTACACCCTCCCTCAATGACTAAATGCAGGATGGATTTAGATCATGACTCGGTGAGAATAATATGAATAAGGACATTCATGAACTCAACCGAGGTGATTGTCAGGTACACTGCATTTGCAGTGTTTTATTCTAAACAGTCCTAGTATTCGACTGCCAGTCCAACTGGTAAAGCTGTTAGAACATGGCCGTTCGCTTCTCAACTGCATTGATCTCGAGAGGGACCTACATAGTGATTTTTTTTTAATAAAAACTTGATTTTGCGCTTGCTTTTCTTATACCTTGTTAATAGTTTTGTGTCATGTCTAGATTGTTGTTATGCTTGACTTGTTTGAGTGATCTGAAGGCCATTTCAGTAATATTCATTAGACTGTAATACATCTCTGCACTAAATTCAATTTTGCATATCCCCTAATGGATATTCTTGCTATATGAGTGGTAATGAAGATTACAGGAAGAGGTTGATATTGTCTCTAATTGTACAAGAATAGACGAGAGGGCATTGTCAATAGCTTCACATATGTTCAAGTCTTGTGCTATTTGCTTTATGCCCCTTCCTTTTGTCACCAACCTTGACAGTGATAACTTCCATTCTTGGTATTGACATTAGTCTTTGAACTTGTGCTTGGTTTCAATGCCTTCAAGTCAGTAGTAAGAGTATTGTTTTACCTGATCTCCCAACTTTCACTTTCTATTTAACTCTTTGAAACTGTATGCAAGGATTGCCCTTTTATCAGAGCCAAGGCAATTCATGTTCTCCTGCTAAATGTTTCTCAGCTTTTGTATGATACGTTCATTTTCCTTTTCTTTAATGGAAGTGGGGCTTCCATCCCCAATTTGCCCATTCAGGTGAAGAGTGAAAATACACAGAGATGATAGCCATGGGCTTTTACCATACCATTCTCAAGTACCTGTTTTAATTATCTTTGACACTGTAAAGGTCTAACAATAAAATGAGAACTATGCATAATCCAGGATTTAGATATAATTAGCAATAAATCAGGTCGACAATCACGCTCGAATCATGATATTACCATTGATTTAGAAAGGGAAAGGGAAAGTGCAAGATTGCTAGTAAGGAAAGACCTCAGCTCAGATTATACTGAACTATTGACTGTGTTGACATACTTTCCCAATCTGGAAAGTAGTGGATCACAACAAACTCAGCCACAAAGTTACTTACAAAAAATTTTAATTGCTTGAAAATGCTCCTTCCTGGGACAGGTTCTACAAAGTTAGCGTGGAACAAGTTTGGCCATTGAGAATGTACACAACTGTATTTACCGAACTTCTGACCCAATACTGATATGGTGCAAACTGTCTATCCATCTTGCGTGTGTGTCATCACTATCACTTTTCTGTTTTGGCCATTTCGCTCAGTGATATTTATGTTGCTATGTAGAACATTGCTTATGAATTTACCTTCTTCCTTGGATCAGAACCTTCATGAAACAACTCAGACAGAGAGATTCAGTCCTTGACCAAGCAACTGAACTAAGAGCCTCTACATGTTTCCCTGCTTGTTTCTCTACCAAAGCGCTGTACTAGCATATCAATAGTATCAGAGAAACATGTAGTTGTCCCCATGCTGAAGTGAAGTGTATGTGTTTTACTCATGATCCTATATGTCATCAATCAATGCAACTATGAGTAATACAAAACTGCAGACTATTGGAGGATCCTACGTCATTGGCACCATGCAAACTTGGCAACATGCAACTACAAAGTCCAATGTACATATTAGAATAAAGCTCATGGACTGCTCTTGGCAGACTGTCAGGATGTGTATAACCTTTGTGAATAGTGATCTCCAAGGTTTGACAACTTATAATACTTACTTTGTTGAATTCCCTGTGCATAGCTGACCCGAAAGTCCATGCCTAGGCACGATCTAATGAAAGTGACGTAAATGTATGTAAATGATGGTACCCTGTTGAAAATATAACACATTATATAGAATGTAAAAACAGTTATGTAGTTGTTCGGTTGGTAACTGTTCAACCACCTCTCTCTCAATAAATAACCTCTGCCTGTATCATTTGGACAGTGCAGTTTTTGCCTTCTGTATTCTTTCTTCTCTTTGCATATTCCAACATTGGTATCAGAGTCCAAAGGTTGTAGTTCGAGGAAGCCTTCGTATGAACGACGCCATTGGAGGAAGACGGGCATTGCAGTGAAGTGTGTGTGAGGTCGATGGTAAGATCGACGCCATTGGTTCCTGCATAACGAGGCAAAAATCGTGTGAAGGTTTTGAAACTCACCAAAGATCGTGGGTCACGTGTGCAGGCAGAATCGTGGTTCGCTGCAGGATTTTATCGTATCAACACAGTCACGAGTTTGTGACGGAAAAATCGTGATCGTCGTTGAAGAAAAACGCGGGCACAGCAATCGTTGGCAAGTCCTGTTGTGGGCAGAACCACAAAAACGTGGGCACATGGAAGGGCAGAAGGGAAAAATCGTGGAGCAGTGCGGGACCCGAGCGCGAGGGGAAAAACGAAGGAAAAATCGTGGTTCGAGGGCACCTGCTAATCGTGAAAAACGCGGATCCCGTGAAACGTGGGTCACAGGAAACGTGACGTGATTTCGAATCCATTCGAATCCACAACATTCGTTGGTCGTGGGCAAAAATCGTGGCCATCAGCAAACTCGTGAAGGGCAGAACCAGAGCAAACCAGAGCAAAATCGTGGCAGAGGTAAAACTTGCGAACTAAAGTTTTTAATATATGCCAATATGAAATTATTTTTTACCTTGTTTTCGCGTGATTAAATTTGGAGGCATTAATTTAATAATATTTGCTGGAAAAGAATATTACTTATAAGTGCTGGCAAATTGGATTATTTTATTATTTTCCGTTACTTTGGAATAATAAAATGGCAAATATATCACACTTGATTTTGCCGGATACACAAAAATTAACGGGCACAAATTTTAATGTGTGGAGCCATAAGATTTTAACACTGGCGGAATTTCGTGATTGTGATAAAATAATCACGGGTGTGAAAGTAGACCTACGACAAACTTTGATGATTATGACAAACGTCATAAGGAAGCGTTATTGCTATTCAAGTTATCGGTGTCGGATGATTTGATACCGGAAGTCCGGAATGCCACTGTGGCAAGCACGTTGTGGACCAGTCTGAGGGATAAATATCAGACGTCAGAAAAGAGTCGGGTTTTATACCTGAAAATATGCTCTTTTTCGTAAAGTTACAAGAAGGTGGATCGCTGTCTGAGCACCTACTTTGGATGAAAGATCTTCGAGACCAGTTATCTTCCATCAACAAAAAGGTGGACGACGATGATATGGTGGCTCTGGTTTTGAACAACTTACCTTCTTCGTATGAGTCATTTGTGGAGGCACTCCATTTAATGGCTGAAAGTCAAACACTCACGTTTGACAAGGTGAGTTCCTACCTGTTGCAAAAGGAGCGGAGACAACTTCAGGCAGAATCTAATTGTGACCAATCAGAGAGTGCTCTTGTCACTCAGTCAAAGGGAAAGTGGAAACGTCATTCTGGTGAGTCTTCCACTCGGTATCAGGTCACATGTTATTACTGTCACAAGGTTGGGCACCTCAAGAGGGATTGCCGGAAGCGGAAGTATGATCTTTCACAAGCAAAACAAAAAGCCATGTGATGAGGAACATGTGGCAGCAGTTGCAGAAGAATGGGATTCGGATGACGAGCATGCTCTTTATTGTCTTACGACATCATGCTCAAATGATAGTGGTACTAGTTGCTGGATCATTGACTCTGGTGCGTCCGCACACTTTTCATGTCGTAGGGACTGGTATGTTTCATTTACTGCAAATATTTGTTTTGAATCAGTAGTACTAGCTGATGGAGAATCACTTGCAGTAGAAGGGATAGGAGATATATGCATTGTATTGAATAATGCTCATAAATTGTTGGTACGGAATGTTAGATATGTACCTTCTTTACAAAAGAATCTTCTATCTATTCGTCAATTGACTAAAAATCCCAATATTTTTGTGGATTTCTGTGGAAAGAAGTGTGTTGTCTCTGATGTGAAACAGAGACGGATAATTGCCCTTGGTATTGGGGTAGGTGGTCAGTATCGGCTTGTTGATCCGGCTGCGATCAACATGAATGCACGTGTGGAGGACATCTTCACCATTCAGGATGTACGGGAGGTTGACATGCCTTGGGAGGATGGATTTCCTCATTCTGAAGAACAATTTGTTGTGGACGGAGACTCCACTATTCCAGATGCATTGACGGTGCATGGTGAGATGGCATGCCCAGCCACTCACTCAGAGGTTCTTGCTCGAAGGATAGTAGAGCATGAACAGTTTGCTCATTGTGTTGTGAAAGATCTTTCCCAACAGAGGGGGATAGATGAGCAAATAGATGAGACGGAGATGGTTATTTCTCCTACTTGAGACGGAGACCACTGCTGAGACGGAGATGGTTATTTCTCCTACTATTGAGGAGTTGGTTCTAACTCCTGCACAGATGGTCACATTTCTCTTCTTGAAAAAGTTGGATGAGCACTACATGGTGGTGCAAGGACGTGATCGAGGTGACTTTGATTGCAGGATAATTGAGTCTTTGTACAGACTCCAGCAGGCTACACAAGCCTAGAATAGATTTTTCAATCCACATCTTCGAGGTTCTGATTTCAGCACTCTGGAGATGGGGCTGACACTCTCAACCATTGGTGATTCATCACTGGTCAATGAATCACGAAACGAGAATCAGTGGACCACTTGCCATATCTTTTGTTCATGGGACCAGATTTTTGTTTTGCGGTTCGTCTTCATTCGACAACTGCATCACAGTTAAGGACTGCTGATTTTAAAGTACAACTTATGGCACAGTCTGTAGATGTAATGACTAAACATATTGGCTTTAGGAAATTTGTAAAATTTTGGGACAAACTTTGTCTTGTTTCCGGTTTAGTCATTAAGAGGGGGTGTTAAAATATAACACATTATATAGCATGTAAAAACAGTTATGTAGTTGTTCGGTTGGTAACTGTTCAACCACCTCTCTCTCAATAAATAGACCTCTGCCTGTATCATTTGGACAGTGCAGTTTTTGCCTTTTGTCTTCTTTCTTCTCTTTGCATATTCCAACAGTACGCCACTAAGTTTGACGTACCCCTCAACCCTCGCGTACCCGCCACTACCCTGCGTCAAACTGCTACATCATTTAAAGCGTTGTTTTTTATTTTATACAATTTTTGAAGTCAATGCAAAAACCGACCCTAATATTATGAATAAAATATTACACCCGTTTGTTTCCTTTAAACTCAACAAAGGTTAGACTTGATATTCCTAGTTATTTCATTTATGGCAGTACATGATCATTTGAAATGTAGGCATTTTAAGTATATTGTATGTTTTGAAAATTTGAACTCACAGAATTGATGCAATAGTAATTTTCAAAATATCAAGTTTCGCATGTTTGACCCAACCATCATAAGTTGAAATGATATTTTTGTAACTAGATCATATGTATGGCCGCCACATGATCAATGAAAATGCAAAGTCTGAAGTGTGACACTATTGAATGTTTTGAACATTGATTCAAGTTTTTATTACTATTTTGTTTATGCCGCCTAAAAAACTGCTAAACTTTGTTTATATGTCATAATCATATATGTAAATTGTGATTGTCTTTCAAGGGTTTTTTAAAATTGACGTATCCGCCACTTGAACCCGTACCCGAATCCGGTACTCGTGCCCGTATCCTGGCAACATGGTTATTTAAACACTTCACTTGGTAATTGTTCAAGATGCCTTGTAACCACCTTTATTGCTATTAGATAAACTTCTTTTGAAGAACCAGTGTGCATTCAACCTGTTTTGTCTTTCTTCTCTTTGCATATGCTAACATTTAATGCAAAATATTCGAGTCCATTGAATACATCAATTATACAGTATTTTATACGTCCTCAAAATGGAAGTTAGGAAACTTCTCAAATGTCTAACTCTCCTAATTGGTCTCAATTAATGTTAGTGACTCAACAATGTAATGCAACCATTGACTTAGGAATTCTAATATTACCAGTGTTATTATTCAAACACTTACTTTTGATTCATGTGTATATTCTTAGTTCAATTATCAAAGATATGTTCCTTCAAACACAAGAATGATAGGGAAGATTGAACCACCCTTTTCATTTTACTGGAACATAACAGAAATTTTCTTGCTACAATGTTTAGAAGTTTGGCGCTATGTTAGTATCTGTTCTACAAATCCAAGCACTTGGCACTGATGCATTTTAGCATTTCTGGATGTCGGAAATTAGCATCAGTTGAAAGTTTTAGTCAAATTAATGCTTCTCAATGTTGAAATCATTGTTGCTTTTCATAAATTGTGATATTGAAGTTTCTTTGAATTCAATTTTTGTGAATCCTGATCCCACAAGGGGATGCCAGTCATCTTGACTCTAGGAGAAGCAAAGGAACATAGGCTTGGTTTTATTGTGCGCGGTGTTTCCAATTCAGGAACTCCATTGCCACTTAAGATTCTGGGCTAAGTGTTAGAAACCTTTCAGGTTGAAAACCCTGACAATTTGGGAGTGTTAATTTGTTGTAACTGAGGTATAAAGTTGCCATGCATTTACAAATAAAGTTATATATTGCGATCTTTGCACATTTTAAATGCAACTGGAAGTCCTATTTTCTATGTCATTTAGGGCTCATGAGTTTTGGATTGTAAATTTTTATGTTTAACGTATATGTTTGATCTTAAATAAAGCACATCTTCTATTATTTGAATCCCTGAGACCTATAATGACTGTTGGAGTATTTAATTCTTTTCTACTTTGAACAAAGAAAGAATCCTTTTCATTGATTGGAGATTAAATGACCTTAACAAGGCTATGGACTTTACAGATGTGGCACTTATAACATCTTTGCTTCAGACTGGGATGAATCTCGTTGAGCTATGAATTTATAGCCTGTCAAAATTCTACAGAAAGGCGTGCTAATCCTAAGTGAACTGAATAAAAATTGTATTTGTCCTCTTTGGACTTAAGTAATTTATCTTGCATCTTTCAATTTTGTTACCTGTGATTATTTGTGAGATCAATAAAGTCTGCAATCAAAATTTTTCTCCATTAACGTTTTTAGTTTAAGTTGACAATGCGCATTCTTGAGGTGTAAAACTTTATGCCACTCGAGCACTATGGTAAACTGCATCTTTGCTGTTTGCATCAGTTCATTTTTATTTTACAATTTCAAATTTCTCAGTAATATGCTTATTGCAATATATATCAATTGAGACCTAGAAATCTAAATGCAAATTTAGTTGCACTTTGCTTATGTTGATAAATGAGATAGTTTATTTACTTGTTTTACTGTTGTACAAATTGGAAATTTGTGGAGGCTCATGAATACCTTATAATCTTCCCAGATGCACCTATTTTAGTGCCAAATATGACTCCAGAATTATTGTTTACATGTAAGCGATAAAACTACAGTTTTGAGTATGCAACTTGTTATTATCTTTGGCTGAAATTTGTTTGAAACAAAAAGTTATTATTATCATTTACCATGTTGCATCATACCTTTGCAAAGACTTCAAGAATTTCTTTTGCTATTTGCCGAATTTAGCCTATGCCAAGACAAGTTTATGTAGATTCTTTTTGAATAATGACTAATTCAAAGCATGCAGAATTATATAGATTTCTCCGTTGTATTGGGTATTGGAATACCAGGCTTATAGTTTATTATTTAGAACCTTTAAATATTGTGTATTAACTAGAGTATGGTAGAACCACCTCAACCATTTTGTAACTATCTCTGCATAATAACTTGACGGACACACAACTTACAATGTGTGCAATCCGTTTCTTCTTCATCTTTCTCTGTTCAAGTCTTCTAACATTGTATTAGAGTTTGGTGCTTGAATAGGGTTTGCAAGTTATTGAATAGAAGATGGTTACAAATCTGATCAGAACCACATGTAATTTACAATACACAATATAATCGTAAACTATTGTCTTCAAAACAGTTGCAATTCTTGTGCAAATACAGCTGGTTAGGGCACAGTCTCGTCCAGATGTGTGGGCAATAAAGAAAGGAGATGTGAGGGGAACAGGCCCTAAAATACAGTCCTCAGTCCTTTTGCTCAGGGCAAAGATCTTTACAGAGGAAATTTTGAAATCGCGAAGGGCACAGTTTCAGAGGGCAAAGTCAAAGTTGAGGGATCAAGGAGGAAGACTTATTTAAAGGATATCTGTCAGAATTTAGAGCATTATTTCTGTCATGAAAATGAGCATTATTTCTGTCACGAGCTTCAGTAAGTATACTGTCGCAATTTTTAGAGAAAAATCTCAGTCACAATTCTTACAGGTATTTCCAGGCACTGTTTTTCGTTTGTTGTGATTCAGAAATTAAAAATTCTTTACGTTGGGTAAAATATCAGAATCCAAAACTGATTTTCCTTTTCTACCTGCCACATTTATCGAGCACCAAGTGAAATTTTCAGGACACAAAAATGTTCTGTTGACTTTATATTTCGCGTGCCTAATATAGCATTGTTACAGTTTTCATTAGAGTATATCTGCACATACCAGTCACCAAGCAGGGAACAAATTTCAATAGTTGCATTCCAAGGGCACAGAACTTGAAACTACTATTTTATTTTATTTTATATTATTTTCGGTAAAATACACAATTGTTTTGTTGCTTTATTGTTTTTGAAATGGAAATTCCATTGGATAAATATTCTTGTCTCAAATTTTCACACCTAGACAGTTAAAATACAAATGCAATTGATGAATAAAAATTTTGGGGCATTGATAGTAATTGGGAAAGAGAAATCACCTACCGATGCAACTAAATTGTTAGATTGGCAGAGCAAAGATGATAAAGCCAAAGCTATTATTGGTTTTGCTCTCTCTGACTATTGTTACATCATGTCAGACCTAGAAAAATCATCCAAGGAAATCTTGGGATACTCTAAATAAATTGTTTGGAGAAAAAGCAATCACTGCAAAATATGATCTAAAGCTTCAGTTATATAGATTCAAAATGGATGATGGAGTCATTGTCAAGCCACATCAATAATTTGTGGTCTTTTATTAGACAACTAGTAGAAGTCAAGGCTATGGTAGATGACGAGGATGCCAAAGGTATTTCTATTAAATAGTCTGTCTTCAAAATACAACAATGTAGTTTTTACTCTCAGTTAGATTCATTCTCAATCTCTAGATGATATGATTTGCAGTTCTTCTAGCTGAAGAAAAAGAAACTACAGAAGATATAGAAGGTCATTCTCAACATGAAATGCATTCTATTAGACTCAGAAACTATCGTAGAAGATTAGATAAAGACAAAGGGAGATGGAATGTCATTATTGCTGTAAGAAAAGAGGTCACATAGTGTAGATTGTAGAATTTCGAGCCAATGATGTGCTGAAGAGAAAGCTCAAAGAAAAATCAAATGACAGCCAATATAGCCATTGTTGAAGATCCATCTAGATCTTGAACGTGGTGAAGACATTCGGACGAAGAATACATATTTAAAGTATGCCCCTCGTTTTGAAGGCAAGAAGGATACTAGGTAGATGAAGCTCGGTATGCATGGTTGTGTGTGCAGTTAATAGTTCAGGAGACTGTGGATCTTGGGAATTATACCCTTACGAGGGTCATGAGACAACTTGATGGAGCTTGTGGATGGCTCAAGTATGGATGGTTGTCCTGATAATTCGGGAGATCTGTGATTCGGAAGTTTGGGGAGGTGGAATCCAGGAACTCGGGATTTCAGCTCGGGAGCTACACTTTTATGAAGGTCACGAAGCAACTTGATGGAGCCCTACCTTATTCATAGCATTGCTTTCAAAGTGAAAGCATATGAAGATTACGTATATCTGTTTTGTTCTAGTTTTGTTAAAATGTTTGTTTTTGCTTTATGTAGGATAAGCCTTAAGGGGGGGTATTAGAATGTAAGGCTTATTAAATAAGGACATCATTAGTTATATAACTAAAAGATGCTTGTAACCGGTTGTAACATATTAACTGCATTGTAACTACCTCATTTATAATATAATGATGGACACACTATCTCCACAGTGTGCAATCCACCTTCTCTTTATTTCTTCCTTGTGCACGTCTTCCAACAAGTTGTAAGTAAAAAAATCTAGTTAAATACATTCGACATAGTTATTCTCTGCATTGAGAAATTGATTACAAAGATTCAGTTTTTACCTGCCTAATGCTGTTCTCCTAACATTGCTGGTCATTGAATTAGAAAAAGTAGAAAATTGAATGTGTCATAATATTGTAATAAACCCTTTATGTTCAAACAATTCCGAGGCTATTGCAGCAACTGATATTACAAATGGAGATCTAGCAGTCACCGAAGCTGAAGAAGATGCAAATTGAAGCTTGTTAAGAAGAAACCTTTGAAGATTTTTTAAATGATACCATGATAGTTTTATAAGTACAGTGCCTATATTTTGAAATAAATAATTATAATCTAGTGTTCTTTCAATAAATACCCACTGTTGACTGATGACGGTGTATAAAATACTGATAGATACAAGTTTTGGATACATTGTGATGCAACTCCACATCAATTTTGAATACACTGTTTGCCTAATACAGAGCTTGAATGCTGTCTTGTATTTGGATATTTCATTGTGTAATCAAATGGGCAGTTATTGTTATTTCTTTTGTTTCTCAAAAAAATGGCAAAGAGTCGGTAAAATTGTCAAGAGTTGGACCGTACTGCTGCTTAACAGGATGAAGTATGAAGGGACGAAAATTATATTTTGAATAAACTGCCTTTGCATAGTTATGTTGAAACTCTTTCTATCTAGATCTGGATCCTTGGATTGGAGTTTGATATGAGTGTTTTTATCTGTAATTAGAGGCATGAGGAACTGGTAAACTTACCCAAGGGGGAGATTAATGAGATATTACAGAAACTGTTTTTAATTCTGACATAAATACACTCTGGAAATTGTTTATTCCAATTTATCTATTTTTATTTTTGGTTTTGATGAAGATCTTTTTTGTTTTCAATGGTAAGCAAAGAGTCTTGAAAGTAAAATGTGCAATTCTGATTTCTCATGGGGCAGATGATGATGAAAAGTCATTGGTGGTAAGGATATTTGAGCTGGCTGTCGAGTTTTGCTTTTGCTATTTGGAGAATTATGCATTGGTTTGGCCATCTCCAGATGAACAGGTCTGGTATCTTTAATTTTCATGATACAAATTATCATTTGCTCTAAATTTCTCCTGTTTGTATTTGATTAGTATATTTTGAATTATAAAATTTAAATTTTATTTGAAAAAACTAAAACACAGAAATTCAAACCTTGCCAAGTGATTTTCCTGGTAAGAATTATGGATTTTGCTTTTACTTTATTGGTATTAATTGCATATAATTATGTTAGAGATGTAGAACTAACTAGATGATTTATATGGTCATCGATGCCAGAAAACTTGCAGTTGGCATCATGGGCAATTGCATTTATGTATAAGGTCCCTGACTTCATCAAATGCTTAACCAATTGGGTGACTGCTTATGACGAAGTGCTTCTGACAAGCACAGACATTTTTTTCACATTACTAAATTGAAAGACTTTTTAAATTAAAATCACTTCCCTTTTACAAATGTCTATTAACTATGTATCGATTAAACTATTCCAGCCAGTTCAAGAAAAGAAGCATAGAACCATTGATTATGATGCACTTCATTTGAATTTTATTTTACCAAAAGTAAAATAATATTAAAAAGCCAGCGAGAATGAGAATTTTTCACATAAAAGGGAAAAATTGAAGATAAGATTTGGAACAATGAATATCATATTACAGAGGTTGTTACTGCAATGGGTTTCTTGATATTATCTAATGCGACCTTCAAAACATGGAAAATATTTGAGAAGTCTAACATGATAAATGAGAATGGGTTGGGTTTAATTATTGGAGTGGCTTCGTTGGCTTACTAGTCTTCATCATTGAGTCTGATCAATGCTATAATTTATAATCTACTTGAATGAATTTGCAAGATATTTTTGAATTGACTATTTATCTTGACATGTAATATGTCGCTGTCAGTGATTTTTCCACTTTGTTCTTTTCCATTTTGTAACTGTATTGATTTTGATGCATAACACATTTGCTGTAAATCATTGATTCCTCCACATCCTTCATTCTTTTCCCCTATTTTCCAATTTGTGTGTCTCAATCTCCTCCTAGTCTTCTTTGTTTAAAATCAAATCCTTTCAGTCTATCTCTGTTTGGACTACCTGCCTTCACCTCCATGTCCGCCCCTGCCCTACATAGTCCTTGCACAAAGTTTGATAAAAAAAGGTCTTATTTTGTTATGAATAAATAATTCATCATTTCATGTGTAACGTAAAGTTGATGTGTCAACTTTACTTTCTATCTAGGGGTTGTCTATTGCTAGTTTGTAATTCCATTGTGTTATTGCACTCCCTAATTCATAGGGACAGTTTCGTGCAATGCTGGTGTGGTTAAATAAACCTCTTGAAATCATTTTCTAATGCTGAATACAATTATATTTGGTTCAAGTCAACTTGTTTCTCTTTGGTTTCAATTTTACTCATTCGGTTTTTGGGGGATATGTCTTTTTAGTTTTTAGTTTTTAGTTTTTGTGGTTTTGGAATATGATGTCCAGTCTTATTTGATGCTAAATATGTGGTGCTTACCACGACCTCTGTTCTACAATATCTTGCCGGAACTAGCCTGACTATGTTTCACTTTGCAGCCCTGGTGTCATATTTGACAACGACATTATTAACAATAGGACCAGTTGCCTTTTTCCTATTAAAGATATTGCATATAGACTTGATTGTGTAAGAATTCTCTAAACATGTGAGCCCTTTTTTCTTATGGGAAATGCGTCCTCCACAATTATTTAAATATTTTGATTCCTTTAGTTGCCTACCATAGTTCTCCGATGTATCACTGCCAAGATTTCACCAAAATTTTGCTTTGAGTAATTCACCTGCTACCATCATTTGCACTCTCTTGCAAGTGAGTCTTTTTTTAATGGGCAAGGTTTACATTAAAAAATGCCTCAAAGGTAGGCCGAGCCCATAGAAATAAATAAATTATATTAATGTCCACGAATGACCAAAAGCAGGTCAATGGGACTTGAGAATACACCCATTTACAATAGAAAGTGCTTGGGTAAAAGGAACCTAGGAATGATGACTAAGTAAATAAAAGAAAAACAGCCAAAATTGGGAGAATACACTAGGACGAAACGAGTTCTAAATAGAGAACACTTTGTTCTATGGTTAGTTTATGCCAAGGGAGTACAATCAAGATTGAGCAGTGTTTCACGGGGACGTGTCCCCTAGATTTTGGTGACAGCCCGGACATATCAAATGTTTTGGGGACTTGGAGGGGACGCCCCCTGTTTTTCTTAAATCATTCAAAAGTTTTCGAATGTTCCAACAATAAAAAGCTGTTTTACTTATATTTATGAAGAACATTAAATTATAATCTTGGAAGTAGCTTAAATACATTAAATACAATTTAAATCCATAAATTTCATTAAATAAAGTTAATTTTTTTAAATATTATTTTGATAGCTGTCCCCAAAATTTGGGAAATTTGTTGCCATCCGAGAAACCCTGTCCCCATACCCCCCTGTGCCCCTGTCCTCAAGACTTAGGTAATTGTGCATTAACCAAAATAGAACTTCCTAAATGTTGAGGAAGCTATCATCTTCATCATCAAAGGAGAAAGGCATTGGTGGTTCCAGATTTTTCTTTCAAAGATTGCTTGAATTTGAATCTTTAACATCCATATATGCATTCTCCAATTATTCGAGTTTTTCAGTAGTTTTACAGTTCAGAGTTTTTGTTTGTGCTTTCAATATTGTGAAATATGTCCTGAAAAATGCTTGGATTTCTTCGCAATATGTTGTGCCCACATGACCTGAAATTGCTTTGTAGAGTATGGGGAGGTGTCAGCTTAGTTGAATCCTTTTGCATTGGAAACAGATTGAAAAGATATATTTTTGATTGCCTTCCCCCATGACTCTGACACAAGAGCTGAAGTTATGTTTCCTTTTCCTTCTAAATTATTGAAACTGAAAATCTTTTTCAACTATTCACTTCCCTGAATTTTGGCAAGGATGACTGGTCTGTTTCAGTAAGCAAGACAGACATCATGATGTAGCCATGAGCATGACAAGAGTGACAGCTTAAGACCAGTTGGTGCTGTCTTGCTTTCTTAGATTTGATATGATTCTTGAAATTCATTGTGCCTGCTCATTTTTATGCGATGTATACTGCAATATCATAATATTTCAAATTTTTGCCTGCTGGAGTTGAGTGTCAGGATGTATAGTGAACAGGCTGCCTATAACGACACTGCTTTGGAAGGAGCCTCTGTATGGAGAGCTGAGTTGGTGCCTTTTTGTGCATACCATGGTTATTTTTAATTTTTGAAGTTAATGAATTTAATATTTATTGTATGATGTTTGACCAGAATAGTATCACAGACAACAGGTCTTGTTGCTCTTGTATTGATGATGGATTGCGTATGGACTTGAATTTACAAATACTAAAGACTATCTATTTGTGTCAGCCTTTGGATTCCCCTGAGTATTGTATGCTAAAAAAGTAGTTCTAAATTTATTTTTCTTACTTTGTTAAAACACTTTATTTCTTTTGGCAGGCGTCTGTATTGCTGCTGCTCGAAATGACAGTTATTGATGGAAGAGCTAGAGAGGTGGCATCAACAGTGAGGTCTCTGCAGAATCTGCAGGAGTTTTTGACTCTGACTTATTCTGAGCCCTCATCAGAGAAATTGAACAGAATCATAGAATATAAGCCACAAGGTAAATATCCTCAATCTAGAACAGCTCATATTTTGTAACATGTGAATTTACCTTTTAGTACTTCCAATTTACGTGTGTATTGGATATGTTATAATAAGAATTTTGTTTTTTATCAAATCTAATTCGATTATATCGTGCCTGTTTTTTTAAAGAAAACTGATTTATGTTTTGTTGTACATGTTTGTGGAAAAGGTCATATATTCCCAAGGGAAGGCATGTCAATGGGGAAAGTTATGGCCATCTTAGCCAGTGAAGGTCTTCTGTCGGATGGTGAACAGTCAACAGATCTCCAAGAATCTAGCTTATGGAAGGCCAACAGTAACATGATATCTGTTTCACAACATTTTGCAGTAATCCATCTTGGGTGCATAGTGCGCCTGGTGGTTCTTTGCAGGAAGTTGCTGCTCTCTCTTCAGTTAGTTGAAGAAAGCTCCGATGAGAAAGTTGTGTCTAGAATATCCTTGATCACAAAGCTTTTGAAGGTTCTTGTTGTCCTTACAAAGTCAACAACATTCACTGTGTCAAGTAACCATTTGCTAGTAAGCATTAGTGAAGTGGCTGATCTTTTTCCTTGTGTGTTCAAGCTGAGGTTTGAAGCTAGCAGTTGTGATCTTATGAATGTGGAGAACAATTTAGAACATCTACTTCCTCTTATGTTGGAAACGTTCTTCCAGTTTGTTAGTTGTGTTGTTTTGGACGATAACATTTTTGAAAATATCCGGACATTTATAATTGCTGCTCTACTGGATGTCTTGGATGGAGGCGTATGGAGGCTTGACAGACAGGACACAGTTCAAAAGCTTCCTTTGGTTTACAAGCCTCAGGTTTTCATTAAGATTTTGAGATTTGTTCGCGATATCAGATCACAAAACCATAAAAATCTTTATTGGAAGGAAACAAATCATGGAGATCAAGCAGGCGACAGGGAGAGGGCAGACTTAATTTCTGTTGGATTGTTCTGTCACCTTCGCTCAGATCTTTTCTCCTTGATTGAAGAGCGTAGCAAGGAAAAACAGATAAATATTATATTTTCTTCTGCAGCTCTCTGGTTAGATGACCTAATATCTGTTGCAAGTTTTCTGCACTTACAAGGAGTAAAACCATGGCCTAGGGGTGATAAATCATGTCTGTCGTGCAGTAAGGATGGTGTGGCAGTCAATGATGCGGAGTCTGTAAGTGGTCATGAAGATGATGCCCTTTTTGGAGATCTTTTCTCTGAGGCTGGTAAGCAAGTTGTTATTTCTGATGGGCATGAGCAGCCTTGCCCTACAAATGAAAGTCTTTCTCACTACTGCAACGTGCCTTTGCAAGGAGCTACTGAAGTACTTAGATTTCTTAAAGAGTGTATTTTTTCTCCAGAGTGGCATTCATCTCTTTATAAAGAAGCCTGTCACCAACTTACTAAAGAACATGTCAGTGTTCTTTTATCAATGCTACAGTCTGAGGCTTCTTCTTCTGATGAAAGGATGGAAGGGAATGACCCGTCAGATATGTCCTTTCAGAAACACCTTTCTGGCCATTTTTACAAAGTATGCTTTGACCTCTTACATGAACTTGTTACAAGGCATGCCTTGTCCAATGAACTTGAAGATCACCTAGTAGATCAAGTACTGAAGGTAGAGGATGGAAGGTATGTTTATACTGATGATGCTCTGGTTCTTCTAGCCCACATTCTTATTATCAGGACATCTAAAAGGCCCAGTTTGGATGAGGATCCTCTGAGACAGAAAATCTGCAAAGGTTATGTTGATTTTATTGTTGAGAAAGTAAAAGTAATTTCCTCAAGGTGCCTGAATATACAAGAAGTCTGTGCAAGCTTGCCTTCCCTATTTCACCTCGAAATTCTGCTCATGGCTTATCATTCATCCAGTGCAAACGAAAAATCCAAGATGGCAGAGAGCACTTTTTGTGCTTTGAACAAAATAAGTGGTCCTCCGGCAGAACTCAACAATACACAATTGGCTTGTTGGTCTTTGCTAGTTTCTAGACTAATGCTGATCATTCGGCACATGATTCTCCACTACACTACCTGTCCATCATGGCTGATGTTCCATATAATGAATAAGTTGAAGCAAGGTATCCAAGGAGGAAATCTTCATTTATATAAAGGATTGGGCCATTTGGAATCATGGGTGTACCATGTAGTACAAAATGTTATAAATGTGAATGAGGGAATCACAAGAGAGCAGGGAATGGATGATCTCTTTCGGCAACTTATTGATGTTAACATGGGTTGTAATTCAGGTATCATGGAATACAGTGTCCTTCAAAATTTGGATCTAAATTGGGATGACCTATATTCTGTGATTTCATGTGTCTTGGAGGCTTGGCAGGACAAGGAACCTTCCCAAGTGGAGGAGCATATACTAGAAAGGTACTGTTTTATTCTTGGCTGGAGCGTTTTATCTGATATCAATTTTAAGGAGGCTGGTGTTTTACCATGGAAAGCTGAACCTGAGGGCAAGTTGCTTGGAACCAAATACTTTGTACATTTTAGCAGAATTTTGCGCAATAACATTAATCTGGGCCATTATGGGGAGTTATCACAGCTAACAAGTGTCCTTTTAGAGGTAATTTCCAAGCAGCAAACATTCAATAAAGAATGCAGTTTGAATGAAAGGGGTTGGGTATTTTTAAGGCATGGAGCATGGCTATCTTTAGTTATATCATTACTCCAAGCAGGCCTGTGGAAAAAGTCTCTGAGAAAGCTTGCTGTTTTAAAAGATGATAATCCCTGGATAAAGCAGACATATAAGGATACCGCATTTCTCACACTGTGTGAACAGTTGATTTCTCAAATATTGGTGGATGGGCAAGCAAGCTGGTTGTTGAATAGTTTAACCTCTCTTTTAAGCATGTATGTTGGGGCAATACAAAAATCTGCACTCCGCGTTCTTTATAGCAAACAATGTGAAAGTGATACACCATTTTCCATAAGTTTGCTTCTCCAATCAGGCTTGGATAAGTCTAAGGAGGAAGCGCTTTTGGAGAAGGTAGGAGCTAACTTTGAACTGATTAAATCTGTACATGGAACTGTGACAGTGTTAGGAAGACTTGTGAATCAAGAAAACACGGGGAATTTGAGTAAAGTTTTTCTAAGATTGTCATTACATGGTTTCCCATCACATGTTCACACAGGGAGTGCAGCATTGGTGTCATCTATCCTTTCAGTGGAAGGCATTTTGGATTTGATTGAGGAATTTCTGAGGACTAAGGATGCATTAGGAGAGGTTGGCATGGAGGCAGAAGTTTTAAATAGTCTGATTAAGAGTGCAATGACCATGAAGTGTGACAGACGGTTTGAGGGTATACATGATAAATGTGAGGCACTCTTAAACTATTTAATTCCTAAAACCGAGGAGAGGCACATCTACACTGATCTATTTTTAATGAAGCATATGGAAAGCCTGGTAAAAGAAATGAACTCCAGGGAGATAAACTTAGCTGTACAAGAGAATCTAATCACAAATGCAGTTGATACAGTGGAGCGTCTAAGAATGGATCCTAGTGAAACTGACGTGCTTAAATTTTATTTGGGCTATGCTGAGGAATCAGAAATTTTGAACCAGTCGAACAAGTTAAAAGATTTTCTTGGAGGACACGGTAGTCTGTTGGCTTTAGTTGATGCTTTGGATAAATGCCACAGCGAGTTGGTAAATGTAAAGGTGCTACAGCTATTTGTGAGTCTTTTAACAGACGATCTGAGTTATCTCAACATGAAGCAGGACTTCCAACAAAAGTTTTTATTGATGGATTCCTCTACTTTGGCTGAATGGCTGGAAAAAAGGTTGTTAGGATATACTGTTCAATCACCAGCCGGTATTCTATCAACACATGGAATCTCTAATTCAGTAAGAGATTCAGTGATTGCTTTTGTAAATGCTCTTGTGTTACCGTCATCTCATTTAAAATCTAGAGAACTTCGTGATCATTTTCTGGATGCAATGCTCATTGGTCTTGAGAAGGCTTTTATGTCATTCAATATTATTACTGCAAAAGGTTACTTCAATTTCGTTGTTGAGCTGGCAAATGGCGAGCCTGCCATAAAGCGTGTCGTCAAGAGCGCAATTAATATATTGGTCAAGCTGTCTGCTGGTGAAATTCACCTTGAAGGTTTGAAGTTTATCATTGGCTTCCTGATATCTGTATTGGCTGCATGTGGTGCTATCAAGCATGTTTGGGAAAAGTTAACAGAAAAGCCATGGTCAAATGCTAGTTGTAGCAGTGGATCTGCTATCTGCAAGTTGAAATCAAGTGTTTCTAAAAAGAACACAGATACATTAGTTAATCCAATTAATCAGGGAGCTCAATCTAGTGCAATGGAGTGTGATGCCACGTCAGCAGATGAAGATGAAGATGATGGTACATCAGATGGAGAACTAGCTAGTATGGACAAAGAAGATGACGATGATAGTAATAGTGAACGATCACTTGCATCAAAAGTTTGCACGTTCACATCTAGTGGGAGCAATTTTATGGAGCAACATTGGTACTTCTGCTATACATGTGACTTGACTGTTTCTAAGGGATGCTGTTCTATTTGTGCAAGGGTTTGCCATCGGGGTCACAGAGTTGTATATTCACGTTTGAGTCGCTTCTTCTGTGATTGTGGAGCTGGAGGAGTGAGGGGTACGAGCTGCCTCTGTTTAAAGCCTCGAAAATATGTTTCCTCCAGTACGGTGTCATCCAGGGGGGCTAGCAGCGTCGAACCATTTTTGCCTCTTCCAGATGACAGGGATCATCTACAACCATCTGACAGTGACACTGATTTCGAGGATGATGGTTTCATGGATAATGAGAAAGCTTTCAAGCTATCAATCCCTAAAGAAGAAGAGGAGGGATTGCTGTCACTTTTTACAGATCTAAATATTGAAGGCACCATCTTGTCTTTATGTAGAGAGCTTCTATGTAGCCTCAATGTGGGCAGTGATTCAGTATTGCCAAACGATACAAGGATAGTTTTGGGTGAGGACAAGGTGCTATCTTACAATCTGGATCTTCTGCAACTAAAGAAGGCATATAAAAGTGGGTCCTTCGATATGAAGATAAAAGCAGAGTATTCAAATGCAAGGGAACTTAAATCCCATCTTTCTAGTGGCTCTATTGTTAAATCTTTGCTTACAATTAGCAGCAGAGGCAGGCTTGCAGCAGGAGAAGGGGATAAGGTTACCATCTTTGATGTAGAGCAACTAATTGGACAGCTAACTGCTACATCTGTGACAGTAGATAAAACTAATCTCAAGCCTCTTTCCAAGAATGCTGTTCGCTTTGAATTAGTTCATCTTGTATTCAACTCTGCAACTGAAAACTATTTGGCTGTAGCTGGTTACGAAGAATGCCAAGTTCTTACCATCAATCCTCGAGGGGAAGTAACAGACCGTCTTGCAATTGAGCTTGCTTTGCAAGGTGCATACATTCGGAGAATAGCTTGGATTCCTGGTTCTCAGGTTCAACTCATGGTCGTCACTAATAAGTTTGTTAAGATCTATGATCTGTCCCAGGATAACATCAGTCCTATGCATTATTTTACTTTATTGGAAGAATCAATTGTAGATGCAGAATTAGTGCCCGTTTCCCAAGGTCGACTGGTGCTTCTTGTCCTCTCACAACATGGAATTCTGTACAGGCACCAAATAGAAGTTGAAGGCTATATTGAAGCTCATGTTTTGACTGATACTATCCAAATTCAGGATAGAGATGTGCAGCCAAAAGGAATCTCTCTCTACTTTTCATCAGCTTATAGATTGATTTTCCTTTCTTATCAGGACGGTTCAACTTTGATTGGACGATTGAATCCTGAAGCCATGTCAATAATGGAAAAATCAAGTGTGCTCGAGGATGAACATGATGGTAAGTTAAGGCCTGCTGGTGCACATCACTGGAAGGAATTGCTTCATGGAAGTGGTTTTTTTGTCTGCCTCTCTACTTTGAAGTCAAATGCTCCTCTTGCCGTGTCTGTCGGACCCACAGAGTTAAGTGCACAACAGTTGCGACTGTCTGGAAATTCATCTTCACCATGGGTTGGTGTTGCAGCTTACAGGCATCTATCCAAGGACAAAAGTAATGTTCTTGTTCTGCATGATGATGGCAGTTTGCAGATCTTCTCGTTTGGAGATAGTGGCACTCGAGGCTTGGAGCTAACAAGTTCATCCATTGTAAGTCCTGAGCAGGTAAAGAAAATAGGATCTGGCATCCTTAGCAGTAGGGCGAATGCTGGAATCAACCCAGAGTTTCCACTGGATTTCTTTGAAAAGACGACCTGCATTACTGGTGACATAAAATTAGGGGGTGATGCAACTCGAAACAGTGATTCAGAAGGTGCTAAGCTTAATCTGGCCTCAGATGATGGCTTCTTAGAGGGCCCCAGCTCCTCTGGATTTAAGGTTAGACTAAACACAATTTATTATTTTTTGATTAATCAGCTCTTCTGAATTTAAGGTTAGACTAAACACATTTTTTTTGTTTAATCATGTAGCCTTTTTTATACTGTTAATACTCTAGTGTAATGCTGCATTACCTATTGAGTGAACGGTTTTGATATGTAGGTGGCCAATGTAAATTGTAGAAGATTGAATGTACAAACAAAAGGTTTTGATTGAATTCTGCATCTATTGATACCATTTGTTGTATTTTGGCTTTGCCTGTCCATGGCAGATAACCGTTTGTAATTCCAATCCAGACATTGTAATGGTGGGTTGTCGTGTCCATGTGGGCAATACATCAGCAAGTCACATTCCTCGCGAGCTTGGTATTTTTCAGAGGACTGTCAAATTGGAGGAGGGAATGCGATGCTGGTATGACATGCCCTTTACTAATGCAGAAGCACTTTTAGCTGATGAGGAATTTACATTGACAATTGGTCCAACTTTTAATGGTTCCTCTCTTCCTAGAATAGACTCCTTAGAAGTTTATGGCCGAGTTAAGGATGATTTTGGCTGGAAGGAGAAGGTTGATGCAGTTTTGGATATAGACACCCAAACAATGAGTGGAACATCTGGATCAACAGCGGGTAGAAAATATAAAAGCATGCAAACTGCTTCTATTCAGGAACAGGTAGTTGCAGATGGGCTCAAACTCTTGTCTGGGTACTACTCTTTATACAGGATACTATTGGTTGTTGTTTCAGAGGAAACTGGGCTAGAATCAGGTAGAAGAAATTCTCAACCATTATTGGAGATAATATTCCAAAGTGACAGGCAACAAATACTGCATTTAGCTGGTCGTCAAGTGCTGCAAGCTTTGTATCCTGTGAAAGAAACATACTATCAGGTATGCTTATCAAGACTAAGAACCTTTTCTTGATTAATGCTGTCACCAAGGGGGTGCAAAAATGCTAGATTTTGTAATTCTTGAAAGTAATTAAATATTATGTGTTTTTATATTAATGGCTATTCAGGTAAAAGATTTGATGCACCTTGCTGGAGTTGTGCGGACTTGTCCAGTCCTTGCTTCCAAAATAGGAATAGGCGGTGCAACAACTGCATGGGTAATCCGAGAATTTGCAGCTCAGATGCAAGCAGTTTGCAAGATTGCTTTGCATCGGCGGGCTAACCTAGCTGCATTTTTAGAGAGTAATGGTATTCTTTCTTCTCAATCAAACCCAGACTTGAAGTAGATTTATTTACTTTTCTTTTCAATGTTTTTTCTTCTCTGTTATAATTGGACACTACTCCCACCTGAGATGTAAAGTGAGCTCATTTCTGAGGCACCTTCTCGCTGGCCAATAATTCAAATATGTAATATATCTAACAGTAGGTTATATATCCATTCAATTTGCTCATGTATGGGCTTTCACATGTTGCTAAGAGTGGAGTAGCCATATTTTGTGATTTTTTAAATAATCAACACACTTGCTAGTGATGGGGTATTTATGGATTTGCTAGGCTTGGTTTATTCTTGAGTTTTGTTATGAGATTGAAGCCCACAGGGTACAAACTTTGAACAAATTTATATGAAGTAAGCTGTAAAACATCCTTGTTTCCACAAGCAAGGTCTCATACACCTAGAAGGCAAGTTGGCTAGACTGTAACATAAAACATATCTTCCTTTTATTAAGTATCCCAGGTTTATAGCCTCATTTGCTCCTAAAGATACAGGTGATAAAATCAGTTTTTTGGTTGTATTAATTGATTTGTGTTGCCCTATTGCTATGGTTGGGTTAGGCTGTATCATGTTCGTCCCAAGCATACATTTTTGCTGATGTCTAATAATAATATCCAATGGAGTGTGAGATGTGCTTCTGATAATTCTTTGACCCACCAGTCATTAGTTGACTTGAAGCACATGACATACTGACCTATATCTTGCTTACTTCGAGTCTTCCAGCCTTGCCAGAACTTTTTGTGAAAATTATTTTCTGAAATGGAGAACCACACATGGTTGGTTTTTAAAAGCAAAGACTTTGAAGTGGGGGATGTATTAACTTCTCTGAAAAGGCAATAGTATTTGTTTCTGATCTCATTGTTTCTAAATTCTGTACAGACATGGATATAGATGTCTTGAGTGATGCTGATTTGGTGGTCGCAGTAGTTTTCTAAGATCATAGTATGAGCTGTTAAATAGGGAATCGTGATTGATACAGTGGAACCTACGGATAATATTACCACCTTTTCTCCCCACCACAAACAGACGTTTACTGTGCTTTTGTGCTATGCAGGTCCCTTTGTCATGTGATTATTACCAAAAATACATGAGGAAACAATGTCACTATGTTAGTGATTACTCTTGGCGGTCATCTCAAGATGATTTAAACACACATGAATAAAAATCCCACAAAAATTAATAATCTAATTACCACCAGTATCCTGGAACAAATTATTGATTTTAAGTCCGTGTTTGGGGAGAAGTGGCTAGGATTTTGAAATTTTATTTATCCTCAATGTAAGCACTTCATATATCTGTAGAGAGTGAATTTGTTAATCTTCTTCTGGCATAGGTGGCGATTAGGAGTATGCAGAAATAGAGAAGTAGGTGTTAAGTGGTCAGTTGATGTTTGCAGTCTGTGAGATGGATATTTTATCCATTGAACTAATCTCTTCTCAAGCAAACCTGTCTAGACTAGAATCTCTAGCAGGAAAAAGAGCAAGACGTGTGTATATATAATTTAAAACTTTTTGGCGTTGCCAATACAAATGGAGGATAAAAAATGCTTTATAGAAAATGATTGTTGTCCCAAGGAAGGACATAAATCTGACCTGGCAATGACTCGGTGAGACTGAAGAGAGTAAGAGTACCCAGCAAAAACATGGAAAATACAGGTCAAAAAAATAAAACTTCACAAGAAAAGTGGTTTCATTCCATACAAATGTACATGACAGACAAACATAAACATACAAATGTATAGTAAATCAGTAAATATTGCTGTAATGGAATGCACATTATATGTTACTACACAGTAAATATTGTTGTAATGGAATGCACATTATATGTGTAACTGTAAAAGTATTTGCCTTGTATTGCCCTCTTAATATGTTTTAATGTGTTGCCTATTGGTGCAAGGGATGTCATTAAATTTCACTATATTCTTCTTGTTTGAAAGCTTACCTTTTAGAATGCCTTTGCTTCCCTTCAAGAACTCTAAGCTTGCTTATGTTGATTTCTACCTCCCCCGCAACTTGAGGATCTCCTTGATGATTCCATAGCACCATTCCTATGCTCAAAACAACTTGAGGTATACTGCTTCCTTAGTCATACTCATGTTAGGACTGATATTCATATGAAAGCAAACAATGAGATAGGTATACCTTGGTCATTGATCATAGCTCCATGTTCATACACCTCCATCATCTCTTTAACACCCTTCTTGTCCTCTTGAATCCATTCCACACACATTGTTTCCTTTGCACAATCAGTATGCATGCATACTCTTACCAATATGAGACTAGATACTTGGTTTGACTCACCATTTGTTTCCTTGCTTGTGCTAGGCTTTCCTTGCTACGCCCTGGTTCTATATACAGTCTCATGCTTCTTGACAACCTGTTTTGATTCATCAACAACCATGTGAACTGCAATTCTTCTTCAAGTTCACTCCTTGCTTCTTGGCTCTGTGCTATGCTCCATGAGGCTATTTGTTTCAAGTCTTCTCTCATCCTTAAGTCCATTATGCTATGACTGTACCCAGTCTGCAACTTGTATATTTCTGTCTCTTGAGAGGATGTTTCTAGACTCTTAGAGGGCTCTAGGAAAATTTCATTGTTCCTTCCTTCACTAGTTCCTCTTGTTCTTGGTCCATTCATGACCATCCTTGACAAATGATCCCTGCAACCTGCATTCACACATGCCAACACACAATTAGGTTAAAAAATCAGAGGCTTCTTGACCTCTTTAGCTGCCTCATGCATTTTTTCAATTTGTTTGCCATTTGCATTCTCCTTCATGCTTGTTAGTAAGCCTTGTTTCTTCAATTTCCTCCGTTGTTTTTCTTGACTCATGGTGTGTTCATCAAAGCACTGTTGTTCCTCTTGATTATCATTCTTCTTTTTTCTGAATTCTTCTTCACTTTTTGCTGATCTGCTCTCTTCTTGGCTTAGTTTCTTTACAAGGACTGATTGCCCTTCGCTCTCTATTTTGGTCTTCAAGTGACCTATTTGCTTCCATTCCTCTCATGACACTCTCTTGTGTCATCTCATTTTCTTGTTCTTCTAGATCTTGCATAAGATCTTCAAGGACTATCTTCCATGTCCTTTCTTCCTCTTCTCTCCTCTGAGAGATTTTGCTGCTGTCACACTTGCCTAGGTGACTCAACTGATCTTTTTGGTCATCCTTCTCTTGCCTTGAGAACTTCATGTTCTCCTTCAACCTCATTTGGGCTTGTTCATCAACCTCCACTTGTGTTTCTTGGCCCACTGCATTGGGCTCTGAGTGTTGCACTCCGTCATCTTTATCTTTATCTTGTCCTTTAAAGGACACACTCACCTTTTCTTCTTTCTTCAATGGTTCCCTCATGAACACCTGCACCTGATTCTTAGCTTTCTCCACAAACTTCTTTATACCAAACACCACGCTCCTCTTTTCATCACTTGTATGCCGATCCATCAAAGCTACTAACACATGCTCTATTCCATCCTTTGTTAGAAAACATTTGTTCAACCGTCCATTATAAATTACCCTTTTATCATACTGTCATGGTCTACCTAGGAGTAAATGACATACATCCATAGGCATCAAATCACACAAGACTTCATCACGCAAACTCCCAATTTTAAAAGGAACTATATAGTGCTCATTTACAAGAATTTGACGATCTTTCTGACCCATGCTACTTGATAAGGGGTAGGATGAACGAACCTCTTCAAACCCAATTTGCTAACCATTTCCTCTGAAACAATATTATCAGTGCTGCCATTATCAATCACTACTCGACAACACTTACCTCTTGTCTTGCATCTAGTCCTGAATAGACTTCTCCTATAGATTGGCTCTTGAGCTTTGGCTTGTTGTTGTAGGACTCTTCTTACCAACAATGATTCTCCATGCCTGTGATCACCATATCCATTAGCTTACTTCTCCATATCTGAACACAATGTCTCTATGCTTGTCATTCTTGACCCTAGACTTCTGATCTCAGATTCCATATTCTTTTGTGCCATCATCATATCATCCATCTTTCCCATGACTCCTTCCT
Organism: Taxus chinensis; assembly: GCA_019776745.2. Classification (NCBI taxonomy): domain Eukaryota; kingdom Viridiplantae; phylum Streptophyta; class Pinopsida; order Cupressales; family Taxaceae; genus Taxus; species Taxus chinensis. The sequence continues at coordinate 898,727,667 of CM034146.1, forward strand.
GGATTAGATTCACAATCCCTCCAATGATGGCTTCTCTACTTTTGCCATGCTGACACAATCAACTTCACACACTCTTTAATCAACTTTTAATGTCTCAAATCTCTACAATATCTCTTATTCTAACAGGGCTTAACTCTGATACCAAAATGGTGCAAGGGATGTTATTAAATTTCACTATATTCTTCTTATTTGAAAACTTACCTTTTAGAATGCCTTTGCTTCCCTTCAAGAGTTTTCTTAAGCTTTTGTTTCTTTGCAAGCTCAAGGATTGCATCCAACATGATGTATGCATGTTTGGTATGATGTATTGCTGGTAATGGCTGGTAATGGCTCATAATGGTTTGCGAATGGTTCGTGCTTGGTCTGTGAGGGCATGTTTGTCTTTGGTTCATGGCTCTGGTTCGTAAGGGCTCGTTTCTCTGGTTTTTCGCTGCTCGTGGCTCGTATCTGTGCACGAGGTCACGTTTCTTCTTGTCGCAGCTCATGAGACGGTTCTACAGGGTGTTTTTTATGCCCTCGACTGTGTTGCTTCCATCATTGGCTTTGTCTTGCTTCCATGACTGTGTTTCGTCTGCTTCGTGGGTATGTTCGACTCCTTTGCCCTACATCTGTATCTTTCTCGAGGGGATTCATATTTGGTTTTTCGTGCCCTTTCTTTGCCCCACGACTGTACTTCGTGCCCTCGTTTTTTGGTCTTCCATCTCAGATTTGTGGCTCGAGGCTCGTCCATCTGTATCGTGGCATGCGTTGTCTGCTTTGTGGGTTAGCTCGACTACTCACGAGGGCACAAGAGTGTATTCCAAAATCGTGGCTCTGGTTCTGTCTGCATCCTCCATTGTTCTTCTTGCTTGGTTATCATTTTGAAATACCCTCACTGGGTTTGAGTTTTTGGTTCAAATCGCATGCAAACGTACAGGTACTCAGCCAGTATTGCGAATGAAATGGGGGATTCCTCCAACTCTCCCCTCGTCTTGACACCATTACAAGCGGTTCATCCTTCACCGGTGTCTCCTTCCACTCTCGTCGTTGTAGTAACCCCCTCAGCTAGGAAAAACGAACCAGGGCAGCAAGATTTACCCAACATCATAGCGGAATTACTACGCAGGCTTGAGATAGTAGAATCATCTAACAAAATGCTACGAACTGCGGTATTTGAATTGACATCCCGAATGGAGAGATCTGAAGTGAACAACATCACACTGTGCGTACAACTTACAAATATCACGACCCATGCCATTCCTATAAGTACCAAAAACCAATTACACGTAGAAATTTCAAACTTGAAGCACAAACAGGAAGAGATTCAAACCCAACATGAAAATCACAAGAAACAATCGGATTCATGGGCACAAATAGTGAAAGGTAGAGACCAAAACACCTCTCCTCTTACCATTGTGGAGGAATTTGTGTAGGCAAAACTTGTGGAAGAAAGAAACAGACGAGCAAGAGAGCTCAATCTCAAGGTAAGAGGGCTGCCCACACCTCCTTCTGATCCTTTCGCCATTGCTTCTGATTTCATCACAAATAAGTTGGGGTTGTCGGAAGTGCAAATTGATAGGGCATGGCTTGGTCTTGATTCTACCCTCTACCTTCGCCTTAAATCAATAGATGTCAGGCTTTGGGGTCTTAGGGCTAAACATAGACTATTCTCACTCCCAGATAAAATCTTCCTTGATGAAGACTTCACTAGAGCCCAATGGGCAAAACTCAAACAGTCTCGGGAGTTAGTCATGGCAACTAGGAAGGCTGGTAAATGGGCGGTGATTCAGAACCGTAGACCAGTGATTCGAGACACTTTCCCTCTTGGTTGGGCTCCCGGTTGGCAGTCCCGCTGGGAGTGGCATCATAACAGGGGCATTTCCATGTCATGTTGGATTGGAAAATAGGTCTTACTGGTCCTAGCTTGGTCTTCTACAGGTTCCAGTGGGTTATTCAGACTCTTAGTTACTGGGCATCGAGGCTTTGCGAGTTACTTCCAGCCAACCTTGTTTGTGTGGTGATGGTGTTGGGGGTGTTGCTCCCTCTTCCGCTCACCCCCCCCACTGTTATCCTCTTCTCCCTTTCTGGGTTCTCCGCACTTACTGCTTCCTTCTCCTCTTCTCCATCTCTTTTTGTATTTCGGGCGACCCGTTTGGGTCCTCTCGCTGGGTTCTTTTTGCTTTGTACTCTACAGTCCCATTGACCTACTTTTGTACTCATTTGTCGGACATTAATAATATTATCTTATCTTATCTTATCTAAGCTTGCTTATGTTGATTTCTACCTCCCCCGCAACTTGAGGATCTCCTTGATGATTCCATAGCACCATTCCTATGCTCAAAACAACTTGAGGTATACTGCTTCCTTGGGCATACTCATGTTAGGACTGGTATTCATATGAAAGCAGACAATGAGATAGCTATACCTTGGTCATTGATCATAGCTCCATGTTCATACACCTCCATCATCTCTTTAACACCCTTCCTGTCCTCTTGAATCCATTCCACACACAGTGTTTCCTTTGCACAATTACTATGCATGCATACTCTTACCAATATGAGACTAGACCTAAGTAGGCCTCTTGGTCTAAATACTCAAAACCATACATAGGGTCATGAATCAACACCTACACTCTTGAGACATCTCATCTGACCTAGGACAAGGTATTTAGGCCCTTAGTTCAGTCACGCTCTCTCCCTTTATACTAGTTAACTAGTTTAGGCCTCTTAGCCTTGTAGCCCTCCTAACATCCTAATCATGTTGTAATTCACTTTTCCTTGAAACAATCATGCCATCAAATGGGTAATTGAAAGACCCCTTATGGAGTATTCCAATACACCAAAATATCATTCCTTGCTCATTTGTACGGAATTGGACTTCCTTTGTAATATATCATGCAAATTAGGCCTAATTAGACTCCTACTCATGACAGCAGACACTTACCTCTATGATCTCACCTAGAAGTTGATAGATCTACCTCTGGAATGTTGCTAATATGATGTCTACCAAGTTTTGTGGCTTGAATCCATCATTCCACCACTCATGCACCTCAATTTCTCCTCATCCTGTACACTGTTACAGTCAGTACTGCAAAACCTCTTATAACTCCCTCACACTTGCGAGTTGAAACCTGAAACTTCACAAACCTTTAGACCTCATCAAAACAGAGGTGCCCACCAAATTTCATGAAGTTTTAATGGATAGAATTTAAACAGCATGATGCCCTAGTTTGGGCCCGAGAGCACATATTTAAGGCTACAAGATAAATCATACAGTTTCAAGAGCTATAAAAATTTGATGGTACTTCCCTTACCTTACCTCAGCTATTCATGCATTAACAGATCTCTAAAAACACTCCTATGGTGACTGTCTAAATTCAACCTCTTGGTCTGATCAGGGTGGACAATGTACAGTCTATTCAAAGACAACAATTCAAGCAAAACTTACACAAATTGTACCTGCAACACCAATGTATGCCTTCATCATTCATTAATGGCCTTCATTACATCTTGATCTTGATATTTTATCATTCATACACTCGAATAGTTCTAGCTCTCTTCTTACTAGATTTACTAAATATCTTGTTCTTAGCTCCTAAATGAGCTCAACCACCTCTAAACTTGGCATAGAATGAAACTTATCTCCTAAACTCTCTCTCTCCACTCGTCCATACTTCTATGACAACTCATTTCACATCCATATAGGCTCAATTTGACACAAAACAACCAATTCACTCTCTTACCCCTAATGTTTAAATATTTGACTTTGACACTTACATCTTACTTTTCACACTTACAAAATGAATAAAGCACACCTACTATGAAATGATCATGTTCAAATATGCCTCTAAGACCTCTGAGTCCTTGATGCTCCTGCATCACCTATAGACCATAATCTTGCAGCTAAGATTTGAGGGGAACTTGACAAGCTGAAATGTGGTCGATGACTTGGGAAAAACAACTCAGCAAAAAGGTTTTACTTTACTTGTTTTTCTAGAGAGTATAGCAATGCTTGGGAGTACTTTACTTCTTGAGAGGAGTATTGTGACTATTGACAACAATTTATGTTTGGATGATAAGTTGAAGCAATGCTCTGTAAGCCACAAACAGCAATATTTCTGTAAGAATCTTTACAAAGTCACAAGATGAACCAGAAAAATATGGCAAATATGACAATGTGAACACTTTTAAGTTTGAAGACAAAAAATTGGAAAAGTTCAAATTTGCGAGTAGCCAGAAATATTGTGATCAATAGTAGAGTTGGTTACGCCACTTTAAGTTTCAGTTACATTCTACTTGGATTCTGTAAATTGTACTAGCACGACTACCTTCCCTGCTAGATGGTATTCTTAAGTAGGGAATGAACGTGACCTCCAAGTCACTGGTCTATAGAGAATGGTATGTGATTAATATGTGATGCTTAACACCTGAGATGATGCATATATCATATTTAATGGGGCACTGAAAATCATATGCCAAAATGAAAGATGAAACAGCTAAATAATCTAATCTCTATAAATGAAACAAAGTAATGGTATGGTCTCATTTGAAGGTCGTAGCTTTAATATTGCCAAAAATAACATTAAGCATCTACTATCAAATAATTAACTATATCAAATTCAGCTCTCTGTAACCCCACCTGGAGATCATGCGACGTCTTTTCTCCTTCATCTGTATGGGGATGAATATCGTAGAATCATTTACATTTTATCTAGATGTTAGTTACTATTGGATTTTAAATGATCAGTTGATACCATTTTGTTGTTATCTTAAATCGGCAGGGAATGCCCCATTTTATGTTATGTTTGTATTTTTTTAATTCTTTGAAAAGCTTCATTAATTATTAAGGATATAATACTATTCATTGGCAGGTTCTGCTGTTGTTGACCGTCTGATGGAAATTTTGTGGAGAATTCTTGAATTAGAGCAGCCAGATACACAAACAATTAACAATATTGTCATACCCGCTGTTGAGCTTATTTATAGCTATGCAGAGTGCCTTGCACTGCATGGCAACAATAGCACAGCAACAGGCACTACTGTTGCACCTGCTGTTGCATTGCTAAAAAAACTTCTTTTTGCCCCTTATGAGGCAGTACAGACATCCTGCAGGTTTTCTACTGTGCTCTTGAAATATGCTTTGCTGCTTCTACATTCTTTAGGGCAACTTTTGACTTCTTGTATTCGATAATTTTTTTTCTAAAGTCTTTAATTCCTTTTGTTTTATTCTCTGTCCAGTTTGGCCATGTCTTCCAGGTTGCTGCAGGTTCCCTTCCCAAAGCAGACAATGCTGGCAACAGATGATGTGTCTGAGAATAACAGATCTTTGCCAGTTCCTTCAGATGCAAGTGCCACTGGTGGCCAGGGGATGATTGAAGAAGATACTAATACATCTTCTGTACAATATTGCTGTGATGGTTGCTCAACTGTTCCCATTCTCAGGCGACGTTGGCATTGTAATGTTTGCCCAGATTTTGATCTGTGTGAAGCCTGTTATGAAGTGATGGATTCAGACAGGCTTCCACAGCCTCATACAAGAGATCATCCAATGTCAGCAATTTCAATTGAAGTCGATTCAGTCGCAGCTGATGGGAGCGAGATCCAGTTTTCCATGGATGAAATGAGTGATGAGAGTTTATTGCAAGTGGCTACTGAAATCAGCTTGCACAATTCACCTCCATTGAATCCCCCCATGGAAACAAATGGAAATAGAGATTTCATTGTCACTGCAAATGATACAAAAGTAGTTGCTCTTTCTGCTGCCAAACGTGCAGTAAATTCTTTGATTCTTAGTGAGCTAATGGAGGAGATAAAAGGATGGATGAGATCCACTTCTGGCTCATGCGCAATTCCACTCATGCAACTCTTTTACAGATTGGCTTCTGCCATAGGTGGCCCTTTCATGGAAAATTTAACACCTGAAAGTTTGGATTTGGAAAAATTTGTGAAAATGATGTTGGATGAACTAAATTTGAGTTCTCAGTTACTGGCTAAAACACGATCCCCCTTTGGAGAGAATCTCATCCTCGTTTTCATGTTCTTTACACTAATGCTCAGAAATTGGCACCAACCAGGAAGTGATCAGTCATCGTCTAAACCTGGGGTAGGCACAGACACCCAGGATTCTGCTATTGCTCAGGGAACACCACCATCTTCAGGGATTGGTTCTCCGTCTTCTAATGATGATCCAGAAAAAAGTGAGTTTGCGTCTCAGTTAGAACGGGCATGCACTGTTTTACGACAGCAACATTTTGTCGATTATCTTATGGATATTCTGCAACAGCTGGTGCATATTTTCAAGACACCAAGAAATCTGGAATCTTGGTCAACAGTATCTTCTGGTGCAGCCTGTGGGGCCTTATTAACAGTGAGGCGAGAATTTCCAGCTGGCAACTTTGTTCCCTACTTCTCTGATTCTTATGCCAAATCTCATCGGACTGATCTGTTTGTGGAGTTCCACAGGCTTCTGTTAGAAAATTCATTTCGCTTGGTTTACAATCTGATTCGACCGGAAAAACCAGATAGACCAACTGAAAGATCAGAGTTTGCTTACAAGGGATCAGTTAATAGAGATCTTAAACTAGATGGGTGGCAAGAAGTATTATGCAGCTATATAAGTAACCCTCATACAGCATTTGTGAGAAGATATGCACGGAGGCTATTTTTGCATTTGTGTGGAAGCAAAAGTCATTATTACAATGTGAGGGATTCTTGGCAGATAAGTAGGGAAGTCAAGAGAATATACAAGCTTGCAAATAAGTCTGGAGGATTTCAGACCTCTGTTCCTTATGAGAGGAGTGTGAAACTAGTAAAGTGCTTGTCTGCTATTTCTGAAGTAGCTTCAGCTAGACCTCGTAATTGGCAAAGATATTGCTCTAGGCACAGTGATGTCCTACAATTTTTGTTGAACGGAGTGTTCTTTTTTGGGGAAGAGTCTGTTCTTCAGACTCTGAAACTTCTTACTTTATCTTTTTACACGGGGAAGGAACTTGGGAATTCCCTCCAAAAGCTAGAAGTCTCGGAAGCAATCACGGCTTCCAGTAAATCTGTATCTCAGTCTTCTGATGGAAAGAAGAAAAAGAAGGGTGATGAGGGAACTGATACTAGTACAGAAAAGTCATGTTTAGAAATGGAGCAAGCAGTGGAGCAATTGGCAGCTGATGATGGTAAAGTATTGAGGCATTTGATTGATTTGTTCTTGTTAGAGTGGAATTCAACGTCCATCCGGGTAGAAGCTAAGTCTGTCCTCCTTGGTGCCTGGCATCATGGAAAGCAATCATTCCGGGGACTTATGTTGATGTCATTGTTAGAGAAAGTGTCTGTTCTGCCATCATATGGACAGAATATTGTTGAATATACTGAGCTTCTGACTTGGCTTTTGGGGAAGGGGACCTATGACCACAGTGGCAACTCTCAGGAGGCTGGATTGGTACAGGCATCTCTGAATGGAGGTGTGGTGAAGTGCATTTTTGATACACTTCGCTCACAAAATGAGTTGTTGGCAAATCATCCCAATTGTCGAATATACAACACACTTAGTAGTTTGGTAGAGTTTGATGGCTATTATCTTGAAAGTGAACCATGTGTGACTTGTAGCTGCCCAGAAGTTCCTTATGCAAGAATGAAGTTGGATAGTCTGAAGTCTGAAACAAAGTTCACTGACAACCGAATTATAGTCAAATGTACTGGTAGCCACACCATTCAAAGCGTTACAATGAATGTTCATGATGCCCGCCGGTCAAAATCAGTTAAAGTTCTCAATTTGTATTACAATAATAGGCCTGTTGCTGATTTGGCAGAGTTAAAAAATAATTGGTTACTGTGGAAACGTGCAAAGAGTTGCCATCTTGCATTCAATCAGACAGAGCTAAAAGTTGACTTTCCTATACCAATAACAGCTTGCAATTTCATGATTGAGCTTGATTCATTCTATGAGAATCTTCAGGCCTCATCGCTTGAGTCTTTGCAGTGTCCGCGTTGCAGCCGCTATGTAACAGATAAACATGGTATTTGTAGCAACTGCCATGAAAATGCTTATCAGTGCAGGCAATGTCGTAACATAAACTATGAGAATCTGGATTCATTTCTTTGTAATGAATGTGGCTACAGTAAGTATGGTCGTTTTGAGTTTACTTTCATGGCGAAGCCAAGTTTTACCTTTGATAACATGGAAAATGACGAGGATATGAAAAAGGGACTGGCAGCTATTGAGGCGGAATCAGAAAATGCTCACAGGCGCTATCAGCAGCTTTTGGGTTTCAAGAAACCCTTGCTTAAGCTCGTCTCAAGTATAGGTGAAACTGAGATGGACTCTCAACAAAAAGACTCTGTTCAACAATTGATGGTCTCCCTACCTGGGTCATCTTCGTTCAAAATAAACAGGAAAATTGCACTCTTAGGTGTGCTATATGGTGAGAAATGCAAAGCAGCATTTGATTCTGTGAGTAGGAGTGTTCAGACATTGCAAGGTCTCCGTCGTGTCCTAATGAACTATCTAGAACAAAAACATTCTGATAATATTGCAAAATCATCAAGATATCTTGCAGTTAGACCTCCAAATCGGTGTTATGGGTGTGCCACAACTTTTGTGACACAGTGTTTGGAATTATTACAAGTGTTGTCTAAGCACCCACATTGCAAGCAACAACTTGTCACTGCTGGTATCTTGTCTGAGTTGTTTGAGAATAACATACATCAGGGTCCTAAATCAGCTCGTCTTCAGGCAAGATCTGTTCTCTGTTCTTTCTCTCAGGGTGATGCAACTGCAGTTGCAGAATTAAATAATTTAATTAAGAAGAAAGTCATGTATTGCCTAGAGCATCACCGGTCAATGGACATTGCTGCCTCTATACGTGAAGAACTGCAGTTACTTTCAGAGACTTGTTCCGTTTCGGACGAACTTTGGGAAGCAAGGTTGCGTATTGCGTTCCATCTATTATTTTCATCCGTCAAGGTTGGTGCCCGCCACCCAGCCATTGCTGAGCATATTATTCTTCCTTGCCTAAGAATTATATCTCAGGCCTGCACTCCACCAAAATCAGAGTCAAGCAACAAAGAAACGACGAGTGTAAAACCTGGAGTTAATACTGAAGTGAGAAGTGAAGAGAATATTAAAAGTGCATCCTCCCCACTAAACAGTATCAATGGGAGCAAATCACAATTGGGCTTATCAGAAAGGGATGCGAGAAGCCGAGATGTTCAGCTGCTAAATTATGCTGAATGGGAGAAGGGAGCCTCATATCTGGACTTTGTGAGGAGACAATACAAAGTGTCACAATCTTCAAAAAATTCATTTCACAAGTCTCGTAGGGATTCTAAGAGATCAGATTACCTAGCACTCAAATATGCCCTTAGATGGAAAAGGCGGGCTTGTGTGGTGTCTGTTACCAATGAGTTTTCAGCATTTGAACAAAGTTCTTGGGTGTCTGAGTTGGTCTTGAGTGCCTGTTCACAGTCTATAAGGTCGGAAATGTGTGGATTGATCAGTGTGTTGTGTGCAAGTTCAGCAAGGCGATCAAGGTTTCTTAACTTGCTCATGACTTTGCTACCAGCAACACAATCAGCAGGTGAAAGTGCTGCAGAGTTGTTTGAGTTACTCTTCAAGATGGTGGAATCTGAAGATGCACGTCTGTATTTGACAGTAAGAGGTTTTCTAAGTACAATATGCAAGTTAATAACAGAAGAGGTGACCAGAATAGAGGCACAGGAGCGAAGCTTCCATATGGACATATCACAAGGTTTTATTCTTCATAAGCTGATTGAACTGCTCAGCAAATTTCTTGAGGTGCCTAACATCCGTTCAAGGTACATGGTTTCTTGCACTGCTTATATACGTATATTGTTTGGTGGGTTCTTTAATTACGTGCATGATCTTCGATTGAATGGTTACTTTTTGTTAATGCTTGTTATACTTTTAAATGCAGATTTATGAGAGATGGGGTTCTTTAATTACGTGCATGATCTTCGATTGAATGGTTACTTTTTGTTAATGCTTGTTATACTTTTAAATGCAGATTTATGAGAGATGGATTTCTATCTCAAGTACTGGAGGCACTCCTGGTCACAAGAGGTCTCATTGTACAAAAGACAAAGCTAATAAGTGATTGTAATCGTCTCCTAAGAGAGCTTTTGGATTGCCTTCTGAATGAGAGTGATGAGAACAAGTGCCATTTTATACGTGCATGCATATCAGGTCTACAAATTCATGGTCAGGAGCGAAAGGGACGAACAATTCTGGTATGCTAACATCTTTCCTTCCTTTAGTATGGGATATGACAACCCTAAGCAGCTAAAAGGAAATGCTAATGGTAATAAAGAGCATAGAGATGGTGTATTCACGTGAGTGAGCATTAAGCATTATATTAACACGCATGTATCTGTTCTGCTGTTTAATATGTGTGTGTGCTGTTTTCATCTGCTATTTATTCATGGTTAGATATTCATCATTTGTACTGGCATGTTCTTTAACTAAAGTTTAATTGCTCTCAGGATTAATGCACTTATGAAATGGTAGTTTAATGTATGATAAACTTATCTGACATAATTTATCAGGAAGAAGAACCTTTAAACCTGTTTTACTTATGGTACTCATTAACAATTTTGTGCTTCTGTTTGTGGAAAATGTAATGGATTTCCTTGTTATGCAGTTCATCTTGGAGCAGCTATGCAATATAATCTGTCCATCAAAGCCTGAGCCTGTGTACTTGTTGATTTTGAGCAAAGCTCATACACAAGAAGAGTTTATTAGGGGATCAATGACGAAAAATCCCTATTCCAGTGCAGAAATCGGTCCACTCATGCGTGATGTCAAAAACAAAATCTGTCATCAGCTGGACTTATTGGGTCTTTTAGAAGATGACTATGGCATGGAATTACTTGTAGCTGGCAACATCATCTCTCTTGATCTCAGTATTGCTCAAGTATATGAACAGGTATGGAGAAAGACACATAATCAGGCTACAAATAGTGTAGCTGGTAGTGGGGTGTTATCTGTTTCTGGAGCAGTGACAAGTAGAGATTGTCCACCAATGACAGTGACATACAGACTTCAGGTTGGTTGCCTGGATCTTGCTTTTATCGGATAGATGTTTTTGGTTTCCATTATTCTTTCTACCTCTTTAATTTATTATATCTATTGGAAGCTAACAATTGTACATGCAAATGTCAACCATCCATTTGTTAGTGTTTCTTTTCCTTCAGGGTTGGGGTAAGTCAAGTTGGTATCATTAGCCTTGGAGAATGCTTTGTTAATCTGGTCCTTCAGACAAAAATACTGCTTAATTTAAAGTATTATTACTTTCCCGCCAGCATTATGTATTCGAAATTTTAATTTCAAGGTTTTGTGATCAGATTGATCCTAAACCTTAATTTTCTCTCCCTTCTGTGTAATTTTTTCCTGTATCTTTTTAGAATGCTGTACATTTTCTAATTTTGGATTCCATTATTGAATGTATTGAATGACTGATCCAAATTAGTGACTACAAGTCCATAGATTCAAAAGTCGTAAGTAGTTGCTGCTCGACAGGCAAATGAAAAAACTCGGAACAGTACTTGCGAACGAAGGACCTGAAACTTGCGAGTTTTTGACCCTTGAAAACTCGCGACAATTCGGGAGTATCTGCGCAATAACTTGGCAGCCTATGCATAAGACCACATTGTGGGAAAAATGTCATTTTTATGCAAAAAGTCATATTTTCATCTCTTTCTATGACCCTATGAACATTGGGGTTTGTATTTTGTACTGTTTTCCTCTAAAACTGATCACAGTACTCTTTTTTGATAAAAAATAATGGTAAATATACTTGTGTTCTCTACATTCATTTCTCATTTCATTGCACCGGGAGGTGTTCTAAAATGGCATCCTAGGGGTGGTGGTAGGCTGTAATGGCATGAGTGTGTTCACTTTTAATTGTGACCTTAAATTTGACGTCCATTTGACTATCACTTAGAAGTCCTCCTTTTTAAGAATATCAATCAAAAAAGCATATTATCTTTGTCTAAAACAGTGGATTTTGGAGCCCTTTTTTGCTGCAAATGAATTTTCAAGCCTCACACATTAGTGTTTGTAGATTGACACCACTTGTCACTAATCATGGAAAATATGCCATAAAGGAAATGAAGTTGGTAATAATAATGGCTTGCGAAAAATCCAAAATAAATGCTTTGACATTGATTTCCCTCGGCATTTTTTCAGAGAGATGTATTTAAGATATCTGTAGTATTTTAAGAGTGTTTTTATATGTTATTTAAACTTATTTCATGAATTTATATATATTTTAAAAGTAGCACTAAAGTTTTAGAGTAATTTCTGAGTCCCAAGATTGAGGCAAAATTTTGGGCTACTGAAATTGCGTAGTATGAGTTTTTGAACTATGACTGCAACACTTAAAACCAAGACTGAGTCAAAATTTTGGGCTACCAAAGTTGCGGAGTGAGTTTTTGAACTATGACTACGACACTTACAACTAGACAGAAGCATTATGCTGCTTTTGTAGTTTATTGCCTGCGAGGCGCTATAGCTGGATAATATTGTTCCATGCCTCTGAGTGATCAAAAGTTCAGATTGCTCTTTATCAGGATTTTGCATTGTCTTTTTTCAACTTATCAAAATTAGCAGATCACTGTCAAGGGACAGCATGGTTGAGGATCAAAATGGATTCTTACAACACCGCTGTTTCTTACTGTTGCCCTGAAGTCAATTGATGAAAGTTAAAACTTGTGAAAATTAGTTCATGACCGGTCTTCATGTGCTATTTTTCTGGCTTTTGAATATATGAGTCGTTGGTGTTCGGCTGGTTTCTGTAATTATGTTTAATGGTATAGGACACTAATTATGCCGGGAGGGGTTCTATAATGGCCACCAGGTGGTGGTGGTGGGCTGTAATGTCAATGAGTGTGTTCACTTTTATTTATAATATTAAATTTGACATCAATTTGACGATCACTTAGTTGTTTTTCCTTTCTCTTGGCCATACAGTATAGTTTGGAGCCCCTTTATTTTGGTTTGCCAAGTCTCACTCATTGGGTGTATCTAGATTCATACTATTTGTGAGAAGTCAGTGGGAAATATGCGAAGAAGGTAATGAATTTATTAATAATTGTGGTATGCGAAAAATCCAAGATAATGGCTTTGAGATTGATATCTCTCGATGTTTTCCCACTTAATAAAGTTGAAATTGGAACAATATTTCTTGCTTTTCATTTTTAATATTTAATAACTATCTCACAAGTAATTGAGTTCTTTTACTCATCCCATAAGGTCCGGTAACAGTTTCGATTTGGTGATAAAATTCTTGTAATTTTCTTTTTGTCTTCCCTTCATTTCATTATTTGTGAGTATTTATGTTGTAACAGTTCACAGATGCCATTTTTAGAGCTTTGGTTAACCATTAAATGTCTAGACGGTTGCCCCAAATCCGCTCTTTCTTCAGCATATTGCCCCAGAACTGCTCTTTCTTCAGCTTATTGCCCCAAACCCACTCTTTCTTCAGCATATAGACCTGCAGTGTACACAATGCAGCTTCTTGTATTTTTAGAAAAGTGCTCTTTGGTAATAAAATGTGGTTTTGGGTGTATATAATTTAGGGATTGGATGGTGAGGCTACAGAGCCTATGATTAAAGAATTGGAGGAGGATAGAGAGATATCCCAGGATCCAGAGATTGAATTTGCAATTGCTGGTGCAGTGAGGGAATGTGGTGGTCTGGATATTATTCTGAACATGGCTCAGGTGAGCTGCTCCTTTTCTCTCTTTTTGTGTTGTCTCCATTTAGTGCATGTTTTCTTTCATCATTTAAAATTTTCTGTCATTAGGGAGTCCTGCTGATTGTATTGTTTAGCAGTTTGCACTCAAAAGGTAAATTTGGCGTCTTAAAATAGTCAAGTTTGTAATATGTGCATGGGTCTTCATTTTGACATTTGCAATGCTGGTCTTCCCTAATCTTGACAATATTAATTTTTGGCAGCATTTGAGTGACGACGAACTAAAATCTAATCAAGAAGAGCTGGCCTTGGTACTCAAACTTCTTATGTATTGCTGCAAGATACGGGATAATAGACAGGCATTGCTGCGCTTAGGTGCATTGGCATTGCTCTTGGAGACAGCCAGGAGGGCGTTTTCTGTAGATGCTGTTGAACCTGCAGAAGGCATTCTCCTGATTGTTGAAAGTTTAGTTATGGAGGCTAACGAAAGTGACATTGGGATCGCAGAGGGTGCATTGTCCATATCTAATGATGCAAATGGTGCTGGTGAGCAAGCGGCTAAAGTAGTAATGATGTTCTTAGAAAGGCTTTGTCATCCTTCAGGTCTCAAAAAGTCCAATAAACAGCAGCGTAATAATGAGATGGTGGCACGTATTTTACCATATTTGACGTATGGAGAGCAAGCAGCTATGGAAGTCCTTGTTGAGCACTTCAATCCCTATTTGAAGGATTGGACTGCTTTTGATGATGTGCAAATAAGGCATCTAGAAAGTAATAAAGACGAAGGTTTGGCTCAACGGGCTGCTGAACAAAGGTTTGCAGTTGAGAATTTTGTTAAGGTTTCAGAATCTATTAAGATAAATTCATGTGGTGAGAAGTTAAAGGATATCATTATTGAGAAGGGTATTGCAAGAGGTAGGACATCTAACTTAGATCCCTTGACATACAATGTATTTTCTGTTATTATCAGTTTTTAGTTACTAAATTCCCCGAGTTACTTTTGCAAGCTTTTAGAAACTGACTCCTTTTGTTAGTGTTAATTCTTCCATTGATATTTTTTTGCTGATTGTATTTATTTTCTTACAGTGGCGGTTCTGTATTTAAAAGAAGTGTTTGGTGTATTTGAGAGAGGAGATTTCAAGTCTTCTCCAGAATGGATACATGCCCTCAAATTACCATCAGTGCCTGTGATTTTATCCATGTTGAGAGGCCTTGCCAGGGGGCATCTAGCCATGCAACAGTGTATTGATGGAGGAGGAGTATTACCTCTCCTCCATGCACTTGAGGGTGTTTCTGGAGAAAGTGAGATTGGTGCAAGAGCTGAAAATTTGCTAGACACTTTTGCCGATAAGGATAACAAAGGAGAAGGATTTCTTGCAGATAAGGTGCACCAGCTGAGGCATGCAACTAGGGATGAGATGCGGCGTCGAGCCTTGAGAAGAAGGGAGGAGTTACTTCAGGTGGGTTGGCATCTTTATCTGTGTAATATCCACATTAGGAGTGATAAGTACTGTTCGCTATCAGAAAAGAATAATATTTGGTCAAATGAAAGTATTAAGATTTCTCTTTCCTATGCAGGGACTTGGTATGCGACGGGAACTTGCTTCTGATGGGGGTGAGAGAATAGTTGTTTCACAACCTGTGATTGAGGGGTTAGAAGAAGTAGAAGAGGAGGAGGCTGGGCTTGCATGTATGGTATGTAGAGAGGGGTATAGCTTAAGGCCCACGGATATGCTTGGTGCGTACTCTTTTAGTAAGCGTGTAAATCTGGGTCTTGGAACAACAAGCCATCCCCGGGGTGAATGGGTGTATACTACTGTTAGTCATTTCAATATTATACATTTCCAGTGTCATCAAGAGGCTAAGCGAGCAGATGCTTCGCTAAAGAACCCAAAAAAAGAATGGGAGGGGGCAGCTTTACGCAACAATGAAACATTATGCAATTCTCTGTTTCCTTTAAGGGGTCCTGCTGTTCCTCTTACACAATATGCACGCTATGTTGATCAGTATTGGGACAGCTTAAATGCTCTTGGACGAGCTGATGGGAGTCGTATTCGTTTGCTTACATATGATATTGTGTTGGTATGTATGTTTTTGTATTTACATTGGTCTGGTGCAGGGATAGTGTCTGTTGAAAATGCAAATGATCATATGGTAGTCTTTTATTTTAGCATAATAATTCATTATAATGATGGCATTAGCAGGATTTATATTCTATAAGAATTTAGAATTGTACCTGATATTTGACTCTTGATGGATCCGTTGCAGATGCTAGCTCGTTTTGCAACTGGAGCATCATTCAGCACAGATAGCAAAGGAGGTGGAAAAGAGAGCAACTCTCGGCTTTTACCATTTATGCTGCAGATGGCCAACCATTTTCTAGATCAAGGAGGTATGAACCAGCGACGGACGATGGCAAAAAATTTGATCAGCTACCTCACCTCACCTTCTCAGCTGGATTCAGCTGCTCCTGGAGCAAAGTCATCAACATCACCCTCTCAAAGATATGGAGTGGCGGAAGAAACAGTCCAGTTCATGATGGTTCATGCGTTGCTGCTTCAATCTCTAGATGAGTGGGAGCGGCATCGTCATTCTTTTTTGCAAAGGGGAATATACCATGCGTACATGCAATACAAGCATGGACGCTCATCATTGACAGCCCCTGCATCGTCACCTTCATCCTCTCGTGCTTCATCTTCAGATTTGGCAGCAATGGATCCAAAATATGATGATGTGAGCAAAGAGGATGCTAACTCAACTGAAACGAGTAGTGAAAAACTGTTTACTATTGTTCAACCCATGCTCATATATACAGGGCTCATAGAACAGCTGCAGCGTTTCTTAAAGCTAGATAAACCATCTGCGCGGAAAAGTAGGAATGTGGACACTGAGAAGGATGGCAGTGTACAGACTAAAGATGAGAGTGGTGGTGGATCTATTAGTATGGAGCCTTGGGAAGTTATCATGAGGGAAAGGTTACAGGACGTGAAAGGTATGTTGGGATTTTCAAAGGAGTTGCTAAGTTGGCTGGAAGACATGCAAAGTGCTAGTGATATGCAAGAAGCATTTGATATAATGGGTGCCTTGAGTGATGCTCTTTCTGGTGGATTTTCTCGATGTGAGGATTTTGTGCAAGATGCTCTTGCCAATGGCAATGCCACCAGATGTACATTTTGAGGGTACATTTGGATTTTTGAATGAGTTGTGCACACTGCAAGTGAGATGCAACGAGCTCCCTGCGGCGAGATACCAGCTAATTCTCTGCCGTATGCATGATGCAAAGTGACTGGAAGATGGATTTTTGACTGCTGATGGGATATGGCATCTCAAGGGTTCAATAGTTTGTACTCATGGAAAGAATGAACATTAATGTTTTATAGCCATAATATTTTGTAGATGGGTTTATTGGATGGCACACATTTTTGCCACAGCAAAATCTGTTTCAGGCAAATGCTCTGTTTTGACTGCGTTAGTTTTGTTATGGCCAGGTTCTTTTTTTGTGAGCCTATGGATCAATAACTTGCATGTCTTTTACAAGATCAAGTCTAAACCCTGCAAAGGTGCGTTTAAAATTTTGTGAAGTAATCTCCCGTATGGTTGATGACCTTGGTTTTGTGCCTTCCATGGTTACTAGTAACACATGATACTTCGCATTCCTTAGTTGTAGACTTCTTTCCCTGTTAAGTCTTTCTCATCAAGGTTTCCTGGAGCCAATGAAGGTTCGTTTTTACTGAGGCTCGTAAATTTTGACACAAAAGAAGCATAGCTCAAGCATAGAACAATTATAGAGCAAAACAATGTTCATTGCTATCATCAAAAGTAGGATGAGGGTGCTTTTGTTTCTTTTTGTTGTCAATACAAAAGCCACATATTTTCCTTATGTGGTGTAAATCTACTTCTGGATGTACTTGTTTGTATTATGTGGTAGGGCTTTTATGCCTTCTTGATTGGGTTTGAAATTCTTGTGGAAAGTAATTTTCATACTCAGATAATTGATCTCTTACCAATTGTTCAAAAAAAATCTCCATTTGCTAAAGAACTTTAAAACAACTATTTGGAACAAGGATGTGGGTGAGTAAGTGCTTAGTGCTGAAAAGATGAGCGAACTTACAAAACGATGTTATGCAATCTTCTGGGAAGATGAGTGAAACTACATAATGATGCTCTGCATTCTTCTGCTATACAATTATCTAATATAATAGATGCAAGTAGTCAGCTATAATATGGAACACAAAGTCTGCATTTGGAACGAGGATGTGAACCGCTCAGTGCTGGAAAGAAGAGTGAACATGCTTAAAGATGGTATGTACTCTGCTACCATATAACTACATTTGCACATGAGGTTGCAAAGTAATGCCGGGAGGGATGTGATTGTTTATTTGGTAAAAGTAAATTTACGACATTGGTAAAAGTACAAGTATTGGTAAGTAGGATTTTTTTGTACGTGGATTTGTGTGAAGTGATGCATCATTACGATTCTATAAGGCAGTGCCATTTAAACAATGTTATGGGAATATTGTTAGTACTTGTATGTTTACTGAAAATGTAGTGCAAGACATTTTGAATGGGTCAGGATTTCTTTTCTATCTCAAAACTTATATATTTAGCATCCTTCATTGTTGCACAATGATCAAAGGAAAATGCAGGGGAGATATGGAAGCAATATAGCGATCCAACCCTTGATATTGCAGTGGCGGTCAAGCCTTGACGATCAATGTCCGACTTTCCTATACATGATGTTCCTTTAATAATCAGCTTTACTAGTGGAGCTTGCCCATTTTTTGATGTGGTCTACAACATTTTTTGAAAGTGGTTTGTTGATTATCCGAGTAATCAATTGGTAATGGTTGGGTGGACCATTCATCTTCTGGGATTTGGGCTTCTCACATTGCAACTACACGATGTGTGGGGTTGTATGTTGTAAGCTCGTGAACACCTCATTATGCTTTCAACTGTGGCTGACGTCAATGTTCTTAGAGTCCAAGCATAGGTCAGCTATTTGTGCAGTGCTTGATGAATTGAAACTTTGTTGGTAATGTGGTTTGTGAAGTATATAGAAATGGGGTTAGGGTATTGGAATTTAGATTGCACTAATTTTTTGGTGCGTAAAAGTGTTGTTGAGTAATGATATTATGGCCGATTTCTAGGTAGTTGTGGGTGAGTCCTTTCACACCATGAACTCGGGGATTAGAACATTTGTTATTATGAGCAATTTCAGGTGTAGGTGCTGTTTAAGATATTATAATTGTCTTCAAGAATGAGTGTATCTAGCCCAGGGACCTAATGTTTTTGACCAAGAGAGCCAGTCTTGGATTCTGTTGTAAATCATTGTACTATGTTTGTTTTTGGTTCATCTTTTATCATTTTCCATTGTATTAAAAACTTATTAGAGGTTTACATGGCCCATGCAATGACAATTTGTAGAGTATTTATGTAAGTCCAAATCACACTCTTTAGCTTAGTCATTGTTGGGGGGTCACTGGGACTTGGGCTTCAAAAGTATCGTATTTGGCAATATTGTAATTGCTGTGTTATGCAGAATATTGCGAATCATTTTGTATAAAGGAAAGCCAAAATTTAATGTAACACTTTCTAAAGCAAGAAATGAAGAGGAAACAAAGAGCCAAGAAGGTGAAGTCATGTAGTTTCTATAAGTGTTGTATAAAGTACATGTAGAAAGGTGGTGGTGGTTATTGTTGTTAGTGATTGATAGAAGTTGTGAATGAAAAATCCTCACTAACAGGTATACTTTGGTTCAAAACATATGAACAACTTATTATTTTGCATGTGGGTGTTTCATCCTTAAATAGCAAGTATATGTATTTCCTTGGTGTTTGTGCATTGTAATGTTTGCATTGTTCCACTTGGGTAATCCACCCCTTTTAATTACGTCAAAGGTGTAACACAGTCAACCAACCCCTTCCAACTATAGTGTGCATCAATTGCAGAGAATCACACTCCATACAGGACGACCCTTGGTTTAATCTTGTCCGTTGGATGGGCAAAACTTTCTACGTCACCGTTTCTTGTTGTCCTACATTTTTTATCATGTTTTATAAGGCAATGCCATTGGACGCGGATGTGCCAAGAGAGCTTGGCATATTGTTTGTCCTTAGTCGAATTTTGAAAACATGTATTGCTTGGAAAAAAGTGTGAGAGATGTGCACATATGTATGCTTCCAACCATGGCGTAAGGTGGGAAAAAAGCAATGACATAAAGTGGTTTGACTCACATGAGGGTTATGGTTTCATCACCCTTGATGATGGCAATGAAGATTTGGTTATTCATGAGATGTTGATTCACTCTGATGTGTTTTGCTCCTTGGCGGAGGAAAAATTTATTGAGTTTTTTGTTGAGGCGACTTATTTGTATCTCTAACTACTATTTTTCCCAATTGCATCTAGCCATGTTGGCCATCACATGTGTTGTCATGGACCACTAAATTTGGAAAAAAATGAAATTTTTGAGTCATGGGCAAGTCCTTCGCATTTTAGTCATGCTTGCCCTATGTTGAGTTAGTGTTTGATGAAGGGATAAAGGAGTGAGTCATTTTATTGGTTTATGGGTTCAAAATTGGCTAAGTTGGATCCTTGAGGAATAAGAGGATTTGTTTCTTCGTTCCTCATGTTCCATGAACTCCCACCATCTCTACTCCATTAGTTTAGTCGATTAAATCAGGGACTTGTTCCTTTGCTCTTTGTGTGGCCCACTATGCCGACTTACTCGCTCCCCATTCACATCGGCTATGTCGGGTGTGGTTGGTATCTGTAGCTCCGATCCATGCTTCCACCCCTTCCTGCAACACCGCTTTCTCCAACCCTGTTGGTTATGGCAGCCCCGACCGACACCTTTAGCACTGTTCTGTACTACTGACGGTTACCCATATCACTGATTTCTCCGAATCTCCTCTCCCATTGGCGATATCACCTATGCATTGCACTTTGACCCTAGTTGTGCATTTCACCTTGTTCTCTGGTCGCCCGACTCTCTCGCTTTAAACCTCTTGACAATTAAATCAAATGTTTTTCGTCCCGCAAGGAGTTGTTCTCTTAGGCCCTGTCCAAGCCGATTCACCTCCTTAATAATATTTTGGGGGGGGGGGGAAAGCATTAAAGTCTAGGGCATTGTCCATGAGTTATATATAACCTGCTCCGCCTATTGTATCTCCCTTTCGTAAATTTGAGCTCACTTTGCCTTGACAAGTTTCTCGTCCTCTGAAAGTGGTTTTTAGTCATTTCTTCTCCATTTTCCATCCGTTTTCAAAATCTCAAAGTTCATTGTGATCGTTGAGAGGTCACCTTCAACTTCATCCAACCGGTAAGATTTTTCATCACAGTTTGACCTATTTTCAAAGCATTCTCTTGTTTTGGTGCCCTTCCTCTTTGGTTCATCAAGTTCTTGTAAGAGCCTATCCTTCTCTGTGTGAGTGTACGATTTGAGCAAGATGAAATTCCAGTATGTTGGGTATGAACCCATTTCCTCCCTTGAGACCTCAATATCTGAAATTGGGGACAAACATATGGACTTAAATGAATTTTGGCAAGAATGAGAGATGCTAATCCAACCCAATTGGCTCAAAGGATCCTAGGCAGTGGCTTGGCTCATGCTAGAGGTTTTCCTAATTCTGTGCAATGTATTGATACCGTCTTGCCCTGTGCTTCTTGCTTTGATCCTTGAACCAAAGAATTGAAAGATCCTAAAGGACATTTGATTTCCCAGTTAGATGCACACCACATTAACTTGGACCTTGGCATTCCCACTTTCAACAACTCCGAAGTCCTAACTATCGCTGATGCATAGAAGGAAATTGACCAGACTCCAAGCAAGTATCAGTCAATGATTGCCAAGTCCTAGTTGAAGTAAAGAATAGAGGAACATCTAAGTTACCAAAGGCTCTCTACAAAAGTGACATCATCGAAGAGTTGTCTGATATCATCCCACTCCTTGTAAGGGTGATGTGTCCTCCTTCAACCAAAGAATTCCAAGACTGGATGTGCATCTTTATCAACTTAATATGTGAAGGTAAACAAACTCTTAATTGGGGGGAAATTATTTGTGAAAACTTGACCCAACAACTCCCTGTGTCCATAAAATCAAGTCATTTCACATGACTTCTTATTTAATCTACACCATTGCTGGTTATATGACTTGGATTGGCCTATCAAGCTAGGGTGATAGGCAAAATATTCTCATTTTTGAGTTTTAACTCTCAATCGACCTCTGAAAATAACAAGTCATTCCAGAAGGGTCAATGATGCCTTCACAATGTTTCTAGTCGGGTTACTGGCAGGAAATGTTACTAGTAGGATTTCTCAAGAGGCTAAACAACTAATAGATGTTTATGGAAGTTTACTTATTCAATTCCAAAAAAAATCATACATCATAACATCAGGTTATGAAGAAATTACATACAAGCTTTCCATTTACTCCAGCGACAAGATCATCCTGATTGAATTTTGCAGACAATTTGGACATTCTCCATATAACTTGTAAAGATAACAAAGTATCTGAATTCTAGTTTCCCATATCCTTGGGAAATTATACTTGTAGGTATGTTCTTGATGCTCAAAATATTGAGAAAACTATCTCTCCATTTCACATGCATCCTTTTCAGAAGAGGGCATCCTTTGATAGTAAGAACTTCATTAACAAAAAATTATGTCTCTCCTACCTGCATGTTCCTATAGTTGAGGATTACTGGGCAGATTGTGATGATGATTTTGAGGTTAGGAACAAAGTGTATGGCATGATATCTCTTCAAAAAATCCGAGACTTTAAATTGTCCAAGGTGCCAAAGGGCATGGTTGATGATAATTTTGATTTGCTTGCTCCATAATTTATTAATTCAGTTTAATTCACTCCTCTCCCAACTATTGATTGGTCTCAGAAGGAGAAGGATAATTTGGATATCTCAATGCTCCTATTCTATTGATGACCAAACAATGGTTCAATAAAAGATTGTTAGAATTCAACACTTCCCAACAAGAAAATTCTCCCCAACAAGCAACTTCTTCTCACCAGGTAACTCCTCACTAGGCTTCTCCCTCTTCTTCTCAGCAAGACTTTGGTACTAAGGTATATGCAAAGAAAGATAAAGCTAAAGAAAGTTAGAAGAAGATTGAAACATTAGGGAAAGAAGATGAGTAGAAAGATGAAACACAAGGAACAAGAGGGGAAGCTTCTGCAGAACAAGTAGAGGAAGAGAAACATGAAGCTGAACAGAAAGAAAGTGACGAGGAAGGAGGTGAGAAAGGAGGAAATGAGGAGGGAAATGAGGAAGATGATGGAGAGGAAGATGTAGTTGAAGTAACAACTTTGGATCTAGGGAAGGCAAGTGCTTCCAGACCAAAATTTGATGTAAGAAGACTTTCTTCCTTCCCCATAGTAACTACTGTAGTAGTTTTTGCCTCTCAATATTTTCCCCAACCACTTGCACTCACATTGATTCCCTTTGGTACATCTTCAAGAGACTCTTTCTCTTGGGTACAAACTATGATCGCTAATAAGAAAAGGAAAGCCCAACCCAAAATTGAAGACCCTAACCGTGATGTTGTGGTTGTACTCCTTGGTACTTCTCCTCTTAAGAAGGCCAAGACTAATTCTTGTCTAGTTTCAGATGCCCCAGGACAACAATTCCTTGAAATTTCTAAGCCCAAAGGATACAAGAGTGAACAAGAGGTTTTTTGCAGCAAACTTTGAGCTAACAAGAATATCCATGGGAGAACCAATCCCTGAAGGTGAATGTACACAATCTTAGAGAGACAATTTCAAAAGTGATTGAGAGGGTTGAGAAGGGTAAGAAAACTCAGGAACAACTTGAAGAGCAGGTTCAAGTTTTATCCAACTTCATCAAATCCTTCCTCTGATCCAACAGTTCTTCGTTGGATCCAACTCCCTTGGCTTCTCTTCCAACATCTGTTGCAACAACTGATTTTGATTTGAAAGAAACTATTGAAATAAACAAACATGCAACTTAAGGAAAGACAAAAAAGCGTGGGTGGAGAAAATTCTTATCACAGAGTTGGAACTCATTGATGGGGCTTGCAAGACATATGACAACATCGGTTCAACACAAAATCATGCCAGTTTAGGAATTCAAAACATTGACAAAGAGGTAAAGCTTTAGGCATATGTGATTCAAGATCTCCATATCATGGGCCTTACCGATGAGAAAATTCTTCTTTCAGAGAAGATTTTTGATGATTCTAAACACAATCTGTCTCATACTTGGTCCTTTAGTGTAGAATGGAGAATGAAAGTTCTCGAAGAATCTTCTACTAAATTGCAAAATGTTACCCAGAAAGGATAATCTTTGAAGTCCGAGATATTTTCTGATTTAAGAGCCCTCCTTTGCAAACTTTTCTAGGATAACTTAGCTCAACAGATCTTAGTAGATTAAATCAAAGAGGACTTCAAGAAGCTTATCAAAGAGGACACGTACAAAATGAAAAATGTGAATAAGGACAAGATGGAAGAATTGTCTAATTTGAATAATGTGATAGTGGAAGCTACAAAAGGTTTAGCTCAATACAAAGGGACGAGTTTTGAGATGAAAAATTCTCTAGGATCTTGAATGAGTAATATTACTAACACAATTGTGCCAAAGGAAAATAAAATATCAACTATAGTCACAAAATTCCGGATGCACATGTTAAAATTGAAAGTTCCAGCTTCTTTTGTTTCCTCCCTCCCTTCTTATAGCTAATTGTTATATTTTGATGTTGAATTTATTTTGTAAAAGAAATATTTAATGTAAAATCATCTCAAAAGTGACGTAATCAATTAAATGATTAGTCACTTAATTAACAATTAGTTAATTTGGGTAGTTATTCCCCCCCTCTTGCCTATACAAGGCTTCAATTTCAACTGTAAAGGGGTTGGATGCTAGTAACTTTGATGTAAAAAGATATTAATTTTGAATACAGAAGAGGATTTCTCCCTTCCCTCTGGTTCAATCTATCTTTCCATTATTTCTCTATTTGTTCTTTGCACCATATACATGTTTTGGATAATGAAACTTTGAGTTCATCCTGGTTTGCCAAGAATCATTGAATTTTGTTTCAATTTATCTCTGGTTTACAACAATGGTTTTCCTTTATATGTAGACGTGTGTTTTCTTGGGTTTCATTGACATGCAAAAGTAGAATAACATTTGTTCCCTTCTTATTTGAAAGTGTTGTTATTATCTCTCCTTCTTACTCCCAAGCTTGTTCTTTTCTTAACATTTTTTCACTATGTATTCAAAATTATGGAATTACTTAATGAAA
The DNA here is from genome assembly GCA_019776745.2 of Taxus chinensis. Classification (NCBI taxonomy): domain Eukaryota; kingdom Viridiplantae; phylum Streptophyta; class Pinopsida; order Cupressales; family Taxaceae; genus Taxus; species Taxus chinensis. The sequence continues at coordinate 898,752,613 of CM034146.1, forward strand.
CTAGCATCTTCATTAGGATTTAATAGAATGTATATTTGTACCATTTTGGTTTGAATAAGGGAACCCATCAATCAAAGAGGAGGGATTGTTATCCCCTGAACTGTTGACTGCACACACAACTGCAATTTTTTCAGCCAATAGTTTTTTGGCGCCCACCATGGGGCACATTTGTGCTTTTGAGTAGTGTCCGCTGTGTATTGTTTACCATAGATGGATGACAAAGTGCTCGAGAAGAATTTTCAATATCAGAAGAATGCAGATATAGCAAAGGTCTGAGAGCACAAGGAGTTGATGATCCTTCCAATCTCAGCAACAACATCCGTTTAAGTTATCTCTAAAAAGAAGAGGAAAAGGAAAGAGGTCTGTGAGCACACCTCCAATTGAAAGGAAGTATGGACATCCTTATCAAGTAAGTACTACTGAAGTTTTGTTCTTGTAAGGAATTACTCTTCCCTTACAAACTATTTTCCCCAGGATGGCTGCACCAGTCCCTTGGGGGTAGAATATTGGGCAGAGTCTTGATGCAGAGGATCCATCTTCAATTTTTCTCAAGATATCATAAATCCCAAGTACACCAATTTAAATCCACATAAAACTACACATATTTAAATTTAATAGTGTCTCCTCCTCTATTTTTTGCAAATATATGTGCACATTTGTAGCCATCTGCGGCCAAAAACATAATTCTCCCAATTAGGTCAAGGTCTTGTCTATCCTAAAGTGACTTGACAATCCTATGTAGTATTTTTCTTGGATCAAATTTTTCCTTATTGATCCTCATGGCACAGACAACTATGTGCCCTTGAACAACAATCCTTATTGTAATAGTCCAACCATCACATCCGGTCAACTCTCATTGGTTTTGTGCATGCTCTCCATGCCTTTTTGAAATTTTCATTTTCTGCGTAAAGCTCCTTCATAGTCTCGAACCCTATTACTCCTATTTGCATCTCCGTCAATAAGACAAATCTCTTTCTTAACACATCTGCAACTTTGTTTTGCCATTTCTGTGCTTTAAGCCAAATGAGTAACACTACTAGAATTTGACCCATTTCATGTATTTGATTCAAATTTCCTTTGCTATTGATAAATTGCAGTGCTTGGTGGTCCATGTATAACACAAAATCCTTGCACAATAATGGCGTAAAACTCTTGATAAAAAACTTGAATATTTTTTCTTGCATCATGCAATTTTTCACTGAAATTTGTGATGGTCTCTCCTCATGAATCATCACAACTCCAATGGCCATTTCACTTGCATCACAATCAACTTGAAATACTTTATTAAAATTAGGCAAGGCTAACATTGTTTACTTTGTAGCCTTCTTTTTTAGCTTCTAGAACACATACTCTCCATCTACACTTCAAAAAGAACTTTTTATCCTTCCACATCACCTTGGTGATTGGTGCATAAATCCCATTGAATCTTGTGATGAACTTCGCGTAGAAGCTTTCTAATGCATTGAAGATTCAAGCCTTCGTGACACTCTTTGGTGACAACCAATCCAATATAGGTCCCACCTTCTCAGGATCCATCTTCAATCCTTTTTGAGATATTACAAATCCCAAGTACAATTCAATACACACAAAACTACACATCTTTAATCTCAATAGTTTTGTGCATGCTCTCCATGATTTTATGAAATCTTCATCTTTTGCATAAAGTTCCTTTATTGCCTCGAACCCTGCTACTCCTACTTGTATCATCGTCAATAAGACATGTGCAACTCTTTTGATTTCCTATTTTTGTGCTTCGAGCCAAATTAGTAACTCTGTAAGAATTCAACCCATTTCATATGTCTTTGATTCAACTTCTCTTGGCTATTGATAAATTGCAGTGCTCGGTGGTCCATGTACAACATAAACTCCTTGGGCAACAAATAGAGCCTCCACTAAATGTATGAATGCAAAGAAGCCCAAATAGGTGAGGCCAGGACATGTTGGTTCTCACCAAAGATTATGAAATGATCCATATGGGCAATCGCTCCGAGACAAGAAATAAATTTATGCCAAACTTAGGATGATCTGGATGTTAGATATGAACCTCGTGAATATTGATGGAGGTCCTTGATGCAAACTGAAGCACTGTGAATGCGATAAGGGAAGGTTGTGGTAAAGAGGTAAGGCGAGTTTGGTCACCAAGCTACAACTGGATCCAATCATATTGCTCTAAAGAAAAAGTATTGATGCAAAGTACAAAGAATGCAACATCTAGGGACTGTGTATATCATGAGGAAGGAGCATGCAAACACATGTTGAAGAATGGGATATTGAGTTGAGTTGGGGTTATAGATTCGAGTCCAAACACACAACCACCTCCAATGCAATGTGTAATCGAGCTCATATATAGGGGTTGAATTATAATACAAAACAAATCCAAATGGTTTTCAACATAAATGCAAAGATCTGAATCCGCAAGGCTGAGGTACCATGAGAATGCCAGTACAATGTACGATGAAAATACTTGTTGAGTAGGTTGCAAGAGGAGTATATCAGGAGCATGAGCCAGGGGATGCAGAAGTCCGAATCATTACCTAATGCATCCTTCTATACAAATGTAGATATATGCCAAAAAGATCTTTCAAAATCTATTAAATCAAATCTTTAATTTGATTTTGTTAAAATGAAATCAAGGATTTGAACTGGAAGATAAATTTTCATCATTAGTTCTTCTGTTCCATGCAAATATTTGCTTCAAAAAACTACCAAAATAAAACAAAAAACTAATCTATTTTTTTTTTATTTTTTGATTTTGAATGAAGACTTGAACATAATGGAGTGTAAAAACTGCGAATAGAGTGGAAAGGATGGAAAGGTTAAGTATACAAGTGGATGGTGGAGCCAATGGGTTCACACGTGGTCAACACTGTTAGAATGTTGACTAGATACAAGAATGGGTGAACTGATAAACAATGGTTGTGGCATGTGGTCTACACTGCATAGCCATTTGAGTGAACCGCTTTGAGTCAAACACAAACAAATGGAGCACAAGCAATGCTCAGAGAGGCTAGAAAAAACCAGCTCTAATACAAAATGTGGGATTTACCCCATATCCGAGAATGAGCAAAAGCTCAAGGTTTCATAAATTCAACATATTAATCAATATTCAAATACAAAAATGCATGTCATCCTATTCTAACTCTTATAACTACTAACACTAATATAGAATGGTTGTTATAAACACCTAGATTCTCTTAGCCTTCCTAACAATACTCTCCTAAATATCTACGTGAGTTATATTATTGTCTCACTTACATTGTTTATTAATTAACACACATATTATTGCTCACCACAAATGTGAGCACTAACACTAGGTTTCCCTAACAAATAAAGCATTCACACTAATGTTTGACCAACCAAACCTTGTTTTCACGTCCATCAACACAAATATAGCACTCAATAATGATGTTCTAGACTTTTTTGACGTAAAGAAAGGAGTTAGAAAATTTCAAAATCGTCCTCTCTTGTTCATGAACTTGCTCTTCTTCGTAACCATCTTGTTCTTCATCATCATCTTCATGATTATGATAGGAATGATCATGATCATCATGATCTTAATAAAATAAATGGTGAACCATGTTTAGAAGCTCAATGCCCTCTTCCATTGGAACATCTTCAACAAAATTCCTAGCGAAAGGTATTTGTTTCGCCCAACAACCCATCATTTCTTTGAGTAAAATTGTTTTAAACGATATTTATGAGCGCTTGTGATGTTGTTAAGACACATTTCATCGTTGGGATGACATAGCAGAAATATGTACTTTTGACTTTTTCTTTGGTTGAACTTGTTCAACATCAAAGTCACTATTTGAATTTTCAGTCTAAGATATCTATGTATTAAGTTAATATTACTAAAATATCGATATAGATTGCTCAATAATCACTCTATCAATATGCCCCCCTCTTCTTCCACTTCTTCCACTTCTTCTATTTGAACTCCTACCTCGATCACGAGATTGTGATGACTTTCTTAGACATAAAATTAAAATTAAATAACTTATATTAACATAATATTAAAATAAATAGAAATGAAAATAACTTATATCAACACAAAACTACACTTTTCTATGTAAAATGATGATTACTTACCAACTCATATGCAACATGTATAGTCATTGATGAAGTGTTGTGTTATGGAGAAGTATATTTCAATATAGATGAAAAAATTAGATCTACCAAAGTAGACATATGTATAGGGGATGATGTATACCTATTGGATGATAACATAGTATCTACAAAATAGTAAACCACTTATTTAAACAATTGTAGGTTTACGCAAAAATACAAAATGTGATAGCAAGAACAATGTCGAATTTCCTACAAACCCTTATTTCTAGTTATGTAGTTAAAGATTCCTTAATTTTGTATTGTGGGATTTTATAAATAGCGAAAAAGGGATGCACCATATTTTAATATTAAATGCAAATGTGAAAATAATAGGAAAATTATAAAGATAATTTCTAAGAATGGTGTGAGAACACCAAAATTTATCTTCATGATTTGCAAGTATTATTTGGTTACAATGGGTTATGTATGCAAGTCTTAGTGCGTAACATGTCCTATTGTCTGCATCTTTTTCTAAAGAAATTCCAATTTCATACATCATGAATCCAAAGAAGTCATTTTGCATAAAAATAATCCAATAACCTTTAAAAATTTAGGCACACTCTAGGAAAAGAGCTTGGATGAAAAAATTGTAATCTTTGGGAAAAAAAATTCTTTAAAAAATGATGCCAACACAATAAATTCCTCACCTTAGTGTGATAGCAAGAGCAAAATGAATTGCCACAAACCCTAATTTCTTATTATGTGCTTAAAGATGCTTTAATTTTGTATTGGGGAGTTTAACAATAAGGGAAAAAAGGGATGTGACATAATTTAATATTAAATGTAAATGAGAAACGTGAGTTACCTTTTTCGCATCGATGGCACAAATTTGGTGCAAATTTTGTGTCACATTTGCGATAAGTATTTGCATCGTAAATCAAGAATAAAATAAAATAAAATGACTTGAAATCGACTCAATTAATAATGTTATTTTCACTATGTGTAGTAGTGCATGCATCTTCTCTGAATGTACAATTTGAAGAACCAACACACATGGGCTAAAATCCCTCGTTACATTCAACACAACTACAATAGATCTCTTCAAAACTCTAATGCATACAACCATTTTCATGTTTGTTTGGATTTCCAACCTCTAGCACCGATTGATTTCCAACCTTTATCACCATCAACAATAGAAACTCCTTCCACTCAAAATGAAGTTGAAAAAAATGTTAAGTTTATTGAGCACATTTAAGAGTACATATAAATCATTAGGAAACAACTAAATACTAAATACTAAATATAAACAATGCCATGATAAACACCACACACTACACACCTTCCAAGTTGGTGAATAGGTATGGCTTTACCTGAATAAGGAAATAATGGAAGAACCTTACCACAATATTTTTCCTCTTCGGGATGGGTCCTATATTACCACCAAGAAATTAGGAGACAACAAATTTGACTGTAATATTTCTACTTACCTTGTGTTGCATCTCATTATAAACGTGAAATGGTTGCACTACTACTTTTCACCTTTATTGAACACTTCATACATTGCAGAAGCTCTTCAACAATTAGAAATCAATCTTGAGTATCATGCACTAACAAAAGTGAATCTAGTTATTGATGCTAGGATTAAAATGATAATATATATATATATATATATATATATATATATATATATATATATATATTCACCAAAGATCAAGTTGTAAGTAATTTTTTTGTATCCTTGCACAGTTGCATGCGATAGGGACCATTTTTCTTCGAGGAGTTATTTGAACTAGGAGGATACAAGACCTCGAATAATTCACAACACCTCGACATAGCTTTGTGTTATTGACTTGATTTCACCAATGGATTCAACATCATACTGCATACATATTGGCATACCGCAAGGTCCTAACTCCTTTGTGATATTGTCAATTTCGAGAAGATCTACACTTATACTATGAAACTTTGTAGCATTACAAGCTAAAGATGATCGATTGATGATTTTTTATGAAGCATCTATAATGTTTTAACAATTACTTCATCTTCCTCTGTTGTATAATAAGGCATTATTCTATTCTTGTTAAAAAGTGATAGAGTTAAGAATTGATAGTAAGGAGTACATAGACATCCTATATCTAACCTCCCAAATCTTGTACATGACTTTGCATTATAGTTCTACATCTCGTGTCTCTTTCTCATTTTCTTTCTTCTTCGTTGCATGAACACTCCAATATATCATTCAACCTTGATCATTCACGATAAAAAAATTGCATATAACACATGTAGATTCTCATTTTGAGTGTTCTTCACCGGGTCTCATCTTGGGCCCTGTATCAACATAATGGTGAACATGTTTGTGCTCTAGGGAATAAGGTTGTGCATTTACCAATATATAACAACTTTAAAAATAATCACCTTGGCGGACTTCCAAAAGTGGGGTCTCATACACAAAATCGGTGTGTCTCTTAGTGATAACCTAAATAACTGAAACTATGTGTCACTTAATGATGTCCCAAATAACTAATACTATCTTTACCTATAATTATCCACAGTTGAATAGAGTTATGCATAGGTTTTTTCACATAAGGATAAAGAATCTACAACCATTTAGTAGAGTCAAAAATTGAGGTTAAATGAACATTATATGGAAGGAAAAATCATACATTCACACATATATAAATACATTTAAGCATTTTAGAAGTACGGATAATTCATTGTGATAATATATCGATGTACAAGTGTAAGGGTTAATGGTTGAATTAATATAACACAAATAACTAAAAATCTTACTTAAAGGAGGAAGCAACAAGAGCATTGCCCATTATTGGATTTATTAAGATGATGAAAATTCAATATGACATTATTAAAAAGTAAAACCGTATATACCTCCTCAATAGTTATAAAGTTTATTGAAGACTCTTACTAAAGTAATGCACATGTCAAGTCCATCCAAACACTATGCTAATATATTGGTACACAAGTGTAAGAATTTATAGTTGAATTAATATGACAAGTAATTGTAAGTATGTCTAGAAAGGTGAAGCGCCAAGAGCATACTTTAGTGTTGGATTTATTAAAATGACAAAAAATCAATACCATATTGAAGATGTAAGAACACTAGGAATGTTTATTCATATAGATTGTTAGTTATAACTTCACCTACTTGGATATACTTTATAAGGCATCATTTGGAATATGACTTATTTTTTATTATTATTTGCACATGTATATGTATAAAGTTTACTTAACCATGTTATGTTATGCATTGTGTTAAGCCAAGTTATTATTACAATTTATAAACAATGTGGTATTATATCACTATTTTAATCTTAACAATTTAAATGTGATTGTCTTATTGATGATATTATTGAGACAATGACACCCAATAACATTTTGTTAAAAGGTAAAACGACATATACTTTATAAGAATTATAAATTTTATTGAAAACACTTAATATGGTAATGCATGTGTCAAGTCCATCCAAACATTATGTTATCCAAACACTATAGGAAAAAAATAGATCACTTGTGTTATTTACCTCACCAAGTAATTGTTATGAAGATGCGAGAATGTGACAAGGAAATATAGGTTATAGCTTAGTATATACTTTGACATTTCACTTGTGTTTGTAAATGCAATAAGTGGAAATGTCAATTGTTAGCTGGCTAGGGATAAGATAGGTCCCCTATTTCTAGGTATGCATTTTGATTTATTAGTTAAGGATGAGTACTATTTTCTACTCTCTAAGTAGGTTCACCCTATTGCTTGGGAATAACTAGCTAGTTGTTAGGAATACTTTAAGGGGCATGGGTTAGTTTGTTTTCCTTAATTATAAGACAATGGGAGTCTTGTAAAAGACATGTATTTCATATTTGCAAGGTAGTGAAGTTTGAAAGCATTCAATTGTGAAGATAATTGTTACATTTTTGTTCGTGTAGACCATTCACAACTTTTAGGGTCATTCATTAAGTGGTATTGTTAGTGCAAAATCACAACACCCCCAAAATGACCTATGGAGCTGCTTTTCTAAGGCAAAGTCATTTGGTGTGATTGCACAACATTGAACTTTCCCAAAGTGTGGGACCTTTGCAAATGGGGAAAGCTCTCTAGAGAAGGCTGGTTCCTCTTCCTAAACTACCTGCCACAAGCTATTCCAGTGCAGGCAAGCTAATCTAATCCTAATCTAACTTGCCAAGGAGATAGGAGAGAAGAAAAGAGGGAAAAATAGAGCCTACACTAAAACGGTGATACACCAGAGAAGGAAAATGTTGATCATCTATCAAAACTACCATGACACAAGAAGGGGTGAGCAATAGAAGGGATGGACAAGTGCATCATGGACCAAAGATGGATTTCACACAGAAAATGTTCCAAAACTCCATGAACACAGCTCCAAAACCTACAATGAACATCCAAACATGCAAAAATACCTGCAATGAAGAGAGGCAAGAAGAAAACAACCAAAAAATGAGCAAGGATGGACAAATGCATCACAAAACACGTTTTTTATTGCTCCAGAAGTTTGCACAGAACATCATTTCACGGGTAAGAGGAAAAAATGCCATTACAAAGCAGGGGAGGAGGTTCAAACTCCATTTTTGACCTTGGGGAAGAAAAAAAGGGAGAGGCAGAGAAGAATGATGAACAACCTTTTACAAATGAGCCAAAACTGGCTTTTATCGCTTGAACAGAATGAAAGAAATGAGAAAACATGGGCAAATCGATTTGACATCTCCAACCACTGAAAAGATTCATTAAAAAAAGAAGGGAACCCTCAAAAATCCATTTTTTGATGCATTCGGCCATGTTGGAGAAGAAACAGATGCCATACTTCATCAATTTTGGTGGTTGGGGGTCGGTTCTGTATTTTTTCTCGTGCCAGGGACATTTTCCCATTTTCTCCCACAAAACTCCATCAAAATTTAAATTTAAGTGTCCATCATGTGGAGAATTTCAAAAGCTTTCCAATGATACCAAAATCATGAAAATCTGAGCTCTGGTGTGAAAGATATGCCCCTCTGAAGATTTAGGGCAAAATGGCGAAATTAGGGCAAAAATCGGGTTCGTGGGCCGAAATTTGAATTTTTTCCCTCTTTTTTCAAATTGGGAAAATTTCCCAAAAAATCTCCGTGCCCCACTCCTTCGATGACACGTGGCGCCCTCTGGTTGATCCGCGGGCCTCAAAGACAATTCTGCCCCTTTGCTCAAAATTGGGAAATTTTCCCAAAAGTTCTCTGTTGGCCCGACCTCCGCTGACACGTGGACACGTGGCGTCTTTTGATTATGTGCGGAGATGCGGTTCAACTTTTGCACTTTTTCCTTTTTCACCACTTTGGAAAAAATTCCAAAATCCTCCCGACATCCCCAACTTCTGTTGCTGAATGGACACATGGCATCTTTTGCTTAGCTCGGTGGGGATGCGCTCTATTTTTTTCCTTTGAGGAATTTTGACAAAAAGCCAAAAAAACTTAAAGTCCTTCCGCCCCCGCCGCTCCATCCTTGACACGTGGTGCATCTTGAGTAGTTGCGGGCCTCAAACAATTTATTTTCCTCTGCGGGCTTTCGGGCCGAAATTTTCCTTTGAGTTTTTTAGCCAAAAGGCTAAGTGCCAAAATTTTTCCCGCAGGTCCACCTTGGTAAATTTTCCCTCCAAACTCCGCCGAGCCATAACTTGAAAAATACAAGGAGTTAGGAGGACTTCCTTACCTTTTTGGAAAGGGGAAAAAATTCTCTATCTGATGAAGCAATACCCAGAAAATTTTGAGTGCCTAAAATGTGTAAAAATTTGACTGAGGCACAAAAGGAAGCTAGTTAACCCAAAATAAGAGGGAGCTTATTTTGGTTAACAATTTGGTGACTCTCAGGGGTCATCTACCAGCTAGATGAATGATCAATGGCATTTTGAAGCATCCATTGGGCATGGAGTCAAGCCTGATAAATTGATTCTGATCTGAACTATGAAAATCTGACCTCTGAGCCACTTGGAAACCCATTGAAACTTGGAGTTGATCTTCACCAAAAACCACTGAATGCACTATGCAAGAGCAATACAAAATAGCACCAAACAACTATGTACAAAATTGAAAATCATACATACCCTAAGTGGGATATGCAGAGTGTGCAAAAACACTTCTTCTGCTGAAAGCAAACCTACCTACTCTACTCTAACCAAGAGCAAAGGGAGCTCAAACAAAGCCTGCAACTGGCAGGGAGAAATAGCTTCCCTTCCTCAAAATGGGCAGCCATGCAAATGATTTGGAGCTGATCATGGCTGGTTAGGATGAGTGGAAAATCAACAAGAAGCTGGTCTTCTACCCAAATTAGCAAGGTGTCAACTGAAAACAAATTAGATACCTCTTTTAGTTGCTCTGCATTTGGATTGAAGAGGTATGCCAGCTGATCCTTGGTACTTTGTAGCTCATCCTCATGCTTAGAAGCAAGCATGACTGGTTTTGGCTTCTCCTTTGGCTCCAATGAAGCCAAGTACCTGATTGGGCAAGGTCTGATCCGTTTGATATGCCCATTTCTCTGAAATTAAACTCCAAAAATGGAGTCTTCTTGTGGACCTTCTTGGGTGAATGGTGTGGAAGAAATGGTGGAACTCTTCTACTGTTTTCCTTCCTCTTCCAGTGAAGAACATGGAAGATTAATATCTTCCAACCTTGATTCCAAAGAGCTGTTATAAAATACAGGCTGCTGCAAATGAATTCTCTCCTTCATGACAACAGGTTCTTGTGTTTGGAAGATGGATGATGAAGGAGAAAACAATGTGATTTCAACCGGTTCCTCTCCATCAAAACAATCCTCCAAATCTGAACAGATAAACTACCTCATTGTTGTCCTGCTGCAAATGTTCAACCTCTTCCATGGTGTTCTCTTGATCTGCAACTTGATCACCATGGTTTCTTCATCCTCAAAGATGAAGTTTGAAAGATCAAACTCTTCTTCATGTTAAAGCTCGAAGAGATGAAGTGGGAAGGAAGAACTGAAGGTTCTTCTATAGCCTGTTTTGTGTTCAAAGCTCTTGGACCTGCATATTTTTCTCCTCCACAGCTGGAATGTGCTCCTCTTCTTTTGGATTTGGAGCAGCTTCTCCTTCCTCTACTGCTTGAAGACCATCTTGCTCTTGATTGAACTCTTCCTCTAGCATGAAGTTTTTCAAATCAAACTCTTCAATCTGTTGCTCTAGAGGACAAGTTGGGGCTGCAAGATCTCTTTTAGAGCTTTCCTCTTCCATGGCTGATTGTGCAACTTCTATTGGATCAACATTTCTTCAAGCAGAGTGCCAACATGGACACTACATTCTGAGCAAACTTGATGATTTGATCTTCTTTTTGCTTCTCTTCTGCTACAATAAAATCAGTCCTTGGCCACCATTGTTCTTCATCTTTAACCTCCTCTGTAGGCTTAACCAACAAGGGGATCTTTGTAATCCCAAATTTAAGACCCCAAGCTCTTCTAATTGTCTAATCATTTCTTTTTGTTGGGCTTCCTCTTCTTGTCTGTTCTCCTTGACTGATTTTCTGATTTTTCATTCTTCCCAACATGGATTTGGGAATGCAAGAGGAGGATAGGTTGGGATTCAACCATTTTTTCAATTTTTTTGGTGGTGGTGGAAGAGTGAAACTTCTTGTTTCTTGGAGTGGAAGGTGTTTAGCTCTTTGGAGGGGATGACTGTTTGGAAGGGAAAAGGACAAAAGAATTGAGATGAGGTGGAAGACTAGGGGATGGAGAAATGAAATCAACACTTGGGACAGCATTCAATGGGAAGATTTGGAAATTGAAGCCCAAATTGAGATGGTGCTGCTTGAGGAGTAGAGAGAAAATTACCAGATGATGGTGTAGAACTTACCCATTGACAAGGTTTCCAGCACCAAGTTCATAGGCCTCTATCTCTATTGTCCATTGTGCAAGTTGGGGCAGCATCTCCACCATGAAGTCCAGCTTCTCTTGAGGGCTGAAGTGTCTTGGAAAAGGGCCAACCCATGGACAAGGTGCCCTGAAACCAATTCTGAAAGCCTCCATTTGAGTTGTTGCTCTTGATTGCACCATGCAAATCTCCATTTTTTGGATCTTCTCCAACAGACCAGCATCTTGCATTTGACTTCTATCATTGCATGCGTACCCTTGCTCTTGATATGTTTCATAACCAAACTGATTTTGGTATTGCTCATATGGGTATGCATACTGGTTTTGAATTTGTTCAAAATGCTGATTTGAAGGAGTTGTAAAACATGTTGGAGGTGGAAAACACTGCTGCTGTTGTGAATGTGAATTCCATGATGGAAATGAAGTCATGATTGCACAACTTCATGGAATGGAAAATAATGAAAGATATGGAAAGAAGAATGAATGGAAAATGAATGAAAATGAATGAAAAGAAGGTCTGCAACTTCAGAGATGGGTTGTTGACCAGATGGAGTTGCCAGATGTGCTTGAGAATGCCTCCAAAGGCTGAAATCTTCACAAGAACACACCAACCTACAAAATATGAAGTGGAAGACCTCTAAGGTCCCACCGGGCATGCCAAAACTGTTAGTGGCGCACGGTGGTGTTGGATTTGTTGTTTTTGCATGAGACACTAAGAGAAGATGAAATATCTAACCCCAGTGTCCCACTGGGCATGCCAAAACTATTAGTGCAAAATCACAGCACCCCCAAAATGACCTATGGATCTACTTTTCTAAGGCAAAGTCATTTGGTGTGATTGCACAACATTGAGCTTTCCCAAAGTGTGGGACCTTTGCAAATGGGGAAAGCTCTCCAGAGAAGGTTGGTTCCTCTTCCTAAACTACCTGCCACAAGCTATTCCAGTGCAGGAAAGCTAATCTAATCCTAATCTAACTTCCAAGGAGACAGGGAGAGAAAGAAAATTGGGAAAAATAGAGCCTACACTAAAATGGTGATACACCAGAGAAGGAAAATGTTGATCATCTATCAAAACTGCCATGGAACAAGAAGAGGTGAGCAATGGAAAGGATGGACAAGTGCATCACAGACCAAAGATGGATTTCACACAAAAAATGTTCCAAAACTCCATGAACATAGCTCCAAAACCTGCAATGAACATCCAAACATGCACAAATACCTGCAATGAAGAGAGGCAAGAAGAAAACAACCAAAAAATGAGCAAGGATGGACAAATGCATCACAAAACACATTTTTTATTGCTCCAGAAGTTTGCACAAAACATCATTTCATGGGTAAGAGGAAAAAATTCCATTACAGAGCAGGGGAGGAGGTTCAAACTCCATTTTCAACCCTAGGGAAGAAAAGAAGGGAGAGGTAGAGAAGAATGATGAACAACCTTTTACAAATGAGCCAAAACTGGCTTTTATTGCTCGAACAGAATGAAAGAAATGAGAAAACACGGGAAAATTGATTTGACATCTCCAACCACTGACAAGATTCATTAAAACTACAAGGGCACCCTCAAAAATCCATTTTTCGATGCATTCGGCCATGCTGGAGAAGAAACGGATGCCATACTTCATCAATTTTGGTGGTTGGGGTCGGTTCTACATTTTTTCCCATGCCAGAGACATTTTTCCCATTTTTCTCCCACAAAACTCCATCAAAATTTAAAATTGAAGTGTCCATCGTGTGGAGAATTTCAACAGCTTTCCAATGATACCAAAATCATGAAAAATATGAGCTCTGGTGTGAAAGATATGCCCCTCTGAAGATTTAGGGCAAAAATGGTAAAATTAGGGCAAAAATCAGGTTCACAGGGCCGAAATTTGAACTTTTTCCCTCTTTTTTCAAATTGGGAAAATTTCCCAAAAATATCTCCAGCCCCCACTTCTCTGATGACATGTGGCACCCTCTGGTTGATCCATGGCCTTCAAAATAACATTCTTCCCTTTTGCGCAAAATTGGGAAATTTTCCCAAAATTCTCCGTCGGCCCAATCCTCCGCTTGATGTGGACACGTGGCACCTTCTGATTGTGTGGGGATGTGGTTCAACTTTTCACCTTTTTCCATTTTTCACCACTTTGGAAAAAATTCCAAAATCCTCCGACGCCCTGACTCCCGCTGATGAATGGACACATGGCATCTTTTGCTTAGCTCGGCGGGGATGCACTCCTATTTTTTCCTTTGACACATTTTGACCAAAAGCCAAAAACTTTGAAGTTCTTCCACCCCCGCTCCACCTTGACACGTGGCGCATCCTGACTAGTTGTGGGCCTCAAACAATATATTTTCCTCTACGGGCTTTCGGGCTGAAATTTTCCTTTGAGTTTTTTAGCCAAAAGGCTAAGTGCCAAAATTTTCCTGCGGGTCCGCCTTGGCAAATTTTCCCTCCAAACTCCGTCGAGCCATAACTTGCAAAATACAAGGAGTTAGGAGGACTTCCTTACCTTTCTGGAAAGGGGAAAAAATTCTCTATCTGATGAAGCAATACCCAAAAAATTTTGAGTGCCTGAAATGTGTAAAAAATTGACTGAGGCACAAAAGGAAGCTAGTTAACCCAAAATAAGAGGGAGCTTATTTTGGTAAACAAACATTGTCATTGTGCTTGGAGTACCCTTTTCAATAGGTGCAAACTATTAATTCGTCCCCAGAGGACACTTCGAGTCCAAGTTAGAAGTCTTTGAAGTTTTTCTATTTATTTTATTTTTAAAAAATTCAAACTATATAAAGTTTGTTTCGTTTTGAGTTGATTTAATAAGAACATTCAAATCAAATTTAATATTAGAAAAAACAAAACAATATATAACATTACCAAATTACACATAGTGTCACTATTATAAGCATAACACATAGTTCATCTAACCAAATATGTAGCTTTGTGTGCAAGACCCTTATCCACTGACAATTGTTGACTAATGTCACTTCGTGCGGGAACTACATTACCAAATCTATAGTTGACCGACATTCTACATCAACAACATCCTCATATCTCTAACGCATTTTTTCTTACCTTTCACACCCACGTGCACCATTCTCTATAAGATGGTTGATTCCTAGAAATTTACTTTTACTTTGATTATCGTATCAAATATGTAAATACAATACCATTAATTTCTTATCTGTGCAAATATTGTGCACTAATCATCTATGCAAAATATTTTGAGCATTTTTTGTGAGTCACATTTTCAAAAATATCTCAAAACTATAATTCCTTTCATGAAAAAGGTGAAGCATATGCCATAGAATATTCGGTACAACCATAAGCTAAAATGGCACAAAAATATTTAAAAGGGTTATTTTTTGAAACTACAATGCTTGTTTTTATCATAAGGATAAAACTTTGATATCAAATTTAAAACTAGAGTTTTAATAAACCTTTAAATAATGTTTTACAAATTGTATTAAACTTTTAATTGAAGTAATTTAAAACTACAATTTTTTCTAGTTATAATGTGTACATTATAAAAATCAGGGGGTCAAATGATACTCCAAGGACATGGTTTAGTAAAAGGGGCATCAATTTTGTCCAAATAAGGTAAGGAAAATAATTCATTGTTATTATAATGAAATGAACTATTGGGAGAGCCCAACATCCCACTAAACAATCTAATTTTGGTAAAATAATTCATTATTGACATTCTTGAAGGTCATACATTCCTTATGTTTGCAAAGCTACTATTTTGAGACTCGTTGGCATTCACACATTCCATGGTGAATCTAGTAATAGATCGAACGGCCAATATCACCATAGTGGTCTTCATGTTGGCTGATAAGGTCAATGAAATCTATGTTGTGAATTGAGTGACCGAACAATTGGAGACTGCCTTCTTGCGCTCCAACGAAATGTATGGTCTATATAAATGAGGGCCACACAACCTTGTGATTTTCCTAGTCAATTAGATATTAACATGGAAGCATGGTTTGCGTATAATACCATCACTGAGAACAATAAAATTATGTTTGCAAAATTGAAACTACTAATTGTTGCAAACCTTTAGTAAATAAATAATGCGTTGGCCAAAATCTCATACACACTTGAGAGGATTTACACATGGTTCTCAAAGAAACGTATACCTATCTACCTATGAGGAGGACGTGTATTACATGGCTAAGATTGTGTCAAGGTGCCTATGTGTCCATTTTGAAGTTAGAGCAACATATTCATACAAAAAATACACCGAATTATAATCAATCTTCTGCTATTACAATGGCTATTATATAGCCAAACTAATATCCAAACCACCTCCTACTAATAGGGAGGTATTACAACAAATAACCCGAAATAATATTCACGGGTATAACAAAATACCAAATACAACATTATATTATTACGAATCATAATATATTATTACGAGTCATAAACATATTACAAAACATAGTTCAACCAAACATTAATGGAGCACTAATCAAATATATTTTCCTAACACATTCAAGGCTATTTTTTAGTTCAATCACCTATGTATTATGGTCAAAATGCATGGAAAATCTTCCACCTTGATTCACAAATATAAAAGTGGGGTATTAGCACACTTATTTTGACATTGAATTATACTCATGTGGTAATGCTTGATGCATAATTCAATCAAGCACAATTTACAACAGAGAAGATATTTTATAGCACATGTTCACTCGGCTCCTTCCTAAACTCATTTGGGAACAAACCAATGATTTTGTCATCACGACACTAGCATTTGAATCCTTCCTCTAAGGATCACAAGATTTTTTCTCCTACGAATTCTTCTAGCTCTTCTCATTCCCATGTTGAACATAAGAAAAAATGAAAGTATTATACACATTGTAAGAAAGGGGCATGTCAATCTGAATGTTTTTCGGTTGAAGAAGAAGACTAATTGTAAATCCTGTCATTAAAGAAACACTATCTGTTCCCATTGAAACTTCAAGTGATGACACCACTTATGATGAGCTCAAAGGTAGATCAAATATATGTTACCATCACAATAAACAAAGAGGTCGTGACAATTTGTGCATCACAAGAGCTCACATCAACCACTTTTTCATTGGTTGTATTGTCAATAAAGGTTTGAGAAAAAAAATACAAGATCCATTGTTGAAAGTTGCACTTACCAATGGTATTACATCCTCATCCATATTCACTTAGATGTAGGGATAGTTGTTCATTGTCATACATCACATACATTTGTGTTTGGTCAAAAAATTGGGGATAAAGATCAACCTCTATGGATTGTTGTCATTTATTGCTTGAGAAAGCCTATCAACGTGATAGGAAAGCACACCTTGATTCATTTAACAACATTTACAAACTATAAAAAGATGATTAAAAAAATACTTAGCAAGAACTGTAAAATTAAAGAATGCAAATCAAAACATTGTTCTAAGTTTAAAACAAACAAGAAAATATATTAATCAAGCAATTGAATTGGCATTATTTTTTATAAAGACCATAACATGATTCTTTCAATGCCAAATTTAACACTTCTCAAAAGAATGCAAGTATTGAAAAATTGATGTAGACATAGAAATGTGTTCTATGAGCCCAAAACATTTCCTCGTATGAGAGCAATCAATCATTCGATTGATATTCTTCTTGCAATCCTTCTTCATTCTACTCCATTGAAAAAATCAAGAAAAAATAACGAGATTTGTGGTTCAAAGGTTTTGCTAAACCAAGAACTCATATTCTGCTTACTTGTAAGAAGGATGACACTTGGAGATTTTATATTGATTTCAAAACATTAAATGTGATAGGCAATAAAGAACAATTATTCACTTCCACTCATCGATGACCTTCCTGATCAACTTCATGGGGCCAAGTTCTTCTCAAAGATTAATATCAAAAGTGGATATCATCACGTTTAGGTTTAGTCATAGGAGACATGGAAAACATTGTTTGAGGCTAAGATGGATCATTTTGAGTGCTTAGTGATGTCATTTGGGCTCATTAATGCACCAACCCTATTCATGTAATCAAGAACGAGGTATGTAGAGATTGCTTAGAACGAGATGTCATATGTGCACGATATTCGTGTGTTTTCCAAATTGTGGAAAATACATCTACAACAAATGGCACATGTTCTTCATGCCTTGTAACATAACCGATTCTACGCCAACCAAACCAGACATTCTTTTGGTCAAACTACAATCAAGTATCTAGTTTTTGTCATTAATGTTGATGGAATCAAGAGCGATTCTACAAAAGCTGAAGACCTCCTAATGGCCAACTCCTTCCACCATCAAAGAGTTACTAAGTTTTTTTGGCCTTGTAAATTATTTTCACAAATTTATATAACTATTTAGATTTAACCTCTCCATTTTATCCATTGACTAGTACACACACAAAGTTTCATTGCACATAGGAACAAGGTTGTGCCTTCAATGCCTTGAAGAAGAAACTCAATACTTCACCTATTTTGGATTTTGTTGAATCTTTCATAGTCACTCGAGATTGAGAAAACTACATCACATATGGCGCTTGGTGTAGTCCTAAAGCAAAATGGCCACCGCGTGGAATATTATTCCAAGACTCTACAACAAAAACTACTCAACAGGTGACGATTTATTTTCCCTACTTAGACCCATCAAATATTGGAGGCATTATCTTCATGGAAAACAAACAATAGTTTGCACAAATATTTACCTTCGTATTTTCTTCAATCATAGAGCAAAACTGAATAAGTTAGGTATATGAAGTGGGCATCATATCTACAACATTTCAACTTGGTGACTAAGTATAAGAAGTAAACAACCAACTCAGTTGTAGATTGCTTGAGCTACCTTCCTATGGATAATGCCTTGATTATCGCCACTTCTTCTCTATGGGATTTTAGACATGATCTTCTTAGTATGACATTGATCTAGACTTCGAGAAAATTTTCACAAGCTTCACCATCCAACCACTTCCAATATCATGCATTTTTAAGACTCGCACATGTAAAAAGGGTTATATAAGTTTGTAAAACTTTGTTTTCCTCGCGATCACTGTCGATCTCTTCCATCATAGGCATATTTTGATCGTCAATTTTAGTAGAAAACACTCCCATCATTTGCAATTGTGTTCTATTAGTTTCACATGGAGTGAGATAATCAACATTTTTTGAGATAACGTTTCGACACTTTTGATATTGATCATGATACTGCTGACTATATTATGGACATTATTATAGTTTTGATTTAGTATGGTGTTAGATGTCAGATCATGGATTATTGTTGACTCTGATTCATATATGATGCATGATGATTGTTAGAGACATTTTATATAGATGTTGACATGTTGTTGGACATGGTTATATATATATATATATATATATGGATGTTGTTAGGACATGTGATATTTGGATATATTGAGTAGACCGAGAAAATTGAATTTAAAATTGATGATTATATAGTTGTTGATGAAATTGTAAGTGATATTGTTGATTGTCTGGATGTTGTTGTGATTCATATATATATATATATATATATATATATATATATTGATGATTTTGATAATTATATTATATTCATTTTGGATGTTCTGATATGGCCACGAGGCCGAAGGGGTATTTGTATTGTGCAGGTTAAAAATATCACAACAAACATCAGGGGATTGGAGACCAACCACATTGGAATTCTAGATGAATTCAACAAGGTCACCATGGCAACTTGTATTGTTCGTGTGTGTGTGTGTGTTTGATTGTTAGGGATTCCCATGGGGGGATCACCTTTAAATGTGACCAAGGGTTATGTGTATTTATTTATTTGGTTCCTTTTTATTGATGTTTGTATGTGTTTATTAAGTGATGTGTTTACCCCTTTCATTATTTATTAATTGTGGTAAATTAATGTGAGTAAACATGTTGTTAAAATTAATTAATCAAATTGGGACATAAGAAAGTAATTATTAGAGTTGTTGCCTAAAATTAAAGTGTTGTAAGAAATGTGTAAGTGATGTGTAAATTAATTTTGGAGTATGAAACACTCCACCTCCTTTTGAAATTCGAATTTGTCCTTGGAGGCTGATTTTGGAAGCTTATGGGACAAGTTAAACTTGTCTCATACCTCTTAAATTTGCATGCCAACCTTACCTATGGTTGGAGGGTTTAAATCTAGCCTTCATTATGCATTTTTGTAAGTCAAGTTGTATGCTTTTATTGCACTTTCTTACATGCTTTCAATTTCAGTCCTTATGAGGTGTGGGTTTGATTTGAGTGTGTAAGTAAAACTGTCATTTATTCACCTACTTATTTATTGTGCCTTGGAGATTGAAGTTGACTTATGAGTTGGAGTTGAGGATGTGTGATGTGGCATCCCACATGGATCCACCTCATCCTCTTCTCTTTCCTCTTCTATATATTTGAATTCCTTGGCTTGTTTTTGGGGGTTTTTTTTTTGCTTCACTTTTATCACTTCATTTTTGGCGACTTGCTTTGGGTTTTTGGAGCTCTTGATTAAATTGGAGAAATTTGGAGATTGTTGCATACTTGTTGATTGTTGATCTCTTGGTTTGTGTTGCATTGGAAAGCTTGTTGTTTTGAACTTGGAACAAACTCCATCATGGAGAGGTAAGAGCTTAGCTCTTGGAAATACTCTCCTTTTATTTGTATGCATATGTGAATGGTTGAATGTTTGAATGTGTTGTTTTATTTGTTGGCTGGTTGGGTAGATGGCCTAGGGATGGTGTAGGAGAAGACTATGGGGCATTTTGTGGGAGGCATAAGTGTTTTGGGGAGGTATAAGTGTGGAGGGAGTTGGGATTTGGGTTCCACCTTACAAAGAAATAGCTTGCATTTCTTTACTCGTTATGGGGTGCCATAAGAGGTTGGGGAGGCATAAGGAAATGTGAGGAATAAGGGGTACTTGGGGGAGGCATAAGGGCATGTCAGGGATTTGAAATGATATATATTTTGGCGGTTTGTTCTTAGGTGGTGATACCCATTTCCCCTTTGGGAGGCATAAGCAACATCCCCCATAGTTTCTTGCTCCTTTGGCTTGCATGATGAAGCCTGAGTGTTGTTTGTTGTTTTGTTCTGTGGTGGCAAACTGTAAGTTTTGTTTTGGACTGTGTTTTGAATGAGAAATCTGTCTTTGTGTTGTGGAAGCCTATTGTTGCCATGAGTTGAAAAAAAACATTTCTTATTGCAATGTGGTTGGGGCTCGGGGGCCAATGAAGAAGGATGGCTTCTCCCTTTTCATTGGATGTCTTGGTTGGGTGGAGAGCATTGCCTTTCCCCTGTTCTGTTGTGACCAAATTGGAGAATGATGGAAATTCATACTGCTATTCTGGAACTGAGAAAGAAGACAATTTGACAGTCCTTGCTGAGATCATTTCTTAATGTAACCTTTTCCCACTTGAAGTGGATGATCTTGTATATTATTTGTGATGGAAAGATGGTCTGTATGGGCTATGAAAGTTGTAAATTGAATTGTGAAAGAGATATACTCTGTTTTTCTACTTTTGAAAGAATGTGAAAGAAATCATATTCTGTATATTGTAATTGAGGAATGAAAGAAGAAATTGTAAAGGTATCTCTTTGAATCAATAAAGGATTGTATTACTTTACTCAAATGGCATTATTGGGTATTGAAATCTGATTGTTGAATGTATTTTGAAATTCTGTTGGAAGGATGAAAAAGTGAATACGTATGGAGAAATGTCATAATACTCTTTTTTTTTGAAATAAATGTTTTAGAAATCAGAATTGTAATTTGGCATTTGAATACTTTGCTTGAGTCAACTTAGTATGTTAGATTGGGTTGGAATGAATTCATAGTTTAAAGTTGGCAAATGAAAATAAATCTATTCGAATTTGAGCTCTGTTAGATAACTTTCATACTGGCAATTATTAATCAGAAATTGAACAGAATGACCCTGCA
Source organism: Taxus chinensis (assembly GCA_019776745.2). NCBI lineage: Eukaryota > Viridiplantae > Streptophyta > Pinopsida > Cupressales > Taxaceae > Taxus > Taxus chinensis. The sequence continues at coordinate 898,774,406 of CM034146.1, forward strand.
ACATCAAAAAGACAAAATGAAATATCAAATTTTATTTGTAAGGTCAAAACGACCCCAAACATACCAAAATACTTATGAAAATTTTATAGAACCTTTCAAATCGGGCAAAGGCAAAATTACAGACTTCTTGCTGTATAAAATTGATAAATTTTGAATGCAAATCAATCAAGCAAACTTAACCTTGCAATCTATCCTAAAATATTCCAAGTAAAATCCTCCATGCCTGTTTGGCAAGTGGAAAAAGAATTAACGACAAATTTGAACAAAATTGATAAGTTAAAAATACCAGTTCACTTTCTAAGTGAAAAAAGACGTTTTCTCAAAATTGACCCTTTAAAATTTATCAAAATAAAATTCCTAAGGTTTTTGTGAAAAGAGGACGTCGAGAGCTTTCCAGAAAGTCCTCGTTTGCCAAAAACTGAGTTCCCAATCAAAAGTTATGGCCTTCTGAAGTTTTTACTTCATTTCGGGCTCAAAATAATCTAACTGTCAAATTTTAAATGAATAAAATATTCTTGGGTAGACCCGCGGGCTAAAACTTTCCTTTTTTTTAACTTTTTTCCCAAAAGGTGCAAAGTCATGAAGTTTCCCGCCGCTCCGCTAATCTGCAAGCCTTCATTTTGTCTAAAAATGATCTAAGTCCAAAAAGTTAATTTGGCAATTTTTCCTCCGTGGCCCCGCCACCCCGCAACCAATCATTGATCAACACGTGGCTTCGTTGGGTGTTGGTGGAGGCTCGGATCGATTTTAACCTTAAGCGCTTTCAAAAATAAATTTGGAAAAATTTGTAAGTTTTCCCCGCAGCCCCGCCGACCCGTAGGTAATCAGGTGCTGCCACGTGGCTTCACGAGGCGTCGGTGGAGGAGCGGATCTTTTTAAGCCTTAACGCTTCAGAAAAATTTTGGGTAAAATTTCCAAATTATCCCCATTGGCCCGCCAAACCGCAGCTAATGGTTGGCTGACACGTGGCATCTTCTCGCGTCGGCGGAGGCACGGGTTCCTTTCGACCTTTTTGCCCTTCCTTTTGAATAGTCAAATTTTCCAAATGTTCCCTGCCGACCCGCTGACCCGCAGCCAATAAGGAGCTGCCACGTGGCCTCCCTGGGTGTCGACAGAGGTGCGGGTGTAAAATTTGCTTTGTCCCAAAAGGGAAAAAGTGCTAAATGCCTTCCCCGCTCCTCCGACCCGCGTCTGGGAAAAGTTTTTCTTCCCTGCTCGCCGGTCTGCTTTTCTCCTCTGGTGAATTTTCTCTCCGAAGTCCGTAGCCCGAGTTGGGGAAAATTTTCCTCCCCAGGCCCACAGGCCCGCTCTTGGGAAAATTTTCACCCCAAGTTCCTGTCGGTCCATAACTTGAGAAATATGAGGAGTTAGGAGGACTTCTTTATATCACCGGAAAGGTGAGGAAATTCCCTATCTAATGGGAATGTTTTTAGGAAGTTTTAATTGCGTTAATCATGGGAAAAATCAAATTGAATCTTTAACCGAGTTCTGGGAGTGGGTAAGTAAGAATTTACTCTGATGATTTTAAATATGTATTCTTTTCCCCCACTGTAATTAAACCTTGCTCTTGTCTTAGATCTTGTGGAATTAAATACCTTGGGTATTTAATTGTTTTGGTCCCTTAACCCTAAAATTTTAATTAGGGAATATTTAGCTAAAATGTCAATGTAATCAGTGATTAAATTAATCCCTAAGGAGATTTGAGCTAGGTGTGGACTTATTACACTTGTTGCTTTATAATGTGGAATTAGTAATTATTATAATGGGAAAAGTTATCAGTTGAATTTAATTGTCCTTGAGACTTTGGTTGTTAACACTTTAAAAAAAAAATTATTCCATAATTTTGTAACTAAACCTAGGTTGTTCATGGGTCTCAAGTGGGAGATTTTAGTGGGCGTTATCCCTTGGTAAGTGGGATTTAAGCCTAATCCACATAGAGCATGCATATAACCAAGAAACCCACTTCTCCATAACACATTCTTTGTTTGAGACTTGTTTTAGTTTTCAACATTTGGCTCCATATAAGTTACCTTTGTCTTTGCCTTTTCTTGGAATGGAACACATTCAAAAAGAGCAACATGGCACTAACTCCTTCACTCAATATTTGTAATCTCTCCTACCCAAAATCGTTCAAATCCTTCAAAAGACTTCGAAGAAGCACAAGCACAAATGGATGGTTGTCATGTTCTGCATTCTTTTTAAGTCGGGACCAAATTCAACTATACTTGGGAAAACATCACTTTTAGGAGTGGTCTCCCGAAAACCGCTTCTCGTTTTCCGAGTTAAATTCAAAATTTTGAGCTCTCACCCTCCTAAAGTATTTAAGACAAGTTGAAAGTTCGAAAAGGTAGAGAAATCCATGCCCTAGAGTTGTTTCAAATCCCCAGTTTGCTTGTTTTGATAAATTTTTCATTTTCCTATTTGGACGCGTGAAAATTTTATTGTTGTCCTCATTTGAATGAAATTGTCAATATTGCTATGCCCCTGGATCATCGAACCTTGTATTGTTTTCAATTCCTTGGCTTGTGAAAGAAATTTGAAAATCGGGCACGAAATGGTGGAGTTTTCTTCTTCTCTGCATTTTTTTTACAGTCGGGAACGATGGGCGTTTCCTTCCTCGTCAAATTTTGCCCCATCGTCCACGGGTACGTGGACATACCTAATTGGAAGTGGGTCGATGGAGAAATTTGTGTTTTTGAGCCTCTTTTTAAAAAGGTGAAAAGTTAAAAAGTGACCCGCCAGCCTTGATCAGGCTTAAAGGAAAAAGTCAAATCTTGAGCCTGCCGTTGGAAAGTCAAAGCAGGGAGGCAGACTGTCGGGGAGATTTGAGATTTTGAGCCTCTTTGTTAAAAAGGTGAAAATTTAAAAAGTGACCCGCAACCCCGATCATGCTATAAGGGAGAAAGTCAAATATTAAGCCCGCATCGAAGGTCAATGCAGGGAGGTGGGCCGATGGAGCAATTTGTGTTTTTAAGTCTGCATTAAAAAAAGATTAAATTATAAACGTGACCCATGACTCCTTCGCTAATCAAGTGAAGCCACGTGTCATGACCATATCAAAAGCGGGTGACCGGGCCAAAATGTTCCAAAATGCCATTTCTCCAAAAGGCACAAAATGCAAAAGGCGTCCTCTGCGCCCGTTCTAGTAAATTTCTGCCACTTGTACGACTCTGATTTAAGGTTTCAAAGGCAAGATGAATGATTCAAATTCAAAGTTACAAAACAAGTGTAATAGCTGCATTATGAAAAGTTTGGTTTTTCCACCATTGGCGTTTCTTCGTGAATCAAGATTCCGAATGGACGCGAATTATTGAAAAGAAATTGTAAACCGTTTCTTGCTAACAAAGAAGAAGTTGTAACCATTTCTTGGAGGATATTTAATGGCTTCTTCACACCATTGTAGAGGGTTGGTAATCGATCTTGTAAACTCAAGAGTATATTGTACTTTGAGAGAACAAAGGAGATAGCCATTTTCTTCCATCCCCCCCTTCTTCTCAAATTCCTCCATTTCTCCACTATGTACAATTTCTGTTTAAGCAACAATACAAGAAGAAGGATTTTGTAGCCTCTTTGATGAGGAGATTTCAGAAACTTTGAGTTCGTAATCTTATCTCGTCTTGTTGTCATTTGTAGGGTTGTTTCTTCTCATGAATGCATGTGACGAATTTTCTAACTAGTGTGTGCAAGAATATGATTTCCTACCTGCAACATTAGTTCTCCTATCTCTTTTCTCACTCCCTTTCCCACTTTCAAACAAAGTTCTCTCTTGCAAGTATCTGCAAGCTTTGTCATAGGGTCAGTGGAGTGCTCGTGTTGGATCCCTAGCCAAAAGGCCACCATAGAAATCCACATTTTCTCACACATGCATATACGGTAGCTACACTGGTTAAATAGAGGGACTTAGATTCCCAGAGCAATGGCAAGGAATCCACAAGTTTGTCCACTCGACAAATTTTCTCGCCAACAGTTTCTGGCGCCCACTGTGGGGCAAATTTAGCAACATCTGCACCTGAAAGCGACCGTAACGTTAGAAAATTCAAAATTAAAAAAAAAAAGAGAAAAATTTCTGGAATTTGAATGGCTATATGAGCCACATGGATTCAAATCATGGCTATTCTGGGAAACCCCCTGTTGAAAGACCCGAATTTCTCTTCCATATCCAGGAAGACGTTGCTTCATATTTGAGGGAAGCTATCTGGCGTAATAGACAAAGTGTTTATCACTACTTCATTATCACAAGAATTCTGGACCTTAAAGAAGAACTCACTACTGAATTGGAGAGGCAAAGACAAATTCCAGCACCGTAAAGAAGAGCATAGATTTTCAAGCTGATGGATAGAAGATTCACCTGACAACAAAGAAAAGGAGGACAAATTGATCCTATTTTTGAGGAACTTCAAAGAAGACAAGAGCTACTCAGAATCCAGAGGCCTCCTTTTCAAGCAACCGGCCACGTTGGGAACCTGAGTGTTGCCAATCCTTTGGATTGAATTTTCATACATCAACGAGAACCTTGTAGACTTCACTGACGTGAAGACCGAAGAAGAAGCCAGAGAAAGAGAAGCAAGACCCGATGAAGAAATAAGAGCCCAACCAAGAACATTGAGGAAAGCCCAGGACTTGCAATAGAAACCAATGATGATCTAATCCTTTCTGGAAAGGTGAAAGGCCCCAATGGGAAACAAAAGGGTTAGAATTCAAACTTTGTCACCATAGATCCGATGTTCCAAAAAATGGCAAAATGACTTGGCTGCCTTGAAGAAGCAACTATCTCATATCACAATGCGGAATGCTTCAAGAAGACCAAACCCTCTAAATAGGCCAAGGATTGCTCCACCTCCTTGTCAGCTTGCTCTTGAAGCACCACCAGTCAATGCCATCTGTGACACCAAAGAGCCAGAGGAGGAAGCATAAATTGATGAAACTAAAGAAGAAAACATGGAAGATTATGAAAACTATCTTGAGATTGAGGAAGTTGATATGCACAATGGCTTGATTGAGTATGTTGATGGTGAAGATAAAGGTGATTAAGAAGTTCCAAGTTTCTCACGTGTTGTTTTCACTCGTGCTCAATCTAAGAAAGGGATTTAAGCCCCAACAGTTGCAGCAAAGGATAAGATGAAGAATAAAGAAGATTGTCCTCCAGAGGTTACACAAAATAAAATCATCAGCAGAGGATCACCATTAACACCTTCCATGGAATTAGCGAAAGAAAAACCAGACTCACTAGTTGCCAAAAAGCATGCTACTATAACAAGTAAGTCATTTGATTCTTCTTCCAGCTCAAAAGTTGCTAAGAATAATTCTCTTCTAAATGTCGGTCTTGCAAAAACATCTAAAGTTCAGTCAAAGGCTACACCCTCATCCCCCTCCAAGCCAATTGTTACATCGGAAAAGGAGAGCCCAACACCAAAAGTAACAAAGTCTCTACCATGTAGATCTTCCTCCATTTCAGGAGCCTCTTCCTCACCCACCATTTCCCCATTTGACTTTGTAGAACATGCAAGCAAAACCAAAGTTGAGCTCTCCGAAATAGAATACCTACAAACACATCCTACTCAATTTGACAGATTCATCAATGCAGTTCGTGGTGGTAACCCTATCTCTTCAAGCCCAAATTCTAAAGGCCTACTCCCCGCACCATCCACACCACCTTCCCAAAACATGCTAGCCCTCAGTGCCTCCAACACCAACAGAGTTGAACCTTTCTACTTATCACTCCTCATCAAAGGCTTCCAGCTGGATAATTGCATCATAGATTCTAGAGCCTTAAACAATGTGATGCCAGCGAAAGTTGCAAATGCTCTAGGCCTCACTTTGACCTAGGTAAATGGCACATGCTACTCAATGGAATCCAAACAAGTTCCATTGGTAGGAAGAATCAAGGATGCACAGGTGGCACTAGCTGATTTTCCAGACAAGAAGGTGTTCTTGACCATACTGGTAGTAGACATCCCAACATCTTTAGGTATGCTTTTGAGCAGATTTTTTTGCAGAGACCTAGGTGGAGAAATAAAAATGGACTGGTCATCTGCAACTATCCCAGTAAAAAGAGAGATGAAGAAATTGCTGCTAGTAAGAAAGATGAGATTCATAGTAAGAAAGTTGGATGATCTAAGAGCTAACATTCTCTTTCAAGATTGTGGGCTAGGAAATTACTTCCTCACATCAAAAAAGGAAGAGAACCTGCCACTTCTCATGGAGGAGGAAGAGGATCAGATTTAGAAAATGAAATTTGATGGTAGCCATTCCAGAGTAGGTTCAGGAGCTGGTGTAGTATTGTACTCTCCTTCCAGTGAGGTGTACCCTTTTGCCTACAAACTGCAACTTGATAATACAAACAACATTGCAAAGTATGAAGCATTACTCTTAGGCATGAATGCAACAGAGGACATGGGGATCAAGAAGCTGAGATGCAAAGGTGATGCAGAGATTGTGGTAAAGCAGGTTCACCAACAATATCAGGTGAAAAATCCAAGGCTGAGGCATTACAAAAACAAAGTCTGGGATTGCATTGAAGCTTTTGATGCATTTTTCATTGAACCTATTCCAAGGGAACATAATGAAAACGCTGATTCTCTTGCAGTGTCAGCTTCCATAGTGACACCTCATCCTTCTTTTCGTAAAGACACAGTGACCATTGAAATGGTATTCCGTCCTAGTGTACTAGACAAAGAAAATCATTGGCAATTCTTCGATGATGATAACCAAATTTTATATTTTTTGGAGCAAACTGATAATTTCAATAATCTCTTCTTCGAAGGAGGTGAAAATCCACACCGAGAAGCAGTCCCCGAAGAAGAGAAAGAAGGAATTGCAGGGATTGATGATTAGGGAGTTATCAAATTGAAAGGGAACAAAATTCCCAAAGACCTAGTCTCTTTAGAAGACCTCTTTGACAAACATGACAGATTCATTCAAGAGAAAGAAAAGCAATCTTTCCGGTGCCCAGCTGATTTTGATAAAGAAAACATTGGTACCCCAGAGGAGCCAAGGATGGTCAATATTGGAAAATGTTGCTCACCTGAAGAAAAAAGAAGGTTTGTTGCATTACTCAAGAAATACTCAGATGTCTTGGCCTACTCTTATGATGAACTCAAATCCTTCTAGCCAAAATAAATGCATCACTCAATTCCTTTGAAGCAGGGTGTTAAGCCCGTCAAGCAAAAACAAAAGCCATACAACCCAAAGATTGTTGATACCATCAAGGAGGAGGTAATGAAGATACTTAACACAAGGATCATCTTTCCCATCCACCATTCAACATGGGTGGCTAACATTGTGCCAATGTGGAAGAAGAATGGTGAAATAAGGATATGTGTAGATTTTTGCAACCTAAACCAAGCATCACTCAAAGACAATTATCCTCTTCCTATCATGGACCATATCCTGCAAGCAGTCATCGGATCTGAAATGCTTTCATTACTTGATGGATTCTCAGGATACAACCAAATCAAAGTGGCAAAGGAAGACCGCACCAAGACAACCTTTACAACACCTTGGGGCACTTTTGCTTACAAGAGAATGCCTTGTGGCTATGCCCTTAATCATATATCTTATATTAGATGTATATAGCTGACTTGTGGCTATCATAACTTCTTATCATTATGTATCTCTTTCATATATGTTATATTTTCATTAGTGCATCGGCCTTAGTGTTTACCATAGCATAAGAATAGTATATATATGTGTTAGTAGGTAGTAGTTGATCATCATATTCAACATTTGAGTCTTATTGTCTGGTTCGGAGGTTGCCCCCTCGAAGTGGCTAAGCTATTCTACTTGCGCATTGAGATAATTTATCTGAAATATTGTGGTCATTGGTACTATATTGCTGCTAATAATCAGATTTATACAAGTAATTACATTACAAGTGGTATCAGAGCTTGAACTCGGCCAACATTGTGTCAAACCCTAATTGTGAAGGTTCATCCATATCTCAAAATTGGTAGCGAATTTTTTTTGCAAATTTTTCTGTAGTGTGGCGAAATCAGACAAGTAAGCTTCAATCCAAATTTTAAGAAATTTTTACTTGTTTTACAAAAGTTATAGTGGTTTTATGTTTTTTCATAATTCGGCTACCTAGGATGCAATTTGTGGAATTTTTCAAAGTTATTTACATTTCCAGAAAGAAGATTAAAAATTAGTTTGAGTTTGTTCTTTGAGTTTTATAAAATTTGGCCAAATTACTATTGAAATACCAAACCCTAAATTTCGACCTTGGTCCTTAAATCTTACCATTTTGGGGCATCATGGCTGGGCCTTCAACAAGAGGCAAAAAAAATCCCATCACTCCGGATAAAACCCTTGATAAGGATGAGATAATAGTTGAGGAGTTAGAGTCAAAAGGGGTATCTACAGAGTCCTCAGGGTTAGGGTTTACTTTAACTGACCATAAGATCAACTATCTTGAGTTAGAGTTGTGAAACCTCAAGGGTAGAGTGGCTAGCAAAGAAGATGTAGAAAAGACTAGACAATGATTGGAAGATTTCATTCACCAATTTAATTACACTATCATCGGTCATCATATCCTTCCTAATCAGCCACAACTCAATCATACTCATATTAACCAGGGTGGATCTTTAGGTCAAAGTAATAGACAAACTAGCCAGGGTGGATTTGCAAACATGACCAATACAAACACTCTGCAAGCCCGTAACATGATTCCAAAAGTGGAAATGTGTAATTTTGAATGAAAGTATCCAATCAATTGGATTAACCAGATGGATAATTTCTTTGATCTTCATCAAATTACATTGGGACAAAAGGTTACCATGGCATCGTTGTATCTTGAACCTGACCAATTAATTTGGTATCGATGGTTATGTGCTCAAAGGAAAAAGAGTGGCCTCAATGTTACATGGACAATCTTCACCAAAGAGTTGCAATCACACTATAGCTCTAGTGTGTCAGAGAATTATTTCAATTAATTAGCAAAGCTCAGACAAATAGGAACAATCAAATATTAAATCCATCAATTCTAAAACCTTTCCTTACGGGTGGAAAATATTCCTGAAGAGAATTTGAATGACTTATTTCTTGGGGGTCTTAAAGAACAAATTGAGACTGAGGTGCATATGTTTAATCCTCATAAGGTTTCAGACTCTATGATCATGGCACGTAGGGAAGAGAAAAAATTTCTTTCCAGTAGGAAACAAACTGTCAGTAATATCAGAGATCGTAGCACCCTTCCACCATCATTCCCTCGGCCAGTTAGACAAACACCTCAAAAAATTGAAGAAAAGAGAGCCAAAGGGTTATGTTTTAATTGTGACAACAAATTTGGACCAGGACATAAGTGTGCTGAAAAAAAGTTGTTCTACATTGAGGGACCTACTAAAGAAGAAGAAAATCAGGAAGACGAAGAGGTAGAGTCAGAGGAGGAATTAGGAGATCCCTGGCCAACAATATCATGCCATGCAATTTCCGGTATTAGCAGTCCCCAAACTCTCAAAGTAGTTGGATTCTTAAAAAACAGAGGGTAACAGTGTTGATTGATTCGGGAAGTACTCACAATTTCAACAATCATAAGTTGGCAGTATGCTTGAACTGCTTTGTTTATCCAACTCCAGAATGTCAAGTCATGATCGCTGATGGAAAACTGTTAGTTGTTCAGGAAAACGCCATAACATTAATCTCGCCATGGGAGATTACTTGCTAACTAGCAATATGTATGCCATTGCCATGGGAGGAGCAAACATTGTGTTAGGAGTTCAGTGGCTTACCACCTTGGGAACCATTGAAATGAATTTCCTAGAGTTGTTCATGCAATTTCAGTCAGAAAGGAGGACTTTTAAACTAAAAGGACTAAAAGCAAAGTCCCCACAGATGGTAAGTTCTCATCAGATGCAAAAATTGCTTAGAAAAGGTGCAGAAGGGTTTGTGGCACAACTATTTTAATTGGAAGCACATCATTCCAATACATTTATACCTGCAACTATGCAAGCAGTTATTGATGATTTGCTAGATGAGTTACATGGTGTTGTTTACTTTACAAAAAAAGATCTTCATTCTGGATATCATCATATTAGAATCAGGGATGAAGATATTCATAAAACAACCTTCAAGACACATGAAGGACACTATGAGTTCTTGGTAATGCCTTTTGGACTAACAAATGCACCCTCTACCAAAGGGCAAGAGAAGAGAACCAAAGGGCAACAATGGAAAGTTTGATTCATTATGGCTCAACCCATTCCAAATTCATAGAGCTTGTGGTGAGAATGTTTTTCTCCTCTCATACTTGGATGGAACTCGTTGGAATTGCCTCGAAGCGGGCAATACTTGAAACTGTATCATCAGTGAAAGCAGGTTGTCCCCTGCCTTGTACCATAGGTGATTTCTTGGTGTGTTTCCCTTTCTGTTGTGTGGTTTTGTTTCCCCTTCTGTTGTGTGTCGTGTATTTCCTTTCTTTTGTGCTTGTGTGTTTCCTTCTTCTGATCTTTCTTTCTCGAAATTGTACATGACTCTGCAAGGCCCAATGGATAAAGCACTGGCAACGTTATACGGTGTAAAAATTGAGATTTTGGATCCTCATACCACGTCTTCGCCATGCTCAGTCCATGCCATGTCCCCAAGCTAGAGCCAACTGTTGTCTCTTGAAAACCGCTTCTCGTTTTCCAAGTTAAATTCGAAATTTCAATCTCTCACCCTCCTAAAGTATTTAAGCCAAGTTGGAAGTTCAAAGAGAGAGAAATCCATGCCTTAGAGTTGTTTCAAATCCCCAGTCTGCTTGTTTTGATAAATTTTCCGTTTTCTTGTCTAAACGCATGAAAATTTTATTATTGTCCTCATTTGAATGAAATTGTCAATCTTTTTATGCCCCTGGTTCGTTGAACCTTGTATTGTTTTCAATTCCTTGGCTTGCGAAAGAAAATTGAAAATTGGGCGCAAAATGGTGGAGTTTTCTTCTTCTCTACATTTTTTTACAGTCGGGAATGATTGGTGTTTCCTTCCCCGTCAAATTTTGGCCCCATCATCCACGAGTATGTGGATATACCTAATTGAAAGCGGGTCAGTGGAGAAATTTGTGTTTTTGAACCTTTGTAAAAAGGCGAAAAGTTAAAAAGTGACCCGCAGCCTTGATCAGACTTGAAGGAAAAAGTCAAATCTTGAGCCCGTCGTTGGAAAGTCCAAGCAGGGAGGCGAACCGTCGGGGAAATTTGAGATTTTGAGCCTCTTTGTAAAAAAGGCAAAAAGTTAAAAAGTGACCTGCAACCCTAATCAGGTTTAAAAGAAAAAGTCAAATCTTGAGCCCGTCGTTGGAAAGTCAAAACAAGGAGGCGGACCGTCTAGAAGATTTGAGATTTTGAGCCTCTTTGTAAAAAAGAAAGTTAAAAAGTGACCCACAACCCCGATAATGCTATAAAGGAGAAAGTCAAATATTGAGCCCGCATCGAAGGTCAAAACAAGGAGGCTGGTCGACGGAGCAATTTGTGTTTTTAAGTCCACATTAAAAAAAGGTAAAATTATAAAAGTGACCCGTGACTCCTTCGCTAATCAAGTGAAGCCACGTGTCATGACCATATCAAAAGCTGGTGAGTGGGCCAAAATGTTCCAAAATGCCATTTCTCCAAAAGGCACAAAATGCAAAAGATGTCCTCTGCGCCCGTTCCAGTAAATTTATCCCACGTGTACGATTCTAATTTAAGGTTTCAAAGGCAAGATGAACGGTTCAAATTCAAAGTTACAAAACAAATGTAACCGCTGCATTATGAAAACTCTGATTTTTCCGCCATTGGTGTTTCTTCGCGAATCAAGAATCCAAACAGGGATGAATGATTGAAAAGAAATTGTAAACCGTTTCTTTCTAACAAAGAAGCAATTGTAACCGTTTCTTGGTGGATATTTAATGGCTTCTTCACGCCATTGTAGAGGGTCGGTAATCGATCTTGTAAACTCGAGAGTATATTGTACTTCGAGAGAACAAAGGAGATAACCATTTTCTTTCGTCCCCCCCCCCCAAAGAACTAAGGAGAACAAATGACTCAAATGCTTCTTTATTAAAAAAACATATTGGAGTCTAATGCTTCTACGAGTTCAAGAACAATGAGGAAGTACAGGTTAAAGTTTATAGATAGATATTTCACTAGTGTGTATAATTGTAATAACTGTAAATATAATTTCCTATTTGGCTTGGGATAAGATAGGTCTCCTATTTCTAAGGATACATTTTGATTTAACAATTGGGCATGACTATTTTTTTTTTATATTCTCTACGTAGGCTCTTCACATCATCTAGTGATGACCTGCTAATTGTTAGGGAGACATTTAGGGATATGATTTAGTTAATCACCATTGATTGTGGGAAGGTGGGAGTCCTACATGAACTATGTAATTCTTCTTTGAGATTAAGTGAAGTTCTAAGCGTTCAATAGCAAAGATAGTTGTCACACTTGTGTTTGTGAAGACCTCTGACATCTTTTCATTTCATTCGAGTGGTATCCTCATGGATTCCACATCAGAACGTTAGGAATGTTTGTGCATACACATTCTGGGTTATGTAGCTTCTCCTACCCAAATAAACCTAATAAGATCATAATTGGAATAGAACTTATCGGGGATTATTATTTGCAAACTCATAATATATAAATCTTAGTTGGCCATGTTATGTTATGCACCGTCATGCCAAATTAATGTTACCATTTACAAACAATATTCTATCACTATTTTAAAGTTAAATTTTTTAAATTTGACCGTCTTATTGATGATTTTATCCAGATCCTACTTAGCCTTACCGATGTTGTTTAGTTTACACTAATCATAAATACATCATTGTCACCAACATGGCCACACAACCATAATCCTGGCAAAATACCTGCATGCTACAATGCATTCAGATCTGAAGCGTTAAGTTGCTGCAATTTATTTAGTAGGCTGACATTATTGGCTATTATAATTCTTAGGTTGCAAGGAAATAATTACTTAAGACAGCGAATTACAACTTGAGAAAGCTGAGAAAGCAATTTGAAATTCACATTGCTACTGGTATAAATCGAAGTGCAGCATTTGAGTTTCCATGTATCCAAAATTAGAAATCTGCAGCTACGAAAAGCATTCCACAATTCAAAAATTGTTACTCACAATAGCAAAAGCATATAATGGAAGAACAATCTAAGACACGCAAGACCATTTGGCCCTCAAATGTATGTATATAAACACTATGTAAATAGTAATATTGTGTAGACGTTCAGATATGTATATATACTCTGAAGTACCCCCTTTTAGCAATGTCCCGCAAAGCAGCCTGACTGTAAGTAGTTTAGTTTTCTTACACACAACAGGGGAAAAAGATCAATCCCATTAAGCTGAATGCCCAGTAAGAGCTAACACAACATTGGAGGCATTTTAAAATACGAGTTTTATTTAAGCCGACAATCAGTGCATATCGGCAATCAAATTATACAGTGGAAAACATTCAAAATGAACATACTTGAACATGCATTCAACATTATCCCATAGAAATTATCATGGCTGTGCAATTATTCTTGATACCATGGTACTATTGCTCGAAAAGCAGAATATGGAGGACCTACAAATTGTAGGCAAATAAGTCTTTAATTATTTCATCAAAATAACAGTCAACAGTGCTATTTGATGGCATAAGTGGCTTCGTTCTTGGGCACACTTTCAGTGGTTAGTTTAATGAAATGCCAACTAAATGGACCTAATTATCAAGTGTTTGAATCAGTGATCAACCACAATTAAAATGAACATTACATATACTGCAAACACTATTGTACAATCCATTTGTTAGTGTTGAAGGGATGTTCTGACTGATATGTCATTTAGTCTTGCAGCAAACGTGAAGTTTACATGGTAATAGAAGCTCCAACTTCAAGCTTCTTTGCAAATTTTCATTTGACTAATCTAGTTGTACATCCAACGTCATTACTAGAAATAGTTGCACATGCAAATTGGAAGAATTTACAGGCCCTTTAACAAGATGGATGATTTGTTACTCTTGCTGGTGACTCTGGTCATGCTCAATGAAGTACAGTGCATCTTCTTTTCTTATCACATCAACGCGGCTTACCCTGTTTTTGTGCGTGACGCCATATATCTTATCTGCAACTTTCACAAGCTCTGGCCTGAATGTGGTTGTTATGAACTGTGTGCTTGCAGTGTCTGCCTGGCGTTTTATCATATCTTTAAAGATAATCAAGGAAAAAACTCTATGGATCTTGAATCAAAGTCATTCAAGGGGATTTTTTTTAAAAACAAGCTCTAAAACTAAGCAAACAGTCTAACAGAGATTTAGCAAATGCAACAAACAACTGTCAACCACAACAGAGAGCAGCAAGAATGCAACAAGCAAAAAAAATATTGTTTTAGAAATAGGATACTACCAACTGCAGTTCTGTACTGGGGATCAAGTGCAGCATCAATTTCATCAAAAAGATAAAAAGGAGCAGGATCACACCGTTGGATTGCAAATATCAGTGTCAAGGCTACAACTGTTTTCTGACCACCTGATAGTTGTTTCATTAGTTGGGTCTCGCCTTGCCCAGTGAAAGATACCTGCAGAAGTTCAATCAAGTAAATGGGCATTTTCACAAGAGAAGACAAAATGGAAATAACAAGTAAATATTTTCTCTAGGCAGATTGTAACCTCACCTTCACTTTGACTCCTATGTACTTCTCTACCCTTGCATCAGAGTCCATATCTCGATTTCCATCATCATCAGGATCATCCTCATCAACCTCACCTGCCTGCAGGCCCCAGGGAGATGGAAAATTTCCTTTTAGATCTTGTTTTAAACTATTATAATTTGACCACACAAATTTCTACTAATCTTGATTCTGGTAAATTTTCTAAAATGGACCTTACATTCAAATTAAGTAAAATTTTCCTCACTAAGAAATTTTCTTGCAAAATGTTTATTAGCAATGATCATCAAAAACGAAGCAAATATAAAAAATCAATACAACAATAAAAAAGACATACAGAGTGTCATAGTGGAATGTCACAACCTAGAAATGCTAAGAAACAGTGCTGCTTGACAATGCTGCTTGCCACATTTAGAGGATGTACGTATTCAAAACATATGGAATTCTGAACAAAAAAAAAAACTAAGAACACAAGCAAGTCATCATGTTTAGTTTTTTATCCCAAGGAGAAAATCTGCATACCTTCTTTTTCTTCATTACCAGCGAACCATGGCCACCTGGAACAAGCTCAGAAAAGGCTTCCCGGAAGTTTTTAGCGACACCTTTGAATGTCCTCTCAATAGATTCATCTTTACGCTGGTCTAGGACTGAAATTAATTCCCTAATTTTCTGTTACAATTTCACATGTTAATCTATTGCATGACTAGCTCGCTTTTCTTGGCTTGCCTTGTATGGAATGACATATTTCAAGCATAAATATTAAGTCATATATCTGAACAAAAGGAAATAAATAAGTGGCCATAAACTGAGCACACTTTCATACCTCATCACCAGCATCAAGCTCAGCTTGTCTCTTATGCAGCTCTTCTCTTTGTTCTGTGAAATTGACATACTGATCCAATGCTTTCTTGTTTACATGACTGAACTTTTTAAGTTGCTCATTACATTTGTGAAGCATTTTGTGCAATTCTTTCAAATTTTTGCGCTTGTACCTGCTTACTCAACAAACAAGCATCTATATATACAGCTAACAATTATAACAATGAGAGGGGACAAAAAAATACATGCTACTGTTGTTTCAAAATAGAATATTTCGAGAGAAACTGCTTCAAAAGGAAAATAGATGAGAAGAAGAGACACTTTAGGTGTTTCGGTTCAATCATGGAGAGGGGTTGTTGTGGGACACAATCGTCATTTGGAGGACATACAAGGCATTGTTGGCCTCAGGTCAGGACATGTGGAGCATGTACATGTTCTCAGAGATACGATGATCACCATGGATTTGGCTATGATAGTTGCTAGCACAGAGGGTAGCAAGATAGCTCAATTTGTCCTTGGCAGAGAAATAGTATGACTTTCTAGTTCAAGATCCTTCAAAAGATGATGAGGTTTCTTAACTGACAAATGCTTGCCAGTTAGAGACTTCTCTAGTCCTCTTGATTCAAGCAAATGATGGATGAGCTTTTTGGTTAGAATGTTGGAGATAGCATTGTGGATTCCGCATTTGGCTCTCATCATTGGTGGTCTCTTTAATTTTTCATGACGGTTGGGTAACTTTGTGTGTAGGCTCATCCCATGGAGACGATAATCTTATGTCAATATCATCTTTTCTTCAAAGGTTTGGCTCGGGAGGTTGTTGGACATCATTTATCCCAAGAGTGTTGACTTCAGTTATCCATGATGGTTGTGGTGTTTTGGAACCTCTTGTGACCTTAGACAATGAGAACAGGCTCATGTGTATTGGCTTGGTCATGATTTTCAGAGTTGTAAGGCCCGGACCTAGGCCTCGTCACAAATCATGTGGATGGCATTTTGGTGACACTTCATGTTTTGGGCACGTTTTAGAGGTTTTGTCTGAGAGAATTTTATTTATTTATTTATTAAATAAATAAAGTTCTTTTAAAAATAGATTGAGTTAAAATTGGAGGATTTAGGTTATATAAAGCACTTCACCCCATCATTATTACCATGGAACATTCACCCGGGGGGAAGAATTTTTGCAGATCAGCTAATTGGAGAAATTTTCGAGCAATTGCCTACAGCTTCTTTTGCTTTGTTTTATTTTTTTTTGTCTGTGTTTTGGTTTGTTTTATCCAGCAATTCCTATAGCCTATTCATTCTTCCTGCCATATCTTTCCCCAAGCCTAGGGTTTTGAAAAGTTATCCAATATTTTTAATTACTAATCTATCTAAAGGCGATCAAAACTCGGGATTCTTTCAAAAGATTGCAAGAAGTTGCTTGGTCCAAAAAGGTGCAAAAATGGATTTTATGAAAATAAGAAAAATATTGCCATCAAGGCGTAGAGCTCCGAAAATATGCACTTTTAGAGAAAACGACACCTAAAATGGAGCCACGAAATGAAAGTTATGGCACATGCAAGTTTTTGCTGCTACATCTTCTCGGACCCTTTCCAAAAATAGCAAATTTTATTATGTCCTTGTGTTTTCTTCACCAAAAATCCAAAAAAGGAAAGAAGTGTTGTCTCCATGCCAATCGCAATTTTCAAGGCTGCCTTCCACGTCCAATTTCCATGCTGCCTTCATTGACGAATTTTCACGCAATTTTAAATGCAAAAAGTCGCAATGCAAGTCGCACTTTTTGGAAGGAAGATTTTAAGCTGCCAGTGGGAATTTTGGTAGTGGCAGGTAGGTGGGAATTTCCTACCTGCCTTGCAGGGTCAGAGGAAAAATTCCCAACGCAAGGTGAAAATTCTCATTATGAAAGTCAAATAACTTAAGGGGAAGAGGGGAATTTTTGGAGCTGCAGTGCAGGGTGGAAATTCCCATCAAATTGACTTCTTATTTTTAGCTATTCCTCTTGCTAAAAAGTGCGACCCACCTTGGGTGACTAACAATGTATTTAACAATATTTATTAATGGTTTATTCACCCAATTTTGGCACCATAAATAGAAGGAAAGTCAATGCAAGTGGAAGAGTTAAGGAGAAATCAAGGATGCATGCTAAAAATAAATAAAATAAATTATTTAAAAAGCAACCAGCAACATGCAGACTTGGGCGCCCAAATTGGATGAATAAACATGACTATTAATTAATTAAATTGTCAGAAATAGGAAGAGACAATTATTAAAAATAACATGCTGGAGGTTATATAAGCATGGGATACCATAAGGGAGAGACAGTTAATTCTTTTTGATGAGAATTGCAGCCCAGACAAGTTTTGGCGCCAAAAGGAGGGGTTTGCATTAGAGTTTATTTTCCACTGTTGGGAAGCTTCCAGTTTTGGATGCCTAGGGTTGGAATAGCCTAATTTTGGTCATTCTGAGCATCTGCATGTTGGTATATGTGCCCGGCTGAATTAAATAATATTTTTTCTTGCTTTGCATGCAAGCAAAACCTCAAATTTTAGGGCAGCAGACTTTATATGCAGATTTTGGTGATAACAACCAATTATTCATGCCATGGACTTCATCTTTGTCTGAATAAATTGCAGATATTCATCACAGGTGCTCAAATCAATGTCAGGTACATTGAATATATCTTCTGAATCTGAAGAAGTTGCCAGATCTGCACAAATTGATCCAATTGCAAGGGATTCCGACAGAATTAAAAGAAAAAAAGCTCAGACAAAGATTGTTCCAGCCATGATGAAGCATAATGAAAGAGAAGGATCAGCAGAATCATGCATAGCTTCCAGATTTGCTGAAGTAACTAATACAAACATAGGCCTTGAACTTATCACCGATTTAATTGATAGATCCAAATCTCGTAATTGCAAAGGCTTCTGGTAAAAATTCATCCTCTTGTTTCTAACGCAGCCCGTGTGGAAGTTAGTACTTGGAAAATTCCTTCCAGGATCTTGTGCATGTGCTCCCAATCTTACAATTGAAGCCTTCATTGAATTTACTCGTATTTGTATTCACCTAGAGTGATTTCCAGAATTTAAAATTGCTCATATGCAATTAAAAATAAAAATGATGAGTTTTGTCTGAATTATTTTCAGCAAACATTGCACTGGTGCATGTACTGAAGAAGAACTGCAAAAGCTTCAAGGATAAGAGGGAAGACAAGTCAAAGACAATACCCGCAAGCAAATCACAGTCAGCTGCTTCCAGATCTAGTTTGGTGAGAATCAAAGGCCAAAAGAGTCAATTGCATGCAAAATATGGAAAAAGAACAAGACTGGAAGTGTTGCAACTTTCTTCTAATTTCTTTTTCTCTTTCTTCTTCTTTCTCTTATTTTCTTCGACAAAGTAATTGAGCAATCAATTAAATTATAAAACTTAAGTGATTGGTTAAAAGCCGTTACTTGAAGAAGTCAATTACTCGGAAATAGATGGCAGACATGCAAAATAGAAGGTTCTATTTTCAGTTATAAATCATGCATGTCATGTAAAGAGGAATTCCAGTAGGAAAATTGCCAGCTACTTCCCTTTTCATAGCTTCCGCATGCGGGAATTCATTTAAAGCTTCCTGTTTGTAATTGCCCTCTAGACACTATAAATAGAGGAAGAACCTACGGGTTAAAAAAAATTGGAATTTGTAATCAACATTCTTGTGTTTCAGACTTTGAACTGAAACCCTTGATAGCTTTCTGCGAGCAGAGGAATAGAGAAGACGCATATTTCTAGAGAACTTTGTGTCAACGGTGCATTCATTTCTTATTTCTTTTTAGATCTCTGCACAAACTTTGTGTTGTCTTAGATCTAAATCTGAAACTGTCCTTTGCTTCAAATTCTGCATTTTAAGATATATTTGTTTCATCTCTGTGCATGTGATCAACTCTGTCAATTATTGGTTAGGTTGCACATCTCCTTTCCTTTCTTCTCGTATTTAATTATTTCCCTTTCCTGCACATATTGCTTACAACTGCTTACTTGTTGCAAAATGGCTTAGCTATGGTCCATGAGCTATGGTCCATGAGCTACGCAGTTAAAGTAGAACCAACAAATAGATATTAGGAAATATAATCGACAAGATCTTACATGGGAGCCTCACCGGTAAATGAGGGAGATTTATCTCATGACTGCCTAGGTTTTCGGCTATGTAGAAAATATAGCCAACATAGAGCGATGGACATTGAAAGTGAAAATAAGACATCCTTGCGCTTGAGGAGTGACATTGGTAAATCAGACTCCAATAATGACCATGAACCAAGATTGGTGCAAGCCCTTAGGAGAGACATTCTCCAGTAGATGGATTTAAAAGAAGACAAAAAGAAAGAAGGGCGGGATATTTTGTGTAGAAATTGTAAAACAAGTTGCGCCAAGGCCAATTGTTTGAAAAATATGTTTTGTGAAATTTTTTAAGTCACGAGGAATTCAGTCAAAGATTGCTTATACAATTTAAAGAACCTAGCATACAAGTACTCTTCATAAGGGGAGCCATTGATAGCACTGACCACTCTGACTAAGCTTTAAAAGAATAAGGGTTTGTCTTGCAGCAGTTATAGAAATCAAAGAAATAATAATAAACGCCAGAATAATATTAGTAGAGGTCACAATTTGATATAGTACGACTCCCAAGGATGGCCGATTGTGCATTGCCAAAAGTGGAAAGAGTGGGGATATTGAGGGCTTGGGTATCACAATGATGGCCATTGTCCAAAGGAAGGGAATGTCAACATGATTGACATAGCCAAGGACGAAGTCATGGCAATCTCTCGGTCACATGAAAAGAAATCCTTATAACTCAAGAATGGAGAAGGAAATATTTGTTGAGGCTAGAGTGGAAGTAGAGAAGGCCATGAGTAAAGAATGCAGCCAATCCAATCCCATTAGCGAACAAGTACGGTGGTAACCAATAGACACGTGTCCTATAAAGGATTTGCAAGACAAGTCTGACAAACTATCGTACTAGTAAAGGTAGCTGATTTATTGCAAAACATTCCTAAATTAAAGAATGCCATATTTACTACCATGGCTCTTAATGGCCATGATGTGGAACACATGACAATGTACCTAGTTGTAATATCCCTTTTGGGGACAAAACTGATAATGTTGGAAATTAGCTCAAATCCCGAAAATAAGCAAGTCTGATTTTTATGACAACAATTAAATAAAGACCAAACAACACTCTCAAACCATAGCAACTAGGAGAGAGAAATCCATCGTAGAAACACACAAAAATTAGAAGTTATTCTTTGGATTGCTCTTGATTTTAGAAGCCAAAAAATGTGATCAAATCATTAAACTCAAAATTCTGGAATTTATTATGGCACAAAAACAACGGAAACTTCTAAATTCAATAACTCTTAGAAAACAATGAATCTCCACACATGAATACTCAAAATGATCATAAAAATATCAGCAATCAAATGAGACCAATATCATAATTTTCCAACCATGGGAACCCTCTCAAAATCGATCCCGGAATCTTTAAATGAGTAGATAAAGTTGCCCAATGCCAATAAAAATCGAAATATGAAGTTTTCTCCTCAAATCTGCAATATTCTTCAACACCAATCAATGTTGAAGGGTTTTCGTCCTCCAACAAAACCACTAGAAGAGTTTTCGTTCTTCTAGGAAGACACACAAGAGGGTTTTCGTCTTCAAGTTGAAGAACATGGAGTAACAAAAGTTCACAATGCCCAAATAGAAAAATTCGCCCAAATCTAGATGCTCCAAATGAGGTCCTAAGCCTCCTTTTATAATATTCTTTTGGCGCCAAAGCTTATAAAGATAAGGCCGACCCATAAAGATGTTATATTTCTTCATTAAGCTTCTTTTATTTGCCTTAAACCCAGCTGACTTGCTTCAAGAGGGAAAACACTAAAAAGAAAATATAAAAATTAGAAAAAAAAATGTAAGTGAAAGCTCAATGTTCTTCTCCAACTCCTCTACTTCTTTGCCATGGAGAAGGAATGGCAAGAAGTTCAAATTCTGATTCTTAAGTGGGAAAAAGGGACATTACAATCCTCCCTTCCCAAGATTGCTTGTCCTTAAGCAATAACAAGCTCTCACCCTAAAAGCCAATGTATCCAAGTAGAAGAACATGCTGTAACACTTCTACAAATGAGCTCCTGTGTTTGTCAAATGAGAGAGCTGATGTAAAAACAATATTTTGCAATGGCTGCCCCAATCTTCCTTGAATTCCCAAGGCTGCCCATGAAGACCAACTACTGTCATACCCAACATTGACAAGAAGTTTGAAAAGTAATCATGAATTTGACAAGAAAAATCAATTCCTAGCTTGGCCCATGCATCAATAATACTCCTCAAAGTGTAAGAGAGTTCTTTAACCATGAACATGAAAACAATTGAGTAATACAAGGGGCTGTAGTAATTGATGACAACAGCCTTAGTGGCTGCAAATGAGCACGCGGTAGCTCCTCAAGTTAGGATCCATATGAACATGCATTTCCTGCACTAACCAAAGGTGTACAGAGGCTATCCCGAAAAACTAAGAAATACATGCCAAAATTTCTTTCATTTCAAAACAACAATCAGGTATCATGCCCAATTTGAAATCCATCATGTAATGGTACCACAAATTAGATGTACTCAAACAATTACCTTGCTGAAGGAGAACACTTTCTTGCCCAAAACTGAATGCTTGGAACATCAAAAAGTGTATTCCGGGCTGCGTACTTACCGTTGTCCATAACCCCAACAATTTGTCCAACTCATGACTGAAAATGTGCATCCTATCATCCAATGGAGTGATGACAACTGAACATTCATTATGAGTGATTAGAATAGGCTTGAAATATTAAAATTTCCATCTCTAATGGCTGCCATGAACATGCTTATTCTACCCGCAAAGCATAGTGGAACACTTTCCCAAACTTCTCCAATGATTTGTTAAGTCTTTGGAACCCAAACCATGACCCCAAATGACAAAACATTATGCATTTGTGGTACTTCTATATCTTTCAAATGGGCTGTCCTATGCTACTTTAAAAAGCACACCATACTAATTTCCATTCTTCCACAATAGTCAGCTTTAACACACAAATGAAGAAGCAACAAACAAGCGTGTCTCAAATTTGATGAATCGAAAAGATTACCTTGTTGTAGAAGACACTTTGATTACCCCAAGTGGAGTGTTTGGAACATCAAACTTGATTTCCAGGCTGCATACCAACTGCTGTACCTAACCTCTTCTAATTGCCCAATCTATGTCTGAAAATATGCATATCACTCCCAACTGAAGTGACCATAGCTGAGAGTCCTTCAATGGTGACCCATAATGTCTGAAAATATTGAAAATTATCTTCCATTAGGGTTGTCTTCTTGTGCCAATCAGCAAGTATGATGAAATGAGATCTGAAAATGGTGTTCTCCATATTACGAAAACTTGTGACAGCAGGCTTATAGTCCCAAAAATCAAGTCTTTCATCATTAGCAATCAAACCTTCCTTGTTAGGAGTTGCAAGATTGAACTTTGCTTGCTCAACTCTCAACATCGAACATACAAATTCAGTTTTCACCCTTGTTATGAAGCTTTCATTACGTTCGTGTGCAAGGCTTGGCAAATGAACATACCTTATGTTACAAACCATATCCATCTCACTATCATGCCTCTCATATTCACCCACAAATTGACATGTTGTAAACAATGATTTTGAAAGACTTTCATACCTTGGGCTGATCGCTAAATGTACATTTTTCTTTGTCACAACATCACCCAAACATGACATGTGATCTTTAACAACAATTTTACCATAATGACATAAGTATGGCAACGATATAAAAGAAGATAAAATGTTATGATACCTTGAGTTGTTCCCCACATGTCTACCTTCTCATGCCGGATGAGGAGTGATCGAAACATCCTCCATTTTCCCAAACTTGTGACTCATAATTGCTGAGTTAAAATCAACCTTCTTCTTCTCCTCAGAGTCAACAAATGAAACATTTTCCACCTTGACCTCAACCATATCTTGATGATGTTCACAAAGGGCATCTTCGTAGCTCTTACCGTGCTCATGGACACCATAAATCTGCCTCTCATTGACTGCTGTTCTGAACAGACCAGCAAGCTTATGGTCATCATGTTTCATTGGAGACCAGCCCTTCCTCTTCCCCCACACGCTCAACACCTCTTGCTTCATTTCTAGATTCATCACATGTTAAAACATTTTCATTATCAACCATACAATG
Organism: Taxus chinensis; assembly: GCA_019776745.2. Taxonomy (NCBI): domain Eukaryota; kingdom Viridiplantae; phylum Streptophyta; class Pinopsida; order Cupressales; family Taxaceae; genus Taxus; species Taxus chinensis. The sequence continues at coordinate 898,798,079 of CM034146.1, forward strand.
AACAAAATTTACCTTATGAAGTTGATTCTTCGGAATGGGTGCAAGTGTCATGACTCCATCTCTTATTGTCATATGAGAATTGCTTGAGCTATTCACTTCACCGTCTTGTTCCTCAAGCTTCCCTTCATCCTTCCGCTTATGCTCCCAAGTTCCCTTAGTATGTTTCAACATGCAACCATTAGTATTCAAGGATAAATTATTGACAATTAAAATTTCTTCACCTTCCTCTTCTTGTGCTTCCTTAGGGCTGCAAGGAAAATCAAGAAGGGATCACCTTTGGCCATGGTGGTGGGCACTTCTAAGGCTCCCAAGGGCTGCTCCCTTTTAATAACCAACTAATGCAAGTATTCTTCCTCCCTCTTCTCTTTAAGGAAATAAGTATTTCCACCCTTGCATGGTGAACTTGGGGTTTTGGTCCCCTCTTCAACAAACTTTGTGCTTTCTTTATGTTGCTTGTGTGGCATGTGATTATTAGGATTCGACCTAAGTCTTCCTTGATTCACTCCAATGAATTCAGCGAATGAAATAGTCTCACGAATTTCCTTTGGTAGGGCCATATACTCATTATAACTTGCAGTGATGTTCCGTCCACCCGTGGGTCTTGTTTCTTCCTCCGGAATAACCTCTTCTTTAGGAAGGAAAGTGGGTTTTGCAACCGATCCTCAAGCTGATCCCATTGGTTTCCGTGTACTGTTAGCCCTAGCCGAGCTGCCATCACCACTTTGAACCCTCGGTTCAATGATCTTTTGGAGAGATAGGGCTAAAAAATCCACTGTGTCTGCAAGGCTCTCTTGGTTGGCAATCAACTTGTCAACTTTGGCTCCTATAGAGTTTTGGCCCACCATAGTCTTATTTCACTGAAACCCTAGGCCTTTGAACATCCGAGCTCTGATACCACACTGAAATATCTCTTTTGGGGATAAAACTGAAAATTGAGGAAATTAGCTCAAACCCCAATACAAGCAAATCTGATTTTTATTACAACAATTAATAGATGACCAAAAAACACTCTCAAACCTTAGCGACTAGGAGAGAGAGAGAGAAATCCACCGTAGAAACACTAAAAATTATGAGAATTATTCCTTGGATTGCCCTTGATTTTAGAAGCCAAAAAATGTGATCAAATTGGTCAACTCAGAATTCTAGAATTTATTATGGCACAAAAATAGTTGAAACTTGTAAATTTAATAACTCTTAGAAAACAAGGAATCTCCACACACATGAATACTCAAAATGATCATAAAAATATCAGCTATCAAATGAGACCAATATCATAATTTTCCAACCATGGGAACCCTCTCAAAATTGATCCCGAAATATCTAAATGAGTAGATAAAGTTGCACAATGCCAATAAAAATCTGAATATGAAGTATTCTTCTCAAATTTGAAATACTCTTCAATACCAATCAATGTTGAAGGGTTTTTGTCCTCCAACAAAACCACTAGAAGGGTTTTCGTCCTTCTAGGAAGCCACACAAGAGGGTTTTCGTCCTCAAGTGGAAGAACATGGAGCAACAAGCTCACAATGCCCACATAGAAAAATACGCCAAAATATCCATGCCCCAAATGAGATCCTAAGTCCTCTTTTATAATCTTCTTTTGGCGCCAAAGCTTATAAAGATAAGGCCGACCCATAAAGATGTTATATTTCTTAATTAAGCTTCTTTTATTTTCCTTTAACCCAGCCGACCTGCTTCAAGAGGGAAAACACTAAAAAGAAAACATAAAAATTAGAAAAACAAATGTAAATGAAAGCTCAATGTTTTTCTCTAACTCCTCTATTTCTTTTCCATGGAGAAGGAATGGCAAGAAGTCCAAATTTTGATTCTTAAGTGGGAAAAAGGGACATTACAAAAACTTAAGAGCATTTGGGAAAAATCTTGATTGACACCCTCCGCCAGCTCTCTTGATTTTGTACAGGAGTTGATCCACAATAATATGGCTCTTGCCAAGTCTAAGAATGATCTTAAATGTGAACTTTTGTAGCAACATCAAACAACTTCTTATATTGTCTTCAATACTGTGTTTATTGACTAAGTATAATAATATATGATGGCCCAAATAAAAAGTAAAGGGAGTAGCTTCTTCTTGCACGATTACGGTTATCACATTTTTTAGTTCTTGAAAACTCTACAGTAAGTTTGCTACTCTGATAGGTATATTGGCATGCAAAACTTTCCTTGCAATCTCTTTGTTCAACTCAAGTTGATTGGTTAGTGTCCTTGTTCACAGGGATGTCGTTGTCCTCCCATCATTGCTCATTCCATTGCTACTCTTGTGTCATCCATGTGTGCCTTCTCCATACATGGATGTCGATAATTTATATGTTTTATTCGGCCCTAGAGAATGTCATTACCTCTTTGTTTCTTACATCAATCATGTTGATGGTTGTTTGCCTCTAGTAATTAGCGTCCTTATGATCTCCAAATCCACACCATCTACAAAGGAGTCCAATATTGACTTGATTGGTGGGACTGTGGCAATATGGCCTTTGTACAATAAGCTTAAACAAAGGAGTGATGCTAAACAAGAATCTTGAAAATACATAGACAAGAAATGCGTAGAATAGACACCATATCACCTGAGAAAACCATTCCATATAGGAAATCCAATATAAGAACCTTGTTCTATTGCACCAACTAAAATTACAATACAAAATACAGTTTTCAAGGTTATGTAACTTACATAGTTCATACACTACACATAATTACATTACAACCCCATTCAAGAAACAAACAAAATCTTCCTTAGACTTGTTGTCTAACCACCCAAAGAACTTCTAAGATTGTCGCAACAATTTTCAATATATTCTGCTCAGAGTGTGTGCATTTAAATCAGCACATGACCTTCTAATCATCGCACACCAGAGAATCCCAATAATCTCTCTAATCATTAACCAGAGTCGTTATTTCACAATGCTCCACCAACTAAATCAAAACATTATCGACATGTTACTTGCACACCTCCAATTGACAGATCTATTCAGACAAATATATTTTGAAACCTTACAAACATAATATGTTGCTTTACCACGCTATCCATTCTGCAACTTTCATGTGCACAAGCCTTCTGATATGCAACTTTACGCATAGTTGTAAACTTTGCATTGCACAATCCTTGTGTAATACTACTAGGCACTATTCACCATGAACAAATCCCTGTGCAACAATGTTGTGCAAGCTTGCGCATAAACTTTCTACTCATAACCATGCAAAGTTGAAACATTCCAAACATTCTCCCACTTTTTTAACACTTTACATGAAGGGAGCACAAATACATATGCTAATAGATACGCACAACCATGACCATTTTTTTGCACTAAAAGAACTTCTCAATGGTTACTGCCTTTGCCAATCAATCTGCAATGTCCTCATTAGTGTCCACCTTTTCTAAAAGTATATTCTTCTCCTACATTTCCCGTACAAAATGGTATTGCACATTGACATGCTTCGTTCAAGAATGATAATCAAGATTCTTTGCTAGACAAATCCCACTGTGATTATCACAATCTATTCTCACATCCTTTTGGACAAACACTACAGTGGAACACAACTTTTGAAGTCAAACTGCTTCCTTGCTTGCATGAGTAGCTATCAAGTACTCAACCTTTGCAGTGGATATTACAACACTTGTTTTCCGTTTGCTAATCCAATTTACGACTCCACCAAACAAGTTGAACACATGCACTCGTAGACCTTAAACAATCAAGATCTGCACTCCAGTCAGAGTCCAGAAAGTCATGTAACCATGATTGTCTTGCTTTCACTATGTTTGCCTTAAAAACAAATTGCATAATCAAAAATACCACACAAATACTTGAAAGGTCCTCTTGATGCAGTCCAATGGACCTTGCCCGGATTAGACATGAATATGCTGACTACTCTCACTACATGTGCAACGTCAAGTCTTGTGCATAACACTATGTACGCCAAAGTTCCCATCACACTCGCATATGGAACCCAAGCAATGTCCTCCAAATCCTTGTGTCTTTGGACACAATGCAGTAGAGATTTTCTAACCAATTGCAAAAAGTGTGTGCATAGGCTTACTATCATGCATCCTTAACCTCTCCAAAAATATCTAAATATACTTCCTCTTATCTAACCAAAGCTTCGCATTTGCATGATTTCATAGGATTTCCATGCCCAAAATAAATTTTATATCACTGAGATCCTTCATGTCAAAGTGCACAACTGGTTGAGAACAATATTGATCATTGCCTTGCAATTTCTAGCCAACATCATATCATCAACGTGACGAAGTACATGCAAGGATAAATTTTGTTGTGTGTAAGCCCAAGTTTCAGCACCTAGTTGTCAAACTTCTAGTTCAACATCCTTGGTGATTGTTTAAGGCCATAATGGTCTATAGACCAAGTCCTCTTTCCCTTTGACCTTGAAACTTTCAAGTTGTGCCATTTAGATTTCTTCTTCAAGCTCTCCATGCAAAGACATTTTAACATCCATTTGATCTATCACGAAATCAAATGCAGCAAAAGTAGCTAAAAGAAACCTAATAAAATCCAACTTCACAATAGGAGAAAGGATCTAACCACATTCGGTTCCCTCTGCCTGAGAGAATCATTTTGCTACCAAGCAAGCTTTTGGCTTTTCCATTTTTCCTTTTGCATTGTACTTCTTGAAAAACCCACTTGCAACCCACAAGTTTTCTTCCAAGAGGTTTCCTTACAAAATCCCAAGTCTCATGTTTATCCACAAGCTCGATTTCCTCCTTCATAGCTTTCATCCAAGACTTGCTCTCTTTTGAACCAAAAGCTTCCTTTAATGTCTTGGGGTTGTCACCATTAGTTATAGATAGCAAAACAACAAAATAAGAGTTCAATGGGCCATAGCTTTCAAGCATTATGGGACCCATTCTCCTCCTTCATGCTTCTTCACTAGCAGCATCATACTCAACTACAAGCTCTTCAGGCTCTATGTCAACCCACACCTTTTCTATTTCTTCTTTTGGTTGTTTCTTTGGTTTGTATTCATATGCATCACCACTACATAGAACCTCTTGCTCAAGAATCCACTTGGTCTCCTTGAACACCACATTCCAGCTATAGACAACCTTCTTTGTTTTTGAATTTCAAAACTTGTAGCCCTTAACACCATTCCCATGTCTAATTAAGATACACTTCACAAACTTATAGTGTAATGTCCCCTTTTTTGAATCAATCCAATTGAAGGCTTCTTGCTCAATATTCTTCACATGGGCAAGAAGAAGATGAACATGGGAAGCCCTTGGATTATATTTTTAAGTCTTTCTTTAATTAATAATTATATTTTCCTTTAGAATCTCCCTTCCTAAACAAGTCAACTAGGTTGGAGAGCTTTTAATAAAGCTTAAAAGAAGAAATAAGTTTCTTAGGAGGTCGGTCTTCGGGAAATTGCTTCTTAAAGACTCTTGACGCCACCTTAAGGGTATATAAGGGGTTGCATAGGCTCATTTTGGGCATCTTTTGGCTTATATACTTGAAACTACTAGGATCTAGAGTTGGTTGCTCTGTTCCAATCCACAAAGGGGTAAAAATCCATTAGTGTGGCAAGCAAAGAAGATGAAGCCCTTCCTTGTTGAAGGTTAAAGAACAAAAATTCTCCAATTTGGTGGAGTTGAGGACTTCTATGAAGATTATCTTGTTGGTTGGGCACCTAGGGCATTCAGGAGACGAATATCAAGGGTTTTCATTCACTTTGGCACCCTCTCCTAGGGTGGCGACTTGGGTGTGAGTGTATTTTGGTGTTTTCTAGGGCACAATTTGGCATTCTAAGTGATTTTCAAATCTCTCTATATTTATAAGGCTGATCTATCACTCATTTGGCATTTATTAGGATTTGGAGTCCTCAATTTCAATTCATTTTGAGGACTATGCTTCTGTTGTCATTTATTTAATTGCAGCTTTCATAATTTGCACATGTTTTGGGATGCTTTGGCTTGGTGTTTATTCCTTTAATTGAATATAATATTTAGAAGAATTTGTACACCTATTTTCAGCTTGTTTGGAGGGTGTTTGATGTCATAAAAGTGTAAGTTCAGTTTGTTGCTAGGGTTTCTAATATTTTTCAGATCTGTCCTCGTAAAAATCAGATTACTCTCAAGTGGGATTGGTGTTATTTCTTTGTTTCTCAGTTCAGCGGTAGAAAGGGACACTACCTATAATCAAGTTTAGTTCTTTTTGCCTTTAGAATATGGATATATGCTTCACAGCGAAAAAAAATCACGTGTTTAAGGGATGGTTTATTATCAATCCAAGCTTCTTCCAAAGTCTTGCGAACCAACATTGACGATGATGATTTATTCACCAACTAACAAGCAGCAGTAGTTGCTTCCACCCGAAACCTCCGCTCCAAGTGCACACCATTAAGCATGCTCGCAACATTATCATTTAACACCATAATCATGTGCTTTGCAACTCCATGTTTGAGCACGAGATCTTTATCTTTTCTTCTTATGACACTCCTCAAGGGCTTAAGAGCTCCTTGAATTTATTAAGTACCTCATTTTTTCCTCAAGAAAGTATATCCAAGACTTATTAGAAAAGACATCTACGAAGGCACATAACACAAACTTCGAAGTGATGGCCCCTTAACCTGTCCCAAACATATCACTATGCCTTACCTGCAAGATCTCATCTACATGCACAACATTTGTTGGCAACTTTATTCAACTCTACTTGCCATAAACACAATGCTCACAAAAATCAAAGCCCAAGGGACAAGTTGCGATCCCTTTTGTCAATTTTTTTAGTTTGCAATGCACACAAACCTTTCTTGCCAATATGATCCAACCTTTGATGCCAAAATATTGTTTTCTCCGCCAAAAGCATGTCATTTTTCTCATGTTTTCCATTGGCCTTGGGGGACAACAATATTTTTGCAAGCACCAATAATCACACTAGCATCAAGTCTGAACAAAGTTCTTTTATGCAACCCTCAAGTCAATACCATAGCTCCACACACCATCTTGCACCCATCTTTGTTGAATGATACCTAAACACCAACACCATTCATTTTTTCCATAGAGATCAAATTCCTAGCCAATCAAAGAATGTGCAAGACACCAAGCTAAGTCTTGATCCTCCCAAATTTGAACCTCAACTTCATCCTACCTCTTCACACAATATTGTAGGTCAAGGTGTCTCTCAGAAAGGCATCACCATCATATTCTTCATATTCGCAGAACCGCACCTTATGAGGAGTCGTATGATAGGAGGTACCCGAGAATCAACCATACATAATGACATGCACATGTGCTTGAAGTTGCGAGATATAACATCTCCATTCTTATCACTAGAGACTCTATTTTCATCAGCTTCGCTCTACCTCTTCTAATGATCCTGTAGGTCAAGTTGTCTTTAGAAAGACATCACCACCATCATATTCTTCATATTTGTAGAAACACTCCTTATGAGGAATCATATTGTAGGGACCCGAGTCAATCAACCATGCAGCATGAGTTGCATGTGTGCTTGAAGCTATGAGATATACATCTCCATCCTTGTCACTGGAGAATTTGTTACCACCTAAGCATGAAGCATCTGATTGTTTACTCTTGTCCACATTTTTCATGTTGCACTCCCTTTTGAAATGCCTTGATTTTACGCAATTTCAACATTTCTTCATGAAGGATCTCTCCAAAGTCATATATCTACCTCTAGACTACAAACCCTTATCCCTAGATCTTTGCTTACTTTTCTCTTGTGATCTACCTCACACAACCAATGCATCCTTGGATTGATAGTCTTAAACAAATTTCCACCTCATTTCTTTAGACAACAAGGTTGCAACAATCTTATCTAATTTCAACTTGAGATGTAGTCTAGTAATTACTAGATTATTGCAAGAGTCTAGCAAAGAACATAAAAGCATAATACACCTTTCTTTATCCATCTTGACTTCCACAAACCACACTAACTGATCACAGTCTTGAAGGCATTCATGTGCTCTATAAATTGAGTCATCGTCATTCATTTGTAATGTATATAGCTTCTTACATAGCAAAAGTTCGTCTACTAGAGTATTACCTTTTTACAATGTTCCCAACCTATCCAAAAGTTCCTTCACAACTTTTTCATCAAATATGTTCAATACATCTCAATTTGATAAACAAAACCTAATAGAGCTTTTGGCTTTCCTATCAACCTTGTCCCATTCTTGTTCTTTCATTCCTACAAAACTCACAGATCTCTATCTATCAAGAGATATTCTATCTTGAGTTTCCATAACTCAAAAATGTTGACCATTGAACTTGTCAATCTCTATTCAGTGTTTCCCATCATTTGCTAACACACAAGATTCTTCAACATGGACCACCCACATAATCCAACTGCTTATTGCAAGCAAATCGAACTCTCGATAGGCCAAAACCCGACACTTATCCCAGATGTTGGGATTTGTCCTGTGTACAATAAGCTTAAAGAGAGATAAGCTATGACAAACAACAATCCACATAACACAAGAAAAACAACACTCACAAGCCATAATATTTCACCTACGCACAAGCCTTCTAGTACACAGCCTTTTACATAGTTCTAAACTCCACATTGCAGAATCCTTGTGCAATACCTCTATGCATAGATCCTCGCACATACTTCCCTAGACAATAGTGTTGTGCAAGCCTGTACATTATAACACCATACGCCAAACCATGCAAAATTGAAAGATTTCCAACAAGGTCGATTTCTTACAAAGTGGCCCCATTGATTACACTTCCAGCATTAAATCATTGGCCAATATTGAATCATCAAATTGAATGCAGTTGCCACCTCCCCCCACATTATCCTAACATCTTGTATTGCTCTGTTGGTTTCTATATTCGTTGACCATATTTGTGTAATGCTTTGGAACTTTGACGGGATGGTAGGCGATGTTGATGGCTCCCCTTGGGTAAGGAGGACTTCGGCACTCTAATTTTTCAAATTGAAGGAGCAGTTCTACATGTCACGATCATTGAATTGACAAATGTTACAAAATAGTCTTCTCAAACAATTGGCATGCTTTTGTTTTGCAATAAGTGTACCAATGGCTCTTTCCTTCTTGTCATATTTTCTTTTTAATTCTTTCATCACCTGGAGCAAAGTCCCCTCCTAAGAGCTCCTACAAATCTTGATTCCCCATCACTAGAATTAGAATTGCCATCTTCACTTCATCTTCTCATGTGCAAGGATGCATTAATTTCACTCTCGATGTCCACTGCTTGGTTAAAGGAATCCTTGTAAGATGAGGATGGGACCACCCTTATTTGTTGTTGCAGTGAGGGAGCCAACCCTTCAACAAACAATCTCTTTTTCAGCTCATTGTTTGGTTCCTTCTCGAGTTTTCACAACAATTCCTTGACCATTCTATTGTACATTTGTAACAACTCGCACTTACCTTGTCAAGAGTTGTAGATTTAAGCAACAATTCTATTGTCACCCCTCAAAAGTTTGAATTATTTTTTCAAGGCTAGCTTAAGGGTGGTCCATTTTCCTTTGTCTATGATTGGCACCTTCTGAGCACCAATAAATAGCATCCTCCCCAAGGTGGCTAACAAGCATTGTAACCATGTACGTTCATCTATATGTCCATTAGAAATCCGAATAGTGATGCACGTTCTACAGTCATTCTAGGTCTTCAAAGTCATCTCGATTGAATTTGGGAAACTTATATTTTTTAGGTGGAGTACCCATGGTTGTGAGTTGAGGGGTCTTCTAAAGTGGCATGTTGAACGCAATCTGTCCTTGGGACAATCTGAATCAGACGTTCCCTTGCAATATCGAACATGTTTGTATATCTGACCTATTCTTCGATAATTATCCATACTCTACCTTGCTCACCTTCAAGTTCCCCCTTTATAATAGAGACACTAAATTAATTATTGCTTGAATAACTAGGAGATGTTGATTGTTGGCTTTTCATTTATAAGTGAGACAACAAAGGTGTTATAGGCGACACTTATTTTTTTAGCGTCTCTTTGACACCTCTCACATATTTGTGTCCATTTCTATGCTTCTAGGGTTTATTATTTGCGCAATTGCAGATGTGTCATTAATCTTACAACTCTAGTCTTTGAGTTCCAAAGCTATAATATGTTAAAAGGGGGATACCAACAAAATATGTCAACTACAATTATTCATAAGTGACAAGTTAGCAATCTACATCTCCCATCTAATCAATAATTGATTTTGATCCAATCTATTTTATATTGTGATAATTATTCTTTGTCTCTTGGCACCTCCACATATTTGTGTCCATTTCTGTGTTTGTAGAGTTTATTATTTGCTCAAATTATAGATATGACATTAATCTTACAACTCTAGTTTATGAGTTCAAAGCTATAACATATCAAAAGGGTCTAAGGAAATTGCCTTGGACTTGCACCAAAACTAACATGTTACAAATATTTAAAACCATGTGAGGAATCATATGCAATAAGAAGATAAAAGCCAGACATACAAAGTGGGCAAGGAGCAACAAATCATTTTATCCACATATTTTGTCGTGATCATAAGGGGAGATACCATCATTTCCTACTCATGTCAATTCTTTGGTTCTTCGTTCTCTTTCAACATCATCCTCAAGGCATCTTGAGGCTAATGGGAATCCCTTGGGGGGGGGGGGGGGGGGGCGGCGGGGCGGGTCTGCGCTTTCTTCCTCTATAGGTGTTACAATTTTAACTTTACAAGGTCGCCTATTTTTTATTTTTTATTTTCCCAATTTCTTTGCTAGTAGCTCATAATAGCTAGCACATCCTCTATATTAACATTTGCTTCTATCAAAGTTGAGGTAGATTCCTCATCATTTTGATTCAAAAAACAATCTTGACAATGGAGGTTAAGAATTGACAAGGAGTGAAGTGACTTATTTTTGTTCTTTTTCCCAATCTAACATATCTTATTGCTAGTTTTCATTCCTCTTTTTCTTTTTCCTTCTAACCTGTTGAAAGTCCTTTGTAGAAAGTTTATCAAATTCAAGCTACTTCATAGTAGGGCCTCTATTGAATATCAATTAGCATGGAGCTATAATATGTAGATAAGAAAATAAAAAATAACATCTAAAAACAAATTTTGCACAACTTAGATATTGATACCCCTAAAAATCCAATACAATTTCACAAAAGATTGTTATTCTGACATATTTACATGGGGATGTGTCCCACTTGTTTTTCTGCCATCCAGAATATCTGAGATGTTTCAGCTACGGGAAAGAAACATACCCCTCCCATCTAAAATAGCAGATGAAAAATGGGGGACGTCCTAGAAATGCCCCAGAATTTTGGAGATGTCCCATCCAAACATTCCTAAAAAAATCAGATTACAGCCAGATAAGCAATATACCTTAATTACTTTCTATTCAACTTGACCTATGTTGCCAGGAAACAGGAGCAGATTCAGATTCAGTACGCGGATACATCGGTTTTAAAAAACCTTGGGTACAATACGTCTTGGGTATGTCCATACATATAATAAAAAATTACACACACACACACACACATTCTACTCATTTTTTAGGTCCATAAGAAATACAAAACTTGAAAAAATATAGGAGGATCAACGTTTTTAAAACATTCAAATGCTTAAAATGCTATATTTTCATTGATCGTGTGGGCTGCCATACACATGATTTATGAATATCATGTCAATATGAATACAAATAATCTAGAATATATCATCTAGATTTTCCTCAAGCAATGGCCCGCCTATAAACATAGATCCTCCTTGCAATAAATCAAACAACGGTTGCCTCCAAACATGACATCTCCTCCTTTGAATGACCAATAAAACAATGATTGTCTCTAAACAATGGCTGCATCTAAAAAAACTTGAATTCAATGGCTGCCCCCAATCTCGTCCTCCTTGCAATGGCTTCCTCCAAACAAATCCTCCTTCAAATGGCTGCCTCCTCTTCAATTCTTCTTTGGCTCTTTGCTCTTACGAATGCAAAAACCAATAATAAATTGTTTGTGTATTCTGGTAATGTTTGAGTGCCTCTTATAGCTTTTAGAGGATTTTAGGGTTCAATTTTTTTGTGCATTGACTAAGTCAAACAAAACAATGTTTTTTAAAACAAACCCCACTGCCAAAACCTATGGGTATGTCCCGGATACATGTGGGTAAGTCTCGGCTACGTTTGAGTACTTCCTAAACATGTCTGTGATGTACCCAAGACATATTTGTACCGTACATAAAACGTACCCGTATGTATCCAAGGGGTTCTGGAGGGAGAGTGGGGGGGCATACCAATGCTTCCCAGAACTTGACCACCAAACAAATCTAGCCTTGACAACCATTTACAAAGCTTAATACTTTAAAATGCTTTTGCAGCTTGAAATACTCAAAAAATCCTTATCACCTCAACTATCCTTATGGAATTGTGCATTCTGTGAACATGTTTAAATTGCAACGTCATCATGTTTTCTTAGATTGGTGTACAATAATCCTCTAGAGGTACAGGGATGCCTTTTATTGAAGTGGTCCCCCTTCAATCTTCAAGAAGTATTAACTATTAATTGATGTGCATATTTTTGGAAGGATTTAACTCCAAAATGATGACAATGATAAATGTCGAGGAGTTGTCCTGTTTATATACAGAATTAACACTAAAAGAACAAGAAATTGTCATGTTTATATGCTTATAACCTGTCACAAGGTTCTCTGAATTTTATTGAAAAAGTTTAAATTTCGTCGAACTTTAGTCATGTGGAACATGTACTTGAACTTTATCCATTATTTTTACATGGGAAGTTTTTGACACAATTTGGCATTATTTTACAAATGTATGTATAATACACATACTGACTTAAAATAGTGGATAGAAAGCTCTCTCCACTCTGTCCCTCTTACATATTTATGCATTTTTTTCAAAAAAAATAAAAAAAGATAAGAAAAAAAATTGTTTTGAACTCTACGTTGTCAGGTTAGGGGTACAGGTCCGAAACACAGAAACAACATTTTTCAAAAAAACCTTAGGTACGAAACATTACGGACATCCGTACAATATATTATTAAAAAATTTAAAAACTTAATATATATATATATAGTACTCATTTTCAAAATTTTAGTCCATGGAACATAAGAGATAAAGCACTCAAAATATTTTGTATTCGTTTGAAGTTCTAAAGATTCATCATTCAACATGGTTACAATTTATTTTCCCCATAATCATTTGTCATGCATCCATGTTTCAAAAATTATAGTTGTAACATGCTTCATTGTATTCGTTTGATTGAGGATTCCGATGGAAAATTCCATTCTAAGGAGCAGTCAATATAGTGAGTCAAAACCTACTTTCTAGCATGGCATTTCTTGGTTTCTGCTAGATTCTTCCTACTTTCTTTGGATTATTATTCTGGCCCAAACGATCTTTAGGCTTGTTTTAATGTGCCTCCTTAGTATAGTTTTAATGTTAGAAGACTTTACAGCTGAGCACACTGTAACTTATTTCCTGGGTTTAGAAAATTCTCTGAGCAGAAATATAGGCTATATTTGAAAAAATTAAGTGGAGTAACACAACACCAAACTGGACTAAACTCTTGATTATAACACATAAGCCACGGAAACGTCCCAGAAACATCCTGGAAATGTCCCCGGCATTTCCGGGACGTTTCGTACCTGAAACATTTCAGGCTAGATACGGGGGTAGGGGACGTTTCCTAGCAACATAGTTCGAACTTAAAGACGTTTTTTTCTCGAACTTGAACCAAACTTTATCCTCGTCGAACATCAACACGAACTCGAACCTTGTGACTTAGCTTATAAATGATCAGAGGATTAGTATCACTCTGTCAAAATCAGTATTTTAGGATATTAACTTATATATCACTTCTTCATGGTTTTATCAAGGAAACTGCAATTGCTTAAAGCCATATCTATTTACAAATATTAACGTCATGCCTTTTATACTTATATACATTGTCTAATTTTAAAAATCCATTTTTTTTTAAATCACAAAAAAGTCCAACACCGCCAAAATCCAGTTAAAATTTGTCATCCCTGAAACCCCATCCTCGAGAAGCATGTAACGCGTGTTTCTCCATGTCCAGTTCTATTCAGATCCAGGCTAGATTGAAATATTAACGTGGAATTTTGTTTTCTGCAACTGAGACAAAGTTAACAAGGAATTTCTTATAAATCTATTAATGGAGAGGGAGATTTGGTAGCTTTATCCACAGGGATTCTGAAGTTATGACATGGGTTGGGAGAGGGGATGGAAGGGGCGAGGGGAATTCTAAGATCCATGGTTGCATGCCAAAAAATGCACCAATACCAGTCTTCTCCCTTGAAATCAAGTAGCATTTAAGAGAGAAATACAAATGCATACTTTCTAAAGGATATCATGAATTAACAATCCTGTCTTCATGTGCACTTTGCCACATACTATTAGATTTGAATAAGATTGCTAGTTCAGAAAATAAAATCGAAGTCTGTGTTTCTGAATTCAGTGTTGATTGCTTCCATGGAAGCATGTGATTGTTTATTTCAGACCACCTTATAATTCAAAGACCGCTCAAGGAGGATCATCACATGAGATGAGCACAGTTTATTGAAGTGGATCCACAGTAATTCTCTGTCAAACTAGGGTAAACCCCGTCGGAATTAGTGAACAGGTACGAGGCATATTGGTTCCTAAAGAAACATGATATGTCCACATGTTTGAAGTTTTCAGAAACAATTAAATATGATCACATAAAAATAAGCAGTAATCATCCCACCCCGTGACTAAACAGTCTAGAACCACTGCATTATGCAGTCTTTAATTCTCAGAGATACATTTGCATGAAAAGGCTCACAAATACATCTGACTGGAATTTTTAAATCATAAATTGTCAGATAACCTAAAGACAAGACTCACTTTTCAAATGCATCTGATGGCAATGAACCTAAGTCACGGATTTTCTTCATGTAGTCTTCTCGTTTTGCCTGAAGAAGGTTTCTTTTATTTAGAAGTTGTTCAAGATCTTTTGCTTCATCCTGGAGCGTCCGTTCATAATTGTCCTCCAGAGCCTGGCCATGGGAAAGGTGGATTATACTCCAGAAGAAACTCTAAAAAGCAAAATAAATAATGAAATAGTTAACCAGACATACCTTCAATTCATCTTTTCCATTTTTCATATCCCTCATTTGTTTTTGTGTACTTTTCTATTTGGTCTGTGATTGCTGTGCATACAGAAAGTCTGTGTAAGCAATTTTATAACAATCTTACCAAGCTACTTAAGCTAATGAACTGTTCTGCAAATATATATTACCTTTTAATTGTTTGAGTTGCATCATCAACAGATGCACTCACATCTCTTAGTTCCTGCCTCTTAAGCTCAAGCTCAGATGACAAAGATTCTGAATCAGCAGTCGAAAGCTGGGCTTCCAACTCTTGTTGTCGCCTAACAAGATTTGTTTGATAGATTTGTTTCAAGTTCACTCTTCCTTGTTTGAGTCTGCAGAAGAAAAAAAGCAAATGCTTATAATGCTATATTATAGAATGATTTACGCTGAATATGAAGAGTTTTAACTACTATAAAACATCTTTCTTGGAAAGTACATGCCTCAATTCGAGCTCTCTTGCGCATAAGATGTTTTCTCTTTGAGTTGTGTAATTTCAGGGTTTAATCGAGAAAGAAGAGCCTTCTCTTCTGGTGTCAACTGATCAATAAGGGTCTGTACCCATTTTCTGCACGTTTCATGGCCATGCCTGCTTTAAGCTGATCAATTTGATTATGAGCAGTTGCAAGTAGCTTTTTCTGCAGCAAACACAACAATAATAAGGAAACACAAGAGAAGGCACAACGAGAAGATCCAGAGTCGGTTCCTTCTATTTAAGGAAGACTTTGAACTCCAGTGCTGCATGTAAAAGTTTATGTTGAACCCATAATATATAACAAGAACTTCAACCTGAGACCGTGTCACATAAGGTTTGCATTTCTTCACAAAGAAAAAGAAAATCTCAAACTGATCCCTCAGTTCACAAAAACACGATGGGAAGACTTTTCCACACTGAAACAAACACACTCGCATTCAAAACCATTGGTTGAAGACCAAAGGAAAAGACTAGAAGAAATGGAATGAATATCATCATTGACCGAAGAAGAATTTGACCATGGCAAAGGCCTAAGGAATGTTCGGACCCTCAGGAACAAGGTTAGACAGCGCAAATTCGGCAGCTTTATAATGTGTCAAAATAAGCCAAAGCACGTTAGTCAGCTTCTGAAAGTGTCCTGAGGTGTCCTGATATGACAGTAGGAAGACAAATCACACAGAATTGAAGATGGATTATTAATGTATTTCCTATCCTGATTGTTGAGATAATATCTTTTTTGAGATCTCTGCAACTGCTTGTTATCATTGTGCAAGCAAAAATATGTATGTTTGAGCCATGTAAAGGCATCTAGAGTGGAAAAGAATTTGCAGCAGAACACAGGAAGTATGTAATTTTTAGTTTAAGTAGTGTCATGATAATTGTCGAGGTGTTGATGTCTCACAATGGTCTTTGAACATTCCATAGTTGAGCTTGGCTTATAGTCATACAAATTTGGTGATTGGAAAGGAGGCACAGCCCATCCTTGATGGATTTCTTACCACAAACGGATTTCTCTTGGGTATATTGTGTGTTCATATTGATATACAAACTGTATTAATCTCTTTTCATGCTTGATTTGCATTTCCCTCGTGCTGCTTTTATTTCCACCACTATGACAAACAGTCTAACTCAATGCTAAAGCCAACTTCATAAGCGAAACACTTGGGAACAGCGTTATTTCAGTTTGAAATTTGAATTTAGTTATATGTAATTCAGATCTGTTTTGATGAATGAGACATTGGTAGACCGTAGAACCAAGCTATTTACAGCTCGCAAACTTCAGAGTTGCAACTAGCATTTATATAGATTAGCACCCGTTTTATTTTTAAAAAACCCATACTTCAAATTTGCACACTGCATTTACATAAGTCAGTCCAAGAGCAAAAAATGCATTGCAACACAAATCTATAAAAACAAAAGCAATGCCACCTTAAGTATTTCTCAGTTACCTTCTTTTCAAGAGACTTCGAAATAGATGTGCGCTGCTTCGTGGCATTAGCAATATCTTGCTTGAGTTGCTCTAACTCAGATTTATGATGACCTCTTTTGGCATCTGTCTTCTGCTGATCACTAACAATTGTTGTGATCCTCTGGTCTATCTGTAAGATTAGTAAAGGAATTCTCACAACTACCACACAAATACGGCTTGGCTAAAGCAAACAGCTTATCATATTCTTGATGATACACATTATCTAAAAGACAGTTTATCAACATACAATATATCATAAAGCAGAGTATCGAAGTGAATTTCAGAGTTTTTGGGCGAAACTCAGATTGTCTTGCAGAAGAATGTGATATAGATGACATTAAAACTAGCTCTTTTATTAGATATGTTCCTCAGGAATAAACTAATCATCCAGCAATCACTCTGCCCAGATCTTCAAATGAATCATCTACTGTTGCCAGATCTTCAAGGATGTTATTCAACATACAGGAAAAAATGAGTGAATTATTAGCTTACAATAACTATAAATAAGAGTGCCTAGTCCAAAGTGAGCAGAGGTTTGGGTATTACTATCCTTTCTATGGGTTTCATGTTAAAAAGACAAAGTTCATATCCAAGATGCAGATGAAGGAAGATAAACTAGAGCTATGACGGGAAAGATTCAAGGCAAGAAACCAGTTATTCTGGTTGAGGATGATGATGAAAGTTTACTGCCCAGCAATGCAAATATTCACAGTTCCCATCAGGTTGATCCTATCACCTAGCAGAACCAATAATCATATCCTTTCTCCCAACAGAGCTTTCTGAACTTTTAAGATCATTCATCATACTAAAAATACCACAACTCCAGTAAGTATAATCTCCATTTTGTGCAATCATATAAATCCCTTGCTGTTGAGCATTATAACAGTCAGGAAGAACTTCACAAGAACGCCCAGCAAACTGGTAATGCTTTACTGACCACGGACAAACCCCTCAAATCCTTGAGTGCCGATATAAGTATGCATGCCATTTAGAGCCCCCAGTTGGATCTTACCATTGCTAACATTGACAAATGTATTATCCCTGTCCAATCTTCAGTATCAACAAAACAATTGCATGGACTCAAAATAGAATGTCCTTTTCCGTCACATGCAAAAAAGTGAAATGGAAGAAACAGTTAACAGTCAGCATTACCAGCCTGCCCCGGAAAAGAGAAGCTTTTTGCCATGTTACATTGGGTGCCCATCCTCACAACATTCAGGCAATGCATTCTCAATCTCATGCCACTCACACCCTAACATGCTAGTTGGAAGTTACTCATTGCAAGCGTGGGCCTTATTGGAGAGAGCCAAGCAACCCCTAGTTAGAATTGGCTATTCAAAGGAGGAAGCACAGGAGAGAGAAGATACTCTATAATGCAGCTGTATCAATTATGCCTACCCCCTTCATGTATGGTTATAACCACAATTTTGTGAATCTCTCTGTGGTCCTTAATTTGAGTAGCAGTCATAAACACTATAACGATTATCATAAAGCTTTGTGTAGCGACCTGTCCTCCAGTTCCCAGAAAATACGTCTGATTTTTTTTTTTATAATTTTATCCCTACCGGAAGACCAGTACTACTCATCTGTTAATGCCACAGTTGATTCTGCCTCATAACCTTGTTATGGTTGATATAAATGCTTCATAACTGCTAGGTAGCTGATACATGGGTACGGTTCGAGTACGGGTACGGGGATCTGGTACGTTGGTACGGCAATTTTTTTGGGGGGCCCGGGGTACGGGCAGTACAATATACATATAAAATATTTAAAAAATTTTGAAAAGTAACAAGATAAGCAAAATTCCAGCCTTAACACATGCATAGATTAAACAAATCTGAAATATAAATAGGTGAAATAGCGACAAAAGTTAAAACATATTAATAATTCATTGTTCGAACTTATAACCAGTACATTGTTCAAATCAAAATGCTACAATGTATTATCATTATCTAACATTGTAAACACAAAAATGAAGATACATCAACATTCTATTTAGTAATAGTCTAATGGCTCTGCATCTTCTCCAAAGCATCGCTACCATCACGTGGTTCATTAGAACCACAAGCACCAAGAGTACAACCAGAACTATCAGCAATGTTGCTCCCGCTAGCCCCACTTTGCAGCTCATGCAAAGTACTATCTAGGTCCGGGTCTAGCAATGAAAGTTGGGCAATGGGAACATCCAAGTTTGGAGTCTCTGGGTCTATATCCCAACACTTTGTTGGCCCTTTCCTATACTCATCCTTCTTATGTGATAGAAGGCGCAGGTTAACCCATTTTTTGCTCCCAACTTGTTGCGGTTAACTGAGTGGATAAATGAATATGTACCCCAATTCCTCTCAGCTAAAGAAGAACTCGCAACCTATTGAGGCAAGCCGCAAAGTCAATGCAAAATTAAAATTTTAAACTTATAAATATAAAAGTAAAAAAAAAGAGTTAAGAAATTAAAAAAATTAAAATCTTACTTGTGATAAAACTTTTATTGCAAGTGGCATGAGGTAGGGGTATGCTTGTCCATGGAGGTACCACAACGAATAAGCATCCATCCTGTATTGTCACTAAGAGCGCTAATGGAGTGATCCCTGGAGGATATGAAATTCACAAACTCACCTCTAACCATGTCTTCTACTTCTGGATCTGGGAAGATTCTAGCAAATGCCGCCTTATACCCCACACTAACTTCAACATCCCTATATGGTGGGACCCTCCTAGGCAAAGAAAGGATCTCTGCGAAATAGTATTTTGGAGTCAAGGTAAAAGCAAGAAGATGCAATGGAGTAGTCATTTTGTTCCACCTTTCAATGAGATGTGAGTGCACTTCCTTGAAGAAGGTCTCTGTAGGATCTTGCTCTTTGGCATTTATGATGGTCTTAATTGACTCAATCATTGAGTCAATTCCATCATAAATCTCACCCATGCATGGATGATCCATATCAACAAATCTCAACATACTCACGATGGGCTCAGTAAAACTAAGCAAGTAATCCACACGATCCCACCATGTTTCATCCAGGATCAACAATTTCACATTTCATGCATGCCATTTAGAGCCCCAAGTTGGATCTTACCAATAATGCAAGCTCCTTGAATTCCTTGTCACTTGTTGCAAGCTCCTTCAACTATATGGCACTTGAAATCAACCCTAAGCAATTGAAAATAGTGGAAAAATTGAAGGTGAGAGTCAAATATGCAAATAAGAGGCAAGAATGCAAATGTGAGGTAAATGACTTGTTGTTGTTGTTATAGAGTTTGGGGGCACAAATTAGGGTTTAAAAGAATATTTTAATGTTTAAAAAGTTGGTTTGACCTTTTTTTTGACCAAAAAACATAAAAAAAAATTAAAAAAATGCTGTTTCAAAACTATGACGGGTACGGGCAGGTACGTTCTTCCTGCATGGCCCAGGTACCCGGGTACGTCCATAGACATACCCGGCCATTACCCGGGCCCTGCAAGAAGAAACCTTGCCCACTCGCTGCGGACCCCTGTACCTGGTACGTACCTGTATCCGTACCTACAGTCGCTAGGGGTGTACCTAGCTACCTAGCTTGAACTGTTCTCAGGCTAATTCGTTGTGAAAAGTGTCTCTCAATGCAGCTTTTTTAATTGACAGTTCTAGTATATTCTCCTGCTTCTCAACTATTGGACATGAATAATTATCTAGCGATGTGTGAATCTTTCATAATAATTTAAAAAAAGTGCACTCCAATTAAGATTAATGCATATCTTTTCATGGTTTACGCTACCAGCTAGATGCAGGATATCAAAAGATCTTACCTACATGGATAGCAAGTACAAAAGTTTAATGCTTCTAAAAAGGTCAATATGCATTTAATCACCGAAATCCAATATCAACAATGTTGGTATCACTGAGATCACAATCCCCAAGAAATCACCAAACCATATAAATTACGAAACTAATCATTTGGATGTATTTAATTCACCGTTTAACTAACAAGCTGCGTGTTGCTATGTATTGAGCAATGCTAATGAATTTCTTTGATTCAGTTAATCTTAGGAACCAGTATGCTAAGTTACAAGTTATGAAAGCATTCTTAGTCCCTACGCACCAAGCTCACAGGAAAACTAATGGCATTGACAGCTTTCATAAAATTATGGAAGGAAAACTGCAAAACAATAATGCCAATGAGTCAAGTATTTCCTTCCTTCATGATGCCAATCAGAAAAAGCTCCTGGGTGCATTGGACAATATTGATCTTGTCATGTCAAATTTAGTTAAGGTTTTGCCCAAAACTTTATTAATTTAACCATTTACTTAGTTTACACCAAAAGTAGTTAAATTCAAAAATTTAGACTTAACTATTAGAAGTCTTTCCTTCATAAGGAAATGAATTCCATTTATATCTAAGGCTATCACTATGCAACATTTGCATAACCAATATCATAACAATTGTTTTCTTTCGTTTCTTGAACTCCAATCCGTAAGGAATTATATTAGCCATAACTACTTATATTCCAATTTCATTCAAGATTAACTTTTGGAATATTAGGCTTCTTTGGAGCGAGAGAACACCACATACTGCAAGAAAAATTCATTTCAGACTAATTATGTCAGATTTACTTTATTAATTCCCTCAACTTCAAGAACTATTGTCAAGGATCAGCCATAGTTGTTGTAGAAACAAGATATAGTCTTCATTAATATGATTGATCATTTCATTAAACATTCCTTCATGAATACGCTCAAAGGGAAACACCAATCATACTTTGATTTCTCGTTCCTAATAGTTCCATGGTCTAAGAACCTTGCGAGTACTTCACCAACTAATCTTTCTTATAAGATTATTACAACCTCTTTTGATCTTGTAAAACAATAAATTACAACCCTTTGCTGAACATTTCAAAAGTTTGCCATCAAGGTCATGTTTACTAGATTTGGAGTTAAAAGAGAGACCCAAATATTTTACAAATAACTTCACACAGTGCCTTCATGGCCATTCCAGAGCTCCTCACAAGAAAACCCCCTTACATAATGCAATAAGGTCTTATCACCAAAGTTTCAACAGAGAAAACAAGCAATCTTGGTTGTTTCCCAATATATAGCAGTGTATGCCCTGTGCATATAAAGACATATACAAAAAAACACGCATTCATACATTATTCAAACCAAAACCAGGTGCAAACAACCACATTTGTATATGCGTATGCTTACCAAACAAGTAACCCATATGCAACATTTATTGTTAGCTACTGCTCAAGGAAAAGAAAAGGAAAACATGCCTGAATAACAGCAATCGTGCCCATGGACGAGTTGTGAGTTCCTTCTCACACCCGCCGTCCTATCATGTCCTACAAGCTGCAGCCTTCTTTCTCAGCCAACAAAAACCGTGCCAACAAGGAGGAATTTACCCATCCAAATCATTGTTTACAACTTGCCCTAACTAGGGATTTTGTAAATTTCTAAACTCTCAATTAAAAACGAATGCATAAAAGATAAACATCCAATGCCGCCACGAAACTGGTTCACTCAGAAATGCCATCTTGGATGTCTTAAGCACCCGAGTTCTCCAAAACCCTGCCACCATACAAACACCCACTCCCAGAGCCACATGCATGCAAAGTTTGGAAAAATAATCTTGCAACTTTCAATTAGGGTTTCAACTTGCCCTTCCAAATCTAAATAACCAAATGGTTATTCAAAAAGTCAATACACCCCCCCTTTTAAAACGGAGTTCAAACTATTAAAAATTCCTTTCCATATGTCGGTCGAATCCATGACCCACGTGTTTCTATTGGATCATTCAAATACTAAAACATAATCATTCCGTATACCAAGTCAAACAACAATAACCACAAAAAAAATAATGCCTTTATCAAGTTTCCATGTAATGATTTTTAATTACTAAGTTAAACAGTGTAATCACCCCTATAGTGTTTTTTTCTCTTTGTCAAAGCAAACCCATCAAATACAAATGATGATGTTAAAACCAAACGCAATAAAATATGCCCTTTATAATAATATTTCAAAACAACCAAATAACTCTTATACTTTAATACCAAAGTTACCGACTTGGTAAGCCTCTAAAGGACCCCAAGGGCCTAAGCCATTGATGTAATAGCTTCGTTCTAATGGTTTCCACATAATCCCACACAAGGGTCCACTCAATTCATGACTTCATCCACAACTCGCGCAATCAGTGTGTTCGGGAGAATTATAGTGCACAGACCAAGTCAAAAATTACAACTATGTCATCATCCATATATTCAAACAGGTGATGTCGGTGCGAGTTAAGACTCCCACCAGTTAACCAAACTTATTAACACACGGCTTACACCAATTAAAGATTGGTGTAATGTTGTCTTTACCTTCACTAATCTATTCCAGCCTATAGACGGCCTATGCGGACGTCAATTTTTGGGGTCAAATAACGGGATGTTACACTTTGTTGTCGTCTATCAAATATATTTGTAAAAAAAATGTCCCCACTAGATATTCCTAAGGTATTATCCATCTCAAGATGTTTTCCAAGAAATTATGCTGATAGAACTGAATTTTTTTGCCAAATTATGCAATCACAACATATAGGCCACTCTCTACCACCTCTCATGCAATGTTTTAAAAATCGGAACCGGTTGAGGGTTGGACCGGACTGGAACCGGAACCGGACCGGTTCAAACTCTATGAACCGGTTTACTAAAAAACACATAAAAATTACATTTTTAAAGAAAACAATATATTTGAAAAACTAGAAACCATGATTCCAACAATTACACACAAAATATGCAAAGTTTGCTCATGTATATAGTGATAGTTGGAATGCTCGCACTCGGCAAATACTCGGCAGACCCCAAAAAAAAAAACTCGGCAATATTTGGCTAGAATACTCGCCGAGTTTTGGAAAGCTATTCAGTATTTTTAAATACTAAATTGTGTACAGGCAATCAAAGCTCATGATTCTTTCAGAAGATTGCAAGAAGCTACTTGGTCCAAAAAGGTGCAAAAATGGATTTTATGAAAATAAGAAAAATATTGCCATCAATGTGTAGAGCTCGAGAAAATATGCACTTTTAGAGAAAACGACACCTGAAACGGAGCCACAAAACGAAAGTTATGGCACATGCAAGTTTTTGCTGCTACATCTTCCCGGACCCTTTCCAAAAATGGCAAATTTTATTCTATACTTGTGTTTTTTTCACCAAAAATCCAAAAAAGGAAAAAAATGTTGTCTTTACATAACTCGGCCGGTTCAGGATGAAACCGGACCGGTTTGACCGGTTTTAGCCCAAACCGGCCGGTTCCGTACGAAACCGGCCGGTTTGGGCTAAAACCGGTCAACCGGTCCGGTTTACTAAACGGTTCGTGCTTTAAAATGTTAAACCGGTCAAACCGGCCGGTTCCGGTTCCGGTTTGACCGGTTTTTTAAAACACTGCTCTCATGTTGATGTCTTGCTCAGGAGTTGTGGCTGTTGTAATCTCCTTCTAATTTTAATACAATATCTTGATCTTTCCTGAAAAATGTTTATATCATATAACGATATTAGACATAAATACACAGACGTCTGGTAGGACTGAACATCTTTTCCAGACTTTGCACATCACAAAGCATGGACCCCTCTCTACCACCTCTTCTGTTGATGTCTTGTTCAGAAATTGAGGCTTTTTGTAATACTCTTATATCAAATTTTATACAATATCTTGATCTTTTATAAGTTAAAAAAATTACATAATTATACTAGACATAACTATACAGATAATTGGAACTATAATAACCAAGTTCGTGAAAGTCTACACCAAGTCAATCATAAAGCTTGGATATTTTATCCTAAATTTAAACACTTGTAGAAACAAGTGTCGAAATAAATAAACAAAACCTACACCAAGAGTGACCTACACCGAAGGGCTTGAGTTGGATTAATTTTTTCTTTCCACCAAGACAATCATACAAAGCTTGGATATTTTATCTTAAATCTAAATACTTGTAGAAAACGAGTGTCTAAGCAAATAAATACAACCTTGGTAGGTCTTTCCAGGTCTCAACATCAAGAGTGGCCTACACTACAGGTCTTGAGTCGGATTACATTTATCTTTACACCAAGACAATCATATAAAATTTGCATATTTTATCTTAAATCTAAATACTTATAGAAACAAGTGTCTAATCAAATAAACATGACCTTGGTAGGTCTTTCCAGGTCTCAATATCAAGAGTGACCTACACTACAGGGGTTGAATGACCAGCCGAGTTTAAAGAACATTCAAAGCAATCGTCATCAATTGGAAAAACATGTCGACCATTGGGATGGGAGCTCCCTTTTTGTGATTAGCCAGAGACTGCAATGTGAGGTAGATTTATTAATATGAATATAAAATGGTGGCATGGACTCCTTGTTAAATGTCTTCACCATTTTATGGAAAAATGGAAAGGTCTTGTCTCAAATATAATGAAAAAAAACATGTGACTACATATAGTTGGCGAGCAGCTCCCAAACATTGTGAATGTATAGGAACTGCAAAAGTCTAAGGAGGGTACCTCATTTTGGGTGACCACCTTGGATTTTTTGTATTCAGAATATTTATGAAAAAAATATGCCATTACAATCATTTACATCAATTTCATATTTACTATTAGTGTTTGTGCTCTCTGCTTAATTGTTACAAATGTTGCAATGGACTCGAGAGAAGTCCTTGCAGCGTTTTTGGTGTTGTTGCAAAGTTTGTACACTTAACATAAGCTGAGCCGATTAGGGCAACAACTTTTGTCCTCATACAGAGATCTCAACATCAAAATGGAGAGACAGGTACTCAAGAATTTTGAAGTTTTATATGACTTACTGCAAAATTTGGAGCATGTTGTTGAAGAACTATTCTTAATCATACAAGCAGAATGATGCAATCATTGAGGAGGTTATTTAGTACATCCTGACAAACTAGAGTAATGAAGATTTGGCAAGCTTGGCATGACTTAATCTCTACAATGGATCTACCCCAACAAAGCTGAAACAAAACAGTTCTCAGTCAACCTGTGGTAGTTGGTGCAAAGTTTTGCAAGGGAAAAACCAAAGATGGGAGAAAGGTAGTTTAACATGGAAAAAAAAATTGAAAATCTAGGAGAGCTGACTTAATGACGTTGATAATATAGGTTGTATCTAGTATCTACAACAGTGACAAGAAGTATGTGCAAAACATCACAAACACTACAAAGACTATGTACCAATGACAACCCTTAAGGACATTGGAACAAGGCTCATCCACTAAAAGTAGTCCCTGGTCACAACCTTCACTCGAAGGTACCGCTTGGAATAAAGAAATGCACATTGAAGCAAGAATAATTGCGGCAAACTTTTGGTATTACAACAACATTCCTTTCCATGTGGCAAAAAGTCCATATTATGAGAAATTTGGTCAATGCATTGAGTGTTGTCAAGGAGTTCAAGGCTTCTACACCCCATGAATTGAGTGGCCCACTGTTGGAGGATTCTATCATGCATACCAAAACTCTTGTAGAAAAGTAAAAAAAGGTATGGCAAAAAAAGGCTGCACCAATTTGTCTGATGGGTGAACGGATGGAAAAAAACCGCACATTAATTAACTTCTTAGTGACTTCAAGTGGGTAGTTGGTCTTCTTGAAGTCAATGAATGTCTCCCACCAAGTGAAAACTGCAAGCACTTTGTGTGATATGTTAGATGAGGTGTTGAACAAGGTGGGTGTGGAGAATGTCATTCAAGTTGTGACAGACAACGCGACAACATATGTAGCAACAAGGAGACTTCTTGAGGAGAGGCACTCTACAATTTTTTGGACCCCTTGTGCAACTCATTGCTTGGAGGACATGGACAAACTCTCATGGGCGAAAAATGTGGTTGAAGATGCAAGTAATATTACCAAGTTCATCTACAATCAATGGAAAGGAGCTTGCGCTAAACTTGATGCGAGAGCACACCAATGGAAAGGAGCTTGTGCGATCGGGGGTCACACAATTTGCCACAAACTTCATTACATTGCAGAGTATTACAGCCTCACTAACATCCCTTACGCAGATGTTTGTAAGCACACGATGGTTGGAGTCCCCTTATGCTAGAAAGGTCGAAAGGGGAAAGGGTCGTGAAGACCGTTTTCGATGGTATGTTTGCAAAACAAATGGAAGAAATCGTGAAGGTAACCTAAACTTAAATATTTGTTTATTTATCATTTATTTATTATATTTTTTTATTAATTTTGATTATAAATTTATGTATTTTTTTTAAAGTGTCAGAGGCTTTGGTTTGAGTTCTACGAATGGTGGATGGGAAGAAAAACCTAATGGGTTATTTGTATGAGGCTATAGACGTGGCCAAGGAAGCCATAGCTAAATATTATGGGCAAAATTAGCGAAAATATGAACCCATTTGGCGCATAATTGATCAGAGATGGAACAAGACACTCCATCGACATATACATGTTGCAGCATACAACCTGAACCCAAATTTTTTCTATTCCCCCGTCATTTAAGGTTGATGACGAGGTTATGGATGGCCTTAATACATGTACGGAGAGAATGGTATCTAATGAAAATATTAGAGATGCAATTGTTGACGAGCTATAGATTTACAAGACTGAAAAAAAGAGGCTCTTTTCTTCAGCTCTATGTGTGAAAGAAGAAACACTACTCAACCAGGTAAAAACAAATTGAGTCATTTGTATATAGTCTCGTTACGCATAGAACTAGATACTAGAAATCTTTCATTCATTCAAACCTAGTTAACTTAGAAAATTATGAATGTCTTATTTGCATATTTGTGAGGGGAAGATTATGGTGCAAAAACATCAAATCTTCATAAACTAGCAATACGCATTGTGTCAACCATGCGTGGCGCTTCTAGATGTGAACGTAATTGGAGCATGTTCGAAATTGTTCACACAAGGAATCGTAACAAGTTGACAACACAACGCTTCAATGACCTTGTCTTTGTGTGATACAATCTTTGCCTTCGTGCGAGACAAGTGGAGCAGGCACAAAGCTATGATGCAATTGACTTGGTTGACATCGATCTATATGATGATTGGTTTGTTGATGATGTGGAGCCTATGTTTACTACATAGGAGATAGCAAATTTGAAGAGGGGGACTTAAGAAGCAATAGAATCAGGGGCATTAGGAATTGGTGAGGATCTAGATGATATGTTTGCAAATGACGATGTTGGTGTTGCAGAGGAAGAATCTTTACCGTCCACTTTTGCAAGGCAACCATAACAGACTTATTTTAGGCGTGTCTGATGAAATGGAATACTATTGATAATTTGACACTTCAAAAGTCACATGATTCTATGAGCATTGTAGTTTACAAACTTTGTACTTTGAGTTTGTACTCTTTTTTGGTAAAAACTTGATAGAAAATATACTTATGGGCCTATAACATTCTATAAATTCACTTTTCGTGTCATTTAACAATGTTTTACATTTATTTTAGGTTTATTTTATGAATTTAAATGTTTTTTGTGGTGATAAAGTTTCCGATTAATGCCGATAAATTGCCAATTCCCATTTTTTGAGTCAAAATTTGGCCTGTTGATTAATTGTCGATAACGATTTTTTGAACTATGGTGAAGCCCATACAAGATATTATACAATGTGTGAAACCACCAAGATTGCAAACAGCGAACATGATCATAGCTACTATGTACAGGCTTTACCGACATAGTTAAAAGACATTAAAAACAAGTGGTACACATTAGAAAACACAAAGATCTTAAAAAATAAGTCGAAAAAGAATTTAGGTTGCTAGGATATGATATGGTAATGAAGTAAAGGATGAAATGTATGATTTAAAATAAGGACAACAATGTATGGTAGTACAATCTCAAAACAAAGGCTCTTAAAGAAAATGGACTCAAATTTCATTGATCGCCTAAGAATTGATGAATCCTTGGCTTCTCTTGTTGAAGCACAGAAAAAGATGAAAGCATGACACCTTCCCCTTGGAAAGGTGTCGGGAACAGTGCTCTCAGGCTTCAGCTTAGAGAGAGGATAACAAAAAATGCATTTTATCCCCCACCCACAATGACAATGATGGACCATTTGTAGTAGAAGCCAGTCAAGAACCATTTTTACAAGGGGCTTCCCTTTCACAACATTATTTTGTATACACTGACTTATCACCATCTTATTAAAGTCTATTACTTCCTAGATTTAGTTTGGCTACTTCTCTTGTAATTGTTGGAGTTTCTCGTAACACTTCTCACTAACTATTTTAACTTCTACTTCGAGTCCCATTGACCTCTTTTGCTCATTTATTGACATTAAAAGTATTCCTGTTTTTCTTTCTTTTAAGATGTGAGGGAGCTATCTAAGACCAGAATATTGTACATAAGAAAATTAAGACCAACAACTAATAGAAGACCATAACATCTTCAGCACAATGATACCTTTGACTACATGTAAAAGAACATTTTAGCGTCTAAGAGTTGATAACTTTGAAAATAGTTTGTCCTTTCACCTATTATAAGTTCCATGCAATGATCAGATTTAGTCTGAGGGAAATTTGGCTTTGATTCTTGACAACCTCAATAAGCAGAATTTCAAACAATTACAACATACATGTATGCAAAGCTCAGTCCATATAGAGATTGGAAAACTGTAACTAGAAAATACAAAATATATTAGGATATCTTGAACAGCAGTCCGGACTTTTGCAAGTTCATCTTGCTTTGAATTGATAGCCTTAGTATTTTGCCGAATAATGTTCATAAGCTTTAATTTTGACCTCCTGTAGTCATAAAAGCCTCCTGTCATGCCACCTTTTTTGCTCACTTGATCACCTGGAAAGTATGATTCGAGTAACATAAATAAGTAAATATGCATTTGCAAACGCATATAAGCTAGGTCATAGTTTTCATTTAACAACCACACTCACCTTCCAACGTAATACAGTCCAGCGAATCATTTCGAGCAACCTTTGTAGCCACATCCAAGTCACGACAGATGACAGTTCTCCCAAAAATCTGCCAAAAACTAATATTCATGCATAAAATGATGCATCATTCAAAAAAACAGCTAACACGAAGTTCTCTTTCAAAATTCTTTTGATATTGGTACTCTAACTGACATGTTGGTATCTTGCCTATGAAAGCCATTCTCTTGTTTATAATGCAGTATATTCTTTCATATAAAGGAAAAGGAAAAAAATTACATATGCCCAACCTTTACCCTTACATGCATGTAAACTGCCACATGAGAAAATGGCAAATTAAATGTGGACCAATGTGTTATATCAAGCTATAACCTCCTTGATAAGTAATTGTTAATTACATAGCATCTGACCTGGGAAAAGGCAGTTGCAAATCGTGAAACAAACTTTAACTTTTTGAGGAGAGGAACAACGTCTGGATTATGCGGATAACTAACTTGCACAGCTCTCACACGATTCAAAGGCATAAAAGTCACCCTTCCACCTTTCTCAGCAGTAAGGTATCTAATAATTCTGGTTGAGATCTCATCTGACTCTACTACAACGTGAAACAAGCTGCAATAATGTACACGAGTGAATACTTCAAAATTCTACTACTTTTTATCTAAAATTAGCATCACATTAACACAATTTAACTGTAGTGCCATGTCAATAAGAGGCAATACTCAGTTTGTCTAAAACATTATGATGAATATAGAGTTGAAATCACCCAAAGACACTACCATAAATATGTGAAAGCAGACATATTACACTAAAAAAATGCTACCTGTTCGTTTTGGGTCTGGCAAATTGGGTTCACCAGTACAGCGATTTTTGTTTATCCTCAAGTATGGCAGTACAAAAATATATAAAAATTTGAAAAGGTAAATATTCTAGCTAATAAACATGAATTAACCACATAGTACGCTTAGAATAAACAAAATAACCACAAAAACACTACTGATAAAATTGATAATGAGAGGCAAATGTTGTTTTGTGTTTTGCTTTTGGTATAATGCAAGGTAAGTGTTGTTTTATTTTTTTTTTTTTTTTTTTTTTTAGTGTCTTTAAGGGATTGAAGGTTTTTTCATTAATTGAAGTCCAATTGTGAACACTGAAAAGATTAAAATTATTAAATTTATTAACAAGAAGGCAAAAAGTCTTTGGGTTCGTCCCAGATATGCCAGGGATCTTGGACAGAACAACCAAAGTGTACCCCGGGCAAACCCAAAGGCAAACCGAACCCATGCCCAAACCCAGTACCTCTCAGACTAGTACCAGGAAGGGGGATGAATAAGTCACCTAGATTAAAATGGCAAAGGAATTCATCAGGAAGATCAATCTACCTCCTAGTTGTGTGATGTTATTCAAACATGGGAATAGAAATAATTATCTTTACGACACTGCAGACTAGCAACAATGCTAGACTGAACACTGCATGGCTTTAAAATGAAGATATGACATTACTTTTACCTGTTTCCAGCAGTTACTTCAACAGCAGTGAAGAACTTCTCATCGCAATCCAGCAATTCACAGATTGGACCAAATACACCTGGGATGCTGTGATCTTTGCAAATTCTTCTCACTGAATTAAGGCCCCTTCTTATATCCTAAACAATATCATCAATGGAATACAATAAATCTTAAAAATGAGCTGGATCCTCTTCAGAACAAAATTATAAGGGTTCGAAAATATGATGTGTTTTATATTGCATTTAATTGTTGAAATAATTTCACAACAGAAAGATGAGGCAATTAAATCATCAAATATGCACAAGAACACAAAATGATGATAAAAATACAAGACATAACATGGGCTTCGAGAGAGTTGTCCCCTTAAGCTAGCAACTGTATTATGCTACTGCAGTATGCATGACATTACTTATTGTCCCCATTTCTTAGTGTGTACCTATTATCTTTAACACATTTCTTGTACATTCCTGATATGGTGTCAAAGCAATATGACATAATCCTAAGATTTGGAAATAATCTCTGTTTGGAGGTCGCAAACCTATTGCAAAAAGAATCAAATCAATTCATTTCGAATTGGAAAAGAACTTCGTGACAGTTTTTGGCACAGTCATGGGAAGCCTGGAATAACCGTGTATATGCAATGTAAGGTCATTTTAGATATTGAGGGAACCCTACAACCATCAGTATAGTTCAAGAAAGACTAGGGGAGAGTTAGTAGACTCTTATCCAGCTTTGAAAGTATTTGGAAGTCATTAGAAACCTGACAGTGCATTATTTCAGGCATACACTGAGCTAGTTGTGACTGTTAACCAATAGTACAGTCCTACTAAGGCAAGTTGATCATTTAGGACCTTTCCATTGTGAATCATAGGCCCTTAGAAGGTGGCAAAGGGGAGCCATCAAGTAATTCAGTGTCTTGATTAATTGAGGAACCCTTGAATCAATAAGATTTGCTTGTGAACCTCAAGACATAGGTGTAACAGAGACAACGGAGAGAGTTGAAGGGTTTAAGAGCTCACTTAATCACTGAAATTTGCATTTGAAGGTCTTAAGAACAAATGAGAGTGTAACCATAAACCTAAGAGTGAGCAAGACAACAATCTCGTAGATCTCTCAGCATCATTTTGGTATCAGAGCAAGGTCAATCACTTGGAAGTTGAAGAGGTAAAAAGTTGGGAAGTGAGAAAAGTTGAAAAAAGGAACAAAATGCCACCAAGGAGGAACACAACAAGAATTCCAGCAGGAGGGAGAGCAGCAGTAGACAGAGAAGAGCAGCTACTTTACAAATGGGTGAAGTCATTCTACAGGAGCTAAGGAATATAAGGGATAGCTATGATGCTAGACTTGTTGCAGTGGAGGCTAATCAGAGAAGAGGAGTAGGAGACTTGAGTGATAGAGAAGAAGAAGTGTTTCAAGAACCACCAGAGGCAGAAGTAGAGGAAAGAGACCCTGATGAAGTGAGTTTGGAAAGATTGTTGAAAGTAGTGAAGAGTTAAGGAGCGAAGCCTAAAATGGAGTTGCCAGTCTATGCAGGAAGCTTGAATGGTGAAGAACTTCTGGATTGGATAATAGAACTAGACAAGTACTTTGATTTTGAGAATGTGCCCGAGGATCAGCAGATCAAGTTTGTTAGGACAAAGCTTAAAGGACATGCATCCATATGGTGGGACCATGTTCAGGAGGAGAGAAGGAAGAAGAACAAACCCAAGATCAAGTCTTGGGCTAGGATGGTGGCTAAACTCAAAGGTAAGTTTCTTCTAGCTGGTTATATGACTAATTTATATAGGCAGTTGCAAAATCTGAGGCAAAAGGATATGGGGGTTAAGGAATACACAAAAGAATTTTGTAAGCTCAGCATTAGATCAGGCTATATAGAATATGACACTGACAAATTGGCAAGGTATTTGAATGGTTTAAGGTTTCAAATCCAAGATCAACTCAATCTAGCTAGTCTTAGAAGCCTAGAAGAGTGCTACCAGCTTGC
Source organism: Taxus chinensis (assembly GCA_019776745.2). Taxonomy (NCBI): domain Eukaryota; kingdom Viridiplantae; phylum Streptophyta; class Pinopsida; order Cupressales; family Taxaceae; genus Taxus; species Taxus chinensis. Next base: position 898,831,442 of record CM034146.1, read on the forward strand.
CTTGAAGGCTGAAGACAAACTAAATAGGAGGCATACTCAGCAAAATAAAGAAAGAGGCAGGAGTTACAAAGGTAGAGGACAACTTGGAGGAAGAGGACAATCACAGAGAAGTCAAGGTGAATCAAGCCAATCTCAACAAGAGCAGTATACCAACTTCAAAGATGGACTTAGAGGCAAAAGACCTTACTTTAGAGGTGGATATGGAAATAGAGGAAGAGGAACCACTGGATTTACTGGAAGATGCTACAAATGCAACAAATTTGCAAGTCACAAGTCATGGGAGTTTCCTGAAGGGCAGCCTACACACAGTACAAGGAATGAAGGCAAAACTCAGTTTGTGCAAGGTGGAGAAGAAGAAAGTGTTTGATCACCTTCATTGGTAGAAGAACCAGAGGTAGGAGAGTCTCTACTCATGAAAAGGATCCTAATTAAGACACAAAAGGACAAGGAACCACCTCAAAGGAAATCATTGTTCAGGACAACATGCAAGAGTCAAGGTAAGTGTTGCAAAATAGTCATAAGATTCAGGTAGCACAGATAACTTAGTTTCAGTTGAGATGGTTAACAAGTTGGACTTGAAAAAGATACCTCATCCCACACCATACAAGGTTTCTTGGTTAAACAAAGGACAACAAGTGTTAGTAAGTGAACGGTGTTGGGTTGATTTTCATATTCAAAGGTACAAGGATAGCGTGTCATGTGATGTTATACCCATGGATGGGTGCCATGTGCTGCTAGGAAGACCTTGACAATATGACAGGAAAACTACTCATGATGGGAGAGTTAGTAGACTCTTATCCAACTTTGAAAGTATTTGTTAGTCATTAGAAACCTGACAGTGCATTATTTCAGGCATACACCGAGCTAGTTGTGACTGTTAACCAATAGTATAGTCCTACTAAGGCAAGTTGATCATTTAGGACCTTTCCATTGTGAATCATAGGCCCCTAGAAGGTGGCAAAGGGGAGTCGTCAAGTGATTCAGTATTTTTATTGGTTGAGGAACCCTTGAATCAATAAGATTTGCTTGTGAACCTCAAGAGCATAGCTGTAAAAGAGACAGTGGAGAGAGCTGAAGGGTTTAAGAGCTCACTTACTCACTGAAATTTGCAATTGAAGGTCTTAAGAACAAAGGAGAGTGTAACCATAAACCTAAGAGTGAGCAAGACAACAATCTCATAGATCTCTCCACATCAAGATTCACATGAAGAAGAGATTGTTTGGAACAAAAATGGTTAAATGGTCTCATCTTCATGCAATACAACCTCCAGCTAAGGCGCAACTAGTTACTGGATAGGACTGATGCAAATCCCATTGTCTTGGATGATATTGATCGAAACTTTGAATGGGCAGAGGAGAGTCACCCGACAAAGTTTGATCTTGATGACTTGGGGTGGATGGCTTTGGATGATAAACCACTAGTAGCACCAGACATGGTGAGCACTAGTCGTACTACTACAGCTACTGCAGATCTCCCTAGGAGTCCAAGCTAGAGGAACATGATGACATTGATGAGGATGAGGATCCCATTCTTAGCAGTGGTGCTAAGTTTGATGATTGATGTCAACCATGTAGTAGCTTCTAGCATATTATTTTTTGGACTCTATAGGCCATTTAAAGCCTCATTGTTTATGTATTTTGTTTTGGATATCTAGTGCACTTGGTGCCATTTTGCTATATTTACTCTTACATGGTATATACATGAGAAAACTTTGCATATTTTGTCTCTAATTGTTTGTAATCATGGTTTGGAATCTTTAAAATATTTTTTTATTAAAATTGTAATATTTCATGTATTTTTTTGTAAACCGGATCATAAATTTTAAACTGGTCTAGTTCTAGTCCAGTTCCAGTTCAACCCTTAGTTGGTTTTGAGTCCGGTTCCAATTTTTACAACATTGGTTTATATGTTTCGAAATGCTTTCACATCGTTTTCAATGCTATTTTCAAAATAACAATTGTTCGAACTTAATGGTTTTTTTAAACATTATCCATTGGCGAACTTGAACAGAACTTTATCCTCGTTGATCTCGATCTTGAACTTAAACTCAAAGCCAAACCTTATGACTTAGTCTGACACGTATACAATCGTGTTACTTAATAAAATGTGCATACACTCTACAGCACCTCCTTTGTTCTTCACCACACCCATACAGATAGAACATATCTGTTTAAACTTTAAAGTCAAGTCGAGTTAGAATTAGTTAGAATACATCTTTATATCACATAAACAGGGAATTTCTCTACTACGGTGTTTCTTAATTTGCATTAGAAGGTTCTGGAGTTGGAGAAAACAAAAGGTTTGCTGTAAATTAGAATGGATTTGGCAATTTCAACTCTCTTCATGAAGAGATAAGAGTGTCAGGATCAAACATATAGCAGCTTTAGGCAAAACAATCAGAATAGATGTTATATATAGTGACTATTCCTTTCACCCCTTTCATTAAAAGGTATTAAGGCAAGAATACCACTCTTATCATGACTGTATACATTAACATTTAATATTCTTTAAATTTTTGACAAATGGTTTACATAAAAAGCCTGTTTAAAAGAGTACAAATGATTTGAATCAAATGGCTGGAGGTGAAAAAAAGCTACACTGAACTTCTATTCTCAAAATAGGAACATGGACAAGAACCCAACACATCTTCAGTTCATGGTTCGGGAGTATTAAGCCCAAACTATCCCATCGTAAGTAGAGCTAGCACTAAAAAAAATCAAAAGTATACGAAATGTGGTAATTCTCCATGATAAATTTATGTCTGTCGTCTTATTCCGAATAAAAACCAAAGAAAGATGCTTTGATAAGTATATGACAAGCAGAATGCATTTCCATCAGTCATCACGCAAAAGTATAAATGGACACATCAAAATGCATACCCCAGGAGCAGCATGGTCCAAGCTCTTTTCGGCCTTTACAATTTCTGACTTCAACTTATCTATTTCAGATGTGAGTTCATTTTCCTGTTTCCATAATTTCCTGCCAAAATAAATAATTGTGTGGTAATAAATTTAACACTTTCCTAGTAATCTCCAACACAAAACCCAATAAAAAAATTGCACGAATCCAACCATATGACAATTGTAAAAATAAATGCCTACTTTCTGGTCTCTTGCAAGTCATCCCTCTCAATTTTCAAACTAGCGAACTCTCCTTGGCACTTAGAAATATCAGTTTCTTGTTCCTTCAGTTCCAAAGAGCGAGCCTCTATGCTTTTCTCCTGCTCTTCAAACTCCTGCTTGAGTTGTTCAATCTCCTCCTCAAGTTTTTGTTCCTGGAAATATTTATGCACATTCATGAGAACTAGTAATGTATACATGAAATGCCTTCTCATACGTGAGTCTTGACACATTCTTTGAAGCCATAAATATTAGAATTCAGGATTCAATCCATAACAATGAAGGTGTCACAATTCCTTGTAACTGAATATAACAGAACACATTGTCTTCTAGAATTTCCATAGCTATAAATTTTAACATCAATCTATGGCATAATGATTTACGTACAGAAATGCAAAGAGATTATTTAATAGAACACTTTAAAACTACCAGCAATTCCTTTTGAAAGTACAGACACTGTAAGCCCTGAAAGCAACTTCAACCATTTACTAGGAAGCATTTTTTAGAGGCACTTATAAGAAGATATCGTTCTACCTCCTAAACATACAAAATGACAGTTATGTGACAGAATAAGATCACTTGGAAGCTAAAAATGCAGTGGTTTTCATATCTTTGTTTGTACGAGGATTGTCAGAAACCAATGTAACCGTGCAACGATCAATCTATGAATGCCACAGAATTAAAAAAACACTTATAAATTGAAAAGTTTGCTCAGATATGAACTCATTTATCATAAGATTCAAAGCAAAGTTAGAAAACCTCGTACTTGGTAAAACTGATATGCCAAACTGATATGGACTCTGCAAAAATTCAGCAAAAGGCTACTTCAAATGAGATAATTAACAAGCAAGAAAATAAGGCCTTTTCCTGTTTTCACTTCAACTTGTTTTAGGTCCCTTGGCATTCAGACTTGCAAGTTCCATGAATGACACAGAGAACATCAGGATTATGGTTCAGAGTTGATAGCCATCTTACCTACTTCTCAACATGCTCATACATACTTGGAGGGACAATATGTAAATATAATCTGATGTGCTCCAGTGAATCGTACAGTAAGATGGAAAGCCTCAAAACAACACTAGCCAAGGCACTTGAGCAGGCCTTGGAGCTACCAAAGATTTAGAAATAGGTTGAGGTGAAAGACACTTTTTTATAAATACAGAAAATCTGTTCTACAACATATATGTTTGTACATACTTTCAGTAACATGGGTTCTTTGCTTTCAATATTTAGCTGGATATATATTGATTGGTAATATTTCCTTGCAATGTTTTGGATATATGTATCTCTATGCATCGGTGTTCCTATTGCTTTTTAGTTCAAAATAAAAAGAACCAAATTAGTAAGGCCCTAGTTGCAGTGTTGAAGAAACTTTGGCTGGGACTAATCTTCTAGAATCTTCAGCACATGCTGCATAGATAGGCCTATGGGTGACCCAACTATATCTATTCACTAGATTCAATGTACCACCAAGGATACTCAGACATAACACGCTCTAGATGCCTAGGTACATAACATAAGCTCCTACCTAAAATGATTTGCAATGAGGATAATAAGACTATTCCTAAGGCTGCAGATAGAGAAACTTGAAAATTGGCTATCATCTTATTGTGAGTTTCTAAAAGTTTTTTGACAAGCACAATATTATGGAGAATTCACATAGTGCAAAAAGTAATAGATAAGGAATAAGTTTGCAATCCACAAATTGCAATGCTTTTAACACACTAAGAAGACAACTTAGGATTTTGTTAAACTAATGCTACAGTTTCTAAGATTTGGTCCCCTCCAAGGCCCAAGGCCAACGTGAAATTAAGAAGACCTAGGAACTAGGGTTTCTGTAGGATTAGAGAAAAATTTATGGTTGTTGGATCCTTACGTTGTTTCCTCAATTGCCTTTGAGAATCTTATTGTGATCCAAAATGGATTATGTAAGAAAATAGAATAGTACAAAAAAAAAGTGTCCAACTAAGAAAAGGGAGCAGAGTTGATCAATGTGGAAGTTGGAAACTCAATACAAAGACTTGTGAACACAACATATAAAAAAATTAAGTGAAAATGAACCAAAATTTCCAAAATGACCAAGTCCATCTTTCAGTATTCAGTCAAGATACAACTATTCTTGAACCAAGACACCGAAAAATAACAAATGACACAAATTGGCACTATCAGCACCACAAGAAGCAACGCCAAGTAGAGTTTATAACTACCAGAAATTGTTTATCTTCCATTAATGGGATTGGGAACCGAAGGTTACAATTTTTCGTGAACCAAGACACTAGAAGTAACTGAAGACGCCAATTGGGTTGCACTATCAGCGCCACAATAAGCAAAGCCAAGTGGAGTTTGTAACTAAAACAAATTGTTTATGTTTCATTAGTGGGACTAGGAACTAAAGATAAAATATTGGGAAGCATGGGTTCATCCCCCCTCTCCCATACCCCTGGATATGTACCCAGTACGGATCCATCCCAAATATGGTATGAATACGTCTCAAGTATATCACAGGTACGTCTGTGGCGTACTAGGGATGTACGCACAAAGTTTGGTAGTGGGGGACTAAACAAAAAAGTTTTTTTTTTATTTTGACTTGGTTGATGACCAAAAAAACAAACCCTAACTCATAAATGAATAAAACAATAAATCCTAAACTTTACTAAAAGCTACAAAAAGGCTCTCAACCATTTACAAAACACACAAACAATTCATTGTTGGTTTTTGCAAGTATATTAGCAAAGAGCCAAAGAGGAATTGAAGAGGAGCAACCATTGGAAGAAGGATTTGTTTTGAAGCAGCCATTGCAAGGAGGACAAGACTGGGACCAGCCATTGCTTGCAAGGAGCTCAAGTTTGTTTAGAGGAAGTCATTGTTTAGAGGCAAACATTGTTTTATTGATCCTTCAAAGGAGGAGACGTCATGTTTGAAGGATACCTTTGTTTGAATTTTATTGTAAGTAGGATCTACATTTGGAGGCAGCCATTGTTACTTATTGCCCTTGTTTATAGGTACTTTTATTTATTTCAGCCTTGTTTTTTATTTTTTTATGTTTTATAATTTATTGCATTTCATAATTTATTAGTTTTATTTTAAACACATCCTAAGTGTATGTTCTCTCCTCGCGCCTTTATGGTGATCTTGATGATAAAAAAAAGTTAAGATGGCATCAAATTCAAGAAAATTAATACTTCGTAAATATTGTTATTTTATTGTTTATGTAAAGGTAAAATGTTTTTAATTTTTTTATATCCGAACTTTGTGCATGGTCTCACGTCTCGCCTTTATGGTGCTCTAAGTGATCAAAAACATATTAGGATGGCATCACGTTCTAGGTTAGAAAATTTAAATTAATAATTAGTAAATAATGTTATTTTTAAGACATTGTTAATAATTAATATTTTATCATTTATTATTTATGTAAGGGCGAAATGCTTTTGATTTTTTAAAAAAATCTTAACTATGTGTATGCTCTCACCTCGTGCCTTTATGGCGATTTTGGTGATAAAAAAAAGATTAGAATGGCATCAAGTTCTACATATTGCATTGCAAAGAAGGCTTTCATCAAGACAACGCACACCTACATCTGCTACTCATCCTTTCATCCAAACTCAAAGTCAAGTTCATGCTCATCCACTTGATACACCTTTTGAGGAAGAGACCTCATGAAAAAGCCAAAAAGAGCATTGGAAAAAGCATTCAATAATGACAAGCAAGACATTGTTGATGAGTTGACTGCTTGATGCATTTATGCATGTGGGCAGCCCTTCAATATAGGTCTTCATATTGGCAACAGATGGTGAAGGCTATCAATGAAACTCCACAAGGGTACAAAACTCATGTTATGAAAATGTTTGAACCACACCCTTGGCGAAGGAAGTGGAAGACATTCAAACTTTTTTGCAACCAATTTTAGATTCATGTTAGGATTCAGAGGTTTCCATCACTTCAAATGGATGGAAAGATGCTCGAAATAGACCCATAATAAATGTTATTGCAGTATGTCCTAAAGGGGCAATGTTCCTAAAAGCCATTGATTATAAAGGGGAAGTCAAAGATGCACAATTTATTGCCGACATTTTGATAGAGGATATTTAGTCAATGGACCCCCAAAATGTTGTCCAAGTCATTGCAGACAATGCTAAAAATTGTAGAGCAGCCGGATCGATTATAGAGGATAGATACAAGCACATATTTTGGACCCCTTGTGTTGTCCACTCCATTAATTTGATGGTGCAAAAGATTGGAAAAATCCCATGAATTAAACAAATTTACACATTCATAAGTTTATCACAAACCATCGTATGTCAGATGCCATACTCAGGAGATTTTTGAGGTTGGAGTTGTTAAAGGTTGCAAAGACAAGATTCACCCCTCACACACTTGTTTTGAGATGACTTGTGAAAGTAAAAGAGGTCTTAAGCAATATGGTGATCAACAATGTTTGGACAGTGTGAAGGCAAACAAGTACAGAGAAAGCTGCAAACGTAAAATCATTGGTCCTTGATAATGAATGGTGGGCCAAGGTTCAGTACTTGCTCGATTTTATAGAGCCCATTCTCTTCATGATCAAATAAGCAGGTACTAATGTAGAGTGCATGGGAGAGATTTATGACGGAATAGACTTTATGCTTGAACATGTAAGAGAGGTCATACAAACAAAGGAGCAAAATCCAAAAGAGACCTACAATGAGATCAAGAGTGCGGTCATAAAAAGGTAGAATAAAGTGACCACCCCATTACATCGCCTTGCCTATGCACTAAACCCAAAGTATTATAGTTTTGAAATACTTGAGCTACCTAACAGACAACCACCATTCTCTAACTTGGAAGATGCAAAAAGAACTAGGGCAGCATTCAAAAAACTTTTTCTTGATCCATCCATAGCCTATGTGGTCCACAACTAAATGGGCATGTTTGTAGCTTCAGAAGGCGACGTGGGAGAGGTTGAGGCTCTCATCAACAAGTACACCATGAGCCCAATCAAATGGTGGTATGTATATGCCATGATGCCAAGTACCTACAACCTATCGCGATAAAAATTCTCTCATAGGTATAACATTTTTTGAAAATTTTATTTACTCGATGCTAAGATATATTTTATACATTGTTAGAACCTGGTATGTTATTGATATTTCCAACAATTAACAAACTTTTTTTTTTGTAGTGGTTGGCTAGTAATTCATCCACAGAGCGGATTTGGAGTATTCAGGCCTTTATCTACTTAGCTTAACGAAACAAGTTGGCATCCTAAAAGGCTAAGGATTTGGAATGTGCATTTCAATTTATGTTTCTTGTCACACAAATTTGAGGACGATATTAGATGTCCTCACAAACTTTGCGATATTCTTCTAGAGACCATAAACTTGGATGCCTCCATAGCCACTTTAGCCTCACTTTCAATATTTGATGGCGAATATGACATTCAAAGGGAGCTCACGAGGAGTGAAGAGTAGAGCTATTGAGAGTGGAGCTAGAGGGAGTGGCATGCAAGAATTTGATTTTGAGGAAAATCTAGATGATATATTCTAGATTTAGATTGTTTGTATTCACGTTGACATGATATTCATATATCATATGTATGACAACCACATGCTCAATGAAAATGTAAAATTTAAGTATATTGAATGTTTTGAACATTGATCCTACTATATTTTTCAAAATTTGTATTTCATATGGACTAAAAAATGAGCAGAATGAGTATACGTATAATATATGTATGGACGTATCCAAGACGTATCGTACCCAAGGGTCTTTTTAAAATCAACATATCTGCATACCAAACCCATACCCGAACGTGTACCTATATCCTGGCAACGTAGATAAAATAATTTTAAATACCCATCCAATGCCAAGGAGAAGAGTAGTCAAAAACTCAGTTGCTACAATTGATCTCTTTTATTGGTGGAGTGCATGAATGAGACTTAGAACTTGCATGTCAAAAAAAGGTAGTTCACATTTTTATTGAGCTCATTGTACAAAACAAAATAAAAACATATTTTTAAATACCTTTATCATTTATATAAAATAAACATGTCAAAATTATCTTATTGACTTTCAACATTAAAATATATCAAACTTAATTTTTATTTATCATAGAACAATTGCTCTCTTAGTCTTATCATTATTTCTCTCTTTAAGAGAACATACTAAAAATAATGATTTTTTCAAACTATTTCTAAATTTTTAATGTCTAATAAATAAATATATAGTTTTTATCATAATACTTATCTTCGTATAATTTAAAGAAAAATATATTGAATCAATAAAATAACCAAGAAAACTAATAATAATAAAGAACTTATGATTTCTCCTGATAATGGGATTCGGGAAGATTTGGATGCTTTATGGCGGCCTATTGATTGAATAGATTCAGTCTTATACATACATGAGGAAGGTAATTAAAAAAAGAATAAAACGATTAGGTTCTTTTTTATCACTTAGGAGCCGTGCGAGAAGAAAGTCTCATGCACGGTTCTGAATGAGAAAAAGGAGGGAAGAATCCTCTTTTTGACTCTAGCTCTCCCACCCCAGTCATTGCTTATCTTTTTGTTACTTCAAAAGTAGTTGCTTCAGCTTTAACTACTAGAATTTTTGACATTGTTTTCTATTTTTCACTGAACAAATGGCATATTATTTTGGAGATATTAGCTATTATTAGCATGATAGTAGGATCCTAGGGATGGATGGATTAAATTAAACTTCGATGGGGCCTCAAAAGGAAATACGAGTAAAGCCGACTGCGGCTGTACTTTCAGGAACTCACAGTGTCAGCGTCTGTTGGCATTAACAGTAGACTGTGGTGTGGCTTCCAATAATGTCGCAGAAGGCATGGCTCTCCTCGTTGGCCTTCTGGAAGCTAAAAAACAAAATTGGCCTCGTTTATGGATTGAAGGGGACTCCCAAATCATTATTAGTGCTATCAATGAAAAACACGTCAAGGCATGGATGTTAGATCCAATCTTTCAACAAATCAAGTCCATCCTTCCCTTTTTCACAGAGGTCTCCTCTTCTCATATAAAAAGAAAAGGGAACTAGGTAGCTGATTGCTTAGCTAACAAAGGTGCAAAGGTTTGGGATGTATATCAAAAAAACCGTCAAGTATGGATGGGGAATTTTCCAAGTGACATTCTCTCCCTTATTTCCCTCAATGCAAAGAATGTCTTTTATCACGAAGATGATTAAATTTCTTTTGACAGCCGAGGTGATAAATGCCTTTGGTATTAAGGCTTATGGCAAGCTATGGAAAATAACTAACTAGGTTAAAGGTACAGAACACATCCCTTTCCCCGTGCGATGTGTACCGAAGGCATATTTAACAGAGTCCTCCAACGTGCCTTCTCTCTCACTGGTAATCCGTCGAGGGCTTGGCTAGCTTGAGTTTTTCTCCAGGCTCCAGTGTTTGTTCTTGTTGCAGTCCCTCTATGAAGAATCCGGGTAGTTCGGAAGCAACACCAAGTAAGAAGAGAAAGACGGCTTTTACTGGTGAAGATGCAGGCATCTCTTTTGCCTCATGTATGGATGGGATAATCAAAAATGTTGCCATGCTGGCGTGGTTGCAAAAGGCCTGGTCTGTAGCAGAAGAGTTTAACGAGGTGGAAGAAGCTAATATTTGTGATCCCATGAGAAACTTGATGTTGGATTTGAATCAATGGGTGAGTAGACGCGATGTTTTTGAGATGGCCCAATGTTTGAGCTCAACCAATATTTTGTCAAATGCTTCAGCCAATTCATCTTGCATTGGGAACATGCGAACCTGGAAGAAAGGTTAATGAGTCTACAGTTTCACGTTCACACTTTGCCTCGGGGCCTACAGACCGTGTCAAAGGGGCATGAAGCCTTGGATTCCAATTTGGTCTTTCCTCTTCCGAGGGAGGCAATGGTTGGTTTGCCCTGCTGTTGTGCTTCTCCAGCCTCTTCAGCCCAAGAAGATGAGAATTCAAAGTGGAGATTATAGCGGAAGTTTCCCCTGACACCAGAAAGGAAAAGAAGCCACGTGACAGCGAACGAAATTTATTTCTTTTGGTCTGATTTGTAAACTGCTACTTTGGAAACGTACAAAACCACATTGTTGTTCCTACTTCCAATTTACTGGAAAATGACAATTCTAAGAGTTAATGAATGAATTCTAGCACTTAGAATTAATTTGCAGCAAAATCAGAACAAACAATTCAAACACACACAATATTCTTATCCTGGAAACCCCCAATTTGAGAGAAAACCAGTCGAGAAGGGAAATTGCTCTTTCTTCCCAGGTATATATTTGCCAATTGAAATAAATACATATTACAAGAAGATGAAGGAAGACAACAATGTTACTTCCACCCTCTCTACTTGCTCTACTCATACACCTTGCTTCTACAAATCAACTCCAGCACCAAAGTCTTCTTGCTCATTTCTCCCATGATTCGATGATCAAATCCACTCGCTCTTCTTGTTTTTATAGCTACTTCTTATGTCCTCCCGTGCACTAGAGAATAGGAAGGGGCAAACAAGGAAGAGACACAGTCCAGACGCTTCAAATCCACGATTGTTCGTGGATGTATTTTTTGTTTTTTATTAGTGATAAGTCCGTCGGTGAACGCATACCGGCGGTTACGCAACTGCCGGTTTGTGCAGAGGGGCGGTTACACAACCGCTACTCAGCACAAGGTGGTGGTTTTGTAGCTTAACCATTTGCTCTCCTTTCTTATTAATTTTTCTTCTGGTTTTGGTTGCTCTGATGAAGTGGTGTGTTTCTAGATCCCATTGACCTACTTTTGTGGTCATGTGTTGGACATTAATAACATTATCGTATCTTATCTTATCTAGACCATGGTTAGTGTTTGTCCTTAGTTTTTTTTGTAGGATTCGGATGTAGCCATTTTGGCAATTCTTTTTTGTATATAGTGAATTGATTAGCAATGGGATGAGAGGGATGGAGACTTTATTCAGCACTCACCTCATTGTTAGCACAATAAGGTGATTTGATCTTTTGAGAGTCCAAGATGAGCGATGTTATCTTGGACTGGAACTTAATGTATCTTTTTTTGCAAGCTAGGGCCTTTTCCCTGGGTATCAATAGAAAAAAAATACATAACATATGAATTAAAGAATAATATAATTTTTTCATTAATTTATAATAAAATATAAAATGACAAGTTCTTTGATTCTATATGATAATAACAAACAAAATTTAAAAAAAACACTACCCGTATAGTCAATAATAGCAAACATAATAACAATTTATTATTACATTTTATGTTTACCTTCAAAACAGTAGAACATTGGCGGCGAAAATACCACAACACAACCTATCTAGTTCATGCCCACAAACAGAACTTATACCAATGTTTCCAAGATTAAATACAAAATCTAAGAATGCAGCTACAAACTACAAATTTGGCGGATCTAGAACCATCAAAGAATAGGGCAAGGGCATCCACGGACAAGAAAAAAGGGACATTTATGGTTGACACACAGACTGTAAACGCGAATGTGAGCTACCATTCAATGCAAGAAAAAATCAAAATAAGGGGCAACCTCTAGGAATATAGTAGTATATGTGTTGACCTTTTTCGTAAAGCTTAAATTTTGTGCAAAAAAAAAAAACTATAAATGTGTATGAACTTAATTATGCATAAAATAAAAATGCCCCGATCAAGCGTTTCCTTCAAATGTGGCGAATCCATCAACTCCTATTTGTTTTGGTATACTCAGATTTTTAATATAATAATGAATTACATCAATAACAATAATACTACTCTTCTTACTATATTCATCTGAGAGTCATTACAAATATATAGAGAATATTACTCCTATGAATAAAGAGTTTGTTTAACGACCAATCCCCCCGAATATCTAATTCTAGTGTGATTGTTACTCATGTAACAACACACATCCTAAACAATAACATTTTATAACCCATAATATGATTTGTTTATTATAATTTACTACACCACATTATAATATTCAAATGCACACATTTAAATAATGTGAGCACTAATTCAATATTTTCTTAACAATATTAAAGATGGAAGAGACAATTGTGGCATTTTTTGTAACGGGAAATCATCATGTAATTATTTCAAAGCCAATTCATCTTTTTATCTTTCATAAAATATTCCAAAGCCAATACATATTTTCATCTTTCCTAAAATGCTCCAGAAAGATTATAAGTAGTTCCTTATTTTTCTTCTTACTAAACCCATTGCACAAACAAAATTTTAAGTAGTCACCTAAGCCACAAATGAGACATGTCACAACCATTTCACGTGGACGCATTCCCCTGCCCCCAAAAAAAATTGATGTCTCTTGCGAGTGACGTCCATGAAACATTTAACCCCACCACCACCAGCAAGAGGGGATGTCCATGAAACATTTCTCTCAAAGATGGAACATTTCTGAGACATCCCCCCATCTTGGGGACTTTACAAGAACCTAGGGACGTCCTAGACATGTCTCGGAAACTTCTAGCAGTCCCTCAACCTATCCTGAAGACTCCCGATCGTCCCCAACAGCATAAGCCTATCAAAAAGTGTTGTGTTTTTTAAATCATTTTGTTTTATAATTTTTGGCCCCCAACCCTAACCCTAATATTTAATGGGCCCCACTCACCCCCTAAGCCCTCTAAAAATACAATAAATAACACTTACACCTTCAGTCCAAATCACTATCAAAAATTCAAAGCATGAGTGAAAGCATTAGCTAGCAAGCAAGAGTGAGAAGGTGAGAGTATTAGCAAGCAAGAGCGAGAACAATAGCATTAGTAAACAAGAGAGAGAGCATTAACAAGAAAGCAAGAGAGCATTAGCAACAAGTAATAATAAGAGTTAGACCACGTGCCAAGTCTACATTGATCAACTATTCAAGTTGAGTGATGAGGAGTTTGGCGCAGACTTTGGGAATGATTAGGCTCATTAGAGGCATTGAGCCACTGGCCAATTGTATTTGAATTTTCAATGTAATATTCATTTTGAATATAAATATTAATATTGTGATATTTGGCACTTTCATTGTTTAATGTAATATGTTTAGTATTTCAAAGTTTCATTTGTTGTTCCTAATACATTTTTTATAGCTAATTTACAGGTATTGTATATATTTGCATCGCCATCCCCAAACCTAGGCCCTTGGACCCCCGTCTCTGAGCCCTTCCCACCATTTTGAGACACCAAGAAATGCTACAAGGCACCTTATTATTATGCCCATACACCAGTTCAAATCCCAGGACATCAAGGGGCCAACACTCTAAATGATGGTTTAGACGTGTTATTAAGTGTATGCAAAAGTAATATGAACTACATTCAAAATAGAGAAAGTAATATAGCTCAAACAAATAAAAAATTATTAGTTTGTGCATTGTGTACATGACATACTCTCGAGGGAGATGTATGGTTGCTTATCTTCCACAATCTAATTGTTATCTAATGTTATAGATATGTAAACATAGACTACAAAACCGCGAAGGATTAAAGATACGTTATTGAAATTGAACCATTTGGGCTTTCCATGTGTGACTATTTCCCAACGGTAATGGAACTTGACCTCCAAATGTGTGGTATGTTAGCAAATGTTCCGACATGACACAAAGTTTGGGAGTGCATTTGTAATGGTGCAACGAGGTGTGGTGTCTCCACGTGACCAATGTGCTTTTGGGATGTTTTGCATAGGGACTAAGCTATGCAATATGCTTGCGAGTGTTGTCTGGATAGCCAATGTTGTGCTGAGGTAACATGCATAGCGCGAGATGGCACAGTGTTGTGTAAGATAAGTGGAGTGTGTTGATGTATTGAACAGCGCCAAGATTGATCATTTCGGGTTATATTGGGGCTCTGCGCAATTTAAGGTGAAGGAAGTAATGGGCAGGCATTTTTATATTTATTTTGCATCTATATGTTGGAGCCCATTATTGATAATAGAGTTTGTATGGTCTCGACTCCAACTTTAACATATTGAAGAAACTAATTTGATTTAAATTAGAAGCAGGTGGCCTCAAAAATCATGTATGGTTCCTACACAAGGAAAAAAAGGCAAAAGAGTTCGGGAGAAATTAAATGGGGAGGCAAGGAATGGGGGAAGTAAATTCTAACCGTGAACACTATGACTTTGTTGACTTCTCATCATAAATTTTGTTGATAAAACATAACCAATCTAGACTTGACTTGGATAATACATTAACTTTCACACTCCAGTTTGCCCTCCAATGTTATTATCTTGGAAATAAACTTGTGGGAAGACCCAATACACTCCTCTATCCTATTTTCCTTGCCCGTATTCACCCCACACATTTCTCTACTCACCTTTGGACACTTGCAAGCAGTCAACATCTTAGGCAACTACTTTTCTTGATGTTGCAATCCATCTACACAAGACTCGTCCTCTCTTACTCAACACTTATTTCCCAACCACCACGCACCTTTTGCTAACACAAATGCAGCCACGTGTTCACTATCTCACATTTAATGTAATCTTGAAAGTAAACTTGGTTTAGGTGTCGCAGTCCACATCTATTTCATTACAGTGTTAACCTTCTCACATTTAACGCTCTCTTGAAGATAAACTTGGTTTAGGTGTGGCAGTCCACATCTAATACATTCAAGTAAGAAATCCTTGGTGTTTTTTTAAGCTTTATTCCCATTCCAACGCCACCTATTCTTCCTCATTGCTGTAAAATTGTCCTATTTGTTACATACATTCCTCACACAGCCTGATTCCACCTCTAACCATCAAATCAGCAGTGTCGCGTCTGCATTCTTCACATGCCCTCCACTTCTTTGTCATGCTCCTTACTCATCTCCATTCGCTATTTCATCTGCCATCTACATTCCTCCATCTTTCGCCTCTCACCACTACCACCCATTGTACACACACTTCCACTTGTGTAGCAAAAATTGTAATTTTAGGGTTAGTACAAGATGTTTTTTAGATCTTTCGGCAGATAATTTAAATAATTACTCACTAATATATTGATTAATTTAAATGATTGTAGGTTGACTACTAAAATTATTGATCGATAGATTTAGTTTATTTAATCAATTAGATATTTAGTTTATTAGTACTTAAATGAATTTATCTACTAGGTTTATTGGTAATTAGTTATATGGAATAAATCAAGTAATGTACTTGAAATTATCTTAGTTTAGATTATTAACTTATTCAGGAGCTAATGAATTAAGGTTTTAAAATGACAAAGTCCATAATTCGGTATCTAGCCAAGTAACACTAGGTTAATAAATAGTAAAGATGTTAATTAATTAAAATAATTTATTAGGTTACTTAATTTAAATTTAATATAATTTAAGTAGTTAACTAAAATTCTAAAACTAATCAGAATTAGAATTAATTTAGTGTAGATCAATTAATTATAGGTTAGGATTTAGTTAATAGATTAGCTATATCTAAGTTAATTATAGTCCGGTCAATAATCAAACAATAAGCATAGTTACTAACTTCAAAAATTTGAATCCATTCAGGAAGGCAAAAAAATCGAATATCTGGAATTCTAGAGGATGCTCAAAAAAATTGGTGCAAAATATATACATATTATATATGAGCATAATTTATAAATATGCAAAAAATGACAAGTTGTAATGTCTCTTTTTGGAATTGAGGTAAAATGAAGACTTCTTGTCATTCTCTTCCTGTGACCAAGAAGATTACATGAACAAGGGAAGTAAGTGAGCTTCGTTTCTGCTTTCTTTTATTGTTTTTAATGTTTTTCTTTAGTGTTCATCTCCCCTAGGCAAGTTGGCTGGAATTATAACTTTCCCAACAAGGAATTAAAAGATAAAGTGAGCTTGGAGGTCGGTCCTCATCTAATTGGCCTTTGGCACCAAGCATGGGGTATAAAAGAGGTTGCATGGTCTCATTTGGCAATCATATTTTGGCACATCTACACTTACACTTGATTTGTTGGGTTGGTTGCTCAATACTATTCCACTTGAAGACGAAAACCCTCTTGTGTGGCATCCAAAGAGAACAAAACCCACCCTTGTGGCTTGGTAGAGAATGAAAACTCTGCATTTTAGTGAATTGAAGATCTCTATTGAAGACTCTTTGCAGATTTGGATCAAGAAAAAGGCCTACAAGGACTTTTACATATTTTTGGAGCCCTCTCCTAGGGAAGAGGCTAGGGTAAAGGTCATTCTAAATGCCTTCTAGGGCTTGGCACTCGTTCATTCATTGTATTCATATTTGATATAATTTATAAGGCTGGGATCACTCATATTTGGACATTGTTGGGGTTTGAAAACCCTCATTTTGATTATTTCTCTTTGCTGTACTTCTGATGTTAATAATTAATATTCCAGTTGGGTATTTGCTTGATTTTCATGATAAAAATTGTTCTAAGGTGTGCCTAAAAGGTCTATAAATATTATGGATGAGTTGTAGGGTGATATTTGGGTGAAATTTTGTGTTTTTCAGGCTGCTGTTATAAAAATCAGATCCCTGTCCCATACTGATTTAATTTTCAGTTTGCTGCTCCAAAATTCAGAGTTAAATCAGATTGGGGTTTTTGTTAATTCCCTGTTTTTCAGTTTCAGCCCTCGAAAGTGACATTACACAAGTACAATGAAAAACATTAATAATGTAATATATCACTTATATTATAATTAATATTTAATAATGTGTTTAAGGGTGTTGAGTGAGTTTATACTGCAAAAAAAGAGCCAACCTGGACCAAACTCATTTGAGTCAACAAAAAAATCCGGATCCAGCCGAATTTTGTGCAGATCCGACCATATTTGGGAACTATCACAATAAGGCTAATCAATTAGTTTGGTTAATAAATTGTAGTTAAAAAATAGTTAGGACTAACATGACTAGCAATACAGTCAGCTTTCTTTGCAAAATTTCGCGGTGCTCGACACAAGGGCTTACAACAAAAACATTTCTCTTAACAAGCATTAGTGGAACTCAAGGAAGAACTTGGCTATAGGGTGAAGTTACCAAGATTTGCTACAAAACGCACTGGGTAGGATACAAGATGCATTTGAGAAAGTTATTGTAGTTTTAGGGGTTCTCACTTATTTACATTTTCAAAAAGCTAGTAAAAAATTAGCTAAGCTTTTATCTCAATGTTTTCAGTTGTAAGGCCGACATCACCTTGAAATTTTCCAGTCAAAGGATTGTCAAATGAGATATTCAGATCTATTTGTCTACATGTTTATATTCTCAAATTTAGGGTGGTGTTCTTGAAACCATAGTTTTGGTGGATCATGAAGTTACCAAAGTTTTCCAAAAAGGATGATATAAATGCAAGAGAATGGTGGCTCAATTTAAGGAGACCTGTTTTCAAAAAAGATGGTGGCCAGTAAGTTTTATACTTTGTCTCAATGGTTTTGGGTTGCTATGGTATGGTGAGCTTATCCAAAAGCAAAGGAAACTTTCATACAAAGAATTGGAATATATTTTCTTAAATCGGTGGAACATAAAAGAAAAAGATAATGATGAAGAAACAGAGGAACATAATGATGATAGCGAAGAGGCTACATATGTTGCAGAAGGAGAGATAAGAGGATTGTGATGAAGTCGAGGAAGGTAACGGTGCAAATTGTTTAGCTCCAAGGAAAACAACTTCAATATTTCAATTTCATGGATGCTTTTAAAGAAAGAGGGTAATTGTGCCCTTAAACCCTAACAACAAGCATAACTTCATCACCATGGATGTGGCTTGACATATATAGGTTCCAGTAAAAGAATATCAAAGAAGCACATCCAAAAGCAAAGGAAACTTTCGTACGAAGAATTGGAATATATTTTCTTAAATCGGTGGAAAATACAAGAAAAAGATAATGATGAAGAAAAAGAGGAACATGATGATGATGGCAAAGAAGCTACAGATGTTGCAAAAGGAGAGAGAAGAGGATTGTGATGAAGTTGAGGAAGGTAACGGAGCAAACTGTTTAGCTCCAAGGAAAACAACTTCAATATTTTAATTTCATGGATGCTTTTAAAGAAAGAGGGTAATTGTGCCCATAAACCCTAACAACAAGCATAACTTCATCGCCATGGATGTGGCTCGACATCTATAGGTTCCAGTCAAAGAATATCAAAGAAGTGCAAGCAAAGGGTAAGAATATTCATGTTTTTTTAAAATTTGAAGCTCGCTATGGACAGATATGTTTTGCAATCAAATTTCTATGGTTTGAATATTGTTCTTGGATATCCATCGTTAAAGACCTTGTGAACAGTCTCTATCAATGTGCAAAAGAAGTTCATGAAGCTTTGGTACAAGAAAAAGATGGTCACCTTGCAAGATATCACACTGAGGAAAGAGCAAAGAAAGGTCAACGTAGAGCATGGGGAAGAATATGAAGATGGTGAAGAAAAGCATGAGGACTTAGCAAAAGACCAATAAGAATTTGAAGAAAAAGGAGAAACTAATAATTCATCTACTAAAGAAACTAAGGCAATAGCCAAAGAAAGAGAAAGGAGAGGTTGATAAGGTTAGAGGTACTAAGGTTGAGGCATATAGACAGCCACAACATCATGAGAGGAAACAAAATTTATCTCACCCTTATTCGGTTAAGCTTTGCCATTGTTGTCTACTATATTTTTCTGTTTTCCCTGTTGAGGTGCGAGTCAGCTCTGTGGTTTTTCTATGTATAGTCTGGTCTTTCCTCTTTTTTGGTCGAGGATCATGTCTGTATGTGCATTTTATCTCCCTTCACCTGTTGGTACGTGGTGACTTTAAATTGGATGCGGTATGGCGGGTCCAATTCGTAAACTTGTATTTTTCTATGGCATTCACGAATTAAAAATTGGTCCCGCGACCCGACGAATATTCCTTGAATATTCGCGACCATAAAGCAACACAAGTAGTTTTTCTTTCCGCCCCAAAGGTGTACACATGTCTCAAGTTGAGTGGATGCGGGGAAGCAGTGCATAATTGTATTTGTGCACTTTAAAGATAAAAGGTGTTAAAAGTGTAAAAGGGTCCCCGAGGCCCGCTGAAGGACACATGGTATTTGTTTATAAAGGAAGTGGGGAAATGGGTCATCGGACATTTTTGATACTTTTGGTTTTAATTGGAAAAGGAGTAAAATTGCAAAAAGAGCCGCAACCCTGCTAGCACTCAAATGCGACCACGTGTCGAGCCAGTATTGAAAACCAAAAGGCGGATGGGTGGGTCAAGTTTGCCAAAAGTATGCAAAGTTTTTAAAGTTACAAAATTACAAAAGGTGCCCCTGAGCCCGTGATAGTGAAAAGCTTTATTCCATGTGGACGGTTCATTTTTAAAATTGCGAACGACGGATTGAACAGTCTCGATGCAGTGCATTTATTTCTGCCGCCATTAATGTTGCTACGCAAATCAAGGATGTTTTAAAGCTTGTGAATGCTTTCGTCTTTATTTACCAATTGGCTTGATTTTTGTTGTTGCCTTTGTGATTTGCGTGAAGAATTATCATGTCCTTAGCTGTGGAGCTCAAATTGCGAACCTGAGGATTTAAGGAGTTGTTGATTTGAGTTTAAATTGTTCAGGCACTTGTGGATTGACTGGTAAGAGCTTCGAAACTCCTGTATTTCTCTTTCAGTGGCAAGGTTGGTTTAAAAGGAAAGTTAGGGTTTTTGAACAATGAAGACTATGCCATCTTCATTCTCGTTCGTGTCGAGAATCACAAGTGATCTAGATAAGATTACAGACATAGACTTAATGGGCGCTGATCTAGATGACTTCCTCCAAAGGTTAAAAGGTCCCCATCAGAATGAATCCTTAAAAGCAATTCAGGAAAGTTGTATTGCTCTAGCTGGTGCCATCCCACCCTCTGTTCATTGCCCTGAATTAGTGTGGCATTGTGCTATGAACTATGATCCAGAAAAGAGGGAGGTGTTGGACGGGAGTGGGGATGCAGTACTAACACTAACACCAGCGGCCATCAGAATAATGTTAAAATTGCCTATAGTTGCAAACCCAATTACCATTGGCATCAAGTTGGCTCTGAAGGATTATGAAACAAAGAAGAAGGACTATGTCAAGATGATAAATACAAACTGGCTTATCATGAAGAGGACAACGGCTAGAATCCCTAAGAAGCTGGTTAGGGCACAGTTTGTAGAGGAGGTTGAGGATGTCATCGTGTTGCTAAGTCGAATGGCAGGTTTAGAAACAACAAATGAATTCAAAGAATGGATGACTACATACATATGGATTATTATGGAGAAAAAAGGGAGCATTTGTTGGGCCACCTTTATTGCAGACGCACTCCATGATCACATGGTCACTCTAGCAGCAAAAATTGAAATGGGAGATATTGTAGACCTTGAATTTTATATGATGACATATCTCATTTATAATGTTGCAGGGCACAAACGTTTCCCAGGTTTGTCACCACGTGTAGATTTTAAGCAATGTCAAATGCACGAGATATTTCCCCAACTACAATTGATCAACTGGAGTGGGAATGTAAGGTTAGTTAATGACGCTTTCTTTGCCCCAATCATTTGTCTTTTTAAGCCAGAGTGGGGACAATATAGGATGTCTGAACAAGCTAGACAAGTAATTTTGGAATATGGATGTTGCTTTATCTAGTATAAAAGGTTTACTTACATAAGAGTTAGTGGTTTTGAGGGAAGGCCATATAAGTTGCCTAGGTATGTAGATGATAAATTGATTTTATGGGAACTGGTAAGACAGTTGACACCTGTGCATAAAATAATTGTTACTGGGAGGCATAAAACAAATATCAAATTTCTTATTCGAATTGGAAGGTATTCATGTCCTTCCATCATAAAGGCTAGATTGATTGAAGAGGAAATGCAGAAATTTGATATGGAGAAGTTTGAGGCCAGGCCTAATTATGACATCAGATGGGTGTTTAACAACATTGCAAACACCTTTGAGCATGAGCCCCATTTTGAGGATTACTGGATGAACTGCAGGGATGAGGAAGAAGTCAGGTTAAGGGATTTTTCCAGAATGACTCTGTCACAGATAATAGACTACAAAATTGTGGTTATCCCAGAGGGGATTATGGATGATCCACACACAGTGAGCAGATTTTATATTGATCAGAAGGTGGGGGATCAACCTGTATCTCCTCTAGACTGGAATGTGGTAGAATCTGATGATCCTTATTTAAGAATAACTGATGTAATGAGGAGGACTGTAAACTAGTTGACCCAAAAGAATATTGATCTTTCACTCCAGAATACAAAAATCCTAAACAATTTCAGAAGTTTGGGAAACCTGAGTGAGGATATTCCACCCCTGAGGGAGGATGTAGATAAAATGGACCCACTAGGAGGAAAGGCCCCTCAATTTCCATCCAAAAGACCTACTTCTGAATTCATTGATGAGTGGACATCAGCCACTAGTGGAACTGGCACTTCTATGTCAGTTCTCAAGCAAAAGACTGAAGAGATGCTTTTAAAATCTATGGAGAATGCCCCTATCACTTTTGCAGTACCAATTCAGACAAAGGGGAAAGGTTTGGCATCACATGTGGTCCGTCCAAGTGTTTCGCCAAAGCAACATAGTGCTGAAAAGTTGATGAGTGGGGCCATTGCAAGTGGCCACATTCAGTCTAAGCCACACAAGGATGAAAGAAGGGCAACACCAGATTTAAAAAGGTTTGAGAGAACACACAAAAAACACAAGGTTATTCACCAACCAGTCTTGGTAAGAGTAGGAGCCCATACACCTACAAAGTTCAAGCACCGGGATGTGGTAATTGATCCCCCAGAGTCTGAAAGGAGTGATGTTGTCCAAAAGCAACATGATGCATCACTGCCACGTTTAGAGCAATCAGATCCTTTGATCCCATCTCTGTCTGTTATGGAAAAAACAATGGAATGCACTCAGAGTCTAGTTTCCCAAGGAAGTACTGCAGTTAATCCAGTAGACAATCAATTTGTTACCCCAGGTATGAAAATCTCTGAAACTTTGCTTGCCAAGGATATAAATGTGCCTCCAGTCGAAACAATGCATGAATTTGCAAAGTGCCAAACTGATGTAATTGATGTTGATACTGGTGAAGGATTTTCCATGTTGGATGCACTTAATTTATCTGTAGATGAACCAATACTAACACCAGTGGATAACATTCAAGCAAGCAAAGAATTGGAAAGAGATATTCATGTATCAACTACTGAAGAGAGGACCCAGGCAACTGAAAAGCTTTCCCCAGGACAAATGACTTCGGAATTGGGTAAACCAGAGTTGTTTGTTGAAAAGGACACTAATGCTGAGTTATTAATGAAAGAGGCTATATCTATTTCTACTAAGGTGACCAAAACTGATAACTTTCCTCAAGAGGGAAAATTTGTTTTTGAAGAGAGATTGAAAATAACACAAGATGCAATTGCTGATGCAGAAATCATCACTGGTAAGAATTTACAACCTTTAGTGGGAAATGTAGAGTTGTTTCTGGAGGAACAACCTACCATGGCATTACAAAATACATTGTTGGAGCATGAAAAGGGTAAGGTTGCAACTCAACAGACTTCGGGAGAGAAGGGTCCCACAACCCAAATTTTGGTGCAAGAAAGTGTTATAGAAGAAGTTAATTCCACTATGGCTTCAACTGAAGAAGCAAGGAAGGAGTCTCCCTTGAATATTGATGATCAATCTGAAGTTCCAGACCATGAAAAAGAGCATCCAAAAGAATCAGTAGCACAGGGTGAGATTGGCGTAGAGACCATTGAAATAAGTTATCAGGAACATACACAATCATTGGTGCAAACTGAACAAGAAATATCCAAGCAAATGGTAGTTGTTCCTGAGAAACTCCAGCAAGAATCACAAGAAACAAGAGCTATAACAAGCTTAGAAAAGGGATGGATCAGTGAGTTGATTTCAAATGAAGAAAAAGAGGTTCTCCCTGTGCAAGTTGTTGACCTTACTGCTTTGTCTTTTCCAAAGGTAGTAAGAGCCTCAAAAAGGGCCAGGACCATCACAAAAACCCACACTGATTCATCCAGAGCAAGAACCTTGGAAATAGCAACCCCTTTTGAGGGTAAAACAAGAAAAGACATAACAACTGATGATTATAACATTCAGATTATCCCTTTGGGAAAACCCTCAAGGGAACAATTGAAGCAAGGGGTATTTGAGGTAGTAAGTGATCTTCTGCAAAAGGTTGATGAAGATGGAATGACAAAAAGGCAATTAAAGGAGCAAGTTAAGGCCTTGAGTTCTTGTTTACAACAGTTGACAGGGCAGACTAGTCAAACACAAGCAAGTGCTTATATAAACACCCCTGAAGGAATGAATAAGGTAAACAAGGTTGTCAAGAAGGTTCAAGCAGTAGACACATGGATTGAGAACTTGACCAAGAGGGGAAAAGAAGCAATTACAAAATCCAGATCGAAGTATGAAGATCTCAAAAATAGAATTAATGAAATTGATGAGATAATTGAACAATGCGACAATGAGATTTTCTACTTTGAAGGTATTCTTCCCAAATTGGACCGCATTACCCAGCTCAGTGATGAGTTGGTTGAGGAGGAGGACATTGTACCAGCTGAATTTAAAGGAAGCCAACATGCCCTTGAGGAGTTGTCAAAGATTAGAGTTGAGACCCTAAATGGAATCAAAGGAAAACTTGAAGTCAAAAGAAATTGGGTTGATGATACTCTCGATGCTATTGACTTAAAGTTGGAGGATATGGTTATTGATAAGTTCAAGAAGAGTTATGGGGACATGAAGATTGATTTCTTACTTGACTCTTTTGAAAAGAATGTTCTAAGGAATGACTTCTCCTATGAAGTCATTAAGACCATGAGAAAAATAGAAAATAGAATTGCAGAGTTGAAGGCAAGGCCACTGGAATACAAGCAGAAAATGGGCCATTGCATTGATGCAATATCTAGACAGGCATTGATTTTCCAGCATCATACTGGACCAGATGAGGATGAGGTTAATGAATTATTCAAAAGATATGATGCATATGTGGCGAGGCTACCAAAAGAACAAGATCCAGAATTAGAAGCTAAAGAAGAAGATGCAAAGGATGACGAACATGCTTAGACAGTTGTTCCTTGAACTGTATTCTCTTTTCATATTCATCCTTTTTAAACTAATGTTTTAAAATGACACTTCTATTGCATTGGAAGTAATTGTTTCTCTGAATTTTATCGTTCCTTTATTTCAATTGAAAAATGGAAGAATACAGTAATGCCATATTTACTTTGATGAAATTAACATACATTTAGGTAAACATGTAAATGATTGATGTTGCTATGTTTCTTGCACTCTAAATAAGGAACAAAATGGGGTTCTATAGGGGCCCCTACCCATGACAAAGAAAAATATGTACATGCCAGAAAGAGAAACAGTGAAAAGAAGACAACATTTAGGCATTCTTCAGCCCTACTTCATAGCTTCCTCCGAGCAAGGGGAGCTTGTTCAGAACTTGTTTTTCCTCAACACAAACTCGCTTGAGCCTTGTGTTGTTTGAACGAAAATGATTGACCCTGCCAGGTCCTGGGACATTCCCATATCCATTAACGCCTCTAGAGTCATTCTAGGACGACTCATGATTTGCTCCAGTTCAACTTTCTTCTGTTGAGATGAAACCCAATCTAAAAGATCCAGACCTCCTGTGAAGAAAGTCGTCTTTCCTTTCCCTTTGTGAGGGATTGATATGCTGGGAGTTTCTTGAGAGGGGACACCTGAAGTGGTTGGAGGGGCAGGTACTGCATGTTGTTGACTGGGTTGATTGCGAGGCCTCGAACTTGACCCAACCTCCCATTTCCATGTAAAAGGTGGATTGTCCTTCGGGGAAGGAATTGGTTGAGGGCCCAATAATTCATGCTCTTCCTGAGGAGCACAATGCATTAGGCGGGTGGACGATCGAATAGCAAATCTCCCTATGTTGTCTCGAGCGGAGGAAATGGCTACCCTTGAACGATGAGCAGACAATGATTGGTCTTCTTCCCCATCTGAGATAACAATTGGAGGTTGTGATGGTGGTTCACCTTTCCTTTTCCCTGAAGATGACCCTGGTGCTGAAACTGATTGCGAAGGCACGGTCTCTACTTACTTTTTCTCCAAGAAGTTGATCCTTTTCTCTAACTCTTCTATTTTGTGGGAGATAGCAGGCACTGTGTCAATGGAGGATTTATCATACAACACATATGATTCCTTAGGAATCTCTTTCGATACAAATTCCTCATCACACAGAAAGGGACATTGAAAATTGGTCTGCCCAGAGACCTGGGGTCTTCTCTCAACCCAGTATTTTTTCAAGTCTTTGGGATTTTCATATGCTCCCATCTAAAAAGATGGAAATACATAACCTGGAAGGATGCAAACATAGGATTGATCCTGATCAACCTTGTAAGAAGCACTAATCAGACTTGCTGGTATGTTAAGGGCCCTCTAGTGTCACCCACACATTCTATCTCAAACAGAGCCCTGACAAAAGCTTCATCAGACCACTTAAATCGAAAATCTGATTTAAGTCCTCTGAAGAAATCTCCTTCAGGTTGTGAGCTACGAGCACCTTTGCCATTCTCTTTGAAATTCCTTATACTCAGAATAAGAAGGGAAAGGCATGATGATAATGAAATTGAGCCAAGTTTTATAATGAGAAGGAGACATATGTTCTGATTTGATGCAATATTTCCCATGAAATGAAGGAGATTTTGTTTAGTTCACACAGAGGAGAATTTAAGATTTGGAAAAAGTTAGGGATGAGCAGAGATGGTAAATCAAGGTGATTCGATAGAAACTATGTGTGGCAATTAAGCCAATGAGACATGAAGCAGAGGGTGTGGCGCCCAAGGTAGATTATTGAAAAGTGAGTATGGATATATGTCATTTCAATATTATCTGGAGGTGTTCAGAGATTGTTCAAAATGATTATCTAATCAATACCAGGCAATAATGATTAAAATAAACCGCCAGAAAAGACTACCTGATATCCCAGTCGAACACTAGTGAAGTTGATTGAAAAGACTGGTGATTTGTACACCTGGCAACTTCAAGAAAGACCTTTCTAAATACCATGTTCTAGAACACTTTTTAAAAGGAGAATATTCTTAGGAATATTCTAACTTTTGGGGGGAAAGAACTTTGAAAGTTAACAAGCAAAGGAGATGATATAAAAGGAAGAAGAATAATCACGAAAAAGGGGGGTTAATTTTTCTAAATTTGTTCAGAGAAAAGAGAAGGAGAGAAAGTTGAGAAAAGCCATTTTCTGAAAGGAACTCATTTGAGAAACCAGTTATTTCTTGTGTATATTTGAGATTGATCATGTCAAGATGGTTGCAAATGTACAACCATTGACAAACTTTGAGATTGTAAACAAACTTTCCCTTGTTGATCAATTTGAAAAACCTTAAGTAATTTGTGTTAATCATGAACCATGTTGTGTCTATTGTCATTTTGAGATATCTTCGAATAGTTATTTGTGTTCCTATTGCAATCTTACATTAGGAATCCCTCTGAAATCACACAAGATCTCGTCCTCATGACAATATTGTGGCATTTGCAATTACATTATGAAGAGAGCTTTCATTTCATGATGCAATAAGTGATTTAAATTCACTTTACTTTCATTTCAGTGATACAGATTGTTTGTCAGTTTATGAGTGTATCATAAGCATGATATATTAGGGACTTCTAAGGTTTAATTAAGTCTTTAACATGAGTTCTTATGTTAAATCCTTGAAGAATGTGTGAAGCCGTGTGTCTTTGAGCTTTCATAGATGCACAATTTTCTAGTTGAAGGTTTGTCTTGACTATTTGAAGCCATTTGTCATTTTGCCTTGTGGATTTGTCAACATTTGTTTAAAGTTCTCAAGGATTCGGTATAATCAACTTTATCCTGCTTAACTTCCCAACCATAAATTTCATATTCAGTGATATATCATACATGAACCATCCCTGCTTGCACTGTATATCCACAAATGATAAAGAAGATCATTAAATTCATCCATCCTTTACTAAAATATGCAAGTGCAATTCAGTTTTTATTGTTGTCTTTAGTGACCTGGGCCTTGTCTAGAGAACATCTTCATTTTCTAAAGTGACAACTCGTAAGAGTTAGGTTATGTTGTATTGGCCATGTTTTCTCAAGGTCTCCTTCAAAATACTACAAAGGAAGAGTCAAATACTGCTAATCCGTTGATAATTTCCACTAATACAGGTCACAAAATGGGTCCTCTCACCCTGGTTGAAGGCACAACCTAAAGTAGTAAGGGTAGGTCAAACTCTTAGCACGGTGATACCCAGTCCTTTCCAAACCAGAGTGATAAAGAGTCATCTAGAATCCATCCCCAGCTACAAAATGACTCCTATTATGATTTGTTTGTCTCTAAGCATCCTGATCAAATTGTGATGTTGCTCGGTTTCAAAGGAAGGATCAATTTGGGAACCAACACAAATCTTGGGATCTTATATTTCGAGGACGAAACATGTCGAGGAGGGATGGTGTATCATGTACCTAGGAAGATGATATTATAATGCATACATGTTAATGGAGATGCCGACATGTGGCACACGTTCCCATTAGTTATACTTGTCTAATGTATTGGGCAAAATAGGGAGCTTGTGGAATTGGTTATATTCAGTAAGATGTTAGCTTACATTGGGATTAGGTGTTCTCCATCCATCAAGAGTAATAGAGGTCTATATAAAGGAGATGAATTAAAGAGAATTTGATTCGATAAACAAATACGAGAGAAACAATGCCTTACAAAATCATTGAGATTAACAAAAAAAGAGAAATGACATACACAAAATAACACAGTACACCAGATATATCCTAGGATTCAGGGGTAAATCCAGCGTAATAACTTGTCACCTTATTGTATTAATTTGACCGTTTTACCATACACTAATGTACTTCTTAGTTCTGCTTTGTCCTATTGCATGTCCAACTATATGTGAGCACATCAATAAGTAACCATCATAGTGGTATTACAATACAATAGGTACCAAAACCATGGGGCCAAGAACACAACCCAAAATAACTCCCCATAAACATGAATTATCTAACCACCCCATAATAAAATGGGTTAAAATTACCTTATACAAGCCTAAAATCCTATAAAGGAGACCCCAAAAAAATATCAAGGGGCAATTGTACAATCTATAAGAGTGTAACTCATGAAAAATATATAGCATATTTCCATCATTCTCCCACATGTTGAATATTTTCCATAGGGCATGCCAAAGCCATATAGTCAACAACTTAGGGCAATCATGCCCACTCATTTTCTCTACCACGAAAATTTCTCATTGCTTACAGTCTTTGTTAGAAAATCAACAACATTTACTTTTGTCCCTGCCTTCTCCGATATCCTCTTCTCCTCCACCATTTCTTTAAGGTATTGAACATCAATGTGTTTCATTCTAAAATGATACTTGGGGTTCTTCACTAGACAAATTACACTTTGACTATTACAATCGATCATTACAACATTTTGAATGAACCCAACTGTGGAAATATGCCTTTATAGCCAAACCGCTTCCTTGTTAACATGCATAGTAGCCATGTCCTCGGCCTTTGTGTTGGATATTGCAACACTTGATTTATGTTTACTCATCCAATATACATTCTAAAAGAGTGTAGCTCATAGAAAATATACAACACATTTCCAAGATGGATATCAATATGATAGATGTCAAGAAAGTGTTAAGTCTTCTATTTGGCATAGGGATTTAGAGGTATCCCCTCAAAGTGGCTTTCCCATATTGGGAGATCTTGCGGAATTATTCCTTCCTTGAGGAGTATTATAAGGTGTTTCCCTACCTTAAGAGTATTATTCTACTCCTCCATATATTGAATACCAAGACATATTGGCCCGCAAACATATCTTGTGTTGTGTTCATCTCTAGTATATTCTACATATTATTTGAATTCTTCTCCTCCTCTACCAATTTGCACATGGCACTTTTTTTGCATTACAGCAATTAAAATAGTCCATTATTTTTTCTTTGCAATTTATTGAAAGCGTGGTTTGGTTCTTCAGACAACATTTTTAATTTGTCCTTAAAACTTCGCCTATATTTCTCATTATCATATTGCCTGACAAAGACTAACCATATCAAGACCAAGATGAGATCCTTTAACAACAAGACTTGGACATTGGACTTCTCATCCTACATAGAGTTTAGATAAAGAGACTAGTACAGCTGATTATTGCAGTGTACAATTAAGATGATTATATTTACCAACTATCCCTATGGTATGTCCACTTTATTGTTGACAGTATGCTGAAATACAGCTTACTAATTTACAAATGTCTAGAATATGGACATTTTTAGTTTGAATTCAGCTAATTCGGAAAGAAGTTCTAGCCAAAATAGCCTTTTCGTTTAAGCATTACCATGGTTCTCATTTAACCATTTAAAGCCTTAATAAGCTCATAAGCTCATTGATAATTCCTGCATATCCCTCCCACCCTAACATTTTTTGTTTCTTCCATGAGTTTTCAAAGGAACCGCAGAGGATATTCACTCCTGAGAATTATTAACAAGAATGTTCCCAATTCATTGCCTACACATATATCAACAAACCCTGCATGTCCAAACAGTAGGAATCCAAACTAAGAGATAGAGCTTGAAACTTGGCATGATTATCTCATTAAAAAATTGCCATGACGCAAGACCAACAAATGGCTGCTCGAGATTTCTTTATCTTCAAACAGTAGAGATGAATGATTGCAGAAAATTCCCCAAGGCTATTTAACATTTACATTCCAGCATGAGAAGTTACACTCAAAGCAGCTATAAAACACACAAACATTAATCATATTCAACTATTAAAATAACTTCAATGTCAAAACCACATAAGCACATTATGAAGAAGGTACCTGAGTAGTAGTTGAGGAAAGTACACGCTGAAGATCGTCAATCTCTTTTTGCAACCATTTGTCTCGGGCAGCTTTGCTTGAAAATTGAGTTGCCCGGCCTTGTTTTTGGTACAAGATACTTAGTTGCTTCTCACGGTCCATGATCCTAAAAATGCGATAAAAACTTACTGTTATCAACATCTTAGAAAAAATGGATCATTGATGTTTAATGCATACAAAAATGTTGGGAATTGCAAATAATTCTTAGATGTCTTTAAAGCCCTTTCCATCATTGTTTGAAACATATTCCTTTACAATTCCAATATGAAAATATGCTTTTCCTCCAGGCATGTAACTATTTTCCACTCAATCCTAAGATGCAAAACTTCAAGAAACCATATATTTTCGTGAATTCAGAAATATTGACAACTCTTTTTCAATTTTCATTTTATAAATTTGGTAAAAGTTTTCCTTAACATTTCTTAGGATCTTATAGATTTAAATATTTTAATATTCCACGTGGGCATGATTACTTGTTTGTTGCAACTAGTCAACCAGAACCCATCTTTTCAGATCTTGAACTGTTTGTTGCAAAAACAAGCATTATCAAAAATACCATCACCTCTATACTTGACTACCTGAAATGGAGATTCAAACCTAATTTCTAATATTAACTGATGCAAGCATTGAGATATGAGTTTGAAGGCGGAAATTTAGCATACAGAGATTCATGATTTGAGACTATTTTATTAAATAAATACCAACTTCAAATGGTTAGTTGTTTTAATGCAAAACATATTCTAAATGAGTGAGTTGGTCCTTGGAAAGATCGTGAAATAAATAACATAAGTGATTTAAAATAATATTAGTGATGAACTGGCAGAATGAAAATTTGTCTGCAAAAAGAAAGTTATGAAGCCAGTCTTGCCTACTCAACAAAATCAGGAGCAGTAGTAAAAGCAATATTTTCACAATAATGGTTTTCTAGTTTACCTTCTTACATTGAAAGCGTATGCATAAGTTAATATTTTGAGATGGTCATGTACAAAGCATATTTGATTTACAAGGTCATGTTTTCTAATGTTTTTATAATTTACCTTTTGAAGTTGATGAGTTATATAAAACATTATGACCTTTTACAGGTTTTCCTCATGGGGATATACCCACAGCATCAAGGAGTTTGAGTTGCCTCCACGAGAAAGACTTTCCTTTTAACCTTGTTGGATCAGTGTAACTTTTGATCTCTTAGGTAATTAGTAATATAACATGCATTTCTCAAATGAATCAGTGTTGCCAAATGCTCTGCCCCTACTCTTAGGGCATGCGTATCATCATTGCCGGATACAGATACAGCTCGGGCTCTTCTCAGATACGGCTCGGATACCATACTCAACCATATCCAAATACAAACCCGTAATTGTGCCATATCAGATACGACCAGATACGGTAAGCAAGGAAACTATAGCCGTTTTTAATTTAACAGTTAAAGAATATACAGAAAACCCCTTCAAAATGCTGAAAAGATGCTAAAAACTGCAAATGATCTTCTATAATGCATTTTAGTAGCAACAACTGAGGACATGGAGGTAAGACTGTTGATTCACTCTTTTACTTCAAGCTTTCACATTGGCTCTGATCAACCTGCATTTTTTTTATATGTTTGTTTGGCCTACTCTACTTCTTTTCTTTCATTTCGTCTACTTTCCGCTGGCCTACACAACGTGCAATCTTTTTTAATCCATTGCATACCAAATTTCTTACCTTCTCGTGAGTTGGAAGTGTGTAATTTGCATGTAATATTAATCTGATGTATAAGTTCATTAATAATTTAAATTTGATAATTATTAATAATATATTCTCAATTTATAATCTAGATTATTACAGTATTTTAAATACTATATATTATGTTGTATCCAGCCGTATCCATATCAGGAGGCATTAACTACTAGTCATATCCGTATATGATAATATGATAAGGCAATAACGAGGGAAAGTTTTAATAGCTTCTGTACTCTCCCCCACTTCAAATCCCAAAACTGCCTCTGCATTTATAGATTATAACTTTCGCAGACTAATTTAACATCCCCTCCCAGTATTTTTAGCCTCTACACTCAACATTTTTAGCCATATAAACTACTGCAATATTCATTAGAAAAATACTAAGACATTTAAGTTATTCTCATTCCTTGTGTTCTTTGATTGAAATCCCGAGTTTTGCAATTCATGTCTGAGTTCCTCCAGAAAAGAATTTTAGTCACGACCTGTCTTTAGAGCCAGTTCAGCAGCAAAGGGACTCATACGTATTTGGTTATCCTTGTTCCTTGTGTTCTTTGATTGGAAATCCCCAGTTTTGCTTTTCATGTCTGATTTCCTCTGGAAAGGAATGTTGGTCCTCACAAATATTATGTGCAGTCTCAACCTGACTTTGGAGCCAGTTCAGCAGCGAAAAGGAAGTGACAGTCCCCCTTCCCTCCACATACAAAAATGCTATGGTTGTAAATTAATATTTCCATAAAAGCAGCATTATATCAGTGATACACAATGTCAAGTCAATTTATGTATTTTCTATCTATGTTTAAAGGGGCACAGCACAGTAAATGACTTCCTTTTATGTTTAGAACAATGTTACTGAAAATATTCCCAAAGCAGAAGTCTTAGGATCTTTCCCACGTTTCGAGCAACTATTATCTGATCGAATACACACAAAGACTAGTACAGAGTATTCACAGAAACATCAGGAGAAAAAGCACAAAGCTGTATTTGCAATCTTACCCCCTAGTTATCTCCTCTTCATCGAGTAATTGCTGGTCATGCAAGGGTCTAACCTTTTCCAGTTCTTTTCTTGATTTCTGAATTTCCTTTTCCAGGCTCTTTAGCTCCTTCGCTACATCTTCCTACATTATTAAAATAGCATCAAAG
The DNA here is from genome assembly GCA_019776745.2 of Taxus chinensis. Classification (NCBI taxonomy): domain Eukaryota; kingdom Viridiplantae; phylum Streptophyta; class Pinopsida; order Cupressales; family Taxaceae; genus Taxus; species Taxus chinensis. Next base: position 898,865,197 of record CM034146.1, read on the forward strand.
AATAACACAGATAATAAGAAGAGATCGTGTATACTTTAATACATATAATCCAGCCAAACGCCATAATTTAATGATGTCTTATTGACAGACCTTCATTCGTCCCTCTCCGCTGATTCGCTCTTCTAAATCTCTAACATCGAGTTCAACTTTTGCATGTCTTTTCATTGCTTCAGTTTTCCGCTTCTCTGCAGCATCCTTCTCCTTTATCATAGCTTGAGATTCCTTGCTTAAATTTTTCAGATCTTTCTCCAATGATTTGAAACGCTCATGCGCCTCAAGAACACTATTATACATGCTTGTTGATTTTTCAGATACTTTAGTTCGAGCTTCTTCAATCTGCCAAACAAAACAGAGCACTAGAGTAAGTGTGACAGATCATATATGCATTGTACTTAAACAGGACGCAAAAGAACAATACTTTCATAAAAAATAGACTGTAATATAAAAATCATATCCCCACCCGCAGTTCTGTATCCAGACAATTAGGAAAATTATTTCAGCTACTTTTGATTATTCCTAACAGCATCCTTATATTTTGGGTCCAGTGCATTACGTTCCCCAATACCGAATACCCAAGAGACCCTTATTAACCACCATTGGCTGCTACAGTGTCGTGCAGCTGGTTAATGGCATACCGCTGCAACAGTGTCGTGCGGCTGCTTAATCACATACTGCTGCAACAGTGATTGTTGCAGTGTTGTACTATTGCTACAGTGTTTTGCTACATAATTTATACTGCTCCTATAGTGATCGTACGGCTACTAAAGTGAACTTTTTGATAAATATAAGTATCTTAAATATACAAATAAAACACTAATTGGATTTGTGGGTTATAAACAAAGTCATGCATAAGTTTTGCGTGGAGAAAATAGGACAGCAAAACATTTTATACAAAATTTTGTATGGATGTTTTAAGAGTGGACTCCAAAATATTTCTGAAGGGGATAATTTAGACCATTGATTTACTGAAAAGCATTGCTTTAGTAGCCAACGTCATTATGTTGTTATTATCCTCTTGTCGGCCCTTAATAGTGTTGTAAATTTTTAATGACTCATCAGTAATGTTTGGCTGTAGAACAGTTACGTTTTAGCAGACAACTGTTGAGTCTTTTGCCATATAAAAAGAATGATTCATGTCAGGGTAAGGACGCTGATGTTATGGTATGCAATTTTAGTTATGCAATGGTGTAGCTTTTATAAAAAAAAAAATGTAGTATAGTCGAGAAAACATGCTGATGTGAAGGCGAATTACAATGAATTAAAACACGCAGTAGAGTTTGTAAAACCATATAGCTATAATTTCATTATTTAAAAAGAATTATAATGAAATTATGTACAACTTTTGATGAGACATGTTGAGTATTTATGAAAGAGAAGAGCTTCTGAATGTCAAAGAACTGGAGAGAGCTCGAACCTGACTAACTTATGAGCATAAAGAAAGGTGAACAGTTGAGAGCTCAAAATGTTTCAACTTCCCACAATTACAACATTTCACGATTGTAGTTGATGTGATGCCACAGAGGCACTGGGTTTCCAAGAGGGTTAGAACTGGGCAGGCATCATCTGCCACTGATATTGTCTTTGGATCACTAGAATTTCTGCGGTCCACAATGGCCCACATTGGTGCAAGTGATTCCTTGGAAACTATCGCCATAATGTCATAGGTTCTATTGCCAATGTCAATGTGGATTTATGCACAGAAACTGATATTTTGGTTCTATTAACAATTAGAATTGACAGAATTCGGTTGATCTTTAGATGTCTAAGTAGACAATATATATCTTCTTGCTACATGTGCTTCTTTATATGCATTTAGAACTTAGGAAGATGTAGGAAAGAAGTAAATGTCTAGTTTTATAGAGCAAATAAGGTGTCAGTTACAATCAGGAGTCATATCTCAGGGTAAAGACCAAATGCTCTTCTGTTTTATTTGCATGATCAATGGATTTCATAGTGACTAAATTTTAAAGTTAATAACTCCACAACAGCTAGTCAAGATAGAATGAATGTGATTCTCACAAGGTAAGTGTATGCTATTTCTGAAAATAAAAGTCTGAGTAGTTCCACATTCTTAGAACTAATATGCAAACATTAATCTGCACAAAGGAATGCAAACACATGAATCAATAAACTAAAGAAAAATATATGGTGCACCACTTTGTAATAGCATAAAACAGAAATAGTCGCAATTCCAATCAAACACAAAAATAGGAAGTTTCATAATGTGCCATACATTAGAAAGAGCCAATGTCGCAGAAAGAAATGGACAAAGGTGACTATGGGGCATGAAATCATAACTCTAACCACAGTGAAGAAGCAAATATTAAACAGACTGTTAGCAACTTAGCCCGCATATGCAGAAAAAAGCCAACCTACCTCCTCAAGTTTCTGCTTTGCATCCTGGAGTTCCTTCTCAAAAATAGTGTACTCCAGTGACCTTCGCTGCTTGTCCAATTGCTGATATTTCTTCAGCTCCTCCTTTTCTTCATCGAGCTCTTTTAGCCTTTCCTCAATGTACTGAACAACTTCAATAATTTGCTTTCTCTTGTTTTCTATGAAAATCCAGGGAACAGAAACAAATCAAATACAAATCCAGGCCATTTAAATTGTTCTTCTGACAACAAAATAAGGAAACTCCCCACACACCAGTCTCTTGCATAATTTTTAAACTTTCTTTGCGTCGTTCCTCGTATACACGAGTACCCCCAATTTCTTTGAGTAAATCCAATCGCTCAGAATCCTTCATTAATGTTAAGGAAGCTATCTGTACAAAACATTACAAATAGGACTTATTCTTCAATAGCAAATCTGCCTCCAGAAACCAGAAATGATCAATGCAATAAAGCTTATGTATATACCTTTCCCTGCTGCACGACATAATATGGATTTGAACGAGAAAAGCCAGCACTTTCGAGAAGATTCATAACTTCAGTTTTCCTGCACGTAAATTTCCATAGTTTTCCACATTAAGTATCACAAGAAAATGTTATTCCTGCAGACTCTGCAAAGAATGACACTAAAATTGTCCTACCATGGAGAGCCTTTCACTCACGTGATATGTTTCTTGTCCAAAAAGTACTCATCCTTTTTGAGACCAATAGTCCTTCGCAAGCGTACTTCTTCCCGGTCAACCTAGAACAATAAAGAGAGTATATAGGATATCGATTACAAGGTAGATTGAAAGATTTATTATGTATTCAGCAAAGTAGCCAAGTATGAAAAGAATGAAACGCTAGAATGTTCAACAATACAAGAAATGAATTTAAGCAAAAATAATTCAAGAAAAAATGAAGAAAAAACAACATAGAATTCTTTCCAAGCAAATATCTGAGGCATATAGAACTTTCAATAGTGTTACACAAGGACGTGTCCACGGGGGTCTGAGTCACAGCACAGGGACAGGGATGGGATGTTAGTCTGGCCCCCCTAACCAAAAAGAGAGACATACCCTAAAAATTGGTATGCCGCGCCCTCCCCTACATTTTCCTTTTTAAAACAGACCAAAAAAGAAACATAAAACAATAAACCCTAAAATGCTATTTAGAAAATCCTGTCTTTGTTTTGTTCACACTTGCAATATGTTTTTTTTTTAAAAACTGTTTTTCAGCTTCTTTACCTGGAATTTTGAAGTGTTGTTTTTCCCATCCTAAAATAGAGTCTGTTTTCTCTATATAATGTTGTTTTTGCTTGTTTATTAAATTAGTTTTCTTGTTTTATATAGATTTATTTGTATTTTATATATTTAAATGTTAATTTCCGTATATTATTTAAATAGTATTCCACCTGCTGTTCCAAAATTCCAGGCATTTTTAGCCACCCGTGACACACTGTGCCACTGTCCCCAGGAAGCATGGAACGCTAATTTCAATTTCGGCTCAGCTAATATTAGACAGAGAGTGGGTCAACATTAATCCACTCTCCCCGCAGAATATGAGGGATAGCATTCAATAAAGAGACATTAACATCAGAAAATTACATCTTTCACCAATGATAAACATAAAAGTAACCACACATCTCAAAATTCAAGTGTGTTAGATAATGAACCAGCTAAATCTTGCTTAAGAAAAAAAATTGTAATCCCGGAACTTTAATTTATAAAGAGCCAAAAAGTATCAACTTGAAGAAAACTAATATCTTTATAATTTTTATTTTATTTTTAATTAGATATGTTAACATTCTGATTTTTAAAAATTTTTAATTTTTGTTTGAATGCAAAGATCATTTGTTTGAACTTTAGCAACTGTCCAATTTGAACTGATCTTTATCTTCATTGATCTCGAACTCATTTTTTTTGATTTAGCATTAAAGGTATCTCCAGTAAGATCTCCAAGATTCGTAGGTGCAAAAAACCTTGGGAGAATTGTAATTAATTTTTGTAAAGCATTTTGATGCAACATTTAGTGCTTGTAACAACTAGCTCATTTGTTAATCTCTCCTTGGGTGGGATCATGGGGTGTCATGTTCTAGACTTGAGTTATCTATATAAGGAGCTCTTGTCCACAATCCTAACATATTTTCTTTCTTGATGATGGATCTCATGTTGAGATCTAAAATGACGAATCAAAAACTTTGACACAATTTTTTCCTAAAAATATCTTGTGTAATATTATGGGTTATGTTATGGGTTGTGAAAGCCGTAAAACGTTTAATATGTCGTGTTGTGTATATTATGGTCATTGAGAATGCAACTAGAGTTCAATGACGTGTAATAGAAGCATTTTGTCTATTTAGTTTATCAAAGTAACTTTGTGATAGGATTATGAAATTCAACTCATGTATGACGAGCGTTTTGGGATTCAATATTCATAAGATTTTAGAATCAAATCGTTGATTCAAAAATGGGAGGGAGTAATGTCAAATGCCAATAATCCAAAATTGGCCATATAGATTGACCGATTTGAAACGTGAGCATTTTAATGTCAATTGTTGTGATGCACAACAATATTGCAAAACAAATAAAGAATCACAACTAAACGACGCATACTCATATAGTGTTTATGATCATAACAATGATGAGTTTTAACATTCTTTAGGCCATACTAGTTTGTAGGACTAATTGAAGTTTACCATTCAAATATACATTCAATCTTGTTTTTGACATGTTATGCAATTATATATCATTGTAGTTACTATTTCTCATTAACTTTGTAGAGTGTTTGCTTGTGAAGTGCCATCCTTGAAATCATTGTAATCACTCTTTTCCCGTGTTCTTTCTAATCTTTTCAAAGTTGATTATGCAATCACTTACACAATGAAAGAATAAGGTACTAACCTTTCGTAAACAAATGGAAGAAATGGAAATCATATTGGATATTCTTTATAATATAATTTTAATTTTTGAACATGGTGGAAATGAAGGTACCGAAGTGGTTTTGTTGTTGGTGGGCTAAGAGGACTTGAAGGTTAGTTGAGTGATGAAATTGGGTGAAATTTCTTCCTTCTATATTGAGGGCACAATCATAGTCCAAATCAAAGAAAAAAGCACTAGTAAGCTAGGAGTAAAATGTTATGGTACACATGATTTTGCAAGGGGTTAGTAAATAAATTTGTATATATATTTACTATATATATGGTATGCAAGGAGATTTAAAATTAAGGTGTCATTTCATGCTAAAATGTAGAGGCGTATCTATATAAATTTACACTTTTCTCTCTATGAATTGTTGCATCATCCATACTAGCTCGACATTTCTATTATTTATAGGACAAATGATATGAATTACTCTCGTATTGATTTTTTTTCGTTGCAAATATCACTTCAATTGGCACTCTAATTCCACATAAGGGTTTGATCAACGGGGAGAATACTGATCATATAGGATGAGGTGTGAGAGCACGACATATAGATAGTCTAATCAGCATGGTTTTTGACTATATATGGCCATCCTCCTCCCCCTTAGCCTCCTTAGCATAATTATAGATAGTCCTATCACCTCAAGTGTGTATGTCTAAAGGCCCTCCATGACAAGGATTCATTCAAACATCCTTATTCACTTTGCCACTTCAAGATTCGTTCGGATCTTTCATATGCGAAAAACTATAATGCATTCTTCCCCACTTCTCAATTAATGCATATAATTGTTATTCTAGGGTTATTGCTAGGAGGAGGGCCTTTGGGCATAGGTACTTGTGTCAACAAGGCTATCTATTTTAATCCTTACGAGGTCAAGGGAGAGGTTCTCTATCTGTCATTGCAAATAGACTATATGTAGCCCAACCATCTGAATAAAGATATAGGAGTGCCTTTGGGCATAGGTACTTGTGTCAATAGGAGAGCACTGATCTTATAGGATGAGGTTGAGGGAGAGGTTCTCTATCTCTCATTGCAACTAGACTATATGTAGCCCAATCATCCGAATAAATATATAGGGGTGCCTTTGGGCACAGGTACTTGTGTCAACAAGGCAAAGGTACTTGTGTCAACAAGGCTATCTATTTTAATTCTGAGGAAGTTGAGGGAGAGGCACTCCCACACTCCTATATAATTATTCGGATGATTGGGCTACATATATTCTAGTTGCAATAAGAGATAGAGAACCACTTGCGATGAAAGATAGAGAACCACTTGCTTGCTTGCCTAAAGAGTTGTGTGGTTGGGGTTGAGGAAACCCCGACGAGTCTTATTGCTTGTATATATGCCTAATAGCTCATAGTCAAGGCCTTAGTCCATGGACAATATGCAGATAAAGCTAGTCAGCATATTGCCTACTTGCTAAAGTTCTAAAGCCCTTGATCTATTCAACATGAGTGCCTACAATTTCAAAGGCTTGGTCATGGATGACATGGTTAGTTATCTAGATTCTACACCTATATCCTCTAGATGATCTAAATAATCATTAGGGTGGCTTGGGGCCATGTTTCACTGAATTATAGTTGTACATCTCTTGCATTAGCAAACATGTGAATCTGAGGCAAAGGTAAATTCTATTCTGACCATTGTACAGTAATATCCTCAGTCATGAGCCATTCTAGTAATAGCCTGGCAGTTGGGTTGTTACTTTGAGAAAGTGCTTGACCTACCTTTCCCTTGCGATCCTCCTCTACAATAGGTAGGATAGGGCTATCTTGAAGGTTGTTTAATGAGGATCCTTACTAAATAGTATAAGTCTTAACGCCATAAGACCTTATAGACTCTCTTAGACTCCCTTGACATAGGGACTCCTTGATGTAGGGCCCATTCACCGAGCCACAATACAGGCTAGATTTGAATAGATTAAGTGGAGTGACCATCTATAATCAGCCTCCACTAAACTCTTGACCTAGATGTTGGCTATAATGAAACATTTGATGAAGAGACTGAGTGTGGCTATCAGCTACACTACCAATTAAGTGGGCCCTCAACGTACCTGAACATTTAAACATGTACAAGGAACTTATAAATAAGTTTCGTATTTGTGTGTTAGGGTCAGTCAGATGCTTGTTTGATCTGCAGGAGGTTGTTCATGGGCGTTTCCTAGCAACATAGGTAAAGGCTTATCTAAAGTCAATCCCTTCCCCCAACTATTCAGTCAGCCTATTCTATGGACAAATGTCAAAACTTATGTAGGAGCTACCATAAGCACAATTTTAAGTTCAAGCATTAACTAACAATCCATGTTATAGAAACAAAGTTCCATGTTTACACAAACAGTAAAACATCTATCACGTGACATAGCATTACTGGTATACATCAGTTCAGAAGGTGGTACTCATTGAATATGGGAACATCTACATTAACTTTGGTTGGTATGCAAATACATGCTGGCTCATTACGATCGAGGAAAAGTGCCCCACAAAGATTATACTATTCTGCAGTTACAAATCTAAATTATGCACACCCAAACACAAATGAGATGCATTGGGAACAATACCATAACCAAGCTTTGATTGGGGTATGTCACGGCACCCTTATTTGCTCTGAATACATTCTACAAATAATTAGCCACCCTTCCTAACTTTAAAACATAAGGAGCTTCCATAGTTTCAGGCCTTCCTTACTCTACTCAGATGGCAGATATGGAAACCTTGGATTATGACAAAAGAGGATGCTATGGAACGGAGCCCAACCATCCTGGAAATAATCTTTGCCAAATCCACAAAGTATGCATGGGGATTGGGTAGATGGGAAAGGGGGACCAAGTGCCTGGGATGCATCCCTGCAGAACATATCAGCCTAAAAAAAAAGTAAACAGCCTTGCTGATATATTGTTCCATTTTATGGCCTTTGTTGTCGTTGTGTGGTTCAGACAATAGCCAAAGTTTCTCTGTCAAGAGTCCAACTCATCCATTTCTGATATGTAAGTTTTAAATGTCATAGTTACAAGTCTTAAGGACATTGTATGCCACTATGAATTTTCATTTTGACTTTTTGGATGCTATTACTATGGAGAAAATAATGGTTACTCCAAAATCGGCAATATCTTAGTAATTATGTTTAACTTTATTTCAATGAAATTTAGGGGTTTTAACTTTTTTCATGTTTTGTTTTCAATAAAAATAATCTAATTACAGCTGTTTTCCTTAATGCAAAATTACTAGGACTAGATCTGAAGGGTATCAGCAGCAATCACCAAAATGTTTTGAAATTATTCATAGTTTACCCACTGTGCCGCATCCCCTTAAAATTTGACGCAATCGGAACATCTCAGATGGTCGAGTAAATGCACGTGGGGAGCAGTGGGGGAAATGTTCCCACTTTTGTTTTTGCAAGAAATGTTTGGGGAAGTCTAAGTTGGGAAACGGCCTAGGGGCCTCGGGAAACGTGTAGGGAGTGGGAGCGGGCAGAGGCCTCTAGACGTTTTCCACTTGGTATCGCATTTCTTTCCTTTTTTGGATTTTTGGTGAAGAAAACAAGAGTATAGAATAAAATTTGCCATTTTTGAAAAGGGTCTAGTAAGATGTAGCAGCAAAAATTTGCATGTGCCATAACTTTCATTCTGTGGCTCCGTTTCAGGTGTTCGTCATTCTCTAAAAGTGCATATTGCATGCATATCTCAAGCATCTTCTACGCATTGATGGCAATATTTTTCAATATTTTCATAAAATCAATTTTTGCACATCTTTTTGCTACCAAGCAACTTCTTGCAATCTTCTGAAACATGAGTATTAAGGAATGTATTTGATATTACAATGAGTTCAAGTTTCACCTTATTTAAATCTCAAATGGTTTTATTTCATCTTATTTATATAATTTAGTCACTATATCTTTATATTTTAAACAATTTATATATTTTTTAATTAGTCGTCCCCCCACCGTCCCCAAAATTTAGAAATTTTGGGCCGTCCCGAAAACCTATGTCCCCCTATCTCAGCAATAACTATGAAATTCCTCACAATATACAAGTAGAATAACTTAGACACTTTCAGGGGGCAACCTCCAAACCATTCAATAAGACTCATGTGCTCAATATATGATCAACTACTACATTCTAACTCCTAAATAGTATTCCTATGTTTCGTCCATCATCCAAGGTCGACCCACTAATTTTATCATAACATGTAAGCAAAGAGATACGACGTGATAAGAAGATATGAGAGAAGTCAGACAATACACATCTAATGTATACATGTAGGATTTAACAGCATAACATGCCCTAGTCCCCTTTGGAGCAACATTGTAGCCCCAATGTTGAGAAGCTATTGGATGTCATGCTATAGGAATCATTGCATCCTCCCATGTGGTTATCTTCACTGTCTCGTTTCCTTCCACTTTATCAGATACTCAGTAAAGACCCTTGTCCTCAATCGTTTGATGTGTGTCTGAAGGATGCATTCCGGTTCCAAGATGATTCTTCCTTGCTCATCCAGCTCAAGCAACACATGTCTAGGCTGATGCCATCTATCTAATTACCTATTTCAAGCAAAAAATGTCATGGAATACTGGATGTATTTTGTTTGTCTGCGGGAGTTCCAATTTGACATGTTACAATTCCAACCTTCTACAACACTTAATAAGGGCCATGAATACTTAGGTGAAAGATTGTATATCCTTCTTTTGCTGTTTCAAATTCACATTTGTTTATATGGTTGTACACGCAAAAAATCCCAATCACCTACTTCAAAGGTGATGTCTTTCACTGCGATGTTGATCAGCCTATTGTTACATGCGGTTTTGTGCCATGGCCATAGTTCTCCTTGTAAGACTAGATAAGTACCTCTTGGTGGTATTGAATATGATCTTCAACTTCTCTAACCTTTGGCTGGCCTCTGAAAAAGACATATGGAGGTGATGGACGGTTGTGATGAAGTACCCATATAATTCCAAAAAAGGTAGACATTTTAGATGAAGTACGGAAACTAAGTGTTATACCACCATTTTGCAAGTGACTGCCATTGGACCAATCTCACTTGCTTATCTGAAGTGAAAGCAATGAAGATATCCAACCAAGCACTTGTTTACCACCTCAGTTTGCCCATTAGACTAAGGATGATAAGAAGAGCTACGAGCTAGCTGAGTACCCATACATGAAAACAATCAGTCCAACAATTACTAGTAAATATAGGGTCCTCGATCACTTACTATAATCTTTGGTGTCCCATGTAGCTTCTGAACTATATCTAATTGAATGGATGTAGTTAATGTACTTGCGACAAATGGGTGTGACAAGGCACAAAAAGGGGCATATCATGGTGAGTCTATCCACTACAACCATGATTTGATTTCTTCCTTCTAATTCAGGCAAACCTGTGACGAAAGATGCACAATTTATTGCCGACATTTTGATAGAGGCAATTGAGTCAGTGGGCCCCCAGAATGTTGTCTAAGTCACCACGAAAAAAGTTAAAAACTGTAAAGCAACAGGATTGATTATAGAGGGTAGATATAAGCTCATTTTTTGGACCCCTTGTGTTGTCCACTCCCTTAATTTGATGCTCCAAAAGATGGGAAAATCTCGTGGATTGAGCAAATTTACACTAAGGCAAATGGCATTCAGATGTTTATCATTAACCATCATATGTCACATGCCATATTCAAGAGATTCTCAAGGTTGGAGTTGTTGAAGGTTGCAGAAACAAGATTTGCCTCTCACATGCTCGTTTTGAGACGACTTGTGAAGGTGAAGAGGCTTTAAGCAGTATGGTGATCGGCAATGTTTGGACAATGTAGAGGCAGTCAAATACAGAGAAAGGTGCAAAGGTAAAATCATTGGTCCTTGATGATGATTGGTGGGCCAAGGTTGAGTACTTGCTCAATTTTACAAAGCCATTTCTCTCCATGATCAGATACGTAGATATTGATGCAACATGCATGGGAGAGACATATGATAGAATAGATTCCATGCTTAAACGTATCAGAGAGGTCATACAAACAAAAGAGCAAGATCCAGAAGAGACCTTCTACAATGAGGTCAAGAATGTGGTCATAAAGAGGTGGAATAAAATGACCACCCCATTATATCTCGTTGCTTATGCATTGAACCCAAAATATTATAGCTCTTAAATACTTGGGCTACCTAACAGGCAACCCACCATTCTCTGACTTCGAAGTTGCACATGGAACCAGGGGAGCATTCAGAAGACTTTTTCCTAATCCATCCATATCTAGGATGAGAGACGCTTTCACTCAATTAGCCAGTCTGGTCCAAAATGAAATGGGCATGTTTGTAGCTTCAGAAGGCAACGTGGGATCGATTAAGGCTCTTTTCGACAAGAGCGCCTTGAACCCAAACCACATGGTGGTGTGTACATGGCCATGATGCCAAGTACTTATGACCTATTGCTATCAAAATTATTTCAAAAGTATAACATTTATAAATTTATAATCATTGAAAATTTTAAATTTTATTAAGTTAGTGGTATTATTTTTCGCACATTCTTAGTATGTTACTAATTTGAATTTTCTAACAAACTTTTTTGTAATAGGTGGCTATTAATTCGTCCGCATAGCAGAATTAGAGTACTTATATTTTTATCCACTCAACTAAACAAAACAAGTTGGCATCTAAAAAAGCTAAGGATTTGGTATATGTGCATTCCAATTTGTGCCTTTTTCACACAAGTCAGAGGACTATGTTAGAGGTCCTCACAAACTTTGGGATCTTCTTCCAGAGACCACAAACATGGATGCCTTCGCAACCGCTCTTGCCCAACTTTCAATATTTGATGGTGAAGATGACATTCAAGGGAGTTCGCAAAGAGTGGAGAGTGGAGCTAATGCAAGTGGCATGCAAGAATTTGATTTTGAGGAAAATCTAGATGATATATTCTAGATTTGTTTGTATTCATGTTGACATGATATTCCTATATCATATGTATGACAGCCACATGATCAATGAAATGTAAAATCTTAAGTATATTGCATGTTTCGAAAATTTGAACATTGATCCTAGTATATTTTTCAAGTTTTGTTTGTCTTCATGTTGAGATGATATTCGTATATCATATGTATGGCAGCCACATGATCAATGAAAATGTAATCTTAAGTATATTGAATGTTTTGAACATTGATCCTACTATAATTTTCAAGTTTTGAATTACTTACGGACTAAAAATTTTGTAAAATGAGTATATGTATATAAATATATATATATATATAATTTTTTAATATATATGTACAGATGTATCCAAGACATCGTACCCAAGGTTTTTTAAAATTGACATATCCGCGTATCGAAACTGTACCCATACCCGTATCCTAACAACATAGGTTTTCTTTGGTAGTGACTAATGCAGCTTATAAGGTAATTACATTAGATTTTTGATTATTCTCTTGATTCTTGTTTTGATTTTGATTTGGTTTATTCCTTTTACTATTTTGAAATTTGGCATGTTTTTGTCTACCCTACAATCTTCCTTTTTGTGACCAAATTTCCCACAGTTATGACACTTCCCATCAAAACTGACTCTTAAATTTCCAGTTTTCTTTTTTTACCTAAAGGTTTTAAGTTTGATTCTTGATTCTTGTTAAATCTAGAAAAGTTATTCTTAGATTTTTGTGCGAGAAATTCTTGAGTGGCATTCTCCTTTGAATCAAAATTTGACACTACTTGTTCTTCCTAGATTAGGAGAGCGCTCAGAGTAGAAAGGTCTGGAATGTCTTCTTCAATTTGATATTTAGAATCTACATTGAAGATGAAGTTACTAATGCTCTCATGGATGTTCATTTGAATAATGAAATATGACAATTTATCATGAATCAAATTGCAGCTACATCCATCTAATTGAGATTTAATATTTTTTATTTTTACTAAAAAATTAATCACCTTTTGCATCTACCTACATGGGAGTTGTCATTAACTCAAGAATCAATTTTATATTTTTTGACAATGCGTGCCTTCATGCATTGATTCTAGCAGTGTCAAAACTTCACTCGATCTTTCCTAATTTCCAATATGAAGTAGGAAGTCATCCTCCACGCTTCGTAATATGATAGACATTGCTTCCTGCACTTTTTGTTGAAATGCGGATACATTGTCTGTTGGCACTTGTCTGCTGGTTGGCACCTTCTCCGTACCATTTACAACAGTCCATAATTTGCGTGCCATGGATTCCGCCTTCAGTATGATCTTCCAAATGTAGTTTGTCTTGTTCAACATCTATGTCTTGTCAATACTGAAGTAATTAGAACAAAAAATTCAAATCAAAAGCAAAAGACACATTTATTACGACAATTGAATGTTTAAACCCTTATTCTTCACTTTTTGATGAAAATTAGGTTTGTATGAAGCCACAAAATTGCAAAGGGTTTTTAAAAAATCTCGTGTCGTTCTTAAGTGAAAATACAAGCCAAATTTCGGAGTTTTTGTCCTCTTTCATGCCAAAATCAGCATGCCACATGTTTCTTAAGTCACAATAACGACAGTGCATTGATTAATTTCACAATTTTCACAAAATAAATTGTAAAATAAGTTTTTCTAGTTTTGAATCAAAACTAATAATAATCCCTAAAAACTCGTTATAATGATATTTTGGGTATCTAGTTGTCGTAACAAAAAACAATCTTTACGAAATCTTCTTTTCAAAAAATAAAGAATAAAATTTAAAAAAAATACAATTTTATTTATTATTTGTAAAAACTAATTATAAGAAAAGTTTCATATATAAAAAAAAATTAATATAGCCTTAGAAAAATATGCTATACAATTAATAAAATAAAACAAAACATTATACAAAATTGCCACTCAACGCACGACTCATGGATCAAACATTCACCTCGACATGGTCGAGCAATGCGGTGAGTCAACCAACAAGGTAGAGTTGGACAGCAAGCCACAAGGGATCAACAAAATGTGCAATTGACGTGGCCACAGCCACAAGAAACATCCCAAAATGGAGGCTTTTTAAGCCTTTTTTAGACCAAAAAACTGCCCAATGTGGGACTAAGTCCCAAGCAAATTGGATGGAGCGGCAAAATCAACAAAACTCACATGCATATCAAAGCGGTCTATACAATCGACCCACATTTTATAGGGTCATAGATCCTAAGACCTTTAGTTTTTCTTCCATACCCTACAAATATACACGAATAGGAGGTTTGTTCTAACTTCCTTTTTTCTTTAGGAATGAAGATAGAGGCAAGGCTACTAAAGATTCTCAAGTGAAAGACACTAGGTTTGTTATTAGTCCACTTTTCTAAGGGAGTGGATTGAAATACGGCTTTGGTAGGCACTTTGTTCAGAATATGAGGTCCGAAGGGTTAATTTATTAACCAAAATTAATATTAATTAAATAAATTATCAACAATTAAAAATAACATTACAAAATAAAACAATAAATGAAATAAGTACAGAGACAAGATTTTAACATGGAAAACCCAAAGGGTAAAACACCACGGTCAAAATGGTAAGACTCCATTTACGAGAAATATTTACAGTCTAGTAATAATCTACATTCACCTAACTCCTCTCCACAATTATAATTCACCCACGTGAATTCTAATCAATTGATTTCACCTGACCCTGAGGGAATATTTAATAGTTTAAACGGGTGTGACTTCTCGCGAAGCACCCCAACTATTAATTAATTGATTTATAAAAACCAATTTAACCATAAACCTCATGTTAATATTAAATAAATTAAAATATATAATATTCTATTTTATTTAATTATAAACTATAGTTTATATAACTAGAACACTTAATATTAATGTTCTAACAAGTAGAAAGTGCTAGCGGGAAAGGTGTTGTGTTTTCTCAAGATGGTGGAATAGATAAGTGAGATGCATGGCTCACAAAGACGAGAAAATACCTCAAGATGAAGCAGTGAGATTCTACAAGTTAGAAGTAGATGTTGCCAACATCTCTCTATCCATGACAAAGTTTGATTGGTTGGAGAAGATCATGGAGGTTCTCATGCGGAAATTGAGCATTTCCATGGAAACAACTAAAGTGTGAAAAGTTGGAAACTCTATACAATGAGAAGGAGAAGCCCCATACCAACCAGACTCAAAATTCATTCAAAGCAGAGGGTAAGATTGAAATTTATTCTTATGAAGGTGAAGTGAATGCAGAGACACTGAAGCATTGACTAGCCCAATTAGAGATATATTTTAGATTAATCAAGAAAAGTAAATTTCTTCTGCAAGATTTAAATAGTCTAATCATGCTTTTACTTGATTTAAAATTTGTATGCACTCCTTGGTTCTTAAGAAGCAATTGCCAATTTCTAAATGGGGTGAATTTAAAAGTTTGACAAAAAGATACATTTATCCTATTTGTTATGAAGAGGTAGTTTTATCCTATTTGTTATGAAGAGGAAAGCTCCATTGATTGGCAATATCTTAGGCAAAACCAGGAATAAAGTGTGCAAGATTATATAAGTGAACTTCACAAGAAGGCAGTCCAAATGGGATAAGATGTTTTAGACCGTGACAATGTTGGATGGCTCAATAGCCATTTGACAAGATTCGTCCGATTGGTCCAGCCTCGAGATATAGAGATGAAGCTTTGCTCTCATGCACATAACCTTGAGATGGACGAAAGAAAGTGTCCATCCTCTTCAAATTCTCCAAAACAACAAGGTGGTTCCAAACCAAAAGCAAGAGGTCCATGGAAAGGTAAGTGTAATGCTACTGTTACTTTTTCTCAAGAGAATATTTAGAGGCATTGTGGGCATTGTGATAGTAATGGTCATATAGATTAGACTTGTTGGAAGTTACATTTGGAAATGCATCCATTCAAAACCAAGAAAAAGGAGGAAACTGTGACTTTGGTTTGAGGCAAAGAAGTTGGGGGTGCAAGTTTGATGTGGGTGAGAGAATGTGTTATACCTCCCTTCCTAGAGAGGAATGTTTGGGTAGCAATGATGCTCAAGAGGAAGGCAAACTTACGAAAATTTTCCATATCAAAATTCAAATTAAAAAGACAAAATTTGATGCTCTATTTTATCCTTGCTCTCAGGCAAATTTGATTAGTGAAGATTTGGTAGAAAAACTTGGTTGAAAACCTATAATTATCTCAACCCTTATGCTTTGGGATGGGTGAAACGAGGAATAAAGATCAAGGTAACCAAACAATGTAAAATTAAGTTTGGGATACATGCACATTTCATTGAAGAAGTTTTGGTGAATGTTTTACCTCTCAATGGTTATGGTGTAGTCTTTGGCAGCCGCTACATGTTCGTAATAGGTGCTAGCTTCATGAAAAGGGTAAATCAGTAACATTCATCAAGGATGGAGACATCTACATCATCAAATCCTATGAAGGTAGATGTAAGATCTCCTTTGTAAGTGCCACTCAAGCCATGCGCTCAATTAATGATGGTGGGAAACTTGATTTGTTTCTTTCGAGAGAAGCTAAATAATGTAGCGAAATATAAAACTTCTTAGATTCACCATTCTAAGTATTTCACAAAGTTGGATTTCAAATCTGAGTATCGCAAAGTGAGAACAAAGGAAGAGGACATATGGAAAATAACGTTCAAGACAAGGAAAGGTTTGTCTAAATGTTAGTACTTCCTTTCAAGTTGCTCTTGCTACTTTCATGAGTTTAATGAATGAATTATTGAAACCATTCATAGATTCATGTGTTATTGTTTATATGGATGATGTTCTCGGTTTTAGCAAAACTTACAACGAGCAGCTAATACAGTTGGAACACATTTTGAAAGTTTGAAGGAGAACAAGTTGTTGTCCAATGCAAAGAAGTGCGAATATGCACAGCAATCACTTGTCTATCGGGCATGTGGTTGGAGATGGACTGCTGAGAATAGATCCAACAAAAGTGGAAGGCATCATGAAATGGCCCAATTCAAATGTTACCAGACAATAAGTTTTTTGGGTGCAGTCCAATATTTAGGGTATTTAAGGCTTTCTCTACCATAGCATCACATTTGCATGCAATTACAAAAGGCGGTAAGTCTTTTGCATGGGGTAAGAAACAACAAGATGCATTTGTTGAGTTTAAGCATAAAATTAACAATCTCTCAATTTTGGCCGTACCAAATTTGCAATAAGCTTTTGAGGTGGAAACAAATGCAAGTTACTCCATGATGGGTGTTGTCCTATTGCAAAGAGGTAAACTTGTAAGTTATTATTCATAATTCTTTCATTGTTCAATTTTGAATTATTGCAAATATGATAAAGGATGGATCATCAACCCCTCCAACATTTCCAAGCGCAATTAAAATTACAGCAGGCGTGTCATTATAAATGGATGGCTTTCTTACAACAAGTACAGTTGACTATTAAATACAAGAAATGTCTGACTAACAAGTTAGCTGATATGTTGTCTGGACCTTTGATTTCAGCTTTGGGCACAATAACCCTAGTTGAGCCTTTTGTGCAAGAGTATTGTATAGAAGAATATGAGAATGATGCTGGATTTTGGTGATGTGTTTCTTCAAGCTAAGAATCCAAACATTGCAAACTTTTGAGCCCAAGGAGGCCTACTATCTCCAAGATGGATCACACTATGGGTAAGTTTTGTGTGCCCAAAGAACGAATGACTCAACTAATGAGGGATGCGAAGTTCTATCATTTTAGATGACAATTCCATATTTGTGAGCAAATTTTGGCCAACATTGTGGGGGAAGATGGTGTTGGTGCCCAATTTGAAACATCCCTGTTTTGCTAAGGTGAAATGCGTTTTTGCCCTGTTTCTGAGAAAAAACGGTTTTGGGATTACCATTTGCTTTGAATTTGACAAAAAACAACTCGTTTTTGTGTTTGAGTGCTATGTGTTGTTCGCATTTCCTCCATTTTGCACCATTCTGAAGGAATCCCCAAGTTTACTTTGCGTTTTGCCCTATTTTTCCCGTTTCAAACACCTCTGCCGTTTTTTTCATTTTTTCCCGACCTTTGGAGCTCGAAATCGTTCGATTTGTACTTATTTACCCTCAAAAATTCCTTGACATGGTCGTAAATTGCCTAAATTCACTTTCCATTTGTCTTTTGATCGAAAAATTCTTCACACGAAAAAAAAATCAATTTTGGGGGTCGCTGGCAATTTCTACATTTTTTTACGGTCATACAGGCATCCTTTGCCCATCAAATTCTAGCTCATTTACTTTTGCATACGTGGCCGTTTGTAATTGGACAAGGATCGGCGGGTCATTTCTAAAAACTTAACGTTTTTCTGTTTTTGGAAAAATGTGCAAGTTGCCCCCGCAGCTCCGCAAGCCCCATAGGAGGGCACATGGCAGGCGGGGAGATGGGGCTTTTTGAAAGAACAACTGGCAAATTTTTGTGAGTTTGTTGAATGTCATTTTCCAGAAATATTGGAAAGCAAAGGTGCTTCGAATATTCCACTTTTGGAGGGAAGATTTGAGAGGCAAAGTGAGTGAGTGATTGAAAATGTATATATTGCATGAATTTGTCATGTAAAGGGTCAGAGAAACTTAGAATTTTCACAGGAAAATCTGGGAAGAGGCCCATTCTCTGAGAAACCACCTGAGAACCATTTTAACTCCTTTTGTATCAAATTTGTATCATGTTAGGTTGGTTGCAGATGTATAGCCACTAACAAGCTCTGAAATTGTTCTTATAACATTCCCATGCTGATAAATTTGGTCATTCTGGATTATTTTGTGTTGTCTCTTGGTAAAATTTGCATTTACTTATGTTTCAGAATGTTTTCAATTTGTGTTTCTTGCTCCTGTTGCAATCTGGTGTTTGGAATTTCCTTTTGATCATGCAGATCTAATTATGGTAACAGCTTAGTGGCATTTGCAATTCCAAAATCAAAAGAGCTTTCATCTGATGAAGGGATAAACAAATTTAAATTCACTCTGCTTTCCTTGATATAGGTTTGATTGTAAACCTTTGGGGGTACCTTAGGTCTGATAGAATAGAAATTTCTAAATGCTTTGCTAATTCATTTAACTCAAGCTTTTGTGATAAATCATCAGAGATTGTGTGGAAGAGTGCAGATATGGGCTTCCATTTGATGCACATATCCTGGTTGAAGGAACACCTTAACCTCTTTGAAGCATTTCTGTTGTCTGAGTCTTTCAAGTTTTGCAAAGGTCCTCAAAGAAGTTGGCAAATTCTAGTTAGTCTTGTCTGAATATCTCCCACCCCAAAATTCATTTCAAATTAACTCATCCTACCTATAATACCCCTGCATT
Organism: Taxus chinensis; assembly: GCA_019776745.2. NCBI lineage: Eukaryota > Viridiplantae > Streptophyta > Pinopsida > Cupressales > Taxaceae > Taxus > Taxus chinensis. Next base: position 898,884,679 of record CM034146.1, read on the forward strand.
GTATTGTGTGTCAACAAAAGAATACAATCCATTTACAAAAATGCACAAAGCGAATCAGGATCATACCATGTCTTTAGTAGCCTTAGCCTTGTCTTGAAAGCATTTCCATCATTTAGTAGTGACAACTCTGTTGAGTTTGAATAATGGGAAATTGATCATGTTTTCTCAAGGCCATCTCCATACAATCTGCACAGTACAAGGATATTTTCACCTCCTTCACAAAACAAAGGCTACAATATAGGTTCTCTTACCTTGGTTGATAGGCACAACCTAAAATAGTGAGGATTAGATCAAATCCTTCCAAGGTTCTACCCACTTCTTCAAAGCCTGAGTGCTAACAAGTCAGATAAATTGCTTCCCCGGCTACAAAATGACATATAAACCATTTATCTGCCTCTGAGTGTCTTGTAAAATCCATGATGCAGCTTAAGTTGTGAAGGAGATTAAATTTGGGTACCAACAAATGGACTCTCAATTAAAAAAATCCACAGCATTTCACCCACAGACCGATGGGCAAACTGAAGTTGTCAAAAGAACCTTTGTGCATCTCTTAAGAGGATACAATAGGAAGCTAAAGACTTGGGTTGAGAATTTAGTTTATATTCAGCATACTTATAACAGAGCAATTCATTCTTCTACTAATAAATCTCCTTTTGAGACATGTGTTAATTACTTGCCTCCAACTCCTTTCGATGTTGTGTTAAGCCAGCCACACATGGGGCAAGAAAACATGGAGCCAAAAGTTCAGAGCGGTGAGAAATTCATAGAGATGATTCGGAATGCACCTCCAAGTGCAAGAGAGGTCAAGAGAGTCTCAAGTAAAGTACAAAGCAAAATATGATTAGCATAAGATTGAAACTCGAAAATAAATTCCTTGTTGGAAATGAGTTGTAATTGAAAGAAGCAAAGAAAGACTCGAACGTAATTGGGATAGCTTTAAGCCTCTTAGATATGGTCCATTTGAAATCTTGGAACAAGTGGACAAGAATGCAATTAGATTAGCTTTGCCTCCTCATATGAAGATATACTCAATTGTGAAAGTTGAAAACTTGCATCTTTTTTGAATCTTTAATGCTAAATGACAAACGGATGTTGTTACCTTCCACTAAAGATTTTGCTACTAGTGGCCAAAAAGAGTCAGACAAAGATGATGTTTGACAAAGGGCAGGACACCAAAAAGGAGAGTGCAGAAAAATTGTCAAATTGGGTTGAAAGGTAAATTGCCAAACAAGGCTAAATGGCAACCCACGGAGGCAGTACCGAAGATATTTCCTAACCTCATGAGTTCCTAAGCTTTTGGGGAGCAAGAGCCTCCTAACTAGGGAGGTATGATGCTAATTGAATCGTGAGCTTTATCAAGGAAGGCTAACTAATCCACAACTTTCAAGAAACAAGCATGTGACTTGGTAAATCCATCCTTACATTTGTTTTTCCATGAAATACAGTCAAGAAGACAAATCAGCAAACAAGGATCTTCAGAAGACAAGGTTAAGGTGATCCAAATACCCTAATTGAGAAAAACACAGGTTCATGTTCAAAAAGGAAATTCTGTGAAGGTTGCAGGACCACCACATTATACAGTCAGCAGTGGCGCAGCCATCACACCAGTTGTGTAACAACCCATTTATGCAAATAGGCGGTTTCACAACCGTCTAAATGATTTCTCCCTGCACAAACCCGCAGTTTCACACAAGGCCTAGGTATGGGCAAGGAATGGTTGCAAATGCTTCCTCTCTCATATCTGTATCTTCCACTTCGTATTTGAGCTTTTCAATATGTAATCCAAGCATAAATACACTTGTAATGGTGTAAGTGTGCATTCAATATGTTCCCTAGCAGTTCTTGCTAGTAAATGTCTGGAATCATGAATGTGTAGAGGAAAGTGAATTGCAGCAATTGTGGACGCGGTACATGGGGATTGAGCATGTTGTATTGCAAATTATACTGATAGAGGACTCTAGAAGGCAATAAACCCTGTAATTGCATGAAGGATATAATAAAAAGAGGAGGAGATCCTTGAATCTTCTAGAGGTTTGGCACATTGGGTTTCTACAAGGTAATCTTAGTCATGTACTTTACTTGCAATAACGTGTTCTTAGTTTTTGCTTCAATTTTCCCTTTGTAGAAGTTTACTCCCAGTTTAATTTTGAGTGTATTTAATGAATGATTTCAATAGACATAAAATTAGCAATCAAGATATGTTAATGAATGAATTAAGGATTCATACTGATGAATTAATTATGAAATAGCTATATTAAATACATATTGCCTTGCGCACTACTGCAAAAAGGACTTGCAATTCGCAATGCATCTTTCAAGGGATGTGATGTTTTTACAGTACTGATTACACGCAAAAAATGTGCTACTCTAAGTTCCTTCCCTAGCGTCACCCACCTTGCTGCCTCCTATCATAATAAGTTGGTCTTCCCTTCGCATGCCCCTTGTCTCGGTTGCATAGCCCATGCAATTTCTCTAGCCATACACAATGCACGCAAGACTTCTACTTAGTCAAACCATGGTAGGAACTTCTCTTTTGAAGTTGCCTCTTTTCACATTCTAGAACCTTTGTTAACTCCTAAGTAATCATCTACTTGGACAACGTACTCATCTTTAACAAAACATGGGAGGAACAACTAGAGCACATTTGGCAAGTTCTTGACATTGTGCTTTGTCAAAAATTATATACGAACCTAGTTGGCACTCGAACGAAATTGTATCAAGCTAATCATTATTGAAATGGAGTGCAAGAGGAATCTAAGAAGATTCAATTAATTCAATATTATCCTGACCCCATGACTCACATGAAGGTCAGTGCTTTCCTAGGTCTAGACATTTTTTATTGCAAATTTGTGGCGTGTTTTTCCCACATTGTGTAGCCCATATATCAAGTGACAAAGGGAGGAACCAAAAAACATTTGTTTGGACTGGGGAACAACAAAAGGCATTAGACGAGCTAAATAATCAACTTTGTTCAACATTGATCCTCACTCTTCCAAATCTACAACACTTGTCATTGTCCTCACTTAGCATGGACACACAATTCCCTATCATAGTGAGACATTTACTAACACAATTTGAAGATATCTAGCATAGGACAACAAGCTCTTCACCTATCACAGAGGAAGCACTACATCTTGGGAAAGAAAAAGAGCATTCCAAATGACCACAAGCTCCATCAATTCTTGCAAATAAACAAGTTACAAAATGGTCCCCAATAAAAGCAATCCACCTATCTACAGCAAATCCACTTGAGCCAATGCTAACCAGGTTGTTGACTACTTATGTCGACCCCGGTTGTAGAATTGACCTAGTCTTCGAATCTTGTGGACACAAGACTCCGACTTGACCCCAACCACACAAAGGAATCCTTGACATTCCAAACACGTATCAAGCACTAATTGCAGCTAAACATGTTTTTGATTGCCATTTACAAGACAAACTTACATATTACTTGGTCCTCCTTTACATCAACATCGACAAATGAAATGGGAGGTGCACAACAACATGGAAGAACATTGTGGTGAGGATGACGTCGCAGTAATTTTACAGAGATATTTTTACTTACCAAAGATGTGCAATGACATCATCTAGTATATCAAGTATTGTATATTGTGGGTGTCATTGGCAATCCTATGATCAAGAAACTATACACCATACTACTATAGTCCTGCATCGATTACATAACTCTTCTTCAAGTGTGTGGATCCACTTCAATTTGCCATAGACAATTGTACCAAACAAGGATCTCAAATAACATGGCACGTTCTAGACCAGACATGATGAACTACGTTCCACCCACACAACATACAAAGGTAGCTAGCCAAGTGATAGCACAGCTCAATGCAACTCCAAGCATCCATGTACACAAGATGAGAATCTGTCATACATACAACATAGCTTATATGGCATAACCCACTCTAGGTGTGTTTGGGGTTCCAATCATTGCCTTATATTGACAAAGCTCTCCATTGCATCAACGAAAGACTCTTCACATTTTCAAAAAGACAAAGCAGCAAATTTGTTCTGCAGAATCAAGACATTCAACATTGCATGCATGACACCTTGCAAAAATTTAATGCTTGGTACTCTTACCATCATGACAAGCATCATGTACCATATTAAAGCGAGTTCAAGCCAACCTTCTACCCTACCTTGGGTTGCATCCACTTTTCAACATGGAGCTCATATGGCCTTATTTTACGTTTCTCGGATGCGTCAAATGCAACAAAACAGAGAGAGCTTCTAGTGTTGAATACTACCTACACTGCACCCCAAATAGCAGATCAGATTGAGGATACACAAAGCAGAATCATCGCAGATCAAGTGATACTGCTTTATTGGATTGTCAAAGTAGGTCAAATCATCCATCAAAAAAAGTGAGGATTTCTTTGCTCTTTCTGGCCAAACAGTGAGGATTTCAGCCAATCGGAGGTGTCATGTACTGGCATGGTAGATTTGGGTGCATCCTGAATCTCATTTCCATGTGATTTTAATAAAAGATAATTGAAAATAGAGACACTGTTCTCAAGTCACCAAAAAAAATAAGAAACTGCCAAATTCCAAGAAAACAGGCCATCAAAATGCCAACACACTTGTGTATCAACCTCGTCATTTCCAGTTTTTACAAGAGGTAATTATGGCTGATCAAAGCCATACCAAAAGATTTATGGTCTTGACAAGTTAGCACTTTTTTACTGCCTCCTAACAAGCACTATCAACTCAGTACTTCAGTAATTGGTGGAAGATAAACCCCTTCATCTTCAAGTACATCTCTTTCTCTTCTATTCTAGACATTTATATGTAGATGAACCACCATAGCTTCACGTCTCTTCTCAGATATTACTTAAGATACCTGCAATATCAATAAAGTTTCGATTTTTTTAATGCAACTTTTGTTCTTTCCATGTGAAAATCGGCGTTCTTGATTTTCTGCATTATCTTCTTAACTTTCACTCCTGCGTTAAAACATTAGACTGGAGTGCCCCTAAATCTGAATCGAACTTCTAGGTGGATTCGTCCTTTTTAATGGTTATCAATGACAGAAACTTCTGATTATGCAAAATATTACTCTTGGGTTTTCAAAACACAAAGAACTTGAATAACATTCCTTCACTTGATTAGAATGTTATTTACTAATTATCGCTTCCTTCAAAGGTCGGGTGCAAAGATCATTCATTTTCCGAACTCCCTTGTGCCACTTGTAGTCAACATTTCAGGCATTTAAGAGTCCTTGGTAAAATGCTTACAGTTGTGCAAATATTAAACAACACTCTACCATCCGTTCAACATAAAAAGCATCCAAACATTCTGGAGACTTGTTTCTTTGGAGTCCAGTAAGCAAGCTTCTAAGCCAGAACTTCTAAAAAGAAGGTGAGTCTGAGGAAATCTTCAACACCGTTTTTGAATCTGTTTCTACACATTTACCTCCATTATCTAGTTTTAGTGTACTTAGACCGAATGTGGTCTAAGGATTTACCTTAAAAGTTTTAGTCGACTAATTTTTTTGTCATTACCCAGTCTTCATTCATTGAAAAGTAGAAAATAATGCTTTAAATGAGCATTTATTTGGCATAAATGGCCAGCTGGTTACAATTAACAAAAACTTGATTTATAGGTGACCCTGAAACTACCATGCATGCCTTCTTTAATTGATGATCTACTTTGATTTGCTGGAAGCATGATGTATATTGATTGGAAAGATCGACTGACAAACGTACTTACTGGTTTTGTATTTGGATGACAAAGCATACTAGTGTCGATTCCTAGTTTGTACCTTAGTTATGGTTTTAAGTTTCTATTTAAGGCTTTTTATTGCTTTGGAAAACAATGAAGAATCTGACTTTGTATTTGAAGTCGTGTTTGGTTCCATGTGGATTTTGTTTCACTTTCAGCTAGTTGTGGACAGTGAAGACCTTGGAGAATTACTCATGGGCTCTCCCATAGTTTATGGTAGAAGACAAAACAATTCTAGGATACAAATTCATTTCTCACAGTCAAATTTCAGACCATATAAAGGTAAAACTTAGAGGTACTTTTTAGCTATGTTGCCAGGAAACAGAAACGGGTACGGGTACAAAACGCAGAAACAGCAATTTTCAAAAAACCTTGGATACCAAACGCGGCGGAAACATTCGTACAATATATATATATATATATATATATATTGAGGTACTTTTTAGCTATGTTGGCAGGAAACAGAAACGGGTACGGGTACAAAACGCAGAAACAGCAATTTTCAAAAAACCTTGGATACCAAACGCGGCGGAAACATTCGTACAATATATATATATATGTATGTATGTATGCGCATAGTACTCATTTTATAATTGTACTCCATGGACCATAAGAAATAATTGATAAAGCACTCAAAATATTTTGTATTCATTGAAATTTGAAGTTCTAAAGAGTCATCATTCAACATGGTTACAATTTCGATTTTCAATGATTCACATATACATGATAATAATCTAGATTCTTAAATATATCATCTAGTTTAATGAAAACTGAATTTAGCAAGAGAAAAATGACAGTGTGATTTAGAATGGACCCAAGATGTCATTATATAGCTTTTAGGAAGTGTCTTTAGCAAGTTTAGGTAGGTAGGTTAGGTTTAGGTGCAATAAATGAAGATATTTTTTTTAAGTTATGATGCTTTAAAAATTAAAAAACCATTGGAAACAGCTCGGACATTTCCAAAAACATCTCAGACGTTTCCACAGCGTTTCCCCCACCTTTCGTACTCATTTCACGTTTCCGAAACGTTTCCAGGCAGAAACGTGTGCCCCTTAGGCGTTTCCTGACTTCACAGGTTTTTAGATCGCTCTAAAGCTGGACGCCAATTTGGTGTATGAAAACCCCCTTGTAAAAGTCCACAAGGGGAATTCTTTTCCATTCACCTTACATATTGTTCAAATTTTGTTTTCTTAGGGTTTCAGACTCATGACCAAAGTTGGAAGTGAACCCAACCTTGCCAATCCACCTACACCTGGAGTACAAGGTCATATGGATATAGAAAACCTAACAGAGGAAAAGTGTTTTCCAGAAAAATATGTTTCCATCCTAATCATGGTCATGTTGATACCAAAAGCAGAATAAAGATGGTTGGCGCACTTTTTAGCCTAATACTTTTTGGACTGACTAGGAGAACCCAAATATGTTACTAGCTTAAGTGATTCTGCTTTCCAGAAGACACCGTTCACTGATCATGTGCCTCTGCTTTTCAGAATACCCCATTCACTGATCTAGGCCTCCAGCTTTACTTTCTGATGCAAATGGGCAAGAAATGGTAAACAGTCAGTTCATTTTATTGTATGTAAAAGACGTTGACAGCTGGCTTATGCCAACATTTTTGGTTTTAGTAAGCTTTTCGGAGACATGTTGATCTGCCTTTTGTGTGTGTATATATACACACTAAAATTAAACCATAATATTTCATTCTATGACATCAAAAAAAATACTAGAAATTCAAAAAACTTACAGGAATGCGATTGTCACTGTTGTCGAAAACAATCTCCACAAATGCAGACAAAACTTGGTTTCCAGCACCTTCCTATCATTGGAATTATAAACCAGGAAGAATTAATTTAATAATTAATAAACTGCAGCCAGATCACGAGCTTATAGAACAATCACCATTAAAAAGGATAGACTTACATGTAAAAGTGCTTGTCTATCTTCAGCACGAAGATTGTGGAACATGTCACTGAGAACAAACCGTATAGCTACAGATCCCATATTCATGAGATTACAAGGAAACAGTGAAACATTAAAGGCTTAATAAGGGAATGAAAAATTAGCCATAGATCCTACTCCGTGTCCAGAAATTAGAATATGTATAACATTTAAATTTTAATATATGTTAACATTTCAGCCATTTATTTACTGCCAAAAATATCCATTACATACCATGAAAAAAATTTGTCTTGCCTGACCCATTGGCACCAACTGTACCACAAAATAAAACAATTATTAAATAACAAACAGCAAAATAAGCCATTACATGGTTGTTGAATTATTCAAATAAAAGAATATCCAAACCACTTTATAGACATGTCTGATATGTAGATCAATAATAGAATTAACAAAATCAAGAGCCAAGAAAGGAAGATAACAAACATAAAGACAGCTTTTCTGTCAGACAAAATTCAAACTAGCTGTAAAATTCCTGTATCTGCAGAATCACACAAAATAAATACAATTACAGAGACATTTTATGACAAGTTGGTTGAAAAGAAGCATATACTCAGAGGGAGATTATAGTAATCACCCAGGTTCAAGTAAACAGAAGATGAAGACAGAAATACTGTAAAATGGTGTGGCTCCAAAGATTCATTAAGTATTTAAACTATGCCCAGAAAAGAAACAGTGAATGGCAATTGATGGTGAGTGAAGGGATATTATACCCAGAAACGTTGATTTTGAGAACCTCATGACTAAATGGTGACTGTAAACTGAATGACTTCTCCAAACCTTGTATTAGCCATCTGGTGTGTGGGTGAAGTCCTGCATATGATTGCAGCTAAGAAGCACGTATGTGTCATAATTTTCCTTCATTTGAGCATTCAGCCATTCAAATATTGGAGGTCAAAATTCTTTAATGTAAGGTAAACCCAAAAATTGGAGGTCAAAAATCTTAAATATAAGGTAAATCCTTAATACATGTCAAAAGCAACTGTGTCCTACAAATATTTCACCAGATCCTCCATCTTCTAAGAAACCTACTAGTAACAAGACTAGGAGAAAACCATGACTCAAAAATCAGCAGGAGGGATTAAAACTTCTTGGCCACTTGATGCAATTTCTACTTGGTGACTGTAAACTGAATGACTTCTCCAAACCCTGTATTTGACATCTGGTGTGTGGGTGAAGTCATGGATATGATTGCAGCTAAGAAGCACGTGTGTGTCATAATTTTCCTTCATTTGAGCATTCAGACATTCAAAAATTGGAGGTGAAAAATCTTTAATATAAGGTAAACCCAAAAATTGGAGGTCAAAAATCTTTAATATAAGGTAAACCCAAAAATTGGAGGTCAAAAATCTTTAATATGGGGTAAATCCTTAATACATGTCAAAAGCAACTGTCGTACGAATATTTCACCAGATCCTCCATCTTCTAAGAAACCTACTAGTAACAAGCCTACGAAAAAACCATGACTCAAATATCAGCAGGAGGGATTAAAACTTCTTGGCCACTTGATGCAATTTCTAATCTAGAATGTTCAAGGTCTCGTATTTCTTTTTTCGCAAAAAGATTTAGCACAAATATATATATATATAGTATTGAGACTTAGGCTTGGATTAGACTCAACAAGCACATTTTAGACTCGGACTCTACAAAAAAATAACCCCGCAAAAACGTATAACTCAGTAAAATAAAATTAAATTAAAAATTTAACATCAATATATTGATAAAATTGATTCTTGTGCATTCTAAAGAATAACATCAATGGGTTTGTGAATCAGATTTTTAAGTCTCGTGCAAATCACAATTTTGAGGCTCTCAGATCTATCAACTGAAATAGTGAATATTCCATAGTATTGGGAGAAGATGTTCAAGAACAAATAAATTATAAACCTCAATTCTCAAAAATATGAAATGAATAATCAAATTTATAATACGAAATGTGTTCATTCTTCAGTTTATTATACAAATGGAATGGTTCGGGGTGAGTATTTTACTTGTTCATAGAATACAGACCCAATCATAGTAGATTGCAACTTGCAAGTGGGATTGACAGAAAACTAACGCATTGGTTGGGTGTCAAGGAAGCAAAGGAGAACAATAGCGAGAGTAGAGGGGATTTGTGAGTTTGCAAGTTTTGTTAAAGCAGTTCTAGCACAGGGATGCAGGAGGGCTTTATTTGCAAAGGAAGGTAGTTGCATGGGACTTGTATGGAGGAAACCCTAACCCATCTGTGTAGGAAAATGCATCAAGGTTAGGATCTTGTGCAATTTTAATCTCTATGAATGTCGGTGTGGGTATCACCCTCCTGGGGGGATGGATATTGGGGCTTTCTGAAAGGGCCCCAATTGAGATCATAAACCCAAGACAAAATCTTGGAAAAAGAAAATGGAGGTTGTTACTCCCATTAAAAAAGATGGTTTTGTTAAATATGAGTGAATCCTGAACATTAAATTTGGAGAACAAAACATCATTCAAGACCACAATCATCTCTTGTAGTATGGATTGACCTATGGATTCTTTAACCTCTAGCCTTCTCCTAAGGGTATCCAATCGTGGGTCAAAAATAATTGGCTTCCATTAATCTGACAAAAGCCAAAAATATGCTTTTCTGGGAGAGATTTTTTCTTGGCAATATTTCATTCACTAAAGGACAAAGAGATAGTTTTTGAGACAGGAGCTTGGTGCATCGCAAGAAGTGGGTTGTTTATGAAGTACTAGGATGAGAACTTTGATCCAAGGGAGAAGATACCCAATTTCATTCCTATCTAGGTTAAATTGTCTTTTTTTCTTGTTGGAGCTCAAATATTCACCCGTGCCCGAATCATAGACAATTTGGGATTTGAGACAACATGGGACTGTCTCCAAGTTGTGGGACTCAAACTGAGACAAACCTCCAAAGAAGGTCGGCTTCCTCAACTTACCCCTAATGCTAGACTATCCTAGGAATTGAAATGCAACTATCTGGCTCTACTCTAATTTTCCAAAAGACCAAGGTGAGAAGGAGATGCAAAAACATAGACCTAAACTAGAGAAGGCGATAACACCAAAATAAGGGGATGTATACTCTAACAAGAGTGAAAATGGAAGAAAACGACAATGAAGAGGGCCGAAATGAAAGCCACAGATCAAAATCACGTCCAGAGTTCCACCTTCACGATACACAATAGACACAGACCTCTGAAATAACACATATAACACACCTGGGAATGAATGAGAGGCAAGAGAGTGCAATAAAATAATAGCTAAGGCCGAACAAGCCACAAAACCAAAGATTTTATTGGTCAGAGATCATACACAGATCATCACGATACAGGAGAAAGATGCAAATCATTACAGAGCTCGAGCCTAAGGCATGCAAACCTTAGAATGCTTGTGCAGTACAAAATGATGTGCGTGCATTCCCAAAGTATCCAACATTAAAACTAGGCATCACTATTCAATATATAAAAAAATGAGAGGAGAGAAGAAAGAGAGGGAAAATTCGAATTCTATCCACCAACCGACTAGCTCCATTTAATTTCTTTGCATGCTCTGAAAAAGGGGCTAAACGCCTCTTTAAATCTAATTCCACATGCCACGCCCTGCAAGAGAAGGAATGAGCGCCCATGATGTATTAAATGTGGGTGGTTGAGCCAACTGACATTGCACCTGTGCATGTTGAAGACGTTTTCTCAAGGCCACGTCCACCAACTACCTTCTAAATTTGAAGTTCAGACTCTTATGCATAGATGAGGCCAACACCTTTCCATTGATATGAAATTCGCAAGGATCGGGCCAAGAACTTGAGAATTATGATGATCTTGCCTTGCGCGGGAATTGGGGTTATCTGTGGCTTTTCAAATTTTAGTTTCACGCAGGTTTTGACTTCCGCGGAGCTCTCTCACTCATGCCATGACTCTTTATAATCCCACGCGGCACTTTGTTGATGGCACAACTTGTTCCTTTTGGTCCACGGTGTCAGCATGTACTCCTCTTTGTTCCACGGCTTCCGAAACCATTTGCTTCATTCCGCAACATTTCTAGTGTAACACGGCTTTCCATAACCTTCCGCAAATATCTTCAGATCTCCGCGGCTCTTCCCAGACTTCCGCAGCATGCTTAACTTCTTCGCGGCTTGACCAATTCTATCCTTGAACATCCGCCAAGTCCATATTTGTGTAAGTTGCTCTATTTTGCAAGGGGTGCAAAAATAGACAACATTTCGCATCCAATTTTGGAGGGAAGAATCCTTCAAGCAAATAGGAAATTTAAGAATAGTCATCAAAATTACTCAAATTTGTGGAGATTGATGTTGTTGAGGGTTTGCCAGAATGCATTGAAATCCAACTACAAGATCAAGTTTAGAAATAAGAACTTGATCATAAGTAAATCCCCTTCAAGGGCACCAATTGCCATGAGTATGGACATTTTGTATGCAATTTGTTAGAAAATGTGAGCAATGAAATAATGAAGAGGAATCGAAATGCACATATTGTAAATTATGTGTCGTTGTTTTCTTATGCAAGAGATAGTTACACAATCGTTGAGGAGGTTACAACCGAATCATCAGTTAACACATTTAACTAATAGTCACCTAATTATAAAAGATAAGCCTTATATTCTAATAACCTCTTCTTAAGGCTTAAAGTACATAAAGCATAAATAAACATGATGACAAAAAATTAAAACAGAATCAAACAGAGCCACACATTCTTCAGAAGTTTTCTCTTTGAAAACAATTCTTGGACCAAGTAGAACTCCACATCAAGCTGCCTCGTAACCCTTAAAGATGTAGCTCCCAAACTAAATTCCCGAGTTCCCAGATTCCAACTCCCCAAACTCCCAAATTACAAACCTCTCAATCATTGGACCCATCCATGTTGAGATACATCCAAATTGCTCCATCAAATTGTCTCATGACCCTCGTAAAGGATATCATTCCGAAGATCCATAAACTCCCAAACTAAATTGGTCGTCATCCACGTTGAGCTTCATCTACACTAAATCCCTTCTTATCTTCAAAATGTGGACTTCTTTAAACTACATATTCTTCATCAACAAATTATTCACTACTGTTAGCATCCGATGGATCTTCAACAATGGTAAACTTAACTTCATTTGGTTTGTTTTTAAGCTTTCCCTTGAGAACGTCAATATCTCAAATTCTACAATTCCACGTTGTGTGACCTCTTTTCTTGCAGTAATAACATGCAATCTCCCCTTTATCTTTATCTAATCTTCAACGATAATTTCATGAGCATAATGCACTCTCATGTTGAGGATCACCTTTTGTATTTCCTACAATTGTTTTGTTTTCTTCATCGAAGAGAAGTGAAATCATATCTTCTAGAGTTTGAGGGTGTATCTAAATAAGAGTAAAAATGACATTGTATTTAAAAGGCAAACTATTTAACAAAATAGCTTTGGCATCCTCGTCATCTACATAGCATTGACTTATGCCAATTCTTTGCTGAGAGGCCTCAAATTGCTTATGTGGCTAGACATAGTGACGTTGATCAACCATCTTAAATCTGAATGGTTGAAGCTTTAGAAAAGACTTTGCACTAACAAAATAGCCTTGGCATCCTTGTCATCTACCATAGCATTGACTTTTGCTAGTTTTTGATGAGAGGCCTCAAATTGCAAACATAGTGACGCTTATTTAAAGAATGGCTAAATAGAGAACACTTTACATTAAGCATTGAAATAACTTTTCATCTTAACCCAAATTTCATTATATGATTTTTCTAGATCTACATGATGTAACTTGAAATCGATGAGAGCGAGACCAATAATGGCTTTGGCTTTATCATCTTTGATATGCCAATCAATGATTTTTAATGGCATATGTAGGTGGTTTCTCATTCCCATTTATTATTCCCCATAAATTTTTGTTCATCAATTGCATCTGTATCTTTACTTTCCAAATGTGAAAAATGAGGCCAAAATATTTGTCTAATGGAATTTTCGTTCTCAGAAAAAATACCTAAAAAATCTATGCACAAAGTTCCTGACCCAAAAATGAATGCAACAAAACAAAAATATTGTATGCAGATTTTTACCCATAAATCAATGCAAAAAAAATAATGTGAGTTTTGGCAAGTGAAATCAACTGTATTTTTGTGCCCGCTAGAAATGCCCTGAAATTCATCTGAAAAAACAACAAAATTGTGCCTGAGTAGTGCAGTAATACCCTAGATCGATGTATTCGCCATAAATAATACAAAATAAAGAAAATAACAGGCAAAATACTTTGAATGGTATTTCAGAAATCAGATCTTGTCATGCCCTAGTGGTTGTCCTTTTCCAAAAATAAAAAATGACCTAATTCACGTCTGATTAGATTGAATATGTCCTCGTTTTAACCAAATATGCCCTTGAAAATTCAACAGTACTTTTCTTGTCCAGTGCCCACGCCCAAACTTGCCCTTCACAACTGTATTTTTGCCCTAGAAAAGCATTTTTCATGACTAGATTGTAAACTTCACATTTTTCCCCTCATCAACTACTATTTCTTCTGCATTTGCAACTTGCGACCTTTAAAAACACTCAGAAATTGCGACCCTTAAATATGTGATTCTGCAAAGATTGACTCCCTTGTGTTTCAATGGCATCTCGTGCCGTCACGATTGTATCTTCAGTTCCTCCTTCAGAAATGACTTCTTTTTTATCTTCATAGCCTTTTCATTGCTTGTTCATACTCGATTCCACAGCCTTCCTCGAAATGTGAACCCTACTAAGCAACAATGGCTCTAATACCAATGTTAGAAGATGTGAAGAAAAAAATAATGAGGAATTGAAATACCAATTAGATTGTGTGTTCTTCATTTTATTATGCAAGAGATAGTTACAAAATGGTTGAAGAGGTTACAGCCAAACATTAGATAATACATAGCTAATAGTGACTTAATTATAAAAAGTAGACCTTATATTCTAAAATAATTGCCCTGCCAAAGCTCAAGCAAGTGCAAAGGAGAAATCCCAAGGCTGCTGAGGATAAAGATTTTATTACTGTGAAAAGAAAAGAGACGGAATAGAGGTAACCAAGAGATGAGGGCTGGAGAGTTTGCATGTTCTACCCAAAAGTTTGCTCGATTACATGATAAAAATGAAAATCATTAGGGGGTGGCACACATATTTGTGGTGGAGAATGTTGAAGGGATCTCGAATATAAATATCAATGAAGAAAAAGATTATGAAGCTGATCAGGAGATACATAAAAACGCCAAAGTCAGTGAAGAAACTAGAACAAAGGAGAATTCAATAACAGAGAATGCTGATGCAAAAAGGGGGTATGAAAAATTGAATGAGGATGGAACTGTTCCCGGAGGTGTGATGTCTGAGTCAAAAGGAAACCCAAATTGATTATGGCACATTTGCCGGGAGGACAGGTTGACCTACAAGATTGAAGGCACTACAAACTTATTCCACGAAGGCAGTTGAGAATGGTTCACAAAAGCAAAAAAGTAAATATCTTTAGAAAACTGTGTAGGAGAAACAGAATTGCAAGGGAAAGAAAAAATGTTGATGGATGCTCAGGTAGGGATGGCAAAGAAAATTCTCTCACTGCCTTAGAAAATGATTATTTTCACTTTATTTATAAGGGGCATAAATTCTTCCTCGGTTAGAAGAACCCTTACTGGTAAGATTCAAGATCTTCTTCCTGATGAAATCTTTTTGGAAGAAACTAAACTTCCAGAGAATGAATTATTAGGAATCAAGGATATTTTGAACAGCAATAAAAGTGTTGTTGAGTGCATTGGTTCGAGAGGTTAATCCGGAGGGATTGCCACAAGTTGGGACAGCAGAAAGTGTAAAGTCTTAAGTAGTTAGGGATATGTCTTGGATTAGAATATCATTTGAATGCAGAAAAGAAATTTTAATCTAACAAATGTGTATGGCCCTAATCATCACTCCTTGGCAAAAGAGTGCTGAGAAAGCATTTGGCAGAATGGCTCCTCGAAAGGACTGGAAATTGGTGGTGATTTTAATCTGATTTTGAGGTTAACAGGGGGAAAAAGGAGGCTGGCTTTCTTGGATCAGAATTGACAATATGTGTCAGACCTCATGGAAGAAAGGAGTCCTGTTGATATAGTTCCCAAATATGGTATTTCAGGTCAAATAGAAGAAAAGGAAATGCTTTGATCCTGAAGAGATTAGATAGATTTATTGTGGAAGATTCTCTTTTGGGACTGAATGTTGGTGTTGAATCCTTTATCTTGCCCAAGGCTAGATCGGATCATGCTCCTATTCTTTTAAAACTTCATGGTTTTGGTCCGCCTTGTAATGCTCCATTTAAATTTGATTCATGCCACATTGAGCATAAGGAATTTTCCAAGAATATCAGAAAATAGTGGAATGAACTGAGATGTACAAGTTTCACGTAAAACTGAAATATACCAAAAGTAAGGTTAAGTTATGGCGAAGGAGCACAATGAGACATGAGTGATTTAAAAAATAAAATTTGCATGGAACTAGAAGTAATAAATAGCATGGCACAGATAAGATAAGATAAGATAAATATATTAAATGTCCAACAAAGGACCACAAAAGTAGGTCAATGGGACTATACAATACAATGCCAAGTTGATCCAGCGGGGAAACCCAAAAGGGTCTCTCCGAGAACAAGAGAAGAATAGAAAAGAGGGAGAGGAAGGAAAGAAGATGAATCTCGGGTCAGTGCGGCCGAGAGAATGCAGAAGAGAAGAAAGTGAGTACAGAAGAGGGGGAACCACGACATCAAGCCTCTCATCTAACATCTAAGCCTGACTAGAAAAGTTGGTAATATGTTGATGACTGGTATTCGAAACTGAAATGGGTATGGTGCGTCTATGTCCAAGGGCAGGTCGACCTCTCTGAGTGAGCCTGGTAGACTGCCGCCTGTGAGAGGGGGCCCCTGGCCGAGTACAAGTCTGGATGCCTTTGATCTAGAAGGTAGTTCCCCTAGTCCTGACAGATCTGGTCTAGGGTACAGCACTAGGATCAAGTCCCCTATTAGTAGTGCCCCTCTCACAGGGGAGCACAGCAAAGGAGGTGATCTATCTAGTGGTAGTCTGTCTAGAAGGAGGATGGAGAATCCTGTCACGAAGCCTAAGGGCTTGTTGCAAGTAGAGAGCAAAACACCTCCGATCCTGGTATCTGAAGAAAGCCGTGAATGTCGGATGTTCACGGAACAGACAGTGAAACCTTCCCCTGATCTCATACTAAGTAGGGCACGGGAAGATGAAGTGTTCCTCAATTTCGACCTCCTAGAGAGAGCAAAGTTGGCAGGTCCTCTCAGAGCGGTCCAACAGGTGATCACTCTCAACCCGCAATCTGTGTGAGCCAATTGGAAGTTAGCCCAGGTGTATACGAAGGGCATGCATCCAATGGCGAGAAATGTATGTGGGACGAGTGATAAGTCCATTGTCGACTTCAAGGAAATGTATAACATAGAATGCCATCTTCAGGCATAGCTCCTCCCGAGGGTTGGTCCAAGTGAGCTGGATGAACTGTTTGTAGATGGCGTCCCTGATAATTCTGTGCAGGCCCTGCTTACTCAGAAGAAGATGGGCGGGAGCATCCAAGGAGTAGCTGAGCAGTGGAAGACGGTCCAAGTGGATCCCAAGACATTCAAGGAGACGAGAAACCCCGGCATACCAACAATGAGCACAGCCCCTATGATCAGAAAGAGCAATGGCCTCGGAGGAACAATAAGCAAGCTAGATGTACCTGTCTCTACTAACGGAAGAATTCGAGTCTCTAGATGCGGTGTAAGAGTGAAATAAGGCTAAAGATGGCTTCCAGTCTGAAAGGGCGACAACCTCGACCAGGATGACATTGTGTGGGAAGGTCTCCTTACACCTGATGATGCGTCTGAGCATAAGGGTCTGAATCCGCTCGACAACAGCCCAATTCGACTCAAGCAAGGAGGGCCCCCAAACCTCAGAGCCATAAAGAATAGTGGGTCGCACAAGAGAGTCGAAGAGGGACATCTTAGACACGGTGTCCTAGAAGTGGTGGCGGAAGCACTCTCTCCAAGATCGCCAAGGAACCATACCCCATGTTGATACAGGGTTGTAGAGCTAGACATAAACTGAAGCAGGGCCCAAAAAAGAGCACTCTCAGGTAAGTGTAGGAATTGGTGATCTCCAGCTCCTCTCCTCTGTAGAAGAAATGGAAGTCTGAGGTCTTCGGCCCATTAAAGCTCATAACCTTGGTCTTACCAAGGTTGACTATCAGTTGTCTGTGGTCACAGAAAAGAGCTAAAGCATCTAGTTGTGTCTGTAATCCCTCCGCGGAAATAGCCAAAAGAACCACATCATCTGCGAAAAGAAGAATGTAGATCAAAACCTGGTGAAGAAGACAACCATCCCCCTCCTAGATGTGATCCTTGAGAAACTCCTCCAACTTGTCAATATAAATACCAAACAATGTAGGAGACAGAGGGCAGCCCTATTTTACTCCAATGGTTCCCCTGATGAAGTCGGAAAAAAAAGCAGCAATGCAAAGACGGCCCAAAACCTCCTCATACAAACAAGTAATGGTAGCAAGAAGAGTTTTAGAAATTTAAATGTCTCTAAGTCTGCGGGAGAGAGTTTCCCGAAGAACAGAGTCGAAGGCTTTCCGAAAGTCCACAAAACAACAGAAGACCTTAGAAGAACGATGGCGTGCTTCCTCAATGATAGCACGAAGGGTAAGAATGTGGTCAATGGTCTGGTGAACTGGCTGAAACCTTGCCTGCCCCCTGGCTCTACAATGGTGTTGCTCTAAGAACTCTAAAAGTTGCATGTGGAGGACTGTGGCATAAAGCTTGGAGAAGGTGTGACCCACCATGATCGTCCTATAGATATTTGGATCAAAGGTAGGACTTGATTTGTGTATGGGATGGATAATATGGTGGGACCAAGACTGCGGGAAACTTGTACATGCCACTTGATTAAAAAGGTCCACGAGGCAGTTCATAGTGTTGATCCCATGTTTGAAGAACTCTGCTTGGAAGCCCTCCTCATTTGCTACCTTACTGCAATTCATAGTTGAAATGGCCTTCTTAACATTCGTGTAGGTGAAAATGAGGCAGGTAGATGGTGGAGACACAACCTGGATTTAGGGCTGGCCTAGGATATCGTTAAGGGTGGAAGTATGTGTAAACATAGTGTGAGGGTCAAGATCAAGCACTAAGGGGAAATGTCGGTGGAGGATGGTACGCCAAAAGCGCTTAGGGGAGTGTGGGAGCTAAGTGCAGAGTTCATGTCTCCTTCAGGAAATAAATGTGTGCTTTTTGTGGCGAAGAAGATGGCGGTAAGCGGTCTTGAGGGAGGGAAAGAAGGAGAGGTCGTGGGTAAAGGCAAAGCGAAGCTGACGATGAAGGATTTTGCAGTCGTCATCATACCATTGGTTCATGGGACAGGTCCTCGTGCTTGGAAGACTAGAGGTGAAGTGGGGGTAGGAATGCAAGGTTGCCTGGTGGATAGCAGAGGCGAGGAGATTATACATCATGTCAGTGGGAGCAAAGTTATTGAGACAAGGGGGGGAGAAGCTGGCGGAGGTTAGAGGAGAAGGTTATGAGGTTACCCTCATCAAACTTCAAGATGGTACGAGGGGGAGGTGGGAGGGGATTTGGCCTTGGGGGGGTAATCTCCAGAGAAAAGGAAAGGGTAGAATGGTTGGCAAGGGGGATAGGGGAGCCCGAGAGATGGTTAACATAGGGAAGCAGGTTGGGGGTAGTCATGACGTAATCCACCACACTCGCACCACCACAATGAGGCCTGCAGGTAAAGAACCGAGAATCTGGGAAACAACATATGCCATTAAGGATCAACAAGTCATGGAATTCCCCCATCTGCAAAAGATGTCGCCCATAAGAAGTCAAGGGTCCTACCTCATCGTCAAAGTCTCTCTGAAGACCAACTGAATTAGGGTTCACCTCAAAGGTACAAAGAACATTGCCTGTCCTGTCATGTAAAGGAACCTGGGAGTTTCTCATACATGCATTGAAATCACCCAAAAGGATGACCTCCCCAACCACTGAAAACTAAGAAATGCTCGTAAATAGATTGAAGAAGGGATCCCCATCTGGGCCATTGACAATGACAAAGGAAGAAGAGACCGGGGGAAATAACAAACTGTTATATATATGTCCTTGAGGTGATGTGAAGTCCATCTGACCCTAATCCAAAGAAAGCGAGCAAACTCGTCCTCTGCAACCACTGAGATTCTGTTCCGAAGAGTGTCCCTAACTAGGCAAGCAACCCCGCCAGAACCTCTAACCCCTCCAGAGCTCCTAGTGTCCTACCTGCAAACAGAAAGTTGTAGTATCCTCTAATGTCTGGGAGAGGACGAACCGGGCTCGCATGAGTCTTTGTGACAAAGAGGAGGTCCGAGTGGCCTAGAGCATCATATAGGAGATCAGGAAAAGACCGGTAAGATCTGTTCCCATTCCAACAAGCAATGGAGATGCCCCTGTTATGATGCCTCTCCCAACAGAACAGTCATTTGAGACTGGAACCAGGAACCCACAGCCCAGAGGAAAAGTGTCTCAAATCACTGGGCTGAGATTCCGAATCACTACCCATTTACCTGCTTTCGTGGTTGCCATGACCATCTCGCGGGATTGTTTAAGTTCTGCCACCTGAGCTCTAGTGAGATTTTCATCTAAGAAGACCTTATTAGGGAGCGAGAATAGTTTATGTTTGGCCCCGAGGGCCCTGAGCCTGTCTTCTTCTGATTTAAAGGGAAAGAAGAGTGTGGAGTCCATGCCAAGCCACGCTCTATCGAGTTGCACATCCAGTAGCCCCAGCACAAAATAAATTAGAATATGAACCTAGTTGCACATCAGTTGGAGAAGCTTAAAAATGAGGACTGCTTGTTGCATCATAGGTCCAAGGCTCTATGGGTTCAACAAGGAGATGCAACTTCCAAGCTGTTTCACAAAATGGTCGTTGCTTAAAGAATGCAAAGTTGTACTTCAGTTATTAAAACAGAAGGAGCGGCAGATTTAACAGAGGATAATGCAATTAGAGAGGCAACTACGGATTATTTTTGGTCCTAGCTTGCTATCTGAGGGCAATGTTGACAGGGATAAGGCCTTAGAAGAGCTGCTTGTGCTTATCCAGAACCTTGTTTTAGAGGAAATGAAATAAGCATTTGGAGAAGGAAATAACCATTGAAGAGCCACATAGAATCATTTTATCCTTTCAGGTGGACAAATCACCTGGTTCAGACAGTTTCCAGGAACATAATTTTTTACAAGCTTGGGAAATTATTGCAGAAGATCTTCTTTCTGTGGTGGAGTCTTCTAGAGTCTCGGGTAAAGTGTTACAGGCATTCAACTCTACTTTTCTCAATCTAGTTCCAAAAGAAGATGATGCTTATAAATTTGACACGTTTAGGGCGATGACTCTAAAGAAATTTTTCTTATACGATTATTTTTGGCTGCAGGTTGCAAACATGGTTGCCTCATATTACCTCAGATGAACAAGGTGAGATTGTTAATGCTCATCAAATTTTTGATGAAGTGATTATTGCTCAGGAAGCAATATATATTCAGAAATCAGCACTAAAAGAAGAATCATGATGGTTAAAATTGATCTTGCTACAGCCTATGACTGTCTTAACAGGAAATTTCTTCACTAGGTGCCCTGTAAGATGGCCTTTTTTTTAACAGTACATTAGATGAGTGGAAGAGTGCATTAGCTCCAGCTCCTCTGCTCTGGTTAATGGACAGATGTCTGACTTCTTTAAGGCCATGAGAGGAATCAAACAAGACTGCCCCCTCTCTCTGACGATGTATGTCATTATGGTGGAATCGTTAAGCTATTTGCTTAAGCATGCTAAAGAGCAGGGAGACATTCAGGTGTTTCCATCACCTCAAATGTGGAAAATTTGGCCCACTCTCAGTTTATTGATGACTCCATGTTGATGGGATATGCTTCTATGGAAGATGTGAGGCACTTGAAGTAAATTTTAGACAAATTTTGTGAGGCAACTGGAGCCAAAATTAATTAGGTAGCAGTAGCCGGTTCAGGTGCACTACAGGTATGGGTACAAGGTACATGGTACGTGAGTACGGCAATTTTTTTTGCCTTGGGTATGTCCATACAAAAAATATATAAAAAATAAAAATTAAAGAAATTATAGCCTAATAAATCAGAAAATAGAGAAAAGAGAGGATAGTTTTTGCATTTGTGCTTTGCTTTTGTCTTTTGTGGTCTTTTATCTGTGTAGTTTGTGTTTGAGATACTTTTTAGGGTTAGAATTATTTTTCATTATTTTTGTTTGTGTTTTTTGTTGACTTTTGATTGAAAAAACAAGACAAAAAATTAAAAAAATCATTTTTTGACTGTGAGTACTCCTTGGGTACATCCTGGGTAAGTCCTAGGCGTACGGGTACATCTGCAGCCGTACCTGGGTGTACTTGTTCGCCAAGGACATACCTGGAACATACCCAAGGGGTACCGTACCCATACCACATCCCGCATACATACCTCTACCACGTCCAAGGATGGGGGAACGATCCAGCTATATAGAAAATTAATGCTGGTACATATAATTTGTATGCCTATAACTGCTCCATGGTGTTTGCAAAAAAGCTAACCACTATTTTTGGTTTTAAACTAGGGGATCTGAAGCAGTGCTTTGTCTACCTTGGGGTTCCTATTGGTCCCCACAAGCATGGCAAAGCTCAGTGGGAAGCTGTTTTTGAACACCATATTGCAGAGACTTAATATATAGACCCATCGATCGTTAACCTTGGCAGGGAAAGACATTTTGATTAAATCACTTTTATCCTCAATTGCTCTTTATCTACTGTCTTCCATTCATGTTCCTGCTCGAATCATCAAACTTTTTAAAAAGATAATCAAATCATTCTTGTGAAAAGGTGCTAAGGAAAATGAGAAAAAGAAATTCCACATTGTTAAGTGGGTGGGATATTGTTCGTCTTCCAAAAAGTTTGGGCGTTTTAGGTAGTAGGTGTATCTTTCTTTTGCCTAAAATTTATGGGAAGGCTGATTAATGAGTGAAACCCATTGTGGAGCAGAGTCACTGTGAACAAATATCTAGGTGGAAGGCCTCCTAAATATATTTTCTATGTACTGTGATCTCTATTTTCAAAGGGGATTGCTCTTGGTTTGTGGGCAATAGGAAAGACGCAAACATTTAGACTGAAACCATTAATGGCATACCAACATATGGAGGAATCATGGATATTTTTCAGATTCTTGATCACTCTAAAAACCAAGGGGGTGTAAAGTTCCTAATTTCTTCAAAAGAGCGATAACCTTCCTGGTGTGCTGAAAGGATACACTATTGAAGTGTGGGTTGATTGACATAATGATGCAGAAGAAATGAAACATGTGTATGAAGTTTTTCTAAATTTGTTGAAAGAGAGAAATGTCAAGATAAGAAGTGTCAAGATGAGATAATATAGGGAGCCTTTGAAAAATCTGGGAAATATCTTCTGCTGCAGGGGTACAATTTGCCCTCTAAGGACAGCAATTGAGTAAGCCCTGGTGTGATAAATCAATTCCCAAACTTGATATGTTCATATGGACTCTTCCATAAGGCGATTCTAATTTCTAACTGCTGAAAATTTGGGAAACAAAGCATTCATGGACCTTCTATTTGTGTTCTTCGTAAGAACAAAGGTGAAGATAGCAATTATCTCTATATCCAAAGTGAATTTACCTACCAGGTTTGAAATCATATTTGGCAGATGATGGGCTTCAGAACTAATATCCCCAATTTGATATCTTGCTGCCCCATGTTTATGACTGACTAGTTAAATACGTATTTGTACAGCTTCAAAGGAAAGCCAGCACTGACATACCCATGGAAAATATTACCAGGAGTTGTTATCTGGCATATTTGGTTATCTAGGAAACATGCCATCTTCTAAAATGTAAGTATCAACCCCTTCAGTTCCAATGCTTGTGCCATAGCATTTATAAAGTTTTTATTGAAAAAAAAGAAATCTTGTCTAGATGTGGGTTAACAAGAAGAAAAGCTGGTTCTGGTGATGGGGGTCTCAAAACAAGATCTGAAAATTGTGCAGAAAGGAAATCTTCAGAAATTTTTAACGGTTCTTATCATATATTTTTTGATTGTGCCTCCAAGAAAAACCAAGGTGCTGCAGGGGCTCGGGGAATCATTATGGATGATAGAAGGAAAGTTGTAGTCGAGTATGCTAAGGGTTTGGATCAAAATTCAAAAAATGCTGCTAGAGCTTTTGGCTCTTTCCAAAGATCTAAAAATACTAATAGCTATTTCGAAAGGAATGAAAGTTATGACAGTTTATGATGATTCAATGCTTGTCGTTAAGTCAATGAAAGGCATAGTGAAGGTTGACAATCTCTTGTTAGGCACTATTAAACAGGAAATTAAAAAATTGTCAAATGGTTTCCTTTATTAGAATGTAAGACTTACTAAATAAGGCTTCATTAGTTGTTTAACTAATGAGATGATTGTAACTGGTTGTAACCGATTGTAACTATATCAACCGTTTTGTAACTACATCATTCATAATAAATAGACGGACACACAATCTCAAATGTATGCAATCCGCCTTTTCTTAATTATTTCTCTCTATGTATATTCTAACATTGGTATCAGAGCGCGATGCAATATCCCTTATGGGATACCACGCAAAAGTACACAAAATATAGATAAATTGCAGCAAATAGAAAATCTGATTTTCTGCAGTAAATACCCTGCTAGGGCAGCGAACTGATTTTTATTGATATTTCTCACAATACTTGCCCAACACACATGAAAATTTGCAGGAAGCTTGCTATGATAATAAAGAACACTAGAACAATATTTTTGGAATTTTTCAAATCCTATATGAGTGCCCGAAAAACACCAAAAAACCCTAGACAACTAGAAAATCTCAAAAATTCAAATACTTATGATAAAATTCTGAAATTTTGTAAATAGCATCTATTAATAATATGAATGAAAGCCCAATCGCCAAACCTAAAAAAAAGCACTCTAAAAACACTCCAAAAACCACTACAAAATCCCAAAATGGGTCGCTCCACTTGGAAAGAGACCAAAAACCCTCCAAAATTCCTCCAAAAATGACACCAAAACCTGCTCTAATCGCTGCAATAAAACAGATCCAGAAACCCTCGATTTTTCTCCACAAAAAGCCCAAAATTCCTCCAAAACCCTTCTCTGAAACTCTGAAATTGATCTCTGAAATCAGCCATAAATTAGTTCCAAATTGACAAGCTAGGGTGGATCTTCCACAACCGAAAAATGCCCTGCTAGCTTGGAATGGATCTCTCACCAATATAGTTAGGGTCCCTGTGGGATCTTACTCCACAAGCTAAAAAAACAATCAGCAATTGCTCAATGGAAATCATAAGTGTATGCAAGAATGAGCTCTCTTTCTTCCCAAACCTCATTTAATAACTTTTCATTACCTTTTTTCCAAGTTGGGAGCTCCATGTGGAACTAAAAGTGACTTAAGTGACCCCAACGAAGAAATAGAATAATAAAGTACTTAAGTCACCTCAACAAAGAATTATAACATTACAATGTTATTAGTCACCCCCCCTTAATGACGAAACATAATGTTTTCCCCCACCAAGCCACTTAACACCCATGCCAACGCAAAAATATAACAAATAAGCAAGGTGGAATACCCAATAGCCTCTAAAGTCTTTAGCCCCTTTGATATGACCAAGGCTAAGACTAAATTTTGGCCCTTAGGCCCTCTATGAAGAAAAGGGGACATTACACGCGACACAAGCAAAGAGAGAGGGGAAGAAAACCATTTTTCCTGAAAGTCTCATTAGGGCTTACTGAAAAAATTAAGAGACATTTTTTCGTGAAGATTTTCATTTGGATTTTCGAGTTCGCCTTTTTGTAAAGATTTTCAAAAATCGAAAGGTAAAGAAAACATCGGCATAAGGGCAAAACGAAGATTGAAGGAAAATCACGTTTTTTTATTGATGAATTTCAGAAGCGACAGTCAAAAATTGAGGGCAAAGTTGTGAATATACAGTCGCATTTTCAATCAAAAATCGAGAGAAACGAGGATTGAAGCAAATTGTTGCATTTTTCAAAGGAAAATACCAATCACAGGTCGTTGCATTTGTAAATATAAATTTGCGTTTTTCAAAGGAAAATACCAATCAAAGGATAACCAAAAACAGTCCGCGACTTTTAACACAAAACACAGTTCCAGTTGCAGTCGTAAATATACAATTCGCAACTTTTAGGGCAAAACACAATTCCAGTTGCAGTCGTGAATATACAATCCGCAAACCAAGGCAAAAAAATGCCACGAAAAAAAATAGAGTTTAACAGTCGAGAATTTTTGGTGGATATAAACTTCAAGACTACAATCGTGATTTATGGCCTCCGAAGGGCACGCAAATCCTCGAGCCAGTTTTCAGTTTAGACATTTGTATTCTTATAGTATCTAGGGCACAAAACAATGCATTTCACAGTTACAGAAAAGGGCACTCTTGGAAACCAATATTTTATTCTCTGTTTACTCATTTTGGTAATTCGGTAAATACGCAGTTGTATTTTATTTTATTAAAATAGAAATTCCCATACAAAAATATTTTGGTCTAAATTTTCATACATGGAAAATGAAAATATAAATGCAACTTATGAATAAAAATTTGTGGGGCTTTGTCAACGGGAAAGAGACAATGCCCACCGATGTATCGAAATTGTTAGATTGGCAAAGCAAAGATGATAGAGTGAAAGCTATTGGTGGCCTTACTCTCTTTGACTCTAAACTTCATCATGTAGACCTAGACAAATCATCCAAGGAAATTTGGGAGGCTCTAAATAAATTATTTGGAACGAAAACACGTAATGCCAAAGTTTCCCTAAAACTTCAGTTATATAGGTTCAAAATGGATATAGGAGTCTCTATGTCAAGCCACATCAATAATCTAAGGTCCCTGATTCAACAACTAGCAAAAGTCAAAGCTGCAATTGAGGATGAGGATGCCAAAGCTATCCTATTAAATAGTTTGTCTTCAAAATACAACAATGTAGTTTTTACCCTCAGTCAAATTCAATCTCAATCTCTAGATGATATGATTGCAGCTCTTCTAGCTGAAGAAAATGAATTACAGAAGATGTCGAAGGTCATTCTCAGCAAGAAAGTGCATTCTATTCAAGAACCAAAAATCTCTCATAGAAGATCCTATAAAGATAACAAGGTGATTGAATGTCATTATTGTAAGAAAAAAGGTCACACAATATGGGATTGTCGTGTTTAAGTCAATGATGTGCTCAAAGGTAAAGGCATATCAAATGCATCCAATATAGCTATGGTTGAAGACCCACAAAATGCAAAAGTTAGTGAGGACAGTGACGTATACGCTATATAAAGATGCTCTAAGCTCGGTATGGATGGTTGCTCAGATAGTTCGGTAGACTGTGGATCTTGAGAATTATACCCTCACGAGGGTCATGAGACAACTTGATGGAGCTTGTGGATGGCTCAGTATGGAATGTCGTCCAATACTGCGGAAGATCTATGATTCAAGACTTCAGGGAGGTGGAATCTGAAAACTCGGAAATTCAGCTAGGGAGCTACACTTTTACGAAGGCCACAAAGTAGCTTGATGGAGCCCCTACCAAGTCATAGAATTGCTTTCAAAGTGAAAGCCTCTAAAGATTACATAGTTCTGTTTTTGTTAGAATGTTTGTTTTTGCTTTATGTAGGATAAGCCTTAAGAGGGGATATTAGAATGTAAGACCTATTAAATAATAACTTCATTAGTTATTTAACTAATGCGATGGTTGTAACCAGTGATAACTATATCAACCGTTTTGTAAATACATTCATAATAAATAGATGGACACACAATCTCAAATGTGTGCACTCCGCCTTTTCTTTATTCTTTCACTCTCCACATATTCTAACATCCTTAGCCTTACGTTTGCATGTATCAGGAGAAATTATAATCAGCTGGCTCATTTTCTTGCCAATGAAGGTGTTACCAAGTGAAATGAATGTTGAATAAGGATCTTCTCTTCTCTTGCTCGTGGTGATTTTTGTTTGTAGCATGTAGCGTTCTTTTCTTCCTCCCCATCTAACCCTACCCCATCGGCTAAGGCTTTGTGTTCAATTTTTATTACATCAATGTGATGTGTCTTTTGTTGTTAAAAATAACATCAATAAAATTATAAATATTTAAACTGTAGCTACTTATAAAGAAACCCAAAGCCATGGGTGTGTAGCCTATCGGCGAGCAGAGAGGTGATTGGGCTTGTATTAATGTAGAGACCCATGTTCAAACCCAACGTGGGCACAGGTTGTAAATAAATCTTGTATGAATATGAAACATCTTATCAAAAAAAACCCCAACAAAAACACAATCTACACAATAAGAAGAGGTCCATAAAAGAAGGTAAACAAGAGGTCTAGCATTCGCGGTATAATTCTTATGGTTGTTACTCTAAATAGTGGAAGTGAGGGCTACGCTAACTAGCTAGAGTTTTTCCAATCAATGCAGCCCTAAAAATATTTTGAGCCTAGAGTATTTTAAATTACAGGCTATGAATGTATGTGCCTAATGATTCTGGCCTAATTTTATGACCAACAATGGATCAAAAAATTAACCTTAAAAATATTACACAATGCACAGCATTTTCCAGTTTCCAAGTTCCAACTATTAAACACATTTTCAGTGGCTTGTGCAGGAAAAAGGGAGGTAATCCCATACAGGGAACGGAAAACAACAAAGCACCCACAGAGAGGTAAACCCGCAGCAAATATTCATAATTAATGGAAATAATCTGGCCATAGCCATTGCACTATGTTTCATCAATAATTGTTGAAAATTTGCTTCAACAAAGCCCATTCCAATTATACAGAGCTATTTTACAAAATAATTTGGAGAATAACATCAAAATCACTATTAAAATTACAAGTCGGCCAAATCAAGGCAACAAAACTTGTGAGCCCCTGCTTTGCTTCAGACTCTACAAGTTTTGGAGAGACTTGCAGAGCCTCGCTACCATGATATATATGTCAGATGTTCTATTGCAAGACAGAAAGGTAGAAACGTATGTGCTACTGAAATTCAAACTTTTGTGACATCTTTATTGAAGCATTGTAGTTTTGTTCACATAGGCACTCCTAACAAGATGCTTCAATTTTGGCATCCCTGTCGCAAATTGGGTTTTCTTGGCAAGTTTACAGAAGTAATATTACTTTTCATGAATCAATGATGAAGGTTGAGGATATCACAATTATTTATGGTAATTAATGTATGTCCTTAATGTGTGTGTGTGAGAGAGAGAGAGAAAGAAAGAAAGAAAAATTATATTAACACCCACGAATGACCAGAAGTTAGTCAATATGACTCGAGAATACATCCATGAATTGATGATGAAGGTTGAGGATAGCACATTTATCTATGGTAATAAATGTGTCCTTAATGTGTATGTGAGAGAGAGAGAGAGGGCAAGAAAGAAAGATAAAAAAATTATATTAACGTCCACGAATGACCAAAAGTTAGTCAATGTGACTCGAGAATACATCGCACTAAAAAGAGAACAAAAACACTGAAAATAAATGAGGGATAAAGGCAAAGCAGTAAAGCCCCAACAAGCATGGACTGATGAAAGCGTGAAAGACTGGATGACAGTCCCATCAAACATATCCGACCATGCCCAGGGCAGAGGAATCATCTATGACTGTGAAAGGCCAATGCAAGGTCTAATAAAGCTCATTGGGGAGTATCTACGGCTGTGAGTGAGTGTGTGTGTGAAAGAGAGAGAGAGAGATCCACAAATAACCAAAGTCAGGAGATACGCTTCAAATATGGGCAAGTTTCAATAGCTAAGTAGAACACCATTAACAAAAAATAAAGTATCTTAACTAGTACTAGAAAACCAAAGAATCTGAAGGGAGAGGTAAACTCTAGGCAAGTCAGTATTAACAAAAGTATATACTCTTAATACAAACAACCTTGTAAAACAAAGGCACTTGCCACAAGTAACTGCTCTTTACAGCGAAGAGAAAGGAGTAGAAGGAAACCAAAGCTCTAGTCTGCAATATGGTCTGGAGCAGAAGGGCCAACATCCTCATTAATCACCACAAAGGAAACAGTGAAGAGTTTGATGATGTCTTTTAGAGAATGACTAAGGCTGAGCAGGCCAGATTAGGCAATTATATAAGGATACAGAGTGCTCCTCCCAATGCCTCTCCTAACATTCATAGCCAACAATATTAATTATAAAGGAGAAAGAAGGGGATTATATTAATGTCATGAATGATCATAGTAGGTTGATGGGACTCAAAACTGCATCCAATTACAATAGAAAGGTATCACCGAAAAATGAACCCTGGTAGCTGAAAAAGTAATTGAACACTAAAATAATGTAAACATGACTAGAGAGGGTAAACCCAAAGCAGGTCATTCCCATAGATATTGTCCAAAGGCAAATGCAAATGAAAATACAAATGACTATGCAAGTGGAGGACCCCTCAAAGTAAATAAGGAGCTGGGGACAGAGGTTGGAATTAGCATTGTCACACATCTGTTTCGTGGCTCATAGCATGAAAAATAACCAACATTACACCATCTCCACTACCTGGGATCTGATGTCTATGGGAGAAAGCTTGTGGCTGAGGGGGACTTGCTTGATAATCATAGGAGGAAGCAATGTACTCCCCTTAGAGCCTCTCGTACTACCCAAGGCTGACATATCTCTAGCTATAGAAAGAAACCTAGTGATATAAACTTGTTTCTGTTCATATTAGGCAATATATGTTATAGTAAAAATTTTGATAACATAAAATTAAAGATGCCCAAAAGTTGTAAATAAGTAACATTTTGATTTTAAGGGAGATATTGTGCTAATAAGAAGCAT
Source organism: Taxus chinensis (assembly GCA_019776745.2). Taxonomy (NCBI): domain Eukaryota; kingdom Viridiplantae; phylum Streptophyta; class Pinopsida; order Cupressales; family Taxaceae; genus Taxus; species Taxus chinensis. The sequence continues at coordinate 898,915,180 of CM034146.1, forward strand.
TACCCACACAGTTATGCTTGGGACTAAATGGCTCTGTTGCCACCTGCTCCTTGTAGCTTTTAAAACCTTCAATGATCACCTGAGAACATTACTTACACATTAGCCTATGGCATGATATGATAAATGTGCTTGTACTTTAATATAACATTGTGTTATTTAACGCACACAAGTAGCACATAAGTAAGCTTCTAAACATGACTACAGTGACAACTGAAAAGAAGCCATTAAAACACAAACTACAAAATCAAATTATTGGCAGCTAATTTGAAGTTATTTAATGTTAAAAGCACACACAAGTTAATAGCCAAAACAATCCACTGTTATTTCACCACATGTAGAACATCCAAAAACTAGAAAGTTATTCTTGAATCCGTCTTTGAAAATAAGTAATCTCGTAACAAAAACATCCAAAAAGAGAATAGGCCATCCCATACAACTCAAAACATGCCATGTTACCTAAAGCGTCTTTTTGAATATTGTGGTGATCTACGGCATGAATTTCCATGTAGATTAGGCAATTCCGTGGATAAAAATAGTGTAAAAGGCAAAGTTAAAAAAAAGATTATATTTATTATCAATTTTGATGCTATATCCTTACTTTTAATTGGATTTGAAAAGGAAAATAGTTTCAAAAGAATTTAATTATAATATAGCCTAGTTTTGCTAGCTTTGCTTGGTTTCTTAATATTCATTGAATGCAGTATTTTGGACAGAGTTAAAAAATTTAGACCCGCTTCAGTCCGCATTACCCATGGTCCACCAAAACCCTGAGAAGTTAGCAACCACATGAAATAGATATTTGGATTCCTGGTGGAAATACACAAGTGCAATGTAAGACAGCTTGCAAATTTTACGTTGCTCTCAATCAATCCTTTCAAAATACAGCCAACATCATTAGCGCAGGTATTTACCTAACCCGTGGGAATGAATGTGCATATTTAACATGGGCCCGAAGGCTGGGTAGATAATTCCTACTAAACTAAGTCCCTTTTTGGACTGACAGCTAACCAATCATAAATAAAATCAAGGTCAGCTAAGCATATGAAAGAAATATATCAAAGGCTTGGTTTCTCTTAAACGTCACTGAAGCATATTATGGTTTTATGTTGTATAAATATTCCTTAAAAAAGTATTTCAAGGAAATAACCTGTTCCAAATGTTATCAACCTCAGAACACATGATGCATCCTGGCCGGAAAAGATTAATGTCGAGAAGCTGCTTTAGGTGCCATTAGCTGGTGCATCAAAAAAATTCATGCCCTTCTGCCCTGAAGGGACTTCCCCAGTCAAAAATGGTTTGGAAGGCAAAACTCGGTCCTCTATCTGGCTCCCTTGTGTGGAGAAACCATGGGAAATTCAAGATAGATTCCAACAATGATTTGAGCTCAGCTCCCTTGCCCCCTAACATTGAAGGTCTGAAGCCAATGAATGAAGATTTTAAGAATCCTGCGAAAGAAGAAAGGGAGACAGATCGGTGAACCCCGTGAACAATATTTAAAAAGAGAAAGAATTGTCGTAGAATCCCAGGTGATCGCAGAAATCCTCAAAGTCAAGATCCAAGGTGGGTCGAATCCTTGTAAGGAAGGCCTGGATTCTAAACATGGAATTAGAATGGTAAACAATTGTGGTTGATCATCAGGAAGGAAGTAATGCTTAGAAAAGAATCAATGAGGAGATTTAGCTTAATTCAATGGAAGAGTTGGCGATTACACAGACAGAGAGCCATATTAAACAAGCTAAATGTGGACTACAGGGAGAATAGGAAGAAATTAAACAAGCTTAACTAAGCATATGAAAGAAGCTTGTTTAATTAGTCTGCAATATGCTTGTTTAAAGCCCGATCGGATTTTATTGCAAGAAACAAAGACGGAGGAAGATAGAGCACTGTCTTTGTTGGGAAAAGGTTGTACCAAATGGAAAGGAGACCTTGTAATTTCAGATGGAGCATCAAGGGACTTAAGCGTCCTTTGGTTCCAAAACTCGGCATTTTTCAACAGTATAAACAATGGATCTCACTGGCAATCATGCAAGGTTAAGAGTCTAGCTCTGACATTTCCTTCTTTCTTTTCAATGTCTATGCTCCAAATAGTTGCATATTTAAGAAAAGAGTTTCAGTAGAACTATTGGTAGCCATGGATCCTCTAAATGAAAAAAGAATCGCATTAGGGAGGGCTTTAATATTATCATATCCAGGAAAGATAAGAGGGGAGGCTTAATCATGGCCTCTCATACCTAGATGGACTTTGCTGATTTCATTGACAATAAGAAGTTATAGGACTTGGAACCAAAAAGTGGGCTGTTTTCATGGACCAATTGAAGAATCAGGTTTTGGAGAATTGCAGAAAGATTGGACAGGCTACTTCTCTCCTCTTCATTGATGAACAAACATTGGATTCTTGAAATCAGGATTCACCTTGTGTTGGTCCCAGATCATACTCATGCTTCGATGACGATTACAGTGGACACTAGTCCAGAGTCTCCCTTCAAATTTTAAATTATGTAGATCAGAGATCTGGAAATAATGCAGAAAATGGAAGAATTGGGGGTGAATGCTCCAATACTAAATGTAACAAGAATGTTGTCTTTGGCTAAGAAATTATGTCCAGATAAATTCCCGTCTCAAAGAATGGAACAAAGACTCATTTAAAAGATTTTTTTCTTGAAAACTGAGAGTTGAATCTGAATTGGAAGCTCTAAATCAGGCTGGGTACATCAAGTGGGAATGGCTGCAAAATCATAAAACAACGAGAAATCCATTATGGCAGAATTAGAAGAACTACAGAAAAGAAAGGAGATTCATCTGAGGGAGAAATCCAGGGAATGTTGGCTAAAACAAACGACAAAAATACCAAACGTTCCCATAGTTCCATTACAGTCCACAGATGTGGTCATATTCTGTAGCAGAATTCAGAAATAAGAAGTGAAGCAGTCGGTATTCTTAAGGCCTTGCTGGCATGTTGGAAGGCGTTGAAATTTGACTGCTCAAATTGTTCTTTTGGTATAAAATTCCTAAAATTATTACTGATCAGTAAAATGAGTCCTTAATGGCTTTATTCTGCGATTGAAATTAAGGGTGCCCTTTTCCTGATGCAAATAAGATAAGGCCCCTCATCCAGATGGACTTCCTGATAGTGTTCTTCCAATCCTATTGGCACATACTGTAGGTCCAGACAGTTGAAAAGTAATTGAAGAATCCAAGAAATCCAGGGAAAAGTTGCCATTGGACTTCAATTGCGTCCTTCATCTCACTCATTCCAAAAGCAGAGACTGAGCATAATATCTCCTGAGCGAGATGGCTTCTTGCCGGGGAAACAGCACAGCTGATAGGCAGCAATTTGAGAATTCCCAAATCTCTTTGGAGAAGCAAAAAGAAGGGATGCTAAAGCAATCAAAAAGATTATTTATGAATACGTTGAAGCTCCCGGCCAGCTGATTAATGAAACCAAATTTAAAAATTTCTTCATAAATACCCCTTCATCATACCCAAGAATGATTTGTTCAAAATCTGGGATTCAAGGTTGGGGTTTTTAGCCAAGCAAGTATTTAGGCATCCGGTTGTTTCAAAAGGATTGGCAAAGCAGATCTGTGGAAGAGGTTAGTTGATTCATTCCCGGCAAGACTCTATTCATGGAAACGGAAATGGTTATCTCTTGTTTGTAGAATCACCTTGATCAAATCGGTTCTGAGTGCTTTACCGATTTACATGATGTTGGCACTAAAAGCTCCAGCCGGGATCATTAGTAGCCTTAAAAAAATTACGAAGGGATTTCTAATGGCAGGGCTCAGAAATAAAAAGGAAAATCCCCATCTTAAATGGGACAAGGTCTTCTCCAAATCAGATGGAAGAGCTGGCATTAGGGTTCTTGATCTTCAGAGCTGAACTCTTGAGGCTAACTTATGATGGGCATGTATGCTCAGTCTTGGGCTAAATGGATGCAGCTTCTTCAAATGCAATACTTGGATATAGACAATCCTGAAAGAATCTTTACCACTTCCAATCCTGAACGCAGGTCCCATATATGGAATTTTAAGATGAAAAGTAGACTTGTTATAGCTAATCACATCTAATGCAAAATTGGGAATGGGGAGAAAACAGATTTCTGGGATATGATCCGTGGAATGGACGTAAGCCATTATCTTGAATTGGAGGAAACCAGAGCTATCTTATCTATAGGTTGTGGCAGAAAAGAAAGTAATTATTAGACACCCAGATCAGATCAGGGGATGAATCCCTCTGGTGGAGGAAAGTAATGAAGGCACCCCCTTCCACGTGCCCAGAGGAACTTCCTATCAAGCATCTTGGAAAAAAAGGAGAAAGTTCAAGTCAGGGGGATGATGTGATTAGATAGGTTGGGGTCAAGTCAATGGATTATATTGTCAGACTTGCCTATCCTATGGCTTCAAAATCTTTGCCAGATCCTGTGATGATGTTACAGAGGCTGGCTGAAATTGTGGCTTCAGCAGATCCTCGGATTGGTCGCGGGCAAGGGGAAGTAGGCACACAGCACCCCTTCCTCCAGTGGTGGCAATAGAAGCCAATTAGGCAAGGGGAAGTAAGCCCCACAGCGCCCCTTCCTCCAGTGGTGGTAATAGAAGCAGATCGGGCAAGGGGGTTGCTAAAGGGCCACCACCTTCTGTGGCATAACTGGATCACTGCTGTTGTGCCTCACTATCTGTCTGATTTTGAAGTTTGGTACGTTCATCAGTAACGGATTGCAAAATGCTTAATTTTGTTTTTTGCCCAATTATGGATTTGTCTATTGTGGATGGCTGCCAGTCTTAAATTGCATGATGCCTGGTATGTAAAAATCTACATTTTGTCGGCTACTGGTATTTCACGGCATATAGCCTAGTTTGTTTAGCATGTCCACAGTCTCCAAGGTTGGTCTGCAGGCCTAACTGATCTAACTGCCTTTGAATGCTTTTTGGATTGTAATTTGGCTCATTTCTAAAATATAACAGGCGAGGGACTCCTACAACCCTCCTTTTACTGATCAAACAAACAATTCAGCATAATATCACCCAAACTTCAACATACTCTACCTCCGTTGCTTGTACATGAGTAAGAGATGTTTAAATACAGCGTTATCCTAAAGCAAGGACAATCATCCCTATCAATGTTTAGTAAAATTTAACAAATGAGCTTGAAAAACTTAATGAATGGCCGTATAGCTGCAGATACTGAGCCTGGGTAACACTGTCAATCTGGTCAACCTGTAATTTTTTTTAAATTAAAAATCAAAAATGAAAATATCAGTCTAACCCTGCAGCCATGGAACCAGATAACTGCAACAAGAAATTCAACACAAACAGTCAATAACAGTCATAATAACAACTCTAAACACATAAATTGTTTGAAATATCAGACAACAAAAAAAAATACATAATTAACTATGTAACCCTTCGGTCATGAAGCCAGACAACTGCGACAAGAAGTTAAACACAAACAAAATGATTACAACAGTCACAATACAAGTCTAAACACATAAATTGTTTGAAATATTTGACATAAATAACTGTGTAACCCTATAGTTTCTGAGCCAGACAACTGACAAGAAATTCAACACAAAAAAATGGTAACAGTCAATAATAGCAAATCATGATGCATAAAATTGTTAAAAAAATTATGAAAATCAAAAGTAAATATATGAAAAATAACTATATGACCCTGAAGTCCATTCGGACAGACCGACTGGCGAGGATGGAACTAGTGTCACAAAGTCTGTGTAGCCTTCGTCCCAAAAATTAAAAAAAACGTAACCCCTGCTGTCACTGAGCCAGACAACTGCACCAGAAGATTCAATGCAAATTAAAATTTATTACAAAAGTCATAATAACAACTCTAAACACAAACAACTGATACAGGGGCTAGTTGTAATAAGGTGGCCTGGGCTGTTTGAGTGGGAAACTCCCCCTCTGAGCTTTACAAAACTCAATATGGAACTACCCAAGGAAATCAAGGCATAGCAGGAGCAATAGGCATCATTTGCTGCCCACTGGGATCAGTGCCTTCTCCAGCTCCCAACCCTCCCCGGTGGTTGTCATGAGCAATAAAGCTGAAGTAGTTGGTTAGGTTGACGGCCTAAAATTGGCAGCATCATTAGGGATCAGGAAGTTGGAGTCAACAATGAGTTGTAGCTACTGATTAACAAGATGATCGGAGGTGGTTTCATAGATTGGCATTTGGATCTCACTCTTTGTAAGGCTCAAAATCTATCTCAGAACTTCAATCAAATTAAATCGTATCATGTATAATGGTAAGGCAATAAGGTAGCTGGTTGTCTATCTAACCATGGGGCTACTTCCCAAACTTTATAGCTAGGTACCCAAGTATACAGTCAGTGGGCCCTCAAATGGGTATGGCCCACACCTGAAACGGTACATGCCAAAATACGCCAGGTATATGGCAAATGTACATGCAACAGTACACAGGTACTTTGTCTGAAAGGGTCAAAACAAATTTTATAAATCAAAGATGAAAACCATAACCCTAAAAGACATGATGCTTTCGCTGAATGCACTGGAGAGCATTGTGGTTATGAATGTAATAAATGTGCTGATTTGTCTTGATTTTTGTGTATACATTGTAACATTTGCAGAGTGTACTTGTTACAAGTTCGACCAATGAGTATCATGACATTTGGGATTGAATTATCAGTATATATTGTGGTTAATTTAGCGTATTTTGTTTACTCTGCATATTAAATGGTTAACTTTCCTTATTTTTTAATTGTAGAGCCGCACCCAAGCCCTGATCAAATCATAGTAGCAGCATAGTGGGTCCTACCAGCTACCTAGCTTTAAAGGTTGACAATGATCCGTCCACATGGGCTCATTTTTATGCCTCTCTTCCTTCTCTTGCTCATTAATAAAAGGTATCAATGATCGATGATTGTTACCTTCATCACATGCATTTTCCTTCACTGGATCATATGTTCGATAGCAGGAGAGCTTTGATGATTTCAGATGACACCATGGCTTTCTCATTTGTGCAAGACATAACATTTCAAGGCACCTTCGCATGGATCCTCTCATTTATTTATTCATACATATTGGGAGTCCAGTTCCACATCCTTTTCAAGCTGAGGATCCTGCACTTATTTCCTAGTTTCCCACTATTCAAATGGCCAGTGCTTCTGATGTAGCCACCCTAGATTTAATGTCTTTAAGGAGAAATCCCCAGGCTTCGTTTACTCAGTTCAGGGTGCTGAGGTAATGACCTCTAGACATTTTGCAAAGGAGCTGAGAGTGTGTTTCATGGACAATGAGACCTGAAAGACTATTATAATGAATAGAGGACACTGGCCAGCCCCTGCAATTTGCAATGCTTGGAGGAATAAAACCATTCAAGTGGTTAAGAAATAGGTATAGCGCTTCCAGTCTTGTCAATTTACCGGAATACCCAAGCCTCTCTCTATATACTAATAGATAGGATGCCGAGGGAGAGCAAGCACCCCCCCCCTCCCTAGAGAGGTTCAGGTCATAGATATGGCGTCCCTACCCTACCCATCCCCTCCTAAACTATCTTATCTGATCTGATCTGATCTATCTGGCTATCTGAAGGTCGAGGAATTTCCATTGGGATTCTGCCTTTCAAAGTGGAGGAGGCAAAGCTCAAATGCCTAAGCTTGGTTTAGTTCCGAATTTTAGGCTGTAAGTAGCAGTAAAGTAGTTCCACCCAGCTCTTAGCACTTGAAGATTTGCAAGCTTACCAAGAAGCAGGCACTGCTCAAGATAGATTGTTGATGTATAACAAAAGCTTTAAGAGACTCGACAATTTACTCAACTCTAGAACAACGGCACTAGATGTATTATTACTAGGTTACCAAATCATATCCCCATTCCCCTCCCAGTACACTGATCCGAGAGGAACCTAGTTCGGGTACAGGTTCAGTTTGCCTGCAGGTTTGTCCGAATGGTCCAAGTATGACTGGGTTCTTCTACCGAAGAACCCTGGCATACATGAACCATCCCAGGCATGCCTGGGGCAAACCCAATTTTTTAATATTGGATTTTTCACCTTTCACTTTTGACTGTTGACTAAAAAGCAAAAAAATTAAATTAAAAAAAACTCTAAAACCTCTTGATATTGTATATTTTGTGGTTGATAATGCTAGAATATTTATATTTTCAATATTTTAGAATTTTTTTGTACGCTTGTACCCAAGGCAAAAAAAATGTTGTACTAGCAAAACCAATCCGCCATACCTTAATCAAACCAGTAACTTAGTATTATTTTTAATATTTATTGAAGTCAAGAAGGGTAAGTAAGCCACAATTGACAATATTTGATGGGATGAAACTGCTAAAAACATTATATGAAAGATTGAGGTGACATACACGGGTGTGATTACCCAATTCAAGAGGAACACATCCATCTAATTTGTTGTTCAAAAAATCCACCTTCTCTAATCTGCCAAGCTTTCCCATTGAGGGAGAAAGATACCCCAAAAGGTTCCACCATTATTCTACAGAAGGTATATTTTAAATTTAATATATCATTACAGCAGAAATTACAGTTTTCACAGCACCATTATTCTACAAAAGGTACCGAGTACAAGCCATCATAAACATGGATGAAAATAGCATGTACGAGATAAATCATAAATGTAATAAACACCTCAACTAGATATGGTAGGGACAATTGAAATTATGAATGTATGAGTAGTTTGTTGTGGTTATTTAGCTTGTTTTGTTTTTCATAAGCATAATATGTGGTTAGTTCTTATTTAGTAGGCTGGAATTTATATATATTTTAATTTTTATATACATTTTGTACGGACATATCCAATGCCATATCCGGGGCCATTTTTTTTTTGCCGTATCCACGTATCAGTTACTCTGTGTCCAAAACGTATCGGCTACTTAGTATGGAGTAAACAAAATAAGCTAAATAACAGCGAAACATACTAATAATTCAATGCCAAATGTCATGATATTTAGTAGTTGAACTTAGATTAGTCATAGAACAAGTACATGGTGTAAATGTTACAATGTTTACACAAAAATTAGGACAAATCAGCATATTCATTATATTCATTAATTTGCTTTTAGGGTTTCCCCTAAACTTTTTTTTAATTGTATTTTGAAGTCCATAGTTGACTTTTTTTGAAGTAAAAATTAAAAGAAAAACATTTTTGAGGTTAATGTGGTGGTGTTGTTCAAAATTTGCCCCGGTTTCATCCAGGGTACCATTGCAGGCCTATGAATATCCCTGGATTCTTCTAGGAGACGAATTCAGGTGTATCCGCAGACCCGCTGCAGTAGCCTAAACGAATCCAGTGCTGAATCGTCCCCATACCCATACCTGAGACAAATCATATCCCTGGACGAATTCAAGTGTATCAGCAGGCCTGCTGCAGTACCCTGGGCAAATCTAGTGCCCAATCCCCGTATCTGTAGCTGCAACGAATCGTATCTGTATCCCCCCTTGTACAGGTAAATCTGGGGGTAACGTGTCAGTAAACTTTTATTTCATATGAACTTCTCTTTAGATTTTGAATTGATTTCGATGCCCCTCCAAGGTAGGCGCATATGGGAAAAGTTGGCGGCAACATATCCATTCAAGGCCTTTAACCGGCATCTACTCAGGACCATACAAAAGTATCACATGTGTCCACCAACTTAATATCAATGTCATTATCGTACATGGCGTTCACAAGCCAAATGGCATATGAATATTAGTTAAATCCCCAATTACTCTTATTTCTGATTTGTTAAATTGCACCACTATTTTACTAGATTTTGCAGGAGGGTGTTAAAGCCTAATTATTTTCAAATAGAGAAAGGCACAACATTGGCATGTGCTGAGGCAGAATCTACAAAACAATTCTCTTAATGCTTGCCAATAACTTTTATAGTGAGCAAAAATGGTGGTGCTTCACCATTTACCCCTAAATGAGACAAGATTTGTATGCGCTGGGGTATTCTTACTTTTCCCTCCGAGGGATCTCAACAATAAGTCTCTATGCTTGGCGAGGTGGGTTAATTCATGCATGGTAATATTAGCTTTAGTCTTTTCCATGTCTTCAACTATGTTACATCCCAATAAACTCCCTTCTTGAAGGATTGTTTTTTTCCAACTAGGAGTTTCGGTCCTTTAGGGAGATGAAGGGTTGTTCAAAAGCTTGTGGATTAGGGAGTCTCAAGAAAGTGTTAGGAATTTTAGCTTTGCTTCTTAATTCATCGCTCTTTTTTGTTGCTGCTAATAGCAGTTGCCTTGTTGGATGGACTTGTACTAGCCTCATCCAAACCTGTGGAAAGAACTTCATAATTTTCCATTTCCTTGACAAAGAAATGAAAAGCAATGCAAAATTTAGGTCAATTGGTCTCGTCGTGTTGAGTGGTTTGATGGACTCTACACCAACTGGTTAAAGCTACAGCTGAGAAGTTAAAGATTGAAGTGGGGTTGGGAGGTGATCTTTGATCATTATTCTCATTTTTATTGGTTTGCCAAATCCTATTGTTCCTTTGAAAAGAGTAGTTCCCATTACTTGTTTCAATATTTCTGCTCCCTACTCTTCTTTGAAGACTAACAAATCATTGCTTAATTTCTGCACTACCTTATGAATGTTTTCTAACTCATAAATTGGTGTAGAAATGGTTCCCAAGTTCTGATTGTTGGGAAGATGAGAGGATTTCCATCAACTAACAAAGACATGACATGTAGCCCCCAGGGTTGGCTCAAGTGGATGGGACCAACGACTTAAGGTTGTCCAAGTCTTGAGTTTGGGTCCTGACTAAAAATGTGATGTGTGATGTGAGACCTCTCCACATCGCTCGAGGTTATAGGAGAGCTCGACCTGTGGTTTAGAGTCAGCGAGGCATGCATGCTACATCAGGTCATTGGGCTTCTGATTCCTCAATTAACAAAAAAGACTTGACATTTGGCACATTAATCCCATAATTGGGCATGACTATTTGCTAAGGTGTTGGATTCAAATGTGATAGCTGCCTTTCCACCACAATGGCCTCAACACATGCAAACAGTTGTATTATCTGCTTCATACCTTCTTATGAAAATGAAGGTCATGGGATCCAAAGCATCTAAATGCATGTTGTGTGTCATCTCAAATGGATTCAATGAAATAAATTAAAGAATCAAGTAGAAATCAATAAAATATATAGGGTTATTTGTAACAAACATTGTGACAAATAAAAATCTATAATAGGCTACGGGTGACCAACATGATTAACAGACTAACAAGCGATTGAATAATTAGACAACTAACTAATTATTAATTATCTATATATTATATGATGTAGTAATAAGTAAATATCAAACGCCCCCCTCGTTGATACATCATAGTCTAAAGAGTGAAAGAGAGAGAACTACAGAATCCCTCAAACGTGTCATGTGCAAGCAACGATATTTACACATCACGACCTTAAGTGGGGCAAAACTAGAGTTGTAGGTTGTGTTGCTCGACATGTTCAAGTATGAAGGGAGTGAACCTCGATATGATTTGTGCACTCATAGAACACTTGTAGAACACCATGATTGTCACAATACAGGATGGTGTAGATTGTTTCTATGGTACTCCAAGTTCTGCAAGTATGCAACGTAGCCATATCGCTTCACAGATAGCTCTTCTTGTAGCTCAATATTCTTGTAGCACAATATTCGACCTCAGCAAAAGATCGAGAAACAAACTTTTTCTTCTTGCTCACCCACAAGATAGGACCAGATCCGAGAAAGAAAACAAACCTAGATGCAGTTTTTCTATCATCAAGAAAACATGCATGAATTGCGTCTGTGTATCTTGTCAAGAAAATTTGTTTTTTCTTCGTGTTTTAGGCCATGCTCCATAGTGCCTCAAATATATCTCAATAATTTCTTTGGTGCCTTTAGTGACTCAAGTTGGTTCTTGCACGAACGAAGAAAAAAAATTGAAAGCATAGATGATATATGGCGTAGTGAAGGTCAAGTAAATGAGACTCCCAATCAACAGACGATAGATAGTGGTATTTACTGGCAATGATGGATCACAATAAGACAGTTTAAAATCGTGTCTCCATAGATGTTACAATAGGTTGACAATCCATCATCCAAAATATTTTGAACATAGTCTCTGCATACTTCATTTAGGACATGAAGATAAAGTGTGCCTTTTACTATGCCTCCAACATGAAGATAAAGTGTGCCTTTTACTATGCCTCCAAACAAGACAATAGTGTAGAAGTCCAAGATCTCTCATGTCAAACAATCTCTTAAAATCATTCTTTGTGGAAACATGTAATGTCCCCAATGGAAGATTTTTTAACCCAAAGGGAACACCTAAGAATTCCGATTTATTGCAGCACGCTGGAAATCGAGATCGTGGGACAGCAACGAATTTTTTTCACAAAAATAGAAATCTGAAACAACCCTAGGTATGGTGAGCTGTTATGCAAACAAAAGAGCCACAAATTACCTTGAATATGATCTCAAATTACCCAAATCTTATGCCAAAATATTTATAATAAATTATGAATGCAAGAACACCAAAATACTGAATTTTTGGGACCCAAAACAAGAGCCAAAATTTTATTTTTGGACTGCAGAAATACAGCTTACAGAAATGGCTGGAAAGAAGTGATCCCAAGCCCAAATCCTCCGAAAAAAACTTGAATATGGCCTTCAAAGTTATGGGCAAAGCAATTGGTGATGAGATCCGGAACACTCGTGCCCTAGAATGCATCAAACGTTCCACCCACAAGGGTGTAGATAGCCCTAGATATGGCTGCCAATTGTGCCCTAGCTGTCCCTACTTAAATTCTAGGTAGATGTCTCTCCACTGGCTGAATTTCTTCGCTTGAAATGCAAATCTGAAGCGGGAAATGTAGAAAATATGCCCGGAAAGTGTTGCCCTAACTCTAAAAATCTAATATTTTCCTTTGTGAATCTAATATAAGCTCAAGTGTGATCTCTGTATGAGACCACCAAGGAGAAATTGTGGGTTTTCGTCCCCAAAATCTAAATGCTATGAGATTTTTCATCCTCAACAACTAGTCAATGAGGATTTTGGTCCCCCAATAGTTGAAAGTAGGAGCAACAAGCCCAAACTCTCCAAAATGAAATGCAGAAATGCCAAAAAGTGTGTCGAATGAAACCCCAACACCTTTTATAATTTTCCATTGGCATTTCCCAAGTTGGGCCCCTCCATGTGTGATTACTAAAGTGACTTTCCATCTTCTAATTTATTGTTGGTTTTTACTTTATTTGCAAATTCGCCTTTATTTTTTATTTTAATAAAAAGGAGTTATATTAAGTTGTCACCTTTTTAATAAAAAAATGAGTGATTTGACAACTTAAAAACATAAACTTTATTATTTTTCTTTATTTGAAAAAGGGGACATGACAAATCAATCACCTTTATTTAGCTCCAATGATGACTAGATCATCGACATACACTATGAAAATAACAACCTTCCCCCTTTCTCTTTGAGCTAGAGGTTTCGATCATATGGACTCCATTGGAATCAATGTTGCATGAGATGCTCATCAATCTTGATGTGTACCAAGCTCTGGGAGCCCTACTTTAGACCATACAAAGACTTGACAAGTCTACACACCTTTTGTTATTGAGCAGTGTGTAATATCCCTTTTTATCGAATTAATCAGCAATAAAGGATTCCTTAGCAAGTGACGGTTGAACAAAGGAAGATCATGGATTATATTTCAGTTTTCATCATCCATATTCATGATTTATTTTTGTATTACCCATTCTTAGTGGGCTCGGCTGGGTTTAGTGCCTTCAATGAGGCTTAATAAAAGAATATAATGACTCATTAGAGGTTGGCCTTTCCTTTATGATCCTTGGCGCCAAAAGGAGGATATAAAAGAGGATTAGAGAGCCCGTTTGGGGCATCTAGACTTTGACGCATTTTTCCATTTGGGCATTGTGAGTTTATTGTTCCATGTTCTTCCACTTGTGGATGAATACCCTCTTGTGTGGCTTCCTAGAAAGACGAAAACCCTTCTATTGGTTTTGTTGGATGACGAAAAACCCTTCAACATTGGATTGGTATTGAAGATTATTGCGGATTTAAAGAGAATATTTAATATTCAGATTTTAATTGGCATTGGCCAACTTTATCTACTCATTTAGAGATTTTGGGACCAATTTTGACAGGATCCCCATGGTTGAAAAATTATGATATTGGTCTCATTTAATTATTGATATTTTTATGATCATTTTGAGTATTCATGTGTGGAGATTCCTTGTTTTCTATGAGTTATTGAATTTACAAGTTTCAGGTGTTTTTGTTCCCTCATAAGTTCTAGAATTCTGAGTTTGATGATTTGATTGCATTTTCTAGCTTTTAAAATCAAGGGCAATCTAAGGAATAACTTCTCATAATTTTTGAGTGTTTCTATGGTGGATTTCTCTCTCTCTCTCTCTCCTAGTCGCTAGGGTTTGAGAGTGTTCTTTTTGGCCCTTATTAATTGCTGCTATAAAAATCAGATTTGGGGTTTGAGCTAATTTTCTTAAATTTCATTTTTATCCCCAAAAGGGACATTACAGTGGTATCAGATCTAGGATTCTCAAAGGCCTAGGGTCTCAATGAAAGAAGGCAACAAGGGTTTGATACTGTCAAAGAAGGAGAACACTATGGACTCTCAAGTAGCTAAAGTTGATAAATTAATTGCTGGCCAAGAGAGACTTGCGGACACCATTTATTTTCTTGCCCTATCTCTCCAAAGGAATATTTAACCTAGGGTTCAAAGTGGTGAAGGTTGCTCGACTGGAGCTAATAATGCTAAGCAACCTATGGGATCAACACGAGGATCAGATTTCGAAACCCACTTTCCTTCCTAAAGAGGAGGTTATTCCGGAAGAAGAAACAAGGCCTACAGGTGGACGGAATATCGCTGCAAGTTATGAGGAATACATGGCCGGCTATTTCACTCGCGGAATTCATAGGAGTGAATCAAGGAAGACCTAGGCCCAAGCCTAGACATCACATGCCACACAAGTAAAAGGAAGAATTATTGCAGCAGCTGGTTATTAAAAGGGAGCAGCCATTGGGAGCCTTAGAAGCACCCACCACCATGGCCAAAGGTGAACCCTTCATTGATTTTTCTTGCAGCCCTAAGGAAGCACAAGAAGAGGAAGAAATGGCTAAGAAAGAGAAAGGGAAGGTAAAAAAAATTTAATCATCAAGGAATATTTCCTTGACATTTTAGATTGGTTGTATGATTGGAACAGTAGTCACTAAGGGCGCTTGGGAGCATGAGTAGATAGAATGAAGGGAATCTTGATGAAAGCAATAGGGTGAAATGACATAGCTCAAGTACATTCTCATATGACAATAAAAGATGGAGGTCATTGAAGGTAACTCATGATTTTATTTTTGGTGCCATCCCCTTTCAGATCTAACGATCATGGACATTTTGTTACCCATTGGGGAAAGATATCATGCTTCATAAGGTAAATCATGGAAAAAGGCTAGTATTCATGATGGTTACATATGATGAAAATGTTTTGACATGTGATAGAATCCAAAAATGAAGGGGTGTTGAGTGACCATGTTGGAGTCACATGCAGGAAGGGATAGTTGGAAACCCTTCTCCAATGTAAAAATGATGGCTTTTTAAGTTTGCTCGGTCTAATTTCCAGAACAGCATGGTCAATAAGAGGCAGATTTATGGTGTCCATGAGCACGGTAAGAGCTACGGAAATGCCCTATGTGAACACCATCAAGATGTGATTGAAGCCCAATCGGCAAAAGAAGCTTCACTTGTTGAATCTGAGGAGAAGAAGAAGGCTGATTTCAACTCAGAAATTCTGAGTCACAAGACTGGAAAAATGGAGGATGTTTCGATCACTCCTCATCCGGCATAAAAAGGGAGACATGTGGGGAACAACTCAAGATATGATGACATTTTATCTCCTTTTATATCACTGCCATACTCATATCATGATGAGAAAATTGTTACGGATCACATGTCATGTTTGAGTGATGTTGTTGTGACAAAGAGAGATGAACATTTTAAGATCAGTTTAAGGTATGAAAGTCTATTCAAATTCATTGTTTACAACATGTCAATTTGTGGGTCAACATGATAGGTATGCTAGAGAAATGGATATGGTTTGTAACACAAGTTATGTTCATGTTCCAAGCCTTGCATACGTAGACACAAAATCACGCACTTGGGTACATTTTTTAGGTTCTAATCACATACTATTATTCATATGATTCCTAAGTGAGAAAACTAGTAATTGACTATTGTCTTTGGCCTTTTTCTTGTCTTTCTTACTTTCTCTTTGGTCTTGCGCACCCCACAACCCAATCTAATCTTCATTGCTTTATATTTCTTGGCTCTAGACACCAACACCCAACTAGGACGCCAATGCCCAAGCACCCTCGTCCCCCCCTGGGTGCCCCCGACCTCTTTGTATCTTATTCACCTCTTTTGGGCCTCTTTTATCTTTAAGGCATCTTGTTTTCTTATGGGTTGACCTTTTAGCTGTCAATTTTGAAATTCAAACAAGGGAATCAAATAAATACAAAGTTATGTGACCATAATAAAGGACCAAACTCTAAGCATTTATTATCATCACCTAAGGTTGCATCTAGAGGCATCCATCTAGCACTCACTTAAGGGACAAGGGACTGCATACACACATAAGAGGGGAAGTTCATTTTTCCATCCACATCTATTTACATTACTACATTTAGTTATTGCTCGTTATCAAGTGCATCTTGCACAAGAGCTTCCTAGGGCATGATTTATCACACATACAAAAAAACTACATGGAGCCTGAGATGTAGTGCAATGCTCGGTTGTAAGTTCACTTTGTCGGGTGACTGCCGAGGTTATTCTAACTCCCTATTTGTATATTTCTTTTTTAGGATTTGATATAGTTTGGTGTTTTGCATGATATCATTTATTTTTCAAGTTACAGGTGAATTCTCCGATCATCCTAGCGACATATAAGTGATCAACAGTGAAGATTAACGACCACCTCACAACACAAGAAAACCATATTCTAAGCTCTTGTGCAGTCATAGGTGATGAGGGTCTTCAATCCTCTCCATTAATAATGTCAATCCAGGGTTGGTGTTTGATGGTTGTATGCATTAAGAGAAAAAATATCTTTGGAAAACAACTTCGTTAAACACAATCCAAACTTGCATAAAATAAATCGCACGTGCTGAAATGTAAAGGCACACTTGCAGAAATAAAGTCTGCATGAAGAAAACACACTTTCATAAATTAAATTGCTATATTAAAATAAAAGAAATATAAATAAGACACCTGCAGGTTCACAACATAAATTATACAGAAAGAAAGATCACATAACATGAAATCAGAAGTTCACAACAAAAGGAAAACAAAATAAAGAAAGGAACATAAAACATTGAAAGAAAAGAACATAAAACATTGATCCTTCTTCCTTGGAATGAGTGGCCAGCTCATTCCTTGGAAGAAGACTTAATTCATACTCTCAAACTTAATTCAAAACCTGCAGAACAATTTTACTCAGAAGATTGAGAAAGAACGGATCTATTATTCTTGGTAAGGAAAAAGTACATATATGAATGTGAAAGGTTGCATTTATAATTTATGCATCCAACCAACTTATTATTTTGGGAAATACAATTTAATCTTGTATTTATTTTAATCCTAACAACTAAGATCTCCATCCCCACCAAAATATGGAGAGAAATATATTACTAGAGTCAAAATCTTATCTTGCTTATTTTAGGAAGATTTGCTCCCAAATCTTCTCATTGATTTTTGGTAACAAGAATCACAATGATTTTATTCTCCTACTTTATTGGAAGCAGGTTTTTCCTCAAAACATTACTTTTACCAAATATCTCTCCCAGATTTTCCATTTGACTTTGTTGTTTCTGATTGTGGAACTTTTTGTGCTTGTCTGATATACTTTTTCCTTGGACTGCAACTCACTAAAAGTTAGATTCCTTTTTATTGGTAAAACCTATAGCAAATTTGAATGAGGTTTTTGTTAAAAACATTGCTATGAACAAAAACCTCTCTCATATTTTCTATTTGACTTTTTTGTTTTTGGCTGTTGGAACTTTTAGTGCTCGTTTGATACACTTTTTCCTTGGACTGCAGCTCACTAAAAGTTAGATTCTTTTTTATTAGTAAAACCTTTAGTAAATCTGAATGGGATTTTTGTCAAAAACATTTCTATGAACAAAAAACTCTCTCATATTTTCCATTTGACTTTGTTGTTTCTGGCTGTGGATTTTTTAGTGCTCGTCTGATACACTTTTTTCCTTGGACTGCAGCTCATTAAAAGTTTATATTTCTCTTTATTGGTAAAACCTATAGCAAATCCAAATGATTTTTTTGTTAAACACACTGCTATGAACAAAAACATCTCTTAGATTTCCCATTAGATTATCTGATTATTCACAATTCCTCATTTTATGCAAGTTCTGAAACTAGAACTGCAAGTTCCGAAACTAAAAATGCCAGTTCCGAAACTAAAACTGCAAGTTCTGGAGTTAACTCCAATTGTTTTGGAGCTAACTAAAAACAACTATAACATTTACACACAATCTCATATTTAGATTATTCTTTTTTTGAACTTGCATATTTTTTTGAGACAAATCTGAATATGAAATCATATTTGAGTTTAGATATACTAACCATGATCAATTCAACTTTTCCCAAAACTAGCATTATCTTTCCTTTATGGCCTGCATGCACAAGACTTTGCATCTTTCCTAAATAATCGATAGGATTAGTGAACAAAATAGATAACAAAATACTTCTAAAGAATAAAAAAGATATATATCCTATATTATATCTCAAGCAAACTATAAGTTCCAAGATTACATTTAAATCCACTTTCAACGGTAATTTGGAAGGACAAAATAATGGTAATTTATGGTCCATTTATGGCCCTCATCAACAGGCACCCAACAAAGGTCTCTAACATCTAGGCACCCTCACCCCAATCCAGGTGCCCTAGTCCCAACATATCTAATAGTTCCATAATTTACCAAGCATAGTTGCGACAGTTTCCTCCTTCTATTCATTAGTTTTCCAGTCCAAAACACTTCAGGATTTATTGTGAAATAAGCTAAGCCTTCTATTCCCTCTCTTACACTCAGGGTTTCAATTTTCATTAGTTTATTGCTTATGTTGAATCTGTGTTTTATCGTTTATTTATCATACGTGACTCTACAATTAGGGTTTTACAAATTCCATATTTGTTAAATCACACTAACCTAATGAAAGCTTCATAACAATGGTGGAAGCTGATTTTGAATGTTCCATGTTGAGAGTTAAGCAAAAAAGGTTAAATCTTGCAACTCCTAGCAAGGAAGGTTTGATTGCAAATGATGCAAGACTTAATTTTTGGGACTATAACTTGATGTTATAAGTTTTCGTAATATGGAGAGCAACATTTTCAGATCTCATTTCATCATACTTGTTGATTGCCACAAGAAGACAACCATAATGGAAGATAATTTTTAGTTTTTAAAGGCATTGCAGGTCACCATTAAAGTACTCTCAACTATGGTCACTTCAGGTTGGGAGTGATATGCATATTTTCATGCATAGATTGGGAAATTCGAAGAGGTTAGGTACAATAGTTGGTATGAAGCCTGAAAACCAAGTTTTTATGTACCAGGACACTCCACTTAGGGCAATCAAAAGGTCTTCTACAACAAGGTAATATTTATGATTCATCAATTTTAAGACACGTTTGCTTGTTGCTTCTTCATTTATGTGTTAAAGTTGATTATTGTGGGAGAATGGAAAATAGTATGGTGTGCATTTCAGAGTACCAAAGGACAACCCATTTGCAAGATATAGAAGTGCCATGAATGCATATTGTTTTATCGCTTGGGGTCATGGTTTGGGTTTTAAAGACCCAACAAATCATTGGAGAAGTTTGGGAAAGTGTTCCACTATGCATTAAGGGTAGAATAAACATGTTCATGACAACCATTAGAGATGATAATTTTATATTTTCAAGCCTATTCTAATCACTCGTGATGTATGTTCAGTTGTCACCACTCCATTGGATGATAGGATGCACATTTTGAGTCGTGAGTTGGAAAAATTGTTGGGGTTATGGACAGTGGTAAGTACGCAGCCCAGAATACTCTTTTTGATGTTCAAAGCATTTACTTTTTGGGCAAGAAGACGTTCTCCTTCATCAAGGTAATTGTTTGAATACATCTAATTTGTGGTACCATTACACGATGGATTTCCAATTGGGCATGATGGTTGATTGATGTTTTGAAATGAAAGAAGTTTTGGCATGTATTTATGATTTTTTCAGGATAGCCTCTTTGCACCTTTGGTTAGTATAGAAAATGCATGTTCATATGGCTCCTAACTTGAGGATTCATGCCCAAGGACCTCAAAATATCACGAAGACAAGAAGGGGGTATTCTAATTTTTTCTAAGGTTGGAAGGAGTTGTTTCAAAGATACTACATGCTCATTTATAGCCACTAAGGCTATTGTCATCGATTACTAAAGCCCCCTTTATTACGCAATTGCTTTCATGATTATGGTTAAAGGACTCTCTTACACTTTACGGAACATCATTGATGGATGGACCAAGTTGGGAATTGATTTTTCTTGTCAAAGTCATAATTACTTTTTAGACTTTTTGTCAATGTTGGGTATGACAACAGTTGGTGTTCATGGGCAGCCTTGGGAATTCAAGTAAGATTGGGGCAGTCATTGCAAAATAATGTTTTTACATCAGCTCTTTCATTTGTGGAAGTATTGCAGCATGTTCTTCTACTTGGATACATTGACTTTTGGGGGTGAGAGCTTGTTATTGCTTTGAGGACAGACAATCTTGGGAAGGGAGGACTGTAATGTCCCTTTTTTCCCACTTAAGAATCAAAATTTGGACTTGTTGACATTTCTTCTCCACAAAAAATAAGTAGAAGAGTTAGAGAAGAACATTAAGATTTCATTTACATTTATTTTTCTAATTTTTTATGTTTTCTTTTTAGTGTTTTCCCTCTTGAAGTAGGTCTGATGGGTTAAAGGCAAATAAAAGAAGCTTAATGAAGAAAGATGACATCTTTATGGGTCGACCTTATCTTTCTAAGATTTGGTGCGAAAATAAGATTATAAAAGGAGACTTAGGACCTCATTTAGAGCATCTAGATTTGGCGCATTTTCTATTTGGGCATTGCAAGCTTGTTACTCCATGTTTTTCCACTTGAGGACAAAAACCCTTTTGTGTGGCTTTCCTAGAAGGACGAAAACCCTTCTAGTGGTTTTGTTGGAGGACAAAAAACCCTTTAACATTGATTGGTATTGAAGAATATTACATATTTGAGAAAAATATTTTATATTCAAAATTTTATTGGCATTGGGCAACTTTATCTACTCATTTAGATATTTCGAGATCAATTTTGAGAGGGGTTCCCATGGTTGGAAAATTATGATATTGGTCTCATTTGATTGCTGATATTTTTATTATCATTTTGAGTATTCATGTGTGTGGAGATTCCTTGTTTTCTAAGAGTTATTGAATTTACAAGTTTCAGTTATTTTTGTGCCATAATAAATTCTAGAATTTTGAGTTGACCGATTTGATCACATTTTTTGGCTTCTAAAATCAAGGGCAATCCGAGGAATAATTCTCATAATTTTTTAGTGTTTGTACGGTGGATTTCTCTCTCTCTATCTCATAGTCACTAGGGTTTGAGAGTGTTTTTTTTGGTCCTTTATTAATTGTTATAAAAATCAGACTCGCTTAATTTGGGGATTTGAGCTAATTTCCTTAATTTTTAGTTTTGTCCACAAAAGGGATATTATAGGAGAAGTCTAGGGATGGGGAAAATGTTGGGGGAAACATATGTTAAACTCTTATATCTTACACTGATACATATGGATCCATGTTGTATTTTTTCCAATCCTTTGAAGAAGAAAGGGGGTGTGGAGCAAATATACTCGAACAAACATATTTTGAGATATCTTAGAAAGTAAGGTATTGTCGATCAAAACCCCTGATGTCAATAGTTGGTTTTTGTAATATTATTCCTTGTGATTTTGTGGGTAGATAGAACACCTGACAATTTTATAGGGATTGGCTTTAGCATCTTAATGGACACTTTAGAGATAGTGACACATGGAGGGTACTTCAAATCCATGTCAAGTCGAGGTAGAAGTTGAATTTGATAAACACAAAACATGGTTGATCATGTTTTTTTGCCCCATCTTCATGGACCATTATCTTAGATTGTTCTTAATGTTTTTTCAACAAACAATAAATACCATCTGCAAGAGTTTTCCTTGAGGATTTGTAGTTGAAGTTGTCTCTGAGGGTTATATTGCTCATTATTGACAAGGAATTTACAGTGGATGACATCAAGTCAGACCTTGATGGAGAGAATGTCATTGCAGTCATTACATGTTATTAAATGTCCTTTCTCGCAAAAATGCAAAACAAAGGACTATTCTCGCGTGTAGGTCTCTCGAAGAAAGGTGGGCCATTTGGCCAATAATTACAGGGTCGTATAACATTGACCAAACAAATCCAAGTTGTTACTATCTACACCACTCAAAACTTTAGATTTGTGGACATGGTTGCATCCAAACATGTAAGGGTTTTACCCCATAGACTATTTTTTCCATTTATTTTGGCATTTAAAGGATACATATAAGATATTCATTTAATGGTTTACTCGTTGACTACCTTCCACTATAATGGGTATGTTGTAATGTATACGATGTGTGAATTTGACAAGTGAATTTTCAAGCAAAGACAAGGCAAATAAACCTCAAGAATCATGACATATCTTTTGGTGAAGTCAAATGCAAACAAATGACGTGTTAGAGCTCAATGGTGATTCCTCTGTAGCCCCTGAAATATACAAATGAAGATGGGGATGTTGTTTGTTTGGGAAATGAAGATAACTTTGATAAAGTGAATAGACATGAACTAAACCCTTTATGGATGGAGGTATCAACACAGCTAAAAGGCATCCATAATTTATGACCATTTTGTGCAAGTGGCACGCCATGTGAGTGCACACTTACAAACTAAGATATTAATAATTAATACAAATGATTGTTGTATTTAAGGGAAATATTTATTGAGCATTAAATATTTCTTAAGAGAAGCTAACCTAAAAATCCTCACTTGTCAATGGCTTTGTAACTTATTGACATTTCTGAAATTACATTATTATGTGTTTTGATAACATAAACATAGTATGAATATAAAAACAATCCATAAACACAATGAAAAGGAAGAATACTTCGGAACATAAAAACATGGTTTATTAAGAATAAATTTCGACACATATTGTAAGCGCAACAAAGAATTAGATAAGTTCAAATATTATGAATGAAATATAGGTCGAATGCATCAAAACGTATGGGATAACAATGTTAAGTTTGTTGGAGTTGTAATTTGTGGTGAAATGTATGTTATCTAAAATTATTAAGTTTGTGTCTCGAGGATGACCATGGCTATTGCAAGCTACAATTTTGATATGCCATGAAAAGCTAACACATTCCATCATTTGGTCAAACACCTGACATCCATCTACCAAAGCTCCCATTTTGGCAATGAAATGTTCCCAAGGCCTTCTCAACAACCCCATTTTACGAATATCCTAAAATCATTGCATTCCATGAGATGATATTTATCTGGAGAATTTTGTCAAATAGTTCACATGCCCTATGTATGCCTTTGCATTGGACATATGTATCAAACATGGCACCTACACTATAACATTCAAAAATAATACTTCCTACTTTTTCCTCAATGGTTTGGGTAGAGAGTAAAATTTGCTAGAGGCCATGTGAAGCTATATCTATCGAAAAATTATCGAGGTTGTTAATAAATCTGAAAGATTTTAAGCCTTTACTTTTATTTGTCTTTGTATTTGATTAAACCTCCTTTGGCCATCCTCATAACACATTTTCCACTGGATTTTTTTTTCATTTTTTTGGCTTTCAAAATATAATTTGGGATGTCACAAAACCCAAAGATGTAGCATAAAATACTCCACTTCTACCATATTTAGGCACTCCCATGCATTTCACATCACAAATAGATGACGATTCTTGAGGAAGAGGAAAATTTCCTATTCTACATATCCCATTTTGACAACGGCCCGAGAGGATGTTGGATAAGGTTGTGGCCTCTATATTTATGCATGTCGGTTGCATTTTCCTAAATTTTTCCAAGGCCTTTTCAAAAAACCATTTTTTTGCATATCCCACAATCATTATAGTCCATGAGACCACATTTCTTCCAGACATTTAGTCAAATAGTTCACATACCATGTACATGTTCCCACATTTTATAGACATATCTCCCATGACACCTACAACAAATACATTTTCCAAAAGTCCCTTCTCCATAATGGCCACTTGATAAGGATAAATGGTAAGACATTTGCAAAGAAAGAAACTGCATTTAACCAACAAGGGAAACATGACACTAAGGCATCTTAAATCAATACAAGAGGTGATCGGCAACATAATCTGATAATACATAAAGGCGAGTGATAAAGACCTAAAATAACACCATTACAAGCTCACTAAGAAATAATAATCAAAATGTCAGACACTAGTGAATCGATTGAAAGTTCATAGACAAAGAACTATATGGAGATAACAAAGAGGACACATCAAAATAATATAATATAAATAGTGTGAGGAGATTACAAGCGATCAAGGATGAGTGTAAAATGGCACTAAGGTGATAATCAACGAGTTCAAGGTGACATGTGTAAAGTGGCAAATATTGTGAATCTTAGTTGTACTCTAGATGATTCACAAACATATGATGTATATTGTGAAGTCTTGTATGTAACATTTAAAATTGACAACCATTTACATGTTTTCCATGGTTTTAGTTATATAATACTTGCAATATTTTGTGATGACCATCATGTATGACTATATATTTAAAATATGATCATTATTTTTATAAATATTTATAAACAAGGTATATACTAATATACATAAATATATTTTCAAAACAGAGAATATTTTTTGTATTTTATTAAAAGTGTATGAATAACACTATTCTATATTTTTGAAGGGCAATATTGAAAAATTACCGTCACCTAAAAATTGTTTGATAGGCATAGATGAACATCAAATTTAACCCCAACTTGTATGGTTCATCACACATAGGTATCAATACCTACAGAGCTTACTGGAAGCACATCTGAAAGCGGTGACATTCTAGCTTGTGGGTCTCCAAAGTCTATAAATTTGAATCCTTGAAATCCATGAGAGCATAAGAAATGGGTTTTATGCTAGATTGTCTCATCCAAAAGTGTAACACCACCATCAATATTAGTGAGTTGGCTTTCTCCTTCACCACTTCCATGTCCTCCAAGCTTATGTTGGGCATTAACTACTCCGAAAGTGGTACATGATGCAACATCATCCACATGTTTCAAATAAGCTGTCAAACAAGTGGTATTTTTAATAGGTAGAGAATTCATATAAATGTAGAAGTGCCTACCACTAGTATGAGAAGATTCCCTAGTAGGTGAAGTCCTTCCAAAACAAATAACTTTCCAACCACTAGGCACCACGTGTATGGAAAAGGGGAGTTTGTGCTTCAACGACCAAACCAATCACGACTGTTGCTACCTATGTCACTTCTTAGTGCTAGCCACTGTCAATCAAGTCTTAAAAACGCCTTTCAACAAATCTTTCACCAATAATATGCCACAAATTTATTTAACCTTAATAAGTCCTGACCTAGAAACAACATAAATACATACTATTAGGATTGATCAATTAAAAAAACACAAAAAATAGAAAAAAAATAACATTAACATTAATGTGGATTAATTTTCCTTTTAAATGCAAAGTTTGAGAATGCTTTATTAACATGTGTAATGCAGTTTGGGTAGAGAGTAAAACATGCAAGAGGCTATGTGGAGCTACAAACGTCAAAAAATTATCAAGGTTGTTAAAAATATCAAATATTTTAAGCCTTTACTTTTATTTGTCTTTATCTTTGATTAACCTCATTTGGCCATGTTCATAATGTGTTTTCCTGTGGATTTTTGTTTTTCATTTTTTTTGGCTTTTAGAAGACAATTTGGGATGTCATAAACCATAGATTCAACAAAAAACACTCCACTTCTACCATACGTAGACGTCGACATGCATTTCACAATATAAACAAATGGTGGTTCTTGAGGGAGAGAAAATTCCTTGTTCTAAATCTACCATTTTTGCAAAGGTTGAGAGGATGCTGGAGAAGGTTGTGGCCTCCACGTTTACGTGTGCTAGTAGCATTTTCTTGAAAATTTTCCAAGGCATTTTAAACATACCCATTTTTTGCATATCACGTAGTCATTGTATTCCATAAAACCACATTTCTTCTAGACATTTAGTCAAATAATTCACATGTTCTCACATTTTATAGACATATTTTCTAAGGCGCCTGTAACAACAACATTTTCCAAAAGTTCGTTCTCTGTAACGGTAACTCAACAATTATAAATTGCAAGACATTTGCTAAGCAAAAAATTACATCCAACTGACAAGTAAAACATGGCACTAAGGCATCCAAAATCAATATGAGAGATGATCAAGGACATGTCGTGATAAATATAAAGGTGAGTGTAAAATACCTAAAATAACACCATTACAAGCTCACTATGTTGTTGGTTGTGGAGACCAATTAAACTAAAGGCATTTTATTTATTTTTATTTAATTTTTTTTGGTTGCATATTCCTTGAAATAAGTATGTGTTGAATTTAAATCAAGGTGTTATATTTACATGATGCGTTGAGAGAAAAAAAATGTTGTGACTCTTGCATAACTGAGTTAGTTCTTCTTGTTGTGAAAACTGAATAAATGGAAGAGGAAGGGGCATGGGAATGTATATATACATGCTGCTGGTTATGTTGGATATATGAAAGTGTAGAAAAACGTGAGAATAAGAGTGGCGTGAGAAGAAGGAAGCGCCAAGTAGAAAGAGGGAGGGCAGATTTTTGCATGAAGTTTGTGTGTTGCAGTGTATTGTTGCAAGTTTATTGTAATTATATTTTCACTGGATAAATAATAAAAGGGACTGTTGTTGTTGGTGGACGTAGCCCAGGAAAGGGTGAACCGCGTTAAATCCATGTCATTTTTATCGTTCTGTAAAATTTCAATTTTCTTTATTCTATAAATTAATATCTGCATATTAAATTTGTCTCTTCATTCCTGTTGGTAATGCCCAACAACTGGTATCAGAGTAGTGGTGTTTGTTTAACTAGCAGGAAAGTCTCGTGGTTGAGTGGGAGCAATGTCAGAAGAGGGAAAATTAAAGGTTGATAAATTCAATGGCTATAATTATTAATTGTGGAAGATGCAGATGGAAGATTATTTTTATCAAAAGGATTTGTGGCAGTTGTTGGGGGGAAAGCAAAAAAAAGTCAACATTGACATATTAGGATTGGGAAATTTTAGACATGAAGGCACTAGGAAGTATTCGGTTGTGCTTGGAATAATCAGTGGCATTTAATATTTCGAAAGCAAAGACAACAGATGAATTGATGAAATCATTAGCAAAATTGTATGAAAATCCCTTTGCTTCAAATATGGTATTCTTGATGAAGTGCTTATTTAATATGAAATTGGTAGAAGGTGGTTCTATTACAGAACGGTTACCAGTCAATTAAATTATGCAAGTGTTAATTTTTATTAAGAAGTTAGAACTCTCTTGATTTTATGTTCTTTGCCTGAAATCTGGAATAAATTGGTTATGGTGGTTAGTAAATTATGTTTTTGGTTCAAATACATTAAAATTTGATGATGTTGTCTATGTGATTTTGAGTGAGGAAATTCGAAGGAAAAGCACTGGTGAAACATCCACATTGGGTAATGTTTTGAATGTAGAAAACAAGGGCAAATAAAAAGAGAGAGGAAAATATCTTGGAGGTCATGGGAAATCATGAGAGAGATCCAAGAATAGCAGGTCTCAATCCTGGGACAAGAAATTTTGTTGGTGCTGTGGAAAATGGGGTCATGTAAAGAAGGATTGTTGGTCTCGGAAGAATAAAGAAGGAGACAAATAAGAAGGCAACAAAGAAGAAATGTGGTAAGTAAATCTGAAGACGATGCTTTAATTATTTCCTTAGATAATGTTGATGATTCATGGGTATTAGATTCGGGGGTCTCATTTTATGCTACACCCCATATAAATTATATTCTTGATTATGTCCAAGGAGATTTTGGACTGGTGTATTTAGGAGATAATGAACCTTGTCAGATTGTTAGAAATGGAAGAATCAAGATTAAATTGTAGAATGGAAATCAATGGCTACTACATGAGGTAAGGCATGTTCTAAGGCTGAGTAGAAATTTAATTTTAGTAGGGTAGCTTGATGATGAAGGCTGCATAATTACTTTTACGGATAAAATTTGGAAGGTTACAAAAGGTGCTTTAGTAGTAGCTAAAGGTACAAAGGTTGGAAATTTATATCTTTGTATAGGTGATATTGTTCCTTTAATTGTTGCAAGAAATAATGTAACAAGAAAAATTACTGGAAAATCAGCTACAACACTTGTTGCGAGCACAAATACAGTTACTGTAGATTTTGAGACAACATTTTGGCATCATAGACTTGGGCATATGAGTGAAAAAGGTATGAAAGTACTTCATTCTAAGAAGTTATTACCAGGTCTGAAATGTATTAATATGGACTTCTGTGAAAGTTGCATGTATGGAAAACAAAAGAGAGTGAGTTTTCTCAAGCATGGGAGAAAAAATAAAGATGAGAAAGTAGAGCTTATGCATACGGATGTATGGGGACTAACTCGGGTAAATTCTCACGGTGGCTCTTGTTAATATGTTACATTAATAGATGATGCAACTAGGAAGACATGGGTGTATTTTCTTAAAAAGAAATCAGATGTGTTTGAAAATTTTAAGAAATGGAAAAGCTTGGTTGAGAATGAGACAGGTAAATTATTAAAATGTCTCAGGTCTGACAATGGTGGTGAGTATTACAGCAAAGAGTTTGAAAACTATTTTTCATCAAATGGAATCTAGAGGAAAAAAATGGTTCCAGGGACTCCACAGGTAAATGGTGTGGCTAAGAATATGAACAAAACAATTATGGAGCATGCAAGGAGTATGATATTGTATGTGGGGCTGCCCTTGTACTTATGGACAGAGGCTATTAATATTGTTGTTTATCTAATCAATAGAGGACCTTCAGTTCCTTTGGGTTGTGGCATTCCAAAGGAAGCTTGGACTGGTAAGAAGGTAGATTATTCTTTTCTTAAAACCTTCGGTTGTGAAGCCTTTGCGCTTGTTGATCCTAAAGATAGACACAAGCTATAAGCAAAATCTAAAAAGTATACCTTCATTAGATATGGCATTGATGACTTTGGTTATAGATTATGGGATTTTGAAAATCTAAAATTTATTAGAAGCAGGGATGTTGAGTTCAATGAGAAGGTGTTGTATAAAGATCAGATACAAGAAAAGAAGCATGAGAAGACAAGAAATGAATATGTGGTGGTGGATGATATTTTGGTTTGTAATACTCTAGTGATTCCTCATGTTGAACAACAACAAGAAATACCATAAACTCCAGTAAATGTTAGATGTTCTACAAGGGTAAGTGGACCTCCCGATAGATTTTCTCCTTCTTTATATTTTATTTTATTAATTGATGTTGGTTAACTATAAGGGTATGAGAAGCTATGCAAGTGAATACACATAAACAATGGGAGCAAGGAATGAAAGAAGAAATGGACTCCCTACTACAAAATCAAACTTGGGATTTATGCAAGCTACCTGCAGGTAAAAGAGCTTTACCAAATAAATGGGTTTACAGGCTGAAAGAGGAAGGAGGAGGTAAGAAAATATTTAAATCCAAACTCGTGGTAAAAGGATTTGCAAAGAAAAAGGGTATTGACTTTGATGAAATATTTTCTTTGATTGTTAAAATGACCTCTATTTGTACTATTCTAAGTCTTGTTGTTGTAGAAGACTTGCATCTTGAACAACTAGATATGAAAACAACATTTCTCCATGGAGATTTGGAAGAAGAAATATATATGCAACAACCACAAGGATTTGAGGTCAAATGT
This sequence comes from Taxus chinensis, assembly GCA_019776745.2. Classification (NCBI taxonomy): domain Eukaryota; kingdom Viridiplantae; phylum Streptophyta; class Pinopsida; order Cupressales; family Taxaceae; genus Taxus; species Taxus chinensis. The sequence continues at coordinate 898,945,204 of CM034146.1, forward strand.
AAGGAGAAATCAGTGTGCAGATTGAAACTGAGTTTGTGTGGCTTGAAACAAGCACCTCGACAATGGAATTTAAAATTTGATAGTTTTATGGTTGAGCATGGCTACAACAAGTGTCATTAAGATCATTGTGTAGGTTGGATAATGGTATTTATATTATCCTATGTTTATATGTTGATGACATGCTTGTTGCGGGGTCTAACATGGATCATATTAATGAGTTAAAACAGATGTTAGCAAAGTCTTTTTCTATGAAGGATTTGGGGGCAACAAAACAAATCCTTGGTACGAGGATATCTAGAGATAGGAAAAACAAAAAAGTATCTTTGTCTCAAAGTGAGTATATTGAGAAGGTGTTAAAAAGATTTAACATGGAAAATTCCAAAGTTGTCAGCACACCTTTGCCTAGTCATTTTAAATTGACTAAAGAGATGTGTCCGAAGACACAAGAGGAGGAAGAAATTATTTCCAAGATTCCATATTCTTCAGCTATTGGTAGTTTAATGTATGTCATGGTATGTACGAGGCCAGATATTGCACATGTCATTGGAGTTGTGAGTAGATTTATGAGTAATCCCTGAATGGAGCATTGAAATGCGGTTAAATGGATTCTTGGGTACTTGAGAGGAACATCTAGTAAGAATTTATGTTTTGGGGGATCTAATACTCTTCTACATGGTTATGTTGAATCAGATTTGGTAGGTGATATTGATACCGAGTGAACCACTAGAGGTTATGCATTTATTGTTGATGGGACAATAGTCAGTTGGATTTCAAGGTTGTAAAAGGTTGTTACGTTATCAACTACGGAGGTGGAATTTTTTGCTGCAACAGAGACGAGTAAGGAGATGATTTGGCTGCAATTTTTCTTAGAAGAATTAGGAAATCAACAAGTTGATAATGATTTATCTACAAACAGTTAGAGTGTCATTCATCTTGCTAAATTTTTTGCCGTGCATTCGAAGACAAAACACATACAACTGAGATATCACTTCATACGGTCAGTATTGGAGGATGGACAGGTAAAGCTGGAGAAAATTGATATAGATGAAAATATAGTGGATATGTTTACGAAGGCGGTGACTCGGGAGAAGCTAATTTCCTCTTCAACTTCTACTGGCCTTCATGATTAAAATAATAAAATAGAACAACAGTGTCTGAGAGCGTTAAATCTAGTGGGAGTTGGTTTGGTGTTGATCAGTCTCCAAGTGGGAGATTATTGGTTGTAGAGAACAATCAAACCAAAGGCATTTTATTTATTTTTATATACAATTATTTTTGCTACATATTCCCAAAAATAAGTATGCGTTGACTTTAAATCAAGGCATTATATTTACGTGATGCGTTGAGAGAAAAAAATGTTGGAACTATTGCATAACCGAGTTAGTTCTTCTTGTTGTGAAAACTGAATAGATGGAAGAGGAAGGGGCATGGGAATGTATATATACACGTTATTGGTTATGTTGGATATATGGTGGCATAGAAAAACGTGAGAATAAGAGTGGCATGAGAAGAAGGAAGTGCTAGGTAGAAAGAGGGAGGGAAACTTTGATGTAGGTTTATGCATGAAGTTTGTGTGTTACAGTGCATTGTTGCAGGTTTATTGTAATTATATTTTCACTGGATAAATAATAAAAGGGATTGATGTTGTTGGTGGACATATCCCAGGAAAGGGTGAACCACGTTAAATCTATGTCATTGTTTCTATTCTATGTAATTTCAATTTTCTTTATTCTATAAATTAATATTTGCATATTAAATTTGTCTCTTCATTCTTGCTAGTAATGCCTAACATATGCAACAATAGTTAAAATGTCAGACACTCGCGAATCAAATTCAAGTTCATAAACAATGAATGATATGGAGATATTAAAAAGGAGGCTTTGACATAATATAATATGAACTAAGAGGATACTGTACAAGATTAAAGATGAGTGCAAAGTGGTGCTAAGGTGATAATCAACGAGATCAAGATGACATGTGTAAAGCGAAAAATACTGTAAATCTTAGTTGTACTCCAGATTCAATTCACGGACATATGATGCACATTGTGAAGTCTTGTACTCATTTTTTGACTTTCAAGAGACAATTTGGGATGCCATAAAATCCAAAAAAGTAGTAGAAAACACTCCGCTTATGTTATATTTAGGAGTTGCCATAAATTTCACAGCACAAACTGATGGTGGTTCTTGAGGAAGAGAAAAATTCCCTACTCTAAATCTCTCATTTTGATAAAGGCCAAGAAGATGCTAGAAAAGGTTGTGGCCTCTGGATTTACACATGTCGATTACATTTTTATGAAAAATTGTTAAAGCCTTTTAAACAAACTTATTTTTTGCATATCCCATAGTCATTTAGTCCATGAAACAACATTTATTCTAGGAATTTAGTCAAACAATTCACATGCCATTTGCATGTTCCCATATTTTATATGCATATCTCTCAAGGCACCTACAACAACAACATTTGACAAAAGTTCCTTCTCTATAATGGCTTCTCAACAAGAATGGATAGTAAGACATTTGTTAAACAAGAAATTACATATAACCAACAAGGGAGACATGACACTAGAGCATCCAAAATCAATACAAGATGTGAAAAATGACATGACTTGACAAAGTATAAAGGTGAGTGGTAAAGACCTAAAATAACACCATTATAAGCTCATTAAGCAACAATAGTTAAAAGGTTAAACACCTGTGAGTCAAATTAAAGTTCATAGACAATGAACGATATGGAGATAACAAAGAGAAGGCTTTAAAATAATGTAATACAAATAACGAGAGGAGGCTGTAAGAGATCAAGTATGAGTACAAAGTGAAAAATATTGTAAATCTCTGTTATACTCCAAATGATTCATAGACATATGATGCATATTGTGAAATATTGTATGCAACAGTTTAAATTGACAACCATTTACACATTTGTCATGATTTTAGCTATATAATACTTGCAACATTTTGAGATAACCATCCTGTATGACTATATATTTAAAATATGATCACTATTTTTATGTGGATTTATCTACAAACTTTATATTAATATACATAAATATATTTTAAAAATAAATGATATTTTTTAACGTATTTTTTTATTAAAAGTGTATAAATAACATTATTCTATAATTTTGAAGGGCAATATTGAAAAATTATCGTCACCTAAAAATTATCAGTCATGCATTAGTCAGAAGTTTGACCTCGTTATCGTTGCCTTCCCAAAAACCATATCCAACCACTATTATGTCACTCAATCTTTCAATAGCATTTTGTAGAAAGTCTCAAACCACATATTTCATCTCTTTGAAATTGACCCAAATAGCAAACGTCGCTCTATCGTGGGTCTCACAGACCACATGCTTTTGAAAACTCTGACCAATAATGGATTCATTTGCTTGACCTCCCACTGTCTTGAGTACACCACCACATGCTCCTCCGAATGTGAGGTATTACACCCGAAAGCCTAAAAAAAATTCTTACCCATTATGAAGATGCATTGTATGCTTTAAAATTTGTGGCCATGAGATGGAAGGATTAATAAGTATGTCAAGATGAGCTGCTAACTCAATATGAACCATGACCTTGAAGGAATGGTAATTTTCATTCTCGAGCCTAAGCCTTTGGATATTTTAAGTGATTTGTATGAGTCAGAACCTAAACACCATTCAAGATATTTTCACCTCCATGCACTATTGTTTTGATTTATATAGAAAATATGAAATCATATCAATTATAGAATAAGCCATATCATAATCCTTAACACTAAAATTTATTGCACAAGAAGAAACATCATCCACCTCCAACGTGAGGAGAGTCCCTAGAAGGTGACATTCTTCTGAAATAGATAACAATCAAACCACTATGAGCCATATGTATGGTAGAGGGGATTACATGCTTCAACAACCAAAATTATCATGATCATTATTGCCTTTTTCACTTCTCAGTGCCAACCGCCTTCTATCTAGTTTGGGAAATGCATTTCAACGTAATTACTATATATATGTGTGTGTGTAAATTAATGCAAAAGGGAAAGTTGTGAAGTCCGATAGAAAGACCATTTTGTTCAACCTCGATTTAAATTTTAGTTCAATTTAATTAGGTGTAGGATCTATTAGATTTTATTTACAAATCTAACAAAGATGATACAATACAAGAACTAATTTTGATTTGTAATCTATATCAAATAGGAATAATTTCCATACACCATTAACCTAACATGTAATCAAAATGACAAAATGAATGTATATAAGCACTTAGATAATTTCTATTAACTTTTGAAGGGATGTGAAATTGTGCAACAATGAAATAGAGAGATATGAACTTGAATAACCCTCACAACCTAGACTGGAATTATAACTGCACCTGGGTCAGGACCGTACCATTAAGCTAAGACCATACCTTATGGTCAAACCCCTTCTCTATGATTGTGGACCTACTCTAAATTTACCGTTGCAACTTTCTAGGTTGTCCACCTTCCTAAATTTGTATATTGTTGTCAAACCCTAGTTGTCACAAATGCAATGAAGCTATATGAATGGATTAAACATCACCTCAAACCCTATCTATAGATGAAGAGTCCTTTAAAACAAACATTACAAGGGTTTTGGGCACCCTTGCGCACCGTTGACATTAGCACTACTTTGAAGAGACCTCAAACTGCACATCGTTATCCACTTAGCAAGTGATATCTAGATCGATCAATCATATTTGGCACTTGCTTCTGACCATGTTTTCATTGACTTGGCTCTTGATAAAAAATTGTTGTCCAAAATAGCACATGTGTTATTTAGACAACTTCATTCAAGTTGAGGACTTAGGCGCTATTTGTTTAGAAATTCACAGAAGTGAATAACTCAGTGTTCCATAAAAATCCAAAACTTAGTGTTCCGTAGGTTTCTAAAGTTGTGGAACAAAGACTAAGTACTTCACGACATTACGGAGAAAATATAGTGTTCTTCAGAGTTCGATAAAAATTTAGTGTTCCCCCTAATCGAAAAATATAGTATTCTGTGGAAGTCAAAAAACAGTGTTCCGCAAAAGTCAAAAAATAGTCTACGAAAGTCAATAACTTAGTGTTCCATGGAATGAAGAAAAATTATAGTGCATTGTATATTTTGAAAATTCCACACAATAAAGGAAAAGGAACACATATTTATACGCTGCAGGATAAGGCATAAAAGTTGCAAAATACAGGAAAGTTGTGGAATAAAGGAAAGTCCACAAAACAAATGATCATACGTGGAACAAGTAAAATGAAAATTTGTGTAACAAGGAGAGTTATGCAAAGGATCTAGAGTTGCAGAAGAGGTCATAGAAGTTAAATTTATGGTCACAAATCAAGAGAAGAAGGTGAACAAGTCAACAAATCATGCAAAATCTATAGAAATATACATAATGCCGCAAAAAACAATGGAAACAAAGAACAAGGCTGCGAATCACAACAAAAACATCTGGCTGCGAGAGATAGGAAAAAGTAGTGGATCATCAAAAGTCAGTAAAGTATGAACAAGGTTATGTCTAATTTGAACTAGGCATCCAACCAATCCAACAACCAAAATGTGACCTTGAACAATGTCATCCCACTACATTGATGATCTTATGGTGTGTGATTGGAGCAATGTCAGGTGCCCATACCTCACTTGCAAAATCAATGGCGATTGGTCCTTGGTGGTTAGCCCTCTTCATTTCTAGCACAATCATATATTCTCCTTACCTCTTCTATTTCTCTATAAAAAAGTAACTCAATATCATATGTAAAGATCCTCTCCCGAATGCAAAGTCACCATGTCAAAATGGTGGTCGAGTTTTCATGAGTTACAAGCCTATGATATGGTCATAGGTAATTCGCTCAGTGCCCTTCCCTAGTGATGTAATGGACTGTGTATGTCTTTGATCGATAGAATCTTGTTATTGTGGTTCCCATGTACCCCTTACTTACATTTATTGTATCTCTTACCTTTATGTTCATTTCTGGCATATTATGTGTGGGGTTATATTTGCATGTTTTCATTTATCTATGTCTAAAATGTGTGTGATGGAACGATTCACGTGATGTTGATATGTGGCATCTATTTTCCCTTTTAATGTTTTGTTTTACTTTCTATTTTTTCCCTCACAAAGAGAGATCCCCTTTCTATTCTTGTGTCATCACCATTCTTTTAGCTTAGTTTTATTTCATGTATTCCTCCTTCCCCTTATCCCATGTTATCTTTATCTTAGATTAGGAGTAGTGTTAGTATTAGAATAGATAGGTATAGGAAGTCGAGCTTCTCTGAAGGTTGATCTCATGTAGTCAAGTCCCACATCGAGAGATCATCCCATATTTCATTGAGGTGTTGAACTTAGTTTCAACAAGGTGTAACTTCAGGCAAAAACAATTTTGGCATGCCTAGTGGGACTGATTTGATGAGCTTCAAATCATTTTCACTAAGATTGGTGTGTGTCTTGGTGATAATCAACCTTTGGAGACTTCATTTGAAACACATATGGCTACTCCACCAATCAATAAAACCCAAATTTCTCATTCATAGACCATTTTCATTCATGTATTCCCTTCTCATGATGTTGTGTAATCACGAATTCATTTCCTCATTAAAATCCCTATTTTCAAAAGTAACACCATTCCCCTCCACCTCCATGTTTCCCAAATCTCCCTCTAGATCAATTTTACGAACCTTATGATGATGAATATTCCTATGATCCTACCCCCACTGATTCATATGGTTATCCTATTAACCATGATGTTTTTCAAGAACATTAATATGTAAAAAATGGAGGCATTTTCATATATGATGATGATTTCCAGTTGCAGGTCCAAAATATAGAGGCAACCATGCAAAAGGAAAAGGAGATGTTTGAAATTATGGCAGCTAAATCACCTAGTTTTAGGGAGTCCTTTTCGTGGGGTGGTCTTTTTCCAAGTTGGTATATCCCTCAACAAAATTTAGAGGTAATGGTTGAATCCTTAAATCAAATATTAGAGTTGATTGAAATAATAGAAGCTAATCAATCTAGTTATATGAAGCCTTATCAATGGGGCAATCCTTCACTGTCATAAAAAAAATCTCTCGTTCCTTCTTTTCAATCCACACCATCTCAGCCAAATCTTCAAATCCCTAGTTTTCTCAAAGCTCCTATTGCTAGTCATTCTCCTTCGTAAGAGGATATTACACCTCCTCCATCATTGGAACCTTTGCAAAATCAGTCAGAAGTTCAATCCTTCCCTCCTTTATATATCTAAACCCATTTTGGGATGAGATTCATGATCAAACACACTTGGAAGGGAAACTGATTGAAAATCTAAATAAAGAGTTTCAGTTACAAATTATGAGGGATTGTACCCATAAGTTTGAGCTCAAAAAATTTCTTCACCAAGAACCTATCAGTCAATCTCCTTTAAATGCATCAAAATCAATTGAGGTGAGCTTCAATGTTGTTAATCATAATATATTTATTAAAGAGTGGACTAAATTTGAAATCATGGATGAAGGAATGGCCCAACGTATTTGAGAGCTTCATGTTGTTTTCCTTGAGCAATATGAAATGGAGGATAAGTTGGCTGAGCATAAGATGAATGAGTACACATCAAACTTAGAGGCCTTGGATGAAGAGGAGATCATTGAGAGCTTCCTATTCTCTTTTTGGAGATGAATATGTTGACCAATCTTTGACTACATTCAAGGAATCAGACTTGGAGGAAATCCACAGGAGAAGAAAGGTGGAGGAAGAAATCAAACATGAATATCAAATTGATCTTCATGTCAAGGAGAGGGATATATTTTAGCTGTCAAACTTCCTATTTGAAGATGAGGAAGAGCTTGAGGAGCATAATATTGAATTAGAGTTGGTCGTCAAGGAGGAAACAAATGACGCCACAAGGGAGGTTTCAACCAAGCATATGCAATAAAGAGGCAAAGGGGTTATCTAACCCGAAAAACTTTAATGATGAGGAAGAGCCAACTGAACTGTTAAGTATTCCATCCCCATCATTTATCTTCCTCAACAAGTATCCTCTTGGTAGTGGAGTTTCCCTTGGACTTGAGAGGGAGTAAGAAGAAATCCTACCTGAGAAATGGAGGAAATTAGCTCAAAAATTGTGTGCCTGATCAGATATCTAGTTGTTTTAGAGCCAACATCAGAGTTTCCACCAGTCATGTTCACTTCAGAGCACAAGGGAGATTTACAAAGTTGTAAAAGCCAGCTGAAGCGACCTGTCCAAATCAAATTCATAGCAAATTGAGGAGGTAGTTCTTTATTTTTTAGGCTGATAGTTTTGATGTTAAAAAAATAGAATTTTATGCTAAACCATATATTGCAATGTAGTAGTAAATAAATAAGCAATGAAGTACAAATTTGGCTTAAGCAGTAAACAATACAAATATAAACCCCTAAGTGTAAGAGGGAGGAAAGAAAACTTAGTTGATTTGTAATAATCTCAGAGGTGTGTAGAGCTGAAGAATTGGTAAAAATAGAAGTACAAACTGTCACAAAAAGCCCAAAAAATGTAGAAGTGTCAGAATAAGCTAAACTGGGGTGCCTGGACTGGGTTAAGGGCACATAGGCATTGTATACCTCCTCTAGGCACTTGTGACTACTCATAACCTCAGAAAATGATCTTTGCAAGGTCGCGAGATGTTTCACTAATGTTCACCTTTGGTTGCTTGTGTGTTGTTGTCTGATCGTTGAACTTGTCTAAAACTAACAAAGAGAAATAACACCTACAAAACCCCAAAACACATCAAATCTTGAAAATAAAAAGATCCAAATGGGGTGTCAGACTTACCTCGGCTGTTACCCGACTGAGTGAACTTATGATATAAGCATTGCACTACATTTCAGACTCCATGTAGTTATGCACACATGTGTGTAGAATCATGCCCTAGGTGGCTCTTGTGCCAGTTACGCACTTGAATAATGAGCAATAGCTAGATGTAGAAGATGTAAATAGATGTGTGCATGGAAAAATGAACTTCCCCTCCTATGTGTGTATGTAAAATTAGTAGTCCATTGTCCCTTGTGTGAAGTTAGATGGATTCCTTGAATGCTCTTAGAATGCTCTTGGATGTAACCTTAGGTGGTGATAGATAAATGCTTAGTGTTTGGTATTTCATAATTGTCACATAGATTTGTATTTACATGATTCCCTTGTTTTAATTTCGTAATTAACCACTAAAAGGTTGACTAACCCATAAGAAATATAATATGCCCAACAACTAGAAAGGGCCCAAAATATGTGAGCAAGATACAAAGAGGTCGGGGACACCCAGGAGAGAAAGGGGTGCCTGACACTAGTGTCCTGGCTGGGTGTTGGTTTCTCAGACTTATAAAAACTGAAGTGTCGAAAGTTCACACTAGGCAAAAAAGTGTGTAATACCCATAGAAGGATAATAAAAATAGTAGTCCAAGAGGCTAAAGAGAGTGGTCAATTAGTACTTTTCTAGCTTAGGAATCATATGAATATGTGGTATGTGATTAGGACCTAGATATGTACCCAAAGTGCATGATTTAGTGTCTAAAACTATCATTATGCAACTTGTACAAGGGTAATCTAGTGGAATCATTAGACACACATACACAAAAAACTACATGTAGTCTGAAATGTAGTGCAACTCTCAGTACTCATGGCTCACATCTTGTAGGTGAACGCCGATGTTACTTTTCCCCGAGTCCACATGTCTTGTATCTTGTCTTAACTTATATTTGATCCTGGTTTATGGAGTATGTAGTAGGTAGAAAATTACTTCTTGCAAAACAAGTGTTATAGGTATAATCTACATGATCTAGGATTTGAGACCAAAACGTCAAATGAAAACTAATAATGTAGTTCCTCCTACATATAAAAGGATATAACCTTGAGCACTCTTTTACACTAGTGCACTAGCGTCTAGATCAGTCACTAACATTCATGGGCACTCCTATCCTCTCATAGGTGCTTTTATGGGGCACATTTATGAGTCCCAAAAGCTCCAGTGAGCCTTGACTGACATTCTTCCAAAGATCAATGTTCTAGTAGTTACTCAGCTCAAGTTCACTTGCTAGATCACTCAGAAATTAGCTAAGGTCATCTATCTCTCTCACTTACTTAGGGTTTCATATTATTGTTTTCTTATTGCTTATGTTTTATGATATATTATCACTTTTATATCATTAAGTATAGTAAAGTTACTTTGAAAGTTAAAGATTTAATTATATTTAGATTAAATCATATGTGTGGTATTTAGAGCTGTTTGATAATCAGACATTGTGAGTTTAAAGGGTTTGAATCAATGATTTTTTTCTCTTCATCAAGTTACATCCATTTGAAATTGTAATCATTCAAATATTCATTCCCAGTATTTTCTTTCCATTTACAAATTGTCATGGGACAATTTGAGGCCTTAGTGTTAAATTCTGGGGTCTTGGGAGCTCTTCAGTGTGCTTGTAATCAATTATGTGATAATCGAGGATGTGGAATATTGGAAAATGCCAAATTTACTTGCTTAGAATGCCATGAATTACACCTAGTTTTACTTAGCATAATGTAAGCCAAATGATATCAATTGTGGTTGATATTCATTGAAAGGCACATTAAAAATTAGAAGGATTGCAGAGCTATATCAACCATGGGTCAATACATAAAAGTCAGTAGAACAACGATTTGGCCATGGGGGATTAATCCCACATTTTCAGAAGAAGTAAAGTGATAAGAACATGTAACAAGGAGAGTTACACATATAGATCCAGACACCTCCCTAAAGAGGTCAAATTTGAGCAACTAGGTATGCTTCACAGATCAAGTCTCCCTTTTAAACCAAAGCACAAAGTGCTAAGTTAATGAGAACAAGCGAAATTGCCACATAAGACCGTCAAAGACCATGGAAGGAGTAAAGAACAGGGTCTCCCAAATCCTACCACATGGAAAGATATAGTGAGCCCATGAATATTGATATAAGATTTGAAGTGGAACATTTTTATCATCGAAAAGGGAATATTGTGAAGCGCAAAAAAGCCGCGTCTTAGATCATGTGTGGTAGGCACCCATATCCGAGTCAATCATATAGAGCATATAGATCTTGAAGGCCTGTCATCCCAGTTGCATTGAAGACTCTAATAGCCCCAAACTACTAGATCACACATGTCATGTTGCCCAGTTTAGCAAGATTGTAGAGGTTTAAGCAACAGTGAAACTCAGGGGGAAGGTGGCTGGAAATATTCCATGACTAGCTACTAGACCTACACCATGATGACTCAATCTCTTTGATCTCTATAAAAAGTTGACTCAACATCATATGTAAAGATCCTCTAAAGGTTGAAGATGTCACCGTATCTCAAAAGAGTGGCTAGATTGTGCACGAATGTGGTAGGACCTATAATATGCACTCATAATATAATGCACCTAGCGCTCTTCCCCCAGTGATGTAATAAAATGTGTGTCTTTGATAAATAAAATCTTGTTATTATGGCTCACATCTTCCCTTTACTTGCATTTATTTTATCTCTTACCTTTATGTTCATTTATGGCATATTGTGTATGGGTTATATTTACATGTTTTAATTTCTCTGTGTCTAAAATGTGTGGAATGGAATGGTTGATGTGGTTCTTATCTATGACATCTATCTACCCTCATACTACTGTGTTTTCCTTCTTATTCTTCCCCTCACGAAGAGATATCCCCTTTCTGTTTTTGTATCATCGCCACTCTTTTAGTGTAGTTTTATTTCTTGCATTCCTTCCTCCCCTTTTCCCATGTAATTTGTAGCTTAGATTAGGGATAATGTTAGTGTTATAGTAGATAGGTAGAGGAAGGTGGCCTTCTTCGGAGGTTGATCTCGTGTAGTCAAGTCCCACATTGAGAGATCATACCATGTTTCGTTAAGGTGTTGAACCTAGATTCAATAGGGTACAAGTTTAGGTGACAATAAACACTTGGAGAAAGGGTGTTTAGATGCTAGAGATGGCTACCTTGACCTAGAGAGGGTGTTTATATGCTTGTAAATGAGAGATATGGCTGCCTTGACCTAGTTTGTAGCTTCATAATGATGTGGGTGTTTTCGTAATGACTGCAAATGTGAAATTATAAGATTTAGGGAGCTTTGTATGCCTTTTGCAAGTGTATGAAGTGAGTGCTCTTATGCATTTCCTTGGGATTTCTAGGGTTAACAAATGAGATAGTGTTTACTTGCTTATATAGGGTTCTATGGAAGATTTATCTAAGAAAGGTCATCCTAGATGAAGTATAAGACCTAAAAAATATTTGAATTTGAAAGTGTAGTTTGAGAACATGACTGTACAAAGAGGTTAAGATCCTATGATACATCCTTAAATAAACTATATGCCCCTTACAAAGAGCAAAAAACATGTAAAATGAAGTTTGGAGATGATAAGGAAATTCTTCTTTATGGATTTTGTACATTGCATTCTCAAATTTTTTGGACATGTCAATGTGCAAGGATAAAAAATCTAAACAGTGGACCTCAAAAAGTGCTAAGTGGGATTGAAGAATTAGTATTTATCATAGCAAGAGTGCATAGTCAAGTCAAGGGTTTCCAAAGTGCAAATTACCAAATTTGAGTGTCTACATTTTGTTAGTGTAGGTTATAGTAAGGATTTATCCTTTTGTTTAATTATTAAGATAATTCTTTCACTTGTGTTAGTTCTACACTTATTGTGTTAGCTTGCTTAGGTGTACTAGTTGTGTCGAGTTAGGTTATCATCTGTGTTGAGTTAGCTTACTAGTTGTGTGGAGTCATCTCTACTGCAAATATCAATTAGTGAGAGTTATTCACCACTAATCTAGGTGGTAGTTTTAGTTTCCTCCTCTTATATGTACATCAACTTGCATCATTTTATTATGTAGCTTTGAGTTGATTTTATGTGCACTTTTCATGGTTGTGGTAATGTATATTCTACTGGAGTAATCTTGGGATGAGAAGAATTGGCTGCTCCGACACATTTTCCCCCCTTTAAGTATGAAATTGAAAATTCCATGATTAAAGGAAATTGTACCTGATTTTGTAAACACCCTTTGCCTTTTCTTGAAAGTTTGTTTTACAATTACATTGTTGTGCTCATTTTTGGAATCATCCATAAAGAAACCTACAACACAAATTGTAGTCAATGTCGATGATAGATAATTGACCATAACTTAAATAGAACTTGTAATAGAAAATATTTGCATTTGCATATATGTAAAGTGAAAATATGTAAACAAGGAAAGAGTACACCTATTTTATCGTTCTCGAAGATTTTTATTGCTAAAATTTTCCTAAAGGATTAGGGTGATCCGTCCCCAATTAGTTTCGATGATAAAACAAAGTGTTAGGTTCATGCAACCCAACACAAAAATGTGTAAGAGAAAGAAGAAGAAAGAGGTACAAATACACCCTTACAAAAGAAGAAGACTGTATATCAAAGATATTTTACAACTCTAATATCTTCCCCTTAAAGTGTAATAGAAGAGGAAAGTATTCCCACAAATGTGGTTAGCTACTTTGTTTCCTTCCTTAAGCCCACAAATCACACTGTTGCAGGCGGATCTAGACTCAATTTTACAAACAAGGACATACAATACAAAAGAGAATAGTGCTAGTGTAGGTTATTATTTATCCTTTTATTTATTTATTAGGATAATTCTTACACTTGTGTTATCCCTACACTTGTTGGGTTAGCTTGTTTAGGTGTACTAGTTGTGTGGAGTTAGCTTACTAGTTGTGTCTAGTTAGCTTCTCAGTTATGTGGAGTTAGCTTACTAGTCTTTTGGAGTTAACTTAACTACCAGTATCAGTTAGTGGGAGTTATTCACCACTGATTTAGGTAGTAGTTGCACTTCCTTCCTCCTATATTTACATCTTTCTTATTGAATAATTCAATTCATTGTATTGAGCATTATGGATTATGATGGATTTCCATATATGGTATTTTAACTCTTCTGCTTTGAAAATCTAATGTGGTATGCTATTATCATCTGAGATCATGGCTTGGAACAATATTCTTATCGTTCCTTTCAAATAGGTGCCCCCAAACTCTCCCCATATGCCAAACAATTGAGTATGAATTGAAACAAACATTGAAATATGTTAAAAATGTGCTAACAATGATGAACTAGGAACAAGACCCATGTCCCCAAGATTCCCGAAACTGAAACTAAGTGAAGAAGGAATAAAAAAATTCATTCCCCCTGTACTGGTATGAATTGAGTAATCTAAGTGTGAAAATTTGTAGAAAAACTTGTATAAATAGGTGAAATATGAAAAATGCTGAAAAAACTTGTTGAAATTGCCCCTGATTAGAAATGGTATGGGGAGGTCAGGACTGTACCATACGATCTTGACCAAAGTGTTCGATTTTGACCCTACATTGTTTTGCCAAAATCTTGTGTAACTACATTTATGGGTGCCTGCACCCTATTTATGCTTGCATTTTCCCCTAAAATTCTATTTGTGTATGTTGAAAATGTAAAATAAACCCAAATAGATGTCCCTTATTTTGAGGCATGTGTGAAAACCATGTTTGAGAATGTGGCTTAAAAGAAATAGGTGTATAATTCTGAAGGAGATGACTAAGAAGTTGTGTAGATTGCTGAAGGAGGTGGCCACCTTGGAGAACCTGTACCTATAAAGGGAAAAGTGTTTGCACATGGTTACAACCATGACACACAACAAAATTAATGCTAACAACAAACAAGGATAGTAGTAAGAAAAGAAACTAGAAGAAATAAAATTTTTATAAAACATAAACAACATCAATGTAGTCAATTTGTAAACAATGACATACAAGAGGATACAAAAGGATTTTTAGGCCTAAAAATATGGGACACCCACAATGTTGCAAGACAATCAAGGCCCTTGGGCCTGCAAATAAGATCAAACAATTACAATGAAGATGGGAATGATGTTGCAAACATGGGACACTCATGATGTCACAAGACAATTAAGGCACATATGCCACATGCAATGAAAACAATCAAGCAGTATCACATGCATACATAAGAATGTATACATGAAACTAATGTGTCAAAACATGATTATATGATTTAGTAACCAACATAGGAGATATATATGTAACAAGTGATGTTAATGTTGCATAAGACATATGTTTTAGTCATGTTGGTTTGAAAATAAACAAGTACACAATGTATATAATTGCAGCATAAATGAGGAAGTGCAAACAAACTATACTAGAAAAATTAAACACTTGTAGGATGTGTAGGGATTACCCCCAAATGATGAGAATGTAAGGAGATATGAGTGCTCTTATAAGTATGTGACTAATCTGTGTGTCCCAAATCTAAGCTCAATATACTAAGTGAACAGCATGTGTGTAAAGAAAGATTAACGTATAATATCTATCAAACCATAGTGAACAAACACCATGCGTAATGTAAAGTGCTAATAACTGCAAGTAAAATACACAGGTACTAGATTTTATATTTTTGTAAATATTTGAATCTTTCATGTATTATCTAAATGACATAGCTATGTACAAAAGGATGCGAGTAACAAAATATCTAACCAATGAAGAACCTACTGAGGAGGTAAAGGATCCTATCATAAAATGATGGATATTTAGGCCTCAATGATGGATGCATAATGATAACTAATGGGATTGTTGTAGTGACATATTCCAAAGAAAGCTTACATAAATTTGGCAATATGTATGTAGAAAACAATACCAATGATGGTACGGAATATAAGGAACAAGTGTGACAAACACTGGGAGGGTATCAAGAAGTTATGAGGGTAATTTGTGTACTAGAGGACTGACATAATATTATAGGGGAGTGAAAATGGTGAGAAACAAAGCATGGGAGTGAAAATTCTATGAGGAGGCCTAAATTCCTAGGATGTTGAGTGTGCAATCGAAGGACTATTAAGAGACCTAAAAATATCAACACTAGGAGAGGACATGTGTGTTCAATAAGGGGTCTAAGGAGAATCTATAAATTTAGAAATAGAATGCAAGACTACTATGGACAAGGGAGTAACATAGAAGTGTTGGAGACATTGTGCACAACCAAATAATTGTTCCGTAGGAGAGACAAAGAGGAAGGAATACAAAAGGAATAATAAGTGCATACTAGGAGGGGGTAACCTCAAAGGGAATACCTTCTAATAATGATGACTTATTTGTTGTAGACGAAATTAACACAATGATGAATGACTGAGGGAATGTCCCTAAGCGTACATAAACAAGGGAGACCTAAATTTAAGGCACCAGAACTGAGAGTAAATGCAACCAAAAATGAAATTGATGTGGAAATAGGTTTAATAGTAATGGGTAGAGTAAATTTTTTGGTAACGAGGATTGGTATCAAGTGTAAGAGTGTGCGTGGAAATGCCCAAATATTGAAGGAACGTGAGAAAATAAACATTGTCTTTATTGTGCAGATTGACTAAGACACCATGTATAGGTTTGTTATTTAATAGAGAGATGAATAGATAATGTATCTTAAACAGACGTACAATGATCAATAGTCAGAGTCATTAAATGTGATGATTAGAGAAGAAGAATATAATCTACGATTGACATATTTTAAATAATTACATCTAAGGGGTGATCACAAGAGGGTGGTGGAGGCATCGTATGATAAGCATTCTATAAATCTTTTGAAGACTATCACAGTGGCATTCTTAGGAAGTGAATTACTGAATCTTTTTAGCTTAACACTATCACTGGTTAACTTCAAATCTTCATTGGGATTATCCCATTCAATGGATTGAGAAACTATAAGGTCTTGAATAACTTGCATGAATATTTAATAAGTTTCTCTGTAGAGTTCCCAACACATAGATGATAAATCACAATAAGCATTAACATTTTACTTCTTTGCCTTGAGGATCTAGTCATATAAACCTCAAATGGTGGAAGGAGAGATATGAGATTACACTTGAGCAATTATTTCAATAGCAACGTGAGGTCTTGGAAAACAGAGTGAATTGATGATGCATGGGATGGGGTTACAACTTAATAGGTTGTAAGATAATTTTGATGATATCTTTAGAAGTAGATTTGACCTCATTAGGATTGTATTTTGAATGTGGGGTTGCTTGAAAACTTAGTAGTGGATGCGATAGGAGGAGATGCTAGCAGTGTACTTTATTTTTTTCATATGTAACAACTTAGCCTGGTGCTCTTTCAAGGTATGTGAAATAGGTGGTCAAAATATAAAAACTTATCAAACATGACCAAATATTGCATAGGGGGCCAATAACGATCTTTATGTGAATATATCTTGCAATTCATTATCATCTAAGAGATTATTCATCTTGGTGAGTAGGATCTTATAACGTAACACATAATTCATGAAGAGGTTTAATAGACCTTTTTTTGTATTTGAGCCAATTATGCATGTCATTCTGTCCTCAATATTGATAGAGAATTGTTCCGATAATAGGTTTTCCAAAGTGCAGTTAATTCCCACGTATAAAATGGGTTGGAAGATGCATAAAACCATTGTAATGCAAATTCCTTAAGACTTTTGGGGAAAAATCATTGGTAAGCAAGACGTCATTAGAAGCATAATCAAAGCAAAGCAACATGAAATTAGTGAAGATACTCAACATTATCCCATGTTTGACCATTTCATAGATAGGAATTTTAGGAGCAATATATCCGAACAGGTAACTAAATAAGAAACCACTTTGGGTGCAAGGGGCTTTTGAAGTGACTATTTGGAATCCAGTATTATTAGAAGAAGCAAATACACCTTGTTATCATTGTATAGATATGTGCTTGTAACACATGACACAACAAGGGATTCAATATCTTGTGTGCTAGAAGAAGATACATGTGAACCATAAGGAGTAGATATGGGATATGTGGTGATAATTATAGCAATAGGTATAGTCATAAAAGTGTTTGGTAGACATTTAGCATCGATATATGAGATTCACCCAAAGGGGTAGGCACCATGGAGGTGGAAACAACCGATGTTGAGGGTGTTTGATAATGAAGCATTCTTAAGATGATCATGTGTAGCATGTAGAATAGGAGATCGATACTACATGGGTTCTATCTTATAATAATTGATCAAGTTGTTGAGTATGCTCACTGAAGGATATCACTTGATCATGTTGGTCAAGCCAAAAATTAGAGCCTGTAGGATTGAACATGATTAGACAATGATAACAAATGGAAGCATTAACAAATATATCATGCAATGGATTTAGTAGAATGAGGATGCAGTGAAACATCACAAGTGGTATATCTGATATGAATATAATCAGATGGAGAATATTAGAGGGTTAATGGGAAATGCTGCTCATTTAATGAGAAGGAAAGGATTAAATTTTCATGGACTTTGTTAGGAAGGGTGGTACTAAGATCATCATTACAATACAGAATACAAAAGTGTGTATGGATAGGATTATGGTGTAGTTGTTAGATCATCAAATCCTATTGAATGTGACACGAGGGGTGGTAATACTAGATTTAATTTTGTGGCATAACTCATGAAGAAAAAATTTCCAAAATAATTTAGGGGTAAGGTATCTGGAGGAATTAGTGTGGTTGCAGTAAATGTTTCAAATTTAATAAAATACTTATGAGCCAAGGCAAAGATGAGTGAAGAGTTACCATGAAAAGTAGGCATGATGATAAATAAAAGGAAATGCACAAACCTAAAAATATAAACATGTACCCAAATAAAAACCCTAATTCAACTAGTGTTTGAAAATTAACAAGCCTAATACACAAACAACTAATAAGAATCCTAGATTAGGTTAAGGGTATCAATAAAAAATCAGGTTCACCAAAATGTTTAACCCTAAATTAAATTTTGGTTCAATTTAATTAGGTGTAAGATAAATTAAAGTTATTTACAAATCTAATAAAGATGATATGATACAATAACTAATTTAGATTTGTAACTCAGATCATGTAGGAAGAATTTGCATACACCAATTAACCTAACATGCAATTAAAAGCACAAGATGGAGGTATAAAATTACTTAGTTCATTTTTATTGATTTCTAGAGGGATATGAGACTGTGTAACAATGAAATAGGGAGATCTGAACATTAATAACCCTTAAAACTTGGACTAGAATTGGAATTGCACCTAGGTTAGTATTGTACCATACGGTCTATCCCCTTTTGTACAATCTTGGAACTGCTCTGAATCTACCTCTCTAATTGTCTGGGTTTCTCACCTTCCTATATTTATTTGTCATTGTTAAACCCTAGTTTTCATATATGCATTGAAGCTCTTTGAATGGATTAAACATCACCTTAAACCCTATCCACAGATAAAGAGTCATGCAAAATAAACATTACAATGGTTGTGGGCACCCTTGTGTACTACTAATGTTGGCACTACTTCAAAGAGGCCTCAAACCCCACATCATTATCCACCTATCATGTGATATCTAGATAGATCAATCATATTTGGCACTTGCTTTTTATGATACTTTCTTTGAATCTGCTTTTGCTAAAACACTTAGAGAGAGGATGTTTAGATGTTTGTAGATGAGAGAGATGGTTGTCTTAACCTTATTTGTAGATTCATACCCAATGTGGGTGCTTTCCTCATGACTGTAGATGTGTAATTATAATATTTAGGGAGCTTTGGATAGCTTTTGCAAGTGTATGAAGTGAGTTCTCTAGTGCATTTCCCTAGGAGTTCCAGGTTAGCAAATGAGATAGTGTTTATTTGCTTCTATAGGGTTCGTTAGATGGTTTATTTAAGAAATTCTGACCGAAATGAAGTATAAGAACTAAAGAAATATTTGAATTTGAAAGTGTAGTTAAAGAACATGTTAATTGAAGACCATACAAAAATGTAAGGACCGTATGGTACAACCTTGACCAGAGAAAAATGAAGTTTGGAGATAATAGGCACATGCTTCTCTATGGATTTTGTGTATTGTATTTTTAGAGTTTGTTGACATTTCAGTGTGCAAGATAGAAAAGATAAACAATGGACCTCAGAAAGTGCTAAGTGGGAATGGAGAAGTAAAATTTATCATAGCAAGAGTGGATAGTCAAATTAAGGGTTTCCAAAGTGTAAATTGCCAAATTTGAGTGTCTACACATTCCTTTGAGAGGTATGTGTGTCTTCATTAGATGTAATAAGGGTTTTATGAGTGAATGAAATATTTTAATAACATTTAAAAATTTGAGTAATTTATGGGACCAAGAGCACTAGTAAAAAAGGTATATGTAATATTAATCATTCAACACATGGCTATCTGATTATTCTTATGGGATGTCCAGTCCTTTGATGATGTTAGACCATCTACTATGGATCTTGATCAATAAATTCACCATTTTATCAAGTCTTGTCCCATTGAATAATGAAGTTAGCTTCTAATTTATAATTATCTTGTAATTTATTTAGATGTTGTTGTAGATTGTACACTACGTGATGTAATGTCATTTTGTTTCCACCACCCTTTGACTACAAAATGTGCATTTTCTCTTTTCTCATTTTTCTTTGGGCATTTTTCATTTTTCGGTTTCACATCTAAGATGATGTGAGATAGTCCTTAAATGATCCTTTAAGATCTTTTCCTTCCATTTGATTTCTACACTTATGTATGTCTTTTCGTTATGGTCTCATGTTGGATTAAACTCTTTGACATAGTATTATTTTTCCCACCCATGTTTATATATATAAATTTTTATCTTAAATATCTCTCTCACATGTTTTTTTGATGTCCTCATTAATGTTTGGGAATTCCATCATGTTAATGCCCCATTTGTTCATTCCTTTGTTATTCTATTTCATTCACACGTTCTTCTTGTTAAGCTCTTCCTCTACCATGCTTTTGGAACTCCCTTCATTCTTTCCTCTCTTGTGCCTCAGTCATAATTTTTTATCTTTCAGGCACTCAAAACCTTCTGGAAATGGCACCATTGGATAGAGCTCTTTCTCAGCTTTCCAGAAAGGTAAAGTTTTCTTCCTAACTCCATGTATTTTTGAAGTTATGGCTCGACGGAGTTTTTGTGGGAAATTTTCCCTAGACAGTCCTGCTGGCCAATCAGAAGCCACCACGTCGGCATCAAAGCAATCAAGAGGTGGGAGAATTTTTTTGGATTTTTACCAAGTGTTGGCACAATGGGAAATTTTCCCATGGAAAACCCGAGCCAATGGAAGGATGCCACGTGTCCTCGGAAGGGCGGAGGCGGAGGTAAACTTGAAATTTTTACCAAGTGTTTGGCAGGGTTCAAAAAGGAATTTTTTGCCTGAGGGCCCGCCACCCGAATGAGATGCGGCCACGTGTCCCACGAGACCGCATCACGGGTCGAGAAGTGGCGGAAAGACAGTTGGAAAAATTTCCCAAGGGTTGGCATAAGTAAATTTTTCACCCCCAAGGCCCGCATCCAATAGCATGGTGCCGCGTGTCACCGGGGCATCGGGGGTCAGAGGTGTGAAAGGAATTTTTCCTTTTCACCCAAGTTTGGAAAATTTGAAAAGAAAGGCCCACCCCCAAAAACCCGATCCAATAAATCATGCCATGTGTCCCAGGGGTGCATCGGAGCTTCAGCCGGTGGGGAGAAGTTGGGAAATTCTCCCAAAGGTTAGCGTAAAAAGAATTTTTGGTCCCAAGGCCTACCAACTAATTGAAAGAAGCCACGTGGCACTCAAACCAGCGGAGGTGGGGGGAAAGTTGGGATTTTTTCCCAAGGAAAAATCAAAGGAAAATATTGAAAGGAAAAGCCCGCCCCCCAAAACCCGAGCCAG
Source organism: Taxus chinensis (assembly GCA_019776745.2). NCBI lineage: Eukaryota > Viridiplantae > Streptophyta > Pinopsida > Cupressales > Taxaceae > Taxus > Taxus chinensis. Next base: position 898,966,858 of record CM034146.1, read on the forward strand.
TAAAATCATGCCACGTGTCCAAGTGGCGACAAAAAACACAAGGCGAGCCAATAGGAAAATGAACATAGGGCCACGTGCCAATGGGGTTGTGCCATGAAGTCCAATTCAAGGAAGATGGTCAACAGTGATGGAAAAGTTGAGAGCAAATGCCGCGGTGAATCAAATCATGCCACGTGTCCTCGGGTCATTCAGCCAGTGGAGAATTTTTAGAAAATTTTCCAAAGGCCGAAACGATGGGAAATGAAGCAGGAAGGGCCCGCAACTAATCAAATCATGCCATGTGGCACCAGAGCTATGGGGCATAGAGATTTTTGGGGAAATTTTCCCAAATGCAAAAAGTGGGAAAATTTCAAATTTTCGGCCCGCCAACCCATTTTGGCCCTGTTTTGCCCTAAATTTTCAAGAGGGGCATAACTTTCGATTCAGAGCTCAGTTTCTTATTCTTTATATCAATGGAAAGCTGGTGAAATTATCTACATGATTCTGGGATCAATTTTGTGTTTTGGTGGAGTTTGGAGGGAGAAAATTGGAAAACGCCTCTGGCATGTGGAAATCAACAAAACTGACATTTCAACCACCATTTTTAATGAAGTATGGCACGCATTCTCTCCCAGCATGGTTAAAAATGTCAGGGAATGGACTTTTGAGGGTGCCCATGCTGTTTTAATACCATTTGGTTGGTGGTTGAAGCATCTTTCATGTTTTCCCACGTTTCTCTCTCCTGAGTTTGAATGGGCATTGTAAAAGCCAGAATGGGCTCATTTTTGAAAAAGTTAGACATTTTTTTGGCTCTACAACTTCCCTTTTCTTCCTCCTTTGGAAGATTTGTGGAAATTTTTACCTTTTCATGCAAATACAACATCTCTTTTTGCCTCTTGGTCATTGTAATGCACTGTATTGGACCTGGAATGATAATGTATGCTCTGTGATTAAAATTTTCTCAATCCTTTCATATGTTTATCATTGTTTCCTTGATCTTTCATTACATTTTGGAAATTTGTGAATGTTTTGTGCTATATTTTCTTGTGGATTGTGTATGTTTTGCAGTAGCAGGTGTCTACTACTCCTTTGGTGCATCACCTTAATTAGACTAGGTTTATTCTTTGTATCTTCTCAACCCTGTCCCCTTGGAAAAGTTTGATTAAAATATAGGTAAACCCTCTACAGAATGTTATGCACACTTGAACAGAGGAGTTGAGGAACCAACCTCTAATCTAGAGATTCTTTTCCCACTTTTACAAGTCCCACACTTGGGGAAAAGATTCAATGTTGTGCAATCATACTGGATGCTAAAATATCAAACTAGAAATCTGATAGAACATCCAGAGGGTGCTGCTGATTTGCACTAACAGTTTTGGCACACCCGGTGGGACCTTAGAGGTCTTCATCTTCATTGCAACAAAATTGATGTGCATTTTTTGCAAGTTTCTTGCTTAAAAGAGCCCTGATTTGCACATCTGGTGACTCCAAGGAAGAAGAATCAAGCTGGTTTTAGCAGTCCAGACCTGAAAAACTCATGAGAAGAATCTCCACAAGGTCAAGAGTTAGAGAAGAAGAAGTATTGTTTGAGTATCTGCAATTATCTCCAAGAAGAAGACAAAGAGGGAGGAGAATTCAAAGGTCTCCATCTCCACCAAATAGAACTCTATCAACTCCTCCACCTGGTAGACCTTTCATCCAATCAAAAAGGGTTCTAAGGCCAATCAGAATGGCACAACACAACCCATATGTCAATTTTACTTGCAGCAGCCCACTTGCTCTCAATGCATAAAATCCAATCCCAGTTGCAGCATTGAAGAACATTCCATACTTTACTGGAGAGAATCAGACCACTCCTGGTGATCATGTCAAGGATATTGCTAATATTTGTGCAATCCATGAGATTGATGAGATGCAAGTTACTGTCAAACTACTGACATCTTCATTCAAAGGGAATGCTTTGCAATGGTTCAGGAGCCTTGCTTCAGGCTCTATCCAAAATTGGAACCAGTTATGTATAGCCCTCCATGAGTAGTTTGGAGAAAAGGGAGATAACTTGTCCCTTTTGGAACAATTGACAACTATCAAGAGAGCTCCCAATGAGCAGCTGACTGACTTCAACTTCAGATTTTAAAGGACTTGGGAGAGAATTCCAATGGCAGTAAGGCCAACAGTAGAAGGTGCTTTTCTATATTACCTTAAAGCTTTAAATTTTGATATTTCTATGTTAATTCAATCCATGGGAGGCACAACTATCCCTGCTGCTTATAGCATTGCCATTAGAGCTGAAAATTATCCTGATTCAAGCTAGTAAGCTAGCTCCTAGGCCTCCAATGCCATTGTATCCAAATTTAGAAAGTCCAAGCACTAGTCAAGTGCCTATTTTAGCTCCTATTCCCACTCCTAGAAATCATAATTCAAGTGAAGCTTCTACTTCATCTTCTAGTGCCTCAAATGAACTTCAAGAAGTCATGAAGCAATTACAAAATTTAGGTAATGAGCTGGTTACACTCAAGAGGCAGCAAGCCTAAGGTTTTAGACCTTCTTATCAGCCTCAAGCTCAGCCTAACAGGCAGCCATATCAGCCTCAAAGACCACCCAATCCATCTGCAAATCAAAATCAAGCAAGGCCTCCTGCCAACAGACCATTTCAGCCCTATAATCCCAATGCTACATCTACCTCTAAAGCACTAGTGCCAGTACAAAACAACATAGATCAAGAGTATGATTAGTGTTTCCCATGCAATGAACCTCACAACCAGTCTATGTGCTTCAATGGTGCTCTAAATCAAGCCTTAATGGTAACAACAACTGGTGTGGAAGGTGAAGGGAGTCAAGGAAATAACCAACAACAAGAAACATCCCAGCAACAATCAGCTCCAAATGATACCACACTTGTAAATGGCAGGTAGAAGACTTTTGTGGCATGAATCAACCAATCTCTCAAAGTGTTGCAGCCAACACAAGGTCAAAAAGGAGAAATTTGGGTGAAGGAAAACCATTGGCTCCAAGTAATCCACAACCTTCTACCACTCCACAGACTATTGGCAAACAAAATGCAGTTCCAAACATGCAAGGACTGCCCAAACCAGCTCCTAGACCAACTCAGATGCCAGTTGTTGCTGCCCATGTGCAAGGAATGAATGTGTAGGCCAGAGGGCAGTAGAGAGATGCTTCATCTCCATTCAACATCATTGATTAGATGAAGAAGACAAATGTAAACATATCAATGTGGGAATCACTATCCATCCCAGGCCAAAGAGATTTGCTACAAGCTGCCATGAAGGACTGGTCAACTTCAAATCAATAGGTCCAAATGCAAGAGAAGGTACTCACAAATGCTGCCCAGCCTAAAGGGGATCATGGAGGACAGCAAGGTAAAATGTTGAAGCCCCCTCCATTCTATGTTTCATTGATCATTGGAGACCAATTAGTACACAACTGCATGATTGATTCTGGAGCAAGTAGTTCAGTAATGCCCAAGCAAATAGCTGATCAGTTGGGGTCTCCAATATGAAGTCATATCCAAAGGGGTAGTGCAATTGGATGGGAAAATAGTGACAAGTAGGAGTGATTAAAAACTTGAGTCTTACTTTGCATGCATGCCCCAATGTTGTTGTTTTGCAAGATGTCTCAGTGATAGATCTTCCACCACTCTTTGCCCTATGTTTGTCAAGGGATTTCACAGCTAAGATTGGAGGTTACTTATCTACTGATTGGTCACACATGTTGTTCAGAACAAGATATGGAACCAAAGCCACAATCAGATCTAAGCCTATTGCAAACTTTCACATTGAGCCTCACACTCCAAGCCAAATCAATACCAATTGTTTAGCGTTTGATCAAGAAGATTATCCAAGCACTGATGAAGCTGACACCAAGGTTGGGAGCATCCCAGATTTGACTCTTGATGAATGGGCAAGCAAGGTGCATGCTTTTGATCCTTATCAAGAAATAGAAGAATCTGAGCTAGGAGTCTATTGCATGCATGAAGAAAATCAGCCTATTCCTAGCATCACCAAGCCAGACCACAAGGATGACAATGAGGTATGGTAGTTGTTCTTTGATGGATCAAGAAGTAGACAAGGTGCAGGAGGGGGAGCTATGTTTGTTTCACCTCAAGGAGTTAAGTACTATTAATCTTTTAGATTTCAGTTTGCATGTTCTAATAACACTGCTGAATATGAAGCTTTGATACAAGGATTGCATTGGTCAATCAAGAGAGGAATAAAGAAATTTCAAGTCTTTGGTGATGGTGAGCTGATTGTTCAACCAAGTTAGAAGATAGCATACTACCAAGAATGATCTACTCAAGTGATAAAAAAATAGGGTGTGGGACCGCATTGAATATTTTGAGGGCTTTAGCATCAAGTCCATCCCTAGAAAAGAGAACCAAGCTGCCGAGAGGCTTGCATCAATTGGATAATCCTTTGATGTTGTCGAAAGCATCAAGAAAGACAAAGTATAGCCAAAAATTCATGTGATTGTAAGGCCTTCAGTGCCAGACAACAATGTAAGTTGGTAAGTGTTTGAAAATGATCGACAAATCATCCATTTCTTGCAAGAAGAGGATGAGTTCTCAGCTAAAAATCAGGAAAAAATTAGAACAATGGTATGGTGATCAAGTGGTACAGCTAAGAACCAACAAACTACCAAAGGGACTTGTCACTTTGGATTCCATTTTCAACCCTAATGATCAGTTTAGGAATGAGAAAGAAAACATCCAAGTCAAGGGAGAAGATTCAATGCCCATCTTGGTGGAAGAAGGCAAGTCACTCCAAATTGGTAAAGTGACAACTGAACAAGAAAGGTATGAGTTCATACAGCTTTGTCAAGAATTCCTTGATGTGTTTTCTTGGAGCTATGAAGATTTGAAAGGATTCAATCCCAAGTTAGCTAAAAACACTATTGAATTAGACCCAAGTGCTAAACCCTTGTCAGGTAAAAACAAAGGCCAGTCAATCCACACATGGAGCCTCTAATGAGAAAAGAATTGATTAAGTTGATAGAGTCAAGTATCATATTTTCTATCAAGAATTCTAGTTGGGTAGCCAACTTGGTTCCAGTTAGAAAGAAGAGTGGAGAAATCAGATTGTGTGTTGACTTCAGAGATTTGAATAGAGCATCTCTCAAGGATCATTACCCACTTCCTTCTATGGAGCAGATTTTACAAGTTGTTGCTGGATCTGAAAGGTTTTCATTGCTTGATGGCTATTCAGGGTACAATTAGATTATGGTGAAGGAAGAGGATCAGTTCAAGACAACCTTCACAACCAAATGGGGAACCTATGCATATAGAAAAATGCCATTTGGGTTGTCCAACATTAGAGCTACATTCTAAAGGGAAATGGACATGGTGTTCAAGGATTTGATTAAAAAAATGGTGCTGATATATCTAGATGATATCATTGTTTTTTCAAAAAATGTAGCAAACCATCTCTTTCATTTGAGACAAGTGTTCCAAAGGTGTAGAAGATTTGGGGTATCATTGAATCCCAAAAAGTGTATTTTTCTAGCTCATGAAGGAAAGCTCCTCAGCCACATTGTCTCTAAAGAATGGATTAGCAATTGATCCAAAAATATTTGAAGCCATAAGAGCACTACCATTGCTAAGCCACAAGAAAGACCTCCAAAGTTTCTTGGGAAGGATAAATTTTGTTTGGAGGTTTGTCCCAAATTTTGCAGCCCTAATCAAGCCTATCACCAAGATGTTAAAGAAAAGCATAGCTTTCAAATGGACAACAGAGGGCAAGGAAAGTTTTGAAGCAATCAAAGAAGCTATCTCACAAGCCCCAACTCTCATTAACCCAGATTTCTCCAAGGATTTCATCCTCTATGCATTTAGAGGTGATGATACTATTTCTACAATTTTGGTACAATAGAACAAAGACAATGATGAGCAGCCAATTAATTTCTTCATCCAAAGGCTGGAGGACTATGAGGTGAGATATTCCTTCATTGAGAAGCATGTTATTGCTATGATTAGGAGCTTAAAGAAATTTAAGCATCTAGTTTCAAACAACAAGGTTCAATTGCTGGTTTCTCATGTGGGAGTTAAAGACTTCCTCCTCAACAAAGACCTAAATGAAAAGAGATTAGGGTGGATTACTCGTGTCATGGACTATGACATTGAGATCAAATTCACCAAGTTGGTCAGAGGAAAAGGATTGTGTGAGCAGCTGGTCTTGAACAAACAAACGGAATCATATAATGAGAAAGAGATTTTTTTTGGCATTGCAAGGTAGCCATGAACAAGGAAGCACTCAAGAAGAAAATGATGGTGTCCTCACTCCTTGCTAGACCCAAGACATAACACACTTCCTACACACAGGCCTATGCCCTCCAGAGATGAATAAAACCAAAAGGAGACACTTCAGATTGCAGGCTGTCCCATATGCCCTTGTTGATGGTGTTTTATTCAAAAGGGATGTGAATGGAGTGCTGTTGAGATGCATTGGTACAAATCAAATTCACAGAGTGTTGGAAGAGTTCCATGGTGGATCAGCTGGTGGTCATTTTGCACCAAGAGTGATAGCTCTCAAGATCATGAGGGATGGCTATTATTGGCCCAAGATTTTCAGTGATTATTATGCATGGATCAAGAGGTGCAAGAATTGTGCATTCTTCACAGGTAAGGAGAGACTAGCCGCCCTTCCATTGCATCCAATTTCAGTTGACCATCCATTCATGCAATGGGGTTTGGAATTCATTGGAGTCATTAACCCAAATTCAAGACAAGGACACAAATGGATTCTAACAGTAACAGATTACTTCACCAAGTGGACTGAGGTAGTGGCACTCAAGGAAGCAAATGAATCTAGCATCTTGGACTTCTATGAAGGGATAGCAACCAGATTTGGCATACCTGCTACAATAATATCAGATAATGCATTGGCATTCATTGGGTCCAAGGTAACTGAATGGGTTGTCAAAAATGGGATCTACCTAAGCACTTCATCAAATTATTATCCTCAGGGTAATGGCCAAGCCGAATCTACAAACAAGAACTTGTTAAGGATCATCAAGAGGACTCTTGATGAAAATAAGAGGTCTTGGCATACTAAATTGAAATCAGCCTTGTGGGCTAATAGGATAACCCCCAAGAGATCTACAGGTAATTCTCCATTCAAGCTTGTTTATGGAAGAGAGGCAATTTTTCCCATGTCACTTGAGTTTCCAACATTGGAACTCATGAAGCAGTTGGAGTTGTTGGATTTTGGACCCATGGAGGTTAGGTATGTAGAATTGATGGAGCTCCAAGAAATCAGAAATCAGGCATCCCAAGCAATGGAGAAGGATCAAGCTTTGATCAAGAAGACCTTTGATAGAAAGGCCAAGGATAGATCTTTCCAAGTTGGAGATCTAGTGTTAAAATGGGATGCAGACAGAGAAAAACTGGGGAGGCATTCAAAATTTGATGCCATTTGGAGTGGCCCCTACATGGTCACAAAGTGTAAGGACAACAATGCCTTCCAATTGTCTACATTGGATGGTGAAGAATTACAGATTCCAGTCAATGGAATCCATCTGAAGCATTGCTACTGAAGGAAATTCTCCACCTTGTACATATTAGCTTAGGTTTTCATTCCTCCAAGTGCTTATGCACATTGTTTTGTTGTAGTTTAGCTTTTCTTTCCCTAAGTGCTTTGGCACAATTTTTTTGTTCCAGGAAATGTGTTTTACAGGCCTTGCTCCATCAGATGATGTTCTGCCCTCCATTCTTCCTCCTTGCATTATTCTAATCAGTTGGGGTCCCAAGTAGAGAATTTGATGACTCCATGCCCAATGGATTACTTCAGGAAACTGGTAACTTCATCCAGCAGGCAGATGACCCCTCTGAGTCACCAAAATTGTTATCCAAAATGAGCCCCTTGCTCATTTTTTGGCTAACTCCCTTCATTCTTTCCTCTCTTGTGCCTTAGTCATAATTTTTTATCTTTCAGGCACTCAAAACCTTCTGGAAATGGCACCATTGGATAGAGCTCTTTCTCAGCTTTCCAGAAAGGTAAAGTTTTCTTCCTAACTCCATGTATTTTTGAAGTTATGGCTCGGTGGAGTTTTTGTGGGAAATTTTCCCTAGGTAGTCCCGCTAGCCAATCAGAAGTCGCCACGTTGGCATCGGAGCAATCGGGAGGTGGGAGAAATTTTTTTGGATTTTTACCAAGTGTTGGAACAATGGGAAATTTTCCCATGGAAAGCCCGAGCTAATGGAAGGAGGCCACGTGTCCTCAGAAGGGTGGAGGTAGAGGTAAACTTGAAATTTTTACCAAGTGTTTGGCGGGGTTCAAAAAGGAATTTTTAGGCCCGAGGTCCCTGCTGGTGAATGAGATGAGGCCACATGTACAGAGACTTAAAGGATGTCGGGAGGTGGAGAAGTTGGGAAAATTTCCCAAGGGTTGGCATAAGTAAATTTTCACCCCCAAGGCCCACATCCAATAGCATGGCGCCACGTGTCACCTAGGGGCATCGGGGGACGGAGGTGCGAAGGGAATTTTTCCTTTTCACCAAGTTTGGAAAATTTGAAAAGAAAGGCCCACCCCCCAAAACTCATGCCAATAGGAGGAGGGCCACGTGTCCCTCGGGGCATCTGGGGTCAAAACTATAGGAAGAAGTTAGGAAAAATTTCCCAAAATGTTAGCGCAAAGAAAATTCTTGGCCCCCAGGCCCGCCAACTAATTGAAAGAAGCCACATGTCCTCGGGTCAGCGGAGCGCGGGGAAAAGTTGGGAATTTTTTCCCAAGGCAAAATCAAAGGAAAATATTGAAGGAAAAGCCAGCCCCCAAAACCAGAGCCAGTAAAATTATGCCACGTGTCCATGTTGTGGTAAAAAATATAAGGAAGACTCGCAGAGAAAATAAAGCATGGAAGGCCCTACATCCAATAGCATCACACCACATGTCAGCTCAGGGAATATAGTCAACAGTGATGGAAAAGTTGAGAGAAAATGTCTGCGGTGAATCACATCGTGCCACGTGTCCTCGGGTCATTCGGCCGGAAGAGAATTTTTAGAAAAATTTCCAAAGGCCAAAACGATGGAAAATGAAGCAGAAAGGGCCCGCAACCAATCAAATCATGCCATGTGGTACAAGAGTAGTGGGGTGTGGAGATTTTTGGGGAAATTTCCCAAAATGCAAAAAGTGGGAAAATTTCAAATTTTCGTCCCGCCAACCCATTTTGGCCCTGTTTTGCCCTAAATTTTCAAAGGGGCATAACTTTCAATCCAAAGCTCAGTTTATTGCATTCTTTATATCAATGGAAATCTGGAAAAATTATCTACATGATTCAAGGCTGAATTTTGTGTTTTGGTGGAGTTTGGAGGGAGAAAATTGGAAATACACCTCTGGCACGTGGAAATCAACAAAACTGACATTTCAACCACCATTTTTAATGAAGTATGGCACACATTCTCTCCCAACATGGTTAAAAATGTCAGGGAATGGAATTTTAAGGGTGCCCATGTTGTTTTAATACCATTTGGTTGGTGGTTGAAGCATCTTTCATGTTTTACCACGTGTTTCTCTCTCCTGAGTTCGAATGGGCATTGTAAAAGCCAAAATGGGCTCATTTTTGAAACAGTTAGACATTTTTATTTCTCTACAAATTCTCTTTTCTTCCTCCATCAAGAAGATTTGTGGAAATTTTTACCTTTTCATTCAAATACAACATCTCTTTTTTCCTCTTGGTCATTGTAATGTACTGTATTGGACCTGGAATGATAATATATGCTCTGTGATTAAAATTTTCTTGATCCTTTCATATGCTTATCATTGTTTCCTGATCTTTCATTACATTTTGGCAATTTGTGCATGTTTTATGTTGTATTTTCTTGTGGATTGTTTATTTTTTGTAGTAGCAAGTGTCTACTACTCCTTTAGTGCATCACCTTAATTAGACTAGGTTTATTCTTTGTATCTTCTCAACCCTGTCTCCTTGCCAAAGTTTGATTAAAAACATAGGTAAACCCTCTGCAGAATGTTATGCACACTTGAACAGAGGAGTTGAGGAACCAACCTCTAATCTAAAGATTCTTTTCCCACTTTTACAACTCCCACACTTGTGTGAAAATATCCAATGTTGTGCAATCACACTGGATGTGAAAATGTCAAACTAGAAATCTGATAGAACACAACATCTTGGAAAAATATCTCTATAGAATTCAACTGTTATTTCAAATTATTCATTGATTTTGCAATTAGGATAAGATCATTCATATATAATAAAAGTTATACCGTATAGTTGACCGGGTGAATTCCCACTCCACCAACTCTTCTTATTCACTCGTCTAGCTTATTGATGTGTATCCCAAATGAAGTGAGGGATAACAAACATCCTTATTTGACCTTAATATCACTTCAACAACATTCTAAAATTTCTTCGCATGTTTTGATTTTAGCCCGAGCTACTCATAAAGTATGTGTATTGTTATTATGTACTCATCTAGGACCCCAAGTTTCTCCATCCTACTCCAAATTAAAACTTGGGTTCCTAGACAAGTACATAACAACAATGTGCATAAAAAAGTTCTTTTCCTTGCGAATATTTGAAATGTTTTTTTGAAGCCAACAAAGGAGCGAAAAAGCTCTTCTCCTTACGTATCACATATTTTTTTAATCAAATTCCCAAGAGTGATGTAATGGTTGATAATGGAATGTTTCAATCTACATTCACCTTTTCCTTTCCCCCCTTTTCTATATCCAACTATTGTAATTCTAATTTTAGGTTTTATATTAATTAAATCTGTAAACGATTGTGCAAAGATGAAATAAGATCTTATTATAATAAATGATAATAAACATTCATATATTAAATCATTTCCAAATTATAATGGCAATTTGCAATAACATAGATGAGCTAAGGAAAGTATAAGTAGGGTTAAAGAGGATTGCATCGATATAAAATAGAGATGTGATAATAATGATTTAAGAATGTATAGGAAGGGTGTGTGGGTTATCATCAAGTTTTCTTGAAAATCTAAGAATGTGATTATAAAAGTAGGATGATATCGTTTGTTTTTAAAAAAGTTGTTTGGTGACTTTGTCATTTATGATTATAAATTTGGATCTCACCTCTAGCATTGCGTTCCTTTGTGTTTGTAAGTTTCAAATTTTGTGGTGTAAAATCCATAATCATAGTTATAGAACTAATGTGAGATTATTCTTCTTATTCTTTTTTTAGAGGCCTGAAAAGGGATTACACTTTTAGGTTTAGTAGCACACACCATGCTTGTATAACAATAATTTAAAGAGGCATCAAAACCCCACACTTCTCCACCTCTTTTATGTGTATAATATATATATATATATATATATATATATATATATATATATATATATATATATATATATATATATATATATATATCACAATGTGTTTAGGTATAAAGACTCTAATTAGGACATCCGATACTTGGCCACAATATTTGGTGTGTGAGACATAGCTTTACAAACAGGCCTAGTGCAACCACATATGATGTATGCAAACTTAGAGTTGGTTGAATATGCTTGAGAGAATGATATAGCAATTGTTTTTTGTTGTGACATCATATATAGCCCAAAAATGTGAGAGGTGAGGCCCTTATAATGTGTTATGTGAATGTGATTTTATATGTGACTGTTGTGATAAGATTTCCCTCTCAAATGACACATGACCCACTAAATTAACTTGTGCATTTGAAAATATGACCATTAGAGCTTTTGAGGATGAATTTGTTGACTTAGGAAAAAGTTATTCTAATGAATTTGTATTCCATGGTTAACTTCATTTAGGTGTAGTGCACAATTCAAACTATTAGTCAGAGATGGTGTCCAAATGTCTAAAGATGTGTTAAGAACGAGCTTCTGACTAGTCAATTATGGATACCAAGTGCGAACTAGTACCTGATAGTGCTAATTGAGCAAGGTACGTGTAGGAATTAATAAACTTAGTGCACAATGAGTTATGGGTTGAGATAAATGCCAAGGATTAATTATCAGATGTTGTAGGTTTAGATTTAGTATCTACATTTTCCATCATTTTAATCTAGTGATTGAAATTTTCTTTTTTAAAATATAAAAGAAACGTAAAACTTATATGAGGAAAAGGCACCTATGAGATTGAAATTTTTATGTTAATATCTTTTCTTTTGTGTGTATAATAGCGTATATGAACATGTTTGTCGCATGCAAAATGTGTATGGAGTTTAAACGAGATGCTAATACAAAATTAGTAAATAACATAAACTTAAAAGTAAAACTATGAAATGCATATACATGTTTTCTCCCAATTTTGTATGCGAGGGAAGAGTAAACTATGAATTAAAAATGCCTTAAATATGTAAACTTATTTTCCCCTGGTGTTATATGCGAGGGAAGAGTAAATAAAACATAAATAAGATAGTAGCAATTGGGACTATTATATGAACCTATTAAGTGAAGTTATGTAAACCATCTACAACAATGAGGCCTATTGAGTGAAGGAATGCCAACCATCTATAGAAATTGGGCTTGTTGAGTGAAGGCATGTGTAAATGTTGTGATGTAATAGTCGTGATGTAATAACTATGTGTATATAATCATATGGTTTCATTTAAATCATGATATCTGATATCTACATGAATGTGTTAGAAAACCGCATTAAATACCCCATTTTGAGATATTGCAAAGGATAACTTAGCTCAAAAGAGAAAGTGTTAGTCATGTAAGAAGTGTAGTAGCAACATGATCAAAGATATAAAACAAAACTAGTGTATCAAAATCCATGGTATAATGTGTATAAAACATAAGATAAAAGCATTTGTTAACAAAAGTATTGTGTACTATTCACGAGATAAATCAATGTGACATCCAATAATGCTTATGATCATTGGAGTAAACATGTTATGGTAGTATTCATGATAGATTTATCAAATTGAGCACAAATAATGTGTAGAATTCATAAGCTTAATAATGTATATGTATCATCAAAAGAATGAAAATAACATGAAAGTGTTCTAACAATATTCAACAAGATAACATAACAATGATAAGATGAGTAACATGATAATCAACACAAAACTTAGTGCCCAGTGTATCCATGGTGACTCAAGGCATGACATGACGCACCATGACATGACAAGCCTATCATAAAGAGACATGACTGAAAATATGTGACATACTTGACCGATGTTAGTAGTGTTAGATGTTAGTTTGTGTGCTCAAGAGCATGCACACAATACAAAGTGATATAAATAAAGTGTGTAGTAAGTAATGATAAACATTGTGTAGTGAGAAATGAAATAAACATCGAATGCACACAAATCAACATTCAACAAGTAATGTCATAATCATGCAATATAACAATTAATGTGCAAGAAAAAACATGTCATGATGGGGTTTTTATGGCCTACCTTGTGGAGGATATAGTTTTTGATCTAGGAATAGAAAAAACTCCATTTTTAATAAAAAAATCTCTCGAAAATATATATGCCACCATAAGCCATGCTAACTACTTACAAGAATTTTTGATAATTTTCGAAGGCTAAAATCAACCATTTAGGGTCTAAAATTTGGGTTTGAAGTATTTTTTGGGTTTTTTAAAATTCAAAATACCATATCTTTGTGATCATGAGTCAACTTGAGTTTAAAATCAAGTAATAAATTAATTTGGACATGTGGATAATGTATGCATGTTTGTAGGATAATAGAAGTTATTTTTAGAACTTGCTAAAAATAACTATTATTAAAAATAATAAGTATAGACAAGTTTAATTAGAAGGCTATTCTGATTTGAATAAAAGGATATCTATTTTAATTCAAATGGGAGGAACTAAGGAGAATTGTAGACTTTATTTTGGAATTTAATTTTGCAAATTATATATTTTTGTTGTTGTTTGTTTGGCCTCATCATTTGGTATCAGAGTTTAAGTTCAAGATAAGATGGAAAGAGGTTAAGGAGGTTATGCACATATGCATCAAACTCTACAACAATTATATAGGTAAGTCAACAAGTTATCAGAATTTATCATGTTTCTAAGGAGAAGGTGTGGAGGAGATGATACAAAAGAAGAGTTGGAGGAAAAAGAAGAAAGACATAGTGAAGAAGGAGAAGGACAACCATAAAACACTGAAGAAAGTTTGATTAAAGAATTTTAAGGAATGATGAGATTAAAGTAGATATTTCTAACTATGGGGAGATATTAAAACCAAAGGAGTTGATAGACTAGTTAAATATCACAAAAAAATTATTTGAAAGGAAACATATGACAAAAGAGAAGCTCAAATTTGCATGCAAAAATTTTAAGGGTCATGCAATGATATGGTGGTATCACATTCAAAAGGAGAGGCAATGAAAAGGAAAAGAGAAGATCATGATTTAGAGCAAGTTGTAGAAGAATATAATGAAAACAGAACTACCCATGGATTATGCATAAACCCTATACAAAATATTTCATAGTCCGAGGCAAAAAGATCGGAGTTTCCAAGACTATACTGATGAATTTTACAAGTTTTCCATTCGAATAGAGCATGATGAGATGAAAGAGAAGATGACTTAAAGGTATGTAAGTGGTTTCAAATTTTCTATTCGATATTAACTAAGCATGCATAGGAAGAAAAGCATGGAAGACACTTATAAATTTGCTTTGAAGGTAGGAAAAAAACATACTTCACTAAATTTTAGAATATTTGAAGGACCAAAGAGAGGAAAATTATATTTAATAAGAGGATGAGGTGGATAAAATATGATTAACTAAAAATGGACTAAGTAGTGTGGGGATAGTTAAAGTAAGCCATGAACATCCATACTAAAGTAAGTAAATGTAGCAAGGGAGTATAATAATGATCTAAACAAATATGTAAAATGACATGTTAACCCTAATGTGCAAAAGAGAGTGAGGAAAGAACCTAGCTAACAATCGATGCATGTCAGAGAGTGTCGCAGTGATGAACAAAAAATCAGAAAGCAGGAACAACTATGTCAGGACTCCAAAAAGGACATATTTGGGTGAAATGGCTAGAATGGAGCACCTAAGAAAGGATTGGGGCACCCACAGGCACTTTGGTAAGCAAAATAGGCACCCTGGTCTGGGAAAAAGTTCTGGAGCTGGTCTTCACAGGTCCTGAAGATGGCTGATAACCTTCACTGCTTGTCGCATTAATTTTTTTTACTATGCTAAATGCTCCAAATATTCCAAGAGGAGGAAATGCCCTACAAAAGACCACAAGGAAGTATCAAAACCCTAAAAAAATAAAGATGCAAATGAATGGGTTAGACTGACCTCATCTACCATAAGAGTGTGCTTATTAACTAAGTGTTGCACTACATTTCAGACCCGGATGTAGTTATGGTGTGTGTGTGCATGTCGTGCCCTAGGTGCTCTTGTATCAGTCACACTTTGTGAAATAGCGAGCAATAACTAAATGTAGAAAATGTAATAGAACACGTGCATGGAATAGAATAGAATCCCCCCCTATGAAGTGTGATGTAGATGTCCTAGCTTGTGTCTTGATGATGGAGCTATGTGGATGCCAATGCAATAGACAGATGTAACTCTAGATGGAGTGATAGTAGGAGATGATGTTAGGTCCCTCATTATGGTCTCATACCTTTATATTTATAGGGTTCTCTTGCTCTAATTTTGTAATTAACCCTGAAAAGGCTAACCACAAGAAAGATAAAGACGTAAAATGACTAAAAGAGGCCCAAAAAGTGGTGTAAAGTGTAAAAAGAACCGAGGCACCCCCAGGTGGGACCAGGGCACCCATGGGTGCCCCACTACTAATCTGGGCACTCCAGCCAAGGCTAAAATAACGTGAAAAGTCAGAAAATGGTTGGGCATATGGGTGTAATATGCCACAAATTATGAAACAAAATAAACAAGATGACCAAAAGGACGAGGGTTAATTAGTACTTTCTTCACTCAAGAACCTTCTAATTAGTAGTATGAGACCAAGACAAATAAATGTCTAAAGTGCATGATTTTGTGACTACATTTTTCCCCGACTTTATGTTGGTGAGCGGAAATCTCGGTAACATAAAGTAGGTAGAGATGTGAACCTGATGTCCATGAAGAGTGTAGTAGAAAACGCGTCGAAGGACCAGACAAAAGCGTGGCATGACAAAAATATGGAGGAGTGCGGAAACTATAGATGAAAAATGTGCAAAGAAAAAGTGATGAGAGTGAACCTAGGGTGGAACGTGTGTGTGTAACTTCCGTAGTGTGTAGTGTACCTGCATAATTAGTAAAACATGTGTGTTTCTATGGAACATTGTTGTTGTTGTTGCCCCCATTTGACTGCTTGTTTCTCGTATGACCGGACCTCCAAGGAGAAAATGATCAAGTAGTCAAATATGTATGTAATTGTAAAAATGCTATGTAAAAGATGCATGTGTATGTAAAATACGCTAATGTAAATGAAAAATGTAAATGTAAGGGTAAATGGAACATGTGCACCTAATCTATGCCGAGAGAGAAAGTGTAGAAGGATATCCTATACCGCAAGTTTTTGGGGAGATCTCACTCCATAAGCCGAAGAAGTGTAGGGAGGAAATGTTGTGTCCTCCAAGCTCTAACTGCTTCCCTAAATTGTGTGTAGAGATCTCTGTACTATCATGGTTTTTTGGGAAATTCAACGCCATTGGCCGAAGTAGTGTAGAGAGGCACACCCACTGTAACCTCTAAGCCTGTAACTGCTTCCCAGAAATGCTAAGGACACCATGTCCTGTAAAATCCACTATGTATGGGGTTCGTGGACTGGTCTAAACCCACTCGTTGTATGTAACCCATAATGCCAAGGGCGGAAAGTGCAATGTACTGAACAAATGTAAATATGTTGTGTTATTATGTAAAACCCCCAAATGATGCCCCCCTCTTTTGGGGTGCATGTGATGTCACTAATAAGAGACATGCAACCCTAAAAGAGGACCAACCACATGTACGTTGAAACTCTAGAAAGTGCTTGGTAGAAACCAATGCAAGCACAAACAAGAAGGCTAGCCAAAAACAAGTGTAAACACAATGCATGTAGAAAATAGTGTATAAGCTATGCAAACAATGTAAAATCTACCAAGCAAAGTAGTGTAAACACACAAGAAGACAAGTATGCCACATAAAGCGGGTTACAAACATGGGACATCACTCAGGATGTTGTCAGACATGCAAGGCCATCATGGTCGAAAACAACAAACAAGTGTGCATATCAAACAAAGGGAAAGACCCGCATTTAATAAAAAATAATAACAGACAATGTGATAAACAAGTATGGAAACCAATATCCCTGCATAAAAAATGCTACACATGAAGCACCCATTAGCATGTTAGAAAGATAGCTAGTATGTTAAAAGTGTGTACAAGCAAGTAATGTAAAGTGCTAAGCACAAAATGAAACAATAACACCTGGAAGAGACAAATGTGTGGATGCCCCCAACGAGTAGTGTAGGAAGGGTAGAAGGCGAGAATCCATACTACGTGTAAGAGACCTGTATCTGTGATCACAACTAGAAAAATGCGTGAACGCGTGTGTGTGGACGGTATAGATAAATGAAATACAAGTAATCAGACTAGCATGTGTAATAAAGTGATCATGAAAAACAAAAGTAAGCAAGAGTATAAGTAACCATAATATGTAGCATGTTGTGGATAGATGAAATGGAATGTAAGATGGAGTTATAGGAGTCACGTGTCCCCCGAATGAATGGAAATATATGAAGTGAGGTTCATTTTGTTTTCCCCCTCGGTAGTCAAGAATGAACCGTAAACGAGAGTGCGTCATTAGGAAATAGTCGAGTAGTGTGTGTTATATCTAACACACTTGTGATGAATGTGTATGTGATGAATGTGTATGTGTAGAGATGAGATGTGACCTAGCGATGATGTGTGTGAAACTTATATCCAAATCATATATCCTAACTATATGAATGTATAAGTGATGATTTTGCCTAAGTGTATAACATGATAATATGAACAGATGAGTGATGATTTAACATGAAGTATATATCACTACAAAATATAAGGAGGGTGTGGTGATATAACCTAAGGTATAAACCACTACAAAAGGATGGAATGGGTGATGATTTATCCTAAAATGTATGTCACTAGCTGAGAAATGTCACATGGTGAAAGGTCGAGTAGTAAATGCATAAGGCCCATTAGATTTGTAAACCCTCAACAGTCGAGTATGGACCGATGAACTAAATTGCGTCATTGGGTGATGAGTGCAACACGTAGAAGAAAATGTAGTATATGTAATAATAAAGGATGACCATGTGATGAAGAGAATATGGAAAAATGTAGTGTATAAAATGTGATGGTAGAAATGTAGAATGCATAAAATGTAGTGTATAATGAATAGTGTAACACATCTAGATAGATGAGTAATGTAGTATGCATGGATGAATGTAATGTTATACTTGTATGTGATGAAGACTAGTATAGTATGTAGAAAATGACATGAAGACATGTAGTGTATGATGTACGATATATGACTATGTATAGGATGTGAGGCAATATGTGTAAATATCCTAATAATGTATGTAATGCATATGATGAATAATGTATGATAGTAATCACATGGATGATATAAGTATGGTATATGTAAGAGGAAGACTAGTATGATGTGTGATGTGCAAATGTGAAAAAGTTTGTAAATTAAATGTTGAATGTATGGTGTATGATGCGTGACGTGTGATGAAACACAATGTATAATGTTTATAGTGTAGTATGTGGGGTTCAATGTAGTAGTATTCCCTCAACAGTCAAGTGTATACTGAAGCACAATAGTGTGTCATCGGGTAATGCCGCTAGAATGTATGATGAATGTGCCAAATGCAAGGATATGAATGTATAAGAACATAAAAGATGATGATTGTAACTATGCTAAGAGTAGATAGGGGGAAGGTGAAGTGTTATGCCCCCAAGTGTGTGTGCCCCCCCAAAAAATATTACGTGAAGTCATCAAGAAGATCGTCATCCTGTGGGTCAAACTCATGTAGATAAGCATTGGTGACTTGGTAAGTAATAGTGTCTGATTGATCATGCAACGAGCCATTAAGGTGTAAGTTGTACATACCCATAACATACTCCTCATCGGTGAATGGAGGAAGTGGGCAGCCGTGTGCATACCAACGAGTGAGATTTTGTGAATAACCAAGAAAATAACTATTGTAAATAAAAACACGACCAAAGGGCATTGGAAATGAAATGTTTGTATGACTAGGATCTAATGTGCCTCCAATATAATTAAGCTAAGATTCCCCTAATGTGAGTGGAGAAGAACGAGGGTTTCGTGATAAGTAGACCATAAGATGAAATACTCTCAAACCATAAGCAACGGTAATGGTGATAAAGCCATAATAGAGATGAGGGTCGAGAGTGGAAGGATGAAGATCCTCAAAAGTGAAACCAAGATGGGCTAGACCATCATGGGAACAAATAGTGACATCACATGTAGGATCAAATGGAATGTGTTCCCAATATGAGTTATTCATGAAAAGTGTGCAAGTGAATAATGGGCGTGCTAAGGTAGGTGGTGCAAGTGAAGGTGAATGTGATAGTGTGACATCCATAGACTAGACAAGCCCCTGATAAGGAATCATAGCAGCAGTAGTAGCAGGTGGCATAGAAAAAACTACATCTATCACATGAATGGTATCGTTAAGTGGTGGGAAGTGAGGTAGTGCGTCCATAAGTTGGGGATCATCGATAGTATTAGTAAGTGGAATAGGAAGACTAGTATTAGGGGCATAATCACAGTATTGGAATGGGTCACGATCACGAGGAATAATATGTTCAATGTCGTCATGAAGGAATTTAACACAATGATGTACAGTAGATGTAATGACTTGCATGACATGATGCCATGACTTGCGAAGCAGACAATTATAATAGACTAGGGAATCAATGACAAAGAAGACGGTGTGGACAATTTTTGGACCAACATTGATGGGGAATGTAATGTGACCTAGACATGGACAAACATAACCATCATAAGCACACAATGAAATACTAGATGGGAAAACGTCACAAATGGAGAGACCTAAAAATTCAAGGAATGGCATAGGACACAAGTTGATCTCAGATCCGTTATTGATTAAGGTGCGTTTTACACCTACATTTTGAATAACGATAGATGATATGCAAAGGTGGGTCATTGTCAAAAGTAGCAAGATCAACCTAAATAATAGATGAGAAAGTATATGGTGAGAGAATGCATCTGCAAAGGTGTTATAGACTATATTAGGATGGGTGGTGTAAGGAATTGGAGTAGTGAGTGAAAGATTGATGATTTTAGTTCGTAATTTAGGATGGAGATGTAAAAAGTCATGAATGGAGATAGCCATGATAAGGAAACACTAATAAGAACGAGGGTCCTAAGAGTATGGAGGTCGAGTCGGGTTCACCAAAATGATTAACTAAAAATTACAAACTAAGTAGTGCAAGGATAATTAATCTTATCACCAAATCACAACACCCTCCGATTTGCACCAGCGTGTGTGCTTGAGTTCATAGTGTGACTGGGTAACATGGGTACTATGTTCAAGTTGTGGGACTTGCTGCTCAAGATAAAACTCTAGAGAAGGTTGGTTTCCATCTTATCTGGGAAAAATATTGGCAACTTGAATGGAATGGAAAGTTAGTCTTACACCTTGATCATTGTACAATTTGTATAACACTACTAAAGAAGTCAATCAATTTATGATTCTATGAATGACATTTAGCATTAGAGTGTCATAGACGAAATTAAAAATGATAGGGTTGTAGTGGTTTCATACTACCTTAATCTCATTTTGTTATTTATTCATATGCAAAATACTGAAAACCATGGGGAATGTGTGTGGATGTTGAGGGATCTGATTGGGAACTCTATGAAACTTTTGAACTACACACACTGCATCTAAAAAGTAGGGAATTATATAGAAGTGAGCCTCCTTCTACCTAACCTCTGAAGGTTATTTTATAGGTTGAAATACAATACTTCATCCAAATTAGGTACTCTATTGTCATTAATTATCATTTCCAATAGAGGCACCCAATGGTTGTATGTACAAAATCAGGTGCACCAAAAATTCTATTCACGAGAGTCGTGCAAATCCTAAATCTTGTTCTGAATGATCTAATAATCATTTTTCATAAGAGATATTTGATTTGAAGTTTTCATGGTATTCTTCCCACTCCTTGAACACTTCTACGATCTTAATCTTTTGTCCCCACTTCTCCATAGTTTCTTGGTTAAATATTGTGTTTAATAGTGGAAGGTGATAATAACTGAAAAACACATATTCATTGATGTTTCCAATAATATTCCCTCCTTTGCAAATTAAAATAACCCCTCTGTAATCCGTGTTTACTCCCATAATACCCCTAAGAAAATATATACATGAAATTACTTCAGGATTGCCTACTAGGATATGTAGTCTTCTTTTTGGATTGCAACTAGGTCCTCTATATACTACCTCTACTTTTGGTCAGATTCTTCATCTTCATCCACCAATATAACTTCCTCAACTTCAATTTTCAGTATTGTATAGTGATATTCTACCATAACTTGCTTGTCAAACACTATATCCTCGAAGAGATAGTTTATGAAGAATGTGTGTAGGTGTGACTCCATTGATTATGGGATGTTTAAGTGATCTAGACCTCAATTCTCATATAAAATGCTCATATTTCATTTACACTTTCTTAGCTACGAATTTCAAGTGCTCTATATTAGTTTGAATGCAGGGTGTCCTCTATGAAATGATTTAACCTTTCCCATACATTTTATTACTGAAATTGTGGCATACCTTTGTAGCATTCAAGTCCACCCAACATTTTCAGGTACTAAGGTACAGTGGTACTTAGCCTTGAGTTCAAACAACTCGGGTCTTTTCAAGGATGATGTGGCTTTAACTAATCATGTCACTTTTAAATTCAATGTTAGAAACCTGGTGGGATTTGATAGCTTTGCATCAAATGCTTCTTCTATAAATTATGGGGCCATAGATGTTGAACATGTAATGCATCTTTTTGAGGTGTTAATATTTTGCAATAATATGTCAGAGTGTGAAAAATGAACCAATAAAGAAGCTCCAAGTACGTACAACTCTCATATCTATTGGTATTTCTTTAATCTTCGCATCTAATGTGTCAGACCCACATCAAACAGAGAAGTGGAAACCACAGAAAAGGTAACACGTTACTTCTATGTCAGAGTCAAAATATATTGACCTTTGACTCTGTGTAGGTTTGACCATTTTTATGTGTGAACCAATGAAAAGGTTCCACGTTGATTCATATATTGTGTTTTCAATCTATTGCTAGAACCCGGTCACTGTCTGTTGTTGTCATTAGTGAACCAATAGGAAAGCTCCATGTGGAATATTCCTTTAGAAAATCATTCTTTCGTCTAGGATGTGAAATCATTAAGGATAGAGAAATGTAAAGTGGGTGCTAAGGAGTGACTACCATGTAGTGTAATTTATTTGAAAAATGTTGAATTTTTAAGATCAATGCACTACTCATCCTACCAGTTTGCGAAGGACACACAAATATAAAATATCCAAGTTGTTTTGGATACCAAAACTTATAGGTTTATGAATCTATCTGCTAAGATAAATATTAAAGAGCATGTAAATAAATTATTTCCACATATCAATGGTTTTTCAGAACTTCTATGATAAACATTGATGGCTTGTCAACACTAGGATGACGTTTGTTGATTAAAATTCCAGAAATGCTTGTTTCCTTCTAATTCAAAACATGTGTTTTCACACTTTAGACCACAAATTTATTAAGGCATCATTATTCCATCAAAACACCAATTTAAATAAAATTACATCTAATAACTTCAATATAATAAACAATCACTTATTTGAAACTGACAGGTATTGACATCACGATTCATAAGTTGAAAAATAAAAATTCTATTCTAAAAAAAATTCTAAATTTAGTAGAAATTATCCTAAATTCACCATTGCATCCACAAATTAATTTGAAAACTATATTATTTTTCACTAATGTGATGACAACTGATTTTAGACAATTCACCAACCCTGTGAATATGGTCTTGACTAGATTTGTCACTATTACTATAAGTTTTTTCCGTGGGTTACTTAAAATTTTCCCTACCAATTGAACGTCATCGGCCCCTATGCATACATGTGCATGGCCAATATCATCTACCTCTATCTCTAACATTTCTTACACCATCAACCCCTATAGAAATAGCTATACCCTTGTTAATCCCATAGAAATGTCAACTAAAACTCAAACTCCAAAATATTTTGTTAGCCACCCTTCTTCAGAACCTATTCAAACCAACTCTCCTAGGTTGAACCTGCTACACAGACTAGCCTTGAAGATTAGGAACCTCTCACAGAACTTGCTTAGCTTCCAAGTCAAATATCATTCTTGGAACTCATTTTTACCTCACCCCAACATCGTGAGCATCTTATGTTAACATTGTTTTCTATGAACATCCCTTTTCCACCCACTTTGGAGCAACACCCTACCCTACATGGTTTAGAAGATAGAATCATGTATCAATGTGAAGAGTTATCTATTCCTACCGGTCATTTATAGGTTCACTTCCCCCTTGATTCCATAATTCTAGATGAGATTATATTTCATGTTGATGACCCTCCCCTACTTATCTCAGTTCATATTGGCCACACCATAGCCAAACTATCCATCATAGATGAAGTTTTTGGAGCTTTTGTCACTTCTTTTGACTTCATCAAGAAAATCAGTTACTTTATCAACAATCTAAAATCCACTAGGAGCGCATGTCAAGATACAATAATAGACAAGTGCCCCCTATGGGTTACACTTGGCTCCCTATTATTATGTCCCCTTGTACCATTAGTGTCAAAGTCATGGTCTTATAATTACTCTTTTCTTATCATTTCCTCCTATGGCGATTTTGTACTCATCACATGCATGCAATTGCATCACCCTCCTGCCAATGTGTTAATATCACACACCTAGGAGATATCTATAAAGTACAAGGATACACCAGCCCTCGAAACTTTGACATCTTCCAACAATATGGGGCTTTCAAAATTATCACCCTTGAATAACTTCCTACCATCCCATTTCTGGAGTATCAATTCTTCAACTACCTTGTGGATTCCCTGTATGGCTATAGTGGTCATCACGAGGTTTTGGGTCATATACTACCCAACCTTCTCAATTCAAATGATAATGAACCCAATGAAATCAACCTGAGGATCAACACATTTTTTCTTCCTAATTTCATTATCTCCTAATTATCCCCACGTTGTGACCGCGTTCACAAAGAAGGATGTTGACTGCATATATGTCACTATTACTTACGCTAACCATCCTCATGTAGAACATATTGTTCAACCTGAGACTATTATTGACTCATGTGTTATCAATATTACTACACTTGACTACAATGATGTTTATTCTCTAGATGATCCCTTCTTAGCATGTTATGCCCAGGATAAAAATGTATAAATCCTTCACTATCCCAACACTTTACGCTCTACATTTAATCATAACATACACACTATCATCGTATCTTCACAAAACATACTCACTACCTTTAATTTGGAGGAAAAATATCTTAAGGATGATGATGATACCTCCCCATATTGGAAATATAATGTCTAATCCATATATTTATCCCTTGGTTATCCCTTCTACAACCCATATTATGACATCACCCACTTGTTCCCCTTCTACTTCTCTACACATTGTTATGGCTTTACTTTCTAAAACATCACCGCCAGCTCTTCTTTCCATTATGGCTCCTATCCCACCTACAGATGAACCATAATGAATATGGCATGAGGCTCCTAGACATTATGTTTTAGATTTTATATCATATTGATGACATATGAAGAAACTTTGGGTTGAATTCAGATGCAACCAAGAAAAGAAAGCCGCACATCTCTCTGCCATAACACTGCTATTTTGTTTATCATCGAGTATTTTTCTCCATCTAACTTTTTGCACAAGACTTGTTCCACAACCATCCCAATAATAACCTTTCATATATCTAGAATCTGCACAACAATTACGACACTCCGTTGAACCATCAATGTACCTAGATGATAATTTTCACTACATATGATAACCCACCATATTATGCCCTCCTCTCTACAACATCCATCTACACATAAAAAAAATTCAAACTACCTAAATATAGCTTTAAAATAACATGTGCATCTTACAACATCACTACATCCCCACAATGGCCTAAAAACATCTATATCTTATCCAGATCCAATGGTACTTGCACCATCTACATAATTCCTCCAAAATCAAGGCCATGTAATTGTGTTATGTTCTATATGAATAACCCACACAAATCTGGTAACCACTCCACATCTACTGATCTCTATAGTTGAATCCTCCATGATACCTTTAAAATATCAAACAAGTACCTATAAAATATCAATTTAAATTTAGCACCAAAATCAAAACATCTCAAATCATCAAAATTTAAAATTTAATAATACATCATCCCATTGTCTTAACACAATTGACCCTAAGAAAATTTTTCCCCTCCTCTACATCCTCATCCCTACTATAAGAACACCATCAACCATCCTATAAAATCTCCCCTATCCAAATGCCATTAGCCATGATATGAATGGTCATCTTACCATGGTCAATGGAATCTATTTCAAGTTCATGCAACATTCTTAATATTAATTAAAAAACCTAACCTAATGACTGCCTAAATCAAAATGCTCTTAAACCCACTTAGACCTCGACCCTATCTATATTTCAACTATATTTTGGGAAAATATCATTAGCTAAATTTTCCCCAGCATGCATTTTTAAAATCTTCTCTTAGCTACCTCTTGTCTAAAATTTTACCCCATGTGATTTTGATAAACTTATCAAAGGAATTGACCATTTTCATGTTATAGAAAATTTGCAAGAGACTAGTTTAGTCTATCGTGGAATGCAAGAACTTAGTGTTCTGCAAATTCTCAAACTCACGGAACAAAGGAATGAACAATGTGTGGGCTTAGGCGGACTTGATGAAATTTAGTATTGCATGATATCTTCAAAATATTTTACTACACTAAGGAAGTAAGTCCTCGACAAGTCATGATTAGACAATGTATTACGGATTTGATTATCCATAAAGGACTTAAGGAATCAGCTAAGTTCAAAAGCTGTAGTACACTAACTTGGTGTTCCGCGCATCCAATAAATTGTAACTTCCTGTGGGTTTTATCAAACCCACAACACAAAGGAAAATATTTGTTGGGTCAAAAGCTACATATAAAAAGTTAGACCCTCACGGGTGGTGTAAATCATTTTCACTCCTTAAGGAAAATGGGGGGAGGTTGTGAAGATCCATGGAAGAGAACAACTTGGAATGACGTAGTGAAATATGCATAATGTTTAAAAAGCACACTTAGCCTTAAAGTAGAGAGCCAACCACCCCAACCACTAAAGTTTAATGAAGTATGGTTATGTTCTATGTAGTTTGACAACATGTGATAGACTCAAAGGGTCGTGTTATGGTTGTTGGCTGAAATTAGGGGCATTCATTGCATGTACTACAAGTAACCTCTATAATATTTCATGGTGCCCACACTCATTCAATGCATTTTCAGATTTGATCATTTTTAGTTTGACGGTCCTTTCTCCCCTCTCATCCTCCTCTTTCTATATTCCACGAATTGCATAAATACAAGTGCTTGTGCACTTTTTATGGGTTCTTCTCCCTCTTTCCTTCCATAGCATATTTTTGATCTTTTCTTTGTGAAACTTGAAACTTAATGTTGTCAACCTTTGTAACTCGCGAATGGTGATTTTGCCTCATCTTTATATGTAAGCAATTGAATATTGATCAATGCAATTGTGATTTACTTCCTTCCTTTGAATACATAGTGTTTGATGTGAATGTTTCTCCCTCTTGCATTTTTCAGTTTCTTTTATTTGTTTTCAACTGAACTAAGTGCACTTCTACAAGCCCACCCTCACATTTTTACATCTATGCCATCTATATTTATCATTTTCCCTTAGCTTAGGATTTACCTTTCTTGTGTTTCTCTCTCCCTGGTCCCTTGAAATTGTTAGAGTAGGAATTAGTTTTACGAGTAGTTATAGCATTAGAGGTACGTCATGTTACACATATTTTCCCAAATATGTGTAACGAGTGTTAGGATTGTGGAGTTGAATTTCTTCACAGATAACATGATTTACACCTTACTGGTTTACACAGTAACCGACACCGATTAGGTAACTGTCGCTAGTCAGGGTAACCATCACCAGTCAGGTAACCATCGTCGGTCAAGGTAACTGTCGCTGGTTACCTGTGCGTGAAAATTTATATTTAACTCACGGGAATTTAATCTAGATTTTGGTTTAAAGATGATTTAAAGGATGTAATTGCATGGCTATTGTGCCCTAAGTTTGTATATTCCTATATAAGCATGAAAGGTAGGGTTAGAAAATTAATTAAGAGAAGGATTGAATTAGATCCTTGATTCTCCTAGATTGAGAGGATGAAGAAGAAAAGAAAGAAAGAACATGTTACATGAAGACAAAGCTTCCATGGAGAGAAGTTGGACAGAAGGAAATAACAAGTACATCTGAATGGTGAGAAGAGGGTAACATCATCTATTGTATTTCCTTTGTATAATTATTGTCTCATTGTAATGGCTTGCATAGTATGCAAAGAACATAGATTTTCTTCTTGTAGATCCACATGTTGGTGAGATCTTATATTATAGATCCATTTAGATCTAGTCTTATATTGTTAGATCCATAAGTTGTTGTGAGATATTGTATTCATAGATTCATGAGATCATGTTGTATTGATGATCCATGTAGATCTATATATTGTAGAGGAGTTTGTTTTCATGTTTGCACAGATTGATGCAGTGATGGAGAGATAGACTTACTTCTTGGTGCACAGTCATGGTTGCACATATGGTAGACCCATGTGAGAGGTTTTGTTTGCAGATCCACAGAGAACTTGGTTGCTGTTCAAAGATGCAGTAGTTCCTAGTTATGTGAGATCTGTTGATGGTGGTTTTGGAGGCATGGGTGTAGTGCACTCATGGAGATTTGTTTAGAGATATGAAGGAGAGGAGATACTCTTGCAGAGATGCACTGTATTATTTTATTGAAGAGTTGGTTTGTACTCTTGTTATATTATATATATGAGATCTCTATATTTGGTAGACGTAGCCCATATTGGGTGAACCACGGTACATGTTGTGTTATGTGTGTGTACTTTGTTTTGATTTGGATTATTCTAGTTTATACTTCCACTGTTGTAGATTTTGGGGAAATATTTAGATCATGTGTGCATGATTTTATTTGTTATTAAATCATATCACTATTCCAAAGTCTCGAATTTCCAACAACTAGTATCAGAGCTTGGTTATTTCAGAGCAAGGTTTTTCTTCAGTATATTGTTAGTGGTTTACTGACATGTGTATGAGATCAGGGTTTTTTTTGCCTGATGTGAAAATTGTAGGAAGAGATTTAAATCTCAAGTGGAAGCTAGAAATGTGAGGTTGCTGGAGAATACAGTGACCGGCGTCGGTTAGGTGGCAACCGACATTGGTAAGGTGACCGTGGTCAGTTACAGGGTGACCATTATCAATTACAGGGTAGCCTAGTTTTAAACAGAAAATCACAGATCTAAAGAATTAAGAAGATGCATGGAATGTATCTTGGTTGTTGAGGTGTCCCTGGTTCTTGGAAGCACAAGCATGTTGGTCAGATTACAGATCTGGGTTATAGAGGTATGGTTTTATCTTGGTATTACAGTGCTTGTATGGATTGGTTGCACATGCATGGTTTGGGATTGTAGATCTAAGTATGAGATAGAGGAGAAGTTATGCATCCTTTGGTGTAGTTAGATGCATGGGATTCGTTAGAGAAACTGAATATAGTAGCACAGAATGAAGACGGGGATTCCATCAGAGAAGCATGTTCTTCAGTTAAAGATACAGTTAAGTATCTCGGTGCTGGTAAGGTGATGTATTTCATATTGGTGTAGTTTTATCGTATGTATTATTGTTGTTAAGTTTTTTGTGCAAGATTTGGGTACTTCTTGAAATGACTGGCTCAACACAACTATCGGATTTGGTCGGAGTAGGCACCTGGTTTGGTGACCTATGCCAATTTGTGGCATTGTGTTCATTCCAGCAACACCGACGTCGGTTAGGGAACCGACATCGGTCACAGAGGGTAACCAGTACCGGTCAAGTTGAACCGTGGTCGGTCTCTGTGACAACTGAGTTGTGCACATGGTTTCTTATTGTAGAAGAGGGCATGGATGGTTCAATGTCCTGTTTTAGAGGATCAGGTTTCTTTCATAGTGTGTACAGGTAGAAATGGTGTAGATCACTTCAGTGTTTGGATTAGAAAGAGGACGGAGTTGTCTCGGTTAGTCCATTGAGACTTTGAGTCAGTTATCTCTATATGATTCATGTTTTATTTCTTTCGTTTGGAGCAACTGATATTATGTTTGGATAGTGTGCACATATTTACACCATAGTTTTTGGTGTTGTTTGAATTTTATTTCCTAATTGTGTGGAATCTTGAGGACAAGGGTTTCTAGTCTAAGGATGAGATCCTCAATGAAAAGTCATGATTAGACACAAGTTCCAGGTAATGAGAGATGTTGAGTACACATGGATGGAAAGAATGTGATTTACCTACTTCACAAGAATTCCAAACTTCTGTGGTGTATAAGTATTCTCATAGAAGAAACGGAATCAATTTTATAGTTCTGTCATCTAGTTTTATTTCTCACTGACATATTAGCTTTTGAGCTTGGTGTTAGAGGCAATGCAGGGGATTTTGTGTTTAGTAGGAGAAAGCCATGGTTTTTGGCATTTTAGGATTTTATACAATGTGCACATGTAGAGTGAGATGATATTGCTACTATTCAGAGTGGTAGGAGGCACAAGTTAGTTTTGGAGGGCAGTCATGACTTTACAAGTATTTTTATTTTATTAATTTTTGATGTCACTTCTAGTTTATTTTGTGGTGCTTGGATATTCCTTAGGGAAGGCATTTGATGGTTGATTCATCTAGTTTTAGATGATAGAGAAATTTTTAGAGTTTGAAGGGTGAAAAGGGATAAAATCTACTAGTTACAAAGACCGGTGTCAGTTAGGGTTAACCGTGGTTGGTTATTTGGTAACCATGGTCGGTCAGTTAGTGACTAGGGTTGGTTAGGAAACTGTGAGTTGATTTGGTCATAGGTTTGATAGCATTGTTTATTTACCATATTTTAGATGGTGCCCTTTTTTTGCTTTCATCTGGGTTGATTATTTAGAGTATGTTGATGACATGTTTGTTGGTATTTGCACTTGGTATTAGTGGCATGGTTTAGCATGAATTTTTGTTATTGAAATTGATGAGCACATGATTCATATTTGTCTTTGGAGTTAGTCGGTGGCATACTTGGAGCTTCTGAAGAGCCTAGTGATATGGATGGATGTACATGTGGATAGATTTGGTTTTTTGATTCTATGATGATGCAGATGTTTAATTTGCACATGGATGCCTTGAGCACGAGTAGGGGATGTTTGTATTTCCTCTTGATTACTATGCATTGTTCCATGGGATATTTTATCTACAAATGATTGTCTTGGACATGATATTTATTTATGTAGGGTTGGATTTGCATATTGCAGTGTTTGGATTCTTTGAGTTATGCAGGTTTGTGGATTGATCACCCACTGTTGCAGGTAGAACTCATTTGGGTTGTCTTTACCCGGGATCTTGTTTTACTTTTGTATATTCTAGTTTGATTTGTCTTGTATCAGTTGCATTAGTGGTTACATGGATACATGGATAAATGGATAGAGAACATGGTTGGTTTTACAGGTATGGCTATGGTTACAGTTGAAGCTCAGTATTTCAGTTTGAGTGGGAGCTTCTTGCAGGTGTGTTATCTCATGGTGGGCTGGTTGCATGAGAGGCTTGGAGTTATGATTCAGTGGGAGCTTGATGTATGGATAGCTTGTGTATCACAGATCAAGAGTAGCTTTATGTAGGTATATGGTAAGTCATAGGTTTGTTATCTTCTTGGTTTTAGAAGATAGTTTGATCTTCCTGGTTTCATTTGAGAGAGTTGCTGATATAAAGAAAATATGGTCTTCACGATATGTAGAGGACAATGATGTAAAGGTACAAGTACAAGTTCAACAATTTATCTCAAAGTGGGATATTTTTAGGATTGTGGAGTTGAATTACTTCACAGATAACATGATTTACACCTTGTTGGTTTACACAGTAACCGATGTTGGTCAGGTAACCATCGCCGGTTAGGGTAACCGTCGCCGGTTAGGGTAACCATTGTCGGTTACCTATGCATGAAAGTTTTATATTTAACTCATGGGAATTTAATCTAGCTTTTGTTTTAAAGTTGATTTGAAGGATGTAATTACATGTCTATTGTGCCCTAATTTTGTATATGCCTATATAAACATGAAAGATAGGGTTAGAAAATTAATTAAGAGAAGGATTGAATTAGATCCTTGATTCTCCTAGATTGAGAGGATGAAGAAGAAGAGAGAGAAAGAATAGGTTACATGAAGACAAATCTTCCATGGAGAGGAGCTGGACAAAAGGAAATAATAGGTATATTTGAATGGTGAGAAGAGGGTCAACATCTTCTATTATGTTTCATTTGTAAAGTTATTGCATCATTGTAATGGCTTTCATAGTATGCAAAGCACATAAAGTTTCTTCTTGTAGATCCACATGTGGTGAGATCTTGTAGTTATAGATTCATGAGATCATGTTGTATTGATGATCCATGTAGATCTAGATATTGTAGAGGAGCTTGTCTTCATGTTTTCACATGTTGATGCAGTGATGGAGAGACAGACTTACTTCTTGGTGCACACTCATGGTTATACATCTTCTATTGATATATTAGCTTTTGAGCTTGGTGTTAGAGGTAGTGTAGGGGATTTTCATGTTCAGAAGTGGGAGCAAGCCATGGTTTTTGGCATTGTAGGATTGGATACATGATGCACATGTGTAGTGAGAGGATATTGCTACTATTCAGAGTGGCAGGAGGCATAAGTTGATTTTGGAGGGTAGTCACAACTTTACAGATATTTTGAGTTTATTACTTTCGGATGTCACTTCTATTTTATTTTGTGGTGCTTGGATATTCCTTAGGGAAGGACATTTGATGGTTAATTCATCTAGTTTTAGATGATAGAGCAATTTTTAGAATTTGAATTGTGAAAAAGGAGAAAATATTCTTGTTACAGAGACCGGTGTCAGTTAGGGTTAACCGTAGTCAGTCATTTAGTAACCGTGGTCAGTTAGGTAGTGACTAGGGTTGGTTAGGAAATTGCGGTCGATTTGGTCGCAGGTTTGATAACAATGTTTATTTACCATATTTTCGATGCTGCCCTTATTTTGTGTTCATCTTGGTTGATTGTGCAAAGTATGTTGATGACATGTTTTCTGGTATTTGCACTTAGTATTAGTGGCATGGTTTAGAATGAATGTTTTTTATTGAAATTTATGAGCACAGGATTCATATTCGTCTTTGGAGTTAGTTGGTGGAAGACTTAGAGCTTCTGAAGAGCCTGGTGATATGGATGGATGTACATGTGGATAGATTTGGTTTTTTGAGTCTATGATGATGCAGATGTTTAATTTGCACATGGATGCCTTGAGCATGAGTAGGGGATGTTTGTATTTCCTCTTGATTACTATGGTGTTCCATGGGATATTTTATCTACAGATGATTGTCTTGGACATGCTATTTATTTATGTAGGGTTGGATTTGCATATTGCAGTGTTTGGATTCTTTGAGTTATACAGGTTTGTGGATTGATCACCCACTGTTGCAGGTAGAACTCATTTGGGTTGTCCTTACCTGGGATCTTGTTTTACTTTTGTATATTCTAGTTTGATTTGTCTTATTCAGTTGCATTATTGGTTACATGGATACATGGATAAATGGATAGAGAACATGGTTGGTTTTACATGTATGGCTATGGTTACAGTTGAAGCTCAATATTTCAGTTTGAGTGGGAGCTTTTGCAGGTGTGTTATTCATGGTGGACTGGTTGCATGAGAGGCTTGGAGTTATGATTCAGTGGGAGCTTGATGTATGGATAGCTTATGTATCATGGATCAAGAGTAGCTTCATGCAGGTATATGGTAAGTCATAGGTTTGTTATCTTCTTGGTTTTAGAAGATAGTTTGATCTTATTGGTTTCATTTGAGAGGGTTTCTGATATAAAGAAAAGATGGTCTTCACGATATGTAGAGGACAGTGATGTAAAGGTACAAGTACAAGTTCAACAATTTATCTCCAAGTGGGAGATTGTTAGGATTATGGAGTTTAATTGCTTCACAGATAGCATGATTTACACCTTGTTGGTTTACATAGTAACTGACATTGGTCAGGTAACCATCGCCAGTCCAACAGGGTAACCATCACCAGTTACCTATGCGTGAAATTTTATATTTAACTCATAGGAATTTAATCTAGATTTTGTTTTAAAGCTGATTTAAAGGATGTAATTGCATGGCTGTTGTGCCCTAATTTTGTATATGCCTATATAAGCATGAAAGATAGGGTTAGAAAATTAATTAAGAGAAGGATTGAATTAGATCCTTGATTCTCCTAGATTGAGAGGATGAAGAAGAAGAGAAAGAAAGAACAAGTTACATGAAGACAAAGCTTCCATGGAGAGGAGTTGGACAGAAGGAAATAACAAGTACATCTTAATGGTGAGAAGAGAGTAACATCTTCTACTGTATTTCATTTGTATAGTTATTGCCTCATTGTAATGGCTTGCATAGTATGCAAAGCACATAGAGTTTCTTCTTGTAGATCCACATGTTGGTGAGATATTTTATTATAGATTTGTGCAGATCTAGTCTTATATTGTTAGATCCACAAGTTGTTGTGAGATATTGTAGTCATAGATTCATGAGAACATGTTGTATTGATCCATGATCCATGTAGGTTGTCTTCATGTTTTCACAGGTTGATGCAGTGATGGAGAGGCAAACTTACTTCTTGGTGCACAATCATGGTTACACATATGGTAGACCCATGTGAGAGGTCTTGTGTGTAGATCCACAGAGAACTTGGTTGCAATTCAGAGATGCAGTAGTTCCTAGTTATGTGAGATTTGTTTATGGTGATTTGAAGGCACGGTTTTAGTGCACTCATGGAGATGTGTTTAGAGATATAGAGGAGAGGAGATACTCTTTGAGAGATGCATTGTACTCTTATATTGAAGAGTTGGTTTGTACTCTTGTTATATTATATATATGATATCTCTATCTTTTTTGGACGTATCCCATATTGGGTGAACCATGGTACATGTTTTGATTTGGATTATTCTAGTTTATACTTCCACTACTATAGATTTTGGGGAATTTTTTATATCCTATGTGCATGATTTTGTTTGTTATTTAATCATAGCACTATTCCACACTCCCAAATTCCCAAAAATGAGGAATAAAACATTATCTAAGGGGTTTTCTTAAGTTTCAAGTCCCACATTTGGAGATAGCCCCATGTTTCCTCAAAATAATGAATCTTCATGATTCAAGGCATGGTGAAATTTTGAGCTCCAACAGTTTTGGCATGCCTGGTGGGACCGCTTGATAAAGCTTAAATTCATTATTACTGAGTTTTGGTGTGTAACTTAGTGATTTCATCCTTTTGAGGTAGTTCTTCAACACATCTGGTGACTCCCAAGTTCAAATATTTTGGTTTCAAGTAGCCTAGTTACCTCTTTTCATGAGAAGAATACATACAAGACAACATACTATAAGAAGTGAGTATTTTGAGTATGTGTAATTGTCACCTAGAAGAAGAAGAAATAGATCAGTACATAGATCACAGTCTCCTTCCAATAGAACTCTTTTCACTTCTCCTCCTGGTAGGCCTTTATTGATTTCCTCTAGGGTTTTAAGACTTGTTCCATTCATGGTACAACAAATAAATTTTCCCTTTGTCGAATTCAATGGTGGTATTCCTTTATCACTAAGTGCCCAACATGATATACTAGTTTCTTCCCTTAAACATATTCCTTCCTTCAGTGGTGAAAATTCTACTACCCCTACTGATCATATCCAAGATGTTTCTAATGTGCGTTCAGTTCATCTAGCCCCAAAAGATGATGTTGCAGTTAGACTTATTGCTTCTTCATTGAAAGACAAAGCACTTCAATGGTATATAAGCTTAAGGAATGCTTTCATTCACAATTGGGATGATCTCAACATAGCTCTTTATCAACAATTTGAGGAAAAATCAGATAACATATCCTTATTATAAATACTCATAAAAATCAAGTGAGCTCCAAATGATCTCATAGCGGACTTTACCTTCAAATTTCATAGAACATGGGACAAAATTCTAGTGTTGCTAAGGCCAACTCCAGAAGGTGCATTTTTATAATATCTTATAGCTTTAAATTTTGATATAGCAGTAATGATTCAATATAAGGGTGTTGTTCAGTTACCAAATACCTATTAAATATCCATTAGGGGTGGTAATTATTTAATCTAAGTAGAAAAATTAGCCCCTAGATTGCTCATTCCTATTTTCCCTAAAATTTTGTGTGATTCCCAATCTATTATTGCTCCCATTCCTCAACCATCTACTTCATCTTTTGGTTCCTCTATCAAACAAGAAGAAATTGAAAGTCGTAGTGTTCAGCTTAAAAATCTAACAAATAAGATTCTCTCTGAAGAGACATCAAGCTCAAGCTCCTAAGAATTATTTAAACCCTCCTCAAGGTTACCCGCAGTAAGGATTTTGATATCCCAATCAAATATTTCTATAGAATTATCCTCCAAGAAAACCACCAAATGAAAATTTGTAGCCACTTCCTACTCCTAATTTAAGAAAATCCATTGTTCCAGTTTAGAATAATATGGCTGAAGGTTTTGAGGAGTGTTATCCTTGTGATTAACCCCATAATGAATATACATGTGAGGATGAAATTTTCTCTTTATAGGAAAATGCTATCATGGTTCAAACCTCATTATACCCATAAATTCAAATCACGACTCCTTAAACAAGCCATACAAATGAGATTCAATATTTTACTTTTGAACCCAACTTCATGCTCTTGAGACCTGAAGAATTTTGTGGAATCAATCAAGCTGCATAAAATTCAGGTAGGACGCAACTTAATGTGGTGGATCGTACAAGTTATAAGAAGTGGAAAATGGATGTGAGATATCCTCCTCTTGTTTCTCCAGATTTGAATGATAATCCTGATCAATCCACATAGTTAGGTAAAATTTCAGAGTTATCTAGTTTTCCACGAGTTACCCCAATAATACCACATAAGGAACAAGTTCCATGGGATATCCTAAAATTGTGCAACATTTTAGAGCCACGAAACATTCTAAATCTGATGATAAAAGAGCCATCATGGATTGAAAAAAATAATATAAATATTGTTGTGCCTTCATTGCAAAAATCCATGGGTTTTCCCCTTGACATTATGGAACAAATGAATAGGTTAAATATTAATGTTACAATGTGGGATGCATTTTCTATCCTATCTCAAAATGATCTATTGCGAGAAGCATTGAAGCATATTCCACCTCTTAAATGTATCATGCATAAATCAGATGCCATAGTCAACATATGTCATCTAAAGGAGGAACATGTAAGTTCAATTGTCAAGCCTCCTTATTTCTACATGTCTCTCATAGTTGGAAAGCACCTTGTGCACAATTATATGATAGAATATGGTGTTAGTACTTCAGTCATACCAAAGGAGATTAGGGATTGAGTACGATCCAACTTTTAAAGGTGTCTTGTAGCTTGATGGATCAACAATGCAAGTTTTGGGTGTAATTAAAAACCTTGAGCTAACTTTTCATGTTTTCCCAAGCCTAACTATATTGCAAGACATTTGTTTTATTGGCTTGCCCCCATTATTCTCCCTTTGTACCTCTAGAGATTTCATACCTAAGGTGGGCAGATATTTGTCTTCAAATTGGTCTCACATGGTGCTAAGAATAAGGTATGGAACTATATTTACTATCAAGGGAGAACCTATTTTAGTTTATCATGTGGAAGTTTATGATCCTAGTCCTGTCAATGCCAATTATATGATTCAAGGAGAAACAAATGATGATTATAAACTAGTTGTAATAGTGCTTCCATCAACTTCAATTCCTAATCTTATGCTAGATAAATGTGAAAGGAACGATAACTAGATCGTACCAAGCCAAGAACATAGATGCTAATCAAACACCATGATCAATAAGATGAAAGTAATTCATTCGCCAGAATAAATTTACATAAAACCTTTGCAAACAAATGAGCAACAATATCATATATTATTATGGAACTCAATGCAATACATTGAGAATGGGCCTTTCTTAAATAGGCAAGGAATAACAATCTAAGAACAAGTCAAGGTCGTAGATCAAGCCATAAATCAAGGAAATAAATAGTCATCAAAGAACTAGTCAAGACCATAGATTTATGAGAGAACTAGACATCAAGGATCTAGTCAATACCATAGATCAAGGAAAGAACTATACCTAACAACTAGATAATATCTCCTAATATCTAAATAAAATAAAAGAAATATCCACACACATAAGTGGGTGAGGATAAATACAATAAAGGTAAATAAAGTACCTAGGTGAACATGAGCTAAGGTAAATACCTACTCTAACACCCCCCCTCAAGTGAAGCTAGGGGCCAAAATAGAAGTGGCATGTCCACAGTATGAGTCCTGACAACTAGGCCTGATGAGGTACTCATGTACAATAACTGGGAAAAAAATAGACACCGCAAGGTACCCAAAACCAGTAACAACAAAGTAAAGAGAGTAAAGACCCACTCCAAGGCAACCCAAGAAGCTCAGCTCAAAAAACTCATACAATGCTGAAGAAGTTTGGTGTGCACTGTGGTTTGAATCCACTGCTCGATCACAAAACTCAAAAACAACTGACACTGGGTTTCACAAGAATAGCTCCATACAAGGAGACTGTTAACGAAGTGATGTTGAAAGTGTAAAAAAACACCAAACATAATTCGATCAACTGCTACAAATAGGTGTGTCATGATCCAAGAACAATAACCAAAGCAACAAGGCAAGGACACAAACTCCAGAGTGTCATGATCCAAGAAAATCCAAGGTAACAAGGCAAGGACACGAAAACCGAAGAAACATGATCAACACCACACCCTCCCATACTACTGAATGGGTGGAGTGACACTAAAAATTTGTATGATTTGTCAAAACAACTACTCAAACATTGACAAACTAACACTGCGCTCCACCAGAATAGCTCCCCCACAAGAGAGACTGTCAACATGCCAAAAGTGTCGAAAATACAGATACAAAATCTCTCAACAAACAAGAGAGATACACTACACCTGCTAAAGAAAAATGCTCAAAACAAGAATCATCACAATGCAGAAGGTATAGAAAGTGGAGCAAGAGGCCGAATGGTGGAGGAGCCATGCTTGTAGAGTCCTCTCAACGAATGCCTATGTCGCCGCCACGAGTGATCGGATATCCATCCCAAATCAACATGGATGGATGAAGAAGATGCCTGCATATGACTTGGTGCAAAATGCACAATGGGTGCATGCAAAAGAACATCAGAATGTGTGTCAGGTTGATCATGTCTGATAACTAAAATCTCAAGTTTCTCAAGCCTGAGTGAAGATGTAGAACTCATGTATTGCTCATGATCCTAAAAAAGAGTTGAGCAAACAAACAAAGGAGTTTTGTCAATGTGTGATCCCAATGAAGTATCTGCTCGAAAACCAATGTCATGGCGATAATTCCACTTAATATGTGGAATAGATGAAACAATACCATGTGAATGTCTGCCAATGAGTCCGCTAGTGAGACCCATAGAACGGATTCATAAAAAATCCATGCAACTGAGCAGAAGTAGAATACACAACATGTGGTATTGTAATAGGCACAAATGTGGAAGAGCATGCAGTAAGAAGCCTCACAGGTTTAGAAGCATCAAAAGCAGGTTCAGGCTCAAAGACTGGCAGATTAATGTCAGTGGGTACAAGAGCAACAACTACAAGTGGACTAGGAGCATGGATATGTTTGTCCACAATATGATGGTGATGTTGTAGGCTAGCAAGTTTGTTTTGAAGGGAGTGTATTAATGTATCCTTATCGTGAATGGGTGATTGTAGAAGAGAATTTCACTTCTTGAGCAATCTATTTTCTTCCACAAATTTTACAATATCCTCTTGAAGTCCACATACTTAAGAGAAAAACATATCATTCCCAGAATCCATGATAGGTACAAACTGTAACTCCCAAAAGTTTAGGACGTCGGGCTCAGCCGAAATTGCGTCCACAATTGATTACAACACTCCTCCATATTTGACACTTTATAATTATAGTGCAAGTCTCAACATAAATATTTCCAATGGAAAGAGCACAAAAAAAGAAGCACTTTTGCAAAAATTGGCACTCAAAACCGAGTTACCGATCAAAAGTTACAAGCTTTTTAATTTTTTTTGCTCTGTTATTTATTTTAGTTGCCACTAAAGCAAAATAAATTGTTGTTGCCTTCACCACACAAATAAAATTAAAGGGGGCTGAAGTTAAGCACCTACAAGTAGGAATCACAAGCTTTAAGCCCTCATATGACCATACCATATGACCAAGGGCTAAGGATTTTAATGGGTGCATGCTTCTAGTTTATGGAAGTTGTATTTTGATGGTTTTAGAAGCAGAAATAGAGCTAGGGTGGGTGCAATTCTTTTCTCTCACACAAAAAAATGCTTCTTCTCTCATAAACTATGATTTGCATGCTCCAACAATGTGGAAGAGTATGAGGCATTGTTCTATGGTCTGCTAATTTTAGAGAAGAAAAAAATCAAAGCATTCCAGATCTTTAGAGACACTGAGTTGGTCATTCACTAAGTTAGAGGCAGGTGTGTAGCTAAGAACAAGATTTTGAGAGCTTATAGGCACCGAGTTTGGGACCTTCTAGAAAGTTTTGAATCTTTCAACATTCAGGTGGTGCCATGGAAGAAAAATAAGGAAGTGGATCAAATAGCGATTGTTGGTTCTCATTTCTCCCTTATCGAGGACCTTATCCAAAGAAAACAACATGTCAATATGGTTGTAAGACCATCCATTCTAGATAATGATGTAAATTGGCAAGTTTTTGAGAGTGATGAGAAAAATGTTCAATTCATTTAGAATGAATCTTAATTCTCTTCCAACTTGCAACCCACTTTGCAACATAGATACGGTGATCAGATCATTCAATTGAGAACAAATAAGCTACCTAAAGGATTAGTCACCCTTGAAGGAATTTTCAACTCTAATGATGAGATGAAGGGGAAAATAGAAGTATGTCCATGGGTCAAGAGGATTATAAGTCAGTCATTATTGCACAATGAAAAGAGCTTTCGCTTGGAAAGGTATGTAGTGTTGAAGAAGAAAAATCTTCCGTTCCCTTATGTAATAAATATCATGATGGATTCTCATGGAGTTATGAGGGTTTTAAATGCTTTGACCCCGACATTTCTCAACATGTTATTGATCTTGATCCTTCTGCCAAGTAAGATAAAAAAGGCATGTGGACCCCAGGATTGAACCACTTATGAGAATGGATTTATCCAAACTCATTGAGTCAAAATTAATATTTCCTATTAAGTATTCATCTTGGGTAGCAAATGTGGTTCCTTTCAAGAATGAGAATGGAGAGATAAGGCTCTGTGTGGATTTAAGGGACATGAACAAGGCCTCATTAAAATATCATTATCATTTTCCTTACATGGAACAGATCCTTCAAATAGTGGTTGGTTCTTAAAGGTTCTCCATGTTTGATGGGTATTCAAGCTTCAATCAGATAAATATTGGAGAGGAGGATCAATACAATACCAAATTCACAACCAAATGGGGAACATATTCATATCATAAGATGCCTTTTGGTTTTTT
This sequence comes from Taxus chinensis, assembly GCA_019776745.2. Classification (NCBI taxonomy): domain Eukaryota; kingdom Viridiplantae; phylum Streptophyta; class Pinopsida; order Cupressales; family Taxaceae; genus Taxus; species Taxus chinensis. The sequence continues at coordinate 899,007,691 of CM034146.1, forward strand.
AAATGTGAGTGTCTCCTTCCAAAAAGAAATGGACATTACTTTTCATGGAATCATCAACCAATTTGTCATGGTATATTTGGATGACATCACAATTTTCTCTAAGCAAGGAAAACAATACATGGAGAATTTAGAGAAAGTGCTCAAGAGATGCAGAGAGTTAGGAATATCATTAAACCCCAAGAAGTACATTTTTTTAGTTCCATAAAGTAATATTTTGGGTCATGTTGTCTCAAAAGATGGAATTGCAATGGACCCAAAAAGAGTCTTTTCCATCCTCTCCCTTTCTTTTCCAACTCACAAGAAGTTTTTCCAATATTTCCTTGGAAAGATAAATTTCATTAGGAAATTTAATCCTAACTTTGTAGGTATAATCATGCCCATCACCCTGATGTTGAGAAAAGACAATACTTTCAAATGGACCATTGAAGGAAGAGAAAAATTTAGCAAGATCAAAGTCATTATAGCTTAAGAGCCAACACTCATCAATCCATATTTCATAATGGATTTTATGCTTTACGTTTATGGCATAGATCTCAGCATAGCCCTGGTTCTCACATAGAAGAAAAATGAATATATGGAGCAATACGTAACATTCTTTAGCCAAACATTGAAATATTTGGAGCTCAAGTAAAACCATTTAGAAAAATAGGTTTTCATTATCTTGCGTGCTCTCGATAAATTCAAGCCTCTCTTAGATGCCAACCACATCAAAGTCTTATTCTCACACCCCACTATGAGATATTTCATTATGGGGGTGAAAATTAGTGAAAAAGAAGTTAGATGGGTAACCAAAATCATGGATTTTGATGTGACCATCAAGGTCACAGAGAAGTTAAGAGGAAGAGCATTATGTGAGTAACTAGATTTGGACGCTCAAGAAAATCATGAAGAAACTTCTTTCTTCAAGGAAGAATAACATGAGAAAATATCATAGAATCGACACAACATGAGTGACCCACGAGAAAAAGGAACACAACCTAGGTGTGGTAGTTGGATAAACAATATATAAATTTTTCATAGCAACTGACGGCTATCCTCCTGGTTTAAGAAAGACAAAAATAAGAGACCTCAGGTTATAATCAATTCCTTATGTTTTAATTAATGGAATTATTTTCAAAAGGAATTTGGATGGTGTCTTATTAAGGTCCATTGAGGGAAATAAAATAGATAAAGTCTTGGCAGAATTCCATGATGGTTTCTCTGGTAGACATTTCTCAGCTAAGGCTACAATAATGAAAATCCTCATATAATGATACTTTTGGCCCACATTGTTTTTATATGCACATGAATGGGTCAAGAAATGTAAGGAATGTTCCTTATTCATAGGCAAGAAAAGGCTAGCAACCCTTCTCCTTCGCCCAATACAGGTGGATGAGCCCTTCTCTAAATGGGAACTAGATTTCATGGGCATGATTAATCCTCCATCTAGTATGGGTCAAAAGTCTTGATAGCAAAAGATTATTTCACCAGGTGGAACGAATCCATACCACTCAGGGAGGATACTAAATTAGTTATTCTTGAATTCTTGGAGGACATTGCAGCAAGGTTTGGGATTCCTCAAATCCTTATTTTTGATAATTTTTTAGGATCCAAAGTATATGATTTTGATCTTAGAAATGGATTTTACTTGAATAATTCCTTCAATTATTACCCATAAGGTAATGGTTTGGCAGAAATAACTAATAAGAACCTAATAAAAATCATAAAGAGGACCATGCAGGTCAGTCAAAGACACTAGCACACTAAAATAAAAATTACTTTTTGGGCTAATAATATCACTCCAAAAAAGTAATTAGCAATTAACCATTTGTCCTTGTATATGGAAGATAAGTTAGGCTCCCACTTTTACTTGAACTACCTTCATTGGAGTTAGTCAACAGTTAGAATTTGAGAGCACATATCAAAGAGAAATCAGAATGGTGGAATTCATTGAACTTTAGGAACTAAGGAAATATGCCATGGATAAGTTAGAAAGACACTAGAGATAAACCAAGTAGTAGTTTGACAAGAAATCCAAGTTGTATATTTTCAAGACAGAAGATTTGGTCCTCAAGTGGGATGCGAAAAGAGCTAAACTTGGGCAGCATTCCAAGTTTGACGCACTTTAGAGTGGGTCATATGTTATCATTGTTGATGTAGCCTAGAGTTCACTATATATAACCCAAGGTGTGTTGGCACATCACTCAGCAAGAACTGAGTGATCACTTGAAGCGTGTAAGGGTATCAGGTCCCTCTTCAAATTTGTTTGTCCATAATGTTAGCATGATTGCATATGTATATAACCAGCTTTATAACGTTTAATCAAGTAAACCACAATGCATGAACTAGATCTAGATCTAAACCTTATGAAATATTGATTAAACAATGACTATAATGAGATTTATCGTGCCATAACCATATTCAATCACATCTAACACCAATATCCATCCAATATGTGTTGGGAATTCAGGACTACGGAATAGTGCTATGATGCAATAACAAACCCAATCATGCACACAAGATCTAAACAATTCCCCAAAATCTACAGTAGTGGAAGTATAAACTAGAATAATCTAAATCAAAACAAAGCACACACATGACACAACATGTATTGTGGTTCACCCAATGTGGGCTACGTCCACCAAAGATATAGATCTCATATGTATAATAATCAAGATTACAAATCAACTCTTCCCACAATCTTACAATGCATCTCTCCAAGAGTAACTCCTCCTCCAGATATCTAAATGGATCTCCATGAGTGCACTACAACCATGCCTCCAAACCACCATCATATCTCACATAAAAAGGAACTATTGCATCTCTTAACTACAACCAAGCTCTCTTGTGAATCTGTAAACAAGACCTCTCACAAGGGTCTACCAATGTACAACCATATTTGTGCCCCCAAAAGTAAGGCTCTCCTCCTTCTCACTGCATAAAATTGTGCATATAAGAAGACAACCTCCTCTACTCTATCTAGATCTACATAGATCAACAATACAACATGATATCATGGATCTATGAATACAAGATCTCACAACAACTTGTGGATCTAACAATACAAACCTAGATATAAATTGATCAATAATACAATATTATCTCATGGATCTACAATATAAGATCTCACCAACATGTGCATCTACAAGAAGAAACTCTATGTGCTTTGCATACTATGCAAGCCATTACAATTAGACAAAAATTATACAAAGTAAATACAATAGAAGAAACCTCTTCTCACCGTTCAGATATACCTGTTATTTCCTTTTGTCCCACTTCTCTCCATGGAAGTTATGTCTTCATGTAACCTGTTCTTTCTTCTTCTTCTTCTTCATCCTCTCAACTAAAGATTACTCTAATTAACCTTATAACCCTAGCTTTCATGCTTATATAAGCATACACATATTTAGGGAACCTTAGCTATGTATTTACAACCATCCAATCACTTTTACAATCAACCGTCGGATCAAATCCTGCATCTAAAATAAAAACATAAACACACAGGTAACCAATGTTAGTTATTGCCTAAACAATGTCAGTCACTTCCTGACCCATACTGGTTGATAACTGACCAATGCCGGTCACTTCCTGGTTGATGTCGGTCACTGTCTGATCGATGCCGGTCACTTCCTGATCGATGTCGGTCACTGTGTAACCTAGACACTTTGTAATGCATGCTCTAGTGAAGTTATTTAGCTGCAAAACCTAACAATCTCCTACTTGGAGATAAATTTTTGAACCTTTGTACCTATACTTGTACATCACCATCCTCTACACACTATGAAACCATATATTCTTTCCTTCAACAATTCTCTCAAAAAATAAAAAACTAGGAAGATCAAACCATCTTCTAAAACTAAGAAGATAAACCATGACTCACCAAACCTACATGAAGATACAATTGATTAGTGACACCAATCCTAAAGCTCCCACTTAATCGTAACACCATACCAATTGATGGTATTAGGAAATCAAGCCAACCAAGCTCCTCATGCAATAAGCCATCATGACTAACACACCTGTAAGAGCTGCCACTCAAACTTAAGTATTGAGCCTCTATCACATCCATATCCATACTTGTAAAACCAAACATGTTCTCCATCCATCTATTCATGTCTCCATGCAACCACCAATGCAATTGACCAAGACAAGTCAAACTATAATATGTGAAATCAAAACAAGATCCTGGGTAAAGACATCCCAAATGATTTCTACCTGCAACATTGGGTGATCAATCCACAAACCTGCATAACTCAAAGAATCCAAACACTGCATTCTGCAAATCCAACCCTTTATAAACAATTAGCTTATCTAAGACAATCATCTGAGATAACATCTCCCATGGAGTAACATAATAATCAAGAGGAAATACAAACATCCCGTACTCATGCTTAAGGCATCCATGTGCAAAAAAAACATTTGCATCATCATAGAATCGCAAACCTGAATCTATCCACATGTACAAACTCACCATGTACATCCATCTAATTCGCTAGGCTCTCCAAAAGCTCCAAGTCTGCCACTGACTAACTCCAAAGCCAAATATGAATCTTGTGCTAATCAATGTCAACAAAAACAACCTTTCTAAACCATGCTACTAAAAATAGTGTAAATACCATCAAACATGCCATCAACATACTCTGCACAACCATCCAAGATGAAAGAAAACAAGGGAAACATCAATAAGATGTAAATATACATTATTTTCAAATTATAACTTGTAAAAAATAGATTTTATTTTTCCACCCTTCAAACTCCAAAAAATTGTTCTCTCTCTCTTATCCTAGCTGAACAACCATCAACTACCATCCCATAAGGATATCCAAGCACCAAGAAACAAAACTAGAAGTGACATCATCATGCACTAAATACAAAATACCTGCAAAATTGTGACTGTCCTCCAAAATAACTTGTGCCTCATGCCACTCAGAATAGTATCATACTCCTCTCACTTTGTACATGCATTTGTGTCCAACCTATAATGCCAAAAACCATGGCTTTCTCCCACTCAACACAAACTCCCCTACACTGCTTTTGATAACAAGCTCAAAAGCTCGAATATATATATGTCAGTGAGAAATAAAACATATGAAAGAAATATAAAAATGATTCCCTTCTTATCAAAGAATACTTCTACATCACAAAAGTTTGGACTTCTTATAAAGTAGGATGAACCACCTTCTTGTCATCCATGTGTACTCAACATCTCTCATTACCTGCAATAGTGTGTCTAAACATGACTTTTCATTGAGGATCTCATCCTTAGACTTAATATCCTTGTCCTCAAGATTCCAACACATCTTGAAAATAAAATTCAAACCCACCAAATATCCATGGTGTAAATTTTTACTTGTGCACACAATCCAAACATAATACCAGTTACTTCAAATGAAAGAACTAAAACATGAACCATATAGAGATACCTAACCCAAAATATCACTAGACTAACCAATCCAACTTCGTCCTCTTTCTGATTCAAACATTGAATTGATATACATTGTTTCTGCCATGTACACTCAGTGCAAGAAAATCAATCCTCCAAAACAAGACACTAAACCATACACGACCTCTCTTGCTACAAAAACCTAGTACAAATTCACTGCCACAAAGACTGACCTAGGTTTCTTGATCGGTACCAGTTCCTCTGTGACTAATGTCAATTCCCTAACCGATGTTAGTGTTGTTGGAACAAACAAAATGCCAAAAAAATGGCATAATACACCAAACCAGGGGCCTACTCCAACCAAATACGATAGCCGTGTTGAGCCAGTCATTTCAATAAGCACCCAAATCTTGTACAAAAACTTAACATAAAAAATACATGCAAATAAATTGCACCAAGATGAAATACATCGCCTTATCAACATTAAGAAACTCAACCACATCTTCAACTAAAGTAAATGCTGTCTGATGAAAACCTCATCTTCATTCTATGATATTGCCTCTCTACCAATGCCCATGCATCTGAATGCACCAAGGATGCATAGCTTCTCCTCTATCTCATACTTAGATCTGCAATCCCAAACCATGCATGTACAACCAAAACATACAAGCACTGCAATACCAAGATAAAACCATACCTATGTAACCTAGATCTGCAATCATTCCAACATGCTTGTGCCTCCAAGAACCAAGGACACCTCAGGAAACAAGACACATTCCATGCATCTCTCAATTTCTTCAGATCTGCAATTTTTCTGTTTAAAACTAGGTTTCCCAGTAACTAACCACGGTCACCTTGTAACCAACCATAGTCACCCTGCTGACGCTGATTGCCACCTAACCGATGTCGGTCACTATATTCTCCAACAACCTTACATTTCTAGCTTCCACTTGATATTTAAATATCTTTTTACAATTTTCACATCAGGAAAAACAAACCCTTCTCTCATACACCTGTCAGTAAACCACTAATAATATACTGAAACAAAACCTTGCTCTGAAATAACCAAGCTCTGGTACCAGTTGTTGGGAATTCTGGACTTTGGAATAGTGCTATGATTCAATAACAAACCCAATCATGCACACAAGATCTAAACAATTCCCCAAAATCTACAACAGTGGAAGTATAAACTAGAATAATCTAAATCAAAACAAAGTACACACACATAACACAACATGTACCATGGTTCACCCAATGTGGGCTACGTCCACCAAAGATAGAAATCTCATATATATAATAATCAAGAGTACAAACCAACTCTTCCCACAAGATTATGATGCATCTCTCCAAGAGTATCTCCTCCTCCAGATATCTAAATAGATATCCATGAGTGCACTACAATAGAGACTACAAACCACCAACATATCTCACATAACTAGGAACTACTGCATCTTTGAACCGCAACCAATATCTCATGTGAATCTACAAACAAGACCTCTCACAAGAGTCTACCAATGTGTAACCATATATGTGCACCAAGAAATAAGTCTCTCCTCCATGTCATCGCATCAACTTGTACATACAAGAAGAAAACCTCCTCTACTCTATCTAGATCTACATGGATCAACAACACAACATGATCTCATGGATCTATGAATACAAGATCTCACAACAACCTGTGGATCTAACAATACAAGCCTAGATCTACATGGATCAATAATATAATATGGTCTCATGGATCTACAATACAAGATCTCACCAACATGTGGATCTACAAGAAGAAACTCTATGTTAATTGAATACTATGCATACCATTACAATTAGACAAAAATTATACAAAGGAAATACAATAAAAGAAACCTCTTCTCACCATTTAGATATACCTCATATTTCCTTATGTCCCACTTCTCTCCATAGAAGCTTTGTCTTCAGGTAACCTGTTCTTTCTCTTTCTTCTTCTTCATTCTCTCAACCAAGGATTACTCTCATTAACCTTTTAACCCTAGATTTCAAGCTTATATAATCATACACAAACTTAGGGCACCTTAGCTATGTATTTACAACCATTCGATCACTTTTACAGTCAACTTTCAAATCAAATCTCACATCTAAAATAAAAACATAGATGCACAGGTAACTGATGTCGGTTACTGCCTGACGGATGCCAATCACTTCCTGACCCATGTTGGTTGATAACTAACCGATGTCACTCACTTCCTGATTGATGCCCGTCACTATCTAATCGATGCCGGTCACTTCCTGACTGATGTCGGTCACTTCCTAACCGATGTCGGTCATTGTGTAACCCAGTCACTTTTTAATGCATGCTCCAGTGAAGCTATTTAGATCCATAACCTAACAATATGTTTCATTATATTAAATATTACAAAATACATAAGCTTCATACATCAAGATACAATCTCCATATCCATGCACGCTAGCAAATCTGCAACATAACTCTACAATAATTAGGATTGTCTAAACCGTGAAAATCAATACATATATATGGGTTGGGACTTTCCCTTCAACCCCATGCACCTTCCAAAAATAGGCTACATGCTAATAATATCCATGCACCTTTACAAGGAAATACAAAAGATGCAAGGGTTCTACTAATAGACTTCCTATAGTTAACTCTGAGTGGATATCCTATTATTAGATCAAAACTATGCATGGTGCTTGAACTGTTGCACATCCCAAAATATCCTTATGTGATCTGCAAGTCTACACATCATTGCGTGCTCAACACTCCATCTCCAAAAATAGCCTTAACAACAAAACGGATAAGTTCTGATCATGGGTGCTTCAACCTTACTATATTTTCACACGCTCTTCTTGTGCCCTACATTTGTATGCCCAAAACTTAGGCTATTTTTGTTAGCCCAACATTGCCCCACACTAAAATGGATTTTCACCCCGGTAATGGGTAATCCCATATTGTCTCTCCAAAAAAATAATTAGTGAAAGACTGAATACATATGTCCAAAAATAATGGATTACCATCACTATGGAAGTTAGGCTAAGTGGTATCTTTCTTCTCTTATGTCAGAATTAACTCCGGATACTCACCCTGTACTTCTACTTCGAATGCATACCAATCATTTAACGTTACATTTGTTCTTTCTAGGATGTCTACAACCACACCATACAACTCATCAAGTGTCATCTTACGACCTTCATTCTGCAAAATCATTAGTATATTGACCATACTGGATACCATCCCTTCCATTATGTCCATCTTCTTAGCTATGAGCTTCATGATTTCCTTTATTTGATCCATGTGTTGTTTCCTGGAAGCATCAAGCATGTCACGCTTAGCCTCTACCAATGTAATCCATTCTGTGCACCCGAGTGTTTCTTTCTTTGCTACCTGCAAGACTTCATTTTCTTCCGCCCTTTTCCTTGTTTGCACCATGTTCTCAGGTGCTGCACACATGGCTAACACCAAATCTACCTTCTTCATCTCATCCTTAGAGGCTTGCAAAATAGCCTCATAGCTGGATATTTTCCTCACAATTTCATCCTTGGCTCTTGCCACCTCTTCTATACAATCCTTAGGTCTCAGCTAGCACACTGGTTCTTCTTCTAAAAGTAATTTTACCATAGTGCACAAGTAGTGAATGACAGTTGGGAAATTATGTGGTACCTTTTCCTGAAACTATGGTTGCTTCTTCATGATCTCATCGGCAATCTACTCGGCCATTTTCTTAATATTCTGGAATTCTGCCATAACATTATCCTGCTCCTCAGTCAACCATTTAACCTCAGTGTCCTTATCTATTTTATCATCCAGGAGTGCCCTAATATTTTTCGCCTTAACAACGTTCTAGCGTGTAACCTCGGTTGATACCTGTTATCCATATTTTTCCCCAAGCTAAATATTGGATCCAATCACATGACCACACTTAAAAGGAACCCAAGATAACTCATTCAATCCTGTAAATTGGTTGTAAAAACAGATTCAGCAATGAAGTGGCAGAGATGAAGAAAGAACAAAGGATCCTGTACAGAAAGAAACGACTCTGTCGGGTTGTTTCTACGCCTTAAATTCATTCTGTAAGTTACAGGTAGACTCAACAATGGTATAATAGGGTCAGAAAAAAGGGGAGATGTTACAGAGGAACCATAAATTATAAGAAGAAGAAACAATGAAGATTTGACGTCCTCGGGCTTGAAACGAGCTCAGGAAAGGCCCAAAAACAACTAGGTATGGAGGAGGTAGTGGAAGAGACTACGTGTCCTAACAACACTTCTCTAAAAGTTAATCCAAAGGGAGGAACCCAAATGAGCACCAGCTCGCCACGTAGCCCAAAGCCTAAAAATGAGAGGAACCTTTGAAAAGTCCACAGAGTAGCGGAGGTTGACAAGTGTCAACTCGGTGCTCCTCCAAAGGAAACTTTGGGTTGGGTTTACAAACAAGCATAGTGCCTCCATGTGTACCTCAAAAGGGGACAAGGTTAGTTGAATAGTTAATGCATAAGCGGACCAACAGAGGCTGCCAAGTGTCTTAAGGGCATTGTTTCAAGGGTAAAATGGAGAAAAGGTTCCCAAGCAAGTGCCAGAGTGACACGTGTCCTAGGGGAAAGCAGGAAGTCAGGAAAAAAGTTGATTTTTTCCCCTTATTACCTCAAAAGGGAGTAAAAGTTGCAAAATGGCCCGCAACTCTACCCAGGGAAAAATTCAGCACTTACACGTGAGTCAAAGCCAAGGTAGGGAGTCGGGGAAAAAAGTGAAAGTTTGCCTTTCGTTCAAAAGGCATAGAGGAAAAGGTTGGAGCACATCTCCCCAGCCAAGCAAAGACTGCCACGTGTCCCATATTAAAGAGGGGCCCGTTTTTCAAAATTATTTTCCCGCCCATTTGTACAGGATTCGATACAAACTTCGAAGGGGCATATCTTTCAACTCAGGGCTCGAAATATTGCAAATCTGACACCATTGGAAAGATCTCGGCCTCGCCCATGTCAATGGAGGTTTAAGACTTTATTTTTGAGGAGGTTCAGGTGAAGGAAATGGAGGAAAACGTCTTCGAGATTTCAATGCAGGATCCATCAGTCTCAACAACCAGATCGGATTCCGATCTATTTCCGCTCATTTCCTCTTCCTTCAAGGTGCTGAACCAAGGATCAATGCGAGTAAAATAGATGGATTCAGAAGGGCATTAATATTTTAACTTCAGAAGCATTAACAATTCATTGTAAAGGGTGACATTCTTTGTTTGAGCTTCGACCCATGTTTTCCTGCTTCTCTCTCTCTCTTTCTTCTCTCTTAATCTCAGGATTCTCTTAGTTTTGTAGGATCTTCTCCTTTGAGCAAAGGGATCTGTGGGGTTTAAGCCTTCCACTAAAATTGTAACATGATTCTGCCTTTTGGCTATTCTGTAATGAACTGTATCAATCTATAGAGCAATAAAATATGTTTGTGATCGATCTTAGATCCTCCCTTGTTTCTTTTGCTTCTATCTGGTCTCTCATTACAGATCTGGCTATCTGTGCTTGTTTATTGTATGCATTTTATTGGTTTGTGTCTAAAGGCAAACTAAGTGTTCATCATTCCTTCGGTGCATCACCTCGTAGTTTAGCTTTGTTTTAATTTATTGTATTCCTTCTTATCCCTGTCTCCTTGGCAAGTTTTAGATTAGGTATTAAGAAATAGATCCTCTATAAGCTCCTACACGTATGCACCTAAATAGAGGAATAAGGAACCAACCTTTAACTATGGAGAGCTTTCCCATTTTTACCCAAGGTCCCACACCTTGGGGAAAGTTCAATGTTATCCAATCACACCAAATGAGCATGTACCTTAGAAAAGCAGATCTTTTAGAACTCATTTGGGGGTGCTGTGATTTTGCACTAATAGTTTTGGCATGTCCGGTGGGACTAAGAAGTCTCCATCTTATTACAGTAGGAATTGATGTACACTTGTTGTGATTCTGGCTTTTAAGAAGTCTTAAAATTGTACATATGGTGACTCCAAAATAAATAGATATATTAGTTTTAGCAGCCCAAGCTTGGGAGATTCATGAGATCTCACCTAGTCTAGAGAAAGGAAAGAAGGTATATTTGAATACTTGCATCTATCCCCAAGAAGAGAAAGGAGAGGAAGAAGAATTCAAAGGTCTCCATCTCTACCAAGTAGAACCTTGTCAACACCTCCACCTGTAAGGCCTTTATTTTTAAGTATGCAAGGGTTCTTAGGCCAATCAAAATGGCACAAAAAAATCCATATGTTAACTTCACTAGCAAGTAGTCCACTCACCTTGATTACACAAAACCCAGTTCCGGTTGCATCATTAAAGAGCATCTTAAATTTCACTACGGAAAATCAAAATTATCCTAATGACCATGTCCAAGATGTTATAAATGTCTATACAATCCACTAGATCCATGAGATGGACATTGCAGTCAAGTTGTTCACATCTTCATTCAAATGTAAAGCTTCACAATGGTTTAGGAATCATACAAGCAGACTCTATCCAAAACTGAAACTAGTTATGCACGGTTCTTCACAATTAGTTTAGGGGAAAAGGTTATAACTTATCTTTTTTGGAGAAACTAACAACAATCAAGAGAGTGTTAAACGAGTTGCTGATAGACTTCAACCTCAAATTCCATCAGACTTGGGATAAGATTCCAATAGCAATAAATCCCACTAATGAAGGTTCCTTCTTATACTTTCTTAGGGCTTTAAATTCTAATATTTCTTTAATGATTCAGTCAATGGGGTGCACTACATTACCTGCAAGCTTATAGCCTCTCCATAGGGACTGAGAACCATTTGATTCAAGCTGGTAAAATCACTCTTAGGCCATCTGTGCCTCTGTAACCTAAGTTAGGAATCCCAAATACTAGCCAAGTGCACCTACATTAGCTCATATACCCACCCTTAGGAGTTAAATATCAGTTGAAGCTTCCACTTCTTCATCTAATGCCGCTAAAGAGTTTCAAGGAAGTGGTAATGAAGCAATTTTGGAACTTTGGGGATGAGCTAGTGACCATTAAAAGGACAACAAGCTTAGATTTTCAGGCCATACCAACCCCAAGCTCAATATCAAGCCAGGCCCCAGTATCAACAAGAATAGGCCACCACCTCATACTATGAATCAATAGATCCAGAACCAAGGACAGCCCCAAGCTGCTAGAACTTTCAGGCCATATGATCCTAGCACATAGCATCAACATCAAGGGCATTGGTTCATGCATAGAATAATATGGCACAGGAATATGATTGGTGGTTTCCATGCAGACAACCACACAACCAATCAACGTGCTTTAATGGTGCTCTAGATCAGGCCTTGATGGTGCAAACTAGTATGGCACCACATGAATCTGACCTAAGAGGAAGATAAAACAACAAGAAGCTCAAAAAGGTGGCCCCCCCAAATGAGACTATGCTTGTCAACCTGGTAGGCCGAAGAATTCTGTGGGATGAATCAATTCCCTTCTCAAAGTGTATCTGCCAATACACAGTCCTAAAAAGAGAAATATTGGAGAGAGTCAGCCACTGAATTTAGTTGACCCTCAATCTTCCATCACTCCACAAGGTCCTGGTGCTCTAAGTACAACTCCTAACATGTTGAACCAATCCAAACCACCTCCCAAACCTAGTCAAGCACTACGGTTGTAACAGCCCATGTGCAAGAAAGAAATGTGTATGGGAAGGGGCAGATAAAATACAACACATTTTTTATTATTGAGAAGATGAAAAAGACAAGTGTGAACATTTCACTATGGAGTGTCACTGGTCATTCTAGGGTAGAGAGGATCTATTGTAAACTGCCATGCAGAGTTGGTCAAGTTCAAATCAACCCCCTAACCAGCAAGAAAGAGTGCTTTCCAATCCAGTTTAGCCTGGGAGGAACCATGGAGAACAACAAGGTAAAAAACATGATACCTCCTCCCTTATATGTCTCATTAATTATTGAAGACAAATTATTACACAATTATATGATTGATTTTGGGGCTAGTAGTTATGTGATGCCCAAACAAATAGCCGATCAGTTGGGTCTCCAATATGAGGCCATCTCTAGAGGAGTAGTCTAATTAGATGGGAAAGTGGTAACCACTATGGGAATCATTAAGGATCTGAGTTTCACTCTACACGCTTACCCTAATGTGACTACTCTTGAAAAATGTGTCAATCATAGAACTTGCCACCACATTTCACTTTATGTATATCTAGGGACTTAACTGCCAAAATTGGAGGTTACCTGTCTGCTGACTCGTCACATATGCTCTTTAGAACAAGGTATGGACTGAAGGCCATAATCAGATTTGAATCTATTGCAAATTATCATATTAAATCCTATGTGCCTAGTCCAATTAATGCTAATTACTCAACTTTTGATCAAGAGGACCTCCTAAGAACTTCTGAAGAAAATACCAAGGTGGGATGTATCCCATACTTGACTCTTGATGATTGGGCTAAGAAAAAGTCATGCTTTTGACCCCTATAGGGACATGGAAGAATCTAAGCTAGGTGTCTACTACCTACAAGAAGAGAACCAACCTCTTCTTGACCTTAATCAAGATAGAACATACAAGGATGAAAATGAGGTTTGGCAATTGTTCTTTGATGGTTCAAGGAGTAGATAAGGAGATAAAGGAGGAGCCATGATTGTGTTCTCCTAGAGGTATGAGATATTATTCAGCCTATCATATTCTACTTTTACTTGTCTAAAATAACACTGTTGAATATGAGGCTTTAGTCCAAGGTCTTCTTCATTGGGTAAGGAAGATGGGAATTAAGAACTTGACAAGTATTCGGTGATAGTGAACTGGTTACCAATCAGGTTAGAGGACTTAATGCTGTCAAAAATGACCTGCTAAAAAACTACAAGAGTCGGGTATGGGACCTCATGGAGGATTTTGAGGCGTTCAGTATTGTGTCCTTAGCTAGGAAGGAGAATGAAGCTGATGATAGACTTGCAATAGTTGGAGAAGCTTTTGATCTGGTTGATAACATCAAGAGGGATAGAGAACAACTGCATATCCATGTGGTTTTGAGGCCAACAGTGCTAGTTAATAATACATGCTGGTAGGTGTTTGAGAATGATCAAAATATCATTAAATTTTTTCAAGAAGAAGCTTAATTCTCAGCCCATAAACCAAAGCAGACTGGTAGCAGCAATACGGAAATTAGATAGTCACAGCCACATACAAACAAGCTTACCAAGGGTTTACTAACATTGGAATCTATTTTCAATCCTAACAATCAATTCAGAAAAGAGAAATCCAACATACATATCAAAGGAGAAGATTCAGAGTTAATCCCAGTTGGAGAAGACAAAACACTTCAAATTGGCAAAGTGGCCACCAAACAAGGAAAGGTATGAATTCATATAAACTTTGCAAAGAGTTCCTTGATGTATTTTATTGGAGTTATGAATACATAAGGGGTTTTAATCCAAAGCTAGTAGAACACACAATAGAACTAGATCCGGCAACTTCTCAGCTTGTTAGGCAGAAGCATAGACCATTCAACCCACATATTGAGCCTCTGATGAAGAAGGAGATGAAAAAGACTGATAGAGGCAAGCATTATATTTCCAATCAGAACACTCAAGCTAGGTTGCAAATCTAGTCCCAGTCAGGAAGAAAAATGGAGAAATTAGGATGTGTGTTGACTTCAGGGATTTGAACAAAGCATCTCTCAAGGATCACTACCCACTGCCCTTCAATGGAATAGATTTTGCAAGTGGTGTTTGGATTATAGAGGTTCTCATCTCCTAGATGGATATTCGGGATAAAATCAGATAATGCTGAAAGAGGATGATCAATTCAAAACTACCTTCACCACCAAGTGGGGCACTTATGCCTACAAGGAAAATGTCCATTTAGGACTTTCTAACGCTGGAGCCACTTTCCAAAGGGAAACGGATATGGCATTCAAAGGGATTAATTAACCAAGATAGTGTTGATCTATTTGGATGACATCACAATGTGTTCTCTAAGAATGTAGTAGATCATCTCTTCCATCTGAGGCAAGTTTTTCAGATATGTAGGAGATTTAGGGTAGTCCCTAAACACCCAAAAAATGCATATTCTTGGCCCATGAAGGTAAGATTCTAGGTCATATCATATCAAAGGAGGGATCTGGCAATTGACCCAAAAAGAGTTCAAGTAATTAAGAGCATTGTCATTACCAAGTCACAAAAAGGCTCTTCAAAGCTTCTCGGGAAAAATCAACTTTTTTCCACAGGTTTTTTCCAAAATTTACTGCCCTTAGTTAAGCCAATAACGTTGATGCTGAAGAAGAGCTTAACCTTCAGGTGGACAATTGAAGGAAAATCAAAGTTTTGAAGGCCATCAAAGAAGCCATATTATAGGCCCCAACTCTTGTAAACCCATATTTTTCAAAAGACTTCATATTTTATGCCTTTAGTGGTAGTGACACAATCTTTGCAATCTTGGTGTCAGCTAGAAAAAGGAAAGCTACAGAAAAAGCAAATTTATTTATTTAGCCAGAGTCCTGGAATATTATGAGGTGAGGTAATCCTTCATTGAGAGGTGGGTCCTAGCGGTAATCAAAGTATTAAAGAAGTTTAAGCATTTGGTTTCAAACAAAAAAATCCAACTATAGGTCTCCCATACATGAGTTAAATAATTCCTTCTCAGCAAGGACCTGAATGAGAAAGTGTGCAAGATGGATCACTTGTGTCATGGAATATGACATTGAGATCAATGTCACCAAGATGGTCCGTGGGAAGGGGCTTATGTGAGAAACTAGCCTTAGGTCCGCAAGATAAAATAGAACAGTGAAAAGGAGGCTATGTTCATTTTCTACAAGATGATCGAAGAAGACGGGAGAGATGATGTACCTTCTCCTTATTAGACCCAAGACATGGTGCACTTCCTTCGAACAAGCCTGTGTCCTCATGGGATGAGTAAAGCAAAAAGAATGCATTTTAGGCTACAGACGATCCCATATGTTCTTCATTGATGATGTCTTGTTCAAGAGAGACATCAATGGAATTCTACTAAGATGCATTAGGGACAGATCAGGTGGAGAGAGTGCTACAAGAATTCCATGTTGAAGTAGTTGGAGGCCATTTTTCTTCAAGAGTGACAGCACTCAAAATCATGAAAGTGGGATATTATTGGCCCATAGTGTTTAGTGACTATTATCACATGGATCAAAAGGTGCAAGAATTGTGCATTCTTCAAAGGCAAGGAGAAGGCTAACAGCACTTCCATTGCACCCAATCTTAGTCAGGACCAACATTTCATGAAATGGGGATTGGAATTCGTTGGATTCATCGATCTAAACTCAAACCAAGGTCACAAATGGATCTTGACAGTGACTAGATTATTTCACCAAATGGACCAAGGCAGTGGCACTCAAGGAAGAAAATGAGTCTAGTATCCTACATTTCTATGAAGGGGTAGTGACCAGATTTAGAGTGTCAACCACCATCATATCAAACAATGCATTAGCATTTATAAGTTCCAAGATCACAGGATGGGCCATCAAGAATGGGACTTATTTGAGTACTTCATCAAACTATTACACTCAAGGTAATGGCTAGGCTCAGTCCACAAACAAGAACCCGCTAAAGATCATCAGAAGAACTCTTGATGAGAATCAGAGGACCTAGCACACAAAGCTCAAAATGGCCTTATGGGCTGATAGAATAATGCCCAAGGGATCTATAGGTAGTTCTCCATTCAAGCTCGTTTATGGGAAAGAGGCAGTGTTGCCTATATCACTTGAGTTTCTAGTACTGGAGCTCGTGATGCAACTAGAGATGTCTGAATTTGGACCAATGGAGGCCAGGTATGCGGAGCTGATGGAATTAGAAGAAACTAGAGAGCATGATCTCCAAGCAATAGAGAATAATCAGGATTCAATCAATAAATTCGTTAACAAGAAGACAAGGGTAAGGACCTTCCAGGAAGGGGACCTGGTTTTGAAATGGGATGTAGATCAAGTAAAATTAGGGAGACATTCTAAGTTCGATGCCATCTAGAGTGACCCTTATATGATAACAAGATGAAAAAGTAGTAATGCTTTCCAATTGTCTACATTGGAGAGCGGAGAGTTACAGATTCCACTAAACAGGATCTATCTTAAGCACTGCTACTAAAATGGGAGTCTCACCCTATACATATTAGTTTAGTTTCTCTTTCCTCTAAGTGCTTCTACACATTGTCTTGCTGTAGTGTAGATTTCTTTCCTCCTGAGTGCTTTGTACGCTCTGCATGTTCCATTTTGGAACATGTATGTGCTACACCCTTAATCATATATCTTATATTGGATGTATATAGCCAACTTGTGGCTATCATAACTTCTTATCATTATGTATCTCTTTCATATATGTTATATTTTCATTAGTGGGTCGGCCTTGGTGTTGGCCATAGCATAGGAATAGTATATATAGAGGTTAGTAGGTAGTAGTTTATCATCATTGGAGCATTTGAGTATTATTGTATGGTTTGGAGGTTGCCCCCTCGAAGTGGCGAAGCTATTCTAATTGCATATTGAGATAATTATTCTGGAATATTGTCTTATTTGGTGTTATATTTCTTCTCATGATCTGAATTATACAAGTAATTTTATTACAAGTGGTATCAGAGCTTGAACTTGGCCAACACTGCGTCAAACCCTAATTTTGAAGGTTTTTCCATATCTCAACATCGGTAGTGAATTTTTCTACAAAATTTTCTATGTAGTGTGGTAGACATCATTCAAGTAAGCTTCCCTCAAAATTTTAATAATTTTTGACTTGTTTTGAAAAAGTTATAGCGGTTTTATGTTTTTTCATAATTCGGCTACATAGGGTGCAATTTGTGGAATTTTTCAAAGTTATTTACATTTCCAGAAAGAAGATTAAAAATTATTTTGAGTTTTTTCTTTGAGTTTTATAAAATTTGGCCGAATTCCTATTGAAATCTGAAACCCTAAATTTCGACCTTGATCCTTAAATATTACCATTTTGGGGCATCATGGTTGGGCCTTTAACAAGAGGCAAAAAGAATCCCATCACTCCAAGTAAAACCCCTAATAAAGATGAGATAATAGTTGAGGAGTTAGAGTCAGAAGGGGTATCTACAGAAGTCCTCAGGGTTAGGATTTACTTCAACTTACCATAAGGTCAGCTATATTGAGTTAGAGTTGCGAAACCTTGAAGGTAGAGTGGTCAGCAAATAAGATATAGAAAAGATTGGAAAACAATTGGAGGATTGCATTCAACAGTTTATCTACAATATCATGGGTCATCATATCATTCCTAATGAGCCACAACTCAATCATACTCATATTAACCATGGTGGATCTTTAGGTCAAAGTAATAAACAAACTAGCCAGGGTGGATCTGCACACATGACCAATCCAAATACAAACACTCTACAAGCTTGTAACATGCTTCTAAAAATGGAAATGTTTAAGTTTGATGGAAAGGATCCACTCAATTGGATTAATCAGATGGATAATTTCTTTGATCTTCATCAGATTCCATTGGGACAAAAGGTTACCATGGCATTGTTGTATCTTGAACCTGACCAATTCATTTGGTATCAATGGTTATGTGCTCAAAGGAAAAAGAGTGGCCTCAATGTTACATGGATAGTATTCACCGAAGAGTTGCAATTGCACTATAGTTCTAGTGTGGAAGAGAATTATTTCAACCAATTAGCAAAGCTCAGACAAACAAGAACAGTCAAAGATTACATCCATCAATTCCAAAACCTTTCCTTACGGGTGGAAAATATTCTTGAAGATAATTTGAATGACTTATTTCGTGGGGGTCTTAAAGAACAAATTGAGACTGAGGTGCATATGTTTAATCCTCATAAGGTTTCAGACTCTATGATCATGGCACGTAGGGCAGAGGAAAAATTTCTTTCAAGTCGGAAACAAACTATCAGTACTATCAAATATCGTAGCACTCTTCCACCATCATTCCCTCAGCCAGTGAGACTGACACCTCAACAAATTGAAGAAAAGAGAGCCAAAGGGTTATGTTTTAATTGTGACAACAAATTTGGACCAGGACATAAGTGTGCGGAAAAGAAGTTGTTCTACATTGAGGGACCTACTGAAGAAGAAGAAAATGAAGAAGACGAAGAGGTAGAGCCAGAGGAGGAATTAGGAGATCCCCAACCAACAATATCATGCCATGTAATTTTTGGTATTATCACTCCCCAAACTCTCAAAGTAGTTGGATTTTTAAAAAAATAGATGGTAACAATGTTGATTGATTTAGGAAGTACTCACAATTTCATCAATCATAAGTTAGCGGTACGCTTGAACTACTTTGTTTATCCAGCTCCAGAATGTCAAGTCATGATCGCTGATGGGAAAATTGTTAGTTGTTCAATAAAATGCCATAACATTAATCTCACCATGGGAGATTACTTGCTAACTAGAAATATGTATGCCATTTCCATGGGAGGAGCAGACATTGTGTTAGGAGTTCAGTGGCTTAGCACCTTGGGAAACATTGAAATTAATTTCCAAGAGTTGTTCATGCAATTTCAGTCAGAAGGGAGGAATTTTAAACTAAAAGGACTAAGAGAAAAGTCCCCACATATGGTAAGTTCTCATCAGATGCAAAAATTTCTTAGAAAGGGTGCAGAAGGGTTTGTGGCACAACTATTTTCATTGGAAGCACATCATTCCAATACATTTATACCCGCAGATATGCAAGCAGTTATAGATGAGCACTCAAGGATTTTTGGAGAAATGCCCAAGGGTTTGCCTCTAAAAAGAGACCATGACCATGCCATCCAGATAGTACTAGGGAGTCAACCTCCCAACATCAGACCTTATAGGTACCCCTATATGCAAAAGAGTGAGATTGGGAAGATGGTTCAAGAGATGTTAGAAGCAGGACTTATTCGTCATAGTCAAAGTGCTTAATTTTTTCCTGTAGCGATGGTACGGAAAAAAGATGACAATTGGTGCATGTGTCCAGATTACAGGGAACTTAATAAGTACACATTTAAAGATAATTTTTCTATTCATGTAGTTCATGATTTGCTATATGAGTTACATGGTGCTATTTACTTTACAAAACTTGATCTTCGTTCTAGATATCATCATATTAGAATCAAGGATGAAGATATTCATAAAACATCCTTCAAGACACATGAAAGACACTATGAGTTCTTGGTAATTCCTTTTGGACTAACAAATGCACCCTCCACATTTCAAAGCTTGATGAATTCCATCTTTAAGCCATTTCTTCGAAAGTTTTTTTTAGTGTTCTTTGATGATATATTAATCTATAGTAAAACATGGGAGGAACACCTGCATCATGTAAATAAGGTGTTGGAAACTCTTGAACAACATCAACTTTATGCAAAGCCTTCTAAGTGTTCTTTTGGTGTCAAGGAGGTTGAATTTCTAGGTCATATTGTCTCTTATGAAGGTGTTAAAGTGGATCCTAACAAGATAAAAGCCATGCTTGAATGGAAGGTTCCCAAAACCCTAAAAAAATCTCTGAGGATTTTTGGGGCTTACAAGTTATTATCGTAGAGTTGTAAGGAATTACGGAAGCATTGCAACACCACTCATAGACTTTATTGAATAAGGACTCTTTCCATTGGAAAAAGAAAGCTACTATGGCCTTTGAGAAGTTGAAGGAGGCCATGTGCACCACTCCAGTTCTAGCCATCCCAGATTTTTCAAAAACATTCATTGTTGAATGTGATGCTTCAGGGTATGGTATGGGGGCAATACTCATGCAAGAAGGGTGAACCATTTCCTTCGAGAGCCGCCAATTCAAAGGTAAGAATATCTTTAAACTAGTTTATGAGAAATAAATGTTAGCAATACTTCATGTAGTGAAACAATGGAGACCATATCTAATGGGATGACATTTCAAAGTAAAGACAAATCATGATAGTTTGAAATACTTCTTAGAGAAACGTTTATCATCAGAAGAACAACAGAAATGGGTCTAAAAAATGTTGGGGTATGATTTTGAGATAATATACAAGAAAGGGAAAGAGAATGTAGTTGCTGATGCTTTATCTCGGAAGGATGAATCTACCCAGGAATTGTTGTGTGCCATATCTGTATTACAGGAGGATTGGATAGAGGATGCAAGGTTTGAATGGAAAAATGACCCAGGTACACAAAATCTCATTTAGAATCTCCAAAAAGATCCAAACATGTCAGAAATTTTTTTATGGAAAGGAGATGTTTTATGGTATAAAGATAGATTATATCTATGTAAGAATTCAATCCTTAAAAATAAGGTTCTATCTGAGCTCCATGCTTCTCCAGTAGGGGGTCATTCTAGCTTCTTAAAGACTTATCATCGAATCAAGCATGATTTTTTCTGGGAAGGGATAAAAGGAGATGTCCAAAATTTTGTGGCAGAATGCATGGTTTGTCAGCAAAATAAGGGCGAAACAATTAAGTACCCAGGTCTTTTACAACCTCTATCTATTCCTAGCCAGAGGTGGGAAGAGGTGTCTATGGGCTTCATCACAGGATTGTCTAAATCAGAAGGTAAAAATGTAATCATGGTGGTGGTGGATAGACTCACCAAATATGCCCATTTTTTTGCTTTATCACATCCATTTGTTGCGAGTACAGTAGCAACAGCCTTCAGGGATACAATTCAGAAGCTACATGGGACACCAAAGATTATAGTAAGTGATCGAGACCCTATCTTTACTAGTATTTTTTGGACTGATTTGTTCTCATGCTTGGGCACACAACTAGCTCGTAGTTCCTCTTATCATCCCCAGTCTGATGGGAAAACAGAGGTGGTAAACAAGTGCTTGGAGGGATATATTCGTTGTTTTACATCAGATAAGCAAGTGAGATGGGTCCAATGGTTACCGCTGGCAGCATGGTGGTATAACACCTCCTTTCATGCTTCATCTAAAATGTCTCCTTTCTTGGCATTATATGGGTACCATCCACCATCTATCACTTCATCTTTGAGAGTCCAGCCAAAGGTTTGAGTAGTTCAAGAACATATTCAACACCAACAAGAGGTGCTTTTTAGTCTCAGGGAGAATTTGGCCATGTCACAAAACCACATGAAGCAGTAGGCAGACTAACATCTTAGTGAAAGACATTTTGAAGTCGGTGATTGGGTTTTTGTGCATTTACAACCATATAAGCAAATGTCCTTAAAACAACACAAAAAGGATAACAAGCTTTCACCTAAGTATTATGGTCCTTATCAAGTGTTACAAAAGATTGGAAATGTAGCATACAAACTGGAACTTCCTCCGGCTACTCGAATTCATCTAGTCTTCCATGTATCTTGCCTAAAGAAGGTAATTAGACAGACAATATCAACCCAGACAGTGTTACCTAAGCTTGATGAAGAGGGAAAAATCATCCTGGAACTAGAATGCATCCTTCAGACACGCACTAAGCAGTTGAGGACAAGGGTCATCACTGAGTATTTGATCAAGTGGAAAAATCTAGACAATGAAGACACAACTTGGGAGGATGCAAATTTCCTACAGCAGGATCCAGATCTTCTCAACATTGGGGACAATGTTGCTTCGAAGGGGAGGGGCATGCTACGCCCTTAATCATATATCTTATATTAGATGTATATAGCCAACTTGTGGCTATCATAACTTCTTATCATTATGTATCTCTTTCATATATGTTATATTTTCATTAGTGGGTCGGCCTTGGTGTTGGCCATAGCATAGGAATAGTATATATAGAGGTTAGTAGGTAGTATTTTATCATCATTGGAGCATTTGAGTATTATTGTATGTTTGGAGGTTGCCCCCTCGAAGTGGCGAAGCTATTCTAATTGCATATTGAGATCATTATTCTGGAATATTGTGTTATTTGGTGTTATATTTCTACTCATGATCTGAATCATACAAGTAATTTCATCACAGTATGATTTCTTTTTTGTACATAGTCGTGGTGTTGTTTTGTTGCTCTTGTGCAGTTCATTTAGAAAAACAGATGAAGCCCTGTTTCAAAACAATTTTCTACTCTCATAAATCTTCATTTCAAGATTTTCTTATAAAATATTAGCATGCAAGCGGCCAGGCTTGTGAACTAGAGGAAAAATTAGTATCAGACTGTTATTCTTGACTCCATGCCCAACAGATACGATAAGGTAATTGATCTCCTCATCTAGTAGGTAGATGTCCCCACGAGTCACCAAATTGTTATCCATATTTTGCCCCAAGCTAAATATTGGATTGAATCACGACCCCACTTAAAAGGAACCTGAGAGAACTCATTCAATCCTACAAATTGGTTGAAAAAAATATTCAACAATGAAGTGGTGGAGACGAAGAAAGAGAAAGGGATCATGTACAGAAATAAATGACTCTGTCTGGCCATTTCTACGCCTTAAATTCATTTTGCAAGTTACCGGTAGACTCAACAATGGAATAAAATGGTCAGACAAAAGGGGAGATGTTATAGAGGAACCAAAAACTGGAAGAAGAAGAAATAACTAAGATTCGACATCCTCGGGCTCGAAACGGCTCAGGAAAGGCCCAAAAACAACTAAGTATGGAGGAGGCAGTGAAAGAGACCACTTGTCCTAACGACGCTTCTCTCAAAGTGAATCTAAAGGGAGGAACCCAAATGAGCGCGAGCTCACCACGTAGCCCAAATCCTAAAAATGAGAGGAACTGTTAAAAATTCCATAGAGTAGTGGAGGTCAACAAGTGTCAACTCGATGCTCCTCCAAAGGCAAATTTGGGTTGGGTTTACAAACAAGCGCGGTGCCTCCGCGTGTACCTCAAAGTGGGGAAATGTTAGTTGAATAGTCAACACATAAGCAGACAAATAGAGGCTGCCAAGTGTCTTAAGGGCATTGTTTCAAGGGTAAAATGGAGAAAAGCTTCCTGAGTGAGCACCAGAGTGACACGTGTCCTAGGGGTAAGCAAGCTGTCGGAGAAAAAGTTGATTTTTTCCCCTTGTTACCTCCAAAGGGAGTAAAAGTTGCAAAATGGCCCGCAACTCTGCCCAGGGAAAAATTCAGCACTTAGACCCGAGTCAAAGCCAAGGCGGGGAGTTGGGGAAAAAAGTGAAAATTTGCCTTTCGTTCAAAAGGCATAAAGGAAAAAGTTAGAGCACATCTCCCTAGCCTACCAAAGACTGCCACGTGTCCCATATTAAAGAGGGGCCCGTTTTCCAAATGGGTTTTCCCGCCCACTTGTACGGACTTGATACAAACTTCAAAGGGGCATATCTTTCGACTCAGGGCTCGAAATATTGCAAATATGACACCATTGGAAGGATCTCGGCCTCGCCCACACAATGGAGGTCTGAGACTTTATTTTTGAGGAGGTTAGGTAAAGGAAATAGAGGAAAATGTCTTCGAGCTTTCAATGCAGGATCCACCAGTCTCAATAACCAGATCAGATTCGATTTATTTTTGCCATTTCCTCTGTCTCCAAGATGCCAAACCAAGGATCGATGCAATAAAGATGGATTCGGGGGTAGATTTTAGCAGAAGCATTAACAATGGTGGTTGAGCTTCGACCTGCATTTTCCTGCTTCTCTCTCTCTCTCTCTCTTTCTTCTCTCCAGTTGAATCTATAAAGTCAGGAACATGATTCATTGTAAAGGGTTGGATATTCTTAGTTTTGTAGTCTCTCTTCTCCTTCTAGCAAAGGATTTGTGGGGTTCAGGCCTTCCATTAAAATTGTAACACACGTATACCTTTCGGCTATTCTTTAATGAACTGTATCAATCTATAGAGTAATAAAACACGTTTGTGATCGATCTTAGATCCTTCTTGTTTCTTTTGCTTCTATCTGGTCTCTCATTATAGATCTGGCTATCTGTGCTTGTTTATTGTATGCATTTTATTGGTTCATGTTGAAGGTAAACTAAGTGTTCATCATTCCTTTGGTGCATCACCTCGTAGTTTAGCTTTGTTTTCATTTCAGTATTCCTTCTATCCCTGTCTCCTTGGTAAAGTTTAGATTAGGATTAAGAACAGATCCTCTGCAAGTTTCTACATATGCACCTAAACAGAGGAATAAGTAACCAACCTTCAATCTAGAGAGATTTCCCTTTTTTGCAAGGTCCCATACCTTGGGTAAAGTTCAATGTTATACAATCACACCAAACGAGCCTGCCTTAGAAAAACAACTCTTTTAGGGCTCATTTGGGGGTGTTGTGATTATGCACTAATAATACCTTAACAAGTGCATTACTTACTTGTTCATCAAATAACTACATGGGATTTATGGTTATATGGCGGGTATGTGGTGCCTTTTTGATCTTCTTATAACTACACGACTCCTCGTAGACATCAAAGTTAGGCTCATCCATGTGATTCTGCATACTCCATGATAATTTCTTGCAAGTGCGCATTGTCACCATTTCTGGGTACATCCAATCCCAGCCATACAACTGCTTATCGGGAAATGTACTTTGAAAGAGGGCACAAATGATTTTAGTTTGGTCATCAACGTAGCCCAATTTTTGGGTCCTTACCACCTCTTCTTCCCTATGCTGACTTGGGCTTTCTCCAATGTTTTCCTAAACAAATGCGCCTTCATCTTGTTGTACTTCAACACCTACGTCATGTTGTATTGCATCACCCAATTTTTTTTTATTTCTTCTCCCTCACTTTCTCCTTCTTTACATGTGGGTGCACTATGATCTCTGTATCTCCCCCAGTGTTGATTTCTTCTCCACCTGAGCATTGATATTGGGCATTTATGTTGGGGAAAACCTCCTCATACATTACATGATCTCATGTCTCCTCATTATCTTGCATCTCAACACTCAGAGTGGCCTCATCTCATCTTTCCTCCACACTTGGAGTGGCCTCCTCATCTCACACACTTTGCTAAGGGGACTTCTCCTCCTCATTATCCTTCATTGGAATATACTTCCTTCACTTCTTTTTCTAAGCTTCCTCATTTTTCACCAGAGTGACGCGCAGAGATATCCTTACCAGTAGTGAAGCCCCAACGCCTATGTCCCTAGATGTGTGCGTAAGACTCTCTTTGTGTGATCTAGTTTGGCTCTTTCTTTTTGTTCTTCCTATTCCAAAACATTATCTAAGCCCATAAACACTGGATCCTTTTGAGTGGGGGGCACAAATCCAACTGGCCTTGATGTACCCATCGTATGCCCCTTCTTCGGAGGACCTGGAAGCATCATAACTTCACCTTTTACCACCTTACCATCCTTGAATCATGGCCTCAAGTAGATATATATGCATGTTGGTTCAATCTTTCCTACGACCAAACTCTCTAGTGTAATATCAACATTATCATATTACATCGTCTCTATATATGCCTCTTCACCTGACCATGCATAAGTCTTGCGTAAAATGCGAACATCTACATCTAATTTTTCCACGTCAAGATGGAGTTTACACATGTTATGAAACTTGTTTACAAAATCCATGAAATATCTTTCATTTAAGGAAAATGGTAACTTACACCAAGGGATTTTCTCACATGTCTTCATGTAGAAGCGCCCCATGTTGAAATGTTGGCATACCGCGAACTTTGATTTTCCATCTAGTACTATGGGAAGCTCACACGGGATGCGCCATTCTTCTTTAAACACCCTACATAACCTTCTAAACCACTTCTCCAGGTGCTCTTTATATGCATTGTAAATAATTTCATACAGAGTATACTTCACAAAATTTTTTGTTGGAGATTTTTTTTCCAAAGGAAACTCCTAGACGTTCTCCCTTGGTTCGTTAGTCACGCCAATTTCATTGAATACAATTAACAAAATAATGGCATCCCAAGTTATCTTCTCACCTTTATCTTCCTAGACACATGCTTCATTCACCATACTCTCCGCAATATACCCAAAAATGTTATAATATGTTTTATTCACCATCTTGTGCGCTATGTGTAATCATTGCATATTCACCTCATTCCATCGCTCAGTGGCACCCAACTTGCTTCCCGCTAGTCGTGTTGCAACCCTGGTGGTCATGTCTTCAATTTTGGTTACTTTAAAAGCTCATCCCACCTTCTTATACTTATACGTGGTGGTCATTACATGGATGCCCTCATCGTCTGATAGGTCACTGGAAATCTCCAGGCCAGAGTGATGCAACCCTATCACCTTCCCAATCAATTTGGTGGTGATCTGCATCCTTCTTCTCATGAAGTAAAATAAGTCCTGATGTACACAATACATCATGCATTGATATAATCATTTGGGCTTCCCAAAATAAGGTAGCTTGATGATTTGCATGACCCCCACATTGTCGAGTATCTTTTTCACAGAAGCATCCAAAACCCTAGTATCATCCACCATCCGTCGGTTAGTCTTCTTATAGACCTTTGTTGCAATATTCTTCAAGTACTTATCGGTTCAGTGGTTGATATCAGAAACTCTACATTGTGTTATTTTTTATTTCCATGGTTGTCCCTCGATCAATTATTTTGGGTATAACATTTCTACCAACCACTCTTTTGTTGGGTCATCGGCCTCTTTCTCCACAACTAGAGCCCTTTGTGGTGCCATTTCTCCTTTTAATTATGTAAATGTGAATGAAATCTTAGCTATTTTATAACTTCCTCAAACCCTAGTCGCATACAAACCCTTTGTGCACTACTACCTGAAATTCATTGCCACACCTGAATATGTCTCAACAGTGTTCTTTGATTCCCAATAGGCTTTGTCAATCTATAGGGTGCTTGAAGTCTTCATCTCTTCCTCACACTTATCACTTCTTGTAAGGTAACAATGACGTTTCAAATGTCAACTTTATAATAATTTTCAAAAATCTCCTTCATTAATTATAAGGTAACAATGACGTTTCAAACGTCATCTTTATAACAATTTTAAAAAATATCCTTCATTAATTGCTCCATCTACCTCCGTACATGGCATTAATTCCACTTCCATGCTTCCCCGCGCTTTGTAATTCTTTCTTTCTTGCGTCAAAATTTCCCACACCTCAAATTCTCATGCCTCAATCATAATCTTCTAGCACACCTACTACCTTTCCGTCACAGATCTCCTCTACCCGCGCTTCCTTGCGCTGAAGTACTTATCAAATGTGACTCATCCTATGCAGTCTCCAATGCTTGAGCTTTCTTTGCATTATACTGAGCACCCATCTCCTTACACATGGTCTCAATTTTGAGCATTCTTCTTGAATTTTTCTTATTTTGAAATTTTGTCCCTTTTATGGTCACCCGAGAGTTTGTTTCTCTTATGTATCAGTCGATCTTTCTTTATCCACCCCACACTAAGGGTATGTATAGTCCTTTGTGCATGTAAAATACTTCAATAGTAATCAACTTCTAGCACACAAGTGAGCTTATGACACAAAACATTGAACTAAATTGACATAGCATAAAAATGATGAAGGAAACACATAAAAAGAAAAAGAATTAATGGAAACCTAATCTAAGTGGTAATACTGCCTTATTACAAACATCAATAAGGATTATTTATAGTAGGGCTTCATCCTATTCTTGTTAAAGTAACTGGGAAACTGTGTTCTATCCAACGCCTCTAATTGGAAAGCACCTGAATCAATTATATGAGTGATTACATACGGTCCCCAACCAATGCACTTTTAGCTTTCTAGGATGGTGTAAAAAATTTGAATCATACATAAGTACCATTTACCCAACCTCAAGCTTCTTGTCCTTGATGTGCCTTTCATGCCATGCCTTCTGCCTAGATTTTTCTTACTTCTGACTCCATCTTGTTATGGCGCGCCTTTCATCTAGCTACATCAATTTGTCAATACGTTCTTCCAATGTTTTCTCATCAGCCAGACCTCCTGTGTGCGCAATACACTAAGAAGGTAACATCAATACCATGGGGAGAATTTTCTCTATGCCAAACACCAGTTGAAGGGGTGTTTCTTTAGTCAACCTCTTGTAGGTTTTCCAGTATGCCCAAAGTACCACAAAAACCTTATCATCCCAATCTCACCTTCCAACATCAGAAATTTTGGTCAAGGTATGGCTCAATATATTGTTGAAGGCCTCAGAAATTCCATTTTCCTGAGGATGAAAAGGGGCACCCCCTAAATGACCTTCAGATCTGCAAGTGAGAATTGGGTCATTTAGTGTGATTGCACAACATGGAATCTTTTCCCCAAGTGTGGGACTTGCAAAAATGGGAAAAAAATCTCCAGATTAAAGGCTGGTTCCTCTACTCCTCTGATCAGATGTATGCATGAAATTTGTAGAGGTTTAACTCAAAATCTACTCTAATTCTGCCAAGGAGACAAGGATAGAAAAGAAAAGAAGATAAAACTAAACTAACAAGGTGATACACCAAAGGAGTGGTGAACATCTATTTCTACAGATTGACACAGATTATAAAAATGCAACACAAATCATGCACAAATTGCTAAAATTGTAATGAAGGATCAGGATAGAGCAAACAACACAAGAAAGGATTGAAAATTCATTCACAGAGCTTGCATTGTCATTTCCATTTTTAAATACAGTGCATTACAACAAGCAAGGAGGTAAAAAACATGTTGCAGTCCTAAAAAAGGTCTGATATTCCACAAATTCACTTGCCAGGGTGAAGGAGGGAGCCTGCAGAACATAAAAAATGTCCAACCCTTTACAAATGAGCCAAATCTGGCTTTTAACAATGAAAAACCTGAGTTCAGGAAGGAGAAACATGGGAAAAATTGAAATGAATGATTCAACCACCAACCAGATCCATCAAAATAGCATGGGTACCCTTAAAAGTTCATTCCCCAAGATTTTTGACCATGCTGGAGAAGAATGGAAGCCATACTGCATTAAAAATGGTGGTTGAATGTCGGTTCTGCTCTTTTCCCCATGCCAAAGGTGTTTTTTCATTTTTCTCTCACTAAACTCCATCAAAAAACAAAATTGAAGATTCCATCATGTAGAGGACTTCAATAGCTTTCCAATGACACCAAAATTGAGAAAAACTGAGCTCTGGATCGAAAGATATGCCCCTCTGAAGATTTAGGGCAAAACTAGGGCAAAAATCAGGTCGGCGGGCTGAAACCTAAATTTTTTTCCCCTTTTTTGAATTTGGGAAAAATTCCCCAAAAAGCTCCGCACCCCCACCACTCCGCTACCATGTGGCACTTCCCCATTGGTTTACGGGTTCAAATGGCCATTTTACCCTTTTTGAATTTTGGAAAAAATTCCAAAATTTCTCCGCGCCCCCCTCCACTGCCACATGGCACACTTTGATTTGGCGTGGGTGAATCATTTTCTTTCCTCTGCGGGCCCATGGGCTCCAAATTTTCCTTTGCGCCTTTTGAACACTTTGGCAAAATTTCCAAATTCTCCCCACCCCTTGACCTCGCCAGAATAGGACATGTGTCATCCTCCGGTTAGTCCGCGGGGCCCTTTGCAAATTTCTTTGGGCGGGCTTTCGGGCCGAATTTTTTCCTTTGTGCCATTCCATTTTGGCAAATTTCCAAAATTTACTCCGCCGTCCTCTGAACTCTCCACCACGTGGCGCTTCCTCATGGACACATGGCACACTTTCCTTTCCTTGGTGGGCCTCTAGGCAAATTTTTTTCCTTTGCCCCTATTTTGGAAAAAAGCCAAAACTTACTCCCCTCCGAGTCTGACCTCCGACTGGACACGTGTCGTATCCTCCTCATTCGGCGCGGGCCTCAAGCCATTTCTTTTCCTCCGCGGGCCCACGGGAAAATTTTTTCTTTTGCACCCCACCCACTCCTTTGGAAATTTTTCCAACTTACCTCCGCTGACCCGCCATTCCGCCTTGCCACGTGGCACATTCCTATTGGTTGCGGGACCTTCCTAGGGAAAATTTCCCTCAAAAACTCCACCGAGCCATAACTTGCAAAATACAAGGAGTTAGAAGGAAAATTTTACCTTTCTGGAAAGGTGAGAAAATTCTCTATCTGATGAAGCCATTTCCAGATAATTTTGAGTGCCTGAAAAGTGGAAAAATTTGACTGAGGCACAAGGAAGGAAGGAATGAAAGAAAGTTAGTCAAAAATAAGCAAGGGGCTTATTTTGGATAACAATTTTGGTGACTCAGAGGGGTCATCTACCTGCTGGATGAAGTGACCAGCTGCCTGAAGCAATCCATTGGGCAATGGAGTCATCAACTTAACTACTTGGTACTCTCAACTCATTAGAAAATTTCTAGAAAGAAGATTGTGAGAGTAGAACATCACTTGATCTGGAACATGGCCTGCAAAGATGCATCCTTGGGACAACAAAGCTTGTGCCAAAGCACTTAGGGAAATGTAAAACTAAGCTACAACAAAACAATGTGCACAAGCACTTGGAGGAATGAAAATATAAGCTAATATGTACAAGGTGAGGAGTTTCCCTTCTAGTAGCAATGCTTTAGATGGATTCCATTAACTGGAATCTGCAGTTCTTCACCATCCAATGTAGACAATTGGAAGGCATTGTTGTTCTTACATTTTGTGACCATGTAGGGGCCACTCCAAATGGCATCAAACTTTGAATGCCTTCCTAGCTTTGCTCAGTCTGCATCCCATTTCAACACTAAATCTCCAACTTGGAAGGTTCTAGCCTTAGCTTTCCTATCAAAGGTTCTCTTGATCAAGGCTTGGTCCTTCTCCATTGTTTGGGCTGCATGCTCTCTGATTTCTTGGAGTTCCATCAATTCTGCATATCTAACCTCCATGGGTTCAAACTCCAACAATTCCAATTGCTTCATGAGTTCCAACGTTGGCAACTCAAGTGACATAGGCAAGATTGCCTCTCTTCCATAAACAAGTCTGAATGGAGAGTTACCGGTGGATCTCTTGGGAGTTATCCTATCAGCCCATAAGGCTGATTTAAGTTTAGTGTGCCAAGTCCTCTGATTTTCATCAAGAGTCCTCTTGATGATCTTTAATAGGTTCTTGTTGGTAGACTCATCTTGGCCATTACCTTGAGGGTAATAATTTGATGAAGTGCTCAGATAGATCCCATTCTTAACAGCCCATTCAGTTACCTTTGATCCTATGAATGCCAATGCATTATCTGATATTATAGTGGCAGGTATACCAAATCTGGTTACTATCCCCTCATAGAAGTCTAGAATGCTAGATTCATTTGCCTCTTTGAGTGCCACCGCCTCAGTCCATTTGGTGAAGTAGTCTGTTGCTGTTAGAATCCACTTGTGTCCTTGGCTTGAGTTTGGGTTAATGACTCCAATGAAGTCCAAACCCCATTGCATGAATGGCTGGTCAACTGAAATTGGGTGCAATGGAAGGGCTGCTAATCTTTCCTTGCCTGTGAAGAATGCACAATTTTTGCACCTCTTGATCCATGCATAACAATCACTAAACACCTTGGGCCAATAATAGCCAGCCTTCATAATCTTGAGGGTTGTCACTCTTGGAGAAAAATGACCCCCAGCTGATCCACCATGGAACTCTTCTAACATTCTCTTAATTTGATTTGTCCCAATGCATCTCAACAGCACTCCATTTATATCCTTTTTGAACAAGACACCATCAACAAGTGCATATGGAATAGCCTGCAATCTGAAGTGTCTTCTCTTGGTTTTGTTCATCTCTGGAGGGCATAGGCCTATTTGTAAGAAGTGCATTATGTCTTGGGTCCAGCAAGGAGTGAGCATACCACCATTCTCTTCTTGAACACCTCTTTGTTCTTGGTTGTCTTGCAACGCCAAAACAACATCCTTCCCATTGTTTGCTTCCATTGATTTTCTCAAGACCAGCTGCTCACACAATCCCTTTCCTTGGACCAGCTTGGTGACTTTGATCTCAATGTCATACTCCATGACACGAGTAATCCACCCTGCACATTTTTCATTTAGGTCTTTGTTGAGGAGGAAGTCCTTAACTCCCACATGAGAAACCAACAGTTGAACCTTGTTGTTTGAAACTAGATGCTTAAATTTCTTCAAGCTCCTAATCACTGCAAGAACATGCTTCTCAATGAAGGAATACC
This sequence comes from Taxus chinensis, assembly GCA_019776745.2. NCBI lineage: Eukaryota > Viridiplantae > Streptophyta > Pinopsida > Cupressales > Taxaceae > Taxus > Taxus chinensis. The sequence goes on from CM034146.1 coordinate 899,040,865, forward strand.
TCACCTCATAGTCCTCCAAGCTTTGGCTAAAGAAGGCAATTGGCTGCTCTGCATTTTCTTTGTTCTGCTGTACTAAAATTGCAGAAATTGTATCATCACCGCCAAATGCATAAAGGATAAAATCCTTAGAGAAATCTGGGTTAATGAGAGTTGGAGCTTGTGAGATAGCCTCTTTGATTGCCTCAAAACTTGCCTTACCTTCAGCTGTCCATTTGAAAGCCATACTTTTCTTCAACATCATAGTTATTGGCTTGACAAGGGCTGCAAAGTCTAGAACAAACCTTCGAACAAAATTGATTCTTCCCAAGAAACTTTGAAGGGCCTTCTTGTGACTTGGTAATGGCAGTGCTTTTATTGCTTCAACCCTCTCTAGATCAATTGCTAATCCCTCTTTGGAAACAATGTGGCCTAGGAGCTTTCCTTCATGAGCTAGGAAAATACATTTTTTGGGATTCAAGGATACCCCAAATCTTCTACATCTTTGGAACACTTGTCTCAAATGAAAGAGATGATCTGCTGCACTTTTAGAAAATACAGTAATATCATCTAGGTATATCAGCACTATTTTGTTGATCAATCCCTTGAAATGCCATATCCATTGCCCTTTGGAAGGTAGCTCTGGTGTTAGACAACCCAAATGGCATTTTCCTATATGCATAGGTTCCCCATTTGGTGGTGAAGGCTGTTTTGAACTGATCATCCTCCTTTACCATGATCTGATTATACCCTGAATAACCATCTAGCAATGAAAACCTCTCAGAGCCAGCAACAACTTGCAAAATCTGCTCCATAGAAGGAAGTGGGTAATGATCCTTGAGGGATGCTCTATTCAAATCTCTAAAGTCTACACACAATCTAATTTCTCCACTCTTCTTTCTAACTGGAACCAAGTTTGCAACCCAGCTTGAATGCTTGATGGGAAATATGATACTTGCCTCTATTAACTTATTCAATTCCTTCTTCATGAGAGGCTCCATGTGTGGATTGACCGGTCTTTGTTTTTTCCTGATGGGTTTAGCACTTGGATCTAATTCAATTGTGTGTTGAGCTAGCTTGGGATTGAAACCTCTCAAGTCTTCATAGCTCCAAGAAAATATATCTGGGAACTCTTGGAAAAGTTGCATGAACTCATACCTTTCTTGCTTGGTTGCCACTTTACCAATTTGAAGTGATTTTCCTTCTCCCACTCGAGATGGGCACTGAATCTTCTCCCTTGACTTGGATGTTTGCTTTCTCCTTCCTAAATTGATCATTAGGATTAAAGATGGACTCCAAAGTGACAAGTCCTTTTGGTAGTTTGTTGGTTCTCAGCTGTACCACTTGATCACCATACTGTTGTTCTAACTTTTCCTGATTTTTGGCTGAGAACTCAGCTTCTTCTTGCAAGAAATTGATGATTTGTTGGTCACTTTCAAACACTTTCCAACTTACATTATTGTCTGGCACTGATGGCCTTACAATCACATGAATGTTTGGCTACACTTTATCTTCCTTGATACTCTCCACAACATCAAAGGCTGCTCCAACTGCTGCAAGCCTATCAGCAGCTTGGTTTTCTTTCCTAGGGATGGAGTTGATGCCAAAGCCTTCAAAATCCTCAATGAGGTCCCACACCCTATTCTTATAACTCTTGAGGAGATCATTCTTGGCAGCATGCTGCCCTTTAACTTGATTAACAATCAGCTCACTGTCACCAAAGACTTGTAAGTTTTTGATACCTCTCTTTCTTGACCAATGCAATCCTTGTATCAAAGCTTCATATTCAGCAGTGTTGTTAGAACATGCAAACTGAAATCTAAAAGTTGAATAATACTTAATGCCTTGAGGTGAAACAAGCATAGCTCCCCCCTGCACCTTGTCTACTTCTTGATCCATCAAAGAACAACTGCCATACCTCATTGTCATCTTTATGGTCTGGCTTGGTGATGCTAGGAATAGGCTGATTTTCTTCATGCATGTAATAAACTCCTAGTTCAGATTCCTCTATTTCCTTGTAGGGATCAAAAGCATGTACCTTGCTTGCCCATTCATCAAGAGTCAAATCTGGGATGCTTCCAACTTTGGTGTCAGCTTCATCTGTGCCTGGATAATCCTCTTGATCAAATGCTGAACAGTTGGCATTGATTGGGCTTGGAGTATGAGGCTCAATGTGAAAGTTTGCAATAGGTTCAGACCTGATTGTGGCCTTAGTTCCATATCTGGTCTGAAACAACATGTGTGACCAATCAGCAGATAAATAGCCTCCAATTCTAGCTGTGAAATCCCTTGACAAACATAGGCAAAAAGTGGTGGTAAATCTATCACTGACACATCTTGCAAAACAGTGACATTGGGGCATGCATGCAAAGTGAGGCTCAAATATTTAATTACCCCTACTATTGTTACTGTTGTCCCATCCAGTTGCACCACCCCTTTGGATATGACTTCATATTGGAGGCCCAGCTGATCAACTATTTGCTTGGGCATCACAGAACTACTTGCCCCAGAATCAATCATACAATTGTGTACTAGTTTATCCCCAATGATCAATGAAACATAGAATGGAGGGGGCTTCAAAACTTTACCTTGCTGTCCTCCAAGCTTCCCCTCAGGCTGAGCAACATTTGTGAGTACCTTCTCTTGCATATGAGCTTGCTGATTTGAAGTTGACCAATTCTTCATGGCAGCTTGTAGTAGATCCCTTTGGCCTGGGATGGATAGTGATTCCCACATAGATATATTCACATTTGTCTTCTTCATTTGTTCAATGATGTTAAATGGGGATGAAACATCTCTTTGCTACCCCTTATCCTGCACATTCTTTTCTTGTACATGGGCTGCAACAGCTGGCATTTGAGCTGGTCTAGAAGGTGGCTTGGGCTGTCCTTGCACATTTGGAACTGCATTTTTCTTGCCAACACTTTGTGGAGTGATGGAAGGTTGTGGATCACCTGGAGCTAATGACTTCCCTTCACCAATATTCCTCTTCTTTGACCGTGTGTTAGCTGCTACATTCTAAGAAATTGTTTGATTCATACCACAAAAATCTTCAGCCTGCCAATTCACAAGTGTAGTCTCATTTGGAGTTGTATTTTGCTGAGATGTTCCTTGTTGTTGGTTTGTTTCTTGACTCACCTCACTCTCTACACCAATTGTTGTCACCATCAAATCTTGGTTCAAAGCACCATTGAAGCACATAGATTGGTTGTGAGGTTCATTGCATGGGAAACACCAATCATACTCTTGAGCTATATTATTTTGCACTGGCACTAAGGCTTTAGAGGTAGATGCAACATTAGGGTTATAGGGTAGAAATGGTCTGTTGGCAGGAGGCCTTACTTGATTTTGATTTGCAGCTGGATTGGGTGGCCTATTAGGCTGATATGGCCTATTAGGCTGAGTTTGAGACTGATAAGAAGGTCTAAAACTTTGGGCTTGCTACCTCTTGAGTGTAACCAGCTCATTGCCTAAATTTTGTAATTGTTTCATGACTTCTTGAAGTTCATTTGAGGCACTAGAGGATGAAGTAGAAGTTTCATTTGAACTCTGATTTCTAGGAGTGGGAATAGGAGCTAAAGTAGGTGCTTGACTAGTGCTTGGGCTTTCCAAGTTTGGATATAAGGGCATGGGAGGCCTAGGTGCTAGTTTACCAGCTTGGATCAAACAATTCTCAGCCCTAATGGTGATGCTATAAGCTGCAGGTATATTTGCACCTCCCATGGATTGGATTAACATAGAAATATCAGAATTTAAAGCTTTGAGATAGTATAAGAAAGCACCTTCAGCTGTTGGCCTTACTGTCACTGGGATTCTATCCCATGTCCTTTGAAATCTGAAATTGAAGTTTGTTAGCTGCTCATTGGGAGCTCTCTTGATAGTTGTCAGTTGTTCCAATAGAGACAAATTATCTCCCTTTTCTCCAAACTGATCATGGAGAGCTATGCACAACTGGTTCCAATTTTGGATAGAGCCTGCCCCAAGGCTCCTGAACCATTGCAAGGCTTTCCCTTTGAATGAATATGCCAACAATTTGACAACAATTTACATCTCAACAATCTCATGGATTGCACAAACATTAGCAATGTCTTTGACATGATCACCAGGAGTGGTCTGATTTTCCCCAGTAAAGTATGGGATGTTCTTCAATGCTGCAACTGGAACTGGGTTTTGTGCATTGAGAGCAAGTGGGCTGCTGCCAGTGAAGTTGACATAAGGGTTGGGTTGTGCCATTCTGATTGGCCTGAGAACCCTTGTTGATTGGGTGAAAGGTCTACCAGGTGGAGGAGTTGATAGAGTTCTGTTTGGTGGAGATGGAGACCTTTGAATTCTTCTTCCCCTCTCTCTTCTTCCTAGGGATAATTGTAGATACTCAGAAAATCCCTCTTCTCTGGCCCTTGACCTTGTTTGGATCCTTCTCATGAATCTTCAGACTTGGACTGCTGAAACCAGTTGATTTTATCCCTTTGGAGTCACCAGATGTGCAAATCAGGGCTCTTTTTAAGCAAGGAACTTACAATAAATGCACATCAACTTTGTTGTAATGAAGATGAAGACCTCTAAGGTCCCACCCAATGTGCCAAAACTATTAGTGCAAATCAGCAGCACCCCCTAAATGACCTTCAGATCTGCAAGTGAGAATTGGGTCATTTAGTGTGATTGCACAACATGGAATCTTTTCCCCAAGTGTGGGACTTGCAAAAAATGGGAAAAAACTCTCTAGATTGAAGTTGGTTCCTCTACTCCTCTGATCAGATGTATGCATGAAATTTTCAGAGGTTTAACTCAAAATTCTACTCTAATTCTGCCAAGGAGACAAGGATAGAAAGAAAAGAAGATAAAACTAAACTGACAAGGTGATACACCAAAGGAGTGGTGAACATCTATTTCTGCAGATTGACACATATTATAAAAATGCAACACAAATCATGCACAAATTTCTAAAATTGTAATGAAGGATCAAGATAGAGCAAACAACACAAGAAAGGATTGAAAAATTCATTCACAGAGCTTGCATTGTCATTTCCATTTTAAATACAGTGCATTACAACAGAAAGGAGGTAAAAAACATGTTGTAGTCCTAAAAAAAGGTCTGATATTCCACAAATTCACTTGCCAGGGTGAAGGAGGGAACCTGTAGAACATAAAAAATGTCCAACCCTTTACAAATGAGCCAAATCTAGCTTTTAACAATGAAAAACTGAGTTCAGGAAGGAGAAACGCGGGAAAATTGAAATGAATGATTCAACCACCAACCAGATCCATCAAAATAGCATGGGTACCCTTAAAATTTCATTCCCCAAGATTTTTGATCATGCTGGAGAAGAATGGAAGCCATACTGCATTAAAAATGGTGGTTGAATGTCGGTTCTGCTCTTTTCCCCATGCCAAAGGCGTTTTTTCATTTTTTCTGTCACTAAACTCCACCAAAAACAAAATTGAATATTCCATCATGTAGAGGACTTCAATAGCTTTCCAATGACACCAAAATCGAGGAAAAATGATCTCTGGATCGAAAGATATGCCCCTCTGAAGATTTAGGGCAAAACTTGGGCAAAAATCAGGTCGACGGGCTGAAACCTAAATTTTTTTCCCCTTTTTTTTGAATTTGGGAAAAATTCCCCAAAAATCTCCGTGCTTCGCCACTCCACTGCCATGTGGTGCATCCTCATTGGTTTGCAGGTTCAAATGGCCATTTTATCCTTTTTGAATTTTGGAAAAAATTCCAAATTTTCCCCGCACCCCGTCGGTCCGCTGCCACGTGGCACACTTTGATTTGGCGCAGGCCTGAATCAATTTTCTTTCCCTCCGTAGGCCCGCAGGAAATTTTTTTCCTTTGCACCTTTTGAACACTTTGGAAAAATTTCCAAATTCTCCCCGCGCCCCCGACTACCGCCACTGAAAACAGGACACGTGTCATACTCTGGTTGGTCCATGGGCCTTCGCAAATTTCTTTTCCTCCACCAAGGGCTTTCAGGCCGATATTTTCCCTTGCGCCATTTTGGAAATTTCTTCAACTTACTTCTGCCGGTCTGACCTCCACTGCCACGTGGCGCTTCCTCATTGGGCGTGGGCCTTCACAAATTTCTTTTTCTTCTATTTGGCAGGCCAGTTTTTTCCTTTTCACCCTTTGCTATTTTGGCAAAAAGCCAAAATTTACTTCGCCCCTCCGAATTCTGCCTCTGACTAGACACGTGGCGTATCCTCCTTGCTCAGCGTGGGCCTCAAGCCATTTCTTTTCCTCTGCGGGCCCACGGGAAAAAAAAATTTCTTTGCTCCCCGCCTACTCCTTGGGAATTTTTTTCAACTTACCTCCGCTGACCTACCATTCCACCCTGCCACGTGGCGCATTCCTATTGGTTGCGGAGCTTCCCAGGGAAAAATTTCCTCGAAAACTCTACCGAGCCATAACTTTCAAAATACAAGGAATTAGAAGGAAAAATTTACCTTTTTGGAAAGGTGAGAAAATTATCTATCTGATGAAGCCATTTCTAGATAATTTTGAGTGACTGAAAAGTGGAAAATTTTGACTGAGGCAAAAGGAAGGAAGGAATGAAAGAATGTCAAATATAAGCAAGGGACTTATTTTGGATAACAATTGCTTTTTCCCACCTTGTAAGATAAGTTATACAAGTTATAATATATTACGATCTTATCCTGCATGCAGTTAGGGAAATAAGGCCCACAATGTCAATTACCCACTTCTCAAAAGGTTCTACACTAGTAATAGGCTTTAAAGTCATTTCATCTCGTTGCTCAGGCTTTCCAAGGTGTTGACAATGATCAAAGGCCTTACAATATGCTTTGCAATCCTTGTACAATGTTTCCACCATAGACTAGCAAGTAGAATCTTGCACACGATGCCATCCCCTGTATAGTGTCTACCTACAATACCACCATGAGCCTCTGTCATGATTGCTTCATGCTCATGCTCAAGTACACACCGGCATAAAAATTCGTCACGACCTAACTTGTATAAGTCTCCACTAATCAACATGTAAGGTGCGGCATGAATAACAAGTTGTTTCTTTTCTAAATCCTTCATTCCTTCTGGCACCACACTTGTGCGTAAAAATACAACAATATCCTCCAATTTTGATGGTGCGCGGTTTAACCTAAATAGTTGGGCATCTGACATTATGTCCTCAATGCTTTGCGCGTACTCTCCTGATTGAATCCTTGATAAATGGTCTGGACAAAAATTTCTCTTATTGAGTTTAACTACCACTATAAAATTGAATTCTTGAAACAATAGAACCCAACGACATATATGCCCCTGTAAAACATGCTTATTTATTAAGTACTTTAGTTTCATCTGATCTGTATAAAAGATAAATGGGGTATCAAGTAAATATTGTCGAAACTTGTGGAGCGCATAGATCATAGACAAGGCCTCACACTCTTTCATTGTATAATTTTGTTCTATTGGAGTCAACTTTTTGCTAGCAAAGAAAATAGGATGATCAACAATCCCTTCTCCAGGTTGAGCTAATATGACACCAATAGCCATGTCAGAGACATCTACATGAACATGAAAATTCTTGGACCATGAAGAAAAGCACAAAATAGGCATTGTAGTAATCCTTTCCTTTAGTGTTTCAAATGTGTATTGTTGTGCCTCACCCCAAAATAACTTTCCTTTTCCCTTGAGTAATTCTTCTAAGGGTGTGGCGATCTTAGCATATCCCTTTATAAATTTTCTGTAATAACCTATGTGCCCAAAGAATCTGTGCACCTCACTTTGGCTAATAGGTTCCTCCAAGACTAAAATGACAACTACCTTAGCAGGATCCAGTAGTAAGCCTTCTTTACAGATGGTGTGCCCCAGAAAAATTCCAAAGGGTGTGGAAAATATACACTTTTTAATGTTCAAGGAGACGCTCAACTATTGGCACCTCTTGAACATTAGCCTCAGATTATCATAGTGATCTTTCACAAGCCCATAGAATGTTCAATCACCCATATACACATGTAAGAACTTGTAAATAAAATCCTGGAACGCTTGTACATTATGCGAGAAAATACTACAGGTGCATTCTTTAATACAAAGGGAATAACTGTGTATGTAAAATTTCCCCACTTGGTGGTGAAAGTTGTCTTCTCTTGATCTTCTTCACCTATCATTACCTGATGATATCTAGAGAATCCATTAGTGAAGGAGTATATTTCGAGCCCTGCAATTCCTTCTAATATTTCCTCAGTAAATTGTGTGGGAAAGGGATCAATCACACATACAAAATTTAACTCCCTATAATCCACACATATTCTAATTTTGCCATCTTTCTTGATGTTGATCACTATAGGGCTCACCCATTATGACTCCTTAATTGGCACAATAATTCCAAAAATTAATATTTTTCCAATTTCTTCTTTTACTTTGATGCACAATTTCAGATTCATCCTATAAGGCCTCTTTTGAACTGCGCATGCACCTTCTTTTAGCTTTATCTTCATCTCTCCCAATGATTCATGTATGCCTTTCAGTTCATGATAACCTCTAGGAACAAGTCATGGAAGTCACGCAATAGCACAATGATTTTAGCAACTTCAGAGTCAGACCAGTAATCTCTAATAATGGCCTTCTTAGGTTCAACATTCATTCCAATGTTCACTTTCTTAGTCTTCATGGGCTCATGGTGGGAACGCGCCTTCTCATCTGCATTGTCCAAGATTTCACGCGTACCCTCTATGTGCTCAATGTCTAGGTTCTCTACCTCTTCATCATCAATCATGTAAATCATCTTACCCTTTTCTCTTTCTAAACAGGCACGCCTAAGTTGTTCAGTATTCGATTCTTCCTCTTCAAAGCGCACCACCAAGTTTGATTCTTCTAACAACTCCTAAAGTAACTCTTTAGCTTTTGCATTATCTCCCATAGTTAAGCACTTCATAAACTACAACACCTCATTCACAGGAGGTTTAGAAGAAAATAAATCAAAGGTCTGAGTCATACCTTCAGTGAGTTCCTGTCAATTTCTAGTCACCCTATTCAACTCTGCATACCATGCACATGCGCAGCCTTGCAAGGTGAAGTAAAACTTACACACCCACAAAAAGGTGGAAAACTTCCTGCCCCACTGTCTAGAGTCTCTCACAGTGCTAAATGTGGTCCTGGACATGATCATTACCATGAAATGCATAGATCTAAGTAGGTGCATTGCTTCTTAGAAACCGAGTAGATAAAGCAATCTTAACTTCTCTCCACTCCAAAATATTATCCTTGTGAACCATCCACCAGTGCGCTTCCGTCCCACAAAATTATATACTAACATGTTCCTTCTTTCCACCTTCTATTGCCATTGAATTCCATAGAAAACAAAAATAATTATGGATTCTCCTCACCTGTATACTTTGGTACTTGATTGCTACCCAAGTGCCTGATATTGCGTGGCTTACTGATGCGCACAACTACACTTTGTACTTCACACCAAACCATTTCATAAGTGTCATGTGCCCAATTAGCACACACAACAATTGTATTATCACTCATTGACTATCCATCGTCCCACACATGGATTTTTTTGGAGGACTCACTTCTTTTTTCAACCAGGGATAAGGCATTATAGATCACCCTTAGAAATAAAATGCACTTCCGGATGAAAAATTAGGGCACACAAATGCAAGAATGTTTCCATACCACCAAGGGTTCCCAAGTAATGCAAGAAAATTACTTCTACAAACGCTAAGACCTCAAAGCCCCCAATGAACTTAGCCCCTTGTATAGTAATGGATGCATCTTTTAAAACTCCAATGGGCATATTTTAAAATTTTCCATGAATAACACATTGGAAGATGGTTGTAATGGAGGTCTTCCCATCTGAACCCACACATCCAAAGTGAGTACATTTACTTCCACACTTGTGTCAATCAAGATGTTATTCAAAAGCCAAACATCAATAACAACATTTAGAGTAATATCCTTGTCATAATCCAAACTGTTCAGAGGAAGATTACCATGCAGAAGTTTTCTCTCATGCTCAGTCCTAGTGCGTGGAGAGTTTACCTTCAACCAGCTTCCTAACAATGGAATAATATTTTCTTGGTGTAGCATCTTGAAAACCTCCTTCAAATCATCAACATATGTCTGATGTAGATCAACTACTTTCTTTTGTTCCAATTTCCACGAATTTTCCTTCAAACATTGTATCTGACCCTATAAATTCTGAATTACCTCCATGGTTTCTTGATAAACCTCCTTCTGATGCATAGGGTCTGGATACTTGGCATGCATGAATTCCTCCTTAGTAATATTCTTCTTCTATTGCAGAGCTTCCCTGACACGTGCTCCCTCAACGCATGTAGTAATCTTCATAGGTACCAACTCAGGATCCGGTGCTAACTTTGGCATCCATTGGTCTTCCATGGCGCATTGTACTCTAACCATTCATGCACCCTTATTTTCATATTTTTGTTTCTTGCTTAAGTGTTCATACAAGTTGGGGAACTCTTCATAACTATGATTCTTTCCACAAAAATAACAAACAATATTCTGTGGACATTCGCACCTGTAGTGATCAGGAGATCTACATGTATAACAAGTCCCATGAGGGAAATTACTTCTTCCTCCCCCGTGACCTCGACCTTTGAATCTGCCTCTGTTACCTCGACATCTACCACGGCCACCATCATAACACCCCTCACTATGATCATAGTCATAATGTTCACCCTTTTCTTTGGAATTATTTGCAACACCAATATGTCATATGCCAATATTAATGGCATAATGGATCTGATCGATCATCTACAATCTTCAATATCATGAGTTGAGGACCTGCAAATATTATAATAGCTGGACACATTCTTTCTAATCACACATTGTAATAATGGGCACCGTCTTGAACTGTGGTCCAAGTCACATATCTCACACTCCAGTAACAAGGAGCGCATCGATTTCTGAGGGAAACTATCCTTAGTATGCCCCTCTACTTCATAATTTGTACACCAAATTTCACTGTGTGTCTCATGTGCTGAATTAGCAGATAATTTCTCCAACTGTTTCATCATTACTACAATTTGTGCTCCCAAGAATGGGCTCACTCTTGTGTCCACACTTCCTACTAACTTAGCGTGCAGAGTTTCCTCAAGTGCCTTGCGTGGATTTGTATAAGACTTGTAAGAAAGCGTTGTTCTAAAAGACGTGATCAATCCTCCAACGAACCACTATGCATGTTGGCTTGCATGGATGTCATAAGATAACTTAGACATGAGACTCTTGAATTGAGCATCATATTCTCAAACACTTTCAATAGTGCCCTTCTTAATGTCTTTGAATGCACTTATGCTCTTCAACTCGAACTCAGGGATATAAAATTCCTTTAAGAAAGCATCCCGTAGTGTCGTATAGTCCACACAATTCTGATCAGAATCAAACTTTCTATACAAGTTTTGCGTGCGTCCTTGCAACGTAGTTACAAACTAAATTACCTTGCACTCTAGAGCTATAATCCACTTTATGCACCACAGTATCTCACACTATATGCACATGCTCGGTTACATCTTTAATTCATCTATACTCTGAAAGATGGAGAGACATCTCCATATAATTTTTTTGAGGTTGGTGCGGCCCTTTCCCACAATATCCAAAAACTCTTGTGTTTCCTCCTGTATTTCCACTGCCTCTAGATCCACACGATCTTCTAGTGCCTGAGCCACTTGACCCACCCCATCCAGTAGGTAATGGACTAGAAGAGGTACTGCCTTTTGTTTCAATGGTTGTGCTAAAATGAACGCCCACAGTTTGCAAAGTTGCACTACTTCTAGATGTGATGTCAAGGTTCTACACACCTACGGTCTATGCCAATGATGCACCAAAAAAGATACCTCAAACTGGTCCTCCAAATAAAGTAGATGAAAATTACGACATAGATGAATAAGCTACCTAATTAACTCTTAAACTTGACTAAAAATTAACTCTATCTACTATCAACTCTACTACTCACACGAGCTTGTTCTTTATTGACTATCGTAGAAACTACAAAACCAAGCGTAAGGGCTAGGTCGTTAGGTAGATTCATATGTGCACCTGCGGCCCATGTCATCTCTGCTGGTGCTCTCTCATTTGATGCTAAAGAGGGTTCCCTACCATGATTTCCCAAATGGTTGAGATCCAGATGCTCTGGCTCCATGTCTTCTACATGAGCTTTGAATCCTTCATAGAGCCATCTCTCTCCATAATTTCATCACTCTACAAATTCTCATTGCTTCTCTAAATCCCTCTCGCATGCCTCATTGAACTTAAGCCACCTTTCTTCCCTCTGTCTTTCTGCCGCTAGGTCTGACATCCTTACCAAACCTACTCTTACCCCCACACATGGTGGGGTTTAGTTAGCCATCAACTTCTATTCCAAATCCAGGGTTACAATCAGAATCTTTATTGCCAGTGGGATACCATGCAAATACTATCCTTTGGGTTTGTAAAAAAAATGAAACTTGACAACCTCTAAGCAAGAGTAAGTCGAAACTACATACTCAAGAATATAGTTTTCCAAAACACCATGGAACTAAACATCAACAAAGCACATCCAAATTAGATCTGCATCATAAAAGACTTGGAATTCTTCCTGTGTCCAAACAAGTGTGTGAAACCTCTAATTCCTCTTAGATGCATAAGCAACCACCAATCATACAACTCTATAGGAAATATAACAAAGAACGTCTCATACAATGCGTCATATAAATTCTACTCAACCCACGTGCATGCATTAAAATAAGGTCCAGTGTTGAATCTACGAGCATTCTCTTCTTCCAAATCTACTAACTACTCCTCAATACTGGCCAGGATCAATCGGTATGTTTTCATCATGCAACATCCTGAAAAACAGCTGAGAAAGAGGTCCCAACAATGGAACCAATGATGTAGCCTAGAATTCATTGCAAATAACCCAAGGCGTGTTGGCACATCACTCAGCCAGAAATGAGTGCTCACCCAAAGCACACAAGGTTACCATGTCCCTCTTTAAAGTTTCTTTTCCAGAATGTTATCATGATTTCATATGTATATATCCATAATTATAATAGTTAATCAAGTAAACCACAGTGCATGAACCAGATCTAGATCTAAACCTTATGAAAGATTGACTAAACAATTATTATAATGAGATTTAGCATGCCAGAACCATATTCAGTCACATCTAACACCAATATCCAGCCAATATGTTCCATTATATTAAATATTGCAAAACATAGAAGCTTCATACATCAAGACACAATCTTCATAGTCATGGGCACTATCAAATCTGCAACATAAGTCTATAATAATCAGGATTTTCTAAACCATGCAAATCAATACATAAATATAGGAGTGGGGACTTTCCCTTCACCCCCATGTACCTTCCAAAAATATTTTACATGCTAATAATAGCCATGCGCCTTTACAAGGAAATACAAAACATGTAAGGGTTCTAACAATAGACTTCTTATAGTTAACTCCAAGTAGAAATCTTATTATTACATTGAAACTATGCATGGCACTTGAAATATTGAAATCCCAAAATAGACTTGAGTAATCTAAAAGTCTCCATGGCATTGTGTACCTAGAAACTTTATCTCCAAAAACAACCTTAACAATAAAATAGCTAAGTTCCAATCCTGGGTGCTTCAACCTTACTATACTGTCGTGCGCTCTTCTCGCACCCTACATTTGCACGCCAAACACTTAGGGCTATTTTTGTCAGCCCAATAATTACTTGCAAAGAAGCCAACACTTTTGAGTTATCCAATCTTGATGGAGAGGTATTATAAATCTCATTCAATGAGATTTATATTAAATACTCCCATTAATTTTTCCTATTGCATCTTGTAAACATTTGTGTTTTGTGTTGTTGGAGATATTCTCCTCTTGTTGTGTTGATCACCGATTAGGTGCCCTTTTCCTCAGTATTTGTGGTGATATCTTCATTTGTAATAAGTGTTTTGAACTCTTTGCATGTTTCACTTGAGACATGTATGATTTTTAATTTTTTACACAATTTTTGGAGCCACTTGCAATCATGCATGGATCATTTCAAGAGATAAGTTTCAAATTTTGAAAATTATTTCTCAACGATAAGCTTGATGCCATGCATAATGGATGCATAAAGCAGTTGTTCTTCATCATCTATCAGGAAGATATCCCCTAGAGGTCACAAATATTTGGCCCAAAATTACACCCCGTGTAATTTTGATCAACTTATCAAAGGACTTGACCATTGACATGTTCTAGAAAATTGTAGGAGACTATTTTAGTCTACCACAAAATGCAGGAACTTGGTGTTCCTCTGATTCTCAAACACGTAGAACAAAGGAATGAACAACGCAGAGAGCTAGGTGGACTTGATGAAATTTAGTATTGTGCATCATCCTCTCAATATTTTTCAACACTAAGGAAGTCCCCAACAATTCATGAATAGGTAGTGTACCACGGATTTGATTATCCGTAGAGGACTCAAGCAATCGACTAAGTTCAAATGTCACTAAATACTGACTTGGTGTTCCACAGGTCTACTAAATTATAATGCCTTGTGGGTTTTCTCAACCTTGCTAAATAAAAGAAAATATCCATTGGGTCAAAAGTTATAAATAAAAAGTCAGACCCTCGCAGGTGGTGCAAATTGCTTTCACTCATTAAGGAAAGTGCGGGAGAGGTTATGAAGATCCACCAAAGAGAACAACTTGGAATGTCACAATGAAATTTGTGGAAGGTTTCAAAACCACGCTGAGCCTTGAATCAGAGATCCAACCACCCCAACCACTAAAATTTAATGAAACATGGTTCCATTATGTGTAGTCTGATGGCATGCCATAGACTCAAGGGGTCGTGTGATGGCTATTGGCTGACATTGGGGGCATCCATGCCTATACTACAAGAAACCTCTACAATATTTCATAGTGCCTACACTCATTCAATGTATTTTCAAAGCCAATTAGTTCCATCTCAGAGGTTCTTTCTTCCTTCTCCTCCTCCTCTTTCTCCATTCCATGAATTGTATCAATACAAGTGCCTGTGTACTTTGTATGGGTTCTTCTCCCTCTTTCCTTCCATAACATATTTTTGATCTTTTCTTTGTGAAACTTGAAACTTAATGTTGTCAACCTCTGTAACTCATGAATGGTGAATTTCCTACCTCAGCTCTATATGTAAGCAATTGGAGATTTATCAATGCAAGTGTGGTTTACTTCCTTCCTTTGAATACATAGTGTTTGATGTGAATGTTTCACCCTCACACATTTTTTAGTTTCTTTTATCTATTTTCATCTGAACTAAGTGCACTTCTATGATCCCACCCTCACATTTTTGCATCCATGTCATTTGGATTTGGGAAAGTTTCACCTCCTTTTGGTGTTATCACCACCCCTTAGCTTAGGATTTACCTTTCTTGTATCTCTCTCCCTGGTCCCTTGGAATTGTCAAAGCAAGAATTAGCTATAGGAGTAGTTATAGCATTAGAAGTAGGTTATCTTACACGTATTTTCCAAAATTTACATAACAAGGATACTTACCTTCTCTGGAGGTTTGTCTCAAGTTGCGAGTCCCACACTTAGAGATAGTCCTGTGTTACATCAAAATCATGATTCTTCATGATTCAAGGTAGGGTGCAATTTTGAGCTCAAACACTATCCATTCCTAATTTAAAAACAACACCTATAATTGGATTTTCATTATTATGTGCCCTATCTTGGCCGCCTCCTATGTCGCCACGTACTCTTGTTGTTGTCACTAAAATCACTCAAACTGGGTAATTTAAGAGCTCGTCTTCTCTTTATCTCAATTATTAAAGTGAAAAATGAATTCCTCCCTTTATTATTTGTAGAAATACATATCACTAGTTTCAACGCAATCTTCTTCTAATCTTCAAACCTTCATATATTTTGAATGAAAAACCCTAAAAACACTCCATAAATTATGTCACGCTTATAGTGGCAAGATGTTCCTTTTGACATATTGCACATGCATTTACCAAATTCAGCTAAAAATCCTCAATTTTCATCATTTTGACGCTCAGATACATCCTTTGATGACCTCCTAGCTAAGTGATTTATGTCTTGTTTTACTTATTAATTGTTATCACTGAATCACTGCACTCTCTGGTTACTCAACCTATGAGTATGTTGATAAAATAAGAGTGACTGGGTAACATGGAATTGCTTCAAGGTGTGGGACCTTGCATTTGAAATAATTCTCCTTAGAAATTTGGTTCTTCTTCCTAAACTAGTGCAACAACTAACTCTAATTGAAATAAATCTAGCAACTACTTCTAATCTATGACTTCCAAGGAACCATGGAGAGAGAAATAGCATAAAATGACATAAATATACTCTAAGGAGGTGATACACCAAAAGGTGAATGTAGGGAATCTCTTGAATGTGTGGAAGTGATAAAAAATGAGCTGCAGAGAGCGTGTAACAGTCACCACAGTCAAAAGCAACATCAAACTAGCTCCTCCATGAAATCACAACAATAAAGAAATCTACAAGACAATTTAGATCGACACAATAATACTACAACTGAATTGAAAAGGTAAGTAAAGACAACAGACACAAGCAAAGGGAAGAACACATCCACAATACTTAAATCTACAGCTTCATTGATTTACACAATTCAATTAATTACAAAGAAAGGCCAAGATCATCATGTAAGATGTCCAGAATGAAGGCCTGCAACACATTTTCTTCCTAGAAAAATTTTGGTAGAGTTTAGGTAAGCAAAAGAATCCCCCCTTGCAAAATGAAAGAACTTACAATTTATAGGAGAAAATGGAGAGGAGAGAGAAAGTCAATTTTTTTATATGCATACACTTCTCACCTACTAAGTGCAAAATTCAATTCAAATCATCATGGGGCACCAACATGGTCCATTACTATTGTACTATATCTTATGGGACAAGGAATTTCTCCCATGCCCCATTAATGGTGGTAGCTAGTTGTACAGTTCCCTAGAGTGCTGTGAAATAAATTAAATTTTTGACATTTCCCATTCACCAAAACTGAAATCTGAATCATTTGGCGTGCATAGAGGACTCCAAGACCTTTCCGCAAAGTCCAATTTTGCATGAAACGGAGCTTTGAGGAGAAATTTATGGCGTTTTAAAAATCACAGACTATCGGGAAAGCTAGGGCCATCATTGTTGCTTCCCAGTTCATTGCATTGATCCGATCATGCACTACTTCCTTTTTATCATTGTTATTCTCCAGTTTCTTTACTTCACCCTCTTTATGAATTAAAGAAACTTACTTTCATCAATAACTCTATTTTTCTTTATTTACTCACATTGCGGGAAATTGAGTTTGCTATATTGCCATGAGTGTACGGACCAACTCACTGGGTAGATCGGGTTATAGCTCAGCTTTGGCTTGGTTGTGCTGCTCAAGGACCAAGGTACTTCTATGTTCGAATCACCTCCCTCACAATCACCGCTCAACTCCAGAATGACTCGGTTGAGCCCCCAGCCTTCGTCATGCACTGCGTCGAATGACATATACTTCACTTATTTTCTCATTGTGAAGTAAGAGCTTCATAATTCACCGCTCAATTCCTTTCTTTCTTATATCGACTTGACCCTACTTTATTTCACTTGCTTCCAATTCAAGTCAAAGTCACTCATTTTTCCATATTGAACTATATTTGGCTTGTTGAATCACCCCTTTGTTTTTCTTTGAAAGCACCTTTGTTAACTTCCTAAGCAGAAAAATACACTTAATTTACTTATTAATCCACTCACCCAAGGAAACTATTAACCCCTCATTTTGCCACATTAAACTACAACTCAACATTATTCATCAATTCAACATAGCTTTACTTAACCATTAGCGAATGCATTTGCTTTAGCTTCTCTCTACTATGTGGCATTCTTGCCTTGCTTGACTTCTTTTGTGTCAAACGTTGAGGTACTTTGATATGTTTGGAATGCACCCCAATGTAAGTTCTCACTCACCAAATCACTGATAAACACTATTGACTTGGCATTCATTGCATCAAACTCACACCACTCTACTTTTTAAACTCCCTTTCCAACGCAAGTTGTAGCTCATCAAATCAATGCATTAACATGCAACTCAGCTAGCACCTCCACTCCTTGCGTCAAACTTGAGCTACTTTGCTCACTCCCACATTTTTAATGCATTGAATCCACACTACTTTACTTCATTGGGCCTTACATCGATGAGGGTCTTTTGAGTCAACACATTGACGCCATTTTCCCTACTTGTTCATTGCGAAAAAATGAACCTGCGCTTCTTGGTTTACGTCAAATGAGGGGTGGATTACATGAATTAATCCACCCCAAGATCACCTCTCAAAACCATGGATGACCCAATTCTCCTAGCCAACTCATTCCTCACCGAGCTTGAGGTGAGCTCAGCTCTAACACCTATGGTTTTTCCCTAGTCTCTACCCCCGACCTTCGTCGATAGTGAGCTCCTCACTAATGGATGACTCGACCTCTTTATGTGGCTTAATGGTGAGCTCACCCTCAGTATTTTTGTGGCTCGCGACCTTTTCATTCTCCTACCAAGCTCTACAGCCTCGGTCTTACCTTTTTGTTGGCTTACGCTTATTTTCCAAGCCCCTTGGTTTGTGGCCCAAGCCCGACCTTCTTTCAACATGACCTCAGCGTTGCATTGTTTTCTCAACTCATCATGAGCTTCCTCTTCATTCATGACCAAGTGCCAACTCCTTTGGTGGACCCTTTGAGTGCCTGAGGATCGACCCTCCTGGCTCGACGAGTAACTCACTGAACCCGCCATTTTTCTTTCCATGTCGGGCTCAACACTATGAGTTCCCCTCTCTAGCAGCCCGATTACTTCTCCCACAAGCCCGAGGAGCTCACTAAAGTTCTATTCCAACTCATCCGGCCACCAAGTTACTTGGTTGAGTCTTTCACACCATCTCCACTTCAATGCTCCCAAATTTTTGAGCTCAAGGATGTTGGCTCTCTACTCACTGCATGAAAACTTTGATCTCATCTCGCTAAACTACTCAGCAAGCCATTTTTTGGCTCAGTGACCCATTAGATTCCCTGAAACTTGCCCATTTTGGCATTTTTTTTTGGATTTTTTGGGGAATGTTTTAGCATAGAGGACTGCAAAGGTAATAGTGGGCTGCCGGGAGCTATTTTTCCTATCAGCGTTGGTCATTTTTGGCCTGATGTGGCCTGAATTCCATCATTTTTAAGTTGATCTTGAGGGTCAAAAACCTAGAAGAGGAACAAAATCCTCAAATATGATTTTCACTATTGAATTCACTGAACATGCTCCCAAAGCCTCAGAAACCACTTGTAACCAATTTCATCATTAGGTGCCCCCCTCAATGTCCAAGTCTCTAATTCACATCCATGTTGTCCATTTTTCCTGGAGGGGGTAAAATGGATAGCAATTTTGGTGACTCGCGGGGCCATCTACCTACTATATGGTTGACTAGCTACCTTGAAGCATCCATTGGGCATAGAGTCCTTTATCAACTGCATGAACTAATATGACTCTTAAAACTTGCACCCTAAAGCCTACTTGAAACACTGTTGACCAAAAATGACCCATTTTTTATTGTTTTTCCCAACTCTACAAGAAAATCCTTGAAATTGGTTTTGTGAGAGTGGAAAATTGTATTAAAACTGAATTCCACCTTTCCTTTCAACTGTGATCCATGTGAGGCCAAATGATGAACACCTGTAGTTGCTGGCTCAAAATTTATTTATGCCAATATCAAGCACAATCAATTGATTTTCTTGTCAAGTATGGCATACTCAAAAGTTTGGGGTGAAACACCTACTAGTTTGGACATCATGGAACTCTATTAAGTTCTGATTCTCTTTCTTCTTCTAAGAATTCCATCTCCGACACGCCACTTGGAATGTTGTTGAAGGCCAGAGCTGCTTCTCTGTACCTGGGGAATGTTTTCATGGCACTGTTGATTCCTGATTTCTTGCAAGACATTGGAAGCTAGTAGAACTGTTCTTGAAGGAACAAGTAGATGAAACCATTAAAATCATTTCCTTGACCTGATTTTAGTTGTTTTGCATTTGTATGTTTTGATGATTGCAACTACTTCATGCAACTATGATCCATTTGTTG
The DNA here is from genome assembly GCA_019776745.2 of Taxus chinensis. NCBI lineage: Eukaryota > Viridiplantae > Streptophyta > Pinopsida > Cupressales > Taxaceae > Taxus > Taxus chinensis. Next base: position 899,060,884 of record CM034146.1, read on the forward strand.
TAACTACTTGGGAGGGGACATGATGCACTGCACTACTTGGAGCAAAAACAAAAAAAACTATATACAAAGAAACAAATCATACATGCCTCAAGTAAGACATGTAGGTGTGCACAAGCACTTCTTCTACTGAAAACAAACCTACTCCTACCCTACTCTAACTCGAGAAATGAACAACTCAAACAAAACCTGACACTAGCAATGCAAAGTAGCTTCCCTTCCTCACAATTTATAGCCATGCAGATGATTTGGCACTAGACACAGCTGTAAATAAGAGTGAAAAAATGACTACAAGCTGATTTTCCACTCTACTCATCAAGGTATCAACTAAAAACAAAAAATACCTCCTTTAGCTGCTCTTCCTTTGGTTCTAGGAAGTATTGTAGTTGATCCTCAGCACTCTGAAACTCATCCTCATGCTTGGAAGTAAGCATGACTAGTTGTGGCTCCTCCTTTGGCTCTAATGAATCCAAGTACCTGATTGGGAAAGGTATGATCTATTGGATTTTCCCGCCGCTTTGAATTCCAACTTCAACAAGGAAGTCCTCTTGTAAGCCTTCCTGGAAAAGGTGACTGTCTGTGAGTTGATCTTCTTCTTGTTTCTCATCTACAGACAACTGATGTTCTACCTTGATGACTGATATGAAATTATTGTCATCCTTGATTTTTCTCTTCTTCCTTGATGACCTAGAACTCAGCATGCAATCCTCACTATTGATTCTTGCATCATCTAATGGGATTAATTTTTGGACCACTGCAAATAAAGCTTGCTTTCTTAGGAGTTCCTCCTCCACTTGAAGACAAAATGTCTCTTGAATGATCTTCCTCTTGTAACATGAAGTATGATAAATCAAACTCCTCAACTAGCTTCTCTAGAGGTTCTGTTATGGCAGTGCAAGGTCTTCTTGGATGTTCTCCTCCATCATGGATTCATCAACCAAAATCAGATTCTTCAGAATGAAAGAAAAAACTCTCAATGATGTCATATTCATTCAATGTCTCCAAATTCTGATTTGTTCTCCTTCATGTGCTCCTCTTCCTTTAGACTTGGATTTGGTTTTTTCTCTTCCTCCTTGACTGATTTTTTAGCTGGTAGGTGGATCAACAACTTCTGCAAGGATAGTGCCATCATGCACACTGCACTCCGAGCACATTGATTGTTGATCATCGTCAACTTTCTTCTTCTTTCTCTACTGCTGCTATAAAATCAGTCTTCACCTCTTGCTCTTGAATCACAACTTCTTGAGGAGGCTTAGTCATTAATGGAATTTTCTTGATATTCAAACTTGGTAACCCACTCTTTCAAGTTTCTTGCCAATTCTTCCTTGCTAAGCTCTTCAATCTTCTCCTCTCATTGTCTGATTTTCTAATTTGTTCCTAATCCAAAATGGATTTGGGACTACAAGAGGAGGGGTGGGTTGGGATTCAACTAGTTTTTCTATGTACTTGAGGTGGTGGAGGAGGTCTTACAACATCTTTCTTCTGAGGAGGGGATGGTTTCTTGGAAGGGAAAAGGGCAGAAAACTTCAAGATGAGGTGGAAGACTAGAAGATGGAGAAATGGATTCCACAATAGGGGTAGGATGCAACAATTTTGAATCATGACACTAGGATGAAATGATGTAGATTGAGGAAGGGAAAAAGAACTAGGATCTGGTGATGGACTTACCCATTGGCAAGGTTGTCTTGCATCAAGCATTCATAAGCCTCAATCTCTTCGAGTCCATTTTACAAGTTGGGGCAGCATCTTCAGTCATGAATTCAAGTTGTTGTTGAAGGTTGTAATGTATTGGAAAAGGGCCAACCCATGGACAAGGTATCCTAAAGCCAATCCTGAATGCCTTCATCTGAGATGTAGCCCTTGACTACACCATTTTAGCCTCCATACTGTGAATCTTTCTGATACAAATCAGTGTTCTCCACATAATTGTTGCATCACCATATGCATATCACTTCTAAATTGATGATATGCAAAATAATTCTCATACTTACTCATAAGGATAGGCATAATGTGATCCTTAATTCTGATCATGAAAATAATTTGGAGTTGAGAAATGCAATTAGAGGTGGATTGTATAAATGTTACTACTGCAAGTGTGAATTCCATGCAGGGAATGAAGTCATGACTTCACAACTTCATGGAATGGAGAAAGTGAAAGATGTGGAAAGGAAATGGATGGAAATGGATGGAAGGAAGGTCTGTAACTCAGAGAATGGGTTTCTTTGATCATTGGATTCACCAGATGTGTTTGGTTATGGATCTTTGGTTGCTTAAGCTTTCAAATGTTGCAGCTTGAAGCAACCAACTTGCTCTAAGTAATCAGCTTGCACGAAGTAAAGAAATAGCTTGAAGTAGTCAACTTATTGCCCCTTCTTGTTCTTATCGGTGATTTGAACATGCATTACTTCCCTTTGTTCATCGCTGATTTGAACTTGTTTTACTTCCCTTTGTTGTGTTGATTCAAGCCTACTTTACTTCTCTTTGTTGCGGTGATTCTGAACCTTGATTACTTTAATTACTTGTTCTCCTTTAGTTCATTGCGGTATTTTCAACATGCATTACGTAAGTCTTTTACTTGGAGCAACTACTTAAGTAATAGTACCAGAGAATGGCACAACTTGAAATGAAGTAAATTCTTTCGCTCCAGAGAAATGACTTTACTTAAGTAATGCAACTTGGAGGTGAAATTAATTAAGTCTTTCAATTTGAAGTAAAGTAAATCGTTTCTTTTCACAACTTGAAGTAAGTCTTTTTCACTTTGACTTGACTTAAAGTAATGTAACTTAGCAGTGTAACTACTTAAGTTTTTCACTTTGAGTAACTTAACATACTTTTCCACACAACTTGAAGTAAAGAATTTTATTATGAAGTAATGTAGAACTTGGAATAAATTACTTCTTTTCTTTCTTGTCAGTGATTGGAGATGCAACTACTTAAGCAAAGCAAAGTGAAATCACTAATTGCTTCTCCTTTGATCCAGAGATTCTAAAACTGTAAATTCTTTCTGAGAACACATCAACTCATCCAGAATGAATATTTTTCCATGAAAAATTTAGAAGCACTTGATTTTTTGACCTCTATCCCACCGGGTGTGCCAGAACTATGCCCCGGAGTGCTGGAGATGAAATTTCATTTTTGACCCCTTCCCATTAACCAAAAACTAAAATATGAAGTTGTTGATGTGTATAGGACTCTGAGAGATTTCCGAAAAGTCCAATTTTGCGTGTATAGGACTCTGGGAGAACGTTATGGAATTTTGAAAATCACAGACTAGCAAGAAATCCAGGGGCCATTGTTGTTGCTTCCAAGTTAATTGTGTTTATCTAATCATACACTACTACCCTCTTATCATCGCTATTCCCTTGTCTTCTTCACTTCACCCTTTTTGTGAAGTAAAGCAACTTGCTTTTACTGATAAATCTAATTTTCTTTATTTTCTCACATTGCGGGAAATTGAGTTTACTTTACTACCATGAGTGCACAGACCAGCTCACTTTTCAACTCGCTGGGTAGCTTGGGTTATAGCTCAGCATTGGCTTGGTTGTGCTTCTCAAGGACCGAGTTACTTCTATGTTCGAGTCACCTCCCTCGCAATCACCGATCAACTCCAGGGTGAGTCAGTCGAGCCCTCAGCCTTCGTTTTGCACTGCGTTGAATGACATATACTTCACTTCTTTTCTCATTACAAAGTAAGCGCTTCACAATTCATTTCTCCACTCCTTTCTTTCTTGTATCGATTTGACCCTACTTTATTTCACTCACTTCCTACGCAAGTCAAAGTCACTCATTTTTCTGTATTGAACTATATTTGGCTTGCTGAATTTCCCCTTTGTTTTGCATTGAAAGCACCCTGCTTAACTTCCTAAGTGGAAAAATACACTTACTTTACTTATTTATCGAGTCGCCCAAGGCAAGTATTAACCCCTCACTTTTCCACATTGAACTACAACTCGGAATTCATTTCAACATAGCTTTACTTAACCATCGGTGAATGCACTTGCTTTAGCTTCGCTCTGTTATGTGACATTCTTTCCTTGCTTGAATTCTTTTAAGTCAAACTTGAGGTGCTTTTCTATGTTCACCTTGCACCCTAATGCAAGCTTTTCACTCACCAAATCGTTGATCAACACTATCGACTTGGGATTCATTGCTTTGAACCCACACCGCTTTACTTATTTTAACTCACTTTCCAAGGCAATTTGTAGCTCATCAAATCGCTGCATTGACATGAAACTCGGCTAGCATCTCCACTCCTTGCGTTGAAATCAAGATACTTTCCATCACCCCTACGTTTGTAATGTGGTGAATATGCACTCTACTTTACTTCGTTGGGCCTTGCATCGACGAGTTTAAGTCTTTTGAATCACCGCACTGACGTAATTTCCCCTACTTGTTCATTACGGAAAAATAAACCTGCTCTACTCAGTTTACGTCGAATGAGGGGTGGATTACTTGAATTAATCCACCCCAAGATCACCTCTCAATGCCACGAATGACCAGATACTCCTAGCCAACTCGTTCCTCACCGAGCTCGAGGTGAGCTCGGCCCTGAGTTCCTACGACTTTTCCTTGGTCTTGACACCTGGCCTTCGTCAATAGTGAGCTCCTCACTCATGGCTGACTTGGCCTCTTCACGCAGTTCAATAGAGAGCTTTCCCTAGGTATTTTTCTAGCTCATGGCCTTTTCATTCTCCTGCCGAGCTCAATGGCCTCGATCTTACCTTTTCGTCATCTTACGCTACTTTTTCGAGCCCCTTGGTTCGTGGCCCGAGCCTGACCTTCCATCAACATGACCTCTGCATTGCATTGTTCACCTAAATCATCCCGAGATTCCTCTTCGTTCATGGTTGAGTGTCAACTCCCTTGGTGGACCCTTTTAAGCACCCGAGGATCGACCCCGCGAGCTTGAGGACCTCACCGAAGTTCTATTCCAACTCGTCGGGCCACCAAGTGACTCGGTCGAGTCTTTCACACCATCTCTGCTTCAATGCTCCCAACTCGCCAAGCTCAAGGAGGTTAGCTCTCTACTCACCGCATGAAAACTTTGACTCATTTCCTTGAGCTACTTCGTGAGCCATTTTTTGGCTCGATGACCCTTTAGATTCCCCTTGCCCATTTTGGCAATTTTTTTTGGATTTTCTAGGGAAATTTTTAGCATAGAGGACTACAAAGGTAATAGTGGGATCCCCGGGAGCTATCCTATTAGCGTTGGTCATTTCTGACCCAATGTGGGCCCGCGTGTGCTGCATTCCATCATTTTTAAGTTGATCTTGAGGGTCAAAACCCAGAAGAGGAAAAAAATCCTCAAATATGATTTTCACTGTCGTATTCACCAAACGTGATCCTGAAGCCTCGTAAACCATCTGTAACCAATTTCATTGTTAGGTTCCCCCCTCGGTGTCTGGGTCTAGTCATATCCCCGTTGTTCATTTTTCCCGGGGGGAAAAATGGATAACATTATCTTCTAGTGTTTCTTTGTAGTCTTGATTATTTTAGGACATCCAACTAACACCGACATGTAAGTATGTGGTAGGTATATTTCATTTGGTGGAGTTCATTATTTTTTATAGCACTTTCATTATTACTTTACTTTCAAATTTTCATGTTACATAGATATTTTTCCGAAAATCATCTTGTGTTTCACTGTTGTGAAACGTGATGATCTACAGTCAGTGCATATGTGTATATTATACTTTTGATGTTTGTTAACTATTTATTTTGTGTAGGGGTTGTTTATGTACTTTTCTCCTAAGTGGGTACCTTAAGGGGCCTATCAGGATTAGGGTGTGCTTGGACTTGGTTAGCCCACATTTGAGATATGTCGTTATTTTGACTTAGTTACCCTATCCTTGCCTCATTTCTTCCCCTTATTCACACATTGCACCCATTATGTTTACATGTTCCATTGTGTCTACTTGTTTATGTTTATTACACATTATTATCCCTACTTTCAATCACTTTGGACATTCCTCATCCACCTCTATTTACCTTCTAGCCTCCATTCCCCATGGTTTACACATTTTGACCTTAGGGTTCCTCCCAATGTTGACACCATTTCCCATGGGTAATGGTGTTTGATTTGGTTTTTATATATCCAACACCATCACCCACAAGTGATGGCATCAGGTGTATATGCTTGACTTTCTCCTTACAAAATCACCAATTTACATCTATTTATCAATAATAATACTTAATCTTGCTCATGTTATCTCGCACTTATTTGTTGACTTAGAGTATTAGATCTTGCCTCTTTTTCATTTGGGTTACCATGATAAGTTTAGACTAAAGATATTCTTGTTGAGCTTTCCCCTTCTCCATCCATAGTGATTCTCTCTTGTTGTTGTTGTCTCTGGGGAGGATTATGCATCAATGGTCACACACATGCTACAAGTAAGTATTTATAACCCTCTTAAATTTTTTATCATGTATGTGTATGTTGTAAAAATTCCCCTGCTCTTAAGAAAGTGAAAATTTAAAATTTTGAGTTTAAGTGTCTTCTCTGTTGTCCTGATAATGTAAAAGCCAAAGAAATTGAGAAATCTGCGTTTTTGGGTCATTTTGTGTGTTTTTCGGGCCTGTCGGACATTTTTGTCCCGCGTGTCCCAAGTTCAATTGGACCCTCTGTTCCCCAATCGGCCGGTTTACCCGAAGTCTGTTCTTTTCGGGCCCGTCGGAACTTTTTGTCCCACATGTCCCAAGTTCGAAAAAGTTGTTCCATTTTCGCCCGACCAGTTGTTCCATTTTCATGTCCCCCGCGTACCCGCGTATTTTTGTCCCGCGTGTCCAAAAGTTCTGAAAGAATTTGTGCGTCTTTTTTTCGCCCGAATCGGCCGAACCGCGTACTTCGCGGCTTTCGCGTCCCGCATGTCCCAGGTTCATTTGTGCATCTTTTCCCCGCTTCGCCCGAATCGGCCGAGCCGCGTACTTCGCGCTTTCGCGTCCCACATGTCCCAAATGAACCAAGTGCCATTCGTGCTAATTTTTCCCGCTCTACCCGAATATCTTGCTTATTCAATTTGGTAGGTATGTATTAAATGCGCATTCATTACCTTTCTCTCTCCTAAACGGCTATATAACGAGCAGAACCCCCTATGCGTTTTGCACACTGCTTCCTGCTATCTTTTGCTCGAACCCTTGCAATCTAAATTCCTGTGCGCGTATCCATTCCCTCTGCAATTTCCTTCCCAAGTCTAGCTTGCAGCTCTGCTCTCCAAATTACTATCAACATGAAGATCAAGTTTCAGGGACAGGAACAAATCTCACCACTAGAGTCTGTCGTTCCTAATATCGGGGACAGTGAAGTTCGCCATCTTGACTTTAGTGATTTTTGGTCGAGGATGACAGATGCAAACCCTACACCAATGGCACAGATGATTCATGACAGTGGTCTAGCTTTCACTGGAGGTTTCCCAATCTCGGTGCAATGTGCAGACACAGTGCTCTCATGCGGAGCTCATTTCAACCCTGATTCGAGTGAATTGACCAACATACACGGGGAGCTCATTGCCAAACTTGACGCTGCTGCCATTGGCACTGCACTGAGGATTCCAGAAATGGATAATGCCATAGTTGTTTCCCAAAATCAAGCACAGGCCCTGTTCAGTCAAGACAGTGACAACTATAAGGCGCGGGTGGCGAAGTCTTGGCTTAAAAACCCTAAGAAGGGAGCATCTCGCCTATCCAAGACTCTTTTCTGAGCTAGATTTCAATGAAGAATTGTCAGATTTCATAATCTTACTGGCTCGGGTTATGGGCTTACCCTCCACTAACGAGTTCCATTTCTGGATGTGCCCGCTCATCAACATGGTGTGCGAAGGAACTCAAAATATCAACTGGGTAGAAATCATCAGCATGAACCTAGCGGAGCAGCTGTCCAATGTACAGCAAACGAAGAAATTCTACATGACTTCGTACCTGATGTATACTCTGGCGGCATCAAGGCAATGGTTTGGTTTTTCTTACATTGATGCCCACAAGGATGATCCTGTATATGCCTACTACCCGCAGTTCACCCTAGAGACCAGCAATCGCAATTTCCGAAGGGTGAATGATGCTTTCACCATGTACATGGTCAGGCTTCTTGAGGGTGACACTGCTAGAAGATTTTCTGACGAAGCCATGAGCCTGATATCGCACTACGGTGCCTATTTTATCCAGTTCAGAAAATTCTCCTATATCAGGCTTGCTGGCTATGAGAGCACCCCTCTGAGGCTTCCATGTTCTGCAGTGACAAGATGGCTCTGATAGAAATATGCAGGCAATTAGACAAATTGCATAGAACCTGCAGGGACAAGAAGATTACTGGTTTGCATTTCCCCATCTCTTTGGGAAACTACTCCTGTAAAACAGCCCTGGATGCACAGAACATAGAAAGAGCCCTGGCTCCCATTACTGTTCATTTCTTCAAGCCCAGAACTTGCTTCGACTTGAAGAAGTTCATTGAGCAGAACATTAAGATAACATATCATCATAGGGCAGATACAGAAGACTATTGGGCTGACTGTGCCGATGATTTTGAGGCTAGAAGGAGGCATTATGGCAGGTTCTCTCTACAATTGATCCAAGAACTTGGCTTGTACCCAGTTCCTGAAGGACTCAAGGATGACAACTCTGATCTATACTCATATGAGTATGACAATGTGGTTAAGCACACTCCCTTGGAGGACTTGGATTGGTTCAAGAAAGAGAAAGATGATTTGGCCGAGATCCTGGCTCCAGTCTTAGTCAGGACTAAGATCTGGTTTGATAAGAAAGTTCGAGAGCTTAGGAGGCACTCAGGAGAATCCTCCTCTAAGGATGTTTCAACACCAAGGAGGGAAGCATCGACTCCAAGATCAGACACACCTGTGCAAACCCCTCCTGCCTCATCAACACAAGGACCTGCAGTTTCTACTCCTTCATCCACCCAAGTATACTAGAAGAAACTCAAAGAGGTTAAGAAGGAGCCTGTGGAAGAAGATCCTCAGAGAAAGCAGGTAGGATTACCTTTGGGATCAGAGAACATTATTGTTCTCAGTGAAAGTGAAGAGAGTGAAGTGCCAGCTCCTTCAAGCGCTCCTGAAGCTCCAACGGATAAAGACAAGGAAGTCCAGAGCACCGAACTTCCAAGTGCTATTGATTCCTCTGCACCAGTTGTCTCAAGCGTGCACCAGTTGTCTCAAGCGCCCCACTCATGTCTCAACTCGAGACAACAGCGGTGCAGACCTTGGGTGCCATGAGTTCTCTGTCTCTTGGTCCTCTTGCCCCACCTGCTGCTTCCTCCTCCTCTTTTGCATGGGTGCAACCTTTTGTCGACAGTAGGAAGAGGAAATCTTCCTCTCAGAGCTCAGGGCCAAATTTTGATGCTGTGGCAGCCTTGTTAGGCACTACTCCTCCTTCTCGTGCCAAAAAAGCCAGAATCACCTCCAGGATAGTGTCTGATGCTCAGGGCCAGCAATTCCTGGAGATTGCTAAGCCTACAGTAGATAAATCAGAGCAGGACTTGCAGGCATCTGACCTAGAATTCTCAAGGATTCCTATGGGAGAGTCTACCCCTGAAGGTGAGATCCACAACCTCCAGGAAACGGTCACAAGAGTCATTGGGAGGGTAGAAAAAGGGCAGCAAACTATTGAACAGTTGGAGGAACAAGCCCAGATTCTCACAGGTTTTATCAAATCTCTTTTGTCTAAGGACAAAGTTTTGGACCCTACCCCATTGACTACCCTTCCGCCACCTGTAATTTTGAGCCAAGATGAAGTACAGAGTATCAAAGACATGCACAAGTATTCCGTCTATGGCAGAGCTATGGAGGCCATGGTGGAAGATATGCTTGTTGCAGGATTGAACTTCATCGATGAAGCTTTCAAACTCCATGGAAAGGTGAACAACTTGCAACAGAAGCTCTCCTCCACTATCGGGATCATAGATAAAGAGCTCAAACTTTGGAGCAGTTGCATAGTAGACCTCCGCCTCATGGGACAGACAGATGAGAACATTTTATTGGCAAGTAAGGTTTTTGATGATGCAAAGGATAATCTGTCAAAGTCCTGGGTTTACAGCGTGGAGTGGAAGATCAAAGTCTTGGAGGAGGCTTTGGGAGAACTGAAGAATAGCTGGCAGAAGGGTGAGGCTTTCAAGACACTGGTTGTATCTGCTTTCAAAGATATACATTGTCATCTTCAGGATGAAACTTCTGGTGTGCCTCTTTCCTTGCAAGAAATCAAAGCTCAATTCAGAGCTTTTGTTAAAGATAATCTATTCAAGGAAAGCTCCATTTCCAAAGAGAAAATGAAGGAGATCTGCTCTCTTCAATCTGCTATTGAAGAAGCAAATAAAGACTATCATACTCATGTCGAGTTTGATAAGGAAATGGAGAAGTGCCTCAGATTTTGGACCCAGTCTACAGCCAACACGTCAGTCCCACGTGGCAGAGACATAGCCGAGGCATTGAAGAGATTCAGGCAGCGGATTTTGAAGTCAGTGGGTCCCTCCCAGTCATAAGCACCTGTCTTCTTCTCCTTATTCCTCTCTTCTCTTCCAATTCTTTCTCTCGGATTTATTGTAATAAGTTGAGGTATTGCGATTGGCAATCCTTAACTAATCTTTAGTTAAAAGAAGTAGTTACCAAGAGTAACTGATTTGTAAACTATATAATGGCCTCTCCTCGCCATTTTGCAAAAAGGAGGAAGAACTTGGCTTATTTTCTGAAAGTGTAAATAAATCATAAAGAAATCAATACAGAAGGGCTTTTCATTCTTTGTCTATCTGATCTCTTTTATCCCTAAGCTTTTCATTTAATCTTGTTAAGATCATTTGTCTGTGTTATGATAAGAAGCTTTGTATTCTTGCAGATGTTATTTACAGAACTTTGTGTCTTTCAAATTTCATCTTACTAAGTATGATACAAATGATCTTGTTTCAATTCACTGTAACTTCGCATACATAAAGAATTACTCTGTCATCTATAATTCTTCTGCTCATGTTGCCTTTCTGCTCATTCTCGTATTCTCATTCCTCAGTCCTTTTGTAATTGATGATCCTTATAGAAAACACTCTCGTAATATCCAAGTTCAACAAGAAAATCATGTTTTGTATATTTGTAAATAGGTTCGTTTCTGAATAAGGGAACCTCTCCCATTAAAGAGGAGGGACTTCTTGTCCCCTGACTGTTGCTCTTCGTAAAGTCCTATTTGACGACCAACAGTTTTTGGTGACTCCGCTGGGGAAATCATATTCCAGTTTATTTATTGATCATCTTTTGATCTGGTGACTCCGCGTTTTACTCGAGGGAGAAGGGCCCTTGGTATTGAAGATTCTCAGTTTCAGCTTTTGGAACAGCAGGGTTTTCCTTTCCCTTCAACAAGAAGAAATAGAAAGACTCATTCGACAAGCACTCCACCTGTTCAAGATAGAAACCCTACGGGTGGCATTCCTTCAGAGCCAACCAGTCCTAATCTTCGAGCTTTGATTCTTGCTGGTGTTGCAGTTCCTCTTCAAGCCATTTTTCCAAGAATGGCGGTACCATTGCCCTGGGGTCATCATGTCGGGCCCCTTGCCCTTCCTCAGCCTTTGCATGAGTTACCCAGAGGTAACCGTAAGAACTTCCCTAAATTCAAAGGCGATGGTAAAGCGCATCCTGATGAACACATCGCAGCCTTCATAGTTGCATGTGGAGTTCTGGGAGTTGAACACGAAGATGTCTCCGTAAGACTTTTCGTTGAGACTTTACAAGATAATGCTGTTGATTGGTTCTATCACCTTCCGGCTGGTGCTATCACTAGCTGGGACACAATGAGAACTAGGTTTGAAAACCGTTTCAAACCAGCAGAAGATGTGCATGCCTTGCTAGCCCAAATCTCTCAAATAAAGAAGGATTCACCAGAGCCCATGAGAGAATTTGTGGCCCGATTCAACAGGTTGATTAACAAAATTCTGGCAAATACTCGACCTGTAGATCAAATTCAAAAATGTTTTTTCCTAAATGCCCAATCGCCTGAAGTTAGTTATGCACTGCGAAGGGCTAATCTCGCAACATTGGCTGAGGATCAAACTCTTGTTGTTAGTGTTGAAGATGATTTAATCATGTCAGGGAAGTTGAGGAGAGACCCTTCTAAATCTAAATCTGCTTCTTCCTCCTCTTCCACTCCTGGACCTAATACTGATCCACTGGTACAAAAACTTGCAAATGATCTCATTGCCATTAAGAAACAATTGGCTCAGCATGCTCCCTATGCAGACGTTCCAAGGAGGAATTTTCAGCCCAGAAATCGTTTGCCTGCTTCTCAAACAAGGCTAGTGCTTGAAGGACCTCCTATTAAAGTTCCTGTCAATGCAACCTGTGAAGTTGAGGAACCAGAGGATGAGGAGGTTAATGAAGATTGCGAGGAATTTGTTGAAGAGGTTGATGATGAAGCAGATGAATTTGAGGGATCTCGAGTTAATTTCTTCACCACTGAAGGCATTGATGAAGGGAGATGATTATGATGAAGTAGTAGCAGATATGAATAGCGAATCATATGCTGTCATGACTCGAGAGCAGACAAATCAGAGGGAGAAAGTGACGCAGCCCACCAAGAAATCTAAGGAGCAGCCGACAACTATCCCCGTAATTGCAAAAAGAGGATCTCCTATTCCCACTTCATCTGCACCAAAGGTGAGTCCCGTCAATTCTGCTACTAAAGTTACTTCTTTTTCCCCTAAAATTGATAAACCTAAGATTTCAAATGATGATAGCCCGTCCACTTCTGGGTCTTTTGATATTATTGATCACCTGAAAAAGACTAAGGTTCAAATCTCAGAAGCTGAATATTATCAAACCCATCCTAAGGCTTTTGCTAAAATGATTCACTTTGTCAATTCCCATTCTAAAACTACCTCTAAAGGCCTTTTACCCACTCCTTCTTCTGCACCACAACCTAATCTGATAGCCGCTGTCACCTCACCCAGTGACAAAATCAAACCATTCTATGTGACACTTCTTATAGCTGGTCATAGGCTCAGTAATTGCGTCATAGACTCAGGAGCATCAGACAATGTGATGCCTGCTAAAGTAGCTCATGCCTTAGGTTTGACTCTCACACGCACTTATGGATCTTGTTATTCTATGGAGAGTAAGGAAGTGCCCTTGGTCGGAAGGATTAAAGATGCACAAGTGGCTTTTGCTGCTTTGCCTGAGAAGAAAGTTTTGGCTACCATCTTAGTAGCAGATATTCCTCCTTCATACGGGATGTTGCTAAGTAGGAACTTTTGTAAGGATGTGGGTGGGGAAATTCAAATGGATTGGTCACATGCACTCATACCTGTTAATGGGCAAATGAAGAAGTTGCTGCCTGAGAAGCAGTCTGAGTATATTGTACAAAAAACGGATGATCCTAAAGCACAAATACTCTATGAGGATATGGGGCATGGTAACTACATGATTATGTCTCCTGAAGAAATCCAACTTCCCAAAGTGTCACCTAAAGATCCTAATGGTGTTTGGATTTTAGAGTTTGATGGAAGTTGTTCCTCAGCTGGTTCTGGAGCTGGTGTCATATTGGTGTCACCTGAAGGAAGCCTTCATCCTTTTTCATTCAAGTTGCAGTTTGAAAATACCAATAATACAGCAGAGTATGAGGCTCTCATTCTTGGACTACAGGTGGCAAAAGAACAAGGTGTGAAGAATCTTCTAGCTCGTGGAGATGCAGAATTGATTGTAAAGCAAGTTAGAAACCTCTTCCAGGTGAAAAATGGAAGGTTGAAACATTACAGGAATCAGGTTTGGGATTCCATTGAATTTCTCGATGCTTTCTCCATCGAAGCAATACCTAGGGAGAAAAACACCAGGGCTGATTCACTAGCAGTCTCAGGGTCACTGCTCATACCTCATCCTGACTTCTCTCAAGATAAGTTCACCATTGAGATGATCCATCGACCTAGTGTACCTGATAATACAAGTAACTGGCAAGTTTTTAATGATGATCAACACTTGCTTTCTTTCTTAGAACTCAAGGATAATTTTGAACAACTATACTTTGAAGGAAGTGATAACTTGCCTCGTGAAAGTGTGTTCCTTTGACAAAGCAGCCACCCAAGGAGAAGAAACGGATCAGGATGGATGCATTCAAACTCAAGGGAAACAAGATTCCTAAAGGATTGGTGAGTTTAGAGGAACTATTTGATAAACACGACAGGTATGTAAAGTCTAGAGCTTCTACTGGACCTCAACAATCAGCTGAGTATGACAAAATTAATATTGGGAGTTCTACTGATCCTAAGCTCGTGAACATTGGAAAATGTTGCACAGCAGATGAGAGGAAGAAAGCAATTGATCTTTTAAAGAGGTATAAGGATGTTCTTGCCTACTCTTATGAAGATTTAAAAGCTTTCCAACCAAAAGATATGCAACATTTTATTCCTCTCAAACCTGGAATTAAGCCTTTTAAGCAGAAACAGAGGCAATACAATCCTAAAATAGCTGACACCATTTTTCAAGAAATACAGAAGTTGTTGAAGGCCAAAATCATTTTTCCTATCCATCATTCAACATGGATTGCCAATATTGTACCTGTTAGAAAGAAAAATGGTGAGATTCCATTCATCTGTGTTGACTTCAGGAATCTGAATCAGGCTTCCTTGAAAGATAATTATCCTTTACCTATGATGGATCAGGTCTTGCAAGCAGTAACAGGATCTGAGATGTTGTCTATGCTTGATGGATTCTCAGGATATAACCAGGTAGAAGTTAATACTGCAGATCAGCACAAAACAACTTTCACTACCCCTTGGGGTACCTTTGCTTACAGAAGAATGCCTTTTGGGCTCATTAATGCTGGTGCCACTTTTCAGAGGGCTATGGATCTAGCTTTTGGAAGTTTGAAAGGGAAGTGTATTGTTGTATACCTTGATGACTTGACTGTGTATTCTAAAACAAGGGCGGATCATTTTCAGCATTTGGAGACAGTTCTGCTAAGATGTAGAGAACATGGGATATCTTTGAATCCTAAAAAGTCTGTCTTTTGTGTCACAGAGGGGAAATTATTAGGGCACATCGTCTCCAAAGATGGTATTAAGATTGATCCTGAGCGAGTTCAAGCTATTCAGCAAATTCCTCTCCCAACCAGCAAAAAGGGCGTGCATTCTTTCTTTGGTAAGATCAATTTTTTGAGAAGATTCATCCCTGATTTTGTAGAACTAACTCTGAACATCTCCCAAATGATGAAAGGCAAACAAACGTTTGGTTGGTCTCCTGAAGGAAAAGAATCCTTTGAAGGTATTAAAAGAGCCATTGCTAAAACTCCTGTTTTAGCATGTCCTGATTTCAGCAAAGATTTTATTATCTATTGCTACGCCACAGATAACACCTTGGCTGATGTTTTGACTCAGGAAGATTCTAATGAGCATGAACTCCCAATTGCATTTATGAGCTATATTCTAAAAGATCATGAGTTAAAATACACCATGATGGAAAAACATGCTTTTGCAGTGGTCAAAGCTGTCAAGCAGTTTCGTTTTTACATTCTTAACTCTCATTCCATGGTGTTGGTACCAGATACAACTGTTAAGTCAATTCTCACACAGCAAGAATTTGGATCCAAGAGAGGGAACTAGGTGGCTAAGGTCCAAGAATATGATATTGACATCAAACCGACCAAGCTCGTCCATGGAAAAGGCCTTTGTGAGCTCATTGCTGAAGGAGCTAGACATGAGTTACTGGAGGATAAAGTTGGCCTTCCTACCATTCTGTTTCTTAGCTCAGTTGATGAATGGTATGCTGATATCGCTCATTTTCTCACCTATGGGGAATGCCCCTCTCATTTGACTGCCAAAGAAAAGAGGACTGTTAAACTAAGGTCAGTGCAATATGTGTTGTGGGAAAACGCCTTGTTTAAACGTGGGTTAGATGGAAGGTTTTTGAAATGTGTGGACAAGGAACAGCAGAAAAAGCTACTCTCAGCTTTTCATGATCATGCATGTGGAGGGCACTATTCATCAACTGTCACTGCTCATAAGATACTTCGTGGAGGATATTACTGGCCTACCTTGTTCAGAGATGCATCAAAGTGGGGTTGATAAATGTGAGGCTTGTCAGACTTTCGTGGGTAGACCCAAATTGGCCTCTTTGCCTCTTAAGCCAGTTGTAATTAAAGAACCTTTTCAACAATGGGGTTTGGACTTCATTGGAACACTTAATCCCTCTTCTAGTGCTGGTCATACTCATGTATTAACTGCTACAGATTATTTCACCAAATGGGTAAAAGCCATTCCAGTAAAGAGTACCAATTTTGAAGTGGTGTGCAGTTTCATCAAAGAAAACATCTTGGTAAGGTATGGTGTTTCGAACAAGATTGTGACAGATAATGTTTCCAATTTTTCTTCAACCGAGATAATGGATTTTTGCTATGGATATGGCATCTCCTTGGCTCACTCCTCAGATTACTATCCTCAGGGAAATGGACAAGCAGAATCCACTAATAATAATTTGGTGACCATTATAAGGAAATTAGTCAATGAGTCCCAACGAAATTGGCACAAGAAACTCTATGATGCTCTTTGGGCAGATAGGATCACACCTAAGAGAGCTATTGGGATGTCTCCTTTTCAAGTAGTATATGGAGTAGAAGCTCAATTACCAGTAAACAGTGGAGCTGCTAACCTTGCAGCTAATGAAGGCCATTGAAGATACCAGTTTCAATGATGCTTTGGATAAAAGAATTATGTACCTTCACAAATTGAATGAGGACAGACTGGAAGTTGCTGATAAGATATCTGCTCATCAACAGAAAGTTAAGGTCCTATTTGATAAGAAAGCTAGGTTCAGAGATTTCCAAGTTGGAGACATTGTTTTGTTGTGGGATAAAAGGCAATGAATCTCGTGGCAAGCCATGGCAAGTTTGATTCCCTTTGGCTCGGACCTTTCAAGATTAGGCACTTTGTTGGTAAGAATTATTTTTACCTTGATTATATGGATGGTTCTCCTCTCGCACTTCCTTATAGTGGACATAGTACCTGAAATTTTTCAAGTCATAGGTGATTAGGGAGTCCCTTTTGTTATTATGTATAGTGTGTGTCCTCCTTTCCCGATCTTGTTCTTTGTGTGTTTTTTTGGTGTGTTGTCTTCTGTATTGGTTTGATTTTTTGACTCCATGTGGCCCAATGGATAAGGTATTGGTCTACTTCCCTGAGTTTTTCTAAGTTCTTACCTTGTCTCATTCTTTTAATTTATGCCAAGTCATCCCCAGCGGAGTCGCCCAAAAACTGTTGGTCATCAAATAGGACTTCACGAAGAGAAATAGTTAGGGGACAAGAAGTCCCTCCTCTTTAATGGGAGAGGTTCCCTTATTCAGAAACAAACCTATTTACACATATACAAAACATGATTTTTCTTGTGGAACTTGGATATTATGAAAGTGTTTTCTATAAGGATCATCAATTGCCAAAAGGATTGAGGAATGAGAATACGAGAATGAGCAGAAAGGCACCATTTAGAATTATAGATGACAGATTAATTTTTTATGTTTGCGAAGGTACAATGAATTGAAACAAGATCATTTGTATCATATAATTAAGATGAAATTTGAAAGACACAAAGTTTTGTAAATAACATCTGCAAGAATACAAAGCTTCTTAACATAATACAAACAAATGATCCTTGGCAAGATTAAATGAATAAGCTTAGGGAATAAAAGGAAATCAGATAGATAAAGAATGAAAAAGTCCTTCTGTATTGATTTCTTTATGATTTATTTTACACTTTCAGAAAATAAGCCAAGTTCTTCCTCTTTCAAAATGGCGAGGAGAGACCATTATATAGTTTACAATTCAGTTACTATTGGTAACTACTTCTTTTAACTAAAGATTAGTTAAGGATTGCCAATCGCAATACCTCAACTTATTACAATGAATCCGAGAAAAAGAATTTGAAAAGAAGAGAAGAATAAGGAGAGAGAAGACAGGTGGTTATGACTGGGAGGGACCCACTGACTTCAAAATCCGCTGCCTGAATCTCTTCAATGCGTCGGCTATATCTCTGCCACGTGGGACTGACGTGTTGGCTGTAGACTGAGTCCAAAATCCGAGACACTTCTCCATTTCCTTATCAAACTCGACATGAGTATGACAGTCTTTATTTACTTCTTCAATAGCAGATTGAAGAGAGCAGATCTCCTTCATTTTTTTCTTTGGAAATGGAGCTTTCCTTGAATTTATGCCAAGTCATCCCCAGAAGGAGCCAGCTGTTGTCCACTCAAAATTCCCCTGCTCTTAAGAAAGTGAAAATTTAAAATTTTGAGTTTAAGTGTCTTCTCTGTTGTACTGGTAATGTTAAAAGTCGAGAAATTGAGAAAATCTACGTTTTTGGGTCATTTTGTGTGTTTTTTTCGGGCCCGTCGGACATTTTTGTCCCGCGTGTCCCAAGTTCAATTGGGCCCTCTGTTCCCCGATCGGCCGGTTTACCTGACGTCTGTCTTTTCGGGCCCGTCGGAACTTTTTGTCCCACATGTCCCAAGTTCGCCTGGACCAGTTGTTCCATTTTCAGCCGCATCGCCCAAACCGCGTACCTCGTGCTTTCACGTCTCACATGTCCCAAGCTCACCCGGACCAGTTGTTCCATTTTCAGCCGCCTCTCCCGAACCGCGTACTTCATGTACTTTTGTCCCGCGTGTTCCGAAAGCATTTGTGCAACTTTTCTCCACTTCGCCCGAATCGGCCGAGTCACGTACTTCGCGCTTTCACGTCCCGCATGTCCCAGGTTCATTTGTGCATCTTTTCCCCGCTTCACCCGAATCGGCCGAGCCGCGTGCCTCGCGCTTTCGCGTCCCACATGTCCCAAATGAACCAAGTGCCATTCATGCTGATTTTTCCCGCTCTACCCGAATATCTTGCTTATTCAAATTGGTAAGTATGTATTAAATGCACATTCATTACCTTTCTCTCTCCTAAATGGCTATATAACGAGCGAACCCCCTATGCGTTTTTCACACTGCTTCCATGCTATCTATTGCTCGAACCCTTGCAATCTAAATTCCTACACGCGTATCCCTTCCCTCTATAATTCCTTCCCAAGTCTAGCTTGCAGCTCTGCCCTCCAAATTACTATCAACATGAAGATCAAGTTTCAGGGACAGGAACAAATTTCATCACTAGAGTCTGCCGTTCCCAATATCGGGGACAGTGAAGCTCGCCATCTTGACTTTGGCGATTTTTGGTCGAGGATGACAGATGCAAACCCTACACCAATGGCATAGATGATTCACGACAGTGGTCTAGCTTTCGCTGGAGGTTTCCCAATCTCGGTGCAATGTGCTGATACAGTGCTTTCATGCGGAGCTCATTTTGACCCTGATTCGAGCGAATTGACCAACATACACGGGAAACTCATCGCCAAATTTGACGCTGCCACCATTGGCACTACACTGAGGATTCCAGAAATGGATAATGCCATAGTTATTTCCCAGAATCAAGCACAGACCCTGTTCAGTCAAGAAAGTGACAACTACAAGGCGCGGGTGGCGAAGTCTTGGCTTAAAAACCCTAAGAAGGGAACATCTCGTCTATCCAAGACTCTTTTCCGGGCTGATTTCAATGAAGAATTGTCGGATTTTATAATCCTACTGGCTCGGGTTATGGGCTTACCCTCTACTAACGAGTTCCATTTCTGGATGTGCCCGCTCATCAACATGGTGTGCGAGGGAACTCAAAATATCAACTGGGCAGAAATCATCAGCATGAACTTAGCGGAGCAGCTGTCTAATGTACATCAAACGAAGAAATTCTACATGACTTCGTACCTGATGTATACTCTGGCGGCATCAAGGCAATGGTTTGGTTTTTCTTACATCGATGCCCACAAGGATGATCCTGTATATGCCTATTGCCCGCAGTTCACCCTAGAGACTAGCAATCGCAATTTTCGAAGGGTAAATGATGCTTTCACCATGTACGTGGTCAAGATTCTCGAGGGTGACACTGCTACAAGGTTTTCTGACGAAGCCATGAACCTGATATCGCACTACGGTGCCTATTTTATCCAATTCAAAAAATTCTCCTATATCAGGCTTGCTGGCTATGAGAGCACCCCTCTGAGGCTTCCCATGTTCTGCAGTGATAATATGGCTTTGATAGAAATATGCAGGCAATTAGATAAATTGCACAGAACCTGCAGGGACAAGAAGATTACTGGTTTGCATTTCCCCATCTCTTTGGGAAACTACTCCTGTAAAACAGCCCTGGATGCACAAAATATAGAAAGAGCCCTGGCTCCCATTACTATTCATTTCTTCAAGCCCAAAACTTGCTTCGACTTGAAGAATTTCATTGAGCAGAACATTAAGATAACATATCATCATAAGGCAGATACAGAAGACTATTGGGCTGACTGTGCTGATGATTTTGAGGCGAGAAAGAGGCATTATGGTAGGTTTTCTCTACAATTGATCCAAGAACTTGGCTTGTACCCAGTTCCTGAAGGACTCAAGGACGACAACTCTGATCTATACTCATATGAGTATGACAATGTGGTTAAGCACACTCCCTTGGAGGACTTGGATTGGTTCAAAAAAGAGAAAGATGATTTGGCCGAGATCCTGGCTCCAGTCTTAGTCAGGACTAAGATCTGGTTTGATAAGAAAGTTTGAGAGCTTAGGAGGCACTCAGGAGAATCCTCCTCTAAGGATGTTTCAACACCAAGGAGGGAAGCATCGACTCCAAGATCAGACACTCCTGTTCAAACCCCTCCTGGCCTCATCAACACAAGGACCTGCAGTTTCTACTCCTTCATCCACCCAAGTATATCTAGAAGAAACTCAAAGAGGTTAAGAAGGAGCTTGTGGAAGAAGATCCTCAGAGAAAGCAGGTAGAATTGCCTTTGGGATTAGAGAACATCATTGTTCTCAGTGAAAGTGAAGAAAGTTAAGCGCCAGCTCCTTCAAGCGCTCCTGAAGCTCCAACGGATAAAGACAGAGAAGTCCAGAACACCGAGTTTCCAAGTGCTATTGATTCCTCTGCACCTATTGATTCCTCTGCACTAGTTGTCTCAAGCACCCCACTCATGTCTCAACTTGAGACAACAGCTGTGCAAACCTTGAGCGCCATGAGCTCTCTGTCTCTTGGTCCTCTTGCCCCTCCTGCTTCTTCCTCTTCCTCTTTTGCATGGGTGCAACCTTTTGTCGACAGTAGAAAGAGGAAATCTTCCTCTCGGAGCTCAGGGCCAAATTTTGATGTTGTGGCAGCCTTGTTGGGCACTCCTCCTTCTTCACACGCCAAAAAAATCCAGAATCACCTCCAGGATAGTGTTAGATGCTCAGGGCCAGCAATTCTTGGAGATTGCTAAGCCTACAATAGATAAATCAGAGTAGGACTTGCAGGCATCTAACCTAGAATTCTCAAGGATTCCAATGGGAGAGTCTACCCCTGAAGGTGAGATCCACAACCTCCAAGAAACGGTCACAAGAGTCATTGGGAGGGTAGAGAAAGGGCAGCAAACTATTGAATAGTTGGAAGAACAAGCCCAGATTCTCACAGGTTTTATCAAATCTCTTTTGTCTAAGGACAAGGTTTTGGACCCTACCCCATTGACTACCCTTCCACCACCTGTAATTTTGAGCCAAGATGAAGTACAGAGTATCAAAGACATGCACAAGTATTCCGTCTATGGCAGAGCTATGGAGGCCATGGTGGAAGATATGTTTGTTGCATGATTGAACTTCATTGATGAAGCTTTCAAACTCCACGGAAAGGTGAACAACTTGCAACAGAAGATCTCCTCTACTATCGGGATCATAGATAAAGAGCTCAAACTTTGGAGCAGTTGCATAGTAGACCTCCGCCTCATGGGACAGACAGATGAGAACGTTTTATTGGCAAGTAAGGTTTTTTGTGATGCAAAGGATAATCTTTCAGGATCCTGGGTTTACAGCGTGGAGTGGAAAATCAAAGTCTTGGAGGAGGCTTTGGGAGAACTGAAGAATAGCTGGCAGAAGGGTGAGGCTTTCAAGACACTGGTTGTATATGCTTTCAAAGATATACATTGTCATCTTCAGGATGGAACTTCTGGTGTGCCTCTTTCCTTGCAAGAAATCAAAGCTCAATTCAGAGCTTTTCTTAAAGATAATCTATTCAAGGAAAGCTCCATTTCCAAAGAAAAAATGAAGGAGATATGCTCTCTTCAATCTGCTATTAAAGAAGCAAATAAAGACTGTCATACTCATGTCGAGTTTGATAAGGAAACGGAGAAGTGCCTCGGATTTTGGACTCAGTCTACAGCCAACACGTCAGTCCCACGTGGCAGAGATATAGCCGAGGCGTTGAAGAGATTCAGGCAGCGGATTTTGAAGTCAGTGGGTCCCTCCCAGTCATAACCACCTGTCTTCTTCTCCTTATTCTTCTCTTCTTTTCAAATTCTTTTTCTCGGATTCATTGTAATAAGTTGAGGTATTGCGATTGGCAATCCTTAACTAATCTTTAGTTAAAAGAAGTGGTTACCAAGGGTAACTGATTTGTAAACTATATAATGGCCTCTCTTCGCCATTTTGAAAGAGGAAGAACTTGGCTTATTTTCTAAAAGTGTAAATAGATCATAAAGAAATCAATACAGAAGGGCTTTTCATTCTTTGTCTATCTGATCTCTTTTATTCCCAAGCTTTTCATTTAATTTTGTGAAGATCATTTGTTTGTGTTATGTCAAGAAACTTGGTGTTCTTGCAGATGTTATTTACAGAACTTTGTGTCTTTAAATTCCATCTTACTTATATGATACAAATGATCTTGTTTCAATTCACTGTAACTTTGCATACATAACGAATTACTCTGTTATCTATAATTATGAGTGTTGCCTTTCTGCTCATTCTCGTATTCTTATTCCTCAGTCCTTTTGTAATTGATGATCTTTATAGAAAACAATTTCGTAATATCCAAGTTCAACTAGAAAATCATGTTTTGTATATTTGTAAATAGGTTCGTTTATGAATAAGGGAACCTCTCCCATTAAAGAGGGACTTCTTGTCCCCTGACTGTTCCTCTTCGTAAAGTCCTATTTGACGACCAACAGAACCCAACTGGGGAAACTTTCTTTTACTCATCATACAACTCATAGTTATTATCAACACAAGATTAACCCAATCATGTACTTTTTATTTTGTGATTTTATTTGTGTATTGTAGGGAGGAGGAACAATGAATATAATTCATCATTTTGGGCGTCTCACCCTCTAAGATCTGTCCCCATTGACAATCCTTTTGGAGCATTTAGTGTATTATATATCACCCTTGTCTCATAATTATTTTCAATATGGGATTAGCACAATTTGAATCCAACCATATATATTTATATTTATGTTGAGTTGAAGGGCTACTACGGTAATTTTTAATCAAATAAAAATTTGTTAGTGTTTTAGTCATTACCTAAATGGGTCTCCATGAGTAGTTATTGTAAAACATTTTTTCCCTATGCATATACAATAATAATTTACAAGAATTTAAAATTATAATTTATAAACCACCCTCGTTTCACAATTATTTCTAATGTGAGGGGAATAAAATTAATTACAATTTACTCATATATATATATATATTGAAGGTGTCCACGAACAATTTTAAATAAATCAATTTTTTTAAATAAATAAATCTAATTATATTTATGTTAAGTTGAAGACATCCACAAACAATTTCTTTTTAAAAATAGGTATATTCTTATAACCGAAACAGAGTCCATGAATAATTATTACCCTAGTGGCATATTTCCTTTTATTAAAAGTAATAAATTACAAAAACTTGAAATTATAATCCCCTAATGTTGGAACTGTTATGCCAATCAACACAATGTTTTTAATGTAGATTCGGATGAAGGTCCCTTCAAATTTATGTGTGACTTGATTGTTGACTCCACCTAAAGTTCATCTCAAAAGAATAATATAAAAATATATGAAAGATCTAGCAGCATAATCAATAACACTTGGTTTTTTGTTTTAAATCATAAAAAAGTCTTTCTAAAGGAAAAGTACATTTTTTACCACCATCTTATGACATTTTTTTCACACTACCTAGGGGAGAAGGGGATAGTATGCGAACACCCTAAGTTCGCAGGTCCATGGAACCAATTCCTTGCCACGTAGGCCAATTTGACAGCTAGTTATAAATAAACATTTTTTTTATCCTAAGTCTTTAATTTCGAATCATATTTTAATATTATTTGCTTCCATATGATCGATCAAAAAAAATATCTCAAAAAAAACACATTTACTGGTGGAGACCCGAAGTGGTTCACGCAACAGGACAAGTGTTGAGCATTAAATTCGAAATAAAAGAGGGAAATGCAATCTGTCCTCATGGATTTTGACGCGCCTAATAGATAAGACATAAATAAATGCTCAACCACCATTTTCCAACACTTGTTCCATATTGTTTCCATACTTTTTCCTTTGGACGCATTCCATACTGTTTCCTTTGGACGCGTTCCCTTCCAGCAGCTATTTCCTTTGGACGCGTTGCATTTCCCCATGCCCAGTTCTAATGCAAATGTTGGTTGTTTGTGAGTGGGCTTACATCCTGTGTGAAGTGCGAACATTAAGGGGTCTTTCTCGTGCCTTGCTCGAGAATATCAACCACAAGGGATTCATATTGCCCACATCATTATAGAGGAACAATATGATCTTCCAGGTATGCACCGAAAACATCCGCATTTATTTCTTTCATTTTCTCTGAAGCTTTGACTGAATTTTGTTTCATTTTAATGGGGGGATACTATTTTTCAGTTTGTTTTCATTCATTTGTCATCATTCTTAGGTCCATCTGCATGATCTGCTCTGGATAGTCATCTCTCAGGCTTTAGTATTTTCCTAAAACCATTTCCTTGAAAGAAAGTGTAAGCACAACTAGGATTCCTGTAGGGTCTAACAGACTAAAGCTAGCATCAAAACACCTTAACTTTTATTTTTAGCCCAGATGGCTGGTTTTGTGACACCATCAGATGATATTGCCCTAGGAAGTGAAGTAACCAATCACCCATTAGGTGAATCCTTCATTTTTCTTTGTGGGTACCACAGAAAATACATATTGTTCTTGCGGAAGGTTAGTTGGGTAGCCTGATGCATTTTCATGTGGTTTCTTTTAATGGGAATTGTCATGTATGTCAGGTCAAAGGAGTACCCAAGGAAATCCAGAGGAGATGTGTTGGACCCAGACGCCATAGCTCAGACATACTGGCAGCTGCACATCCAGGACCGAAGTTCTTAGACCCGAGCGCTGAATCTCAGACCCTTTTCAAACAGGTTTTGAGCCAGATTTTCTAAGCCATTCTACATGTGCTATGGCTTCATCTATTTGATCCTTATGCTATGAACATTCTCAGTCTTCAAACAAATTCAGTTTTTTAATAAATGAAAAAACATGCATGTGCAGATTGCATGGAAAAACTTTGGAATGGTAGTTTTATGCGTCGAGATCGTTTGAAGCAGGGTGGAAACAGTGTGTATTCACACTACTAATACTCAAGGAAAATGTTACCTACAATTCTATGTTTTTAAGCCATATAGAGGTGAGGTTTCTACCTCACCAAGATTCAAATAAATCCTTGTCTTTCAATTTTTATTTAACGGTATTCATTTTAAGCTATAACAATTTAACGTATTTTTTTAACAAATTCTGAGCTGATTTGGTTTCCACATCTGAAACAATGATTACATTTCGAGCAAAATGTATTAATATGTAATGCATGTCTTTATATTTCTTACATTTGGAGCAAAACATATAAACTTATACTGTATGTGTCCATATTCATTACATTCAGAGCAAAATATACCAACTATAAACTATAATTGTGAATGCAATAATGCATTCTCAATTGATTTCGATACATATTTTTCTGCAACACAAAAAAAAATTCTCCTCGAATGCTGCCATAATTTTGGGATCAATTTGTTAGTCAATTTCCATGTCACACCTTCAAAAAGGCCCTGAGTTTGGACTATTAGGAACGATTGTATCATTGACAGATGTTGTTGGAGTCATTAAGAGGTTCACTGGATGAACCCATGGTGGAATAGGAAAACCAGATATGGTATGAAAGGTTGTATGTGAAGTAGGAGGTTGTGGGATAATGGGGTGTGTAGTTGGAGTTGAAGTTATTTGCATTCTGTTGGTGTCAAGGAAGTAAGGGTGGTAATCTGGGATAGGAACTTTCAACATATCTTGTAACATGGAGTTCTGTATGGGCATGGAATGATGCATGGGAAACAAAACCTGCGGATTGTTGAACTTGTTATCTCTTTCTTGTTTCTCTTTCTCCCTTTGATGGCGAGTGGCTTCCTTCTGTTGTAATTCCAATTCCTTTTTTTGGCGAGCTACTTCCCGTTGTTTCTCGCGCTCCTGTCTTTCAACAAACTTTTGTAGATCCCTTTCTTGCCTCTCTTTAATGCGTTGCAATCTCTCTTCTTTTTTTTGCTCCTTTGTTGCCAACCTTTCTTGCTTTTTTGCCTCAATATGCTCCTTTTTACGTTGTTTCCCTTCACATATTTCTTTTTTTTTTGTTGTGTATCTTTTAACATCTGAACATAAGCATCAGATGTTAACAATTGTGAAGCACGACTTATCCGAAGTGCAGCATCACTCTTACCTTTGGAAGGATCCCGTACAAATTGTGTCGGTAACCTTAAAAATTTACCCAATTTCTTCTCATTTGCAGCAACACCATCATTTGATATACCACTTTCAACATCATGGCCAGTTGTCTCTTCCTCATTTTTATCTTTATCAATGACCTCAATTTCCTCTGTGTCAGCATAATAATGAGTAAAGTTTGCTGGTTCAAAGTTTGTTGGCTCAAGGTTGGTTGGCATCGAAGGTAAAGATATACTTTCATCCTCAGTGTTTCCAATCTGATCAAGTCCCAACTCTGCAATATGCTCTTGCAGCCAAGTAGGTTGTTGTGGTGCACTTGGCAATGAGAGATCATCCTCTCCAATTCCCTGGGCCTCAGTGTTGCAGCTGGATGTGCCATTGTCATGAGTATTCACAATGTGGTTCACTTCATAATCTTTGGTCTGCATTATACTTTGTCTTTCTCCCTGTACACTTGGTTCCTCCGTCTCTGTATTAGCAACAACCATTGTTTCTATGGTTGGATGGAATTTTTTTGTTGTTGTCAGATTCTCAACTGATTCCATTAAGTAATTTTCTCCTATATTGTCACCAAGTGGTGGAGCTACATCTCTTGACAAACTTAGGATGTTTTCAGCAGCATCAACATCTATTATGTTTTCAGTACCATCAACATTCATAATGTTTTCAGTAGTATCATCATCTGTGACATTTTCAGCATCATCTTCGTTGGCATCTTCTTCAATGATATATAGTTTACTACATTCCATGTCATTCTGTAATGCATTTGGATCAAGTGGCCATATACCTGTGCGTCTAAAACCAGCACGAATATTTGCAGGTGTCAAGGCCTTGGCTAGAGCTCTACTACCTATTTCTGCCAAGTCTGAATGTTTGACTTCTTGGTACTTATTATTACACATCCACTGC
This sequence comes from Taxus chinensis, assembly GCA_019776745.2. Taxonomy (NCBI): domain Eukaryota; kingdom Viridiplantae; phylum Streptophyta; class Pinopsida; order Cupressales; family Taxaceae; genus Taxus; species Taxus chinensis. The sequence continues at coordinate 899,088,358 of CM034146.1, forward strand.
ATCCTCTCAGATCTGAAATATGCTTTAAAAGGACCAAAGACACTAACATCCAGTGGTTGCAACCTATGTGTAGTATGTGCTAGCAATGTCAATAAATCAATCCCCAATCGCCTGGCCTCTTCTATAGTTGACAATGCCACATGGCTTCCATGACCATCAAATATAAGTAAATGCCTATTTTCAGGGCACACTCCTCCAGGTACAGACTTACTGAAATGATACAACCAACTTATAAAGAGCTCTCTAGTCATCCAAGCACTTGGATGAGCAGCCATGCAAGCACCTGGTTCACATCCCTTGATGTAATTTTGTGAAACTTTCTGACCTTTAAATAAGTAAAAGTTAGGGATACATTTCCCTGCAGCATTTACACAACATAGAATTGTCATCCATTCTCTGCTACGAGGAATGATTTTGGGAACATTCCTGCAACCCTTGGTGGCAAGCACCCTCATGCCACAATTTCTCCCTGCTTGGATTCCTGTCTCATCACAATTCCATATTTTTCCTACACCATAGGAATTGATATAAATGTTAGCTAGTTTTTCATAAAACTTGCTAACCACCTCTGGACGTAAACCTATTGCACGATCTCTTTCTAGACCTTCAGCAGTCCGTAGGACTATGTCTGGGTGTCTTTTTCTAAATCCTTCACACCAAGATTTTCTAGGTAATCCTTCTCGAAATGGAGTCTCTCTAGTTTCACAAATTTGTGCAACACATGCCCTCAGTTGCATAAATCCCACTCCATGCCCTAAATCTGCCATTTGCTTACACCATTCAACTATCTCTTTCTCCTCTCCTTCACTCAAAACAGGTGCAGGGCCCTTCCTTTTTGTATGGGTCAGACCATTCAGCCAATAATGAACAGATGTAGGAGGTAAATTATATTTCAGTGCAACAGCTCTAATAGAATAATTGTTGAATTCAATATCATCTATGGCCTTTAACATATCTTCTTTTGACCAACTAGACAAAATTCTAACCTTCTTGGTCGAAGTGTTACCTCTAACAACCACAGTTTCCTCTATTTCATGCCTATTTACTTGACATCCAGCAGGTTCTGGCTGATGATCATCAGTTGTGTTTGTATCTCCTTGATTTGTTGTTGCACCATCCTCTTCACTTATTATTGTAGCATCTTGTTGATATGTTTCATGGTTAGATGTTTCAATTTCAAATTGTACACCTCATTTTTTGGGCATACGTTGTCCTCGATGTCAACTCCTCTTTCTCTTCATCTTCTCTAAATGTTGCAGTATTAAACAATATAAAATTAGTAATATATGTATTAATATATCAATAAGATCATCTACAATGGGAAAATTTTAGCAAGCTTATGATACATGACAGTATGAATTATAAACTTGTAGGTAAACTTGTGATTACCCCGTTGGGCACCATTAACGATGATCGAATACATGTTTTATTAATTTCATATTATTTGATAAAGACAAAATTTATAAGCTGGGTTGTTGATTACATATATAAACTTCAATAATCAAAATTTTGGTTTTTATTCCATCAAGTATTGGATATTTTAAATGCAAAATAGTGTTCAAGTGAAATATCATGTCACGGATGACATGATATTTCAGTGCAGCAGCTCTAATTGAATAATGCGAGAAACTCAATATCATCTATGGCCTTTAACATATCTTCTTTTGACCAACTAGACAAAATTCTAACCTTCTTGGTCGAAGTGTTGCCTCTAACAACCACAGTTTCCTCTATTTCATGCCTATTTACTTGACATCCAGCAGGTTCTGGCTGATGATCATCAGTTGTGTTTGTATCTCCTTGATTTGTTGTTGCACCATCCTCTTCACTTATTATTGTAGCATCTTGTTGATCTGTTTCATGGTTAGATGTTTCAATTTCAAATTGTACACCTCATTTTTTGGGCATACGTTGTCCTCGCTTCAAAATCCTCTTTCTCTTCATCTTCTCGAAATGCTGCAGTATTAGACAATATAAAATTAGTAACATATGTATTAATATATCAATAAGATCATCTATAAACACTTCTAAAGATGAGGTGTTATCAAATAACACTACATTCATCAGCTTGTTTGTAATTGATCAATATCAATTACAATGTTTCACTCGAACATGCAGTCACCCCTTTGGACATTGTAATTGATATTGATCAATTGATGCAGGTCTTGTTAATGTAAGGTTTTATGACATCAAATCATCTTCAGAAGTGAATGCATGTAAGAATCGTAATTGTAATAGCTTGACTACATATGTTGTTATGGTAAATCTGTTGTAATACTGGCTACTACTGTATGCTGTTATGGTGGCAACAAATCTGTTGTAATACTGGATGCAGAACCAAATCATAGTGATAGTTGGTATGGATGTTGGACAACTGTTGGTATGGAACACGTCCAAAGGAAACTAATATGGAACAAGTGTTGAGGCATTGGTGGTTGAGCATTTATTTATGTCTTATCTATTAGGCGCAAGTGTCAAAATCCATGAGGACATATTGCATTTCCCTCTTTTATTTAGAATTGAATGCTCAACTACTGTCGTGTTGCGTGAACCACTTCGGGTCTCCACTAGTAAATGTTTTTTTTTTTAGATTTCTTTTTTGATCAATCATATGGAAGCAAATAATATTAAGATATGATTCAAAATTAAAGATATAGGATAAAAAAATGTTTATTTATACCTAGTTGGCATACTGTCACTCCTACGTGGCAAGGATTTGGTTCACTTAACCTGCGAACTTAGGGTGTTCGCATACTGGCCCTTCTCCCCTAAACTCTTCTAAAGATGAGGTGTTATCAAATAACACTACATTCATCAGCTTGTTTGTAATTGATCAATATCAATTACAATGTTTCACTCGAACATGCAATCACCCCTTTGGACATTGTAATTGATATTGATCAATTGATGCAGGTCTTGTTAATGTAATGTTTTATGACATCAAATCATCTTCAGAAGTGAATGCATGTAAGAATTGTAATTGTAATAGCTTGACTACATATGTTGTTATGGTGGCAGCAAATCTGTTGTAATACTGGAATACTTTCAATGACAATCATTGATTACTGTCAATAATATATTGCATTCTTGGCAGCTACTTTGTGCTTGATTTTAAGTAGGGAGAAGAATAAATCTTTCAGTCAAGCCCCAGTTTTTATGTTTGTTGAATGCCTCTACAAAGTGGGTTAGAGGGCAAGAATTTCAGTGCCTCAAAGTTGTAAGGTATAAATAAACATTTTTTTTCCTATATCTTTAATTTCTGGGAGTAGTGCCATTATGTCAACACCCTAAGTTCACGGGTCCATCGGGCCAATTCCTTGTCATGTAGGGTTGTCAATTTTACAGCTAGTTATAAATAAACATTTCTTTATCTTATCTCTTTAGTTTGGAAACTCTTTATCTTATCTCTTTAGTATTGGGCAGTGTTCACATACTGGCTCTTCTCCCCTACGTTTAAATTGACAGAAGTCTCGGAACATTCACGAAACAAAACCGAGTGGCACACGCAGACAAGTATAATGGGCCCGGGAAGATACCATTCATTTGAAACGTGTTTTGCTCTCTCGACTGAAGCTCTACCCAGTTTTCTGTTTTGTATTAAATGGTACAGATTTTATATCTTATAGAGTTCAATTCAATTATTATTTTTTCCCATTGATTTTCAGATGAAAATAAAAATCCCTTTCAAATACCAGATAAATGGTAAGATGATTACAGTCATGAATATTCATATCTTTGGCAAAATTTGTTACTTTTAATTAAAATAGTGGAATTTTTAAAATGAGATGTTTCCAAAGTTGCACTTGATTGTCACCATGCATGATTGTCAACCCATCTTAGATGATGTGTAATCAAGTTGCCTTCAAGCAGTGTTCCACAAGGAGGCATCCCCACCAAAATTTTAACGTTTTCGGGAACAGGGACATCTTGGGAACAGGGATTTCTAGCAAGCTAAATAAATCCAAAGTCATTGAATTGATTCACTATAGAACTTGGGAAACAAGTTCAATGGCACATACTCTTTGGCATCTTCCAGTAGGTAAAATATACAAAGGAGTGCTCTCATCAGTCATAAATAGCAAATTTATTCACATGTAATATGCAAAAAAAGTCATATGTTACTACCACCTATTAGTCCTATTATTATTTTCTTTCAGTTAAGGCACAATCATTGGTCTCTCTTTCTGGATTGCAATAACTTGTTATGTTGCCGCATGTCAGAAATTCTTCACTGTGTTTTATACGGATATGGATCAAATTGCATAATGGTTCCGCAATCCATGTTCAATATTACAGCCCGATGATAGATCACGAAGTGTGATCCGAAACATTGATTGAAAATAAGTTTTACACAGTTATTTTCAGAAACTCTCCTTATCAGTTTTTCACTATTACGTCCTGATGATTGATGATGAAGTGTGATCAGAAACATTGATTTAAAATAAGTTTACATAGTTATTTTCAGAAACTCTCCTTATCATTTTATGGACTGTGAAAAAATATCATATCTCTATTTTATATATATAGACAGATGATAGTGGGCAGGTCAAAATACTCAACTTCGGGAATGTGAAAAAAAGCCACTTCAAAGGAAGTGGAGGGGAATTACTATGATAAATTGCAGAGGAATTGTGGCTGAGCCACGAGGAAATTTCAGAAAAGCAGAGTATATATAGCACGCTATTTTATGGGATCAAATGATATCATATACCTGAATCAAGATAATTGACTCCCAATTTGATAAAATAAGGCTCGATGGTATTGCTAGCTCTTTTGGACGTGTAGAAGCTAGAGAGATCTGGAAGGAGACCATGCATAACAAGAGATGCATGCTTATGGAAGAAGCTTTGGAGACTCAATTTGAATATAGGAAAGCTGAATATTTAAAGCTGATAAAATGGACTGTATGAAAACGTAGCAATAAATGGGTAGAAGAATGTTAAACGATAGGTAAGGTGGTAAGGATGAGAAGAGGGGTCAGAAATAAGAAGAAGAGATTCTTTCAGATGCTGAAATCATGTGAGGGAAAAAAGATATTTATACTCTGGCTTCTGAACTAAATAGTTGCATGAAGGATTGGTCCGCTGGTTATAGTCCAAAACCTGTTTTAAACCTATGTTTTTAGCTCTCTTTACATCTATGTCTTTATTTACTTTACCACCAATCTTGACTACTCATCAAACATAACTACAGGTAGTATCCTTCAGCTGAGAAATTATAAGCAGTAGGTATGAAAACTAACCTGCAATTTTTGATTTGCTGGACCTTTCCTTTCAAAACTTGATAGAAGTAATCTCTTCTTATAAAATCCACTGTAATCAGGCACCCTACAGAAGTAAATCAGCAGTAAACAAGACTAGGAAAGTGAATATATAATACCAACATAGGGGAGAGAGTATCCAATCAAAATGTAAGACATGGATCAAGGTGTAGGGTCTTTTTAATCAAAGGTTGAAATTGATTTTGAGATGATCTTGTGGCTGAAATTATTTGATTTGATATTCATATTTATTTTTTACCTTCAAGTGTACAATTTTATTGGTGTTTTTAATGGATGAATTTGAATCTTGAGAAGAAGGTTCCCTCTTTTTTTGCAGGTATGTATTAAAGTCTGGATATGAAAGATCTGGTGATTGAACATACATTCTTGGAATATGGAAAGGGATGAATTGGAAAGAGAAATATTCAACCCATTAAATAGATATGATGGGTTTGTCAACTGATATGTTGTTTTTATACTTTGAACAAATGAGTCTTTTATTGTAGAAAATGAAAGTACCAATCAATATTTATTGTGTACTAAGTAATACTGAGATGTTGACCCTATTCACATATGGTTTATAAAAAAACAATTTTTTGAACTTCAATAATCAAAATTTTGGTTTTTATTCCATCAAGTATTGGATATTTTAAATGCAAAATAGTGTTCAAGTATTGGGACATGTTCACATACTGGGTCTTCTCCCCTATATCCAATCACTTTTCAAAATGAAACCCTAGAACAAAACAATCTTAGAAACCACAAATTTCATATTTAATTCAAACAACTAATTTTGCATTAAAAATCCATGACATATTAAAAAAATTATATCCTTCAGTTCAGGTCTCCAAACTTTTTCTTCATGCAATATCTAAGAAGAACGAAAGTTCCACCACGATTTCTGTTGGGAAATCTTCTTAATATGAAGAAGATAAAGGAAGAATTCATGAAAATATACCCATAGAATACTGGAATTACAAGTGTTAGACATGATATTGGGCCTTTTCCATTCCCCCACTTTGTCCAATGGAGTAGAGTTTATGGGAAAATGTTTGTGTTTTGGCTAGGAACAAAGCTCTTTCTTTATGTGCGAGAACCTAAATTGTTCAAAAAGACAAGCTTGTCGAGGTCTCTTGATTGAGGAAAGCCTGATGTTCTGAAGAATGATAAATTTTCATTGTTTGGGAATGGATTGATCATGGTAGATGGAAAAATGGATTGGGCTCATATAGTATAGACATGATTATATATTTTCAAAAAATAGGAACAAGGCATAGCTGTTAACCATTTCCACACACGTTACCATCAAAACAAATGAAAAATTTCACGGGGTATTGGATTATTTGGAAGAAACAAGTTACTGGATCATTGTAGCTGACAATGTATAAAATCTGCCATAAGTGACCCACCATGAGAGTATTGCTACTAGTTATAACTTACAACCAAACAAAATCTTGAGAAACCAAAAATTTGAGCCATGCATCCTTTATAATAAGGACATGAATGAATCCGAGCAAGTGTAATACATGTATAAGACTTACAAACCACCTTCTCCAATAGCACGCACATGTAAGAACAGGGAACATGCAAGCAATCTAAAGGCTTCCCGTGGAAAACAAGAACACGATGCATGCTAAACTAAAAACAACAAGCATGCAAACACGAAAAATCCAAACTGTTAAAAATAGCCTGGAAAAGCAAAAACATCAAACTAGATGTTGTAGCCGTCAAAACACCTGTCAATTTTAATTGTGTTGAAAAAAATGTTCAAACAGTCATCAAATTTAACACAATCCCGTGAATGTCTACAAAGCCTTTTCCCATAAGGGAAATGCCTTCGACGTAATAAGGAATTACATAAATATTGTTTTAAATAAGCAATAAATAATTAGATAAGCATTTATATTATTGTGTGATTTAATAATATAAATGTTGTATTAATACAACGGAAATAAATATAGCTTATGTCAAAAAAAGTAAAAGATATTTCAGAATTGGAAAAGATGGTATATTAAGAATAAATTCCAATACATATTGTAAGGGTCAATGTGAATTGAACAACTTTAAATATTATTAATAAAATAAATATTTGATAAATTGAACAACTTTAAATATTATTAATAAAATAAATATTTGATAAATTGAACTGTCAGGGACATTAACTCCTAAAATCATCATAATTAACCAAGCATCTACAACCACACTTAAAAAAACACATGATGTCATGCCTCTTCAAGCCTATATTTATCACCCTCCTCATTCAATGGGAAAAATAAACTATCTTTCATGTGGGTCACATGGTCTCCAAGTGTGTAAATTCCTCCTTAGCCTAAAAATGCAAAGAGGCTCTTAGAAACGATCGTTACCTTCAACTTCCTGCTCTCAATGAAATTGTGCAGTCTTTCTATGTTACCACCAATGGGATTCACAAGCATTGACTCCGCTTTAGGATGTAGGGGAAAGGATGTCATTTATAAACTTTTACCCTCCTCTTTTACAACCACATGAGACTTGAATGAGTTCTCTACATAAATATCCATTATATTCAATCAGGTCGCAGTTCTAAATCCACCTCAATAGAAGTAAAGGGAAAGAAAAAAACCAAAAACATATGGTTTCAAAAACAAAATCAAATTTCTCCAACAATTGATCATAGTCCTACTTTTTGTAATCCACCATCAAATTTGCCCCAGGCTTGCCAAAAAATCCAATTTCCCTATGCTCGAAGTGGAAACAATTATAAAATCTTCATAGGCATGTTTTACCATCTGAATGGTTAGGGATCCAACCCGCTAACGCCTTCCACAATTAACATGCTCTCTCCTTTCTATAAATTAATGTGGTTAACAGAACAAGAGGAAAACTAATGAGAACGAAAGGATGCAATTAAGTTTAAAATCCTAAGAGAAGGTGAGATCGATATATGCATATAATTTCATGTTTTGGAGATGGGGAGGAAGGGACTTTGAATGCAAGTGCCTCTCTTCATTATTTCTTGCAAATAGATGCAAAAATTTAGGCATATTGTGTAGTGCTTGAATAGAAATGCAAGAGACACATGCAGTTATACAACCAACACCTTAATAAAAGTTACAGACATTCTAATGTTCACCAGATCAATAAGATTTGGTATTACATTTATGAAATATAGAAGAAAATAAGTTAGTGGATATTGAATAGGGCATAATCAAATCTAATGATCTTTTATGGATTAGACAAGGGAAAAAAACTCAAATTCCATAAAGGGATCAGGGGAATGTTTTCATTACAATGAGTGAAATTTTTGGATCTTCATCTGCATTAGTAAATGCAGTGTATCTCTTCAAACACATTTCCCAAAATTCCAGAAACAATGTTTTTGTTGATATAAGGGTTTACACAATGCAAATGGAAGAGGAATAGGTGATGGCTCATCTTTTGCCACATGTTTATCTAGGATCTACATGTCTAAGGTGAAATATCTATACATTTTTAGCCAAAACATGTATTTTGTTATTTCGGTGGAGAGATATTTTCTCCAAAAATATAATGACGACACCTAATAGTTCTAAAGGTATTATTGTTCAAATATGCACTAAATGAGTTGTTGGGTTATGGGTACATTGGGTACAAATAATTTATGATTGTGTTGGGATTTTTTTATAAAGGGAAAGTAGTAAAGCCTCCTTCACAAATGTGCCTCTATGTTGATCTACCCTATATAGTCAACGTTGATCAATCCATCACTGATTTTGCATTGGATTTTCCTCTCCATATTGTATTCCAAACCTCTCATTTTTTGTACAAGTTGTGAGGATGCTGGAAAAACTTAGCTTCACACTTGTTTAATATATATTTCATAATTAACTTTACCCAATAAAATAACTATGCAATAATCATGATATTGAAAATTTAAAGCTCTTGACTATTCGATTATATAGAAGCCTAACCCAAACTAAGGGGAAATCTCACTTGTAGAAAGCCAATATATTAGGAGACAAAAATGATTTCACAGGAAATTACCATCTGATTTTTCCAAGATTTGTTTTATGTTTTGTTAGGAAAAATAAATCCATTTGAGATGTTTTCTAATATTGGTAAGTTTAAATCATAGCTAATGCATTATTTTCAAGAGTGGGCACCAAATGAGGATCAGTTTCACCAAATGATTTAATGAAATTTAAATCTTAATTAGAGGAATGAGATCAAATGAATATAACAATAACAAGCAAGATCTATCATGCAAAAGATAAGTGAGTGTGAGAAATAGGAAGATAAGAGTGACTTAGCTTATATTCAGATATTTGGGTTGATTTTTCGGGTGAAAAATTAGTGGAACAAGATGGATCTAGACTGGATATGTTTTGTTTCGAAAACAGGATCTGCAACTCCTTTGAACAAGACCGCCCAGATGAGGACATGAACTCCCGGGCACAAATGTCTGAACTAGGTGCTAGTGTCGTAGCAATAGCTCTACTTCTGATCTTTTCATGATTTCAACTTGTATTATTCATTTTACTCTCTGTCGCATCCACTTCATTGTAGGGTATCACTATTACATTCGAACCTATAAAACAAACCCTAAATACTTGCACAAGACTCAAGCAAACATTAGATGAAATAAATAATGCATATGCTTGAGTCAGACTGACCTCGGCGGTCACCTTAATGTGATTGTCACTTAGCGTTGCACTACATTTTAGACTCTGTATTTCTAGTGTGTGTGTGTGTGTGTGTGTGTGTGTGTGTGTGTGTGTAGCTCTGTGTGTGTGTGTGAGATTGAATTATGTCCCTTGAAGCTAGATTTCTCTTGTGTCTATTCACCATCAAGATAGTGAGCTACAACTACTTTTACCCCAAAGATGAATTTGTGAGATGGAATTCAAAAATATCCCCTGCTATACAGTAAATAATGTAGCCTGAATGCAATCCTTGAATGTTTCTCTTTTTCCCAATTAGTAGATAGTAAGTAATAGCCCCAAGTTGTCCAGCCCCCTACCAATAGTGAGTAAGTCATGTGTGGGTGTGGGTGTGGGTGTGTGTGTGTGTGTGTGTGTGTGTGTGTGTGTGTGTGTGTGTGTGTGTGTGTGTGTGTGTGTGTGTGTGTGTGTGTGTGTGTGTGTGTGTGTGTGTGTGTGTGTGCATATATTTGATTCCCTTGTTTGAATTGTCATCATTAATAAATAACCAAAAGGTCGGCCCAAAGAGATAAAAGAGGTTCCAGAAAAAATTGCAAATGATGTGGCATTTCAATTTTGAGAAAAGGAGGGAAAATGACATAAGCGATCAAATGGGGCATTAGCGCCTAGGCACTCCTCTCCCTAATGGGTGGTAGTGTCCGGGATGCTCAGAGAATAAAACATAAAAATATAAAGTTGGGTCACTCGTTTTCCAATGTTCACAAGTAAAGTGGTCATTCTAGAAATTTAAATGATAAGAGTATCAAAAGGATAAAACAATGTAAAAGCAAAACAAGTGTTGTTAATGTCTAGTTTTCTTACTTCTAGGAATCATGCATATAATGCCATACTTAGAGGGGTGATGTAAATAGTAAGTGCATGATTTTTTGCTTACATGTTCCCCCACTTTATGCTAGTGAATGCATATTCAGTACCATAAAGTACATTGGAAGAGCGTACCTTGTGGAGAGTCGAAGAGAGTTGTAATCGATAGTGTGTCGAATGAGGATTAATTATACTTGACATCATGTCAGATGCAAATTGTGAAACATGTATCGTGGAATATAAGAAAGGAGTGAGAAAGGATAATGATCCTAAGGTTGACCTTATATGCATAGTAGAAATGATGCCCATATTTATTCCTTTCAAATATTTACCTTTTCCTAAGCGTCTTATGCTTGAGATTGCTTCGTGTTCCATTTTTGTATTGCATTTTATCATAGTAAAGGTAGAATGTTGTATAAGAAGATAAGTGTAGTCAATGCTCATGATAAATGAAATTGAAATTTAACTTAGTAAATGTGAAAATAAAAATGTGTATTGAAAAACAAGTGAATCAAGGATAAAATACACAGGTATGTCATGAGAGAAGAGATATAATTGTTCTTGTATGTTTGTTTTCTTTGAGGTGGTCAGAATAGTACTCAGGATTTAGGTATCTTGTCACCAAACTAAGTATTTAAGCATCATGTCACTATACTGAGGATTTAGGCATCTTGTCACTAAGGGAAGAGTATTGGGAGAGTTATAGTATTTTCCATCCAACCGTTAATGCATTCCCCGATGAATAAGTGCCAATGCAGATGGTCATAAACATAACAAAAATTGGTCATAGATTGTGGACACATCCTTCTAGGAATATCATTTTCCTACATATTCCCTAGGTGGCATTCCTTATTTAATCCTAAGAAAATAGAGTAATATGTTCCCTTGCTCAAAGTATGTAACTTGCCACTAATTGTTTTCTTGTTGTACCTGATAATAAATTGTTATTGAGTATCTATTTTTAGATTTTGGAGAAATCTATCACTAGAAACCTGTTGATCCTATCCTACACTTATTTCTATCCACAGGATAGAACTGCCTAGATGGGAAACTAGCACCCATCGTTCATGTCTAATTTGGGTGCTTCTGTCCTTACACTGATTTTGGCCTAATTATAATTTTGAACCTCTTTTTTAGCTGAACCGTTTATTCTAATTTTTCTTTGTAACACTTTTTTTCTAGCCTTTTAACTGCTAAGAGGGTGAAATAATCACCCTGGGCATGATTACCCCCACTCATTTGGGTTGTCTGAGATAAACTAAGGAGAGCGCGACCCAAACGAGGGAAGTTGAAACTAATATGCACATCTGATGTAGAAATATAGTAGGGGGAATAGAGAATGTGCTTGGTAACTGTCATGGTGTATGAAAAAAATGGGAAAAAATAGCAAAAAATGTTAATCACAAACAAACATGGCATGATGTAATAGAAACTAGTCAAAACACGTAGTAACATAGAAAAAGACACAATGAGTAGCTGGTTGAATACATGAGACACCACTTAGGATGTCACGAAACACTCAAATAATTCAAGGTTATAGAATAAAAACATGACATGAAGCATAAGGAATAGCCCACAAAGAATGACAATTAAGACACAAGCATAGACAAGATACATGCAAATTAGATAGCCATGGTTCTAAGTAATCATGCAAGATAATTGCTACACATGAAGCACATGCTAGCATGTTAGAAAAATTGATAGTATTTCACAATGTATACAACTAGAAAATATGAATGAAAGGAGTAGATATTGCAATGATAGAACATGAATATAGATAAATAGGAAATGTAGATGCCCCTAAGAACCTTGGTGGGACCATAGAGAATAATGTCAAACATCATACATCATGTGATAACCTGTAAGTATCTTGCATTCACCTTGAGATTACCATGTGAACGTGTATGTGTGTATGGAAAAAGGATAGAGCATAATATGAATAAAAGTAGCATTGCAAGAAATGTGCAACATAGATCATTATAAGCAAGGTAGAATACATCCAATCAAGATCTAAGCTAGTGTTTTTTAAGTTTTGTAAATATTTGAATGTTTTTGAATTATTAGAATATGAAATACAATGACTAGGAGAGGGAAATGAGGTTTCTCCCCAGTGTATGTGTGCAAAGTGACGTTCATGTAGGTAAGTTTTTCCTCAATATTTTTGTTTGAACCTAGAACAAGAGTGTGTCATCGGGAATCAAGGGGGGATAGTATGCCCCAAGTATTTATTCCATGGTGATCTATTTAATGAGCTACCATAGAATAATGTTGACAAAATTAGGGCAAAACCCTATTGAGTTTCAGATCCCAACTACATGAATAGGAAGTGTATAAACAGTAAGAGTGTGTGCATTAGGAGAAACTAGAATAGGTTGAACATTAAACATGTTGGCAATAGTGCAAATACAAGGATCAATGTGTGATTCAATCTATGTGTAACATATGTAGTGATAGGAGGCTTTCCAGTATTAACCTCAAGTAATTTGGGAAGATACACAAGACTCATCATAAGTAATAAGTACAATTTGGGAAGATTAGAAACATTAAAGTTGTATGTATTATCCCCCTATGATCATATACATACATATTGAAAGAGAGGAATTGATTACCCCCAAGGATGTAACAAGTTCAGGTGTAGCTATAGTATATGAGTCATACATAAAATTTTGGAAAGTGGGTGGGGGAAAAGAATCAGGAAACATTATCAAATCATCACACTTTGTTCTTATTTGTAGTGAGGAGGTTGCAGAAAGTGATGAAAATTTTGAATTAACAAGTATAAAATTATTAGAATTGCATCGAGAGGTATTCCAAGAAATAGATTTGAAAGCCAAGGTCATGGTGACATTGTGAAGGGGGATATGAGTGTCTCCCAACACCTTAGGTATTGTAGATGTAACAACCATCATAAGGGAAAATATCTAGATATAGGTAAGTGTGCAATAGTATGCATTAGAGATCGAGCATCATGTGGATGAGGATGAGTCATATTGTGATGAGTATCATGGGTGCCAATAGAAAGTTCATCATGTAAATCAATAACACAATAATCCATCATAAGAGGAGAATGATGTGTAATGTAAGTAGTGTCTTCACTATCATGTATGAGAGGGATATCAAAAATATTAGTAACATGAGGTGTGGAATCTATTGTAACAATATCCATAGAAGAAGATGTTGCAAGGGCAATTATGTTTTATTACACGGGTAGAAAGGACTACATGCATAGCATGTAACCAAGGACAACCTAGAAGGATATTATAACTAAGATCATGAGGCATAATGTAACATATAACATTAAGAGTGCAAGGGCCTACAATAATGGGCAGAGATATGTTTTCTAATAATTTATTTAGTGTATTATCATAGCCACCAATACAAAGAGTATATGGAGTTCAATCAGGAGTAGAAAGGCCTATCTGATGTAAAAATGAGATGGTGCATATATTAAGACCAAATCCATTACCAACTAAAGTACGCTTAACAAGAAAATTAAGAATGTAAATATGAATATAAGATGGGAAAAGATTGTCAAAATTTTTATGGTAAACCATAAAATAATTTTACACAAGCAAGCTAGGAAGAAAAAAATATCTGAATTAAAAGCACGATGCTGAGCAAAACGTGATTCTCATCAAATGAATAAAAAAACCATGTCTCAAAATATAATTTGAATTGTATAAAACAAAAAGATATTTTTATTAATATGAGTATTTAAAATAAAAAATATCCAAGGGATTTTCTCAAAATATTGTATTTTTCAAATTATGCCTTAATTACCATAAAGTGAAATTTTAAAGTTATGAAAATTATACAAAACATTATGGTAAACAAAAATAGGTTTTCGTTAAATATATAAAAATGAAAAATATCGTCAAAGTAATTTCACAATAGAGTTGTTATGATCTAGTTATGAAAGAAAAGGTGATTTGAAAATTATGTGCCCTAGAAAGTGACCGAAAGGGTACGACCAACTATGAAACCCTATAAATAAATTTGCATACCAGTTTTTTGGCAGATGATAGATGAAAATTAGGTGTTAATATAAAGATAAGGTACAAATATGGACCCTAATGCAACTATGCTTTGGGTTTGTACAAGAATAGATCTGATAAAGAGTATGCAAGGATCGGTTTCACCAAATGATTTAATAGAATTAAATATTTATCATAGGATTGAGATCAAACATATACAATAGTAACAAGTAAGATCTTTCATGTAAGAAATAAGAAAGTGTATGCAATAGGGAGATAAGAGTGACTTAGCTTGTATGCAAATATTTGGACTAATCCCAGGCTGGAAACTAGGTGGAACAGACTAGATCTTGACTGAATATTCTTCTTCTGGAAGACTGTAATCTAAAACTCTTTCGGACAAGACCACCCAAAGAAAGACAATATCATTTGAGCATTGGTTTCTGAATTGGGCACTAGTATCCCAGAAAAATATCCGGATCTAATTTTTTCAGGGTTTACAATTTTTATTTGTTTTTCTCTTTATTAAACCCACTACGCTATACAATAGAGTTAAAAAATGGCAGCTATAGGATATGTAGTTGTTGTGGGAGCTTCGAATTGGGCTGCAAGGATATTTGGAGAAGCCCATCAAGAACCTGTCAAGCTCTCTCCTTCTTGGAGAGATGTTGATCTGCAACTGGAAATACCAAGATCTATCATTGATAAAGATAAGTCCAGATTTAGATGTGCATTGGTAGCTATATTCGCTGGAATTAGACCTAACATTGACGTTGTGAGAGATTGGTGTAGAAGGAAATGGACCTGTAAGGTTAATGTTAGGGAACTTGTGGATGAAATTTTTATTTTTTGTTTCCAAGATGATTTGGAGATGCAAAGGGTACATCTAGGGGCTTTGTGGTTTTACAAGAGTGTTTCTCTTAGTCTCCACCACTGGGAACCATGATTATGACATGATTTCATTTTCTAGTCCCTTCCTGTCTGGATCTGCCTCCCTATTCTTTTCCTAGATATCTAGGAGCCGGAAGTTTTTTTTCAGGGATTTCTTAATCTATGGGGGTTTTGATTGTTGTTTATTCTACTACCATATCATAGTCTAGATTGGTTTTTTCTTAGCTGTGCATTAATGTTCTTGTGGGTTCAAAAATAACCAAAAGATTTTTTTAAAACTCCTCGGAAGATAAATGGGAACAAATGATTGAAGTGGAGAGCTCACAGATATTTTGTGGCAAATGCAAAAGGGTTAGATATGATTCAAAGATGTGTTGTGGTGTTGAGGACCACCCATCAGGAGTAGGCATGTAATTAAGTGGATGAAGAGTCGAGAGTGGAGGTTTTGTATACTGGTGGGTCTTATGTCAAAGAAGAAAATGATACCACTACATGCGTGATGGAAGCCACCCAGTCAGATTTGGGGTCTTGCATGTCTAAACTGAGGCATCTAATAGAGGAGGTGAATGAAAATTCTGGTAACAAACCTTGCTGATGATAAGGAGATCCAATGCCCTGAGAAGGATGTTTTAAAATTCGTTGTTCATTAGCTGGATCTAGAGGTCAGGTGGAAGTTGTGGAAAGTTTGGGAGACAGTGACGTGGAAGCTAGGTTATTTTTCATTCTAGGGGAATAAGATGGGACATTGGAGGGTGGAATTTCAAGGGGTCTTTCTTGAACCGGTTTTTATGTCAAGTCTCTTTGACCTGGTCTTCATAGTTTTGGGCGGAGGCTTTCTCGTGGCTTTGGTTATTTGTCTTGACTGTTGGTAGAGGCTGTTTATTTTTCCCTCATTATATTATATTTTTCTCCTTCGTATTTGGTGGGTTTATGGAGCCCCTCAAAACCAATTTCTTACCTTATCTAATAGAAAACACCCACTATGTTATAGGGTTCCTCTGTCACACATGAAACTGCAAAACAAACCCTAGCTACCTTCAAAAGGATCAAGAAAACATTAGATGAAATAAATAATCCATATTCTTGAGTCAAACTTACTTCAATGGTCACTCCAATTTGATTTTCACCAAGCATTGCATTACATTTTAGGCACTATGTAGTTCTTTTGTGTGCGCGTGTGTGTGATTGAATCAAGTCCCTTGAAGCTAGGTTTCCTTTATGTGAGTTACACCAAGATAGTGGGATATAAATACTTTGCCCCCAAGATGAATGTGTGAGATGGATTTCATAAATAATCCTTCCTATGTGGTGAATAATAAAGTCCAAATGTAGTCCTTGAATGTTTCTCTTATTCCCGAGTAGTAGATAGTAAGTAATATCCCAAGTTGTCCAACCCCTAATAATAATGAGTAAGTGATGTATATATATGATTCCCTTGTTTAAATATTTCCATTAATAGCCAAAAAGGCCAACCCAAAGTGATGGGTAGTAATTTAGAGAATATAACAAATGATATGGCATTTCAAATTTGAGAAAAGGAGGGAAAGAGACTGAAGCACCCAAAGGGGATAGTAGCACCTGGGTGCTCCTATCCTTAACGAGCAATACTATTTGAGATGTTGAAAGGGTATATACTAGAAAATAAAAAGTTGGGTCATATGTTGTCCAATGACAAAAGTAAATTATCCATTCAAGAAAAATAAATGATAAGAGTATCAAAATGATAAAGCAATGTAAAAGCATAACAAGTGTTGTCAATTTCTAGTTTCTTTCTTAGGAATCATGCATATAATGAAATACTTAGAGGCATGATGTAATGTTAATATGTGCATAATTTTGTGTTTGCATAGAGGAGTATCATGGGTGCCAATAGAAAGCTCATCATGCAAACCAGTAGCATTATAGTCCATCATTATAAAAGAATGATGTATAATATAAGTGGTAAGTTCATTATCATGTAAGAAAGGGAGGTCACAAAGATTAGCAACATGAGGTGTGGAATCTATTGTAGTATTAATTAAAGAAGGTGTTGCAAGGACATTGTGTGTGATGGCATGGGCAGAAATGACTATGTGCATAGTATGCAACCAAGGACAACATAAAAGGATATATAAGTGAAATCATAAGGCATAACGTAACATAGAACATTAATAGTACAAAGGCCTAGAATAATTGGTAGAGTGATTTCTCTCAACACTCGTTTATGTGTGTTATCAAAGGCATGGATACATGGAGTAGATGGAGTTAGATTAACAACAAAAAATGCTATTTGATGGAAAAAGGAAATATTGGATATATTGAGACCGTATCCATCAAGTAAAGTGTGCTTATTAGGAATTGTTGGATATATTAAGACCATATCCATCATCAACTAAAGCATGCTTAATAAGCACCTTATAAATTTGAACTTGAATATACAATAGAGGAGCATTGTCAACAATTGAATGATAAGCCATAAAATAAGTTTAGGCAAGCCAAACAGATAAATAGATTTGTATTGAAAGTGATGTTTGATCTAAAAGTGAGTCATCAAATGCATAAAACAACCATATCTCGAAATAGAATTTGAATTTTACAACCAAAAAACTTTATTGAATCTAATGATGTAAAATAAAAACCTCCATGTCTCAAAAGTGTTTATTTTTTGAATTATGCCTTAATTATCAAAAAACATAATTTTGAATTTCTGAAAATTATGTAAAAAATTAGGACAAACAAAAAGAGGTTTTCACTAAACATGTAAAAAATAAAAAACATCAAAAGAATTTTAAAATAGAGTCATTATGCCCAAGATATGAAACAAAAGGTGATTTGAAAATTAAGAGCCCTAGAAAAAGAACCAAAGGGTAGAACCAACCATGAAACCCGAGGAAAAAAATTGTAGATCATATTTCTAACAGATGATAGATGAAACTCAAGTGTGAATATAAAATAAGATGCATATATGAACTCTAATGGAGGCGTGATCTACAAGGACTGCAACACCAAGGTAACATTGAGCCCATTAAAACACCCCGATCAACTGGGGACCACAACGGTTCAATGTTGAGCAGCAATCTATGTCATGGGCGAAGTTGTTATCATCGTCGACAATTCAATCGAAAGAGTCAACGAACCTACGTGAGTTCAAGTATAGCAAAGTAGCCCACCATCAACAGGGATTGCATGCCAACATTATCTTTGTTCTCATGATCATAGCAGGGAGATTTATTTTACTACCCACTCATTGTTCTATTGCCATCACTAAAAAGGTTGAAGATCCTAGGTGTCAATGGGGAATCGATCTCCAAACACCTCGAAAACCCCTTTAAACACCTCAAAAGAGACATGCCAATAAGACATTGAGCAACACCTAGCAACAAAGGCACCAATAATGACCATAAGAAGTGCCATTCAAACTCTCTATCAAAACTCTCAAACCAAGGGAAAAAATAGTAAAACCTTTGTCAAATAATAAACAAAACCTAGTTAGGTTGACTATTAAATAAAGGTCGAGAAAACATGTGGATACCACAAAGGGAAGGCATCTAGGAAACAACCCACAACTCGAGCACAATAAAACAATGAAAAGCAAGAACCAATTTCTTAAACATCAAACAAACACACCCAACGTCTCAAAATGGCTTCTTTTCTTGCAACAATTGCTCCTTATCTTCTTTGTGTAAATGTGGCAAACCATCCAATGTGGTGTACGACTTTTATAGGGTTTTACCAACCTTTTTTTGTAGACCTGCTATAATAACCCTCAATTAACTCAAGCTTAATTTCAACCATCCAAATTTAATTGAAACCAAAGGAAACTCCTCCCATTTTATGTTCATTTAAAGCTACAATAGTAAATCAACAAACATCATTGTGAATATGCCTATCGATGTAATAAGAACCCTTGGCAACAATAATCTATGAAAATTTTGCATATTTAAAAAGGTAAATTTATCTATCAAGGTTTATTTTCATGGTCCATGATAATCGAGCAAGTGTCATGAAATGACAAGTTTAAAAACAGTATTTGAGATCACCATCCATGAATTTTTTGATAAGCATGCTAGCTACCTAGATTACCCATTGATAATTTAGACCATTACTAAATAGTTATTAGGAATTTATCGCGTAGCAAATAGTTCGCATTAAAAAGAGATCTATTTTAATTAGCTTTGCCTTCCTAAAATTGGACTATTTATATCTTATAAAATGCCCCACTTCATATCATTATAAATATTTCAATATTTCAATCCTTGAATTGTAAAAACAAACTATTTATATCTATATAAAACGCTCCACTTAAAATTAGCATAAATATCACAATATTTCAACTACTTAATCCTAAAAACAAAACTATTTATATATATATAAACTGCTCCACTTCAAATTATCATTAAATATATCAATATTGCAGCCATTTAAATTCTATATAGATGGGTTAAACATATTAGATATGATTGTGAAATGGCACGAAAGCATGTTTCTATTATGATCCGCAACTTAAAACTTTTTTATATTCCACCCTTAAATAACCTTTCAAATATATAATCCATAAAAGATTTACTTAGTTTATGTGAAACTTCTTATTATTCTCTCCACCACAAATTGTATATACATGGTAACAAAAAAACCACCATCCCCACCCATAAAAGCGCTGGTTGTGCCCAGACCTACCCCAGATTCAATTTTTCCCATTTGGGGCTTGGTTGTCGCCATGTGTGTTCAGTTTGTGGGAACTGGACCCCCTACGATAGAACCTAAAGAGCAGTTGAGAAAGAGATCTCTACAACCTCTGTAAGTGGTGGAAGTGTAAACAACTTTGCAATTACAAGCTTTTAAAGATACCCTGAAAACGTAATCTACTGAACCAACTGGAAGATCAGCTTCAAATTTAAGACGAAGTTCTAAAATGCAGACTTGAAAATTATGTATACAAATTGAAAATTAAATAGCATAAAACAAGTTATATCTAAGCACGAAAAACTGCTAGTGCTAGAAACTGGGATTGCATGATTTTATTGATAAAATTACAACTTGCAGTCCAGCAGGTTATTGACTCTTCCCAGTATTGTAACGGGCCAAGTAGGAACTAAACCGGATGGTACTGCATACCTGAGAATATAGTAGACTGCTCTAAATACAGATTAAATTTGTAAGTCCTACTGGTTGAGATACTTCACCATGTATGGCCCTTCAAGCCCATAACCAAGCTTTCGATAATAATGTCTTGTTCCTACACCTGATATGACAGCCAATTTTGTCGATCTATGCTCCTTCCGAGAAATCCTCTCAGCTTCTTCCATAAGAAGTGTCCCATAACCCTGATTAAATTTCAGAAGGCAGTTAACACAATAATTTAGATGATCTTATAAGCCTGTTAAGCTCAAATGTGATACAAGATGAATGGAAAAAGTAAAATAGATGCATGGAAGTCATATGGCACAAAAATTCCATTGGTAAGAACAAAAGGAAAGCATAAAACATCCACCAGTCCTGTCATTCTTCCTTGTAGCGGCTTTAAAAGAAAAAAAACCACGAGCATCCTACTCCTTGTTTCCACTCTTCCTCAAAGCTATCTATTATGTCTAAATTTATTCCTTTACTTCCTTAGTAGTGTCATATATGTCTTTATCCAGCTAGGTTTTGTGTACACCCTGAATGAAGGTTAAATAGTGCATGGGCATTCTCCTTGAAATAAGTA
The DNA here is from genome assembly GCA_019776745.2 of Taxus chinensis. NCBI lineage: Eukaryota > Viridiplantae > Streptophyta > Pinopsida > Cupressales > Taxaceae > Taxus > Taxus chinensis. The sequence continues at coordinate 899,109,649 of CM034146.1, forward strand.
GAAGTGTGTCAGATGATGGAAATCCTACTGGGTGAATAACAATGTTTGGAATAAAACGAGTACACAAAATAAGGCCATATAAACACACTTTGTGGGCATGGCAGATGTCGGCTTTTGGAAAATTGTCAAGACTAGTTTTTTTAATACTATAAAACACCAATAGCATATAATGAATTGACCATTTCTGATGATATATTATAGAAAACAGAGCGACACAAGTCCAAAACACCATGGACAGCAAATCAAGGCAACTATTTTAAATTTCAGTTGAGCATATGAGGCTCTACCAAGAATTGTCCAGACTTGTCTCAGTTATGTCCGGATCTGGCCTGATGATGGAACAATAGGGAAAAAAACTCCAGTTGATTCCCAGACCTAGCCTAATCAGAATCGGATTTCATTGTTGTATTAGAATATTCAGCATTTGGAAAAGAGCATATGACATTAGATTGTATGGGTGGTAGTGGTACTAGTGAAGATATTGCAAATTAATGATTCAGGTAAGTAAAAAGAATCTTCTCGCATTAAGGACAGCAATGTAATAATCAAACAGGAAAAGAAATTTTGGAGAACTGGCTACTGCATCAATGTCCAGAATCTTTGCAATACCAAGATAAGAACGATTCAGTATGAAATTAGATTAGGCTACTCAAGTTAAAAAATATGTAAACGCTCGCAATAGAAATGCTCAATGAAGGAGGAAAACTTACAATGGTGCCATCCATTGCAAAATTGACTAGGATTACCATAAAGGGACTTCAACCTAGTCTGATAAGAGCGTAAGCTCCTGTCTACTTAGAATGGACAAATGCTGGATTTGTTCCTCGACTGCTGAGTTTGATTTCTTGAAGATCATCCTGCACATTTATCCCTTAAAGTAAAAATATGCATCATATTCCATAGAATATTATGTGCTTCAGTAATTTATTTGGTTCTATAGCAATCATTTTGCTTATTTGGGCTTTTTAACTTGTTATTATGCTTTGTATTTTGACCCAATCAGAAGCATTTTTTTTAATGTTGACTTATATTTTAAAGCATGGAGTTGCATATTTTTAATCCCTAAATACTTAAAAAATGCATTTATCTTCTTGTCTATTTCTCCATGAGTGAAATATTCATTTAGGCCTTATTGTGGAATATTCCCTTTAATGAATTATGTTAATCAATTGCTACTTCCTATGTTAGTTTTTAGATATATTTTTGTTCGGCCATTGATAATAGCAAATGCAGTTAAGCATATAATAAGGATTTTGATATGACATGTCACATTCATGTAATAATTTCATTTGCAGACAGTTCACTACATGCAAGGCCCACTTGGCATGTTGCCTTAAGTGTTGTCACATGTGATATTTTATCTTCTCGAATTATTTAAACTTTAGAAGATAATGATAACACAAAGGTATTGATTGATTTGATTTTGAGCAGGTGACACTCGAGGACAACGCACACGCTGACTTATTCATCCTCCGAGTTCAATCCTTGACTATTCAGAGGTTACCCCAAACATCACTACCACCATGATCCCGTTTCAGCAACTCGTGGTCTCAATATCCAGGGAATGCTCTAACAAATGGACAGACACGGGGCATCCATCCCCTGCACCCGAGACATGTCTGGTAACACCCATATTTACACTCGCCTTTGTGTACCGAACAAAAGGGTTTGCCCTATCCAATTGGGTGTTGGCTCATTGGTGGTTAGGTATTCATTGGAATCCATTTATTCATTTTTGCATTTATAGGTTTTATTAAAATTTGATAAATATATTTGAAGTAGGCCCGTTGCTATAGCCAGACCTCCATGCAACTACTTGCAATGATTGACAGCACATTGCCTCATAAGTTACGTGATATCTAGTACTCCTCACTACTTGAGTCTGCCGCACGGCTAGTTCCCATCTCACAAGGTGTTGGTATTGTAGAATTATAATTGAAGTAATTTCTTAGATTTTCTTAGCGAAAACATTTTCTTTAGCATTATGGAGAATGGTGGGGAGCCTAGTTATTTGTTAGATTTCTTTATGGCAGAAACAGTGAAGGAAATCAAAGAGATGTCCCCAAAACCTTACATACTGATGACATTGAAATAGGAGGATATGTTTTTGATTTTTTCTTTGCTGCCAAAGATGCTTCTACATCCTTCCTAGTATGGGCTATAACATTATCAGAATCTAACCCAGAAATTCTATAAAAAGTTAGACAAGATCAGAGAAGAATAAGGCCTAATTTTTACACACCCATTTCTCCCTAGTAAATCCGAGAGATGAAATACACAGAGATGGTAGTGAAAGAAGTCATCAAATTCCGCCCACCTGTAGCACTTGTGCCTCACATTGCTGCTTCTGGTTTCCCCATAACAGTGAACCATACAATTCCTAGGGGCTCAATAGTTTTTGTTTGTGTTTGAGTCATCATTTCAAGGCTTTATGTATGCTCAAAAAATTGATCCATAGAGATTCTCACCATCCCGCCAAGAGGATCAGTTTTATAAATGAAATTGGCTTTAATTTGAGGCAGGTCCTCATCAATGTTCTGGTCCCCGATATGCTCTCAATTATCTCACGCTATTTGTAGCTCTTTTTTCTACATTAGTGGACAGCGACAAATGTAGTACTCCTGATTGTGATAAAATGTACCCAACATTGTTCCAAAGGATGAATGTCTAGTCTATCTATCATGCAGGAGAGAAACAGGTTCAAATTCAAGGTAAGTCTTATCATTCACATCCTGTTTCCATCAGTACCTCAACTCTTACAAGACACCTAGTCTGATCCATACTTTTTATGGGATTTTCCAAGAGGTTGAAGAATACTGCTTAGAAGACCATCTAAAGATAAATTTTCCACCACGAATTAGTTAAACAACTTAAGATTGGTAGATAAATAAATGGTGTCTGCAATCAGGTTGTTTCTCTAAAATCTTTTTAGAGAGCTTAAGTCATCTCCATGGCTGGGTTGTTTCAATAATTAATCAATGAACTAGAAAGTGTTGCAGTTGGTTTCCCTTCTCTTGAAAATGATGCCGATATACAGTTTTTTGGCAGAGAATATTATGTGATTACTAGGTAGCATGGTCCTCAAACAAGAAAGAACAGTAGGCAGTTTGGGTTGCACCTGAATTCTTTTAAAGAATGTCCTCTAATGAAGAAGCATTTTGCATGCATATAGCGTGTGATTGCCTAAATCTTGTGTCATTGTGTGGAGGAAAAACTATGCATTTGTGTGTCTGTTAAAGATATTGCACCATTTTTCTTCTTGTAGTGAGACCTCCATAATCAAGAGCCATTTCCATGGAGTAAAACAATGATTTATATGATTTCTGGCATGCATAAACAGATGATATGTTCAATAGTTGGTATCATGAAGTGGAGGAAAATTTGTTTTCTTCTATTCGTGGATTGAAAAAAATTGCACTAGGAAATTATTTCCATATAAAAATCAGAGCATGACGGATGGCTCCACCTAGTGGAAGAAGAATTTTTTTTATAGGGTGAAGCAATACTGCATATGCATTTGGTTACTGTTTTCTCATTTCTGGTCACAATCCATGTTCATGTAGCATCATAAGATTAGTAGTATCAGCTGGAGGAAAGTTCAGGGAGTCTACCTATGGTTCAAAGAACACTACAATTAAGCCCATTCTTTAAGAGACATCATCTTGTCATAATTGGTAAAATTTTAAAAACTATGTATGATGATATTGCATTGCAGTGCCCCCAGCTCATTTCATTGTTCATTAAAATCAATTGATGATTCGTTTTTTTGTTTCATTTGTTTGTATAGAAGATGTAATGTGATACATTCTTCAAAGTGATTTTTTCATTTTCCTGCTTTACAGATGTCAACCCAGGCCCCAATTCATTTGTACACATTGTAAAGCTTTGATTATAAAATTTATTGGCTGCCCACAAAATGCTCCTTAATGTACATATGTGCAAAGGTGCAGAATTGAATAGTATATGTTATCAGAGAGTATATGGTATTCCTTGGGCTTAGCATTGAAGCCAGGCCTCACTAGTATTGCAGGAATAAGCCACCAAGTGTGGCACTTGTTTTATGTGTGACTAATTAGTATTTAAAATCATTATGAGTTTAGTATTTTGACTATCCATTCCAAGTCAATGGGATGGCTTAAAACCATGTCACATTTTGATTCATGTTAAATCTAAATTTCATCCCAGACAATCCAATGTCATCCATTTTCATTCTTATTTATTAACTCTAATTTATACAGCACTATTAATTTTAAATCAATTATAATTTACTTTTAATTAATAATTACAAATACTAGTAGTTACATAGATTTATACACACACACACACACACACAGACTTCAATGCGAATACTAAAAACGATTGAATCTTTCGTTAATCTTGACTTTAAATCTCCATAGAAACTTGAGATGAAATCCATGCAACACTGTTATATTTATAAATCAATGTTTAATTTTATTTCCTTGGATGCACCTCTAGAACCACAAACATAAATTAGCCGCATACAAATTACTAATATTAAACAAGCAAAAATGAATCTTACCAATTATTATTGACAAAAACTTAGACATTGACATTTAAATCTAACTCACACACTGTCTACGAACTACAAACACAATCACATTAACCTCCTGCAACTCCACTACGAGGCAGGGACTAGTTGCATTGCTATTCTTGTTTTTAAATGCTTTCAAAATAATTTCATGGGGGGACAAGGTTCTATGACCAACATATATGAAATATTTTTACTTGTGTAAGATTTTGTAGGTTGCAAACCTGTTTCTTTTGTTAGAAGTAATTTTAAATTACAAATCTGAAATGCCATTCATGAAAGGCGTGATTCCTAAATTCTGTAATCAGCCTTAACATAATCTTCAAATTAGAAGAGAACTGTTCAAGGTAGCTCCACTTTAGCAATCTATTGACTACCCATTTTTTTTGTTCTGTTTACCCTTTTAACCTGTTTTGACATTTTACAAATGGCATTGGCATTGGTCATATGAAGCTGGACCCGCATACTGAATGATAAGAAGAATATACAAGCTAATGTCCAGAGTGTTTGGTCATAGGCAGAAGCGAGTTACAAGAGCTAAAAAGAAAAACCATCAAACAGCTGAGAAACAAAAAGAGAAGCAACTTGTACATATTGATCTGATAGGCGAAAAAAAAACTAAGCTTGTTTAAAATAAAAAAAGGAACTTAAGCATGAAGAATACTAATAATAAGGCAATTAGAGCAGTTACGAACTTTACTATGTTTGATCGCTATGAAATCTTCTTATCACATAGTACTGGAGTAAACAAAAAAGGAAATGAGAGGTAAAAGATTAGCTGTGTAATGATGGTGCTTCCTGTTTCCTGAAATGCAGCAGATCAATAAAACTAGCCAGTGCCCACTTCCCCTTGAGCAGAGACAGGTCCCCTATGTATTCCCCATGAAGTTGCCCACAGCAGGCCTGTTTGGAGCAGTCTGTCGGGGTTGAGGTTTGCTCATAGGAGCATAAGCAACTACACTTCCCAATGCTTCGTCGTGAAAGGCACGACATTTTGCAGCAGGTGGGTAACTGAACTGTGTTGGATCATTTGATCAAAGGTATTTATTGTGTTTTTTATTGTTGCTAGTATGTTAGTCTTAAATAAACTGTACGGAACGCTTCTCATGTGAGACGTCCCTTTTCATGTTATTTACTGTATTAGTGTTCGTAGTAATTGATGTTAGTCATTAATTACTTAATGGGTTAAAATAAATTAGTTGAGTTCAGGTCCTTGATTCCCATATAGGAACGGTTTATAACTTGTCAATGGCAAACCTATATTTGCCTCTTGTAACCTTACTTTTTCAATTAATAAAATATATTGGTTCCGTCTTCTATTTTACCTATGTTTGGATTAAGAGTGGCATCAAAGCATGTTTTCAGAGGGTGGTCAGCCCGTGGTTGAGAGATGATGAGGCCAAGTGAAGAGCCAAAAATAATTCAAAGAAGCAAGATTTCTTTTAAAGATCATTCAATTTGCATTTTAAATTGATATTTACTGTAATGTTTGTGATATTTACAAATTCAACATTCGTCATTAACAATGTTGAGTAAAATGAATGTGAAGTTTTGTTTAGGGAGTTGTTTTGGCATGGCATGGTTATTTTTTTTACTGGCTAAATATTCTTTTAAAGGTGTGAAAGAAGTTGTATCATGCTGGAACTCCATAATGGTGTTGGAAAATCTCATGTTGAGATTAAAAATCATTTGTAGAGTGATGAAAATTAACAAACTGGCATTATAATCGGCAAAACAGAAGTGCTGGAATAATTTTTTCTGACAAGAGTTCAAATTCTGAAAAAATAGTGTGGGCACCTCAAAAATGGTGTTGGAATAGGTTAAATAGTGCTGGAAATTATCATTTTAGCATTGCAAGAAAATTGTTTAGTGCTGGACAAAAATATATATAAAAAAAGACATTGGAGTGTTGGAAAAGTCTTCGAATGGCATGATAATATAATGTAAAGGTGCTATCTCTAAAGGTTTTTGCTGCAAATTAAATCTTATGTCGGTCCCCTCTTTGTTGTGATAAAATCACTTTATTAGAAAACCAACCCATGCCTCCTACTGAAACTGGCAAATTACTTTAAGAGTTTCAAAAACATTACAAGACAGCATTTTCACTGTTAAAATCGTCTTGATCTGCATAAGTTGTCATTCACATAGAAGTTGTTAAGTATGAAACTTGTAAAGCTTGGAAAGCACTCAAAGATCTGTATGACAAACAACCAGCATATAAGATAATTGATCTTCTCATAAAATAGTTGAATAGTAAACTTTTTGATGATGAAGATGCATTTGAATACATTTCCAGGATGAAAAACTTGAAACAAGAATACAGTACTATAAGAGGGAAAAATGATGATGATATGCTCATCTCTATCGTTTTGAATGACTCAGCACAAGTTATACATTTTTTTGGAAATGTTGCGACTCGGTGATAAAATTAATAATTCAACATTTGATTCCATATGTGAGTTATTCAATATGAGCGACAATTCACAAAGAAGGGGAACAGTAAGCCTACAGAAGATGTTTTTTTACAGAGGCAGAAAAACAGAGTGTAGAGAGGACATAAGAAAAAAAGCATTTTCAGAAACATTCTCCAAAGCATTCTCCAAGATATTCTCTAGATTCCTCCAAACACAAACATTGATGTAGGAATAAGCATTCTCCTCAGCCTCATGATTGGTCAAGTGATTCTTCCTCATCTACTAGCACTAGTAGTCAGAGGTCATCTTCCAGATGAAAAAAAAAGCCAACATGCTTTAACCATGGTGGTACAAGACACTTTGTTGACGTATTCCCTTCTAGAAAAAAACGATCCTCCAGACATAGACGTTAAGCAGAAGGACATTATGTTGGTGACTCTAGTGGAGCTTCTTTTGATTATTCTAAATATTCTGGTTATGCTAACACATCATTTGAACCAGAATGTTCCTACATGGCCAAAGCCTCCAGTCCAAACGGAGCTGACTACATCTTTTGAGTGCATAGGGATTCACACATCTTGAGTGAACTACTAACTCAAAGATAGAGTTCTGCTATGGTAGCAATTTTGGTTTTGATTTTTTTATTTTCTTGATGTTTTGATTTCTTGAACTCATTGATGAGGAGCAGACCAGGTTGTTTTGATAATGTTTTTCATTGTAAGGACTTCTTGCCTCTCGTCAAATGGGAGGAAGAGACTGTATTGGCCTTCGATCAGACTTCAGTGATTGTACGAGTTGGCAAGGGAGTTGCTAGCAAAGGTTCATTAGGCATCAGGGAGATGTGTCATATACATAGTACGAGATAGTCACTGGGTGGGCTTTTGTGTTTAGCCTTGTGTGGATCAATGTAGCTGAGCAAACTTTGATTGTGTTTATACTGCAATACAGGTACAAATATGTCAAAGGGGATGAGCATGCCAGTGGGATATTCATCATTCATGCCAGAACCTGTAAAGTGGCATCGATTGATTACTACCACGATGTACAGTGTACCAATTTTCAGGTGCAACAGAGATTACTAGATGACTTCAAAGTCGTATGCTCTAGATCATCTTCTAAACCCCTTTGGATCATGGGGGTTTGTTGGGTCATTTGATCCAAAATATTTTAATATTTTTAGTATGTTAACATAGTTGCTAGGGTGCTGGCATGAGTATGCGGAGAGAGGTTCACGTACTAGTACGCTATTTTTTAGAAAAATGGGAGATGGTTAAGAGGAGACAGCAATAAATATATATGAATGTATGTAAGAAAAGTTACTTTAAAAATATATTATACAGTATTTAAAATTAAAATAACTATAAGTCATTAACTTTTTTAAATAAGGCGATCAAATGTTAACAAAAGATAAGAAATTATATTGATATTTGATATCTCACTTATAAAGAAAAGAGTACACCGACAAATAGGAATGCTAACAACTTGAATCGTATTTCATCTGATACAAAGGGGTCAAGCGTCACATTAATTATGTCCTCTAGATCCTCTGCTAGGATGCTCTCTAGATAATCATCACACTAAATTGTGGCTCCTCTGCAGGCAATATAACAAGGGGCAAATCTTTGAGGGTAAACCCTGCCTGTTCTCGGCTTGGAATCTCTATGTTTCAAAGCATAGGCACAATGGTCTGCACTCTTACCCCAAGAGTCTTGGAAACCTTGTGTTGCCCTACAGCATCTCGCACAGCAATGGTGCCAAATCACACAGCAAAGAACAACACATGCTTCAACGCTAAGGTACACAACACCAAACTATAGTACTACTGTGCTAATAAATCGACACTCCTCAAATAGTGCCATATTTGATTAGCTTAACCCTAAGGTAGCGTTGAACAATGATGACCACGTTGCGTCAAACAATGGTGAACACGTAGCGTCAAACAATGGTGCCAAATCACACAAAAGAACAACACATGCTTCAATGCTAAGGTACACAATACCAAACTATTGTACTACTGTGCTAATAAATCAACGCTCTTCAACCAGTTGCATATTTGATTAGCTTAACTCTAAGGTAGCGTTGAACAATGATGAACACGTAGCGTCAAACAATGGTGAACATCATGTAGCTCATAAACCATGCCCGGGCAGTCACAGGCCACATGGAGACTCCGCACATGCTATGCCAAATAGCATTTATGGAGTTCAAGCCATGTCAACACACCTGCCAGAAAACCACACACCTGGAAGTCAATCTTCTGAATCTACAAGAAAACAAACTGTCATTTGTTGCAGAAGTTGAACCATTTCCTAACCATCTTCTTTTGTAACCAATTTTTTGTAATGATATATTGTAGCCATTCAACTCCAAGAGGGGATAAAAATAGAAATTTGATCAGACTCCAGTCTAGGCAAACCGGTTAAGAAGTGTTCACCCTTTCTAATCATGGGAATCCTCATTCTCAGCCTTCCTGGCCCTTTTACGCATATGTGCAATACCTATTCATTTTTCATTGAATGGGAGCATTATTCTGCTAACCCGTTGCATTTGAATGTGTAATGGGTTACTGTCATTCTGTTTACTATCGCATATTCTATAACTCAGTAGTTTACTGACTAAATTGTTGAGTTGTCCTCTGTGCTCCCACCATGGCCCCATGGTGTGGATCACTCACGATAATATTCTTAGGGATTATAGAATCTCCTTCAGTGAAGAGTTTATCTATTGTAACATCGTGCTAAGATGCCTACCTGTGTGCAGGGCCATCAACGTGGCCATATTATTGGAAGAGATTCCAATATGCTGCTTGTAGCAGATGATTCGGTACTCAGATGATCCCAGATAGTACTGCCTATCCTGTCCACCCCCTGGTTTTTACTAGAGGCTTCCATTAAAGTTGAATTTGAGAGAACGCTTGGGTGGAGGGTCAGGCCTGTTTGGGATGACCTAATACTGGAATAATTGATCCAAAAAACTTTAAAAAGGATAATACATATTTAAATAGAAAACACAAATTCTATTACTGCTATTTTATCGATCTTGTAATTCCCATCACATCCTATTTATTAGTACACATTACTACTTCTGTTGTAATGGAAGTCATAACAATCAGAGTTGTCATCACATATTTTCTGTACAATATTTGATTCCGTTTACAATGTCCTTTTATCTTAGTTGCTCCTTTTGGTATTCCAGAAATCGTAACCATATAAAAAATACTAGGCCAAATGGTACAGCTTTGTATCGGTAACAAAGGATCTGAGATACTGTCAAGAATGTACCTGATGTTGCAATTTGTCAGCATCACGTCCATGAACAGGCACTGCAGTCCCATAAACATGAAGTTCACGAACAATAGAGCACCTACCCTTTAGCTCTGGGCATGTTCTGTTACTGCCACATTTTCTTAAACGCAATAAACCAACTAAAATATCCTGTCAATAAATTTGAAGAACCAAAACTCGTGAGAAGCAACCATAGACAACACAAGTTTAAGATCATGTATTACTGTGCGCTAAGGCACATTAACAGTACATACTTCAGTAAAACATATCTGCAAAATACTATTCTTAAAGAACATACTAAACATAATAATAGCACAGATATCTCACATACGTATATCTGAAAAACCTCCAATGATATCAATCTCAGGGTGCTTATCTTAGAATTTTCACATACCACAATTATTAATAAATTAATTACCTTCTTCACAAATTTCTCACTAACTGGTGACAGATGGTGTTAATCTAGCTACACTAACGTGTCAGGCTCAAAAAATATTTTCAGCAAATAAAAATGGCCTCCAAATACCACCGTATAGCCAAGATATTGCGATTTTAGGAAAATCTTCTATGTGAAAGTCAAATGGACATCAAATTTAGGGTCAGAATTAATTGTTAACAACTCACAGAAATGACAGCCCACCACCACTCCTGGCTGCCATTATAGAATGCCTATTGGTGTAATAAGCTCACAAACACTGAGACATCTACACGTGATGGTTATAATCACGAAATGGATAATATTCCACCTAGTGAAAATCTTATACAGTCGTGTAATTTAGGATCAGAGCATTTAGCAATCATCAAGAATATCTGTTGTTAGGAAGAGATTGCACTCAGTATGGGTTCCCATGTTAAATGTATTGTTTATAGTGGTGAGTTGATGTAGCTTGTGCAAGTAATCTGTCAGGCTCATTGTGTTAAATGTCTTTACCAAATACTTGATGGGTAGACTAGTTGATTGACAGAGATAATATTACTAGTAACTGCCATAATAGAGAGTAAGCAATAGAAGACCTTTACAATGCTAGAAGACCAAAGAAAAGATTTACTGCCATTGAAATATGCATTTTAATACATCAACAAAAGTAATGTGTTTCTCCAGATCCAGGTTTAGTGAAGGCTGAATACCCAAATACCAGGCTTTAAATGCAATCCCACATCCAAAATGTTGTAATCTTTCTAGTATGCAAGGTAAGGCACAACCTTAGTCATAAGGTTCAGCGATTTTTCAGTACGAAATTTGAAAATCACTGAACTTCTAAAAATGGATGAAAAAATCGCAAATATTCGGGTAGGTTCGGCAGCACAAAAGAAACCCTGCTCGTGTCTTTATAGCACCCCATTTCATCTGCAACACTACATTGCCCATCGAGGTCAGAGACATCATTTGTTTGCTAGTTGAGAGCAAAAACATGAGTTGACTGTGAGTGGAGTAGGGCTGTGAGCAGAGGGCTGTGCATGGAAGATTTTTCTATCACTGGAGCATTGAATTTTCTGGGCGTGGCCACATGTGACAGAGCAGCTGAGATTTGAGCAGATGTTGATTGAGCTGGTCTGAGATCTGCTGCAGAGGTATTTGTGGATGCAAATACACCCCAAGTCACAAGGTTCGAGTTTGAGTTTAAGTTCGACGAGGATAAAGTTCAGTTCAAGTTCGCCTAATGGATAAAGTTCGAAAAAAAAATCGACAATAAGTTCGATTAATAGAAAAAACATAAAAACATTAAAATTAAATAACAAATAAAAATAAAAATAAGAAACATTAAAAAAACATTTAAAACATCTTTATATATATAATTATATAAAAGCTATTTCATATTAGATTTAAAAAATAATAAATATAATTAACAAATTAAATAAAACAAATTTAAATAAAATTTTAAACCAATTTAAAATATATATAATAAATTTTAAAAAGATTAAAACATTTGAAAGAAAATAATTATAAATTTAGAAATAATAATAAATATTATAAACTAAAAATAAAACAAAACCTAAAAAAAAATAACATAATAAAAAGTAAACTAAAACAAAACCTAATCCCTGTATTGCGTTGAAATAATATGCATCGTGAACAATAAATAATATGCGTGACTTGTGAGGAAACTGGACGAAGACTCACCAACACTGCAGCATGAAGAGTAATGCTGAGGCTCCATTATTCAGTGTGACGACTCGACGAAGACTCAACCAACAGTGATGCACTGCTATTCTGCCGACTGTCCACGACTCTACCCACGCAGCAGCAGGTACAACCTAAACCATTGACCACGATGTTGGCACCAATACCATACTGTATTGTTTGTTGTTCAACCTAGAAAATATTTGATATGTTTAGCAGAGTGCAAACTGCATGAATTTCACTGAACTTTTTAGGGCACTGGACAAGTTCGACGAATTTCGAATTTTTGGCCAAAAGTTCGGCAAACCTTGTGACTTAGAATACACCTCTCCAATGTGACTGCAGCCTGCAAACATGATTGCTATGCCTGCACAAGAAGAGCCGAAGTCATGGGGACAATGAGGAGGCCGTGGGTTGTGTTCACAGTTCAACAGGTAGGTGCTGTTTTAACTTTAATGTTTTAGTTTAGGTTTACTTTTGTATTTTCGTTTATGTTTTCCTTTAATTATCTTTTTGGTATATATATTTAATGTTTTAGTTTAGGTTTAATTTTATGTTTGTGATTATATTTTTCTTTGTTTTCTCTAATCTTTTAAATATATTTTATTTCATTTATTTTTTGAATATTTTTAAGTTTTTTAAAATAAAAATTTGAAAGTAAATGATTAAAAAAAAACAATTAAAATTTTAATAATATTTTACAATATTATAATGATATATTTTTTAACTCTTCTAAAATATTTTATAATTTCATAATATTACCAAAAATTATAATATTATATAAATTTTATTATATCATTAAGTTTTTTAATTTTATAATATTATAGATAAAGATATACTATTATAATTTTATAATTTATAAAGACATACTATTATATTTTATAATTTTATTAATACTATTGAAATTTTACATACTTTTATATATTTTAATTTATATGTTTTGACATATTTTGGCATTATTTTTAATACAATTTTGAAAAATCGATAGTTTAAACTTCATGGCAATTTTTTTTTGAACTTTATTGATTGGCGAACTTGAACCAAAATTTATCCTTGTTGAACTCGAACTCAAACCTTGTGACTTGGGGTGCAACTATGTTCTTCTCTCCGGCATGACACAATACAAGAAATTGTAGCAGCTAAGAAACTAAAGGCCATAAAAAAAATTGCATGCCCTGTATTTTCTAACAGGACAAGGCAGTATTCTCGGTAGAAAGAAAACGAAGGTCATTCTGTCCAGAGTGAGCTCTGCTAGGGTTTGACGCTTGGTAAGCCTGATTTAGTAGAACTGTAGTTCTGAAGTATTCTCTGGAGCTGAGGCGGATTCTGGAATCTACAGAGTAGATGTCGATTGTGTAAGTAATCTATAAAGCTAATTGTGTTCAACATCTTTATGAAAAGACTTGATGGACAACCTAGTTGGTTGGCAGAGGAAGAATATTAATAGCAAATGTCACACAAGGAAGTGTAAGCAATTGAAGACTTTTGCATTGTTTAGATGACCTAAAACGGATTTCCTGTCATTTAGATATGCATTTTAATACATCGATAAAAGTAATACATTTCTAGACATCCAGGTCCAGTGAGGACTGAATACCAAGTGCCGTACTTTCAAATAAAAACCCACAACAAAAGTGTTGTAACCTTTCAATTATGCAAAGGCAAATTTACTCATTGTCTGGACAACTGAAGTTGAATCAAACCCTCTGGAATCACACAATACAAGACAATTGTAACAGCTTAGACACTAAAGGCAATAAAATTCCTGTACTATATTTTTCAAATGGGACAAGACAGTATTCTCAATAGAGGAAAAAACGAGGATCATTGTGTCCAAAGTGATCTCTGCTAAGGTTTGATGCTTGGTGACATTGTCTTGGTTAAACCACGGTTCTGAAGTTTTTCTGTGTAGCCAAAGCAGGTTATGGAATATGTTAAATACAGTCTTTCAGATGGCAGGTAGGAGGGAAGCAGGGGAAAGCAGGGCAGGCAATGTTCCCCGGGGGTGGTACTTCAAACCGTGCAGCTATAGGTGGAAGCCTCCGAAATGGGAACAAAAGAAGATCATAGCCCGAATTAGGAACAGCAATTGAAGCAGAAGATTTCCTGAAGGCAGGACAATCCACATGTTTGGAGGCTATGTAGGACAGCCAAGATTTGGAGCTGGATATGGACAAACCTGAGAGGCAATATCCATCTGACTCCTCTCTAGAGTTTGATTTGTATATTTTTGGGTGTGCAACATTCAATAGTTTTTTTTATGAATGTGCAGGCACAACTAGGAAAACACATGGGGGATTATGAAATTAGTACATGCTCTAGAGGGTACTATATAACTTATTTCCCAATGAATTCTTCTTCTCGCCTCCCGTTCAGTTCATACTGGCCCTCCCCCATCTATCCTTTCCGGAAAGGAGCGCCCCCGAGGAAGGACCTACCAGACAAGGTGCACCCCCAGAATACTTTTTCAAAAAATAAATGTCTCCCTCATGAAGCACTTGCATGTAAGATTCAAGCCTACTAAGGAAATGCCATCTAGGGCCCCAAATGTGGTTACGATCACATGCTCTCCCACGTGAACTTTGGTCGGATTATTTTTTTCCAAACAATGGGGATCTTATCCAAGGCAACTATTGTGTGGGTGGTAGCAATCAACGATGCGCAGATATTAGAAATGTAGTTGGATCATCCTATAGCTAAAAAAGTATTAAATCTGAAATAAGCTGATCTGCAATGGATTAAACCAATCGATTGTAAGTGCATCCCCTTTCAAACGTAGAGCTTATCATGAATAATCGTCACTCTGGCAAGAGATATTTGTTGTAAGAAAAGCGAGAAACCCAAAGCCAACTAGAGAGCCAATTGAGGGTAGATGAGGGCTTCCGAATGCCAGAAGAGAAGACATGGTCATAACAAAATGAAGGAAAATTGGAGAGTGCAGGTAAACGACGAGAGGCTGCATCAAAGGAGCGTATAGAGCTGAAAAAACTTTAAAAGGATGGGGAAGTAAGCCAGGAAAGGAAGTAAGTGTATGCTCTCGCCTGAATACACTGGAGAGCATTATGAATTATGACAATAATGCATATGCTGATTCCTCTTGATTTTTTGTGTATACATTGACAGGTCGACCATTTGCAGAGTGTACTTATTCAAAGTTCAACCAATGATTATTATGACATTTGGCAATGAATTACCAGGTTATTTAACATATTTTGTTTACTTATTTGCATATTATATGGTTGATTTGTTTATTTGGCTATAATTTTAATATTTTATAATAAAAAAATTGTAGGGCCGTACCCAAGCCCTCAAAAAAATTGTCATACCAATCTATCAGGTTCCCGCCCCATATCTGTACCTGCACAGGCTACCTAGTTTTAGGAGAAACTAAATTAAGGGTTATAGAAGTTATAGAAGCAATAGAAGGTACATTTAAGGAATCTCAGACAGAAAAGGCATCACAAGATGGTAGTAGTTATGGAGGAGAAGCAAGGAATCAAAGATGAAACATCTCAAGTTGAAAAAGAGACCAGGAAGGAGAACTTGGGGAGAAAACACATGGAAGGAAACTTCTAGGACAAGAAGAAACGAAGCTGTATCTTGCAATTTAGCAATGAGAATAATATGTCAGACATGAGAAAGCAAGAGAGTGGGAGAGAGAAAATAAATGTCAAAATTCAGAAGGAAAAATATAGCTGATGGTGGCTGATAGATCTCAACCCCTGCTGAGGAGGTTGAGAAGAGCAAAAAAATGCGAAGTTGCAAATCATATCAATGAATTTGATCTCTTGGAATATCATGGGCATGCATACAACAAACAAGAGAAGTGATGAAAGGTTTCATTGACCAATAAAAATCAGATATCCTCACGTTACAAGAGACTAGATTAACAGAGAATCAATAGAAGTATAGCAAAGTTTCTACGGACAAGAGCCATAAGTGTGAGGGAAGAAGATGAAGGGCAAGCTGGGGATCTGGCAATTTTTTGGAACTCAAATCCAATTTCTTTTTGAAATGATAAGAACCTTCCAAGGATTGGATTACTTGTAGGCATCCAAAGCAGCAATTCAGGCCCTAGTTTTTGTAGTAAAAAAATTTTTATGGTTCATGTGGAAATGGTCAGCAAAAAGAGTGCTTAAGATACATGAGATCTGATGGCAGGATCCGTTTGGCTAGAAGATGACCCCTTAGGGAGGGAACTCGACATGTTACTTGAGACCTCCAACAAACAGGGGGCTTTTTCCATTCGTAGTAAGGATCTGAGTAGTCTGAGTATAGCAGGACTCTGTGAGCAGATATGCAGCTATGGGGATAATAAACCAAGTTATGGAGACTTTACCTGGAACAAAATATGCTTCTGGGTTTGGAAGGGTGGCTTACTCAGAAAAAAATTCTAACATCAGAAGTGATGCTCTATGGAGAAGAGCCACAAGTTTTGGCGGTACGAAGATGAAGGATAATCAAATTCGGTTTCTTGTGAAATGATAAGGTCTTCCAAGGATGTAAGTTACAACTAGCATCCAAATCAGCAATTCAAGGCCTTAGTTTTCTACTACAAAATTTTTTATGGTCCACCTGAAAATGGTCAGTGGAAAGAGAGTTCAGAGTATTTCAGATCTGATGTCAGGATCTGTTTGGTCTAAAACGATGCTTTCTAAGAGGGGACCTCAATGTGTTTCTTGAGATATCCAACAAACACGGTGGCTTGTCTATTCATAGTAAGGATCTGGAAATGTTGTAGGACTTTATGACAGATATGCAGCTACAGGATAATAAACCAAGCTATGGAGACTTTACCTGGACAAAACTATGTTTTTGGGTTCAGAAGGGGTGGCTCACAAAGAATCGGAATCTTAGATCACAAATGGTGCAAGGAGGATCCAATCACTGGCTTCTCGGCCTATGAATTCAAGACGACTCTCTCCTGAAAAACAGCTTGTTTGGGAATTGAGAAATTGTGGCTTTTGCATGGTATGTTTTAGGGGCTAATTTTTGACAAATTTTCAAAAATTATATTCACCAATCAACAAGTTTTTGAGAAATCAACATGGATATAGTAGCAAATTATATGCTTTTTCTAAGAGATCACCTACTATACATGTGTTTCCTAGTTTTCAATCTAAAAATATTTGCCAACCATACATATGTTTCCTAGATACTTATTAAAAAATCTATTCCTTGAAAAATACCAACGTTGCAGGGAGATGTGTCCCTGCCACTGTAATATCCCTGAAAAATAATTTCTAACAGATATGGATATTTTGTTAAAACCTTAGGGCAGCAAATATTAAAATTAACTTTTATAACAGCAGTGATAATCTGATTTTTTCTATATAAAAACAGTGAACCATAATGAGTAAAATTCAGTCTTGTTATTTATTGAATACAAACCAGCTACAATAAAAATACCAGTGTTTGAATACAATTGTTTGGAGCTGAAGTGAGTGGAACACTGGGCACCTTGAATTGTCATTGCAACTTTTGAAATGGAATTGCCCAGCTGAGAAGTGAGGGATTCCGTCCTCAAATTTGTGTGTAAATGAGGGTTTTCGTCCTCTATTACGGAAGCAGAAGCGGAAGCTACTTGAAGAAAAAGAATAATTGATGAATTTCCAAGATCATTGTACAATGAACCCCAAATCTGCCTTTATAACTTCCCAAACACTCTTCAAAGTGGGTGCCCCCCTTTTAGACTTGCATGCATGATCTTTGAACAATTACAAATAATAAATTTCTCCTTCTTGTTGGCGCCCCATCCTAAGAATAAAATTTCACATTTAAAAATACTTTATCCACCTCCCTACCCTAAAATTTAGGATTTTGGTATTCATGCAACCCTCTTTATTTATTTATTTATTAATTCTAACTCAGGTGCCCAATAATAGAAGTCAACCTTCTATTATTTATTTTATTCTATTAATGTTTTTTAGATTAAAACATAGTTCAAAAAATCGTTATCTGCGACTAATCAGCAGGCCAAATTTTGAATCGGGAAATCGGGAATCGAAAAAAAAAATCGGCATTAACTGGCAACTGTATCGCTACTTTTAAAAACATTTAAATTCATAAAATATACTTAAATTAAATGTAAAAACAATGTTAAATGATGCGAGAAGTGACTCTATAAACGATTTTATAAACATTGTTAAACTTAAATTAACTATTATAAACAATTTATCTTTATTATTTTATGTATGCGTAAGTAATTATTGTATAAACATATACAGTATATAATATTATATATTAAATATCGTCAATGGCATATAGTTTATTACAAACTATTATAAACTAACTACATACTAAATAAACTATTATAAGCTAACTATATACTAAATTAAAACATATTATAAACTAACTATACACTAACTATATACTAAAACAATCTATTATAAACTAATTATATACTAAATGAACTATTATAAACTAACTATATCGTCTAGGGCATATAGTTATACTATTGTAAACTTAAACTAATTATACACTAAATAAAAAACTCAAAAACCTAGGGGCCACTGAATAGATTATCGAATAACTATGAAAATAAATAAAAAACAAATTTTTAGGAGGCCACGAAAATGGTTGCAAGAGGCCACGAAAATGGTTGGGAGGCCACGAAACCAAGCATGAAGCCACGGAATTGCTAGAGAAACAGGCACGAAATGCTAGAAAACAAGTCGCACGAATCACAAGGGAAAATACGAGTCACCCAAGACAAAATGCGAGTCATTTTGGTCTTTCCACTATTTTCAGGCGAGTTTCCACGATTTATCAGGGGTATTTGTCACCGAAAAAATCGTGTTTTATCGACTCTGCAAAAAATCACGATTTTTTTGAAAGTTTTAATCGTTTTGCTTAGGGTAATACGATAAAATCGCGATTATCGAGCGATTTATCGCGAGGTTTATAAAACAGAGGATTAAAATATAATTTAAGTGTCATTTTCCAATTAAAAATATGAATATATTCTTGGACCACTTAAATTAATTTATTTTCCTCTTTTAAATTTCCCCTTAGCCTACGAAAAATAATAAAATTTGGCTTCAAGTATCCGAAATTAATTAATTTTAAAAAGGGGATATTACAACCACCTATGACTCATCTCCAGTATAAGAGATGGGATACAAAGACATCTCTTGTACCCAAGGTTGCCTAACGAGACTTTCAACATCTCACTTGTTGTTTTGCCTTATTAAACCCTAAACGTGTACTCGCAAACCCTAAAAAGTTAGGCATCATTTTTATTATAAGCTATGTAGAGACTTCATTTATCCATGTGCTCAAATTTACAAACTTCAGTGCTTGAATTTACTACCATCCCTGCCAGAATTGTAGTTGTAGTCCCCATTCACACCAAATTTCCTTCTAGTCTTCAAACCAACGGATCAAAGATTCAAAACTTCATCATTAGCATTTCCAAGCATGCCCTCTAGGCCTTGCATTTCTAATTAATGAAAGATGGACAAAAAAATGTTTTATTAATGGACTGTCGATTGAAAAAATTCAAATGACTATATTTTGAGTCGAGTGTGTTTTTGTTTTTATTAGTCATTTTGCAATATCCCTGAAAAAATACTTGAGATAAATCTGAATATTTTTGTCAAAACCCTAGGTCAGCAATATATAAAATTGACTTCTATGTCAACAACGACAATCTAATTTTTAAATTAAAAAAAAAACAGCAAACCACAATGCATCAAAACAGACTTTAATTTATTGATTTCGAACCAGCTACACTTAAAAATACCGAAGTGTCTGAATACAATTTTGGAGTTGAACTGGATGAACACTTATACCTTGAATGGCCACCGCAACCCCTGAATGGAATTGCCAAAGCTTAGATGTGAGAGATGTTGTCCTCAAACCTGTATGCAAATGAGGTATTTCGTCGTCTATTGTTGATGCAAGAGCAGAAGCTACTTGCAGACAAAGATGTAGTTGATAAATTTCCAAGATGAATGAACAATAAACCCCAAAGCTGCCTTCATAACTTTCAACCCCTCTAATGTGGGCGGCCCCCCTTTTAGAATTACATGCATGATCCTTAAACAATTTAAAATAATTTAATTCTTCCCCCATGTGGGTGCCCCTTCCTAAGAATAGGATTAAACAATTTTAAAATACTTTATCCTCTTTCCATCCTAAAAATAGGACCTTCGCACTCATACAACCCTCTCTAATTTTGGTGCCCCATTCTTTATTTTATCTTTAATCTAACTTTGGCACCCAATAATAAAAGTCATCCCTTCTATTATTATTTTATTCTATTTCTACTTTTTGGATTAAAATATAATTTAAGTGTCATTTTTCTAATTAAAATATAAAAATACCCTTGGACCACTTAAATTAATTCATTTCCCTCTTTAATACCCTCTTAGCCTATAGAAAATAATAAAAATAGGCTTCAAGTATCCAGAGTTATTTAATTCTAAAAAGGGGACATTACACGTTTAGTGCCCCATCCAAAAGTCGTGGCACTTGGACATTCCCACAACAGGGCATAGCCTTTTTTTTAAATTACATTTAGTTTGAACTTTATAAATTTCAACTTGTTTTAAATTTTAAATTTTTTTCTTTTTAAATTTTAATTTCAATTTTTTTATTTTATTTTTAATATAGATTTTATTTGAAATTTTATATTAATTTTGTTTTTAGAATCAAAAATCATGTTTTTAGTGTTAATTTTTAATATTTTCTATATTAAATGTTTAAATAATAAACACAACAATTATAATTTCATTATTTTCTTTTATTTCTTATTTTTAATATTTAATTAATATTATTAAAATATTTTCAATTTTCAATTTTTTTAATTTTATATATCATTTGATTTCTTTTTTTTTAAATTTGTTTGGTTCAAGATGTCAGGGGGAAGGAGAGGATTATACCCACTTAGCAAGAATTGTGATTGCATTCACAAAGAATGTGGTGGTACAACAGAGACCACATGTAAAATTTGTGCAAAGTCCTTTCAAAGCACTTATAGAAGGGTGAAGGCCTATTTTTTCCGTATACGAATAAAGTGGTTGACCCTTGTACAAATGAGATAGAGTAGTATAAAGCTATGAGGCAACAAAAAAGAGCTAAAGGCAAAGTGACTCCTTTAAGCTCTCATGTTTATACAACAAATCGCACACAATCATCCTATAAGAGAAAGCAGGTTGGAAACAAAATCAGAGCTAGGTGTGTTTTCCAAACATGCGGCAAAGGTTGTGAAGTCTTCTCACAAGAGACTACACATTGACAGTTCAAACCCCATTGGAGGCATGTTTGATGTGCATGGTCAAGATGGAGTTGATGCAGCAATTGCATGCTTCTTCTATGCAAATGGAAAACAATTCGATGTTGCTAGCTCACCTTAGTATGAGGAACTGGTTCGTGCAATCCAATCAACAATGGGCAAGTTGGGTATAAACCACCTAGAGATAAAAAGTTTCACAAGACTCATATTGATAAAGAGAAAACAAGAATAGAGCAACAAATTGTGCCAATCAAAATAGAGTGGTCTATAGAAGGATGCAGCATTGTGATGGACGATTGGACTAATACTAGAAACAGTCCACTTCTAAACATTATGGCAACTTGCTCCAGAGGCCCTTATTTTTTGAAAGGCAATCAATTGTTTTAGGTAAGAGAAAAATGCAGGGCTCCTTAAGAAGCAACTATGTGATGCAATTGAGGAGGTGGTGACATATATGTTGTCCAAGTTATCATAGATGTTGCCCCCGTGCAAAGAAACTACAAACATGTATTTTAAACACCGTGTAGTGGGCATGCATTGAATAATGCACTCAAAGACATTCAGTCCCCGGTAAACAATATTAAGAGATTTGGGGAAAAATCTTAAGGCTATTTCGAAAAGAACATAGCCCATTATTAGTACAAGGACCAACAAGTTCTTGAAGAAGGTCATTGCATTGGAAAAGATTGTCAAAGAGGACTGTTTGAGAATCACCAAAATGTTGGTGGATGTTAGGAATTAGTCCTCACATGGATGCTTAGGACTTAGGTGCTTCACATTAGATTATTTAGTTAACATTTGTGTGAGATAGTAATAAGTAAAGAAAATAGTACTTGGATTATAAGTGATTATTATTGAGTAATAATCACCTAATAATAGGAGTTGGCAGAGAGTATGAGTGAATCTTGCATAATGCATTTGATTACTCGTGTAACAGTTACCTTAGGGTGAGAGATTTAATAAGATAGGGAGATTTGAGATAAGATTTGATTTCCTAATTTTAGGTAACCATCTCTCTATATAATGTTTTATCTCTTATTAAATAAACATGTTGATTGAATCTATTTGAGCATTAGGCGATGGGGGCAACCCCAACATTTGATATCAAAATAAGTTTCAAAAAAGGCCTTTATGACCTTCACTCCACCCATGTTTCAATTCATCAGGTAGACTAAGGGAACAGGTTAGTGGATACCATGGACCTTGCAGCGACCCCCTTACCTTGTCCATGTCCATCCATTTGTTGTTTTTATCAAAACGTGCAAACGAAGGATATGCAATGTAGGCCATGTGCAAAATAAAAGTTCGTACGTTCACTAGTCTTGCCCTTTTTCAATGGTACTAGCAGATACCTCAAACCTCACATTGAACCCATTGACACACTAACATTCACCATTCATTTGCACTGTCTATTTCTTTCCGTTGTGTTCACTCCATCCGCAGTTTCCATTCCACTCTATTCATTGTGTGCATGCTTCAATCAACTTTTGTTAAGCCTAGTCTTGTGTTTAGTTAGATTTGTGTGTTGTTTTCATAGTGTGTGTGTGTGCTTATTGGAGTCAACTTTCTCCTATAGCATTTTGGAATGAAACATAGCTCAAATTTGAGTCCAAAACGTCCAAAAATGCTAGGATTAATTGTAAACATGCAATACTTCTAAAACAGTCAAATCTGGTGTTTTTTTCAATTCTTTGCAAGGTTTCTCAATTTTTACAGATCTGCATGAGGAAATAGAAGAACAATGACGAAAATTTATCTTCGGAGTGCAACCACAATCTTTGTTGCACGCAACTCCTTGTTTGGAGATTTTTTTTATCTGCTTTGGTGGATTTGTATATGTTTTTTTGGTTTGTTTGGTGGTGCAGCTGTACAAAGCTTGCTTGAGATCCACGAATTGTTTTCTAATCTTACACTATCAACAAGTTGATCCACAAGTGACATTTGATAACAAGTTGCGGCTCTCTGTAACTCATGATTTTCTTCTCAACTTGGTGATCTATTCTTGGCGAGCTTTGGTTAAGAGCTAACTCGAGCTCAATCATTGATGAGGTCTTCTAAAGCCGCTACCCAAGTTGCCTCTACCTCACAAGTTCCTTGCTTCGATCCAACTCGAAGCTATTTTGGTGAGTTTGAATATTGTGTGTTCGGCTTGGACCTTCATCCCGATAATATCATTTCTCAAAATTGAGCTACATTGCCCCCTCAAGTAGAGATTTCTTCGGTGAGCACCCTTGGTAAGCACTACCTACTCCAACTCTCTGGTGAGTTTCCTCAGATCCAAACCTCCTTACTGTAGAAAAGCTCTTTCCCCTAAGCTATTAACTTGGCCCTTCAATGGTCAACTTGGCTCTCAAACAAGCTCCTCAACTATTACTTGGCGATTAACTCTGCTCTTCGGATCCCATGTTCCAATGACGAGACTCTGAAATAGGCTTGGCCCTGATCCTCGCATTGGCACAATCTTTTTACCCCTTATCACATGTCCTACCACAACATATCGACGAGTCCCCTTGCTCAACTCAACGTACTCAAACCTTTGGGTGATCTGCGTAGCTTCAATGATAGTGACATCTATGTTGGATCCTCTAGCTTAAACCTACACCGACGACTTGGCGACTATTCTATGGAAAAGGCTTGACAGTTTCGAAGATCTTGGCCCTTACTCAACTCTCGGGTTTACTCACATTCCTTGGAATTCAAACTCGATCTCCTCACAACCATCCACTCTCGGTTGTCACAAATGCTTCTCCCCTCAACATTGACTTGGCGAAGCAAATAAAAATCCCTAACCCTAAACTAGGTAAGGCATTATAGTTCTTAATTCAAAAAGTTGATGTATTTAAAAGTTGAAACTAAAATTTGTTGTATATCTTAAAGGGCTTGACAACCCAATTGGAAAGATTATTTTGCTAAAGACTGGATAGTGGGAAGTCCACGGGTCGAACCCCTCCAAGAACCCGAGAGTATTTATTTTGTTCAAAAAAAATTGTTTAAGAGAATTTCTTCCAAAGGGGGGATAGTAAAAAAATTCAAGGTGGTGAAAAATTAGAGGGGATGATTATCATAACAAAAGTATTTTTGTGAGTAAATGCTTTAAAAGGAGTATATTTTCCTGAATGGAAATTTTTTGTAAAGGGGATTTCTTTCGAAAAAAAATTGTTAAAAAGAGAGATTATTTATTTTTTTCAAAAAATTGTGATCGATCACATTATCGGTGGAAACCAACGCCCAATTTGTTTATCATTGTGGATAGGGGAGTGGAATATTTGAGCTCCAATGCTAAACTAATTGTACACAGCAACCACAAAGACATTGACAAAGGTCAATCGTTTGTTGCAACTCCAAAAAGGTGGTTCTCCCCATGTTCGCACTGAGAGGGGGAATGTTAGGAATTAGTCCTCACATTGATGTTTAAACCTTAGGTGTTTCACATTAGATTATTTAGTCATTAATATTTGTGTGGAAAAATAATAAGCGGAGCAAATAATACTTGGATTGTAAGTGATTATTAAGTGAATAATAATCACCTAATAATAGAAGTTACTTGGATTGTAATTGATTACTCACATAACAGTTACGTTGGTGTGAGAGCTTCTAGGAGATGGGGAGATTTGAGATAAGATTTGATTTCCTAATTTTAGGTAGTTGTCTCTCTATATAATGTTTTATCTCTTATGAATAAGTATGTTGATTGAATCTATTTGAGTGTATGATCTATCTCTAGGTGATGGGGGCGAACCCCCCTAATGGATAGGGGTGTTCCTGATCCCTTTCTGATTAATGATAATAAAAAACTATACTCGGCTCACAAAGCTATGAAAGAAGCAGGAGCACTTTGACGGATTCATGCATCAAGCTTTTACATGCAACATCATAGACATATGGGGAAGAGAATTAATACCACTCCTGTCAAAGACATTGATGCAAGGGCATTGAAGACAATTAGGCTAAGAGGTTTTTAGTTTCTTTGTTCTAGACATGTGTCTAAGTCGTAATAAGTTGTAGTTTTAAGTAATCATCTCTCTATATAACGTTTTATCTCTTATTGAATAAGCATGTTGATTGAATCTATTTGAGCATATGATCTCTCTCCAGGTGAAGGGGGCAAACCCCCATTGTGGATAGGGGTTGTCCTTGATCCCTATCTGATTATTTATGATGAAAAAATATACTTAGATCACAAAGCTATGAAAGAAACATGAGCACTTCAACAGATTCATACATCAAGCTTTTTAAATGCGGCATCATGGACCTATGGGGAAGAGAATTATGACCACTCGTCAAAGACATTGATGCAAGGGCATTAGAAGACAATTAGGCTAATAGTTTTTTAGCTCAGAAGCACGGAAATGCCCCAGGGGGTCACGTTTCGTGGCAGAAACGTTTCCGAAACAGAAAACAGAAACAAAACATGGTGGAAACGTGCCAGGCGTTTCCAGAAACGTCTGGCACGTTTCCACCGCTTTTTTAAAGTTTAAAGCATTAAAAAAAAAATTAAAAATAAAAAAAAGTTTCATTTAATAACCCTAACCCTAATCTACCTACCTAGACTTGCTAAAGACACTTCCTAAAAGCTATATAATGATGATTCATGACTCTTTAGAAGTTCAAATTTCAATGAATGCACAATATTTCGAGTGCTTTATCAATTATCTCTTATGGTCTACAATTATAAAATGTAGTATTATGCATATATATATATATATATATATTGTACAGATGTTTTCCAGTAACGTTTCGTATCCAAGGTTTTTTAAAATTGTCATTTCTGTGTTTCGTATTCGTTTCCGTTTCCGTGCAACATAGTTTTTTAGTTTCTCTGTTCTAGACATGTGTCTAAGTTGAAATATTTCGAGTGCTTTATCAATTATCTCTTATGGTCTACAATTATAAAATGAGTATTATATATATATATATATATATATATATATATATATATATATATATATATATATATTGTACAGATGTTTTCCAGTAACGTTTCGTATCCAAGGTTTTTTAAAATTGTCATTTCTGTGTTTCGTATTCGTTTCCGTTTCCGTGCAACATAGTTTTTTAGTTTCTCTGTTCTAGACATGTGTCTAAGTTGTAATAAGGTGGTCAGCCTTCAGTATCTGTTTGTTTAGTTCATAAATTATTGGCTTCTCCTTGGTTTGGGCCATGCTTGTTGGTGTAATTGCGGGGTTTTCCTTTTTTATTTTAGTAATATTTACCTTGAACCCAAAATAAAGGACAAGTTAGTAAAGTTTACTCATTCACTTGCTCCTACAGTTTACTTGCATCTGCAAAAAAGACTTTGGAAGACAATTAGGCAGGGAAATATTATGTTTCTGTTCTAGACACGTATCTAAACTGTAATTAGGCTACCAGATTCTGAGACCTGGCCCTTGGTCTCTGTTTGTTTGGTTTTCCGTGTTGCCACCATCTCCTTAGTTTGAGCCGTGCTTGTTGGTGTAATTGTGAGCTTTTTCCTTTTTATTTTAAATAAACATTTATCTTAGATCCAAGAAACAATAGGGCAGGGTAGTAAATTGTACTCATTCACTTGCTCCTACAATCTAATTTACATCTGCAAACAAAGCAGATTAACTTAGCATCGAATTGTTGTACATATAGTTTGTCAATTTCTTTAATGCTCGGTAACTAACCTTGCTCAAAATTAAAAAGATAAAACAATCTTCACAAAATTACCTGCTGTGTATCCTCGTATGAAAGGAATGTTTCCCACCCTTCATTAGCAGCATAGTCACGCCTAACAAGCTCTACTTCCTCAGGTCTTATTTTATGGTGAATATCCTGATAAAACACGCAGTGGATAACCTTAATGTAGTATTATATAGAAGAGGTTCTGTCTTACAAAAGAAAACAAACCATCTCAGTTACTAAGTGACCTTGGAAAAGTAAACTGCATAATTTACCTGAATACCAGCCTCACGAGTCCTGACATCACGACATTTCAACCCCAAGTCATCCATGCGTGCCAAAGCTAATTCCCGAAGATTTCCCTTTTCAACACCAGAAGTTACAAGAGGCATTGGAATATCCCTTTGGACACGATAGACACGGGTCCAAGGCGGGTACTAGAGCTAACACCCTTGCTATTATGTCCACTAGCTGCTCTGGAGGGTAGTTCCGATACCTGTACATTAATAAAGTTGTTTGAAGTTAAGACTTGCATTGGTCTTACTTTTCTGAACATCAAGTCCCACAATTATAACATACAGTTGAGATTATAATTTATTGCAAGAAAATACAAGCACAAGGGACCAGAATGTGCTGACATTGTGAGATAAATCCTGAGTTTCTTTTGCTTCAACGGTAGGTAGTTTGTAACTGAAATGTTATACACTATTGCAGTCATTAAATTTATGCAGAAAGACAAACATAAATAACATATTTGCATAACTCGCCTATTTCATTATTTATATACCAATGGCTCAAGCATTAAACATGAAGCAAACAAATGTCAAGATCAAAATACATATAAGAATTAACAAACAGTTCACAAAAGATGTGCAATTGCTTGCGCAATGCCTTATGATTGGTGGGGGTGCAATATTTCAAAGGTCTTAACAAAAGGAAGGCATTCCTACTGCTATGTTCACTTGAAAGTTGAAACTCTTTATGGAAACAGCAGAACATATTCATGGCCAACCCTGGTCAAGGAATGTTTGAAAGATGTCTATCTCAGGTTCAGTTATGTGGTTATGCTAGTTGCTCATTTATGGGTTTGGTTCCCAACCCATTTCAGACATCGTCACATACACCTATTCTGTGCCAGTAGACTTTTAAAAATTCTTGTTTGGCAATGCGGCATTACCTTGAATATCTCTCATCCCTTGGTATATGAATGGTGTGTTTCCAACATTGGAGATGACAGGAGAACTACAAGGTTCAGAAAGCTTTCTGTCCCGACTCCTTGGCCTCATTGTTTATCATTTATGTTGCTAGGAAACGGGTACAGGTTCGAGTTCGGGTTTGATACGCGGATACGTCAATTTTAAAAAACCCTTGGGTACAATACGCCTTGGATACCTCCGTACATATATATTAAAAAAAAAAAAATTATATGTATACTCATTTTATAGTCCATAAGAAATACAAAAGTTGACAAAATTATAGTAGGATTCAAATGTTCAAAACATTCAATATACTTGAGACTTTACATTTTCATTGATCATGTGGCTGCCATACAAATGATATACGAATATCATGTCAACATGAATACAAACAAAACTTGAAAAATATATTGGGATCAATGTTGAACTTTTCAAAAGATACAATATTCTTAAGATTTTACATTTAATTGATAATGTGGCTGCCATACATATGATATATGAATATCATGTCAACATGAATACAAACAAATCTAGAATATATCATCTAGATTTTCCTCAAAATCAAATTCTTGCATGCCACTCGCGCTAGCTCCACTCTCATTAGTTCCGCTCTCCACTCCTTGTGAACTCCCTTGAATGTCATCTTCACCATCAAATATTGAAAGTTGGGCAAGAGTGGTTGACGAGGCATCCAAGTCTGTGGTCTCCGAAAGAAGATCCCAAAGTTTGTGAGGACCTCTAACATAGTGCTCAGACTTGTGTGACAAGACGCGCTAATCGGAATGCACATATACCAAATCCTCAACTTTTTTAGATGCCAACTTATTTCGTTTAGCTGAGTGGATAAAAGTATAAGTACTCCAATTCTGCTCTGCAAAAGAATTACTCGCCAATATTACAAAAAAAATCATTAGAAAATTCAAATTAATAACATACTAAGAATGCGCGGAAATATATCCTACTGACTTAATAAAATTTTAAATTTTCAATGATTATAAATTTATAAATGTTACACCTATGAAAGAATTTTGATGGCAATAGGTGGTTACTTGGCATCATGGCCATGTACACCACCATTTTGTTGGGCTCATGGTGTACTTGTCGAAAAGAGCCTCAATCTCTTCCATGTTGCCTTTTGAAGCTACAAACATGCCCATTTCGCTTCGGACCACATTGGCTATAGATGGATCAGGAAAAAGTCTTATGAATGTTGCCTTGGTTCCATTTGCAATTTCGGAGTCAGAGAATGGTGGTTGCCTGTTAAGTAGCTCATGTATTTTAGAGTTATGATACTTTGGGTTCAGTGCATAAGCAAGGAGATGTAATGGGGTGGTCATTTTATTCCACCTCTTCATGACCGCATTTTTGACCTCATTGTAGGTCTCTTTTGAATCTTGATCTTTTGTTTGTATGACCACTCTCATATGTTTAAGCATAGAATCTATTCCATCATATATTCTCCCATGCATGTTGCATCAGTATCTACATATTTGATCATGGAGAGAATGGGCTCTGTAAAACTAAGTACTCAACCTTGGTCCACCACTCATCATCAAGGACCAATGATTTTACCTTTGCAGCTTTCTATTTATATGACTGTCACCATACTGTCCAAACATTATTGATCACCATACTGCTTAAAATCTCTTTCACGTTCACAAGTCGTCTCAAAACAAGTGTGTGAGAGGTAAATCTTGTTTCTGCAACCTTTAACTCCAACCTTGCGAATCTCTTGAATATGGCTTGTGACATATGATGGTTTGTGATAAACATCTGAATGTCATTTGACTTGGTGTAAATTTCTCAATCCACGAGAGTTTCCCAATCTTTTGGAGCGTCAAATTAAGGGAGCGAACAGCACAAAGGGTCCAAAATATGTGCCCGTATCTACCCTCTATAATCAATCCTGCTACTTTACAATTTTTAGCATTGTCTGTGATGACTTGGACAACATTCTGGGGGCCCACCAACTCAATAGCCTCTCAAAATGTCGCCAACAAATTGTGCATCTTTGACTTGCCCTTCATAGTCATTGGCTTTTAGGAACATTGCCCTTTTAGGGAGTATTGCAACAACATTTATGAGGGGTCTATTTTTAGCATCTTTCTATCCATCTGAAATGATGGAAACCCCTGAATCCTTCAATGAATCTCTAATTGGTTGCAAAGAGGTGTGAATGTGTTCCACTTCCTTTGTCAAGAGTGTGGTTCGAACTTTTTCATAACTTGGGCATTTGTACCCTTGTGGAGCTTCATTAATAGCCTTCACCATTTGTTGCCAATATGGAGACCTCATTACATTAAAGGGCAGCCCACATGCATAAATGCATCGAGCAGTCACTTCATCGGTAATACCTCTCTTGTCATTATTAAATGTTTTTTTCAATGGTCCTTTTGGCTTTTTTCCATGAGGACTCTTGACTCTCTTCATCAAAAGGGGTATCGAGTGGATGACTTTGAGTTTGGATGAAAGGATGAGTACCAGATTTAGGTGTGAGTGGTCGTAATGAAGGCCTTCTTTGCAATGGAATTGTTTTAGATCTATTTTTTTCACATTGTCTATCGGCCTCCTCTTGCTCTCTCAGGTACTCTAACATTTGCTCTTTCGATATTTTGAGGCACTTCTTTATCCCTACACCTCCAACCCCAGTCAAATGGATTTTCAGTCGACTATATGAGGATTCGTATTGAGCATGACAACCATGACATATCCAAATCCGAGCCCCACCACCAACAAGGTATTCTACCACTGTCACATGTCTCCAAAGAGGAGAATTGGGATCATGTTTCACAAGAACTAATGTGTTTTCATAATCTTATGGGCCTTGCACTCCAACTGAAGCAAAACTTGGTGCCATCCTAATTTATTTTTGATCACCAAGATCACCATAACGGTACGAGGTGAGAGCATACACAAAGATGTTTAAAAAAATTAAAAATATTTTACCTTTACATAAATAAATTAGTTGTCATCCTAATATGTTTTTGATCACCAAGATCACCATAAAAGTGCAAGGTGAGAGTATACACAAAGTTAGGATGTTTAAAAAAATTCAAAACATTTTGCCTTTACATAAATAAATTAGTTGTCATCCTAATCTATTTTTTAATACCAAGATCACCATAACGGCATGAGGTGAGAGCATACACAGAGTTAGGACGTTAAAAAATAAAAGCATTGTCTTTACATAAAATTTAAAAAATAAAATAAAAATAACTTGCTAATTATTAATTTAAAATTTTCTAAGTAATGTCATCCTAATATGTTTTTGATCACCAAGGTCAACATAAAGGCATGAGGTGAGAGCATACACAGAGTTACTAAGTTAAAAAAATTAAAAAAGATTTTGCCTTTACATAAATCAAATGATAAATGCTAAAATATTAATTATTAACATTGAACAATGCATTTCAAAATTAAAAATTATAATATTTACAAATTATTAATTTAAAATTTTCTAACCGTGCCATCCTAATTTGTTTTTTATCACCAAGATCACCATAAAGGTGCGAGGTGAGAGCATACAGATTTAGGATGTGTTTAATCTCTAAACTTTTTTTTAAAATGCAATAAAATAAATTTAAAAAAACATAAATAATAAAAAATATAAGGCTGAATTAAATAAAAAATACATGCTAGTGTAGACAAGGGTAGCAAGTAAAACAATGCTACCTCCAAACGTAGATCTTTGTTGCAATAGAATTCTAACAAACGCTACCTCCAAATGTGGCATCTCCTCCTTTAAATGAACAATAAACCAATGTCTTCCTCTCAACAATTGCTTCCTCTAAACAAACTTGAACTTCTTGCAAACAATAGCTGCCCCCAATCTCGTCCTCCTTGCAATGGTTGCCTCCAAACAAATCCTCCTTCCAATGTTTGCATCCTCTTCAATTCCTCTTTGGCTCTTTGCTCATACACTTGCAAAAACCAACAATTAATTGTCTGTGTGATTTCAAATGAATGGGTGAGTGTTTTTTACAACTTTCTAAGGAGTTTAGGGTTTAATTTTTTATTAGTTTGAGTGTTAGGGTTCAATTTTTCGTCATTAACCAACTCAAAAAAAAAATTTTTTTTAACCCCCTACAGTCCAAACCTGTTGGTTTGTCGTGGATACGGCAATGTACGTTGAAACGTACCTGGTCAGTACCCTTCCATATCCACGGAGAATTTATACTTGTACCTGCACGTATCTGTACCGAATACATATCAAGCAGGGTACACTATGCTGGGGGGACGAACCCTAACAACATAGTTTATCATAGCACACACAAAATATGCATATATATATATGCATCCTGAAGTCACAAGGTTCGAGTTCGAGATCAAGTTTGATCAGAATCAAGTTCGCCCAATGGATAAAGTTCAAATAATAGATAAACATAAAACATATAAAATTAACTCAAACCACAATCTTAAACATGTAATACTAAGTTCTTAAACTTCATACTAACCATACTATAGCCTTAAAAGATACTTGTTACATTAAAAATTCCATATCATCGAAGAGCGAACACACTCTATAGACTTAAAGGCTACTTGCTACATTAGAAGGTACCAAATCACCAAGACCACTTGGCTCTTCAACACTATCATCGTCACTAGATTCGTCACAAAGGAAGTTATCATCATCTGCATCCTCCAAGTCTACTGCAACACGTTGGGATTATAAAGAAGAAGATTATTTTTACATATTTTTCATGCACATCCAAAAATTGCCGCAAACATAATCAAGATCTCCCAACTCTCCCAACAATAACCTGTTTCTTTTTTTAGATTGGATGCGATCTAAACAGCTCCACTTCCTTTCACATGTTGATGCACTTGCTCCTTGACTAAAAATTCGAAAAGCAAAGCATTGTACTTCCTTTGCACTTGATCCTTAATATTTCCACCATTTGTATCCCTCAAGATGTGGCCTATCATCCTTGGCTCCTCATTATGAAAAATACCCCTTTTGTGTCTGGAATGCCCTTGTTTAGCGCCTAATTCTACTTGCAAGTTCAAGATCTTGAACAAGCTTGTCAATGCCTTCATGAAGTCCACCCATGACTTCAGAATCACTCTATCTATATGAAAGAGCCTAGGCTCCAAATAACAAGTTGTTGAATGCTAGGGTGTGTGCATCATTTTCCATCCTACATCAATGACATCCCATATTTTTTTATAATCAGTCTCCACATCATTGAATGTCTTCTAATTCTTTGAATGGATTCCTTACAATGATCCATAGCCTCATAAACCATCCCAAGACAAGAGGTGTCATCATCAACCATGTGAACTACATCCACAATAGGTTCACAAACTTTTAGAACTTTGTTTGCACTTTCCCAAAAGTTGTTTAGAATGATTTGCTTTGCATGCTTTCTTGTAGAGTTTGTTGAAAGTGCAAATCGTTCTCACTCATTGCAACAAATCACTAATCTTATCGTTGCTTTCTCTTCAACCACTCTTTTTAATATTGTTTCACAAGGCCTTGGCAATTCCACTCCTTAGATGCATGTTGTCTATAAATGTTTAATGAAAGGCATGCTTAGCATGTTTTCCCATAGAGCTTGTTGAAAGCGCAAATATTTCCCATTTATTGCAACAAATCACTAATCTTATTGTTTCTTTCTCTTCAACCACTCTTTTTAATTTTGTTTCATAAGGCCTTGGCAATTCCACTCATTAGACGCATGTTGTCTATAAATGTTCAATGTAAGGCGGTGGGTCCTTATAAGTTTACAATTGTTCTTCCCCTTTAAATTGCTTCATGAACACATGGAAATTTGGCCAGGTCCTAAAATAGCAAACTAAGGCAATGAGTTGCACAAGACCTCTAATAGATTAGTCGCCCATTATCATTTTTCAAACGCCTACACAATTAATGACATTATCAATGACAACTTGAACTGCATTTTCTTCACCCACTTCCTAAATTGTTTCATCCAAGATTTTGAAAATTAACTTTAAGTCTTCTTGTCGAACATAGTGTCAACCACTCTTAGAAAAGATATTCCTTGAGAGCAATACACCAAGACATTAATTAAGGGCTTTTGACAAATATCAAACCAGTCTTCACTCGATATACTGCAACCTATTACACACCAAGAAGCCTTAACACCTACCATGTTTCCATTCACCCTCTCTTTTGACCATTGGTATTAGAGCAATTAGAATCAAATTGTATTTTGTGGTTAACTTGTGTTGACATTGCAATTATATGGCCCTTACCCAGAGAGGTATTGAAAGCGGTGAAGGTATACTTATACCTTTTAAAGCAGAGATTCCCACAAGAAAGTGGAAGCAAAGAATTTGAAGCATGGCTTGAAGTGGTGATGAAGATGCATGTGGAACTGAAGAGGAACGTTCCTATAAGTTGGAGACGGATGTGGCAAGTCTGTCAAAGAATATAGGCAACATTTCCTTGTTTGTGGGAAAGTTGGAGTCTATCATGGGACTGCTCGTGGAGAAGCTTGGTGTCACCAAGGATGCAATACAAGATCATAGGGAGGACGCTCCTGAGTATGAGGAAGAACGGCTCTGTGCCAACCCTACTCCATTCAAAGTTGAGGCAAAGCTAGAGATTCAGCCATATGACAAAGACGTAAATACTGAGAAGCTAGACCATTGGCTAGCCCAATTAGAGATGTATTTCAATTTGCATAAGATTAATGAGAGTCGACATATTTCTTTTGCAAGGTTAAAATTAATCAATCATGCTCTAACTTGGTTTAAAAGTTATGTTCACACTTTGGTTGTTAAGAAGCTTCTTCCTATTTCTAAGTGGGATGAATTTAAGATGTTAATCAAGAAGTAGTTCCATCCTATTTGCTATGAGGAAGAGAGGTCCATGTATTGGCAGTATCTCAGGCAAAAGCAAGAACAAAACGTGCAAGAGTATGACGACGAGTTCTGGAAGAAGGATGTCCAAATGGGCAAAGATGTAGCCGACCAGGATATCTTGATGAAATCCGTTGGTGGACTCCATAGCCACTTGAGAAGACCAATTCTCTTGGTCAAGCCCGTGAAAGTAGATGAGGCTTGTTCTAAAGCCCACTATCTAGAGATGGACAAAAAGAAGGGTTTGTTTGCCTCTCAAAGTGCTTCAAATAAACAAAGTGATACCAAGCAAAAGGAAAAAGGGAAAGGGAAAGGGAAAGGTGAGAAGAATGTTACTTCCGTTTCTAAAAAGGATACTAAAATATCATTGTGGTCATTGTGATGTTGACACTCATTTCGAGGACAAATGTTGGAAGCTCCACCCGGAATTACACCACTTCAAGAACAAGAAGAACAAAAAGAAGGCAATGGCTGCCCTGCACCAACCATTGGCCAAGAGAATTGGTCTTCTCAAGTGGTTATGGATCCACCGATGTATTTCATCAAGATAACCCGGTTTGCTACATCTTTGCCCATTTAGACAGCCTTCTTCTGGAGCTCACTGGTGTACTCTTGCACGTTTTGGCCTTAATTTTGCCTGAGATACTACCAATACATGGACCTCTCTTCCTCATAGCAAATAGGATAGAATTGCTTCTTGATTAGCATTTTAAATTCATCCCACTTGAAATAGGAGGAAGCTTCAGAACAACCAAAGTGTGAATATAACTTTCAAACTCAGTTAGAGCATGATTGGTTAATTTTAATCTTGCAAAAGAAATTTGTTGACTCTCATTAATCTGATGCAAACTGAAATATACCTCTAATTGGGCTAGCCAATGGTCTAGCTTCTAGGCATTTACGTCTACATCATATGGTTGAATCTCTATCTTCGCCTCAACTTTCAATGGAGGAGCAGGGTTGGCACGGGGTTGTTCTTCCTCATATTTAGGAGCATCATCCCTATGATCTCCTAGTGCTTCCTTGGGGACACCAAGCTTCTCCATGAGCAATCCCATCATAGACTCCAACTTTACCATAGACAAGGAAATGTTGCCTATATTCTTTGATAGACTTGCCACATCTGCCTCCAGCTTGTAGAAACGTTCCTCTTCAATTCCACATGCATCTTCATCACCACTTCAAGCCATGCTTGGAATTCCTTGCTTTCACTTTCTTGTGGAAATCTCTGCTTCAAAAGGTATAAGGATACCTTCACCGCTTTCAATACCTCTCTGGGTAAGGAGCATATAACTGCAATGTTAACACAAGTTAACCACACAAAGACAATTTGATTCTAACTGCTATGATACCAATCTGATTCGTAAATTGACTGTAGACAACTCCAATTAAAAGAGTCATCCTGAGCCTCTTCGAACTACGTGTAGTATTTCCTTTGCCAAATTCAAATATTTTCTAATTGCATTTTTAAAAATGGTACTCCTTGCCACATTGAATGGACTAGCACTTGAATAACACAAATCTATTAATGCATCAGCCACATCTTGCTTTTGTACCAGCTTCCAAATCCGAGAAGTGCTCCACTACCACGTGTTTGATTGCATATATGATGATGACATGCTTAAGGAAAAGCCCTTTGATGTGTTCCTGGAAATAGCTTCTTCAATTCTTTGTTTATTGTGTTGTTATGTGTTTTCCAACGAGTGAATGTTGCTCCTCTCTCTCCAATCTCACTATGATTTCTAGTGTGACATTAGGACAAGCTTTAACACCACCACCAGACCCACCCGCTCTGCCAAGCAGGTGGTCTGCCCTGTTATACTACAATATTGGACAAATTTTCAATCATTTTTAGTTGTGCACAGTGTTTCGTGCCGATAGCAACAAGTTAATATCCTTGAGACCAAATGTTGAGCCCAAGTTTTGCCTGCAGGGATCCAATCCCTAAGGTTTTTAAAGGTTGAGCTATTCGCATGAAGGTATACACAAAGACTAAGATCTAAGATGTGTGGTGTAATGTCCCTTTTTCAGAATTAATTAATTCTGGATACCCAAAGCCTCTTCTTATTATTTTCCGTAGACTAAGAGGAAATTACAAAGGGAAATAAATGAATTAAAGTGGTCCACAGGTAATTTTATATTTTAATTGGAAAAAGGCCACTTAAATTATATTATTAATCCAAAAAAGCATAAATAGAATAAAATAATAATAAAATGATGAACTTTTACTATGGGGCGTTAAAAGATAGAATAATAATTAAACAAAACATTCTATTATGGGCACCAATATAGAATGGGCTACATGAGCATCAAGATCCTATTTTTAGGATGGAGCACCAACATGGAAGAGAGGATAAAGCAATTTTATATTGTTTATTCCTATTTTCAGGAGGGGGCGCCAACTTTGGAGAAGACCTTAGAAGTTATAAAGGCAGATTTGGGGTTTATTGTTACAATCATCTTGCAACTTTATCAACTACTTCATTGTCTGCAAGTAGCTTTAGCTTTTGCTTCTGCATCAGCAATAGAGGACGAAAACACTCATTTGCATACAGATATCAAGACGGAATCCCTCATATCTAAGCTTGGCAATTCTATTCAAGGGTTGCAGTGGTCATTCAGGGTACAAGTGTTCATCCAGTTCAACCATACAACGCTGTTTTAGCATCCAGAACAAGTACAACTAGGATGTCCCCATCTGGGATGGAATTTCAATATTGGCGCCATATCTAGAAGTAGCTTTCAGTCAAAACAGTTTGCATGTTCTTATTTGTTGTGAAAAAAAATGTATTCAAACATTCTAGTGTTTTTATTAAAGCTGATTTGAAATAAATAAAGTCTGTTTTTCCTCCATATTGGGTTTGCTATTTTTTTTAAAATAAAAATCAGATTTTGCAGTTGTCATAGAAGTTAGTGTTTCATACCATTGTCCTAGGAATTCATGCAAATATCCAGATTTAACTAAAGTTATTTGACAGGGATATTTCATGTGCACGAAAGAAGGCTTTGATACATGAAGTGGGCAGTGTGTAAGAAAGAGAGAAGATGAGTGGAAGAGAAACGGAAGTAACTAAGGATGAAGAGTGTGCTTATCCACTCGCGGTTATAGAGGTAAGATTAACAAAGGACAATCAGGAAATTGAAGCGACATGAGAAGCCGACAAACACTTGTTGAGTCCGACAAGTTCCATCTATCCTTGGGTGAGCACTAGAGTTATGCTTAAGTGATAGGCAAGTGTAGGCATGGTATTAAGTGTTGGGCTTGCATAGTGGCACGGGATGGAATAGTGACATGCAAATTAACACAACACCTGCCAAACTCCTACTGAGAAGAAATATCAAGGCCTAGTCTAGAGGCCAAGAATATAAGGACTTTATGGGAGATGGCTCTTTCAAAGTCTTTCGTCGGCCGATGAAAGCAATATTGTACAAAACCTACGTAAATTTTAGTTTTAAGCACGAAAGGGTTCTTGCCAGCAACATAAGCTGATATCCCCGATACCAGTTGAATTCTTGTAAATAGTCCAATTTCAAAGTTTTTGTCCTGTGAGAGCATACAAAGCAGAAGAGAAGACCCTTTCTATTGGCTACAATTGCATTTTTGTGGAGTTTGACATATCGCAATTCTACAATGGCAGTCAAACTTCACATGCTGCATTGCAATTTGCATCTGGTCTGTATTTTTGCAGATCTATGACAATTCGTATCGGGCCCATTATTTGACAGATCAGCCAGTTTCTTTGTTCCAAGAAGCGTTCATGTGAGCATTTGATGATTAGCGGCCAAAACTGTGAACAATTGTGATGCATTTCTTGGGTCTTCCATGACCCATATGGTACGTTGATATTGGTTGTTTGGAGCCCAACCCATATTCACTATTGTAGCAGGATCTTACTAACCCGTAAAGTGTTGACTAGTATTTAAATGTATTTTAAGGGACCCAACCTGCATCATTTCTGATGGAATGTCTGTATCATACAGCACATGTTGGTCATTATTAGCTTTAGAGTCTTATCACCAAAAGTTAGCGATGGTTGTCACCCATGAACAACATTATGATGCTATCAGTGAATTTAAGGAGTATGGTTATCTAAATCGCCGTGTTGGACTTTGATGTTGGTTGTGGCATGAGTCTTTCCTTGATAATTGTCAATTACTTGAGGATTCTTTCGTTGATAAAGTTACTATACTCCTTAATTGCCATAAAGTTACTCCTTTGTTGTTGATTGTGGCAGGAATCTTTCCTTGATAAAGTTCCTATGCTCCTTAATTGCCGTGTTGGACTTTGTTGTTAATTGTGTGACAATTTTATTAATTTTTTTCTCTTGCAAGGTATATGGCAATTGTCACAAGTCCAAGTAGGAAGAATATTGTACAGCATTTTGATCTTAAAGAAAGTATTATTTGAAGCAATTGTTCAGCCTGAGGCCCTCTTGCTCAAAAAGCATTCAATCAGGCCAAGCTTTATTAATGCTGTTAAATCAGGTTCAGCAATCATCTTGATGCCTATATTCAAGGCCAAAACCCCATGTACGTCACATACAGCTGTGGTTTTGTAATTACACACTGAATTTTATTTACTATTCTAGAGTACATATTCATGTCCCAAGCTTTCTTGTTCCTTTATTTAATATTCTTTACCAAAATAAAATTTTCATAGCTTTGCTTGAAAATAAATTCTCATCACGAGAATGGGCATAAAACAGCAGCAAGAGATAATGGCACCTGCCAGTTTTCCAGAGTTCATAGAGTCCAGTTCCACGGATCACTAATGTGGGGTAAATCTTAAGGCCATCAGCCCTAAAAGCAGGATTCTCAAAGAACTCTCTGAAGCTCTCCATATCTCGCTCCACACCAACATTTGGCAGGTCGGGCATCATATGTGCAACCACCTGTTGCAAAAACACATACAGACTTTAGTAAACAGCTCTCAATGAAATATCAGTTACTTGATAATTCAATAATACTAAGCTTCTGTCAATGTTCCCCCCTAATACAGAGCAATTTGAGATATTCACATCAAGATTGTAACAAGTAAAAAATGAAAAAACAAGAATCCAGCCCATATAAACAAAATTCCTAAAGATTATGAGCAAACATTTGGATACGCGCTGAAATAATTTCTAATGGAATGTGTAAACATGTCAAAGAGTACAGCTGACAGGAAAGGAAAGGAAAAAAGAGCTTCTCATTCAATTTCAGGTACAAGTTATTACTTAACAGTGAGCTGCATTGCACGAATAAAAGATAACGGCAAAAAATAGCTAGCAGGATAGGATAGGAATCACTAATCACTGGAAACAGGACAGATAAACACCTTGAAACCTGCATCCTTGGCCAAGCAAAAGCAATCAGTTACCGCACCTACTGTGTGACCTCTATTGGTGTCA
This sequence comes from Taxus chinensis, assembly GCA_019776745.2. NCBI lineage: Eukaryota > Viridiplantae > Streptophyta > Pinopsida > Cupressales > Taxaceae > Taxus > Taxus chinensis. The sequence goes on from CM034146.1 coordinate 899,150,310, forward strand.
CGGGCAACATCCTCGTAAGTGCTTTGGACTCCAATTTCAAGCCTAGTACATCCATATGATAACATTTGTCGTAGATGAGGTCCGAGACAGTAATCAGGTCTCCTAAAGACATAACCACACAAATATTATGATATAAATTATAATAAAAATGTAACCATATTGCAAACTGCACATTGCAGATACAAATGAGGCCTGGTTACAGCCATAATAGCATCCACACCAAAATAAATACCCAAGGATAGCTTCAGATAGGAAAATCCACCATATAAATATTTTGCAATCTTTTTTTCATTGTAAAACCAGAAAACTATAGTTCATGAAATCTTACGTTTCAATGGTCAAGCCAATACATTTGGTGGCACTGTGTTCTGAATAATGCACGGCTTCCTCCACATTTGATGAGGTGTGACCAGATAAAGCATCGTGCAGATTTCGTATAAAATAATCACGGTAGTCAGCTGGCAATGACATGAAAGTTCCTCCCATCAAAATGAACTCCACCTGCAAGCATAAATTTCTCACTGGCCACTCAACCATGAAATATGTGAAAAAGCAACAGGAGATGAGACATTTTTACAATAATATTAAGATGCAAGCCTCTAACCTTGTCCGCACTATGACCCAATCGCTTCAGTTGATCTATCCGACCCCTTGCCTGAACATACGGATTATATCTGTCGACTCAAATTACAAACAGACAGGATAAACACTTAATTGTTAGCAATAAATAGGAAAGCATTCTTGAATACATTAAAAAACATATTGCATGAACATATATCAGATACATTAAAGAATTGAGTTCCTGGATTTTTCGAAACAGAAATGGCATCTCCTTTTTACCATACATGGCGAATTCAAGAACATATTAAACATGATTTAATATAGGTTCAAAGGGAAGGTCTTAGCTGAAAACCATTCCTCAGCTGCTTGTCTTGGCTTCTTTAAGACTTACTAGAGCATACGGATTGAATACTTTCGGAGAGGATTAGAAAAAATATGACGGAACTTGTTTCACCATATGAGATATAAAAAAAGAATAAACCAGATATGTTTAGAAGTTCAGGTAATCTTCAGCCATTACCATACCAAATCAAATGAGGGAGTCAGTTAGCATGGATCTCATTACATGTTTTCTGAAGGTGGGAGAAAACATTCTGAGTTGTAGATGATTGATTGAATAGGTATGCTCATTTTATTGCCATGGATGGTATATACTATACTTACCATGTTCATACAAACCTGCTGGAAGTTTGGTTCGGTCCATACTTTTAGGTCTGGTCAAACTTATTCAGTATGTTCAAGGCTTACATTTTTTTATTTAAAAAAGAAGTTTGAAATAATAAAAAATAAAAAACGAAAAGGAAAAGAAAAACTAAAACAAAACTGAATCAAGGCTTTAAACCCTATTGTCAAACACAGAAAAGAAGACAAACATGTCATTAGAAAGCCCTAATCTCATCGTTCAACTTGCTCAAACATGTCAACCAGCCTGAATCATCGAGTCCTTCAATCTATTTTCCTTTATTCGTAGCCTGATCTGTTCAAGCTGTTTCACATTTGGAGTTTGGACTGCCTGCAAGGTGGCAGGCCATTCTATTCCTTAATGGGCATTCGAACTGCATCATCTAGGCCATTTTCTGAACGGCCTCTCCATTGAAACATCAAACTTCAAGCTGCTATTCAAGCCATTTTCGTCGCTCGAGCCGCTTCAGATCTGAAGCATATCATCCATCTGCATCAGATTTGGTCTAGGGCTGTTAGATGTGGCCACTTTTGGTCTTTAATCCCTGCAAAAGTTGAGCTAGAGCTGGTACAACATCATAAATTTAATATTTTCATTCGTGAAACAGACGTCTTTGACCTTCGTAAATATGAAGACTCGATAATAGATATAGGTAATATTTATTATGGATATAGATTGCATTATTTTATTAAATTTATTTCTTATAAGTTCACGACTTATAGTTAAGAATACTAGACATATACACTACATTGCTTTCATAAATAATATTTTAACTTTTAGCACATGAAAGATGTTTAAATTTGCGTATATATATATATATAAACATGAACATTCAAATTGTTGCAAACAATCTCCTAAGACCACTAATCGGTGATGGATTCAGTGGAATTGGGGACAGGGTGCATTGCTCTTCAGAATTGAGGGAACGGTTCTCTCATCCTTGGCCTCCACCATACAACAAGGCTATGACCATCCTGATGATTTGTATGGAAAGGAAAGCCATTTTACCCCTACAAGCGCTTGAATCTAAAAGGTAAAGGATTATTTTAAACCATTTCTTGATTTAGTTCTGATTTGCAAAAATAACAGATTCAGATAAGTCACTCCTTGTAGTGACCTTTCAACTTGTATATATCATCTCATTGTTATTTACAAGGTAAAAGATCACTACGAGAAGTGAGACTCGTCAAGATCATACAGTAAGTGAGATTCATCAGGTCCTTACCAAGTGCAACAACAATGGGAAAATGGACTCTTAATGCCTGGAATCATGTAAGCAAACTTCACCTTGATCTCTATCTTTAAGGCCTTACGTTATAATTCTAGTTAACTAAAGGCACGCAGAAAATCCTAAAAGGGGGACCCTAGGTTTTGAGAAATAGCTAATTGGAAAAAAGTAGACGTCCAAAAAACTTGCTATGTCTATGGAAACAATTTGGCAATTTGCTTCATGACTGTTGCATCTGATTGGTCTCCACTCTTTGAAATGCAGATTATTGATAGATCCTTTTAAAAATGACTTCAGCTCCTTTACCAAAATAAAAAAGACAAAGGCTTACAGAAACACGAGGTTTTTAATTTATTAAATGAAGGTTTAGCATTATGGTTTTTATACAGGTTTGGGTTTAGAGTTAAATAAATTATTTGCAAATTTACGGTCTTTTAAATAGTTAAAATAATGAGAGGAAATCTACCTAATGTTTCATATTTTGTAATGCATTACATGGAGGTTAAGATTCAAAATTTAAATATAGGCTAGGGGCTTAGGGTCTAGAGCTGAGCTTAACCAGTATAAGACTGCATGTTTTGGGTTTAAAGTTTTGAATAAAGTTTTAGGGATTTGAGTTAAGAATTGAAATTGAAATTGAGGTTAAGGTTTAGAGCTTAGGATTCATCATATTGATTCAATGCCCTGAAGAGGAGTAACGAAATCAAACCCAGATGTCAGATATAAAATTGTTGATACAGTGGGAAAAATAAAATACAGAGTAAATAGCTCAAGTAGAGTGTATGCAACTAGGTTCCTCACAATCAATACATTAAATATAGGTACAGGGTTACGGTTTAGGGTTGAACAAAATGAGCTCAAGACATCGAGGCTTTCATTCAAGACCCAAGAATTCAAATCCTCAGCAGCCGTGATAAAGTGTTGAAATTGGGCGAACTACCATAACCAACTCACCTGGGTGAGGCATACCCAGCGAGCCAGGATGGATGTTCAGTCATTGTATCTAAGATGAAACCTGGTGCTTGCGAAGATAAGAAATTAAAAAGTTACGAATTCACTAAATGAAAAAGAGTTAGGGTTTAGACCTGGTTTTCTTAATTGAATTGTTGTTTAATACATTAAAAAATACTGTCTTTAACAAAAAGAGCACATATATTTCACTGAACAATTAGCGATCCGGGTTTAGGGTTTATCTGAAATTATAAAAACAAAGCATACCTGGCTCGGATAGCGCGCATGCTGGTAGGCTCATAGCCCGTATAAGACTGCGTGCTGTACTCAAAATCAGAATCCGGTCCTCCTGGGCAGTAAACACAAATATTTCCAGTCGTGGCAATATGAGGGCATCGATGAGGTTTCGACATGACAGCGACAACAGCAATGCCGGAGGCAGTGCGCACGGGCTTCGCCCTGAGCTTGGGAAGCACCATTTCCCTGTCGTTCTCCGGCAGTGCGGCGATCATTTCAACCAGCTTAGGAGCCCTCGATAAACCGTAGCGCCTGCAGGCACTGGCCTTGAGGGCGTTGAGGTCCACGTCCTCGCCCTTGCGGCATCCTTCCACCATTGCTCCGACTATTTCTGCTATGGCTTTAACCCTCGCTTCTTCGTCTGTTAGGCGGTGGGAGAGCACGCCGCCACGGCCAGGCGTGGGCTTTTTCTTGGGTTTTGCGTGGACTGGTACTGTCATGGTTTCTGTTTCCGCCGCTGCCATGGTTGTGATGGTTTAGAGCTCAATCTAGGGTTGGACTTGAAGGTTTGAAATAGAAATCAGGGTTCAATTTTTCAGGATTGAATGAAGGCTAAGTTAAGCTAAAATTTTGGTGCAGGTGTCCGACAGAAAAAATAGGATAGATACGATAGGAAGTGTTAACATTTATAGCCCTATGAATCCCAAATAAACTATCCGAAGTAAAAATTGGGGAAAAAGTTCAAACATAAATAGTAAGTGGCAGGAACAACTAAAATATTTGCCCCGTAGGCTGTTTTTGGTAGCCTCCAGAAGTTAAAATAGCCTCCTTTTTTTATTCTTTTAAGCAAGTGATTTTTTTAATACCCCTCATTGCTCTATAGAGTTTAGAAATCCTCCCCCTAAAGTGTAGCTACTCATATATTTTAGGATCTTATGGATTTTAATAGCAACAATCATTTATTTTTACATAGGACCACATTTCTCATATAAAGAGGAGCAATAGCTCGTAGCACAATATTTGAGCATTCGAAGTAAATTAAAGAAGACGAACTAGTCGTTAAGCACCCTAACTTTACAAGTGTCCCGAAAAAAATTATGGGGTAAGAGGGACCCCAAAAAAATGTGTCACGTCAAAACTTTTGTGGTGAATTAAAAGAAATTGTTTTACCACCTTAGTGCCACGTCACACTCTAAGTGGTGAGCCCATAACCGAAGACCCCATTAAAAAAATTAAAATTTGACAGGGATTCGGCAAATAACCCTTCTCACATAACAAGTTGCATGCAACCACATGGCGCGCAAGCGATATTTCATCTATGTTATTTGCTTAACATTATATATCCATGTGATGAATAAGGTTATGTAGTGGAGTGCATAACCTTAACCTTTCATTTATTAGTTCTTAATAAATAAATTCGGTTTGTCACGCCCACTAAAATAGCCACACAAATACAACAGTAAAAATATTAGAACATTTTTTTTTACTTTCATTACTTGTTACATGACATCACATGGGATCACTTAAGATAATTCAGCATCACACAAGCCATTTATACTAACATGGACCCACGCGCACCATAAGATAAATGAGTGATTAGCTTCACAAGGAAAGACGACACACATAACCAAGTCTACCCAAGAGGCTTACATAGGGGAGCTCGGTCATCATTACAACTACCCCATATCACTCCAAGAAAGAATCCTAGTTAGCCTTTGGTTCCTCCAAAGCATACACACCACATCAACTTCGACATGCCCCTTATCCCTCCATTATAACACGTGTTTATCCCTCCACTAAGACTAGCCACAAATTCCTTTGGTTCCTCTAAGTCTTAAGACAAACACACATTTCCGTTATTCCTTCCTTCACTCGATATACCTTATTCCTCCAAATAATCAATGATGAAACCTCACCCAAAAAGAAGAAAACATAACCACACGAAACACATGATGCACATTAACCAAAAACTCCAAATGACAAAAGATAAACAACAATCCAACTACAACATAAGCTTACGAATGGACACTTCCCATGACACAACACTTTCATGGTTACATATGTATTACAATCATGTTTTAATAATTAATCTCAAGGAATTTGAAGGGCACTTAACATGTGAACATGCATTCTTTTTTTTTCTTTAGACCAAATTTCCTTTATATTGTTTAACATTTCACTTAAAATGGTTTCATTTAATTTGGTTCATATACCTTATTGCAATTATATGTATAACTCATTTGTTAATAGGGACATTTGTATACACACGAGGCTACTAGTTCTTGTCCTTGAGGTTCATTTATAAAAGGCATGTTTACTTGGTTTTGCATCACACCTTCATTACACAATAGGAACTTGTGTGAGAGCAAGAGGAAAGGATCTATCATTTAAAGGATCAAGGTTCACGATTCTCTTTTTTTACCTATACTTTAATAATTGATTTAGGCTCACATTAAAGTTTACATGTCTTGAGTTCCTTTTACTCACAATATAATTAGAAGACTTAATCATGTTACAAAAAATATCTAAATTTCACTTTTCTCTTAGAACATCTTATGAATACACTTTCAAAAACTAAGCATCAGTTACAATTTTTTCATTTTCCATAATTAAATCTTACTATCGTATTATAGTAAACCAATTGATAACTGGGATTAGGAATGAGATTCATCTGTAACCCTAATCCTCAAAATGTATTTCAAGAGCAACTCTGAATCTTTGTCACCAAAAACCCTTCATTTTACTCATGTTCCAGCTCAAAAGGGTTGCATTAGATTTTAAATTGAATTATTTTGGGGGTACCAACTTAAGAGAACTTATTCACTTTGTTAAATGCACGCAAACAATTCCTAGGAGGAAGGCCACATACTTAAGATAGTGTTTAATTATTGTCATTTCTACCGGATGGGTTTGTGACAATGTCACCAAGTATACATGGTATTACGGTAACTTGAATTTGGGTTCTTATTTCCTTCAAGCTAGGAGATGTCGTCTAGAAAGGAACTAGGCTCGTCCTAAATTCCTAGTCTTTTACGTTATGCAATTGATAGTACAAGAAGGGTAAATCAATCACAAGAATTTTACTCTGAGTTGACCGTTTATTTAGTTTCATTGCCTACAATTCCAAGTAAATAGTACAAGACACAAGAGATTTAATCATTAGTTACACATTGAAACACACTATAAGAGGTCAAATTCATTTTCAGTTAACATAAACATCCAACCTTTTAACAATACATAATCTTGAATCAATTTAACGCCCGTGATTAAATGTCCATTTCCCAAACACGCCAAAATGCTAACAATTTCATAATCATCACAAAATTCAATAATTAACATTTTGGTATATAAAAGTATTGTTGATATATCCTATATAATTACATTTTTCCAAATAACATGATATTATGAAATCACTAGAACACTTCACTTTCTCTGTGTCTCAGTACCTGCAACCACCGCATGGTCAACACAACTATTGGCATAACATCTACCTAAAATATAGCATAATTCTCGTTTTCATAGTTTTCCATTTACATAATCATAAAACTTTGCACACGATAGAGAGAGAGATACATTTATTTCATTTATTAATTAGAGGAGGAGAGACAAGGAAAGAGAGGAGAGAGAAAAACACTATTATACCTTGATAATGAGTAATTCCCTTTCATCGCTTGATGTAAAGAATGCCTTATACCTTGATAATGAGTAATTTCCTTTTGATGGTTGGGGTGTTTATTGCTATAGGTTGGAAGGATTGTGGTTATGCATGGGAAATATTTAATTAGATTTTGGGTACAAGACACCTAGCCCTTCCCCGTGCGATGTGTGTTGAAGGCCTACTTAGTGCAGTCCTCCTGTGCGTGTTCTCACTCTCATTTTTTCTGTGGTGCACGAATGGTTTGATATCTTCTATGCTTCTCAGGAGTGCCCTACAACAATTCAACAATGAAGAATTAGGGCGGTTCAGAGGTAGGGCCAAGTAAGAAGAGAAAGTGAGCGTTTACCGATGAAGAAGTTGGCGACTCCTTCACCTCTTGGATGGATGACAAGATCAAAAATTCGGCCATGAGAGTGTGGTTAAAGAAGACATGGTTAGTTGCAAAGGAATTTAATGAGGTTAAAGAAATTGATATTTATGAGCGCGTGCAGAATTTGATGTTGGATCCACACCAGTCAATGAGAAGGTGCAACGCTTTTGAAATGGCCTAGTGTTTGAGTGCTACAAATATTTTGTCAAATGCTTCCGGTCAATTCATCCTTCAAAGGGAGCATGCAAGCTTGGAGGAAAGGTTAATGAGCTTACAGTTTCATGTGCATGCTCTGACCAAGGGTCTACAGGCGATGGCTAAAGGTTAGGAAGATTTGGTGGATAATTTATGATTTTCTCTTTTGAGGGAAGCAAAGGTGGCTTTTCCCTATTATTGTGTGTTTCATATGTATTCAACCCATAGCGAGGATGATTTGGAGGTCAATTTGCATATATATTTTATTTAGAGTACTATTGCTTCGCAAATTAATGCATAAACAAAACCGTATAAATAAAACATTACAAAAGTCTCCCTTAAATGGAATTTATATTTTCTAATTTATATATATTATCATTAATCTTTTTCATACACAAAAAAAACTTGCAAAAAAATTGGTATTCATTCAATTCTACTTTATTATACAATTTCCTTTCAATGATCATTGTATTTTATAAGAATCTCATAGTCACATGTCCTTTAAATATATTTCAATTTATTACTAATTAATTTACTATTCTCTCACACATGTTTTTCTTATCAATTCAAAACTATTCAATATGATTCCCTTTTTCATTGTTAGTATCTGCATCAATAAATTTAAAATGCATAGTTTTTTGTATTGACCATAATCTTTCATATTTTATGTTATTTCTATTAATATTTTTACCAACACAAATTGATATTGGTGCAGAAATTTCAATATTGGTTGTAAAGATGATGTGAGTTTTAACTCGATATCAATTTCCATACTTCAGATTCATTTATATGTTATGTGAAGAGATTAATAATGAAGCAAATGCTTTAAAGACGTCACAGGATTATGGAGATAATATTGATGGACTAGATGTGCATGAATCCCTCCAATTTTAAATGTAACATTGTTCTAGATTAAATTGATCAAAACTATATGAATGAACGGGGAATTCTGGAAAAACTGAATTACCCATGTTTCACAAAGACAAAAGATGATTATAAAACAATATTTTTTTCATTAAATTACCAATGTTATGTGTAAAATTGTTCTCTTTAGTATCATAATGCTTTCCTAATATTTCCATCAAGAATGTCATGAATGGGAAAACATTAAAAAAATCTTAAAACCATTTACTTCTGAGGTGTATGTATCAGAAAGAAACACTAAGTATTTTAAAAAGATATTCAAATACATATGCATACATTCAAAAAAAAATTTATGTTTACGTTTGGTAGACCATGTTTCCTAGTAAAAAATACACCTAGATTATATGGTAAAAATTAAATTTTAAATTTTAAACAATATTTGTATATGAAATTTTTATTTTTCTATTAAAAATACTTAGTATGTTAATATTTATCCAACTATTATTTTATAATTTAATGAAAATTATAAAGAAATTGAAAATATATAAACATTTGAATATGTAAACAACATTTTTTTAATGTTACATCATCACAAATGTTGGGCTTAATTTGTGGTAAAGTGACAATTATAAAATTGTTGTAATTTCACAATCATTAGAAATGTTGTAATACCACAAATTTGTCTTTGTGGCAGTTGCTACACATTTTGAATTATGGTAAAAGTCACAAGTTCTCTACATTTTAGTGTTTTCACAATATTTTTGTGTGTGGAGTCCACAAAATTGGATTCACAATATCACCTCATCTACCCACAAAGATATTGTGAAAAAATTGTGGATATAGGGTATGCTATCTTGTAGTGTTAGTGAATTCCACAGTTTTATTTTCAAAATTCATAAATGGACATTTCGATAATGCAAAAGAAGATATTAATAATCCACTTTTTTTTGTCATTTTTCATAAGCATAGTTTATATTTTTCCAATAAATTGTTGGAAAGGGAAAAATGTACCTATGGGTTATAAAAAGATAATTATACAAGTGTACTTAATAAATCAACATTCACCTACCATTTGGTTTAGCAAAAACCTTGTTTCATTAACAAGATGTCTTAACGTGAAGCAAAAGCAAAAACATGATAAAAGTATTGATCTCATAAATATAAACGAAACCCAAAATAAGAAGAGGCAAAAAGGGTGGTAAAGGAAGTTGATGGGAACTCTCTCTTTCTTATCTTTGTAAGATTTTGCACCATAAGGAAGGATAAGATTGTGTTTACAACGTGATTGATAAGTTTTGAAGATTTATTTTTTTGGCCAGAAACTCATAAGCATAAGGTTTTATATAATGTTATATAAGAAATAAGAATAAATTAAAATAAAAATGTATAAACCTTATAGGTATTTCAAAATCTCAAGCTCTAATACCAAATTGTCATGACTAAATTTCTTAGAGAAATCAATAATATTATTATATTCTATAATCATGGTGTATAATTAAAACCCTAATTTTATTTGAACTTGGGGTTTATTTTATAATAAAATATTTATATTTTAGTATAATTATCGACTAAAACAATTTATTAACATAAGTACAAAAGAAAAGATGCATTTAATGTAAAATAAACATGTATCTTTATTCCATTAATTAAAGAGGGTTTAAAATACATATCTACGAGGTGCCCATTGGAATGGCTATACAACCTTGTCAAGTAGAATCACTCCAACATAGTCACACGTATGCAGATGAAGAATCCATATATTATGAGCACATGTACATACAACCAACCCTATACATGGATATTTGGGGTGTACTATGTACCCCCAATCATATGCACTCTATGCACCTCGTCTCACTTGTAAGGTACTTCCTGTTGGCTCTACTCTAAAAGGTGTCTCAATTAATCATTATGTATATAAACTTCTCATTTCTTTTAATTTAATCCCCCTATCCATCCGATAATCACCCCTTTTATAATACCTAAGGGGTTATTATAACCATCACACCCCTTCATTACAAAAATCCAACAAATTAATTTATTTCACATAATAGCTTTACTCATCCCTTTTATCTAATTATTTACACATCCTTATATATTCTTTTATAAAGTTATTTATCATCACTTTATCGCTCACTTTACCCATTTATAAAGTACAATGGTAACATTAGAATTGAATAATTCACCCCATTAATATTTATTGGGAAGGGATTTTGGCACATAACAAGAGGCTCCTTTAACTGAGTGGGGTAAGTTTGCTTTTCTAGACGATCGACTGTTGAAAAATGTTTTCTCACCCAGTTGACACTAATTTGATTGGCCTAACTTGTGCATTTGAAAAATAAATTGTTTTAAGAGCGGAGGAAAAAACTATCAGCTAGTTTTTTAATCATTAAATTCACTTCATCATACTAAGGTGGCAACTAATTGCTATGAGTAGCTAATGGAAAAGGTGGCCAGATGTCTGAAGATGTATTCTATATTTAAAAACTAGATTTTTTACTAATAAAAAATTAACTTAATAGGTGTGACCTACTTGTAAAGGAGTGCTAAATTGAGAAAGATGCATTTAGGAATTAGTCATTTAAGTGTGCAATGATTAATAAGTTGGGATAAATGCCAAGGATAATTTCTAAATACCATCGGTCGATATTTAGGGTAGTACACTGAGGAAATCAATCGTAATGACAATATCATATTTATAAGCAATAAGAATACTAACAAGTCCACACAAAATAAAGAGTACTTAAAAATCATATGAAGTGTGAGTATAATTATATTTTTACAATGTAAATTTTATCTTCAATGTTCAATTAATGCCATACTAACACTTACTGTTGAGGTTAATTTTCATTGTTCAATTGTCATTTATGATTTAAGCTTTTATATTTTCACAGTTCATGCAATTGTATATCAAATTTCGGGATAAAAATTGTGTTGTCATTTATGATGTTTGTATGTTGATTTATTTCAATTATCTTTCAATGTGCTTATGAGACAAAATATAATTCAAATGCACCTTTTCCTAAAAAGAAGAGAAAAAATTACAAGTAAACAAGGAGTTATCTAACAAATTTTATTATGAAGGATTATTTTGGCATGCCTAACATGGCATATATTACATACACAAATTGACTTTATAAATACAATCAAGGAGTGTATTTTGATGGGGTTGAAGGATCAAACAATAATGGGAGGGATTGCATGCCTGACACCTCTCCAAGATTTGATTGACTATATAACCCATCTTGTAAATATATCAAATTGGTCCAATTCATACTATACACGAAAGTTATATAGATCTTGATTCATCATGATTAAGATATTCCTGCCTTATGAGACAAGATGTGGAAAACATGTAGTTTAAAAATAGGTTGTTGAGGTGTAAATTCAATGCTAGTAATGAGTGAAGAGTTTGGATGCATTTCAATATTAGTAATGAGTGATGAGTTTGAATGCATCCCGTGTGTGCAACATAGTGAGTTCTTTTTATGGTATGAATGACCTAATTGTGCGCGTGTATATATATATATATATATATGATGCAATTTGGGTCAAATTGAGCATGCTTTATAGTAATATGGGATTAGTGACATAAATAATATTGCAAATATTCATTGTAAAAAACTGCATATTCAAATTCAAATTTTAATTTTAAACCGCACTTATAATGTTTGATGTTATTTATCTTTAGTTGTACATAAATTTCTAGATGTAAATTTAGTGTCATCAACACAAATTTTTTCCTACTAAAAATTTGCTTTTAGTTCTACGCTATTTAAAAAGGTCATTTAGCGTTAGTGGTGTTGATGTAGAATGTGTGTAGTATTAACAATGTTTAAAAACCACAGTTTGAACACTACTAATGACGTAAAAATCTCATGATATATTAGTAGGTTGAATTCTCGTACTCATTTAAAAATTGGTCACCATCTGTTTTCAAAATTCATGTTATTTGGGTTTGCTTTCTCTTATTAAGTAAATTTTTTTACCACCTCCCACTAACAAATGCAAAATTGATTATTATCTTACAAACTCTTAAATCACTATAACACTTTTGTCACAAAATTTAGGAAAATAAGAAAAAAAAAGAGAGAAAAAACGGGGAAAAAAAAAGTGATGGAGTTGCTAATTAATGTAGAATCCTTTAATGGGTGAAACTACATGACAATTTCATGTCCACATAAATTTATTTCGTTGTATTTATGTTTAAGCGTAACAATTTTTTAGAAATAAGTAATATCTTGAAATAGATGCGGGAAATATACAAAAACAGGCGGAGAGAAAAGAAGAAGAGAATTAGATGTGGTAAGTAGTGTGAACAATACAGAAATAGATGCAGTGCAGAAAGGATTAATTATTGAGATGATTGCAAGCAGGGTCTAGTACTAGATAAATTTCCAGGTGACAGGCATGTAACCATAATCGTCATCATCCTTTGGCACACCGAGAGCTTCCCACACAGACTTGGAGGCGTCGACGATATCATTTTCACAGGGAGGCTCGTAATTGTGTTCCTCGTCGCATCCATTCACGCTGTCGCACTCGTCGATCACAGTGGCCACAGCAGTTTTCCCACGTGCGCTGATTGAAACTTTGCGGAAACAATTGGTGGTGTGGCTGAACCATCCGGTGGAGAGAGCAACCCAAGGGAGGTCATCGGGATGAAAATGATGATCGCAGCTGGAGGGCCCACCACCGTCCTTCCCCTTTTCGAAGCTGTTCAACGTCAGCGTTGCCCGTGTCTTGGGCGACACCGCAGGCGAGCAACGATACTGCGGGTACCGTTGCCCAACCTGGCAACAGTCCGACATGTCTCCTGTGTTACACTCGTGGTATTTTTTGACAACCAGGTACCCCGACGGTTCACACTTTTTTCCTTCGCACCACTCTGCACTTGCACCCCACACAATAATTACGCACCAAACAACTACCGCCAAATTATTACTTGATTCCGCACTCCCTCTCCCATTCCCACCCATTCTTTTTTCTCAAATTCCAACCAGCGAAAATGAGAATTAACAAATTGTGTGAATGCGGGGATAATAATTATATACACAGTGCACCACAACAGTTCCTTGCTTCCTTCAAATTTAATTTGATCATCATTGTCGATGCTCATTTCCTTGAAATTGGTGTTAAAAGGTAGCTGTATCCTGTTTTGGATGTTTTTACAGATCTGAAACATCTATGATATAATAAAGACAAGTAGAATTAGCAGTCAGCCAGCTTCACCATTAAAATTATCGGTGTTTGAAAACTTGTTTTAAACGATGATAACTTGTTTTTAGCAACGAGACATGAACCTCTCACGTGTCCAACTCAGTTCACCATGTTCTGTGATTGAGCACGCAGTTTCATCCGATGTTAATAATGTTGTGATTATTGATTATCTCATCAATTTTTGTTTTTATTCGTGTGTTGTCTTCTCGTCTTTATAATTCTCCACCTCTCGTTCTTCTTCGTGTGGACTCTATGTGTCTATTTTTCTCCTATTTTTCTACGTTTCTTTTGTTACCCACTGTTTTCTCATTGTTTTTGCATATTTTCCTCGACTTCTCTACTCTCTGTTTTATCCACTGTTTTCTCATTGTTTTCTATATTTGACTATTTCCGGATAGTATTTAAAAATGGTAATACTAGTTTTCTAATTATAATGAAATGGGTCTTTTGTCTTTTGTCTTTTGTCTTGTGGACCTTTTATGTCTATGATTTGTGTGCCTCTAGATGTTGATAATTCATGTTTGTCACTCTTTCTCATTTATTTTGTGTAACTTATATACCAATAGGATTATAATTTGAATTCAATAAGTCTATAAATTTAAAGATGCACTAGTGCATTTGTGGACATGAAACATATGTATATGACTATAAATATTACAATAATCATTCTTCTATGTAGAGAATCTATCCATTTTTTAAACGCTCTTTTACCAAAACCAAATTTCAAGCATATATAAATTTGTATAAACTATGTCATTTGTTTGTACACATTGAATAGATTAGGATTGAGACAATTGCACTGGTTGTAAGACACTCAAATTTGGTAACTTATCCTTTCGCATTGACAAATTCGATTTTGTTCTCATGCTTGTGCATGCGCGCACACACACATGCTCATCTTTGTACAATGCCTTGTTGTTCATCTATGGAATATTAATTAACTAAAGCAGTAATTCACCCCCATACATCAAACCAAAACTCTAGTTTTTCATCACTAATTGCCTATGCAAAATTGTACAACTCAAGGCCATAGTGGATTATGGTCATGGACAACTTGTACAGTCCTAAAACCTTCCATCTAATGACTTATTTTCCAATTTAAATATCTTTTATGTGTCATTTCATCTTCCTCAGTTGGCCTTAATATGAATGTTTAACCTATGGAAGCCTATATAAGCAAGTCAATTACACTTTATAACTAACCTATCATTTTTCAAAAGCTCTCTTTTAAATTTACCAACACTAAACCACTCAAGGCTCTCTTAAACATATAAAAAGTATTTGCACATCAATTAGAGTAGCCACCACACAAGTATGAAGTACTCAAACCAAATTCAAGAGTCTGACTTCCTCCATATTCAAGTACTCAAAGGTTTTAGAGCCATGTCTTAGAAAAATCAAGTCACTTCAAGCGTTATCAAAGGTCTTCGAGGGACAAAAAGGGATAGTCTGAGAATTTAAAGAACACCACGTTACATCATTACCACATTGGGTACATTCTTTACTCTATAAATAACCCGCTATCTTTTTGTCAAGAGACACGAGGGCACGAATAGGGGTTGGCTTAGATATGCATGCACACTTACACCTACACTAGAAGAAATACATGAGGTTTTCTCCCGCTTAGGAGATGTAGCAAAATACTTGGATTGGTTCAACAAGGGTTGACTACTGAGGGTAGTTTAGCCTCACCCATAAATTGATTTCTCATTTTGGTTAGCTAATGATTTCATGAAGTTTGATGCAAATATCTAGGTTTTCTACTTGTTTTAGGTTATTACAAGTGATGTTGATGATGTTTGAAACCCAATGATAGACAACAAAACTCATCTCTAGGTAAGTGAAGGGAACGTGAAGTTGTAGAACCCCATTTGTACATAGGTTCAAGGCCATATATAAGAAGTCAAGACCGTACAAAATTAGTCAAGACCATACACTAGTTGTATGGGACTTGCACAAGATTAGTTTCGAGTACCAAAATCAAATACTGAGCATTTTTATATCTAAAACATTTTTTCTCGCAATCTGCACACCTAGATCAGGGCAAGCATATGAAGATGGGTTACAAACATGTAGACGTGTTTCTAAAATAACCATAATGTCTACACATTTATCAATCAAATGCATACACAATTTTTAAAATAGGGTTAGCTATTACTGAGCCTAAAGCACGTATGCGCTATATAACACATACATGTTTTAGGTTAAATATAAACAAAAAATAAAACCTATGTCGTTTGTGGTCTTTCCTCCTCCAAATCATGACCCTGAAGCTAAGGAAATTTTTTTTTTCCCTACAGGCCAAAAGTCAAATTCTTCCTCAACCCACGAAAAGGATTCATCATTCCTCATCGATGAGGCATCGAAGAAGAGGTAGGAATGGCTTTAATTTATGAATTTTGTGTTCTATTAAATTAATTTTTAATTGTTTTCATTTTAAAATATAAGCTTTGTTTATTCGTAGCTTCTCAACACCATCATACAAATCCTCCTCAAAATCCTCTCAAAGAGCCTCCTGAAAACCCTCCCAAAGAGGCTCTTAAAAACCCTATTGAAGATCCTCTTGAGAAACCTCTCCAAATTTTCTTTCGATTCCACAAGACCTAACAACAAACCTTGAAGATTTGATATTTGATAAAATTGTTGAAAACAAACTTAAGATAGGATTTTCTACAAACATTTAGAGACCCCTGATAAAAAAACCCTTACTATATTTCTTTGAAAACCATGTTGTAAACCTTAACTAGGAGAAGTTGATTGTGTAATGAATCAAATTAAAATATGAGAGTCATATATAGATATATGTAGGGAATATTATGAAACCAAATTTTATGCTAAGGAAATTAAAAGATAAAATATGTGCCTTATTTATAGACCCTAGAACCAATGAAGCACTTTCATTGAATTGCAAAAGATTCCAGATATATTAATGCATTTATGAGGGTATAAAAAATTTGGGAACGTTGGTGGATGGTTTTCAATCTGGTGCCTTGTAATAACCATGAGGTCCAACTGTATTTTTTAGGAAACTCTACTATGAATTTATTTTGAATGAGATTCTGAACTATTTTGACCACTCTCGGTTTTAGGGCAGAGGAAAAGGAAGCGAATCAACCTACTAGAGTAAATTCCTAGAAGCTCCTTGAGCCTATTATAGTCCCACCTTCTATATAAGAGTCCATAGAGAGAGAGAGAGAGAGAGACATTCACTACAACAAATTAGGCTTTTAGCCACAATTTTTCAACAATCTTTTTGTGGTTAGAGGGCATTACAAAAATATAAATTGTGGCATTCGAATTGTAGCTTATCCACTTTTTGATAGGTTTTTGTAGTTTTTTTTACAATTTGTTAGATCATAGAAGACCCACAATTTAAGAAATTTATAGCAAATCTACATTTTTAAAATTGTATATCCTCCACAATTTTTCATGTTTGTAACTTTTTTACAATTCTTGTTTTTGTCAATTTTCTACAATTTATATATTTGTATATCTTGAATATCTTGATATTTGTGGCATTTTCAACAATTTTTTTCTATAATTAAATTTGCCACAATTAACATGTAGGTGGAAGCTACAATTTGATTGCCACAATAATTATTTGTAACAATATCTATGAAAAAAATGTAGAAATATTACAATTAACCGAATCCAAATTTCACATTCCTTTTAATTATTTTTCTAGCTAAATTGTCTTCATTTATACACCAAAACAACAATAAATATTTATTATATTAATTTTTATGTAAAACTAATTAATCTATATCTAAATTATATATAGATAATTCTATATTTACTTTATAAGTCAACTTAAATTGAAAATAATAAATTTATAATATAATATTACAATATTCTATTTTTCCTCCGCCATCTACAAGTTTAAAATTCCTCACAACATAAATGGGAACTTTTAGTTTTTCTGCCTCATTGGAACAAAACCCATAAAATGCCCACACTCCATTCATTTAAATGCACAGATCTCCATTGGTCAAGTATTCTAACATATGATCTGCATGCTTTTGTGCCAAAATCATAGTTTCAAGATGGATACCTAACCACGTACAAGGAAGAGGGCATTATTAATGCTACATATTTATTCGCTACAATACAAGGAAGAAGGGAGTATGTGGAAGTGCTTAAAATCTAGTAAATGGATGAGAAAACGTGATAGTTCTACAGGAACAAATGCCATAAATCCAGACTTAAGGAAGCAATTTTTGCATACTCTAACATTGAAAATAAAAGATTAGCTTGGTAATTCCAATTGTTAAAATAATACTCCATCTTTGATTAGATTTTGAAAAGGCTATAGCACAATTGGTACATATTCCAAATCCACCAAGAAACTCGGAGAAGGGTAGTTAGCAATAATATTGGAATGCCTCTAAATCACTTGTTTAAGTAAAAGAATGAAACAAATTAAGAATATTATTTCATTGTTGTACTTGACAACAACCTCTAAATCTGATCTGTAGTTTGAGTCATGAAGATTTGGAGGTAGTTTTTTTAAAATCATGTTACTCGATGGAATGAAGAAGGCAACATTGATAAATTTGTCCCATATATGTGGCCCATTTTAGAATGCTTTGTCTCCAAGTATCTATTGTTTTCGTCGGTTTTTCTTTGTCTCCAAGTATCTATTTTCAACCCATAAACCATTTCGGACCAACCTACTTAGTAGGATTTTTTGTCATCAACATCGTAGTCTGAACTCCTATTTCCCTCAATATCTGTATCAAAATATACCAAACATGATATCAACACTTTTTGATAGAATTATTTTAGAAACACATAGTAAGACAATTTTTTACATTTACGAAGTGTTGTGTGAGTACAAATGACCATGGAATGAAAATAAAATAATGCCACAGTGAACCAAATAGTGTAGCATGGCTCCTCTGCTTACCCACCTGACTGCAAACATCAGTTCGTCAAAATTTTAGGAATGGTTATGATTGGAGGAAATTTTGTCCTCCCAAAGGACCATACCATCCCCCTCTCCCAATTCCATCATAGGTTACTCTACTCAGATTTAAAACCTTTCAATCTAAAAATTAATAACCCCATAAATCTCGCTTCTAGATCTCAAGTTCCAAGCCAAATTCAATCAATATTCTTCTCCATATTTTTGATTTCATGGTGATTATACCAACACACCACACATTTCTCAAACAAAATCTAACGCTGCATGTAACACAAGATCAAAAACCCAAGAATCTAACTTTACCTCTATCAGATGCAACTGATAACTGTGAAAGTTAGGGATTTTAGTTAGTCCCCAAGACACCGAGACTGCAAGAGGAAATCGACCAACAAAAAAATTAACAAAGTTAATATCTATCTATCTTCACATAAACTATGTTGCAAGAATACAAAAAATACAAAAAACATAAAAGAAAAAAGTGATCAGATTATAATCACACCTACCTCGCAGTACAAAACAATAATGAAGACTTGAACAATAAATCAAAGGCTCTCAATATAACCCTTAGTATTTGACCACTAGGCAGAACTCACAAATGAATGCAGCGCTAGACAATAACACAAATTATAAAATTATACGTTAATTCAAGCAAAGTGAGGAACACAAATTATAAAATCAAATATATGATAACGCATGACAGCCTTGAGAATCCTGAGAGATCTTTTTCCTTGGTGAAGTGTCAAATTTTGACTCGACAAATATGCATGCAAATTGTGAAGGAGGATGAGATGTTGAAAGCTGGTGAAGGACATAAAGTCACAACATAAATGAGAATTACGTGTTTGGAAGAGTGAATAAACACGTCACATGTTCAAGGTTAGACGTGGCATATGGATGGACTTGTAATCAATAAGGATTTTGGAAAGTGTTATAAGTCACATTTTCAATTTAAACTTAAGTTTACTTATCTTCCTCAAAAGTCCACGATTTGCAAGGGATTTGTAAAAGATTGAAAGTCATTTTGAGTAAAGATAAATCTGCAAAAAATACTTCTAATCATTAGACTTTTACGGTAATGATATATTTAATTTTAATGAATTCTTCTTAAAATATTATAAAAATAATTCAAGTTTGAATTATGTGCTATTTAGATACTAATTAATGTGGAGTTTTAATATTATTCTACCATTTTGTTAGAAATTATTGTGGATCTGTAACTATGGCTAATAATTCATTGTTTTCTTAAAACAAATTGCATAACAATGTGGATTTTTTTTTTATTGAGTATGTGGATTTTCAATGAGAAAGGATTGGAGATGTAAATTGTCTACAAATTATTAACACTTATTTAAATTGTGGAACATCCACAATACCTAAAAAATGAAAATATAGAAATATCATAGAGATATCACAATATTTCTACATTTCTTTCAAATTGTCAAAGATTTGTGAAATTTTTGTGGTAAAAAAGATCTTAGAAATTTTATGGTAAAGATATTTATATTAATTAATATATAGTATTACACTATTATAGTTTTATATTAATTATATTAATGCTTTTTTTTTGTTAATTTCATCTTAAAATATACGTTACAATAATCATATAATTTTATACAATTGGATAGTATTTTAATTTAAGACATTCTGTAATTTTTCTTAAAACATATACAAAATAATGAAAATATAGACAATCGAATTTCTAGTACTAACCTAAATCTATGTTATTCTTTTAAAAATATTTTATAATCATAATTTGGTAACTATATTTTATGATACATTGTAATTTTATTTTCAAAAATTTGTGGATTTTCTACAAGGAATGTGTAGGATATGTAAGTTCTCTACGAATTCTTGTAACTATGTGTAAATTGTGGAGCATCCACAATACCTAGAGAATCAATAAATGAATTTTTCATAGAGATGCATCATTTTTTCTACAATTATTCAAAATTGTGGAAAATTTGTGGAATAATTGTGGTAAAAAAAGCTTATATGTTGTAGTGATTGCATGGGCTCAGCTCACTCATAAAGAGACTAGTTAAGCACACATCCCATGTTTAAACTAACATTGAGGGTGCACGAGGTGATAATAGGAGACCCATAGTTGGTACACACTTTTGACTTCTTGTGGTTCTTTATGTATTGGATTTTATGAGATGGAGGATACTTTGATGGGTGATTTTTTCAGAGAGACATTTTTCACCACTACATCCCCAAGGGCAACCCATTTTTTTACAAGTAGTCTTTTTGAATAAGAACATTGTATAGTTTATTAGTTTTTAATTGCATATATTTGAACTGTGAATGTTGTTTTAAATGTACACATTCAATTTTATATTAAATAGGGTGATAGTAGACTATCCAAAAGCACACAAATTGGTGGTAGTCATCCACTGTTTTATTTTAGTGAGGTATTTTTTTATTATTTTAACATAACCATGTGTTTATACCCTAATTAGATTTAACATGAAACCTAATTGATTTTAGGGAATTAGTACACTAAAGGATGTAAGGGTTACCAATAGGTGATTATTCTGATTAATTAACTCCCAATATTAATTACCACAATTAGAATAATGGTTTTATATTTGTAACTGATATGCTAAATAAGATACAAGCTTGGAAACATTAAGGAATGAGTGCACTTAGCTAATTACAGATGATTCTAAAAAGTTTTGGGAGGATGCACTATAGGAACAAGGATATTTGGACTTGATCAAGCTTCATTCTAGTTACTATAGTTAGAAATCAACCCGGGATAGGACTATACAACTTTGTTAGGGCCGTATCATATGGCCTTTACCCTTTTGTATGGTCTTGGACTTGAGTAGTTTTGGGTCTACAATTTTTACAAATTTTTGGTTTTCCATAACTATTTGTCACTGTCAAACCTAAATTTGTGATCAGGTTGTGAAGTTCTCTAAATAATTTACTCATGATCTTAAATCCTAGTTGTGAATGAGAAGTACTGCAAAACAAACATTAATTGGGTTATGAGCACCCTCGTGCACCGTCAATGTTAGCACTACTCTGGAGAGGCCTCAAATCACACGTAATTATCCACCTAACATGTGATATGTGAATGAATGCAACTAATTTTTACAACCATATTTGATCATGCTTGAGTTGAGTTGGTTCTTGTTAAAATTGTTAAAACACTTAGGGAAGGGATATTTGAATGGTTTTAGATGAGAGAGAGATAATATTGTCTTAACCTAATAAGAAGCTTCAAACATATAGATTTTATTTCCCTAATGACTATAGATGTGCTATTGTGAGATTTAGGGAGCCTTGCAGGGTGCCTTTTGCAAGTGTTGGAAGTGAGTGTATAAATGTAGATCTATAGGATTTTTAGGTTATAAAATGAGGTAGTGTTTACATGTTTATATAGGGTTCCGTAGATGATTTATCGATGAGAGGACAACCCAAAGATATTAGAAGAGCCAAAAAAGTATTTTAATTTGAAAGAAAATTTAGAGGACATGTTCGTCCAAGACCATATATTTCAATTAGGGTTGGATATATTATCCTAATTAAAGTGTACACCCTTGATCAGGGAAGGAAAACATGTAATATGAAGTTTATAAGTTGTTACTTGATGTTTTTCTATGAGTTTTATGCATCATGTTCTCAGAATTTGAAGAGATGGCACAAGTGCAAGAAAAGACAAGCTAAACAAAAGACCTCAAATTATGCTAAGTGGGAATGAGAAGGTTGTATTTATCTTAACACGAATACATTGTCAAAACTAGCAATTTCAAAGAGTGAACTGCCAAATTTGAGTGTCTACATGTGCACCCATTTAAGTATGAAATAAAATTCAATGCTTAAAGGAAAAAATGTGTGATTGTGTAGAAACACTTTGTCTTCACTTAAATGTTTATTTTGTAGAATCTGAAAGAAGATGAAGTTGAAATAGGACAAGTACAACTGGTACAAGGAAATAAAGGAAAAGTAGAGGACTTTGGATCTGATCAAGAGGACCATGAAGATAAAATGCCATTCTATGAGGCATGAGAAAGCTACTTGGAAGAAGAACCAAGAGCTAGTGAACAAAAAGAGACTCCTAAAAGTGAGCAATGAAGATAAACCAGATTGTGCAAGTTAGAGGAAAAGAAGATAGAGGCTTGAAAGCTAATCCTAATGAAGAAAAGAAGAAAAGGGAATATACTAAGCACGAGCACCAAGTTCCTCATTCAAAGGATATCATGAACCATGGCTATGTTATGCTTGGATGGATTAAGGGAAATGTAAAAACAGATGAGGATAAAGAGAATGCAAGTAAAGGGCAGGTCTACCGAGGTTCTAATTCAAGTATACAAGCCAAGAGAAAAGAAGGAGCTGATATAGGACAAAGGTCAAGCTACAAGAGCAACCAAGTAGTTGATATGAAGACAAGAAGTCAGCCCAAGCATATGATAAGCAAGAAATGGTTAGTCAAGAGAAAGAATCAATTAAGTATACTACATGAATGCGTTCACGAAGAATGAGGTAAATACTAGTTTAAAGGAACAAGATAGTATGAAAGAATCATCCCAAGCATGGTAGCCAAGAATCTTAAAGAAGATTTAACAAACTCATGAAGAAGGAAAAGGCAAACTTCAAGGTAAAGAAGTGGTTTATGAAAAGTTTGATGATGTGTTAGAACATGGTAACTTGAGATCATTAAATTAAGCAATAAAAGGAGAAGACAAAGCTTGCAAAGAGATGTATAGAGCAGCTAAATGGGAGATTGGTGAATGCTCCCACACAATTCAAGAAGAGACATGAAGGAAAAGTGAAGATTATGCAAATAATGATGACCAAGACACCCCCAAGTTTGATGAAGCCATTGACAAAGAAGACAATCTCATATTTAGAGAGGAAATGCATATAATTGAAGACTTCTTTAACTCTTAAGAGTATATACAAGCCATGAATGAAGACAAGGTGAGTAAATTTGATTATTTGTGTGATTGTGTGAGTGAATTCCTTGAAATTGTACCAACCGACTCTACTAATGCATCTAATAAGCATGATACAAGAAAAGGTAAATGGATGGATGAGCATAGTAAAAATAAGAGGTATGATAATCATCCTTGCATAGGTGAACTAGATGAGCTATTACAAAATTTGATTGATGCAATGGACAAAGAAAAGAAGAATGAAATGAAGACTAATAGAGAAATATTTTTTTTGGAAAATATTAATCAAAATGAGAACATAAAATTATTAGGTACAACCATGGAGCAGTTGGGTATGATGAAAGTCATGAAGCAACAAGAAAATAGGCATGGAAAAGCAGGTACAATGAATGAAGGCATTAAGATGATGAAAGTGAAGGTGAAGATCAAGAGAAAAAGATGAAAAGTGAAAGCAAATAGATGGGTAAGTGTAGGAAGTTGATGGACAAATATAGGGTCATCCGTGGACATGATATTGCAAATAACAACATAATATCAACTTGTAGGGATTATTAGCAATACATAAACTCAAAATTAGACAAAATTATATTAATATGAATCGTAGCATCCGGAATCTAGTTTCTAAAATACTAATTTTTGTAAAAAATGGACAAGATTAGCTATATTAAACACTCAAAATTCAAAGACTTGGTATTTTTTTTAAAAACACCGATAAGATTATAGTTTGTTTGCCCACAATTTGGATGACCAAAAATTGATATATATATTTTTCCTTTGGTGAGAAGTTATATGCCACTATCTATCTTGGGATGGATTTTATTTTGTATTTTTTTGAGTAATATTTTATTTTTTATGATTTTTTTCCGTGAAAGTGATATGAAAACATAAAGAAAACATAGCACTTTCTGTTTGCCCGCCATAACTTCATCAAAAAATATTGAAATCAAATATTTTTTTTTTAACATGTATATAATTTCACCACGGTTGGGATGGTATAATTTTTATCACATTCTGATAAGTGAAACAAATTTTGCATTCTTAAACGTAGACATAAACATTCACAGGAAAAAGTGTCTTAAAGACCTACTACTAGTAAAAAATTATTAAATGATATTTATCCTCTTCTATTCACTTTAAAATCAGTATTTCTACAAAGCTAACAGTCTTCCCTACGCAATGGTACCATTTTTTATGACATATTTTTTACTTTTTGGCATGGTTCAAGTCCACGGAAGACTAAATTTGATGTTTTGTTGTTTTTAATGTAAAATTCAGGATTTGATGTCCACTTAATTGTCCCCCAACTTGGTGCACCTTACCCAGATGGAAAAAGAGATAAGTATGGGATCCAGGTGGGTGTGAAGTAAACAATGATAGAGGAAGGATAACAAGAAGACAAAGAGCATGTAATGAAGATAAATAATTTAGGGAAGATGGAACTATGCAAGCAAGTACAAAGATACTTTCTCCACCTTGGGAGTATGATGCAAGAGCATCATCAAGAGGTCGTCCAAATTCCAACCTATATAGTTATGAGGTCAATTTGAATGTTTTAAAGTCATAGAGAAATGGGTCTAGGTGGTCTAGAGTTTGAAACTTCAAAAAGGGAGTTTTCCCTCCAAGAATGCAATTTGAATTATAAAGCATGTAAGAAAACCAACATGGACTTATAAAGAGAAATTATTATTTAGACATGTTTTAGAGGGTTTAAGGTTAAGTCTAAGTCATCAAATGTTAGGAAGGATGTGGAAAATGTCCCATCTTGCTGTATGGGCCTAGGTGGCATGTGAAGAGACACAAAATGTGGAAAATAATGAAGAAGAAACTATCTTCCTAAGAATAACATAAGAGAGGTAATTATGTATCTTGGAAAGGAGTTACACTTTAGGAGAAAGTTACATGCAAGAGAGAATTTCAAATATAGGGGAGAAGGAGAGCTGGTGGAGCACATTCCTCGAGGTGGATGATTAGAGGAAGGATGGAAAGAAGGAAGAACAAAACAATTTTGTATGAAGAATTATAGTTGTTGAATATGATCTCAGTCTTATTAGTATATCTTGTCCTTGCAGGTGTATTTTTGAGTTTGTGCTTAGAATCATGATTTCTCTTTACATTGCATGAAATATTCAATTGTTTAATTATTAATGAGGCCTTGTATGTGTGTATCTCAAGTTGGTATGAAGAGCTAATACTTTGTTCTGGTGCATTGCATGAGCTCTTGATTGATAGACAACCTGTTGTGACTGTAAATGGCCATTGCTAAGCATTTTTAGTATACCTAAAGGTTGATACATGTGAGCAAAGATGTATGAAATTTTTATCCATGATCTTGTATAATTTAAAGATTGAATTCTCCAGGGTATTTCATTTGCACGTTGGAAATCCTTCAAGAATGTGATTGTGCACTTTAGATTGGAGTGAACTAGAACTTGCTGACAATAAGATGGATGAATGAGTTGCATGATAACTTTAATAGAGTTGTATGAATGCATAGAAAAAACTTTCCTTCGAGTAAGAATTGGATATTTCATTTTGAAGTGTGAGAGTTAGATACCCTGTCATAATAAACGTGTGTAGACCCCTGTTTTGGGTTGAGAATGATGGATATTTAAATGGGTTTCCAATACTATTAGCTCAAAACGTTGAGCAAGGGTTATATATAGGTTCAAACCAATTTTTGGGTTTTGAAAACAACTACAAGTCATTTCATAGTAAATTAGCTCTTCTCAGACCTGCACAAGACTACACAGCTAGGGTATTGCTAGGGCATGAAATTTGAAGCACCAAACCAAGGAATTTTTGCATGAAACTTGGAAGAAACAATCATGACACAATCCTTGAGGATATTCAAAATAAATTTTAGGTTTCCACTAGTTAAAGATGGATATAATCTTGACAGTCTCTGAAGAGGTATGCTTACACAGGCCTAGACCTAGTTTTTGAGGTCATACAACAAAGGAACTATACTTTTAACCTTGAGTTAGATATTGAAATTTCTTGAGAAGAACAAAGGGCTTAATGGGTGCCCATAAATGCCTTTAATATGCTTTTCAACCTCATGCATCAGGAGTTATAGTGAAAACAAGGATGTCTCGGGGCTAATAAGAGCATTGTGAGCCTAGAGAGTAAAAGTGAGATAGAGAGAGAAGGAGTTGGGTTCTAAGTTGTTGCATACACTTTAGGGATGTTGAAATACAACTAATGAAACTTACACTTTATTCTGGGTGTCTCTAAAAGTCTCCAACCATGAAGAGAGTAGGATTTATAGGGCACTTAGCAGACAATTTAAGCTTAAAGAGTAGTAATTAATTTTTTTGATTGCTTTGAATTCATTTTATGATTGATCTAAGCATAATTGAGGTGTGTGAGCAAGGGATATAAGTGGAGAAGCTACAATGAAGCTTGAAGATAAAAAAGTTGCATGTTTTGGACTAAAGGCTAGTAAGGAAGGGCAAAGGATAATTTGGAGGAAAGGAACAAGCTGGTTGATTCTTTTCTTAATTGTGAGTCATCTTGATAGTTAGTTGACATGGAATGCAAGGTCTAAAGCAGTGTATAGGGAACATTTGGGCCATTTAGGTGAAAGTGATCAAACATTTCTTTTAAGTCATTTTAGGCTTGTAAGAGACCCTTAAATGCAGAGATAATGAAGTTGGTTGTATTTTATCTGCATCAATGATCTTCATTTTTCTTAAAGATAGGCAAGTAGTGTTGGATTTAAAAGGTGTTTAAATGTTTTTAATTGTTTTAGAACATCAAAATGCATAAAATATGATTGTTATAATTCACTAGAGAAAATATAATTTAAATGTTAAAATAATAAAATAATTTATTCATTTTCATTCAATCCTCTCCTTGAATACTGCGGGCATCTATTTTCAGAAACAAGGTTGTAGTAAGGAGAATGGTTTTTTTTGGGTTGTAGTCAAGCTTCTTGGCTACCAAATTATTGTCAAGAGGCTTGTTTGCCACTGCCGACAACCTGAAATTGCTCTACCACCATTTACATCCACAATGAGAGGGCCGCTATGTAGAATTGAACATGTTTTTGACCCCCAATGGCAGAATAGTGTGGAATTTTGGGAAGACCTCAATGTTGGAGGTTTCACAAATTTCATTCAATGAATCATGGGCCACAATCAACATATCTATCTGCAATTTGTCGCCAATTAAAAAGACAAAAATATTAATTTTAAAGGAAGATATTTCAACATTTCAAAACATTTCATTTCCTTCATCATGGGTTCGAGTATGGAGGGTAACAAGTTCTTCCGCAATAATTTTGACAAAGATGCAGAGGAAAGACACTTTTTGGATGAGGGGGAAGAAATCCAAACAACACGTGCTGGAATCATCTGCTCTTCTATTCCATAACCTTTTGATGAAGTGGCCTGCATGGTGGTTCGCTACATTACGCTAGAAGGCAGGTTCTCCACCCTTCCCTTGCACCACTTGGTTATACTCAATCACTTCGAGAGAGAAGCTAAGGTCAATTTTTCGTATTACATTTTACACTCTATGGAAAAATCTATTTTAGAGGTTCAAGGTCATATGCATGTGCTTCCACTTCATTAAGGAGTCATCTTCTTTATTCATCAATTTATCCTTGATGTAATTGTAAATGACCTTGGTCATCCTTTAGCTCCTCCTCCTCCTCCTCAGCAACCTTGTATTAGAACCAAGAATCCCAGCTTTCGTGACCTTTTTGCTGAACCTCCACCTGCTAAACAGATTTTTAGGAGTAATAAGAAAGATAATGAGATAATTGGGGCAAAAATCCTTCTAGAGGTCAGTCATGCTACTCCTAGTGCCCAGGTCACTCATGTTATTCTTGAAAAGTTTAAACAACATGATGATTCTTTGAAATCTATTGAAGATAATGTTGATTTTCTCCTAAAGACTGGTAGCAAGATAACCACAAACCCTACCTCCATTACTAGCCTGCAAGAGGAAGTAAACTCACTCACTTGTCAAATCAAAGCTCTTGAAGAGAAATATAACAATCAACTTTCCATTCATAGAGCAGTCCTCGATCTCCTTCATGTGCATATTAATCAGATTTGTGATGTCAGTGGGATTCCAGCATCAGCATGGAAGAATGGGAGGATTACCAAGAAGTTCTTCAAAGAGACCAATCTCGACCCTAATGTTTGGGTAGCCATGAATCTATATAAGGCACTTAGAGTTGCACTGAAGGTGTATAACAAATATGTGAATTAGTGCCTTTTGTACTGTTGTGTCGTCAGTGTAGTTTTTGTTTTATTGTTTCTGAGTTGTTGTTTTGCTTTTTTTTGTCTGTTGTCAGGCTTCTTGTAGGCAGTTGACCCATGCCTTTGTACTCTTATAGTTTTATCTAGCTTTTTGGTTTTTGGTTGGGGTGTGGCCCCCTTGTTTCAAAAAACCACATTGTACTTTCATGTTTATCTTGGTTGTTGAGCCTTTTTTGTTGTACTACAGGGTATGGTCCCTTCAAAACCATTTACCTATAGTAAAAAAAATTATAAATTCAAAATTTAATTATCATATGTATATATGTATATAAGTACACACACATATAATCTAGATATATACACTTTTATATTTCATCATTTTAAATTTTAAACAGTAAAGAAAACTAATAAATAAATATTAAACAAAATAAAAAATAATAGTTTTGATTTTGTTTTGTAATTGATTCTCTTGACATGTATTTGTTTTATTTAGTACGGATATAAATTAGACTAAAGACATTGGATTTAAATTTTATAAGAAAGTTGAAGCTTGAAAATTGGAGTTGGAATTGTGGAAGTTGGGATGCATTATTTGCAGAGTTATTGCATTAACAAGTCCTTTCCATTTTTTTGGTAATAATTTTATTTATATTGTAATTTGAAATAATTTTTTTAATATTCTCTCATAAATTTTAACGGTATTTAAGACTTAAAATTAAATAGTGTATTATTGATTTTAATGAAAAAATATCAAACCTTTATGAAATTAATATACTAACTCTAGTTATACAAGAAATGAAACTAATTGAATAGGTAAATGTGGATGATATTAATATTGTAATATTTTTGACTAAAAGATCTATACTAATTTTATGTTATCGAGTAATTGTCATATAAACCCTACAATTTAATCTTAGAATTATTATAATGCAAAGCCACTTTATTATATTTACGCCTAAGGTGTTCCTATTTAAGATTCAACCTCCTGCATTTGACACCGCTATTGAAATTGATGGCTCAGATTTGAAGCCAGTGCATGCGTCGAAATCTTGACGGAGGGAAATACTCCACGTGTGATGGCTGCAGGCGACTTCCGTCAATTTCCCGTCAGAGACAATTGAATCGGCTTTAGATACGGATGCAGATCCGGATCAATCAATTACGACACAGTTGCTTCTACGAAAAGTTTAGCTGGAAGGTTGTTTTCACATCCATGGTTTGTCATGGCTCTTATCGGGCCATCCAAGGAGTATATTTGTCTGCCTCTGTAGATTCGTTAGAAACTATGAACATTTTCCTCGGTAGAATAAGGGTTTCATTTCAGGTCTGGCTTCTCTTCCTCATAATGTTGTGCGATTTTAGGATTATTTCCCCCTGATTTCATTTATTTTGCAGGCAGGTGGCAGAAATACTACTTCCATGAGACGCGCTCAACATTGGTGTTGCAAAAACAGATTGCAAGTGGTTTTGGTAAATAGTCATGTTTGTTCGAACTTTTGATGGTATGTAGTACATAGTTGGCTTGGTGCATTGTTTACTTGTGTTGCTCACTGTTTGGTGTTGGTTTGGGACGTTGCATGAGTTGGGTTTGCTCGTCGCTTTCATTCTCTCCTTTCTAAGCTTGGCTCTACGTTATTCCTTTCACTGTGTATTTTTGGGTGAGCTCGTTTGCATTCCTGTCTAGTTCGAGCTTTAGCTTTGGTATTGTTTATTGTGGGTCGCCGTAAATGATCTTGAAAAACTCATATTCCCACAGCTCGTGGAGGGGTTCATGAGGTAGCTCGATCTTCAATAACTCATATTTGTATTTCTTTTCATTTCTGTTTGAGCTTTTACCTTGTACTATGCTTGTGGGAAATGCTCGCATTCCCAAATCCCAGAGTCCTATGTCTCTCATTGATGATTATGACACTTGTCTTTCTTTCGGTTCAATCACAATGGTAAGGTGATCATGGGTGCATATATTTCCTCCTTAAGATTATTTTCAACATTTTCATGGCAGTTTTAGGGGAGAAGGGCCAGTATGCAAACACCCTAAGTTCGCAGGTCCATGGAGCCAATTCCTTGCCACGTAGGAGCGCCAATTTGATAGCTAGTTATAAATAAACATTTTTTTATCCTAAGCCTTTAATTTCGTATCATATTTTAATATTATTTGCTTCCATATGATCGATCAAATAAACTATCTAAAAAAAACACATTTACTGGTGGAGACCCGAAGTGGTTCACCGAAGAGGATAGGTGTTGAGCATTAAATTCGAAATAAAAGAGGGAAATGCAATTTGTCCTCCACCATTTTGACGCGTGTAATAGATAAGAAACAAATAAATGTTCAACCACCATTTTTGCTACTCATTGATGGGCCTTACGGTGCTCCTGCGCAGGATTACAAAAAATATTGGATATCTTGCTTCTGGTTGGACTGGGCATCGGAGCAACTCCTTTCATTAGCATTTTGAAGGACATGCTTCATAACATCAAGTGGACAGAAGACTTGCTCGTAAGTATTAGATTTCAGATTATAATGATCATTCAGGGAAAGAAAAGGGACTAGTTTTCATGTTGATCAGTATAATCTGATGGGGTTTTGGACATTAATGGAGCAGGATTTCGAACGCCGCTGTGAATTATTTCAATACCGGCCAGATTCAGTACAAGAAATGTTTCAGTCTTCTCAGAAAAATCGAGGAGGAGAGAAAATTAGAAAGCCAGAGATCAAGAGTAACTGTTCCTGCTGCCACTGCTGACAAGATTAATAATGGCCAACAACCAAAATCAGGGTTTCAGAACAAGTCGGCGTTTGAGCATATGCTAGCCGAGTGAAACAGGGGAGTCAAACTCAAACAACACTTCTCAAATCTTCTCTCTTTACTGCCTAGAAATTCCAAGGTATTACCATGATTTTCACTGCAAATTGTTTATGATACGAAAATTTGTCCTTTTTGTTAAGAAAATTACAGTTTTGCTGCTGGTTCCATTGCAAATTAAGACCGTTATGAAAATTTGTAAATATTGACAACATAACGATTTTGCTGCCGCTTCCTAATTTTTCAATCTGACCAAGTAGATAGCGGAAATAAGCAGTTTGATGAAAATTTGTGAAGTTGTTCCTAAATATATTTTCTTTCTCACTTTATAATTTCATAGATTAGAAATCTCTGCCTGAACTGCTTCCTGAAAAGATTCTACAAATTTGTAAGGTTAAATTGAAAGCTATTCATGATAATGTTGTAAAATTCTACAACTTTTTCTTTAATTGTAAAAAAATTTATTGACAATATGAGGATACGCAGTACAGGCCGTTTAAGCTCCTTTAAATATTTGTACTGCTTTAACTCCAGTAAATTTTCCAAATAATTAATCTTCTTGAAGCAAATTAGGTTTTTGTCTCTTCATTTTCTGACCTGGTCAAATCTGCTGCTGACTTCATGACTCGTTTTCTCACTTTGTCCATACAGCTGCGCACGTCATTGGCTGCTACAGGCATCCAATTGGACCGAAAGTGTCTTGGACTCACGAGAGCTGAATCTCAGCATCCCCAATTTCAGACAGGTTGGTGAGTATTACATCAACATGGACTTTCTAAGCCTGTTCTACATTAGGTCCCTGCATATATTTTTTATCTATTTCCGCACTCCTTATGCATTGGTCTAGTTCAAGCTTCTAGAATCTGATGTTTATTATTCATTAAGCAAATTCATGTTTTTTAATGGAATGGCTAGGAATATTGCATTGTGGAGCTCCAGTGTTGGCGTAAGAGCTGAAAACTTTGGAACGGCAGTTTTATGTGTTGAGATCGGTTGAAGCAGGGTGGAAACAGTGTGTATTCACACTGCTAATACTCAAGGAAAATGTTACCTACAATTCTATGTTTTTAATCCATATAGAGGTGAGGTTTTTACCCCACCAAGATTCAAATAAATCCTTGTCTTTCAGTTTTTATTTAACGGTGTTCATTTTAAGTTGCAACAATTTAACGTAAACCTTTGAACAAATTCTGAGCTGATTTGGTTTCCATATCTAAAACAATGATTACATTTTGAGCAAAATGTATTAATATAAAATGCATGTCTTTATATTTCTTACATTTGGAGAAAAACATATAAACTTATATTGTATGTGTCCATATTCATTTCATTCGGAGAAAAACATATACCAACTTATAACCTGTAATCGTGAATGCCATAATTCATTCTCAATTCATAGCGATACATATTATACTGCAACACATAAACTATAAACTATATACTCAAATGCTGCCATAAACTATTACTATAAGTTTGTTAGTCAATTTCCATGTCACACCTTTAAAAAGGCCCTGAGTTTGGACTATCAGGAACGATTGTATCATTGGCAGATGTTGTTGGAGTCATTAAGAGGTTCACTGGATGAACCCATGGTGGAATAGGAAAACCAGATATGGTATGAAAGGTTGTATGTGAAGTAGGAGGTTGTGGGATAATGGGGTGTGTAGTTGTATTTGAAGTTATTTGCATTCTATTGGTGTCAAGGAAGTAAGGGCGGTAATCTGGGATAGGAACTTTCAACATATCTTGTAACATGGAGTTCTGTATAGGCATGGAATGATGCATGGGAAACAAAACCTGCGGATTATTGAGCTTGTTATCTCTTTTTTGTTTCTCTTTCTCCCTTTGATGGCGAGTGGCTTCCTTCTGTTGTAATTCCAATTCCTTTTTTTTGCGAGCTACTTCCCGTTGTTTCTCGTGCTCCTATCTTTCAACAAAATTTTGTAAATCCCTTTCTTGCCTCTCTCTAATGCGTTGCAATATCTCTTCCTTTTTTTGCTCCTTTGTTGCCAACCTTTCTTGCTTTTTTGCCTCAATATGCTCCTTTTTACGTTGTTTCCCTTCACATATTTATTGTTTTTTTTGTTGTGTATCTTTTAACATCTAAACATAAGCATCAGATGTTAACAATTGTGAATCACAACTCATCCGGAGTGCAGTATCACTCTTACCTTTGGAAGGATCCCGTACAAATTGTGTCGATAACCTTAAAAATTTACCCAATTTCTTCTCATTTGCAGCAACACCATCATTTGATATACCACTTTCAACATCATGTCCAGTTGTCTCTTCCTCATATTTATCTTTAGTTAGGGAGTCTAATGTCTTCGACACGCACTAATGGTATTTGCGAATCTAAGGAAAAGAAGGCCCTTCTAACTTGGACTGGTGTGATAGATCAATCAGCGAGGATGACTGCTCGAAGGCTCCAATCAATATCGAGCTCTGGCGTGATTCAATCTATGGGTTGTGGGATGCGTGGAAAATGACCCGGGATGGTTTCGTGTATTTCTCCTGATAGGGTCATATGGTGAATATAGTCAACTCTATGGACGATTCTCTGGCCTAGTCCAAAATTCTCTAGCTTGGTTAGCTGTTGTGTCTAGTAGAGACAACTGTTGAATGATGATAGGTGGAATCGGAGTAGATTGAAATACTAATGTGTGTAGGCCAGTGTCTATATCTAACTGACTTGTGGATTCATTAGGCTATGGGATTTGTGGATCACAACCGTAGACTCTTGGTTGTTGCGGTCCTGTTATGGTCATACGTGAGATCAAGTTCTAATCCCTAGTATCCAGTAGTCGTAAGCTTTCTCAGCCTCTACGTTTAGAATCAGTAATTGTGCGATTTTCTCAGAATACCTCACAGGTGTTCTAGCAACTTGAATTCTTAAGCTGGTATCTATATCTACGAGGGTGTCTCCAGCGTCTGGCTGTGGAACTAAAGGATCGCACCCGAATATTTGTTCTCTTTCAAATCCTTCTACAGTCATGCGGATGTTTTCTAGGATAACCTGTAGTTTGGTTGATTTGACCAAAATGTGTGTGCTTGGTCGTCTTCTACGTTTACCCTCTCAACTGTGACCTGATTTGTTGGAAGTCTGTTGTTGTTTGGAAGAATTGTATCCTAAGGTTTTGGTCAATGTCAGTTATTGCCACTACGATATTGGGCTGGGGCACAATTGGCTCGAAAATGTATTCCCTGGGCTCCCTAAGTCCCGTAATTGTCATGCAAAAGCAGTAATGAAACAAACTATAATAAAGTAAAATCTAAGTACACTTCTAGCATATATAATTTCTTTTTGTATTTTCTGGCAATTTATAAGAAAGCAGCTATTTAAAATATTTAGAATTGACAACTAAACTAATAACGTAAAACAAACAAAATAGCCGAGTGTAGCTATTTGTCTGTGCAATTTTGTATATCTATTCTAAACAATGAAATAACTAATCTATTTGCAAGATTCTCGATCCTACCTTAGAAGTGAGGAATGAATCATAGTTTCTCAGAAACTATCAATCCCCACAACTTCCCTGGCAATATCGAGAATGGAAATAACTGAAATAAAGCTATTAACTACTTTATTTGATAAGTTCTAACTAAAACTTTGAAAGATGGAACCTGGATTTCGCAGAACAGTGGCGAATCTGACGGTGTGTGTGTTCTTGTCCCCTCAGTATGATCTCTTCGTTCTTTGTGCTCACGTGAATCCAGAAAAGTGTGTAATGCTTGCATCAACAGGAATAGATATTTGGATCAAAGGACAGCCTTCAAAATGCAGATGGAATAGAATGCGGATAGGAGAGGGATAGCGCAAGAGTACAGAGCTTGGCCTATGTAATTCCTAGCGGGGTCTACTACGAATCATGCAACAAAAAGCATCCAGAACCTGAAACTAGTCTGTATGAAGAACAAAACCTGCAACTTTAATGGCTGCCTAAACTATTCTACTCCAGAAACAATAATACTGTTTGCACAAGTTGGATATGTGGCTTACCAACAGCTGAGTAATGCAACCAAGCATGTAAAGGATTTAAACTATTAAACTTAAGCAAACTAGAAGACTGAACTACTGAAAATGGTGAGTTTGAAACAAGAATGAGGGGCCATTTGCATGTGCACAAACCATGCATTTATAGGAATTTCAACACCCAAAGATCAAAACCAAACTGAACTCCTAAACAATAAACAAAGGAAAAACACTATTCCAGGGGACCAAAAACATTAATGCATGCTCAAGTCGGCAAGAAAAGCTGGTGAAGCGTTGAACTTTGCGTGCGTTCCGTCAAAAGAACATTCTGGAAAACACGTAAAGGACCGCCGCCCTGCTCAGGGTGGCGGTTACAGGACCGCCGCCCTGTTCAGGGCGGCGGTTTCGTCACTGAAGACCAAAAAACCAAGAAAAGAGAAAAAAAAGTGGAAAACAAAGCACTCGGGGGCTAAGCGGGGCATGCAGGATGTTAACGCATATCCGTAAAGCTTCTCTGGATCCTGAACACCTTGCGAAGAGACCTGTATCATCATTGGGGCATTTATTACCCGTTCCGCAGTACAGTACCTTACAATTTTGGGTACGTACAGTAACCTTAAAAATTTACCCAATTTCTTCTCATTTGCAGCAACACCGCCATTTGATATACCACTTTCAACATCATGGCCATTTGTCTCTTCCTCGTTTTTATCTTTATCAATGACCTCAATTTCCTCTATGTTAGCATAATAATGATTAAAGTTTGCTGGTTCAAAGTCTGCTGGCTCAAGGTTGGTTGGCATCGAAGGTAAAGATATACTTTCATCCTCAGTGTTTCCAATATGATCAAGTCCCAACTCTGTAATATGCTCTTGCAGCCAAGTAGGTTGTTTTGGTGCACTTGGCAATGAGAGATCGTCCTCTCCAAATCCCTGGGCCTCAGTGTTGCAGCTGGATGTGCCTTGGTCACAAGTATTCACAATATGGTTCACTTCATAATCTTTGGTTTGCATTATACTTTGTCTTTCTCCCTGTACACTTGGTTCCTCCTTCTCTATATTAGTAACAACCATTGTTTTAATGGTTGGATGGAATACTTTTGTTGTTGACATATTCTCAACTGATTCCATTAAGTAATTTTCTCCAATTTTGTCACCAAATGGTGGAGCTACATCTCTTGAAAAACTTAGGATGTTTTTCAGCAGCATCAACATCTATTATGTTTTTAGTACCATCAACATTCATAATGTTTTCAGTAGTATCATCATCTGTGACATTTTCAGCATCATCTTCGTTGGCATCTTCTTCAATGATATATAGTTTACTACATTCCATGTCATTCTGTAATGCATTCAGATCAAGTGGCCATATACCTGTGCGTCTAAACCAACACGAATATTTGCAGGTGTCAAGGCCTTGGCGAGAGCTCTACTACCTATTTCTGCCAAGTCTGAACGTTTGACTTCTTGGTACTTATTATTACACATCCACTGCATCCTCTCAGATCTGAAATATGCTTTAAAAGGACCAAAGACACTAACATCCAGTGGTTGCAACCTGTGTGTAGTATGTGCTGGCAATGTCAATAAATCAATCCCCAATCACCTAGCCTCTTCTATAGTTGACAATGCCACATGGCTTCCATGACCATCAAATATAAGTAAATGCCTATTTTCAGGGCACACTCCTCCAAGTACAGACTTACTGAAATGATACAACCAGCTTATAAAGAGCTCTCTAGTCATCCAAGCACTTGGATGAGCAGCCATGCAAGCACCTGGTTCACATCCCTTGATGTAATTTTGTGAAACTTTCTGACCTTTAAATAAGTAAAAGTTGGTGGTTAGGAGTGCAATTAAGAGGCATGGTCATTGTCATTCTTTCTCTGCTGCAGCACCTGGGACATGATATGGGGAGCATTCTTGCAACCCTAATGGTGGCATAATCATTTTACATGCCACAATTTAATGCCTGCTTGGATTCAAGTGGTCTGAAGGACAGATTTCAGGATTTTCATTTTTCACCATAGGAGTCTGATATAAATCTTAACTCATTTTTTTCTATAAAACTTGCTAACCACCTCTGGGCTCATTGTAAACCTATTGGACGAGTCTCTTTCTAGACCTTCAGCAGTCCGAAGGACTCTGTCTAAAATGTCTCTTTGTGAAGCCAATGTGCTACAGGCCAAGATTGTCAGTGGACTCCTTGCATGGTGATCTAGGTTTCTCTAGTCTTGTAATAAATTTGTGCAACACATGCATATCATGAAGCAATAAAATATCAGTTTGTGCCCTGTATCTTCCCCTGCTATGCTTACACCATTGCAACTATCTTCTTGCCCCTTTAATCTTCACTACAAGAATAGGTGCAGTGCCCTTCCTATTATTGTGTGCTTGCAGGGATCCATTCAGCCAATTGTGTATACAGATGTAGGAGGTAAATTATTGTTCAGTGCAATGCATTTTGCTAGATTACGGAGAACTGTTGAAATTCAACCTCTTCTAGTGTGCACTTTAACATATCTGTCTTTTCACGCATTTAAAGACAAACTCTCTACACCCTCCTTGGTCGAAGTGTTGCCTGTATCAACCACAGTTTCCTCTAGTGTCATGGCTATTCAGTTGACATCCAGCAGGTTCTAGATCCCTGGTCATCAGTTGAAAGTTTAGTATCTCCTAGAATAGTTAGTTGCACCATCCTCCTCACTTATTAGAGTAGCATCTTGTTCATCTATTTCATGGTTAGATGTTTCAGGATTTCAAATTGTACACCAGCGTTTCTCTGGAGCATACATTATGCTCGAAGTAGCAACTCCTCTTTCTCTTCAACTTCTGGAGATAGCTACCCATGTATGAACCAATATAACCGTGAGCTCAAGTATATGCACTTGTATATAACAATAAGGGTGTTGTGATTCGGTGATAATAGGAAAGTTTTAGCAAGCTTATGATACATGACAGTATGAATTATAAACTTGTAGGTGAACTTGTGATTACCTACCCCGTTGGGCGCCATTAACGATGATCGAATACATGTTTTATTAATTTCATATTATTTGATAAAGACAGAATTTATAAGCTGGGTTGGTGATTACATAGGGGAGAAGAGCCAGTATGTGAACACTGCCCAATACTTAAACACTAATTTTGCATTTAAAATATCCAATACCTGATGGAATAAAAACCCAAATTTTGATTATTGAAGTTAAAAAAAGTTTGTTTTTTTATAAACCATATGTGAATAGGGTCAGCATCTCGAGCAAGGCACTGAGAAAGACCCCCTTCATAGCAAACCTCGCATATGCTGTAAGCCCACTCACAAACCACCAGCATTTGCATTACAACTCGGCATGAGGAAATGGAACGTGTCTAAAGGAAATAGTGTGTAACGCGTCCAAAGGAAACAATATGGAACAACGTCCAAAACAAGCCATGGTAAATGGTGGTTGAGCATTTATTTGTGTCTTATCTATCAGGTGCGTCAAAATCCATGAGGACCGATGGCATTTCTCTCTTTTATTTCTAATTTAATGCTCAAACACCTAACCTGTTCATATTAAAATATGATACGAAATTAAAGGCTTAAGATAAAAAAAATGCTTATTTTATACCTAGTTGTCAAATTGGCGCTCCTACATGGGAAAAGAATTGGCTCCATGGACCTGCGAACTTAGGGTGTTCGCATACTGGCCCCTTTATAAACTTCAATAATCAAAATTTTGGTTTTTTTTCCATCAAGTATTGGATATTTTAAATGCAGAATAATGTTCAAGTGAAATATCATGTCACGAATGACATGATATTTCAGTGTAGCATCTCTAATTGAATAATACGAAGAAACTCAATATCATCTATGGCCTTTAACATATCTTCTTTTGACCAACTAGACAAAATTCTAACCTTCTTGGTTGAAGTGTTGCCTCTAACAACCATAGTTTCCTCTATTTCATGCCTATTTAGGTTGACATCCAGCAGGTTCTCACTGATGATCATCAGTTGTGTTTGTATCTCCTTGATTTGTTGTTGCACCATCCTCTTCGCTTATTATTGTAGCATCTTGTTCATCTGTTTCATGGTTAGATGGTTCAATTTCAAATTGTACACCACATTTTTTGGGGATACGTTGTCCTTGCTGTCAAATTCCTCTTTCTCTTCATCTTCTCGAAATGTTGCATTATTAAACAATATTAAATTAGTAACATCCGTGTATTAATATATCAATAAGATCATCTATAAACAATTCTAAAGATGAGGTGTTATCAAATAACACTACATTTATCAGCTTGTTTGTACTTGATCAATATTAATTAGAATGTTTCACTCGAACATGCAGTCACCCCTTTCGACATTGTAATTGATATTGATCAATTGACGCAGGTCTTGTTAATGTAATGTTTTGTGACATCAAATCATCTTCAGAAGTGAATGCATGTAAGAATCGTAATTGTAATAGCTTGACTACATATGCTATTATGGTGGCAGCAAATCTGTTGTACTATTGGAGGTCTTGGTATGGACCACTTCGGATCTCCACCAGTAAATGTGTTTTTTTTATGAGATATTTTACTTGATCGATCATATGGAAGCAAATAATATTAAGATATGATTCGAAATTAAAGATATAGGATTAAAAATGTTTATTTATACCTAGCTGGCATACTATCACTCCTACGTGGCAAGGATTTGGTTCACTTAACCTGCGAACTTAGGGTGTTCGCATACTGGCCCTTCTCCCCTAAACTCTTCTAAAGATGAGGTGTTATCAAATAACACTACATACGTTAAGAAGGATTAAGGTTGACTTAACCTGCGAACTTATTTTTCTGTTCGCTATATCTTTAATTTCTTGGTGAGTAGCAAATCCCCTAAACTCTTCTAAATAAATAGTTAAATTGAAAGGTATAAATAAACATTTTTCTTTCCTATATCTTTAATTTCTGGGAGTAGTGCCATTATGTCAACACCCTAAGTTCACGGGGTCCATTGGACCAATTCCTTGTCATGTAGGTTTGTCAATTTTACAGCTAGCTATAAATAAAAATTTCTTTATCTTATCTCTATAGTTTAGAAACTCTTTATCTTGTCTCTTTAGTATTGGGCAATGTTCACATAGAGTTACAGATTTCTGTTTTGTATTAAATGTTACATATTTTATATCTTACAGAGTTAGCGAGAGATATATAAAGAATGTCCTGGACATATGTTTTTTCTTTGTTTCGAGCATTAGAGATGGAAATCCACCTTCTAACAGATCTGCGAAGTTCCTCTCTCTACAGTTGAGAAGGATTTTCTGTTAAAAATTCAAGTTTAGGAGATTGTAATGAAAGATTCAATTTTGATTTGTTTGCTAGCTGCTGCATCCTTAGGTGAAGCCACGACTCTGAAATATGTTTGAGCTGTTTTGGACTTTTGTTACATTCTCTATTTCTAAATGTGAAGATGTTTTGGCTCACGTATGTTAGATGATTTCTCTCTTACCCTACATTGTACTACGATTTATATTCACTACCATTAATCCTTGTGGATATTGATAATGGTTTGAATTTTAGTTTTTCAATTTTATAGGATGCAGTAGATGTTGTTTGTGAGAAAATTCAATTCTCTATATTTTGCAGATGTCTATGGGTTGAGGACGATACCAATTGATATGTCCAGCACATTCTGGATATATTTGTAGATGAATTATTTTTAGAAAAGGCCTATCCCCCTCACTATGTCCAGATGGGTACTAAGGGAAGACATTGTCAAATTAATAGTTCTCTTGTCAAATAAGTAAGGAAAATACTTCAACTGGATAACATGAGACTATCATTTAGAAAACTCTCTACCTCATTTTTTCTGCACATAGGGGAGAAGGGCCAGTATGCGAACACCCTAAGTTCGGAGGTCCATGGAGCCAATTCCTTGCCACGTAGGATCACCAATTTGACAACTAGTTATAAATAAACATTTTTTTTATGCTAAGCCTTTAATTTCGAATCATATTGTAATATTATTTGCTTACATATGATCGATCAAATAAAATATATCAAAATAAACACATTTACATTATGAAGTTACTAATTCTATTGTGAAGTTAATATTATTTTCTTTTAAGGTACTTTAAGGGAGAAAACATAAAGCCATTATCTAATAGATGTTCACAGAATTAATTAGCAGGATGCTATGATCAAGAATCACTCAATTCCAATCTTAATATTTCTTTAATGTGCTCTGCAAAATGGGCCAATTTTTGATAAATTAAATAGAAATCAGTCCATAAACTTGCAGTTCTGCTCAGCAATCTGTTATGTCTAATTCTAACTTAATTGAACAGATCTTTGGTCAAACAAAAAGGAGATCACAACATGATTTCAGTAGAAGTGTAAGGTATACGTTAGCTTATATAAGAGAAAGTAGCTAGTTGAGGTTATATATGAATACATTCCAGTGGGAAAAGGCCTTAAGTAATAAATTTGACTATTTTTTACATATTTAAGTGTCCTCTTGAAGTTCTTTGATAGCTACTTTATGAGATTTCTATCACACCTCTAGGGATTTGGGAGACATTATCAGCATTCATCTGGATAACAAGAGACTTCATGCTCTTGAAATTATAAGCAGTAAGTATGAAAACTAACATGTAATTTTTGCTTTGCTGGACCTTTCCTTTCAAAATTTGATAGAAGTAATCTCTTCTTATAAAAATCCACTATAATCAGGCACCCTACAGAAGTAAATCAGCAGTAAACAAGACTAGGAAAGTGAATATATAATACCAACATAGGGGAGAGAGTATCCAATCAAAATGTAAGACATGGATCAAGGTGTAGGGTCTTGTTTAATCAAAGGTTGAAATTGATTTTGAGATGATCTTGTGGCTGAAATTATTTGATTTGATATTCATATTTAT
This sequence comes from Taxus chinensis, assembly GCA_019776745.2. Taxonomy (NCBI): domain Eukaryota; kingdom Viridiplantae; phylum Streptophyta; class Pinopsida; order Cupressales; family Taxaceae; genus Taxus; species Taxus chinensis. The sequence continues at coordinate 899,192,985 of CM034146.1, forward strand.
TTTTTACCTTCAAGTGTACAATTTTATTGGTGTTTTTAATGGATGATTTTGAATCTTGAGAAGAAGGTTCCCTCTTTTTTTGCAGGTATTTATTAAAGCCTGGATATGAAAGATCTGGTGATTGAACAACCCAACTTGGAATATGGAAAGGGATGAATTGGAAAGAGAAATATTCAACCCATTAAATAGATATGATGGGTTTGTTAATTGATATGTTGTATTTATACTTTGAACAAATGTGTCTTTTATTGTAGAAAATGAAAGTACAAATCAATATTTATTGTGTACTAGGTAATACTGAGATGTTGACCCTATGCGCATATGGTTTATAAAAAAACACTTTTTTGAACTTCAATAATAAAAATTTTGGTTTTTATTCCATCAAGTATTGGATATTTTAAATGCAAAATAGTGTTCAAGTATTGGGGCAGTGTTCACATAGTGGCTCTTCTCCCCTATCCCTAAGAAAGATTTTGTGACCCTTATAACCTCTGTGTTTTGCGTTGCATTAGACAAATGGCCTCCTATAGATACACGTTGTGAAATATTGCAATCAAAGCAAGTTTAAAATAAACTTTTGTTTTTATTTCTCTATTGTCTGAACTTTGTCATTGAAAAGGCGAAGTTAAGTGTTTTGTTTCACAAAATCTACAATTCATTGAGCATAACTCAATACAATTGTCCATCACAAAAAAAAAAAATCTACAATTCATAATTTGTTTAGGTTGATCATAAATAAGGGATTCTGCATTATTATTTTGCATTTTGCCTACAAGAGCATAAATATTTACATTAATTGATTTCAACTTTCTTATATAGTTGACTTAATTTTTTTTTTTGCATGCCACCAATATTTTTCGAAGTAGACAGACAAACAAGACACATTGACATGACCCTAGTAATTAATACGTCAATGGAGGCCGTGGACATACAAAGTATTAATTGTAGTTTAGCTAGTATTGAATATGAAAAAAACGAGCATAATTAAAATATTTGAAATTTTGATGGGCTTTCCAGTATATTGGTGTTGACACTATCGTGGAAGGTTGGAAGCCTGAGCATGTTTCTATGACAAAGACATTTTGTGTACTATCAATGGTGGTGAAAATTAAATTTTTCCTTTTTGCCTTCAATTAAGAAATTACTAAATATTTCAAGCTAAGTCTACTCGAGAAAACCTTTGTATCTTTTAGGACTCAAATTTATATTGCAATGGAAGGTTTATTATTTGTTTGTTGGGAATGGCTCTATAGTCTTCAACCTTTCAAACACTTTAATTTTTTTGAGTTATATATATTGTCTTTTAAGACTATACATTTCATTTTTATGTTTTATATATTCCATTTATATTGAAGTTTTAATAATTAATGAGTTTATTATAATAGAAATTAACTTGACCATATATGTTTTATTCTTATTCAAGTATTTTAAATTAAAATTTAAGTTCGATTGTAACTATATTAATAGACATTTCCACACTAGATTGAAACTTGTTATGCACCATATCAAAGACAAGTAGTTTTAACTTTTTTTTTTTTCCTTTTTTTCCCTTTTCAATTAGATTACATATTTATAACCTGTATCTTGTGAAAATTTGTGTTCACTCTAATCTCTAACATTTCTATTCATTTGATTTGTTTATTGTTCTCGACGTCTTTTGCCATATACACGATTGTCAAAGGAATTTGAAGATTATGGATTTCTAACTTGTGATGTCACTTTATTTTATCTATGTTCTCATTTCAAATTTGTGTGATTGAGGGTGAGTATTATTGTCAATTTCGATGTATACATGCTTGTCCAAATAATGTGCAGATTATGAATGTATAATTTGTATTGGCTACACCATTTATTTATATGCTCAAGCCAACTTTGTGTAATTGAGGGTGAAAATTATTGTCGCTTTTTCCATATACATAATTGTCAAAGGAATTTGAAAATTTTGTATGTATAAATCATATTGTTACTTTCATTTTATCTATATTCTGATATCGAGTTTGAGTGATTTAGGGTGAAAACTATAAATCACAATTTTAAAATGCTTTTTCAATAACAATGTTAGTATTGATAGCCTTTTGTAAATAAATATCTTAGGCGTTGTGAAGCTTTCTAATTCATAATCATATCTTACTATATGGATTTTACACTACTAAAAAATCTCTTTTGCAACCTAGTATTGCCTTGGAATGCCCGCTTCCCTTATTAATTACAAGAATTATATCCCTGCCAAGAGGAAAACATTTGTCAAAAACCATTACACTTTGATATGAGAAGGGTTTTAATTTGCATTTATATTTTATTTTCATATCTGAAAAGGGATTCCTTAACGAATCAAGTTTGAAAATCCAGTGCGCTAAAAAAATAAGGTGTTCTTCCAACTATTTAAATTTGTGAGATTGTGGCATAATGATGATTCCCAATAACATTAAAACATTGATAATGATAAAACAAAGAGGCATTTCCTCTCTTAAATTAAAAATATATTTGTTTAACTTGACTCAAGATGTACATAAAAGTAGTCAACAGAAACTACTTCTATAATTATTTGGCTCTATCTTGTGACAGAGGCTTTCCACATTGTTGAATAGTTATAAATATGAGCACCTTATGTTTCTTCATTTTCCTTGTTATGTTTCCATCATTTTGATTGTTGCTATTGGTTTGCTTCTATGTAGATGGAATCTCCTTCTCCAATGCATTTTCATCCATGGTACTTGTTTAAAGGGAGGATTCGAACCAAACTCCACAGATTTACGTGTGGGTGTACTGATAACACTAGGCTTCTTAACCAAAAAAGCATGCTCTTCACCTTGGTCACATGGACAAGGATTTGGGAATGTGGTTTGTGTTTGTTGGACATGTGTGTAGCACCAATATTGTCAGTATGTGGTGTGTCTACTTCATGTTGTTCCACTTCATAATGGGTCACTAAAACATTGATTAGCGCAAGCCTAAATTTTGCTCTTTTGTTAGTGTATGAAATTTTAATACGTGTATAAAACATATTTATTTTTTATGTAAGTTCTTTAGGTGGTGAATATGTATTAACCTCCTTCCTTCTTCTTCGACATTTTTTAAAAGCACTTGTAGTGACATTCTAAGTTTGGAGGAGTCGTTAATGGTCTTAAAATTTGTTGGTGTCTGCATGTTAATATATTCTCTTCCTCGCTTCCACTATATTCTTCCAAAATGTACAACAAAGTAAAATATCCCCTTCACAGACCTCTCCCTTCTTCCTTTTCATCTCTTGCTATATCGGGACTTGCGTGGAACTTATGTTAATCTATGTAAATCTTTGGAACATGTAGACATTGGGGGGAAATGATTTGAGGCCCTCCCCCTTATTTACAAGTTAGTCAAACTTTTCCTTAACTTAGGGAAGGCTTTTACCTCTAAACACTAACAAGGAAAAAAACACTATCCAGGGGACCAAAAACATTAATGCATGCTCAAGTCGGCAAGAAAAGCTGGTGAAGCGTTGAACTTTGCGTGCGTTCCGTCAAAGAACATTCTGGAAAAACGGTAAAGGACCGCCGCCTGCTCAGGGTGGCGGTTACAGGACCGCCGCCCTGTTCAGGCGGCGGTTTCGTCACTGAAGACCAAAAAACCAAGAAAAGAGAAAAAAAAGTGGAAAACAAAGCACTCGGGGGCTAAGCGGGGCATGCAGGATGTTAACGCCTATCCGTAAAGCTTCTCTGGATCCTGAACACCTTGCGAAGAGACCTGTATCATCATTGGGGCATTTATTACACCGTTCCGCAGTACAGTACCTTACAATTTTGGGTACGTACAGTAACCTTAAAAATTTACCCAATTTCTTCTCATTTGCAGCAACACCGCCATTGATATACCACTTTCAACATCATGGCCATTTGTCTCTTCCTCGTTTTTATCTTTATCAATGACCTCAATTTCCTCTATGTTAGCCATAATAATGATTAAAGTTTGCTGGTTCAAAGTCTGCTGGCTCAAGGTTGGTTGGCATCGAAGGTTAAAGATATACTTTCATCCTCAGTGTTTCCAATATGATCAAGTCCCAACTCTGTAATATGCTCTTGCAGCAAGTAGGTTGTTTTTGGTGCACTTGGCAATGAGAGATCGTCCTCTCCCAAATCCCTGGCCTCAGTGTTGCAGCTGGATGTGCCTTGGTCACAAGTATTCACAATATGGTTCACTTCATAATCTTGGTTTGCATTATACTTTGTCTTTCTCCCTGTACACTTGGTTCCTCCTTCTCTATATTAGTAACAACCATTGTTTTAATGGTTGGATGGAATACTTTTGTTGTTGACATATTCTCAACTGATTCCATTAAGTAATTTTCTCCAATTTTGTCACCAAATGGTGGAGCTACATCTCTTGAAAAACTTAGGATGTTTTTCAGCAGCATCAACATCTATTATGTTTTTAGTACCATCAACATTCATAATGTTTTCAGTAGTATCATCATCTGTGACATTTTCAGCATCATCTTCGTTGGCATCTTCTTCAATGATATATAGTTTACTACATTCCATTGTCATTCTGTATGCATTCAGATCAAGGGCCCATATACCTGTGCGTCTAAACCAACACGAATATTTGCAGGTGTCAAGGCCTTGGCGAGAGCTCTACTACCTATTTCTGCCAAGTCTGAACGTTTGACTTCTTGGTACTTATTATTACACATCCCCACTGCATCCTCTTCAGATCTGAAATATGCTTTTAAAAGGACCCAAAGGACACTAACATCCAGTGGTTTGCAACCTGTGTGTAGTATGTGCTGGCAATGTCAATAAATCAATCCCCAATCACCTAGCCTCTTCTATAGTTGACAATGCCACATGGCTTCCATGACCATCAAATATAAGTAAATGCCTATTTTCAGGGCACACTCCTCCAAGTACAGACTTACTGAAATGATACAACCAGCTTATAAAGAGCTCTCCTAGTCATCCAAGCACTTGGATGAGCAGCCATGCAAGCACCTGGTTCACATCCCTTGATGTAATTTTGTGAAACTTTCTGACCTTTAAATAAGTAAAAGTTAGGGATACATTTCCCTGCAACATTTACACAACATATAATTGTCATCCATTCTCTGCTACGAGGAATGATTTTGGGAACATTCCTGCAACCCTTGGTGGCAAACACCCTCATGCCACAATTTCTCCCTGCTTGGATTCCTGTCTCATCACAATTCCATATTTTTCCTGCACCATAGGAATTGATATAAATGTAGCTAGTTTTTCATAAACTTGCTAACCACCTCTGGACGTAAACCTATTGCACGATCTCTTTCTAGACCTTCAGCAGTCCGAAGGACTATGTCTGGGTGTCTTTTTCTAAATCCTTCACACCAAGATTTTCCAGGTAATCCTTCTCGAAATGGAGTCTCTCTAGTTTCAAAATTTATGCAACACATGCCCTCAGTTGTATAAATCCCACTCCATGCCCTAAATCTGCCATTTGATTACACCATTCAACTATCTCTTTCTCCTCTCCTTTACTCAAACAGGTGCAGAGGGCCCTTCCTTTTTATATGGGTCAGACCATTTAGTCAATAATGAACAGATGTAGGAGGTAAATTATATTTCAGTGTAGCAGCTCTAATAGAATAATTGTTGAATTCAATATCATCTATGGCCTTTAACATATCTTCTTTTGACCAACTAGACAAAATTCTAACCTTCTTGGTCGAAGTGTTGCCTCTAACAACCATAGTCTCCTGTAGTTCATGCCTGTATTAGTTCACATCCAGCAAGTTCTAGCTGATGATCATCATTTGAGTTTGTATCTCCTTGATTGTTGTTGTTGCACCATCCTCTTCACTTATTATTGTAGCATCCTGTTCATCTGTTTCATGGTTAGATGTTTCAATTTCAAATTGTACACCTCATTTTTTGGGCATACGTTGTGCTCGATGTAAACTCCTCTTTCTCTTCATCTTCTCTAAATGCTACAGTATGAAACAATATCAAATTAGTAAAATATGTATTAATATATCAATAAGATCATCTACAATGGGAAACTTTTAGCAAGCTCATGATACATGATAGTATGAATTATGAACTTGTAGGTAAACTTGTGATTACCTCGTTGGGCGCCATTAACGATGATTGAATACATGTTTTATTAATTTCATATTATTTGATAAAGAAAAATTTATAAGCTGGGTTGTTGATTACATAGGGGAGAAGAGCCAGTATGTGAACACTGCCCAATAATTGAACACTATTTTGAATTTAAAATATCCAATACCTGACGGAATAAAAACCCAAATTTTGATTATTGAAGTTCAAAAATTTGTTTTTTTTATAAACCATATGTGAATAGGGTCAACATCTCGAGCAAGGCACTAAGAAAGACCCCTTCACGCAAACCTCGCACAGGCTGTAAGCCCACTCACAAACAACCAACATTTGCTTTAGAACTGGGCATGAGGAAATGCAACGCATCCAAATGAAATAATGTGTAACGCGTCCAAAGGAAACAGTATGGAACGCGTCCAAAACAAGCCATGGTAAATGGTGGTTGAGTGTTTATTTGTGTCTTATCTATCAGGCGCGTCAAAATCCACGAGGGACAGATTGCATTTCCCTCTTTTATTTCGAATTTAATGCTCAACACCTGACTGTTCATATTAAAATATGATACGAAATTAAGGCTTAGGATTAAAAAAATGCTTATTTATAACTAGCTGTCAAATTGGTGCTCCTACGTGGCAAGGAATTGGCTCTATGGACCTGCGAACTTAGGGTGTTCGCATACTGGCCCTATATAAACTTCAATAATCAAAATTTTGGTTTTTATTCCATCAAGTATTGGATATTTTAAATGCAGAATAGTGTTCAAGTGAAATATCATGTCACGGATGACATGATATTTCAGCTGCAGCAGCTCTAATTGAATAATGCAAGAAACTCAATATCATCTATGGCCTTTAACATATCTTCTTTTGACCAACTAGACAAAATTCTAACCTTTTTTGGTCGAAGTGTTGCCCTCTAACAACCACAGTCTCCTGTAGTTCATGCCTATTTAGTTCACATCCAGCAGGTTCTGGCTGATGATCATCAGTTGTGTTTGTATCTCCTTGATTTGTTGTTGCACCATCCTCTTCGCTTATTATTGTAGCATCCTGTTCATCTGTTTCATGGTTAGATGTTTCAATTTCAAATTATACACCTCTTTTTTTGGGCATACGTTGTGCTCGATGTAAACTCCTCTTTCTCTTCATCTTCTCTAAATGCTTGCAGTATGAAACAATATAAAATTAGTAAAATATGTATTAATATAATCAATAAGATCATCTATAAACACTTCTAAAGATGAGGTGTTATCAAATAACACTACATTCATCAGCTTGTTTGTAATTGATCAATATCAATTAGAATGTTTCACTCGAACATGTAGTCGCCCCTTTTGACATTGTAATTCATATTCGATCAATTGACGTAGGTCTTGTTAATGTAATGTTTTTGTGACATCAAATCATCTTCAGAAGTGAATGCATGTAAGAATCGCAATTGTAATAGCTTGAATACATATGCTATTATGGTGGCAGCAAATTTGGTGTACTACTGTAGGTCTTGGTGTGGACCACTTCAGGATCTCCACCAGTAAATTGTGTTTTTTTTTGAGATATTTTACTTGATCGATCATAAGGGAAACAAATAATATTAAGATATGATTCGAAATTAAAGATATAGGATTAAAAAATGTTTATTTATACCTAGCTGGCATACTGTCACTCCTACGTGGCAAGGATTTGGTTCAACTTACCCCTGCGAAACTTAGGGGTGTTCGCATACTGGCCCTTCTCCCCCTAAACTCTTCTAAAGACAAGGTGTTATCAAATAACACTACATTCATTGGCTTGTTTGTAATTGATCAACATCAATTAGAATGTTTCACTCGAACATGCAGTCACCCCTTTCGACATTGTAATTCATATCGATCAATTGACGCAGGTCTTGTTAATGTAATGTTTTGTGACATCAAATCATCTTCAGAAGTGAATGCATGTAAGAATCGTAATTGTAATAGCTTGACTACATATGCTGTTATGGTGGCAACAAATTTGTTGTAATACTGGAATACTTTCAATGACAATCATTGATAACTGTCAATAATATATTGCATTCTTGCCAGCTACTTTGTGCTTGATTTTAAGTAGGGAGAAGAATAAATAGTTAAGTTGAAAGGTATAAATAAACATTTTTCTTTCCTATATCTTTAATTTCTGGGAGTAGTGCCATTATGTCAACACCCTAAGTTCACGGGTCCATTGGGCCAATTCCTTGTCATGTAGGTTTATCAATTTTACAGCTAGCTATAAATAAACATTTCTTTATCTTATCTCTTTACTTTGGAAACTCTTTATCTTATCTCTTTAGTATTGGGTAGTGTTCACATAGAGTTACAGATTTTTGTTTTGTATTAAATGGTACAGATTTTATATCTTATAGAGTTAGCGAGAGAGATATAAAGAATGTGTTGGACATATTTTTTTTCTTTGTTTTGAGCATTAGAGATGGAAATCCACCTTCTAACAGATCTTCAAAGTTCCTCCCTCTACAGTTGAGAAGGATTTTCTGTTAAAAATTCTACAGTGTTCATTGTAATGAAAGATTCAATTTTGATTTGTTTGCTAGCTGTTGCATCCTTAGGTGAAGCCAATGACGTCTTAGGTGAAGCCACAACTCTGAAATATGTTTGAGTTGTTTTGGACTTTTGTTACATTCTCTATTTCTAAAGGTGAAGATGTTTTGGCTCACGTATGTTAGATGATTTCTCTCTTACCTACATTGTACTACGATTTATATTCACTACCATTAATCTTTGTGGATATTGATAATGGTTTGAATTTCAGTTTTTCAATTTTATAGGATGCAGTGGATGTTGTTTGTGAGAAAATTCAGTTCTCTATATTTTGCAGATGTCTATGGGTTGAGGACGATACCAATTGATATGTCCACCACATTCTTGATATATCTGTAGATGACTTATTTTTAGAAAAGGCCTATCCCCCTCATTATGTCCAGATGGATAATAAGGGAAGACATTGTGAAGTTAATAGTTCTCTTGTCAAATAAGTAAGGAAAATACTTCAACTGGATAACAAGAGACTTCAGCTGAGAAATTATAACTGGTTTTGACGGAAGCCGCTCTTGGGGAAATGTGGGGCGCCGACTGCATATTAGCTTAATGAAAACCATTTATAAATATCATTTAGAAAACTTTCTACCTCGTTTTTGCTGCACATAGGGGAGAAGGGCCAATATGCGAACACCCTAAGATCGCAGGTCCATGAAGCCAATTCCTTGCCATGTAGGATCATCAATTTGATAGCTAGTTATAATTAAACAATTTTTTATCCTAAGCCTTTAATTTCGAATCATATTGTAATATTATTTGCTTACATATGATCAATCAAATAAAATATCTCAAAAAAAACACATTTACATTCTGAAGTTACTAGTTCTATTGTGAAGTTAATATTATTTGCTTTTAAGGTACTTTAAGGGAGAAAACATAAAGCCATTATCTAATAGATGTTCACAGAATTAATTAGCAGGATGCTATGATCAAGAATCACTCAATTCCAATATTAATATTTTTTTAATGTGCTCTACAAAATGGGCCAATTTTTGATAAATTAAATAGAAATCAGTCCATAAACTTGCAGTTCTGTTCAGCAATCTGTTATGTCTAATTCTAACTTAATTGAACAGATCTTTGGTCAAACAAAAAGTAGATCACAACATGCTTTCAACAGAAGAGCAAGGTATACATTAGCTTATATCAGAGAAAACAACCAGTTGAGGTTATATATGAATACATTCCAGTGGAAAAAGGCCTTAAGTAATAAATTTGACTATTTTTTACATATTTAAGTGTCCTCTTGAAGTTGTTTGATAGCTACTTTATGAGATTTTTGTCACACCTCTAGGGATTTGAGAGACATTCTCAACATTCAACTGGATAACAAGAAACTCATGCTCTTGAAATTATAAGCAGTAGGTATGAAAACTAACCTACAATTTTTGCTTTGCTGGACCTTTCCTTTCAAAACTTGATAGAAGTAATCTCTTCTTATAAAATCCACTGTAATCAGGCACCCTACAAAAGTAAATCAGCAGTAAACAAGACTAGGAAAGTGAATATATAATACCAACATAGGGGAGAGAGTATCCAATCAAAATGTAAGACATGGATCAAGGTGTAGGGTCTTTTTAATCAAAGGTTGAAATTGATTTTGAGATGATCTTGTGGCTGAAATTATTTGATTTGATATTCATATTTATTTTTTACCTTCAAGTGTACAATATTATTGGTGTTTTTAATGGATGAATTTGAATCTTGAGAAGAAGGTTCCCTCTTTTTTTGCAGGTATGTATTAAAGTCTAGATATGAAAGATCTGGTGATTGAACAACCCATCTTGGAATATGGAAAGAGATGAATTGGAAAGAGAAATATTCAACCCATTAAATAGATATGATGGGTTTGTCAACTGATATGTTGTATTTATACTTTGAACAAATGAGTTTTTTATCGTAGAAAATGAAAGTACCAATCAGTATTTATTGTGTACTAAGTAATACTGAGATGTTGACCCTATTCACATATGGTTTATAAAAAACAATTTTTTGAACTTCAATAATCAAAATTTTGGTTTTTATTCCATCAAGTATTGGATATTTTAAATGCAAAATAGTGTTCAAGTATTGGGCAGTGTTCACATACTGGCTCTTCTCCCCTATCCCTAAGAAATATTTTTGTGACCCTTATAACCTCTGTGTTTTGCGTTGCATTAGACAAATGGCCTCCTATAGATACAAGTTGTGAAATATTGCAATCAAAGCAAGTTTAAATAAACTTTTGTTTTTATATCTCTATTGTCTGAACTTTGTCATTGAAAAGGCGAAGTTAAGTGTTTTGTTTCACAAAATCTACAATTCATTGAGCATAACTCAATACAACTGTCCATCACAAAAAAAAAAATCTACAATTCATAATTTGTTTAGGTTGATCATAAATAAGGGATTCTGCATTATTATTTTGCATTTTGCCTACAAGAGCATAAATATTTACATTAATTGATTTCAACTTTCTTATATAGTTGACTTAATTTTTTTTTTTTTTGCATGCCACCAATATTTTTCGAACGGTGGTAGACAGACAAACAAGACACATTGACATGACCCTAGTAATTAATACGTCAATGGAGGCCGTGGACATACAAAGTATTAATTGTAGTTTAGCTAGTCATGTCAAAAATATTGAACTTCTATGAAAAAAACAATTAGAGCATAATTAAAATATTTGAAATTTTGATGGGCTTTCCAGTATATTGGTGTTGACACTATCGTGGAAGGTTGGAAGCCTGAGCACGTTTCTATGACAAAGACATTTTGTGTACTATCAATGGTGTGAAAATTAAATTTTTCTTTTTTTTTTTTTCCTTTTTTGCCTTCAATTAAGAAATTACTAAATATTTCAAGCTAAGTCTACTCGAGAAAACCTTTGTATCTTTTAGGACTCAAATTTATATTGTAATGGAAGGTTTATTATTTGTTTGTTGGGAATGGCTCTATAGTCTTCAACCCTTTCAAACACTTTTATTTTTGTGAGTTATATATATTGTCTTTTAAGACTATACATTTCATTTTTATGTTTTATATATTCCATTTATATTGAAGTTTTAATAATTAATGAGTTTATTATAATAGAAATTAACTTGACCATATATGTTTTATTCTTATTCAAGTATTTTAAATTAAAATTTAAGTTCGATTGTAACTATATTAATAGACATTTCCACACTAGATTGAAACTTGTTATGCACCATATCAAAGACAAGTAGTTTTAACTTTTTTTTTCCTTTTTTCCCTTTTCAATTAGATTACATATTATAACCTGTATCTTGTGAAAATTTGTGTTCACTCTAATCTCTAACATTTCTATTCATTTGATTTGTTTATTGTTCTCGACGTTTTTTGCCATATACACGATTGTCAAAGGAATTTGAAGATTATGGATTTCTAACTCGTGATGTCACTTTATTTTATCTATGTTCTCATTTCAAATTTGTGTGATTGAGGGTGAGTATTATTGTCAATTTCGATGTATACATGCTTGTCCAAAGAATGTGCAGATTATGAATGTATAATTTGTATTGCTACACCATTTTATTTATATGCTCAAGCCAACTTTGTGTAATTGAGGGTGAAAATTATTGTCGCTTTTTCCATATACATAATTGTCAAAGGAATTTGAAAATTTTGTATGTATAAATCATATTGTTACTTCATTTTATCTATATTCTGATATCGAGTTTGAGTGATTTAGGGTGAAAACTATAAATCACAATTTTAAAATGCTTTTTCAATAACAATGTTAGTATTGATAGCCTTTTGTAAATAAATATCTTAGGCGTTGTGAAGCTTTCTAATTCATAATCATATCTTGACTATATGGATTTTACACTACTAAAAAATCTCTTTTGCAACCTAGTATTGCCTTGGAATGCCTGCTTCCCTTATTTAATTACAAGAATTATATCCCTGCCAAGAGGAAAACATTTGTCAAAACCATTACACTCTGATATGAGAAGGGTTTTAATTTGCATTTATATTTTATTTTCATATCTGAAAAAGGGATTCCTTAATGAACCAAGTTTGAAAAATCTAGTGCGCTAAAAAATAAGGTGTTCTTCCCAACTATTTAAATTTGTGAGATTGCGGCATAATGATGATTCCCAATAACATTAAAACAGTGATAATGATAAAACAAAGAGGCATTTCCTCTCTTAAATTAAAAATATATTTGTTTAACTTGACTCAAGATGTACATAAAAGTAGTCAATGGAAACTACTTCTATAATTATTTTGCTCTATCTTGTGACAGAGGCTTTCCACATTGTTGAATAGTTATAAATATGAGCACCTTATGTTTCTTCATTTTCCTTGTTATGTTTCATCATTTTTGATTGTTGCTATTGGTGGCTTCTATGTAGATGGAATCTCCTTCTCCAATGCATTTTTATCCATGGTACTTGTTTAAAGGGAGGATTTGAACCAAACTCCGCAGATTTACGCGTGGGTGTACTGATAACACTAGGCTTCTTAACCAACAAAGCATGCTCTTCACCTTGGTCACATGGACAAGGATTTGGGAATGTGGTTTGTGTTTGTTGGACATGTGTGTAGCACCAATATTGTCAATATGTGGTGTGTCTACTTCATGTTGTTCCACTTCATAATGGGTCACTAAAACATTGATTAGCGCAAGCCTAAATTTTGCTCTTTTGTTAGTGTATGACTTTTAATACGTGTATAAAACAATATTTATTTTTTTATGTAAGTTCTTTAGGTGGTGAATATGTATTTAACCTCCTTCCTTCTTCTTCGACATTTGTTAAAGCACTTGTAGTGAACATTCTAAGTTTGGAGGAGTCGCTAATGGTCGGTTAAATTTGTTGGTGTCTGCATGTTAATATATTCTCTTCCTCGCTTCCACTATATTCTTCCAAAATGTACAACAAAGTAAAATATCCCCTTCACAGACCTCTCCCTTCTTCCTTTTCATCTCTTGCTATATCGGGACTTGCATTGGAACTTATGTGAATCTATGTAAATCTTTGGAACATGTAAACATTGGGGGAAATGATTTGAGGCCCTCCCCCTTATTTACAAGTTAGCAACTTTTCTTAACTTAGGGAAGGCTTTTACTCTTAAACACAATTTCCTATTCTTCCTTTTCAAATTCACACATGTCCATTGTGGGCGTGGTCTACATAGTATCATGTATTTCTACTAATTGAAAACAATTATCTTGCAAGCGGGTTATAACAAATGATAATGCATCAACAATTGAGGAAAGATAATAATGCAATGCGTTGAAGTTTGAATGTGTTTACGTTGCCCATGTGTTGCAATTATTCTTAATAAATTGTATTCTTATGATATGACATATTTCTTACTTTCCTTGCATTTACACATTTGTTTACTATATTATTTTGATGCTCATATTATTAAAACACAAAAAATGTAATTGCACATATTTCATAAACGTTACAAAGCCATTAAAAAGAAATATTTTTTTTGGTAAGCAATTATTAAGACATGAAATGTACTCAACCTTGTAAATTAAATAGGACAATTGATTGTATTAGATACTAATATCCAAGTTTATAATGACGTAATTACAATTAGTTTTAATCTTAATATTATTTTTAGTTTTTATAGTTTTGACTCATGTTTTTATGTTTACATGCTAATGTATTCACTTCTGGATTATGTGTTTACACGACCTTCAAGAAATGGAGGAATTAGAGTTGCTAGGAGCTATCGCTTGGGTTGACCTTCGACCCTAGATTTTCTTATTTGAACCCCCTTCGAATTCACCCATGTTGTACTTGACTCGTTGCACATGTGAATGCCTTTGTTTGAAATATAGTTGAAGTCACAAAGATGGCTCCTAGAATTTCATGCGTTCTTTCATAACTTGAGAGGCTGAACAAAATTTCTTGTTAATGAAAATTCTGGTTGGCATTACTTGCTACCAAAAAATTGCCCTCAAATTCGAGATCCCTCATTGGAATTTGCCCCTTCAAACGATTGATACAAATGGCATGTCTTTCATTTACGCTTCCTCTTAAGACAAAAAATTTCGATTGTTCCCCCCACAACACTTCTTCCATCCCTTTACTTCTCCTCCCTCAAACCCCTTCATCATTGACCCTCTTCTTCCCCCAATGTTTCACACCCTTCAATTTTACTTTTTTTATGCATCCCTTTCAGTGTTTACATCGCACATTTCACGTACAATTGCTAGTTAAATTATATTATATATCTAAACAATATACATTTAATTTAATGATTTCATATTTCAAATTAAAATTAAAAAAAATATTTATTATATTTTCAATTTTTAAAATTAATTTACGATAATAAAAATAAAAAATATGCTTGAAAACAAATATGGATATAATGAATTGATGGATATAGAGAGGGATAATTAAACATCTATAGCCTCGAGAAAAAGGAGTGAAGATGATGACCTAGAATTGAGCATTGATAGTGCACCAAGATGTGTACTACAAGATTTGAGAAGAAACATAATCCAAACTATCAAACAATGAAAGGAAGACACCATGAAAGAGGGCATTTTGTGTATAAACTATTAGAAAAAAGGTTACAAGGATTCCAATTTTCCAAAGAAGTTTTTTTAAAATTTTGAAGTTATGATGGATTCAATAAGGATTGTTTGTTAAATCTAAGGAATGAAAGTGCATAAATATGGTTTACATAAGGGGAGCAATGGACACCATCCATCATGTTGATAAAGTGAAATGATAACAAACGTTAGAAAACCAATCGATGGAGGTGATGGTCCGATTTAATATGACTCAGATCAAGTTGATCATACAATGCTGCAAGTATAATGAATGGGAACATTTAACAAGAGATTAATTATTGTAGAAATCAAATTGTAGCTACCACCTACAAGTTTTATGTGGGAAGGACAATTGTAGAAAAAAAATGTTGAAATTTTCGCAAATATAACATTGATATGATATACAAAATTTTAAATTGTGGAATTTCTGCAATGATTAACTCTATAGAAAAACCACATTTTTTATAAAATTGTGGACCATCCACGCTATAATGAATCGTGCAAAAACTATAATAATATAGGAAAATGTGGATTACCTACACTTCTAATGCCACAATTTTTATTTTTGGAATACCATATAACCACAAAAATATTGTTGGAAAATTGTGGTAAAAGATCTAATATGTTGTAGTGTTGAAAACAATTATCTTGCAAGCGGGTTATAACAAATGACAATGCATCAACAATTGAGGAAAGATAATGATGCAATGCATTGAAGTTTGAACCTGTTTACGTTGCCCATGTGTTGCAATTATTCTTAATAAATTGTATTCTTATGATATGACATATTTCTTACTTTCCTTGCGTTTACACAATTGTTTACTATATTATTTTGATGCTCATATTATTAAAACTCAAAAAATGTAATTGCACATATTTCATAAACGTTACAAAGCCATTAAAACGAAATATTTTTTTGGTAAGCAATTATTAAGACATGAAATGTACTCAACCTTGTAAATTAAATAGGACAATTGATTGTATTAGATAATAATATCCAAGTTTATAATGACGTAATTACAATTAGTTTTAATCTTAATATTATTTTTAGTTTTTTATAGTTTTGACTCATGTTTTTATGTTTACATGCTAATGTATTCACTTTTGGATTATGTGTTTACACGACCTTCAAGAAATGGAGGAATTAGATTTACTAGGACCTATCGCTTGGGTTGATCTTTGACCCTAGATTTTCTTATTTGAACCCCCTTCGAATTCACCCATGTTGTACTTGAATCATTGCACATGTGATTGCCTTTGTTTGAAATATAGTTGAAGTCAGAAAGATGGCTCCTAGAATTTCATGCTTTCTTTCATAACTCGAGAGACCGAACATTTTTTTTCTTGTTAATGAAAATTCTGGTTGGCATTACTTGCTACCAAAAAAATATCCTGAAATTTGTGAGCCCTCATTGGAATGGTTACTTTTTCCCCTTCAAACGATTGATACAAATGGCACGTCTTTCAATTACGCTTCCTCTTAAGACAAAAAATTTCGATTGTTCCCCCCACAACACTTCTTCCCTCCCTTTACTTCTCCTCCCTCAAACCCCTTCATCATTGACCCTCTTCTTCCCCCAATGTTTCACACCCTTCAATTTTGCATTTTTTATGCATCCCTTTCAGTGTTTACATTGCACATTTCATGTACAATTGCTAGTTAAATTATATTATATATCTAAAAAATATACAATTAATTTAATGATTTCATATTTTAAATTAAAATTAAAAAAATATTTATTATATCTTCAATTTTTAAAATTAATTTACGATAATTAATATAAAAAATTTGCTTGAAAACAAATATGGATATAACGAATTGATGGATATAGAGAGTGAGAATTAAACATCTATAGCCTCGAGAAAAAGGAGTGAAGATGATGACCTAGAATTGAGCATTGATAGTGCACCAAGATGTGTACTACAAGCTTTGAGAAGAAACATAATCCAAACTATCAAAGAACGAAAGGAAGACACCATGAAAGAGGGCATTTTGTGTATAAACTATTAGAAAAAAGGTTACAAGGATTCCAATTTTCCTGAAGAAGTTTTGTTAAAATTTTTGAATTTATGGTGGATTCAATAAGGAATGTTCGTTCAATCTAAGGAATGAAAGTGCATAAATACGGTTTACATGAGGGGAGCAATGGACACCACCCATCATGTTGATAAAGTGGAATGTTAACAAACGTTAGAAAACCAATGATAGAGGTGATGGTCTGATTTAGTATGACTCGGATCAAGTTGATCATACAATGTTGCAAGTATAATGAGTGGGAACATTTAACAAGAGATTAATTATTGTGGAAATCAAATTGTAGCTTCCACCTACAAGTTTTATGTGGGAAGCACAATTGTAGAAAAAAATTGTTGAAATTTCCACAAATATACCATTGATATGATATATGAAATTTTAAATTGTGGAATTTTTGCAATGATTAACTCTATAGAAAAACCACAATTTTTATAAAATTGTGGACCATCCATGCTATAATGAATTGTGCAAAAACTATAATAAGATGGGAAAATGTGGATTACCTACACTTCTAATGCCACACGTTTTATTTTTGGAATACCATATAACCACAAAAATATTGTTGGAAAATTGTGGTAAAAGATCTAATATGTTGTAGTGATGAAAATAATTATCTTGCAAGTGGGTTATAACAAATGACAATGCATCAACAATTGAGAAAAGATAATAATGCAATGCGTTGAAGTTTGAACATGTTTATGTTGCCCAAGTGTTGCAATTATTCTTAATAAATTGTATTCTTATGATATGACATATTTCTTACTTTCCTTGCATTTACACAGTTGTTTACTATATTATTTTGATGCTCATATTATTAAAACACAAAAAATGTAATTGCACATATTTCATAATCGTTACAAAGCCATTAAAAAGAAATATTTTTTTGGTAAGCAATTATTAAGACATGAAATGTACTCAACCTTGTAAATTAAATAGGACAATTGATTGTATTATATACTAATATCCAAGTTTATAATGACGTAATTACAATTAGTTTTAATCTTAATATTATTTTTAGCTTTTATAGTTTTGACTCATGTTTTTATGTTTACATGCTAATGTATTCACTTCTGAATTATGTGTTTACACGACCTTCAAGAAATGGAGGAATTAGAGTTGCTAGGAGCTATCGCTTGGGTTGACCTTCGACCCTAGATTTTCTTATTTGAACTCCGTTCAAATTCACCCATGTTGTACTTGACTCGTTGCACATGTGATTGCCTTTGTTTGAAATATAGTTGAAGTCACAAAGATGGCTCCTAGAATTTCATGCGTTCTTTCATAACTTGAGAGGCCGAACAAAATTTCTTGTTAATGAAAATTCTAGTTGGCATTACTTGCTACCAAAAAATTGCCTTGAAATTTGAGATCCCTCATTGGAATGGTTGCCTTTTCCCCTTCAAACGATTGATACTTGAATGGCACGTCTTCCATTTATGCTTTCTCTTAAGACAAAAAGTTTCGATTGTTCCCCCCACAACACTTCTTCCCTCCCCTCACTTCTCCTCCCTCAAAACCCTTCATTATTGACCCTCTTCTTCCCCCAACATTGCACAACCTTAAATTTTACTTTTTTTATGCATCCTTTTCGGTGTTTCCATCAAACATTTCACGTACAATTGCTAGTTAAATTATATTATATATCTAAAAAATATACATTTAATTTAATGATTTTATATTTCAAATTAAAATTAAAAAAAAATATTTATTATATTTTCAATTTTTAAAATTAATTTACGATAATAAAAAATAAAAAATATGCTTGAAAACAAATATGGATATAACAAATTGATGGATATAGAGAGGGATAATTAAACATCTATAGCCTTGAGAAAAAAGAGTGAAGATGATGACCTAGAATTGAGCATTGATAGTGCACCAAGATGTGTACTACAAGCTTTGAGAAGAAACATAATCCAAACTATCAAAGAACGAAAGGAAGACACCATGAAAGAGGACATTTTGTGTATAAACTATTAGAAAAAAGGTTACAAGGATTCCAATTTTCCAAAGAAGTTTTGTTAAAAATTTTGAAGTTATGGCGGATTCAATAAGTATTGTTCATTCAATCTAAGGAATGAAAGTGCATAAATATGTTTTACATGAGGGGAGCAATGGACACCACCCATCGTGTTGATAAAGTAGGAATGATAATAAACGTTAGAAAACTAATGATGGAGGTGATGGTGTGATTTAGTATGACTCGGATCAAGTTGATCATACAATTTTGCAAGTATAATGAGTGGGAACATTTAACAAGAGATTAATTATTGTGGAAATCAAATTGTAGCTTCCACCTACAAGTTTTATGTGGGAAGGACAATTGTAGAAAAAAATTGATGAAATTTCCACAAATATAACATTGATATGATATACAAAATTTCAAATTGTGGAATTTCTGCAATGATTAACTCTATAGAAAAACCACAATTTTTATAAAATTGTGGACCATCCACGCTATAATGAATCGTGCAAAAACTACAATAATATAGGAAAATGTGGATTACCTACACTTCTAATGCCACATTTTTTATTTTTGGAATACCATATAACCACAAAAATATTGTTGGAAAATTGTGGTAAAAGATCTAATATGTTGTAGTGTTGAAAACAATTATCTTGCAAGCGGGTTATAACAAATGACAATGCATCAACAATTGAGGAAAGATAATAATGCAATGCGTTGAATTTTGAACGTGTTTACGTTGCCCATGTGTTGTAATTATTCTTAATAAATTGTATTCTTATGATATGACATATTTCTTACTTTCCTTGCGTTTACACAGTTGTTTACTATATTATTTTGATGCTCATATTATTAAAGCACAAAAAATGTAATTGCACATATTTCATAAACGTTACAAAGCCATTAAAAAGAAATATTTTTTTGGTAAGCAATTATTAAGACATGAAATGTACTCAACCTTGTAAATTAAACAGGACAATTGATTGTATTAGATACTAATATTCAAGTTTATAATGACGTAATTACAATTAGTTTTAATCTTAATATTATTTTTAATTTTTATAGTTTTCACTCATGTTTTTATGTTTACATGCTAATGTATTCACTTCTGGATTATGTGTTTACATGACTTTCAAGAAATGGAGGAATTAGAGTTACTAGGAGCTATCGTTTGGGTTGACCTTTGACCCTAGATTTTTTTATTTGAACCCCCTTCGAATTCACCCATGTTGTACTTGAATAGTTGCACATGTGAATGCCTTTGTTTAAAATATAATTGAAGAAACAAAGATGGCTCCTAGAATTTCATGTTTTCTTTCATAACTCGAGAGACCGAACAAAATTTCTTGTTAATGAAAATTCTGGTTGGCATTACTTTCTACCAAAAAATTGCCCTGAAATTTGAGATCCCTCATTGGAATGGCTGCCTTTTCCCCTTCAAACGATTGATACAAATGGCACGTCTTCCATTTACACTTTCTCTTAAGACAAAAAATTTCGATTGTTCCCCCCACAACACTTCTTCCCTCCCTTTACTTCTCCTCCCTCAAAACCCTTCATCATTGACCCTCTTCTTCCCCCAATGTTTCACACCCTTCAATTTTACCTTTTTTATGCATCCCTTTTAGTGTTTCCATCGCACATTTCATGTACAATTGCTAGTTAAATTATATTATATATCTAAAAAATATACAATTAATTTAATGATTTCATATTTCAAATTAAAATTAAAAAAATATTTATTATATCTTCAATTTTTAAAATTAATTTACGATAATTAATATAAAAAATTTGCTTAAAAACAAATATGGATATAACGAATTGATAGATATAGAGAGTGAGAATTAAACATCTATAGCCTTGAGAAAAAGGAGTGAAGATGATGACCTAGAATTGAGCATTGATAGTGCACCAAGATGTGTACTACAAGCTTTGAGAAGAAACATAATCCAAACTATCAAAGAACGAAAGGAAGACACCATGAAAGAGGGCATTTTGTGTATAGACTATTAGAAAAAAGGTTACAAGGATTCCAATTTTCCAAAGAAGTTTTGTTAAAAATTTTAAGTTATGGTGGATTCAATAAGGATTGTTCGTTCAATCTAAGGAATGAAAGTGCATAAATATGGTTTACATGAGGGGAGCAATGGACACCACCCATCATGTTGATAAAGTGGAATGATAATAAACGTTAGAAAACTAATGATGGAGGTGATGGTCTGATTTAGTATGACTCGGATCAAGTTGATCATACAATTTTGCAAGTATAATGAGTGGGAACATTTAACAAGAGATTAATTATTGTGGAAATCAAATTGTTGCTTCCACCTACAAGTTTTATGTGGGAAGGGACAATTGTAGAAAAAAATTGATGAAATTTCCACAAATATAACATTGATATGATATACGAAATTTTAAATTGTGGAATTTCTGCAATGATTAACTCTATAGAAAAACCACAATTTTTATAAAATTGTGGACCATCCACGCTATAATGAATCGTGCAAAAACTACAATAATATAGGAAAATGTGGATTACCTACACTTCTAATGCCACAATTTTTATTTTTGGAATACCATATAACCACAAAAATATTGTTGGAAAATTGTGTAAAAGATCTAATATGTTGTAGTGTTGAAAACAATTATCTTGCAAACGGGTTATAACAAATGACAAGGCATCAACAATTGAGGAAAGATAATAATGCAATGCGTTGAAGTTTGAACGTGTTTTTGTTGCCCATGTGTTGCAATTATTCTTAATAAATTATATTCTTATGATATGACATATTTCTTACTTTCCTTGCATTTACACAGTTGTTTACTATATTATTTTGATGCTCATATTATTAAAAAACAAATAATGTAGTTATACATATTTCATAAACGTTACAAAGCCATTAAAAAGAAATATTTTTTTGGTAAGCAATTATTAAGACATGAAATGTACTCAACCTTGTAAATTAAATAGGACAATTGATTGTATTAGATACTAATATCCAAGTTTATAATGACGTAATTACAATTAGTTTTAATCTTAATATTATTTTTAGTTTTTATAGTTTTGATTCATGTTTTTATGTTTACATGCTAATGTATTCACTTCTGGATTATGTGTTTACACGACCTTCAAGAAATGGAAGAATTAGAATTGCTAGGAGCTATCGCTTGGGTTGACCTTCGACCCTAGATTTTCTTATTTGAACCCCCTTCGAATTCACCCATTTTGTACTTGACTCGTTTCACATGTGAATGCCTTTGTTTGAAATATAGTTGAAGTCACAAATATGGCTCCTAGAATTTCATGCGTTCTTTCATAACTTGAGAGGCCGAACAAAATTTCTTGTTAATGAAAATTCTGGTTGGCATTACTTGTTACCAAAAAATTGCCTTGAAATTTGAGATCCCTCATTGGAATGGTTGCTTTTTCGCCTTCAAACGATTGATACAAATGGCACGTCTTTCATTTACAGTTTCTCTGAAGACAAAAACTTTCGATTGTTCCCCCCACAACACTTCTTCCCTCTTTTTTCTTCTTCTCCCTCAAACCCCTTCATCATTGACCCTCTTCTTCCCCAAATGTTTCACACGCTTCAATTTTACTTTTTTTATGCATCCCTTTCGGTGTTTCCATCGCACATTTCACGTACAATTGCTAGTTAACTTATATTATATATCTAAAAAATATACATTTAATTTAATGATTTCATATTTCAAATTAAAATTAAAAAATATTTATTATATTTTCAATTTTTAAAATTAATTTACGATAATTAGTATAAAAAATTTGCTTTAAAAAAAAGTGGATTATAACGAATTGATGGATATAGAGAGTGAGAATTAAACATCTATAGCCTCGAGAAAAAGGAAGTGAAGATGATGACCTAGAATTGAGCAATGATAGTGCACCAAGATGTGTACTACAAGCTTTGAGAAGAAACATAATCCAAACTATCAAAGAATGAAAGGAAGCCACCATGAAAGAGGGCATTTTGTGTATAGACTATTAGAAAAAGGTTACAAGGATTCCAATTTTCGAAGAAGTTTTGTTAAAATTTTTAATTTATCGTGGATTCAATAAGGATTGTTCATTCGATCTAAGGAATGAAAGTGCATAAGTATGGTTTACATTAGGGGAGCAATGGACACCACCCATCATGTTGATAAAGTGGAATGATAATAAACGTTAGAAAACTAATGATGGAGGTGATGGTCTGATTTAATATGACTCGGATCAAGTTGATCATACAATTTTGCAAGTATAATGAGTGGGAACATTTAACAAGAGATTAATTATTGTGGAAATCAAATTGTAGCTTCCACCTACAAGTTTTATGTGGGAAGGACAATTGTAGAAAAAAAATGATGAAATTTCCACAAATATAACATTGATATGATATACAAAATTTCAAATTATGGAATTTCTGCAATGATTAACTCTATAGAAAAACCACAATTTTTATAAAATTGTGGACCATCCACGCTATAATGAATCGTGCAAAAACTACAATAATATAGGAAAATGTGGATTACCTACACTTCTAATGCCACATTTTTTATTTTTGGAATACCATATAACCACAAAAATATTGTTGGAAAATTGTGGTAAAAGATCTAATATGTTGTAGTGTTGAAAACAATTATCTTGCAAGCGGGTTCTAACAAATGACAATGCATCGACAATTGAGGAAAGATAATAATGCAATGCGTTGAATTTTGAACGTGTTTACGTTGCCCATGTGTTGTAATTATTCTTAATAAATTGTATTCTTATGATATGACACATTTCTTACTTTCCTTGCATTTACACAATTGTTTACTATATTATTTTGATGCTCATATTATTAAAGCACAGAAAATGTAATTGCACATATTTGATAAATGTTACAAAGCCATTAAAAAGAAATATTTTCTTCGTAAGCAATTATTAAGACATGAAATGTACTCAACCTTGTAAATTAAACAGGACAATTGATTGTATTAGATATTAATATTCAAGTTTATAATGACGTAATTACAATTAGTTTTAATTTTAATATTATTTTTAATTTTTATAGTTTTCACTCATGTTTTTATGTTTACATGCTAATGTATTCACTTCTGGATTATGTGTTTACATGACTTTCAAGAAATGGAGGAATTAGAGTTACTAGGACCTATCGTTTGGGTTGACCTTTGACCCTAGATTTTTTTATTTGAACCCCCTTCGAATTCACCCATGTTGTACTTGAATCGTTGCACATGTGAATGCCGTTTGTTTAAAATATAATTGAAGTCACAAAGATGGCTCCTAGAATTTCATGTTTTCTTTCATAACTCGAGAGACCGAACAAAATTTCTTGTTAATGAAAATTCTGGTTGGCATTACTTTCTACCAAAAAATTGCCCTGAAATTTGAGATCCCTCATTGGAATGGCTGCCTTTTCCCCTTCAAACGATTGATACAAATGGCACGTCTTCCATTTACACTTTCTCTTAAGACAAAAAATTTCGATTGTTCCCCCCACAACACTTCTTCCCTCCCTTTACTTCTCCTCCCTCAAAACCCTTCATCATTGACCCTCTTCTTCCCCCAATGTTTCACACCCTTCAATTTTACCTTTTTTATGCATCCCTTTTAGTGTTTCCATCGCACATTTCATGTACAATTGCTAGTTAAATTATATTATATATCTAAAAAATATACATTTAATTTAATGATTTCATATTTCAAATTAAAATTAGAAAAATATTTATTATATTTTCAATTTTTAAAATTAATTTACAATAATTAATATAAAAAAAATTGCTTGAAAACAAATATGGATATAACGAATTGATGGATATAGAGAGGGAGAATTAAACATCTATAGCCTCGAGAAAAAGGAGTGAAGATGATGACCTAGAATAGAGCAATGATAGTGCACCAAGATGTGTACTACAAGCTTTGAGAAGAAACATAATCCAAACTATCAAAGAACGAAAGGAAGACACCATGAAAGAGGGCATTTTGTGTATAGACTATTAGAAAAAAGGTTACAAGGATTCCAATTTTCCAAAGAAGTTTTGTTAAAAATTTTAAGTTATGGTGGATTCAATAAGGATTGTTCGTTCAATCTAAGGAATGAAAGTGCATAAATATGGTTTACATGAGGGGAGCAATGGACACCACCCATCGTGTTGATAAAGTGGAATGATAATAAACGTTAGAAAATAATGATGGAGGTGATGGTCTGATTTAGTATGACTCGGATCAAGTTGATCATACAATTTTGCAAGTATAATGAGTGGGAACATTTAACAAGAGATTAATTATTGTGGAAATCAAATTGTAGCTTCCACCTACAAGTTTTATGTGGGAAGGACAATTGTAGAAAAAAATTGTTGAAATTTCCACAAATATAACATTGATATGATATACGAAATTTAAATTGTGGAACTTCTGCAATGATTAACTCTATAGAAAAACCACAATTTTTATAAAATTGTGGACCATCCACGCTATAATGAATCGTGCAAAAACTACAATAATATAGGAAAATGTGGATTACCTACACTTCTAATGCCACAATTTTTATTTTTGGAATACCATGTAACCACAAAAATATTGTTGGAAAATTGTGGTAAAAGATCTAATATGTTGTAGTGTTGAAAACAATTATCTTGCAAGCGGGTTATAGCAAATGACAATGCTTCAACAATTGAGGGAAGATAATAATGCAATGCATTGAAGTTTTAACGTGTTTACGTTGCCCATGTGTTGCAATTATTCTTAATAAATTGTATTCTTATGATATGACATATTTCTTACTTTCCTTGCGTTTACACAATTGTTTACTATATTATTTTGATGCTCATATTATTAAAACACAAAAAATGTAATTGCACATATTTAATAAACGTTACAAAGCCATTAAAAAGAAATATTTTTTTGGTAAGCAATTATTAAGACATGAAATGTACTCAACCTTGTAAATTAAACAAGACAATTGATTGTATTAGATACTAATATCCAAGTTTATAATGACATAATTACAATTATTTTTAATCTTAATATTATTTTTAATTTTTATAGTTTTGACTCATGTTTTTATGTTTACATGCTAATGTATTCACTTCTGGATTATGTGTTTACACGACCTTCAAGAAATGGAGGAATTAGAGTTGCTAGGAGCTATCGCTTGGGTTGACCTTCGACCCTAGATTTTCTTATTTGAACCGCCTTCAAATTCACCCATGTTGTACTTGAATTGTTGCATATGTGAATGCCTCTGTTTGAAATATAGTTGAGAAACAAAGATGGCTCCTAGAATTTCGTGCTTTCTTTCATAACTTGAGAGGCCGAACAAAATTTCTTGTTAATGAAAATTCTGGTTGGCATTACTTTCTACCAAAAAATTGCCCTGAAATTTGAGATCCCTCATTGGAATGGTTGCTTTTTCCCCTTCAAACGATTGATACAAATGGCACGTCTTCCATTTACGCTTTCTCTTAAGACAAAAAATTTCGATTGTTCCCCCCACAACACTTCTTCCCTCCCTTTACTTCTCCTCCCTCAAAACCCTTCATCATTAACCCTCTTCTTCCCCCAATGTTTCACACCCTTAAATTTTACCTTTTTTATGCATCCCTTTCGGTGTTTCCATCGCACATTTCACGTACAATTGCTAGTTAAATTATATTATATATCTAAAAAATATACAATTAATTTAAGGATTTCATATTTCAAATTAAAATTAATTTTTTTTTTTATTATATTTTCAATTTTTAAAATTAATTTATGATAAATTATATAAAAAATTTGCTTGAAAACAAATATGGATATAACAAATTGATGCATATAGAGAGGGAGAATTAAACATCTATAGCCTCGAGAAAAAGGAGTGAAGATGATGACCTAGAATTGAGCATTGATAGTGCACCAAGATGTGTACTACAAGCTTTGAGAATAAACATAATCCAAACTATTAAAGAACGAAAGGAAGACACCATGAAAGAGGGCATTTTGTGTATAGACTATTAGAAAAAAGGTTACAAGGATTCCAATTTTCCAAAGAAGTTTTGTTAAAAATTTTAAGTTATGGTGGATTCAATAAGGATTGTTCGTTCAATCTAAGGAATGAAAGTGCATAAATATGGTTTACATGAGGGGAGCAATGGACACCACCCATCGTGTTGATAAAGTGGAATGATAATAAACGTTAGAAAACTAATGATGGAGGTGATGGTCTGATTTAGTATGACTCGGATCAAGTTGATCAGACAATTTTGCAAGTATAATGAGTGGGAACATTTAACAAGAGATTAATTATTGTGGAAATCAAATTGTAGCTTCCACCTACAAGTTTTATGTGGGAAGGATAATTGTAGAAAAAAATTGATGAAATTTCCACAAATATAACATTGATATGATATACAAAATTTAAATTGTGGAATTTCTGCAATGATTAACTCTATAGAAAAACCACAATTTTTATAAAATTGTGGACCATCCACGCTATAATGAATCGTGCAAAAACTACAATAATATAGGAAAATGTGGATTACCTACACTTCTAATGCCACAATTTTTATTTTTGGAATACCATATAACCACAAAAATATTGTTGGAAAATTGTGGTAAAAGATCTAATATGTTGTAGTGTTGAAAACAATTATCTTGCAAGCGGGTTATAGCAAATGACAATGCATCGACAATTGAGGAAAGATAATAATGCAATGCGTTGAAGTTTGAACGTGTTTACGTTGCCCATGTGTTGCAATTATTCTTAATAAATTGTATTCTTATGATATGACACATTTCTTACTTTCCTTGCATTTACACAATTGTTTACTATATTATTTTGATGCTCATATTATTAAAACACAGAAAATGTAATTGCACATATTTGATAAATGTTACAAAGCCATTAAAAAGAAATATTTTCTTCGTAAGCAATTATTAAGACATGAAATGTACTCAACCTTGTAAATTAAATAGGACAATTGATTGTATTAGATATTAATATCCAAGTTTATAATGACGTAATTACAATTAGTTTTAATTTTAATATTATTTTTAGTTTTTATATTTTTGACTTATGTTTTTATGTTTAGATGCTAATGTATTCACTTTTGGATTATGTGTTTACACGAATTTCAAGAAATGGAGGAATTAGAGTTGCTAGGACCTATCGCTTGGGTTGACCTTTGACCCTAGATTTTCTTATTTGAACCCCCTTCGAATTCACCCATGTTGTACTTGGCTCGTTGCACATGTGAATGCGTTTGTTTGAAATAAAGTTGAAGTCACAAAGATGGCTCCTAGAATTTCATGCGTTCTTTCATAACTTGAGAGGCTGAACAAAATTTCTTTTTAATGAAAATTCTGGTTGGCATTACTTTCTACCAAAAAAATGCCCTCAAATTTGAGATCCCTCATTGGAATGGTTGCTTTTGCTCCTTTAAACGATTGATACAAATGGCACATCTTTCATTTACGCTTCCTCTCAAGACAAAAAATTTCGATTGTTTCCCCCACAACACTTCTTCCCTCCCTTTACTTCTTCTCCCTCAAACCCCTTCATCATTGACCCTCTTCTTCCCCCAATATTTCACACCCTTCAATTTTACTTTTTTTTATGCATCCCTTTCGGTGTTTCCATCACACATTTCATGTACAATTGCTAGTTAAATTATATTATAGATCTAAAGAATTAAAGTGTAAATTAATTTACGATTATTAATATAAAAAATTTGCTTTGCATTGAATTTTGAACTCCGTATAATTTTGTGGAACCTAATTTTTAATTCTTCTCCGAGTGTGCGATATGTAACATTGAACGTCAAAAATCCAGCATTTCCGACGAAGTCTCACGTCAAATAGGAAAAATAAAAAAATCCAGTAAGTATATTCGAGAGACGAGGAGGACAAAAAGGTATAAAGCGATGGTACAAAAGAGTAAGAGCAAGAGCAGAGAGCCGGAATTGGAAGTGCGGAAAAACCATGACATGACCGTATTCGGCTGGATTTTAGATATTGTCGCCTACCATATATTCTACTTACTTACCAGTTCACATCCACGGGGATTCGAAGTTTGAACAGAAGCTGTGTCTTATCAGCCGGCTTTTTGCAAATTGACAGTTAAACCCTCTGTAAAATACTGTACTTGGGGTTCGAACCTGCAACCTGTAATCTGCCACCGCGTACTTCCACAGCTGTACCGTATAACACCGACAAAATTTGGGCAGAAAAAGTTAATGGAGAGTCCGAGTCTGTAAGTTTGAATCGCATCAATCAACTTTTCTACTTGATAAATATGGCGCCACGCGAATCGCGATATATGCGGCACGTTGACTGCGCTGACCTTCCTAATATGACTGGGCCGGGCGGTGGATGTGTAGAATGTTTCGCGTGGCAAAGTGAATGATGTACGTATCATCACGTGGTAATGGAGATTGGTTGACATTTCTAATTTCTCATATAAAGAAGAGAAAGAGAAATTGTCTTAAATGGGAAGGTTTGGGTAAAGATATATTTTCCATTTTCGTTGATGCTAGGTATCTCATCCTCCATTAAATTATGAACATCTTCTTTTTCTATTTAATGTGTATTTTATATAGTTTTTTTAATTACACTACGAAATAGAGTTAAATTTGATTGTATGATATTATGTTTTTTCTACTAAATTATTATTGTTGATAGATTTTTTTATAGTGGATAAGTGATTCCTAGGATAGTTCACTCAACAAAAGTTTTCAAAATTTCCAAGAACTCATTATTTACGGATGAGGTCGGGGGTCAACATTCCAGTGTAATTTGAATGGGTCGAAATGGACACCGTATATAGAAAATATCATTTACACAAGAACAAGAGTCAGTGGGCAAAAATGAAGGCACGTGTACAATAGTGCACATGTACATTGCAAGATCGCCAAATGGCTTGTTCGGGAGATGACAAGTGACAACATGCAAAATGGAAGGACAAAAAATTATTTTGTTTATGCCTCTGGTCTTCGATGGTCGAAAAAAACTAATGGGGTCCACTTTTGCTTCAGAGGGGGACCCTGTCGCTATCATTTGCCATCTCACCTCATTTCCAGCTCGGCGAGCTAAAGGGTGAGCCAAGACCAAGCTATAGGGTGAGCTGGTTACCGAGGTATGGATCGAGCTAGGACTAAGCTCATCATATCTCATGACGGACAAGTCTAAAGGGATCAACAAGCACCTAGCCCGAGTCAAACTCGAGATCATCACAATCGAGCAAACAGGGGAGTCAAGGGGCGAGCCAACTCATCGTGCCAAGTGTCAAGGTGATAATGAGATCAATGCCTAAGTTTGGGCTAACCAAACAATGCACAATCCATCGCCAATTCAACGGACAACAAGTTACATGCTGAGCCAATGCGGCAAGCCCACAAGGCTAAAAAAAGCAAAGGGAAGTTGTGGCCGCAACCACAAATTATACTCCACCGTCAAGGCTATATTAAACTTTTGGATATGTGACATGCGGCAAATGTGGGATTTATCCCCACCTATTTGTAAAACTGAAACAATGTGGGAGTTCATGAATAGACCTGCTTAATGACAACAATGTGGGGACTTGGCAGCGACAAAGGATATTTCGAAGGCTCTGTTTTCATGTTAAATGTCTAGCATGCAAAATTGAAAATTTTGGTCATGAAAACTAAGCCCACCATTTGAAAACCCCTTCCTCGGTCATTGTGAACCCTTCCTCTAGCCAACCCATCATCTCATGGAACCTCTTCAGGTTTGTGTCACCCTCATTCTAGCTGAGAGGAACATATTAACAAGGTTTACAAGTGCAAGGGAATTGATCCAAGTTGATTTCATGATGAGAATAAGCTATAAGGTAGAATATTGCTCTCTGAAACACCAAATTGGCTAGTTTTGTCATATTACAATATAAAAACACCCTCTGGAAGCTAATTGTGGGGACTCAACCCATATAGAGGTTGTGAGGAATAAAAATGATGTGATCCAAGGAAGTTTAAGGAAAAAATTGGAGGCATGTGATATCGGGATCAATTCAAGCGAAACCAGGTGATTTCGGGCATAAGGAATGAAGATTTCAACGGAGAAATCCATCTTTTCCTAAAGATTTTGGGACTTCCTAGAGGATTTGGAAGCTAAAAAAATAGGCAATGGAAATCTCTTAGAATTCTCCACATGGTAGACATAATTTTTTGTCTAAGACTTCAAAACCTTTCGTGATAGCTTGTGTCACTGCAAGTGCCCCTTTGTGCCAAAAGGGCGACTGGTGCCCTAATTCAAGATGAAAGATGAATCAAGTCTTGCAAGTGGTTGGAATGAATTTACCGGATTCTTTGGAGTAAAAAAGATATAAGGTTTTACCTTTGAACTCCAAATTTTTCTCTCGAGGTGGAAAAAGGCAAGCTTCGTGTTCTAATTTTGCATTGGGATAATGACATCAACATAACTAAAAGGCTTGAGCACATTTTTTCACCATATCTATCCCTTTTCCCTTGTGGTAACTTACAAGGGGATAGTGGGGACACTAAAGTGTGCCCCTATTTAAGTTTCACTTTCATCGCTTATAACTTGTGACTTGGGTGGTTAAATAAACACAACTTGAAATCATGCCCCCTCCTTATGATGTGGACTTCCTTGGCACATTTTTAAAGGTATTTTCCCCCTTTTCCCTTGTTCCAATATGAAAGGTGACAGAGGGGATAGTAAAGTGTGTTCCCCCTTTATGTTGGTTTGTTTCGTTACCTAAATTGATAATTTGTGTTGTTATAAAACATGCAAATGAAGTCTTAGACCATTCTTCCCCCCTCCTTATGTCGACAAGACCCATGACACATTTTTCAATGGTATATATCCCATGTCCCTTGTCCCATCATCCAAGGGGACAGAGGGAAAACAATAATGCACCCACCTTCACTTTCTTAGCTCCCAAACACATCTAAAACCTTATTTTGGTCCCCAAGTGCTTGTTTTCAGCCCCTCTATCTCATTCTCATGAAACCACAAGACAACACTTGGCATGATTTGGTACAAAGCACACTTTGGTGTACATGTTCTCCCATTAATTCAATTGCCCCCTATTTTTAGGGTGTAACTCCACCTCCAACATCCACTTGACCCCAGTTAATCTTGGTTAGATTAAAGATGAATTAAGATGCACAAAGAGAGAATAGTGAGTTATGTTGTTGAAAATATGTTAGGGATCTCTGTGTTCAAAAATGGAAAGTTGCTCATATCTCCCAAACCCCTTGTCTGTTTTCCATGAACTTTTAATAGTAGTTCCTTCTCAAAATCACCCTTCAACTGATTCTAACTTTGCATCCAATGGTGGTCTACACCATTTTTAATGTCTAGATGAAGTTTATAGTTATAATTTTTTTTTATGAAATCTATAAAAAATATGGCAATTGAAAAACTTTAAAATTGCAGCAAAGCATCCAGGTGAAATAACTAAACTTTTGAGACCACTCTCATTCCATTTTGACACTCAAAAGAGCCACTTCTAAAAAGAATAAGTCTTAACAGGTTACACATTCTAAATATAGTAAGCCCTAGAAATAGTTTGTTTCCTGAGTTGCCTTCACTTCTTGCATACCAAGAACACTCAAAAGTGCTAAATTGACACCCTTACTAAAATAGATATCATGGAATTGGAATTACTAAAAACAGTCGTTGTTGGGATTGTGGTCAAAATTTACATACTCAGTCATTTCTAGTTCATCTCACTGACCTTGGTTACCATAGAGATCAAACACTAAAGTTTGGATCCAATTTCAACTTCAAATATTGAGTATCTTAATAAGAGTGATAGTGATGTAACAAGTATGAAATTGGAAGACTTGAAAATAAGGATGTTGATTGAACACTGAACACATGTAGAGGGGAATACATTCTTAGTGGGTTATTCAGAGTTGGCAAGGTCACAATTGCAAGGTTGGGAAATTGTCTCATGGTTCAAATGGGAAAGGAAGCCCTTACAGACTCTCAAAAACTTAGTCTCAAGGTGAATTCCATCTAGTAGGCTGGGAGGCAAATGATCTATAATATTGTGTGCTTCAATTCATCCTAATAGTCACAGAAGGGGGTTATCATGTTTAAGTGATTTGGGCAATGATCTTAGGTTCACAATATTGCATATCTAGTGTTGGTGTTTTTGAACACTTGATCAAGGCTTTAGAGTGTGAAGGTTGCAATCATTGTATTTCAATGTAGCAGAAGAGGTCAGGGACAAGGATTGTCTTCTCGGAGCATTCTCTCAAGCTCCATCAGAAGCGGGCTCTTCATCCATAGAATCTTCTTCGTCTCTAGATTTCACTTCTCTTCTTCTCTCTCCTCCTCTCTTTGCATTCTATTTCTTCATTAAGAATGTAATTTTTGGATTTTTCATCTTATTCACTTAAGTGGTCCTATTTTCATAATGTAAAAGTTACTTTTCGAAAATAAGGAAAGACTTAATTTTATTCCTAGGGAATACGAAAGGTCACAAGTGGTGGTGAGGTGAAAAGTCACATGGGGAGAGGTGAAGATACATCATTGTAAATCTATAAATTGGGATGGCCTCTCCATTCCCAAGGATTGAATTTTGTTTCCCTATAACTGCAAGAAATAATATACATTCTTCTATCTTCTTGTCTATGTTTCACTGCACCCTCTACTTCCTAGCTTTGTAAGCATTGTAATCTTATACAACCAAGAAATAACTTTGTGTCTTTGATTTGTTAGTCTTGTTTTTACATACACTTTTGTTTTTCTTGCTATTAAATGTGAACCTAAATGTTGGTGAGAATATGCAAGTGCCTACTCACAATATTAACCCTCTTTGTATTTTCTTACCCCCCTTCACCTCTCTCCAAGAAAATTCCTCCCTTGTACACCGTACAAATAATTTGCCACATGTTTAGTGGAGTATTCTTGTGTGATACCTTGCCTAACAACCACCCTATAGTTTTATTTATTCCTTGCATTCAATAAATGAGAGCCTCCCCATACCCAAGAAGGAGGTACCTAGTCTTGTAGTGTTGATGAAAAATTACTAAGTTGTCCCGCAAAAATTTATTCTTCTAATCAAACCAGTAACCACCCACGCCTAACTCGAGCACCTTAACCAACTCGCCACGCAAGCACATGAGTATTTAATACCATCTAGATATTGGTTTTAACCAATATATGTGGGCCAAAATAAGTATATAAAGGCCCCTAATCCTTAAGAGAAGGCATTAAAATTTTTAGTTTAAGCTCCATTTGAAGCATGAGAGAGTTATGAGCTTATTATAAGCTTGTGAAGATTTTGTAAAGCCTATAGTGTTATGCTATTATAATTTTATAAAAAGATTTATTGCCTTATTATTTTTGTTTTTAGGCCATTAGGATCCTGATTTAAACAACAAGGTTATTATTTTGGCCTTAAGATCCGAATTGTACTTTGTACACGACGCGTTGATGAGTTTTCAATATTACAAATGACTAAGTCGAACCGGGCAGGAGAGCTACTATTTTTTCAACATCATTTACAAAGGTCAAAGAGACCATTATTTTGTTGACATTATTGTGAGGAGGCCGGCGAGCTATATATATATATATATATATATATATATATATATATATATCACAGAAAGTTCATTAGATCCCATATTAGGCTAATATTATCATCTCCATAAGTACCTACTATAGAGACATTGTGCCCGTCATCCCAGAGAGACAAAGCCACCATTATTATTGGTCGAGCTGAGGGCTGTAATATGGAGCCATGAGTCACTAAAATAGACATGATCAAATCCATATCCATAGTAGTCAATGCTAGAATTAGGTTGATCGACGCTATTAACTGAGAGTAGCAAACTGATGTAAGAATATTATTTTCTTCATCTTTTATATATTGATTCGTCTTTTGATGGGACGTGGAGACGTAGTTCATTTTGGGATAGACTCTATTATCAATTATGGTGTTGCATTTTTTGGTATGTTTTTAATCACTTGTTATTTTGGGACAGACTCTATTATTAATTATGGTGTTGCATTTTCTGGTATGTTTTTAATCACTTGTTATTTTGGGACAGACTCTATTATCAATTATGGTGTTGCATTTTCTGGTATGTTTTTAATCACTTGTTATTTTGCAACATAAATAGGCCAATTTAATAATAAAACTATAAATTGAGAAAATGTTAAGGTATCCAAGAAAATGGGAAAATTGATCAGTTTTTATAACCCCATTTTAAGATCAAGTTTGGTATCAGAGCAATGTTTTTTATGACTGTGTTAAACTTACTCCATCTGAAGCAAGTTTATTATTAGAACTAATTGTTCTGCTAATATTTGGATTGAAATTTTGCATTGGTTCAGTTTATAGACATGTTGCAATAGGTTAACTGTGGTCAAATATCTGAAGAAGGAAAGGAGGGATGAGCTCTAAGCCATAAACTGTCAGATTAAAGAGGAAAACACCGAACTGCGAAAAATATGGCAATCCCTGGAAGAGGATAATCAAGAGCTCCATGAGAGATTTACAAGCCATGGAGATTTTCTCGTAGGTTTCATTAAAGCCTTGAAAGATGAGTTGCAAGCTAATGATGAGCCATTGGAAAAATTGCATTTTGGTGAACGAGTAGAGAAGAAAAATGGGTCTACTAGTCCATGGAGATAACCATCAACCACAAGTGCATAATCAAATGAATTCATTGCAAGTGATTCACTAGTTTCCCTTTTATCCCATTATGAATTAGACGATTCTAATTTTAGTGATTTTGAGAGAACACTAAGGGTATTGGCTCAAATTTTCTCTCCAAGATTGGGTATGATGGAAAGGGCCTTGACATCAGTAGCCAAGGCATAATTAATCCCATACATATCAAGGAGAGGCCTCAACATGCAAGATTGGGATACCATGGTGGTTTGAGTGGAATTAGTGAATGCTCTAAAACTTATGATGTGAGGTTGAAAGAAAATAAGGAACAACCTTCCAAGCACGAGAATAACAACCATAAGAGGTGAAATCCATCTCCAAAGAAAGGTGGAACTCCTAAAAGAGAACATAAAATAATTTCTCCTCATCACACTTGAAATAATGTTAATCCTAAAAATGGACAACGTAAGTATTCCAACATTCCCTTCTACTACGTGAAATATGGTCTTGATACACAAAATTTATTGTATGCATTTACATGCACGTTTTTTGGACTAGCTATCCACTTTGTAGTCAGGTGTTGGAAAAGGTAATCTTTATTAAGGAATATTTATAAAAAATGTTCTCTAAGGAAAATTCTAGATTAGGATAAGAAGGGCTCATTGTCCAAAATACATGACAAGATATTTTTCACTCATTGTTATATGGGTAGTCACAAGGTTGATCAATGTTGGCAGCTGCATCGGTAACTTCGTCCTAGGAATGGAAGACGAGTTGGTTGAACCTCTATGAAGTAGGAAGTGAGAGATGAAAGTGTTGGAGATATTCCAACAATATCAAAGGAAAACCATGAAGGAGCCCTTCAAAATAATTTTTTTACTATGTATTTTTGACAAAATATATAGAAGATTATTAAATTATGATTATTTAACTTTTTTTTGAGATATGTTTGTGTCCATTGTATTATATATATAAATCTATACATAAAATGACAGTCATATTTTGAGTATGCAAGATGTATGAAATGAGTATTTTGAATATTTACAAGTATTTTTTACACTTAAAGGATGAAAAATGTACAAATCCAAACATTTTCATCTCTCATCCACAAAATATTATTATGAATGGGCCCATTGAAGTGTGTTATTGTTAACGTTGATCTACACACCAAAAATATTTAAAGAAAATTTAAAAAATAATATTGCTTTGCATGTT
Source organism: Taxus chinensis (assembly GCA_019776745.2). Classification (NCBI taxonomy): domain Eukaryota; kingdom Viridiplantae; phylum Streptophyta; class Pinopsida; order Cupressales; family Taxaceae; genus Taxus; species Taxus chinensis. The sequence continues at coordinate 899,229,956 of CM034146.1, forward strand.
CTTATTCCTTTAATAATAAGAAAATTTTGTTTCTATTATTATGTGGTGAGTGGCAAGTTGGTGATGCCTTTGCTTGCTCGTCCATAACCTTGTGCATTGTGCAAAATTTTTTTTGGAACCTGGGATCTTTCCACTACTGACACAAGAAACAACATCTATGAAATCTACCTTATATTAGTCTTTGATGGTTTCCTATGCCCTTCTCTATACTCCCATTTTGGCATAGTTGGGTGATGTTAGTATAGGTATGAAAAGCACTAGATGGAATTGCATGTCATGCCCTCCAACTCATTTTTTTGCCATTCTTTGGGTTTATCTTTCTCGCTTACATTATTAGAACAAAAAAATGTGATTGCAATAGTCCCTTAAAATTGAAATAATCAATGATGGTGGTAAAAAGCATTTTTATAAGATTCGATGATTACGCTGTCAAGGATTTTGGGCTTGTGCTCATGTGTAACTTCCACATGGGCTTGATCCTTCACCACAATTATGCCTTGCATTGTGAATACATGATTGCTAAGAATTCATAATTTACAGTTCATGCTTAAAAAGATTGCATTGACATGGGGTTTTGCTAGGGGTGATGAAGACGCTATTGTGAATGCATCCTCCACCCTTAGCACCAATTTGGGTAATGGAATGTTCTTGGCCTCTCCACACCACGACATTTTTTTGATAAGGTGTATATTTATACTTTTTAAAATTTTAATATATAATAATTCATTATACAATTGTTTAGGTATATAATATTTTGAAAAAACATGTACGTTACAATTACAAATATAAAGATTATATAAATTTATGACATTTTTAGATTCAATTGAACTACATATTCAAGCAAAAGGTTTGGTATTTTGATAAGGTGAATACGATTTAAAAATAGAAAATTGTGCATTAGATATATTTGTATAAAAGAAGGAACCATGCATAGGTTTGTTTGTTACTTGTTGTCATTTCATTTGGTTGCACTTTTTCACCTATCTTGTTTTCCCCATTGACAAGTTCTCCTCATTTGTAGGATCCATAGATTTATTTGAGACCCTTAAAACAGTCTTGTGAGATGGTATTTTTCGTTTTGATTCCCCTCATAAATCTACCACTCAAGACTAATTAACTACAAAAAGAAATTGTTGATGTTCATAGTGTTAAATAATACATGCATACTTTTAAATCTACCTTTAGAGTAAATTGCATCAAATTTGTACGCACTGCACCTCCTTCCTCAAAATGGTTAAAAAAACAGACACATGATCCACTTGTGACTCACCACAAGAAACAAGAGGTTCACCTCCATTTCCTCTAATAGTTTCCCCATGTAGTGACAAAATCACACACTTTATACTTACAACAATGCCTCTAAGTATGTCATTATATACATGATTCCTAATCAAGAAGACTATACATAAATAGCACTTGTTTTACTCTTTCATCGATTTTATCTTTCCCACACTCTTATTATTTTCTTTTATGGAATGATCACTTTACTTTTGGACACTAGATGACATGTGACCCCACTTTGTATTGACCATTATATCTTTCTAGCATCCCGAAAACTACTACCGATTAGGGACAGGAACTCCTATTGAATTTTCAAGTTACCTTACTAGTTTGCATTCTTTTTTTATTTCTTCCTTGTAAAATTTTCCTTTTTAACCCAAAACTCATTTTTTGGAGAAACCTTTCGAAAATTACCCAAGTGTTAAAAAATTTCCTTTGTATTTCAAATTTTGGGTTTCAGGAATCAAATTACAAAATACATGTAAATTTCTTCTCAAAATACGAAACCCGAAATACAAAGAAAGTAATGTATTTCAGGAATTGGGGATTGATTTACAACTTGCATGAAAATTGTCAAGTGACTTCTGAAACCCGACATCCGACCCCAAAATTACATTTTGGGTTTCGGGTTCCAATTTACAATTTACATGCAAATTGTAAATCTACTTCCAAAATCCTAAATACAAAGAAAATAGTTCATTTCGGGTTCAGGTTTACAAATGCAAATTACATGTAAAGTTGCAAGTGATCCATGAAACTCAAAACTCGACAGGGTTGCAAAAGGAGGTTAACTTCTGACATCCAATCAACATATGAAATGCCACAAACCTGCATGTGTCACCTATAGGCTACATGTAATTAATGCACCCCTTTTCTATTTAAGTTGGATATTACACATCATTTTCATATGACAATTTGTATGCCGAACTTGTTGACACACCCCAACTTTCGACTATACTTTTCACAACTTCTTAGGTGTTTTCCACAATTTGTCCTTTAACCCACTAGTGTTTTGGGTAAGATCTAGAGTTTAAATGTTTTTTTGCATGTTTTTCTGTAATCATTTGTGGTATTTTATTCATATTCTTAAGGCTTTTAGGGTGTTCTTGTTAAAGTATGGTTTAATCCTAGTTTTTAAGGTTTTTGTCCTTATCTTTTGGTCTAATGTCCTCGTGGGTCCTTTTATTTACCTGTTTTGGCTTATATGAAGTTAAGTTTCAGATCTAATCCAAGTGTAATCACTAAAATTAGGTCACACTCCCCTTTGGTCCCTTGACGAATAAGCACCCTTCATCACATTCACCTAGCCATGGCCCCTTTCACCCTACTAATATTAATTGAATTACTTTAATTAAATTAATGCATTATCCTCACTATATTTATTATTTAAATATCTTATTTTAAATAATATCCACACATACAGTTCACTTAGACACCTCACCAAGCCAACTCAACCTAAGACCTATTCTTAATAATTTGCCATAACTAACTAAGACTTACCCAAACCTTAAAAATCAATGCCTACATTCCCTCTAACCAAATCCCCGCATGCTCACAAGAAGCTCCCAGTCTAATCTACAGGTTAATGACACGAGATCTGAGGAAATCAAGAGGATCTCCCTAGTTTAGTAAACCTAGGAAATTCCACCTTGACCGACGCCGATTACCCCTAACTGTCTCCAGTTAAGACAGAACTGCCGTCGGTTCCCTTTTTAACCCCAAAACAACCTTATTCTCAAGGTTAGAAGTTAGAAGCAAGAAGCAGAAGGTTGGTGAGAATTAACACATCTTAGAGAGATAACACATCTTCAGAGAGTGAAATCCAACAAGAATCCGCATGCAAGGAAGGAGATCAAACATCTTTTCCTGCACAGCCATCCCAGCCATGATCTGATCTAACCAAGCAAAGAGGAATGTACATGCAGTCCATGTAGAAGCTTTCCTTCAGTTGGTGATCACTTGCAACCTTCAAACCTCTCATCATCACCTCCATCCCTCACTTACATGCATTCAGGACCAGAATCCAAGTAAGTATAACGTCATACTTTTTTGGTTTATTTCATTTCATCATCATTTTATCATCTATTGTTTACCTAGCCACCTATTGACCTTCTCCAACATTTCCACCTCCATACACCCATTAAAACCTCGTCAAATCCTACCCCAATCACCTAATGCCTCATCTTGACCAACTATTGTCCTTTGTGCAATCACAAAGGAGACCCAAAGCTTGTTCTGTGGCATTTCTAGATTTCCACAGTAACCAGCACCGGTTACACCTGACCGCTATAAGTTACCCTTAACTGACACCGGTCTCTATATTTGCCCATATAGCCCAGAACAGGGATCTACCCACCAAATTCCATCTCACCCTCATCCACTTGTGAGCTACCCGAGACCTCTGACAAAACCTGTAGAACTCAAAACTAATCATTTGACCTTTGGATTCTATTCTAGTTTAGCCTGTTAGATTATATCTATTTATTATTGTGTTTTAAGTGAGATACCTAAATCATTTCAAGTTACAATAGGATTTACTTTGTTTACATCATTAAATTGTTTAAAACAGTGGATTGATAACCATCTAGGAAGTATCACACTTCCCAGATCTAGCATACACTAGGCAGTTCACTGCTCATATTGTTTAACTCCTTTTGGTGGTCTTGCTTTGCATTATAGGTAGTTCCTCCAAGCCAAAAGGAAGATCTCATGATCAGTTGTGGATTTAGAAGTCATACATGTGCAACAACCCATTAACCAACATTTGAACAAGTATTCCTCCTATGCCCGTTACCCTATTTGTTTCATCAACACTTCAAAGAAACAATCTAAGAAACAGGTGAAACATTTTGGCACGCCCGGTGTGACCCATCTGGGGTTCCTTGCATTTCATTCATTCCTAGGAAAAATTGTGTGTTTATTTCCCTTCTAAAAAGTGTATACACTAATTTTATTCCTTGGTAACCCACCTCTTCTTTCTATTTGCTCTAAAGAAATTTTTTCTTTTAGTGTAATTAAAAAGAACCATTTCTTCATGTTTTCTGCATTGTAGTGAAAGAACATCCCTCTTCCTCTTCATCTTATTGTGGCATCCAATTTCACATCTCGATTTGGGCTTAAAAATAAGTGCATTGCATTCTGATTTATCGCATTAGCTCACATTAACTGAGGGCAACCTATACGCTGGAAGTCATGCCCAACTGATGGTTGACAAACAAATCATAGAAAAGCACTTCTTTCCTTTTCTCTTTCTCTGAGTCTTACCAAACCTCACAAAAATTCAAAATACATACATTCTTAAACAACATCCTACTTAAAAGAAGCTGTAGGTGATCACACGATCACGACACAGTGGGCACCCAGCTCGCTACTCTGTCGAGTCATACTTCAGAGCGAAGCCTGCCCCCACCATAACATACCTGAAACCTCACCTTTTAGATCTCCTTCTTTATAGGAAGCCATCCTCACCAAAAAACTCTATTTCACAATTCATGTGTCAGTCCCTAAATAACACAAGCTAAACAAACATAATAGAAAGGGCACTCCTATGATCACATTTTTTTCTTAGTGTTTTTGCTTGGCTTACGTTTTGAGGTGAGAGGTTACGTTCTTCACTTTCTTTTGTTCATCCTTGTATGCTCCTCATCACAACTGGTGTATTCTATCTTCACATGAGTGTGCCTGGGCCATATCACCATCATTCTCAGAATTTTGGGGCTGATTCCACACCATATTTTAATTCACAACCACTTTTCTTTCATCACTGTTTCAATTTCACAGTAATCGTCATCGGTTACCCTCCGACCGTCATCGGTTATACCCAACTGACGTTGGTTTGAGGTCCTTTTGCTAACCTACTCAAAATGACATTTTTATTCATTTTCTTCCACTTTTCACAGTCCCCGTCACTACCATCACACCCATTGACGTTGTAAACATCATCAAATTTGGCATACCTGTCAGATTTTACCTTCTGCATGGGTTTTCACTCACTGTCCATTTTCTACAATGACTGGCAGCGGTTACCCCTGATTGGCATCAATTTTCCCTAACTGACATCGGTTAGCCTGTTTTATATTCCGGCCACCATTTGGTACCTAATCCACTTTTTTTTGCCAGATTCACCTATTCCTGCTGTTCTCTGTGTCATTTACAGATAAGCTGCCCTACCTGATCAGAACTGGTTCACATGGTACTGACCCAAAAACAAGCAAGTGCACTTGTATTTCATGCCAGTTGTCAACCACTCCCACCCATTCCTTCACCACCTTCCATTTTATCACTAGCCATGGAGTCCATCCAACCTATTACTATCGCTACCGAAGATGAGGAGTTCACATGACTTCTTGACCAAAACCCTACCGCCTTGCAGTTCTACCTTTCCCACTTGTCCACTCGAGATGCCTCGGGTCAGTTGATATATGGCATGTCCGTATCTATCCCCCGACTCTTGCTCCCACTCCCACATCGGCCCCATCTGGCTCCGTGCTGCCCGCATCTACCTTACCTCCAGTCATTTCGCAGCTAGGTCATATACCTGCTATAACTGTCATGTCTGCTACTTCCATGGCACTCGCTACATCCACTATACCCTTGACAACTACCCCAAACACAACTTCATCTACCCCTAATGTCTCACACATACCTGTAGCTACATTACCACCTCTAGTGTCGGTGATCCCTACCCCATTTCAGAACATGGTCCTTTCTATTCCAAAATCGTTAGCCCCTATTGCCACTAGGGTTACCACAACCCTTCCACCCCCATATACATACTACCAACAACCTCCCGTTTCATCCATTATACACACCGGATACGTACCCCCTATTTCACTGCCTTCTTCTCAATCAACCTATATGGAAACCCCATACACTAGAGTGTCACCCCTGTTATATGCCCAAAATCAACCCTCTCACGCTACAGGAGGCACCTAATCATCGCAACCCACCAACAACCTAATTAAATTGATGTTGGACAAGATGCAAACATTGGAGGCATTGGTTTTTGGCTCCCGCAACACTCTCACCTATGACAAGATTTGTAATGAGCCCATCCACCCATCCATTCCTATCCGCCCATACCCTGTGCATTGGGAAATGCCTAAATTCAATTGTTTCAATAGCAAAGAAGACCCACAGCAGCATTTGCGGTCATTCAAACACGGGTGGTACCTGATTGCTCACGATGATGCTTTGCTCCTAAGAACCTTTCCCATGTTTCTGACTGGACCTGCATTAGATTGGTATAGTGGGTTACCTAAACACTCTATATTCTCTTTCAATCAGGTAGTGCAAGCCTTCTTGGATCATTTTTCTATCAATATTGTTAAGAAGGTTACCATGACCGACCTATACTCCACGTGTCAATATGAGGACGAATCTATCGCAGATTTTGTCACTCGATGGCATAACTTGATCAACCAACTCACCTTCCAACTACCACAAACAAAACTCATCGAGCTCTTCACACGGGCTTGTGATAGGCATTTCTCACTGACCTTGCAGGTCCAAACCTTCTGAACATTCGATGAAGCATTCACTATGGCACGAAAGTTAGAGATTTAGGCTGTCAAAGAGAAGAAAATCTAATTACTAATAAGAATTCAGCGTTCAAGTCGAATGATACCTCTTCTTCTTCCAAACCACAAACCAATTATTCAAAAGCTAAGGGCACCACTAATGCAGTGGTACTCAAGGTCGGCCCTACACATCCGTCAAATCAGGCTACCTCTTCATCTAATCTCTCACCTATCCATACTTGTCAATTCAAATGAGAGCAGCGGAAATATAACCCAATCGGGGAGCCTTACTCTTCTGTCTTAGAAAAGCTTATCAAAGCCAGAGCCATCACTTTTCCACCCATAAAACCACACACTGGTTTTGACCCTGCTCGCCCCATGCCTACATGGTATAAAGAACATGATTTCTGTAATTATCATTGAATAAAGGGTCATAGTGATGGCAACTGCATCACTTTCAAAAATATTATCCAAGAAATGCTCAAGAAAGGTGAGTTAATCATGGATAATCCTAATGCACCTGCCAACCAAAACCTACACATCTTCAAGAAACCATTTCCCAACCTTGCCCCTTCGTCTGATCAAACCGGTGAGACCTCAACTCACAATACCCATACCCATGAGTTTCACACTATCTTTAATTACGTACATGTCACCTCCCAATTACCCCATATTCCTTCCATAGAAGAGATCCTAGCCTGAAATCCTCCTTTCGCGTCAAAACCAACCTCCCCTGTTCCTTCACCAATAGAAGAGCACCTATCATCTCCTTCATCACCTACGGAGGAGTCTTTCACTAACATTGAGACCATCTCACCCCTGGCTTCACCACTTAGAGAACCTTTACCCACAATACCTCCTCCACCCATAGAGGGGCACCCATTATCTCCTCTACCCATAAAGGAGCACCCATTACCTCCTCCATCCACAGAGGACCACCTATCCATTCCTCTACTTATAGAGGAGCTCCCATCATCTCCTCTACCCATCATAAACCCAGTTGTGATACCTTTTCCTCTTGGCGAGCATTCTCCATTAGCTACCCAAAATCCTACATACTTACTTTAGGCTTTTTTACTCACAGAAGCTGAAGCTAGCCAATTCCCCATCTCTAAGACATAATTTACATGAATTTCCATTAGGTCCTCACCAACTCCACCTACATATGTTCCATTCTCATGTTTGGCTGATCAATTAGATTATGTGGATAGGGCTCTACTATTGGGGTACCTTTTACTTCTCGTTTCAACATAGATGCAAAGATCCCTTTATGATACCTCCACTATCTACCCAAAAATATTTCAACCAATCGAACCAAACACAACCACCTCTATTACAACCCCTTCCATGACACCTGTTATAGCTCAAACCACACCCTTACCCATAACCTAACCTACATCTAAACCCAAATCCACACATACAACATCTTCCTCAACTAAACCTATTACCACTTTAGGGGTCACCCTGACTACCAACCTTACTCATCCACCTATCAAACTAGATTTAGCTACATCCTCCAAAGACAACACCACACCTACTCTGACACCCAAAAAAATCACCAAACCAATAGAACTCATACCTCAGCTATGCCAATCGCACCCGTACCTATCCTATTTGTCTTAGGACCTCAGCTGCCCAACATGGTCAAGCAACCTCCAGCCACTAATAAACCAAAAATACAACAACCCATTCCTTCCTCACAAACCTCTGACCTACCCAGACACCCAAACTGACTTACACACACACCTGCAGCCTCTTTACCACCCATACCTCCAATACCCTCAGCTATTGCTTCACTACCCACTACACTTCAGTCACTGTCTCTCAAACCCCAAGCACGACCCGCGTCATCTACCTTCACAGCACCCCCATTATCCCTATGGGTAACTTGTCCTCTTCCTCCATTTTCTTTTCCTTCTAGACCTCGTACACCTACATCACCTTTACCCAAGAAGGTGCAACCCAAAAAAAAAAACTCCACTACCCCATAATAAGGTAGTCAAAACGACCACACACCCTCCTACCCGTCCATCTACTATACCCCTACCTAAAAAAGCACGACCGACACCTAAAACCACACTAACAACCAAACCCATGGCTCAACCCCCTCCTCTTCTAAAGACCGTTCCTCAACAATCACCTACACCTACACCCAAACCCACGTTCACGTCCCATTGTGATCCACTAGCAGGGTCTTATGCCAAAATTTTAACCAACCTCCTTGAGACTTCTGTCATCACATTACCGCCACTCAGACCTTACAACCCCCTCAAACCTAAGCCAGAAGGGTTTGACGATACTAAAATTTATGCATACCATCACGTGCCAGGACACGATGCGGAGAACTGTAAGGCCTTGAAAACCATCCTTATCCAATTGTGTCCTCCAGAAACCAACTTTGACGACGATGACCTTCTTGACGAGGATCCTGCTACACCAACACCCATTCCCACACTACCCACTCAACAACCACAACCTCCACCCTCATAGCTCCTAGAGCCACAACCAAGATTTGAGATTAACATGGTTCACATCAGAGAACTTTCCACGCCACCACCCAAATGTCGTTGCACCCAACTCACCTCATAGGGTTTTTCTCCTCCAGTAGGTTTTTTCCCGTCGTGTCATTATACCACTCACCCTACACCTTCTCCATTTGCCAACTCCCCTCAAATCAACATGATACACATCATTACACATGTGCAGAAGGGTAAAGAAAAGGCAACTGACCCACCAAACAATCCTATACCCAACATACCATCTGCACCCATACCTAAAATCACTATCCGCGGTCCCACGTACCCCATTTTTAATGGTGTCACACATCGCACCATGCTCAAACAATTACACCAATCTCCCCTAAAAAATGTTCCTATATGACCTCATTCAAACCTTAGAATCCCATTGTCAAGCTCTCATGGAGGTTCTTTAATCTATCAAGGTTTTACCCAATGACCCTACACCCATAGCCTCCATTATCACACCCCATCATGTATCCTCTCTCACCAAATTACCATCTTCATCTTCACCCCACCCTATTCACCAAGTGGCCTCCCTTAGCTTCTCAGAGGAAGAGATCGCACCACACCAAAATGATGACCTGGACCCAGCCCTCTTCATCTTTGTCCACATCGACGACATATTGGTACGCCATGTGATGATTGATGGGGGTGCTAGCATTAACATCATTTCATCCCATGCATTCACTCAAATGTGCATACCTAACAATTACATGCACAAGCATCTGGTCATGTTGCGTTCATTTAATGACACTATCACCTCTACATTAGGCACTGTCATCCTCCACATTCATGTGGGCCCCCGTACTGTTCTAGAATTGTTTTACGTTTTGGAGGGGGAATTCAAATATAACTTGTTACTTGGCAGACCTTGGATCCGTGTCATGGGTTGTGTTCCTTCCACTTTACATCGTTGTGTAAAGTTTGAACACGAAGGACACACTTATACCATTCCAGCTGATCCATCACCTTTCAAAACATGCAACATGCTTTACCGACCCAATGATGTACTCATACCTATCAATCCGTCTACCTCTACATCCACTACCTCTTCTCCCAAACCACCTACCAAATAGGCCCACATTGAACTCATTAAGGACACTAGCTCTTCTCCACCTTCTTCACCCGCTCCACCTTCATCACCATCCTCACCGACGAAGTCGATGGATCCTGAATCTATCCCTCCTAATTTTTTTTTTGTAAACACCATTTCCTTGGGGCCTCTGACTTATCAATGTGAGGACGAGGCCCCTTCCACTCTTCCATTCCTGTATCCTAAAATGGTTGATGACGACACACCTACAATTAACATTGTTCAATGTCAGGATGATGAATCCATACTCACCTACCTTGGTGTAGAAGACTCATATATTCATCGATTGTTACCCTCTGAGACGTAAACCATGTTAAATGAATTGACTATTGAGATCAACATTCATACTCAGGATGACCCGCACATCCTAAAGATCGGACAATCTTTAGATGCTGCTGAACAAGAAGCCATCAATTCTTTTCTCAGAGATCATAACCATGCTTTCATTTGGTCTTATGCAGACATGCCTGGTATTGACCCCACCATAGTGGTCCACAATATTGTAAGCGTTCCCGATGCCAAACCCATCAAAAAATTTGAGGAAAATGCACCCTCGTATTGTTCTTCTCATCATAGAGGAACTTCAGTGCCTACTTTTCGTTTCTTTCATCTTAGCCATTGATTATCCTTGTTGGATTTCTAACATTGTCCCTATCACTAAAGCAACAGGGGGACTCAGTATTTACACGGACTTCCATGACCTCAACCTAGCCTACCCGAAAGATGACTTTCCCTTACCTGGTATTTGACCAGCTGGTTGACCTCATTGTTGGTCACAAGATGCTATCACTCATGGATGACTTCTTGGGTTATAACCAAATTTTGCTTGCCCCAGAAGATCAACACAAGACCTCATTCATCACCCCTTGGGGGACCTTCTGCTATCGAGTAATGCCTTTTGGCCTTAAAAATGCTGGTGCCACATATCAACAGGCTATGACTTACATCTTCCATGATATTATGCATCACATATTAGAAGATTACGTGGATGATCTCTTGGCCAAATCTAAATGTCACTCTGATCACCTTGCTGTCCTTAAAACCATCTTTGACCGCCTCATTAAATATTGCATCCGCTTTCAACCTAAGAAGTGCGTCTTTACGGTTCTTTCAGGAAAGCTCCTGGGATTTATCATTTCCCTCCGTGGTATAGAATTTGACCCTACTAAAGTCAAGGCATTCTGGAAATGCCTCCGCCCACTAACCTTAAACAACTCTATAGTTTGCAAGGTAAATTGCAGTCCATTTTCCATTTCATTTCATAATTATTTGATCGGTGTCAACCATTTCATCATCTTCTCAAGAAGGATGTATCCTTTAAATGGGATGATGATTGTCATAAAGCTTTTGAGGCCTTAAAACAATACCTTCTCCAACCACTTGTCCTCATTCCACCTAAAGATGGTCAACCTTTTTACCTATACATATCCGCTACCGATCACTCCTTGAGAGCCATGCTCGCTCATCACAATGAACAACACAAGGAGCATGCGGTTTATTACATAAACCCTACTCTTTTAGACCATGAAACCCGATACAACCATCCCAAAATTTTTTTCTTAGCCTTAGTCTTCGTTGCCACAAAACTCCGTCATTACCTACTCAACCACAAAACCTATGTTGTGACCAACACTGACCCCTTACACTTCATGTACGCCAAACCTTATCAAAATCAACATGCCACATGATGGCTTATGCTTTTAGCTGATCTTGATCTCGAATTCATTCATCAAAAGTCCATCAAGGGCCAAGGTATAGCCGACCAACTGACCGACGCACCTATTTTCAGGGATCAACCCTCTAATTTTGACTTTCCAGATGAGTCAATTGCTACCCTTTCCCTGGACGAACCTCCTTACCAAATGACACTCTTTTTCGATGGTTTTAAGTGTTAGCATGGGGGCGGGGCTGGTATTATCCTCATTCCTTTTAATGGTGAACCCATGCCTTTGCCTTTCAAGATATATTTTGAATGCACCAACAATATTGCCGAATACGAAGCACTCATTCTAGGCCTCTAAGCCGCCTACGCCCTAGATGTCAAATCAATCAACATCTTTGGTGATTCTCAATTGGTCATGAACCGAGTCAATGGTATGTACCAATGTCATAATGAGATAATTCAAAATTATAAACATCATGTAGACATACTTTTGACCACCTTTGATCATTACACCCTTCAAACCATCCCATGTTCAACCAACAAATTTACAGATACCATGGCTTGCTTAGCTTCCCAAATACCCACTTCACTTGCCGATTCTACAATCTTTGTCACCATACAACGACTCTAGTCACCTTCTTATTTACCTCATGATGTTTACACGATCGGAACTGCTACCCCTGACCTGAGTGACCTGTGGTATAAACAATACTCCGACCACATTTCTCTCTCCATCTTAACTCTTGATCTCACCCATAACAGACAATGCACCTTCCTTAAAAAGGTCTCTCGTTACGTCATTCTGGGGGGCCTTCTCTATAAGCACAACTTTGATGGTATTATTATACGATTCCTCACAAGTTATGACATTCCTTATACCATTAAGGAGGTTCATGATGGCATATGTGGAGGTCACTTTAGTGGCCTTGCTGTTGCTAAGCGTATTCTTTGCCTAGGCTATTACTGGCCAACCCTTAACCATGATTGTTACAACTATGTCAAATGTTGTGTAAAATGCCAACAACATTCCAATCTTCATCATACACCCAGTCATGCCTTACAGGTCGCTCGTGACCTTTGGCCCTTCTCTCAATGGGGTTTGGATCTTTTTGAAGAAATCAATCCTCATTCGTCCCAATGCCATCAATGGATCATCACTGCTACCGAATACTATACAAAATGGATGGAAGCCATACCACTCATCTCCACGAAAGCTGAGAAAATATGTGAGTTTATTAACCACCACATCATTTGTCACTTTAGTGTTTCTCATCGCCTCATCACTGACGATGGAAAACAATTCAAAAATAAAACATTACAAAGACTTTGCGATGCCTTTGGCATTCAGCTTAGTTTCTCATCACCTTATTACCCACAAACCAACGGCCAAGCTGAATCCACCAACAAAACCCTCAACAAAATTCTCATGAAAGTGGTTGACGATACTGGGAAGGATTGGCATACACACATTCCTTTTGCCCTGTGGGCATACCACACTAGTATTCACACTTCCACTGCGGCCACACCATTTTCTCTAGTCTATGGTACAAAGGCTATTCTACCTCTCGAAGTCCAGATCCCCTCACTTTGTATTTCTCTCCATGACATGCTCACTGATGATGAATTTCGTCAATACCGTTTAACACAGCTAGAGTTATTAGATGAACGTTGTCTTAACGCTCTGGACCACCTTCAATTTTACCAACAACGTATCAAACGTGCCTATGAAAAACGGGTTCATGAACGAACCTTCCAAGTCGGTGACCTTGTTCTGAAAGAAAATCAACACACAACCAAAGCAGAAAAAAGTAAACGGTTCAAATTTTCTCCTAATTGGCTTGGACCATACATCGCGACTCATACCTATAGATCAGGTGCTTATCGTTTATCTTCTCTTGATGGTAAACCCAACCATGAGCCCCTTAACACCTTGCATTTTCTACCATTCTATTATTGACTCATTGTCCTACCTCACCCTTTTTCTCTTCCCATGCTCGTTTCTTGAGCACCATTCACTCCATACACCTCCCTAATGATTAAACAAGAATCATGTGAGTACCTGTCACTAGTTATCTTCTCTTAAATATTTGTACCATGGCACTACACATAACATTATTCTCATGGATACTTTTCATCTACCTTTAGATGAGATCCCATGGTCATTTCACCTTTTTCTTTGAACAAGAGTCCCATCTTTCACCTTGGTCTTATCCATGACTACAAAGACCTCACAATGGGACCAAACTCATTGAGTAAAACTTCTAATAAAAAGATGACTCCCTCAAAAGGACATCTTCTTTTCAACAACTGCTGCTATAAATAGATTTCTCCCATGAAGGACATCTATGTAAAGCTCTTCAAAAATAAATAAAAACGAGAGCAATCGAAGCTTCCCGCATCGATCAGCTTCATGAAGACTTCAAGGAGTTCAATTTTTCCCATATAGACTTCCCGCATCGATCAGTCTATCTCACCTATAAGTCAAAACACTCAACCTTTTTGTCATGGACTTGCCCATTGTGACCTCGAAGATCTTTCCTGAAGCGCATGCTACCTCATACCATATAAAAATTACCTACTCTTCACCCTTTGAACCATGCCCACTCTCATTTCCTACTACCTCAAGGGAATTCTTAGAACTTAGACATTTGGTGATCATGTGACTACTTTTCACTGTAGAATAGTCCATCCTGCAATGTCTTTAGGGTCTTATGTTCATCACCTCCACCAAGTTATGATCCACTCGGTATGATCCTACCCCATCAGGTGGTTTTATTACCCCCTTTTATCTTTTAACCATCTTTGTTTATGTTTTGATTACCTTATACAGGACTTAGTCCTCGACGCTTAATTTTGGGGTAATCTCCTTCTTTCACCACAATCACCTCCACTTACATCATTTTACCTATAATATACCCACACCTAGCAGATCTAAACCCACAACATGCCCAAAAACATACCAACTCATTTTCACACCTCCTCATTTTCTTCCCTAGCTTATGGGAGAACTACATCGACTTGAGGTCCCTTTTCGCTGGGACTATGTAGGCAGCACTCCGAGGGCATGGGGCCCTTGGAGGTTAGCTCAGCCATCCTCTACCCTAAACAATTCATCTTCCATGTTCCCCACCATTACATCACACCTTACTCAGTTTTCCTTTTATACACAAAATTGGAAATTAAGCCACATACATAACAAGTTGCTTCATATTTTATACATTTATTACACTTACAATTTCTCTATCATCACTATGCATAGATTATACCACATCTCACATATGACTCATAGTATCATTCATTGTAAAAATAATAATGAATCAAAACTTCACCTACTTTCAACACAACCATGCCTAACAAACCTAACTCAACTCATGCCTAAACCAACCTGACTCAACCATGCCTAACAAACTGACTCAATCCATGCCTACCAACCTGACTCAACCATGCCTAACAAACCTGACTCAATCCATGCCTAGCCAAACCTAACTCAATCCATGCCTAACCAACCTGACTCGATCCATGCCTAAACTGACCTGACTCCATCATGCCTAACTCACCTAATTTCCATCCATATCAAAACAACAAACCCATATCTCATCTAACACAAGCCATACATCCAATATCTCATAAACACATCACAAAATACCATGTATCTCATCATATAAATCAATAAATGTGTATCTCAATATACATGCCTATCTCATCATGTCCATCATCTCAAAATGTCGGCACGCAGGCCGATATACAATACAAAATGTCATCGGCACGCAAGGCCGGTCTCATATATACAAAAAAGAATGAATCAATACAAAATCTCTTCAGCATGCAGGCTGATATATGCTAAAAATATACAAATCACTACATCACTATCTCTCACTGTCTTCAGGCACGTAGGCCGATATATGTATCTCAAAAAAAACTAGTATACATCAAAAACCAGGTGACCACATATCAGGCATCTTGCCAGGATGTCCTCCATCTCTGTGTCACATGTACCCTCGACCTCCTATGTCCCTGCTGGCACCTCACCTAGAGCTAGTCACCATGCGCACTGGTGGCCTCTCCCTGATCGGGCCTCAGAGCTCGCTGACCTCCTATCCTCTCCACACTATGAGTGTGGGATCTCGTCCTCTCATTGGATGCCTGTTGTGCCCTGTACTTGGCATAGGATATGAAATCTATCCCGTCCACCATAAGCTGGTCCTGATAGTATCTCACCTCACCTAGGGCATCCCGTAACCTGGATACAAGCACGGTCTGTGGTGGTCCCATAGGTCTCGACTCCTGTTCCCTACCTATCTTGTGCCTACCTGTGAACTGGGACCTGCTCCCAGTGCCTATGGTGGTGCCCCCTACCCCTGTGCCTATGTCTAGGCCTGTAAGGCCCCAATCTATGCCTGGGATATGGCCAATTAGCCCTGTAAACCTGCCACCTGAGCCTGTAAGGCTGCCACCTTACCATCCCCCCTGACCATCTCCATCTCCTCCATCTCTTCCATCCACCTTCTGGGCCTGCAGACTGGCCACCTGTATGTGTAGCTCTGCTAACTCTGCCTCCGAACCCTCCAGTTGTGTCTAAAATATACCCAACTGGGTAATCAGCATAGCTACCTGCCCCTATAGGGCATCTCTCTGCACTATAATGGTAGCTAGGTCTGGCTACCTCGGTCTGGGTGGTATGGCTCGTAACTGAGCCACCCACCACTGCCTGTACCTATCTGTACATCTGACATCATCTATCTGTTGATCCACTAGGGCTCCTCCTCCCCTATGTGGGCACTGTAGGCTATGGTAGAGGTAGGGGCCTCTCCACGTCATCTCTCTGATACTATGGGAAGGGTGGAGGAATGTCCTGTAAGAGCCCGAACTACCGTCAGACTCTGTCTACCGGGATCATCTCATCCTCCCGGCATGGTGACCCTGTATCCACCTCTCTAGCTGGAGCTCAGCTAGCTCCTCATGCATATGCCTATATGAGGGGAATCCCACATATGGCCTCCATATAATGTCCACTCCAGACAATCCCTCCAGTAACTACCAAAAATGGGCCACATCATGTGTCGGCCTATCTGATCTCCGCTCTCCTATCACCGGCACCCATCTCCTGTATCCCACCCACAAAAATCTAGCTGGGAATGCATCTGCTCAGGGCATCCCTATCGGTCACACACACACTATGTGCTCGTATGCCCAACAGTGTAGTATAAATGTACAACAGGCTAAACCTCCACAACCACCCATATGCCCACAACTCTCTGTATAGCTGCACTAAGAATGTTGGTGCCCAGGAAAATCATGTCTCATGCACCATCATATCATGGAGTACCCCCATCAGTGATCAGGGAAAGCATCCACCCTCTGCATCTGGCAGTGCATAGCAGCACACTGCCTCCATCAACAAAACCACTAGCCTCGTCTCATCCGGATGGGCTAGGTACATCTCTCCATAGCTCAAACTGGCGCTATGGAATCTCATATCAGCCGCTCCCTCACTAAAAATAGTCCCAATCAACTCCTCTGAGGCCTTGGAGGAGATAGAGTACACCTGGGCACCCAATATGGGTAACCGCAAAATCTGAAACACGTCCTCCAAGGTGATAGTCATCTCACCCGTCGGCAGGTGGAACGTGTTGGTCGGGATCCCATCTATCGATGAGCACAACCATCAAGTTGGGCTACCAAACAACATGTCTGTAGTGACGAACCCCACTCAAGCCCACTACCTCCACATGCTGCAGCTCCAACGAGGTCGCTGCACCGCGCACTGTCACTAGTAGCAGCAGAACCCTGTCTCGCATATGTAACTGCACTCTCCCCTACATCCAATACAAACACAACATTAATTTACCTTTACCATGACCATATTCACCAATTATCATTACCCTCCACCCTATTTTCACCTTACCCATCTCAACTACCTAGCCCACATCATTTTTTTACACCCTTGTGCCTAAAATCCTGACCGGTACCGGTTCATCCTAACCGACTCCGGTCACCCTTAAACTGGCATTGGTCACCTGCTTAGTGACCGATACCAGTTCACCCTTACTGACCATGGTTACCCCTTAACCAGCATCGGTCACCTGTTTGGTGACCGATACTGGTTCCACCCAACCGATGCTGGCCACACTTGACCGATGCCGGTCACTGTCATGGAAAAACCCGCGACTTCCCAAAACCCCCCTTTCCTAAAAACCTCCCCTGCCCCTTTTACCCCACCTACAATGACCTAGACTACCCCTGGACCTCTACCCACCCCACCTATACCATTTACTACCCTCCCCCTTCCTCTTTTTTCCCGCTATTCCCCCATACCCAAATTTAATTTTTACCCACCCACAAAAACCAAAAAAAACAACAACCTACAAATAACAATACTCTACTCCTCTAATCTATCAAATCCACAATGTAGAGTAGGGCACTTACCTCTTCGCATGTTGCCACCATCTCGGTGGCATGTCTGGCCACTGTACCGGTGGCCCACCCGATCCCTCTCCGGCCTCTGCCATCACCGAATAGCTACCCACAACCTCCGATCAATCAAATCTCTCGCCCTGATCTCATGGACCCACTGCTCACCAACCAAACCCTCATCCAATCACACTACCAGCTCACTGTCTCATTTCCTCCAGACACTTTTCTCTCTTTTCTCCCTTTTTTGTCATTTTCTCACTTCACAAATAACAAATGAATACCAAAAAACGTGGATTTTTTGTTTTTATAACCAACCCGACCTAACCGACATCGGTTACCCTTGACCGACATCGGTCGTGTGCCCTACCTAACCATTTTCGGTTGCCCTATACCAATTTCAGTTATCCATGACTAGCATCGGTCACCCTCACCTGCACATTGCCTTCCCTTTTTCCCTTTTACCCCACCCTTCACCCTGATCCTTTACCCAACCCCACCTTTACCCAACCCATTTACCTTACCTTTCCTGACCTCCTCATTTCCTACCTCCCTTTGTCCTCCTTTGGGGACTCATTATTTTACCCCTACCTTGGCCTTACCCATGCTGTGACCTAGCTATTTGGACCTAGACCATCGCTAGTGACCTTTGACCTCATGTGTTTGCTATACCTTGCGGCACTATTACCTGTGTTGTTGACCTAATGACCTTACCTAGCCTATTGTCATGACCGTTTATCCTGACCCAACCCTTGGTGTACCAGAACATACCTAAACATTCCTACACCTAACCTATGTCGTGTTTCCTGACCATATCCTATACCTTGGATACCAGAATCACTTCAACCTTGTTTGGATAAACCTATCGACCTTAGATGATGTAGAGTTTGCCTGCTCTTCAACCCGGTAGCGTGCTGTAGTTTATACATGTGCGTGTGTTTTGACTGTTGCTACCTTTGACCCAGACCCATTACCTGGAATGGCTCGAGTAGACCTTTTACCCTTTTTCCCTGTGCCCACCTACCTTTTCCTCACATTTACCTTTTTATCAAACCACTCACTGATTCTGCCTTCGGCCTCATCAGTTCCTGGTTTGAGGGGGATCACCTTCACCCAAACATGGGGCAACCACATCTTATTTTTGTTAGCGTCACTTACCAATACAAGCTACGCAACAAAAAGGGGCAAAATGTAGACACTAAAATTAGGTCACACTCTCCTTTGGTCCCTTGACGAATAAACACCCTTCATCACATTCACCTAGCCATGGCCCCTTTCACCCTACTAATATTAATTTAATTAATTTAATTAAATTAATGCATTATCCTGCACTATATTTATTATTTAAATATCTTATTTTAAATAATATCCACACATATAGTTCACTTAGACACCTCACCAAGCCAACTCAACCTAAGACCTGTTCTTAGTAAGTTGCCATAACTAACTAAGACTTACCCAAACCCTAAAAATCAATGCCTACATTCCCTCTAACCACATTCCCGCATGCTCACAAGAAGCTCCCAGTCTAATCCATGGGTTAACGACATGAGATCTGAGGAAATCAAGAGGATCTCCCTAGTTTAGTAAACCTAGGAAATCCCACCTTGACCGACGCCAGGTTACCCCTAACCGTCACCGGTTAAGCCGGAACCATCATCGGTTACCCTTTTAACCCCAAAACAACCTTATTCTCAATGTTGGAAGTTAGAAGTTGGAAGTTGGAAGCAAGAAGCAGAAGGTTGGTGAGAAATTAACACATCTCAGAGAGATAACACATCTTCAGAGAGTGAATTCCAGTGAGAATCACATGCAAGGAAGGAGATCAAACATCTTTTCCTACACAGCCATCCCAACCATGATCTGATCTAACCAAGCAAAGAGGAATGTACATGCAGTCCATGTAGAATCTTTCCTTCAGTTGGTGATCACTTGCAACCTTCAAACCTCTCATCAGCACCTCCATCCCTCACTCACAGGCATTCAGGACCGGAATCCAAGTAAGTATAACGTCATACTTTTCTGGTTTATTTCATTTCATCATCATTTTATCATCTATTGTTTACCTAGCCACCTATTGACCTTCTCCAACATTTCCACCTCCATATACCCATTAAAAACCTTGCTAAAGCCTACCCCAATCACCCAATACCTCATCCTAACCAACCAAAGTCCTTTGTGCAATCACAAAGGAGACCCAAAGCTTGTTCTGTGGCATTTCCAAATTTCCACAGTAACCGGCACCGGTTACACCTGACTGCCGTCAGTTACCCTTAACCAACATCGGTCTCTGTATTTTCCCATACAACCCAGAACAGAGACCTACCCACCAAATTTCATCTCACCCTCATCCACCTGTGATCTACTCGAGACCTCTGACAAACCTACAGAACCCAGAACCAATCATTTGACCTTTGGATTCTATTCTAGCTTAGCCTGTTAGATTAGATCTATTTCTTATTGTGTTTTAAGTGAGATACCTAAATCATTTCAAATTACAATAGGATTTACTTTGTTTACAACATTAAATTGTTTAAAACAGTGGACTGACAGCCATCTAGGAAGTATCACACTTCCCAGATCTAGCATACGCTAGGCAGTTCACTGCCCATATTGTTTAACTCCTTCTGGTGGTCTTGCTTTGCATTACAGGTAGTTCCTCCTAGCCAAAAGGAAGCTCTCACAATCAGCTATGGATTCAGAAGTCATACGCGTGCAACAACCCATCAACCACATTTGAACAGGTATTCCTCCTATGCCTGTTACCCTATTTGTTTCATCAACACTTCAAAGAAATGATCTAAGAAATAGGTGAAACAAGAAAAAATTGGGGGTCAAAAATTGCAAAACAAGTCCTTACTTCTGCCAAAGATCAAACCAGAGATCGAGTAGTGTAAAACAACTCTTGACTTCTACCGAAGACCATTTCAGAAGTTAGAGTTTGTATTGCAAGCCTTAAGTTCTGCCCTGTGTATTTCAAAAGTCTACAACTACTTTTCTAGATTTTACTTCCACGATTAGTATTAGAGAATTCCATAGATATTTCAAGGAATTTTTCAAAATAAAATGTTTGAATCTTCATTAGAGGGGAAAGGAAAGATGAGGTATAGTTTTCAAGTGGCGACTCCCCCTTCAAGTATCACATCCAACCTAGACAATATTAGAGATACTGATCTTGGCCACATTGATTTATTAGAATTTTGGGAATGAGTCAGAGCTCCATCCAAGTATTCTTGTATCAAGAGCATTTATGATAGTGGGATTTCCCTGGTTACTACCTTTCTTCCTTTGATGTAATGTCTAGAATTTTTACTTATGGCAATGACACATTATGATTCAAAGTCCTAGATGGTAAAATATCAAGATGGGACAATAGTGATCAAGTTAGACACAGATTACTTTGAGGACTTGATCAAACTCCTTGATGTCGAGGAGTATTCATCAATCTTTCCCACAAAGGCTATTGAGAATTGAAAAGGAAATCCCTATGCTTACATTAAAGTTCTTAAAAAAAATTACCTTGCAAATCCCAATCCAATGGTAACTAGATTTTTGAAAAAATGTTCCTTGTTTAGAATTCATCCAGGAATTCAATGATATGAATACATTATTGAGTATAATAGTAGGACTTCCCTCTTCAAAATAATTCCAGGAGTAGATGTATCAATATATTTCAACAATTCACAAGAATACCAATCTCATTCAATGGGATTAGCACATCGGTGATGCCATACACACCTAATTGCTAGAGATCCAAACCACAAGAAACTTATACATGACCTCCTCTCTTGTGTATGTCACAATAGGAATGAGAAATTATCCTTGATTGACATACACTAGTGTAAGGAACACATTAAAAATTTATGATTTCTATCCTCAGTTAATGAGGAAAGAAGTATCAAAGTAATTTAGGAGAGTAAATGATGCATTTTATTTTCCCTTATGTGTATCTTTGACAAAGAGCTTTACAATCACAAAATCTCGGATAATGCATGGAATGCAGTTAGGATTTATGGGTGTATCTTCCTATAATTCCCAATTTTTACACATCTCAGAGTGGGAGGATTTTTGGGCGCTCCCTATAAACTACCAAGGCTCCCTACAAATAAATGGATTTTAATGGAATTGGTCCAATAGTTGCTCCACCTCCATAAGTATCAACAAAATAGGCATAAGAAAGAAGTTTAGTTCCCTATATCTTTGGGCCAATACATATGTGCATCATCATACAAAGCCAAAAATGTAGAGGCTGAGATGCATCAGATGATGATAAAAACATATCACCCATGCGTCAAATTTTATTACTGAGGTGTAGCTAGTGGAATTAGACCAACTAGTGTCTATACACCATAATTGGAAGATATCTGGATTGATTGTAGGGATGAAGTGGTCGTACATGAAAGAGATTATTGTGGGTTAAATCTTGATGAGGTAATAAAGTATGGTATCAAAAATGTCCCAAAAGGCCTCTGTGATGATGAAGAAGTCTTGGATCATGTGTACTCACAAATGAACATACAAGATCAACCACTACCTTTGATCAATTGGCCGCTTGAAGAATGTACAATCTCTAAGGAGTGTGTAACTAACATTCTCAACCGGACCCACCAATGGTTGCTTTAATTGGGAATCCTAACCAAGGTTTTAGAATAAGCTATAACTTAAGTACAAATAGTGGTGGGCCACCTTATCATTACAAAAGGAGAAAATCAGACTCCCAAGCCTTGTAGAATCAAGTTTGTAAGGAAAGTTGGTGAAGATTTTTTTTTGTTCCTACTATAAAAGTAATAGATTTGAATGTTTCTCCATCATCCACCACCCAAGTACTGAAAATGCTTCCTCCACCTCCTCCTCCTTCCCCATTTTCGGTTCCTATGCCTCCTCCATCTTTCACACTTCCTTTACTCACATCTTCTATTCTTCTCCTTCAATCTCTGATAATCTCACTTTCACTACTTCCTCTCCTACCATGGCTTAGGCATTTTCCTCCCTTCCTTCCCTCTCATCTGAGGATGGTCTGACTCTGAGTTCTCCTCTAAAGACTCCTCTTTTTTATCACTCTCTTCCCACTTCCTCCATCATCACCCTTCCCATTTCATCCATTCCTGTAGCTATCCTTTCTAATCCTTCCCCACTTGTCACTCCCTTTCCACCCATAATTGTTATAGAAAATTCCATGTCATCACCATTTATTTCTACTACCATGGTTTCTTTTCCTTTGCCATCCTCTCAAGAGTAGGTTTCTTCTTCCACTCCTTCATGGCTAAGTAGACATAACCGATAGAAAAATAAAATGATACCTATTGTCGATTATTTCATTCTCAGCACCTTGGATCTAAATCCCTGACACTAATAAAAAAGCCAAATGTAATTTCTCACCTATTGGTTGATCAATCAGAGGAAATATTTGTTGATATTGTGAAACCAACTACTGACAAATCTAAACAAGACATCACCACCATAGACTATCATATTTATAATATCTCTTTGGGAAAGTCCACTCATGAAAGATCCAAACAAGATGTTCAAATTGCTCTCGACAACCTTCTAGAAAAATTTGATAAAGATAAAGTTAATAAGGATGAGCTAAAGATTCCTTCAAAATATCACACAACCCACTCATCCAATTGATCTTGCAATATCAAAAATATTTGATACTACTTCTTTCTTTGTAGTTGATAAAATTAGGCAACAAGGGTGTGCTGTTAGATCTTGAATTGTGTTTCTAATCCAAGTAGGAAAATAGGTGATTGAAGATGATGTGGGCTTATATAACAAAATTGATCCCAAAAAATATATGGTGACTAAGATGTATGGTATTCTAAGATAAGAGTGTGATAATTTGGAACTCACTCTGGAGGCTTGGAGAGAGGTATAAAATGTTATATCCGATCTTCTCCTTGGAGGAGGTATCATTGATGAATCTTTGAAACTATTTGAATACAATGAGGCCATTGAGTTCCGTATCTCAATTCTTAAGGAGGAAACCTTGAAATTAACTAATGGAAGAAATGAATGGATTGAATACCTTGATGATATTAGTGATGAATTTGATAAGATCCATTACAGTTTTTAGATGATGATCTTAATGCACTCCCGATGGAAAACATTGTTGCTAATTTCAAGATCTTGGTCAAGGAAGATACTAGGGAGACCTAATATTTTGGTCTTGAATATATTAACATGATGGTAATATATCAAAATTTCTTGATCCAACTTTAGAAAATCATAAATTGAGTCAATAAGCTTCCTATAAAACTGAACCAAATAGATGACTCTGTCGAGGTCCCGAATCACTATGCGTGCGGACCTAATGATAAAGAAATATAAGAAATGATCATCAAATGATTTCTTGATTATCGGAAAAAGTAAAGTGAGTGGAAACCAAAATAATTGATATGGATCAGGGAACATAGGAAAAGGGTGGCACCAGTCCCAACTTAATTTTTTCTGTCATTCATGTACAATCTTCCAGCCACAGTACACCGATTGAGTTGTAGGTTTTACCCATTTAAAGTTACACATCCACCTGGCTATTTTCAAGGAAGGATTTTTCATAATTATAAATGCATCCCATTTTTAGAATGTAATAGTTAAGAAGAGTAGCTAATATTGCTCAACCTTCTTAAGCTATATATAGGAGGATGCATTATGTATTCAGGGAATTTTGATCTATTGTATAAGGAGGCTCTACCCTTTTGAGTACTTGTATACAAGATCAAGCCTTAATATTTTTTCATGCAGAATTGATATTTATCCTTTTTCCACTTCTATGTGTTGTGTATATCGATGGTGAATGTTGTACTTGTGAATCTTTCTTTCCTAGTGCTTACATAATCCATTTTACCTTCATAAGAAGTTAATTATTTTCTTAGCAAATTGTATATTGTGACTAAAATATATTATCTATGATAGTTGTGGAATAATACATTAATCCCTTCTGTTATTGTTTGAGCTTCTAATATTTATACAAATTAATTCTATTAAGAGGAAAAGATAGGAAGTTGTGCACATTATTATCCTTCTATTGAATATTTTGTGCTTGCATGAGATGATCACTCTTTTCCTTGATGTATCACCATTTCCTTTTATTCATTTATCCTTCTTCCTTTTTCTCAAAAAATATTTGAATAACTATAATTTATTTCTAGCATATTAGGTTTGTAGCTTGGTATTTTATCATATGCACATAGTTTAGCAGGAAGCCAACTTTCTCCAAAGGTTTATCCCAAAGAGCCAAGGTCCCACACCTTAGGGATTCTCCCATGTTGCACTGGATCATATAACAATCTAGCGGGCACATGATTTGAGTGATAACAATTTTTGGAATGCTTGGTGGGAAAGGAGCTAATATTCAATACTTCTCTTAGCATTTACATTAACCAAAGTACTTGGTGACTCTATATATTTGGATTTCGAGGAATAACACATACATGCACAAGATTCAAACAAGGGATTTTTCACATAAAGGGATCATTGTGTCATGGATCTCTCTTTATCACTGCCTAGAAGTTTAGACACCTAAAATTAGCACCACTAATGATGAGGCTAGATTATGTCCAATTAATGTATAATATATGATCTCATCTTACTCTCCTTTTTATTAAGTTTGATTGCATTGTGTGACTTTTAGTTGATATGATATGAGTTAGAATGTAATTATCTATCTTTTGATTGATTGTGATTCTAATATTTAAAAGCTCTAAAATTCCTGACGTAGTGTGTGTTTGAATTTAGTTTTATAATAAAGTAGGTCTAATCAGTTGAGGAAATGAAGCAGGTGGTGTTCAATATGTTTTTGATAACATCTGTTCCTACACAGCTTAGTTCTGGAACTTCTAAGCTAGTTTTGGAACTCCATCACATAGTCATCATTTAGTTCTGGAACTTTTAGACTTAGTTCCGGAACTTTTAGAATTAGTTCTGGAACTCCAGTATTTAGTTCTAGAACTCCTGGGGATAGCTCCGGAGCTCTCACGATTTTGAGCCTTAACAAATTCCTATGGTTCTGGAACCTCTCCGAAGTTCTGGAACCGATGGGAGTTATCTATTCTAACCACATCTGGAGATTTTGTACCTACAACCCTTTCAATCAGGAAAGGATGAGAATATTTCTGAACACAGATCCAGGGAGAGTTATTCTACAGCTATCTTATCAACCACAATCCAACTCAACATCTATTCTGGACATGATTTGATTTCATCATAATCGATTGAGACATTTGTGATTGTAAAATGTATATAAAAGCAGACCTATAGTAGACAGATAATATATAGAATCTGATATAAGATAGATATAGAACAAAGAAGAGATATATAGATTAAGTATTCAGATCTAGTACGTTTTGTAATACTGAATGTTTTATCAATAAAATAGCCATTCCTATTTGAGAAAATTCTGAGTTGTTAAATCTTGATTCGAGGAGGAGTAAGGGCAAACTCCCCCAAGGAATAGGATATTCGTTTATTTGGTATTTATATTTCTTCAGCAAATAGCTTAGATCTGTTAATTCTGTATTGTTTTAATTCTTTTAGTTAAACTCTGTTGTAAACTTGTTCCTACAGGTGTTTAGATAGATTCTTATATTTCTTGCAATTATTTTCAAGCATTCTAAATTAAGTGTGTTTATTTTCCAATAGCAAGTGTGTTTCCATTCTACACGGTGTGTTTCCTTTCAGAAAATCTTTCAATGTGTTTACTTTCAGCAAGTTTTTATAGTTTGATTTAAATAAGGTTTTACCAAGAAGTCCTTAAGACATTGAAAAGATCCCCTAGAAAATACAAAAATAACTATAGTCAACTACTAGATCGATGAAATTACTCTTGTTGCATATAGCTTTAGACACACCCGTGGTTTGATATGACATCAACAATAAGTTAATTAAATGAAGGGAATAACGAAACCCATCATTTTTGGCATTGTTGTCGGGGAAACACTAGTTGGAACTTTCTAATTAAGTGTTAGCAAGAACAAGAAATCATACATCTAGTAGTTGAAGGATCTTCCTTGCTATATCATAAAATATATGAATAGACCAAGAGACTCATAGGGTATATTCCTTCCAAAATCATCTTCACAAGAATTCATAACAACCTCTAGTCAAAGTAAGGAAATTGATCAAGAATTGGAGGCACCATCATCCCCTGTCAGGAAAGAAACATAATTGCCACCTTTGAAATTCTTAGATCAGTCACCTGAAGGAAGTAGAACTTCTAGGAGAAGGCTTATTACTCAAGATCCATTTAGGGTGAGTTTTGATTCTCAATTGAGTAGTCAACCTCCTACTCCTAATTTTTCACCTTCCCTAAGGCATATTGCTTACCACATTGATTGGGAGGAAAATTCAGAAAATATTTTAAAAATGGCATGAGAAACTGAGGGAGTACCTGATAGGACCTTTACTTATCCAATCCAATTGGGAGATGATGATACATCAATGAAAAATATCTCATGTGCACATTTACCCACATTTAGAGGGATGTCATTTGAAGATCCTGACCAATTTCTATTTGAGTTCAAGGTACTATGTCAGACCTATGATTATAAAACAGATAATCAAAAACTAAAGTTGCTTCCATCCACTTTGAAGGATGCAACAATGAGGTGGTTTATGGGATTACCATCCAACTCTATTAGTACTTGGGCACAAATGGAGACTTCCTTCCTAGATAAATACTAGGATTATTATAGAGGGAGAAATAGGAAGGAAGAATTCTTCAAAATCAAGTAGGAGGAAGATGAAAACATAGAAGACTATTTAGAAAGATTCCTCTTTGTTAGTAAAAGATGTGGATTTGTGCTTTCATAAGAGTTAAGTAAAACCATTTTTCTTAAAGGTTTGGATGATGAATATAGACAAGCACTTAACTTGATAGGAGGTGGAGACATTGATCAGATAAAAATGAATGGAATTAAGGAGAATTGTAGAAGCTATTCCAAAATGAGAGGTGGACCTAGAAAAGGAAAATTAGTTAAAAGTCTGAATCCAAATATGAACAAACTAATGGATGAGTTATCAAACTTTAAAACAGAAATTTTAGTGCAATTAACCTCTACCATGGATGGATTACAAGCTAAAGTAAATGCCAAAACTGAACCATTGGCTTCCTATTGTCCTAGATGTAGGAAGACACATACACTAAGAGACTGTCCTTTGGATAAAATAGAAATGTATCTTATCTGTGAATCTAAAGAACATGATACTGATGTTTGTTTTTTACTTCCCATTATTAAGAATCAACTTAAACAAACTAGTGCCTCATCTACAAAAGAAGAATTGAATTTTGTTCAGAGACAACCTAACCAAGGGAATTTTATGCCAAGATCAGTCCCTAATCCATAGGCGATGCCATGGGATGCTCAGTCAGTACCAAAAAATTGGAGACAACCACCTTGGGTACCTCAACTAACTTAGAACCCTCAAGATTGGGAAAATCGAGATTGCTATGCTCAGGGACATCAACAACCATGGGCTGGTCAAGGAAATCCTTATGCTTGGTCACAACCTAGATGGAACCCTAGTAATTATGCTCAAGGAAGAACATATCCAAATCAGAATCAATAGGCCATCATGGGATCCCCTGCACAAAATTCACAAACTGAGAATGTAGTCCAAACATAAATGCCAGCACAACTAGTAACAAATCTAAGAAACAAACAAATAACCCCTGTTTATGGAGCTGAACCAAAAAAGTCAGTTGATTTACATGCTATAGATTGTAAGGATATTCAAACTAGATCTGGGAAAATCATTAACAGTCAACCCCTTGTAATCACTGAAATGACAAAAGAAAATGAAATTCCTAGTACTGTTGTTCCAAAAGAGGATATAGAAAAAAAAGAAAAGGATCCAGATGAAAACATTACTGAGACTCCATTTCCAGAGAGATTCAAAGAAGCTATAGAAATCAAAGAGTCTGAATTGGTACAAGAATTAAGGAAATTGAATATTGAAATACCACTGTTACAAACAATTAAGGACATTCTAAAATTGAACAAATTAATCAAAATATTATGTATGAAAAATCCTGGAAGGAAGAAATAGTACCCCAAGACTATCAAAGTAGATGGGAAACTTGCTGGTTTATTAGCAAGAAAACTTTTACTTCCCATTTATAGAGATCCTGGAAGTCCTGTTATTTCTGTCTCCATAGGAAATAAGGATGTACATAATGTTTTGATAGATTTTGGAGCTGCTATCAATGTAATGACAGTGGATACTCTGAAAACATTACCATTAATGGGTATACAACCTACTAATACCATATTACAGATGACAGACCAATCTGTAGCAAAACCAGAAGGAATTATTGAAGACCTGGCGGTTATGGTGGAGTCATGGGAATATCCAGTTGACCTCCTTATACTACAGCCAAAAGGTAAAACATTGGGTTATCCCATTATTTTGGGTAGACCATTGTTAGCTACAGTTGCTGCTTTGATAGATTGTAGGTCAGGTGAAATGAAAATATCGAATGGTAAGAAATATAAACAAATTTCCTTATATCCTACTGCACAACCTTTTATTGACAATCATGAAAAATTGTGGGTTGATTCTCCTGAAACTGATAAACAAAATTTGTCTTCTTTGGCTATGATCACACTACAAGATCATGTAAGAGAAGTAGAAGAAATGATTAATCCACCAGTGGATGAGAACATGCGTCCTCAAAGTAATTAGAAATAGTTCTGGAACCGACAAACATAGTTCTAGAACCTGCGAACTTAGTTTCGGTACCCGTGAACTTAGTTTTGCAACCTGCGGCTATAGTTCCGGAATCACCACATTTAGTTCCAAAACCACGACAATAGCAGTTCTATTTGATTGAAAATAATTTCTCTCCAGAGGAACGAGAATTCTAGTGGGGAGAGGATAAATTAGTAGCTTCAGTTTCAAGTACATCAGGAAGTGATGAAAAATTTCTGGAAGGTAGCAGTGACGAAGAATTTGGCCTGCAAAGAGATAAGTATCATAATTCTCATTACTGTCCTTTTTCTACTATTTTGTCTCAAGGAACTTTTGGAGATGTTGCTACATACCATATGCTGTTACCACATGCATGTCCATTAAATACTTTAATGAAACCCTTTCCACAAATCATTTCATCACATATTGGAACCAAGCATGTTGAAATTCAACTAGGTAAAACTTTAAAAATTAACAACTAGTCGAAGGATGATTAAGAAACTAAATTGTTTGATGTTCTAAAAAATCATACTAAAGCTTATTCTTGGGATTACAAATACATGAAGGGGATTCATCCAAGTATATGCACTCATCACATCTATAATGACAACATTAAACTAGTTAGGCAGCCTCAAAGAAGGATTAACCCATCTTTAAGGGATATAGTCAAACAAGAAATTGAAAAACTATTACAAGTAGGTTTCATCTACCCTATCTCAGATAGCTAGTGGGTATCTCCTCTTGTAATTTTTCCCAAAAAGAACGAAAAATGGAGAATATGTGATGACTATAGGGAACTGAAAAAAGCCACAATGAGAGATTATTTTCCCTTACCATTTATAGATCAAGTCCTAGATAACCTTTTATGTAAACAATAATTTTCTTTCTTGGATGGATTTAGTGGGTACAATCAGATCAGAGTTGCTGCTGAAGATCAGGAAAAAGCTACATTTACATGTCCATGGGGAACCTTTACCTATAGGGTGTTGCCATTTGGTTTATGTAATGCTCCTATAGCTTTCCAGAGAGCTGTACTTGCAATCTTTGCTAATCTAACAAATGATTGTGTTAAGGTATACATGGATGACTTAATTATACATGGAGATACATTTGAAGATGCTTTGAGAAATTTGGATAGAGTGTTAACAAGATGTGAACAACACAACCTGTCTCTTAATGATTAAAAATGTTTGATGATGGTGGATGAGGGGATTGTATTAGGACACCATATTTCAAAAAAAGGAATTCAGGTGGATCAAAACAAAATTAGGATCATTTCAGATTTACCTATTCCTTAGACCCCCACAGATATCAAATCATTTCTAGGGTATGCTAGGTATTATAGGTGCTTTATAAAGGATTCAATAAAATTTATGCCCCCATGTTTAATTTTCTAACTAAGGACTATGAATTTATTTGGGATGAAAAGTGTCAGCATGGTTTTGAAGAAATTAAAGACAAATTAATCAATGACCCAATATTGAGAGGACCTAATTGGGAAAAGCCATTTCATATCCAAACAGATGCCTCAAATTATTCCATTGGTACAGTATTGGGAAAGAGAGATGAGGAAGGAAAGATGTATGCCATTTATTATCTTAGCAAGAATCTTACTCCCACTGAAAAGAATTACACCACCACTGAAAAATAATTTCTTACTGTGATTTATGCAATCAATAAATTCAGACATTACATTATATGGTAGAAGATATTTGTACACATGGTTCATTCAGAAATTAAGTATTTAATGAACAAACCAGTGGTTGGAGGAAGAATAATTAGATGGTTATTAATTTTGCAAGAATTTGATATTACCATTGTGGACAATCCAGGTAAATCTAATGTGGTAGCTATTTTTTTTCAAGACTAACCACCACAATGGAGGAAGATCCAGTCAAAGATAACTTTCTAGATGAACAACTGTTTGCAATCTCAACAAGTACAACCATGGTTTGTTGATATGAAAAATTATCTTGCAACAGGGAAGTTTCCTCCTTCTTTCACTAAGAAACAAATAAAGAAGTTAATTAAAACCAGTGCACAATTCAAAGGGTTAAATGAAATGCTATTTAAACGTGGTCTTGATTTTGTCTTACGAAGGTGTGTAAGAGAGGATGAAATCTTTGACATCCTTAGAGCATGTCATGATGAAACAAGTGGAGGACACTATTTAGTGAAAATAATAGCTCATAAGATACTTGGCACTAGTTATTATTGGCCATCTCTGTACAAGGATGTGAAGAGATATATCAAGAGGTGTGATCCTTGTCAAAGGATGGGACAACCAAATTTCACCAATGAAACGCCTCTTCAACCTCAACTTGTGGTTGAACCATTTGAGAGATGGGGATTAGATTTTGTTGTTCCCTTTAATCCTCCTTCATAAGGGAAGGAATATATTCTTGTATGTACTGACTATTGTTGGTTGGATATTTTGTCAAACCAAAATATGAGGTTCAACCACAGTATATGGGATAAAATCCCTCCTCAAAGACAGGTGAGGCTGCCTGCTTATTTCTAATCTAAAACACAGCAAATAATATATACAGTATTCACACTAATCTAACCATTGGGGGTTGGAATGAAATCCCGAAATCCACATTCACAGATTCAAGGGTATTTCTTTCGTAAATGAACTGGGTTAGAAACTGTTACAATGAAAGAAGCATGATAGAAAGGAAATGAGAGAAACGTATTTTCTTTTGAGTAAACACAAAGCACGAAATAATCATACGAGTTTTAGATCACAAATATAATGTCTGAAATAATCAGAAACACTAAGATGCTATGTAAAGAATAGCTTAAGATCATGAACATAAGAACACTGTCTTAAGTAAGATATATTCCACAACACAAAGTCTGTAAAACGATATCGATTCCTATTCTTCAAAATGATTGAATGAAAACACAAAGTTTTTCTTCTTTCCAATAGCCCCTAAATATTCCAAAAAATCTCGACCCTTTGGAATGAAAAAGCATCCCTTATTTATAACAAAAAGAAGTAGAGATAAAATAGGGCAGATCCTAAAAAGTAGCAATTTAACTAGAGTTCGGTTTTGCATGATTCTCACGCAGGAGATCAAGTCAAAACATTGATTCAAAAATGTGACGAAACAGAAATGAAAAAGACATGTCAATTTCAATATTGAAATGACATGAAACGTTGGGACTTAGTCTGAATCGTCATCCTTTGCTACTTCCTCTTTTTCTTCCTCCAGCTGAGACTGTTTGCTCTGAAATTCCTGGAACTTCCAAATTATGCCTTGCATTTCATTCTCATCAGGCGCAGTGGAATGATCATTCCAAATTTCGCAGGTCTCATGAATGTCACTGGCATTACCAGGAAGCTTTTTCAATCCTTTGTTGAGTTTCCTTAAGGCCTCCAAAGTATGCTCAACCCTTACAAAACGATCGATGATTTCAAGACCAAATCCTTGTATTGATTCCTACTGAACAGACTCTCGAATTTGATTGAAGAGATCATCTACTGATAGGATACCTGAGTTCCCAACTAACACCTTTGGAAAAATATTCAACAACTCTTCTTCCAGATCACTTTTCCCATCGATCAATTTATCCCTTGATTCCCTCAACTTGCTGCAGGCTTCATTGAGAATCTTTATTCTGAATCTGATGGCCTTGGTCAGCTGGAAATGCTTATCTGTATGTGGAAGAACACCTTCTTCTACCAAGAGATGTGCTGGGATTTGCTTTAATACATGGAGAGCTTCAAAAGTCAAATCAAGCTGTCCAATCTCCTGAGAGAATTCATCATCCATCTTCTCTCCCTCCTTCTGAATGTCCCCTAAAGACTGATGAACTTTCACCACGTCTTGAATCACTTCCTTCCCCTATTGGAGCAACCTTTAGATCCATTCATCAACCGCCCTTCCTTGTTTGGCAATCTTTTCAATTGTGGGTACTGATGAGAAATCGAATCCAACAGAAATAGAAGAAGGTGGTATGGATTCGAGGGGTTGTGAGAGTTTAATCAAAACCTCTGTTAATTGCTCCACTTTTCTCTTAAGCTCATCTCTGTTGTCCTTTGTTTCTTTTAACTTTTGACGCAGCATGTTTATGGAATCCCGTGCATCTTGTTGCGCCCCTTCTGCTATCACTTTCCCTAGAGCCACCCTGATTATCTGATAATCAGAGGCTGTTACATCCTCTCTAGTTTTTTCAACCGAGGGAGTGGCAATCTTTGCGAATTTATCTCCTGAAGCATCCACCAAAACCCTTGAAACTGTTTTGGGTTTCTTGGCTGATTTCACAGTAGAAGCCTTGAGTGAGCTGAAATCAAAGGCTGGTAGGGGTACAATCACCTTCCTCTTCCTCAGAGTTTTCTCGAGTAGCCATTGTGGCGTATCAAAGGAAATTTCCCATGTTGTAGTAACTGGTATTCTACTCTCAAGAGGAGAAGATTCTACTATTGAAGGGGGAATAGTTGTTAATGTGGTAGTAGATTCAATAAAGAGAGGCACAGGTTGTGGGGGAGTGTTGGTGATCACTTGGGTTCCAGCAGAGAGGGGTGAGAGTCCAGAGAAAATACCAGCCATGCTTGAAGAAGTGGATGGAGAATGAGGAGGTAGGAGTGGTTGTTGAGGGGGAGGCACAGATTCAAATTCCAAAGCCTGAGATGTAAGAGACAAGGTCTCTTCAGTTTGATAATCAACAAATGATGAAACTAGAAGTTGGCTTCCTCCTTCTTCCAAATTAATTTCTCCTATTTCTGGTGGTGTTGGTGATTCTAGCACATCCACCATTTCAGTTGGAGAAATAATTGAAGAGATTTGTCTTTTTTTCCTTTTCTTGACAATCTTGACTTTTATAGGCGCCTTAAAAGATCTCTTATCCTTTTCCTTTTTGGAGGGCCCGGCCTCTGAAGCAGACAACTTTGAAAACTCATCATCTTTAAAATTCATTCCCCAAGAGGAAAGCCATGCTTTGGTACGAGCAAGGATTAGAGATGACCTATCTGTAATAGAGGCCTTCTCGCTGGCTGACCAATCAATAGATGGGAAAACATATTGGTCTTCATTTAGTCCATCATAGGAAGGATCCAAAACACTCTCATTATCACTCGTTCCTTCTGGAAAATCAGAAAGCTCCAGTGTTTGAATCTCAGCAATAGTTAATCTGTTATTATCTTTCCTGCGAACAGCAACCTCGTTACGTAGATCAACCCAAATATCCTCTATGTTTGGCCTATGCAGATGCTAGGTTCCATATGCTCTGAGCACTCCTCAGACATCAAAACCATCTCGAGGCTTCATATGCTTTTTCAATTTGTCCTGAAGTTCGCATTCAACATTTTTGGCCTTTATTACTACTGAGCAAGTATATCTCCCAATAGAAATTGGGAAGGACACAACGGCCTTATGTTTACTTTGTTGGAATTTATGAAAATCTAACAGCTGCCTAACCAATTCTATTAATATAAGTCTATCCCCTGGATAGCGTGGCAGGTGAAAAG
The DNA here is from genome assembly GCA_019776745.2 of Taxus chinensis. Classification (NCBI taxonomy): domain Eukaryota; kingdom Viridiplantae; phylum Streptophyta; class Pinopsida; order Cupressales; family Taxaceae; genus Taxus; species Taxus chinensis. The sequence goes on from CM034146.1 coordinate 899,265,603, forward strand.
GTTCCCCCGAGTACATGACTGTCCGAAGATATGTAAACTTCTTGAATTGTAAGAAGATACGTCCCCATTTAGAAACCTCGGCCCAAGCCTCGTCTGAGACTCTTGTCTTCCTTAACTCTGGGTTGATCTTGCAGATATTTTCATAGAAGAAGGCATCATTTACCCTTCTGAAATGTTCTTTAGACCCCTTTTTGGTCAATTGAGGGAAATATTCATAAACCAGGTTCACTGTTCTGCTTCCCTTAGTATCCAGCCCGGGATAGTTCCTCATCCCGGCTACTGCGTATGCGACATATGAAAGCATATAAAACTTCCTAGTTGACAAGACCATTGTCATTTGGGAATCAATCTCATTGCTGATGAGAGTGCCCCAGTCAATCCCTTGCTGATTTTTCTTGATGGTGACCATAAATTGATACATCCATCCATGAAATACATTCAATTCGGGCAAGCCAAAAACCCGACTCAGCAGGGTGATAATATCATTGATTTCTTGGATGAAATCACTCCTGGGGATAGTCCTTGGAAATCTAGAGAACGCCGGTTTGGCCTTGATCAGGAAATTTTTGTTTACATCCTTGATGCAGTCTTCCTGATTGCTGTCCCAGGCCTTCTGAGCTGACTTGATGTTCAACTCCCCATATTCTTCAAAATTAGGCAATTTTAGGAGATCATCAAAGTAAACTCCATCCAGTCTTATTACTACCTCACCAGACTGACTCTTCACAGAACGAGAAGCCGAGTCATAACTGGATGCACAAGCTAAAATGAATTCCAGACATTGGGCAGACATGGGAAAACCCGCTGCGAGAGGCAAGCCACTGTCAACTATAGCTTTCATCCATGGAGTTTGGGAGGAACTCCTCACCCTACTCCAAAAATCTTCCATGTCTACATTTCCGAGTTCAGTGTCTCTGATGTCATAGTTGCAATCAATGTATGATGGAGATTCCGGCTTCTTGAGCTTGTATTTCATTTTGCCAGACTTCTCAGCCTTTTCCTGAGATGGACCAGGGTCCGACATGAAGGACGTTGAATGAAGAAAGGTTCGAAGCTCAGGAGATGTTGGCCACACTAAAAATCCCGATCTGCTGAATATGCCGGAAGAACAAAAGAGTCTGACATGCTGAGGAGGATGTCGGAATATCCTGAAAGTCCGATGTGTTGAAAATGTCGGAACTTCTGAAAAACCCCACACACTTGGTAATGCCGGAACTTTGGGAAAGCCCGGCACGTCTGATACTATCGGAACTCAAGGGAAAACCCGACGCTCGCGTTGATGACGGGAACTCTGGGAAAACCCGGCACTCACTATGGAGATCGGAACTTTGAGAAACCTCGACGCCTCAAACTTTTGATACACTTCAGGTCTTCGACTCTGCAAAACAATCTTCAAAACCCGAGAAGAAAAATAAGGTTTTTCATTGAATCCCAAAACATGTAATCTCCTTTTTTGTCATTCATGTTCCATGCATATAATAAAACTTGGAAGAAATAGCACCAAGTGATAGTCTCAGAAGAGATAAACCCTAGAACCTAAAACCCTTTTCAAAATAACTCCAGAAAGAAGAAGGAAGGAAAACCCTCAAAACCCGGTGGGAAATTGAGAAGAAACCGCGTGCAATCGATCCGTAAACAACCAAGAACAAAGAAGGGAGAAAGAAATACCTTCAATCAAAGAAATGGAAAATCAAAAATAGGCGATTCGATCGGGCAATGTGAGCTGTTGGGTTTTGAAATCGGAAGAGCATGTGTGAAAAATCCACGAATTAAAAATAAGTCCGGCAACAATGACGTGGAAATCCGCGTATTTATAAGAAAATTGGCAATTAATACACTTGGGCTCGGCACGTGCCAATTCACCGACAACTCGGCATGAATGCCATGTCAGCATGTTTGAGAGGTCCGAAAACCCGACACGAGGGGATTTAGTGCAATTCGGGTTTCGGGTATCGGAAAGCATGAGGCACAAAACATGAGGTGTTTAGATGTTACATAGCTCCGAAAACCCGATACAAAGGACTAAGCGGACTTCGGGTATCGGAAAGCATGAGGCGTAAAACATGTTTTAGGTAAGGCATGTTCCGATGCACCGGAGGTCTGAAAACCTGATTTTCACAATAGGAAGCGGGTTTTGGGTTTCGGAAGACACAAGACATAAAGCATGTTAAAACTCATGTCGAACTGTTGGTAAAACCCGAAAACCCGAAATTCGCTAAAAGAGGCCATAATGCAAAATCAACTTCAAAAATTTCGTATGGGTTATCTAATCGTTTTGTCGTAAACTCAAAACGGAGATAACAACTATGTGACAAAATAGGCAGAAGTGTAGGCATTGAAAAATGCCACTGAAGAATTAGTTGCTAATTCCCTTTGGAATAGAATTATGATAAAGTTTGGAGCACCAAGGAGCATAGTTTCAGATCAGGGACCACAATTCATGTCTAATATGATCCAAGCTTTCATAAGGTATTACCAAATCAATCATAGGAAGTCATCTCCTTACCACCCACAGTCAAATGGACAAGCTGACGTAACAAATAGAGAATTGGAGAACATCCTTACTACAACAGTTGAAGCTGGGAGAAAAGATTGGGTAAAGAGACTACCTGAAGCTGTCTGGGCTTATAATACAACTTGGAAAACTACAACAAGGTTTTCACCATATGAATTAGTCTATAGGAAAAATCCCTTATTGCCTGTAGATTTTGAACTTCAGACATTGAGGATAGTAGTGAAGGTAGGAATTTAGTTGAATGCAACTCAGAAAGAAAGAATCCTTCAACTCAATGAGTTGGATGAATTAAGGTTGGAAGCACTTCAACAGACAGAGATAATTCAAGAGAAAATGGAGCAATGACATGACACACATATCAAGAAAAGGTAATTCAAAGTAGGAGACTAGGCATTGCTGTTTGATTCTAAGTACCCACAATTCAAGGGCAAATTGAGAACCAGATGGTTGGGACCCTATCAGATTGAGAAGATATTTGACGATGGTTCTATTCAGTTACTTCCCATTGATGGAAACAATAGAACACTCTTGGTCAATGGGCATAGGCTGAAACTCTCTAGGAAGCCTCCCACTAAGGATGAATTCTTGAGGAAGATTGAAGCAAACAAAGAATTTGATCATATAGAAGAACCCAATTCTTCCAAAATGATCAAATAACCAGATGATAGATCCAGAATAAAGGGAAGAAGATGAAAACTAACAAACGATGTTTTATTCCTCACAAAAAAATAAAAAAAAAGAAAAGAAAAAGAAATTCTCTCAAAGGTCAATTGAAAACCAACAAATGGTAGTTGACCTATTTTTGGCTAGTTCAAATAAGGGAATTCTTTTGAATTCCAGTTGTCTTATATAATCATGTTTTGTTCCACTTGTAGGAATAACGAGTCATCATAGCAAAAGTATTACATCATCAAGGATGGTAATTTAGGGTTGATTAAATGTTTGCATATGTGATTTGACTTAATTTAGAAGTAGGTATGATGAGTCATCTATTTATACATTATGATTACAAGTGTGTAATCATGAAGATGATTTAGATGGAATAAGTGGCAACATGGCTATCATTAGTAATCATTATTGCAAAAATCAAGTGAAATAAGATTACAGAGATATTTTGAGGAAGGAGCAACAAATTGAGTTTGTATTCCGCAATAAAGAACAAATAATTCAAAAGTTCCGTAGCTAAGAACAAAGGTTCCGCAACCAAATTCATCAGTTCCACAACTAATAAAAAGGGCCTGCAACTAATTCACATAAAATCAAAAGAGACAGAACTCAAGCTGATATGGGGATTAAGAAGAAATCAGAATGAGAGGATGATTCCCAGCTGCTTGTAGATGAAGAAGTGGCATCCATCTTTGAGCATGTAGGATGGCTAGAGTTCCTAAAGAAATTTTCAAGGCATAATGATGAATTGGTAAGAGAATTCATCATAAACCTAGAGCAATCCAGGACAAAGGTGAGAAATATCTTTATTCATTTTTTTGTAAATACTGTAAGTAACATGTTTGGAGTGTTAATTTTGCATGTCCCATAACCTTCCAAGGGGACTTTGAAAGAACTGGTTGAATTCTTACTGTAAGAAGGAGAAACTGAACCCCAGGACATCTATAATAAAAGTAAAATCATAAAAGGGGTCATAAGGGCCAGTTTGCCCAAACCCATTGATAGGGTAGTGTTTTGGATAGTGAAATATTTAACCTATGATGGTCAATTTGGGTATGTGGGAAAAAAAGTCTTAAAAATGCTCATATATCTGAAGTATGGAGCCATAAAACCTGAGAACATAATAAACCTTCCAGGGTTTCTTTTTGATTCTATCTAGACCATGGCTCAGAGGTATTCTTGGGGTGTTGGAACAATTAGGCATCATGGTATAATTCATTTAATATGCTAGCACCATTTTCTGTCAAAGAAGAATGGAGAAGAAATTTGGGACAAGTTTCTTGGGAAGTTCAAGAAAAACCATAATATTATCAGAAGGACAATTCTAGCCCCATTCTCCCCTTCAACTAATCTGGAAATTGATGCCCCTACAGAAGAACAGAGGGAAATGAAAAGATAAAATATACCAAAAAGAAGAAGGTCGGTGAGAAAGATCAAAACAACAGAGCCTTCTGTACCTGTGAAGGAAATTTCTTCTTCTGCAACAACTTCAAGGGAGCCAATATTTGTCTCTGATGGTGATAGCTCACCCATGCAAGAGCAAGAAAGAATAGTAAGAAGAAGCTCTAGAAGGAAATCCACTGGTGGGCATGATGAACTTCCCCAGAGAAGAAAAATTCATAAGAGGTCAAAGGAAACCCCAAAGGGAAGGAGTGAGTAGGAAAGGATGGAAGAGGAAGCTACTGATATTTTGGGCAGCATGGCCATGACTCCCCCTGAGCCAAGTCAAGATGAAATTGACAGAGGAGAGGAGAGATTTGAAGAGCAGTATTTTCAGGAATTGGTTGAACCATCAACATTGCCACATGAAGAAGAAGAGTTGACATCCTGGAGAAGAATAGGAAAATTTCCTTTGATAGAGGAAGAATTCCCAACTCCTCAAGTAATTTTAGAGGAAGAAGAAAGACAACAAGTTAAATAGACTCTGTTGTTGTCTAGAGCAGAGCTCATTATCAGAGAAAAGGATGAGGAATTGGATTTCCTCAAACTTAAGTTAGAACAAAGGGAAATGCTCATTGATGAGCTAACAACTCAGCTTGCAGCCAGGACTGAGGAATTATCAACAACCAAGAAGTAGCTGATAGAAAAAGAGGAAGAATTTTAGACTTCTAGAAAATAGAGTGCTGTGTCCACAACCTCTGCATAGACTGAGTTGACCTATTTACCACTCAAACAACTATGGAATGATACTTGCAGGGAGCTCAGAGAAGCCAAAACATTAAATAAAGAATTAAATACCAAGATGGAAGAAGAGATGAAGGGAAGAAAAGTTTTATAAGGAGGAAGGAAATAAATATAAATGTCTTGCCAAAATTCATATTGTCTATATTATGAGTGAGAAATAGCTTGCATGTAGGAGGCCCTCTCCTACATATAGTGTGTTTTTAGAAGAGTAGTTCATTCGTTGACAACTGTCAAGAATTACATGTGGGCTTCCACATGAACTAAAAGATGAATCTGAATTCATGATAGCTTACTCTCTATCCAATCCTGAGCAAAAAAATCTCTTGTGTGAATTTTATCTTTGTAATTTTATGCTAGAGACAAACACAAGATTTATGATCAACTTGTATGTGGGGGAGAGCCAGCTCAATGCATTTGTCTCTATTTTGCAAAACCAAATTGCATGGAAGGAAAGGGAATATGAGTTTTTAGTAAAAGCTAGCTCAACTGGTCTCTGTATGAGAGATCACTATGGTAAACCTTCTACCTTCCTCATGCATTTCAGAACTCATGCCTTTGATATGAGATTCAAGACACATTACCTTGCTATTCTACAAAAGAGTATTGATGCCTTCACCTCCTATGAGGAGGAAAAATTTGAAGATATTTATGAAGGATGCTCAAAGAGGTGGGAACTCATTATTGTTTCTTTAAAAAGAAGGGAAGTAATTTCCCCTATAAATCTGATTTGAAGTTTAGAAGGGGCAAAAGAATTATGCACAATAATTCCCCAAGTGAATGAAACATACGGGAAAATATGGATGCGAATGAGAACAAGGCCCCATCTACTTCTCACCCCCCATGTCTCCTTCGAAAAATAGAGATCCTCAAGACCCTACTGAATTTGAATAGTGGGAGAGGAAAATAAAAGTAGGAGCTGGGTACAATACATTTGAGCTTAAGCATTGGGAAATCCAGTTTCAGCCATTTGATCTGAGTAATCAAATGGAATGTAGAACATATGATCCCACTTTTGAAGAATGAAGTTTGTAAAGGGACTTAGAAACAAGTAATTTTGGGGGAAATGATGAGGCTAGATTATGTCTGATTAATGTATAATATATGATCTCATCTTACTCTCCTTTTTATTAAGTTTGATTGCATTGTGTGACTTTTAGTTGATTTGATATGACTTAGGATGCAATTGTTTGTCTTTTGATTGATTTTGATTCTAATGTTTAAAAGCTCTGAAATTCCTTACGTAGTGTGTGTTTGAATTTAGTTTTGTAATAAAGTAAGTCTAATCCGTCGAGGAAATGAAGCAGGTGGTGTTCAGTATGTTTTTGATAGCATCTGTTCCTACACAACTTAGTTCCGGAACTTCCAAGCTAGTTCCGGAACTCCATCACACAGTCATCATTTAGTTCTGGAACTTTCAGACTTAGTTCCAGAACTCCAATATGTAGTTCCAGAATTTTTGGACTTAGTTCTAGAACTCCTAGGGATAGCTCCGAAACTCTCACGATTTTGAGCTTGAACAAATTCATATAGTTCTGGAACTTCTCCAAAGTTCCGAAACCAATGGGAGTTATCTATTCTAACCACATCTAGATATTTTTCACCTACGAACCTTTCAATCAGGAAAGGATGAGAAGATTTCTGAACGTAGATCCAGGGAGAGTTATCCTATAGCTATCTGATCAACCACAATCTGACTCAACATCTATTCTGGGCATGATTCGATTTCATTAGAATCGATTGAGACATGTGTGATTGTAAAATGTATATAAATGCAGTAGACATATAATATATAGAATCTGATATAAGAGAGATATAGAACAAAGAAGAGATATATAGATTAAGTAATTAGATCTAGTACATTTTGTAATACCGAATGTTTTATCAATAAAATAGCCATTCCTATTTGACAGAATTTTGAGTTGTTAAATCTTGATTTGAGGAGGAGCAAGGGCCCACTCCCCCAAGGACCAGGATATTCATTTATTTGGTATTTATATTTCTTCAGCAAATAGCTTAGATCTGTTAATTCTGTATTGTTTTAATTCTTTCAGTTAAACTCTATTGTATACTTGTTCCTATAGGTGTTTAGATAGATTCTTATATTTCTTGCAATTGTTTTCAAGCATTCTAAATTAAGTGTGTTTATTTTCCAACAGCAAGTGTGTTTCCATTATACATAGTGTGTTTCCTTTCAGCAAAGCTTTCAGTGTGTTTACTTTCAACAAGTTTTCATAGTTTGATTTAAATAAGGTTTTACCAAGAAGTCCTTAAGAAATTGAAAAGATCCCCCAGAAAATATAAAAATAACTACAGTCAACTACTAGATCGATGAAATTACTCTTGTTGCATATAGCTTTAAACACACCCCTGGTTTGATATGACATCAACAAGAAGTTGATTAAATGAAGGGAATAATGACACCCATCAACTAATCCATATGTTCACTAGCTCCCATTCATATCACATCACCATCATATTATACATAAAATCCATTATCATATCATTATCATATTATACATTAAATCCCGATCCTATGTCTTATTCCTCCCCCTTTTATATTTACTCCCTGTAAATATCATTCTACAGCTGTGAAATCCTTTTTTACCCTCTCCTAAACCACTCAAACCACTTAGAAACCAAAATATAATAAAATAAATAAATAAACATCCTCTCAACTATTTAATAACACATCTAACCCATATAACCTATTCCCAACATACATCCTTCATAAAAAAACAAATACCTTGATTTAGGGAGTTGTTTCAACTATTTTCCCATATTTTCGGGATCATTGACGATTCTAATGAATTGCTAATGATTATCCTTTGTCAACATAAACATATATAAACGTGTTTTAGGCCTTCATTTCAGGTTAAGTTCTCTCATCCCGAATTACTAACTGAATGTTCCTCTTGCAGTGTAATATTCTTGTATCATAATATTCTCACAAAGCTAGATTTAATCACAACAACACTTAAAGACATCATATATCTCTTCTCCTGCCTTTGAAGGTCATTTAGACATTCAAAATAAAATTTGGTGATCTACTAACATCTATAATCTTGTTCTCTCTGGTAACATTATCCCTTCAACTTCATTTATCAATATTTACAAGGTAAGTACTTTATCATCTTGTTTATTCATATTTTACAAGCTTCAATAAAGATTATCTTTGTCCTTTGTCAGCCAACATAATTTTCGTAGCAATCGCTAGTGATTCCCCTAATTACCGATGATTTAGATCAGTCACCAGCGATTGGCCCTAATTGTTGACGATCCCCGACTATTATACTATTTAATCCCAAATCTCATTATTCAAACATTAAGATCCCATAATTTTTTATTACGCTACCTTTATAGGTGTATGTCGAGTCATATCAAGCCTCTTTGAGCCATCTTTAACACTTTATCAATTTTCTAAATCAAATCTATTGATTAACTAAAATATGAAAATTGTGTCTATATCTAAGTTAATCTAAGCAGATACAGAAATGTAATAAATTATATAAACTAAAAAATTGATGTTAAATATTTTATTTTGGTATTTAAATGAAATGGAATACATGGAATAGAAGGGATAAGCTACTAACCTGTAAATGACTTACCTTGCTGTGTGTCGGGACTAAACAAGATAATGTGCAAACAGAGGGTAGTATGACAGAACAACCCAAAAAATTACAATAGATGGTGATTTTCCCAGACTAGGGAACCTAGAGGAGGACTGGGGCACCTATGGGTGCCCTGGTCTGAAGTATGGGCACTTTGGTTTGAAGAATAACTTAGGACCTGAATCTAGTAGTGTCGCTAGATCTTTTCAATATATTGATCTTTGTCATGTCAGTGTCATAGTAACTTTGTTGATGGTGTTGTAAACCTGCAATGAATATTCACCTACAAAACCCCATGCAAAGAATCAAATAGCTAAAAAAGAAAGATGCATATGAAGGGGTCAAACCAAACTTAGCTGCCATAATGGTGGATTTATAACTAAGCACTGCACTACATTCTTGACCCAATGTGTGCTTGTGTGTGTAATTGTGTGCCTAGGGTGCCCTAGTGCCCATGACACATAGATAGGGGTGATAAATAGATGTAAAATACAAATGGTAAATGGAATATAATAAATACAACCTTTCCTATGTTATGTGTGTGATGTGGTGATGCCCAAATGCATTCCCTTGCCTTAATATATAGCTAGCCCTTGATAGTAGATAGTCCACCCATAAGGTAGTGGGTATGATATGTTTATATAGGCATCTCTTGTTTAAATTTCGACACTAATGAATTGACATGCTGACTAGTACCTAGGGAAATGAGAGGGAAAACCGTAAAGACTGACCTTGAAACTCTAAATTAAAATCATGTGCTGTCAGTACCAGGGCACCTACAAAAAGGACATGGGCATCCATGGATGCCCCCAGTACTACCGTAGGTGCCCTAGTCAAAGAATAGAAATGAAAAATGACTAAATAATGATACCTGGTACTCTTTGAGATATGACCAGGATTGTGTGAACAAATGATGAGTATGAAAGAAACCTGACAATGACCAACTAACTGACGACATGACTAGGGGATAAGTCATTAGTGAATAATTTTCTTATGCAAGATCCATATATAAAATAACATATTTGGCAGTATAAATGTAATAGTAAGTGTGTGATTTTTTGACTACATTTGTCCCCACTTTATATTGGTGAGTGGAAAGATTTGTAACATAAAGTAGATAGAGATGCATATTTGAGAGAAATCTAGAGAAGCCCATGCTATAGAAGAACCTGCAAATGTGTAGTAAAAGCATGTTAAACCATGGATCAACGTGTTGATCCATGCAACGTAGTGAGAAAATTAATTTCATGATAAAGTGTGCTAAATGCGAGTGATGATTTCCATGTATGATGATTTCAAATGTCTATAACGATGATAAGATGGGGAAGGAAGTGAACAGTTCCCAACCCAAGCACATGCATACAAATAATCAACTAGAGGATTTGGGCATCCTGCCACCGGAGGAAGAGTGTAGGGAGAAAAGTGTGTTACTCTCAAATATCTAACTACATCCTCAAGATCTAGCCATTACAAAAGGATTGAGATTAAATATTTTGTGGTTTTTGGATCCAAATAATATCCATGAAACAATTGACCTATGTAGGAGTGGTATAGGAAAGACACTCTTTCCCCCACTCCACGGGTGTTGTCACAATGTGATGGCTTCCAAGTTAGGTCATCTGGAAGAAAATGTGACATGTATGATGGCTTCTAAGTTAGGTATCTAGAAGAAAGCGCAAAGTGTATGATGGCTTCCAAGTTAGGTCTTCTGGAAGTAAGCACAAAATGTAGAATAACTTCCTAAGTTTGGTCATTTGGGAAATTAACGCATGCAACTCCAAATTTAGGTCATCTGGGAGGCCAATTGTGTTATATTGTAATGATTAATTGATATGATTTCAATTTTTAGAAATTTAAACGCATTGATTGATTCAATTTGATTTATTACTCGTAGAGATATTTTACGCTAGTTTCCCCTAGGTTAGGTCATTAGGGGGAATCGATAGAAATTAGTGAATAATCACATGGAAATATTTACATGCTTGTTTCCCCAAGGTTAGGTCATTAGGAGGAAGTGATGAAATGTTGCATAGAAAAATTGTACATTTGTTGCCCCTAAGTTAGATCGTTAGGAAGAATCGATGGTGAAATGTCACACGGTGAGTTAGTAAATGTTTGAAAATTATGAGTTGGTAGTGTTGATTGATCACATGGTAATGTAAGGGGAGTTATATAATGACCACCAATGATATGCCCCCCTTTCAGTGAAAGGGGAATTGATGAAAATAAAGAATGTTAAGCCAAAAGTAGGCCCAAAATATATTAAAAGTGATGGAAACAAGAAAAATGTGCATAGATTAGATTAAAGAGAATTTTATGTTAAGATAACACACATGGAATGTATATTGTAAGGTGGTAGGAATAATTCTAAAAGGAATTCCATAAACGAGATGTAAATCAGAGTATAAACTCTCAAGATATGATGAGAATCGTGTGGTGTGCATTAGTTATGAGAATAACCATGAAATGATGACTATAGTAAAGTGGGTGGTGAAAAGTAACTATAAATAGTAAGAGGAAAAATTTATTAGTCACTTCATTTATATTTTTCACAACTAGGGTAGTGAGATTTGAGCCAGTGAGGATGCCACAAGTGAGAGTAGTATGTCCTAGCTGGTTTGAGATGGTGGTGACCGCCGTGGTGTCACGTACGACAACAAAGTTGGTAAGTGTGTTGTTTTTCGAAAAATGTATGGTGTAGTAGTCACTTCTATTGAATTCTTGAAAATTTGAGATTTTTAATGTTCTTGACATTTTAGACCTAGAAAATAGCAATGAGAGAGATAGTGACCCTTAGGATAGGATCACCCAAAAATTGGCGCTAGTGTCTTGCTCCCGGGCACCCCAGTGCTGCATCTGGGCGCCCTGGTCCCAAAGGTGTGTATGTGGTCTAGAATGGTGAAAATTATGTTTGTAGTGTATAATAATGTGATAAACAAGTGTGTTTGGATTTGTATAGTGTTATAACATTGTATTTGTTGTCATTTTGTGTTGTGTTGCGGGATATTCACTCGAGGGAGTTCCACGGTGGCTGTCACATGAGTATGTTTCTTGGATTGGGTTTTTTAGATGAGGATTGGGATGTTATGGAACATTCCAGCCTATGACACATAGCACGGATGGGGGATGTACCCCTCAATATTCCTATGTTGACTACACTATGCAAGAGATGGTGCAAGGATATGTGTAAGTTTTAGTTGCCTATAGGGAGGATGATTGTTACTTTGGAGGATGTGTATCGTATATTGTAGTTTCCATTTGTTAGAGAGAGGGTACATGTTATGACATTAGAGGATATGGAGAGGAAGATGTGAGAAGTGAGACAATATTTTGTGGGGACTTGAGTACCTGCCGAGGCCCATATCAACTTGGATGCTATCATACGGTTTGGGGTTCCACATTTGTAGAAGTTCATAGTAGTTATGATTGCTTCATCTATAGCAGTGGAAGGAGGAGGTGTAGGAATCTTGTATGAGATGCATGATATATACTAGTGGATAGAGGAAGAGAGGGACAAGCCCATGCCACTGATAATGTAGTAGAAACTTTAACTAAGCGTAAATATCTATGGAAAACTATGTTGTGTATGTTTTGGTTGGTCTATGTGTTAGCAATAGTTGTCTAATGCATTATGCTATTTGTTTTGTAAGCGATGCCTATTGGTCCATGATAGTGGACATATCCATCCACACATTGACATAGAACGTGTCAATATATGTACTTGGTTAAGGTATACTTAAGCGAGTGGATGATATAGCGAGTGAGAATGCCCATTTATTTGAGGTAGTGACCATAACAGTGGTGACATGCATGGTGTTGCTAGGAGAGAGGGACGAGGCATGTGAGGAGAATCGAAGAGCCCGAGAGGCGGTAGGTGGTGGTCCCTTGGCGCAAGATGTGATTTGCATGATACGAGGATGTGCAACGTCATTTTTTTGCAGAAATCTACAAAGATTACCCTATTACGGAGGTAGGTCGAGAGGTATCAAGGCCACAAACAACATCATCGCGTTGGTGGTGAGGTGTCTATTTCTAGGGTTCTTGCAATACCTGAGAGTGATAGTGATGAAGAGATCTGATTTGTATTATTGTATATTATGTAGGGGAGTTTCCCGCTTGTGATGAATTTTTTTTTGCAAGGATGATTGTATTTTCTATATATGTATGGACAAATGGGATTTATATATGATGTGCTATTTTTTTGTGTATATATGTCGCAATGTGATTGATGATGAATTAATGTAAGGTGTTATATATTGCTCACATTTTATCAATGTAGACTCGGAGTAAAATGTGAACGATGATAGATAATAAATGTAATGCGATTAATGTATGTTGAATGGAATTTGTAACCCATAGTTAGTATAATGTTGATGATAACATAGATGTGAAAATATATAATGTATGATTGCAAAAGTAACTTACTGTGATGAATGTGTGAGAATGTAATTTGGTCATAGTATGTTAGTATGATGAAAGTAGGGAGGGGGAATGAGTGATGCCCCCTAATGTGTGGATTAATAGGCTCATTTAGTTAATACCCCTCAGTAGTCAAGGATGATCTGTGTAAGCAAGAGTGCGTCATTGGGAAATGATTGAGTGCGCTAGATGAAATAAAGAAGCACATGATGAGAGGTTGTTATAATAAATCCCTCAACAGTCAGATAAGAATCGAAAAAACACAAGTGAATCATTGGGGGGTAAGGTGATAAACAACACCTACCAGAGACCAAGGTGACATGTAGTGGTGGAAGCATGTGGGATGGAAGTAACGTACAAATATGTGCCAAATTGAATGTCATATGGAGATGTGGTGGGATGTGTGAATATGAATGGTTATGGAAGCCAATGTGTAGAAGCATCATGATGCGGTGTATAGTGTGAATGTAATGGATGTGATCGTTGAGTGATGGTTGGATGTAGTGGAAAGCATGCATGAGTGACATATGCCGGTGATGGATGAACTATGACCTGAGTACCTGATGGATTAAATGACTCAAGTGGATAAGAAACTCTCTTCTGAGGTAGAGGAGAAATAGACCGCTCACGTGAGCGAGAGCTAAAGGAGATGATTCCATTTTCCTCTAATTGTGGCAATCTATCACGAAGGGCAAGACAATCGTTTTGTGTCTTACGACACCCTGTGCCCCGCATCTCATTTCGCAACCTAACCTCACCACTTAAACCTTACACAATTATTTATTAATTACCTTATAATTAATAAATCCACATCTCCAAACCTGCCACCTCATTTCACCACCTCATCATGACCTAGCCCTAACCCTAAACTAACCTAATTAAGACCTATAACTTGGTCTACATCCACACCCATGACTAATTACTTCTCACCCGCACCAAAACCAACCTAATCATGACTTGACCAAGCCCACAACTAATCCCTCGGGAGAAAAGGAGGGAAAGTTGGCTATTTTACTAAAAATAGCCCACTTTGACTTAACCGACATCGGTTCCTACTCGACCGCTGTCGGTTACGTAACCGCCATCGGTTCCCTGTAAATGACCTCCCCCAACCAAAAACAAAGGATCAGAATTCATTTGAAAGATCCGGAATTCACTTGGCAGAGCAGAGACAAGTGAAGAAAAGAGAAGAGTTTGCAGAGAAGGACATCGAGCCCAAGACTGCAACTGAGGAACTAGAGCACAGCGACACTCATCCAAGCATTGGGAGAGAAGATAGCTCATTTTTGATTGTCAGATCATCCCACCTGAGCCCTGCCTTCGTCATCACAATCCTTGGACCTGTATCTTCATCAGGAACTAGTAAGTAGTGTCTTGTACGTTTTTAAATAACATTTCTTGAACTTCTGAATCATAGTAATTATAAGTTCACTCCTAGATCTACTACCCGGCAGCACCCTACATCTAACTGTCATTCCTCTACCCTTACATTGCCCCAAGAACAGCCCCCACACTCTCTGAGTCTTCTCCATCACCCTATTGCCTATCCCTAATCATTTACCAGCCTTATAAACACCATAACCGCCTTATAGCTTTCCTTCATTGAAAGCCCCTAAATCACTGCCCCTACCGGTATCGGTTATCAGCAACCGGTACTGGTGTAAAACCACAGTCGGTTGTACAGTGACCGGCATCGGTCACTGTGACTCAAACCAAAACCAGCCTTTCCTCTATTGCTTTTAACGAGGTAATTAAATTGTAATTTTGCAATAACTTCTTTGTTAGAATTTGTGTTAATTCGTATTAAGAGGGGAACTGACCACCTTCGAAAGGAAGTCCAATATTTCCTGGGCCCAAGGCAGTTCCCTCATTTATTGTCTAACTAAAATCTGGTGGTCTTGTATTCTTACTTGCAGGTAGTCCTTCCTAGACAAAAAGGAGTTCTTCGCAATCGATCTGATCTCTCTCTATGGTACGCGCGCACCCTCCCAACATTCAACAGGTATTCCTCCTAGCCCTAACCCTTATCTGTTTCTCAAGAGAATGAAAGGATAGAAGCACCTCTATTCTAAGAATGGAAACATTCTGTGTGAAACATTTTGGCACGCCCGGTGGGACCCTTTCTTGGGTTTCTTTCTTTCTTGCTTGCTTTCATATAGGGAGCACACTTGCTATTTTCTTCTTCTAAATATTCACAAGATATTTTGTTATTTTGGTAAAAGAATTTGTCTTTCTTCCTCATCTTTGCATTAGTGAAATTCATCTTCTTTGCTTCATCGAATATCATTTTCGATTTGGGTTTAAAACACGTGCATCACATTCTTGCTTGTTGTTTTCAATTCTAGTGAACGTAGATTAAGTAACAGGTCGTACACGTGGGGGTGATATCCACGGTATTGACAAGAAATTAATCTTACTTTCACTGCACAACACATCCCAAATCACATCATAATCAACACAACAGCTCAAACATCCCCCCTTTTCCGCGGTATTCCTCCACCGATTGAGGTAACCTTATAAGCCAAAACAAACTTGACATCTCCCTTAGGTCTTTTGTTTAGGATTGACATCATCTTGCGTCTAAGGCATAAGCCCACAATAATTAAAACTAATCCTAGGGTTAGTCTCTTGATTTTCTTGTGCATCTTGCTTGTTTTTAGTTTTGTTTCTCTATCATACACTGTTTCAGTGATCACTTCAGAACAGTTTGGTAGGTATACTAAGCATCGTTAACCCCAAATCAGCAACTTCTTACAACTTCTTACACCGGTCCTATTCTACCGACATCAGTTAACTGACCGATGTCGGCTACAGTCTGACCGACATTAGTTACCTGACCAATATCATTTACTTTCTTTCACAGTTCCTGACAAACCAGCAACCTACCAATTCCAACATCTTGTGGCTGTTTTCTGTTCCTGATAGATTGAATCCCTACTGTGTACTCTTGTCCATGGTTGTTATCACTCGGAAACAAGCCGCAACCATGGTTTCACATGCCTGTTCCGTGCCTTTTCCTGAATCACCCCCTTCACATCCTATGGGGAATCCTACGGACACCAGTGAGGTTCCCAAAATCCCTGTAGGAGATAAGGAATTTGTGAAATTTTTGGATGCTAATCCTAGCGCTGTACAGTACTATTTGTCTCATACCCCTGACCATACACCCGACGGTCAACTCCTTGTTGGTATGCCTATTAGTATAGCTGCTCACTTAGCTCCTTCCCCACCTAATAACTCTGCCTTACCTTCTTCATCCTTAGCCCCATCTCCCAACTCAGTGGCTTCGGAAGTTCATACGGCACAGATTGGCTTTCCTTTGGTTAATCTGGGGCCCCACATATCATTACCACCGACTCCTCCTACCTCGTCTCTCTCGTAGACTGCCCCTTTCATAACTTGCTCTCTGCCACCTATCCACATGAGCTTTCCTTCTCAAGCTCCGCCCACCTTTTCATTTCCACACACTTATCTGGTGGCTTCAACATCTTATATAGGACATCCCTATTCGGTCACCTCAACATATTCATCCTCAATACCTTATCAACATTTAACCCCACCATTGTCTAGTGGTGGCTCTTGGCCCAATCCTCCTCCGTTTACAACAACCGCACCATCATCTCATCCAACCACTGATTTAATCAAACAAATGATGGACAAGATGCAAAATCTGGAGGCTTCTGTTTCAGGAAGCCGTAGCACCCTGACATACGAGCAAGTTTGTCGGGAGCCTATTCATCCTTCTGTCCCCCTTCATTCATATCCTCCTCAATGGGAATTACCAAAATTTACTCGTTTTAATAGTAAGGAGGATCCTCAACAACACTTGCGATCATTTAGACATGCCTGCTATCTGATTGCTCATGACGATGCCTTACTACTCCGCACCTTTCCCATGTCATTATCAGGACCCGCCTTGGAATGGTACAGTGCTTTAACCCAGCACTCAATTTTCTCTTTTAACCAATTAGCCCAATCTTTCTTGGATCATTTCTCCATTAATATCGCCAAGAAAGTATCCATCACCGACCTCTATGCCATCCGACAATTTGAAGACGAATCTATCACAGATTTCGTTGGACGATGGCGGGGCCTTATCAACCAACTTACTTATGCCTTGCCTCAGGCTGAACTTATCGAACTCTTTACGCGGGCCTGCGCTAAGCACATTTCTCCTACCCTCCAAATTCAAACTTTCTGCACCTTTGATGAGGCCTTTACTATGGCTCGGAAACTAGAGATTCGAGCCTTAGAGGAAGAGAAATTGCGGTTGCGCAACAAAAACCCTAATTTCTGAACCCAAGACTCCACCAACAAACCCAACACCACCAATTCTCATGCATCGACTGCTTCGAAATCAAAAGGAGCTGTACACGCGGTGATGGTCAAATCCCAAGCACCGTCTAATACCCCGCCAAAAACCACCTATAAGTATAAAGCCGAGCCCATCAATTACACTCCCTTGGGAGAAACTTATGGTGTCATCTTGGAAAAATTGCTCAAAGCGGGAGCTATCACCTTACCTCCTGTTAAACCTCACTCCGGGTTTGATTCCACCCACGCTATACCTTCTTGGTACAAAGAAAATGACTTCTGTAACTTCCACCGCGTGAAGGGACACAGTCACGAAAACTGTAAGATGTTGAAAAACATAGTGCAGGAAATGGTTGATGCAGGGGATATAACCCTCGATAATCCTAATGCCCCTGCTAACCGAAATTTGAAAATCTTCAACAAACCATTCCCAAACCACTCTTCTAACAGTAACATAAACCAAGATATCTTAGCCGAGGAGAGTGTTCATGAAATCCATGCAGTTTTCGACTCCCAACCAAAAGCTTCTATCGAGGAAATTCTGAATCAAGCCTCTTTACTAACGTAGGGATCCAAACCCCCTTCACCCCCATCAAGACAAAATGATAATCTTGCCATTCCTTTACCCATAAAGGAATTAACCGCCTAGAGTTCTCTTCTCACGAATGAGTCTTCTTACACCACATCCCTGCAAGATTGTGAGCGGATGTTATCTAACTTATCTATTTCCCAAACATCTCCTTCCGTCACTCTTGCTATAAAAGAAGAAGGCTCACCACTTTTTCTGTCATCCTTAGAAGAGAAACCCCTCGAACCGACATCACCAAATTCTTTAATCATGACGGATCCCCTCAAACATGCCCTCCTACCTATTAGTTCTTCATCGCCTAAATCTTTTCAGCGACCGGTTGACCTCTTAACGCCCATTGATACAGTGCCTCATTTACCCCCTGTATCACACCCACAGTGGACCGGAATCACAACCCACCTCTCTTCCATACAAAATTTCCTATTCACACGTGAAGATTGTCATCCCTCAGAAGATAGACGAGTCCTATGGGAGCGTTTGAGTACACCATGCTCTACTCAAATGCAGATAACCGATCCAGACACCTCTACCATATACCCGAGGTATTTACAAAAGCTCAAAATGCCTATGTCCTCATCTTCACCCCCCTCATCTCTACTGAATACCTCATCCACCTCTATTAACTTAACCACACCTTCCCCTACGCTTGGGACTTCACCAATACCCAGCCTAACACACCCACCTAAACGGTTAGATTTATCCAAAAATAAAGCCGTCCATCCACCTAGGAGACAAACCCAATCCCCTCAAGTCCAATCTATGCCTCTGTCACAACTAAAACCCTCGCCTATCACACCTACCTTCTATATTGGGACCTCACCCCTCCACCTTACCTCAATACATCATACCTCCTGTGTTTTCTTTAAAATGACCTACACCTTCTACACCCATACAGAGATCCATGGGTGTATCAACACCGTCACCCCAAGTATCTTGTCCACCTATCAACCTTAAACAAACTCCATCATCAAAGGATTTGTTTGCTGTCACTCCTCTTTCTCCGTGGTTGTTTCCTGCCACCACGTCATCTGTGGCCTCATCATCTAACCAGCTAAACATAACTTCTGCGCCGAAGAAGCCACGTTTAGTTAAATCTAATTATCAAAACCCCTTGTCTAAACCACCACCCGTACGAACCAACCATACCCAAAAATTACCAAAACCCACCCAATCAATAGCCTCATCTTCCTCTGACTTTGACCCGCTCAAAGGATCTTACGCCAAGATCCTTGATATGTTGGTGGAGAATGCGACCATTTCCCTACCCCCACTTAGACCCTATGATCCATCTAAACCTCGACCTATAGGTTATGATGAGTCTAAAATCTGTGCTTACCACCGCACACCAGGACATGATGTAGAGGGATGCAAAACTTTGAAAGCCATCCTTCGTCAGTCACCTCTCTCGGATAGAAAGGTTAAGAAAGACAACTTACGAAGGGAGAAACCTTTAGCTTCAATCCCCTCTCCTATACCACCTATCCCCACCTCACCAAGAAATATCATTATTGCAACCCCACCTCTCGAAGACAATGACTTATCCCTACCATCTTCCTCCTCTCGTGTTCATGAGATCAACATGATTAGCATTGCTACTCGAGGGCAGAAAACCAATGGGAAAGCTAAAGAAAGCACACCTGCGGCCTCTCTTTCTCCGTCCGCCATCCCGATCACACCACCACCTAAAGTGGTTATTCGTGGACCTGTCTACCCCATCTCTGATGGATTTTCCCACCGTACCATGATCAAACAGCTTCACCAATCACCTGTAAAAATGACACTGTATGATCTCATTCAAACCTCTGAATCTCATCGACAAGCTCTCATTGAAATCCTCCAAGGGATAGAGGTCCTACCTAACAAAACCTTGCCCGTTGCCTCCATTTTAACACCCAATCACGTTGCTTCTCTCACCAAACAACCTATCTCCCCAACCACTTCTGTCTCTGTATAGCAAGCCACTGCTGTCAGTTTCTCCGAAGATGAAATTGTTCGACTTTGGTGCAGAAGATCCTGACCCCGCTCTTTTCATCTCGGCTTACGTCTGAGACATCCGAGTACATCGTGTTATGATTAAAGGGGGCGCTAGCCTAAACATCATCTCTTCCAAAGCCTTCCAACAAATGAATATCCCTTCTAGCTGCATGTGTGCCAACCCCACCATGTTGCATTCATTCAATGATGTTATTACTTCTACCTTAGGCACCGTGATCCTTAACATTCGTGTAGGGCCACGTACTTTACCTGAACTCTTCTATGTCCTTGAGGGAGAATTCCAATACAACATGTTGTTAGGCCACCCTTGGATCCGAGCTATGGGATGCGTTCCCTCCACCTTACATAGATGCATAAAATTCGAGTATGAGGGGAAGTCCTACACCGTAAAAGCTGACGCTCCCCCCTTCAAAACCTGTAATATGTTATATCACCCTAATGATGTGCTTGTACCAATCAAGACACCCATTCATCCAACCCAACCATCTACTTCGACCACACCTCAACCATCCATCTCAACCGCACCTACACCTTCAACCAATGAAACCGCCGCCGCAAATACCGCTTCCTTCCCCGTGGACAACATCCCGACCTCAGATCCCTTGGTAGATGTTTTTCAACACCTTACATTAGGGGAGTATCACCTATATAACGTTAGCACTTTCCATACCCCACAGGAGTATGGACAGTTACATGTGCATCCTACCTACGACCATCGTGTGGGGGAACTAATCTCCTACGGACCAGCTAATTACCACACCAACCTAATGTATGGGGGTGTCAATACATCCTCTGTCACCCCTGAACCTCCCCTTGGTGTGGTTCCCTTCGAATCTAATTTTCAATATCTAACTAATCATCGTTTTTCCCTCACCTTCCTAATGCATTGTGCTTGGAAGGGCTTCATTTTTGGTCTTTATGAATAAGGCCGACATACGATCATTCCTGTAACTACATGTAAACACAAAGATCGTTATGGTCTTGGATTCTATGAACCACCTACACCAAAGACACCGCCTATCCATTGTATCCAGGAAGATGACGAAGTCACCCCTTCCAAACCATCATCACCCATTTTTTCATCGTCACCCATAGAGTCGATAGACCCTAAATCTATCCCTCTTAACTTTTTTTTTCATAAACACTATCTTCTTGGGTCCTCTCACTTATCAACATGATAATGAAGACCCATCTTCTCTTCCCCTTCTATATCCAAACATGATCAAAGAGGACTCGCCTTCAATTAATGTTATTGAGTGCCAGGATGACAAATCCATCCTCACTTACCTTGGTGCGGACAACTCTTATATGCAACATGCCTTACCATCTGACACTCAAACCATGTTGAATGAGTCAACTATAGAAATCAACATCCACACAGAGGATGATCCTCACATTGTGAAGATCAGACAATCTCTTAATGCATCAGAACAAACTGCCTTCACTACCTTCCTCCATTCCCGCAACCAAGTTTTTGCTTGGTCCTACGCTGACATGCCAGGAATTGATCCTGACATCGCTGTCCATAACATTACCCTAAAACCCGATTCCAAACCAATTAAATATAAACTGAGAAAAATGCATCCACACATTGCCCTCTTGGTTAAAGAAGAGCTTCAATGACTCCTTTCTTTTTCCTTCATCTTACCTATTGATTATCCTCAATGGATTTCTAACATTATACCTGTTACTAAAGCAACGAGGGAACTTTGGATATGTACGGATTTTCGAGACCTTAACCTCGCTTGCCCAAAAGATGACTTCCCCTTACCAAGTATTGATCAACTTGTTGATCTCACTGTGGGCCATGAGATGCTTTCTCTCATGGATGGCTTCTTGGGATACAATCAAATTTTGGTAGCCCCGGCCGATCAACATAAAACCACCTTCATAACTCCTTGGGGAACCTTCTGTTATCGTGTCATGCCATTTGGCCTTAAGAATGCTGGTGTAACCTATCAGTAGGCTATGACTTACATTTTTCATGACATTATGCACACTATCCTTGAGGATTATGTCGATGATCTTCTTGGCAAATCTAAACATCACAGTGAACATCGCGATGTTTTAACCATTATTTTCAATCACCTGTTACAATACTGTGTTCATCTTCAACCAAAGAAATGTGTCTTTGGTGTCCTTTTGGGAAAAATCCTTGGTTTTATTGTCTCTTTGCGTGGCATCGAGGTCGATCCAGCTAAAGTCAAAGCTATCCTAGAAATGCCCCCACCCACTAACCTCAAACAATTGTGTAGTTTGTAAGGCAAACTCCAATCTATCCGGCATTTCATTTCACAACTCTCAGATCGATGTCAACCTTTTCATCATCTCCTGAAAAAGGACATTGTCTTTCAATGGATCGAAGAGTGCCACTAAGCCTTTGAGGCTCTTAAAGTCTATCTCTTGCAGCCACCCGTGCTTATCCCACCTCAGGACGATCACCCTTTCTACCTTTACCTTTCCGCCACCGACCATGCTCGCACATCGTGACTCCGAGCATCGAGAACAAGCCGTTTATTACATAATTCGTACTCTAGTGGATTACGAGACTAGGTATAGACATGTAGAAAAGTTATGCCTAGCCCTATCATTCGTGGCCACCAACCTCCGACATTACCTCCTGAATCACAAAACTTTTGTCATCACCAACGCGGACCCCATCCATTATATGTACGCCAAACCTCATCTAAACCAATGCATCGCTCGATGGATTATGCTCCTCGCCATTCTCGACCTTGAGTTTGTACACCAGAAATCAATCAAAGAACAAACTATCGCAGACCAACTCACGGAAGCCCCTTTACCTGGGGAACAATTTACCAATTTTACTTTCCCTGACGAACTCATTGCCACTCTTTCACTTAGTGAGGAGTCGTATCCAATGACCCTCTTCTTCGATGGATCCAAATGCCAGTGCAGTGGAGGGGCCAGCGTTGTTCTCATTCCTTTGGACGTTGAACCTATGCCTCTTTCATTCTGGCTTGATTTCCCCTGCACTAATAATACAACGGAATACGAGGCCCTTGTTTTAGGTCTCCAGGTTGCGTTACACTTAGGTGTAAAATCTATTAACATTTTTGGTGACTCTCAACTAGTCGTCAATCAAGTTACGGGTGTCTACCAATGTAAAAATGAGGAACTTCAAAAGTACAAACATTACGTGGATTCACTTTTGACCTTATTTACTCATTATTCTATCCAAACCATCCCCCGCTCAACTAATAAATTTGCGGATACTATGGCTTTCTTAGCCTCGCAAATTCCTACCTCACCAACTGACTCTAACATATTTGTCTTGGTCCAACAACTCTTTGCCCCATCTTACTCAGCCCCATATGTTGGTATGATAAATAATGTATCCAATGATTTACAAGATACTTGGTATCACCAATTTCACGATTACCTTACAACCTCTGTTCTCCCATCTGACCTTACGAGTAACGGCAAACGTGATTTTCTTAAAAGTGTTTCTCGTTACATCGTCATGGGGGGAATCCTCTATAAACGTGGCTTTGATGGCATCCTCCTTCGATGTCTAACCGGCGCGAGGTCACCTATATCATCTAACAAGTCCATGACGACATTTGTGGTGGACATTTTAATGGCCTTTCCATGACCAAACGAATCCTTCGCCTAGGCTATTATTGGCCTACTCTTAATAATGACTGCTACAAATATGTTAAGCATCATATTATGTGTCAACAACATGCCAACCTTCAACATACTCCTAGCCATTCGCTACAGGTCACACGAGATATTTGGCCTTTCTCACAATGGGGTTTAGACCTTATTGGTGAGATTCACCCGCCCTCTTCACAACGTCACCGTTGGATAATCACAACGACCGAATATTACACTAAATGGGTGGAGGCCATTCCACTCATTTCAACTAAAAAATAATTTTTTTTAGAGTTCATCAACCATCACATTATCTATCGTTTTGGTGTTCCTCATCGTCTAATAACAGATAATGGGAAATCTTTCAAACATAAGATGTTACAAGACCTTTGTGACAACTTTAGTATCAAACTTAGTTTCTCATCACCTTACTATCCACAAGTAAATGGTCAAGCCAAATCTTCTAACAAAACCCTGACCAAAATTCGATTCTGGAAAAAATTGGTCTGATCACATCCCCTTTGCCCTTTGGGCTTATCGGACTAGCATTTGTACCTCCACTAATGCCACACCATTTTCTTTGGTATATGGTACCCAGGCTATCTTGCCTCTTGAAATACAAATACCCTCCCTAAGAATATCTCTTCAGGATATTCTCACCAATGATGATTTCCGCCAAGAGCGGTTAGCCCAATTGGAGCTTCTTGATGAGTGTCGTCTTGCAGCTCTTGACCACCTTCAAATCTATCAAAAGCACATCAAGCGTGCTTATGATAAGTGACTTCATGAGTGTACCTTTAAGGTTGGTGATCTTGTCCTCAAAGAGAATCAACATGTAACCAAACTAGAAAAGAGCAAACATGGAAAATTTGCTCCTAATTGGATTGGGCCTTACATTATCACTCACACTTACGGATCAGGCACTTACCATTTAACTTCACTTAATGGTAAACCTAAGCCTGAACCCCTTAATGCCTTACATCTTTGGCCATTCTACTATTGAATTTAGTGTTATATCACTTCTTATCTACCTTGTGCTCGTCCCTTGAGCTCATTTACCACCTCATACACTTTGTTTCATGCATCTCAAAATAGAATCAAGCTCACGTGGTTTAGTCATCACCTCCTCTTAAAGATGCCTTCCCTTTTTTAGTCTGGTCCATGACTTAAAAGTATCAAAATAACAAGTTCTCAATTATATGATTCTGGGATATTATTGAGTCAAACTTCCTGCAAAATTAGATGCTTCATGCCAAATGGACATCTAGACCGCTACGCTCTAAACTAGACTGCTCCCTCGAAGGACAACTAAGTGCAAACCCACATCTGTTATTATACACTAGACTGCTCCCCCGAAGGACAACTATACACAAAAGCCACATCTGCTACTATAAATAGACTGCTCCCTTGAAGGACAACTATACAAAGTCAGCCTCTATTAGAAGCTTCTCACATTGCTCAGATTCGTGAAGACCTAAAAACTTACCCACCCTGCCGTTTTGGCATAACTAACCTACCTACCCACTCCATTTTACAAATTACTTCCGTTTATTCATTATTTTATTAAATTTGGGATTCCTACCCAAAACCCACATCTAAGTTAAAATCATTAAATGTACATAAGTAGGGGTTCAGAGCCTACCAGTACGACTACATGTCGTTGTGGTGGGATAGGTGGCGGTGGTCCAGCTCCTCCAGCACCTCCTACTCCTCCTGGCTGTGCCATGGCTCCAAATCTCCTCAGCTGGTTCCTCAACCAATCAAACTCTGCCTCCTACTCGCTGGGTTCTACCAATCACTCACTCATCCACTCAATTAATGCCAACTCTGCCCACAAACTCAAAAAAATCAATTTAAAACCCAGACAAGCCGTATTGGTTATCAAATTGACAATGTGACAATGACACGCCGTATTTTTCTTTTTATAGGTTTTTGACCTATAACCGATATTGGTTAGTGCATGCCCTAAAACACCGATATCGGTCTTCTAACCGATACCGGTCATAACTAACCGATATCGGTTACATGTCTACTTTACCAAAATTTCTGCCCTTATCCACCAATCTTCCTGTCTCACCATGTCGCCTCCCCCGGCTTTGCTAAATAGCATTATTTTGACTTCATTGGCGCAAATCACGACCGCAACAAACCAACCAATCGGCTCGACCTAAGGCCGCAACCAAGCAATCAGGCCTGACCTAAGGCTGCACCCAACCAATCAGGCCCGACCCAAGGCCGCAACCAACCAATCTAGCCTGACCCAAGGCCGCACCCAATCAATCAGGCCTGACCCAAGGCCGCAACCAACCAATCCGGCCCGACCCACAACCACACCTAATAAGTCGGCCCCACCTAAGGCCACACCCAATCAATCAGGCCTGACCCAAGGCCACAACCAACCAATCTGGCCCGACCCATGGCCACACCTAATCAATCGGCCCCACCCAAGGCCACACCCAACCAATCAGGCTCGACCCAAGGCCCTCCCTAATCAATTGGCCCGACCTAAGGCCGCACCAATTCAGTACCTCACCCAAGACCCACAAAATTACGATTTTATCCACCCATCATGTAGCTTTTTGTTCAATTGAGCTCACCTGTTCATGTTCTAGCATGATTAGGATACTTGAATTGATCAGCTGACCAACTTTGCCTAGACCGAGACCGTGACGTTTATCTCAACCAAACTAACCATTTGGTACTGCCGAACATGCCTAAACATTCCTATACCTTACCCATTATATCCCTTGGAGCTACTTCCTATGCCTTGGATACCAGGATTATATCACCCTTGTTTGGATAAACTATCAACCTTTTCCTATGAATTGCTTGTTTGCTCTTCAAATCATATACCCTGGTCGCACTACTGCATTTTAATGTGCGTCTACTTCCTTGAACTTACCCCACCATCTTACCATCATCCTAACACAATTTATCCTTTATCAACCTTATCCCTGATTTCACATCACCTCAATCTGTGATAGATTTGAGGGGGATTACCTATACCCTTAACTGGGGCAATCACTTCTTATTAATTGTCAGTACAGCTTTATAAGACAAGCTACACGACAACAAGGGGCTAATGTAGACACCAAATTTGTGTCTTACGACACCTTGTGCCCTGCATCTCTTTTCGCCACCTAACCTCACCACTTAAACCTTACACAATTATTTATTAATTACCTTATAATTAATAAATCCACATCTCCAAACCTGCCACCTCATTTTGCCACCTCATCATGACCTAGCCCTAACCCTAAACTAACCTAATTAAGACCTATAACTTGGTCTACATCCACACCCATGACTAATTACTTCTCACCCACACCAAAACCAGCCTGATCATGACTTGACCAAGCCCACAACTAATCCCTTGGGAGAAAAGGAGGGAAGGTTAGCTATTTTACTAAAAATAGCCCACTTTGACTTAACCGACATCGGTTCCTACTCGACTGCCGTCGGTTACGTAACCACCATCGGTTCCCTATAAATGACCTCCCCCAACCAAAAACAAAGGATCAAAATTCTTTTGAAAGATCCAGAATTCACTTGGCAGAGCAGAGACAAGTGAAGAAAAGAGAAGAGTTTGCAGAGAAGGACATCGAGCCCAAGACTGCAACTGAGGAACTAGAGCACAACGACACTCATCCAAGCATTGGGAGAGAAGATAACTCATTTTTGATTGTCAGATCATCCCACCTAAGCCCTGCCTTCGTCATCACAGTCCTTGGACCTGTATCTTCATCAGAAACTAGTAAGTAGTATCTTATACATTTTTAAATAACATTTCTTGAACTTCTGATTCATATTAATTATAAGTTCACTCCTAGATCTACTACCCGGTAGCACCCTACATCTAACTGTCATTCCTCTACCCTTACATTGCCCCAAAAACAGCCCCCACACTCTCCGAGTCTTCTCCATCACCCTATTTCCTATCCCTAATCATTTACCAGCCTTATAAACACCATAACAGCCTTATAGCTTTCCTTCATTGAAAGCCCCTAAATCACTGCCCCTACCGGTATTAGTTATCAGTAACCGGTACCGGTGTAAAACCGCAGTCAGTTGTAAAGTGATCGGCATCGGTCACTGTGACTCAAACCAAAACCAGCCTTTCCTCTATTGCTTTTAACGAGATAATTAAATTGTAATTTTGTAATAACTTCTTTGTTAGAATTTGTGTTAATTCGTATTAAGAGGGGAACTGACCACCTTCAAAAGGAAGTCCAATATTTCTTGGGCCCAAGGTAGTTCCCTCATTTATTGTCTAACTAAAATATGGTGGTCTTGTATTCTTATTTACAGGTAGTCCTTCCTAGACAAAAAGGAGTTCTTTGCAATTGATCTGATCTCTCTCTACGGCACGCGCGCACCCTCCCAACATTCAACAGGTATTCCTCCTAGCCCTAACCCTTATCTATTTCTCAAGAGAATGAAAGGATAAAAGCACCTCTATTCTAAGAATGGAAACATTCTGTGCGAAACATGTGGAGCCTATTTTTTTGGTCTTCTCAAATAAGTATTGAAGTGTGGAGTTCGAATTGGGAAGATGAAAGGTCATGACCATTTCTTTTCCAGCCACGGGAAGATGAAAGGTCATGACAGTTTCTTTTCCAGCTGTGGGAAGATGAAAGGTCATGACTTTCAAACTTCCAGGGTCGGCTTTTGGACTTCTTAAAGGATTGTAATATTATAAATAGAGGTGTTAGGGTATCTTGAAGATATCTTGTGTGTTCAATAGGTCTTGAGTCTTAGTGATCAAGAGGTGATCAAGACTGATCAAGGTTAAGAAATTAGGTGTCAATTGTGGTTTATATGTGGTTTAACATATTTGGAATTCTATTGTGAGTTCATAACTGAGAGAAGACTGTGAGAGTTATTTTACTCTTGTTGATAATAAAATCTAATCAAGTTCTTGGTGGATGTAGCCCACATTGGGTGAACCACGTTAAATCTTATCTTGTCATCTTTTGTGAATTATTTATTTATGTTGTTATATTTCTACATGTATACTTCTTCTATATAGTTTCCTACTGCTATGGTTTGAGGAATTGTTTCCGCATATTTGTTCTCTAAGTCCTAACAACTAGTATCAGAGCTTTGGTGGTTTTTTGCTGAAATTTTAGCTTGAGTGGGAGCTATGGCGGATGAGAGCAGATCAAGGATTGTGAAGTTCAATGGGAAGAACTTTCATTTGAGGAAGATAAAAATGGAGGATTACTTATATCAAAAGGACCTCCATGTTCCTTTGGCTGGAAAAACAATGAAACCTATAGCCATGTTAGATGAGGATTGGGAGTTGCTGGATAGAAAGGCACTCAAGGAAATTCAGTTATGCTTTGTATCTTCAGTTGCTTTCAACATATCATAGGAGAAGACCACAGAAGGTCTCATGAGTGCGTTGGGGAAGTTATATGAAAAACCCTCTACCTCTAATAAAATATTTTTGATGAAAAAGTTATTTAATATGAAGATGTCTAAGAATGGTTCTATTACTGTTCATTTGAGTGAATTTAATATGGTTGTTTCTATGCTAAACTCGATAAAAATTGAATTTGATGATGAGGTCAATGATTTATTGATTTTTTGCTCCTTACCAGATAGCTGGGACAACTTGGTTATGGCTGTAAGTAATTCAGTCTCTAATAATTCAAAGCTAAAGTTTGAGGATGTAATAGGTGTGTGTTAGTGCAAAATCACAACACCCCCCGAATGGCCAAAGATGTGAAGTGGTTAAAATAGGGCATTCAGTGTGATTTCATTACATTGGATCATCTCTCAAGCTGTGGGACTTGTAAAACTTGATATGGAACTCTAGAGAAAGTCAATTCTTGCTTCATAATCTACCTGCTACAAGCTACTCCAATGCAAGTAGAACCTATTCTATCCTAATCTAACCATTCCAAGGAACCAAAGAGAAAGACAGTGTGAAAAAAAATCCTACACTAAAGTGGTGATACACCAAAGAAGGAAAGGGGTGAGATGCTTTGTTGAGGGAGGATGAAACATGGGAGAAAGGAAGATAGAAAGGTCAGATAGAAATGACACAAACCTAGACCATAATCCATGATAAAAAATCCATGAAACACAATGACCTACACCTGTAAATGTGAAATATATGCATAGAAAGAAAGATTTCAAAGGGAGAGGCACGGAGAGACAACAAAACAATGCAAAGGGTTGAAGAAACACCACAAAAACATGTTTTATTGCTCTACATGGGTGCATAGACCATTTTGTTTCCGCTTAGAGGGAAAAAAATTCTTTCCAGAAATAGGAGAAGGTTTTCAACTCAAAATAGAGTCAGGAGTAATATCATCTTCTCAAATGAGAAGTGTTACAATATATAGAAAGAATAAGAGAGAGAGAAGAGGGAAAAGTCAAATACTATTTCAACTACCACGGGATATGCATTAAATCTTTCCTTGAAGAATCAACCACTATGAATCAATTCCTCTCTCAAATCCACCCCAAATATGGTGATTCTGGCTCCCTCTATCTATCCGATGTATTGAAGAAGAACGATGGATCAAATCGAATCAGATCTGGTAGTAGGAGAAATCAAGCTCTGTATTAATGGCCTGGAAAATGTTTTCCCATTTTACACCCACCAAAACCTACAAAAAATGATATTTTATGTTTCCAAGGCATAGAGGGCATTAAGATGTTTCAAAAAAATCTTCTCCCACCCAAATCTGAGTTCTTAGTCAAAAGATATGGTTGTTTGAATTTTTGGGTCACATGTATGTAATATTTAAATGAGTCTATCTATACCGGGTCAACATGGCATCTCTGCACTCATTTGAGATATGAATCCTTCAATCTTGGAATAACACCCATGTGACACATGGTGGCATCTGTAGGTTTTCCTATTTTCTTTGTATTATTTCTGAGTCTTTTCCGTAGGCGAAGACACTGTATCAGACCCAAGACACGTGGAGGCTTTGCGCAATTTTAGAAACTACCCCTAGAATTTACCTTTGGAGTAGCATGGATACAACACGTGGAGACCTCCGCCAGTCTTTGGAATTTTCAACAACCACCCTCACCTTTTTAGGCTCTGGGACACGTGGCAAGCTGCCACTTGTTTGAGATTTGACACTCTTTTGGACTGTGCCTTTAAAATGGTGCCATGTTGACACTTGGCACGTTCTGCTACTGGCCTACATCTGCTTCGAATATTCAAACTATGAATATGTCCCCCCTTTTTTAAATACTTGGACACGTGGCGAGCCCACACTCATTTGATTCTCTACCTAGGGTTTCACTTTTGAATGTGCATTGTTTGGACACTTGATGCCTTTCACCTACATAAATTACTTAGCCATTTTAGGCCCATTCAACTTTTGACCTTTGTTGATCTTTGGCTACGTGGAGGGCTGGCACGGGTTTGAGTCTCCACCATGGGATCATATTTTTGATTTGTGTTGAACCAACACCTAGAACCTTCCTGCCTAGTCGAAGACTTTTTCAATGGTCGTGTAAATTTTTGGGGCTCTGGACTTGTGGAAGCCTGGCACTTATTTGGGTCTACGCTTTGATTTTAATCTTTGGAGGCACATCATTCAAACAAGTGGAGGCTTCCGTTGGATCTCTATATTTAGTCATTTTTTAGGCCTGTTCTGAACAATTTTTGAAGCTTGAAGACTTCAAATATTTATTGTTTCTTTTCCTTCTCGCTCCTGGCTCTTTTGATACTAATCCTCCTTCCCTGACCCTACTGTTCCATTTTTGATCCTTCCTGTAATTTATTTAATGGATTTAAGGCAAAAATTTTCTTGATAGAGCCATTTTTTGAATTTCTCCCATACAAGGTCATTTGATCTTTCGCAGGCCCTGCCACTTCTATTGTAGAGTCTCCCTGCGACCTGTTTGCCGGATTCGAACGTGATTTCTCTGGTTCTTTCTGTGTAGGGTCATGGCTGATCCAATATTTTTCTGGGGTGAGAAAAATATGGATAACAGTTTTGGTGACTTGCAGGGGTATCTACCTACTAGATGAAGAGACCAGTAGCCTTGAAGCATCCATTGGGCATGGAGTCACAATTAATGGCTTGGTACTGACCCTTCCTTGAAAATGGACTCCCCAAATGCCTACACTTTTCTTGTCCTTGAGCTTTCCCGGTGCGTATGCACTCTCAATTTTCATAAGAAAATCTTGAAATGGAGTTTCTTAGAGTAGAAAATTGGATTGACCTATGGCTTTAATTTGTCTCTAAATTAATTGACTTAAAAACGTCCTTTGGTTGCTCTACATTTTTTTCATTTTTGGGCTAGCAACTGCTACAGACATCTATGGATCTTTCTGTCGTGAATACTGAAGAGCCTAGCCTTGGTCTTTCCTAAGAATGGACTGTTACAATGTTTACCCAGGGCACATTGAACTTCACAATGACATAACCTTGGAGCAAAAAAACACAACAACAACACTATGTACAAAGAATAAAATCATACATGCCTCAAATGAGACATACAGAGTGTGCACAAGTACTTTTTCTGCTGAAAAAAAAATCTACTCCTACTCCTATACTAACTAGAAAGAAAGAAAAACTTAAACAAAGCCCTCTATAGGCAGGGAGAAATAGCTTCCCTTTCTCAAAAGGGGCATCCATGAAAATTATTTGACATTGAATATGGCTACCTGGATGAATAAAAAACTGACTTTAAGCCTTTCCTCCACCCAAATCATCAAGGTATCTATATTAACCAAAAATACCTCCTCAAGATGATTGGCATTAGACTCCTGGAGGTGTTGATGATGACCCTTATTATTTTGATTCTCATCCTCATGCCCTAAAGTAGGCATGAATGGTTTTGGCTTCTCCCTTGGCTCCAATGAATCCAAATACCTCATTGGGAAAGGTATGGTCCTTTGAATCCGCCCATGGTTATGAACTCTAACTCCAAAAATGGAGTCTTTTTGTGGACCTTCTTAGATGGATGGTGAGAGAGATATGATGACATCTCCTTGCTTTTTCTCTTCCTTCTCTTATAAATAACATGGAAGACCATGATATTCCAACCCTAGTTCTAGAGGGATGTTGTGAGACACATGATGTTGTCTTTGAGTTCCTTCCTTTATGGGAGCATGCTCATATGCTTGGAAGATGGATGATGGAAGAGAAAATGATGTGATCTCTATGGTATTTTCTACATCAAAGAAATCTTCCAAGTCAGATAGATAATATGCCTCGTTGTTGTCCTGTTGCATGTACTCAACCTCCTCCATGGTGTCTTCCTGATCTGAAACTTGCTCACCATGGTTTCCCTCCTCCTCAAACATGAAGTTTGAAAGATCAAAATCTTCTTCAACATTAGACCTTGATGGGGATGAAGTGGAAGGAATAACTGAATGCTCTCTTATAGCTTGCTCCACACTTGGAACCTCTAAAACTGTATGGTCCTCCTCCATCATGGGTTCATCAATCAAATTAGGCCCTTGAAATGAAAAAAAAAAATCTTCAATGATGGCTTCTTCATTGAGTGGCCTCAACTTTAATTTGATCTCTCACATCTGATCCTCTTCAATGGTACTTGGATCTAATTGTTCTTCCTCCTCAACTGGTTGTGTATCTTGGATCAGATCAACATCCTCTTCAAATAAAATTCCATTAGGGACACTACATTCAGAGCAGCCAGACTGTTGATCTTCTTCTTCTTGTTTTTTGTTCCTTTGCTGCTGTAAACTCAGTCTTAGCCACCAATGTCTCTTCAACTTTGACCTCCTCTATTGGCTTGACCATCAAGGGGATCTTTATAAACCCAAATTTGGTAGCCCAAATCTTGAGATTGTCTGTCATTTCTTCTCTGTTGGGCTCCCCTTCTTGTTGTTTTCCTTGACTAAATTCTTAAGTCTCTTCCCAACATGGACTTGCGAAAGCAAGAGGAGTGAAAGGTTGGGGTTCAAACAGATTTGTAATTGCTTTTGGTAGGGAGGGAGGTGGAAATTCTTATTTATTTGGAGGGGATGACTGTTTGGAAGGGAAAGGGGGATACAAACTGAAATGGGGTAGAAGACTAGGGAATGGAGAAATGGAATCAACACTTGAGGAAGCAACTGGGAAGCTTGGGTTGAGATGGTGCTACTTGAGAAAGAGAAAAAGAAAAGCTATGAGATGGTGGACTTACCCATTAACAAGGTTTTCTTGACTCCAACTCATAAGCCTTAATCTCCTCAATCCATTGTGTAAGTTGGGGCAATATTTCAACCATGAAGTCTAGCTTCTATTGAGGGTTGTAATGACTTAGAAAAGGGCCTTCCCATGGACAAGGTTCCCTGCAACCAATCCTAAATGCTTTCATTTGTGCTATGCCCCTTGACTGAACCATGTCAGCCTCCAATTTTTGAATTTTCTCCAATAAACTAGCATTCTCCACATATTTGTCACCATTTTATACGTCCCCTTGTTCTTGATAAGCTCCATGGCCAAAATGAATTTGACCCTGCTCATATGGGTAAGCATAATGGTCCTAGATTTGATTATAATGTTGATTTGGAGGAGTTGGGAAATGCATTGGAGGTAGATTGCATTTACTGTAAGTGTGAGTTCCATGAAGGGAATGAAGTCTTGATTGCACAACCTCATGGAATGGGAGAAAATGAAAAAGATGGAAGAAGAAAGTGGATGAAAATGAGTGGAAATGGATGGAAAATGTCTACAACTTGGAAAATTGGTGTTTGACCATATGGAGTCGCCAAATGTGCTTCCATGTGCCTCAAAAGGATGAATCCCAACAAGAACACATCAACTTGATGAATTAAAGTGAAGAACTCTTGTCCCACCTAGGCGTGCCAAAAATGTTAGTGCAAAATCATAGCACCCTTGAATGGCCAAAGATGTGAAGTGGTTAAAATGGGGCATTCGAGTGTGATTACATAACATTGGATCATCTCTCAAGCTGTGGGACTTGCAAAACTTGAGATGGTCCTCTAGAGAAAGCTGGTTCTTGCTTCCTAATCTACTTGCCAAAAGCTACTCCAATGCAGGAAGAACCTATTCTATCCTAATCTAACCATTCTAAGGAACCAGAGAGAAAGATAGGGTGAAATAAAATCCTACACTAAAGTGGTGATACACCAGAGAAGGAAAGGAGTTAGATGCTCTAGTGAGGGAGGATGAAACAAGGGAGAAAGGAAGATGGGAAGGTCAGACAGAAGTGAAACAAACCCAGACCCTAATCTATCATCAAAAATCCATGAAACACAATGCCATACACCTATAAATGTAAAATACATGCATAGAAAACAAGATTTGAAAGGGAGAGGCACAGAGAGACAAAAAACAATTCAAAGGGTTGAAGAAACACCACAAAAACATGTTTTATTTCTCTATATGGGTGCACAGAACATTACGTTTCTGCTTAGAGGCCCAAAAAATGCTTTCCAGGCATAGGAGAAGGTTTTCAACTCAAAATGGAGTCAGGAAAGAAATTTGATAGAGTTTCCCTATGCCCAGAATAATCTCCTCTTCTCAAATGAGAAGTGTTACAATATATAGAAAGAATAAGAGAGAGAAGAGGGAAAACTTGAATCATGTTTTCAACTACCATAGGATATGCATTGAATCCTACCTTGAAGACTCAACCGCTATCAATCAATACCTATCTCAAATCCACCCCAAATCTGTCAATCTGGCTCCCTTTGTCTGTTGGTGTATTGAAGAAGAACGGTGGATCGAATCAAATTAGATATGGTAGTTGGAGAAATGGGCTCTATATTAATGGTCTGGAAGACCTTTTCCCATTTTTCACCCACCAACTCCTATAAAAAATTATATTTTATGTTTCCAAGGCATAAATTCCATCGAGACATTTCCAAAAAATATTCTCTAACCCAAATTTGAGTTCTCAGTCAAAAGATATGGTCATTTGAATTTTTAGGTCAAATGGGCATAATATTTAAATGAGTTTGTCAGTACCAGGTCCATGTGGCAGCTCTATACTCATTTGAGATTTGAATCCTTCCGTCAGTCTTGGAATAGTGCCCATGTGACACGTGGTGGCATCCGCTGGGTTTCCCTATTTCCATTGTATTCTTCCTGAGTCTTTTTCGTGGGCAAAGGCATTGTATCTAGCCCAAGACACGTGGAGGCTTTACGCATGTTTAGAAACTGCCCCCAAAATTTACCTTTGGAGTAGCATGGATGTGACATATGGAGACCTTCTTTGGGCCTTTGGAATTTTCAATGGTTTCCCTCACCTTTTCAAGCTTTGGGATACACGTGGCGAGCTGGCATTCATGTTTGAGATTTTCTTTTGGATTGCACCTTTGAAATGGCACCGTGTTGACACTTGGCACCTTCAGCTACTGGCCCACCTCTTCTTTGACTATTCAAACTATAACTTTGTCCCACTTTTTAAAATCCTACGACACACGGGAGCTCGTGCTTGTTTGATTCTCCACCTAGGGTCTCACTTTTAATGTGCACTGTTTGGACACTTAGCGCCTTCCGTGTGCATTCATTACTTATCCGTTTTGGCCCATTATCCTTTTGACCTCTATTGACCATTGGCTACATGGAGGGTTTGGTACAAGTTTGAGCCTCTGCCTTGGGCTCCCATTTTGGAATTACACTGAGCTGACACTTGGCACCTTCCTGCCTAGTTGAAGACTTTTTTAACGGTTGTGCAATTTTTTGGGGCTCTAGAGGCGTGGAAGCCTAGCACTTTTTTGGGTCTACCCTTTGATTTTAATCTTTGGAGGTTCTGTCATTTGAACACATGCAGGCTTCTATTGGATCTCTATACTTAGACATTTTTTGGACCCATTCTAAACAATTTTCAAAGCCCAAGACTACAAATATTTTCTATTTCTTTTCCTTCTTGACTCTTGGCTCTTTTGACACCACTCCTCCTTCCCCGACCCTGTTGTTCCATTTCCAAGCCTACATATAATCTTTTTAATGGATTTAAGGCACAAATTTTCTCGATAAAACCATTTTTTGAATTTCTCCTAGACAGGGTCATTTGATCTTTCACAGGCCCCACCATTTCCATTGTAGATTCTCCCTACAACCTGTTTGCAAGATTCAAACATGATTTCTCTAGTTCTTTCTGTGTGGGGTCGTGGTTGATCCAATATTTTACTGGGTGGGGAAATATAGATAACAGTGTGATCCTAAGTGAGGAAATGTGAAGGAAGAACACTAGAGATTCTTCTACTTCTAGAAACACTTTGACGGTGGAGAGCAGAGGGAGACAAAAGAACAGAGTGAAAGGTAATTGTGGGAAGTTGAATGATCACAGAAGGTCAAAGTCCAAGAGTAAGTTAGAATGTTGAAACTATGGGAGGGTTGGTCATGCTAGGAAATATTTTTGGGCTCTTCGGGATAAGAAGAACAAGGAGGAAACTAAAGAGGTAAATGTGGAAATAGGTGATGTTTGTCAGGATGCCTTAGTTCTTTCTTTAGATAATATTACTGAGTCTTGGGTGTTAGATTCAGGGGCTTCTTTCCATGCCACCCCACATAGACATTACTTTACTAATTTTGTTCAAGGATATTTTTGATAGGTATATCTTGGAGATGATGAACCATGCAACATAATAGGGAAAAGTTGTGTTTGGGTGAAAATGTAGAATGGGAACACATGGCTACTTAAGGATGTCAGACATGTGCCTAAGTTGATGTGGAACTTGATAATTAACCTACAACATGCATGAGAGAGAAGATATCATGAGAAGGAATAATAGAAGATGGAAATAATGTATGAACATGTTGTAGCTTTCCATTGTGCATGATCATAGGGATATCAAGAGATGATAGGGGAGACTCTGATGCTAAAGGCACACTAGGACTATGTGCCGATGGAGCTGTAATAGATGATAGTGGTGAAAGATCCATAATGATGGTAGGAATAACATTAGAAACATACTTAAGAGGTGAAGTGGATAATGGAGATACAATTGTATGAGAATATGAGCTAATAGACATGGATGATGTAACAAGAGGAGATGAAATGGTAGGAGAAGAAGAGTTGATAGATGGAGGGGACTCATGCATAGTGCTAGATGTAATCTCATGAGAAGACAATGATGGAATATGTGATTCACAGTTGGTAGTATGAAAAGAAGGATAACAATGGCTATCAACTGCATCATCATGATTAGATAAAGACTTAGAGATGATAATGTCACTATGAGTACTAGCAATAGGATCATCAACATAATACAAAAGTGAATGAGAGCTAGTATGTGATGAATAGTGAGAAGTAATATCAGATGTAGAAGAATCCTGAGATGAGACTATAGTAGTATTCTGAGTAGGAGAATAATCAGTATGCACATGTGAATGATGATCAATACCAAGTTGTAGTGCCCACTTCCCTTTGACACCTTTTGATACTGATCTTGATATTGTTGATTACATTATAGACATTATTATGGTTTTGATTTAGTATGATGTTAGATGTTGGACCATGGATTATTGTTGATTTTGATTTAGTTATGATGCATGATGATTATTAGAGACACTCATATGTGGATGATAATATACTATTTGACATGGATATATTATGAATGTTGTTTGAGCATGTGATTTTGGATATTGTGAGTAGACCTAAAAAATAGACATTATATGATGATGATATAGTTGTTGATATAAATTGTAAGTGATATTGTTGATTTGCTTGATGTTGTTGTGATTCATTTGTATAGATGATTTTGTGATTATATTTATATTCATGCTGGATGTTCTGATATGACCACGAGGTCGAATGAGGTATTTGTGTTTTGTAGGTTAAAATATCACAACAAACATCAAGGGATTGAAGACCAAACACAATGGAATTCTAGGTGAATTCAGTCAAATTCACCATGGCAAAAAAGTAAACAAGTAAAAGTGTTTATTTTGTTAGGGCTTTAAATGGGGGGATTACCTTGAGATGTGACCAAGGGGTTTTGTGAATTTTCTTCGATGCGTAAGGTAACCAATCTAGGTTAGGTCCCTAGAAATGACACCAAAAGAGTATATAAATAATCCTTTAGTGAGTTTGTCAGCTTTCCTTGATTTAACCCCAATTGTGGTAGATGTAATGTGATGTTCAGTAACATATGGTCTAAGAGTTAACCTTATTGTTTTTACCGGTTGTGTGGGACTCTAAGAAATGTAATAATGGAAGTTGTCTGGCTCATCCATTGTCATCAAGTATTCTGTAAGTATGTAGGATAGTGAATCCTAGTAAGTATGTGTAATGAGTTGTGTAAGTCAGATTTTGGACCTATGAATTTATAATTCACTTTCTTGGACATTTCAATAGAAATATTTTCATTGGATATCTATTTTTTGAAGTTATGATGGGACAAGTAAAACTTATCACCATATCTCTAAGATCTAATATGATAAGGGATACCTATTGTTGGAAGGTTGATTTTAGACCTTCATAAGGAAACTTAACTACAATTCCATTAGTTTAGCATATTTACTCTATTACACTATTCTTAGTTATGTTGAGTTTAATTCAATCCTTTGGGGTATGGGATATTGGTGTGATGCAAGTAAATATGTCATATCTATGAAAAACCATTAGAATTTCATAATTTTCATACATGAAAAATGAATTTGACTTTTGTGTTGGAGTTGAGGATGTGTGAAGTGGCATCCCACATGGATCCACCTCATCCTCTTCCTTTCCCTCTTCTATAAAATTTGAACTCTTTGCCTTGTTTTGAGTTGTTGAACTTTTGCTTAGTTCCTTTTGGGGCGCATTTTTGCTATTGGGAGATCTTGTTGATTTGGAGGAGATTAGAGAGCATTTCATACTTAGAGATTGCTGATTTTGGGAATGTATTTGACATTAAAAGCTTGATGTGTTGGAACAAAAGCTACCATGGAGAGATAGGAGCTTAGCTATTCTTTTATGCTATTATTTTCTTTTTTGTGTTTGTGTGAATGGTGTATGTTTTGTGTATTTGTTGGCTATTTGGGTAGGCTGCCATAGGGAAGGTTGTAGGAGAAGGCTATGGGGAATTCATGTGGGGGGGGCATAAGGGAATGTTAGTGGCATCATAATTCTTGTGGAGGGAGTTTGGGTTTGGGATCCACCATGGAAAAGAAATAGCTTGCATTTCTTACTTTGTGAGGGGCATAAGGAAATTTGTGGGGGGCATAAGGAGGGATTGTGGGGGGCATAAAGATATGTGTGATGAATTATTTTGGTGGTTTGTTGTAGGTGGATGCCCAATTCCCATTGGGAGGCATAAGCAACTTCCCCCATAGTTCTTGCTCCTTTGGCTTGCATGGTGAAGCCTGAGTTTTGTGTGATGTGTCTCTTGTGGTTGCAAAACTATTGTTTTGTTTTAGACTATGTTTTCGAATTAAAATGTGCATGTTGAAAGAATGTTGTGTGTTGTGGAAGCCTGTTGTTGCCATGAGTTGAAATGCATTTCTTATTACATTGTGGTTGGGGCTTGGGGACCAATGAAGTAGGATGGATTCTCCTCTTCCTTGGATGTCTTGGTTGGGTGGAGAGCATTGCCTTTCCCCCACTTTTGTTGTGATCAAATTGGAAGAAAAGGGAACTTTGCATGTTGTTGTGCTGGAGCTGAGGAAAGAAGACAATTTTGCCAGTCACTTGTAAAATAAATTCTTTTGTAACCTTTCCCATTTTGAAGTGGATGAAATTGTAATATATTTTGTGAAGGAAAGATGTTGTATTTAGTTATGAAAATTTTGAAGTGAAATGAAAAAGAGAGAGACTCTGTTTTTTCTTTGAAAGATTGTAAAAAAATGTAATATTCTGCTATGTAATTAATAAATGATTTTGGAAGGAATAAAAGAAAGAAGTTGAAAAATTGCCTTTGGAAATCAATGAATGAATGAAATGTTCTTTCCAAATTGTATTGTAAATTTAAATCTAATCATGTCAATGTTTTGGGAATCTTTGTTTGAAAGGAAGAAATGTATGTGAGGAAAATACAGTGTTTTGCCTCTTTTGGAAATGTGTAAAATTAAATTAGAATTACATTTTGGGTTTAGAATAGTTTGATTTAAATCATTTAAATGTATTAGACTAGATGAGAAATGAAATTTCCAATATGTAAGATGAAAATTTTAAATAGATCCCTCAAGATTTGATCTCTGTTGTAAATTTAAAATTGGCAATTTTTTTATTTATTTAAAATGCATAGTTCAGACCTGTAAATAATAATCAAAATTGAAACATTAAAATTTAGCATGCTATGATATCAATGAACTCAATTTGACAAAAAAACACTTAAGGAAATAATTTAGAACATTGCAAAATCGGGTCCAAACTTTTCACAGTCATTTTTATGTCAAATGTTGGAAAATTCGAATTGGAAATCAATTGAGAAAAATTTCCTTTCAATAAATCTTAAAATTATTCCCAGAATAATTCTCCATGTTTGTTTGGCATGTTGAGTGAAGGAGGAGATCAAATTGAACAAAATTTTATAAGTTAAAATTTACCAGTTTGCTTTTAAAAATTGTGCAGGCCGTGTTCTAAAATTTGACCCCTTAAACTTTATCAAAATCTAAAATTTATGATTTCTGTACAAAGAGGGCATCGAGAGATTTCCAAAAAGTCCTTATTTTCCCAAAACCAAGATTTCTGTCAAAATTTATGGCCCTCTGAAGTTCTCCTTCCCTGGGCGGAAAATTTTGGGAAAATTTTACTTGGCTAGCCCGCGGACCGAAAATTTCCCTTTGAAAATCCTTAGGAAATTTTTTGAATTTTATTTTTGGGAAATTTTTTAGAAGTTCCCCATTGTCTCGTAGCCAATTAGAGGCTACCACGTGGCATGACAGAGGGGCGGAACCCTCACAAACTTGGTCCTTTTGAAATTTTGTTATTTGGAATTTAAAAAAAAGAAAAAACCCTGCAACCCCGCACTCCTGCCCTCGCCTTGGTGAAATCTGCTCCGCAGACGCACGGGCCCATGAGTGTAACTCATCCTTCTCCCCCTCCTTGGTGAATTCTCTCAAACAACACCATCACCCTACCCTTCGCTCATATTTTCCCTGCTTCGCCTTAGAGTTCAACACGTGTCCTTGATGGTGCAACGGAAGCGTGGGCGCAAAACTAGTTTTCGCCCCTTGCGGGGAAAATTTCAAAAGATCTCCTCATGGCCCTCCAACCCGTTTTTTTTTTGAAAATTTTTCATCACTGGGCCCCAGGCCCGCCCTTGGGGGAAAATTTTTCACCCCAAGGCCCATCGGCCCATAACTGGAGTTTTACAAGGAGTTAGGAGGACTTTTTTATATCATTGAAAATGTGAGAAAATTTCCTATCCAATGGGAATGATTTAGGGAAATTTTGAATGCGTTAAGTGTGAGAAAAATTAAGTTGAAACTATAAGCCTGTTAGAGAGTGGGTATGGTGTTAATTTACACTCTGAACCTAACTGAACTTCTAACCCTAAATATTGGACCTTGTGACCTCTGAGAATTGATAATACAAGAATAGTATGTTCTAGTGTATTTAGACTTGTTCTGGAACCTATTAGTGACAATTGTTGCCTTGCAACCTGTTTGTTGGTTCCTTTAAACAAAAAAAATTATTCCATAATTTTCCTAACTAACCCTAGGTTGTTTCTTGGGTCTCAAGTGGGTTGTTTTAGTGGGCATCACACTAGTAAATAATCAATAAGAGAATCATCTAAAATTTCCTTAAAGAGATTAGGAGGATCACTAGTATCCATATAGCATGGTGTACAACGAGTGAAGGCTATAGGATCCTCAACAATGCTAATGCCAATGGGGGAGTCTTCAAAGTGAGTAGGCACATATTGTTGACCATCTAAGAGTTATTGTTGAGTATGAGCCGACGTAGGAATATGATTACCACAGAGAGTCGTGAGCTCAGTAATGACAACCTCACCATATATAGGGTTGAAAATAAAATGAGACATGATGGCGAAGAATATGAACTATCCTTATTCATTAGGGTTTGAAATGGATCCTAGGGAAAAAATATTCTAAAGTACGGGTTCACCAAAATGATTAAATAAAATATGAAAATTGTATCTTTATCTAAGTTAATCTATGTAGGTACAGAAATGCAATAAATGAAATAAACTAAAATAATGATGTTAAATATTTTATTTTAGTATTTAAATGAAATGGAATAGAAGGGATAAGGTACTAACCTATAAGTGAATTGCCTCGTTGTGTGTTAGGGACTGAACAAAATAATGTGTAGATGGAGGGCACTATGACGAAATAACCCCAACAAATTGCAAAAAAATGGTGATTTTCCTAGACTGGGGCACTTGAAGAAGGACTGGGGAACCTATGGAGTGCCCTGGTATGTAGTGTGGATGCTCTAACCCATAGAATAGCTTAGGACTTGAATATGGTGGTATTGTTAGATCTTTGCAATATCTTGATCTTTTTCACGAGAGTGTTGTAGTAATTTCGGTGATGGTGCCGTAAACTTGCAATGAATATTCACTTGAAAAACCCCATACAAAGCATCAAATCACTAAAAACAAAAGATGTGTATGAAGGGGCCAGAACGACCTTAGCTTCCATAATGGTGGACTTACAACTAAGTGTTTGATGACATTCTAGACCCAATGTAGTTTTGTGTGCTTGTGTGTGCAATTATGTGCCTAGGGTGCCCTAGTGTCAATGACACAGAGATAAAGGGAAATAACTAGGTGTAAAATCTAAATGGTGGATGGAATAAAATGAATACAACCCTTCCTATGCTATGTGTGTGATGCGATGATGCCCAAATGTATTCCCTTGCCTCAGTAGATAACTAGCCCTTGATAGTAGATAGTCCGCCACATAAGATAGTGGGTATGCTATGTTTATATAGAGGGATATATTACTCAAATTTTGACACTAATGACCTTCCATGCTAACTAGTACCTAGGGGAATGATAAGGAAAACCGTAAAGACTGACCTTAAAACTCTAAATTAGAATCAAGTGCTGTCGGGACCCGGGTGCCTAAAATAAGGACTTGGCAGCCCAATACTACCCTAGGCACCCTAGTCAAAGAATAGAAATGATAAATGATCAAATAATGACACTGGATACTCCCTGAGAGACGGCCAAAACTACGTGAATAACTGACGATTGTGTAGGACACATTACGGTGATGACCAACTA
The DNA here is from genome assembly GCA_019776745.2 of Taxus chinensis. Taxonomy (NCBI): domain Eukaryota; kingdom Viridiplantae; phylum Streptophyta; class Pinopsida; order Cupressales; family Taxaceae; genus Taxus; species Taxus chinensis. The sequence continues at coordinate 899,309,591 of CM034146.1, forward strand.
ATTAATGACAGGACTAGGGGATAGGTCATTAGTGAATAATTTTCTTATGCAACATCCATATATACAATAACATATTTGGTGGTATAAATGTAATAGTACATGCATGATTTTGTAACTACATATATCATCCTACTCACCTTTGTGAATGCACATCTATCTACATCCTTGCTCCTTTGAGACATTTTGTGATCCCTAGAATCCCTTTGGATTAGGCATCACCATCAGAACATCATATAGTGTTGGACCGCATCAATACCTTTACCTTTACATTGTTGGTTATATCCTCTGTTTTATCAATTTATCTTATCATTATCATATTGATTTATTGAACGCATATTGAAATCCTTGCAAGGAAATCCATTGACTTCTAGGGACTGGCCTTTTCCAAGAAATCTGCCATATATCTATCTAATCCCATATTTTTCTTAGTATGTGTCAGCTACAAGTTCCTCCTTTAGTGAAAGAAGCAAGGATATTTCATCCGTCAGTATCAAAATCTATATGTATGGGTACTGGTAAACCCCGTGTCTTCTAAGATCAGGTTTTTATTTATTGTTTCACTTCATTAATTTAAGTAGAAAGGTAAAAACATCTCTGAACAGTTGGGCATGCCCAGTGGAACATTAGTCCCATTTTATCTCATTTAAATTAATTTTTATTTCATTTTAGGGCTTCTACTATATAATCACTAGGGATCTAGTTAAATCTCCAATGATTGGGTGAATCACCAGTGATTTTGTCAATCTCTGACAATCTTTATGACTGCTTCTGGTTACTCAGTTAGTCAGCCTCTAACCTCATTTTCTCTTTTTGTTTTCTATCCTTTGCTAACATTTTTTTGTAGGTTTTTTCTTTGGAGGATTTTCTTGCTGCATTATTGCTAAAAATAAAATAAAAAATCTGAAAATTTAAAAAGCAAGTATTTTTTGCTGAGTCTTTTCTCTTTCTTTTTGTTTTCAAGCATTGCATTTTGTTGTCTATTCTCATCGAAATCAGTCACTCTTTTGGGCTTAAAACAAGCCTTGTATATTTCCTAATCACATAGATTAATTTATTGCATCCACTTAATCTCCCTCACACACAACCAAACCACATCAAATATCAAATTTGTATCAAACACTTCTTCCTAGGTGAAATTTTTGGGATTTCATCACCCAATAGGGAAACCAACTCAATGTTCTAGTTGAGTATAAACAAATGGTTGTTGGTATATTGGCTAAGTACTTGACTCTCTTATCACTGCAGGACCATGAAGTGATGGGGTATACCCCAATACCAGGCCTCGTACCAGCACCAGAATAGATTTGGGCCTCACATTCGTTCAGGTATATTGAGGAATCAAACTTTTAACATTACCTGAAACCAGCCTTAGAACATCCATATCATTATATTCCCTCTGAATATCTTCCCCCACATATAAATTTTAATCAAGATAATTGAAATTCTTCTGCTTGAGTTTTCTATTACATTTGTAGCTCTTTTAGGGCTTTATTGTTTTATCAGCAGTTGACTATCATTTAATATGTATCAACCCTCTACATCAACATATTATTTTAACCCTTGTGTTTTAGATTTACAACCATCTTCAACTACTTCACTTCTAAATTTTCATCCTAATCAATTTCAAAACATCCCCTATGCAGGATCTAGTCCTTATCAATCTTATCAACCTATCACATTGCACTCAACTTCACTTAGCTATGACATGTTCCTAGAGCCATCTAAACCATCTTTTGTCCCCTATAGAATCTATACCTTTTAGTCAATCTTACAACCCTACAACAACCCCAACCAATAACCCTATGACTATCCTTTACGTCTAGACTGTTTCGAAACTATCACTCCTTAGCCCATGTCTAATGTATACTAGCATTAAGTCATTTCCACATCCCCTCTGTCATCATAAACTCATCAGAATATTAACATCCCCCATCTTTTATCCAATCAACCTATCTTGTCTTTAATACCTCTCTCTCTACCTCAGACATCCCAAACCCATACGCACATCCCTACTCAGGTCCAATCAACCACTTTCATCTAACAACAATAGAATATTGAACATTTTTCCACATCTCTTCACATACTTTTATCACAACCCACTATAAAAACAATATCCTCTCAAGCTATCCCTTATCAACCCCCACATCAATCCTATCCACAAAAAAACCATCCTTTTCCACATTTTTATCAATAAAATCTATCACATGCTCATCCACACTCACACATTAATTCCTTCACATCTAATCCTACAAATGATCCCATGCAAGCTCTGTTGAACATATTAGACAATTTGGAAGCGACCACCAAAGGACCCAAACACATTCTCACCTATGATTAGGTTTGTAATGAACGCATCCTTCTGTCAATATTGTATAAGCCTTATCCTCTGCATTGAAAATTACCTAAATTTACCATGTTCCATGGCCAGGAGGATCCTCATCAGCAAATACTAGCCTTTTGACATGCCTATTATCTCATCATCCACGATCAAGATCTCATGCTTGGAACCTTTCCTATGTCACTGGCAGGACCTACCTTTGATTGGTACAACTCCCTCCCTCAACACTCTTTTCTCTTTTTCACTCAACTAACCATGCTATTTCTTGATCACTTCACTATAAACGTTGCTTAATACTCACAAAATAACCATTTCTAACCTTTCTACTAACAAATAATCTGAATATGAATCCCTTATCAACTTTGTCACTCGGTAGCAAAGAATTATCAATTAGTTGACCTTCTCACCACCTCAATTAGAACTAATCAAGTTGTTTTCTTGATCATGTTCCCATCACATCTCATATATCCCCTAGATCCACACATTCTAGAATTTTGACAAAGCCTTCACCATGGTCAGAAAATTAGAAATCCAAGTCCTCGAAGAAGGTCATCTCAATACTCAATCTACACATGCCCCATCTGATTCTCTTAGGTCTTCCTATGAACCCGATGAGATTATCACATATGATGTAGTTACATGTCTTCCCAACCCAACACCCTCTATAAAATTAGTCCATATAGATACTGCACATCCCTCGTGTCACGTCATCAACACTATTACATATGATCTTCCCCATGAGGGTTCCCACTCATCACCAATGCTTCCTCTCTAAAAATCAGAACCCCTGGATCCTCTTTTCGATGATCCTGACATATTGATGTCACTCGTGTCAACTATAAAATCATCAATTACCTCATTATAACCCTTAAATTCTACCTTGGAGACAATTACTAAGAAGGAATTCATAATCAAAGATCTTGACATCCAACCACTTTTTAAACTAATCAAAGAATTGGGCAGCTCACATAAATATAACCCACCTCAATCATATCTTGAAAAAACATATCCCTTATCTGAACTAGGCTCAATCCTATCCCTAGATACTTACTTACCATCTAGTCTTGAATCCTATCCTAAATCAAACTATAGACACCAAAATTTTGTATCACTACCCTTGATTATCCATGTGCACATTTATCACCATGGTTTTATCTAGACCCATTTTAATTTAATTCATTTCTTTTATTTAAATTCCCATCTATTAACCTAACACTTTAAATTTGTAATTAATCTCCATTAAGTACCTTAATTAATCTTCATTAGTTAATTACCTTTATTTTTAGGATGCTTTTATCCCTAAGCACCTATATCCACATCCCCACGATTTTTCTAGCTTTTATCTAACCCATGTTGATCTCCTACCTACTCATGACACTTCGCTAGCAAAACCTTACCTACCTACATGCTTTAAATCACTTATCCCAATCACTAAAATTCCCATATCTTGAATAAATCAATCATCCATCACTCCATCAATCATTCATCACTGTCGACCCTATAATACTGATTTCACCCTCTTTCCAAAATGAGACACAACCTAAGCTTTCTTGCAGTGTGTGAACTTATCTTTGAATCTAAGCATCCTTAGAGTTGTTTCAACCATCTTGGAGTCCATTGAAGCTTGTATTTCATCATTTATATAGAGTTTAGGAGGTTTACTTTAATTCTATGTTATTTCATGCTATCATATGCTATTGTTGCTATTATTTGTTAGAATCTAACATTTTACAGGTTCAACTACAGTCATAATTCTATCCTCATCACATTCTTCCAGTCATTCTACTTACAAGTTTCTCATTCAACTCATCCACCTTCGACTTTATTTTACACTTTCCAAGTCATCGTTGCTCTACCCAAGTCACCGCTGACCCAATATTGTGTCATCAAAATTCCTATTTCTAGATCCTTCTCACTGTCTGCTCCTGTTCTGTTATTGTTTCTAGTTCTCAGATCTGCCATCCTGGTCTTATGTCAGCCCAAACTGTTTTGTTTATCTCCAGTAGCCACTTACTCAGCCCAGTCGTTGTCGACCTGATCCCTATTTTTAGTCCAATCCATCCTAATATCTATTTCTTACATCCTTTATATTTTGTGCCTTAGGTATTCCTCTACAGGTTTCTGTCGGCATCTACAGGTCTTTGTCACTTCCAGATCTGCATTCAACATCCTTTAGATCCACATTTTGTTCACTATCCAGATCCATCTGCTCAGGTCGTCTTCGACCTATTCCTCTGCAGTCTAGGTCACCATCGACCAAGTCAAGTACAATTAATTTTATGTTTACTTAGATCAAATTCACATTCCTTTATGCATTTCTTCAATTTTTTAGTTTCTCTGTGCCTCAGATTCTACATATTATCTCATCCATTATCATTTCTTTTATATTATCTTATCTATATGGGAGTTGACATCTGCTAAGGAAGTTAATGCTTCGTAGAACCATTTTTTTTGGGAAACTCCCTCATCTACCATCTAATCCATTTTCCTCTTAGTTACTGTGAACATGTATAAATTAGAAAAGCTATAGAAACGACGCTAAAAAACTAAAGAAACCTCAAATATTTACCAACTCAACTATGAACCATCAAGATAAGAGGTAAAAAAGAGCTACTCCTATGCATGCATTATAACTTTAACAAAACATAAAACTCACATGTATATACTACTCTCTACTCTTTGAATGCTACAAAACATGAACCTATGAAGATCCCAACAGTCAAATTTGATTGTTGTTTTCTCTAAGCGATGAAGAAATCTCAATGAAATGGCAACAAGGTCATTTTCATATCTTTTGTTACTAACCAAGCTTAGAGGATGGATGTAAGGTGAGAAAGCTATTACAATGGAGGATGGGTCAAGATCAAATGTCTTATAGCTTTAACTACAAAAAATGAGATCAATATGTATTGGGTGTTGAATATGATAATCAAAGTGTAGGGTTAAAAGGGAGGGATTAGCCTTGTATTTATAGTTTTCCACTTGGGAGAGTTTGGAATGTTGGTGCATGTGGGAAAAAAGGCAAGCCAAAAAGCACTTTATGATTAGGAGTGGCTAAACATGCTTTAGGCTAGTTAATCTTGGTTTAGGCTAGTTAAACTTGATTATCAAGTGATTAGTGACTCATTGAGAGTTGAGAGGAGTATGATTAATCATATGTGATTGAATAATAGCCTAGGAAGATTGGAGAAGTTATATAAAGGGTAATAGGGAGATGTTTATCTAATACAAGGGGTTTATTAGCCAAATTAGTTACGAGGAATACAACCAATAAGGTGTCATAAATGGGCATATAAGAATGTAGCGAAGAATATCTAATTAACAAAGTGTCATTAATCGAATGAATTAGAGGAAATGCTAGGCATAAGTGGATTTTAGGTTTCTAGATTTGGCCCTCTTTGGGATTGCGTAATCTACGCCACTTCAAAGATAGTAGAAAAGCATAAGCAAGTAAATTTTTTGAAGGGGTAGGAGAAAAATTAGTAGAATGAAGGATTTCCCTCAAGTTTCAATGGGGTGATGAAAGAGGTCGATTGATGATCGAAAAGATGAAGGAAACAGATAGGAGATGAAGGAGGTAATATGCCCCTAGAAAAAGGGTAGAATATTGTGAAGATAAGAAAGGGATTATAGAAGAAAATGAATATGATGAAGGGGGAATGAGCCAACATCCATCTAGTACCATGTAAACAAATTTTCATCATATTGCTAATGATCTTCATCATTGGTTCTTATTAAAAATGGAAGCATAAGACAAAAGTGCGGGTGACATGAAAATATATAGTACGAACAAATGTCTATGCTAAAACACCAACTCCATGAAATATACATAATCCAATGCAATACAAGAAAGTAAAATGATGCCTAACTCCATGCAACATACTTAATGTAATGAAATATGAGAAATTAAAACAATTCGTAACTCCATGCAATATACATAACGTAATGCAATACGACAAAGTAAACAAGCTAACCTAATAGAGAAAAAAGTACAAACACACATACTTAAACCAACATCGTCTAATATAGTTGTACCAATTTTTTTGTTATCGAGATTTAGTTACAACTTGTGTGAAATAATGACAAGGGTTAAAAATGGTGCCCTAAGGAAGGATACATGCAAAGGGAATAACGAAGGACACTTGGGTCCTATGAAAAGGAATCGTGTACTATGAATTAGTACCAAGTAACTTGTTGTGCCCCAAAGTACATACATCATTAAAAAAATGGATTTGTTAAAGGGGGTTAGATCTAGATGATCCACAAGTTGCACACATGAACAAGCGAGAACCAAAGAGTGACATTTTGTAGTATAATTTTTAATTTTTAGAATTTTTATGAAATATATTTGAATGTTTTTATGATTTTGAAAGTTTTCTGAAGATATGTACAAGAATATAAATAAGCGTAGATGCCCCTAGTGATAGATGGGATGTACTAGGGCATAATGCCATGCGTATGTGTAAGAAAGTGAATATGTGAAAATGCCCTAGTGTTAGGTGGAAGTATTCAAAGGAAAAATATTCATGTGCAAAGGCTAGATCAAGGAAAATATGGATAGGTTCAATCATGATGATGAACATAAACCAATGACATGTTAGCAAGAAGTAAGGATGCCCCAAGTGTAAGATAGCCAAGAAACACATGATAGAAAGGAAGTAGAAGATTGTTTTTGTGAAAGGGGACAAAGGTATTTGCAAACATGGAAAAAATAAAATCTTATACACATGGATGTTATAAAAAAAAGTAAAAGAATGATGTGAATGTTATGAATTTAACTTAGAATCCTTGAGATAAAGAAGCGATTAGCCAAATTTACAAATTGTGAGACAAGAAAAAGACTAATGTAAGAGTTTGAACAAGGTCCAAAACAAAAGAAACTTGGTAATATAATAATCCTATTTGCTCATAGAGATCTAGTGTGTGCATGTGGAAATTAATTACCTCTCAAAGTGAAGATTTGATAGACAACAAGTGAAGACACGCTAGCCAATGTGTAGGCATTATTGATTTTTAAAGTTCATTTATGAATGGATTGTGGAAGGAGAGTCATACATTGTTCAGCTGCCAGCCAGACGTCCATAGCCCTGACGGAGAAACATTTGATTCTTATCGCAACATTACTCTACTGCTAGTCAGGCATCCATATCCCCAACAGAGATTGTTGGAAATACCCCAAGAGAGAGTTATATATATATATCAATTTTCTTTTGTTGTTTGATTTGATTTTTTTTTCTTTCTAAAAATGCATTTCAGCTGTCTTGTTTAAAAAGGGGTTAAGAGCCACATATGGCTTGATGGAAGGATATGGAAGTGATTGTGATGACAACATTGGCTAGTATCAACAAATATGTCCAAAATTTCTTCACAATGAGCTTATTAGATTTTGATTGTGATAGGATCTCTAAGAAGTCATTCATTCTTTAATTTACCAAGGTGAAAGACCAAGGTAAAAAAAATACCATAGAGATAAATGTCACAAAATGCGTGAGACTAGGCTAACCAAAATATCACTAAAGGGATGAAAATGGTAGGAAGACTTGCAGAAGAAGAAAAATAAAGGGAAGAAATAACATCCATGTGTATGAAATACCCTATTGCAATGTGTGTTTGTTTAACTTTGATTTTGTTAGATAATTTTTCTCATTGCTTTTATATTTTATGTTTTCTGAAAGGTGGGGTCAATAAGGTCACTCAGCGTGATAAGATTCAACAAAAATGTTCACAATTTCCTTAATAAGGGAGATTAAGAATGTTTTCTTATCAAGAGTCATATTATCTCCGATTTTGAGGACCGTAGTGAGCTCATATTCAAGAAACAATTGCGATTTATCTTGAAACGTGGATTTGGTATGTGAGAGCTTGAGTTCCCTATCCAGAGGTTTATGCACTTTATTCCATACTTGATGATTGTGTTGATGTGCATTCTTGAATTGTGTTTGATTTTGAACCTTATGGTTGTTTAACTTGTTGGGAGCTTTAGAGATCTTGGATTTTTTGATCTGATCGTGATGAAGAAACCATTTGGGTTTCTTATAAGCTAATGTGTGAATTGTATGATCTTGAGAAGTGGGAGAAGAAAGTAAATGTTTATGATTGATGTGAAGAAAAGTATATAGTCCAAGAATTAAAGAGGATGGGATACAAGGATGTGATCCATAGATAAAATATGGAAGGCTACTAGGATGTGGCCCGAGTATAGACGAAAACAAGCTTCTAGGATGTGGTTTGAGAATATAAGATGATGGGATACTCAACGGTGACCCCACATATAGAAGAAGATGAAGGGATATCTAGAGGTGACCTAATGAGAGGTTGTGATTGAGGAATTGTGATATATAAAGAATGATTGAGTGACGAAAATATAGGCCATGGATCAACACCTGAACCAAGGGTGTCATTATGTGATGAATGATGTGAAGATGGATGAATAAGAAGAAGATAAAGTTCAATGGTCTTAGGATCTTCCTCTATTTTCTGGAAAAAAGAATCAATTTCTTTCTCCCAATACTTGAGTGCATTGAAGTCAAAATTGAATCCTTTTTCATGATCCTCTAGGGGAATGTCATCATCTGACCCAATTTTTTTTTTGATCACTTCTTCATTCTTAAATGAATCAATCATTATGGGTTGTTGTTCTTCAACCACGAGAGGTTGATTAGAAGAAATGGGTCCAACTGGTGTGGAAGATTGAGGAGATGATGACTCAAGAGACGAAGTATATATGTATTGAGATGTCTCACGAGTAGAAGAATATGGCATGGGATTACTTGTAAGATGATATAGTGCTAGTAGATAAAGAGGATAACATATCTAGTTAGTGGATTACGATGTCGGAGTCAAATTAGATGATTGACTAGAAGGAATTTGATTCACATGAATCTTTGATAGAGGAAGAGGTCATTGAGGTGACAGATAAAGGGGGTCCTACAAAGGAAGGGAGGACTACGACATAGGAGTCACTTTAGATGTGTGATGAAGAGGGCCCTGTGAGTGAAGGGATGATTACAACATAGGAGTTGCATCTGAATAATAGTTTAGATCAGAATCATAAGGATACTGAGGAGAATTAGAATAATAGTTTGGATCAAAATTAGAAGAAGAGTAGAGGGAACCTGAATAATAATTTGGATCAGAATCATCTAAAGCACACCACCGATTATAAGATGAAGGTGGGGAACAATGTAAAAAAATGTGTTTTCTAGCGCGAGGAATCAACTATGGTCTAATTAAGATGGATGTATTTTGAGGTAAATGCCTAAACCTAAATTCCCAATTGTTGTAAGTGTGAGGAACTGTGTGATAGTTAGTCATGGTTGGCATCATTGAATATGAATGCCTAGACCTAAATAGCATAATTAAAATCCTTCAAAGGGGAGGAAGTTCCATGTCGATTCAGGAAGCATAATGACAACCATCTAGAAATTTTACAGATAAATAGGGGACGTTTGTGTGATTTTACGAAGGTAATGTACGTACCTAAAATTTTAGGGTACTGCACCGCCGGAACGATGTTACACATGCCCCAATGATGATACAGGTCTCCTTGCAAGGTGTTCGGAATCCAGAAAGGCTCGCCAAGTATACGCTTGTATCCCTGAATGCCCTGCTCAGCCTCCGCATGCCTTGTTTTTCCCTTTTCCCCCCTTTTTCTTGGCATTTTTGACCTTCAGTAACGAAACCGCCACCATACCTGGGCGGCGGTCCCATGATTGCCACCCAGGACAGGGTGGCGGCCCATAACCACCGCATTCTGCACAAGGCGGTGGTTTTGTTCATGTTTTCTAGATTCTTTCGACGATCGCGTCAAATGTAAATCTTCAAATTTACACGCTTTCTTCAACCACTTTGGCTTGCATTAATGTTTTTGGTTCCCTGTGAATAGTGTTTTTCCTTTGTTTATAGTAAAAGAGATCAAATGGGAGTTACCCTCTGGTAAATGCATTGGTTATAAATAGCCTGGCTTGTTTTCAAACAAATGGCCCCTCATCCTCTCAATTCTCTTGTTCAGTTTTTTCATATTCTTGCTTAGAATTCTATTAGTTTCTTGTTTTGCTTCCATTGTTGGCATTTTGGAGGTCATATCATCTTCTTGTTTCAGTCTTGTTTCATTGTTGTTGCATACAATCAGTTTAAACATAGAATAGCTTCATTTCTAGACTAGAATCCATTAAAAGTTACAGGTTTTGTTTTGTCACAAGGATAGTTTCTAAAACTCTCAGTACACTTGTGTTGTATTCCCGCAATAAATCCCACTAGGAATTACATAGTCAAGCTCTGTTCACTTGCGCTATCCCTCTCCTACTCGCATTGTATTCGGTCTATATCCAAAGCTGCCATTGTTCGATTGCTATCTTTTGTTGATACTATCATATACACACTTTCTGGATTCACGAGGACACGAAGGAATGAGGAGATCACACTAAGGGGATGAAATCACACACAACTAGATTTACCACTATTCTGTAAATGCCAGGTTTGAGCTATCAAAGTTCTAGTTACAACATATCAAATAGAGTAGTAAATTATTTCATTTCAGTCAAAATCTACTTCTCGATATCGCCAGGGAAGTTGTGGGGATTGATAGTTTCTGAGAAACTGTGATTCATTCCTCACTTCTGAGGTAGGATCGAGAGCCTTTCAAATTCAATATATATAGTTGCTTAGATATTTAGGATAAAATCACAACTGCACAGGTGAATAGCCATACCAGGCTACGTTGCTTGTTTTTATTCTGTTATTAGATTAGTTGTTCATTTTATAGATATACTAGAGTAGCTGCTCTTTAATTTCATTAAAATACGTCATTGAAAATACAAAAATAGAAGAATGCTTATGTAGTGTAATACCTCTTTCATAATCAGTTTATTAATGTTAGTTAGAGGTTGAATCATTTTGTATGACAATCACAGGACCTAGAGAGCCTAGAGAATATATATTTGAACCCATAGTACCTCAACCAAATTTACCCATGACTTTAGCTGATATAGATCAGGACCTTAGGATACAGGTCTTTCGAGCAACAACAAACTTACAAGCAATTAGTGAGCAACTAAGAGGATTGAATATCGAAGATGACAAAGCTTACACATTCTGGTCAAACCATCCAACTATAGATTTCCTTGATAAAACACCTGAATGACCGTGCAAGGGTTCAGAACGAGAACAAACATTTTGTTGTGATCCTTTGGTTCCATAGCCTAACGCAGGAGACCTCCTCATTGACATAGACACTAGCTTACGTATCCAAGTTGCCAGAACACCTATTAGGTACTCCGAGAAAATCATACAACTTCTAGTTCTAAACGTAGAGGCTGAAAAGGCATACGATTACTGGATAGTTGGGAGAAGGGATTGATTCTTCACATGACCATAATAGGTCCACAACAACCACAAACTCACGGTTGTGATCCCCAAATCCCACAACCCAACGGGCCTACAAATCAGTCAAGTATTGACACCGGCTTGCGAATGCTGGTATTTAGATCTTCACCACTCCCGCCGGATATTATAACATAGTTCTCCGTATTAAACATAGAGGCTAATCAATCTAATATTTTCTGGGCTAGACTAGAAAACCACCCATAGTTCACTACAAATCCATTAAACCACCTACCACCACTTTCATGACCTTGTCTGGAGATATATACGAAGCTCCCACAGGTCACTTCCCACGTATCCAACAACCAAGAAATAGGATCTCGGCAGAGCTCGACATCGATTGGAGCCTCCAAGTAGCCATTATATCCGAATGAGCCATTACACCAATCTAGGTTAGGAGGGCCTTCTTCACCTTAGATTCACAGATTCCATTATTGCGTATTGAGGATTTAAGATTACACGATTAGCTTATACATATCTATCCACATTCAACATTCATCAGTTGTCTCGACACGACCTTGAGAGGTCAGGTACGAGGAAGAGGTACTTGTAGATTCCCATGCTTACATGTCACTTTTCCATCGTACAAAATTGGTGAACCCAACATGAATCAAACTAATTTTCTCTTTCTTTCTAAAATTTTCATTTCTTCCTTTTATTATCCATCCACCTTCGCTCTTTCCCATTATTCTGCGGGTATTCATATACCCCCTGAATATGTCAGGATACGATGCATATGGTAGACCTCTCTCAGGTCTCGAAGTAAACTATAGTCAAAAAAATAGACAACCATCACCCTCACTTTTTGCATGGGCTGATAACTATTCAAGTAATTACTTGTCATCTCAAACTCCCCCTCACAGAACTAGTTCTAGTTCTTCATTCCGAATTGAGGAGTTTGATCAGTTTGCACAAACACAACAGCCAGAGCCATTAGGCTCTAACAATATGACGTTTACTGGAGAATCCACTTCATCTCCTCGGGTCTTGTTCAGACCACAGATCAGTAGACAATCAGACCCACTCCCCTTTTTGGATGAGGAGTACTTAGCACGCTTCGCTAAAAGTGAACAACGCTTCCAAAATATGTATCCACCTATAGGGAGTTTACAAATATAGTCTGATGCCCTATTCCAGGAGAACACCCCCATTCCTCCACCTATGGGAAATACCTCTGGTGAAGCTTGGCAGGGTAATGACCAATTCATAGCATAGGGTATCATACCCCTTTACAACCTCAAGCTATACAACAAACACCCTTAAGGCAAAGCACTGCGTCTTCACCGATGGAGGTCATTTCAGCCTTAGCTGAGAAGGTTAGAGGGCTAGAACTTGCTCAAGCAAACCAAAATTCATATTTTGGGCAAGTGGGAATCCCCAACCCTCTACATCACCCTAGTCAGGTTGACCTCCTTACAAGAATAGGCACGTTAGGCATGCCTCCTCAAAATCCTTATAATTACCCACAGCAAACACCAACTAGGACCACGTTTTCAAATGCCGTTCCAGTTGAAAACATGACACCTCTCGGCTTGGCACCAAACAACCCGTACTAGAACAATGCTCCTCCTTACTTAAACATTTATTCAAAGTCACCACAAGGAGACATGTTCTCTTCTCCCGGGATGTTCGTTCAACCACAGGGATTCCCTTATGTTCCTACAAATGCATATGCTATGCCATATCAACAACCCATTCCCCCTCAACCCCCTCAGCAAGCCCCGTCGATGGTTGAGGCCTACGCAGTAGGGACTTACTCAGAATATTTGAAAGAACCCCTAGACTTCACCATACGAAGTGTTATGCTTCTAAGACCTCTTCCCAATTTGCCCAAATACAAAGGGGAAGGAGACCCAAATGCACACATTAAGGCCTATGCCACAGCCATACAGGAGTTACTCCCTTGGGATGGGGTTGTCGCTAAAATATTCCCTAAGACCCTAGAAGGTATTGCCCTTGATTGGTATTACAGAATACCTGAAGCTTCGATACACTCATTTAAACAACTCGTGTCAGAATTCATCAAAGCTTTCGACATGAACAAATTGTTAAGAACAGGAATCAGGGAGTTCTTACATATCAAACAAGAACATAATGAATCCACCACTCATTTTATCCAAAGATGGCATACGGTTCTCTACTCATCAGCGAGTGATCCAAATATGGATCAAATGGAACTATGTGATTTATTCCTTAATTCACTCAATAGAGAGATAAAGGAAGAAGTCCAGAAGTTCCCACTAAGAACTTACGATGAAGTACTCGAGAGTGCTCTCCAAATCAGACCAAGCAGCGATTGATAGTGGTCATAAGACATATGGGACAAATGGAGAAATTAACCACTCCCAATCAAAACACCGCGAGCCTATCCTAATGCTGGGAATGCTAATCAAGGACCTAAGATCCTTAACAAGAACCGCGGGGTTACAACAGATGGAGTAACTAACCAAGCTAAAAGGGAAAATGTTGTAAACATTTCGCCACTTGTTAATAATCAGCGAAATAATAATTTTACCCCAACAATCAACGCGGTGGATTTTAATCATCCACCATGGACAACAACAACAACAACGACAAGTCTAAACACAAATTCCAAATCAAAACCCAACTGGATATCAGAGTCAAAACCAAAGGCAACAGCCTCAAAATTTTAACTCTAACAACTAGCAACCTTATCAGAATTTCGGGCCACAACAGGTTTTAAATCAACAGCCTCGAAATTACAATCCCAATCTATATTGTGGCTTCCACAAAATTCAAGGCCACGATACTAGGACTTCTTCGTGAATACAATAAATTCATGCAGCATTTTCTAGAAGATCAAAAACAACTCTTTATAGATATGTTTTTAGCAAATTCTGTAGTACCCACGCCAAATGCTTATGCAGGGGCAGTTTCCCCTCAAAATGCATCCCTCAAGATCTTCAATGACCCACTCCCAAACCATTCTAACAAAAAAGTTAGATCCTAACGGAACAAATAAGGGTGTCATGACAGGAAACAATGATCATGAAGCTTCAACTTCATTAAATCCACTAGTCGCACCCCAATTAGGAACTTGACCTCAAACTAAGATAGATGGTTTAGTGGAGTTAGACACTGACTACCCATAGAAACCATAACAAGAACACGAGATTATTCATCCCAACCTACTCCAAGTTATTCATTAGAGCCAGAAAACACTCAACAAACATTGGTAAAACCTATAGGTGCCTATGATCTAATTAATGATTTAACTAAAACCTTCTCACACATCTCCTTTTTGGATTTGTTAAAAAATTCTCCTGCCACATAGGGCTGCCCTCTTAGAAGCGTTAGGCCTTGGCCATTTAATCAACATCACTCCTCCTCTAGAAATGCAAGTAAACCATGTGGACTTTGATGTTTATCTCTGGGGCAGCCAGATAGGGATACTAAATTTATATTCGATATAAGAAAAATGCCAACAGACACTGAAATTACACGAAGAGGTGACCCATCTTTACATTTACAAGTTTGGGTCTACAATAATTATGTTAAACGTGCAATGGTTGACGATGGGGCAGTAGTCAACATAGTCCCCTTCACTTTCCTTCAAAAGTTAGGATATGGAGAGACAAACTGTTCCACGACGTGAAATATGCTAAGAGGTTATGATAGCCTCAAAGCCACTTTGATTGGAACCATAGTTTTACCAGTCACTTTAGGACCCAAGACGGTCCTCACCGAGTTTTATATTATAGATCAGGAAACCAATTATAATATGATCCTTGGTCGGCCATGGATACACCACATGAAGGCAATCCCTTCCACATTATTCCAAGAAATAATATTTCTACACTTACGGAAAATATTTGTGGCACAAGGTGACCCAAAACCCTTCGATATACACCTAGCTGATTTGAAGAAAAGACCAGGTGTTCACTCCAAGTTTGAACTCCCAACAAATCAGCTTGTCAAACCAACTAATTCACAACCAAAAGAAAAGTTGATACCCACCACTGAGTTGGAAATTTCAAATCCAGCTGAGGACGTTCCAGTACTCAAAAGTGAGACCAATGTTATAAAAATAGTATCACTAGGGACTACCAGCAAAAATTGTCGAGTTACTGGAGAAAGACTTACCTATTCTCCTACCATTTGATTCCATGGGTATGGGACACACCCTGGGAATCACTTCTCTTCCATCAGATGAAGTTTTTATGGTAGAAGTAACCGAAGCAAAAGAAATAGATACGACAAATATCCCAACGTCCATTTTTCCAAACAAGTATTGGACTCTCCACTTCGATGGAGCTAGATGTCACTTTGGAGCTTGGGCGGGAGTGATCTTTACTTCACCTGAGGGAAAGATCCTACCTTTCACCTTTAAATTAAACTTTGAATGTACAAAAAATGGGGCTGAGTACGAAGCTCTCCTCCTTGGCCTCATCCTAGCCAAAAGAATGGGTGTCAATGACATTAGAGTGCTAGGAGACTCGCAACTAGTTACAAACCAAGTCTCTGAAGTATATGAAACTAGGGTTGAACATTTACAACTATACAAAACAACAGTGTTAGATCTAAGAAAGGGATTCAAACTTCATATCAATTGAAGCAATCCCACGAGACAGAACCTTCTCGTAGACTCAATAGCAACCTCAGCTTCCCGTTTCACCCCAAACAATGAGTTAGAGGATACAAATTTCACGGTATCACTTCGTACCGAACCATTAGTGCATAAAATACCAACAAACTCACTCCTGACTCATGGAGAAGCTAAGGATGATTTTTCTATCATGGATCACTTTGATGATGATAGAATCACTCTCAAATATCTAAACACCTATGTGGAGCTACACCTTGCTCACCATATAGTTGATCTTTCCCTAATACCACATTCCTCTTCCTATTTTGGAAATCCCATGGTAGAGTCTCCTCCATAGAAGGATCTCAATATCTACGAGATAGAAAATAGAGAAAGCTTGGAGCTACCTCCAGCCCCACCTAAATTTGAAGAAGGTAACGCTTCTTTGATAGAAGAAACCATTGACATAAACATTGGAATGGAGGAAGAACCAAGAATTTTTAAGTTGGGATCCTCGTTAACTCTAGAGGAGATAGAAATACACACCCAAATCCTCAAAGAACATCAAAAGGCTTTTGCATTTAATTATAAAGAAATGACGGGCATTGCACCACAAGTCACGGTACATAATCTTGTCACTAAACTAGATGCAAAGCCAATTAAATAGAAGTCAAGACCAATGAAGCCAAAAGTGGCTCTCATGGTAAAAGAGGAAGTAATAAAACTTCTCCAAGTGGGATTCATCAAACCCATTGACTATTCACAATGGGTATCTAATATCGTCCCTGTCCTAAAAAAGAATGGGAAGATACGCATTTGCATAGATTTTTGGGATATTAACAAAGCTTGTCCCAAGGATGACTTCCCATTACCATCCATTGATGTCATCATTGATGCAACAGCTGGATTTGAACTACTGTCCCTCATGGATGGGTTCTCAGGGTACAATCAGATTAAAATATCTAAGCAAGATCAAGCCAAAACCACATTCATAACTCCCTGGGGAACTTATTGTTACATTGTCATGCCATTTGGTCTTAAGAACGCTGGTGCTACGTATCAATGGGAAATGACTTATATATTCCATGATCTTATCCATAAAATTGTGGAATCCTATGTGGATGACTTGTTGGCCAAAGCCAAGAAACATTGTGATCATCTGGAAGTGCTCTGTATCATCCTCTCATGATTAATTGAATATGGCGTCACATTAAACCCAGAAAAGTGCGTGTTTGGTGTGACAGGAGGCAAACTTCTGGGCTACATTATATCTTCATGAGGGATTGATGTTGATCCATCCAAAATACTGAGCTATTCTCAAAATGATTCCACCATCAGATGAGTCTGGAATCAGGTCATTTCTTGGGAAACTCAGTGCAATTTGAAGGTTCATCCTAGATTTAAGTTTTTCCATTCATCCAATCAACAATCTATTGAAGAAAGATTATAGCATTGATTGGACTGAATAATGCAATGAGGCCTTCAAAGTAGATTAAAACTTCTTGTTTTCTCCACCCATGCTAATGCCTCCCAAGCCAGACCACCCTTTGATCCTATACTCATGAGCCACTCATGTCTCGATGGCCTGCATGCTGGCTCAAGAAGACGATGACAAAGAGAAGTACGCGCGATCTATTTCATTAGCCGAACGTTGCTCGATTATGAAACATGTTACACAGAGGTAGAGAGAGAATGCCTTGCCATAATTTTTGCAACAAAACATTTGAGACATTACATGTTAAACTAGGAAACAAGGGTCATTGTAAAGACAAACCATTTATGAACATTTCTCACACAAGGATCTTTATCTAAAAAGGTTGGTCGTTTCATAACCTTAATGGGAGAATTTGAGTTAACATTCGTGAACCAGAAATCTGTTAAGGGAAAAATCATTGCAGACTGGTTAGCTAACAATCCACTAGATGGAGGTGAGCTGGTAAATCTAGACTTTCCCAATGAGTGTGTATACTTCGTCAAAACTAGGCCCCCCATTTCTACATGTTCCTGGTATGCTAATATCATCAATTTTTATAATGGACCATACATACTCGGAAGGTGCCATGTTACAACAAATAAGGAAGTTATGCATTATTACCGCTAAATATGTTGTTTTAGACCAAGTACTCTATCATAAAGCCTTCAATGGCATGCTTCTAAGATGCGTCGATATAAGAAGAATCCAAAAGGATTGTGCATGAATCCCACAGCGGGATATGTGGGGGCCACTTCAGTCGTCATGCCACTACTCACAAAATACATCAAATGGGTTACTTTTGACCCACTCTTGCGCATGATGTAGTGGAGTTTGTGCGTAAGTTCCATAAATGCCAAGAATTCTCTCACGCGGTTCACATGCCATCACAATCCCTACAACCAATAGTGACTTCCATGGCCCTTCTCCACATGGGGTCTAGACTTGATAGGGAAATTCTCTCCCTCATGAACCGATGGCCATAATTTTATAATCACAACCATGGAATATTTTACCAAATGGGTGGAGGCCATGCCTCTCACCACCATACCAGGCTCGGTGATTTCAAAATTCATTCCGAATCAAATTATCTGCAGGTATGGTGTCCCATAAGTCATTATCTTAGTTAATGGAACGTCCTTTAAGAATGACAAGGTTTGTGAGCTATGTATCAAATTCAAGATAAATCATCACACGACCTCTCATTACTACCCTCAATTCAATGGGCAGGATGAAGCAACAAAAAAAAATGTTAAAATCTATTCCCTTCAAAACAGTCAAGGAGAATAAAGTGGGATTGGCATTTAAAACTATATCTAGCCTTGTGGACCCATCGAACCTCAATAAGAATGCCAACAGGAGAAACTCCTTTCTCACTGGTATTTGAGGCAGAAGTAGTTCTCCCACTTGAGGTAGAAATACCCAGCCTCTGTATCTCATTACAAGTGATTTTGGACGAAGAAGCTTACAAGGAGGCACGCCTCTCTCAACTACAAAGCCTTGACAAGGCCAGGTTAAATGCCGAACAACAGCACAGAGCCTATCCTGACCGGATGTGCTGGTAGTACAAAAAAAAGTCTATGAGTGAGAAATATATGAAGGAGATCTAGTTCTAAGTTATTCAGAAACGAACTTATTTACAAATGTACAGAACATTGTTTTATGGTCAAACTTGGATATTACGAAAGTGTTTTCCACAAGGATCATCAATTACACAAGAAGGAAGGAAGGGAATAAGAAGATGAGCAGAATAGCAACATTCAGAATTATAGATAGCAGAATAATTCTTCGTGTATGCGAAGCTTCAAAGAATTTAAGACAAGATCATTTGCATGGGCTGATGAGATTAAATTTAAAGACACAAAGTTCCATAAATAACCTTCTTCAGATTCATTAATCAAGGACACAAAGTTCCTTCTTGGTTTGTACAAGATCACTGTATTTGCAAAACTGAACAGTATGCATCAGAGAGACTAACGAATTAGGAACAAAATGATCTTCACAATATTAAAGGAAAACACAGAGATAACAAGAATTAGATAGACAAAGAATGAAAAGCCCTTTTGTATTGATTTCTTTAAGATCTATTTACACTTTCAGCAAATATCCAAGTTCTTCCTCCTTTCAAAATGGCGTGGAAAGGCCATTATATAGCTTACAAGTCAGTTACTCTTCGTAACCGTTTCTTTTAACTAAAGAATAGTTAAGGATCGCCAATTGCAATACCTTAACTAATTACAAAGAATACGAAAAGAATGGGAAGAGAGAAAAAAAGGAGAAGGAGAAGGACAGGTGGCCAGCTACTGGGAGGGACCCACTGTCTTCAGAATCCGCTGCCTGAATTTCTTCAATGCCTCAGCTATGTCTCTGCCAGGGAACTGACGTGTTGGCTGCAGACTGAGTCCAAAATCCCCCAGACACTTCTCCATCTCTTTATCAAACTCGACGTGAGTATGATAATCTTTATTTGCTTCTTCAATGGCAGATTGAAGAGAACAAATTTCCTTCATCTTTTCCTTAGAGATGGAGCTTTCTTGAATAGATTATCTTTGACAAAAGCTCTGAACTGAGCTTTGATTTCTTGCAAGGACAAGGGAAACACCAGAGTTTTCATCCTGAAGATGACAATGTATATCCTTGAAAGCAGCAGCAAGCCAGTGTCTTGAAAGCTTCTCCCTTCTGCCAGCTGTTCTTCATTTCTCCCAAAGCTTCCTCCAGGACTCTGATCTTCCACTCCACGCTGTAGACCCAGGATTTTGATAGATTGTCCTTAGCATCATCGAAAATCTTATTCGCCAGTAAGATGTTCTCATCTGTCTGTCCCATAAGGCGAAGGTCTACTACTATGCAACTGCTCCAGATTTTTAGTTCTTTATCCATGGTATTGATAGTGGAGGAGAGCTTCAGTTGCACATTACTCACCTTTTCGTGGAGTAGTTTGAAAGCTTCATCGATGAAGTTTAATCCAGCAACAAGCATTCATCCACCATGGCTTCAATAGCTCTGCCATAGACAGAATACTTGTGCATATCTTTGATACTTTGCACTTCATCTTGGCTTAGAATTACAGGGTGGAAGAGTAGTCAATGGGGTAGGGTCCAAAAACTTTGTCCTTAGACAAAAGAGACTTGATGAAACCTGTGTGAGAATTGGGCTTGTTCTTCCAACTGTTCAATAGTTTGCTGCCCTTTCTCTACCCTCCCAATGACTCTTGTGACTGTTTCCTGGAGGTTGTGAATTTCACCTTCAGGAGTAGACTCTCCCATAGGGATCCTTGAAAGCTCCAAGTCAGATGCCAGCAAGTCTGATTCTGATTTGTCTACTGTAGGCTTAGCAATCTCCAAGAATTGCTGACCTTGGGCATCAGACACATTCTGGAAAAGTGGTTCTGGCTTTCTTGGCACGAGAAGGAGTGGTGCCCAACAAGGCTGCAAAGCATCGAAAATTGGTCCCAAGCTTTGAGAGGAGGATTTTCTCTTCCTTTTGTCAACCAAAGGTTGCACCCAAGCAAAAGAGGAAGAAGAATCTGCAGGAGAAGGCAAGGGGGACCAAGAGACAGGGAGCTCATGACACTCAGGGTCTGCGCAGCTGTTGACTCAAGCTGAGATGTGAGTAGAGCACTGGAGGCAATGGCGGTTGCGGTAGAAGAATCAGTAGTAGCACCTGGAAGTTCAGTGCTCTGGACCTCCTTGTCCTTATCTGCTGGATCTTCAGGAACATTTGCAGGAGTTGGCATCTCACTTTCTTCACTTTCACTGAGAACAATGATGTTCTCTGGCCCTATAGGCAACTCTACCTGTTTTCTTGGAGGGTCATTCTCTGCAGGCTCCTTCTTTACCTCTTTGAGTTTCTTTATATACCTGGGTAGAGATGAGAGGGAGTAGATTCAGTAGGTCCTTGTGTTGATGAGGCAGGAGGGGTTTTCACTGGTTTCAGACCTTGGAACTGATGCCTCTCTTATTGGTGTCGAATCATCCTTGGAGCTAGATTCTCCTGAGTGCCTCTTGAATTCTCGGATCTTCTTACTGAACCAGACCTTAGTCCTGACTAAGACTGGAGCAAGAATCTCAGCCAGATCATCTCTCTCTTTCCTGTTCCAATCCAGGTCCTCCAGAGGGGTGTGCTTAATCACATTTTCATACTCATACGAGTATAGGTCAGAATTGTCATCCTGGAGACCTTCAGGAACTTGGTACAGACCGAGTTCTTGGATCAATTGCAGGGAGAACCTGCCACAATGCCTTCTCTGGCTTCAAAATCATCTGCACAGTCAGCCCCAGTAGTCTTCTGTATCTGCCCTATGATGATAGATTATCTTGATGTTCTGTTCAATAAACTTCTTCAAGTCAAAACAGGTTCTTGGCTTGAAGAAATGAACAGTGATAGGGACCAGGGCTCTTTCTATGTTCTGAGCATCCAGAGCTGTTTTGCATGTAGTAGTTCCCAGAGAGATGGGAAAGTGCAAGCCAGAAAATCTTCTTGTCTCTGCAAGTTCTGTGCAACTTGTCTAGTTGCCTGCATATTTCTATCAAGGCCATTTTATCATTGCAGAACATGGGAAGCCGTAGAGGGAGTGCTTTCATAGCCAGCAAGCCTGATATAGGAAAATTTCCTGAATTGATGAAATAGGCTCCATACTGCGATATCAGGTTCATGGCTTCATCTGAAAACCTTCTAGCAGTATCACCTTCGAGCAATCTGACCACGTACATGGTGAAAGCATCATCATTGACCCTTCTGAAATTCGATTGCTGGTCTCCAGGGTGAACTGCGGGCAATAGGCATACACTGGATCATCTTTGTGTGCATCTATATAGGAGAAAAACCAAACCACTGCCTTGATGCTGCTAGGGTATACATCAGGTATGAAGTCATATAGAACTTCTTTTTTGCTGAACGTTGGATAGCTGCTCAGCAAATTCATACTGATGATCTCTGCCCAGTTGATGTTTTGTGTTCCCTCGCACACCATGCTGATGAGCGGGCACATCCAGAAATGAAACTCATTGGTGGAGGGCAAACCCATAACCCGAGCCAGCAGGATTATGAAGTCTGACAATTCTTCATTGAAATCTGCTCGGAAGAGGGTTTTGGTTAGGCGAGAAGCACCTTTCTTAGGGTTCTTCAACCAAGACTTCGCCACTCGCGCCTTTATTTGTCACTGTCTTGATCGAATAGGGTCTGTGCTTGATCCCGGGAGACGACTATAGCATTGTCCAACTCTGGAATCCTCAGAGCAGTGCCCAATGGCGGCAGCGTCCAGCTTGGCAATGAGTTCCCCATGTACATTTGTCAATTCGCTCGAAGCGGGGTCGAAGTGAGCTCCGCATGAAAGCACAGTATCAGCACACTGTACTGAGATTGGGAAACCACCGGCAAAAGCCAAACCGCTATCATGAATCATTTGTGCCATTGGTGTAGGGTTTGCATCTGCCATTCTTGCCCAAAAATCACCGAAGTCGAGATGACGAGCTTCGCTGTCCCCAATATTGCTAACAGCAGACTCAAGCGGAGAAATTTGCTCCTGTCCCTGAAACTTGATCTTCATATTGATAGTCTCGGAGCTGCAAACCTAGACTCGGGAAGAATTTGCAAAGGGAGGGGATATTTGCGCAGGTTTTTCAAATTGCAAGGGTTCGAGCAAAAGATAGCATGGAAGCAATGCGAAAAAATGCAAAGGGGAAATGCTCGTTATATAGCCGTTTGGAGAGAGGAATGAATTTAATGCGCATTGAATACACAACCACCAATTTGAATAGCATCATACTCGGAGTGAGCGGGAAAAAAACTAAGTGTGAATGACACTTGGTACGCTTGGGACATGTGAGACGCGAATGCGCGAAACACGCGGCTCGGCCGATTCGGGTGAAACGAAACACAGGAGAGGATGCACAAATGCTTTTGGGACATTGGGACGAAAATGTGCGAATGCGAAGTAAGTACGCGGTTCGGTTGTTTTCGGCCGAAATTGGAACAGTGGGCCCGTTTGGACTTGGGACATTCGGGACAAAAAGTTCCGGAAGTACGCGGTTTGGGGTTTGGGGTTCGGCGAAATTGGAAACAGCTTGCATTTTTTGATTTGGGACAGGGACAAAAAAGTGAAGTACATTGGACAGAGGTTCGGAGTTTCGGCCGAAAATGGAAAGCTCGCACTTTTTAAACTTTGGGACATTTGGACATGAAAGTGCGAAGTACGCGGTTCGGTGTTTGATTCGGCCGAAAATTGGAACAAACTCGCACAATAAGTTTTGGGACACTTGGGACAAAAAGTTCCGACGGGCCCGAAAATGGGACAGCTTCGGGGATTTCGGCCGATCGGGGAACAGAGTGCACTTTCGTACTTGGGACAGTTGGGACAAAAAGTTCCGACAGGCCCGAAAATCACACAAAATGATGACCCAAAACACAGATTTTTTCAATTTCACGACTTAGGCACTTCAGAGAAAAACACTTAAACTCAAAATTTTGAAATTTTTACTCTTATCAGAGCGGGGGAATTTTGAGTGGACAACAGCTGGCTCCTTCTGGGGATGACTTGGTATAAATTCAAGGAATGAGACAAGGCAAGAACTTAGACAAACTCGGTGAAGCAGACCAGTGCCTTATCCATTGGGCAAAGGAGTCAAAAAAAAACCAATACAGAGGGCAACACACACAACAACAGAAGGAAAAACACACCAAAAGCAGAAAAAAAAAAACACTGTACAGAATATACAAAGGACTCCCTAGTCACCTATGACTTGAACAACTTCAAATACTGCCCACTATAAGGAAGTGGGAGGGGAGAAACCATCCATGTAATCAAGATAGAAAGAGTTCTTACCAGCAAAGTGTCTTATCTTGAAAGGTCCGAGCCACAGGGAATCAAATTTTCCATGGCTGCCACGAGGTTCTTTTCATGTCTTTTGTCCCAATAACCACGGTATCTCTACTGGAACTCTCTGAACGCTAGCTTCTTGTCAAATTGAACCTTTACCTTCTGCTGGTGAGCAGATTCCTATCGCAACCTCCATCTGTCCTCATTCATTTTGTGTATGTAATGATTCCTTTTATCTGATAGGGCCTACACTTGAACTTAGTTTATCCTCAATGGCCTTCATCAGGTTGCAAGGCTGTCAGTGGCAGTTCCACTGTCACTGGCAATTGAGCTTCTCCTCCATACACCACTTGAAAAGAGACTTCCATGGCTCTTTTTAAGGTGTGATCCTGTCTGCCCAAAGAGCATCATAAAGCTTTTATTGCCAGTTTTGCTGAGACTCATTGACCAACTTCCTTATGATAGTCACCAGATTTTGTTTGTGGATTCTGCTTTGTCCATTTCCCTGGGGATAATAATCTGAAGATGAGCTGAGAGAGATGCCATAACCCGTAGCAGAAATCCCATTATCTCAGTTGAGGAGAAGTTCGAAGCATTATCTGTTACAATCTTGTTAGGTACACCATACCTTACCAAGATGTTCTCTTGATGAAGTTGCATACCCACTTCAAAAGTAGTGCTCTTGACTGAATAGCTTCCCACCCATTTGGTGAAGTAGTCAGTGGGCGGTTAGCACATGAGTGTGACCAGCACTAGAAACAGGGTTGAGTGCACCAATGAAGTCCAGACCCCCACTGTTGAAATGGGTTCCTACAATCACAACTGGCTTGAGAGGCAAAGAGGCCAATTTAGGTCTTCCCCACAAGGTCTGACAAGCCTCGCATTTATCCACCCACTTGGATTGCATCTCTGAACAAGGAAGGCCAGTAATATCCTCCCCGGAGTATCTTGTGAGCTGTGACTGTTGATGATATGCCCTCCACTGTCTGATCATGAAAAGCTAAGAGCAACTTTCTCTGTTGTTCCTTGTCCCCACACTTCAGAAATCTCCCATCTAAACCACGCTTGAACAAGGCATTTTCCCACAGTACATATTGCGCTGATCTCAATTTAACAGTCCTCTTTTCCTTGGTAGTTAAATGAGGAGGGGCATTCCCCATAGGTGAGAAAATGGGCGATGTCAGAATACCATTCATCGACTGAACTAAGGAATAGAACAATAGGAATGTCAGCTTTCTCCTCCAGCAACTCATGTTTGGCTCCTTCAGCAATGAGCTCACAAAGACCTTTTCCACGAACCAGCTTGGTCAGTTTGATATCAATGTCATACTCCTGGACTTTAGCCACCCAGTTTCCTCTCTTGGACCCAAATTCTTGTTGTGTAAGAATTGACTTAACAGTTTGTATCTGGAACCAGCACCATAGAGTGAGAGTTGAGGATATAGAACGGAACTGCTTGACAGCTTGACTACTGCAAAAGCATGCTTCTCCATCATGGTGTATTTAGCTCATGATTCTTCAGGATATAGCTCATGAAGGAAATTGGTAGCTCATGTTTATCAGAGTCTTCTTGGGTTAAGACAGCAGCCAGGGTATTATCTGTAGCATAGCAATAGATGATGAAATCTTTGCTGAAATCAGGACAGGCCAAAACTGGAGTTTTAGCAATAGCTTTCTTGATACCCTCAAGGATTCCTTTCCTTCAGAAGACCAACCAAATTTTTGCTTCCCTTTCATCATCTGAGAAATATTCAAAGTTAATTCAGCAAAATCAGGGATGAATCTTCTTAAAAAATTGATCTTACCGAAGAAGGAATGCACGCCTTTTTTACTGTTTGGGAGAGGAATTTGCTGGATGGCTTGAACTCGTTCAGGATCAATCTTAATACCATCCTTGGAGACAATGTGCCCTAATAGTTTTCCCTCTGTAACATAGAAGACATATTTTTTAGGATTTAAAGAAATCCCATGCTCTCGGCATCTCAGCAGAACCGTTTCCAGGTGGTCGAAGTAATCCGCTCTTGTCTTTGAAAACACTGTCAGGTCATCAAGGTATATGACAATAC
This sequence comes from Taxus chinensis, assembly GCA_019776745.2. Lineage (NCBI taxonomy): Eukaryota > Viridiplantae > Streptophyta > Pinopsida > Cupressales > Taxaceae > Taxus > Taxus chinensis. Next base: position 899,336,210 of record CM034146.1, read on the forward strand.
ATTTCCCTTTCAAGCTTCCAAAAGCCAGATCCATAGCTCTCTGGAAAGTGGCACCAGCATTAATCAGCCCAAAAGACATTCTCTTGTAGGTAAAAGGTACCCCAAGGAGTGGTGAAGGCTGTCTTGTGTTGATCTGCAGTATCAACCTCTACCTGATTGTATCCCGAGAATCCATCAAGCATAGATAACATTTCAGATCCTGTTACTGCTTGCAATATTTGATCCATCATAGGCAAAGGGTAGTTATCTTTCAGAGAAGCCTGATTCAGGTTCCTGAAATCAACACAAATGTGGATCTCACCATTTTTCTTCCTAACAGGCACAATATTTGCGATCCATGTCGAATGGTGAATGGGAAAAATAATTTTAGCCTTTAACAACTTCTGGATCTCCTGAAAGATGGTGTCAGCTATTTTTGGATTGTACTACCTCTGCTTCTGCTTGAAAGGCTTAATTCCTGGTTTGAGGGGAATAGAATGCTGCATATCTTTTGGCTTGAAGGCTTTTAGATCTTCATAAGAATAAGCAAGAACATCCTTATACCTCCTTAGAAGATCAATTGCTTTTCTCCTCTCGTCGGTTGTGCAACATTTTCCAATATTTACTAGCTTGGGGTCAGTAGAACTCCCTATATCAATCTTATCATACTCAGCTGATTGCTGAGGTCCAATAGAAGCTTTAGATTTCACATATCTGTCATGTTTATCAAACAACTCCTCCAAACTCACCAAACCTTTGGGAATCTTGTTTCCTTTGAGTTTAATGCACCCTTCCTGATCTGTTTCTTCTCCTTGGGTGACAGGATGGTCAGAGGACACACTCTCACGAGGCAGGTTGTCACTTCCCTCAAAATACAGTTGTTCGAAATTACCCTTGAGTTCCAGGAAGGAAAGCAAATGCTGGTCATCATTGAAAACTTGCTAGTTATTGGTATTGTTAGGTACACTAGGCCGGTGGACCATTTCAATAGTGAACTTATCCTGAGAGAATTCAGGATGGGGAATCAGTAGTGACCCTGAGACAGCCAGTGAATCAGCCCTGTTGTTCTTTTCTCTAGGTATTGCTTCAATGGAGAAAGCATCAAGGAATTCAATTGAATCCCAAACCTGATTCCAGTAATGCTTCAGCCTCCCATTTTTTACCTAAAAAAGGCTTCTGACTTGCTTCACAATCAGCTCTGCATCACCACGAGCCAGAAGATTTTTTACACCTCGTTCTTTGGCCACTTGCAGTCCAAGAATGAGAGCCTCATACTCTGCTGTATTGTTAGTGTTTTCAAACTGCAACTTAAATGAAAAAGGGTGTAGGCATCCTTCAGGTGACACTAGCAGGACACCAGCTCCAGAACCAGCTGAGGAACAACTTCCATCAAATTCTAAAATCCAAACACCATTGGGATCTTTAGGTGATATTTTGGAGGGTTGGATTTCATCAGGGGACAGAATCATGTAATTACCATGACCCATGTCCTCATAGAGTATTTGTGCCTTAGGATCATCCATTTTCTGCACAATATACTCAGATTGTTTCTCAGGCAACAGCTTCTTCATTTGTCCATTGACAGGTATGAGTGCGTGTGACCAATCCATTTGAATTTCTCCACCTACATCTTTGCAGAAGTTCCTGCTTAGCAACATTCCATAAGGAGGAATGTCTGCTACTAGGATGGTAGCCAAGACTTTCTTTTCAGGTAAAGCAGCAAAAGCCACTTGTGCATCTTTAATCCTTCCAACCAAAGGAACTTCCTTACTTTCCATGGAGTAGCAAGATCCATAAGTACGAGTGAGGGTCAAGCCTAAAGCACGAGCTACTTTAGCAGGCATCACATTATCTGACGCTCTGGAATCTATGACACAGTTACTGAGCCTATGGCCAGCTATAAGAAGTGTTACATAAAAAGGCTTGATTTTTTCACTAGGCGAGGTGACAGCAGCTACCAGACTAGGCTGTGGAGCAGAAGGAGGAGTGGGAAAAATTCCTTTAGAGGTGGTCTTGGAATGGGGAGTTAACAAATTGGATCATCTTGGCAAAAGCCTTGGGATGAGTTTGGTAGTACTCAGCTTTTGAGATTTGGACCATGGTCCTTTTTAGGTGATCAACAATATCAAAGGATCCAGAGTTGGATGAACCATCATCATTTGGAATTCTAGGCTTATCAACTTTAGGAGAAAAAGAAGAAGCAATTTTGGTAGCAGGATTGATAGTACTCACCTTTGACGTAGATGAAGTAGGAAGAGGAGATCCTCTTTTTGCAATCAAAGGAATAGTTGTCGACTGCTCTTTAGATTTCTTGATGGGTTGTGTCACCTTCTCCTTCTGGTGTGTCTGCTCTCGAGTCATGACAGCAAATGATTCACTATTCATGTCTGCTACCACTTTATCATAGTCATCTCCATCATCGATGCCCTCAGTGGTAACGAAATTAACCCGAGATCCCTCAAGTTCTTCTGCCTCAACATCAAATTCCTCCAGGAACTCCTCATAAGATTCATTTTCCACATCATCATCAGGCTCTTCAAATTCATATGTTGCATTCACCAGGAACCTTGACAGGAGGTCCTTCAAGTGCTAGTCTTGTGTGGGGAGCAGGCAAACGGTTTCTGGGCTGAAAATTTCTTCTTGGAACGTCTGCATACGGGGCTATGCTGAGCTAGTTGTTTTCTTTATAGCTGACGAGATCATTTGCAAGTTTCTGGACTAATGGATCAGTATTAGGTCCAGGGGTGGAAGAGGATGAAGAAGTAGACTTAGATTTGGGAGGGTCTCTTCTCAACTTCCCTGACACGATCAAGTCATCCTCGACACTAACAGCCAGTTCTTGATCCAGAACTAACGTTCTGAGATTAGCCCTTCTTAGAGCATAACTAACTTTGGGCATTTGCGCGTTTAGAAAGAATTTTTTTTGAATTTGATCAACCGGTCGAGTATTTACAGGAATTTTGTTGATCAGTCTGTTGAATTCAAGCCAAAAATTCTCTCATAGGTTCTGATGGATCTTTCTTTATCTGAGAAATTTGGGCAAGAAAGGCATGCACATCCTCTGCCAGCTTGAAACGGCTCTCGAACTAAGTTCTCATCGTATTCCAGTCAGTGATGGCACCAGCCGGAAGGTGATAGAACCAGTCAGCAGCGTTATCTTGTAACATCTCAACGAACAGTCTTACAGAGACGTCTTCATGTTCAACTCCCAAAACCCCACATGCAACTACGAAGGCTGCAATATGTTCATCAGGATGCACTTTTCCATCGCCCTTAAATTTTTGGAAGTTCTTTCGGTTACCTCTAGGTATCTCATGCAAAGGATGAGTAGGGGCCAGGGGTTCGACACGTTGACCCCCATGGAAATTGTGCCGCCATTCTTGGAAATACGGCTTGGAGGGGAACTGTAACACCAGCAAGGATCAAAGCTCGTAGATTGGGACTAGCAGGCTCTGAAGGAATACCACCTGTAGGACTTCTTTCTCGAACAAGTGGAGTGCTTGTCGAACGAGTTCTTCTATTTGAAGGGAAAGGAAAACCCTGTTGCTCCAAAAGCTGAAATTGAGAGTCTTCAATACCAAGGGCCCTTCTCCCTCGAGTGAAAACGCGGAGTCGCCAGATCAAAGGATGATCAAAAAATTGCAGTACTAGAATGTGATTTTCCCCAGCGGAGTTGCCAAAAACTGTTGGTCGTCAAATAGGACTTTTTAGAAGAGAAACATTCAGGGGACAAGAAGTCCCTCCTCTTTAATGGGAAAGGTTCCCTTATTCAGAAACGAACTTATTTACAAATGTACAGAACGTTGTTTTAATGGTCAAACTTGGATATTACAAAAGTGTTTTCCACAAGGGTCATCAATTACACAAGGACTGAGGGAAGGGAATAAGAAGATGAGCAGAATAGCAACATTCAGAATTATAGATAGCAGAATAATTCTTCATGTATGCGAAGTTTCAAAGAATTTAAGACAAGATCATTTGCATTGGCTGAATGAGATTAAATTTAAAGACACAAAGTTCCATAAATAACCTTCTTCAGATTTCATTCATCAAGGACACAAATTTCCTTCTTGGTTATACAAGATCACTGTATTTGCAAAACTGAACAGTATGCAATCAGAGAGACTAACGAATCAGGAACAAAATGATCTTCACAATATTAAAGGAAAACACAGAGATAACAAGAATTAGATAGACAAAGAATGGAAAGCCCTTTTGTATTGATTTCTTTAAGATCTATTTACACTTTTCAGCAAATATCCAAGTTCTTCCTCCTTTTCAAAATGGCGTGGAAAGGCCATTATATAGCTTACAAGTCAGTTACTCTTCGTAACCGTTTCTTTTAACTAAAGAATAGTTAAGGATCGCCAATTGCAATACCTTAACTAATTACAAAGAATACGAAAAGAATGGGAAGAAGAGAAAAAAGAAAGGAGAAGGAGACAGGTGGCCAGCTACTGGGAGGGACCCACTGTCTTCAGAATCCGCTGCCTGAATTTCTTCAATGCCTCAGCTATGTCTCTGCCACGTGGAACTGACGTGTTGGCTGCAGACTGAGTCCAAAATCCTAGACACTTCTCCATCTCTTTATCAAACTCGACGTGAGTATGATAATCTTTATTTGCTTCTTCAATGGCAGATTGAAGAGAACAAATTTCCTTCATCTTTTCCTTAGAGATGGAGCTTTCCTTGAATAGATTATCTTTGACAAAAGCTCTGAACTGAGCTTTGATTTCTTGCAAGGACAGGAAAACACCAGAGTTTTCATCCTGAAGATGACAATGTATATCCTTGAAAGCAGCAACAGCCAGTGTCTTGAAAGCTTCTCCCTTCTGCCAGCTGTTCTTCATTTCTCCCAAAGCCTCCTCCAATACTCTGATCTTCCACTCCACGCTGTAGACCCAAGATTTTGATAGATTGTCCTTCAGCATCATCGAAAATCTTATTCGCCATTAAGATGTTCTCATCTGTCTGTCCCATAAGGCGAAGGTCTACTATACAACTGCTCCAGATTTTGAGTTCTTTATCCATGGTATTGATAGTGGAGGAGAGCTTCAGTTGCACATTACTCACCTTTTCATGGAGTTTGAAAGCTTCATCGATGAAGTTTAATCCAGCAACAAGCATGTCATCCACCATGGCTTCAATAGCTCTGCCATAGACAGAATACTTGTGCATATCTTTGATACTTTGCACTTCATCTTGGCTTAGAATTACAGGAGGTGGAAGAGTAGTCAATGGGGTAGGGTCCAAGACTTTATCCTTAGATAAAAGAGACTTGATGAAACCTGTGAGAATCTGGGCTTGTTCTTCCAACTGTTCAATAGTTTGCTGCCCTTTCTCTACCCTTCCAATGACTCTTGTGACTGTTTCCTGGAGGTTGTGGATTTCACCTTCAGGAGTAGACTCTCCCATAGGGATTCTTGAAAGCTCCAAGTCAGATGCCCAGCAAGTCCTGATTCTGATTTGTCTATTGTAGGCTTAGCAATCTCCAAGAATTGCTGACCTTGGGCATCAGACACTATTCTGGAAGTAGTTCTGGCTTTCTTGGCACGAGAAGGGGTGGTGCCCAACAAGGCTGCAACAAGCATCAAAATTTGGTCCCAAGCTTTGAGAGGAGGATTTTCTCTTCCTTTTGTCAACCAAAGGTTGCACCCAAGCAAAAGAGGAAGAAGAATCTGCAGGAGAAGCAAGGGGACCAATAGACAGGGAGCTCATGACACTCAGGGTCTGATGCAGCTGTTGACTCAAGTTGAGAGGTGAGTAGAGCACTGGAGGTAATGGCGGTAGAAGAATCAGCAGCACCTGGAAGTTCAGTGCTCTGGACCTCTTTGTCCTTATCTGCTGGATCTTCAGGAACATTTGCAGGAGTTGGCATCTCACTATCTTCACTTTCACTGAGAACAATGATGTTCTCTGGCCCTATAGGCAAATCTGCCTGTTTTCTTGGAGGGTCATTCTCTGCAGGATCCTTCTTTACCTCTTTGAGTTTCTTCTTATATACCTGGGTAGATGAAGAGGGAGTAGATTCAGTAGGTCCTTGTGTTGATGAGGCAGGAGGGGTTTTCATTGGTGTTTCAGACCTTGGAACTGATGCCTCTCTTAATTGGTGTCGAATCATCCTTGGAGGAGGATTCTCCTGAGTGCCTCTTGAATTCTCGGATCTTCTTACTGAACCAGACCTTAGTCCTGACTAAGACTGGAGCAAGAATCTCAGCCAGATCATCCCTCTCTTTCCTGTTCCAATCCAGGTCCTCCAGAGGGGTGTGCTTAATCACATTTTCATACTCATATGAGTATAGATCAGAATTTTCATCCTGGAGACCTTCAGGAACTTGGTACAGACCGAGTTCTTGAATCAATTGTAGGGAGAACCTGCCACAATGCCTTCTTCTGGCTTCAAAATCATCTGCACAGTCAGCCCAGTAGTCTTCTGTATCTGCCCTATGATGATAGATTATCTTGATGTTCTGTTCAATAAACTTCTTCAAGTCAAAGCAGGTTCTTGGCTTGAAGAAATGAACAGTGATAGGGACCAGGGCTCTTTCTATGTTCTGAGCATCCAGAGCTGTTTTGCATGTGTAGTTTCCCAGAGAGATGGGAAAGTGCAAGCCAGAAATCTTCTTATCTCTGCAAGTTCTGTGCAACTTGTCTAGTTGCCCGCATATTTCTATCAAGGCCATTTTATCATTGCAGAACATGGGAAGCCGTAGAGGAGTGCTTTCATAGCCAGCAAGCCTGATATAGGAAAATTTCCTGAATTGGATGAAATAGGCTCCATACTGCGATATCAGGTTCATGGCTTCATCTGAAAACCTTCTAGCAGTATCACCTTCGAGCAATCTGACCACGTACATGGTGAAAGCGTCATTGACCCTTCTGAAATTACGATTGCTGGTCTCCAGGGTGAACTGTGGGCAATAGGCATACACTGGGTTGCATCTTTGTGGGCATCTATATATGAGAATCCAAACCATTGCCTTGATGCTGCCAGAGTATACATCAGATATGACGTCATAAAAAACTTCTTTGTTTGCAGTACGTTGGATAGCTGCTCCGTCAGATTCATGCTGATGATCTCTGCCCAGTTGATATTTTGTGTACCCTCACACACCATACTGATGAGCAGGCACATCCAGAAATGGAACTCGCTAGTGGAAGGCAGACCCATGACTCGAGCCAGTAGTATTATGAAATCTGACAGTTCTTCGTGGAAGTCTTCTCGGATAGAGGGTTTTTGTGAGGCGGGAAGCTCCCTTCTTAGGGTTTTTTAGCCAGGACTTCGCCACTCGTGCTCTTGTACTTGTCACTGTCTTGGTCGAACATGGCTCTGGGCTTGAGCCCGAGAAACAACTATAGCATTGTCTAGTTTCAGGAATCCTCAGAGCGGCGCCAATGGCGACAGTGTCTAGCTTGGCGATGAGCTCCCCATGTACGTTTGTCAATTCACTTGAGGCAGGGTCGAAGTGAGCTCCGCATGCAAGTACTGTATCAGCACACTGTACTGAGATTGGGAATCCTCCAGCGTAATCCAAACCACTATCATGAATCGTGTCTGAGCCATCGGTGTAGAGATTTGCATCTACCATCCTTGCCCAAAAATCGCCGAAATCGAGATGTCGGGCCTCGCTTTCTCCAATGTTGCTTACAGCAGACTCGAGTGGAGAAATCTGTTCCTGTCCTTGAAATTTGATCTTCATGTTGATAGTTTCTAGGGGACACAAGGCTGCAAACCAGACTCGGAAGGGAATTACAGAAGGTAGAGGAACACGCGTAGGTTTGCAAATGGCAAGGGTTTCGAGCAAAAGGATAGCAAGGAAGTAGTGTGAAGGGAAATGCAAAGGGGAAACGTTCGTTATATAGCCGTTTGGGGAGCGGAGTGAATTCAATGCGCATTTAATTACACAACCACCAATTTAAAAAGCGTCATACTAGGAGGTGAGCGGGAAAAAAGCTAAGTATGGATGACACTAAGTACGCTTGGGACATGTGAGACGCGAATGCGTGAAACACGCGGCTCGGGCCGAATCGGGTGAAATAGGGAGAGGAAGCACAAAAGCTTTTGGAACAATTGGGACGAAAATGTGCGAAGTACGCGGTTCGGGCATTTCAGCCGAAATTGGAACAGCGGGCCCGCTTGGACTTGGGACTTTTGGGACAGAAAGTTCCGGAGTACGCAGTTTGACCAGCTCGGCCGAAAATGAAGCAGGGCGTATTTTTTGAGAATGGGGCAAATGGAACGAAAACGCGCGAAGGACGTGTTTCGGGTAAATCGGACCGAAATTGGAATAGTTTGCAATTTTTAATTGGGACGAAGAGCTCTTAGGTACGCGACTTGGGAGTTTTGGCCGACAATGGGAAAGCTCACACTTTTGACTTTGGGGACATTCGGGACGCGGAAGTGTGAAGTACGCGAGTTCGGGTGAATTCGGCCGAGATTGGAACAACACGCACAAAAAGTTCTGGGACACTTGGGACAAAACTTTTCGTCGGGCCCGAAAATGGGACAGCTTCGGGCATTTCGGCCGATCGGGGGAACAGAAAGCACTTTGCGTACTTGGGGACAGGTGGGACAAAAAGTTCTGGCAGGCCCGAAAATCACACAAAATGACCCAAAACACAAGACTTTTTTAATTTCACGACTCGGGCACTTTAGAGGGAAACACTTAAGACTCAAAATTTTAAAATTTTTTACTCTTATCAGAGAAGGAAATTTTGAGTGGACAACACTATGAATGTTACTCGTTTCTAAACATGACAAATTTTTACATGGCTCAACATAATCTTGCCACCTAGTGTGCTCACCTACCCACTTTGTTGTTAGGAGCCAGCTCAGCCCACAATGTAACTCAATGGGATTTCAAATATTTTAATGCTTTAGAGGTTTGGAATTTATCCCTTTCTTAATTTCATGTTTTTACAATGCCCCCAAGTCGTCAATCAATCACCAATATTTCTTCCCTTAAATTGTAAAATCAGCTCACCATACCCACCTACATCGGTTTTTTGGTTCTTTCTACTAGGTAAAGTTGTCCTTACCTACGGTCTATTCTAGAAGCTTCTTGGTGTCACATCTATCCCTCTTAAATCTCTTTGAAAGAAAGGATATCCCAAAGTTATAGGTCAGAAAAGTCAAAATTAAATGAAATCAAAAGCACCAAGTAAAGAAAATATTTTATTTTTACACACTTCTTTGACCCATCAACCTTCGGTGATAAGCCCACATCTCTTACTGGTGGTGTGGGGTTGGGAAAGGAAAGAAGTGCCCTTACTCGCCTATATCCTACCTTTGGTGACAAACCCATGCTTCTTACTAGTGGCGTGAGGTAGGGTGTAGGGGGTCCAGTCACACAAATGAATAAATCTTGGTATGCTAAAAACAAAAATCACCTCTATTAAGAGAAAGAAAATATCCAAATATCCAAATTCCAAAGAGATGAAATCCTCAAAACCAGATTTTGTCAACCAGGTTGCCATTTATAAATCTAAGTCTAGATAAACTGAAAAGTAATTCAATCCTCTCTATCTCTCTTTCCTCCATGACCCAATGCCAAGCTCTCATTCACAAATCCCTAAGATTCCTCCCAACCATACTCTTTGAATCATTCACCACGTAATATGATTCATACTACTCGCCTTGGTACCCTAGCTCGACAAATTGATCATCCACCTGAAACCCATTGTTATGGTTGAGTTACCCTCACATCTCACTAGTTGCATGGAGTTAGGAGTGTGGCAAGTTCATCTGCTCATCATACTATGCTTGTCATCATGTTTTTGTCAAAATAATATGAAGTCACTGGAAAATTGCTTGTAGAGTTCTAAATTTCAAAATCTACCATATGTTAGTCTACATCATCATACATTAGCACTGATGAAACACATACAAAGAAAAAAATTCTACCTACTATTACTTGTTCTCCATTACATTCATTTTGAAAAGCATGAAAATAATATTCTGAAAAAACATCTAAGTACACATTCATGGGAAATGACTCACAAAATTCTAGATGCCAAGAGTCTAGATTTAAAGACACACACACACACACACACACACACACAGATACACATATATAAGTCATGTTTCGTATATAATGCCATCATGTACTAGGCATGGTCAAGATGCTCAATGAGCCTAAAAAGTACAAAAGCAACTCATACATACATCTGAACCAAAGGTCACTAACAAGAAGACATCGTGATCTCTCAAGCCTCTGTGAGATCCCTCAGAGGGTGTATGACCATGCCTAGGACTCCAGCTATGCCGACGCTCTGAATGGACTGAGGGCTCACAGATCACTGGCTGGTATGGCTGTGGTCTGGCTATGTGAGCATGGCTCCTCCTCATCAAGTGCTCAACTGTCCTATATCCAACTACCTCAGCAAAAAGAGATGTCATGATCCTCGCTACATGCTAGATAGAGGAAAAAACATTAGTGTGCCTGCCGGCTACTGAAGGCTCCCCCCTCGTCTATAGATAGCTCATCACCGAGTATTCTCTGAGGGGAGTAAGTAAGGCATCTGTGCATAGTCGGCGAATCAAGTCCTCGCCACTCATCAGTAGTCTCTGCAAATAAAAGAGAAAACAAGTTAGAAAACATTATCAAAGAAAAAATCAAGAATAAACACAACAAAAGGAAATATCCAGCTAAGAAAATTATAACTAAAACAAATGTCAAGAGAAAAGTGATAACTCACTCGGATCTCTGGGCCTCCAAGAAGGATCTCTAGGATCCACACTTGCCTGCCATGACACTGCTGCGCGACTAACTGGTGAGCATGCGCCCACATCTGGAAAGAAATGTGATGGCCTGCTATATGGACTCATGCCATCCCCACCTAAATCCTGAGAGAGCAAATCTTTTGAAACCAGAGTCACCCTCTCCGTGCTCTCACTCTACCCTCTCGGTCTTATAGGATCTCCTGAGTATCATGCCACTCGGGATCACTATCATCTCCCCAACCTATCTGACTGATCTCCATCTCCTCTATCTCCTCCTTGGTCTCTCCCCCTGTGAACTCCTTAGACTCGGAGTCCACGTCAATGGGCTCATCACTACTATGAGTGGGACTAGTAGCAATCCGAAAGGGTGCTTGAGGAGCACCGGCTCTCCCTCATGTACGTACCACCCTCCTGGCCACAATAGGAGTACCATGCATAACAATAGTCCAACCTTGGCCTCTAGGACCTCCCCGAGCCTCGCGGATAGATCTATACACTGGCATCACCAGAGGGACCATGCCGCTATAGGGGAGGCCAAACTGCTATGGAACTCTGTCAAAGGGGTGTATCTCCAACTTCCCCACCCTGTCTATCAACTGGCTAGTGGTTTGACAGGAAATCAAAGTGATGGTCTCCTCTCCCCATACCCATGCCATGGCCTGATAAGGACTGGCCTCCATGTCTGTAGTAGTTAGGGAAGCCACTAGCTGGTGAGGTGCTCTAAAAACTATCATCCCCGTCCACCTCGCTACCCTGATGGCACCGAGATCCTCCACCTCTAGACCCTCTCCCATATGGGATAATGTGCTCATACACCCAACTCATGACAAGAGTCAGATGGCTCAGTGATTTCCCCTGTAAATCAGACTACTCCTGTATAAGTCATGGTAGGTAGTCCCAAGGATATCTGCTCCCCAAGCGTAGACACATCCATGGCCCTCAATCTGTGCAATAATAGGGGCCCAGCAATATAAGAGGGTGTCCCCTCCCTTGTCCCCAATCAAGTATGGATGTAAGGATGCCCATGATGGCCTTATGAAGTAAGGGAATGTCTGACTCAATGATAGAGTGGATCCTCACGCCCTTCTTTCGACCCCATCGATACAACCACATCTCCCATGTAGGTGGCCCACTGAACCACCTGTGATATAGGTACTGCTGTCTTAAGAGATAGCCACTTCCCAAGGATCAGAACCCCCAGTATATGATAAACATCATCCAGGGTGATAGACCACTCACCCCTAACTCCTAATAATCGGAAGGTGTTCTGATCCGCATCCCAATATGAGAACAAGTCATAAAATATGTGACTGGTAGGTGCAACATGAGGAACCTGTGTAATCCTCCATATACCAGCCCTCTGGAGAGTATCCCGCTCTATTTGGGAGAGTGCCTCCAACATTGCCGAGAGCCAATCACACTCCCTCTCTCGGCTCCATCTAATGTACTCCTCCTCCTTCTGCATACACCCAAAAACACAAAAATAAGTAAGTTAGTACCGAAATCCAGTTGGAAAAACTAGTAAAAACAAGTACAAATTTTATACATGCAAAAACAAGTTGAAATTTACATTATTTTTGTCCTCTGTCACGGACTGCCACCCATGCAGAGCGGTGGTTCCGTAAGTACCGCCTTCTAAGGTGGCAGTCTCATAACCACCACCCTACATAGGGTGGCGGTCTTGTCCCGTAAAACCAAACGGGCCATAAGCCCTAAAAAATGCTTAAAAACAAGCAAAAACACCTTTTTAACAAAAAAATGATAAATCAAGAAGAACTAACCTGAGACTTCATGGGTCGATGTTCCACTCTCGGAGGCATGATCGCTATCTCACCATGAATTTTTTGACTATACTCTCATCGAAAACTGTCACTTGTGGGTCCCAGAGCTCAAAAATTTATAAAATCAATCCACACAAATGAATAGTAAAATGGCTTCGTTTAATATAAATAACCCTCTTAATTTGATTTTGAATTTCTTTCACAGGGTCGGAGCACCGACGGAGGTAAGTTCTAAAAACCCCACATAGATGGTAAGTCCTCTTTTCATGTTAATTCAGTCTTATTTCTCAATTTGCTTTATCTATCTACACTTGAGTCCCCTTTTCATTTTTTACATGTAGCGGGATCTTGAATGGTGACTTTCTAGAACATGGGCATGTCAGGTATAGCTCCGAACTCCCCATTTCAGGACCACCATAATTGGATCCACTATTTTACGCCTCTTCATGGCTAAAATTCTTTTCCGAGGAGGTAATATGTACGTACCCAAAATTGTAGGGTACTGCACCGCTAGAACGATGTTACACATTCCCCAATGATGATACAGGTCTCCTTGCAAGGTGTTCAAAATCCAAAAAGGCTCGCCATGTATACGCTTGTACCCCATATGCCCTGCTCAACCTCCACGTGCCTTGTTTTCCTCTTTCCCCCCCTTTTTCTTACATTTTTGTCTTCAGTGATGGAACCACCCTACACAGGGTGGTGGTTTTGTTTGCATTTTCTAGATTCTTCTGACGATCGCGTCAAACATAAATATTCAAATTCACACGCTTTCTTCAACCACTTTGGATTCCATTAATGTTTTTGGTTCGCTGTGAATAGTGTTTTTCCTTGTTTATTGTAAAAGAGATCAAATGGGAGTTACCCTCTGGTAAATGCATTGGTTATAAATAACCAGCTTTTTTTCAAGCAAATGGCCCCTCATCCTCTCAATTCTCTTGTTAAGTTTTTCAATTCCTTAGAATTCTATTAGTTTCATGTTTTGCCTCCATTGTTGGCATTTTAGAAGTCATATCATCTTCTTGTTTCAGTCTTGTTTCATCAGTGCTACATACAATCAGTTTAACATAGAATAGCTTCATTTTAGACTAGAATCCATTAAAAGTTGCAGGTTTTGTTTTGTTACAAGGATAGCTTATGAAACTCTCAACACACTTATGTTATATTCTTGCAATAAATCATGTTAGGAATTACATAGTCAAGCTTTGTTCACTTGCGCTATCCCTCTCCTACTTGCATTGCATTCAGTCTATATCCAAAGCTGCCATTGTTCGATTGCTATCTTTTGTTGATACTATCATATACACACTATCTGGATTCACGAGGACACAAAAGAATGAGGATATCACACTGAGGGGATGAAATCACACACGACTAGATTTACCACTATTCTGTAAATGCCAGGTTTGAGTTATCAAAAGTTCTAGTTACAATATATCAAATAGAGTAGTAAATCATCTCATTTCAGTTAAATCTAGATTTCAATATTTACAAGGAAGCTATGGGGATTGATAGTTTTTGAAAAAATGTGATTCATTCCTCACTTCTGAGGTAGGATCGAGAGCCTTTCAAATTCAAAATATATAGCTGCTTAGATATTTAGGATAAAATCACAACTACACAGGTGAATAGCCATACTAGGCTACGTTGCTTATTTTTATTCTATTATTAGATTAGTTGTTCATTTTATAGATATACTAGAGTAGCTGCTCTTTAATTTCATTAAAATACATCATTGAAAATACAAAAATAGAAGAATGCTTACGTAGTGTAATACCTCTTTCATAATCAGTTTATTAATGTTAGTTAGAGGTTGAATCATTTTGTATGACAATCACAAGACCTAGAGAGCCTAGAGAATATATATTCGAATCCATAGTACCTCAACCAAATTTACCCACGACATTAGCTGATATCGATCAGGACCTTAGGATACAGGTCTTTCGAGCAACAGTAAAATTACAAGCAATTAGTGAGAAATTAAGAGGATTGAATATTGAAGACAACAAAGCTTACACATTTTGGTCAAACCATCCAAACTATAGATTGCCTTGATAAAACACCTGAATGACCGTGCAAGGGTTCGAATGAGAACAAACATTTGGTTGCGATCCTTTGGTTCCATAGCATAACACAGGATACCTCCTCATTGATATAGACACTAGCTTACGTATCCAAGTTTCCAGAACACCTATTAGGTACTTTGAGAAAATCATACAACTTCTAGTTCTAAACGTAGAGGATGAAAAGGCATATAATTACTGGATAGTTGGGAGAAGGGATTGATTCTTCACATGACTATAATAGGTCCACAACAACCACAAACTCACAGTTGTGATCCCTAAATCCCACAACCCAACGGGCCTACAAACTAGTCAAGTATTGACACTGGCTTGCGAATTCTAGTATTTAGATCTTCACCACTCCTGCGGGATATTATAACATAGTTTTCCGTATTAAATATAGAGGCAAATCAATCTAATATTTTCTTGGCTAGACCAGAAAGCCACCATAGTTCACTAAAAATCTATTAAACCACCTACCACCACTTTCATGACCTTGTCTGGAGATATATACGAAGCTTCCACACATCACTTCCCATGTATCCAATAACCAAGAAATAGGATCTTGACAAAGACCAACATTGATTGGAGCCTCCGAGCATCCATTATATCCAAATGAGCCACTACACCAATCTAGGTTAGGAGGGCCTTCTTCACCTTAGATTCACAGATTCCATTATTGCATATTGAGAATTTAAGATTACCCGATTAGCTTATACATATCTATCCACATTCAACATTCATCAGCTGTCTCAACACGACCTCAAGAGGTTGGCTACGAGGAAGAGGTACTTGTAGATTCCCATGCTCACATGTTACTTTTTCCATTATACGGGTAACCTAAGGAAAACATACAATGTGATGACACAATTTTAATGATCCAATCAAGGTTTGGAAAACAAACTATGAGTGTGAAGGATCAAAGGATAAAAAAGATTGTCCCTAGACAAACAAGTTTACAAAATGACCAATTAGAAGGAACAATCATGCAAGTTTAAAACACAAATCAAAATAAGGAAATAATCCCTATGAAAATGTGTGTCTTAATGACAGTTCGAAGTAAAAAATGATCAACACAATGTCAACACTTACCTCAAGTTAAAAAAACAAAGCGTAAGTATTAACAAGGGTGCAAGTGATTTCCAATCAAGGTATAATATAATGAGTCTAGATACAAAAAAGGCTTAAATCTCAAAAGGTGGAAGTTACAAGTGCGGGCAACACAATAATTCCACTTAGATATGTTTAATCAAGATTTATGGAAAAACATGATATTATTATTGAATTGGTATTGACACGACGTAAACAAAGTAACACCAACACTTTTCAAGGTTAAGGCAATGTTTGGAAAAGGAAAAAGTCAAAGTATATCAATGATTTGTTATCATGTGAGCAGTGTAATGCTACAATCTCAAAACGTAAACCCAGTTTTATGAGAAACAAGATATACATATCGATATCGTATCAAGGCGATGTAAGCAAAGTAACACCTCAAAGGAATATCAATGATCAGAAATCAAAGCTACAAATGAGACATCTTGAAGTGGGTATCAAGAAAATGCTATCAAGATGTGAATACGTACCAACACACTTTCAACGTTTACCATCCAGTCTCAAGCAAGGACAGATGTAAATAGGTGTAAAAGTTGTGGACATGATCAATCAACAACACACATATGATGCTCCTCTTTTTATCAAAAATATCAACAAGAGAGTAAAGGAGTAGATCAAAATGGGGTTGAAAAATACTTGGTGTTACTTTGGAAGAGTTTCACCTCGTCTTATGATAAGTGAAAAACTAAAACAAATTAACACATTGCAAATTCCATGATGAATGACGTTTGGCTCAAGCTTTAAGGGACTCTCCCCTTGTTCAAAAAATAAGGTTTTGACTCCGAAAAACTTCTCACTTTGTGAAGGATCTTCAAAACATGACGGCTTGATACGGTAAAGTTGGATCCAAGATGAAATGGATTCCTATTTGGTTCTCTCAAATAGGTGTCACTAATTACCTCTCCGAGCTCGGTTTGCCAAGAAATTCACACTGACTAATCTTGGAGTATTCTGAACTTACTTTAAACCCTTCAATACAATGAGCATAAAAATGCGTTCAATTTTGTTTTCACTGGGGTCACAATGGAGATAGTTTTGACTCTAAACTCACAAGTGCTTAACTAGTCAAGTAGGTAAGTGGAGCACTTCCCGTTTCGTCCACAAGGTTCCCTCTTACATGGAATAATTTGGGGTTCCTAGGAGCATCCCCTTTGTTATAGATTAAGGATTATTCAAAGGGGAGATTCTCCTAATTTAAAGAGGATGGGTTTACCCTTATTTGAACCTGTAAATCAAGTGTTTTGAATATGGTCTTTTTTAATCTTTTAACTTAATATGGTGTTTATCGTACACCATTTGACAACCTTTAAGAAATGAGTTAGCCTTAAGTTAGAATCCAATTCTTTGACACACGATATTTGGTCCTACACACCAAGATTTAGTATTTCATAACATCATAAAAAGGATATTTGAACGTTGTTTATGATTCCTAAGATCATTCTAAGACACAAAGGAAGAGCATACACAACGAACAAACTCACTAGCTTTGAAAACAATAAAAAATGACTATAAACCAAATGAATATAAACTAAATGCATGATTTATTTCCTTTTTATCCAAATTGAAGTTTCTTTTTTCAAAAGAATGAGAAATATATTGAACCATTTTTGGTTCCCAAGATCACCTAAAAGGTGCTAGGGAAGAGCATACACGATCCAAATCTTACAAGTAACAATGCAACATTCATCAACTCAACCAAGTAAAGTTAGAAAAAACTATAGTATCATCAAAGTAACCTGCAAAACCACTGATAAATATAAAAAAAAACTTGCAAAGTTTTAGAAAATCCAAATAATTAACCCCTACAACTGTTAGAACAAAGCTTGATTTTAAATGTCAATGCCTGCATGCCTTATATGACATATGCACTCTCTTAGCAACATATGCGTACCTAAAATGACAAGTGTTCGTCTCTGTGGAAAAAAACAATTGAAAATTAACATGTGTGTGGGTAGAATGAAACCTGCTTGTTCCTTTAAGCATGTGCGCGCCTTAGAAAACATATGTGCATGCAAGGTTAAAAGGTGAGTTGACACAAAGTTTAATAAATAGTTGCATGTTTCAAGAGACATATGCACATGCATGCAAACATATGTGCAATGTTCATGACATATGCACGGATCTGGTTAAATTCTTGACACGGGGTTACAAATACAGTGTAACAAGTGTGTGTCCAGGGAAACGTGTGCATGTGATTTCAAAAAAGTGCACATAATTTTCAACATGTGTGTGCCTTTGCAGAACACCTATGTGCGGGTCTAAAAAAACCACAAAAAATGATGAGAAACAAAAATATAAAACTGTAAACAAGATAGATTCTTTCCTTTTAACTCAATTTCTATGATAAACCCAATAAATATGCATACGAAAGGAAGATTTAATACTTTTAAGATTGTCAAAAGCTTGAAACTACACTAGTTGACCTTCAAGATGCATGAAAATGGCTAGCACTTGAAATAAAAGGCTTGGAAAAAAACTTTTAGAGACCATGGAGTAAGGTCCCACCGGGCATGCCATATGTTAACATGTATAAATTAGAAAAACTATAGAAATGATGCTAGAACACAAAAGAAACCTCAAAGCTTTACCAATTCAACTATGAACCATCAAGATAAGAGGTAAACAAGAGTTACTCCTATGTATGCATTATAAATTTGAAAAAACATCAAACTAACATGTATATACTACTATCTACTCTTTGAATGCTACAAAACATGAATGTATGAAAATCCTAGCAATAAAATTTGATTGCTGTTTGCTCTAAGTGGCGAAGAAATCTCAATGAAATGGATATAAGGCCATGTTCATATCTTTTCTTACTAACCAAGCTTAGAGGATGGATGTAAGGTGAGAAATCTATTACAATGGAGGATGGATCAATATCAAAGGTCTTATATATTTAGGTACCACAAATGAGATCAAGATGTATTGGGTGTTGGATATGATAATCAAAGTGTAGAGTTGAAAGAGAGGGCTTAACCTTGTATTTATTGTTTTCCACTTGGGAGAGTTTGGAATTTTGGTTTATGTGGGACAAAAGGAAAGCCAAAATGCACTTTATGATTAGGAGTAGCTAAACATGCTTTAGGCTAGTTAAACTTGATTAACAAGTGATTAATGACTCATTGAGAGTTGGGAGGAGTTTGCTTAATCATATGTGATTGATTAAAAGCCTAGAAAGCTTATAGAAGTGATCTAGAGGGGAATAGGGATGTGTTTAGATAATATAAGGGTGGGGTTATTAGCCAAATTAGTTGATTATAGGAGGAATACGACCAAAAAGGTGTTGTGAATGGGCATTCGAGAATGGAGCAAAAAGTAGCTAATTAATGAAGTGTCATTAATCGACTGGATTAGAGGAAATGCTAGGCGTAAGTGGATTTTAGGTGTCTACAGTTACCTTTGTTTTACAGGTTCATCAGATTTGTAACAAGGTCATCCACTTTGCGCCGGTCCATTTTACATCCATCATACATCAAGGTACCTTAACTTCTTGCATTTTGGAGTTGTTTGGATTTTTTTAGTATATATTTCACTAATATGAATAGAAACTGTATTCATTTTTACCCCCATCACAAAGGAAAGAAATCCCATGCGTGCCGAACTATCACCCAGTGGGTGCTGGGTGCTCACTTGAGGCACACACGGGTGCCAATTCTCTCTTTTATGTGAGTTTAGTGGGAAACATCATCTATGATTTGAGTTTAAGAGTTTAGAAAGGAAATAAAACATACAAGCACCATAGAGCTTAGAATGGATTCTAGATCCTTACAGTCATTCAAGACATAAAGTGCTTAACATATTAAAGAACTTACACCAATACAGAAAGGAAGACATACAAGCATTCATACTTAGTTCATAAACATAAACAAAAAATAACTATGAAGAAGGATGTATGTATCAGAACCATTAATGCTCATATTCATATCAACTTGGTAACCTTATTAAATTCATTAGGATATTACAGAATGTCACAAATTGGCAGACCATAGTCCTGCATTATAACTGGATTTATGTAACTAGGCCCTCAAAAGAAAATTTATAATTCCCCACCCTTGATACATCCTTTCCTACCCTTATTTTCCCAAACTGACAGAGTCCTTGTAGTATTTCTGTAGAGCTCCACCCTCTCTCTATATCTTCTTTTTTTACTTCAACAGACACTTTTATATATAGCCTCTTTGATCTGCCAACTCATTCTCCTGCGGCCTGAGATCCGTCGCTAAGTGTCTGAATGTGGTCCTCTAGGAGTGCATGCTCCTCTAGGCCTGAGCCCACCACTCTGTGCCATAATGTCCCTGTAGAAGCCTCTAACACAGGGAATATTCCTTCCTAGACCAACCTGTCACTAGGATGGCACCTTATCCACTCCGCATGTGCAGTCGGGTCATATTTTTCTCGTATCCTACCCAAAATTCCCAATATGGCTAAGTCTTGGAACCTTGGCTTTATCTGCGCATGTGCCATAGGTTTCCTTAAACCCTTCCCTGCACACCTTCTCCTTGCACACCTTTCTTCAACTAGGCCTTGCACGCCTACTCACCTTTTTGCACTTAGCCAATATTTTAGGGTCCTAACATCACCCACACTACACCTGTTCTCCACCCACGGGAACACTTCTTAAATGAAAAAGGAATCATAATAAGCTTATGCCTTGGAAAAATAATAAGGGGATGAAGAATTTGGAAAAGAAGAAAGAATGGGATAGTGATGACATCACTATAATAAGCTAGGAAAATATTTTTGTAAGTCGGCCTCCAACTTATTCCAGGCATTGACTTCGTTCTGTGACATCTGGAAAAGATCACCCACTAAGGCACTCACCTGATCAAAACCTAGCCCATCCCCTTGTGCGCTCATGGTGTCAATAATATTTTCAAACTCCTTTCCTATATCCTCCAGTACATCCATCCTTCATATAATCTGTGGGTATAGTTCCTTCAACTGGTTTTTGATTGGACCCATTAAGGTTTCATTGGCCCTCAGGTTTCTTTTTGACATTGTCTAGGATCTTTTCCTGCTCCACTCTCTTCCCCTTATTTTTCTCTTGGAACTTTTTAAGTTCATCTTCATCATTTGTGACCAGTATGCTCGCCACTTTGTCTATGTCTGCGCAATTGTTGTATGTGGCCTAAGCATTCCAAGAGGCAATCTTTACATCAGCAAGGACCTTGCTGTATTCTATTATGAGCACCACAACTTTCAACTTATCCTCCTTTTCTAAGCATGCGGCCACTTCTTCTGCAGACTCCAAAGCTAGCGGCTGCCTCTCCATGGTGAGGGTTCTGGTCAAGTCCTCTAGGAATTCCAAGGCAGATGTATACTTCCACGCAGAAGTTGTTAGGTCCGTATGCTTCAATACTATGGCATCTGTAATGGACCCTACCTTTTTGTAAACTTCACGTGCTCTAGCCTTCTCGTATCTTAACTCACACTGCCATTGGGTGTTGATCAACTACTTTTGACTTAGCTCCTTTGTCCTTGTAGCTAGCTCTTCCTCTTTCTTCTTCATTTCATCCTCCAGATCTTTGATTTTATCGTTCCACCCAAAGAGTCTAGCTTCGACCTCAACGGAGACATTGTTGAGCGTATTGCATAGTTGTTCATCTAAGAGCTGTTGAGCATTCACCAATGGGTTGTCTCCTTTTGATTTTGGCAAAGTTATAATTGCCCCATTACTTACTTCAAATTATAGCTCATCAAGATGGGACTCAAATGCCCATGAGAGCATCTTCCTTTTCCACTGGTATGCATCCTCCTTATTAAAAGATGACATAGCCACGATCTCCTCTTCTGGAATTGTGCTTTGGAACTGTGTGTGCAACAGTTTGTTGGGGTCATTAAAATAACCCATCTGTGGCCTGTCCTCCCCCACGCGCTTTCCTCCTGTGTGCGTGCCCTTAGGAATAAATACAGTCAAAGTGGGGCCTCTAGTGATGCCATGGTCCTTTTTTGCGCTCTCTTCCTTATCCTTACTCAACACTAGCTCAGCGCTGCCTTCCAACCCCTCTTCCTCCAAGGTCTCAACAATCTTTGCCGCTTCTCCTTCTGCTACCTTGGTTATCTATTATTGTATGAGGCTTGGAGTATTTTGCTTCTGTGTGCTAACCTCCTCACTTCTTCCTATGTCCTGGGTGCCTTCCCCCTCCTGACTACCCTTGCACCGTATGAAAAGGAACCACTATTCTTCTTCTCCACCTTCTTCTTTTGAATCATACACGTAGAAGATGGGTGACTCTTGATCTCTTCTAGGATCATCTTCTTCACTGTCATCTTCCTCATCACCATCATCCTTTTCACCTATGTACCTATCCAAACTCTCAGTTTCTTTTGAGGTGGTCTCTTCTTCTATCCTCTGCTTCTTCCTAATCAGGGATTCTGGTGTAAGTGACTCTGTCTTTTCTTCCTCTGATGACTCCTTGTCTAACAAATTTTCTAGCTATGGAGTCTTCTCTTTGATTATATAATTCTTTTTGTGTGAGTACATACTTGTTCTAGCACTTGTCCCAAGGGAACCTATTACCTGTGTATCCACTACACTTGGTATTTTCTTCTCTGGTTCTTTTTCCTCCTATATGGGCATGGGTATTTTCCTACCAAGTGGGTCCTCAGGTATGTGTATCTCATTCTCCAGATACATGGCCTTCTCAGATTTGGGTCTTATGCGGAGGTATACGCGTGCCACGAATCCTTCTATAATGAGAAAATTTATGGGTCTCACCATTTGGACCTCATGTGACACGTACCTTTCCACGTACGCGTGCCTGTTGGGGTAGACCAACCCTTTACACATTTCCCTGTGGTCCTGGTCCAGATTACCAAGGTCCAACCTCAACTTCTTGGATTCTCTAAACCTTTTTACTCCCGCTTGGAAGTGTTGAGGTCTGAAGGAAAAAGGGAGCTTGCACCATGGGCTCCATGTCTCATCTGTCAGTTTAAATCTACCTAGGCAAAAATGCTGGTACACAACAAATTCGGTCTCTCCCTTGGTGGCCGCTGGCAGTTGCTTAGGGATCCTCCACTCTGCCCTGAACGCATTCCTCAGGCATGTATATTATTTCTCTAGGCACACCTTATGCATGGCCGTTATATTGTCACAGGTGTATTTTTAAAATCTCTTCATGGGTGAAGGGTTCTCAGTAGGGTACTCCCACATGAAATTTTCTGATGCATCTGGTAATCCAATCTCTGAAAATACAATGGTTAGCAGGACATTACGGAAAAGGATTTTATCACCTTCCTTCACGCTGCTAACAATCTCATCTGTGATGAATGCAGAAAAGTTATAGATGGTGCCCTCCAAAATTTTCCTGCAAACATGCAACCATGTCTTGTTAACCTGGTCCATCTCTCCTAGCCATTTATTTTTGTAACAAGGTGCATGGCCATCTGCATCACTGGGTTTTGGATGTCTATGATATCAAAGTACCTCGACCCCTTTTTTTATGCATAAGCAGCGACAATCTCCTTAATTGCCACCTTGTCACTTAGGTCATCCTCCAAGCTATCCCCTTGACAGATGATGCCTATGAAATGTGAAATAAGCTGAGGGGTAATGTGCATCTTGCACCATGCGAAGTGGAAGTAGTCTTCATGCACGCATGACATCAACCATTAGTATAGGCGTTTAGGCTTCCCGAAGCAGGGAAACTCAAAGAGTTGCAATAACCTTGACTTCTCCAACTTGAAATTTATATCATCGTCATAGATGGGCAGACCCTCTGGTGTCCTTTTATTTGTCAGGTGTACTAACTCCAACACCATTTCCTTCTCGATCGTGCTTGAGTGATGATTGTAATAATTTATAGACATGTTTCTGAAATGGGACTCCCACTCCTTTCCCATCAACACTCCATCTAGATACTACATTTCTACGTACCACTCTTCATTTGTATGCACAACAGTTTCTTGTTTCTTGCCCTTTCCTTTGCCCTTCTTAGGTGTGCCAACTGGTTTCTTGGGTGCCATTGGCTAGGTTCTCTTATCACTTCAATCACTTCCTGTTACTCTGTTCTTCCACTCCCTCCAATCTTAGATCTCAATCTTGTGAAGAAAACCCCTTAAACCATGCCCTAGTTCTTCAAACCCTAACTAGGATAGTTCCTTCACAAGACAACATCTTCTCACATTTTCTCTTACGCCCGTGAAATCCCTTCTCTTTGGTTTATAAATCCAAACTAGTGACTTACACTCACACTTTTAGAATTTTTCTTCACACGGATCAATTCTGGAAGCCCTAGTTTGCAAAGATGCACAAACCATTCTTTCTCCTTATACACAAAGTGAATAATGAAATGCCTGAACCTTTATTTATAGTTTTTCCCACTTTTAAGCATTAAATGCTACTTCACCTACCACTGTACTTTTAACATTTAAAGTGGATTTTTCAAACAAAGCCCAACTTCTGTGCTCTAACTCACACACCCAACCTTGCGTGGATAATCTCCAACCTTCTGGCAGGTAACCCATCCATCTTGATAGGAGAATCTTATGCACATGTCACCTATGCCGAAGGCACTTCTTCTGTCTTGATTTTTTCTTTTGCC
Organism: Taxus chinensis; assembly: GCA_019776745.2. Taxonomy (NCBI): domain Eukaryota; kingdom Viridiplantae; phylum Streptophyta; class Pinopsida; order Cupressales; family Taxaceae; genus Taxus; species Taxus chinensis. The sequence continues at coordinate 899,360,415 of CM034146.1, forward strand.
TACCTCGTGTTGTTTATGCGCTTCTTCCTTCTTTGTATGTGGGATATGAACGTAGCCTTATCTTGACACCAACCATCCTTTTCCACCTTTTCTTTCATGCACCTCTCTTAACAAGGCCATTCAACTAAGCTTTCCAACAGAGTCCTCCTTAGAACTTTACCCATGCTTTCCTTCACATCACTCCACCCCACACTTAAATGATGCATGACCCCATGTGCATTAAAAAACCTCAAAAAGTAATAAGGTTATCGGTTCCCAAGGCATAAAACAAAACAACAACGTGAAAGGGAAAATACAAGAAAGGGAAATGCATAAAAGAAATTCTAAATTATCTGGCAAAACTATCTTATCTACAAACACCAAGAAGCCTTATTTATAGTAGGGCTTTAACCTACTCCCATTGAAGTGTCCAGGTAATTTCATTCGATCCAGCGCTTGTAACTGGAATGCACCAAAATCAAGGATGTACAAGATTGTGTAGGGACCCAAAAAATGGACTTTCAACTTTCTAGAATGGTGCAAAAAACTTAGAATCATACAGTAAGACCATTTGCCCAACCTCAAATTTCTTGTTCTTAATGTGGCAATCATGCCATGCTTTTTGCTTTACTTTTTCTTCTATTTGGCTCCACCTGATGAGTGATCATCTTTCATCCAGCTTCATCAATTTATCAATTCTCTCTTCTAGCGCTTTCTCATTAGCCAATCCTCTTACGGGCGCTATTCGCAGAGAAGGTATCATGAACTCAACTGATAAAACAACTTTCACCACCTGTTATCCTGTAAAGTTGAAAAGGGTAATTTTGCAGGTAACCATACCAAAATTTTGTTCTAGGTCCTTCGTTAAGGTCCCTCAGCATTCAGAATGGTGTAAAACCCCTTTCGGGAAATCTAGTTTTTCGAACTTAGTCAATTTGGTCCTTTTTTGGCTGGACGCACATTTTGTTCATGTAACACAGAAGTTATTTGTGCCCCCTTTTATTCCTTTGGTGCATCCTTTGGAATGTCAACACAACGATTGTTGCACCTCCCTGTGATGTGCCTTTCTTTCTTGCACCAAGGTGCATGCGCTGACATGTCAACAACAAAAATGTTGTGCCCTTAAACGGTGTGCTAAAGCACTCAAAATCCCATGTTGACAGTCTTAAATTTGTGCCAAGGCGTAGATAGTTTCTTACTGGTAGACGCATAACCGCGCCAAAGGGTGCAAATATTTTCATGTCGACATACTTTTTGGTGCACCCTTTGAAAAGTTAGTGACACATTTATTGCACCTTTTGCTATATATAGGCGCATCCGTCCTGTCATTTTAATGATTGAAAAACACATGAAAACTTTATTTTTCTTGACCTGTCAGCACTCCTATCATCCTCGTGTCACATTCGTGGAACCAAATTCATTTCTCCCAGTCTATATATTTTCGGAAAGTGGCTCTTGCTTTTCTTGTGAGTTTTGCTTGTTGATCTGCTGTGGTTTTGCTTGCTATTGATTAAATATATCAACCTAAGTGGCTTCCCCCCAAAACTAGTCTACCCCTCCTTCCAGATCTACTAGCCTAGAGGGATTTGTCTCAAAAAATGAACCTAGATATCTTTGCTATGTTCCCCTCATTGTCGAATCATGTCGATAAAACTTGAAAAATCACAAACTCACAGAGGAAAGAAAACCTAAAAGTTATCATTTCCACCCGTGGTTTTCCTTTGGCACAAATGCCATTCATGTTACATAAAACACAGTCGCGCCAAGAGGGTGCAATGTCCCTAAATTGCAGCATGCATCCTTCCTGCGACATACAAAACTAGAAAATCCTTACTCAGGTGCAGGCGCAACCCTGTTTACACCAACAAAGTTTGTTATGCAATCTCTTCCTGCGCCACACCAAAGGCACCTTGGCACACATAAATTCAGTGGTACACACATTAATGTTGTGCCCTTGGCACACCAAAATTCCATGCAACATGTCCCATATCTATGCCATAAGCACATCCTGCCTCCATGCAACACCAAACTTATTTGCGCCTAGTTAAAAAACCTTATATAACGGCGTAGGCGCAAATTTGTCTACAACAACATTGATGTTATGTGTAAATTTTTTACACCTTGCACTCTTTGGCACTAATTTCTTCCTTGCAACACTCCATTTCAGTACGCCATACTTTTGACCATGCACCTTGCAATTTTCCTGCGCCCAGCGCCCAGAGGCTTTTAAATTGCTAACTCCTCATTCTGTAAAGATTTGATGGAAGATATGACAGATAACATGGCTTTTCTGCATTGAACTTTAATCCTTCTTCTTGCAGATCAGCAACTGAACTCAGATTCACATATGTCTACATCAAGAAAAAGGCCAACCAAGTCAAAGGGTAAGGCCAAACTCATGGAGGAAGAGATGAAATACAAATATCAAAGGGTCAGAATGCCCGAGTCCCAGGAAGAATATGACTTAGACATCAGAGATTCTGAACTTGGCCACATAGACATGGAGGATTTTTGGGCCAGAACTAGGAGGGTCACAGGCAGTCCTTGGATGGACAAGCTGGTGGGCAGTGGTCTACATTTCGCTAAGGGAATCCCTGTTAGTGCAGTAAATAATGAATTTATGATGGTGTTGGCCCACTGTTATAACAAAGACACAAGGTGTGTTGAGAACGAAAAGGGTGAGGTCATAATCAACCTCACTGCTCGGCACTTCGAGATTATGCTAGGTATTCCCCACCATTGACATTTTGTGGCTATAAGCCAAGAAGACTGCATCAAGGCATAGGAAGAAAATGAAGACAAATGCATGTAGTTAATGAACAAGGTGTACTTGAAAAATAAAAAGGTAATAACTAGGTGGCCACAGGTTATTCACCGCAGCAACTTCTCTGAGGAACTGAGCGATACCATCACCTTCCTAAGCAGGGTGTTTAGGCTTTCTGATGCCCATTACTTCCACAAATGGATTCTCAGGTATCTGGAAACAATGAATAAGAACATTCCTGATCAACGTTTTGAGTGGGTAGAGATCATCAGCAGCACCATCTCTGAGTAGCTCCAACAACTCACCACAACAGGGAGGTTCTACATGAACTCCTATGTAGTCTACGCTGTAGCCTCAGAGAGAGACTATCCAACGTTGAGACAATGTGGGGTATGGCCCTAGGTAAAAATATATGAATACTACCCAGAATTGAAGCTGGAGAACAACATCCCACAATTCACCAAGATCAATGATGCCTTCTTCTACAACATCATTTTCCTATTGAGGCCCAATATGACTCACGATCGGACGACCAAGAGCATAGTAACTGCAATAGAGAAGTTGGGGGCGTTGTTTACACAATTCCCCACTTTGACCTATCTCAGAGCAGCTAACTTCTTGGGAGATCCCACCAAGTTACCAAGGTATGCAGGCCCTAAGTTGATCCTATTGGAGCTGTCCAGAAAACTCATAACATATCATGAGAAGTGCCTGAAGAGGAAGAAGGGTGGAACTCCTTTCCCCCTCACAGTAGGCAGGTACACCTGCGCTTCTCACACTAAGGCATGGGAAATGTTCACAGAGCTGGAACTACTTAATCTAAAGCATAATTTCCCGGCAAGGCCAACCTTTGATCCACAAAATTTCCTCCCAAAGGAAAAACTCGTTCCGATCCACATTCCATAGATTGAGGACATCTACATCGACCTATATCACGAGGTCGAACTCAGGAGAAAGAACCACTCCTGCATGGCCCTAGCATAAATTATTCAATATGGCATGGCCATTGTTTCAAAAGCTTTCCAAATAACTGATCAAGAAGTTGATCAGGTATATCTAGATACAGATGGGGACAACTAGCCGTTTACCGAAATTGATAAGACAAAGGCACCTCAGACCATTGAGGAGAGGGTTAAGGGCACATTGCAGTGCACAGAGCATTGGTGCAGAATGAACAGCCTCATCTACCTCAAAGTAGATTTCACCACGTCCCCTTTGGGAAATGCACCTTCCAAGCCGAAGCATTTGCTAAAGGGTAAAGGTAAAGATAAAGATGGAGAATCGAGCTCCACTCAAGAAGAAGCTCCCGAGAGTCCTCCTCCCGCTGCCCAGGAACATGTTACAACCCTGGTACCTACAGAGAAAGAAGCGGCAGGGAGTGTTCCAACAGGCACATCCACTCAGGATGTTGCCATTGCTACAACTATTGAGTTCCTTTCCATCCCTTCTCCCTCTCCTCCTTCCCCTCCTCATGTGACTCAAGTGACCATTCCTTTGGTTGTATCCTCTCCCCCATCTTCTACTGTTCCCCCTTCCTCTTCCTCCATCTTCTCTTCCCTCGGGAAGTTGTCCCCCACCATTTCTTCTCTCATCTCTCAGCTCCTTTCCACTCCCACGACTACCTCCCCTGTAGTGTCTCCTCCTCCTGTGAGCACTTTCTTGGCCTCTCTCTTAATGCCGCCACTAAGTGTCTTGACCCATTTCCCCTCATCCACTACAGCTGATCCCCTCTTCCACCTCTGGTCCCACTCCCTTAAGTCCAACATGGATCTCCCAGCACCTGAGTCAGCATAAGAGGAAAGTCCCCATTGCACCTATAGACTTCTCTGTCATCCCAGAAAAAGGGGCTAAGAAGAAAAAACTGATAACCCGCTTCTCTCAAAGTGCGTCGGGAGAAAGAGTAATGGAGATCACGTATCTCGATCCCTCAAAGGATAAAAAGGATCTATCGCCTACAGGATTATACGGTGACGTAGGTCACAATGGGAATGTCATCCGAGAGCCTTCAAGGAGAGGCCCTATTTGTGGTGGATGCCCTTTGCAAGAAGCTTCAAGAAGCAAAGGAAGAGAAGAGGCTACTGAAAGAGAAGAATAAGCATCTTCTCCAAACCCTGCAGAAAATGGGCAGTGCACCTCTTACAACTGCCACTGAAACTCTTGAGGTCCTTAGTTAGGATAAGATAAACAAATACGCCAAGATTGGTGAACAAGGCATGGCAGTATATGCCTGGAGAGACCAGATCCTCAAAGACAACGAGGAAGTAATCGTCAAGTTCACTGAGTTATATCAGAACATTAATCAGGAAAACAAGGAACTCCAGGTGATTGCAGGACCTATCTTTGAAGAGTTGGACCATGCTAGGTTGCAACATGAGACATTCTAGAATATGATCAACTGTTCAGTTGAAGATTTAGTTAAATTCGACGTCTTTGATCACCCCAGAGCAACCAACAAGATCCTTGTTGCTTTGGACTACTGGGTCAGATCAGATGGAATTTGTCCTGGAGAAGATAGATAAGGTCAAGGAGGAAGCCTTGAATGTAATGCATCAAATGGAGAAAATTATCCTAAGGATGTCTCTGGGCTTGCTCACTCCATCATTCTCCTTGAGGAAGGTAGATGAAACCATCCGGATCTTCAAAGAGATTGTCTCGCAAGGATTAGGGCCAAAAGTTACTTTTGACACTGAATCCATTAATAACCTTCTAGCCTGTCGTGATTTTGTAGGGTACCTGATGGAGGCAGGTAATGAATACTTCAAGCTCCCTGAAAAACTCAGAGATGAATGGGAAACTTGTGAGGTCATCATGGATCATACCAAGGGTCCTACCCAGGATCAACTTCAGCTGATGGTTAGCAAATTCATGGAGTACCGGGCTCAATTCCACATTGTCTCTCCTGAGCAGAAGCAAGATACTCCCTTCCAGTTGCGAGATGATGATGAATAGACTTCCTCCTCTTGGATTTATTTTTGTAAATATCTAAAAGTATGTTGGCACAAATGATGACATCATCCATGTTGCACCATGGGATGTTGTCATCCACCAAGTTGTCCCAAAAGTCAACAATTGACTTTTAGATATTTTGTAAATATTTTGTAATTAGGTGGTTGGTTTCTTTTTGCCTTCTCTCTTCTCCTCCTTCTATATATACTTGAATACTTGTTGTATTCAATGGTGGATATTTTTTAGATGAAAAATAGAAGTGAGAAGAAAAGACTTTGAGCTTTTTGTAATAGAAGAATTATTAATACAAATATTTAGACTTTGTGCTGAATACGTGTGTTATTTGCATTAGACCTTTCTTATGTTAGATTTGTATGCATTTGTTCTGTTGAATCTACTCTCTGTTTTATTGTCATTTGTTCATCAGTATTTCTTTGTTCGTTTATGTAAGTAGGTTTGGCTCCTGTTTACTACCAATCCCAAAACATAAACCCTCTGACCTTTCTGCTTTGGAATTCATTTCTTTTCTCCCTTCGGACCTGCTCTTTCCTCATCTTTCTCTTCATTCGTTTCTTTTCATAGTTGGAAACACCCTACTGGGATGAGATCCCAAACCCCCGAAGGTAGAATCTTGTGAGACTTGCACAGATTCCTGCTGGTAGAATAACAATAAACTAGTTTCGCTTTGCTGTCTCAAAGAGGGGCTATGCCCTGTACACTGTTGGCTCGTCTATCCATAGATCTGCCCACCCGACAGATTTTCAGACCAACAATGACCAAACATCGATTGAAATTTGATGTGGGTTTTTCCATGATCATATCCACATAAGTTGTCCCCCCTCTTCTCTCCATCCTCATAGATGATCACCTTATCATCTGAATCTATGAGGATCCGACATAGATGCCAAATTTCTATCAGGGTAAAAAATTTGTGAAATACTTCATGTTGGTTCCATTTTCTTGTGGGTAGATAAGGCCCTGTGATTCCTTGTGGAGCTTCACCAAAATTCTCTCTGACTCATGTAATCCTATCAGATGATACCTATTAGAGAATTTATGCCTGTATCCCATCATCACTGGTTAAACTTATCAAGGGCATATCTTTCTAATAATATAATTTCAAATCTTGATGTTGTCATCTGCGCTCGAGTCTTTGAGAAACATCTCCTCTGCCCATCCTTGTCATCAATGTCCAGTAAGTGATTATGTAGTATATCCAGTCCTACGTGCTGCAACCCTTTCCTCATAGGGCCTCACCAAATTCTTAGTTCCTCCCATTTCTCAAGCCCACACTCATCTAGGGATAGGGATCAAAGGCATTCCATCTCTTCTTCCCTCATGGCTCTGCCAACGCTCCTGAACGAATGGTCACCAACTTTAAAATCTAGTGACCTTGTAATCATCAATCAACATGAAATGACCATCCTCAATCCAGACCCATCACACCTAGTTTCTTAACATAGGTGTGGCACTTTCACTGCTACCTGTCCACCTGCGCAAAACTTCATCCCCATGCTCCTAATTTCTATACAGTTAACTGGATCCTTAGGTATATCCTGAACGCGTATGGATAGTTGTCTTCTAGATGACTAAAGTGTATTAACCCATCCTCTTTGGCTCCACACCCTTGACCTAGGTGTCCTACTGTAAATAAAACAAAATCCTCCAGAAAATTTGAGGGAGTCATGAAAATTCTAAAATAATTGGCCACTGGTATTGTCTCTTCAATGCTTTGCGCATAATCCCCAGATATCAAATCTCTTGAAATATGGTAGGTCCATAGCCTTCCTCGCTCTACCAAGAATCACACTCCATCTCATGAACATGGGTGCCTGGAAATCAATAACACCCAATAAGCAAATGGATGTGCCCTGGTAGAAGTGCTCATGATCACCAAGTACTTTAAGCCATGTGGTTGGTGTAAAACATAGCGTTTGTGGCTCGTCTGCCCACAACTCTCTGTATGTCTTTGCTGAAAGGTATGAGCAGCATCAAAGACTCATGACAATGCTCCACCATCTCTGTAAGGAGTATCATTCACTCCATGGTGAACTTCCCACTCTACAAAGCATCTGGAATGATCAACATGATTCCCAACATCAAGGTCTAGTGTAACTGTGGACTACCCTACTGACCACTCTATAGGGCCTAATACATCGAAACATGGAATATCTCACATCCCTAAGGAAAAATGTATAATCATTAGGTGCGGTGACAAGCCTATCTCTTTAATGTATCAAATACAATTTTGCTAGGCTCTTTCCCTAATTGGAAGGCTAGTAATTTGTCTGAGCAATTCTTCTAAAGGTGATGGCCATCTTAGCATACCCCTATAGGAATAAAAATTGTTATGATAGGATTCACCTATCTAGCAATCCAAGTATCAAGTTGTGAAACTGTGAATTTGGCTAGTAACCTCATCCCATCCCACAATCATAGAAACCTTGGCAAAGGTCTACCAGTCAATCCATCATAAAAATCCTCTCTACCTCAATAACATTCCAAGGTGATGTGGGGATAGTCAACTGATCATCCACTTCTATAATTTTGAGGGATATCCACACAGACTGAAACATTCAATAATCAATGTCAAATTATCATTCTGGAAAATTACTAGCCCTTACAACTGTAAAATCATCAAGATCAGCCTGAAGAGAAGCCTTGTGGATGAAGTCATGGTAATGTTCTTGTACATTCAATAAGCGTTAGAAATACATCAAAATGACATCTTTCAACTCAAAACAAAAATTATTTAGGTTGACAGTGTATTGCTAAAACTTCACCATTCAATGGAAAAAGTTGTTACTTTGGTATGTCCTAGGGTAATCCAGACTTGGTGACACGGACCTAAATCCATCCGTAAAGGAACCCTAGAAAGTACCCCAAAAACTCCCTCAAAAAACAAAACAGTGAAGGTGGTTGGAAAAGACCTACCTTCAATGACACAAACTGCTGTTCAACACTCTAGGAATCCATGCAGATCCTAATATGCCAATCCTTCAATGATGTTGATTACAGATTGGACTTATCCATTCCAATGTGTTCCACAACTTGATGAATAAATTATACACTCAGGCTATCATTTTGTATATCTCCTCCAATTTACCTCCATGCATAACCTGGGAATCATCCAGTAGGGAAATTGACCGGGATGCATCGTCCCAATCACCGACGATTCCTCTTGTCCCCCAAGGAATGGTGGATGCCTTTGATTACTCATGGTAAACATGTGGAAATTTATCCCTACACAAGTGTACAAATGATCAATGATATTAGGATCTTAACCTTCTCATGATCCCTTGTCAAAACTACAATGATAACTTCAACATCGGGTTATCCATACATCTATGGGAGATGAGCCCTGTTGGCCCCCAACACTTGGTTTTCTCGCTTAAAATTTACATGGTAAGGCATGCATAGTATCAAGGCATCTATCCACTCCCTCCCGCGTCCCTACAATTGATTTACCATCCAAGCTTTTACTTCCTCCCCATCAATCACATATATGAGTGTTCCATTGTCCTTTTTGATACAGTAGACTCAACTATGTCAACATAATTATGTTATCATCATTTTTGTCATAGTGAATTGTCAAAAATCTCTAGTTCAAAAAAAAATGCCTAGACAACCAAAAATCTTCTGCCATGACTCTAGACACACTCATGGTTAAAAGGTCACATTGACGACCTACAATCCCTCTATCAAATGATGGCTTTGGTAATTAAATAATCACACACCCCTCAACTAAATTAGCCGCTATTTTAACTAATTAAAATAATCCCCCCTATTTGGTAGCATGTCTTAGATATGTATGTACCAACTGCATGACAACCCTCACTAGACACCTCATTTGCCCCACCTAGAGGGATACCTGGAAAAGCTTCTATGCCTTACTAAAAACTACACTAGGTTACTCTAACTAAACTTGGACATGGAAAGATATTACTCCTTAACTGACTAAACCTTGAAAACACTAATTAATTAAGCCTTCTAGAGAGAATGAACTCCTCTTATCCTAAGGAAATTTCTCACTTCACTACCATTAAAAACCAATAAGCTATCCCAATGTGCTTGCCCACAATGGAAGAAAATCATTTGTTCCTAGCAAACGTAATCTTAAGATCTTCTTCTTTCATTGGTTACATTCACATCCATTCCACCGACTTTACTTCCATTTTCTAAGGAAAGAATCTCTCAGGGGAGGCTCCTCCTGAGTACTTAGGTAGCAACATTTCATCCATCCAGGAACCTCATATGTGTGCGCCTTAATGCCAAATATGTCCACCGATCCTTTTGAATCCATCTAATCAATTGCTCATTTTTCATGTTCAATCAATTATTGACATCTATCCTCAAGTTGGTCTCATCTTGCAAGGTAAACTATTCAATTTGGACTAACAGGAACTGATCGAGAGGATGGATTTTCTTTGATATCATTCATATAATTTTAAGTGCACATATTTTCTATCAAAAGACCATAGCTTCCCCCAATTGTTTTAACTATGTGTTGATTTCAACATCAGCTAGCAGCAATTGCTATGATTGACTTAATTGCTATGTTTCCAAAGCTGATTATGCTTTGTTGAACCAAATGATCTGCATGTTCAAATATGTCAAAATTTCCTGATTTTCCCAATTATCTGAGAAATTATCTTTCGGCAAGCGCCAATGACTTTATATATGAATTTAGTAAAATTATCCTACAACTGATATTGGTGACTTTTCCTGTATCCTTAAGACACTCTAACGAACAATGCCTTTGTTTTCTGTTGGTTGGATATTTTTTCAAGCCAAAATATGAGGTTCAACCACAGTACATAGGATTAAATCCCTCCTCAAAGACAGGTGAGGCTGCCTGTTTATTACTAATCTAAAACACAGTGGAAATAATATATACGATATTCACACTATTCTAACCATTGGGGTTGGGATAGAATCCTGAAATCCATATCCACAATAGGTGAAGATATTGTTGTTTTCAAAGTGAAATGGATCGGAAAGGAAATTATTATTATGGAGGAAACACAATGGAAAGGAAATGAGAGGAACGTATTTTCTTTCGAGTAAACACAGAGCACAAAATAATCATACGAGCTTTAGATAACAAATGTAATGTTTGAAATGATTAGAACAATCAAGATGCTAAACAAAGAATAGCTTAAGATTATGAACATAAGAACAATATCTTAAGAAAGATACATCTCACAACACAAAGTTTGCAAAATAGCATCAGTTTCTATTCCTCAAATGATTAAAAGAAAACACAAAGTCTTTCTTCTTCACAATAAATCTCAATATTCCAAAAATCTCAACCTTTTGGAATGCATAAGCATCCCTTATTTATAATAAAAGGAGTTGAGAGAAAATAGGATAAATCCTAGAAAATAGTCTTTTTAATGAGAGTCCTACTTTGCTTGACTCTCACGCAGGAGACCAAGTCAAAATTTGCTTCCTATGTGACGAAACAAAAATGAAAAAGACATGTCGATTTCAGGATTGAAATGACATGCAACATTGTGCTTATTCTGTATCATCATCTTTGTCTTCCTCCAACAAAGCCTGCTTGTCCTTGAAATTCTTGGAATTTTCAGATTATACCCTGCATCTCATTTTCATCAGGTGCGGTGGAATGATCACTCAGAACTTCACATGTTTCCTGAGTATTGCTAGCATTGCCAGGAAGATTTTTCAGTCTCTTGTTGAGTTTCCTCAGGGTCTCCAAAGAATGTTCAATTTTCACAAACCTGTCAATGATTTCCAGGCCGAATCCATAAGTTGGTTCATGCTGAATTGATTCTTGGATCTGTTTGTAAAGATCATCAACAGGCAGGATACCCGAGCTTTCACTCAACACCTTAGCACAGATCTTGACTACTCTTCTTCTAAGTCATTCTTGCCATCGACCAATTGATCTCTTGATTCCCTCAATTTTTTGCAAGCTTCATTGAGAATCTTTATTCTGAATATAATGGCTTTGGTTAGTTGAAAATGTTTATCCCCATGTGGAACGATGCCTTCTTCGACCAAGATGTGGGATGGAACCTGTTTCAATGTTTGGAGAGCTTCAAAAGTTAACTCTAGGTTCCTGATCTCTACTGAAAATTCATCATCCATTTTCTCTCCATCCTTCTTTATATCCTCTAAGGATTTGTAGACTTCCACGGTGTCCTTGATGACTTCTTTTCCTTACAGGAGCAGCCTTTGGATCCATTCATCGACCATTCTCCCCTTCTCATTAATCTTCTCGATCATGGGTACTGATGAGAAATCAAACCTGATAGGAGTAGAGGATGATGGTGTTGACTCAAGAGGCTTTGAGAGCTTGAGTAGCACTTCTGTTAGCTGTTGTACTTTCTCTTTTAACTCATCTTTGTTTTCCTTAGTTTCCTTTAGCTTCTGACACAACACATTCATGGCATCTTGTGTGTCCTGTTGTGCTCCCTCTATTGTTACTTTCCCTAGAGCCACCCTTGTGATTTGATAATCTGTGACCATTATATCATCCTTAGTTTTATCAGCCGTGGGAGTAGAAATCTCTACAAATTTATGCCCTGAGGCATCCACTGAAATCCTTGAGACTGTTTTGGGTTTCTTGGCCGACTTGGTAGGAGTGACCTTGAGGGAACTGAAATCAAAGGTTGGTAATGGAATAACCACCTTCCTCTTCCTCGGAGTCTGATCTACTAACCATTGAGGCATATTGGAAGAAGTTTCTCCCATTGTAGGTGTTATGGTCACATCTTCAGGTGGAGGAAGGTTAGCTTGTGGAGTGGTAACCACTACAAGTGTAGCGTCTGTGGTAATGGATTCTGGGAATGAAGGTGCAGTAGGAGGAGGCATGTCCATGGTTAACTGGGGTCCAGTGGGGAGAGGTGAGAGGCCAGAGAAGATACTAGCCATGGCTGAGGAACTTGGTGAAGAAATCTGAGGCAAGGAAGGTTGAATGGGAGGAGGAAAGGATTCTGAAATTAGAGCTTGAGAGGTAAGAGGAAGACTTACCTCTGATGAACTGTCAACCAAAAGAGGAATGGAAGGTTGAAACAATCTCTTCTCCTGAAGGAGGATTTCCTTGTTCTGGTTGTGGAGGTGAATCAGGAACCTCAACTATTTGTGGGAGAGTGGCCACTGGTGTAGTTACTTGATCTTCTCCCTTTCTTACAAACTTAACCTTCATTGGCCTTTTGGAAGGGTTCTTATCCTTTTCCTTTTTTCCCTTTGAGGGTCCCACTTCCAAAGTATCTAGCTTTGAAAAACTCCCTTCTTTATAACTCATTCCCCAAGAAATGAGCCACGCCTTAGTACGGGAAAGAATTTGAGTAGCTCTTCCCGTGATAGAAGCTTTCTCAGCAATGGACCAATCAATGGTCGGGAATACATATTGATCTTTGTTCAACCCATCATACAAGGCATCAAGGACACTCTCGTTGTCCTTAGTGCCTTTTAGGATGTCAGATAAATCCAGCATCTAGATTTCTTCAATTGTCAACCTGCTATTGTCCTTTCTTCGGATGACAACCTCATCCCGAAGATCAACCCAAATATATTCTATGTTGGGAACATGTAGATATAAAGTCCCATATGATTTAAGGACTCCTCGGAAATCAAATCCATCTCTGTGCTTCATGTGCTTCTTCAACTTGTCCTGAAGCTCGTGCACCACATTCTTAGCTTTGACCACCATCGAGCACGTGTACCTTCCTGATGGAAATAGGGAAGGATACAACAGCCTTGTGTTTGCTTTGTTGGAATTTGTGGAAATCCAACAATTGTCTTACCAACTCCATTAGGATCAGCTTATCACCTGGGAATTTGGGCAATCAAAAAGGATCACCTGGGTACATGACCACATGAAGGTATGTGAAATTCTTGAACTGTAAGAAGATACAACCCCATTTTGATACTTCGGCCCATGCTTCATCAGAGACTCTTCTTTTCCTTAGATCAGGGTTCATCCTGCAGATATTTTCATAAAAGAAAGCATCATTCACTCTTCTGAATTGATCCTCGGAACCCTTCATTGTCAGCTAAGGGAAGTACCAATATATGTGTTTTGTTACCCTATCTCCTTTTGCATCCAACCCTAGATAATTTCTCATGCCAGCTACTGCATAGATGACATATGATGACATATAGAATTTTCCCGTAGTCAAGACTGTCTTCATCTGGGAATCAATCTCATCACTTATAAGACTGCTCCAATTGATCCCTTGTTCATTCTTCTTCATAATGACCATGAATTGATACATCCATCCTTGGAAGTCTCTTGAATCAGGGAGTCCAAATACTCGACTTAGCAAGGTGATGATGTCACTGATTTCAAGGATGAAATCACTCCTAGGGACAAACTTGGGAAACCTTGAGACAGCTGGCTTGGCCTTGATCAAGAACTTTTTATTCACATGCCTGATGTAGTCTTCTTGATCTTTGTCCCAGGATTTCTATGCTGACTTAAGATCTACATCGACATATTCCTGAAAGTTGGGTAATCTTAAGAGGTCATCAAAGTAACCCCTGTCCAACTTCACTATGACTTCTCCTGCTTGATTTTTCACTGAGCGAGAATCTGAGTCATAATTGGAAGCAAATGCCAAAATGAACTCAGGGCATTGAGTAGACATTGGGAATCCTACTGTAAGAGGGAGGCCACTGTTGGTTATTGACTTCATCCAGGGACTCTGAGAAGAATCCTTAGTTATGTTCCAAAAGTCTTCCATGTCAATGTTACCAAGCTCTGTATCTCAGATGTCGTAATTGCAATCTATGTAGGAGGGGGATTCCATTTTCTAGTACTTGTATTTCATCTTCCCTGACCTGTCTAACTTATCCTTAGATGATCCAGGATCTGACATGAGAAATCCTGAAGAAAGAATGCCTAGACAACTCCTATTTGAACAATCAGACTTGGAAGCTTGCTGAGCAACCCCACAGACCCGACACACTATCAGAGATTTTAGAACTTGCAAAGCACCTGATGAAACCCGACACACTAGAATGTATGTCAGAAAATAAGGTCTTGTTGGACACTTCACAAAACCTGACAGACTGTAGGGAGTGTCAGAAACTTAGTAGATGTCAAGACACTTGGGAAAACCTGATGCACTGGCGGAAGTCAGAAGATGTTGATCACTTCACCAGACTCGACACAAAGCGGAGATCGGAGGATGTCAAACACTCGAAGAAACCTGATACACCGTAAAGTGTATGTCAGAGGTTGATAGATGTCTGGCACTTGGTAAAACCTGATACACTGGCGGAACTTGGAGATTGTTGAGCACTTGAAGCCTGAAAAATGGTGGAAACAAGGAGATGTTGAACACCCTGCAAAACCCGAAAATAAAGGAATCAGGTTTTTGAGGTGTCAGGACATGCAAAATTCCCACCATTTCACCAGTTAGGAATTTTAGATTTTTCAATAATCAACAGGGTATATTCCATGGGATAAAATAAAGAAACACCCTAGGGGTGAATTCCAAACAAGAAATTTCAATGGAATACAACATAAAATGAAGAAAACAATCTAAAACCCTAAACCTAGAGGAAAAATAGGAAAGGATGAAGAATATCAAAAGAATATCTCAAATATAAATCCAAAAGACCTCAAATCGGCAAGAAAAGTAAAATACCTTCAGTAATCTCAAAAAATAATCAAAAACGGAACACGAAATCGATCAAGAAGCTCAATCGGGTTTGGAGGTCGCAGGCACAAGTACGAAAAATCCACATAACAAAATTACAACAGGTAAAAATGACGTGTAAAATTGGGCTATTTATAAAACCCTAGCATTTATGACACTTCACCTGACACGTGTGCCAACTACCTCAACAACTCGGAGTTAATGCCATGTCATCATGCTTGGAGTGCCTGAAAACCTGGATACAAAGGATTAGCTATCAATTCGGGTTTCAGGGTTTCGGGAAACATGCTGACATGAGGCATGAGATGTTTGGATGTTCCAAGGTTCTGAAAACTAACACAAAGGAACATATTGGGTTTCAGGTTTCAGAAGTCAAGCGACATGTAGCATGCTTTTTGCAAGTCATGTTCCGATGTTCATGAGTTCCGAAAACCTGACAAACTGACTTGTTTCGGGTTTCGGGTTTCGGGAAACAATTTGCATGTAGCATGTAAAAAACATGTTTTCATGTTGTTGAAACCTGAAAATCTCTTCAAAAGGGCATTTTAGGAGATTTTTTTCAAAAAATTTCTATGGTTATCTTAATTTTAGCTGGAATCACTAAAATGAGATGAAATTTTGTTTGCCATATGTAATACATTTGAAGATGGTTGTAATGTAGACCTTCCCATCTGATGCCATACATCCAATGTGAGAACATTGACCTCTGAACCTGTGTCAATGAGGATATTACTCAGCATCCATCCATCCACCACTGCATTTAACATGATATCCCTGTCATAGTCAAGGCTGTGAGGGGGAAGGTTTGCATGCAGGACCTGTCTCTCACACTCTTCTTTGGTGCATGGTACCTTCTCCCTTAACTCATGCTCCTAGGAACGGAATAACATTCTCTTGCCTTAGCATTTTACATACTTCCCCTGACCTCATCCAGGTCATCTCTTGGTACCTTGACCTTACTCCTTTTCTTCTCCCTCCTGGACTGCTCCTTTAGACACTGAATTTCTCCTTGTAAGCTCTGAATGACGTCCATGGTATCTTGGTATAGCTCCTTTTGATGAATAGGATTTGGGTACTTTCCATGTACCACTTCTTCTCTTGAAAACCAGATTCATCTGCCTTGGTGGTTCCTTTGCACGTGCAGCCTCTGCTCTTGTTGTTACTAAAAACAGGTTCTAAGCCTGCATCCATGTGTTACCTGTGGCATCCATTGTGTGTCCGTCTAATTAATGCTTACCATTACAGTACCCTTGTCTTTCTATTGCTATTGATTCATGTGCTTAAATAAATTAGAGCACTCCTTATACTTGTGTTTCTTTCCACACCATGAGCACTGTAATAGGTCTGAGAACTCTTATTTGTAATGCTCTGTAGACCAACAATTAAAAATTCGTTCCACGTGGGAACTCACTTCTTCTCCCTCCATGGTTACCACGACCATAGAATCCTCTATAAAATCCCCATTCCACGTGCACCTCCATCTGCATGCTCCTCCATAACAACGATCATCCACCTTTAGAACTTTTGGAAATGCTGGTCTGGCACACCCCATGGTCAATGACCTCATGGATCTAGTCAATAAGCCTACAATCCTTAGTATAATGGGTTGTAGAGGTGCAAATATTATATTAGTAAGACATATTCTTCTGAATTATTGCACTTATAACAAAGGGAATTTACTTGCATCATGGTCCCCATGAAAAATATCAGTCTAATATCATGGCTCGTAATATCCTTGACATTCCCATTTACTTGACAATATGTACACCATAAACCAATATGAGTCTCATCGGCTAAGTTTACAGACAAATTTTCTAGCTGCTTAGCCATAGCAATGATCTGAGCCTCCAAAATTGGGCTAATACCAGTGTCAACACTTCCAATAGCCTCGGTGTGAAGAATAGCTTCCAACACCTCGCGTGGGTCTATAAACATTTTTATGAGATAAGGGCCCTTCTAAAAGGTCTGATCAAACCCTCCAACAAACCATTGAGCATGATGTGAAGGGTGAATGCCATATGATGATTTAGACAAGAGAGTATAAAAGTACACATCATAGTCCTGCACACTCTCTGCCATTCCCTGTTTAATATCCTTTAGGGTGTTGATGCTCTTCTGTTCAAACTTAGGGATGTGGAATTCTACCAAGAAGGCATTCTTTAAAGTAGTATAATCCACCACCGTTTGATGAGGGTCCATACTTCCTATGCCAAGCTATGCATGCACCCCTGACAACATCGTTACAAACTAAATAACATTCCACTATGAGGTTGTGATCCCCTTTGCATGCCATAACAACTCACACATGTGAACATATTCTGTAGGATCCTCAATACCTTTGTAATGTAGAAAAATGTAAAGAAATCACAAAGAAAACTTGAGGGGGTGGCTGGGGCCCTTTTCCTCTTGAGCCAGAGCCTTTGTTCCCATCCAGTGTTTTGTTCGCCATTGGGATCCACCAAGTCCTGTGCCACCAGATCCACTAGATCCACCAGGTCTTGGTTCTCTTAAACCACCAGATCCAACAGACCCACCAGGTCATGTAGTGGTCATGCTAATTGTCCCCAAAGTTCCACTGAACTATGAGTCAACAGTCTGTGATAATGCTGCACTACCCACTATTGTACCCCGTGCCACTCCCAGATGTAAAACCAAAGGCTTATGTACTTTCTCCTTGTCTAAAAACTCCTCTGAATACTAGAATATGCATATCCATAGAAGTGGGAACTAAAAAATTATATCTCCTGGGTGCAGATCTGTCACTTCCACTGATGCCAATTGGGTCAAAGATACTCCTTCCTTGATATGGAAAACGAAGTGCTAGGGTTTGGTCACTGGGTGGGTTCAGATACGTGCTAATGACTCATCTCTCTCCATGTGACGAAATCTCATCAAAAGCCGAAGTGGTCTCTCTTACATCCTTGCCAAGATGGGGTAGCACAGACTGCTTAGGTTCCACATCTTCTGTGTGAACCTCAACTCCTTCACGCAACGTCTACCTCCATAGATCCATCACACTTGCAACCTTATGTCATCTAGCAATCTCCCTTTCATGTGCTTCACTATACTTGACTCGTCTCTCCTCCCTTTCTTTCTCCATTGTAATATATGCCATCTTCCTCCACCCTAGCTTCCTCTCCCAGTGCTTAGAAAGGTTTGGCTTTCCATTGGCAATTCCTCCAAACTCAAAGTAAAAATCAAGATCTTCATTGCTAGAGGCATAACATGCAGAAATGATCCTCTAGGCTCCCATAGAAATTCAAACTCAACAAATTCTAGACAATAATATGTAGAAATATCCTACTCCAGAGTGTAGCTGGCCAACACACCTTTCCACCAATCATCCATAACACGATTCCACCCCAGATCTGCATCCTACAACCTTTGGTATTCTTCTTGGGTCCACACACGTTATCTATGATACTGGCTTGATCTAGATGCATATGCTGAGAGCCATTCATAGAGTTCTACTGGGAAGCAACAAGAAAATGTTTCATATAAATCATGGTAGAGGTTCTCTTCTACCCACCTACGTGTGTCAAACTAAGGTACAATGCTGAATCTCTGAGAAAATTCATCCTCCGTGCTCTTAAAACATGATTCAACACTTTCTAGAGTTAAACATTTTATTAATACTCATTACACAGATCATGATGTATGCCATTTCCCACTACAACTTTGAAAAGAGATCCTGACAACAGAACCAAGATGTAGTCATTTTTACCCCCATCACAAAGGAAAGAAATCCCATACGCGCCAACCTATTACCTAGCAAGCACTGGGCACTCACCCGAGGAACATGCAGGCACCGAGTCTCTATTTTATGTGAGTTTAGTGGGAAACATCATCTATGATTTGAGTTTAAAAGTTTAGAAAGGAAATAAAACACACAAGCACCATAGAGCTCAAAAAAACTTGTAGATCCTTGCAGTTATTCCAGACATAAAGTGCTTAATAGATTAAAGAACTTACACCAATACAGAAAGAAAGTCAAACAAGCATTCATACTTAGTTCATAAACATAAATAAAAAAGAACTATGAAGAAGGATGTATGTATCAGAACCATTAATGCTCATATTCATATCAACTTGGTAACCTTATTACATTCAGTAGGCTATTACAGAATGTCATAGAAAGGAAGACCATAGTCCTACATTATAACTGGAATTATATAACTAGGCCCTCAATATAAAATTTATAATTCCCCACCCTTGATACATCCTTTCCTACCCTTATTTTCCCAAACTGACAGAGTCCTTGCAGTATTTTTGCAAAGCTCCGTCCTCTCTCTATATCTTATTTTTTAACTTTAGTACGCACTTATATATAGCCTCATTGATCTGCCAACTCATTCTCTTGTGACCTCAAATCTGTTGCCAAGTGTCTTAATATGGTCCTCCAGGAGCGCATGCTCCTCTAGGCATGAGCTGAGGACTTCGTGCCATGATGTCCTTGTAGAAGCCTCTAACAGAGGGCATATTCCTTCCTGGGCCAACCTATCACTAGGATGACACCTTATCTACTCTATATGCGCAGTCGGGCCACATTTTTCTCATATCCTGCCCAATATGTCTAAGTCCTGGAACCTTGGCTTTAACTTCTCGCACGCCATGGGTTTCCTTAAACCCTTCCTTATGTGCCTTCTCCTTGTATACCTTTGTTCAACTAGGCCTCACGCGCCTTATGCACCTTTTTACACTTAGCCAATATTTCAGGAGCCCAACAGGAATGAGAAATTTTGATCAACATTTTGGCACACCCAGTGGTACAACCCTTTTATGTGAGTTTCTTGCATTTTCTTTCATTTTCCTATTTTCCACTAACATTTTGGTAGAAGTTTATTTTACTTTTTCTTTTTTGTGTTGGGCTTACAGACTTTCTTGGATAAATCTTCACTTGCTTTAAAGATTAGAGAAAAAGGAAAATCATTCTCCAAGTATTCTTCTTTTATTCTTATTTTCCCCTTTTTGAATCGTATTTTCCCTTTCTTGCGTGTTTGTCCTCATTGAACTTTCACAACTGGATTTGGCTTAAAACAAACCTGTTGCATCCTTACTTCTTCATCTAGTTTAAGTAGGGGTTAATCAATTCCATTTCACATTCTATCACACATAACCAAATTCACACATCAATCTACATATTTAGACATCTTCCTACAAAGTGGACTGATTGGGATTGCATCACACAACAGGAAGCTGCCGTAGTGTTTTGGCCATGTTAGAAATATTGCATAGACTTAGGCCTCACGTATCTTAGGGTATATCAAGGAATCCCCAAAAATAAGTACCCAAAACCAAACCTAGATTGCTATTCCTTTTGTAACTTCGTTATCCATTTTCCCTTTTCTTTTTCAATCCTTTTTGATTAATAATAAAGAACAAAAAACATCTACTTTCTTGTCTTGTTTCCATAATTAGAATCACTATCATTATCTTGTTTTATTTCATACCTGTTATCACATGCTCATTCGATAAGAAAATGGAACAAAACCTTGCCTCAAAAAGTTCTGTCATTTGATCTCAAACATCTATCATGATTGTTATCTCATCAGTGCCCTTGGTTACCTCTTCCGTGGGTGCCCAACCTATGATCATCAATGTCCCTAATCAAGGAAATCTTGTTTAAAATAATTCTATAGATGAGACAAATCCTTTATCATATCATTCCATCCCTTCTCAACCAACCACCCCCATCTACTACATATGAAACTTTTGGACATCCTATTTTCCCTTGTGCTATTTTAGAGTTATAGGAGTTTCTCGATGCCAATCCAATAGCTCTTCAAGAATACCTTATTAGGAAGTCAACCCAAATTCCTATTGATGGTCCACCACTTTAAAAAATTTATTCTTATCTATCAAACCCCGAAACCACCCAAGATTCCCTCTTCACAGCTCGCGGTGCTTTTCCCTCAAACTATGAACGAGCTCACTATAACAAAATGAGAGCTTGATTCATCTTCTACTAATCCTCCACCTCATTAAACCACTCATCTAGTCACATCCATTCCTCTCAATCTCCCTCCAATCAACATAACTATCACCGCATCTATTCCTATCACCTTTTTGGCCACTATTATCACAAGTATCCCTATCCAATCTTCTGAAATATTGCATGAAATGTCTGAATAACATAACGATTCTTTTCCTCTCACATCAAACATATATGTAATTACTTCCTAACCTCCCCTTATGATTGATTTGCATTATACAGTGTCCAATCCACCTCATCAACAATTTTAACCTACGCACACTTACATCCTCACTTATCATCTATCGACAACAACCAACCCAATCCCAAAAATTACATAACATTTCCATTTATCAACAAAAATCATTACAACAACATTTGAAATCTCAACCCCTAACTTACATTCACCCTCATCAAAAAATTCCTCAAACATACACACATCCACAAACTTATCAACCACCTTATCAAGCTACTTTCCATGCTACACAATCACAATCCCAATCAATTATCACATCGAACAATCCCATGCATGCCTTAATGAATAGGTTGGCTATTTTGGATGCCCCTACCTTGGGACCCAAGGTTACATTATCTTATGAGAAATATATAACAAGCATATTCATCCATTATTTCCAATCAAATCTTATCCCCCTTAATGGGATCTTCCCAAGTTTAGCAATTTTAACAGCAAGGAAGATCCCTAACAACATCTCCATGCATTTAGGTATGCATGTTACCTTAATGCACATGATCAAGATCTTATTATTTGCACCTTCCCTATGTCCTTGGATGGTCCAACATTGGATTGGTAAAATGGAATTCCCCAACATTCCTTATTCTCCTTCACCTCACTAGTGTAATTGTTCCTAGAGAACTTTTTGATTAACTTTACACGCAAAATAACTATCACTGAATTATACGCCATTAGAAAATTTGATGATGAGTCTATTACAAAATTTGTCACACAATGGCATGTCATTATAAAGTAACTATCATTTTCTGTTCCGCAAACCAAACTCATTAAAATATTATCATGTTCTTGTGTGAAGCATATTTCTTCTAAAATTCAAATCCAATCATTCCAAACATTCAAAGAAGCCTTCACCATGGCTTGTAAACTCAACACTTGTGCCCTTGAGTAAGGCCAACTAAAACTTAAATCGAACCTACTTAAGACTAAGTTTACCAAATCATCTGTGCATAATGATAAATATAAAAGTGCAACTAATGTCATGGTCATTAAGTCTTTGTGTATACCTACAACTAGCACATGACCTGAACAATGAGACCCTAGACCTATGCCTAACTATAATACCATTGGAGAATCATATAGTTAAATATATGACAAGCTAATGGCGATTAATCTTATCACAGTTCTTGCTATCCAAAAATTTGATGAATCAAGACCAAAACCCACGTGGTATCATGATGATCAATACTATAAATACCACCAAGTTTGAGGACATGATATAGAGAGGTGTTAAACCTTTAAAGATCTAGTTCAAAGAATCATTGATCAAGGCGATATTCAAGTGGAAAATCCTAATACATCTCCTAACCAACCACTTGAAATATTTAAACAACCATTACTTAAGCACAAACCAAAAATTCAAGCCACTACTTCCTCTACATCTCAAGCACCCAACTCTCATACCACAAAAACTCTCCATATTGTTGATCAAGATCCTACCCCATTAACAATCGCACCTTCTTTACCAAATATCACATCCACCTCTTTAAATATGGATCCTACATCTACAATCCCATCAACACTTAACCCCATGACCACACCAATCATGTTTACACCTATGTCGACATCTATTCCCAATCTCCTCCATTCCCAAGTATATCAATGATGTCCCTTGAAACATTTATGAAACAACCATCCCCACCTTATTCTAAATCTGCTATTGATTCTATACCTATACCTACCTCACCACTGACATCCACTTCATCAATTATCACATTCATTTCATCAGATTCGACTAATCTATCCACATCTATTCCACCTTTATCCATTATATCATCCTCATCATCAATCCCAGTTCTTCTTTTTGCAATTTTACCCGTACCCGTGACATCGACTAATGTGACCACATCTACATCATCTAATACTTCCTTATCATTCTCATCATTTGAAGAATTTTGGAAAGGAATTCAATTTGTAGAAAATTCATGTGATCGTCCCATCTCATCTACATAATCAAACATTTCCACATCAAACCAATCTTCACCTTCTTTAGACCTCATCATGCAAAAACTACTCCCTTCACCTATATCAACCGTAACACAGCCTTCACACCCATTAGTAGAGATTTTTGTCTTCCCTTCTAAGGGTGCCTTTTCATAAATAATATATAGAACCATTGGCACATTTCCTCAATGTTATCTTTCACATCCTCACAAGAAAATTGACATCCCCCACCTAAGATCAATTAATGTAATGCTACATCATCTATCTTAGGACCACATACATCTCTTCTAGGATCACTCCCTTCATAAAAAAACACTACAACCTACCAATCAACCTAAGCAAAAACCATCCAAAACTTCTTCTTCTAGAAAACCAATCATCCCCAAAACTGAATCCAAGACATCAAAATATCGAAGTACTCAAAATCTAGTTTCGGCATCGAAATCATCTCAAATATCCACTGCTTCTTCCAAGACGAAGAATTATCACAAAGACAAGGTACTTCCTAATACTTTGGTTGAATCATATGCGTAGGTCCTTCAACACTTACTTAAATTTTTTGCCATCACACTTCCACCTATTAATGCCTTTGACCCAAATAGTAAGAAGCCATCATGGTTTGATTACAACCTCATTTGTGTCTACCATCGTACCCCTAGACATGAAACTGAGCATTACAAAGCACTCCAAACCCTTGTCCACAACATCATCAAGGAAGATGATCTTCTTCTTTAAGAAAAACAATCTCCTCCTTCCACTTCCATTCCAACATCTACACCTTCTGCCTCATCCATCAAAATGCAAAAGTCCCCTCATTCCTCATAAAATTTTATAGCTGTCCCATCTCTAAATGATTATTTTTCTGTAGTGCCCACTTTCCTTGGACACTGTTTAGATACTGATCCTGACACTATTGATCATATTTTGGACATAATTATGTTTTGATGTAGTATGATGTGTAAATGCTAGATCATGGACTCCTATGAACATTATTATGTTTTGCTTAGTATGATGGTTAGATGTTAGACTATGGATTAATATTGATTTGGATTTAGTTATTATGCTTGAGGATCATTGAGACATTATTATTATTATGTGGATGATGATATACTAGTTGACATGGACAAGTTATTGATTTTGATTTTAGACATGTGACATTGATATTATGAATAGCTCTAGTATATAAATCTATTAGGTGATGATATAGTTGCAAATTGAATTTAAATGATAAATGTTAAATCCTTGATAATGTTGTGATTTGGATTTAATAATTGTATGTTGCTTTTATCATTTGGATGTTCTAATATGGCCACGAGGCCGAAGGGGTATATTGCATTTTGCAGGTTAAAAAAATCACAACAATGTCGGTGGACTGGAGACTAACCATATTGGAATTCAGTGTGAAATCAACAAGGTCACCATGACAACTGTGTTTGTGTTGTATGTTGTATTTTGTTAGGATTTCCCATGGGGGGGATTTCCGTTATTGTGACCTTGGGGCATATATGTGTTTTATTATGTTTCCCTTTTTAATTATTGTTGTATGTATTTGATTTGTAATGTGCTATTTATTTTAATTATTTTAATGTGATAGTATAATGTGGGAGACATATAGTTAAAATTTAATTAAATAAAATTGGATGTGGAATGTGAAATTAAATGTTTTTGCTTTGGTTGAAAATGAAATTTGATATATAGATATTTTTATAACCTTATGGTAATTAAATAAATCTTATGTCAAAAGGCTGTCATAAATAAATGTCATAGAAGTTAATGCATTTTAGAAGAGTGTGTAACTTACCAAGTATGGGTTGTGTAAGAGTTTATAAGAGGTTGTAAGGATGATTTTGGAAGGTCAAACACTCCTTCCACTTTGAAATTCGAATTTGGCCTTGAAGGACAAATTTGGAGGCTTGTGGGACAAGTTAAACTTGTCCCACACCTCTCAAAAAACTCCACCAACCATGATTATAATTTTAGAGTCAAAAGCAACTTATTTTATTATGTTTTGACATGATTTTATGAATGAAGTGATTGCACTTGTCTTACAAATTTTAAATGCATTTTCCTTTTGGGTATGGGTTGAGTTTGTGTATGTAAGTAATTTTGTCTTTCACATTTATTATAATGTATTTGCATTTGATGTGAGTTCTTTTTGGGATGACTAAAAATGATGTGGCATCCCACTTGGAATCCACATCATCCACCTCCATCCTCTCCTTTAAAATTTGAATTCCTCCTCATTTTGAGGTTGTTGAAAGTTGGAGATTTCACTCTTGGGTAAAATTTCTCTTGCATTTTGGAGCTTGCTTGGTCAAAGAAGTGGATTTACTTGTGCATGCTTTCCTCTTTCTAATTTGGGACTGGTTTTGTGCAATAAAGAATCTGTTGTTTTGGAAACAAGACTCCATTATGGAGAGGTAGGCTCTCACTCTTTTAAAATTGCTGTTTTCCCCTCTTTTAGCATGAATTTTAAATGTGTTTGTGTTTGCAATTCTTAGAGGGATGGGTAGAATGCTTAGGGCATGGTGTGGAGAGAAGACTATGAGGTTTATCAGACGAGGGATAAGGGATTTACCATTGGCACTTGTCTTGTGGAGGGAGTGTTGGTTGGGATCCACCTAGGGAAAAGAATGTGCTTGTATTTCTTACTTTGGGGAGATATAAGGGATAAATTTGGAGGAGGGATAAGGAGGGGTTGAGGAGGGATAAGGTTTATTGGATGATTATGTTTTGGCGGTTTGTTTTAAGTGGATGCCCAATTTCAAAATGGGAGGCATAAGGAGACCTCCATAGTTCTTGCTCTTGCTTGGCTTGCTTTCTTGGAGAAGGAGCCTTTGTTTTGATTGAAATTGTTGTTGTAGTTGAGAACTACATCTTTTTGTTTGTGCATTTCCTTGTGCATTGAATGTATGTTATATGTGAAAGAAGCTATGTTGCCATGTGTTGTTTTATCATGTTCAATTCCAATATGGTTGGTGCTCGGGGGCCAATGGGGAAAAATGGATTCTCTTTTGCCATTGGATGTCTTGGTTGGGTGGAGAGTGTTGCCATTCCCCCTTCCTTGTTGTGATCAAAAGATGAGAGAAGAAGAAATCAGCAAGTTGCTGTTTGGAGAAAGAAGAATATAGTTTGACATTCATCCTTTTTGAGAAAACTCTTGTAATCCCTTCCCACATCGCGTGGATGAGAAGTATATATGTTTGTAATGTGAAGCCATGTATGGTAAATGGAAGTCTGAAATTTAATTGAAATATAAAGATGAAATATTCTATTCTCTGTATTGGAAAAGACTGTCATACAATTGTAGATTTAACATTGAAATTCAAATGAAGAAATGATCTATTGATTTAATGTTGAAAATAAATGAAATAAATATATTCCTTCCCCAATCGCAGTGTTGGATTTAGATTTAATTGTAATGTTGCATTAAATTGGAGTTACTGTTTTGAAATGTTATCTCTGTGTGAAAAGAAGATGCGTATGGGAGAGAAATACAACGTTCTATTCCTTGTAACTATTAAAATTTGAAATACCAAATGTTGCCTTATTGTCTGAATGAGAAGATGGATAAATTAATTGCTTAGACAAGTTTTGAGAAGTTTACCATGTTTTGGAAGTGACAAACAGATCATTACAGTTGTTAATAAATGAACTCTGTTCCTTTCCTTTTATAAATCTGGTAATTAAATTTTATCTATTAAATGTGTAGTTCATATCTGAAACTAAAATTAAGTATTGAAACAATGTAATTCAGATGCAATATATTATAAGGAATTCAATTTGACCTCAACACGAGAGAAAGACATTTTAGAACTTCACAAATTCAATTTTTGAACTCGCTGGACCACTTTCTTGTCAAAGGATGTGAAATATATCAGCTACAACTCAATCTATAAATAGAACCTTGAAAATATTCTAAAACCTACCCAATATCTTTCCTCCATGTTGAATTTACATGTTGAAAAGAAGAAATATCAAAATTGAACAAATCTTACAAGTAGGAAAAATTGCCAGTTTTAAAATTATAAACCCTGCAGATCAATTTCTTAAAATTTACCATTGAAAGTTTACCAAATTCTAAAACTGATGTTTTTCTATGCAAAGAGGACTTCGAGAGCTTTCCGGAAAGTCCTCATTTGCCTAAAATGGAGCTTCCTATCAAAAGTTATGGCCATTTGAAGTTTTACTTCAAAATAGCCATCCAAAACCAAAAATGAAATAATTCGACCTTAGAAAAATTTAAATTTTGAACTTTAGAAAATTTCATAAAAATTTCCACGGCCCAGCCACCCTCTTATCCTATCAGAATTTTCCACATGGCACCTTGGAGGGGTGGACCCTTATTAAAAACTTAACTTTAAAAAAAAAATTGCCTTGGGAAAAATTTCCCAAATTTCCCCGCAACTCCACGGCCCCCAACCAATCAGGTGCTGACATGTGGTAGGGGGGTGCGTGGATCAAAATAGAAACTTAACATTTTACACTTTTGAAAAAATTTCACATTTTTCTCCACAGCCCTGCACCCCCTCAGCCAATGGGGTGATGACACGTGTCCCCACGGTTGCGTGGGTCCATGCAATTGTTTTAACCTTTTAACCCCATGGGCGAAAAATCCAAATTTCCTCCTCCGGCCCACAGCCAATCACAAAGCCACATGTGGAAATTTGGGCAAGCGCAGAGGCACGAAGGAAAATTTTCCTTCGAAAAATTGAAAAATTGGTTTTGGGAAAAATTTCATGTTTTTCCCCCGCGACCCACAGGCCTGAATGAATCACATGATGACAAGTGGCATTTGGAAATTTTTTGATCTGTTGATTTAATGTTGAAAATCAATGAAAGAAATATATTCCTTCCCCAATTGCAGTGTTCGATTTAGATTTAATTGTAATGTTGCATTAAATTGGAGTTACTGTTTTGAAATGTTATCTCTGTGTGAAAAGAAGATGCGTATGGGAGAGAAATAAAACGTTCTATTCCTTGTAATTATTAAAATTTGAAATACCAAATGTTGCCTTATTGTCTAAATGAGAAGATGGCTAAATTAATTACTTAGACAAGTTTTGACAAGTTTACCATGTTTTGGAAGTGACAAACAAATCATTACAGTTGTTAATAAATGAACTCTGTTCCTTTCCTTTTATAAATCTGGCAATTAAATTTTATCTATTAAATGTGTAGTTTAGATTTGAAACTAAAATTAAGTATTGAAACAATGTAATTCAGATGCAATATATTATAATGAATTCAATTTGACCTCAACATGAGAGAAAGACATTTTAGAACTTCACAAATTCAATTTTTGAACTTGCTGGACCACTTTCTTGTCAAAGGATGTGAAATATATCAGATACAACTCAATCTATAAATAGAAAATTGAAAATAATCTAAAACCTACCCAATATCATTCCTCCATGTTCAATTTACATGTTGAAAAGAAGAAATATCGAAATTGAACAAATCTTACAAGTAGGAAAAATTGCCAGTTTTAAAATTATAAACCCTGCAGATCGATTTCTTAAAATTGACCCTTAAAACTTTACCAAATTACAAAATTGATGTCTTTTTTGTGCAAAGAGGACTTCAAGAGATTTCTGAAAAGTCCTCATTTTCCTAAAATGGAGCTTCCTATCAATAGTTATGGCCATTTGAAGTTTTATTTCAAAATGGCCATCCAAAACCAAAAATGAAATAATTTGACCTTAGAAAAATTTAAATTTTGAACTTTGGAAAAATTTCCTAAAAAGTTCTGCGGCCCTGCAACCCTTTTATCCTATCAGAATTCACCACATCTCACCTTGGAGGGGTGGACCCTTACTAAAAACTTAACTTTTAATTTTTTTTTTGCCTTGGGAAAAATTTCCCAATTTTCCCCGCAACTCTGCGGCCCCCAACAAATCACATGCTGACACGTGGTAGGGGGTGCGCGGATCAAAACAGAACTTAACATTTTACACTTTTGGAAAAATTTCACATTTTTCTCTGCAGCCCCACACCCCCTTAGCCAATGGGGTGATGTCACATGTCCCCATGATTGCGTGGGTCCATGTAATTGTTTTAACCTTTTAACCGCATGGGCGAAAATCCAAATTTCCTTCACCGGCCTGCAGCTAATCACAAAGCCACACGTGGCAATTTGGGCAAGCGTGGAGGCATGGAGGAAAATTTTCCTTTGAAAAATTTAAAAATTGGTTTTGGGAAAAATTTCATGTTTTTCCCCCGTGACCCGCCGGCCCGAATGAATCACATGATGACATGTGGCATTTGGAAATTTTTCCCAATTTTCTCCCTAACCCCGCGGACCTCCAAGGGAAAATTTTCCCCTAAAACTCCACTCAGCCATAACTTGAGTTCTACAAGGAGTTAGGAGGACTTCTTTATATGGTTGGAAAGGTGAGGAAATTTTCTATCTAATGAGCCTAGTTTAAGAAAGTTTTGATAAATCTAAGTGTGTTAAAAATCTAGTTGAAGTTCAGGGCTTGATAGAGAGCAGGCCTGGGGATAAATTTCTCCCTAAACCTTAGTAAAACTTGTAACATCCAAATTGGAACCTTGTAAACTTATTATAAGATAAAAATGGAAATCTTGTGTTTGGTTAATTAGAATCTATTATGGAACCTATTTAGTCTCAAACTAGTATCTTGCTACTTATTGTAGACCTTTCTTATAAAAAAAAATTATTCCATAATTTTCCTAGTTTGTTTCTTGGTCTCAAGTGGTAGTTGAAGCGGGCATTACATCTTCTAAGGATGGTACCACTTTGATCATCAATGTTGTTCGGATAGCCACTTGATTCAGTCCACATGATCCTAAATCAACATCCCAATAAGAATCCAATACCTTTGTCACCATTCCTCCTCCTAAGGAGTTCACCTCATCGTCAAAGCCTAAGGTTTATATCTTAGCTATCCCTTGGCCTATTGAACAAAGTATTTTCAAAAAACTTCATTAGGCCCCATTTAAGACGTTTCTTTACGAGCTCATCCAAATCTCACCATACCATAGATAGGCTCTCATTGATGCCTTGAAGCATATTCTGACATCTAGTGACAAGGCTCAGCCCTTTGTATCTCTCATAGGAGCACTTACAACTTCTATGCCATCTCATTCAATGATACTAAGATTCCAGACATCACACTGGAAGAACATGACCCTCCCCTTTTCATCACAGTTAGGATTAATGATGCTTTCATTCGATGATCGATGATTGGTAATAGCGAAATAATTAACATCATATCATCACATGTCTTCGATCAGATCAAGATCCCAAAATCCACTATCGCCCAAACACTCGCCGTGTTTTGTGCCTTCAATGATGCTATCACTCCTGCCCTAGGAATGGTTTTTCTTCCCATCCATGTTGGTTATAAGCTCCTCCATGAGGTATTCTACATCATAGAAATATAATTTCAGTATAATGTTCTCCTTGGATGACCTTGGATCTGCGCTATGCGATGTGTCCCCTCTACACTTCATCGTTGCCTTAAGTTAGAGCATGAGGAGAAGATATTGACACTTCCTAGGGAAGATCATTCCTTTCAAATGTACAACATGACCTATTAACCTAATGATGTCCTTATTCCTAAGAATAATTCATCTGCACCATCCACCAGTTCATCCATTTCTTCATCCAAAATTCCTAACAATGATTCCCTAGATAAAGTAATGTACAAACTCATGCTAGGGGAGTATCGTATTCTTACACTCAACACCTTTCCCACTCCTCACAATCTCAGTAAACCTGACGAAGCTCCAATATATCAACCCAATTTCAGGGATATCATTCCTATTGGTCTACAACATCTTTAAACCAATCTCATCTATGGTGGTTTTGAAACCTCTTCTTCTTACATTATCGATCATCCACATGCCGAACCTTGTATAGGTGGTTTTGGATTCCTCAACAAACCATACTTTTCCCACACCTATCTCCACCATTGCACATGGAAGGGATTCAGAATAGGATGTTATGAACATGGGCCACATGGCCTTATTATTGAAAAGTGCCGCAAGCCTCACGAAAATTTTGGGCTAGGCTATCGGGAGCAATCCTCTGACCCCACTCCACCATCTGAGATGTGTATGGACATGACTTATCCATATTCTCCACCCATGAGGCCATGGATGTGGATGAAACCATGTCTATTATCTCTGGATTTTTTTTACTTCTCTACCATCACCTTAGGAATGGTCACTTATCAGTGTGAAAATAAGACTAGGTCCCTACCCCTCGGCCATCCAGAGATGATAAAAGAAGAGTCTTCTACCATCAACATTATTCAATGTGCTAAAAATGATGCCATTATTTCTCACATGGTGGAAAAGGACTCTTATCTTCATGAGACCTTACCATATGATACATCTAATCTTCTCAATGAAGCCACCATAAACATCAATATCGAGACTCCTCAAGAGCCTCGCATCCTCAAAATAGGTCAATCTCTTGATCCACAAGAGCTTGAGTCTTTCACAACATTCCTATCTCATCATAGTCAGGAATTCACATGGTCATGTTTAGACATGTCAGGTCTTGAACCATCTATCGTTGTCCACAATATTGTCACCTTTCCTAACGCAAAACTGGTCAAGTAGAAGCTTCACCTTATGTACCCTTGAGTTGCTCTCCTTGTGAAAGAGGAGTTGCAATGTCTTATTTTTTCCAACTTCATCATCCCCATTGACTATCCCAAATGGATTTCTAACATCATAACTTTTGCTAAAGTAACTGACAAGCTTTGTATATGCACCAATTTTTGATATCTTAATCTCTCTTTCCATAAATACAACTTCCCTCTACCCAACATTCATTACTTGTGGATCTTACCATAGGTCATGAGATGCTTTCTCTTATGGATGGTTTTTTTCGATTATATAGTAAAATTATCATCGCGCTAGAAGAACAACATAAGACCTACTTCATCACTCCTTGGGGAACCTTTTGCTACCATGTCATGCCCTTCGGTTTGAAAAATTTTGTTTCTACCTATCAGTGGGAAATGACTTACATATTTCACGATCTCATCCACAAAACCATAAAAGATTATGTTGATGAAATTTTAGGTAAATCTAAACATCACCATGACCATTTCATTGTTATTGAAGTCCTTTTCAAGTTCCTCATTCATTTTTTTCTTTGTCTCAATCAGTCCAAGTGTGTATTATGAGTGTTAAATGGAAAAATCCTTGGATTTATCATGTCTTTAAAGGGTAATTGAATTTGACCCAGAAAAAAATAAAGTAGTCATTAAAATGCCTCCTCCTTTCGATCTTAAACAACTTTTTAGTCTTCAAGGCTGACTTCAATCGGTCCATCATTTCATCTCGCAACTCTTTGATAATTGCCAACCCTTTCATCACCTACTTCATAAACACACATACTTTAATTAGGATCATAACTATCAAAAGGATTTTGATGATCTTAGACAATATATTTTGTCCCCACCAGTGATTACACCTCCAAGCTAGGGGGATCCCTTTTATCTATACGTCTCCACTATTGATCATGCTCTAGGGGCCATGTTAGCATATTGTGATGACCAAGGTCATGAGAGGGTCATTTATTACACCGGTTTCACCTTCCATGATTGTGAGACTTGTTATAAAAAATTTGAAAAATCTGTGTTGCACCCTCTTCTTCGCCACCTTTAAGCATCGACATTATCTTCTCAACCATAAGACTTACGTCGTTACTAGCTTTCCATCTTCCTAAGATGATGCATTCTAAACCATATCACACCGATCACATCACTTGATGGCTCATGTTCATAACTGAGTTTGGGCTCGAGTTCATTTCTAAAAAATCCATTAATGGCCAAGATATTGCAGACCAATAAGATGAAGTCCCTATTTATAGTATGCATCTTCCTCACAAATAGTTTCTAGATGTAGTCACAAAATCATTCTCTTTAGACATTATTTAGCCTAGTCTCATACTACTATTTAGAAGGTTCTTGAGTGAAGAAAGTACTAATTAATCCCATCTTTTTGCCATCTTATTTTACTTTTATTTCACCATTCTCGCACATTTTTATATCATGCCCAATTTGTTTAATCACTTTCCCATCATTTTAGCCTAAAATGGGATGCCTAGGCTTATATTGGGGTGCCATAGGGCGCCCCAGTCCCACCTGGGGCACCCCGATTCTTTTCCTAATTTCTCGCCACTTTTTGGGCTATTTCTAGCTACTTTTCATTCTTATCTTCTTCCTAGTTGGCCTTGTCGGGGTTAATTACAAAATTAGATCAAGAGAACCCTATAAATATAAATTTATAAGACCATAATGAGGGTCCTAATGTTTTATACTACTATCACTCCATCTATATTTATATCCATTGCATCATTGACATCTATATAGTTCCATGCATCAAGGATAGGATATTTACATCAACACACACATCATAGGGGGGATTCTATTCTATTCCATGAACACATGCTATTAAATTTTTTACATTTAGTTATTCCTCACTATTTCACAAAGTGCGATTGACGTAAGATCACCTAGGGCATGACATGCGTACACACACACTAGAACTACATTTGGGTCCAAAATGTAGTGCAACGCTAAGAGTAGTAAGCCCACTGTTATGATAGCTGAGGTCAGTACATCCCATTCATTTGCATATTTTTTTAAGGGTTTGATACTCCTTTTGTCTCTTCTAGGTTGTAATTACATTATTCAGTATATTCGTCATAGTTTAGCAAATCCAGTGCAACAGAAAGTGAAGGTCACAAGTAATCTTCCAACCTTGAAAGAATCATATTTTAATATTTTTCATAAAATAGGGAACTTGTTCTGCCATACCAGGATGCCTCGAGGCATTCTAGTACCCTCTTGGGCACTTCAATCTAGTCAGATCTTCCAGATTCACCCTTTTCGGGACCTATGTGTAGCTATTTTTACTTCTGTAATTTCCTGTCAAACCTACAACACCCTGCGACAATCATCTATAATCAATAAAGTTCTTTCCTCACTTTATTCTTACATATTAGGGTGTTATTTCATTTAGTATTAATCATTTAGTTAGTTTATACTATTTTATCAGTCATTTACAGTGTTTTATGTCCTCATATCTTATATTAGCTATATTAGCATACTCCTAGTTTATTCTAATTTTAGATAAATCATTTTGGTGAACCCGACCATTGACTCCACCTTCAATCTAGGGATTTTATCATCTTTTATACCGTGGCTTCTAATTTTTTTCAAGTATCTTTACTTCAATTGATTTAAATGCACCCATCTTGTAAATACACTCTTACACAAACCCTAGAGACAATGCATTTGCCTATCAACATATTACATACCCAAGTCAATGCTATTTTTGGTCATCCTTCTGCGGACTCCCTTGATTCTAATTCCAATCAATATATTTGTAAATCCATAAGCTCTTCATTTTGTATGTCAAGATAAATTTCAAGCTATGGAATCCACAATCACATCTCTTAAATATGAAATTCAATAGCTTAAGGATACTTCTGAGGCTCATGATTATTTTTATTCTCATACCTAACCAACAACTTAAGGATACTTCTCAGGATCATGATTATTTCTCTTCTCATACCCATCCTATGTCTTCTACATGTGCTCATATTAGTTAACCTCAAATTTTACTGCTACCCATGCCTCTCAAGTTTGCAATCAATGCTACACAACAATATGTTCTTCCCAAACTCATAAGTCATTTATTAATCAGCTTGCAATCTACTCATTGTTATCCTCCTTATCATCTTGCAAAATACCATGGACTCCCATATTGTAATTATCATCAGATCAACAAACATAATGAAAATGATCGTTATGCTTTACAACGAAGAACTAAACATCTTGAGTGTCAAGGTTTCATCTCATTCACAGCACAATGTTCTGTTACATGATCATCTCCACTTGTTACATCTCAATGGGTTATTAAATCTGACTTGTCTAATGAGCATCATGCCATTACTTCTAAGGGAATTCAAGAGCTTCCTAAGCAACCACCTGTCAATATCGAAACACCACCTCTTCTTGAATCATCACTGGTAACACCAAGTCAACATAAGAAACCTCTTCTTAAGGATGATCTCAATCCTCTTCCATTAAAGTTATCGGCCATGTCACCAAGTTATACGCAACAATCACTACCTAATGTAAATCTTGAAATTCGTACCTCCACTATAGATCCTACATACATTGATGATTGGGACCTAGATGACGCTTACTATGATGATGAACCATTTAATTGTCACACTCCTCTATCACATCCAGTCAATTTTGTCAAAGCTACTACTCCTACTGATGAACAAGACACATCCCAACATTCTACCACCATCGCATGGTCCTATTGTTGCTTTAGCCTACCATTGTATTGGCCCTCTCTCTTATCATGACACATAAAATGCTCTCCCACAATGACATGGAACCTCTCATGTGTCTGCATAGTTCTCCATCATCATAGTGCATTTGGGGGACATAACACCTAATACACTCACCCCCCTCACTTACACATCTCTCATTTTTGCATTTTTATATAGGCATTTTCATCACACATTTTAACACTATCATTACCTAATGACGCACTTTTATGCTTTGGTTCACACTTGACTATTGAGGGATTACCATTATACTGAACCCCACACACTACACTATAGGCATTACATGTTTACATTTCATCACACACATCGTGCATCATACACCATCCATTATACACTTAGTATGCATTCTACATTATACTACATTTTCATCATGTACATATTAGTCATTCTATGCATTACATACGCCATTAGGCTATTTCACATGGCACATTTATATATCATATATATTCTACATACTATGCTAATCTACATTACATATATGTCTAGCTTTACATTTTTCATCCCTACACACTAAATTATCACACATTACATTGCATATTATACATTACATGTTTCCTTTTACACACCACACATTTACAAGCCCTCCTCACCACATGGTTGTTTCATCATTACACATACTACATTGTTTTTTAATTTCTGCCCTAACCACCCTATGATGCACTTTAGTTCCTTGGTCCATAATCGACTTCCGAGGGTTTACAAATCAAATGGACCTCACACTCACAATGAAACATTCCATCCTATGACATTCTTAGGCTATTGACATGCACTTTAGGCTAAATCTTCACTCACTCTTTCTATCTAGTAGTGGTATACGCCTTAGGCTAGATCACCACCCTCATTGTTTCATCTTATAGTGGTATACGCTTAGGGCTAAATTATCACTCATCCTTTCATCTTATAGTGATATATGCTTATGGATAAATAATTACTCATCCTTTCATCTTATAGTGATATACACTTAGGGATAAATCATCACTCATCCTTTCATTTTATAGTGATATACGCTAGGGATAAATCATCAATCATCATTTGATCATTTAGTGATATACGCTCAAGATAAATCATCATTCCTCTATTCATCAAGATGTGATATATGATTTGGCTATAGGGATCACACACATACTTTCTACATGTCACATTTCATCACTATACATTAACATTCATCACAACATGCTAGACACAAAAAACACTACTCGACCGTTTCTCGATGACACACTCTTATTTATGGTTCATTCTTGACTGTTGAGGGGGGAAAAATAAATGAACATCATTACATACACTTCCATTCACTCGGGGTGCACGTGGATCCTATAATTCCATCTTGCATTCCATTCCCACCATTCATAACATATTACATTGTCTTGGTCCATTTATTATTTCTTACTAGTAATTCACATGCTCACTTTATTACACGCGTTAGATTGATTTCTTATATGTCATTATCTATATCATACATACATGCATGTTCATGCCTTTTTTAGTGTGATTGCAGATAAAAGACTCTTACACGCAACATGGATGTTTGCATCCTACCCTTACTATAATGGTCATTGGGCAAATCCACATTCATATTTTTAGGTGATATTATTTCATTTCTTACTTAGAACTTGTACATTTGGTTATAAATGTTTTACATATTGGTTATTTCTCTAACATGCTAACGGGTGTTCCTTGAGCAAAAATTGTTTTGCAGGATTATATATTTCCATGAATAATTTTTTGTCTATTTCTACTTGTCTACTTTGTTTGCTATTTTCTATGGGATTTTCTCTATGCTTTGTGTTCATACTTTCTTGTTGTTTGCAGCCATGATGGCCTTGCATGTCTTGCAAAATTGTGAGTGATGACCCATGTTTGCATCCCACTTTGTGTGACTTACTTGTTTTCTTGCGTGTTTACATTTACTACATTGTTTACGTAGCTTACAAATGTTTTCTATAGGCATGCATTGTTTTCTTTACACTTGTCTCTAGCTAGCCTTCTTGTTTGTGCGTGCCTTGGTTTTTACCAAGCACTTTTCTAGGGTACACACTTCAGAGTGCATTTGGTCCTCTTTTGGGGATGCATTCTCCTTTCAGTAACATCACATACACCCCTAAAGAGGGGGGCATCATCTGGGGTTTACATACTAACACAACACATTTACAATGGTTCAGTACAATGCACTTTCTTCCCTCAAAATTATGGTTTACATATAACGAGTGGGTTCAGACCAATCTACAAACCCCAAACAAAGTAGATTTTAAAGGACATGGTGTCGTTATCATTTCTGTGAAGAAATTATAGGCTTGGGGGTTACAGTGGGTGTGCGTCTCTACACTACTTTGGCCAATGACATTGAATCACTAAAAAAAAGGATGTTATAAAGATCTCTTCACACAAATTTTAACAGAAGCGGTTAGAGCTTGGAGGACATAGAGCATTTTCTCCCTACACTTCTTCAACTAGAGAGGCATGAGATTTCCCAAAAACTCGCAGCAGTACAATATATCCTTTTACACCCTTTCTCTCAACATGGATCAATTACACATGTTCTATTTACTTTTTCATTTAGCATAATTTAAATTTTCTTATTTTAAAAATTTTCTATGCACATTCATATTTTACATACATACATATTTGAATACTTGATTGCTTTTTCCTTGTAGGTCTGACTATATGAGAAATAAGAAGTCAAATTAAGGGAAACAAAAACAACAACAAAAACATCAAAAAAAAAATTCCATGAAAAAAATTCTTTACTAACCATGTCGGTACACTACACATCGCAGTAATTACACATGCGTTCCACCCTAGGTTTACTCTCATCACTTTTTTCATCTTTAGATTCCACTCTCTTCCATATTATTTTTTTCATTCCATGCTTGATTCTAGTCCTTCTGTGCATTTCTACGACACTTTCCATGGATATCAGGTACACAATTCTATCTACTTTATGTTATTGAGATTTTAGCTCACTAACATAAAGTGGGGGGAAAATGTAGTCACAAAATCATGCTCTTTAGAAATTGTTTAGCCCGGTCTCATACTACTATTTAGAAGGTTCTTAGTGAAGAAAATACTAATTAATCCCATCTTTTGGCCATCTTATTTTACTTTTATTTCACCATTCCCACACATTTCTATATGCATGCCCAGTTTGTTTCAGAACTTTCAAATCATTTTAGCCTAAACTGGGGTTCCCAGGCATATATTGGGGTTCCTTAGGGTGCCCTAAGCCCACCTGGGGCGCCTCGATCCTTTTCCTACTTTCCCACTAATTTTTGGGCTATTTCTATCCATTTTCACTCCTCATCTTCTTCTTATTCAGCCATGTCGGGGTTACGTATGAAATTAGATCAAGAGAACCCTATAAATATAAAGTTATGAGACCATAATGAGGGTCCTAACATCATCTAGTACTATCAATCCATCTAGAGTTACATCCATTGCATCATTGGCATCCACATATTTCCACACATCAAGGCTAGGAGATCTACATTGATAAACACTTCATAGGAAGGAGGTATTCTATTCTATTCCATGCACACATGCTATTACATTTTATACATTTAGTTATTGCTCACTATTTCACAAAGTGTGACTAACACAAGAGAACATAGGGAACGACACACACACACACACACACACACACACACAACACACACCAAAACTACATTTGGGTCTGAAATGTAGTACACCGATCAGAGTAGTAAGCCCACTATTGTGGCAGCTGAGGTCATTCCGAACCATTCATTTGCATATTTTATTTTTTTAGGGTTTGATACTCCTTTTGTCTCTTATAGGTTATAATTACATTATTCAATACATTCGGCATAGTTAAGTAAATCCATTGTGACTGAAAAAAATGACACAAGTAATATTTTGACCTTGAAAAAATTATATTCTAAGATTTTTCAGAGACCAGGGCACCCTGGGGCAACCCAGTACCTTCCTGGGTGCTTCAGTCTGCTCAGATATTCCAGATCCACCCTTTTCGTGACCTCTGTATAGCCATTCATGCTTCTTAAATTTTCTGTTAGACCCACGACACCCTACGACAATCATCTATAATCAATTGAGTTCTTTCCTACTTTATTCTTGCATATTAAGGTGTTATTTCATTTAGTATTACTCATTTATTCAAGTTATACTATTTTAGCATAGTCATTTACAATGTTTTATGTCCTCCTATGTTAGATTAACTATATTAGAATACTCCTAGTTTATTCTAATTTTAGTTATATCTCCAGATGAATCCATCAATCAATTTCACCTTGAGGAGGATACCCTTAAGATGATCATATTTTTAATGGTTCTAAGTGCCATCAAAAGGGGAGGCATCCAAGTCGTTCTCTTCTATCCTAGAGATGATCCTATTCCCATCACAAACAAGCTCAATTTTGAGTTCACAAATAACATGGTGGAGTATGAAGCCCTCACCCTAGGTCTTGAAAATACTACCTTTCTCGGTGTTCATATTATTGAAATCTATGGAGATTTAGAGCTTATCGTCAAAAAAGGTACGGGAGAATATCAATCTAAAAATGATACCCTTCAAAAATATAGATATATTGTCCTTCTCCTCCTTGAAGCCTTCAATTTTTATAGTATCCAAGCTGCTCCTTGATCGTATAATCATTTTGATGATATGATGATCCCTCACATCTCTCATACCATGGAAAACATGAGAGTCTAAACTTTGTGTTTTCATTCATTGTAGTGATTGACCATTCCATGAGTTACCCCAACTTAATCTTCTTAAATCTAGTTCGTTGGATCTTTGGTATTCCCAAATTTTTGATTACCTATCCAAATCCATCATTCCCTCTGATCTATTCAAGAATTTTAGGAGGTATTTCCTTTAGAGTGCGAACTGCTATGTTATCCTTGGCGGAATTGTTTATAAGCGTGGATTTAATGGAATTCTCCTTTGATGCCTTAAATCCGATGAATATTCTCATGCTATCCAAGAATTCCAAAATGGTATTTGTGGTGAAAATTTTAGCGGCTTAGACATTGCTAAGCGTGTTCTTTATCTTGGATATTATTAGCCTTCCCTTAATCATGACTACTATGAGTATGTTAAGAAATGTGAAAAATGTCAACAACATACCAATCTTATTCACATTCCTAGTCAAGCTTTGCAACTGGTTGAAGACCTTTGGCCCTTCTTACAATGGGGTCTTTATATCATTGGTATTATCAATCCTCAATCTTCACAACATCATCACTCCATCATCATTGCAACTGAATACTTCACCAAGTGGGTGGAAGCAATTCCCATCACCTCCACTAAATCTGGTCCAATTATTAAATTTATCTACCAGGACATCATTTTCTCTTTTGGCGTCCCTCATAAACTCATCACGGATAACAGAAAGTCATTTAAAAACAAATATCTCAAGAAAATTTGTGACTCGTTCAAAATCCAACTTAGTTTCTCTTCTCCATATTATTCTCAACTTAATGGAAAGTCTGAAGCAATTAATATGTCCCTTCAAAACATTATTGTAAACAATAATGATCAGTCAGGTCATAGTTGGCACCTTCATCTCCCTTTTGAGATTTAGGCTTACTAGAATAACATTCACACTATGATAGGTGCTAACCCCTTTTCTCTTGTGTACGGTTTTGAAACCGTTATTCCCCTTGAAGTTTAAATTCCATCTTTATGCGTGTTTCTTCGGGAATTCATCTCTGATGAAGATTATCACTAGGATCTTCTAACATAACTCAAATTTCTTGACGAACGTTTCCTCCTCACTCTTGAACACCATCATGTTTATCAATAACGAAACAAGCATGCTTACAATAAGCACCTTAAAGAACACAAATTTAATGTTGGTAACTTCCTCTTTAAATAAAATCAGAATGTTACTACCCTAGAAAAGGAGCCAACGTGGAAATTTTTATCCCAATTGGATTGGACCATACATTAGCAAACATAAGTTTAGGTCGAGAGCCTATCATTTGGCCTCCCTTGATGGTAAACCATAAGTGGAACCACTTAACGCCTTCCACTTGTGACCATTCTACTAGTATCATGTCTGCAAATGAGAACTTAGTCATATCCTTAGATAATCCCTCCATTGTAGCCTCTTCCATCTATCATTGTAATTATATGGATTTATGTGGTCTATTGTTACTTTCCTCGGCATGACCTTAAATATGAATGATGCGGCTTTGTCCATAGACTTTTCCTTATGGATATGTTATCCCTTGTTGGAGAGAACTCCATGATCATTACATCTATCACCCTCTTGTTTACCTATTAGAAACACGCTAAGTGTCCACAAGTGTCTCTTGTACATTCATTTTCCCCTTCTAAGTGGTCCACCTAGCTATTCCTAGATCTTCCCCATGTAAAGATAAAAATTCATGGATGCTTATGTCAAAAACTTGAAGTTATAAAAAATAGACTGGTCCCTCAAAGGATAGTTGTTCATATAAAAAAAGAGAAATAAAAAGAAATAAAAATCAATAGACTGGTCCCTCCAAGAACAACTATCACATATGTATAAAGTAGACCATACCCTTGAAGGATGGCTACTATTTTACATCATTACATTGAAGTATTCCTACTTTGATCACCCTTCCATTTTATCAACATCCTAAGAAATCTTCCCACATTGATCAGTTTCCTCTTTCCCCTTCCCAGAGCTAGGGCATATATTTAGGAAACACCACTCATCAATAACCCTCTTCTTACATACTATTTACATCAAAAAAACATTTTTCGTGTCAAAATTAGGTGTATGAGGTCATTCCATCCATGTTTCCTTATGATCTTTGGTATAACTAACTATCGTTGGTTGTATGTTAACTTCTATTTTGGTCACATGTGCCTTACATTACCTAGATCCCCCTCTTATTTATCTCCAATGTGATTGGAGGCATACTTTCCTCATGCATTCATTGATATGGTGTAACATCATTTGTACCCATGGGTCGCCACCATTAATTTTCACTTTATTCTAAACATTTCCACTTATATATTTTATCTCTCCTTTTTTTATTACAAGCACATATTTCTTTTTGTAAATCCCATTTATGCTACCCATCTATGATATCACATCAGCTTGCCTACCCTTACCAATACCCATTATCCATCATA
Source organism: Taxus chinensis (assembly GCA_019776745.2). Lineage (NCBI taxonomy): Eukaryota > Viridiplantae > Streptophyta > Pinopsida > Cupressales > Taxaceae > Taxus > Taxus chinensis. The sequence continues at coordinate 899,403,355 of CM034146.1, forward strand.
TCTATTTTGGAATTACCTTTTCTCAACATCACATACCATCCATGCACATACATTCATCATAATCAAATCCAAAGTAAGCATGTGATCATCACCATCATTAATATAAAACATATTCTCATCATCATATACATCAAACATCATCATAAAATAATAAAATATCATCCTATACTTTTACCATCATCATCACATATAAGTAAAACATGTAATCAAATCATCATAAATCAAATAATCAACATCACATAATGCATACACGATAAACCAAGACAAAATCATATATCATATATATCACCAAAATAAAGTGTATCAGTACATCATTGAACTCTAAGGGTCCTATCTCAAAGTAGAGATGTATGTAAAACTAGTAAAGTTCACATCAGAAAACCTAAAATCTTTCCCCTATGAGGAAAGTCCCTCTGTCTCTCTATCGTCCTCATCACCTCTACCCTGGCCTTCTCCTTGATGTGGTTGATCCACACTCAATATTCTCCTAGATGGCCCAGCTCCAGCTACCATTCTCCTCTGTAGATGCTCCCAATATTGAAGTGTATTCAGAAGCTTGTTGATCACAATCCCATTATAATACTAATCATCTGTGGATAAGGATCTGTATCGATCCATAGAAATCATGCTAGGAGGTTCCATTTCTCCTCATCCCTGCGATGTTGCATGTTCACCACTCATAGCCTTGGTAGCTATGATCACCATGAAATATCCAAAACGGGCCCTGTAGGCCTCCCTTTGCATGCAGTATCGGTCCATGTCCTGGGTGAATCGGTTCCTCTCCTTCGTGACTACATCTCTCCTCTATAACATTATGTCCCTCTCTACACACATCTACTCTAGCTCCACACGTAATCATGCTAACTTTGTAAAATATCCTTTATCTCCATCTCTGCCACCTCCTAGAGCTTCCCCTACCTCAATCTATATTGCCTCATCCTCATCCACTCTTTCTCCATCTATTGGAGCTACTCAAGTTGCAATCATCCATTCAAAAAATCCCACTCTAACTCCTACCTCATTATCATCCCAAGGCACTGCTGCCTCCTCTAATGGACCTGTCATGACAAGAATTGACAACTCCTTATCAATCTCCTCTTTCCTATTAGAGATAATATCCTTAGGCATTATCTGGATGAATCCAAAATGTCATCGCAGTCTATCAAACTAAATGACCTTGATCATCTCTGGCCATCTACCTTACACCCATCTCATTCTCCACATACCCACTAAATCTACATCTACCCCATCCCATACAGGGAAGTCTCTATATAAACACCATCTAATTTGATCTACCTCGAGCTCTGAAAACCTATCCACACCCCTTTCTCCCTATCTCCATGAGCCTAATCGATCCATCATCTCTAGAACCCCACTGCAAGCTCTATGTGGTCCCTAGTGACCCATGGTAGCCCTAGTGGTCAGATCAATATAATATGCTCGTAGGCCCAACAGTGTAGCAGTAAGCCTACATCAGACCCTAATATTCTCCTTACTCTGTACATGGCTAGCTCATGGTATACATGTATTAGCAAAGTAGTGGGACAAATGAAAACACTCTCTGATGCTCGATAATATATAATACAACACTTGTTAAATCCCTTGGAAACCTAGCTCCTCATGAGTAAGGAAATGAATCACATAAAATTACCATCATGACCAGACAAATCATCAAGCTCTGAGGTACCCCAAACTTGTACCTCAGTTCATATGAAAAATCCCCCAAAGATAATTTTATATGGGGCGCATCGGCTCCAAATAGCCATGTCAATACTACAAGTTTGATATCAATGGTAATGAGAACTATCTGATCCCCCTGTATCGAAAGTCTAAGGATGCGATATACATCCTCCAGGGTGATCGTAATATCACCTGTCTTGAACTAGAAAGTGCTTATATGCCTGTCACATCTCTCAACTAAAGCTATCATCAACCCCATATACTATGTGATCCTCTGATAATGTCTAAATCCTTCTAACCCAATGGCTTCCATGTGATCCCACTCAGCATCGGTCACATCTCCTCTCATCTACTCATATAGAGTCAGGACTCGATCTCTCAGATATAAGGTCTATGAGGTCTGTAATCACAAATCATACAATTCAACATTAGATCTCTTCATCATAAAAAAATATAAAATCAAAATCATTAATCTATTTTACTAATCATGCCAAGTCAACGTTGAACCATGTTGCGTCAATGAGTTTAGGCGCTGATCGCCGCCTTTTAGGGCTGGGTCGACGGTGACCCTTTCGAGTCACTGCCAACTACCACTCGAGTCATCCATTTTTATAAAAATGCAAAAGATAAATAAAACATAAAATAAATTAAAACACAAGAGTGGGTTTCATTACTCACCATCCTACGCACCCTCTAGTGTTTCCTGGATTCTCTTACGACCTCCATCTCTCAATCTTCTTTTTTAGCTATCTGATCTCGATTGTTAATTACACACATGAAAATGAGCATTGTTAGCCTACCCTTGGGATTATATAGCCACTAACACCAAGTCACCGTCGATCCCATTGGGTCACCATCCATCGGCCTTAGTCACCGTCGAATCACCTTGGCTAGTCCTTGTTTTGGGCTTGCCCTTCGTATTGTTACAAATCAGCAGCACCGCTTGGATGTTGATCATATTTCTAGTTTGATCATACTAAGCATCCAGTGTGATTACAGAACATTGAATCCTTTCCCCAAGTGTGGGACTTGCAAAATGAGAAAGGAATCTCCAGTTTAGAGGCTGGTTCCTCAAATCCTCTGGTCAGATTTATCACTTACAAGTTGCAGAGGTTTATATTCCTAATCCTACCCTAAATTCCAAAGGAGACAGAGATAGAGGATGCAAAAAAGCTAAAACTAATGCTAATAGGTGATGCACCAAAGGAGTGGTGAGAATTTCTCACTTCTACAGATTGACATAATTGATAAAATGTAACAAAATAACATGCAAAAATTGATAATTGTAATGAAGAATCAGAAATTAGCCAAACAACACAAGCAGAGGATGAAAAAAACTAATCACAAGGCCTGTATTGTTATTTTAACATCAAAATCACTTGCATTACAACACCTGAGAGGAAAAATAAAGTTGCAGTTCTTAGGAAAGGTCTGTTATTCCACCAAATTCACTTCTAAGGTGAGTAAGGGGACCTGTAATACACAAAAAAATGTTCAAACCTTTGAAAATGAGCCAAAACTAGCTTTTACAGTGCAAGGGACGAGCCTAGGAGAGATAAACACGGGAAAACACGGAAGAGATTCAAGCATTGACAAAAATGCCATAAAAATAGCATGGGCATCCTTACATACCCATTCCCTAACTTTTTTAGCCATGCTGGGAGAGAATGCGAGCCATTCTTCATTAAAAATGGTGGTTGAAACGTCATTTTTGTCCATGACCACGTGCTAGAGGAATTTTTCAATTTTATCTCTCCAAAATTCATCAAAATGAAAACATGACCATGGAATCTTGTAGAGAATTTCACCAGCTTTCCATTGATATCAAGAACGTGAAAAACCGAGCTCTGGATCGAAAGATATGGCCTTTTGAAATTTTAAGGCAAAACAGAGCCAAATTCAGGTCGGTGGGCAAAAAATTTGAATTTTTTACCTTTTTAGTCATTTGGAAAATTTTTCAAAATTTCCCTGCGCTCCGCCACTCTAGGACATGTGGCACATTTGTATTGGCCGCGGAGCCATCCTGCTTCATTTTCCTTTATTTTTACCTTTGGAAATTTTTCCCAAAATTCCCCACCGGGCTGATGAGCTGAGGACACATGTCAAATGCTGATTGGACGCGGGCCTATCCTTCCTGAATTTTCCGCGGGACATTTGATAATTTTTTAACCTAGACATGTGTCAAAAACCCATTGGGTGTGGGTTTGTCCCTTATAATTTTTCATGGGGGCTTTCCTTAAGTTTCGGCGCCACCTGGACACATGGCGAGATTCCATTGGCTCGCATAAAGGGGGGGAGCTTTCTTCTCTAAATTTTCCTTTATTTTTTCCTTGGTAAAAGTTCCCAAATTCTCCCCTTGCTCCGCCACTCTAGGACACATGGCATAGATTAGTTGTGGGCCCTTGGGGAACATTTTCACCTTTTCAAATTCTTTTGGGAAAAAATCCCAATCGCCTACCATGCTCCGCTTTTCCGGGCTCCGGTGACATGTGGCGAGATATAATTGGCCGGCGCGGGCAGCGGGGATAAACTTTCTTCATTGAAGTTTGGTGAAACACTTAGCCAAAAATCCAACTTCTCCTCCGGCCTTCACCACTCTGGCTCCATAGGACACATGTCACATTTTGAATGGGCGCGGGTCCATCCTCTCAAAATTTCCATGTGCCAACACTTAGAAAATTTTGTAAATAACTCCCCTTTGGACATGTGGCGTTACCTGATTTGTCAGCGGGCCTGCAGGAAAATATTTCCTCTTAAAAAATTTGCCAAAACACTTGGTAAAAAACCAAGTTCTCCTCCGACCCCCGCTGCTTCCCTGGACACGTGGCAACATCTCATTGGCTGTGGGACTTGATGGGGAAAATTTCCCACAAAAACTCCACCGAGCCATAACTTCAAAAATATAGGGAGTTAGGAGGAAAACTTTACCTATCTAGAAAGATGAGAGAGAGCTCTATCTAATAGTGTCATTTCTAGAAAGTTTTGAGTGCCTGAAAATCAAAAAATTATGACTGAGGCAAAAGAGAGGGAAGGATGAAAGGAGTTAGCCACAAAAAATGAGCAGGGGCACATTTTGGATAACAATTTTGGCGACTTAGAGGGGTCATCTACCTGCTGGATGAATTTACCAGTTGCCTGAAAGAATCCATTGGGCATGGAGTCATTAAACTCTCTGTTTGGTACCCCATCTTACTAGAACACTGCAAGGAGGAAGATGGAATATCACCTGATGGAGAAAGGCCTGCAAACACATCCCAGGAACAACAAGCTTGTGCCAAAGCACTTAGGGAAAGAAAAATAACCTACAATAGAACAATGTGCACAAGAACTTGGAGGAATAAAAACCTAAGATAATATATACAAGGTGGAGAATTTCCCTTTAGTAGCAATGCTTTAGATGGATCCCATTGACTGGAATCTGCATTTCTTTGCCATCCAATGAAGATAATTGGAAGGCATTGTTGTCCTTACACTTTTTGACTATCTATGGGCCACTCCAAATGGCATCAAATTTTGAATGCTTTCCTGGTTTTTATCTATCTGCATCCCATTTTAACACTAGATCTCCAACATGGAAGGATCTATTCTTGGCCTTTCTATCAAAGGTCTTCTTTATCAAAGCCTGTAACTTCTCCATTGCTTGGGATGCTTGATTTCTAATTTCTTGGAGTTCCATCAATTCTACATATCTAACCTCCATGGGCTCAAACTCCAACAACTCTAACTGTTTCATGAGTTCCAATGTTGGCAACTCAAGTGACATGGGTAAAATTGCCTCTCTTCCATAAACAAGCTTGAATGGAGAGTTACTTGTAGATCTCTTAGGAGTTATCCTATCAGCCCAAAAGGCTGATTTCAATTTAGTATTCCAAGACCTCTGATTTTCATCAAGAGTCCTCCTAATGATCTTCAACAAGTTCTTGTTTGTAGACTCAGCCTGGCCATTACCCTGAGGGTAATAGTTTGATGAAATACTTAGGTAGATCCCGTTCTTGAAAGCCCATTCAGTCACCTTCGATCCAATGAATGCTAATGCATTATCTGATATTATTGTAGCTGGTATGCCAAACCTAGTTACTATTCCTTCATAGAAGTCTAAGATACTAGCTTCATTTGCCTCCTTCAGTGGTGCTGCTTCAGTCCACTTAGTGAAGTAATCTGTGGCTGTTAAAATCCACTTGTGCCCTTGGCTTGAATTAGTATTAGTGAATCCAATGAATTCTAAACCCCATTTCATGAATGGCTAGTCAGCTGAAATTGAATGCAATGGAAGGGCAGCTAGCCTCTCTTTACCTGTGAAGAATGCACAATTCTTGCACCTCTCGATCCATGCATAACAATCATTGAAAATCTTGGGCCAATAATAGCCAGCCCTCATGATCTTTAAAGCTGTCACTCTTGGTGCAAAGTGACGACCAACTGGTCCACCATGGAACTCTTCCAACACCCTATGAATATGATTTATACCAATGCATCTCAACAGTACTCCATTCACATCTCTTTTGAACAAAACACTATCAACAAGGGCATATGGGATAGCCTACAATTTGAAGTGTCTTCTTTGGGTCTTGTTCATTTCTAGAGGGCATGGGCCTATGCTTAGGAAGTGCATTATGTCTTGGGTCCAGCAAGGAATGGGGACACCATTATTTTCTTCTTGAGTTCTTTCTTGCTCATGGCTATCTTGCAATGCCAAAATGGCCTCTTTCTCATTGCATGCTTCCTCTTGATTGCTTAAAATCAGCTGCTCACACAATCCTTTTCCTCTGACAAACTTGGTGACCTTGATCTCTATGTCATATTCCATGACACGATTAATCCAACCTGCTCTCTTTTCATTCAAGTCTTTATTGAGGAGGAAGTCTTTAACTCCCGCATGAGAAACCAACAGTTGAACCTTGTTATTTGAGACTAAATGCTTGAACTTCTTCAAGCTTCTGATTACTGCAAGAACATGCTTCTCAATGAAAGAATATCTCACCTCATAGTCCTCCAGGCTTTGGTTGAAGAAAGAAATTGGCTGCTCATCACTGTCCTTGTTCTGCTGTACCAAAATTGTAGAAATAATATCATCACCCCCAAATGCATAGAGGATGAAATCCTTGGAGAAATCTGGGTTAGTGAGAGTTGGTGCTTGAGAGATGGCTTCTTTGATTGATTCAAAACTCTCCTTGCCTTCTTCTGTCCATTTGAAAGCCATGTTTTTATTTAACATCTTGGTGATAGGTTTGACAAGGGCTGTAAAATCTGGGACAAACCTCCGAACAAAATTTATTCTCCCCAAGAAAATTTGAAGGGCATTCTTGTGGCTTGGCAATGGTAGTGCTCTTATGGCTTCAACTCTTTCTAGATCAATTACTAATCCTTCTTTGAAGACAATGTGACCAAGGAGATTTCCTTCATGGGCTAAGAAAATACATTTTTTAGGATTCAAGGAGACTCCAAATCTTCTGCAACTTTGGAACACTTGTTTCAAATGAGAGAGGTGGTTTGCTATATTTTTTGAAAAAACAGTGATATCATTAAGATATATCAGCACAATGTTGTTAATCAAACCTTTGAACGCCATGTCCATTGATCTTTGGAAAGTAGCCCCAGCGTTGGACAACCCAATTGGCATTTTCCTGTATGCATAAGTTCCCCATTTGGTTGTAAAGGATGTCTTGAACTGATCCTCTTCCTTCACCATAATATGATTATACCTTGAATGGGCATCAAGTAATGAAAACCTCTCGGAGCTAGCAACAACTTGTAAAATATGCTCCATGGAAGGAAGTGGGTAATGATCCTTAAGAGATGCTCTATTCAAATCTTTGAAGTCAACACACAATCTGATTTCCCCACTCTTCTTTCTGACTGGAACCAAGTTGGCTACCCAACTAGAATGCTTGATAGGGAATATGATTCTTGATTCTATCAACTTATTCAATTCCTTTCTCATGAGAGGCTCCATGTGTGGATTGACTGGCCTTTGTTTTTTCCTAATGGGCTTAGTACTGGGGTCCAATTCAATGGTGTGTTGAGCTAACTCAGGATTGAAACCTTTCAAATCTTCATAGCTCCAAGAAAACACATCAGGGAATTCTTGACAGAGCTGTATGAATTCATACCTTTCTTGTTCAGTTGTCATCTTACCAATTTGGAGTGATTTACCTTCTTCCATTGAGATGAATACTGAATCTTCTATCTTAACTTGGATGTTTGCCTTCTCCTTCCTAAACTGATCATTAGGATTGAAAATGGACTCCAAAGTAATAAGTCCCTTTGGTAGTTTGTTTGTTCTCAGCTGTACCACTTGGTCACCATACTGCTGCTCCAACTTCTCCTAATTTTTACCTGAAAACTCAGCCTCTTCTTGCAAGAAATGGATGATTTGCTGATCATTTTCAAACACTTGCCAACTTACATTGTTATCTGGCACTGAAGGCCTCACAATCACATGGATGTTTGGTTGTACCTTGTCTTTTTGAATTCTTTCAACAACGTCAAAGGCTGCCCCAATTGCTGCAAGCCTGTCAGCAGCTTGGTTCTCTTTTCTAGGAATGGATTTTATGCTAAAGCCCTCAAAATATTCAATGAGCTCCCATACCCTGTTCTTGTAGCACTTGAGCAGATAATTCTTGATAACATGCTTCCCCTTAACTTGGTTGACAATCAACTCACTGTCACCAAATACTTACAAGTTCTTTATCCCTCTTTTGATTGACCAATGCAATCCTTGCACCAAAGCTTCGTATCAACAGTGTTATTAGAGCATGCAAACTGAAATCTAAAAGTTGAATAATACTTCACTCCTTGAGGTGAAACAAGCATAGCTCCACCTCTTACACCTTGTCTACTCCTTGATCCATCAAAAAACAACTGCCATACCTCATTGTCATCCTTGTGGTCTAGTTTGGTGATGCTAGGGATAGGCTGATTTTCTTCATGCATGCAATAGAATCCTAACTTAGATTCTTCTATTTCTTGATAAGGATCAAAAGCATGCACCTTGTTTGCCCATTCATCAAGAGTTAGATCTAGGATACTTCCAACCTTGGTGTCAGCTTCATTAGTGCTTGGGTTATTGGTATAGCAGCAGATTTACACAATAAAATAATAGATTTCTTCTTAAAAAATCATGCTAATACAATGGCTATTATATAGCCAGGAATGTTGTTGAACAACTTCCTATAAAATAGGAAGTATACAAAACAATAACCTTCCCGTACTAATATATTGTTATACATTTGTTATAACAATATAAACATGCTAACCAATTATAATAAACCATATGAATACTAATTCCTAACATTCCCCCCCTTAGTGTTTACATGGTAGAAAAACATCCACACACTCAACTGCAGTATGCTCACCCCCTGTGGCATGTCCAACTCTGTGACTCATGACCTTGATCCAAAAGAAAGGCTCCTCTCTCCTTCCATGGTTTTAAACAGGCTTACCACAAACCTTGAAGTTCATCAACTTTCCACCTCGTGTGGTTTTTTGGATCCTCCCACAAACCCTTTCAACCTCGTGTGGTTTTCTGGATCCATGAACTGACTTACTCTGGTGCTACTGTTCACCACTATGCTTATACATCAGGGAATTATGTAGGAAACACAACTTACATATTACAAAACCACATAATAGAAGAAATACTGAAAATATTTCACATTACTTCCTATAAAAATCGTAATGTTCTTAATTGTAGTCTCTGTCATTGATCACTGCCACTCGATCTCGAACAGCATAGAAAACTGCCACTGCCACTAGAAGCTTTCCTTGACTAAGTCGTTTTGGGTGCAGAATGGGAATGGGACATTGGTATGTATTCCCCCCCACAATGTGAAATTCCACTCATATAGATACTGAGAAGCAAAATGCATCGAAGAACATACTCCTGAATGGATCTTGCTAGTTAGGTCTTGCTGCACATGGTCAGTAATGCTAGTGAATGTATTCTTCTAGCTGACCATCTTCCAACGAAGTACGGCAGTCAGAGGACCAAGTCAGTCAGAGGATCACTAACAGTCATTTGTGCTCCAACACAAATCTCTTTCCAACATCCATCAAATACCACACAAAACAGGAACACTGCAAACTGAAGCACTCTGAGAAAATGGAAACCACACTGAAAATCATATACTCACACCATACATATTCCACCACAGCTTCTGCGTGGCCCTGTCATTGGTGACTGACGAGAGGTCGCTGTCTAACCTCCAGCCTCTGATGCCTCCATCCTCCATTAATATGCTACTTAACTTAGCAGATTTGGAATTTGAGGCTCAAAAATTATACACCTTACCCGAACGTCGGATTCCACCGAAAATGCATTTGTAAGGCAATTTTTATTTTTATTTTTCAGACTTAATACAATGACATGACTTTAACACTTGACAAGACAATAATCTAAAATCACCTATTTAACATTGACTACCTATATTCACCTAGACATATATGATGGAATTAACATTGACATACACATTGATGTCTTACAATTACAACAGGACAATTCTTGACTAAAACGTTTTGACATGAAATAAAAGACCTATTTCAAACTCTTATGGAAAGTGTGTTAAATGACATATTGAAAATAACACAAATAAAACTATTGACTTATTTGAAGACAATAGAAGATCGAAAGACAAAAATGACACCCGAAACTTTAGAAAAGAGATTTGTAATATAGACTTATTACAAATCGAACACTAAACCAAACCTATAACCATGCAGTACATTGAAATAAATTGCACCTTTGTATTCAAACTCTACGTGCCAATACTGATTGGGTGGATCTCAAAAGTGTGAGCCAGATGTCAACAACTAAATGTAACTCAACACATGGATCATGCATTAAAATTTGAACCTGTGAAAATTTGAAACGCAAATGGGTCGACCGCCGCTGGAGGAGAAAGACAAATCAAATATAGAGACGCCATAGAGACTGCAGATTTGAAAGATATATTTTTCTGGCTTATAATACTGCACGTCAGAACAGTCTATGTGAGAATCACCAGATTTCAATGGCATTGGGTAAATGCACTCCTCAAATACGGCTAGGACAACAAATGTGAGAGCTCTTAATTTTCCCACTATGTGAATGACAATGCAAAATCAGGTCTTTCTATTCGGGAAATGATCTTCATGAATGTTTCACCAATCTGCAGGTGTATTCTCCCTCTGACTCGCCGCATATGGCGCCACGTCCTTTTTTTCAATAAAAGAGTCAGAAAGGACGTTAAATTCAATGAAACTGCAACATAGATCTGACATATTTGTAAACACAATGAGTTGTCACTTGTTCGCCAAGTTTTAGACAAAATTTAGGGAAATTTGTCTTGCTAATGATATCAACGCTTTGCCAATAGATCTACACACAAACTGCACATTGAGCAATAATGCCGGCAATAGTCTATGTAAGAATTTGCACTCCTCAAATGGCTTCAACATCTTACCTTGCTGTCCTCCATGGAGGATATAGCATTTGTGAGTTCACCAAGTTTTAGACCTTCTCTATGCATTTGGACTTGCTGATTTGAAATTGACCTGAGAAGTCATGAGAGCTCACGAGTCCCGAAAACTTAAAAAACAACAGATTGAAAATAAATATTCCAACTTCATAAACTGGGGCAATAGCTAAAAAAATAAGCCCTTGCAACAAAAACTATTTCTCCATTGGAGCAAACTTGCTATGATACCAAATATTGGTATAGCAGCAGATTTACACAATAAAATAATAGATTTCTCCTTAAAAAATCATGCTAATACAATGGCTATTATATAGCCAGGAATGTTGTTGAACAACTTCCTATATAATAGGAAGTATACAAAACAATAACCTTCATGTACTAATATATTGTTATACATTTGTTATAACAATATAAACATACTAACCAATTATAATAAACCATCTGAATACTAATTCCTAACATGGGTGATCTTCTTGGTCAAACGCTGAACAATTGGCATTTATCTGACTTGGGGTGTAAGGCTCAATGTGAAAGTTATCAATAGGTTCAGACCTGATTGTGGCTTTGGTTCCATATCTTGTTCTGAACAACATGTGTGACCAATCAGCAGATAAGTAACCTCCAATCTTAGCTGTGAAATCCCTTGACAAACATAAAGCAAAGAGTGGTGGAAGGTCTATTACTAAGACATCTTGCAAAACAACCATGTTGGGACAGGCATGCAAAGTAAGACTCAAGTTTGTACTCACTCCAATTGTTGTTACTACTATCCCATCCAATTGTACCACCCCTTTGGATATGGTTTCATACTGAATTCCCAACTGATCAGCTATTTGCTAGGGCATTACTGAACTACTTGCCCCAGAATCAATCATGCATGTACTAATTGGTTCCCAATGATCAATGAAACATAGAATGGAGGGGGCTTCAACATCTTACCTTGCTGTCCTCCATGATTCCCCTCAGGCTGGGTAGCATTTGTGAGCACCTTCTCTTGCATTTGGACTTGCTGATTTGAAGTTGACCAGTCCTTCATGGTAGCTTGTAGCAAATCTCTTTGGCCTGGGATAGATAATGATTCCCACATTGATATGTTTACATTTGTCTTCTTCATCTGGTCAACGATATTGAATGGAGATGAAGTATCCCTTTGCTGTCCCTTGGCCTACACATTCATTCCTTGTGCATGGGCAACAGCAACTGGCATTTGGGCTGGCCTAGGAACTATTTTAGGCAATCCTTATGTGCTTGGGATTACATTTTGCTTGCCAATAGTTTGTGGAGTGACAGAAGGTTGTGAATTGCTTGGAGCTGTTCTTCACCCAAATTTCTCCTCTTTGACCTTGTGTTGCCTGCAACACTTTGGGAAACTGTCTGGTTCATGCCACAAAAATCTTCAGCCTGTCAGTTTACAAGTGTGGTATCATTCGGAGCTGATTGCTGCTGGAATGTTTCTTGTTGTTGGTTACTTCCTTGACTACCTTCAACCTCCACACCAGTTGCTTTCACCATTAATGCTTGATTCAAAGCACCGTTGAAGCACATGGACTAGTTGTGAAGTTCATTGCATGGGAAACACCAATCATACTCTTGAGCTATATTGTTTTGTACTGGAACTAATGCTTTAGATGTAGATGTAGCATTGGGATTATAGGGCTGAAATGGTCTGCTGGCAGGAGGCCTTGCTTGATTTAAATTTGCAGCTAGATTGGGTGGTCTTTGGGATTGATATGGCTACCTGTTAGGCTGAGCTTGAGGCTGGAAGGAAGGTCTAAAACTTTGGGCTTGCTGCCTCTTGAGTGTAACCAGCTCATTGCCTAGATTTTGCAGCTGCTTCATGACTTCTTGAAGTTCATTTGGGGCACTAGAAGATGAAGTAGAAGCTTCATTCGAATTTTGATTTCTAGGAGTGGGAATAGGAGCTAAATTAGGCGTTTGATTAGTATTTGGGCTCTCTAAACTTGGAAACAATGTCATTGGAGGTCTAGGAGCCAGCTTGCCAGCTTGGATCAAAAAATTTTCAGCTCTAATGGAAATGCTATATAAGCAATGGGAATAGTTGTGCCTCCCATGGATTGAATTAACATAGAAATATCATAATTTAAAGCTTTAAGGTAATAAAGAAAAGCACCTTCTACTGTTGGCCTGACTGCCACTGGAATTCTCTCCCAAGTCCATTGGAATGTGAAATTAAAATCAGTCAGTTGCTCATTGGGAGCTCTTTTGATGGTTGTCAGCTGCTCCAAAAGGGACAAGTTGTCTCCCTTTTCTCCAAACTACTCACGGAGGGCTATGCATAGCTGATTCCAATTTTGAATAGAACATGAGGTAATAATCCTGAATCATTGCAAAGATTTCCCTTTGAATGAAGATGCCAACAGTTTGACAGTAACTTACGTCTCATTGATCTCATGGATTACACAAATATTGGCAATATCCTTGACATGACCACTAGGCGAGGTATGATTTTCTCCAATGAAGTATGGAATGTTCTTCAATGCTGCAATTGGGATTGGATTTTGTGCATTGAGAGCAAGTGGGCTGCTTCCAATGAAATTGACATAGGGGTTGTTTTGTGCCATTCTGATTGGCCTTAGAACTCTTGTTGATTGAATGAAAGGCCTACCATGTGGAGGAGTTGAGAGAGTTCTGTTTGGTGGAAATGGAGGCCTTTGGATTCTCCTCTCACTTTGCCTTCTTCTTGGAGATAATTGCAAATATTCAAACAACACCTCTTCTTTTCTAGCTCTTGACCTTGTAGTGATTCTTCTCATGAGTTTTCAGGTCTGCACTGCTAAAACCAGCTGATTCTTCTTCCTTGGAGTCGCCAGATGTGCAATTTAGGGCTCTTTTAAAGCAAGAAAGTTGCAACAAATGCACATCAATTTTGTTACAATGAAGATGAATACTTCTAGGTCCCACCGGGCGTGCCAAAATTGTTGTTGCAAATCAGTAGCACCCCCTAGATGTTGATCAGATTTCTAGTTTGATCATACTAAGCATCCAGTGTGATTACACAACATTGAATCCTTTCCCCAAGTGTGGGACTTACAAAATGAGAAAGGGATCTCTAGTTTAGAGGCTGGTTCCTCAACTCCTCTGGTCAGATTTATCACTTACAAGTTGCAGAGGTTTATATTCCTAATCCTACCCTAAATTCCAAAGGAGACAGAGATAGAGGATACAAAAAAGCTAAAACTAATGATAATAGGTGATGCACCAAAGGAGTGGCGAGCATTTCTCACTTCTACAGATTGACAAAATTCATAAAATGCAACAAAACAACATGCACAAACTGATAATTGTAATGAAGAATCAGAAATTAGCCAAACAACACAAGCAGAGGATGAAAAAAACTAATCACAAGGCTTGTATTGTTATTTTAACATCAAAATCACTTGCATTACAACACCTGAGAGGCAAAATAAAGTTGCAGTTCTTAGGAAAGGTCTGTTATTCAACCAAATTCACTTCCAAGGTGAGAAAGGGGACCTGCAATACACAAATAAATGTTCAACCCTTTGAAAATGAGCCAAAACTAGCTTTAACAGTGCAAGGGACGAGCCTAGGAGAGAGAAACATGGGAAAACACGGAAGGGATTCAAGCATTGACAAAAATACCATAAAAATAGCATGGGCATCCTTACATACCCATTCCCTGACATTTTTAGCCATGCTGGGAGAGAATGCGAGCCATTATTCATTAAAAACGGTGGTTGAAACGTCATTTCTGTCCATGACCACGTGCTAGAGGCATTTTTCAATTTTATCTCTCCAAACTTCATCAAAATGAAAAAAATACCCTGGAATCTTGTAGATAATTTCACTATCTTTCCATTGATATCAAGAACGTGAAAAACCGAGCTCTGGATCGAAAGATATGGCCATTTGAAATTTTAGGGCAAAATAGGGCCAAATCGGGTCGGCGGGCGAAAAATTTGAATTTTTTACCTTTTTGGTCATCTGGAAAATTTTCCAAAATTTCCCCGTGCTCCACCACTCTAGGACATGTGTCACATTTTATTGGCCATGGGCCCATCCTGCTTCAATTTTCTTTGTTTTCACCTTTGGAAACTTTTCCCGAAATTCCCTGCCTGGCCGGTGAGTTGAGGACACGTGTCAAACGCTGATTGGATGCGGGCCTCTCCTTCCTAAATTTTCCACGGCCTGTTTGATAATTTTTTAACCTAGACATGTGTCAAAACCACATTAGGTGTGGGTTTTCCCCTTCTAATTTTTCATGCGAGCTTTCCTTAAGTTTCGGCGCCACCTGGACATGTGGTGAGATTCCATTGGCTCGCATAAAGGGGGGCGGGATTTCTTCTCTAAATTTTCCTTTATTTTCTCCTTGGGAAAATTTCCCAAATTCTCCCCTTTCTCCGCCACTCCAGGACATGTGTTATGGTCACATTATTTGTGGGCCCATGGGGAACATTTTCACCTTTTCAAATTCTTTTGGGAAAAAATCCCAATCGCCTGCCGTGCTCCACTTTTCCAGGCTCTGGTGACACGTGGCGAGATATAATTGGCCGGCGCGGGCAGCGGGGCTAAAATTTCTTCATTGAAGTTTGGTGAAACACTTAGCCAAAAATCCAACTTCTCCTCCACCCTCCACCACTCCGGCTCCATAGGACACGTGTCACATTTTGATTGGGCGCGGGTCCATCCTCTCAAAATTTCCATGTGCCAACACTTAGAAAATTTTACAAATAACTCCCCTTTGGACACGTGGCGTTACCTGATTCATCGGCGGGCCTGCAGGAAAATATTTCCTCTTGAAAAATTTGCCAAAACACTTAGTAAAAAACCAAGTTCTCCTTTGACCCCCACCACTTCCTTGGACACGTGGCGGTATCTCATTAGCTGCAGGCCTTGAAGGGGAAAATTTCCCACAAAAAATCTACCGAGCCATAACTTCAAAAATACAGGGAGTTAGGAGGAAAAATTTACCTTTCTAGAAAGTTGAGAGAGAGCTCTATCTGATAGTGTCATTTCCAAAAAGTTTTGAGTGCCTAAAAATAAAAAAAATTATGACTGAGGCACAAGAGAGGGAAGGATGAAAGGAGTTAGCCACAAAAAATGAGCAGGGGCACATTTTGGATAACACTTCTTTTTTTTGTGTCCTTGCTAGGGCATTATCTATTTATCCTTGTTTCCTCTCAAAGTACACATTTTTGGCCATATTTATTCTCCTTAGAGGCATTTTTTTTCATCATTTTTTTCAAATATTTTTCCTTTTAGGCCATTTTTGTGCCCTTTTCTTGGCACACCATTACTCCCATCTTTTTCCTTTGTGGATGCATACCTTTTTATAGCTTCCTCATCGACGAAGGATTTTGTATTATTTTTGCATTGGGTTGCACAAAGTTTGATGTCTTCCTATGACCCATTAGTCCTCATGAATCACATCCATCTGAGAGGTTTCCCATCAGAATCCATCTAGTTTCCAGTGATTTTAGCCCACTCAATGGTTTATATAACATTGCCAACATCTCTTTTGATACTGTTCTTTCTTCCCTACCAACGTAATATGGGAATCACCACCATAGGTTCTATTCCATTTTTTAAATCCTTCTTTCTTGGGGCATCTTTCCTTGCCTTATCATTTTACCCATCTTTCTTCTCCAACCTGCCCTTAAATATCTACCCTCTTTCAAACTCGTTTCATCAATTCCACTTTGCATTATCGATCCCTCCTTTGTGGGGGATCTCATCATCAGTCTTCCATTAGTCTTCATCCTACTCTTTATCTGATCATCTATTTTGTATCATGGCTTGCTAACGTAAACCATGTGACAAAAAGAGGCCAATGTAGACACCAAAATTTTCTATCGCTACCCTTGATGCCCATGCACACATCTGTCACCATGGTCCTGTCTAGACCCATTTTAATTTAATTCATTTCTTTTATTTAAATTCCCATATATTATCCTAAGACTTTTAATTTGTAATTAATATTGATTAAATACCTTAATTAATCTTCATTAGTTAATTACCTTTAATTAGATTTCTTTTTAGGATTATTTTATCCCTAACCACAGAAATCCACATTCCTATAATTTTTCTAGCTTTTATCTAACCCATCTTTATCTTGTACCTACTCATGACACTTCCCTAGGAAACCCTTACTAACCTACATGCTTTAAATTACTTATCCCAATCCCTAAAATCCCCATACCTTCAAATAAATAAACCATCCACTTGCTGGATGTTTCACTTTTTTCTTTAAGTATTTGATGAAACAAATAAGAGTGTGGGCCAATGAGGAACAAGGAACCTGTTGCGATGGTCAGTTTGAAGGACCAATGTTACGTGTGTTCTGAATTCTTGATCCAATGCTGACCAAACTAGAGCATGACCTTCCATTTTGAGAGATTCCTTTTCCAACTTTTTAGCCATCATTATCGAGTAATTCTACATCTAGGAGGAACTACTTGAAATACACAACAAGACCACAAGAAAGAGTTAAACAATATATATCAGTCTCTGGGCATCTGCCTAGCGTGTGCTAGATCCAGGATGTGTGATACTTCCTCGGTGGCAGTCAATCTTCTAGTTGGAACTCTACAAATCACATAATTGTTTAATACAATTTAATGTAAGAAATGACATACATAAATAAGGTTCTACTATAGTTGATATGATTTAGGTATCTCATCCAAATATAATAAGAAAATCTAACATAAGAGGCTAGGCTATGGTTAGATCCTGGAAATAAAGTAAATAATCAATGTGCTAGAATAGGTTGGGGTTAGATCTTTTTTCCCACTTTTAGGTCACTTGGAAAAGGGTTATAGGGATCTAGTATTGGAAGGAATGCCAAATACAAAGACCAATGTTGGTTTGCTATGAACGAAAACGGTTTGGTAAGAACCGGCGATGGTTAATGTGGGATGATAATAACTCAATAGTTCATGGTTTTGGGGATTTTTCTGATACCGAATCAAATATTGTAAGGATTTGGTTTAGATCTGGGGGGTGTTGGGAATATTCAGAGGTACTCAGGAGTAGATAGAGGTGATTAAAATGGTTATGAGTGATGGAATGGTTGGGGCTCACATGAAGGCAATAGTGGTGAGGTAAAAATATAAATGGTGGTTGATAAACAAAGGTGACATGAAATCTTATAAACCTTATAGCAGATGAACCGGTTTCAGGTTAGACACCACGTTAATACTGGGCAGTGGTTTCGAGACTTCCACCATGGTCCAAGGTAGATGGTTGATTGGTAAACCTGGTGACTCTGTTACATAGTAGTGGTTCCTTCTAGAACCTCTGTTTACCGCATTTTATTCATTTTTCTTATTGATCAATGGTCTGTGCTTGGCCATGGCTATATGAAATTGATGAAAGTAGCTGTGGTTCTTTCTTAGATCCCTATGGATCTACCTTGCATTCCAAAAAAATGAGAATGTGTCTAGCCAATGTCCCAAACAAGGTTACCAAAATGAGTTATATGGGAACCGATGACAGTTTAGGGTGAACGACGTCGGTTAAGGGTGGGAAATCCTTAGGTTTACTAAAAATGCCAGATCTTGGCTAATATTTTGGGCCAAGTTATATCTAGTTCTTGCTGGATCAAAATGGAATGTTACATTTTAGATGACGCAGGAATGTGGTTAGAGGGAGATTAGGCATGTGATTTTAGGGTTGATACTAAGTCTTAGTTAATTAAGGTAGGTAGGGATAAGTCTTAGTTAGTTATGGTGAGTGAATATTGAGTCCTAAGTAAAAGGGAAACATGCTAAGAACAAGTTTATAATGAGATATCTAGGTGAGGTGGTGGGGTGAGGTGTCTAGGTGAGTTGGACATTAGTTTTAATTAAGGTAATTAATTAATGAATATTGTGAGCATGGGTATTAATTTAACTATAAATAATTAAACTAATATTAATGTGGGGTAAAAGGGTCATGGTTAGGTGAATATGTTTAAGTTGGAAATTCAAAAAGGGACCAAGGGGAGTGTGACCCAATTTTTGTTTCTATATTTTTCCCCTTTTTGTTGTATATCTTGTATTGGTAAGCGACACTAACAAAAAGAAGAAGTGATTTCCCCATGTGTGGGTGAAGGTGATCCCCCTCAAACTAAGCACTAATGATGTGTAATACAACATTGGTGAGTGGTTTAATAAATGTGGAGTTGGTGAAGATAGGTGGGAAAGGGGTGTGAATATTGAGGGAAAGGGTGATGGTTAACTCGGGTAATGGGTAGTAGGTCATGGTCAAAATTGAGTCATGGGTAATGACAATCAAACACACGCTCACATATAGATTGTAACACAATACTAGGTTGAAGATTTGACAAAATTGACATCATCCAAGGTCGATAGGTTAATCCAAAAAGGGGTGAAGTGATTAAGGTATCCAATGTATAGAATATGGTTGAGAAACACAACATAGGTTAGGTGCAGGAACGTGTAGGTATGCTCTGGTACACTAAAGGTTTGGTCAGGATAAATGACATGAAAATAGGCAAGGTATGGTTGTTAGGCTAAAACAACATAGGTAACAACATTACAAGGTATAAGAAGTACATATGATCAATGGTCACACTGAGTAGGTTAAGTTCAGGAAAACATGTCATGGCATGTGTAAGGCTAAGGTATAGGTAAAATAACAAATCCTAAGGCTTGACAAAGGAAGTGTAGGGGTAGGTTGAGCTTGTAGTCATGTTTCAATGGGTGGAAATACTGATAACAGGTGTGTTGGCACCAATGGTTTTAGGAAAAGGAAGCATAACAAGGATAAAAAGGGAGAAGGGTTGACCGATGTCAGTTATAGGGTGACCGACGTCGGTTGTCTAGGGCACAAATATGATTGGCGTCAGTCATATTTGGTTGGGTTTATAAAAAATGATTATGTATTTTATGGAATCATTGTTACTTTGTAACTTTGGAGAAAATGATAGAGCTATTTGACTTTTGTGCCACATTGTTGAGAGATGATATGGCATTATACCCGACTGAGTAGAGAGTACGAGTGGGTGAGAGGAGCTAGGGAGACGGAACCATGAGCTCATGGGTATCGATTTGATTGGTTGAATTAGAGGAGTGAGTTGTTGTGATTTGGACATGACAGATGTAGGAGAGGGTTTGGGTGGGCCACCAGTGTAGTGGCTAGTCATGTCACCATGTCGACGACATCGAGATGAGGTAGGATTTCATCCTTTCTATGTATTTATTTGGGAAAATAAGGTATGGGTATGGTTTTTTGGGTATAGGTATATAATTAAATTTGTGGTGAAAATTAGTGTAATGAGGGAGGGGGAGATTTGAGATAGGTTAGATAAGGGTGGAGACGGGTTTGGTTTAGCTTTGGGTAAGGTAGGATAGGTTTTTAGACTAGTTTGAGAAATTTTGGGAAAAATGGGGGATTATTATGGATTTTGTCACCGTGACAGTGACCAACATTGGTCAAGGTTTAGTTGTCATCGGTTGGCATTGGCCAGCAATGGTCAGGTATCAGGTGGCTAATGCCGGTCATGAGGGATTGATGCCGGTAATTAGATACCGATACCGATTGGAGTTAGAGGGAAGTAGGTCAATAAGTGGGAAAGGTTGGGAGGGAAAAGATAGGTTGGGATATAACAGAAAGTGGAGTGATGACATGTAGGGTAATATAATCATAGAGGGTAATGAGTAGGGTAATAGGTATGAATGGTATGTGTGGATTATGGTAATAAGTGGTGATCTGTAGGGTTGAGGTATAATAGGAAATAAGGGTTTTAGGAGTAGGTTTATCAGGTAAGAGATATGTGGGGTATGATGAAGGTTTAACAATGTTGTGATTTGATGGGTGTAGGCGAGGGAACAATTACAGATGAGAGATTGAGTACCACCTCTGTTACTATTAGTATGAGGGATTGTGATGGTGAAGGAGTGGTGTCACATTATAGATGTTGGCCTTATTGGGGTCAGATGATATAGGTACATAGTTCAGGAGATGAGCTTGATGGTTGCACTCATCGATAGATGGGATTCAACGACCAACACATTTCATCTACCGACGGGTGATATCAGAGTTACCCTAGAGATCATATACAGGATCATGTGGTTACCGATAGTGGGGACGTAGGTGTACTTTATTTCTTCAGAGGAATTAGAAGATCTGATGTTGATAGTATTTGGAGATGCGATGATAGAGATTAGGTTCCATAGCGTGAACTAGAGTTATGGAGAGATGTACGTGGCCCATCTGGAGGAGATAAGGCTAGTGGTCTTGATTATGGAGGTAGTGTGTTGCTTTGCACTTCTAGATGTGGAGGGTGGGAGATTCCCATGGGCACTGATGGGTGTTCTCCATGACATGATGGAGAATAGGATTCAATTTGATTCGGCACCAACATACTTGGTGTAGCTGTACTGAGAGTTATGGACCTACGGGTGGTTGTGGAGGTTCAACTTGTGCTGCACCTTTATTTTACATTGCTGGGAACATGAGCACATTGTATGTGTGTGTCTAGTTGCTATACCCTGACTAGATGCATTCGAAGTGGGATTTTTTTGAGTGGGATACAGGCATTGGGTGTTAGTTGTTAGAGAGTGCAGAGATGCTAGAGCTACACATTATGTAGCATACTACAGGTGCATGTTGGTGGGTTTATCTGGTATAGACATTATCTAGAGGCCGTATGTCGGCTTCCCCTCATACAAGAAGATGGTAGTGGTGTTGGATGGATTACAACTAGTGAGATGGATAGAGGGGCATCGTGCTGGTGAGCACAAGATGATCCCCATTGACAGGGTCAGATGATAGTTGGGATTACCCCAGGATGTGCCACCTCCATTTCCACATTATAAGAGGGTTAACATGGAGAGACCTATGTCTCCACCATGACCTATAGTGCTGACCGTGCAGGAGGAGCAACCCATCGACCATCAGATTAATGATGCGGGCTATACAAATGCATATAAACAGTGGTGGGAATCCTAGCTATGAATAACACCATCCAGGCTAGGTCAGCCAGATGTGGCCACCCTCACTGTTCAGAGGCATACACTGCAGGGACAAGTGGCTACCTTACAGGTCTACAGGGGTAGTTGGCAAGGTCACAAACAGAGGTGGCCATGTTATAGGCACATGTAGTGGCTCTTCAGTTCTAGATTGTAGCACATGTACATACACCTACAAAGGGAGGGGATGGAGACAAGGGGTAGATAGCCAATATATAGGCATAAGTACTAGGGTTGCAGGGCCTGTTGGCCACTTCTCAGGCATATATTATATCCTTACATGCATAGGTCATAACTTAGGCACCAGTGTATGCACTAGTACATGGTCAAGGATAGGGTCCCATGGTACAGGTATAGGGTCCAAGAACAATGGGTCCACCTTAGACAGTATCAATGATGTGGTTTAGCGATGCCCTGAGTGACGTACGGTACTATCAGGATCACTTGATGGCTATAGAGATAAATTTCCTCTCTTATGCAGAGAACTGAGCACAACAGTTCTCAAGTGATTGGACAAGATCCTGAACACATAGTACTAAGAGTATAGGGGGCCGACGAGCCCATAAACAGGTTCAAGGAGAGGCTACCAGCTCATAGAAGCCTAACCATGTTGCAGGCTAGGTAGAGACCGATCCAAGACCTATGCAGGGTGGAGAGATGTTGGCAGGGCCCCACATAAGAGTGGATGAGGAGGAGACATATGAGATAGGGATGGACATCAGATGGGGAGATGACTGAGCCCCCCGTGCACCCTAATTTTTTTTTTTTTTGTGATATATATACCGGTTTGCATGTCATAGATGCAAGGATGTATATGAGAGGTTTTGAGTTTTTGTATATTGTACCAACCTGCGTGCTAAAGATTTTGAGACATTTGTATATGAGGGACATGTAATGTCATTTTACCTATGCCCACATATACACAAGTTTTGACGATGTATATATTTATGGATGATGGTTATATTTATGGATGATGGTTATATTTATGATATGATGTTGTAGTGGTGGTTGCGTTTTCTATTGTTATTGTGTATTTTATGGAAAATAGGTGGACTAGGCATGATGGATTCAGGTTGGTGTAGGCATGATGGAGTCAGTTTGGTTTAGGCATGATGGAGTCAGGTCAATTTAGGCATGATAGAGTCAGGTCAGTTTAGGAATGATGGAATCAAGTCGATTTAGGCATGGTGGAGTCAGGTCGGTTTAGGCATGGTGGAGTCAAGTTGGTTTAGGCATGATGAAGTCATGGTTTATGGTTTTGTTTTAAGTTCCAAGTTGTTGGTAACATGGAAGATAAATGATAATGGTCATGCATGTTATGGTTTAAATTTCCAAATATTAGGTATGGTGGAGATATACAAATAATAAATAAATGATGTGATGAAGTGGTATAAATATTTGTTAGTTGGTGCTTGTTTGGTTTAATTTTCAACTGTTGTTATAAAATGGAAACTAACTAAGGTAGAGCGTGCATAGGAAAGTGAAGGGGAAATTGCTGCCTGCATAACCCCGATGAAATGGGGCCTCAGGCTGATGTAGTTCTCCCATAAGCTACGGAATAATATAATGATTTAGAGGAATGGGTTGGTAGATTTTAGGCTTGATTGAATGTAGGTTATAGGCTGGGTTGAGTTTTAGGTCATATGCACGGTTGAGTCATTTTAAATATAGGTTTTGATGGTCTGGTCCTATATAGGATAATTAATAAGTAATGAGGAAGGTGAATGGTAAGAGGTGGTAAAAGAGTCACTTAATTGATAAGAACCCTAATGAGTCTATCGTATCCATGATGGGATTATAAATGTAAGACCCTAAAGGTGTTGCATAATGGACTATTCTAAAGGTGAAGAAAGTCACATGATCATGAAATTTTGTAGTTACAGTAAGTCCCTTGAGCAGAGAGAAAACAAGGGCACAAAAGAAAATGAGGTGAAAGTGGATGGTTGAGCGTAACTTAGTGTACGACTGCATGTTTATTTAGCAAGAAACCCATGATAAAAAATAGGCAAGTCCATGATGAAAATTTCATCATTTTATTTAGTTGTTTGTATTTTAATAGACTAATCGATGTGGGAAGTCTATATGGGATGAGTATATTATCTCCTTGAGGTCTTCACGAAGCTGATTGATGCGAGAAGCTTTTGGATATTTTTATTATATTTTTGCAATAACTTTATATAGCTATCCTTCAAGGGAGTAGTTTTTATAATGAAAAAATAAAGAGAAGAGATGTCCCTCTTTGAGGGAGTCATATTTTTTTGGAATTTTGACTCAAGGAGTTGAATCCCATTTTTTGTTTAGACGTTTAAGTCATGGAAAAAATTATAGAGGAAGATTAGGGTCTTGTTTAGAAGACAAAACTATAATACACAGGGGTTAACTATGAAAGACGTGATTTTGAGTGATGAAAGACCATGGGATTCCATCTTTAAAATGATGAAAAATATTCATGAGAATCATGCTATGAGTAGAGACATGGTACTCATATTAAAGATAAGTCTAAAAGGTGATAGGTAATCACATCATTTTTGTTTAGTCATTGATTCTCAAAAACGGGTAACATGGAAGGTGAACGATGTTTAAGGAATGAGTGGTAAATAGACAGAAGGTGATATAGGACTTAATGTCGACAATAAAATGGTTGCAGATGAAATGTATTGAGGGGCTTATGTTCGGGTTTACCTTTAAGTGAAGACAAATGATAAGAACCTGATCCATAGGCATGGGTAATGATATAAGGTCCAAGACAATTAGGAGAAAATTTTCCCCGTTTATTTTTCTCTTCTTTAGTTACATGTTGATTTTCCTTTAGGATGAGGTCAACAACCTAAAAGGCTCGTTCGTGGACACATTTTTCATAGGTACATTTGATATGTTTTTATTAGATTTTGAGATGGCCAAGAGCATTGAGATGATGTTCATCTAATAACTCAAGTTGTACCAAACAATCCTAGTGAAATTAATCATCATTGAGCATGTCTTGTAGTGAGATGCGGAGAGATGGAATCTAGACTTCGAGAGGCAAGACAACCTTAGTATCATAGACCAAAGAAAAATGCATGGCAACAATCGAAGTGTGAATATCAATGCAATAAGCCCATAAGGAAAAAGGAATGTGTGAATGCCAATCCTTGCTAGTTTCATCAACTCCTTTCATAACAATTTTGTATAAGGTTTTATTAGTCAATTCTACTTGGCCATTGGTTTGCAGGTAATAAGGTGACGAGAAAATAAGTTGTATGCCAAAAGCGTCACACAACTTACGTATGGTTTTTTTTGAATAACTTTCCGTTATCAGTGATGAGACGAAGAGGAACACCAGAATGACAAATGATATGATGGTTGATGAATTCACATATTTTCTCAGCTTTTGTAGAAATGAGGGGAATGGATTCTACCTATTTAGTATAATATTCAGTAACGGTTATAATCCATTGATGGCATTGTGAAGAATGGGGATTGATATTGCCAACAAAATCTAAGCCCCATTAAGAAAAAGGCCAAAGGTCTGGTATGATGTGTAAGGCATGACTAGGTGTGTGATGAATATTAACATGTTGCTGGCATTTTACACAATGTTTGACATAGTCACAACAATTTTAGTTTAGGGTTGGTCAGTAATAGCTAAGGAGAAGAATGTGTTTGGTGACAACTAAACCACTAAAGTGGCCTCCAAAAATTCCATCGTGAACTTCCTTGATGGTATAGGGAGTTTCAGAACTTATAAGGCATCGTAAGAGAATATCATCGAAACCACATTTATAAAGGAGACCACCCATGATTACATAGTGAGAGTGTAACATCTTTGACAAAACTATTAATGTGATTACTTTCCCTCTTGACATTGGAAACATTGACATGTGATTTTTCTTAGGAAAGTGTACTCTTATGACCATTTGAAATCATGTTTTCAATGGATAAATTATTACTGTGAAGAGGTTCACTTTTTTGTAATTTCTGCTTACTTGAAAACGAGGCCATTCACTTTTTTTTATACAACTTTAATTCATTAAAAAAAAGGGATTATGAGCTTGTGTTTTTGTTGTTTTCTAAACTCATCTTGAGTTGATAGCAAAACTTTGGATCAATTCCATTGATCCAAGGTATGCTTCAGTTCTCCTTACCTGATTCGTCTGGTTGACTTAGCATTCTGTAATGGAAGGTGAAGTGGGACTGAGTCTTGTTTTATTTATAAATTTGATGGACCCAAGTTCAGGTGTCCTTGCTTAGCATCCTGATGAAATTAATAGGCTCTAGTACTCTTAAAAATTCTAAATAACATGAGAGAACCTAAGACTTATTATTAAACTACTAAGGTTGACACCCTAACCTAAGTTGGTATGTTTTATGGTTGTGGAGTTTTGAAACAACCTAAGGTAATAAGACCTACCTAGGAACTAAGGTTGATAATCTAAACTAAAATAATACTAACCTAAGGGGTACCTATGGACTACTTGGCAAGTGGTAAGGGAGTTGGTGTCGGTTTTCAAGGCATTAATGAGAATTTATTTTTGGTTTTAATGAATTTTTAACTGTCAGTTTTGGCGGAGGCATAGGGAGTTAGGGGATGCCTAGTTGGCATCACCACTAAATGAAATTAAATAAATTTTTGAATTAAGAAACTCACCAAACTTGGATGGTGGTGGCGAGGAGAGATAAGAGGGAAAATTGACAGTCCTTCACATTAATGGGTCTCGGTTATGGTGAAGAAACCGCTTAGGAGAGATGCAAGATGAATTTTGGAAAGGTTGTTTGATCTTTTGTTCTCTTTTATTCTTGCTCTGTATGGAGTTTTTGGTTCTTCAAACTAGCCATTCTATTTTCGATCCATCAATATTCTTGGCATTATTGAGCTATTTTTTGATCCTATGGAGGTATAAGAGGAAGTAGGAATATTGAAGTTGTTGACATCACTTTCAAAAAAGGAAGAGACTATGGAGGCTTAGATGGAAATCTTCTGCAAATCAATGAGAAGCCCTATCAAGCATGATAGGCTCTACCCATTAAGTTGTTCTGCTTTTTACTAACTATTTTCATTAAAACAACTCTGTTCTTGGAGAACAATGGGTATTATGTGATGTATATCTTGCTTTCATGCTTGTATTTTTCACTGTATACTCCTGCTTGAATTTTTTGTTTGAGGAAATAAGATTTGGGTTTGTTCCTTGTTGAATAAATGAACGAATCATGATTTAACCATTGTTTGAATTGGAATGTTGACAAATTTTGTGAACTTTTGACTGTGCAAAAATGGAACAAAGGGGTTCAATGTTTGATAAAGATAGGAGCAAGGTTTGTTTATTTTTTTGGGTGAAAGTTGGAACATGTCACCTTATTTTGAGCTCGAGATGTTTTCAAATCTTATTACATCTGTTCAAACTATGCTAAATTAGATAGTGTGATTCAATGTTTTGGGATTAGTTTTGGTTGGAAAACAATTGTAACATGTTCTACTTTTGTTGAGCTCGAGATGATTTGATTTTGGGAACTTATATGGGACTGTTCTAAAGTGAGATAGTAGAAGTCACTATTAGGAAAGGAGTACGTTTTGGTTTTTTTCTCCCATACTTGAAACTTGATAAAATCATGTTCAGCTTCCGCTTAGACTTTAATGAAGTTGATTTTTATTTCCTACACATGTATGTTATGAGAAGATTTTTTAATAACTTATTGAATTTTATGTATCCTTTCTGGGATGAGGTTTCATGCTTCAGGAGTTACGTTATTAATTCATATTTTTGAATTTTATAATACTTTCATTCAAGTTTGATGTTTAGATGATGTTGTAGGAATGGGGTACTTATGTCAAACTAGGGATTAGTTCAGTCTTGTCCATCTTGATGAAATGGACTAGAATGTTTCGGTTACAAATATTATTTTGAATTCAACCTTGAGCACCTGATTTGGGGCCATGTCACCTTTTCCTTATGGTCAAATTTGGGATGAGTTCATCCTTGCTATTTGTAGACGACTCCTTTGATTTTTGTGAAGTTGGGGATATGGGTTGGCTTGACTATAATTTGCGACCGCTAATCTTGTATTCATTTTCTCAATTTTACCATCGAAGGATGGGTAAGATTTATGTGTGATGACATTTGAAAAGAAATTATGGTCACATATGAATAATTATTTTAATGCTACTTTGACTCTCTCTCTCTTATTTGGAAAAATTAGAGAACTTCTAGGCTGATGCTGTTAAAGATTGGAAAGAACTTAATGCTCGGTTGTTGTTATTACTATGTTGCTTAGGGAACTATTTAAAAAAAAAGGTATTTAATTAACCATTGTAGTTGTAGCTTCTGTGCTACAGTGGCTGTTCACATTGTATGATGGGAAAATTTCACTTTCATTTTCTGAATTCCTTATTTCGGTCGTATATATCGATCCAATATTGACCAGTTATTTGTGTTACAATTGTTGTTAGAGTGAATGTTTCTTGGTTGAATTTGCCTCAGTTATTTAATTTGAGTTTGTATTCCTTGTCTTAGGAAGGAATAATGAGATCCTAACTCATCCTTGTTTATTGACATCATTTTCCTCTTTTCTAAGTTAAGGTATTCACTAAACCACCCTCTTTGAATTCTGAAGTAGATATAGATTTTTTCCTTTCCCTCTTGTCGTTCATTCTCTCTTTGGTATTACTCCTTTGCAAGGATTTGACCTCCTTAGTCGTATTATTTTGAAGGAAATTGCAAAGTGGGTAGTTGGAGGATAAATCTTTAACTTCTTCTCCTTGAATAAAGTTTTATTAGGGATCTAATTATAGTGATGTGTGACCAATTCTAGGTGCATGTAAATGTAAAATATCCTTTATCAAACCCGTTGATGCTTAACCCAAACTTAGGCTAGCGTTTGGCCTTGAATTTTGATGTAGTATCTTAAATAGGAAGCTATTGCTTTAAGATGTTGATGTTTCATCCTAAATTTGTCTTAAAGATTGAATGAGCTTTGCCTTAGATATTTTAGGATGGAGTAAGTAATGCTGAGTGTTATGTATCATTGCTTCTTAAAAACTAATTCTATTTTTATGAACTATTAGAGTTAGTATCTTTCTTTGATTTAGATAGAATGAATCAAGAGATGAACTATATTTATCTATAGTAGAATTGTGGTCAGTAATTTGGTTGCAATATTACTTATTTGACATAAATCTTTATGAAATCATTGGCTAAACATTGTTTTAATGACATCATGATCTCTATTTAATTATAATATGGTTTAACACTTTTTTCTTCCTTTCATGATTGTCATTCTATATGATGTATCATTCTACAATGATTTAACTATTTCTTAAAAGCAAAGTTCTTTTTATGAAATAGTTAATTAAAAGCACATCATTTTAATGCTTAGTGCTTATCATGCTTAATTCAATGAACCTACCCATGTTAGAAATTTTTGTAGATGGAATTCGTAAGTGATAAAAGGAGACAAGTTCTTTTATGATGTTATTTTTGTTTACCTAATGACTGGAAATTTTATGAGGAAATTTGATTCATTATTGAAGTGTATTTGTAAGAGGAAAATTTGTATTTATTAATTGAGCTTATTGATGTTGTTTGACATTAAATATGTTTGGAATGTTTGGATTTGTAAAAATATCTATACCACTTAGTTGAATGGAAAATATTGTGGGTTTATTTGTACTTGATGTGACATTCTCTTTGTACATTATGTGAAGGGAATTGTAATCTTATCTTTATTCTCTAATATTCATATTTGAATGGAAATCCTTTGAGTTGACTTAAAATGAATTAGGTGGTAAGGGGATTAGATACACTATCCCTTTATTAAAATGAAACTTAACAAGTTGGAATTAATGGCTAATCATTTAACTAAATCACTTTGGTTATAAAAATGGTGATAATGGAAGTTTAAATTCATTAAGATATCTTGAATAATGTAAGAGGTTGCAATAAACCCTAATTCTTAATAAGAAAGAGGTACACAACTAATCCGAAATGATAATCTAGATTTTTTTAGATTCCTTTTGAGTTTAACCTAATGTCGTCAGGGAAAGAGGAATATGAACTACCTCTTAACCAATATATTTAATGGTATAATCCAAATGAAAGGTAAACATGAACATTTAACAAGTAGAATTCATCTCAATGAAGGCTAATATAAAGGAATCTAATTCATAACTTAAACAAGCTAAGAATGGTTGAGTAAAATAAATGAACCATATTGTTTGATTGCTACTTCTGTTTTATTAAACTGAAACCTAAAGTATAAAGTTTATGATAAAAAAAGGGCAGTATTAATGTTTTTGCAAAGCAATTACAACTCAATGATAGTTGGAAATCTTAGGGGTTAATGAATCTAGGGATTCAACAGGGTTGCTATAATTAGACCTTAATTATAAAAAATAATTAATGTAACACCCTCGGCAATGGTTATATTCCTCCTTTGAATTTCAAGTGTTGACATGTGATTTTATTGATAAAGATGTGTTCTCTTGACTTCTGAAGATCATGATTGAAATGGATAAATCATTTAGGCTCTTTGATTGAAGGGCTGGTATGCTATTGCTTGCAATAATCTATTTCACTTCTCTTTGGATAAGCTACAATCTAGTTTTTAGAGTTACAACTTACCTTTCTCTATTGGACTCATCCTCAGATTAATTCCATTGATCTAAGGTATGTTTTAAATCTTCTTATCAAAATTGAATGAAAAAATGACATTCATCGATTGTGAGGCTTAACAGTCTGAACTTGTGTTTGTGGAAAATTATTTATTATCTTGGAAACAATGCTTACATTCTATTTTGTGTTGATCTCGAATCTTCTTGGTTGACCCTTGCAGGGCACTTTTGGCGTTAAGGGAAATAGGAACCCTGATTTATGATTCTTGAGAAAAATATATTGTTGTGTACCCTAATAAATATGGGACTTAGGTAAGTTACCTAACTACTATTACTATACCCCTTTACGAAGTATGACATTCTAACCTAAGTTGTTAGCTTTTAAGGAAGTGGCCTAGGGGGATGCTAAGTTATTTCTAAACCTAAATAAACTACATCCTTTCCTAGGGTGGTGAACTATTCTTGGGGGTTATATCCTAAGGTTATTTATTTAAACTAACCTAAGATCTAACCTAAGAAAATTATATCTATCCTAAATTAATAGGATATGAAAGGGGACCTAGGGGCCATTGGCAATGGGAACTAAGTGGTAGTTCCAAAGCTATTTATTGGGATTTGTTTTAATTTGGTTTTTAATGCATGAAAGTACTGCCAGTATGGCAGGGGTTAATGAAAGTTAGAGGAATCTACGTGGAGGCATCTCTAAGTTTGGAAATCCACTATGAATTGCAATTAGGTCTTGCCAACTATGAATGGTGGTGGTAAGGAAAGATAAGTGGGAAAATTGGTTTCAATGGCATTAATGTGCCTCAAGTTTGGTGAACAAGCTGTCTTGGAAGGCATGCTGGCATGGATTTGTTGGGGGTTGTTTAGATTTGCATGCTTCAGAATTTTCACTCCGTACATGGAGCTATCTGGTTCTTTCAAACCAGCAGTTTGATCTCTACTTTGTGGTTATTTTTGAACTCTCTGAGCTATTTTTCGGTTCGAGGAATGTATAAGTGGGATTGTGGAAAAATAATATAGTTTTTTGATCTTGCTTGGAGAAGAAGAGGTCTTGGAAACTAGGCTGAAAGTCTTCTTTGAATCGGCAGAGGAACTAGTAGACATGATAGGCTCTACCCATTAAGATTTCTTGCTTTCTTCTAAATGATTCATTAAAACAATTCTGCTCACTGGAAATTTTATATTTGCTTGATGTATGTTGTTATTTACTTGCATGTAAGCTTGGGAAACTATGTGGGTTTTGGAATGCGAATCCTTTGCTATTATTGACATTTTTTGGAAAAATTCTCTGTTCTGGTTGTTAGCGGTTTGCATGTGATTGTTTTGGAACTCTGCAATCTGCACTCGAAGCTCTTTTGAACTCTGTAACTTGAAGTTATGTTAGTAGTTATGTTATTGTATTTAAAGCTTCATTAGTCATTTTATTCTTAAAGCTTGAATTTTTCTTGACAGTGTTCTTGGGATTTGAAAATTGTGTTCAAGTTGTGGAAAGAGCCATGATTGGTTTTGGCTTTATTAATTTGTTGGGTTGCTGAACTTATTTTTGAGGTTATGAATTCATTATTGGAGTTGCTTCTATCCTTTCATGTTTCTGTGGAATCTATACCTTAAGCTTGTTGAGGACTACCTTGAATTAGAAGCTCCTTGGCCAGTTTCCCTTTTGAACAAAATAATATAAAATATCAATCAAAGTGTTAGGGGAAAGGCTGATTTTGGGATGGCCTTGTATCTAGCTGTGTTATTTGTTTAAGATTTAAGGTGTTAGATGGGTAGTTGTAATACGCACTGGATTTATGAATATTCATAAGAAATATTATAACAAGGACATTGTGTATTTTGACGAAGATGCATGATTAGCTTTAGCTCAGTCAAGTGAAGATTTATTGATCTTTGTTGATTCAAAAATCCTTCCACCTTTGATTTTGGTTGAGGGAGCCGATTGTTTGAGGAAAAAGTAGGCTATTTTTAGTATGCTCCCGAGAGAACTTATTGAGGGGTCCTTAGTTGGGTTAGAACCTTAGGGAACTTGTATACATGTGGATTTTCTTAAGAATAATTGTGTATTCAGGTGATGAGGTTAGGTTGTGAAATGAAATGCGGGTCACAAGGGGTTAAGACACAAATTGTGTTGTGCTTTGTACTTAAGTTCTTAACTCTTAACTCAGATTTTATTCTTCCTTATGAAAATGGAAGGCTTGAACCATAACAGGGTGTTGGTGTTTTTTTGAGCTTTTATTATAGCCATGTGATTCCGTTTTAAATTCATATTTAAAATTGAGTTGTTTGAACTTGTGATCTATGCACAAATTTAATGCAACACAGGTATTCCTTGTTGGTCATTTTGATTCTGTATGGGGAAATCAATGAGTTGTATACTTATGGGTAATTCTTCAAATTGAAAACTTCAGTTTCTTTTAGTACTGTATGATAGAAGGGGTATTGTGGGTTGTTTGGTCGAAGTAGACTGTAAAACTTCTTTGTGGCCTCCTTTGTTTTGATGTTGAGAAGGAATGGTTGTTTTACTTCTAGCTCTAGACTTAACTGTGTTTTTGAACTTAACGGGGCATGTGAATTTTAGAGTGTATTCTATTCATATATGCTCTGAGCATATTATTGTCTTATGGGAAATATTGACTACTTTGTTCTTAGAAATAATTGGGACTGGAACTGTGTTCTATTAAGGAATGGATGTATTAGTTGTAGAGGTTCATGGAATGAGTTAATTCTTCCTTTCTATCTTTTAAGTGGAACAAACCCTACCCGTCGTATGATTTTGAAGGAACTAGAGAGGTCTATGGTTATCTTGTTCAGATGAGTTGGAAGAAGGTAGGATAGAACTTGTCTTATCGAATCACTTAAATACTTACTTCCATTTGAGTAGTGAGTTTTGTAGAATGCTAAGTTCAAACCTATTTTTTTTGTAGTCTGAAAATTTTTAGTACCACTTACATGGATGTTGACAATGTGAATCTTGCTTGGAAATTTGAACTACCTTCTCATTAGCAGTTTGTTGTTAATGTTTGTAATGGTGATTTAGTCTTCAGTTGTTGTGACTTCCCAATATTTTTTGATTGAAGGAATTTTACTCCACTGTTATACTCTTGTTGGACCACCATGTATTAAAGATAGAGAATTATAATCTCTTGGGAGGGGGAAGTTTACAATTTGAGACTTACTATGTTTTTCTTCTTAGAATTGATTTAAATTTGAGCTAGGTGATGAGGATAGGTCTTCTTGGGAAGGTTACATGGAGATTAAAAGTATACATACTTGATTGTGTATTTGGTTTTGAGCTCTATTTTGGAAAATAGCTTAATAATTTCTAAGTTGTATTAGATGTTGGATTTCATTTCATAGTATAAATGAAATGAAATATGGTTTGGGGACCTTTTGGATATGTGATCCTTTTCTGTTGGCTGATAAGATTATGGATTGAACTTCTCATTATTCATTCTCTTCTTTGTCTTTATTGGAGAGTGGAACTTACGAATATCAGTTATGTTGTAACTAACCCTTTTGTAGATTGGGAAAAGTTAAATGTGCTCTTCTATCTTTATGAATTTATGAAATAAATTAATGTTAAGACTTGTTTATTGATCCAAAACTAAATTGATAGGATCTGTAAAGTCTTGTGGTATAATTTTGAAGTTGCAAATTATAAAATGTTCCTTTCTTAAAAGTAAATCCATATTTCTTAATTGTACTTCTTACTTGATTTTATTACTTATGATTACTTGCATGATTTTCTACAATTGATTCCTGAAAGCAAAGTTGTTTAGTGAAGCAATTAGTGGAATACACTTTACTTTAATGCTTAGTGCTTATCATGCCCACTTCATTGAACTGACCCGTGTTAGCAATTTTGTAGATGGACATCTTAAGTGATTAAAGAAGACAATAAATTTCATGTTGTATTGGGTTATTTGATTTTGAACCTTATGTAAAGAGTTTTGATTCATTCTTGAATTGTATTGAAAAAGAAAAGTTGTATTCTTTTGAAACAAAAGCTGTTTGTTATACAACATGCGTGGAAATACATAGTCGAGTGTAAATGAATAAGTTTTAATGAGGAATTAGAATGTTGGAGATTTACTTGTATTTGTTGTGTAATCTATCTTATATTTATGAAGAAGATGTAATTTCTATCTTGATGACATTATTCATATTTGTTATATGCATAATTTGGATAAACTTGATAATTTAGATAAAAAGGGAATTAGTGTAATCTCCCTTAATAAGATGCAGCTGGTTAAGTTGCATAAGTTATCAATCTTATCTAAACAATTCCAATATAGTATTTAAATGTGTAATGAATATGTTATGGAACGTTAGATTTTGTGAAAGATAAGAAGGGTTTGAAAAACCCTAACACTTAATCAATTAGAGGAAGGTTCTTCCTCACTAAAGGAAACATAACCCAAACAAGGGTGACATGATCATTAAATGTAGACTTAATTCTTATAAAGTCTACCTTGGTTGAACCTATTTGGTTGCTACACCTTCTTGGAATGATTAAGATGTATGTAATGGAGCTTATGATATTGCTGTCCTATTTTGGTTAACTATTGTTAAACTAAATAAACAAACATTAAAAGAAATCATGAGTTAGAATAAGTTCTTAAAAGCTTAATTGAACCAAACATAGAATAAGGACTTAAGGAGTGTTGGATTAGGGTTTAGCATAAACACTGTAATATGATTTATAATCCAAATTAATTTAACATTAGAAACCTCCTTGGGGTATGTACATAATGATGAGGCAATTTCTGTAGGATGATGGCACATGCCAAATGTAGTGATGTACCTTCAAGAATACTTGGGACTTCTCGAGGATACAACATTGTAATTGACATGCGGCAACACCCTTATGTATTGATCATCTAGATCTACACACAATAAGGACTTGAACTTAGTTTTTCTCTAAGTCAAGTTAGTAACATGTTTAGGATAGGGAGTAACTTTCTATAGCTCAGGGTACTTTGGCACATCTGGTTGACTTAGGTCAACCAAGTATGTCCCTTTACCCTAAGTCATGAAAAGTTTCTTCCTATAGTAGACTATGTTCCTAACCCAGGATAGGGTTAAACCTTGAACAAGTGGAATGACGGTAGTCAGTAAAGACCATTCTAGATAATAGAGGAGTGAGGTGAAGGACGTATTCCAAAATGAAAAGTATGCCATCTAGGAATAGAGACATACATAATATGTTGTAAATCTTTGGCCAAAGTGTCGCAAGATGCTGGGTGCATTATCCTATGTCACCTAGTTTAAAGCCACGTGATACCATATGAATATTGGTAACAAATATTCAGGTATGTTCTTTAAAAAAGATCACTCAGTACCTGAATTAGGGTGAAAACCAAGTATACAAAGTATATGATAAGTATTCAATACTTAAAGTAAAACATGAATAGATCGGTAGGTAATCAAGTCATAGAATGAATAGATCAGTGTATCACCAAGTCATTTACAACTGCATATGGTTATCTTTTATGAGATTAACTGGTGTTGAATGTGTGTTCTAAATTAAGTTTTATTTAGAACAATGAACATTAAGTAAATTTTTTTCCCTTGTTTCTAAAGTCTTAAAATGGGAATGTTACAACTAAGTAATTAACTTCTTCGGGGATATGTACTTCTAGATGGGATGACTCAGATAGTTGTTGGCACATGCCAACTATAGTACAATACCTTCTTAAAGACTTGGGTCTTCACGAGGATAATGTGTTGCAATTGACATTTTGCAACACCCTTCAGAGTTAAATCACCTAGACTTACATAACTTAGATTGTCCTTAGTTATACCCTAGGTTAGGTGAGAAACATGATTTAGTGTACAGGAACATCTCGATGAATTAGGATAACTAGACACATGTGATTGACTTATGTCGACCGAGTATGTCTATGTATCCTTAGTCCTCGTGAGTAGTCCTCTACACTAAATGATGTTGTTACCCTTGGTTAGGGTAAAACCTATAACAAGTGGTCTGAAAAGAGTTAGTAAAGACCATTCTAGATAATAAATTACGTAGGGTGAAAGACATATTCCATTTGACGAGTATGCCATCTAGGAATAGTAATATGAATAGTATGTTGGAAATCTTTGGCTAAAGTACTGCAAGATGCTGGTTATGTTGTCCTATGTCACCTAGTTTAAGAAGCGAGATTTCAGATGAATATTGGTAACAAAATCATTCAGAAAGGCCTCTTAAACATAACACTTAATACCCAAAAAAGGGTAAGAGAACCAAGTATACTTAGTATATAATTCAATGAGTTAACATGAGAGATTGGTGTTTCACCGAGTCATAAAATGAGAGATCGATGTTTTATCGAGTCATTACAACTGCATATGGTTATATGTTATGAGATTGATTGGCATGGAATGTGTGTTCTAAATTATGATTATTTAGAATAAAGAATATTAAACAAAAAAAATTTCCTTGTTTCTGAAGTCTTAAAATGAGAATGTTACATCTTGGTATTAGAGCTGAAGGTTACAACTCTTGGACCTATTATTTCCATAATATGATAAAACTTAAATTTTCTTATTAAAAAAAATGGTTAGATCAAGAGGAAACAAGGTTTGCAAACAACCCACCACCAGGTGGAGAAGTAACTATTTCCCAAAAACTCGATGAGATCCTTTCTGCCTTGTTGGACACAAGAGATCGTTTGCCCTGTACTTGAACAAGTAATGGGAAATGAGGAGGAGGAAGAAGATGCTGGTAATAACAATCAACCACCTCATGTGGACAACGCTAATATTGGAAATTTAGGTGTTGATAACAATAATGCAGCCAATGCTAATGCTAATGCTAATGCACTTGATTAGCCTAAACAATAAAAAGGCAAGGCTGGCAGCTGAACTCACTAATGATATAAAAAATATAAGTTCACCCAAGTTTGATGGCACTACATTAGGAGATGGAGCTGAGAATTGGCTCATTGAAATAGAGAATTAATTTGCAATACCGCCGAAACTTCTTAGAGGAAACAAAGGCAATATGGGGAGCTTATCAACTTTCCCATGAAGCATCTTCATTGCGGGAAAACCGCAAGGCTGAGCTAAACATTGATGAAATAAATATTAATTGGGATACATTTAAAAGTTATTTTAGACAATGATGGCTATCATAACTTTATTATGATAACAAAATGAATGAATTTCAGAACTTATCCTAGGGAAAATTAACTGTAACGGAGTACTGAGAGTGGTTTACTAAACTCATTAAGTACGTACCTTAGTATGAAACTGATGAGAAGTTCAGGATACAAAAATTTATCATGGGATTAAATCAGATTATAGGTGGTGAAGTGGATGTTCATAGCCCAACCACTATCAAAGGGGTAGTTGAAAAAGCCATAAGGCAGGAACATAAATTGAAAGCAATCTTTGCCCATAAGGAGGGAATTAGAAAGAAAATTCTAAACTCTTTGTCATCTCTTGTACCTGAAAAAAGGGGCCATGGAAGAAGTTTGGTATGAAAAATAAATTTGTAAATAAAAACCACAAGAAGACAATTTCAACAAATAAACCTAATGCTAATGTGCGAAATAAATTTGTCAAGTGGTAATAATAATGGAAAAAATTCCTATGGGGGTTAGAATGAAAAAGCTCATAATGAGCTGGGAGACTTGCGAGGCTATTAAATCGTCACAAGGATCCTTCCCAGGATCAACTTCAGCCCATGATCAGCAAGTTATGGAATATCGTGCCCAGTTCCACATCACGAACCTGTAGCAGCAGTAAAAGTAGGTACCCCCTTTCAGCCGCGGGACGATGATTGAATAGTCTCATTCTTCTCAACCTTCTCTTTGATAAACATTAATGTATGTTGACACAAATGATGACATCATCCATGTTGCACCATGGGATGATGTCATCCACCAAATGTCAAAAGTCAACAAATGACTTTAAATAATTTTGTAATATATTTTGTAATTAAGTGGTTGGTTTTTTTTTGCCTTCTTTTCTTCTCTTCTTCTATAAATACTTGAATATTTGTTGTAACAAGGGTGGATACTTTTCAGATGAGAAATGTTAAGAAGAAAAGACATTGAACTTTTTGTAAACATAAACAAATATTGATACATTATTTAGACTTTGTGTTGAATACCTGTGTTTTATATCAGACCTTTCTTATGTCAGATCTGTATGATTGTTCTGTTGAATCTACTTCTACTTTATTTTCATTAATTGCTTAGGTTTGTTTACTACCAACCCAATATGCATAGAACTTCTGACCTTTTTTCTTTGGAAAATTTTTTCAGATCTTTCCTATCTCCCCACCTCGTTCCTTTCCATTCTTTTACAGTTGGAATATTACTGGGATGAGATTTCCAGGCATAACTATTGTGAGACTTGCACAAGATTCCATGCTAGTAGAATAGCAATAAACCAATTTCACTTTGCTGAATCAAAGAGGGGCTATACCCTGCACACTGTTGGCATCAAACCAACATAGTTTCTCATAAAGCATCTTCATGGTATGATAGTTAGAAGGCTGTTAAACATTGATGAAACTAACATCACCTGGAATCAAATAAGGTGAGGAAAGCTACCACAACTTTCTATGATCAGAAAATGACTGAATTTTAAGAACTTAGTTTAGAGAAATTGTTGTCCTTAAGTATGGTACCTCAATACCAAACAGATGAGAAGTTGTCCAAATTCATTGAATCCTATTATAGGAGGAGAGGTGGATGTTCACAGCCCAACCATGATGGAAGGGGTTATTGAAAAGGATATAAGGCAAGAACAAAAATTAAAATCAATTTCTGCTCACAAGGAGGAGGTAAGGAAGAAAAATCACAACTCCTCTTCATCATCTCTTGTACCTAAGAAAGGACCATGGAAGAAATTCAAAACGAAAAGTAAGTTTTCATTTGATACTAATAAGAAAGCAGCAACAAACAAGTCTGTTGGTAATAGACAGAACAAATTTGCTACAAACAATAATAACAGACATAAGTCCTATGGGGGTCAGAATGATAAATATAAGGCTGGAAATAAACCTGAGCCTAGGAAAGGACCTGTAGATAGCTATTATAACTGTGGAAAATATCAGTATGCAAATCATTTCCCTTTGAAAAGGGACGATTGTATTCAGTAGCACAAGATACATGTTGCAGTAGTTGACAAGCAGGCTGAGAAATAGGCCATGCCTATAGAATTTTGGGTAAATTATTTGGTTTACCTGTAATTTATTTTTGATACCAGAGCTACTGAATGCTTTATTTCTAATAAATTAGCAGCAAAATTAAAAAGAAAATCTAGAAACATGGACTGTACAGTCTAGAAACAAGTTTTTTGAATAGTCCTTGATTTACCTAAATCCACTGAATTTGATCTTTATGTTGCACCTTTTGGGTCTTATGATGTAATCATAGGTGTTAATTGGTTATCATAGGTGTTAATTAGTTGTACCTTATATGTAATAAAAAATTGTTACTAAAGAGAACATCGATGTTATGGAATGATATCCACTATTATGAGACTTCAGTGGCATATTTCTGGAAGAATTTTCAGTTCTTTCTCACGATTGAGATCAAACCTATAACTAAACCTATTTCTAAAGAACCATTTGAATGACTAATACAAAATTAGTAGAGCTTAAGGCTCAGTTACAAGAACTTTTATCTAAAGGAAGACCAAAGGTTTCACCTTGGGGAGCACCTATAATTTTTCTGAAAAAGGAAGATGGAACAATCGATTGTGCATTGATTACAAAATGCGAATTGATGGTTTATTTGATCAGATGCGTGGAGCATCAATATATTATAAGATAGAAGGATATCATCAATTGTGGATTAAGGATGAGGATATCCATAAAACAACTTTCAAGACAGACATTATGAGTTCACCTACCTTTTGGATTAAGAAATGCACTTGCAACATTTATGAATTTAATTAATAATATCTTTCAAGAATACTTGGAAAAATGTGTGCTCGTATTCTATTATCATATATTCCAAAAGTATTGAGGAACACCATACATTTTAAGATAGTTTTGGAATTATTAAGAAAGAGACGATTATTCGGTAAGCTGTCTAAATGTTCTTTCTATGACATAGAAGTACACTATTTGGGACACGTAATAAGTAAGAATGGAATAGATGTAGATCCTTCAAAAATGCT
The DNA here is from genome assembly GCA_019776745.2 of Taxus chinensis. Taxonomy (NCBI): domain Eukaryota; kingdom Viridiplantae; phylum Streptophyta; class Pinopsida; order Cupressales; family Taxaceae; genus Taxus; species Taxus chinensis. Next base: position 899,444,172 of record CM034146.1, read on the forward strand.
ATAAATGAGTGTCCTACACCAAAGAATGTACATGAAGTTAGAAGCTTCATGGGTCTTGTTGGCTACTATAGAAAATTTCTACAAGACTTCTCTATGCACTAATAACTTCATTATAGAAGAAGGATAAGAAAGTTTTTTTGGAATGAGAAATGTGAAATATACATTTCAAAACTTTGGAAGATACAGTTAAAATTCAGCATGTACCTAGATCCTAATGGAGATTTTATGGTGGTAACTGATGCATGAAGGTCTTAGGAGTATTTTATTACAAAAAATAGCTTACAAAAGTAGGAAAACTCAAGTTACATGAACTGAATTATGCCCCACATGACCTAGAGTTTGCTTCCATTGTTCATACACTTCAGGTATGGAGGCATTATCTTCTTGGTAGACCTTTTGAACTAAAAAATGATCATCTTGGATTGAATTATATTTTTTCCTTAGCTAAATCTGAATGCAAGACAACGAAGATGGTTAGAATTTCTATCTGAATAGAGTTGCATATGCTCTAAGTCGTATGAAGCACATTTTTTCTCTTATAATGTTAAGAAATTAGTTTAAAGATGAAGTAAAAAGTGTCATGGAATATGATTCCTTTTTTTAGCAAGTAAAGAAAACACTTGCTACAGATCCTAATGATGTGAGATATAAAGGTTTTCACTTTGACAATGAAGGAATTGATATCCAAAATGAGCCCTTGCATATTTTGGCTAACTTTCCTTCATTCTTTCCTTCCTTGTGCTTCAACTTCAATTTTCACACATTGTAGCACTCAAAAGATTATAGAAATGGCTTCATTAGATAGGATTTTTCTTCCCCTTTCCAGAAATTTAAAGAAGTCCTCCTAACTCCTCATATTTTTTGAGTTATGGCTCGGTGGAGTTCGGAGGGGAAATTTTGTTAAGGCAGGCCCGCAGAGCTTGGGAGAGTTTTGTGCCAAAGAGGCTTGGGCCAGTGGAGAAGAGAAGGAAATTTTTCCAAGGAATTTGGTGAGTTGGTGGAGGTGTGGAGAGAAATTCAACACTTAGCATTTTTGGGGCAAAAGGGTTAAGATCAAACTCTGGCTCGTAAGCCCACAAAGGAGAAATGGAAGGAAAATGGTCAAGGCTCCGCTTTAATCAGAAATCGACACATCATCAAAAGGGGAAGTGGGACGTGAAAGGAAATAAGGATTTTTTCCCTCTTTTTGTTTAAAAATTTAAGGGTTTGAATTCGCCCGCACCCCCTCATCAAATCAGATGATGACACATGGCAACCAACGCCAAGGTGGGCAGTCGAAGAAACAAAGGAATTTTTGCCCTTTTGCTGAAAAAGCTGAAGGAGCAAAAACTAAACCAAGGTTCCACATCCAATAGAAAAGCACCATGTGTCATGTAGACTTGAGGGGCCCGCAAATATTTTTGGGGAATTTTTCCAAAAGGGAAAAATTTAAAGTTTGACCCCACTGACCCCAATTTTGACTTTATTTTTTACCATTTTTTCCCTAAATCTTTAGAAGGCCATATCTTTCGAACCAGAGCTTGGTTTTACATGATTTTGGTGTCATTGGAAAATGTTGACACCCTCTATACGATGGACCTCTCAATTTTGAATTTTGATGGATTTTGATGTGAAAATTTTTAAGAAATGTCTCTGGCACGGGAAAAAATGTAGAACCGACCCCCAGCCACTAAAATTGATGAAGTATGGCATCCATTTCTTCTCCAGTGTGGCCAAATACATCAAAAAATGGATTTTTTAGGGTGCTTTGCTGTTTTAATGAATCTTGACAATGGTTGGAGATGTCAAATCAATTTTCCCACATTTTTTCACCTTCTTTCATTCTATTTGATCGATAAAAGCCAGTTTTGGCTCATTTTAAAAAAAGGTTGTTCATCCCTCTTCTCTGCCTCTCCCTTCTTCTCTTCCCCAGGGTCTAAAATGGAGTTTGAACCTCCTCCCCTACTCTGTAATGGAATTTATTAACTCTTACTCCTGAAATGATGCACTATGTAAATTCTGAGTAATAAAAAACATGTTTTGTGGTGTATTTGTCCATCCTTGGCTCATTTTCTTTGTTTTTTTTTCCTTACCTCTCTCCATTACAGGGTATTTGTGCATGTTTTGATGTTCACTAAATGTTTTAGAGCTATGTTCGTGGATATTTGGAACATTTTCTGTGTGAAACCCATCTTTGGTCTGTGATGCACTTGTCCATCCTTTCCATTGCTCACTTCTTCTTGTTCTATGGTAGTTTTGATAGATAATCAACACTTTCCTTCTCTGGTGTATCATTGTTTTAGTGTAGGCTCTATTTTTTCTTTTTTTCTTCCTCTCCTTGTCCCCTTGGAAGTTAGATTAGGTTAGATTAGCTTTCTTGCAATGGAATAGCTTATGGCAGGTAGTTTAGGAAGAGAAACTAGCCTTCTTTGGAGATCTTTCCCCATATGCAAAGGTCCCACACTTTGGAAAAACTTAATGTTGTGCAATCACACACAATGAATTTTCCTTAGAAAAGTAGATCCATAACTCATTTGGGGGTGTTGTGAATTTTCACTAACATTTTTGGCACGCCTAGTGGGACACCAGGGTTAGATATTTCATCTTCTCTTAATGTCTCATGTAAAAAACAAAAAATCCAACACCACCGTGCGCCACTAACACTTTTGGCATGCCCCAATGGAACCTTAGAGGTCTCCACTTCATTGGAACAAGATTGATGTGCACTTCTTACAATTTCTATCTTTTGAGAAGTAACAATTTACACATCTGGTGACTCCATCTGGTAAACAACCCATTCTCTGAGTTTTAGACCTATTTTCCATTCCTTTTTCATTCATTCTTCTTTACATACTTTTCAGTCTTTTCCATTCCATGAAGTTGTGAAACCATGACATCATTTCCATCATGGAATTCACATTCACAACAACAATAGTATATTCCACCTACAATGTGCTTTACAACTCCTTCAAATCAACACTTTGAGTCAGATTCAAGATCAGCATGCATACCCATATGAGTAGAAATGCAAAAATAAGTTTGGCTATGGATCTTTCTAAGAGTAGGGGTATGTATGCAATGAAAACAATCAAATGCAAGATGCTGGTCTGTTAGAAAAAATCCAAAAAAATGGAGATTGGCATGGTGCAATCAAGAGCTACAGTTCAAATGGAGGCTTTCAGAATTGGTTCCAGTGCACCTTGTCCATGGGTTAGCTCTTTTTCAAGACACTTCAGCCTCAGGAGAAGCTAGAGTTCATGATTGGTATGCTTACCCAACTTGCACAATGGACAGTGGAGATAGAGGCCTATAAATTTTGGTGCCAGGAAGCCTTGTCAATGGGTAAATCCGACACCATTATCTGGTAATTTTCTCTCTACTCCTCAAGTAGCACCATCTCAATTTGGGCTTCAATTTCCAAGCTTTCCATTGAATGCTGCCCCAAATTGAGTTGATTCAATTTCTCCATCTCATCTCAATTCTTCTATCCTTTTACCTTCCAAACAGTCATCCCCTCCAAACAAACAAGAAGTTCCACCTCCCTCCCCACCAAAAAAAAATTGCAAAACTAGTTGATTCACAACCCACCCATCCTCTTGCATTCCCAAATCCATGTTGGGAGGATGAAAATCATAAAACCCAGTCAAGGAGAATAGCAAGAATAAGATCCAAACAAAGAAAAAAAGATTATAAGTTTGGTGATCTTGGCTCTAAAATTCAGGATTAAAAATATCCCCTTGATGTTTAAGCCAAAGGAGGAGGTGGAAGTTGAAGAAGTGGTGGAAAAGGCTGATTTTATAGCAGCAGTGGGGGAAAGAAGACCAGCAGTCTATTTGTTTTGAGTGTAGTGTCCATGTTGGCACTTTATTTGAAGAAAATGCTGATCTAATCCAAGCTGCACAATCAGTCAACAAGGAGGAAGAACAATCAACTCCAAGTCCCATTGAAACAGGAGTAGATGGGAGAGATCAAATATGAGTTGAAGCCACTCAATGAAGAAAGCATCATTGAATATTCCTTGCTTTCATTTCGAAGGGCTTGTTTTGGTTAATGAACCCATAATAGAGGAGGACCATATAGTTTCAGAGGCTCCAAGTGTGGAGAATGCTACAGAAGAACATTATGTTCTTCCTCTCACTTCACCCCCTTTAATCTCTAATGTTGAGGATGAGTTTGATATTTCAAACTTTATGTTTGATGATGAGGAGAGCCATGGTGATCAAATTTCAGATCAGGAGGACATCATGGAAGAGGTTGAACATTTGCAGCAGGATACCAAGGAGGCAGTTTATCTGTTAGATTTGGAGGACTGTTTTGATGGAGAGGAACATGTTGAAATCACATTGTTTTCTCCTTCATCATCCATCTTTCAAACATAAGAACAACCACTACCCATGAAGGAGAGAATTCATTTGTAGCAGCTTACAATTTTGTAGTAGCTCTTTGGAATCAAGGTTGGAAGATATTAATCTTCCATGTTCTTCACTAGAGAAAGGAGAGAAAGATCAGAAGGGTTTCACCACTTCTTCCACACCATCCACTCAAGAAGGTCCATAAGAAGACTCCATTTTTGGAGTTGAATTTAAAAAAAATGGGCACATCAAAGGATCAAACCATGCCTAATCAAGTACTTGTCTTCATTGGAGCTAAAGGAGAAAGCCAAAACCAATCATGCTTGCTTCAAGGGCATGAGGATGAGCTATGCAAAGTACCAAGGATCAGCTGCAATGTACCTCTTGAATCCAAATGTAGAGCAACTAAAAGAGGTATTCAAATTTGTTTTCTTGTTAATACCCTTGCCAATTTGGGTAGAATACTAGCTTCTTGTTGATTTTTCACTCATCCAACGAGCCATGTTCAGCTGCCAAATAAGTTGCATGGCAGCCATTTTTTAGGAAGGGAAGTTATTTCTCCCTGTCAGTTGCAGGCTTTGTTTGAGCTCCCTTTGCTCTTGGTTAGAGTAGTAGTAGATAGGTTTGCTTTTAGTAGAAGAAGTGATCTTGTTCAAAATCTGAGAGTATCCATTTAGAGCATGTATGATTTCAAAGTTTGTACATAGTTGTTTGGTGTTGTTCTGTGTTGCTCTTGCCATAGTACATTCAGTGGCTTTTGGTGAAGATCAACTCCAAGTTTTAGTGGGTTTCCAAGTGGCTTAGAGGTCAGAATTTTCAGAGTTTAGATCAGAATCAATGGTTATCAGGATTGACTCCATGCCCAATGGATGCTTTCAAAATGCCATTAATCATTCATCTAGCAGGAAGATAACCAAAATGAGTTATCCAAAATTGCTTTCCAAAATGAGTCCCTACTTATTTTGGCTAACTTGTCCTCATTATTTACTTCCTTGTGCTTCAACTTCAAATTTCACACATTGTCAAGCACTCAAAAGATTCTAGAAATGGCTCCATCAGATAGGATTTTTCTTCCCCTTTCTAGAAAGGCAAATAAGTCATCCTAACTCCTTGTATTTTTTGAGTTATGGCTTGGCAGAGTTTGGAGGGGAAAATTTCCCTAAGGCGGGCCCGCGGAGGTAATGGAAGAATTTTGTGCCAAGGAGATTCTGTAGACTGTCAGAGTGGAAAAGGAAAATTTTCCAAGCAATTTGGTGAATTGGCAGAGGCACGGAGAGAATTCTCACCAGTCAAATTTTATCCCGCAAATGCTCGATAGGATCAACAATTTGGCACATTCGCGGGGCCACAAAGGAGAATGGAAGGAAAATGGTCAATTTTCCGCTCTAATCAGAAATCGACACGTCCTTAAAAGGGCAAGCAGGACGTAGAAGTCGAGAATAAGGAATTACATGCTCTTTTTGTGTAAAAAAGGATTAATGGGTTTGAATTCAGCTGCACCACATCTACATAGAAAGTCCTGATGATGTCCATTCCATGGAAACTAGCAGCACTGCGGGCAGGGGTCGGAGGAAAAAAGTTAAGTTTTTTGACCATTTGGTCAAAAAGGTTAAAGGCAGCAAAACTGAGGCCCCGCGATTCCACATCTAACAGAATTGGGAAGCACCACGTGTCATTTGGAATTAGCGGGGCCATGTAGAGATTTTTCGGAAATTTTTCCAATTTCACGAAAAGGGGAAAAAGGTCAAGTTTTTCCCCGCCGAACCTGATTTTTGACCCTATTTTTCACCATTTTTTCCCTAAATTTTCAAAGGGTCATATCTTTCACACCAGGGCTCTGATTTTTGCATGATTTTTGTATCATTAGAAAGCTGGTGAAATTTTCCACACGATGGACACTTAAATTTTAAATTTTTATGGATTTTTGCAAGAGAAAAATTGATAGAAATGTCTCAGGCATGGAAAAAAAATGCAAAAACCAATCCCCAAACCACAAAAATTGATGAAGCATGGTGTTTGTTTCTTCTCCACCATGACCAAATGCATTGAAAAATGGATTTGTGAGGGTGCCCTTACTGTTTTAATGGATGTTGTTAGTGGTTGGAGTTTTAAAATCATTTTTTCTACGTTTTCTTCACCTTCCTTCATTCTGGTTTGAGTGATAAATGCCAGTTTTGGCTCATTTTGAAAAAAAATTGTTCATCCTTCTTCTCTACCTCTCCCTTATTTTCTTCCCTAGGGTTGAAAAAGGAGTTTTAACCTCCTCCCCTGCTTTGTAATGGATTTTTTTCCCTCTTACTCATGAAATGATGCACTGTGTAAATTCTGAGCAATAAAAATGTGTTTTGTGATGTATTTTTCCATCCTTGGATCGTTTTCTTGGTTGTTTTCCTTACTTCTCTTCATTACAGGGTATTTGTACATGTTTGGATGTTCATTGTAGGTTTTAGAGCTATGTTCATGGAGTTTTGGAACATTTTCTATGTGAAATACATCCTTGGTCTATGATGCACTTGTCCATCCTTTACTATTGTTCACATCTTCTTATTCCATGGTAGTTTTGATAGATAATCAACACTTTCCTTCTCTGGTGTATCAACCATTTTAATGTAGGATCTATTTTTGCCTTGTTTCTCTTCCTCTCCTTGTCTCCTTGAAAGTTAGATTAGGTTAGATTAGATTTCCTACACAGGAATAGCTTGTGGCAGGTAGTTTAGGAAGAGGAACCAACCTTCTCTAGAGAGCTTTCCCCCCATTTGCAAAGGTCCCATACTTTGGGAAAGCTCAATTTTGTGCAATCACACCTAAATGACTTCTACTTAGAAAAGTAGATCCATAACTCAGTTGGGGGGTGCTGTGAATTTGCACTAATAGGAATCGTGCTATTTGAAAATAGGGTTATACATACCCTTGTCAAATGAGTTAAGAAATAAATTGTTAACTGAATTTCATAATTCACCTTTTTCTAGACACACTGGCATTATGAAAATGCTTGTTGATATAAAAAAACAATATTTCTGAAAAAGGATGAAGAATGATGTGATAGAATTTATGACACAATGCTTAGAGTGTCAATGTGTTGAAGTTGAGCATATGCATCCAACTAGTTTATTGTATCCTCACAACATACTACAGTATAAATGACAAGTAATATGAATGGATTTTGTTCAATGGTTTCCTATGTCAAGAAATAAACATGATGTTATTCTAGTGGTTGTTGATAAAAAAAAAAGTTCGCTCATTTTATTATTGGCAATCTTAAGGATGATTCACCTATTTTAGCAAAAATATTCATGGATGAAATTTTCAGATTACACATGGAGTACTTGAGTTGATCATATCTGATAGGATTTGAATAGTATTTTAGATCTGAATCATCAGAAGAGTCAGAGGAAATATTTGGATTGGAATCCTCAGAAGAAGAGGAAATGTTTGGATTAGATCAAAAAGAAGGGTGGGGGGGAACTCGAATAATAATTTGGATCAGAAGTGTTGAAACCATACCATCGACTATGAGATGAAGGTGGGGAATGGGTTACCCGAATGGGTTCTTTAGCACAAATAACCAAACAAGGTTTGGTCGTGATGGGCATCTTTTGATGTGAATGCCTAAAATTTGATTCCTTATTATCATATGTATAAGGGACCTTGTGATAATCAATCATTTTTGGTGTCTGTTGTGTTTAAAGGCCTACAACTAGATTGTATGATCAAAATTATTGAAAGCGAATAAGGTTTCATGTTGATTTGGGCAACATAATAACAACCAACTAGACATTTCATAAAGATGGGGATGCTTGTGTGATTTTCTAAAAAGGGAAGCTAAGGAAAACATACATCGTGATGACTCAAGATTGACAATCCAACAAGGTTTGGAGGCATAAATGTAAAATAATTGATCACAATTTTAGCAACATAAAGGATACAAAGAAATTTTTTCTAATGTTTGATTGATGCAAAAATTTCTTGAATGTTTTTTCCAAGGTTTGAAAGATGTGTTAAAAAATGATCATGAACCTAGGAAAAAAGAAGAAGATCAAGAGGATCAAAGACCCAAAATATTATCCTGGAAATGAATTTATAAAATGGATAAACATAAGGAACAATCACACAAGTTCAAAACATAAAGAAAAATTAATTACCAAAGAATAATAAATGATAAAGGTTCAATGGATCAAATTGATTGTTTGAAATGGATAAGTCGATGTGACAAATGAGACACAATCACAAAAAAGTTTGTTTTAAATCAATTAATCAAGTGGAGTACTTCCTAAAGTGTGTAAAGCGTAACCTTACAATGTAGAATTTTAGGTACAGTTTACAAGAAATAAGATGTGAATATCAAGATTTTAATGACACGATACAAACAAGATAACCTTTCTGAGGAAGTTCAAGGTGATGAATCAAGCCTAACTATGATGACGATCCTGACATGGGTATCAAGATCACTTTGGCTTTACTTCAGTAGAGTTTCACCTTGCCTTAGGGCAAGTGAAAAACTAAGAAAAAGTAACACTTTCCATGTTTCATGATGAATGATGGCTCACAAATCAAAACTATTTTGAAATGGTCAAAGTGGGCTCTTGGCAAAAGATATCTTCCAAGGTGGTTCTCTTAACTAGGTGTTACAAAGCTGTCTTAAGTGAGATTGATTTACACAAAATGTCGCAATGACTAATTTGAGAGTATCTCATCTTTTCTTTACCCCCTTTGAGAACAAAGGGAAACTAGTGTGTCCACGTGTAGACTCCCTAGGGTTGCCATAGAAACAACCGGTAACACTAACTCACAAGGAAATACTAGTCAAGTAGGTTGTGTGGAGTAATTCCCATTTTGTTCATAAGGTTCCCTCTTGTGTGGACTAATTTGGGGTTCCAAGGACCACCGCCATTGTTTTAGCTTAAGGCTTATGACAAAGGGGGTATGTCCTAGTTTTAAGTAGATGGAGTGTACCCTTATCTGAACCTGTAAATACAGTGTTTTGAATGTGGTGTAGACACCAAATTTGGGTCTTACGACACCCTGTGCCCCGCATCTCGTCTCGAAACCTAACCCTACCTCACCACCTAAACCTTACACACTTAATTATTTATTAATTACCTTATAATTAATAAATCCACATCTCTAACCCTGCCACCTCACCTCGCCACCTCACCATGACCTAGCCCTAACCCTAAACTAACCTAATTAAGACCTATCACTTGGTCCAGACCCACACCTATGACTCATCACCCCTCACCTGCACCAAAACTAACCTAATAATGACTTGACCAAGCCCACAACTGACCCCTCGGGAGAAAAGGAGGGAAAGTTGGCTATTTTACTAAAAATAGCCAACTTTGACCTAACTGACATTGGTCCCTACTCGACCGGCGTCGGTTAGGTAACCCCATGGGTTCCCTGTAAATGAACTCCCCCAACCAAAACCAAAAGATCTGAATTTATTTACAAAGGATCCGAATTCATTTTGCAAGAGAGAGACAAGTGAGAGAGAGAGAAGAGGCTGTAGAGAGGAGTATTGAGCCCAAGACTCTAATTGAGAAACTAGATCATGGTCACACTAATCCAAACATTGGGAGAGTCAGAGGATAGCTTCATTAGCTCAGTTCTGATTGCTGGATCATCCCAATTGAGCCTTGCCTTCGCCACTGTATTCCTTGGACCTTCATCCACATCAGAAACTAGTAAGCAGTCTCTTTTATTACCTTGTATGCTTCTAGACACTACTTTGTGAACTTTTGATTCAAAATGATTATAAGCTCACTCCTGGATCTACCACCCGGCAGCACCCTTTCACCTAACCTTCATTCATCCATCTCTATATTCCCCCAAAGATAGTTTTCCAACTCTCTGAGTCTTCTCTATCACCCTACTACTCCCCTCAACCATCTACCAACCTTCTGAACCCCATAACCACCTTACAACCAACCTCCATTTAAAAAACCCTAAACCACTGCCCCTACCTATATCGGTTATCCCCTACCGGTACCGGTTTTATAACCACAGTCGGTTATCCAGTGACCAGCATCGTTCACTGTGACTTATACCAAAAACCAACCTTTCACCTATTTACCTCCAAACAATCTCATATCCAACCTTGTCTACCCCTGTAACTTGATCTGAACGTATCAATAACTAGTGACCAAACAAACAACATGACATATTATTATTGGTAGTTTAGTCTATATTGCTTTTAGTAATGAGGTACCTAAATCGTGATTTCGCAATAGCTTCTTTATTATCATTTGAATTAATTTATATTAAAAGGGAACTAGCCACCTTCGAAAGGAAGTCTAATATTTCCTGGGCCCAAGGTAGTTCCCTCACTTATTGTCTAACGAAAATCTGGTGGTCTTGCATTCTTATTTACAGGTAGTCCTTCCCAAACAAAAAGGAGCTCTTCACAATCAGTCTGATCTCTCTACGGTATGCGCACACCTTCCCAACACTTAATAGATATTCCTCCTAGCCCTAACCCTTATCTATTTCTCAAGAGAATGAAAAGATAGAAATAACTCTATTCTGGAACAAAATTCTATGCGAAACATTTTGGCATGCCCGGTGGGAGCCTTCTCGGGTTTCTTTCTTTATTGCTTGTTTTCATATAGGGAGCACAATTGCTGTTTCTTTCTTCTAAATATTCACAAAATATTTTATCATTTTGGCAAAAAAAACTTGTCTTTCTTTCGCATATTTGCATTAGTGAAAGTAATCTTCTTAACCTCTTCTCTTTCTTTGCTTCATCGAATATCATTTTCGATTTGGGTTTAAAACACATGCATCACATTCTTGCTTTCTGTTTTTAATTCTAGTGAACGTAGATTAAGTAACAGGTCGTACACATGGGGGTGATATCCATGGTATTGACGAGAAATTAATCTTACTCTCACTACACAACACATACCAAATCACATCATAATCTACACAACATCTCAAACATCCCCCCCTTCCCACGGTATTCCTCCGCCCGCTTGAGGTAGCCTTACAAGCCAAAAAAACTTGACATCTCCCTTAGGTCTTTTATTTAGGATTGACATCATCTTGCGTCTAAGGCATAAGCCCAAAGTGATTAAAACTAATCCTAGGTTTATTCTCTTGATTTGCTTGTGTATCTTGCTTGTTTTTTGTTTTTCTTTCAGTTTTTTTTCTCTGTTATAACCCCTGTCTCAGTGATCGCTTTAGACAGTTTGGTGGGTATACTAAGCCTTGTTATCCCCAAACCAGCAGGCTCTTACATTCTCTCTTTACCTTCACAGTGACCAACACCGGTCCTCTTCTACTGATTTTGGTTACACTAACCGACACACCGGATACCATATGACCGACATCAGTTACCAGACCGATATCAGTTGCTGTGTTTCATAGTTCCTCACAAACCAGCAAACCTACCAATTCTAACATTTTTTTGCTGTTTTCTATTCCTGATTGATTAATTCCCTACTGTATCCTCTTGTTCATGGTTGTTATCACCCCAGCAACAAGCCATAGCCATGGTTTCACATGCTTGTTCCATGTCTTTGCCTAAGTCAACCCATTTGCATCCTATGGGGAATCCTACAGACACCAGTTCTTTTCCCAAGATCCCTGTAGGAGATCCAGACTTTGCCAAATTTTTGGATGCTAATCCTAGTGCCGTACAATATTATTTGTCTCATGCCCCTGACTATACACCCAACAGTCAGCTCCTCTATGGTATTCCTATTAGTATAGCCGCTCACTTAGCCCCTTCCCCACCTAATAACTCCGCCTCACCGTCTTCATCCTTAGCCCCGTCTCCCAGCTCAGTGGCTTTGGTGGTTCATACTGCCCCAATTGGCCTTCCTTTGGTTAATCTAGTTCCCCACATATCACTACCATCCACTGCCCCCTACCTCATCTCTCCCGTAGATTTCCTTTTTCATAACTTGATCTCTACCATCTATCCACACGAGCTTTCCCTCTCAGGCTCCGCCCATCTTTTCATTTCCGCAGACTCATTCGGTGGCCTCAACATCTTATATAGGAAAACCTTATTCAGCTGCCCCAACAAATTCATCATCGTTACCTTATCAACATTCAACCCACCATTGTCTAGTAGCAGCTCTTGGCCCAATCTTCCTCCATTTACAACGACATCACCATAATCTAACCCAACCAATGATTTAATGAAATAGATGATGGAAAAGATGCAAAATCTTGAGGCTTCTATTTTAGGAAGCCATAACACCCCTGACATACAAGCAAGTTTGTCGGGAGCCTATTCATACCTTCTGTCCCCCTTCATACATATCCTCCTAAAAGGGAATTACCGAAATTTTCTCACTTTAGTAGTAAAGAGGACCCTCAACAACACTTGCGATCGTTTAGACATGCCTGCTATTTAATTGCTCATGACGAAGCCTTACTACTCTGTACCTTCCCCATGTCATTATCAGGACTTGCCTTGGAGTGGTACAATGCTTTAGCCCAGGACTCAATCTTCTCCTTTAACCAGTTAGCCCAATCTTTCTTGGATCACTTCTCCATCAATATTGCCAAGAAAGTATCCATTATAGATCTCTATGCCATCCGACAATTTAAAGACGAGTCTATCGCAGATTTCGTTGGACGATGGCAGGGCCTCATCAACCAACTTACTTATGCCTTACCTCAGGCCGAGCTCATCGAACTCTTTACGTGGGCCTACGCTAAACACATTTCTCCCACCCTCTAAATTCAAAATTTCCACACCTTTGATGAGGCCTTTACTATGGCTCGGAAACTAGAGATTCGAGCCTTAGAGGAGGAGAAAATTGACGTTGTGCAACAAAAACTCAAATTTCTGAACCCAAGACTCCACCAACAAACCCAACACAATCAACTCTCATGCATCAACTGCTTTGAAATCAAAAGGATCCGTACACATGGTGACGGTCAAATATCAAGCACCGTTTTAATACCCAGCCGAAACCCACCTATAAGTATAAAGACGAGCCCATCAAGTACACTCCCTTGGGAGAAACTTATGATGTGATCTTGGACAAATTGCTTAAATCAGGAGCTATCACCTTGCCTCCTGTTAAACCTTACTCTAGGTTTGATTCCACCCATGCTATACCTTCTTGGTATAAAGAAAATGACTTTTGTAACTTCCATCGCATGAAGGGACATAGCCACAAAAACTGCAAGATGTTGAAAAACATAGTGTAGGAAATGGTTGATGCAGGGGATATAACCCTCGATAATACTAATGCCCCTGCTAATCAAAATTTAAAAATCTTCAACAAACCATTTCCAAACCATTCATCTAACAGTAACACAAACCAAGAAACCTCAGCCAAGGAGAAGAGTGTGCATGAGATACATGCGGTTTTCAACTCCTAACCAAGGGCTTCCATCGAGGAAATTTTGAATTGAGCCTCTTCACCAACGAAGGGGCCCTCGCCCCCTTCTCCTTCATCAGGAAAAGAGGATAGCCCCACTATTCCTTTACCCATAAAGGAATCAACCGCCCAGAGTTCTCTTCTCATAGAAGAGCCTTCTTACACCACATCCCTGCAAGACTGTGAGCGGATTATTATACAACCTATCTATTTCCCAAACATCTCCTTCCACCACTCTTGCTAAAAAAATAAGAAGGATTGCCACTTTTTCTGTCTTCCTTAGAGGAGAAACCCCTCGAGCCTACATCACCAAACTCCTTAACCATGACGGATCCTCTAGAAAATGCCCTCCTCCCTATCATTTCTTCATCACCTAAATATTTCTAGTGACCGGTTGACCTCTTAACACTCATTGATACAACACCTCATTCACCCCCTGTATCACACCCACAGTGGACCAGAATCAACAGCCCACTTCTCTTCCATACCAAAATTCCCATCCACATGTGAAGATTGTCATCCCCTAGAATATAGACAAGTCTTATGGGAATGTTTGGGTACACCATGTTCTACTCAAATATAGATGACTAATCTAGACACCTCTACCATATGCCTGAAGTTTTTACAAAATCTCAAAATGCCTATGTCCTCACCTTCACCCCCCCCTCATCTCTACCGAATACATCATCCACTTCTATTAACCTAACCACACCTTCCCCTATGCTTGGGAATTCACCAATACCTAGCTTGAAACACCCACCTAAACGGTTAGATTTATCCAAAAATAAAGCCGTCAATCCACCCAGGAGATAGACCCAATCTCCTCGACTCCAATCTATGCCTCTGTCACAACTAAAACCCTCACCCCCCGATCACACTGGTACAGTAGGCACAGTTCTCAACCCTCACCATCACACCTACCTTCTATATTGGGGGCCTCACCCCTCCATCTTGCCTCAATATACCATGCCTCACACGTCTTCTTTAACACGACCTGCACCTTCTACACCCATACAAAAATCCACGAGCATCTCAACACCATCGTCCCAAGTATCCTGCCTACCTACCAATCCTAAGAAAACTCGATCATCAAAGGACTTGTTTGATGTCACTTCCTTTTTTCCCCATGGTTGTTTCCTGCCACCCACGTCATCTATGGCCTCATCATCTAACCAGCTAAACATGAATTCTACGAAGAAGAAGCCATGCCTAGATAAACCCAATCATCAAAATCCCTTGCCTAAACCACCACCTGTATGAACCACTCGTACTCGACCATTATCAAAACAATCAATAATCTCACCCACTCAATCAATAGCCTCATCTTCATCTGAATTTGACCCGCTCAAAGGATCTTACGCCAAGATCCTTGATATGTTGGTAGGGGATGTGACCATTTCCCTACCCCCCACTCAGACCCTATGGTCCATCTAAACCTCGGCCTATAGGTTATGATGAATCTAAAATCTGTGCCTACCACCACACACCAGGACACAATGTAGAAGGATGCAAAACTTTAAAAGCCATCTTTCGCCAGTTGCCTATCCGGGATAGAAAATCTAAGAAAGACAACTTACAGAGGGAAACGCCCTTAGCTTCGATCCCTTCTCCTATACCACCTATCCCTGCCTCGTGAAAATCTATCATCATTGCAACCCCGCCTCTTGAGAATAATGAATTATCCCTGCCATATTCCTCATATCGTATTCATGAGATCAACATGATTAGCATTGCTACTCAAGGTCAGAAAAACAATGGAAAAGCTAAAGAGAGCACACTTGTGGCCTCTCTTTCTCCTTCTGCCATCCCGATCGCACCACTACCTAAAGTGGTTATTCGTGGACCTTCCTATCCAGTCTCTGATGGAGTTGCCCATCGCACCATGATCAAATAACTTCACCAATCTCCTATAAAAATGACACTCTATGATCTCATTCAAACATCTGAATCTCATCGGAAATCTATAATTGAGATCCTCCAAGGGATAGAGGTCCTACCTAATGAAACCCTACCCGTCGCCTCCATCTTAACACCTAACCACGTCACTTCTCTCACCAAACAACCTACCTCCACAACCACCTTTGTTCCTGTATAGCAAGCCGCTGCTGTCAGTTTTTCTGAAGAAGAAATTATTGTCTTTGGTGCAGAAGATCCTGACCCCACTCTTTTCATCTCGGCTTATGTCCAGGACATTCGGGTATGTCGTGTTATGATCAACGGGGGTGCTAGCCTAAACATCGTCTCTTCTAAAGCCTTCTAACAAATGAATATTCCTCCTAGCTGCATGTGTGCCAACCCCACGATGTTGTGTTTATTTAATGATGCTATTACTTCTACCCTAGACACCATGATCCTTAACATTCATGTAAGGCCATGTACCTTGACAGAACTCTTCTATGTCCTTGAGGAAGAGTTCCAATACAACATGTTGTTAGGACGCCCTTGGATCCGGGCTATGGGATGCGTTCCCTCCACCTTACATAGATGCATAAAATTTGAGTATGAGGGGAAGTCATACACCATCATAGCTGACGCTTCCCCCTTCAAAACCTGAAATATGTTATACCACCCTAATGATGTGCTTGTACCAGTCAAGGCACCCATTGATACGACCCAACCATCTACTTCAACCATGCCTCAACCATCCACCTTAGCCACATCCACACCTTCGACCAATGAAACCACCGATGTGAATACCTCTTCCTTCCCCACAGACAACATCCCAACCTCGGATCCCTTGGTAGGTGTTTTTCAATGCCTTACGCTGGGGGAGTACCACCTATACAACATTAGCACCTTCCATACCCTATAAGAGTATGGGCAGTTACATGCGCATCCTACCCATGACCGTTGTGTGGGGGAGGTGATCTCCTACGGACCACCTAATTACCGCACCAACCTAACGTATGGGGGTGTCAACGCATCCTCTATCACCCTTGAACCTCCCCTTGGTGTGGTTCCCTTCCAATATGATTTTCAATATCTAACCAACCATCATTTTGCCCTCACCTTCCTGACTCGCTGTGCTTGGAAAGATTTTGGTTTCGGTCTTTATGAACAAGGACGACATATGATCATTTCCATGACTACATGCAAACACAAAGATCGTAGTGGTCTTGGATTTTTTGAACCACCTACACCAAAGAAACCTCGTGTCAATTGTATCCAGGAGGACGAAAAAGTCACCCCTTCTGAACCATCAATGCCCACTTTTCCATCTTCACCCACGTAGTCGATAGATCCGGAATCTATCCCTCCTAACTTTTTTTTTTGTGAATGCTATCTTCCTAGGTCCTCTCACTTATCAACACGATGGTGAAGACCCATATTCTCTCCCCCTTTTGTATCCAAACATGATCAAAGAGGACTCACCTTCGATTAATGTTGTGGAGTGCCAGGATGACGACTCCATCCTCGCCTACCTTGGTGCAGATGACTCTTATATTCAACGCGCCTTACCATCTGAAACCCAAACCATGTTGAGTGAGTTGAATATAGAAATAAACATGAACACGGAGGATGATCCTCACATTATAAAGATCAGACAATCTCTTCGACACATCAGAACAAGCCACCTTCACTACCTTCCTCCGTGCCCACAATCAAGCTTTCGCTTGGTCCTACGCTAACATGTCAGGAATCGATCCTAACATTGCTATCCATAACATCACTCTGAAACCAAACTTCAAACCAGTTAAACAGAAACTGAGAAAAATGCATCCATGCATTGCCCTCTTGATTAAAGAAGAGCTTCAATGACTCCTTTTTGTTTCTTTCATCTTACCTATTGACTATCCTCAATGGATTTCTAATGTCGTACCTATCACTAAAGAAACGGGGGGACTTTGGATATGTACAGATTTCTGAGACCTTAACCTCGCTTTCCCAAAGGATGAATTCCCCCTACCTAGCATTGATCAACTTGTTGATCTCACTGCGGGCCATGAGATGCTTTCTCTCATGGATGGTTTCTCGGGATACAATCAAATTTTAGTAGCCCCGACCGATCAACATAAAACCACCTTCATTACCCCTTGGGGGACCTTCTGCTATCGTGTCATGCCGTTTGGCCTTAAGAATGCTGGTGCGACCTATTAGCGGGCTATGACTTACATTTTTCATGACATTATGCACACTATCCTCAAGGATTATGTCAATGATCTTCTTGGAAAATCCAAACATCGCAGTAAACATCTTGATGTTTTAAGTGTTATTTTCGATTGCCTGTTACAATACTTTGTTCATCTTCAACCAAAGAAATGTGTCTTTGGCATCCTTTCAGGAAAACTCCTTGGCTTTATCATCTCTTTGCATGGCATTGAGGTCGACCCACCTAAAGTCAAAGCTATCTTAGAAATACCCCCACCCACTAACCTAAAACAATTACGTATTTTATAGTGAAAACTCCAATGTATCCAACGTTTCATCTCACAAATCTCAGATCGATGTCAACCTTTCCATCATCTCCTTAAAAAGGACATTGTCTTTTAATGGAGTGAGGAGTGCCACCAAGCCTTTGTGGCTCTTAAAGCTTATCTCTTGCAGCCACCCGTGCTTATCCCACCTTAGGACGATCGCCCTTTCTACCTTTACCTTTCTGCCACTGACCATATTGTAGGAGCCATGCTTGCACATCGTGACTCCGACCATTGAGAGCAAGTAGTTTATTACATAAGCCATACTCTTGTGGATTATGAGACTAGTTATACACACGTAGAAAAGTTGTGCCTAGCCCTATCATTCGTGGCCACCAAACTCCGACATTACCTCCTGAATCAAAAAACTTTTTTCATCACCAATGCTGATCCCATACGTTATATGTATGCCAAACCTCATCTAAACCAATGCATCGCTCGATGGCTTATGCTCCTTGCCAACCTCAACCTTGAGTTTGTACACAAAAAATTAGTCAAAGGACAAACTATCATGGATCAACTCGTGGAAGCCCCTTTACCTGGGGAACAATTTACCAATTTTACTTTCCCTGATGAACTCATCACAACGCTTTCACTCAGTGATGCATCTTATCCAATGACCCTCTTCTTCGATGGATCTAAATGTCAATGCGGCAGAGGGGTGGGCATTATTCTCATTCCTCTTGATGGTGGACCTACACCTCTTTCATTTAGGCTCAATTTCCCCTGCACTAACAATATAGCGGAATATGAGGCCCTTGTTTTGGGTCTCCACGTTGCGTTACACTTAGGTGTGAATTCTATTAACATTTTTGGTGACTCTAAATTGGTAGTAAATCAAGTTACTGGCATCTACCAATGTAAAAATGAGGAAATTCAAAAGTATAAACATTACGTGGATTCACTTTTGACCTTATTTACTCATTATTCTATGCAAACCGTTCCACGCTCAACTAATAAATTTACGGATACTATGGCTTGTTTGGCCTCAAAAATTCCTGCCTCATTAACTAACTCTAACATATTTGTCTTGGTCCAACAAATCTTTGCCCCATATTACTTAGTCTCAGATGTTTGTATGGTAAATAATGTATCTGTTGATTCACAGGATACCTGGTATCACCAACTTCATGACTACCTTACAACATCTGTTCTCGCACCTAACCTTACTAGTAATGGAAAACACACTTTTCTTAAAAAAATTTCTCGTTATGTCATCATGGGGGGACTCCTCTATAAACGTGGCTTCGACGGTATCCTCCTTCGATGTCTAACCGGCATTGAAGTCACCCATACCATCCAACAAGTCCATGACGAAATTTGTGGTGGGCACTTTAGTGGCCTTACTATGGCCACGCGGATACTTTGCCTAGGATATTATTGGCCTACTCTTAATAAATACTGCCGTAAATATGTTAAGCATTGTGTTATGTGTCAACAACATGCCAACCTTCAACATACTCCTAGACACCTGCTACAGGTTGCACGAGATCTTTGGCCTTTCTCACAATGGGGTTTAGACCTTATTGCTGAGATTCACCTACCTTCTTCATAGCATCACCATTGGATCATCATGGAAACTGAATATTACACTAAATGGGTGGAGGCCATTCCACTCATTTCAACCAAAAAAGAGAAAATTGTTGAGTTCATCAATCATCACATTATCTGTCATTTTGTTGTTCCTCATTGCCTGATAAAAGATAATGGAAAATCTTTCAAAAATAAGCTGTTACAAGCCCTTTGTGACAAATTTGATATCAAACTTAGCTTCTCATCACCCTACTATCCATAAGCAAATGGTCAAGCCGAATCTTCTAACAAAACCTTAACCAAAATTCTCATGAAAGTCGTTAATGATTATGGGAAAAACTGGCATGATCACATCCCCTTTGCCCTTTGGGCTTATCGTACCAGCATTTGTACTTCCACTAATGCCACACCATTCTATTTGGTGTATGGTATCAAGGCTGTCTTACCTCTCAAAATACAAATCCCTTCCCTCAGAATATCTCTCCAGGATATTCTCACCAATGATGACTTCCACCAAGAACGGTTAGCCCAATTGGAGCTTTTTGACAAGCGTCATCTTACAGCTCTTGACCACCTTCAAATTTATAAAAAGCACATCAAGCGTGCTTATGATAAGTGAATTCATGAGCATACCTTTAAGATTGGTGATCTTGTCCTCAAAGAGAATCAACATGTGACCAAACTAGAAAAGAGCAAACGTGGAAAATTTGCTCCTAATTGGATTAGGCCTTACATTATCACTCACACTTATGGATCACGTACTTATCGTTTAGGTTCACTTAATGGTAAACTTGATCTTGAACCCCTTAATGCCTTGCATCTCCGACCATTCTACTGTTCAATTTAGTGTTACATCACTTCTTATCTACCTTGTGCTCATCCCTTGAGCTCATTTACCTCCTCATACACCTTGTTTCATGCATCTCAAAGTAGAATAAAACTCACGTGGTTTGATCATCACCTCCTCTTAAAGATGCCTTCCCCTTTTTAGTTTGGTCCATGACTTAAAAGTATCAAAATAAAAAGTTCTCAATTATATAATTCTAGGATATTCTTGAGTCAAACTTCCTGCAAAACTAGATGCTTCATGCCAAATGGACATCTAGACCTCTAAGCTATAAACTAGACTGCTCCCTCGAAGGAAAGCTATGTACAAAGCCACATCTGCTACTATAAGTAGACTGCTCCCTTGAAGGGCAACTATACAAAGTCAGCCTCTATCAGAAGCTTCTCACATTGATCAGCTTTGTGAAGACCTGAAGAACAACAAAATGCATATCCCATATAGACTTCCCGCATCGATCAGTCTATATCAAAAAAATAAAAGCAGTATTCAAAAGCACTTTTCAGTCATGGACTTGTCTATTTAGGTTTGGTTCTCTTTCATTAGAATAATCACCTTGTAATAAGTTCTTTGTGCCCCAGCTATACCATCCACCTCACCTCACCATTCTTCAAAACAACAAAATTCAAGGGACGTGACATATATCTGATATATTGTGATTCTAAAACTCTTTTCACCTATCGAATTCTCACCTATGCAAGGTATCTGGGGATTTAAGCTCATCCTACGATAATATGTGGTTAATTTAGCTCTTTCCAACTATGGGACACTTTTGCCTCTTTTACCAGAATATAAGATTATGTGTTGACCTTAATTAGGACACGGTTTCCTATGCTTGGGTAAGATAACCCTCGCTTCACCTATACCCACACCAACACCGCCAATACCTTATCAACACCAATAACATTACCCTACCAACATCAAACTTTTACCAACCAAAAAATTACCTAACCACAACCAAATTGCCTAAATTCACCTCTCCCTGGTCCTAAGGGAGAACTACATTGGTCTGAGACCCCTCCTTGCTTTGTGCACTGGGCTATTAAGGCAACACTTAGGAGACATGGGGTCTCCCAAGGTTAGCTCGTTCATCCCCTATCATAACCTATCATGTGTTGTGTTTTCCTTAAAAATATAAATATTTTCACGTATTTATAACACTCACCTTTTTCCTTTATCAATCCAAACATTCAAAAGACAAACAGTCTTATTATTATCATAACTCAAATGAACATACAAATTCATTTTTATTTATATGTTAAACAAATACATCTTCTCTATTATCGACGCGCAGGTCGAAGTCCTTATTTATTCTTCTACCCCTATGTATAAAATCACTTAGGCCCCCGCGCCTCCTCCTGAACCAGGTAGTGATGGTGATCGTCGATGACACTCACCTAGCCTCTCCATCCTCAAAGGTACCACTACTATTGGGTCCTCCCACTGATCCACCAATCTCTCCTGTAACATATGAATATGCCCTCTCACGTGGAGGAATCTTGCCTCTAGTCTCTCCACTCGTGACTATAAAGCCTCTAACAATCTTTTGGTCTCATTCACTTGTGTTTGAAGCTGGTGAACTAAACCCTACAGGTGGTCTCTCTCCACTGTAATCATAGCTATGTCAGGATGATCGGCCCTCTCATGTGTACCTCGTAGCTCTGCTGCCCACCATAATCTATAAGACTCTGTCACTCCTGCATCCATTACCCTGTGATCAACTGCTATCTCTTCTAGTCATTCTGGAAGTGTCAGCCTTGGAGGTGAGAATGGTGCCTCAGTGTCGATCCTCCTATATGGTCTATGATCCATGGGTATATCCTGAACAAATCCAAATTGTCGCCGCACATGATCTAGAGGAATCCTCTCGTACTCACCTGACCTGTGTCCTGTGATCCACCTCAATCGCTCTTCACCCATCAAATCCTCGACTATGTTCTCCATCACCATGTAGTTCCTGTAAGGCCTCCAATGGATACCGCAATCGTCACCATCTTCAACATCTGCCTATAATACTCTACGTCATCTGTCATGGTCTCGGCTCTTGCCTCTTGCTCTGTCTGGACCCATCACCTAAATCCCAACCTCAGCAATTCTGCCTCTCCTGCCTAGATTGGTCGGCCTATTGGTCGCACACACATAATGTGCTCATAGGCCCAATAATGTAATAAGTATGCACAATCCAGTGTAGTCCTGTGATTTCACTTGCATGCCCATAAACCCTTGTATAGCTCCGCCATATATGTGGGTGCCCATGCGAAAGTAACGCTACCTTCTATCATCTCACGAATAATACACATCCATGATTTTGGAAATCTTCCCTTATCCACTCTAGGTAATGCATAATACCCCACTGCTACCATTAATACCACGGCCAACCTAGTTGCCTCAGGGTGTGCCACAAACATTATACCAAAAGTAAATGTCAAGCCTCGTTGTGTCAAATCTTGTGTGGCTGGACCAAATACTATCGTTATCACTGCCTGTGTCGCGTTGGGCCCTGCATGATACACTGGTCTTCCTATAATTGGAAGTCTCAAAGTTTGAAACACATATTCTAATGTCACTGTCATCTCCCCTATTAGCAAGTGGAAGGTATTATTTTCTAGATTCCATCTCTCCATCAGCGCCTGCAACATAGCATGATTACGTGCGATTCGTGAATAATAGCAGATTCTGCTTAACCCCACACGGTTTATTAATTCCCACTCAGCTGGTATTACATCCGCTTAGACCCGTGACAACAAAGCTGGCACCCTATCATTCATCCTCAACCCTACCTCTGCCTGTACACATCAAACCAACAAATAATAAATAAATCCCCAAGTGTTTTATATCAAAATCTATAACTTTACACAGTAACTGATATCGGTTACTTAACCGATACTGGTTAGGCCCATAAACCGATATCGGTCACTGTCAAATCTATCCACCCTACTCAAAAACACCACCTATGATAACTTATTTGCTTGTTTGGCCCTCTCTATACCTAAAAACATATATGAAACACGTGATTACCTACCCCATAACATTCACCCCATCCCAAACCCTTGCCTATCACCTTTCTTTTCATCTCTACCCACTTACCTTACCACATCCTTTTCATAAGCATGCAAAATATAATTCCAACCAAAAATTATACCTCTTGGGATGCAGCATCTTGAGGTGGAACCTATCTTTGTTCTCCTCTCTGCCCGCTGGATGCTTCTCCTTGTTCAGCCATGTTCACCACCCTCTTCACTATAAATTTACTTTACACCTTCTTAATCCAAGACCACGATCACTTTACCTATCTCTTTCCTCCTTATCACTCAATTCTCCCATACAACTAACCTGTATGGACGTCAACAGCCTTGCATCCTCATATTTAACATGTTGCATGACTCTAAAAATAAGAATTTAAGTTACCTCCCAAGCTTTTCTATTTTTAGAAACACTCGTTTTAGCACAACCGATATCGGTTACCTAACTGGTATCGTTCAGATAGTGACCGACATCGGTTAGCTAACCGATATCGATCGCCTATCTCCTTTTGCTTATACCTAGGCCTTTTCTTTATTTTTTGCAAATTTTTGGGGGAGCCTGCCTCTTTTCCCTGCATAACGACATCACTATCAACATCCATCATCATAATAACATCAACATTTCAAAACATATGCATATCATCAAAACATCATCAACATCATCTATATACATCAAATTCCAATACCATCGACAAAACACATAAAACATTATAATATATGCATCAAATAAAAAATTATACACACTATGTGGATCAAACTCATCATCTATATATCATCAAATCAATTTCAAAATATACAAATTGCCCTGCATGGGGCCTCTGCAATTGGCTCGACCTAAGGCTGCAACCAACCAATCGGCTCGACCCAAGGCTGTAACCAACTAATCGGCCCAACCCAGGGCTGCAACCAACCAATCGGCCCGACCCACGGCCGCACCCAACCAATCGGCCTGACCCAAGACCGCACCAATTAAGTACCTTGACTAAGGCCCGCAAATTATGATTCTATCCACCCATCATGTAGCTATTTGTTCAATCGAGATCACCTATTCGTGTTTTATGATCAGCCGACCAGTTTTTCCTAGACCAAGACCGTGATGTTTATCTCAACTAAACCAACCATTTGGTACTGCCGAACATGCCTAAACATTCCAGTACCTTACCCGTTATATCCTGTGGAATTACTTCCAATGCCTTCGTTACCAGGATTATATCAACCTTGTTTGGATAAACTATCGACCTTTGCCTATGAATTGCTTATTTTCTCTTCAAATCGTGTACCTTGGTCGCACTACTACATTTCAATGTGCATCTACTTCCTTAAACTTACCCCACCATCTTACCATCATCTCATCATCATTCACCATTTATCAACCCTATCCCTGATTTCATGTCACCTCAATCTGTGATAGATTTGAGGGGGATTACCTATACCGTTAATTGGGGCAACCACTTCTTATTATTGTCAGTGCAGATTTACAAGACAAGCTACACAACAACAACGGGAAAATGTAGACACCAAATTTAGGTCTTATAATGCCCTGTGCCCCGCATCTCGTCTCGCAACCTAACCCTACCTCACCACCTAAACCTTATACACTTAATTATTTATTAATTACCTTATAATTAATAAATCCACATCTCCAACCCTACCACCTCACCTTGCCACCTCACCATGACCTAGCCCTAACCCTAAACTAACCTAATTAAGACCTATAACTTGGTCCAGACCCACACCTATGACACATCACCCCTCACCCGCACCAAAACGAACCTAATAATGACTTGACCAAGCCCACAACTGACCCCTTGGGAGAAAAGGAGGGAAAGTTCGCTATTTTACTAAAAATAGCCAACTTTGACCTAATCGACATCGGTCCCTACTCGACTGGCATCGGTTAGGTAACCGCCATCAATTCCCTGTAAACGACCTCCCCCAACCAAAACCAAAAGATCCAAATTTATTTGCAAAGGATCCGAATTCATTTTATAAGAGAGAGACAAGTGAGAGAGAGAGAGAAGAGGTTGCAGAGAGGAGTATTGAGCCCAAGACTGTAATTGAGCAACTAGATCATGTTCACACTCATCCAAACATTGGGAGAGTTGGAGGATAGCTTCATCGACTCACTTCCAATTTCCAGATCATCCCAACAAAGCCTTTCCTTCGCCACTGCATTCCTTGGACCTACATCCACATCAGAAACTAGTAAGTAGTCTCTTTTATTACCTTGTATGCTTCTAGACACTACTTTGTGAACTTTTGATTCATAATGATTATAAGATCACTCCTGGATCTACCACCTGGCAGCACCCTGCACCTAACCTTCATTCATCCATCTCTATATTGCCCCAAAGATAGTTTTCTGACTCTCTGAGTCTTCTTTATCACGCTACTACTCCCCTCAACCATCTACCAACATTCTGAACCCCATAACCACCTTACAACCAACCTCCATTTAAAAAAACCTAAACCACTGCCCCTACCGATATCGGTTATCCCCTACCGGTACCGGTTTTATAACCGCGGTCGGTTATCCAGTGACCGGCATCAGTCATTGTGACTTATACCAAAAACAAACCTTTCACCTATTTACCTCCAAACAATCTCATATCCAACCTTGTCTACGCCTATAACTTGATCTGAACGTATCAATAACCAGTGACCAAACAAACAACATGACATTTTATTATTGGTAGTTTAGTCTATATTTCTTTTAGTAACGAGGTACCTAAATCGTGATTTTGCAATAGCTTCTTTATTATCATTTGAATTAATTTATATTAAAAGGGAACTGACCACCTTCGAAAGGAAGTCTAATATTTCCTGGGCCCAAGGCAGTTCCCTCACTTATTGTTTAATGAAAATCTGGTGGTCTTGCATTCTTATTTATAGGTAGTCCTTCCCAGACAAAAAGGATCTCTTCACAATCGGTCTGATCTCTCTACGGTATGCGAACACCTTCCCAACACTCAACAGGTATTCCTCCTAGCCCTAGCCCTAATCTGTTTCTCAAGAGAATGAAAAGATAGAAATAACTCTATTCTGGAACAAAATTCTATGCGAAACATGTGGTGTTCTTTTTATCTTGTTTAATTTGATGTGGTTTTCTTGAACACCTTTTGGAAACCTGCAAAGAAACTGTATTAGTAGTTTGATTTTTTTTTGACTCCACCTTTCTTTGACAAACGTGTGTTTGGTTCTACACAACAGGTTAGTAATTTTCCATAAAGAGAATAAACATCATTTCTGATTCTCAAGATCTTCCAAAGATGATAGAGAAGAGCATACATGACATTTTTTAGAATCCAAGAAATTACCAAATGGAAAATAATTAATTCAAACACCCCAATTTAACTCATTTCTACTCAATTAGGACATTCTCAACATTTTCTAAGTGCCAAAATACCTAAGAATCATTTATGAATCTAAAGATCACCCTAAAGGATGGGAGGGAAGAGCATACACAACCTTACTCTTACAATCAAGCATGCAAAGTCTATCTAGTCTAGAAAAAGCATGTAAACATACCCTACAGAAATAAGCATTAGTCAAATAAAACCTACAAAGAAGCTAGAAATTTAATAGACAGGATTTGAGGAAACTGAAATATACAGGTTAATTTGAACTGAAACACCTACACGCAGGTTTAGGCATGTGCACGTGGGTTAGGGTGGCTGTGCCCCTCTATGTTATTTAGATCCACAATGTACCTGAGCTACCTGAGAGGCATATGTGCTAAGATGTGGGTGTATGTGCCAAGGTATAGGCGTGTGCGCCAATATGGTAAAACAAATAGCTAGGAAAACTAAACAGGGTATGTGCGTTGGTGAAAAGAAATATACGCTACGATATAGGTGCTTGCGCCAGTATTGAAAACATAGAGCATGTACACTAACAGAGAGGTGGGTACACAAGGTTATGGGTGCTTGCGCAAGGATATGGGCACCTGTGCTAGCCTGACAAGGTTTCTAATTGTAGAAAAGGTACAGTATGATAGTAGTGCATGTGAATTTTGGATGTCATGCTTGCGCATGAGTTAGTGTGCTTGCACATGGTTTGGTGTACCTACGTGTCTCCTACAAAGAAAATGTACCCGGTTATGATGTCAAAATACGATCAAATGACATAAACAAGTACAAAATATTCCAAATTTTAGCATGTTAGTTCAAAATTGAAAACAACCCATCAAAATGAAATCTCTTAATAAGATCTCACACATATAAGTATATCAAAAATCATAAAAATCACCTTACATATGTGCATAGAAAGGGGTTAGCAAAAAAACAACACAAAATCAACTAAAATGCTAAGGAATAAAGGATTGCATCCCACTGGGTGTGCCAAATGTGTGCATGGTTTAGTTGAGCTAAGTCAAGAAAATTAGAAGTAACACCTAGTATTCCTAACACAAAGTGAAATCAAAATCAAAACACCATCATGCTAAGAGCTAAACAAGTAACAATAATCAATACTATGCATTAGCATCTTGAAAGAAAAACCTCAAGCTAACATATTAACATTATTACTCTACTCTTTTAGAAAGCTAAATTAATAAAAATAGAACTATGTAGATATTTTCGATATCAAAAGGAGATTAGTGGTTGCTTGATCCAAGATGATCAAATATGGAGGTTGATCAAGCCATGGCTTATTAGGCCTTTCTTGATTAACTCCATTTTTCTTCACAACACTAACTTGATTGTTGGAAGGTAAAAGGATGATGATTAGCTCCACTCGAATGGAGAAATTCTCAAATATGACAAAATGGTTATAGTGTATTTACTATATGCGTACTTTTGTTTTTCAAGGAGTAGGTGTAGGTATAAAGGTAGGAGGAGGGCTCTTTATATAGCCCAATGGATAGAGGAATCTCTACATCCCTTTGTATGTGGGATAATATAGATGTTTGAGTTAGTTGTGGATAAGGGGGGTTTATAAAGGGTTGAGTTAACTTTATGAGAGTTTAATTTGTCTTTTAGTGACTCATGGGGATAAAGGGGGTTTATTAATTAACCAAAGTGATTAATTAATAGGTGTGCAAGCTTATAAAATACTTTTAGAGAAATATTAGCATGATTTATACTATAGAAGGGAATTAAACCAACTAAATAATGATTTATTGATTTAATGAAAGGGGAAGCTAATTAATTAATATTAATTAATTAATCTAGATAGAAGGAAGGATTAATTAATGGAAGGTTGCTAATTAGGGTATTTGTTGAATAGAAGACTTAATTAATTAATGTAATGTAATTAATTAATGATGATAGGAGAGAAGATGAGCACTATTGATGATATGTCACCAATTTGCGGGAAAGGGGATAATTAGCACAATTTAAGTATTTAAATTGTTCAGGCTAAATTATAGGTGTCTACATTTTCCCCTCTTTGGGGTGGTGTAAGTGACGCCATTTCAAAGATATTAGATGGATAAAATTTTGAAGGGGTAGAAGAAAAATTAGTATAAGTGAGAGATTCCCCCTCGAGTGTTGATGAGGTGCTGAAGGAAGACGATCGACAATCGAAAAAGGTGAGAAATGGATAGAAGAAAGGAGAGGGGCATGATACCCTAGGTGAAGCGGAAGAATAGTGTTGATAAGAGAGTGATGTAGAAGAAATATGGAGAAGTAGAGAGAAGAACTAGATTTCAACCTGTGCATTAGAACAACTTTAGTGTCATCATATTTCCAAAATATCTATGTCATCAGTCCTTATTAAAAATATAAGCATACAAAAAAAGTAGAATGATATGAAAAGCCATACTACGAACAACTATCCATCGCTGGAAAAACCAACTTTATGCAACATACAAAATGCAATGCAATACGAGAAAGTAAAAGATGCCTAACTCCCTGCAACAAACATAATGTAATGCAATATGAGAAAGTAAACAAGACAACCAGAAAGAGAAACATAATACAATGTTTTTGTTATCAAGCTTTGATTCTGACATGTGTGAATTAATGACAAGGGTTAAAAGATGGTGCCCCAAGCAAGGATACATGCAAGGGGAATAATGGAGGACATGTGGGTCCTATGAAAAGTAGTGCACTATGAAAAAATACCAATAAACATCATTGTGCCCCAGAATACAGACATAGTAAGTGAATAAGCTTTGTTAATGGAGGTCGATAGAGATGATCCATGAGTCATGCAAAAGAACAGGTGAGAACCAAATAGCGACATTTTGTAGGATGATTTTTAATTTTTTTAATTTTTGAGAAACATATTTGAATGTTTTTTTATTTTGAAAGTTTTCTCAAACTATGTACATGAAGACAAAGAAGTGTGGATTACCCCAATGATAGATGAGATGTACAAGGGTAGAATACCATGTGTATGTGTAAGAAAGTGAAGATGTGACAATTCCCCAGTGATTAGGTGGGAGTATGCAAAGAAAAAATCTTCACGCCCTGAAGGGGGATCAAGGCCAATATAAAATAGGTTCAATCATGAATGAGCAAGGATGCCCCTAGCGTAAGCTGGCTAAGAAACACATGAGAGAAAGGAAGTGGGTGATTGATTTATTAAAGTGGAAAAAGGTGTCCACAAACATATAAAAAAGGCCATTCTATACACATGGATGTTCTAAAAATTTTGCGAAGAATAGAGGGTGATATGAAAATATTTAGAAGGCGGTCTATGAAAAAGTGATTAGACCATGGTACAAATCTTGAGACAAGACATGCGCTAAAGAAAGAGTTTCAACAAGGTCCAAAAAGTAATACTTGGTAACATACTAATCCTGTTTACTCTTCGAGATCCCATGTGTGCACATGGAAATGAATTATCTCTTGAAGAAAAGAGTTGATAGACAATAAGTGAAGACTCTAGCCAATGTGTAGTAATGATTTAGTTTGAAAAGTGATGTGTGAATGGATTGTGGAAGGAGAGCTGTACATTACTCCGCTGCCAGTTAGGCATCCATAGCCTCGATGAGATGCATTTGATTTAATCAAAACATTTCTCTATTTCCAGTTAGGAGTCCATAGCCCAAATAGAGATTATTGGAAATACTCCAAGAGAGAGTTATATATCAATTTGATTTTACTTTTAGATTTTTCATTTTGATTGATTGATTTTGATTATTTTTCTTTCTGAAAACTTATTTCAGCTCTCTTTTTTGACAAGGGGTTAAGAACCACTAATGGCTTGATTGAAGGACGTGGAAGTGATTGTGATAATGACATTGGCTAGTGTCAAAAAATACGCTAAAAAATTCTACCCACTATGTTTATTATATGTAGATAGCGATAGGATCTCTAAGATGCCATTCGTTCTTTAATTTACCAAGGTTATGAAAGACTAATGTCAAACGGATACCATAGAGATAAATGTCACAAAATGCATGTGAATAGGCTAACCACAATAAGATCAAAGGGATGAAAATGGTGGATGACTTGTAGATGAATATGAAATAAAGGGAAGAAAGAACATCCATATGTACACAATACTTGATTGCAACATTTGATCTTTATTCCTTTGATTTAGTTTTTGTAATTTTTTAATGTTTTCTCATTTTGTTTGTATTTTTGAATTATTTTATGATTTTTTTGAAAGTTGGGACTAGTAATGTCAATCTGGATGATAAGATCTAGCAATGATGTGTGCGACTTCCTTGATAAGGGAGACTAAGCACATTTGTTTATCAAGAGTGATATTATCCCCAATCTCAATGATCATGGTGAGTTCACACTCAACAAATGAATTTGATTTGGCTTGAAACATGGGTTTTGTTTGTGGGAGTTTGAGTTCCATATCCATAGGTTTTTGCACTTTGCGCCATACTTGATGGGTACATTGGTGTGCATTCTGGAATCACATTTGATTTTGAATTTTATAATCATTTGATTTGTTGGGAGCTTTGGATCTCTTCAGATTTTTAATCTTAGCTTTATAAAGAACATGTCTAGATTTCTTATAAACTAATTCTTAACTTGTATGATCCCGAGAATTGAGAGAAGAACATGGATGTTTAGAATTGATGAGAGGAAAGGTTATGGGATTGCTAAAATATTTGGTAGAAGAATAATGTGATGGATGAAAAGGAGACAGTCCAAGGATTGAAGAAGATGGACTATCAGGAGGTGACCCATAGAAAGAAGATGAAGGGATACTAGGATGTGGCCTAAGAATAGAAGATGAAGAGCTACTAGAACATGAACCATAGATCTAAGATGATGGGCTACTAGGATGTGGCCCAAGAATAGAAGATGATGGGGGGGTGATCCATATATAGAAGACAACAGGCTAGTGGGACATGTCCCAAGAATAGAAGATAGTGGACTACTCAAAAATGTCCCACAAATAACAAAGGGATGGCTAATGGAAGGTGACCCACACCTAGATGAACATGAAGGGATATTGACGTTGACCCCATAAGATATTATGATTAAGGAATTATGTTAGACAAAGAGTGATTGGGTGATGAGAAGATAGGCCATGGATCAATGCAAGACCAAGGAGTTTCATCACATAATGAAGGATGTGAAGATGAAAGAATAAGAGAAGGATCATGTTACATGATTTGAGGATCTTCTGTTGTTTATTGATGAAAGCAATCAACCTTTTCCTCACCACATGCAGATGCATCGAAGTCTAAAGAGAATCCTTGCTCATAATCTTCTAAAGGAATATCTTCATGTGCCCCTATAAATGACCCGATTGTTTCTTCATTCTAGAAGAGGTCAATCAGTATGAGTTTTTGATAGACCAACAGGGGTTGGATGGAACAAAGAGTTTAAATTGGTGTGAAAGACTTAGATGATGTTTGATGATGATTGATAGAATAAGATGAGGTGGGGGATGAAGAAGATATGGAGCTAGACGTCTCGGGAGTAAAAGAAGGTGGTGTGGACCTACCTACAAAATGGTATATCATTTGTAAAATAGTAGGATTAAGTCCAACGTTTATAGATTACAACACATGGGTCGATTCAAATGTTTGACTAGAAGGAATTTGAGTCACATGAATCTTCACAGAAGGAAGACTTTGTGTGGGTGATTGATGAAGAAGGTTTTGTGAAGAAGGGGAGGACTGTGATTCAAGAATCGCATTAGATGAATAATAACAAGGGTCCTATAAAGAAAGAGAGGATTACGATTCAAGAATTGTATTAGATGTTTGATTGGAGGGATTTGGAGTCTCGCATATCTTCAAAGGAAGATGTCATTGAGGTGATTGCTAAAAGGGGTCCTATGAAGAAAGGGAGAATCGAGACATAGGAGTCGTATTAAATGTATGACGAAGAGGGTCCTACACAGATAGGGAGGACCACCACGTAGGATTCACATTAAATGTATGATGAAGAGGGTCCTGGGAAGAAATGGAGGACCACGATGTAGGAGTCGCATTAGATGAATGATGAAGATAATTTGTGGTGACATAAATATTTAGAGGAGGAGAAATTTTTTTAGGTGAATGATAATATAGGTCCTGTAAAGAAGGGGATTACCGTGACTTAAGATTTGAATTAGAAGAATCTTAATAGTAGTTTGGATCGGAATCATCAGAAGAGTTAGAGGAAATATTTGGATTGGAATCCTTAGAAGAAGAGGAAATGTTTGGATTAGAATCAGAAGAAGGGTGGGGGGAGCTCAAATAATAATTTGGATCAGAAGTGTCCAAACCATACCACTGACTATGAGAAGAAGGTGGGAAACGGGTTACCCGAATGGGTTCTTTAGCATAAAGAATTAAATGAGGTTTGGTCATGATTGGCATCTATTGATGTGAATGCCTAAAATTTGATTCCTTATTGTCGTATGTATAAGGGACCTTGTGATAATCAATCATTTTTGGCATGTGTTGTGTTCAAAGGCCTACGCCTATATTCTATGATAAAACTTCTTCAAAGTGAATAAGGTTTCATGTTGTTTTGGGTGACATAACAACAACCAACTAGACATTTTGTAAAGATGGGGATGCTTGTGTGATTTTCCAAAAAGAGAAGCTATGGAAAACATATATTGTGATGACTCAATATTGACAATCTAACAAGGTTTGGAGGTGTAAATGTCAAATGATTGATCAAAATTTTAGCAACATAAATGATACAAAGGAAATATTTCCAATGTTCAATTGATGCAAAAATTTCTTGAATGTTTTTGCCAAGGTTTGAAATATGTGTTCAAAAATGATTATGAACTTAGGCAAAAACAAGAAGATCAAGAGGATCAAAGACCCAAAATATTATCCTAGAAATGAATTTATAAGATGGATAAACATAATGAACAATCATGCAAGTTAAAAACACAAAGCAAAATTAATGAATGATAAAGAATCAATGGATCAAAGTGATTTTCTGAAATGGATAATTCGATGTGAAAAATGAGACACAATCACATAAATTTTTGTTTAAATCAATCAGTCAAGTGGAGTAATTCCTAAAGTGTGTAAAGCATAACCTTACAATGTAGATATTTAGGTGAAGTTTACAAGAAACAAGACGTAAATATCAAGATTGTAATGACATGATACAAATAAGATAACCTTTGCGAGGAAGTTCAAGGTGATGAATCGAGCCTAACTATGATGAAAATCCTGACGTGGGTATCAAGATCACAAAGGCTACCAATGATATGAATACGTCTCCACAAAATTTAGACATTTAATTTACCTATTCACAAACATGGATGGGCATAAGCGGACAAAAAAGTCTCAAAAACAATCAGATGAAAACGCAACGGTAGTCACTCTTATTTTGATATATGAAGTGTCAAAATAAAGTGAAGGAAGTAGATCAAAATGAGGGTGAAAAATGTTGGATTTACTTAGGTAGAGTTTCACCTCACCTTAGAGAAATTGAAAAATAAGAAAAAGTAACGCTTCCCATGTTTTGTGATGAATGATGGCTCACAACTCAAAATTGTTTTGAAATGGTCAAAGTGGGCTCTTGGCCAAAGATATCTTCCTAGGTGGTTCTCTCAACTAGGTGTTATAAAGATGTCTTTAGCGAGCTTTATTCAGCCAAAAAGTCACAATGACTAATTTGGGAGTATCTCGGCTTTACTTTGCCCCCTTTGAGCATAAACAACAACTAGTGCATCCACGTGTACTCTCCATAGGGTTTCTATATAGACAACTAGTAATGCGAACTCACAAGGAAATACTAGTCAAGTAGGTTGTGCGGATTACTTCCCATTTTTTAAACAAGGTTCCCTCTTGTGTGGACTACTTTGGGGTTCCTAGGACCACCCCCATCTTTGTAGCTTAAGGCGTATGCCAAAATGGTTACGTCCAAGTTTTAAGTGGACGAGGCGTACCCTTATTTGAACCTATAAATACAGTGTTTTGATTGTGGTCTTCTTTTTATCTTATTTAATTTGATGTGGTTTTCTTGAACACCTTTTGGTGACCTGCACAGAAACTATATTATTAGTTTGATTTTGTTTCACTTCCACCTTTCTTTGACAAGTGTGTGTTTAGTTTTGCACAACGGGTTAGTAATTTTCCATAAAGAGAATAAACATCATTTCTAATTCTCAAGATCATCAAAAGATGTAAGAGAAGAGCATACATGACGTTTTTGAGAATTCAAGAAATTACCAAATGGAAAATAATTAATTCAAACACACCAATTTAACTCATTTCTACTCAATCAGGACATTCTCAACATTTTCAAAGTGCCAAAAAACCTAAGAATCATTTATGATTCCCAAGATTGCCCCAAAGGATGGGAGGGAAGAGAATACGTGACCTTACTCTTATAAGAAAGCATGCAAAGTCTATCTATTCTAGCAAAAGCATGTAAACATACCCTGCAAAAATAAGCATTAGTAAGATAAAACCTGGAAATAAGTTAGTACTTTAACATACAAGATTTGAGGAAACTAAAATATGTAGGTTAAATCAAACCGAAACACTTATGCATAGGTTTAGGAATTTGCGCATGGGTTAGGGTGGCTATGCCCCTCTGGGTTAATAAGAGCCACAGTGTACCTTCACTACCCAAGAGGCATATGCACTAAGATGTGGGCATATGCGCTAAGGTAAAGGCATGTGCACCAATAGGATAAAACTGACAGCCAAGAAAACTAAACATGGTATGTGTGCTGGCCGAGAGACATATGCACTATGATATAGGTGCTTGCGCCAACTTTGAAAATACAGAGAGTGTGTGCCAACAGAGAGGCATGTGTGGCAGGTTATGGGTGCTTGCGCTAGGATATGGGCACCTACGCTAGCCTGACAAGGTTTCTTACTGCAGTGAAGGTATAATATGATAACAGTGCATGTGTGTGCTGTATGTCATTCCTGTGGGTAAGTTAGCATGCCTGCACGTGGTTTGGTGTACCTGTGTGTCTCCTACAAAGAAAATGTACCCAGTTATAATGTCAAAATACAACTAAATGACATAAACAAGCACAAAAGTTTTCCAAATTTTAGCATGTTAGTTCAAAATTGATAACAACGCATCAAAATGAAAGCTCTCAATAAGATCTCACACATGTAAGTATCTCAAAAATCATTAAAATCACCTTACATATGTGCATAGAAATGAGTTAGCCAAAAACAACACAATATGAACTAAAATGCTAATGGACAAAGGATCCCATCTAATCGAGCATGCCAAATGTGTTCATGGTTTAGTTTACCTAAGTTAAGAAAATTATAACTAACACCTAGTAGTCCTACAAATAAGAAAAATGAAAATCAAAACACCATCATGCTAAGAGCTAAACAAGTAACAATCATCAATACTATGCATTAGAATCTTGAAAGCAAAACCTCAAGCTAACATATTAACATTATTACTCTACTCTTTTAGAAAGCTAAATTAATAAAACTAGAACTATGTAGATCTTTTGGATATGAAAAGGAGATTAGTGGTTGCTTGATCCAAGATGATCAAATATGGAGGTTGATCAAGCCATGTCTTATTAGGCCTTTCTTGATTAAATCCATTTTTCTTCACAACACAAACTTGATTGTTGGAAGGTAAAAGGATGATGATTAGCTCCACTCTAATTGATAAATTCTCAAAGATGACAAAATGGCTATAGTGTCTTTACTATATGTGCACTTTTGTTTTTCAAGGAGTAGGTGTAGGTGTAAAGGTAGGAGGAGGGCTCTTTATATAGCCCAATGGATAGAGGAATCTCTACATCCCTTTGTATGTGGGATAATATAGATGTTTGAGTTAGTTGTGGATAAGGGGGGTTTATAAAGGGTTGAGTTAACTTTAGGAGAGTTTAATTTGTCTTTTAGTGACTCATGGGGATAAAGGCGGTTTATTAATTAACCAAAGTGATTAATTAATAGGTGTGCAAGCTTATAAAATATTTTTAGAGGAATATTAGCATGATTTATACTATAGAAGGGAATTAAACCAACTAAATAATGATTTATTGATTTAATGAAAGGGGAAGCTAATTAATTAATAATAATTAATTAATCTAGATAAAAGGATTAATTAATGGAAGGTTGTTAATTAGGGTATTTGTTGAATAGAAGACTTAATTAATTAATGTAATGTAATTAATTAATGGTGATAGGAGAGAAGATGAACACTATTAATGATATATCGCCAATTTTGGGGAAAGGGGATAATTAGCACAATTTAAGTATTTAAATTGTTCAGGCTAAATTATAGGTGTCTACATTTTCCCCTCTTTGGGGTGGCATAAGTGACACAACTTCAAAGATAATAGATGGATAAAATTTTGAAGGGGTAGAAGAAAAATTATTGTAAGTGAGGGATTCCCCCTCGAGTGTCGATGGGGTGATGAAGGAAGATGATCGACAATCGAAAAAGGTGAGAAATGGATAGAAGAAAGGAGAGGGGTAGGATGCCCCAAGTGAAGCAGAAGAATAGTGTTGATAAGAGGGTGATGTAGAAGAAATATGGAGAAGCAGAGAGAAGAACTAGATTTCATCCTGTGCATTGGAACAACTTCAGTGTCATCATATTTCCAAAAGATCTACGTCATCGGTCCTTATTAAAAATATAAGCATACGAAATAAGTAGAATGACATGAAAATCCATACTACGAATAGTTGTCCATTGCTGAAAACACCAACTTTATACAACATATAAAATACAATGCAATACGAGAAATTAAAAGAATCCTAACTACCTACAACATACATAATGTAATGTAATACGAGAAACTAAACAAGAAAAATAGATAGAGAAACATAATATAATGTTTTTTTTATCAAGCTTTGATTTCGACATGTGTGAATTAACGACAAGGGTTAAAAGATGGTGCCCCAAGCAAGGATACATGCAAGGGGAATAATAGAGGACACTTGGGTGCTATGAAAAGTAGTGCACTATGAAATAATACCAGGAAACATCATTGTGCCCTAGAATATAGACATAGTAAGCAAACCAAATTTGTTAATGGAGGTAGATAGAGATGATCCACGAGCCATGCAAAAGAACAGGTGAGAACCAAAGAGCGACATTTTGTAGGATGATTTTTAATTTTCTTAATTTTTGAGAAACATATTTGAATTTTTTTTTATTTTGAAAGTTTTCTCAAACTATGTACAGGAAGACAAAGAAGTGTGGATTACCCCAATGATAGATGATATGTACAAGCAAAGAATGCCATGTATATGCGCTAGAAAGTGAAGATGTGAAAATACCCTAGTGATTAGGTGGGAATATGCAAAGGAAAAATCTTCATGCCCTAAAGGGGGATCAAGGCCAATATAAAATAGGTTCAATCATGAATGAGCAAGGATTCCCCCAGTGTAAGCTGGCCAAGAAACACATGAGAGAAAGGAAGTGGGTGATTGATTTATTAAAGGGGACAAAGGTGTCCACAAACATAGAAAAAAGGCCATTCTATACACATGGATGTTTTAAATTTTTTTCAAAGAATAGAGGATGATATAAATATTTAGAAGGCGATCTATGAAAAATTTATCAGACCAAGGTACAAATCTTGAGACAAGACATGCGCTAAAGAAAGAGTTTCAATAAGGTCCAAAAAGTAATACTTGGTAACATACTAATCCTATTTACTCTTTGAGATCTTTTGTGTGCACATGGAAACGAATTATCTCTTGAAGGAAAGAGTTGATAGAAGATAAGTGAAGACACTAGCCAATGTGTAGGAATGATTTAGTTTGAAAGGTGATGTGTGAATGGATTGTGGAAGGAGAGTCATACATTACTCCGCTACCAGCCAGGAATCTATAGCCT
Source organism: Taxus chinensis (assembly GCA_019776745.2). Classification (NCBI taxonomy): domain Eukaryota; kingdom Viridiplantae; phylum Streptophyta; class Pinopsida; order Cupressales; family Taxaceae; genus Taxus; species Taxus chinensis. The sequence goes on from CM034146.1 coordinate 899,482,817, forward strand.
CGATAGAGATGTATTTGATTCTAATCACAACATTGCTCTATTGCCAGTCAGGAATCCATAGCCATGATAGAGATTATTGGAAATACCCCAAGAGAGAGTTATATATCAATTTTCTTTTACTTTTTACTATTTCTTTTTGATTGATTGATTTTAATTCTTTTTCTTTTTGAAAACTTATTTCAGCTCTCTTTTTTGACAAGGGGTTAAGAACCACTGATTGCTTGATGGAAGGATGTGGAATTGATTGTGATGAGGACATTGGCTAGTGTCAACAAATATGCCAAAAAATTCTACCCAATATGTTTATTATATGTAGATAGTGATAGTATCTCTAAGAGGTCAGTCATTCTTTAATTTACCAAGGTTATGAAAGAACAATGTCAAACATATACCATAGAGATAAATGTCACAAAATGCATGTGAATAGGCTAACCACAATAAGATCGAAGGGATGAAAATGGTGGATGACTTGCAGATGAATATGAAAGAAAGGGAAGAAAGAACATCCATCTGTACACAATACTTGATTGCAATGTTTGATCTTTGTACCTTTGATTTTGTTTTTGTAATGTTTTAATGTTTTCTCATTTTGTTTGTATTTTTGAACTATTTTATGATTTTTTTTGAAATTTGGGACTAGTAATGTCAATTTGCATGATAAGATCCAACAATGATATGTGTGACTTCCTTGATAAGGGAGACTAAGCACATTTGTTTATCAAGAGTGATATTATCCCCAATCTCGATGATCGTGGTGAGTTCACACTCAACAAATGAATTTGATTTGTCTTGAAACATGGGTTTTATTTTTGGGAGTTTGAGTTCCATATCCATAGGTTTTTTCACATTGTGCCATGCTTTATGGGTACATTGGTGTGCATTCTGGAATCAAATTTGATTTTGAATTTTATAATCATTTGATTTGTTGGGAACTTTGGCGCTCTTCGGAGTTTTGATCTTAGTTTGGAATCATAAGGTTTTTGACTACAGTGAAGTTACAATATGATAACGGTGCATGTGTGTGCTGGATGTCGTGCTTGTGCATGAGTTTGTGTGGATGCATGCGGTTTGGTGTACCTACGTGTCTTTTACAAAGAAAATGTACCCAATTATAATGTCAAAATATAGCCAAATGACATAAACAAGTACAAAATGTTCCAAATTTTAGCATGTTAGTTCAAAATTTATAACAATGCATCAAAATGAAAGTTCTCAATAAGATCTCACACATGTAAGTATATCAAAAATCATAAAAAACACCTTACATATGTGCATAGAAAGGGGTTAGCCAAAAACAACACAATATGAACTAAAATGCTAAGGGACAAAGGATCCCATCCCATTGGGCGTGCCAAATGTGTTCATGGTTTAGTTTACCTAATTGAAGAAAATTAGAACTGACACCTAGTAGTCCTATAACAAAGCTAAATCAAAATCAAAACACCATCATGCTAAGAGCTAAACAAGTAACAATCATCAATACTATGCATTATTATCTTGAAAGCAAAACATCAAGCTAACATATTAACATTATTACTCTACTCTTTTAGAAAGCTAAATTAATAAAACTAGACCTATGTAGATCTTTTAGCTATCAAAAGGAGATTAGCGGTTGCTTGATCCAAGATGATCAAATATGGAGGTTCATCAAGCCATGGCTTATTAGGACTTTCATGATTAACTCCATTTTTATTCACAACATTAACTTGATTGTTGGAAGGCAAAAGGATGATGATTAGCTCCACTCTAATGGAGAAATTCTCAAAGATGACAAAATGGCTATAGTGTATTTACTATATGTGCACTTTTTTTTTTCAAGGAGTAGGTGTAGGTGTAAAGGTAGGAGGAGGGCTCTTTATATAGCCCAATGGATAGAGGAATATCTACATCCGTTTGTATGTGGGATAGTATAGATGTTTGAGTTAGTTGTGGATAAGGGGGGTTTATAAAGGGTTGAGTTAACTTTAGGAGAGTTTAATTTGTATTTTAGTGACTCATGGGGATAAAGGGGGTTTATTAATTAACCAAAGTGATTAATTAATAGGTGTGCAAGCTTATAAAATGTTTTTAGAGGAATATTAGCATGATTTAGACTATAGACGGGAATTAAACCAACTAAATAATGATTTATTGATTTAATGAATGGGGAAGCTAATTAATTAATCTAGATAGAAGGAAGGATTAATTAATGGAAGGTCGTTAATTAGGGTATTTGTTGAATAGAAGACTTAATTAATTAATGTAATGTAATTAATTAATGATGATAGGAGAGAAGATGAGCACTATTGACGATATGTCACCAATTTGTGAGAAAGGGGATAATTAGCACAATTAAGTATTTAAATTGTTCAGGCTAAATCATAGGTATCTACAACACTATTCCTTTATTAAAATGTAACTTAACAAGTTGCTATTCATGGTTGATCATTTAACTAAATCACTGTGGTTATAAAAAAGGTGATAATGGAAATGTAAATTCATTAAGATATCTTGAATAATGTAAGAGGTTGTAATAAATCCTAATTATTAATAAGAAAGAGGTAGACAACTAATCTGAAATGATAATCTGGATTGTTGTGGATTCCTTTTGAGCTTAACCTAATGTCGTCAGGGAAAGAGGAAGATGAACTACCTCTTGACCTATATATTTAATGGTATTAGACAAATTAAAGGTAAATATGAACATTTAGCAAGTAGACTTCATCTCAATGAAGTCTAATATAAAGGAATCTAATTCGGAACTTAAACAAGCTAAACATGGTTGAGTAAAATAAATGAACCATATTGTTTGATTTCTGCTTTTGTTTTATTAAAAATGAATCCTAAAGTAGGAAGTTAATGGTAAAAAAGGGAAATCTTGATGTTTCTGTAAAGTAATTACAACTCAATGATAGTTGGAAATCTTAAGTTTTAATGAAACTAGAGATTCAGGGGATGGTCCTCGGATGTCAGAGATAGGGTATGTAGGTCTACGGATGGTGATTTTTGGAGCAAGTGAAAATGGTATATTGGGTATAGGGTTGGTTGATGGGCTAGTTTCTTTTTCATTTCCCTTGTCTTCTTGAGCGTGGGTAGCAACATGAACCATGTTAATATGAGACGAGGTGGTTTAAGAAGGTTTGTCATGAAAGTTATAATGGCATGAGGGGAAAAATCATAGCGGTGGATAAGATCCTTGTGAAATGAGTAGGGAACATTGACATTTGGGTGGTGGTTTGGCCAAATCTCTAATATAGACCATATTGATCTCAAATTTTAGTGGTGGGAAAAATGGTTGTGGGCTGGAGATATTGGTTGTTGAATTCTTAATTGATGATGATGTGTGGTGATAGGGGAAGGTGGAGCATGGTCCTCATCAATAAGGTCACCCTCATCGAAATTTTGTTTAGGAGGACAAAGTTGGAGAAGAACGGTTTTCAGAGCCTTACAATTTTCAACATCATGTCCTTGTACACGATGATAGGAACAAATCTTGGTTTCATCAAGCCCCTTTTTTTGGGTTTGAGAGGATCATAAGGTCAAAACAACGGTAATGTGATGACAAAATATTGTAAGAGGTTGGTTAAAATGTTGGCGTAGGACCCCGCTAACGGATCTCAATGGGAAGTGAGTGTGGGTTTGGGTACAAGTGTGGATTATTTTGAGGGAAGAGGCTTTATAGGAGGGGGAATGGGCTGGTTTACTAGTTTGGTATGTGGAGTGGTCATAGGTCTTGCTGGAATCTACTTGGGTAAAGGTGGGGTAGAAGAGCTGGTGATGGAAGGTTTGGTTGGTTTGAATACCTTATTAGAGGGTAGAGGATTCTTATATTTTGGTTGCACCTTCTTGGGTGAAGGTGACATGGGAGTATGGGATGTAGAAGGGAAAGCAGATGGTGGAAGATGATAGGTTCCCATGGGGGGCAACTGAGTTGCGGTGGAGGTGGTTGGTAGAGGCTGGGCAGGTGGGATTGGTTGAAGTTGTATAGGCAAGGTTGGGGTTATAGTAACTAGTGGAGGTACAAGTGGCAAGAAGTGTGTGGGTGAGGGTGAGGAAGTTTTGTTTTTAGGTGAATGAGGTGTAACAAAGGCTCGTAAGGTAGGAGTAGCTTGTTTAGCTTTTGACTGGCCTTGGATATGAGATTTTTTGGTCAAGGTTGATGGATGAGGCCGTAGGATGGATGGAAGGGGGGGAAGGTGACAAAGGTGTGGTAGGAGATACTGGTGTACATGACCTAGAAGGATGGGTTTTCCTTTTAGGTGGGAGGATAATGTGGGTGTGGTTTTGAGAAGATGCTTCTAAGTCCAATTTGACAGTTGGGTGAGTAAGTCTTGATGTTGGTATGACTCCTAAAGAAGTGATGGGTCTAGATATGGGTGAGGGGATGAGTGTGGGTAGGTTTTTAGGTTTGGAAAGAGTTGTAGTGATGGGTAGAAGTTTGGATGGTGGTAGGGATGATGAAGAGGAATCCATTTCAATTGGCCTGGTCAGTGTCATTTTGGTTGTCAAAAATACCTTTGGGTAGATCGTGGAAGTATCTTTAGGAAAAAATTACATTTGGGTCAAAACGGGGAGCCAAAGATGTCGCCAGAGCATGGAATGATCAACATAATCCAAATGATCAACTAGCCGTAAAAATGGGACAAGTAAAGAATAGGATGGAATGGATTGGGTGGAAAACTCTGTAACAAAGGTTTGTGAGATAGGGAACTGGCTAGTTTCAGATTCTGTAGGCAAAAGAGCTGAGATAATGTCAATATGGTCCTGAGATGTTCAGGGAAAAGTATCCTCAAAAGATAGTGACATGTTTGAAGAATCTCCCATGGGTAGGTGAGCTAATAGGTTGGGTGAGGTAGACTTATCTCTTGGTGGAGGAGACGATGATGATTCTCTTGTGGATGGGAGAATAAAAAGTGTTGACATTCCAGAAGGTTGGGAAGAAGATGATGAAAATACATTAGTAGAAAGTGTGGGTTCCTATGTGATAGCAAGGGGAGATGTGGGGGGAATCCTCTGTGGGTGGAGGAGTAGAAGAGGTATGCTCCTCTGTGGGTGGAGGAGCTCATGCCAAGATATCATCTATATATGAAGTAGGTAGGTTTTAAGGAATAGTTGGTACGATATCAAAAAAAGTGTGGACTTCACGGACATTACTGTCGCTTGATGAAGGTTCGCTATTTTGATTAAACAATGGTTTATGATTAAGGAACAATTTTTTTGAAGATGTGAAAATTCTGATTTTCTGGCACATTCAAGTTGTCTATGACAAGGTCTCCATTATCTATCATCTCTTAAAGAAAGTTTTTAAAAGTTATGCAGTTACCATCACTATGTCCTTTAACACGATGATAATTACAGTAGTCATGTTCTTTATACCATGCGGGGCATAGGAAGAGAGGGATCAAAACTTGTATGAGGTCTTATGGGAGGAAGTGTAATAGCTTCATCTTTAAGAATATTTTCCAAGACTGATGAATAGGGATTTTCTAATCGAAGTGTATTTCTGTTGTTCTCACCGGAGCTGAAAGGCCTGGATAGGAGAAATATTAGAAGAAGGTTGGACCTAATTAGAAGGATGAGGTGGACCTACCTTGTGGACTACCACGTAGGCATATCCTTTGGGCTTTGAATATTTATTTTAAGGTTTTAAAGATGAAGAAGAGTTGTTTTATTTGAATAGGGAATTCTTTTTTCGTAATTGGATCTTCTTTTCTTTAATGGCACAAATTTCTAGTTTTCGGGCCATTGTGAACACTTCATCAAAGGTTCATAAGGTTTAGACTTGCAGAGTTGGTGAGATGTGTCTAGCACAAGCTCTAGTGAACAACTAAATAAGTTTATTCTGAGGTAGTTGGAACGTCAATTGGTTAATAAGATCCTGCCAGTGGGCAACGAAATCTACGATAGATTCATTTTCAGATTGTCGAGTTAGATAGAGATAAGTCACGGTGACTTTCTTGGTAACATTGATTAAAAAATGATTTAAGAAATCTTGGGATACTTGATTAAAGGAATAAATAGAATGTCGAGGTAGTCCACTATAACAATCCAATGCTAGTCTTGTCAAGGACATTGGGAAAGTTCATAGGAGTAAAGTGTCATCATGGGCGATTAGGTAATACCCATGTTTGAACGAACGCAAGTGATGCTATGGGTCTTATTTACTATTGAAGTGATTGAATTTAGGCATTTCCTAATGCACTTAGTAAGGATGAATGGGAATAGATGGATGGATAGGCTCATTAATGATTTCATTATATGTTAAAGAATTAAGGGGGAGATAAACAAATGCTTCTAAGGTATGTATTTTCTCCATCATAATTTTAATGAGGTCATTGGTAGGTTGGGATGAATGGGTGCCCCGTGCAGAAAAAGGGGGTTGATGCTAAATGTATGAGGTGGGTGGTATGATAATGTATTGTGGTGCTGAGTATGAGAACTGCGTAGGAGGAATAGATATAGGTGGCACATAAGCAATATAAGTGACAGATGAGGTCAAGGGTTACTGGTAGTATGTGTAAACGAGTGGCATAGTCGTAACGAATCTAGTGGCGATTAGGGGGTAAGGATTGTGGGATAGAAAGGAAAAGGTTTTTTAAAGGGGTGTAAGTTGCTGACATCAGAGGTGGTTGTGATGTAATGGGTATATGTGAAGTGGTGGGTGTAGAGGAAGATATACTCATAGTGGCTATCGGAGGGACAATCGATGTTGCGGGTGCAACCAATGACGTAGATGTTACAGTTATAGTGACTCTGGGATTTAGATGAGACACCACAGGTGATAAAGTGGATGACAATATCCTTGAACTGGTGCTAGCTGATGCATAAGTGAGGGATACAATAGGAGGGATAGATACGGGCATGCTATATATTAACTGTCCTGAGGAATCTTGTGTGGAAGAATGAGCAAGGTAGTATTGGAGGGCAGTGAGATTCTGGTCAAGGAGTCTCACGAACTCCTCATCACTGATAGCAATGGGGATAAGCTAAGTCAGATCCATAGGCGTTAGAATGGATGTTGGTGACAGACTAGGTGGGAGTTTTTGATGGATGACATGAAATACAAAGGGCGTTAGTTTGGCTGCGAGTCAACACCAAGTGAATAAGCGTATATCAAGTGAACTGTACTCTATAAATGACATAGGGAATAATAGAGATGGGACAAAATAGATTCTAGGAGGGAAAGTTGGTAAATGTTTTGATTAAAATCAAAACAAATTGATCGACGCCATTCTAACTAACCGATTGATGGTTAAGGGGTGACTGATGTTGGTTACATGAACCGATAGCGGTTACTGTGAGAAAATGACAATTTCAGAAAATGAGGTAGAAATTGATGACTGTCAAACATGAAAGTTATATAGGATAACTACTATCAGAGTACAAAGAGTATAATGATACAAAGAGACTCAAAATAGAAGAGAAGATGAGATAAGTGTCTTTTGGGTAAATTAACTTAAAGAAAAAGGAACTGGCGCCAGTTAGGTAAATTGATGGCAGTCAAATGTAAACCAGCGGCGGTCACTGGACCAATGCCACTTACGGTGAAATCTGAAGATTGAGGAAAAATGATTTTTTGTGAATTTAGATTAGATAAATAATCAACCCATAAGTCTAGGGATGATAAGATGAGGTCCTAACACACTTTGAGAAATTCAGAATACTCCTAATTGTATGGCGGACTGTGAAAGGTAAAAGAAAATAAAATGAAGAATCATATCCTCACACCTCAAAATGCAAGTCAAGCACAAAGATAAGAAAAATATTTAACCCAACAAGTGAATATAGTGTGTTTAGCTTATGTTATTTTAAAATACTAACTCGTGAATTTAGAGTAGAGTTTTCGGTTATGAAGGCTTCCTATGAAGAAGGAAATTCTAAAGGAGAGGTTTCAGGTTATGTTATGGTGGGGGTGGGCCATCCTCTTGTGGGGTCCTAGAAAGAGATAACTAGCTAGGTGCTCACTATCAATCCTCTGAACATGTGATCGTTGAAAACTTCTTCTGAGTGGGATGTTGTTTTAAGAAGATGTATATATTTAAAATTGTGCAGTTTGGCAAAGAGAGAGAAGAAAACATGTGCTTTTCTATGATTTAGTTATGTCAACCATCAGCTGGGCATGGCTTCCAACATATAGGTTGCCTTCATTTTAATTTGAGCTAAGATGCAATGAATTAGAATTATAATACATAAATTTCATGTTCTTTGTTATATATACATATACATTTAAAACTACGTGCAGCAAAATGATAAGTCGATTAAGTTATGAATACATATATATATACATAATGAAATATTTAGAAGCACAAATAATTTATATTGAACATCAAGTCATGAAAGAAGAGACCTGAAGAAATGTCATATCCATTCAAGTGAAGAATTTGAAATCCCAAGGCCGTCTTGTTGAGATTGGAGAGAGGAGTTTCTCTACAATAACCAATACCCTTTTCATCCCAATACCTGCTAATTAATCAATTAATTTTATTTTTGTGCATCAGATACACACATACATGTCAGGTTAATGTCAATTTTTAGTTTAGAGAAAAAAACAAACAAACCTGTAAACATAATGCAAGTGTTTTAAGCCCAAATCAAAGTGTGATATTCAATGTAACAAGTAATGAATATGAAGAGGAACACTCTTTCACTAATATAATACTAATGAAAGAATAGAAGTATTCCTTTTATATCACCAAAAACATGATTTAATTTTAGACAATAGAAAGAGAGGAAGATTCGAGAGAGGAAAATTAATGTGTAAGCTTTTTAGAAGGGAAACAAACACACAACTTTCACCTAAGAAAGAATAAAATGCAAGGAACCACGAATGGGTCCCACTAGGTGTTCTAAAATTTTTCACTATTTTATATAAGTATTTGATGAAACAGATAAGGGTGTGGGTTAAGGAGGAATACCTGTTGTGATGGTCGATTTGAAGATCGTTGCACACATTCTGAATTCTTGATCTAATGCTGATTGTGAGAGCTTACTTTTGGCTAGGAGGAACTACCTAAAATACAAAACAAGACGATAAGAAAGATTTAAACAATATATGTTAGTGTGCTGACTAGCATGGTGCTAGATCTAGGAAGTGTGATACTTCATTGGTGGTGGTCCAACCTACTATTTAATTAAATTTAATGCAAGAAATGACATAAATAAATAAGGTTCTATTGTAGTTGATATGATTTAGGTATCTCATCAAAATACAATAAGCAAATCTAACAGAACAAGATAGGCTATGGTTAGATCTAGAAAAAAGTAAATAATCAAGGTGCTAGAACATGTCAGTGTCACATTCTAGTTCACATGGAAAAGGGATATAGGGATTTGGTATTAATAGGACTTCCAAATACAGAGACTGACATCAGTTTGCTATGACTGACGATAGTTTAGTAAGAACCGATATGACGGTTAATGCAGGATGATAATAAATCAATAGTTCATGGTTTTGGGGATTTTTCTGGAGACCGAAATAAGAGATGGTAAGGATTTGGTTTATATCTGGGGAGGTGTGTTGGTAATATTCATAGGTAATTCAGAGTAGATATAGGTGATTTAAAATGGTTATGAGTGATGGGAATGGTCGGGTTCACATGAAGGCAATAGTGGTGAGGTAAAAATATAAATGGTGGTTGATAAAAAAAGGTGAAGAAATCTTACAAACTTAATAGAAATGAAAATGGTGTAGGTTAGACACAAAATTAATGTTGTGCAAGTTTTAAGGGTCGAGTGGGTGGTGATGGTTTGATCAGTTATTAATGACGATCAGTGCCATGGAAATGCTTCCTTGAATGCTCCTGTGGAATGCAAATACCTTCTAATCAATGGTTATGCTAGCCATGGCTATTTGGATGTGTGAAAGATCTTTGGTTTTTTCTTGTATGCAGATCTCCTTTTCTCCAAAACTCGAGAATGTGTCTAACCTCTCAAAGAAGGTTACCAAAAGGGTTATATGGTAATTGACGATGGTTTAAGGTGACCGGTGTCAGTTTTCAGGTTGACTGACATCGATTAAGGCAAGATACCCTATGTTACCTCAAATAGCAGACCTTGGCTATCTTTTTCTAGCTTTGCTAGTTGGCACCATTGTCTAAATGGAACGTTGCGAGATTAGATACATGGGGATATGGTTAGATTAAGAATATGCAATGTACTTTCAAGGTTATACTAAGTCTTAGTTCATTAAGGTAAGTAGGGATAAGTCTTAGTTAGTTATAGAAACATGCTATGAATAGGTCTCATGGTGAGGTGTCTATGTGAGGGTGGCTAGGTGAGGTGTGCATCTATTTAATATAAAGTAATTAAATTAATAAATGGAGTGAGAGGGGTGAGTATTGAATTAATTGTGGATAATTAAATTAATGTTAATATGGGGTTGAAAATGAGGCTAATGTTAGGTGAGTATGTTTAAAGTTAGTTATTCGAAAGGGGGACCAAGGGGAGTGTCGTGACCCAATTTTAGTGTCAACACTACCAATCTAATGAACGGTTGTCTGTATTTGGCAGCGACCCATCCGAGTTGCCATCAACCCTATAAGACTGATTTCACCCTCCTTTTAAAAATGAGACACAACCTGGGTCATACTTCCATTAAAACCCCGTCAAATAAATTAAACATATCCCACCCATTCATATTCCCTAGTGCACATATTAATTAAATTAATTAATATACCCACTTAACCACATCACCTAGCAAACACACCTAGCCACCTCACTCAAATGACCCGCTCAAGCCTCATTAATGACCTAAGACCAAGTCTAAACCTATCCTAACCAACTGAGACTTAGTCTAAACCTAAACTTAACTCATACTAAAAAAAACTAAAAATACTCTTAATTATCCTCCCATGATTTATCACTCTAGACTCGGATGAAATATTGGAGACCATGCAAAAAATAACCAACGATCAAGATATTTTTGGCCAACCTAGATATTCCTGCCTTATTATATCTCAACCGATGCTGGTCATCTAACCATCACCAGTTACGTTAAATACTATTTCCAAAATCTATTTTCTAGGTTGGTCATTTTGATTCAGGATCTCATACAAACAAAGATTTGGGAGCACCCAGGAAAAGGAAAATATATGGAAGCACTACCAACAACCATTGGTAGTCATCATCTTCTTCATGATCACATATTCACATAGAGAAGCACTAAGGTTTAAACTGCCACGACATGAACACAAATTCTCTTCTCTCTAGATTTCCGCCATCACTGTCCTTAGTGCATGCATTCTCCAAACCTACTCTTCAGTAAGTACCTACCATCTCTTCATTTATTTATATTTTATTCCAGTAAGATTTATTATTCAGCTCACTAATTTATCTTTCTCCACATCCGTACACTCCCTTCCTCCTACCAACCTATCACCCTACCATACTCGACCCTTTCACCTAATTTTATCCTCTTTTAATAATCTTTGATCTTCTAAGGCCATTTTATAACTTTACCCTCTCCATTTCCAACCTATGTGTAATCACAAAGAGTCTAAAAAAAGTTTATGTCCCTTTTACAAATTTCCCCTAACGATGCTGGTTAACCAACTGACATTGGTCATTCTTCCTAATTGGCATCACTCAAACAACTGACGTCGACTACTGTGTTTGAAAAGATAGCTCAAGCCAGTGAGCTAATACGTATTTCCCAATAGCCTAGAATCACTTATAACCTTTATCAGACCCTAACTAGAGCCTGTACCAGAATTGCAACCCAATACTATCCCATCACTTGACCCATTTTGACCTCAAACAATCTTTTTCACAACCTCATCTTATTGTTTTGTATGAGATACCCAAATCCTTTCAATTACATTAGGATATTTATTTCATGTATATTTTGAATAGCATTAATATTGTTATATAAAGTGGATTGATAGCCTATTCAGGAAGCATCATGCTTCCCGGATCTAGCTTCTACTAGGTAGTCCACTCATTATTTTGTTTAACTCTATTTGGTGGTATTATTTTTCATTTTACAGGTAATTCCTTCTAGAAAAAAGGGATCTCTTGTAGTCAACTTGGATTAGGAAATTAGAACACGCACACAACCTTAAACCAACATAAAAAATAGGGATTTCTCCTTGGCCTTCAACCCTTATCTATTTCATTAATTTGTTAAGAATCCGGTGAAATTTTTTAACATGCCTGGTGGGACCCATCTGGGATTCCTCACATTTATTCATTCTTAGGGATTTGTTGTATGTTTGTTTCATTTCAAAAGGAAGTTAACATTTAGTTCTCTCCCTGGAAATTTTCTCTTTCTTTTATTTTTCTTAGTGACATTTGTATTTTGGGACTAAAAAGAATTATTCTTTTTCTTCTTGCATTTGCATTAGTGAAATTCATTCTCTTTCCTATTCACTCTTTGTTTACATCGAATATCACATTTCAATTTGGGCTCTAAAATACTTTCATTTCATACTTCTATGCTTGCATTATTATCTCACATTAAAACTGAGGGCAAATTATACACTGAAAGTCATGCCTAATTGATGGTTGACATAATTGAATCATAGAGAAATTTCTCTTCTCTCTCTTTCCCAAAATAAAAATATAAATTCACACATCTTCTTAGAACAAAACCTTACATGGAAGAAGAAATCAACGATCACATGATCAGAGGATTGATAGTGGGCTCACAGCTGGTTTCTCTGTCCATTCTTTAACTCAGAGAAATGACTGCCCTCACCAAAACATAACCTGAAACCACCCTTAGATATTGCCTCTTCATAAGACATCATTCCAACAAAAAAAAATTTGTTCTGTACAAAATTTATTTTGAAATAACATAAGCTAAAACATAAAAATTCACATATAGGATTTCATGTTTTCCTTAGATTTTTCTTGAGTTATGAGGTCACATTCTACATTTTCTTCTTCCTTTCACACTCTGCCATCATAGTTGGTGTATTTTGACTATTGTTGAGTGTGTCAGGGTCCATTACTATCATAATTAGGTTTCTGGGTTGATATTCCATCCGACTTAATTCACAAAAACAATTTTTATTCATTTTGATCAAATTTCATAGTGACCAGCGTCTGTTTATTGACTATTGTTAGTTTACATCTTACTATTATTAGTTTACCTAATCATTATTAGTTTCTATATTTTTAGTCAATTTTACCAAAAACAACACTCATCACATTTTCTATTATTTTTGAAGTTCCTAAGGCATCATCATACCCCCAAAATTTCAAAATCACAGTCAAATACAACTTCTTTACTCCATTTTCATTAGTTTTTTGCCTAATTTGTAAAACTGTTAATTTCCCACAATAACCGGTATCGGTCACCCTATCACCATCATTGGTTACCCTAACCGTCGCCATTTCAAGTGTTTTGATTTTTAATTAAGACAACGACCAGTTTCACCTCCCAGAACCTATTTTTTCTCCATTTCTACTATTTTTCTGTGTCATTTATAGAGAGAAGGTTACCAAGTTTTATGCTAACTCACAGGGTTTTGACTCATAGCCAATCCAATGCTCTTTTATTTCACACTATTCTTAAGTTGCTTCTGCCTAGTCCATCACCACCTTCCATCCTATCGCATATGGATCGAACTCAACCCATTACTATTAGTACAGATGATGAGGAGTTCACAAGACTCCTTGACAAGAATCTCGCTTCCCTACAACACTATCTCGCTCACTCATATACATGGGACTCATCAAGAAAATTGGTATATGAAATGCGTGTCTATCCTTCCTGCCCTCACCCCAACTTCCGCATCAGCTACCACTAGATCGACATTACCTTCATCCACCTTACCTCCTGTGGTGTCCCAACTCAATCCCACATCCTCTATAACAGCTATAACTATGACATCTGTCGTACCCATGGTGTCAACTATTCCTTCATTAGACGCCTTGAACATAGTCCCATCTGCACCCTTTACCTCATATGTACCAGTTTCATCGCAACCAACCATGGTGTCTATTGGAACATAATGATTAAGTGGTCTGGCCAACCCTTAATGTATATGGGCCCATCACTAATATATAAGTTAATATTTAATAATATGAAATATTTATATTTCTATTATTAAATATGCTAACCTAGATATATAATTTAGGTTAAATATTTAATATCATGAAATGATTATATTTCTAATATTAAATATTCTAAACCTAGGTGTATGTGTCAACCATTTTAAGTTGAAAAGGTGGGTCGGGAGACATATCCGATCACCTTATATAAAAAGGACTTTAGGTCCCCATTTGATATATTCAGGGAATATATCAAAGGTGTGTAAATCAAGTGATTTGGTTTTACCATTGGTAAATAGGATTTTAAAGGAGGAGGTGATCTTACTGAATGTAAAATAAGTTATCTGAAGTAAAATGTTATTTTCAAAATAGTTTTTACCCTATTGGGGTTTTCCACTATAAATAATGTGTCACATGTGTTATTTATTTCCTGTAAGTATTTATTTACTTATGTTTTGATATAATGTTTATTTAAATATTTGTTGTAACATTATATAATATGTAAGTTGATTAAATCCGTATTTATTAGAATCTTCAAATTCTAACATGGTATCAGAGTGAGGTAAATTAAATAAATTAAGATAAAATGTTGTGTATTTTATTTATTTAATTTCTACAGTTTTTTTTTTAAGCAACCCAGAAGGATATTTAAAATTTAGAAATTTCTTACCTTCCATGAAAACTTGTGTATAGGTAAGGGTAAAATATTTGAATGATTTTTTTCTATAGTTTTAATATGTACAAGTTAAAAAGATATTCAAAATAAAAACACAACGTTAAATACAAGAAAAAGGAGAAAAGCTCCATAGAAATAAGATTTTTAATTTATTTCTTTGTTACGGTGAAAGTAATTCTCCCCTCTATAAATGTCTAGGTTAAGTTGTATTTTTTTCATATGGAATCATGCCCCTTGGTAAAATTTATTTACTATTTTAGCCTTACTGTGTTTTCAAAAATAATCTGTGTCCTTTTGACTCCTTTAATAAGATTCGGTTTGAAAAACTATAGTTTATAGTTAATCTATAACCTATATAATTTGAAAACTATATTATTATTTTTAAATAAAAAAATAATATAAAATAAGGTTTATAGAATAGTTTATATAAATATCATATTAATACTTATTAAATAAAACCTAACATGTGTCCCTAGCCATTTATATTATCCATATAAGGGGGCGACCCCATTCATTTATATCTTATAGTTTATAAAAACTATATAAATAAACCTATTTAAAGGTTCTCTTTTATATAAGAGTGGGAGTGAAGAATAAAATGTGATAATATCTCAGGTATAAATGTGGAATTCTCAGGTATAAATGGAGTTTTTTTTTTTAAATCTAGTTTATTGGTGGGCCACGTGAAGTGTGGTAAATATTTATTAAAATATTGGTAGTTATAGCCACATAAAAGTTTTAAAGTTTTTAGCTCGTAGGAATTGTATAAAATATTTTGCAATCTTTCCATAGTTTTAAATGTGTGCAAGGTAAAATTAAGAGTAAATAAAGAGAGGAGACAAGGTTCCTGAAAATAGAGATTTAAATTTATTTAATAGGTCGGGTGAAATTACTTGTCCCCTCTGTACAATATGCAGGTTAATCTATACTCTCATAAATCTACTTGCACTTCGTAAAATTCTTGTAACCTGGTCTATGTCCTTCAAACCCCTTTAATAAGGGTTATGAGTTTTTTATAAAAAATACTATAGTTTATAATTTTTATGAACTATATGTTATTTTTTATTTACATTCTATAAACTATATACCTTTTTTTTAAAATGTATATATTTTTACATTATAAATTATAATATGTTATTATAATTTGTTAAAATATAACCTCCTTAATATTATACAAAAGAAAAAATTATGGAATTTCACTTTCTGGAAATACACAAGTTTTGTCTTCATTAAATTTGATGGTCAAATGACCGTAACAGTAGACCAACATAAGACAATATGACGATCATTTAGATGTCAAATTTAAGATCGTAGGTTCTAAGAAACTTTCAATGTGTTAAAATTGACGATCAAATGACCGTCACGACAGACCAAAAAAAGCCATTATGATGGTCATTTAGACGTCAAATTTAAGATGGCTGAATTTTTGTTTACATTAATTTTTTTTTTTAGAAATTTAAAGTTGTTATGCATTCTTAGGGGGTCTCTTCTTCACTTCTTTATAGTTAGAAATATGTTTTATATAAATCTAGGGTATAATCTAGAGTCCTTTATATTACGGGTTATTATTTTGATTATGGGAGGTTAATTAGTATGCATTGTAATGACATAATTAGTTATGATTAAATAGTTTCTTTAGATATGATTCTATTAAAAATGATGTTTTTATTATCGATAAATATGTGTATAACTTTATGGTACATTGTATATTATAATGGGGTGTGTTTTACAAGTTTAGAAAAATAATGGCGTCCAACTATTTTTGTCTTGATAAAACCCAGATCCTAAATGAAACCAACTATAACATTTGGGTCAAAATAAAATTTATGGTGAGGAAACTCTAGATAATTGTTTCTGGATCTGAAGTTTCTCCCACCGGTCGTCAAACAACTGTAAATAACATGAATACGTTCTTATAATGAATGCAAGAGACTCTTTCTATGATTCTACGCAATGTGAATGATGAGTACCTTCTACACATTGGTAATATCTAACATCCAAAAGAGGTATGGACACAACTAGAATCTATGCATGAAGGATACTTGGTAAATCAAGGATAGTAATGAGAGTACAATAGTTGAAGGAATTCAAAGAAATGGTCTGTATATTTTAGATGATTTCTCTTCTACATCTTATTTTATATCTCAAAGTTTGAATAATTCAAAACTATGACATAAAATGTTAGGACATGTTAATTATCGAATATTATATGAAATGTCTAGATATAATCTAGTGAAATGTTTACATGTGTTTTCTTTTTCTCTTGAAGTTACTTCATTAAATACTTCTAAATGATGGTTTTGATTATGATTTAGTAAATGATCATGATGATGTTTTGATGCTATAGATATTTTTAAAATTCTTATCTTCCTAGATAAGAAATTAAATTAGGCTCAATCTATGTTAGAAAGTTTGAATCCTATTAACCTCAGGAAAATAAAAAAAAGTCATCATATGTACCATGCATTAAATACCTTGTATGAACCCGAGCCGCAAATTATTATAGGGTCTAGGTGGATATACAAAGTAAAATATAATGTTGATGGTAGTATTACAAACATAAAACTAGACTTTTTACTAAAGGTTTCACTCAAAATCTTGATATTGATTATGTTGAGACATTCCCTGTAGCTAAAATGAGTACTGTTAGGGATTTATTTGTAATTTCTGCTTAATTTGGGTGGGAAATCCACCAAATGGATAAAAAAAATATTTTTTTGAATTGTGATTTAAAATAAGATCTTTACATGTTTCAACCTAAAGGATTTGAATAACTGGTAAAGAAAACTATATTTAAAAGTTGAGAAATCCTTGTATAGTTTAAAACAAGCTCTTAAAGCTTGGTATGCAAAAATTGTTTCCTTCTTTAAATTATTATGTTTTGTTAATTGTTCTTCTAATAATGATATATTTACTAAGTAATAAGGCTAGCATATTATCATTATATGTATATATGTTGATGATTTACTTATGTCTGGTGATAATTCTGATTTAATTTATAGGATTAAATAGAAATTGAAGCATTACTTTGAAATGAATGAGTTAAGTCTCTCACATCATGTTATTTGTATGACTGTATTTCATTCTTTTGTTATTTTTCAAAACACAATATGCAACCATTGTATTGAATTTTTTTCTTATGATTGATTGTAAACTATTTTCTACTTCAATGGAAGTTGAAATAAATATTGATCCTAAATCTGCATATGAAAAAGGTTGATCCCATTTTATATACATTGTTAGTTGATAGTTTGATTTATCCAACTATAACTATATCATATATTTCCTATACAGTAGGAATTACTTCAAGGTTTATGCAGGAACCTTTATTAAAGATCATTGAAATATTGTAAAAAGAATTTTTAGATATTTGAAAGGAAAAATCAATTATGGGTTGCATTATACTAAGATTGAAAATACTATCTTATATAGATTTTTTGATTCTAACCATACTGATGTTGTGTTATAAAATATATTGGATAGGTGTTCAAGTTTTTTGGTGTATGAACCATTACTTGGAACAAAAAATACAATCAACAGTCTTCACTTTTTATACTAAGGCAAATAAGTACAATGGAAGAAGTAAAGAAGCCATGTGGCTGCAACGGCTAATGGTAGAGATACACATGGAAGCTAAAGGGAGTATTTCTCTTCTATGTGGTGGTTAGAGTTGTATTACTCTTGATTAAGAATCTAGTTCAATATTAGAGGACGAATAAAATTGAGATACATATACGCTTTATCCATGAGAAGGTGTAAAGTGATGAGATAAATCTCAAGTTTATGTTGACTAAAGAGCAGGTTGCTGACATCTTCACAAAGTCCCCTGAGTGCTACAATTTTTGTTCACTTTCATGAAAAGATTGGATTGTCACAGTTTCTATTCAGGGGGAGTGTGCATGACAATGTCACCTTCTAATGGAACTTAGTTTTTGTAAAAATACCTTTGGGAATTTGTAAAAGACCTCTGCGAAAGTGTAAAAAAGACCTTTGGGCAAGTGTAAAAAGACCTTTGGGCATGTATACCTCGTCAGCTTCTTTTTTAGAAAGAAGTGTAGAAAGATCTTAAAGGTGGTCTTCAGTAAAATTTTTAGTGCGATTGATTTTACTGGTAAACATCTAGTACAAGTATATTATTAAGGATGTCAATGGTTGTAAAAGGATCCTCTATGATTGTGTTCAATAACCTTTTATGAGAACCTGTGAGAACATGTAAAACTCACAAATGATACTTAGCTATTGATCATGGGATGATATTTGGGTTTCCAAATCTTTTTGTACCAAAATGTAAATTGAGTATGATGAAGGTGTTATAATTATTTCAACCGATATGCTAGCCTAAAACCTTTATGGTTTAAGGATTATAAATCCTATAGTGTACCATAGACGGGTAATCTATTGACATATGTTTTTGTATCCCATTCAACATTAAGGAGGAGTGTTGGAACATAATAATTAAGTGGTCTGGCCAACCCTTAATGCATATGAGTCCATCACTAATATATAGGTTAATATTTAATAATATGAAATATTTATATTTCTATTGTTAAATATGCTAACCTAGGTTATACTTTAGGTTAAATATTTAATATCATGAAATGATTGTATTTCTAATATTAAATATTATAAACCTAGGTGCACGTGTCAACCATTTTAGGTTGAAAAGGTGGGTTGGGAGACATATCCAATCACCTTATATAAAAAGGACTCTAGGTTCTCATTTGATATATTCAGGAAATATATCAATGGTTTGAAAATCAAGTGATTTGGTTTTACCCTTGGTAAATAGAGTTTTAAAGGAGGAGGTGATCTTACTGAATGTAAAATAAGTTATTTGAAGTAAAAAGTTATTTTCAAAGTTATTGGGGTTTTCCACTATAAATAATGTGTCACATATGTTATTTATTACCTATAAGTATTTCTTTACTTACTTATGTTTTGATGTAATGTTTATTTAAATATTTATTGTAACATTATATAATATGTAAGTTAATTAAATCTGTATTTATTAGAATCCTCAAATTCTAAAATTGTCAGCAACCCATACCCCATTCCAAAACCTCATTCTTTCCATCTTGCAGTTGCTACCCCCAATTACCACAAGATTCTTTACGACTACCCCACGTACTTATAAATATAACAAACAACCCCCCAATCTCATCTATTTTCTATTCGTAATATCTTCTGCTTTCATCTATCCCACCTTCACAGTTCTCATACTCAGCACTACCATATACTTGGATGTTGTCCACATCATACATTCATAATCAACCTCCTTATACTGCAGGGGGTTCTCGATCATCACAACCCAGCAACGAACTCATTAAAATGATGATGAAAAAGATGAAAACATTGGAATCATTAGTTTTTGGCTCTCGTAACTCGTTAACCTATAATGAAATCTATAATGAGCCCATCCATCCATCTATTCCCATTCACCCATACCCTGCGCATTAGGAAATGCCCAAAGTTAACTGGTTCAATAGTAAAGAAGACCTAAAAAAACACTTACGGTCTTTCAAACATGGGTGTTACCTAATCACCAGTGATGATGCTTTACTCCTATGAACATTCCCCATGTCCTTAACGAGACCCATGTTAGACTGGTATAGTTGTTTTCCTTGACATTCCATTTACTCATTTAATCAAGTGGCTCAATCCTTCCTAGACCATTTTTCAATCAATATCATCAAGAATATCACTATGACTGACTTGTACTCAACTTGACAATATGATGGTGAGTTTATTGTTGATTTTTTTGCTCATTGGCGGAGCCTCATCAACCATCTAACATTCTAGTTGCCTTAAACTAAGCTTATAGAGTTGTTCACTAGAGCTTGTGCTAAGCACATCTCACCAAATCTACAAGTACAAACCTTCCGTACCTTTAATGAAGCATTTACCATGGCACAAAAACATAAAATTCTTGCCATTGAAGAGAAGAAAATTCAATTGCGTAACAGAAACACTGCATTTGAATCAAATGAGACTTCTTCCTCTTTGAAACCCCAAAACAATTATTTAAAAGCCAAAGGATCTGCCAATGTGGTAGTTTTAAAGGATGGCCCATTTCATTCCTCTAATCAATCAAAATGTACCTCCAACCTTTCTCCCATTCAAAATTTTTAGTTCAGATGGGAACAATGAAAATACACTCCAATCAAGGAGCCTTATTCTTCAATATTAGAAAAACTTCTTAAGGCTGGAGTCATTTCTATTCCACCCATAAAACCATATACCGGTTTTGACCTCGCTCATCCTATGCCGAAATGGTATAAGGAACATGACTATTGTTACTATCATCACATAAAAGGCCATAGCGATGGTAATTATATAACCTTCATGAAAATTGTGTAGGAAATGTTAGATAATGGAGATCTCATACTGGACAACCCGGATGCACATGCAAATCAGAATTTAAATATCTTCAAGAAGCCATTCAATAGCCATACTCTATCATCAAAATAAACTGGAAAAACTTCAACTAATGGCAATGATTTCTATGAGGTTCATAATGTCTTTGACACTGTACCAACCCATCCGTAATTTCCTCCTATACCCTATATCGAGGAGATTCTAGTACAAGATCCTCTACCCACATAGGAGCCTACTTTCTATAATCCTTCACCCACAGAGGAGTCCCCTTTATCTTTCCCTTCACCCATGGAAGATTTCACAACTTCTGACAATTCCTTTTCACCACTTACCTCACAACTTAACAAACAACATATAATATTAACTCTCCTACCCATGGGAGAGTCATTCTCTCTTTCTTCTCCATCGAAAAGGGAAACTACCTCATCCCAATTGTTATCTCCCCTAACCATAGGGGATCCTTTAGAAACACCATTTCTTGTTAGAGACAATTCCCCAATAGCATTCTAGGATCTCATTGATCTACTCTTGGCTCTCTTACCCACAAAGTCTGAAGCTAACCAGCTCCCTATCTCATAGACATATTTTACATGGATTTATACTAAGCCAATGCCATCTTCTCATACAACATATTCATTTTCATGACTGGTTAACCGTATGGATTAGTTTGATAATTCCATGCTTTGGGGATGCCTTCGGCTACCCTTTTCAACCCCAATGAAAATGTCACCTGTGGATACTATCATAATCTATCCAAAGGTATTTCAAGAAACCAAATCAACCATGACCATGCCTGTTGAAATAACCTATTCTTCATTACCCTCACCTACATCCAAACCTTTACCAATAACTAAATGTGTTCCTATGCCTAAGAACCTACTTGTATCCACACCTTCCCCTGATCCCATACCCATCACTACCTTGGGTGTCATGTTGACATTGAGCCTAGTCCACCTACCCATCAAATTGCATTTAGCCACATCCTCTCAAGCTCGTGTAAAAAAAAAATCCTACACTTAAAAGGAAGATCCAAACTTTTAGGCCACACACACTAGTTTCACCCACCATGCCTCTGTCACCTTCGCCCCTTCCGTCTATCCTAGGGCCTCACACATCGACCTTGGCGAAATAACCACCTATACAAGGAAAATCAAAAGTGCCAGAACACGCCTCTTTATCATAATCCTTTATTACACCCAACTTATCAGCACAACATACACCTTCATCATTACCCACATATTTCTTACTACCTATACCCCCACTAGCTACAATAACCTCATCACTACCTATAAGACTTCCTTCTCTTCAACCTGTATCTTCCACCTCACCTCTGCCAAAAAATTCTACCACACCTCCATTATCACCACGGATAATCCATCCTCTTCCACCATCTAATTCCCCTTCTACATCATGTACTCCTCCTTCACCTTTACCCAAGAAGGTGCAACTAAAATTAAAAAACCCACTACCCTCCAAGGAGGTAGTTAAGCCTACAACACCTTCTATCGCTAGTTCATCTACTACACCTATACTAAAGAAGGTACAACCCAAGCCTAAAAAAATACCACCTACCAAACCGATGGTGAAACCTATCCCATCTTCAATTCCACATCTTATAGTACTTCACACATCATAATCACCTACAATTCAATCCAGACACACACTTGCCTCACACTGTAATCCATTAGCAGGGTCTTACGTTAACATTCTAGCTAACCTTTTAGAGACCTCCGTCATCACATTGCTGCCCCTTATACCTTATGACCAAATCAAGCCCAAAATAAAAGGGTTTGATGATACTAATTTTTTTTCCTACCATTGTGTGTCAGGACATGATGTAGAAAATTGTAAGGCTCTAAAAACCGTTCTTCTAAAACTTTTTCCTCTTGAACAAAACTTTGATGACGATGATATTCTACATGAGGATCGAGTTCCACCTACACATATCACCACACATCCTCATCCACTACCTATTCAGTGACCTGCACAACCACCTCCACAACCCTTTTATCCACCTCCAAAATTTGAGATCAACATGGTCCGCATAAGAGAGCTATCTCAACCTTCACCTAAATTTTAGTGCGCCCATCTTCTTTCACAAAAACATTTTCCTTCATTCTATTTCCCGTCCTATCACTACACTTATCATGGCTTGACTCCCTACTTCACCCCATACCAATATGATTAACATTGCCACTTTTGCCCAGAAAGACAAAGGAAAGGAGAAAACAACCAACCCATCCACCACTCTTTTACCCAATATCCCATCTTCCTAAACCTTTCCTAACCTTTCCCAATCAACCTTTCCCAATTTATCCTGATCTGTCTTAACCAATCTAAATTAGCTAATCTACTCAATACCTACCTCATCACCCTCAACTTTGCTCAATATTAAACAACGTTACCTATTGTCACCTTATCATACTTTTACCATATGGGGGACTTGACATTCCCTCTTCTCTTATTGAGTACCTCTCATCCAAACCAGACCTTCGTCATCTACCTTACCTACTCTACACACCAGTGACCTCAACCTTTCCTAAACCTTGCCTACCATTTCCTAATCAACCTTACCCAATTTATCCCAATCTGTCTCAACTAATTTACCTTACCTAATCTACCCACCACCTGCCTCATCACACTTAACCTTGTCAAATCTTGCATAATGAAACATATCATCACCTTATTCTTTCTTAACCTATGGGGGACTTGACACTACCTTTTCTTCTATTACACCTCCCTTCAAAACCATACCTTCTTCATTTACCTTATCCTCCCTTGCCCCATCTACCTTACCCAACTTTACCCTTTCCCAATCTTACCCAACCTCACCAATCACCATCTCATTCTTTCCTATACCTATGGGGGACTTGTCACTTCCACTTATTTTATTGAATGTTTCACTAAAACCATACCTTTTACATCCTACTTTTCCTTCTACCAAAACATTCTAGATCGATGACCTAGTCCTGAAGGAAAATCAACATGTAACAAAAGAGGAGAAAATTAAATGGGGAAAATTTTCTCCTAATTGGCTTGGACCTTATATCATTACTCATACCTATGGATTGGGTTCTTATAATTTATCTTCACTCAAAGGTAAACCTAAACCTAAACCTCTCAATGCCTTTTATATTCAACCATTCAACTTTTGAATTAAGTCCTACATCACTTCTTGTCTATTCAACACCCATCCCTTGATCACCATTCACCTTCCATTTTAGCTATTTTAAGGATCAATGAATAAATGAAGATCATATGATTACCCATTACCTTTTAACCTTGTCTTAAATATGAGTACGAAGGCTATACTCATGGCATGATTCTCATGGATACTTTTCATCCTTTTTAAGATGGAATCCCATGGTCATTCATTACTTAAAACCTCTCTATCATAGTTAACCTCTATGTGCTATAGTTTTGTGTTCCAAAACATGAGCCTATTTTTCTCTGTAGTCTTGTCCATGACTTAAAATTCCAAAATAAAAAAAAATTAAAAGTAACATGGGATTCAACTCCTTGAGTCAAAATTCTAGAAAAAAGATGACTCCCTCAAAAAGGACATCTATGCCTTTTATCTCACTACTATAAATAGACTACTCCCTCAAATGACAACTATATGAAGCTAGTGGTATTGTACTTAGTCTATCATCAAAAGAAGACTATTCTTACAAAACTAAAATAAAAATATTCTGAAGCTTCCTGAATCGATAAAATTCATGAAGACCTCAAGGATAAAATCAACTCATCCCATATAGACTCCCCACATTGATTAGTCTATTATAAACAAAAGAAAAAGCAAAAAGAAAAAGATTAAATTTTTTGTCATGGAATTGCTTATTGTGATCTTGGGTCTCTTGCCAAGTCGACATGCTATCTCACACTAGGTTACGCTAAAACCAGCCTGCTTTCACCTTATCATGTTTTCACCCTCATTCCCTACCCGCTCAAGGGATTTTCCACAAATGTGACATTTCGTGATCATGTGACTTTCTTCTACCTTAGAATATTCCATTAGGAAATTCCTTTATGGTCCTACATTCATAATCCCATCTTAGGTATGAAAATATCATTTTGGTTCTTATAAATTAATCAGCTCTTTTGGGCATCTCTTACCCTTCACTTTTTTCATTAGTCATTAATTATCCTATACATGACCAAGCCTTCGACACCTAAATTTAACCACACCTCAATGAACTCAATTTACCTCTTCCTTCATGACCTAGACTCAATCATACCTAAGTGACCTAAACTCAACCGTACCTAATTGACCTAGACTCAACCATACGTAAAACCTACCAACCCATACCTCTAGCTCGTCACATTTTCCCCTAGTTTACAGGAGAACTAAATCAGCCAGAGGCCCCTTTTTGGCAGGGCTATATAGGTAGCACTCTGAGGGCATGGGGCCCTTGGAGGTTAGCTCAGCCATTCTTTACCCTAACCAATTTCCCCCGCCCACTTTTTTATTTAAATTCTACCATTAGTTAGTTTCCATCTTGTACATTACTTGGAAATTAAATAAACATATAAGTATATGATCATGTATAATTACTTATTTCTTACAACATCATACCATACATATTCATCAACATTTGTTTTTTTATGTTACCAATAACTTGGTAATTTAATCAAAACCAAAAACATAACTCCACCATGCCTAGTTGACCTAGACTCAACCATGTCTAACTCACCTAGACCCTGTCATACCTAAATGAACTAGATTCAACCACGCCTAATTACCTAAACTCAAGAAAGCCTAACTAACCTTGGCTCAATCATGCCTATACGTGAATCTACCATGCCTAACTTACCTAACTCAAACACACTTATACCTAACTCCATCATGCCTACATGACCTCGAATCAATCATGCCTAATTCACCTAGTTTCCATCAAATACACAATTAAATAGAAAATTAAAACACAAGTACATCATCCATACCATAAATATCATCATCTATAAACAATGAGAAAGTATGTGTATCAATAAAAATGTACACTGATAAAAATAAATAATCAATATACATCCTCACTATCTTTGGCATGCAGGCCAATATTAAAAGTAAAATCTTAAAAAACCTCATATAAATCCTCACTATCATTGGCACATAGGCTGGTATATACCAAAAATCAGTACACCAATAATATCAAGTGACTAATCATCACCCCACCTGATATCCATGACTGTGTCATTTGTCTCCTCCTCCTCTCCTCCATCCCGATGACCTACCTACATCTCTCCATCTAGCATGGGTCTCGGCCTAATATATTCCTACCCCTCACTTGGGATTGGCCCTCATGAACTCATAGCCTTTCCTTAACCCTGCCTTTGGGTTTACCAGCCCCCTGTGCTCTCAGAACTATGAGTGTGGGATCTTATCCTCTCACTCACTACCTTCTGTGCACTGTACTCAGCATATGAGGGTACATCTATCCTGATAGTCGTCAGATGATCTTGGTAGTACCATGTCACATTTAGGGTATCCCTAAACCTGTTCATCAACACCATCTGAGGTGGTGTCATAGGTCTCACAGAAACCTTTTATCTCTAACACGCTAACAATGACATCAAACCCTATACCTGTGAGCCCTATCCTCCTCCCTGTAGTATGGTACCCTATCCCGCCATAGTTGTCTATAGTGTGGGACCCTATCCCTAAGTATGTGAAGGTTCCTACGCTACAACACGGGCATGTAAGGCCAAAACTTGAGCTTGTGCAGAAGCCAAATGGCCTTGAAAACCTATTACCTATGCCTATAAGGAGGCTACCTATCCCCCATCTCAATCCCCACCCTATGTGGGTGCCGATACCTATGCTACCTGTGCTTTAAGGCTGCAACCTGATCCTGTAAAATGGAAACCTGGGCCTCTATCCTGGTAAGCTGTATCTATAAATATGTATTCTGGGCCTTAAGGGAAGCTACCTGACTTATTAAGGTATCCATGTACACTATTATGGTGGCTAAGTCTTGTTGTTCTAGCCTTGGTGGTGACTCCTGTAGCTGTGCCATCCACCACTACCTATATCTATCAATGACCCCTGCATCATCGATCCACCTATCCACCACCTAGTCCTCCTTCCCTGTCGACACACTCGGTCATGGTGGAGACATATGTCTCTCCATGTAATCTCCTGTACTGTGGGAAAGGTGGAGGCACATTTTGTGGTAGCAAAAACTACCGTCTGACCCTGTCAACAGGTATCATCTTGGCTTGCCAGAACGATGCCCCTAAATCCACCTCAATAAATATAACACCTTTAACTCCACCATGTCTCTATATGAGGGATAGCCAACATATGGCCTCCAAACAATATCAACTCCTAAGAGTCCCTCCAACAAAAACTTGTAATATGAAACATCATATCTAGCCCTAGCCACCCAGTGCTTCCAACCAACTGGTACCCAATGTCTATATCCAACTCTGACCAAGCCACCCCTGAATAATCATGTCAAGGAAAACCAACTAGATGTACACATACGATGTGATCGTATGCCCAAAAATGTAGAACAAAGGTGCAACACAAACTAAACCGCCACAATCTCACATAGTCCCACAACTCCCTATATAGCTACACTAGGAATGCAGGTGCCCATGAAAAATAGACCACTCTTCCATCATATCTTGGATAACTATAATCAATGCTCATGGGAATCTCCCACCCTTAGCATCAAGTAAGGTGAAACAACATACCATCTCCATCATAAAAACAACCAAGCTCATCTCCTAAGGATGGGCCACATACATGTCTCCATAGCTAAGGCTCGGGCTATGGTACCTTAGCTCATGCATAACCTCCTAAAAATAGCCAATATAGGCTCCATTGATGCCTTTGAAGAAATTACATACACTAGCTCACAAAAAAATGGTAGCCACAAGATCCTGTATACATCATCTAGGATGATAGTAATCTCACCTATTGGTAAATGAAAAGTGTTGGTCGTTGAATCCCATCTATCGATGAGTATGATCATCAAACTTGGATCTCAGGCTATATTCCTAGAGCATTGGATCTGAATCAATCCAACATGTGTCACATCCTCCCACTCCTCCATAGTCACACTAGACCACATCACTACCAAAAGAGGTGGGACCTTATCCTACATCTGCAGATGGTTGCTATCCTGCATCTAAAAAATCACATTGTTTAGACCTAATTACCTTGCATTACCTATTAACCCCAAAACCATACCCAATCACACCAATCATGCCTAGCCCATTTACCTAATTCACTTATAAGCCTACTACCCTTTACAATCATGACCCATCATCTTAACATTATTGAAACTACTTACCTATTTTATTACGTCAAACTAGAATTTTACCCTCATCCCCTTAACAACACTCTTCATTTACCCCATCCCACATATTTTCATTTCATACCTAAACCTTCTTATCCCTATTCCTCCTTTACCCTAACCAGCATTGGTCACCTTGACTGTCACCAATTTTTCTTGAACAACATCTGTTCCATTTAACTAGTGTCAGTCACCTCAGTCTTGACTGATGCTGGCCAGAGATGAATGAAATCAGCTAAACCTAAACTGATGTCAGTCTCTATTGCGACAACCAAAATCGAAAACCCCCTCAATTTCTTAAAAAATGGTAAAAATAAATTACAAACCTACTTAATCCTGCCCACATCCACCCCACATTTATTTCTCATCCTACTTAGCCTATATTGGACCTTTTTCCCCTTGGTTTCATTAATTTTTCACCCAAAAATTCAAAATTAAAAACCCACCCAAATTTGTAACCTAAATAATTTCACCGATACCATCTTTAATAAAATAACGGGTTTGGATTTCCTCCTACCTCATCTCGATGGAGTCTACATGGTGGCATGTCTGGCCATTGCGCCAGTGGTCCACCTAACCCCTCTCCCACCTCTGTCATGCCGAAATCTACATCAAATATCTCCACCAATCACACATCTCCAACCACTCTCGTGGACCCATCTACTTCGCTCCTCTCACAACCTAGTAACCTCCACCTCAGTCAGATACAATGCCTTGTATTTTTCTCAAAGAAAAATGCATAAGTCACTCAACTTTGTTATTTTCTGAAAGTCAAAAGACAACAATGATTTCGTAAAATATAGAATTTCAACCTTATAAACCTAACCCAACATGACCAGTGTCAGTCACCCAAAACTGATGTCAGTTACCTTATAACCAGCATTAGTCACCTGGAAGTACCATTTCCTCTACATTTTACCCATTTTGGTTTAAACTCTTTACTGCCACATACCTTTTGGCCTTACCAACACTTATTACACCCTACCCACAAGCCTAAGTTACCCATACATTTCCTTAATTGTGTTTAGGGACTTGTTATTTTACCTATACCTTGGCCTTACCCATGCCATGACCTATATACCTTGACCTGAACTTGTGTACTCACTATACAGTGCAATGCTGTTACTTTTGTTGTTTTAGCATAATGACCTTACCTTGCCTATTGCCATTTTGTTTATCTTGACCAAACCTTTGGTGTACTGGATCATACCTAAACGTTCCTGCATCTAAAATAACTTATGTTTCCGGACTATATTATACCATGGATACCTAAATCACTTCAACATTGTTTGGATAAACCTATCCACCTTAGATGATATATAGTTTGCATGCTCTTTGACCTGGTACTATGTAGCAATCTATACATGTGTGTGCGTTTGATTGTCATTACGCATTACCCAATTTGACCCTTACCAATTTCCCAAAGTGCCCATACCCTTACCTATAACCCAATTTTTTTTAACTTTCCTCACCTACACATTTATCAAACCACTCACCAACTCCATATCACATCTCATGAGTTCCTAGTTTGAGGGGGATCACCTCCACCCACACTTGGGGCAACCTCACCTTTAGCCCTACTTGGGGAAACACCACTCTCACATATATTTGGGGCAATCACTTCCTGTTTTTGTCAGCATTGCTTACCAATACAAGCTACGTGACAAAAAGGGGAAAATGTAAACACCAAAATTGGGTCATACTTTCATTAAAACCCCGTCAAGTAAATTAACCATATCCTACCCATTCATATTCCCTAGTGCACATGTTAATTGAATTAATTATCTTAATTTAATTAATTAATATCCTCACTTAACCACCTCACCCAACCAACTCACCTAGCCACCTCACTCAAACCTCATTAATGACCTAAGACCAAGTATAAGCCTATCCTAACCAATTTGAACTTAGTCTAAACCTAGACTTAACTCCAATTAACAAACCTAAAAAGAATCTTACTTATCCTCACATGATCTATCACTCAAGACTCAGACGAATATTGGAGACCATGCCAAAAAAACAACAATTAGGCTATTTTTGGCCAAACCAGATATTCCCACCTTAACCGATACCGGTTATATCTCAACCGACGCCAGTCACCTAACCGTCACCGGTTAGGTTAAATACATTTCCAAAAGCATTTTCCTAGGTTGGTCATTTGATTTAGGATCTCATATGAAAAAAGAATTAGAGCACTCAAAATTTCTGAAGCACTTACGAAAAGGAAAATATATGGAAGCACTACCAACAACCATTGGAACTCATCATCTTCTTCACAATCACGGATTCACATAGAGAAGCACAAAGGTTCAAATTGCCATGACACGAACACAAATTTTCTTCTTTCCAGATCTCCACCATCACTGTCCTCAACACTTGCATTTTAAAACCTACTCTTTAATAAGTACCTAACATCTCTTCATTTATTTCTATTTTATTCTAGTAAGATCTATTATTCAACTCAGTAATTTATCTTTCTCCACATCTATACACTCCCTTTCTCCTACCAACCTATCACCCTACCATACCCGACCCTTTCAACTAGTTTTATCCTCTTTTAATCATCTCTGATCCTCCAAGGCTATTTAATGACCTTACCCTCATCATTTCCAACCTCTGTGCAATCAAAGAGAGTTTGAAAAACAAGTTTTAAGTTCCTTTTACTAATTACCCTTACTGATATTGGCTAGCCCACCGACTTTGGTCATTCTACCTAATTGGCATCGGTCTCACAGCCGATGCCGATTACTATGTCTTGCAAGATAGCTTAGGCCAATGAGCTAATACCTATTTCCCAATAACCCACAATCAGTTACAACCTTTACCAGATATACAACCCAATACTAGCCCATAACCTGACACGTTTTGACCTCAGACAATATTTTGTACAACCTTGTCTTATTGTTTTGTATGAGATACCCAAATCGTTTCAAATACAATAAGATCTTTATTTCATATATATTTTGAATAGAATTAATATTATTATATAAAATGGATTGACAACCTGTTAAAGAAGCATCATGATTCCTAGATCTAGCTTTTGTTAGGCAGTCCACTCATTGTTTTGTTTAACTCTATATGGTGGTATTGTTTTGCATTTTATAGGTAGTTCTTCCTAGACAAAAGGGATCTCTCACAGTCAACTTGGATCAGGAAATTAGAATGCATGCACAACCTTTAACCGACATCAAAAATATGTATTCCTCCTTGTCCTTCAACCCTTATGTATTTCATTAATTTTTTAATAATCCGGTGAAACAATCGTTTCTTTTATCGTATCTTATATATATGGTTGTTGACATCTGCTAAGAAAGTTAACACTTCTTGGAACCAAATTTTTCAGGAATCCCCTTCATCTACCATATAAAATATTTTCCTCTTAGCTACCTATTAACCAAAATAAGCTCCCTCCTATTTTGGGTTAAGTAGTTTCCTTTTTGTGCCTCAGTTAAATTTTAAACATTTTAGGAATTCAAAATATTCTGGAAATGGCTTCATCAGAAAGATAATTTCTTCCCATTTCCAGAAAGGTAAAGAAGTCCTCCTAAGTCCTTGTATTATTTGAGTTATGGCTCGACAGAGTTTTGAGGGGAAAATTTCCTAGGGTGGGCCCACAGATCTTGGGAGAGTTTTGTGCCAAGGAGGCTTGGGCCAGCGAAGTGGAGGAAGAAATTGTGAACTTAGAACTTTTTGGGCTAAAAGTGTAAAAGTCATTTACGCTCCCGCGAGCCCGTAAAGAAAATGAAATGATGCCATGTGTCCAGTCAGCAGTGGGAGTTGGAGCATCGGGAGGATTTTGGAATTATTGCCAAAGTGGTAAAAAGTGTAAAGAAAAAAATGTAAGCACATCCCCACCAAGAAATTAAAATTTTCCTCGTGTCCACATCAGTGGTGGGGATTTCATCGGTGGAAGACATTGGAAAAATTTTCTCTTGCGGGTAAAATGGGCAGAATGTGATTTTGAAAGCTGCGAATCAACCAGAGGGTGCCAAGTGTCATTGGAGGAGCGGGTCATAGAGAATTTTTGGGAAAATTTCCCAATTTTAAAAAGAGGGAAAAAGTTCAAATTTTGGCTCGCGAACCTGATTTTTGCCCTAATTTCACCATTTTTTCCGTAAATCTTCAGAGGGGCATATCTTTCACACCAGAGCTTAGATTTTCATGATTTTGGTATCAATTGAAAGTTATTAATATCCTCTACAATATGGACCCCTCAATTTTAAATTTTGATGAATTTTGCGGGAGAAAAATGGGAAAATGTCTTTAACATGGAAAATTTACAGAAAATGATCCCAACCACCAAAATTAATGAAGTATGGGCCTCTTTCTAGCTTTGCGAAGAAATGTACGATGAAGTATGGGGTTTTTCATGGAAAACCATCATTTTGAAGGCTAGAAAAATGGATCTTATCGGTGGTTGGAGTTTTAAAATCAATTTGCCCGTGTTTTTTCACCTTCATTCTGTTTGAGTGATAAAAGCTAGTTTTGGCTCATTTGTAAAAAGTTGTTCATCCCTTTTCTCTAGCTCTCCCTTATTTTCTTCCCTAGGGTCAAAAATGGAGTTTCAACCTCCTCCCTTGCTTTGTAATGGAATTTTTTTCCTTTTACCTGTGAAACGATGTTCTGTGTAAACTTCTAGAGAAATAAAAAACATGTTTTGTGATGCATTTATCCATCCTTGCTCATTTTTTGGTTGTTTTCTTCTTACCTCTCTTCATTGCAGGTATTTTTGCATGTTTGGATGTGCATTGCAGGTTTTGGAGCTGTGTTCATATAGTTTTGGAACATTTTTTGATTGAAATCCATCTTTGTTATGTGATGCACTTGTCCATCCTTTCCATTTCTCACCTCTTCTTATTCCATGGCAGTTTTGATAGATAATCAACATTTTCCTTCTCTGGTGTATAATTGTTTTAGTGTAGGCTCTATTTTTCCTTGTTTCTTCCTCTCCTTGTCTCCTTGGAAGTTAGATTAGGTTAATTAGCTTGCCTGTACTGGAATAACTTGTGGCAGGTAGTTTAGGAAGAGGAATCAACCTTCTCTGGAGAGCTTTCCCCATTTTCAAAGGTTCCACACTTTGGGAAAGCTCAATGTTGTGCAATCACACCAAATGACATTGCCTTAGAAAAGTAGATCCATAACTCATTTTTGGGTGATGTGAATTTGCAATAACACTACCTTTGTTCTATAGGTTGATCATATTTGTAGTGAGGTCATCCACTATGTGCCTGTCCATTTTGCATCCATCATACATCAAGGTACCTTAAAACCTTAAATTTTAGAGTTGTTGGGATTTATTTAGTAAATATTTAAATAATCTAAACATAAAAGAGAAATTTCAATCAACACAAATAATATATAATCACATACCATCACATCTATGGCCTCACTCTCATCATTTGACATAATACCCTCTCATCTATCTAAATTAAAAACCATCACATCGACGACATAATTCTCACCATCTATTGTAAAACCCCATCCCTTACCTAAAATAAACATTAAAAAATCAAAACACACATCATTTAAGGTCTCAACCTTACCATCCATTTTGGGACCTCATCCTTTATCACAATCCAAATCTATCAAATCTACGGTCCTACTCTTACGATCAATTTTGGGACCCCATTCTTTATCTCAATATCATGTCACACATTTGTACCCTATCTCATTCATAATCCATCCCTCATCGTCCATTTTGGGACATCATTCATCATCTAGTTATATCAATCCCAAAATCATACCCTCTCTCTTATCAACCTCACAACATGCCTATGATGTTTTAACACCATACAACGACTATAGATCCACCCCATCCAAAAATAAGATGCGTCCTACTAAGTGTTCTTGTAAATCAAAATCAAAATTCATTAGTCCAAAACCTCCAAAAGGGAATTACATTGACATATTTTTGAATCTCATGGAATCTTCTCTTATCACATTACAACCCATCAAAACACCCAATCCACATTCTCAGAAACCTAGGATTGTACAATCTAAACAAAACCTATGCCTATCATAGAATCCTAGGACATAACATATAGAGTTGTAAATGAGCTTAAATCCATAATCCAATGATGATTCCTAATTGATGATCTTATCCTAGAAGAAGACCATCCCGATCCATTATCAATATCATATACACCTCCACCCCTAATGTTTCCAGGAAAAGGGGGGCATCCTCAATCTTGTATTATCAAACCTTTTCTAGAAGTTATCAACACCTTCCATTGAGGTCTATCAATATCATCAATTTCCACACCTTCCATTGAAGGTATTTAAATTATCAACATCTACATCTAAGTCATTGATAGTGTCCTCACCGACATTTGAAGGACCACTGGGTCACCCTAAATTAGATCTTGAAAAACCCTTCTCATGCATCTTATTAGCACTTCCCAGTGGAGGTCACTTCGTCTCAAATTAGTATGGTCCATCCACCCACGTGAAAATGGAATCATCATACACGAAGAAAGGGAAAAATAAAATCTTCATCATCTACCCCTCGTCATCAATTGTCCTCTCATATCCCATCCAAATTTCTAATGGCTCATTTTTCAAGGACTCCTTTATTTACCATATACTCAATCAATTAAGATCAAAACTTCCATCATCCTAATCTGAAAGCTATCATTTCATTCAACACATGTTATCTCTATCCACAATGTTATGCTAGGGGGACTCCTCTCTACCAATACTTTGAAATTATTACCTTGCACACATCCCCCTAGCACATATTTACCAAAATTATCCTCTTAATCAAATAAAAATGTCACTACTATCGAAAGGATATAAACACAGAAAGTTTTACCTTAATTGGATCGGTCCATATAACATGAGTCAACATTTGAATGCCTTGCACTTGTGACCTATCTACTATTAACACATCAAATATCATGACAATAGTCACATCAAAGATCTTATTCCACTATTAGCCATCCATCTTATCATCATAATGATAGGCATGTGGTCTTCTATCACGATCCTTAAAAAAACCTTAAAGATGAGCACCACAACTCTGTTCATCATATCTTTCACTTGGACAAGTTTCCCCTCTATGAGAACCCCATAATCATTACATCCATCCACATTATCTACCAACTAAATAAATGTCATGGGGAACATATGTGTAGGTCATGTACACATTTCTTCTCCACTCCTTGAAACATTTTGTTAGGGTTTTCCCTTAGCACTAAATAAAAGTAAAAAAATATATCTATCGATTCTCTTTATCAAAATAAAAAATAATAGTTTGATCCCTCGAAGGAAAACTATTCAAAAAATCAAAATCATATTGTCAAAAATAAAAGTAGACTAGTCCCTAGAAGGACAACTATGATTCAAAAAATCATAGACCGATACCTTGAACGATGATTATCTATATTAATAGAAATTCAAAAGTTTAGAAAACTCCCTTGAAGGATGGCTATCTATGTAACAAGGCTTCTCGCATCTATTAGCCTTAAAAAATTCAAAGTTTTAAGAGCATCCCAGGAAAGATTCCCGCATTGATCAACTTTCCCATCCAAACAAACTTTCCACATCGATCAGTTTGCGTAAAAAGTAATGTGTATACCTGGGGCATTTATCTATGAAACTATTGAAAAGGAGAACCCTCTTTTCCCACAAAACCTACACATGTTAAACCCCTTCTCATGTTCTAGGAAGGTATACATTTCACTTGCATCTATAAACAAGATCCTACGTGTGATTACCCAATTTTAGTCATTTGTTAACATTTACTGTAAAGGCCAAAATTGCAAGAGCCTTCACTCATTTGTTTCCTATCACATATGTATCGAATCCAATACAAAGAAGTCAATCCACGTTTCATTCTTGACCATGGTTTTGACAAACATTAAGTCACTTAAAAATCAATATCGAATAACACATCATATCAAAAACATAACTTTAACAGTTGTCAAACCTACCACATCCACAATTATCAATTATCTATCATCATATCGATATATGTCAATGCTCACACAATTCTTAGCACATCTCAACATTCCATAGTTGCGTTAAAAAATCACATTTAATTAGTAAAATCAATATTTGTCAACCAGCTTCCTCCTCAAGTGTTACACATCTGATCACCGTTAGGACCCCCATCTTGGCCTTATAAGCCCACCTTTGTGGCAACATCAATTTTGGTCCTTTGAATTCATAAAATCATCATGTCATCCCCCATCACCATCAATTCATCTGTCTATAGGACATGAAACCTTTAGTTCCCCTATCACTTTAATTCCTGGCCTTGTAAGCCCACCTTTGTGGAAACAACATTTTTTTGTCCTTTTACCTTGTCAAACCATCATCTTTTGTGTCGTTAAGTCATATGTTTATAGGAAATGAACCCTTTGGTTCCCTTATCACTTGAATTCTTGGCCTCGTAAGTCCACCTTTGTGGCAACATCAATTTTTGGTCCTTTAACCTCATCAAAAGATCATTTTTATTTCCCCTTTCCATTATTAAGTCATACTTCTATAAGACACGAACCATTTAGTTCCCCTATCACTTGATTTTATAATGACACCAATGTTGTTTCTATACATTGTCTTGGGGAATCATCGCTCACTTCCATATTTTATCCATCTACCTTTTTCAAACATGTGATCGATTCCCTTTTAGTTCATTAATCCCTAGTTTGAGGGGGATAAACTCATCATATAATTCTACATCTTTCCCTATCTATCACATCTCATTTTTATCTCATGGATTTCCTACACCAAACCACTCAACAAAAAGGGGAAAATGTAGACACCTAAAATTAGCACCGCTAATCCTAGTGACCATATCCACTAGCTCCCCTTCATTATCACATCACCATAATATTATACATTAAATATATTATAACATCATTATCATATTATACATTAAATCCTTATCCTAAGTCTTATTCCTCCCCTTTATATTTACTCCTTGTAAATATCATTCTATAGCTATAAAATCCTTTTTTACCCTCTCCTAAACCACTCAAACCACTTAGAAACCAAAATAAAAAGAAAAATAAACATCCTCTCAACCATTTATCAACACACCTAACCCGTATAACCTATTCCTAATATACATCCTTCATCAAAACAAATAAATACCTCAATTTGGGAATTTCTGTAAACTATTTTCCTATATTTCCTGGATCGTTGACGATTCTCTTTGTTGACATAAACATTTATAAACATGTTTTAGGCCTTCATCTCAGGTTAGATTCTCTCATCCCAACTTATTAACTTGAAGTTCCTCTTGTAATGTAACATTCCTGTATTGTAATCTTCTCACAAAGCTAGATTTCATCACAACAATACTTAAAGATGTCAGATATCTCTTCTCATACCTTCAAAGATCATTCAAAAATTCCATAATAAAAATACAATGATCTGCCAGCATATACGCTCTTCTTCTCTCTGGTAACATTATCCCTTTAACTTCATTTATAAAAATGTACAAGGTAATTACTTTATCATATTGTTTATTCATATTTTACAAGCTTCAATCAAAATTATCTTTTTCCTTTATCAGTCAACATAATTTTTACACCAATCGTCGGCGATTCCCCAAATCGTCGACGATTTGGATTAGTCGCCAGTGATCGTACTCAATCACCAATGATCCCCAACCATTAGACCATTTAATCCCAAATCTCATGGTCAAACATTCATAT
Source organism: Taxus chinensis (assembly GCA_019776745.2). NCBI lineage: Eukaryota > Viridiplantae > Streptophyta > Pinopsida > Cupressales > Taxaceae > Taxus > Taxus chinensis. Next base: position 899,520,805 of record CM034146.1, read on the forward strand.
CCCATAATTTGTTATTATTCCACCTTTGTAAGTATCTGTCCATTCATATTAAGCTCCTTTGAGCCATCTTTAACACTTTATCAATTATCTAGATCAAATCTATCATCTTGTTCACCTTTGTGAATGCACATCTATCTACATCCTTACTCCTTTGAGCCATTTTGTGATCCCTAGATTCCCTTTGGATCAGGTATCACCATCAGACCATCATATAGCCTTGGACTATGTCAGTCCTTTTACCTTTGCATTGTTGATTATATCATCTGTTTTATCAATTTATCTTATCATTATGATATTAATTTCTTGAACACAGATTGAAATCCTTGCAAGGAATTCCATTGACTTCCAGGGACTGACCTTTGCTAGGTAATCCACCATATATCTATCTTATCGTATCTTCTTCTTAGTGTCTGTGAGTTGTAGGTTCTTCCATCAGTGATATAAGGAAGGAGATGTCATCCATAAATATCAACATCTATCTCTACGAGTATTGGTAAACCCCATGTATTATGAGGTTGGTTTTATTTTTATTGTTTCACTTCATTAATTTAAGTAGAAAGGTAAAAACATATATGAACAAGAAGAAGAAAAAAGGGAGCTGCATCATCTTATTTTAGTGTCTAGTCAACACCTCCATTTGGAATATTCCTTCCTCTATGAGGAGATCAATGATAGTAAGGAACCAAGTCTTCCCTGCCTTCAATGGTAAGAGTCCTCTTGTTATTTCACAACAGGATGTGATTCCTATATCAGCTTTGAAAAGTCTACCATTCTTCACTAGTGAAAGTAATTTCACTCATAGTAAGCACATACAAGATGTTGCTAATATTTTTTCGGTTCATAATATCACAAAGGATAATGTAGTAGTTATGACTATCACCATATCTCTAATAGGAAATGTGCTTTAGTGGTGCCAAGGGCTATAACCAAACTCCATATACAACTGGGATGAGTTGGGGGAACAAATTTGTAAATAGTTATGAAGATATGAGTGATAATCTATCCCTCATTCAACAATTAGATACCATCAAAAATAGATCCTAAGGAATTCATGGGGTATTTCAACTTATTTTGCTTAAAGAAATGGAATAGGATTCCACCACTGATTGCACTATCCTAATAATGCATTTTTGTATTACTTATGGGCTTTAAATAGTGATGCGACAATCATGATCCAATCAATGGGTGGAATAAATCTCCCAAAGTCTTATGAGATGAAAATTATATGATTTAAGTGGGATAGATAAATCTAAGCCCACCAATACCCTTGTATCCTTAGTATTCCACCAATCATATTAGTATTTCCCCTCTCCCTTCAGTTTCAAATCAACTAGTTCAAATAATATCTCCTTCAAATGATATCTATGAATTCAAATCCTTACTTGAGAGTTTTGGTAATGAGTTACTTTCTCTCAAAATATAATAGTATCAATATAACTGCCCCTACCATCCTCTAAATCAGCCATATAAGCTAAATCATAAACCTTTCCAAAGTAATGCATAGATCAAAAATCTAATTTCTAATGTAAAACCTTTGAACACTAGAAATCCATGTTTCACCACAATGTTGTGTATTAAAAAAATAAGGTAAAGGTGAGGAGAGGAGGAATACCTGTGAAGTTGAAGAAGGTTGCACACCGTTGAGAAGACCAGACTGATCATGAAGAGCTCATTTTTGGCTAGGAAGGACTATCTATAGAAGCAGAACAATACCACTAAATAGAGTTAAATAGCATATGATAGTGGATTGCCTAGCGTATGCTAGATCCAAGAAGTGTGATACTTCCTAGAAATTCCATCAATCCATTATTTAAAAACAACTTAATGTAAAGAAATGATAGTAAAAGAAAGGTCATATTATAACAATATGATTTAGGTATTTCATATGGTAATAATATATTAGATTTAAGCTAAATATTGAATATACAACTAAATCTAGAGAAGGAAGGGTATTGTCAAGGCTAACAATGTGTGGCAGAGGTGTTTAGGAAGATCTAGGTGAGGATTGGGTGAGGTTTGGGAAGGTTTTGGGTAATTTTGGAGCTCGCTAGTCTAAATCACTAGTCACAGAGACCTGTATCGGTTGGGTGAGTGATGCCGGTACCTAGTAATAGCTGATGCTAGTTGGGTGACTGATGCTGGTAGGGGAAATTGGGTGTAAATATTAAAAATGAGAAGGTTTTGAACTGTCTGTGATTGCACAAAGATTTGTGGAGGCTTAGGTATGGTTGTAAGATTTTATTAAAGACTCATAGATGAAGAAATATGCATTTAGGATGTGTACAAAGGTAAAATGGGAAAGTGGTTGGGTGGAGGTAAGACATAAGATATCTGGTAAGGGTAGAAGGTGAAAGAATGCAAATCAAATGATTTAACAAATGAAATACTGAAAGAAGTGATAGGGTAGGAGTCACTTAATTGTAGATTGTAAGCTGGTTGTAGACAAAATAGTTGTGGTTGAAGGAGAGACAAGTCCCGATTTGGCACAACAGCAGCAGACAAATCTAAATTTCCCTGTGAGTGATCCAATGCTCTAGAACACACTCTTTATGCTTGGTGGAGGTTTTGAATGCTTGGAATGATATCTGGTTTGCCATGAGGTCACTTGGATGCTCAAGAATACCAATGCCAGAATTCCCAAAATCCTGAGAGAAGATTCAAAACCAGGTGAATGAGTTGTGATGACACCCTAAAATTTACAAAGCAAATTACATGACTAAACAAGGAAAGATAACACCATTTGCCATCCATCTAGTAAAGGTTCTAAGTCTAGGAATTTAATATTAAGATATACGCTTAAAAGAATGCGTAACTTGTATAAAAACAATACAAAATATAACTAAATATGCTTACTAATATGCTTGAATTACCTAACATGGGCTTAAATAGACCTAAGAGGGAAATCAAATGGTTATGGTTTCTACTCTAGATAAGGTGAAATGGCCTCACCTAATGACTACTTCGTAATTTTGGATATCCATCTACTAACCCCATTGAATGCTTTAAGGAAGGATTGAACTTGGCCATATATCATATTTATTATATGAGATACAAATAAAAGCATGGTGTAAAGTATAAAGGAATGAGGTGCACCCTTTTTCTAGTTTTCCTTTTGGGAGAAACTTATATTTTGGTGCATGTGGAAGTAAAATCCCCAAATTAGATTATATTTTCTAATAATGATTATGCCTTTCTAATCACAATTAGTGAATTACGAAGTGATTAAGAGGTGTGAAGCCTTAATCAACCACTTAGGGTCAACTAGAAGGCTAAGATAAGCTTTTGAAGCTTGTTGAGATGTTGTGGAGGTGAATAGGGTGATTTTGAGTGGTTGGAAGAGGGGTTTGAGTCAATACTAGGGTATATTGACCAAAACAAGGGAAAAATAGGCTTAATTAGCTAATAAACACTATTGTCTTATTTTAAGAGGATTTTGACTTACGATTCACTGTAAAGTGGAATATTCAAAGCAAAAGGGGTTACACAATCAACAAAGCATTGTTAATTGGTTAAAGTGGTAAGAAACATTAGTTAATTAGCAAAGATCACTAATTATAACATAATTGGTAAGAATGCAAGTGATTTGTGTGTATTTTGGCAATAAGATTACAAAAGTGGAATTTAGGTGTCTAGATTTGCCCATGTTTGAGGTAAAGTTAGTGACTTCCCTTCAAACATAGTAGGCAAGTGTAAAACAGGTAAATTTTTTAAATAAAAATTAGTAGGATGAAGGATGCCCCCTCGAGTGTTGATGGGGTGATTAAATAAGTCAATCGTTGATCAAAAATATGATCGAAATGGATAGAAGAAAATAGGTTTGAATGGGCATGAAACCTTTAGGTATTGAGAAGGAACAAGGATAGGGATAAATGTGGTTGTTTATTGCCCTAGGTGAGTTTTTTTGGAGAAAATTTAGTAATGGTAATAAATGATAATGGAGAAATATAGGACAATTCCAACCTTTGCATCTAACCTTTCCATAAGCAACTAGTTTATATCATTTCGTCCCTAGGTCTACATCGCCATCCTTTATTTAAAATAGACAAAAATGTAAGATAACATGAAAATCTAAATTACTAACATTTTTTTACTTCTCAAAATATGTAACTCCATGAAAAATTCAAAATGCAATGCAATAGGAGAAATCAAAATGATTATTTATCTCCATTCAACATACAAAACACAATGCAATACGAGAAAGTAAACTAGCTAACCTAACAGAGAAACTAGTACAATCACATATACTCAAACAAACAATGTTTAAGAAAGTTACACTAATGTTTTTTTTGTTATCAAGCTGCAGTTCCTGAAGGTTTGTTTTGTAATGATAAGGGTTAAAAATGATGCCCCAAGTAATAAACACATGTGAGAGAAAAATAAAGGACACATGTAGTCCTATGGAAAAAACTTCATGCACTATGACATAGTCTCTGGCAACTCAGTGTTGCATGGGAGTACCAATGTAGTATGTAACCAAGATTTTGTTAATAGAGGTAGATCATGATGATCCACAAGTCATTTGATACGAGAACAAGCAAGAACCATAGAAATATGATTTTGTAAAAACATATTTCAACATTCGAGGATGATTTAATTGACACAAGCTTTAGCTGCATACATGTTGTTTATATATTTTTGTAAAATTTTAAATTTTTACAACATTTTTTTATTTTTAAAAATAATTTTGACTGTTATATTCTTTGTATCACCTTTTTAGATTATGAGATAGCATTAGTAGCTTTAGCTGATATAATACTTGTATGTTTGATGAGATACCTTTGAGCAACATGTTTATATTTTTGATATTGGTGTGGGGAGGGGATAGATTTATGATCATGTGCAACCCCTCTTGCCCCATTGGTGAAACAATATTTGATGATTAGCTTTTAGTATACATGCGTGATGTAGAATTAGCATATTTTTTGATATATGGTGTGTAGATGTGATGGACTATGATGATGAAATTATAACACAATGTACAAGTAAAAATTAACAAACAAAAGTTTAAATAAATCTAATCAAGGAAACATATTTTTTTACAAATATGCAATACAAATGGACTCAATGCAATATACTACAAACTAAAGTGATATTCGATCTAAGTAAGCAAGTGATTCCAATTTAAATCATACAGTATGAACAAGTAATGCAATCAAAACCATACAAACCAACAACTAAAAGTAAGTGAACCACTATTTTGTTTTTGTGGGACAATTTTGAGATGTTTTTCACTATTTTTAATTTTAATTCTAAGATAATTTAATATTTTTCTAGAGTTTTCTAAGAAATGTTCTAGAGGACATATTTGTATGTTTTTGGGATTTTTAAAAGTTATATGAATGTTTTTGACTTTTTCTCAAATGTTTTCCAAAGCAAATGTGCAAGGAAATAAAGAAATGTGGAAGCCCCCCCAATGTTAGATTGGACATACAGGGGCATAATGCCACATGTTATATGCCAGAAGTGATGCTAGGAAGCTACCCCCAGCATGAGATTGGTTGATTCAATGTTAACTTCTCCACACTCAGAACGTTAGATTAGCTGGATCAAGGAAATTAAGGATAGGCTCACAAGGGGCTCAGATGAAGGTAAAGATTAACTTAGGGAAAAGTTCTGTACTCCTTAAACCGAGATTTATTGTGAACAACAGACCCTCCCTTGGTGCCGTAAGCCAGGTTTCACCAAAGGACTTGTCCCAAGTGCCACCATTGCGTGGTTTTTACTATTGGACGTACCTATTTATTTATCTTTATCTTTTTCTATTTTTATAATTTTTTGTTTTACTTTTCTTGGTATTCTATAGAGACCCCATACTTAAGCATAGAAGCACTTAATATGCATTGCATTCATGGGTTCTTGAAGCTCTTGGCCATCTGAATAGGCCAAATTATATGCACTTGAACCAAACTTGGAAACCACAATGTATGGTCCTAACAAGTTGGGCTCAAATTTCCCTTTCTTTTCTCAATATTTATTGGTGTTATTTTTATTCTCTTTCAACACCATGTCACCTACCTCAAAATGATGAGGTATGAACTTATTTTTGTAGATCCTCCACACTCAATCATGATACACTTTTAAGTGATTGAGGATGCGAAGGCATTTCTCTTCCAACAACTCTAACTCTTCAAGTCGGGCTACTCTATAGTCCTCTTCAAGTCGGGCTACTCTATAGTCCTCTTCATTCAGGTAATCCCTTAGCTCGATATGGAAAGAAGGGATCTTAATCTCTAAAGGAAAGATGAATTTGGAATTGAATACTAAAGAATATGGATTTGCACCGATAGGGGTGTGGATAGAAGCTTTTAATGCTTAGAGGGTAAGATGAATTTGTAGATTCCATTTACGGCTTGTGGTATTCACCATTTTATCTATAATGTGAATTAAGGTTTTGTTTGAAGCTTCAGCCTGCCCATTACCTTGAGGGTAATAAGGGGTTGAAAATTTAATGGAAATTTGAAAGCATGCTTTCACATTTTTATTTTTGAATGAATTACCATTATCAGTGATAATGGAAGAAGGCATACCAAATCTGAAAATGATATGATTCATTATAAACTTTGAAAGTTGGGGACCTTTTGTATGAGTAAGAGCAATTGCTTCCACCCATTTTGTAAAGTACTTAGTGGCCATTATAATGAACTTTTGGCCATCCGAGGAGACAAGATTAAGTTTTCCTATTAGATGGAGACCACACTTTGAGAATGGCTAGGGTGTCATGATTGGTTATAAGGATTGTGCTGGCACATGTATCAAATTGTCGTACTTTTGACAATCCACACACTTCTTTACATGTTGACAATAATAACACCCCATGGTCAACCAATAGTAACCTACTATAAGTTTTTTATTTGCAAGGAAAATCCCATTAGTATGATCTCCACAAATTCCCTCATGCACCTACTTTATTGCTTGTATAGATTCATAAGAATTTAAACAACACAACAAATTACCGTCGTAGCCTCAATAGAAGAGGGTGCCCAAAAGTATGGTATAATAGGATATAAACTGGATGAGGTTTTGCTTTTCATCACGAGAAATGTTCATAGAGAAGGTTCCATCATGGAGATAATTAAATATTTTAGTGTACCACAACGAAAAGGACCCAATAACCTCACACACTAAATAAGAGTCTGGTATGTCCTATGTCATTGTTCTTATATTTTCAACAAAGAATGGCATATCATTGCTATTTGGCGGAATGCTCAACATAGATCCTACCATAGCCATGGAATCTGCCACTCTGTTCTAAGCTCTTGGTATTTTCTCAAATGTTATTTTCTCAAATAATTATTTCAAGGAATTGACCATTCTTTTATATGGAAGTAACTTTTCATCTTTAACTTTATATTCATTTGTGACTTGTTTGATAATAAACATTGAATCACCAATGCATTTTAGCTATCCGATATCCCATTTTATGGCCAGCTTCATTCCTGCAATGAGATATTCATATTTCAATATACTATTTGTGAAAGGGAATCCAATTTGAAATGCCTACGGAATCAAGTCTCCCGTGGGAGTGATTACCACAACTTTGACACTTGAACCATGAAAGGTAAAAGAGCCATCAAAGTACATTTGTGAAAATGTAGATTCTTCAAGGTACATAATGGATACACCTAGTAGTTCCAGAATCAAGGGTTTATTACCTGGTAGTGGAGATTTTTCCATTTGATATGCTAACACCTGTCCTTTTACTAACTTTTGATGAATGTATTTGTTTTTAAACTCACTTAATAAGATGATCCAATTAGCCATCTTTCTGGTTAGTGCTAGTTTAGATAATAAATAATTTGAAGGGTCAACCTTCGAAATAAGCTTTATTTTATTATTAAGCATATAGTGACATAGCGTTTGTAAAGAAAACACCATGGATCAAAGGCTACCAATGTCATGCTCATATAGTATACAACCTTTTCTCTATGTTGTTTGTCATATTGGGCCAATAGTGCTCCCATTGTAAAATGTGTAGTATGTTAGAGTAGGTATTTACCTTAGCTTATGTTCACCTAGGTACTTTATTTACCTTTATTGTATTTATCGTCACCCACTTATGTGTGTGGATATTTATTTTATCTCATTTAGATATTAGGAGATATTATCTAGTTGTTAGGTATAGTTCTTTCCTTGATCTATGGTATTGACTAGATCCTTGATGTCTAGTTCTCTCCTAAATCTATGGTCTTGACTAGTTCTTTGATGACTAGTTATTGTTATCCAAAATGGTGCCCTAGCTCGTTTTTGTGGCTAACTCCTTGTGTTCTTGCCTCTCTTGTGCCTCAGTCTACATTTTTTTATTTTCAGGCACTCAAGGCTTTCTAGAAATGGCACCATAAGATAGATCTCTCTCTCAGATTTCCAGAAAGGTAAATTTTGCCTCCTAACTCCTTATATTTTTCAAGTTATGGCTCGGCAGAGTTTTTGTGAAAATTTTTCCTATTTGAGGCCCGTAGCCAATAGGAAGTTGCCACGTGGTAGAGGAGTTTAGGGGTCGAAGGCAAATTTGAAATTTTTCCAAGTATTTTGGTCGAAGGTTCAAATGGAAATTTTTGCTGGCGGGGCCTGCGGACCAATCACAGTGTGACATGTGTCACAAGGGGAAGGCACAATGAAAAATTAGCTAAGTGTTTGAGAAGGAGAGAGAATTCCAGAGTGAATCAGAGATTGCCACGTGGCATCCGACCAGCGAAGCATGGGGAATTTTTGAAATTTTTTTCCAAAGACAAAAAAAAGGTAAAATTTGAAATTTTTCCCGCCAATCCGTTTTTGGGCCCTTTTTTGCCCTAAATCTTCAAACAATCATATCTTTTGATCCAGAGCTCATATTTTCATGTTCTTTATATCATTGGAAAGATGTTAAAATTATCTACATTATTCCATGGTCAATTTATAATTTTGGTTTATTTTGGAGAGAGAAAATTCAAAAACAGTTCTGGTACGTGTCCATGGCCAGAAATGACATTTCAACAACCAAATTTAATTTCATCTTATTGATCATGGTGTTTGATTAGCATAGGTGTTCTTGGCTTGGTACATAGAAAACTTCTTCTCAAATGGATGGAGCCCTACATAGTAGTAGTTGTGCATGAAAATCGATACTTATTGACTGGAGGAATTAGATGATACTCCCATTATGAAATGGGTCAACCACGACAAGTTAAATATTTTCCAGAGCACCGGCTTTAGATTTTCCACATATAGTCTACTCCGAGGATGGAGTAGAAGCTAGGGAGGGAGAAGATGTCGACATCTATAAATTTTCCTCTGTGATTTCTATTTCATTAATGTATGTATTAGGAATAGGATGTTGTTAAGTATAATTAGTAGTGATATCTCATAGAATATAATGGCACTACTAGTACAACACCACCAATAATATACAATATGGTAACGGTCAAAGTACAATAGGAATTTTGTGGTAAAAAAATATTTATCATAAGTGGTCTAGGTAATGTTAAAAGGGTCAAAAGTCAATAGGGTCTACATGATTTAGAATTAGAAATATTATATTTGTAATAATGACAAGGATTGATGTCATAAATATTTTGTATATTAAATTTTTGTAATATCTATAAAGGTAGAACCCATGTGAGATGATAAGGTATATCTTATCTTAAAAGATAAACCTACATGTAAAGGTAAGAGTTTAGGCATGGAATATGATTGGCCGAAAGAGATTTCCTATCCTATCTTAGAGATAGGATGGATAAGCTTAAATTTCTATAAATAGAGAGGCCATCCCCTCTCATTTATCATGGAATAAAGTTGTAATAATTATTTTATGAATAAAGGATTCATTGTGAAGGTGTGTTAAGGAAGCCATCAAGATGAGTAATTGTGAAGTTTCTTCCATAACTATTGTTGGAAAACAAGTGGATTTGGTAACATTTGGAGTAATTAAGGAATAATATTGTAACAATTTCAAGTTAATATATTTTATAGTTGTATTTCAAATTTTTCATCATTTTTTCATGTCATAGTCTATGTTATTCTTGTGTTATGTCTGCTATTGTGTTTCCAGATTATTGCCACCAAACCAAAAGTTGTGCATTACTAAACTAATCATAGCACGAGGAGTTCCCGGTGAAATATTATCAGAGTTTCAAATTGGTGTTGACAATACTAGATGGCTCGAAGGAGAAAATGTGGATATTTCTAGTAGACAAGTCACTCACAGAGAAGTTTGCAACGTTTACATTTGAAGGGCAATAACAAACCTCTACAAATTACACATGGACAAATGGTATAAATGAATACTTGAGGCATTCGAAAATGAATGACACATACCAATGGAATTTCCATCCTTGGCTAGATGAAAAGGTAGAATTCGTGGTATACCAACACCTCTACCTAGGCAGGTTCAAGCTTACGAATGGACAATTTAGGCCTTGGTGTAAGTTACCCTTTGCCTTCACAGAAAAATATTTCCAAAGCATGGTGAACTGGATCAGAGAAGTGCGTAAGCTGAAACTTTAATGCAGATAGTGTGGACTCATACTATCATACCTTATGCACCACCTATGTATACCCCTCCAAGCCAACATATGTGGAGATGGTAAAATTTGACAACATGGACTAGATTCCAATGACCATCTTAGTGGGAAAGAAATCATTTAAGATATTCATCTATCTCAGGCCCAAAATTAAGGATAAAAAATACTTAAATGATCGATATCTTCATCTCCCAAGTCCCCCACAAAGGAAATAGACTGTGGGAATAAAGAGGAGGTGGGAGGAGACTCCTCCTATAGAAGAGGATGATTAAGAAGATGAATTGAATGAGGAGGATGAAAATACCACACTAAACAAAATCCTAATATAGAAGAAATCAATAAGAGAAAAGATAGAAATGTAAAGGTGCAAGTACGTATGAGATTCCCAAGAAGTCACATGTAATCACACTAACAAAACCAAGTCCAAAGAAGAAGACATTTCCAAAGAATAAGAACTTTCAAGGGTGGATTCTAGAAAAGAAGATGAAGGGGACTTGGAAAAGAATGTGGATGAAGAGGATGTGGCACATAGAGACAGAACCCCTGGTCATCCATAGCTTGGGTGAAGATGATGAATAGGTGAGCAATGCATGCAACAAAGAAGAGCCAAGAGGGTATGAAGAAGAGGAAGAAGGGTGATGGCGAGCCAAATGAGGAAAATATAGGTGTTGCAGGAGAAAATAGGGAGCATGAGGAAGAACATGGTTTTAGCACAAGGAGGAAAATAATGATGGTGATGGAAGGCACTAGGGAGGGTACATGCACAGGAGAAATAAGTGGCACATAATTTAATATTGTGAAGGAGGTGTTAAAGAAATAACGTAATAAGGGAAGAACGTAAAGGCAGACTCAATGAGGCCCCCAAATGCAATGCATTAATGACCTCACAAAGGTGATAAGGGCCAAGTGTCAAAATTCAGTATCCAAAAAATACTCATTCTGTTCGGGAATGTTCAATAAAAATGAATCCCTACTGCACACAAGGAAAATTCTCTCCTAGAACTATCGAGTGTATATGGAAGAGTCGGAGTTTGAAGTAAATAAGGAATGCTCTCTCTGAGATATGATTAAAGTCTTTTCCGGATGAAAATTTTCCCATTATTTACTTCCAAATGTTAATATATGAACAAACATGTAATGTGCTTAATAAAATGGACGTAGAGGTGGGATTAAGAATTTTTGTTAAATATGCTAACATTAGGAGGTTGTGGGAAGATAAAGAGAGCAAAGATAAGAAGATTAAGAGGCTTGAGGAAAAGTTTTAAGGAAGAAAGAGACCGGACGTATATGGCATACAACATCATAGCCGCATGCCTAGACCTAGTTGATAATGCCCAAGATGAGTATCCTATGGAATTTCATTACTTAGAAGACTTGGTGTGGATGTTGCTACATGAGAAGAAGTATGGACCAGGTTTGACGACATAAGAATTAGTTACATAGAAGAAGAAGAATAAAGATCATGTGGAAAAACACATTGCATAGTATGAAGAACTGGCAATAGAGGGTAAAGAATACGCATGGAAGGAAGAATTTTTTATTGACTCAATGACAAGATTTTGACCCAATTGTGAGTGTGCACACTGCCAATGAGGAGGAAGAATTGAAACAATACAAGCCAACATGAAGAACTATGGCCGAGCATGAAAAGGTAATGGCTAAGGTAGTGGAAAAGAGACTTGATTAAGGCCATGAAGGACACACTTGGGGTAAGGCTCAAGGAGATCTTCCCTTTGGTTATGTGTAGGACACATGTGTTAGAAAGTGTGGCTTCAGAACTTGGTAGATATTCAAAGAGCTCAAGGAGAAGATAGACGATTCGAATCTCGCACAAGTACCTACTATTGTAGGGGCCATGAATGGAACGTCAGTAAGAGAGTTATAAGACTGGAAGGAGTTAGAAATATTTTAGAAAAGGAATTTCCAAAACTCCTTCCACCCCAGAAGGCCTGAGTTTTGATGCACACATGGATATCATATTATAATTATTTAATTATGGGAATGGAAACCCATATTCTTTCTTGGATTATCTATTCATTATTTCTTTAGGAATTCTAAAGAGGGACATGTTGCTTGTAATATTTCTGAGGATAGACAATACCCCTAGTGTGGGGTAATGTTGGTCACAAAAATTGACTAAGTACTAGCTCAGTAGAAGAAACCTTACATATGAAGGACATGTGCAGAGTATAAATAGATTCTTACAAGTTTGGAGGATCATGCGAAAGAACGTGCATAAGGATGAAAGTGAGATAGGACAATACACGGAGGTGTGCACCATGAAGTGAAATAGGTCAGTGTGTAGAGATGCCCACATGTAACACACTAAGGACTTAGTTGATTTTCTAGACAAGGGCTAAAAATATACAAAATCAAGATGACTTGGCAGACAAACAAGGTCTATTATTAAGACCGAGAAAAATACATATGAAGACAAAGCCAGCACATGGTGACTTCCTAAGTATATGAATTAAAGCATGAGTAAACCAAGCTATCTTTAGCTTGATCTATTATAAAGCAGATTTACAAAAAATGTAGGTTATATTTAGAGCACGCCTATTATCAGAAAAGGTTGCATTTGGTGGTAAAGGGAAAGTCCCCACCGTGTATTAGGTAATGCACTAATTTTTGGAGAGCCCTGGAGTAGTGGGTCGATACTTGAGGTTGTATGAGCACTATGTGAGCATGCATGGTCCAACACCTAGTTGTATTGGTTTGATATGTAATCAGTTGATGCATATCCTAATCAATTCCAAGACACTTGTTGTAAAGGATGATCACAAAACTCAATAAATACCTCTTTGTCACTCAAACAACTCATTTTCCAATCTTGAATCCACCAAAACTAGATCTTTCTTCTTAAATCCACCTTGCAATCAAGTATCTTAGGTTATTCTCTTCAAGTGAGTTCCATAATATCATCACTAATGATCATTAATAAGAGTAAGTCTGTTAGAGTAGGTATTTACCTTAGCTCATGTTCACCTAGGTACTTTATTTACCTTTATTGTATTTATCCTCACCCACTTATGTGTGTGGATATTTATTTTATCTTATTTAGATATTAGGAGATATTATCTAGTTGTTAAGCATAGTTCTTTCCTTGATTTATGGTATTGACTAGATCCTTGATGTCTAGTTCTCTCCTAAATTTATAGTCTTGACTAGTTCTTTGATGAATAGTTATTTCCTTGATTTATGGTTTGATCTATAACCTTGACTGGTTCTTAGATTATTATTCCTTGCCTATTTAAGCAAGACGCATTCTCAATGGTATTGCATTGAGTTCCATAATAATATATGATATTATTGCTCATTTGTTTACAAAGGTTTATGTAAAGTTATTCTAGCGAATTACTTTCATCTTATTGATCATGATGTTTGATTAGCATCTATGTTCTTGGCTTGCCACAATCTAGTTATCATTCCTTTCATGGTATCAGAGCTGGCGATTGCTGTTGACATCCATCTGTAAGTTTTATTTTGAAAATAAATTCATCATATATTCATATATTTGGGATTTGGTCCTATGTTGTTGTTGCATGCATTTTTATGGAAAACAGAGGCTTCCATTGGATCTGGAAGGCTGTGAAAATCCTAAGATCGACTGTAAACTTAGTCGTTTCTGCATACAGTCATTTTTTGTGGTTTTTTTGTTGTTACAGAGAAGTACACTGGATCACCTTGGGATTCACACCCACCAGAAAAGAAATTGCGGCATTATTTTTTGGGTCTGTTGGGTTTTTCGAGATCTATTAGCCCTTGGTCATATGGTATGGTCATATGAAGGCTTAAAACTTGTGATTCCTACTAGTATGTGCTTAACTTCAGCCCCCTTTAATTTTATTTGTGTGGTGAAGGTAACAACAATTTATTTGTTTTAGTGGCAACTAAAATAAATAACAGAGAAAAAATATTAAAAAGCTTGTATCTTTTGATCGGTAACCCAGTTTTGAGTGCCATTTTTTACAAAAGTGCTTGTTTTTTCGTGCTCTTTCCATTGGAGTTATTTATTTTGAGACCTGCACTATAATTATAAAGTTTCAAATATGGAGGAGTGTTGTAATCAATTGTGGATGCAATTTCGGCCCTAAATTTTGGGAGTTGCAGTTTGTACCTATCATGGATTCTGAGAATGATATGGTTTTCTCTGAAGTATGTGGACTTCAAAAGGATATTGTAAAATTTGTGGAAGAAAATAGATTGCTCAAAAAGTGAAATTCTCTTCTACAATCACTCATTCACGATAAGGATACAATAATACACTCCCTACAGAACAAACTTGCTATCCTACAACATCACCATCATATTGTGGACAACCATATCCATGCTCCTAGTCCACTTGTAGTTGTTGCTCTTGTACCCACTGACATTGATCTGCCAGTCTTTTAGCCTAAACCTGTTTTTGATGTTTATAAACCTGTGAGGCTTGTTACTGCATGCTTCCACATCTGTGCCTATCATAGTACCACATGTTGTGTATCCTATTTCTGCTCAACTACATGGCCTTTTTAAGAAGCATACCACTGCATTCAGTTCTCGCATGCTTCGTTCTATGGGTCTCACTAGATGAGTCATTGGCAGACATTCACAGGGTATTGTTTCCTCTATTCCACATGTTAAGTGGAGTTCTCGCCATGACATTGGTTTTCGAGCAAATACTTCATTGGGATCACACATTGATAGAGCTCATTTTTTTGTTCACTCGACTCTTTCTGAGGATCATGAGCAACACATGATTTATGAAAATTCACTTAGGCTTGAGAAACCTGATATTTCAGCTATCAGCCATGATCAACCTGACACACATTCTGATGTTCTTTTGCATGCACCCATTGTGCATTTTATACCAAGTCATATGCAAGCATCTTCTTCATCCATCCATGTTAATTTGGGGGTGGATACGTGATCACTCGTGGTGGCAACATAGGCATTTGTTGAGAGGACTCTACAGGCGTGGCTCCTCCACCATTAGGCCTCTTGCTCCACTTTCTATACCTTATGCATTGTGATGCTTCTTGTTTTGAGCATTTTTATTTAGCAGGTGTAGTGTATCTCTCTTGTTTGTTGAGAGATTTTGTATCTATATTTTCTACACTTTTGGCATGTTGATAGTCTCTCTTGTGGGGGAGCTATTCTAGTGGATCCTAGTATTAGTTTGTTAGTGTTTGAGTAGTTGTTTTGACAACTCATACAGATTTGTAGTGTCATTCCACCCATTCAACAGTATGGGAGGGTGTTGTATTGATCCTACTTCTTCGGGTTTCGTGTCCTTGCCTTGTTACCTTGGCTTTTTTTGGATCATGACACTATGGATTTTGTGTCCTTGCCTTGTTGCTTTGGCTATTGTTCTTGGATTGTGGCACACCTGTTTGTAGCAGTTGGTCAAATTATGTTTGGTGTTTTTTTACACTTTTGACATCACTCTGTTGACAGTCTCCTTGTATGGAGCTATTCTGGTGGAGCCCAGTGTTAGTTTTTTAGTGTTTGAGTAGTTGTTTTGACAACTCATACAAATTTGTAGTGCCACTCCACCCATTCAACAATATGGGAGGGTGTGGTGTTGATCTTGCTTCTTTAGGTTTTGTGTCCTTACCTAGTTACCTTGGCTTTTCTTAGATCGTGACACTCTGGATTTTGTGTCCTTGCCTTGTTGCTTTGGTTTTTGTTCTTAGATCATGGCACACCTATTTGTAGCACTTGATCAAATTATGTTTGGTGTTTTTTTTGCACTTTTAACATCACTTCGTTGGCAATATTTTTGTATGGAGCTATTCTTGTGGAGCCCAATGTCATTTTTTTTTGAGTTTTGTGATTGAGTAGTGGATTCAGACCACAATGCACACCAAAATTCTTCAGCATTGTACGAGTTTTTTGAGTCAAGCTTCTTGGGATGTCTTGGAGTGGGTCTTTACTCTCTTTACTTTGTTGTTATTGGTTTTGGGTACCTTACGGTGTCCCTTTTTTCCTAGTTATTGTACATGAGTACCTCATCAGGCCTAGTTACCCGGGACTCATACTGTGAAAATGCCACTTCTATTTTGGCCCCTAACTTCACTTAAGGGGGGTGTTAGAGTAGGCATTTACCTTAGCTCATGTTCACCTAGGTATTTTATTTGCCTTTATTGTATTTATCCTCACCCACTTATGTGTGTGGATATTTCTTTTATCTTATTTAGATATTAGGAGTTATTAACTAGTTGTTAGGTATAGTTTTTTCCTTGATCTATGGTATTGACTAGATCCTTGATGTCTAGTTCTCTCCTAAATCTATGGTCTTGACTACTTCTTTGATGACTAATTATCTCCTTGATTTATGACTTGATCTACGACCTTGATTGGTTCTTAGATTGTTATTCCTTGTCTATTTAAACAAGACCCATTCTCAATGTATTGCATTGAGTTCCATAATAATATATGATATTTGCTGCTCATTTGTTTGCAAAGGTTTTATGTAAAGTTAT
Source organism: Taxus chinensis (assembly GCA_019776745.2). Lineage (NCBI taxonomy): Eukaryota > Viridiplantae > Streptophyta > Pinopsida > Cupressales > Taxaceae > Taxus > Taxus chinensis. The sequence continues at coordinate 899,537,765 of CM034146.1, forward strand.
TTTAGTGAATTACTTTCATCTTATAGATCGTGGTGTTTTATTAGCATCTGTGTTCTTGGCTTGGTATGATCCTGGTTCATCGTAGAGATTTCACCTAACAAGCGTGAATCTCCTCTACAATGGGTTCCATGAGAATAGGGGATCCAGCGAGAGTCGGTTATTCCATGTCATAGTAAACTCACGTTGTTGTTCTGGTCCCTAGTTGAAATTACACATGCTAACTTACACACTATGTGTACATCTTTTACACTTTTCAACTAGATTTGACATAAACCTTCTAATGGAGTGAATTTGAGCTTGTACGGCTAGACAACTTTATGATATTCCTGGGGTGGGGGCATTTCAATGATAGCCACTGACCTTTACAGGGTCCATTTCTTCCATATCCTGTTCGTGACAAAGATGAATCCTAGTAATGTCCCATAAAGCACACCAAAGTTTACACACTTAGGACAATCCTGCGAGTTAAGTCATGAACACTGATGAGTGCCACATATCCTCGCTAAAAGTTACACCGTAAACTTTGTGGAGTGTTCTATCACAGTGTTCTATATTTAAGCCAGTGATGGATCATCTACGTAATCCTCCATGATGTAACTTTGTGAAAATGTTGAAAGATTCGAGTGGTCACCATGTGATACGCTCTCACCACTTACATTTTGAAGTACCGAAAGGCATGACTTGGTATTATAATGTCCCCCATGAGGTTGTGAAGATCCATAATTGTGTTGATCAGTCTTCCACAACATGTATTTAACTGTACACTTGAGAAACCATCGATGAGTGAAAGCATCTCATTAGGGTTGCTATAGATTCATGTATAATCATGATCGAAGTTTAGGGGTACATGGATAATCATCCTTAGAATACCAAGCTGAGTTTATATGTGTAAAATCCCATGCACAGTTTCCTACCCACTCCATTCTCATGAGCGGTAGGACCAAATTTAAAGATCCACTCTGAGCAGTCGAAAAGCCTCATAGGGATGCCTACTTCCACTCGCACATTTCCTAGCTTTGCCTTACTACTATTAAAGGCGACATGTGAGGATGCATCACTTCAGATGCTTTTATTTGATGGGATTGGCATCTGGGTTTATCCAAAAAAATTATATATTTTCTTCCCCCTAGTTTATTTACAAGTCTTGGCATGTCAGTATAATACACTAAAACCAACCATGTTTGAAAACACTTTTAGAGATGTCCTATGAATGTTTTTGATTATTTGGCTGAGAGGGAAACTCCCAACTATGAATTAACATGTGATTGATCCTTTTTCAATCATTTCAAGACCATAAATATGAACATATTTTGAGTTATCTATTCAATAGATTAACTTTGATTCATCCCTCATGCATGTAGGATTTGGAGGGAAATATCAGATCCTCATCTATCATAGGTAGCTAAGTCATATTTTTTCATCTTGAAACAGGTACATTATCTTTTCCATAGGTTGTTCTTTCTGTTTGTCCATAAGCACCTCAAAGAGGTTTTCCCCTATATGACTTCCCCTTTTATTTCCACAAGGCTTTTCTTTGAAACTTTTTCCCTTGCTCACATTTTTAATTAAATTCCCATACAACTCTACTTTCCTCTCCAAACATAGTATGTGCATGCATTAAGATGAATCTAGAATCCTTTCTTGGAATATTGTCTCTAATTCCCAGGAACTCACCAATGACCTCATCATTCGGAAACACGTCAATAGGTACGTGTTGTTTTTATATCCCAATTCATGAGTGATGGGTAGGTGAGGGTTAATGGTTGAGTTATAGGGGATATGGTGGGTATAACAGGGGTTATAGTAAGGATAGCCATATTGGTGAATATGTTCATCAGAGGAAAGGTCTTCATAAAGACTACATCTAGGAATCTGTTTTGCTTTCATTTCCAGACAAAACTATCCTCACTCTCAGAAGAAACATACTCATCATCTGAAGAGTGAGACTCATATAAATGGATTCCTATACTTGATCTACCTACTATATGCCGAGGTATTGTAAGAGATTCTAGCGGGCCTTGTTCTTGGCGGTCGAGTTACATCCTTTATACCCCATGACAAGAATTATCCAATTAGGAATGGGATACTTTGGTGATTTATAACATGTAGCCATGTCATCATCATTTGGATGGAATACAATGTTGATAAGAAACCTTTTGTCTTCTAGTAAGCCGTTAGGAGTAAAATTATTGAAAGGGAAAGCCTCTCTTGATCTCTGAAATTTGAAACAAAACCTACCATGTGCTTCAGTTGATAGTATATCATTTTGAACCATTAAGGCTTGTCATAGATCATACTCTCCACTACTATTTAGTCTGACCTTCATCTCCCATGTAAACAAAGGAGTTTCTGAGGTGGGAGCACCATTTTCATTGATAGAAAATTTATCTGGATCCACTCGTGGATCGAGGGCCTCTGAATGGATAGGAACTAATGATATATGTAGATGGACACTCATAGATTGTAGGGAAACTAACCATAACAACACTCTACAATGAAGCAAAAGGTTGAGGGTCCCCCCCGTATGTTGACTGTCCTATCCCTCATATTGTAACTTTAAACATTGATGATACATTGATGGCATGACCATAATGACATGAATCCATGGGCGATGATTAAGATATTGTAAGGGAGTTATAGGTACAAGATGTGGAACTTCGTATCATGTGTTATAGGACCCAAAATTCTAATGAGAAAGTGACCATTCCAACTGATTTTCATTCTTCATTTTCATATGCCTTAATGGTGACGACCTTTGTTTCCAGATCAACTTTTGTACAACTATATGACAGACTAGTTTAAGAGTACATATGTTAAGACCTGATCCACCATCCAAAAGCACTCTCTTAACCTTATTACGCTTGATGATACCCTCAAAATGCAATGGTAGGTTATGTGAAGGATCTTCAACTAAGAATTTTGTTATGTTGAAGGTTATCTATTCCAAAGGCTAACTTAATCCAAGTTATGTCTTACCATGCCTTGAAAATTGTTAGGTCAATATCAATGGATACTCCTGATCCCTATAAGGTTTTGTAAATATATCCTTATGGACACTAGAGATATTTAGAAGGTCCAAGATGGAAATCTTTTATGCAGTTTTTTCTAGTTGATCTAACACATCGTAGTGACTCTCTTGAGGAGGAGGGAGAGTAGGTTAAGAATTTATAACAAGGTTATCCCACCATGTTTCCACAACACACTCTCTTATCTTAATTCTAATTATATTAATTTTCTCAATGGGTGGGTCAACACAACCTATCAAGGCATCAAAATGGCCTTTAAATTTAGTTAGAATTTTTATTTAAAGAAGATTGTCCCTGATCTAGATTTTTCCTTTCTTCATGATTCGGAAAAGAATCTTTGAAGATCCTCTAAGTTTGCATTTGGAGATTTTGCAGTGATAGCAGAGTCTAGTTTAATATCATCATTGTCGACTAGGTCTTGAATATAGTGTTTTAATCTTAAAAACTTGTCAGTTTTTGTACGCTTTACTATGGTGGAACCCATAGAATTCATTCTCCCTAAACCATGATGGTTTGGGTGTATCATCCGCATAGGGTTGCATTTTAGGGTACTTATCGATGTTAACAGCCTCCAACTATTTTAGTATAGATGATATGGATTTAGATAGAGGAGTAAAAGTGCAGTGTTTATACTCGGTAGGTGGATTACCATTTGTAGGTTTCAAAGATGTGTGGTTCATACATTAAGAAATAATTTAGAGTCTACTATCCCATCACTAATGAAATTTTTGTTTCTATTAGGAAGAAACTTTGTTTTATTGTTAGATTTAGAATCGTTGTGTTCGTGGGAGAAAGGTTTTAGAGTCCCTCTAGCTAACAATGCCTTTTTAATTTGACTCCCTTTTTCTATTACCTCTTCAAATGTGTTACCAAAATGCATTTGTAAGTGGAATGTAATTTATAGATGGAAGCTGGGAGAAAATATGCCTATTAGCTTCTTTTCAGGTAGGTAACAAGGAAAGCAACTAGCTAACCCCTCTCCGTCTTTGTAAAAATACATCAAAATTTTCATTGTTTTGTTGCTTGAAATTGCAGAGATCTAACATAATAACATCATTTGACTATATTGAAAGATAAATTTTGTATGAAACTCACTACTAGTTTTGACCATGTTGATATGTATCCCCTAGGGATATGCAAAAACCATTCTAGCGTTGTTTCTCCTAAACTTTGTAGAAACAAGTGCATAAGATAATTGTCACTGAATGCAACCTCTTGACATGCCATATAGAAGTAATTTATATGATCATGAGGGTCACTTTTTTCCCTTATATTTATCAAAATTTGGAAACTCAAAATTTCTTGGGAAAGGTACCTGCAACATGGCTTTATCAAATGGGTAAGGACATAACTCGTCGAACCGAATACTTCTTGTTATTGCTACCAGTTTGGCTCTCTTGTAATGCTTGAAGGGAATTCTTAATTGTTAACCACTCTTGATTAAAAAGTGGATCTTATGTGGGTGGCGGCGTAGGTCTATACAAAGGGTTAAGCCTAGGTGTATGCCCACCCATATTTTTTGTGAGAATTTCTTCATAATGATCTCTTTGTGCTTCCCGTTGAGGAGTGTTTATTAGGAATTCGTAAAACAAAGCTTTAGGTTTCACTTTTGGTATAACTTGTTTCATAACTTTTGATTGTTCCTTTTGCATATGTGAAGCCAAACATGTCAATTAACAAGTTAGAGCTTGGAAATGTTGTTCTAAAGTAACCTCTTTAATAGGCATTTCATGATGATCTTCATTAGGAGGAGGTTGTGCATGATGAAAATGTTCTTCATAGTCTTCGCAATGAATTTTAATAGGAGCTAAATGATAATCTCCATTTTTTCTCAAATATCTCCTCATTATTCTAGCATGTAGAAGTAGAGACATGACCTAGATATTAAATTTTGTTAAGAGTGTGATTAGGGAGGTCTGTTTCTTCTACCTGAACCATGCCAATGATAAGAGAAGGGTCTACTATGGAAGGTAATTTGGTTCCTAGTTCCACAACCTGCATAATAAATTCATGTTTCTTATGAAAAACATAGTCATCAAAATGGGTAGAACGAAGCTCTGCATCCGCGCAAGGATAATCCTTCTATCCACCAATATGGTCAACCATGAGATTATCCTCCAAAAGAGGGTTGTCACCTCCAAATATATTAGCTTCCAAATTTCGTGACCCCATTATCATAGTAGGAATTTGTTAGAATAGAAGGTAAAAAGTGAACAATTTCCATTGAGGTTTATTAACAAGGGACCCTAGTCAAATTTGTGCAGCGTAATGACCCTAAGTTGTTAAAACAAGGTGACTATAGAATAGCCTGAAAATTGATACCTTAAAATGAATGTATGAAATAGAGAATAATAAAAAACCTACCCTATCAAGGTAATATATGACACAAGTTTTCCTTAGAATAATAAAATAATGTGCAACTCTCAAAATTTGGTTTACACCAAATAGTTTATTCTCTAAGATTTCGTCTAGATAGGTTTGCAACCAAATAGTGAAAATACAACATCACCAATTAGGTTGAGTTTGAAATAAACAAGGCCTAAATGATAAGAGAATGTTGACGCAATATTCTAATAAGATATACTAAAAACCAATTTCTAAACACTAAAAAAGTCCAAGTCTTGTAAAATGGACGATAATAATGTGAGTAGCTTAAAGACACTATTTGGAAACGCGAACCAATATTTTGGGAAAGCAAGATTTCTAGTATCAAAATAATGTTATTGTGATACTAACAATGTATCCTCAACACTCACAAAACTTAAGAAAAATTTATGATGTAAAAACTATGTCTAAGTATAACAAGAAATTACTATGCATGTGAACAACATAACTCTATAATATAGAGATTTAGGCCTAATTTCACAGTGGAAACAAGACGTAAACATCTCAATTGTATGGCCACAATGTGGGCAGCGTAACAACTCAAAAGAAGACAAGGATGAAATCACCTAACTATGATGATAATAAGTCTCAAATATGGGTTTTTGAGACAAGGGGGCCTACTATATCGTGAGTACGTACCATGAAAAATTTCAACACTTCCGCTCTGACATTGCAACCTAGTCACGCAAGTAGAATAAAAAAGTGGTGGACACGCGATATCTAGCAGTATCTATATATGTTGTTTCCTCTTGTCCAAAAATGGGAAACAAGAAAACAAGGGTGTAGAAAAAGTGGTCTTGAAATAAACTTTGTGTTATTTTGGCAGAGTTTTATGATGTCTTAAGACAAGTGAAAAACTATGACAAAATTACACTAAGTAGATTTAGTGATGAAAATCACGCGGTTTCAACTTTAAGAGATTATTTCCCTTTTAGAAAAATAAGAGTTTGAATCTAAAATTTTTTTCACTCTATGAGAGCTCTCAATTATACTATCTATGACAAAAATAATGGCTCCAAACTGGAAATCTCCCTACATGGTTCTCTCTTTAGGTGTCACAAGATATATAGAGCGAGATCGATTTACCCAAAAAGTCACACTGACTAATTTGGGAGTATCTTGACTTTACTTTATCCCCTTCAGTATAATCAACACTGAAGTGTGTTCATTTAGAATTTCACTGGGGTCGTGATATGGATATATTTAACGCTAATCTCACCAAGGCGTACTAGATAAGTTGGTAGTGTGGAACACTTTCATGTTTTGTTCACAAGTTTCCCTCTTGCCTGAACTACTTTAGGGTGACTAGGACCACTCCCATTGTTATAACTTAAGGTTTATGCTAAAGGGGGTATGTTCTAGTTGAATGGACAAGCCATAGCTCTTAATCGAAACCTATAAATACAATGTGATGATTATGGTGTAATTTTTATCTTTTAGACTTAATGTGTTTTTTTCGTACTCCTTTTGGCAACCTACAATCACACATGTAGTTAGAGTTTTTTTAGGTCTTCCTTCTTTGACTAGCATTAGGTCCTTCACAAAATGGTTAGTAGTTTCAAAATAGATTCACAATATCATAAGAAAATAACCATGAAAAATTCTTCTAAATCAAATAACTACCATAAAATTTTACAAAAACAAGGTTTACTCTCAATTCATCCAAGTGTTTTTTAATGAAAAGACTAAAATTGATTTTGATTACCAAGATCACACTAGGTGCAAGGGAAAAGCATACAAAAATTCTAGCCTTGGTTATTTAGCAAGTGAAAAATCATTTGAAGTAAAAGATGATTAACAAAGTTTTGCACTTACTCTAATGATAGGAAAAGAAGGTTTAAGAGTTCTTTTGATTCTATAGATCACATGAAGTACAAGAGAAGAGAATACACACCTTAACCCTAATTCATACAAAGCATGGAAACAATATTAATTCCTCCAAACCCTAAGTGATTTTATAAGAAAAATTACTCTAAATCTATGAAATTGAAAAAAATCACATCTAAAAACCTCCGAAAAGTAACATAAATCATAAAAACCAAAAATGGAAACTTTGAGTTTGTAAGAAAATTTTTACAGACACACATGCACCCCTCTGTCAGCGTGTGCACACTTGTTTCAATACCTGCATGCCTCTATCAATGCTTGTACTCCCCGTTGTAAAAATGACTGTTAGCAAAAAAATGAGGTAACATATGTGCTTCCTCAAGAAGTGGGTGTATTCATGTTTCAACACCTATGCTCCCTTGTCGATGTGTGCTCTCCCCCTTGTAAAAAATGACTGACAATTGAAAAAAATGAGCTAACATGTGTGCTTCTAGAGAAGCAGGACTGCACCTGTTTCTATGCATGCGCTCTCCTGTTAATGTGTGTGCTCCCCCTTGTAAACAAAGAACGACAGTTGAAAAAAATGAGCTAATGTGTGCACTTCCATAGAAGCGATTGCATGCCTATTTCAACACCTGCGCTCACCTGTCGACATGTGTGCTCCTATTTCAACGCCAATGCTCGTGGTTCAATGCATGCGCGCCCCTTCGCTGGAAGTGGTCAAAATTCAAGCTATGACAAGAATTTCTTGAAAAAGGTCAAATATTTGGTATTTTTTGACAATTTTGACAGGGATTCACCTCCTTATATCCTAGAAAAAGAAATAAAACACAACTTCTACCACTAATCTAGTTGAAGCAACTTTCAAAAATAGAAATTAATCTATAAAACTTTGAAAATTACTCTAAAACTTTGAAATTAATCTAAAAATCTTGAGAAACTAATATAAAAAGATTGAAAGTACTCTAGAAAGATTGAAAGTAAACAAGAAAACTTGAAATTAATCTAGGAAACTTGAAACTAGTCTAAAACTTGAAATGAAAAACTTTAAAACTATGTTAAAAAGCTTTAAAAATTGAATGCAATGGGGTATTCTCCCACCAGGCGTGCCAAATGATGACACCATAAAATTTACAAAGCAAATTGCATGACTAAAGAAGGAAATATAACACCATTTCCATCCATGTAGATAAGGTTCTAAGTCTAGGAATGTAACATTAAGGTAGAAGCTTAAAAGAATGCTTAAGTAGTATGAAAAAAATACAAAATCTAACTAAACATGCCTACTAATATGCTAGAATTACCTAACATGGGCGTAAATAGACATAAGAGGAAATCAAATGGTTATGGTTACTACTCCAAAAAAGGTGAAATGACCTCTCCCAATGACTTCTTGGTCATTTTGGATATCCATTTGCTAACCCCATTGAAGGCTTTAAGCAAGGATTGAACTTGGCTATATATCATATTTATTATATGAGATGCGAATCAAAGCATGGTGTAAAGTATAAAGGAATGAGGTGCACCCTTTTTATAGTTTTCATTTTGGGAGAATCTTGTATTTTGGTGCATGTGGGACTAAAAATCCCCAAATTAGATTATATTTTCCAATCATGATTAGGCCTTGCTAATCACAATTAGTGAATTACCAAGTGATTAAGAGGTGTGAAGCCTTAATAAACAACTTAGGGTCAACTAGGAGGCTAGGATAAAATTTTGAATCTTGTTGAGATGTTGTGGAGGTGAATGGGGTGATTTTGAGTGGTTGGAAGAGGGGTTTGAGTCAATATTAGGGTATATTGACCAAAACAAGGGCAAAAAAGGCTGAATTAGCTAATAAACACTAATTGTCTATTTTGAAGAGGATTTTGACTTATGATTCATTGCAAAGTGCCATCTTGAATGCAGGAGGGGTTACAAAATCAAAAAAGTGTTATTAATTGGATAAAGTGGTAAGAAATGTTAGTTAATTAACAAAGATCACTAATTATAATAGAATTGACAAGAATGAGAGTGATTTGTGTGCATTTTTGTAATAAGATTGCAAAAGCGTAATTTAGGTGTCTACAAGTTGGAATTTTCTTCTTAACAGAATTGACAAAAGTTCCATGACTGGTGCCATCCAAGGGAAAACCAACTTCAGTTAGGGAAAGATGGTTGATTTTTTCTAAAAACAAATGATTCTTTCTCTTTTTCTAACATGATTGAGAATGTTCCAGGTCAAGAAGACTGATTCTTGCTTATAGTGGAAGTATTTTGATAGGATCAAGTGGTTAGTCATTAATGAAAGGTCTATAATAAGTATTAGTTAGCTTTAGAAAGCGTTATTGCTAGTTAAGGAAAGTTTTTGAGTTAGGGTTAGGTGGTTAGGATTTGGGAATGGGTCCAAGGTGAGGTGAGGTGGAGGTGAGGTAGTTACTATTAGCATACGCTACGTGAAAATTTGGGAATTTTGGGTGTCTACATTTTCCCCTTTTTGTCACGTAGCTTGTATTGATAAGAAATGATAAAAAATTAGGAGGTGGTTGCCTCAGGTATGGGTAGAGGTGATCCCCCTCAAATCATGAACTGATTGAGGAGCAGAAAAAATCGGTGATGGGTTTGATAAAGTGGTAGGTGATGAAAAATGAGGTAAGGTGCAGGTATATGTAATTATGATATTGGTATGGGTAATAGGTGGGGGAATTCAAATGAAACACACACTTCTAGAATTCAACAATGCACTAGAGGCTGAAGAGCTCATAAAATCTACATCGTCAAAGGTTGATATGGTCCAGGTATCTAAGGGTATAGGAAGTGATCCTAGAAACATAATGAGGCAAGGTGCAAGAACGAGCATAAGATTATTTTGAAGCACTAAAAGCTGTGGTTCTGGTCAAAATAAACATAATGAGATAAGGTAAGGCAAGATTGGTAGGCTAAACAACATGAGTAGCGTCATCGCAAGGTAAAATGAGTAAGTGAGTTTGAGGGTGTCAAATGGGTGAGATCGGTGTGGGTATTGTTGATGGCAAATCAAAGCACGCCTGAATGTCTGCAACTCAATGGGTTGAGACTCTCAATGCGATTGCATAACATGGAGCTTTTCCCAAGTGTGGGACCTCGCGAAAATGGAAAAGCTCTCCAGATGAAGGCCGGTTCCTATTCCTCTATTCAGATGCACATGTAAAAATGCAGAGGGTTTAATAAAAAACCTAAACTAAATTTCCAAGGAGACAGGGTAAGAAGATGCATAAAATAAAACCTAAACTACAAAGGTGATGCACCGAGGAATGAAGAACACCTGTCTTGCCAATAAACACAAACCATTAAAATGCAATGCAAGATCATGCACAGATAACCAGATTTGTAGTGAAAGATCAAGGGGATGCAAATGAACGCAAAGAGGGTTGACAATCATCCATATACATGTATTATTTACTCCAAAGATTGACACAATACACTACAAAAATGCCAAGAGGAAAATTTGCATTACAATTTTAAATGGGAGGTTTGAACTCCACAAATTCACCTACCAAAAAGAAGAAGGGAGGGGAAAAAAAAGAATGTCCAAACTTTATAAAGAAGCCCCTCCTTACAATTTATAGGAAGAATGAGAGAGAAAAGAGAGAGGAAATCCAAATCTACCCCAACCACCTCCAGGTTGCATTTAATTCATCTCATTATGGTGGTAGGTGAGAACCCTAGCAAACCCAAAAAGTGGTGAAATGTATTTTGAAATTTTAAGAATTTTTTCTTACCCAATTAAAGATATCTAGTCTCAGTTAAATAGAGGACTTTGTAAGCTTTCCAAAAAGTCCAACCTTGCATGAATCTGAGCTCCCTGTTAAAAAGTTATGGCCATTTGAATATCTGGGTCAGGGTCTGCTTCCTGTCAGCGCTCAAAATGTTGCACCTTCCTGAAGGTGCACCTTGGCACATCCATTCTTATGTCGACATACCCTCACGTGTGCCAAGGCCTAAATTTTTCCATGTCAACACTCTGTGTCATGTGCCCTTTACGTGTGCCAAGGCATGACTTTTTGCATGTCGACACCTCTTGTTGTGCGCCTCTTACTGCGCCTTGGTGCGACTTTTTGCATGTCGACACCTCTTGTTGTGCACCTCTTACCTGTGCCTTGGCATGAATTTTTGCATGTCGAAACCTCTTGTTGTGCACCTCTTACCTATGCCTCGGCATGAATTTTTACATGTCGACACCTCTTGTTGTGAGCCTTTTACCTGCGCCTTGGCACGACTTTTTACATGTCGAAAACCTCTTGTTGTGCACCTCTTACCTGTGCCTTGGCATGAATTTTTGCATGTCAAGACCTCTTGTTGTGCACCTCTTAACCTATGCCTTAATAAATTTCAGGGTCCTGAGTTTCTTTGATTTCCATATTCTTCCGTTTGTTTATATCTAGCCGGGGGAAGATATATACAACAATTTGGTGACTCAACGGGATCACCTGCCTGCTAGGTAGAAGATCAGTGGCCTTTTAGCAATGCATTGGGCATGGAGTCATAAGCAATAACCTGAAACCAACCTGATATCTGATCTCGATCTTGATACCGCAACTCATTCTCCAAGAGCATGCTAAACTATAGAAATTCAACCTGAGAGCAACAAAACCTGTGCCAAAGCACTTAGGGAAATTGAAACCTAACTACAACAAGACAATGTGCATACGCACTTAGAGGAATTGAAATCTAGGCTAATATTTATAAGGGAAACCTTTTCCTTTTAGTAGCAATTTTTAAGATAGATTCCGTTAACCGGAATTAGAATTTCCTTTCCATCCAATGTAGACAATTGGAAGGCATTACTACTTTTACATCCCATGACCATATAGGGACCACTCCAAATGGCATCAAACTTGGAATGCCTTCCTGGTTTTTCCCGATCTGCATCCCATTTCAGAACTAGGTCCCCTTCCTGGAAGGTCCTTGCTCTTGCCTTCTTATCAAACCATCTTTTTATTAAGGCCTGATCTCTCTCGATTGTCTGAACTGCATGCTCTCTGATTTCTTCCAATTCCACCAACTCTGCATATCTAGCCTCCATTGGTTCAAACTCAGCCAACTCCAACTACTTCATGAGTTCCAATGCAGGTAGTTCTAATGATATAGGCAATACTGCCTCTTTCCCAAAGACCAATTTGTAGGGAGAACTACCTGTAGACCTCTTTGGTGTTATCCTATCAGCCCATAATGCTGATTTTAGCTTGGTATGCCATGTCCTTTGGTTTTCATCCAAATTCCTTCTGATGATCCTTAGCAAATTCTTGTTCGTGGACTCTGCTTGTCCATTACCTTGCGGGTAATAATTTGAAGAGGTGTTCAAATAGATTCCATTCTTAACAGCCCATTATGTAATCTTGGAACCTATGAATGCTAATGTGTTATCTAATATGATAGTGGCTGGCACACCGAACCTGGTCACTATTCCCTCATAAAAGTCTAGTATGTTAGACTCATTTGCTCTTTGAGTGCTACTGCTTTGGTCCACTTGGTGAAATAGTCTGTTGCCATGAGAATCCACTTGTGGCCTTGGCTTGAGTTTGGGTTGATGACCCCAACGAATTCCAATCCCCATTGCATAAATGGTTAGTCAACCAAAATTGGGTGCAATGGAAGTGCTGCTAGTCTTTCTTGATTCCTAGCTAAGAATTTAGCCTCTTCTTGCAATAAATTGATGATCTGTTGATCATTCTCAAACACCTGCCAACTTGTGTTACTATCTGGAGCTGCTGGCCTCACAATCACATGGATATGTGGTTGTGTTTTTTCCCTTCTGATGTTATCAACCACATCAAACATTGCTCCAACTGATGTGAGCCTATTCGTGGCTTCATTTTTCTTCCTAGGTATGGACACTACGTTGAAATCTTCAAAATCCTCAACGAGGTCCCATACCCTATTCTTGTAGTTCTTCAGCAAGTCATTCTTTGTAGCATGTTGTCCTCTGACTTGATTGACGATCAACTCGCTATCCCCTGAACACCTGCAAGTTCTTTATGCCCTTTTTCCTGGCCCAATGAAGTCCATGAATCAAGGACTCATACTCAGCTGTGTTGTTTGAACAGGAAAACTGGAATCGGAAAGCTGAATAATATTTGATGCCTTGAGGTGAAATAAGCATAACTCCTCCTCCTACACCCTGCCTACTCCTTGATCCATCGAAAAATAACTGCCATACCTCATTTTCATCCTTATGGTTTGGTTTGGTGATGCTAGGAATAGATTGGTTTTCTTCATGTATGCAATAGACTCCTAGCTCAGATTCTTCTACTTCTTGGTAGGGATCAAAAGCGTGTACCTTGCTTTCCCATTCGTCAAGAGTCAAATCTGGGATGCTTCTAACTTTGGTGTCAGCTTCATTTGTGCTTGGATAATCTTCTTGATCAAATGCTGAACAGTTGGCATTGATTTGGCTTGGAGTATGAGGCTCAATATGAAAGTTTGTAATTGGTTCGGATCTGATTGTGACCTTAGTACCATACCTTGTTCTGAACAACATGTGTGACCAGTCAATGGATAAGTAGCCTCCAATTTTGGCTGTGAAATCCCTTGATAAGCATAGGGCAAAGAGTGGTGGCAAATCTATCACTGACACATCTTGTAAAATCGGTAACGTTGGGGCATGTATGCAAGGTAAGATTCAAACCTTTAATTACTCCCACGGTTGCTACTTCTGTCCCATCCAATTACACTACCCCCCTTTGATATGACGTTCATATTAGAGACCCAGCTGATCAGCTATTTGCTTGGGCATGACATAACTACTTGCCCCAGGATCAATCATGTAATTGTGTACTAATTTATCCCTGATGATTAATGAAACATATAATAAAGGGGGTTTCAAAACTTTACCTTGTTGTCCTCCATGGTTCCCTTCAGGTTGAGCAGCATTTGTGAGGACCTTCTCTTGCATATGGACCTGCTGGTTCAAAGTTGACCAATTCTTCATGGCAGCTTGTAGAAGATCGCTTTGGCCTGGGATGGATAAAGATTCCCACATTGACATATTCACATTTGTCTTCTTCATTTGATCAATTATGCTAAATGGGGATGAAAGATCTCATTGATGTCCTTTAGGTTACACATTCCTTTCTTGTGCATGGGCAGCAATAGCTAGCATTTGAGTTGGTTTAGAAGGTGGTTTGGGTTGTCCTTGCGTTTTTGGAACTATATTTTGCTTACCGACACCTTCTAGAGTGATGGAACGTTGTAGATCACTTGGAGCCAATGAATGCCCTTCACCAATATTCCTCTTCTTTGATCTTGTGTTAGCTGCTACACTCTGAGAAATTATTTGATTCATGCCACAAAAATCCTCAACTTACCAATTCGTAAGTACAGTATCATTTAGAGCTGTGTTTTGCTGAGATATCCCTTGTTGCTGGTTTTTTTCTTGACTCACTTCACCCTCTATGCCAGGAGTTGTCACCATCAAGGCTTGGTTCAAAGCATCATTGAAGCACATAGATTGGTTATGAGGTTCATTGCATGGGAAACACCAATCATACTCTTGAGCTATGTTGTTTTGCACTGGCACTAAGGCTTTAGAAGTAGATGCAACATTAGGGTTATAGGGCTGAAATGGTCTAATGGTGGGAGGCCTTACTTGGATTTGATTTGTAGCCTAAGATTGGGTGGCCTATTTTGTTGGTATGGGGGCCTAGCCTAGGTATTGCGCTTGAGGCTGATACGAAGATCTAGCAGATTTGAGCTTGCTGTCTTTTGAGTAGTCACCAGCTCATTTCCCAAGGTTCTGTAATTGTTTCATAACCTCTTAGAGTTCATTTGAAGCACTAGAGGATGAAGTAGAAGTTTCATTTAAACTTTGATTTCTAGGAGTGGGAATAGGAGCCAAAGTGGGTGCTTGACTAGTGCTTGGATTTTCTAAGTTTGGATACAAGGGCATAGGAGGCCTCGGAGCTAGCTTACCAGCTTGAATAAGATAATTTTTAGCGCTAATGGAAATGTTATAAGCAGCAGGTAAGGTTGTGCCTCCCATAGATTGAATTAACATAGAAATATCAGAATTCAAAGCCTTAAGATAGTATAGAAACAGCAGCTTCAGCTATTGGCCTAACGGCTACTGGAATTCTATCCCAAGACCTTTGAAATCTGAAGTTGAAGTCGGTCAGCTGCTCATAGGGAGCTCTCTTGATAGTCGTCAATTGTTCTAGTAGAAACAAATTATCTCCCTTTTCTCTGAACTGCTCATGGAGAACTATTCATAACTAGATTCCAATTTTGTGATAGAACCAACTCCAAGGCTCCTAAACCATTGTAATGCCTTCCCTTTGAACGAAGATGCCAACAATTTGACAACAACATCCATTTCATTTATCTCATGGATTGCACAAATGTTAGCAATGTCTTTGACATGATCACCAGGAGTGGTATGATTTTCTCTAGTGAAAAATGGAATGTTCTTCAATGCTGCAATTGGAACTGGATTGTGTGCATTGAGGGCAAGTGGGCTGTTGCCAGTGAAATTGACAAAGGGATTCGGTGGTAGATTTGCCATTATAATTGGCCTAAGAACTCTAGTTGATGCGAGAAAAGGTCTACCAGGTGGAGGTGTAGAATAAAGTCCAGTTAGGTGGAGATGGTGACCTTTGTGGACTTCTTCCTCTCCTTCCTCTGCCTGGTGATAGCTGCAAGTGAACAAATAGCCCCTCTTCTTGAGTATCAGACCTGGTTTGAATTCTTCTCATGTACTTAGGAAACTTGTGCTGCTATACCACTCAATTCTATCCCTTCGAAGTCGCCATATGTGTTAGAGAAGTGAGCTTGAAAATGCTAGATTCTGCCAAGTTACACACCAAACCTGACAATATTAAAAATAGAATTAAAAACTTTGAAGAATCCGAAAGATACAGTTCTTCAATTCGGTTATCGGGTCTTTTTGTGCAGCTACTAATCCATGAAAGGTATTGGTGATACTTAGGTCATACAAGGCAACTTACAAAACCTGAAACACACTGTGTCGGAACTTGGGACATGCTCAACCCCTGGGAAAACCCGAAATACTAAAAAACCATGAAATTTTGAAAGTCAAAATCTCAAAATATCTAAGAATACCCTTTTGAAGACTATCCCCCGATCTATCAATTAGTGAAATTTTGACTTGTTTTGAGCAAGTTAAGTCCTTAAAAATTGATTTCAAAGTTCAGCTTGAAAGGTGAAAAATCTGAAATTGTAAAACTTGCAATTTTTTAGTCCAAATTTCTTGAAAATTCGTTCAAATCTTGTGGAATGACCTCTTGGTCCCACCGACCGTGCCAAAACTGTTGATGGATGAATCACAGCACCCTTGAATGTCTGCAACTTGATGGGTTGAGACTCTTAGTGCGATTGCGTAACATAGAGCTTTTCCAAAGTGTGGGACCTTGTGAAAATCGGGAAAGCTCTTCGGATGAAGGCTGGTTCTTATTCGTCTATTAAGATGCACACATAAAAATGCAGAGGATTAACTCAAAAACCTAATCTAATTTGCCAAGGAGACAGTGTAAGAAGATGCATAAAATAAAACCTAGACTACAAAGGTGATGCACCGAGGAATGAATAACACCTGTCTTGCCAATAAACACAAACCATAAAAATGCAATGTAAGATCATGCAAAGATAACCAGATTTGCAGTGAAAGATCAAGAGGATGCAAATGAACATAGAGAGGGTTGAGAATCATCCACAGACATGTATTATTTGCTCCAAAGATTGATACAACACAATACAAAATGCCAAGAGGCAAAGTTGCATTACAGTTTTAAATAGGAGGTTTGAACTCCACAAATTCACCTCCCAAAGAGAAGAAGGGAGGGGAAAAACAAGAATGTCCAACCATTAGAAAGAAGTCCCCTCCTTACAATTTATAGGAAGAATGAAAGAGAAAAGAGAGAGGAATTCCAAATCTATCCCAACCACCTCTAGGTTGCATTTAATTCATCTCATTATGGCGATAGGTGAGAACCCTAGCAAACCCAAAAAGTGGTGAACTGTATTTTGCATTTTAAATATTTTTTTCTCCCCTAATTAAAGATATCCAGTTGTAGTTGGACAGAGGACCTCGTAAGCTTTCCAAAAAGTCCAACCTTGCATGAATCCAAGCTCCCTGTGAAAAGTTATGGCCATCTGAATATCTGGGTTAGAGTCTGCTTCCTGTTAGTGCTCAAAATTTTGCGCCTCCTGAAGATGCGCCTTCGCGCATCCATACTTCATGTCGACATACCCTTACGTGCGCTAAGGCACGAAATTTGGCATGTCAACACTTTTTGTCATGCACCCTTTACGTGCGCCAAGGTGTGACTTTTTGCATGTCGACACCTCTTGTTGTGCGCCTCTTACCTGCACCTTGGCGCAACTTTTTGCATGTCAACACCTCTTGTTGTGTGCCTCTTACCTGCACCTTGGTGTGAATTTTTGCATGTCGACACCTCTTGTTTAGCGCCTCTTACTTGCGCCTTGGCGCGACTTTTTGCATGTCGACACATTTTGTTGTGCGCCTCTTACCTGTGCCTTGGCGCAACTTTTTGCATGTCGACACCTCTTGTTGTGCGCCTCTTACCTGTGCCTTAATAAATTTTGGGGTTTGAGTTTCTTTGATTTCCATATTCTTCCGTTTGTCTATATCTACCCAGGGGAAGATATATACAACAGGTATATAGGTAAGGCCGTGGGTAAGGCTGAGGTGTAAGCCAAAATGTGCCCCTATTTTTTATATCTGTATATTCAATGTATTGATACACAAACATTCTAGTATAAAGATAGATGATAGTATTTATATACGTTGTGTTTGGTTTTCATTTCCAATGTATTGTTATCATGGAAACTAGATGTGTAGGTATGGTTTGGGTGATGTATGTTATGAATCATTGGTTTTATTTCCATTATATTGAGGTCATGGAAAATAGATGTAGGCATGGTTTGGTTATTTTTATATAATTTGATTTGATTTCCATTATATTGATTTTATGGAAATTAGATGATTTTAGCATGGGTGTAATGTATGAGTTAATTAAATGGTTTAATTTCATATGTATTGACATTATGGATACTAGATATAGGCATGGTTTGGTTAATAGTTGTGGGATATGAGATGATGTTTTTTAATTTCCAAGTTATTATTTTTTATTTATTTTATTTTATGGAAACTAGCTATGTGGGCATGGTTGAGTTTGATTTGGATTTCCAATGTATTGATGTTATGGAAACTAGATCTAGACATCGTTCAGTTGTGTTTGTTTTGATTTAATATTTAAGTTATTGGTAGTATGGAAAGTAAGTGATGATGTGTATGGGTGATGTATGATTTGTATGGAAAGTAGGTTGGAAGATAAAGTCCCTAAGCAGCAATGGTCTAGAAGAATAAGTGGGGAGCACATTCCACTCGCCATGGGGTATGCAGAGGATGCATGTAAAATTATCCGCACCCACTTCCAGAGCACAATAGAACAAAAGGATTTATTCAGATAGGAGCTAATGGATGAGGATATGACAACTGTGCATAATCGAAAGCAGCTGTCATGGTCAATGCACACTGAAATGGAAGATCTTGACTTCGATGTATGCGAAGAGTCATGCATTTTGAGATGGCTAAAGAAGGCACCCCAAGCTATACACATGATAGTAAAGCCTACTGTCATGTCAGATGAGCAGGTAACCAACACATTAGTGAAGGTTTATGCTGAAGTGGCTAGAAGAAACATGGACAAAGTTACAACAATCAGAGCATTGCACGAGGAGCTGAAGCCAAAGGATGCAAAAATAACATGCATAACACAAGAGAGGGACTTCACACAGAAGAAGAAGAAGGTGTTTATTAGCATCATAGAGGAGATTAGAGAAAATGTCATTAGAGTGAGGCCACACTTAGAGGCCAAGGTACCATAGATGCTTCCTTCAGTGATACACTATGTGGGAATGTTGGTGGACTTGGTACTTGAAGATGAACCTCTACACATGACAATGCCAAGAACGTTAGAGCAAGATGCAGAATGACAGAAAGCATTAGTGATGTGAAATATTACATCTTATGAATGGCTACTGCAAGTGTTACAAGAAGTATTAAAGAAAGAAGACAAGGCTTTAAATATTTGCACAGCTCCAGAGGTGTTTATCATCATAAAGACCCTAGAAGAAAACAATGAGGTAAAGAGAGCAATGAAGGATGAGACATTGGGCCACGCAGAAATATTATCAATATTTAAGTAGAAGTGAGAGGTCCTAGTAGCAACACAAGAGCCGCAAAAGACTCTGTTGGAAGAAATTGGGAAGATAATTGCGTAGAAGATGGATCTTTTAGAAGGAAGAATGACATAAATGTCCAACATTGTGTTGGTTTTGTAGAATGAAAAGGGAGAGATTGCGAGGGATGAGTTAGAATCCATTGCTATGGACATCCCAAAAAAAGTAGAACAACCACTCACTGAATGGTAGGTTTTGGAGGCCGAAATAAAGGAGGAGTATCTAGAATTGATACAAAAAAGTGATACAAAGGAGGCTATATCATAAAAATTATTTATTTTTCTAGATTATTTCATTCTTATTCTTTCCATTATTCTATTCTTTACTTCCATTTTTAGAGGAATACCCATTGTTGGGACGAAAATGAGATTAGTGTGGGGTAATTTGATTAGAGAATACTTGTTAGAGAACACACAAGGAGTCAATGTGGGAGAGAAGGTTGGGATTACGGGTGCAGAAGGATAGGAAGGACCCACATGTGGAAGGAAAGTTCAACATTTAGGACTTAGCCGATTTTGAGCATGACGACCTAATTTTAGAAGATGGCGTACGGATCACACCAACGATGTAGAGACTTGTGCGCCATGCATTGTCTATTTTTGGAGGATCAAATCAATGTGTTTTACATGGAGATGAGATAAGAATATGATTGACACTTTAGTTAATTGTAAGAGGCAAGAGAAGAGCATACACAACAAATAATCCAACTAAAAAGTAAAGAAAATCTTTTCAATCAATGAACCATACAAATTTTTTGATAAATGTTCATTCCCCTAAACCAAAAGTGAAAGATGAAGTTTCCAATCTACCAAATGTTATAAAATGAAGACTAAAGTTGCTTTTGATTCTCAAGATCACCCTAAGGTGCAAGAGAAGAGCATACACAAAATTTATCCCAACTATATAGAAATGGAAAACTTCAAATCAAAGGACCATTGAAAAATGCTTTGTAAAAGGTTCATTCCCTTAAACAAAAAGTGAAAGATGAAGTTTCTAATTTACCAAATGTTATAAAATGAAGACTAAAGTTGCTTTTGATTCTCAAGATCACTGTAAGGTGCAAGAGAAGAGCGTACACAAACTTTATCCCAACTATATAGAAATGGAAAACTTCAAATCAAAGGACCATTGAAAAAAATGCTTTGTAAAAGGTTCATTCCCTTAAGCAAAATGAATAATCAAGTTTCCAAGTTTAATCCCAATTTTAACAAGATAGAGATCAAAGTTGTTTTTGATTCTCAAGATCACTAAAAGGTTCAAGAGAAGAGCATACACACGCTTTGGTCTAAATCGAGTAAGCATGAAAATACAACATTCATGAAAACATTAGACATGTTAGAAAATGACCAGTTTTCAAATAATAGAAAAATCTATAACTTCTATAACCATATATCCTAAATTTATGTTTTCATTGCATAGTTAACTTCAATACCTTTCTAACTAAAAAAAAATGGAGTCATTTTGAGTTTGGGAGCAAAAGTTATGGCCTTCGGAAGATGGGTTACACATATGCTCTTATGCTCATGGGTATGCACTTGACATGCACTCAAAAAACGTCAAAAAAACGTCCCTTAACCTGTGAAATGGGTAAACTTTTCCAACCAAGATTCAATTTTGATAACAACCCATCACATTAATATATGAATAGAAGACTCAACGCTATCAAACATTAACATACATGCTCAAGAATTTAAGATTTTCAAGAAATTGACAAAACTAACATGTAGAATGATGAAAAAGTAAGCTCTAAAAATGAAAACATGATGAAATCTTGAAATTTTCTCACCAAGATTAAATTTTGACAGCAACTCACCACATTAATATGTAAATAGAAGACTCAACACTATCAAACACTAACCTACATGCTCAAGAATTAAAAATTTTCAAGAAATTGACAAAACTAGCATGTAAAATGTTGAAAAAGTAAGCTAAAAATGAAAACATGATGAAATCTTGAAATTTTCTCACCAAGATTAAATTTGGACAACAACCCACCACATTAATATGTAAATAGAAGACTCAGCACTATCAAACACTAACCTACATGTTCAAGAATTTAAAATTTTCAAGAAATTGACAAAACTAGCATGTAGAATGTTAAAAAAGTAAGCTCTAAAAATAAAAACATGGATAAATCTTGAAATTTTCCCATCAATTCCAATTTTGACAGCACTTCACCTCCTTCATACCTACAAGGAATACTCAACACATGCAAACTCAACAAAACAAGTTAAGAAAAACAAGTTAGATCAACATGTGTAAAAGAGGGTTAGTAACCAAAAATAAAACTTAACTACAAAAACTTGAAATTAAATGCAAAGGACAATGGAGTAAGTCCCACCGGGCGTGCCAAATGTGTGCATGTATACTTTTCTTAATGCTAAATTAAATGAAGCAAGAACTACCACCTAAAATAGTTCTACAATTTAGCTAAAACAAAGCATAAACACCATCATGATAAGAATTAAATAAGGGTTAGATGCTAGCATTCATCAATACAAACTTTGAAACTAACAATGCTAAATATCTAAACTCCTCTATTCTTTAACAACAAATAAATGAATAGACCTAAGTAAGCTCCATGGCTATCAAAATAGTTGTCCTTAATGTTCCAAGAACCTAGGAATGGGGGCTAATCAAAGTTGGGCTACAAGACCCTTTTGACACCTCCCATATGACCCAAGCACTTTAAGAAAGAGGCTTAACTCTTCAAGATGATGAACTCTCAAAAGGGCAAGGTGCAAGCTCTTAGTCTCTTTGCTATATGCTTTGCATTTTCTCTCTAAGGAGTTTAGGTGTAAGTAAAAAGGTAGGTGGAGGGCTCTTTATATAGCCCAAAGGATAAATGATTCAACACATTCTCATGAATGTGGGATAAAGGTAAAACATGATTAGGAATGGATAAGGTTGCTTTATTAAAGGTAACCTTATTTTAGAAGGGTTTAATACATGTTTAGCAAGTCATGGGAGTTGGGGGTATTTAAATTAATCAAAGGTGATTAATTAATAGGTAGGTGTAAGCTTATAGAAGATAATTAGAGGAATATTAGTATGATTTAGGCTATTAAAAGGGGATTAAATCAATTAAATATTGATTTATTGGTTATATGGAAGGGAAAGCTAATTAATTAATAATAATTATTAGTCTAGGTAGAAGAGCTGATTTATTAACGAAAGGTCATTAATTAGGGTATTTGTTAGATAGGAAACTTAATTAATTATCTTAGTGTAATTAATTAATGATGATCTGAGGGAAAATAAGTGCCTTTGACAATATATCGTTGATTTGTGAGAAAAGGGATAATTAGCGCAATTTAAGTATTTAAATTGCTTGGGCATAATTATAGGTGTCTACATTTGCCCCTTTTTGGGAATGGCGTAAGTGATACCATTCATCATGGATAATAGACATAAGCTGATTTTGAAGAGCTATAAGAAAAGTCAGTAGGAGGGACTAGATTCTTCTTCTTCGAGTGCCTCAGGGGTCATGAAGGAAAGCTCATTGACTATTATCTTGAAAAATCTCAGAAGTTAGGTAGACGAATGGGGACTAGTCATTTGTATTCCTCAGGGAGAGAAAGGTTTAGGCCTGATCAAGGGAATTGGTGATCTCAGAAATCTTCTTCAGTTGTCACAAAATAATTTATCGTCTAGCTGCTTATTTGTTAGTATACAAATGCTAGCTCGTGGGCTTCCTGACTTGCATACTATGTACCTACATCATTCGATCCCTATGAATCAATTTATTTATGTCATACCCCTAACTGTAGAATGGTTATGAAAGAGCCAATTCATACAAAGATTTTCCCTCCCAACTGTTGGAAAGTAAAAATTTCCTACACAAAATTCCATAATGCAATGCAGGAATGTTTACTACCAACAAGCTCATATCATAGGGAAATCATTTTTGTACTTGAAGCTGGGAGAGATCCAACCCAACTACGGTCAAGACGGTTGTACAAATGTTTCCCTATAAGTGCTGAAGAGATCCATAAGTTCATGACTGACGAAATGGAGTTAACAATGAGTGCCCCAAGCAAGGAGTACATGTAAGGGGTTTAATGAACTTTGGAAACGGGGTTCATAGGCATCAAAGCATATGTGAGGCACCTGAATCAACATTAGGCAACCAATTGTTCCCCACAGTACACCCTAAGCTAGAAGGGAGACTGTTTTGAATGGATGTGAATCCAGTTATCTGTAAGTTTTATGTAATCATGGGGAAGAATGTTCTTTGAGAGAGGCCTAGGTAGGGTTTGGTAGAAAATTCCATTTACAAGACTGGAGTTACAACCGTTAGGTGTTAAACTACCATTCTTGTAGGGTGTTTTACTTATCAGATGAATTCTCTGAAAAATGTTTAGCCTTTTTTTTCCGATTTATATATATATATATATATAATATATATATATATTTCATATATATATATATATGCACTATTGGATTTGTGTTGCATATTGCTATGAATTCAAACCATGGTGAATGCACTATGAGGCTGAATGCAAAGGGACTAGGGGAAACTTAGAAAGTGCCCTAGGATGGAAGAAAAGAGAAGCAAACGACAAATATTTTTCTGGAATAGAGGAAAAATTTTGAAAGGTACACTAGGATTACTTTGAAAACTACTAGATTTTACGAGGAGTGTGATTTAGATTTATAATTTGCTAGGGAGAATTGGAAGAATTGTCTGAGGAATTGCAGGAGCCTTCTTACTTGGATAACAAGATGCCCCATTTCAGTGATAAATAAGATAAAAATAATTATTTAATTAAAAATAATGCACTCCATGTAAGGTGGACAGAGGAGACATCCTTGAGCTAATTATGGGTGTCCTGAAATATCACCATCAAGAGTATCTTCAGGCTTATTTTTCTTCGCAGGTGTGGAGGTAAAGACATCACAATCAGTTCCTTTTGACCACTTAGTTTAGACAAAGTAAACATGAGGCACATGACACTCAAGATCAGATGTCTCTTCACACATCATCATCTTCAGGTGTGTTGAGTGATATGTCAGATGAGTCCATTTTTTGTCATCATCAACCTACTTCTTGTGTCTCTAGGAAATTTCCGCCTTCACTTTCTTGTTTAAGTCCTATCCTCATCCTATTGGATTATACCACTCGATATTGATGCGGGTGGATCCTCCAAGGATAGAGTCTTCAAGATGCCCCAACCAATCTAATGCTCCCATTGGTTATATTATTTGAGGCCATGATTCAGCTTCAAAAAATTCCCTGCTTTAATGTAAGACTTTTCATTTGTCAATGTTTCACAAAAAAGGATCAGTATCTTTCATCTCTACGATGTTGAGCTGATACCATGAGGGTAATGTGATGTGATATTTATAGATAGGATGAGATTGCACATGCAAGAAACACAGTTAAATGGGACAATATTTTCACTAGGAATCAATGCAATATCACCTTAGAATGAACATGCCTTATGTAACAAGGAACAAATCCCTACCAAATGGTGATTAAGCACTAATAAAGAATATCTTGAATGTTGTTCTCTAGCATGGTCGAAATCCTCTTCCAGTATGCACTAGCAAGAATGAAACTGGTCGAAGGAAGATCCATAATGTCTCTCATACTATGACAATTTATCATTTCCTCATTTATGTCAATTGAACTAGGAGGTCTTGAGAGTCCTCAGTAAATTTGAATCTTTCCTCAAAATTCCTTCTTATTTCATTCTAACAAGTGATGGATTGTGTCGCCAAGAGGTACAAGACCATTCAAGCTAACTTTTTCTTGGAGAGACTCCATGAACAATCTTCATAAGAAAAATCT
The DNA here is from genome assembly GCA_019776745.2 of Taxus chinensis. NCBI lineage: Eukaryota > Viridiplantae > Streptophyta > Pinopsida > Cupressales > Taxaceae > Taxus > Taxus chinensis. The sequence goes on from CM034146.1 coordinate 899,563,034, forward strand.
TCTATTGTTTGGACACAAAGAATCCCACATGATGTGGTGAAGGCCGATTATGTACTCTTCAGGATGTTTATTTGAAACAATCACCTATTGAAATTTGTGAAATTTCTTATAGGAACCCATTGGTAGATCATTGTAGAGGGGCTCTCGAAGAGCAAGAGGGCTATTGTTTTATTGTATTTTTATTGGAATAATTGGGTATGAGGTCCTTATGCTTTGTCTCGAAACAATTGGTTATGTAAATTATTCTTCTAATTCTTAACAGTTTTTGAATTTCTATGTCTTCTTCACTTGAGAAAGTGTCAATGCCTCCAGCGTTAGGTGGTTGAATATACATGGGCATAATTGGACGCGGTGATGTATAAGACAGGTGAACTCGTTGAGTTGCCCCTAGTGTACCGATGGTGAACCTAATTGAAGACCTGGATCCCTCATAGAGGCTTGAGAAGAAGTAATAAGCTGGTATCTCAAGGCTTTACATTTTTATGATTTTGCAAAAGCCTCAAAAGTGGAATTAGTGACTCCTCTCAAGTCTTGTTCAACTGGGTGTATCTACCCTTTTAAGTACAGGATGCTTGTGAACATTTTCGAATGGCAATCCTGAAAAGACACTATAAACCGGTTGTCCCACCCAAGGTCACTTGTCCAAAGTGCCATCAATAGCATGGTCTTTCAGTAATGGATTTCCATCAACTCCAATCTTTTTATTCTTTTTCATTTTTATTTAATGTTTTTTATTTCTTGATGTTTTTTGTATTTTTTTATTTTTTTTGTGATTTTTATGACTTTCTTGTGCCATGTTTAGGCATAAAACCTCTTAAGATGCATGGCATTCATGGGCTCCCGGAGCTCATCACCATTGGGGTGAGCCAACTTGTATGCCCCTGTGCCATACTTGGCAACTATGACATAGGGTCCTAACCAGTGTGGTTTGAACTTCCCTTTCTTTTCTCGCTCTGCTCTGGTGTTGAATTGGTTCTCCTTCATAACTAAATCACCCACCTCAAACTGGCGAGGGATGATTCTCTTGTTGTAGTTGTGGGAGATTCTGTGTTGATATACCTTTAGGTGATTAAGAGTGTGAATGTGCCTCTCATCTAGGATCTCTAACTCATCCAATCTTGCCACTCGATAATCTTCATCCTTATCCAAATAGTCCAGAAGAGAAATTTGCAGGGATGGGAGTTCAATCTCTAAAGGGATGATAGATTCTGTCCCGAACACTAGGGAATATGGCGTCACACCCGTAGGAGTGCGAATTGATGTTCGGTAGGCCCAGAGGGCTGGGTGGATTTGTAGGTGCTAGTTTCGACCGGTTTTGCTAACCATCTTCTCCATTATCCTTACCAAAGTCTTATTTGTTGCCTCAGCTTGTCCATTACCTTGAGGGTAATATGACGTGGACCATTTTAATCTAATTTGGAACCGTTGGCAAAGGCCTTTCACAGTTTTGTTCTTAAATGACTTCCCATTATCTGTGACAATGGCTGCAGGGATACCATATCGGCAAATAATGTGATTCATGATAAATTTAGAAATCTGTGCTCCTGTGACATAAGTTAAAGGGACAGCCTCCACCAATTTTGTAAAGTATTATGTAGCTGTGATGATATGTGTATGACCATCAGATGAGGTAGGAGTAAGCTTCTCTATTAGATCAAGTCCCCATTTAGAGAATGGCCATAGGGTAGCGATTGGTTGCAATGGTTGCGATGGAGCATGGATGAAATTTCCATACTTTTGGCAAAGCACACATTTTCTAACATAATTAAAACAATCAGTTTCCATGGTGGGCCAATAGTAACCTACTTTTAACAGTTTCTTAGCCAAGATCATTTCGTTTGTATGTGCTCTGCATACTCCTTCATGTACTTCTTTAATTGCCTGGATTGACTCCGTCACATCCAGACAACGTAACAGATTCCCATCATAGCCATGACGATAAAGTGTACCTCCTAAAAGGGTGTAACGGGCTATCTGGAAAATCAGGATTTACTTTTTAGAATGGGAGATATTGGGAGGGAAAGTACTGTCCTTAAGATAGGTGAAGTTGTGTTCATACCATGGGGAATGGGGACCAACAACCTCACAAGCTAGGCAAGATTCTGACATGTCATACGCGAGCTAACATAGATTTTCTATGAAGAATGGCATATCATTGTTCCTTGGCAAAATACGAAGCATAGATCCCACCGTTTCCATGGCATCCGCCGATCTGTTCTGTGCTCTTGGAATTTTCTCAAAGGTGATGCACACAAAATACTCCTTTAGAGTTTCCACTAACTTTTTGTAAGGTATGAGCTTATCATCCTTAACTTTATACTCATCATTAACCTATTTGATGATTAGTTACGAATCACCTACAACCTTAACATGTTGAATATTCCACTTGATGGCTAGCTTCATCCCTACAATGAGTGCTTCATATTCCGTAATGTTTTTCGTGCAAGGGAAGGCCAAGCGGAAATCCTACGGTATAGGATCACCCAAAGGAGTAATAAGGACCACTCCTGCACCTGAACCATGAAATGTAAAAGATCCATCAAAATGTATCTGCCATATGACAGATTCTTCAATGTAGAGCAAAGATGCATTTGGCAGATCCAGACTCAAAGGTTTTGTGCTTTGTAAAGGTGCTTCAGCTAGCTAGTCGGCAAGTACTTGTCCTTTAACTAATTTTTGATGGAAAAATTCTATATCAAACTCACTGAGTAGAATGATCCAATTAGCCATTCTACCTGTGAGGGTGGGTTTGGACAATAAATACTTGAGTGGGTCGACCTTGGATATGAGCTTGGTCTTAGTATTTAGCAGGTAATGGTAAAGTTTCTGAAAGGTAAAAATGATGGCCAAGCAAGCCTTTTAAATCTGAGGATAATTAAGTTCATAGGTGATGAGGGTGCGACTCAGATAGTACACCGATTTCTCTTTATGGCTAAGGTCATATTGGGCAAGCAACACACCAATAGTGTATTATGTAGCAGAAATATAAAGCAAAAGTGGTTCTCCTGGATTAGGAGGCATGAGGATAGGTGGATTAGCCAGGTATTGTTTAAGCAAAGAAAAGGCTTGCTGTTGCTCGAGTCCCGAAAGGAAAGTGACATCCTTTTTAAGCAAATGGGTGAATGAGTGACATTTATCTGAAAGCTGGGAGATAAAGCGGCGAATGGCTTGAATTTTCCCTTGCAAGCTACGCAGTTACTTGATATTCTCAGGTGGAGGCATTTCAGTGATGGAAGACACTTTAGCGGGATCTACCTCAATACCTCGTCTCGACACAATGAAGCCTAATAGTTTCCCAGATAACACACCAAAGACACATTTCTTTGGATTCAATCTGACTTTGTATTCACACAGGTGTTTAAAGATACGCCGTAAAATGATAGGATGATCCTCTCTTGTTTTGGAATTTCCTAGGATGTCGTCTACGTAGTCTTCCATGATGTCATGAATCATATCATGAAAGATTACTGTTATGGCCCGCTGATAAGTTGCTCCCGCATTATTAAGGCCAAATGGCATCACCTGATAATAGAAGGTGCCCCAAGGAGTTGTGAAAGATATTTTGTGTTGGTCTTCCTCAGAGATCTTAATTTGATTATAACCTAAAAAACCATCCATGAGTGATAGCATTTCGTACCCTACGGTTGAGTCAACAATCATGTCAATTTTGGGCAATGGAAAGTCATCTTTAGGGCAAGCTTTATTGATGTCCCTAAAATCTGTGTAGATTCGGATACCGATAGGTTTCTTCTGGACAGGAAGAATGTTTGATATCCATTTAGAATAATCAATTGGCCTGATGAATCCTGCTACAAGTAACCTTTCCAACTCTTCTTTAACTAACAAGGCCACTCTTGGGTGTATCTTTTAGAGCTTCTGTTTGATAGGCTTCGCGTATGCGTGCACAACCAGGTTGTGAACGACTTAAGTTGGATCTAAGCCGGGCATGTCTTTGTAAGACTATGCGAACACATCAATAAACTCTCACACTAGCATAGTGAATGTCTTTTATTCTCTGGCCAAGAGTGATGCTCCCAATTTTACTATCTTGGGATCTTCTTCGGTACCAATATTGACATCAGTGGTTTCTTCAACTAACAATTTTGATAAATCCTCCATACGCGTAGGATCGGGAGGTAGGTTGAGATCTTCATCCAAGGATGTCTCTATGAGATTTTCATCCTTGGTGTGGTCACTTTGTTTGTCCTTTGATTTTATTATTTGTTTTTCATCCAGTGCCTCAAAGAGGTTTTCACTGTGTGACTTGGACTTTGATTTTTGTCGAGGATTTTCTTTAGAACTCTTGCCCTCACTTTTCTGTAAATTTTGCTGACCACGAAGTTTAGCCTCCTCGCCGAAGTAGGTGCAGGTGTCTAATTCAATAAAGAAACCCTTCTTTTGATCTCCAATGGGAATTGTATCCCTTATGCCCATGAACTCTGCAATAGCCTTGGTATTCTCGAATAAATCTAGTGGCATGTGATGTTGTTGGTCCCATTCAATGAGGGAAGGGTACACAAGGTCAAGGGTCAGTTCGGTGGGGGTTATGGTTAGGACAACATTGTTCATAAAAAGGTTCATGGAGGCCATATCCTCATATAGGCTATGATGGGAATCCGTATTGCTACCGTACTCGAAGCTATCCTCATGCTCAGAAAAAGTCACATCTTGATCGTTGGGGTGTGCTCCGTAAGGACGAATCCCAATGCCATATCTTTCTGTTTTGAAATGTGGAAGAGGGACTGGTTCTCTTTGTCCTTGTTCATTCCTCCCACATCTTAGGCCTTTGTAGCCCATGGAGTACATCATTCTACTAGATTTTTCATATTTTGGGGTTTGATAACAAGATGGTTGAGTGTCCTCAGGGACCCAAGTAGTAGGTGGATCAAGTAATTTTTCCTCAGCTAACAAGCCTCCAGGTAGAAATGACCCAATAATGTGTTCCTCTCTAGGTCTCCTGAAGTGGTAGTTGGGTCGACCTCTAGTCTTGGGTGAGAAGGAGAGGTCAGAAACCAAGAGTGCTTGTTGTACATTATACTCCCCATAGCCATATTCCAGAATTTTCATCTCCCATGAATAAAATGGTGATGTGGAAGTGGACGCCCCATGAGTGTAAGAATTAAGAGAATTTGAATCTACTTGAGATTCCATGGCCTTATAATGAAGAGGGACATCTATATCTATGGAGGGACATGCATATGTACCCTTTCGTGCAAAGCTATTAAGAGCTCTACAATGAGCAAAGGGCTCTGAATCTCCTGGTATTGTAACCGTATGTCCCTCATGCTTCAGCTTGATGCATTGATGAAATGTTGATGGCATGGCCTGCATGGCATGAATCCATGGTCGGCCTAGAAGAATATTATATGGAAGTTCCAATTCTAGGACGTGAAACTTTGTCTGATGGCAAGTGGGGCCCACCTCCATGGGTAGCATAATGGTGCCTGCTGACTCTCTTTCCGCATTGTCGTATGCGGTGACAGTAATCAAATGGGACTCAAGATCTTCCTCTGTATGTCCTAATTGTTTGACCAACTTAAGCGTGCAGATGTTTAATCCCGATCCATTGTCCACAAGCACCCGTTTGATTTTCCTGTGGGTGACAAACTAACTTGATGTACAAGGGAAGATTATGTGTAGGATTCATGGCAGGGATCTCCCTATGGTTGAAAGTAAGATGCTCACTTGATGCAATATTTTCCACTGTGGCTTGAAGGTATGTAGGATCGAACTTATAAAGGCACTCTTGACCCTTGAAGAGTTTGATACAAAATTTCCTTATGCACATTGGATATCTTGAGAAGATCTAAGATCGAGATCTTGGCAGGTGTCCTCTCACGTTGTTCTAAAAGGTTATATTTATCAGTTTACGGGGTCAACAGAGAGGGTTCCAGAATCACGAGGCGAGCACGCCTTGTTACCGCAGTGCAGTCCTTTCCCTTGTTCTGGATGGTATTGACACAGTCAGTAAGGGAGTGAATACATCTGATAAGTGAATCGTAATTATTATTATCTCTTTTGGTATATAAGTAATTCGTGGCTTTATAGGTTTGGGATGACTCTCCCCAATCCATCTTTTTCTTTTCCAAGTTATCATGCTTGGGGAATGGTTCCTTATAAATCCCCATTTTCTCATTAGGTGTTTACATGTGGCCAGGGTTATCCACCTCTATCTCCCTGTTGTCAATGAGGTCTTGAATATAGTGGCGAAGTTGCAAAAATTTGTGTATTTTATGACCTTTAATGTGATGCATTTCACAATATTCATGCTCCTTATACCATGAAGGTTTAGGAGCGTTGTCATTAAATGGTTGTGTTGTAGGATAGGTCATCATGTTGGCCGCATCCAACTATTTTAGTATGAGGGACAATGGTTCATTGAGGGAGGTGAATGTTCGTCGCTTTGGTGGTGGTTGAATTGGGCCCTTGGTTAGTTTAAAAGGTTGACTGGTTTAGACCATTCAAACACGTTTGGAATCAATGATTTCATCTCCCACCACGTTTTTGTTTTTGTTAAAGATCTTTGGATTTTTAGTGGGTTTGACACTTTGGTTGTCTTTAGATTGGGTTTTGAGGGTGCCTTTGGAAATGAGAGCCTTTTTTATTTGAATCCCTTTGTCGATAACCTCCTCAAAGGTGTGGACACAATGCATTTGGAGGTGGAAAGCTATATCTGGGTTAAGATTAAGGATGAAAATACTGACGAGCTACTTCTCAGGGAAAGCGCAAGGGAAGCGACTAGTTATCCCTCTCCATCATTGGAGGAAGCTGGCGAAGGTATCATTTGGGCGTTATTTTATGCCACACAAGTCTGCCATGGTGATGTCACTCTCTATGTTATATAAGAAATGACGTACAAATATTTTCACGCCAATTCTGGTCTAGGTGAAAATTGATCCTCGTGGTAAGCGTGAAAACCATTCCAATACTTGACCTCCAAGAATCTTAGGAAAAAGTATGATGAGGTAATTATCACTATAAGACACCTCTTGACATGCCATGTAGAAATATTTAACATGATCCCTTGGCTCTCCCTTTCTTTTGTATTTGTCAAAATCTGGCATATCAAATTTCTTTGGAAAGGGGTTGAAGGGTCATTATCTTGTCAAAAGGATAGGGGCATAGTTCTTCGTATTTGTATTTTCTAATACTCCCTATATTGCTTTCTTGTATGCTCGCAAGATTTTCTTTCATATATTGCACTTCTTGTGTGAGAAATTTTTCTCTAGTGGGAGAAGCGGGCATGTGTACACGATGGTACCCTGTGTCTTCTTCTCCTTGGTTTTCTCGATAGAGTTTGTGGATCCTAAACTTAGGCTTTGACTTTTGAACATTCTTGTTTGTGTCTTTTTGTACCTGGAAAGTAAGCAAAGCTAGTTGTCGACTTAGGTTACTGAGTTGTTGTTGGATTGTGACTTGGTTTGTGTCTTCTTCTTCTAAAGGTTATTTCCTCTTCGTATTGTGGAGGCTCTTCCCCTGTTTCATGTTCTATCTTATTTCTTCGTGCCACTTTGATGAGGGGTATTCTATGCCCTATCACTTTATCATTTTCTGCGTAAGAAGTGGAAGCATGCCCACCTGTTAAAATATCTTCCATATTGATAAGGGGGTCGTTCTTCCTTAGTAGTGTCATTTATAGGTAATATTGGTTCATTCTCGATGGGCAATTTGGCCCCTAATTCCATGACCCGTGCCAAAACTCTATCTTTGTTTCTAAGGAGAAATTCATCTAGTAGAGTGGGGTCAAAATCAAAGTCTGCGTGTGGTGATTCTAATTCATTTCCACTATGATCGACCATCTCTTCGGTTTCCTTTTCTGTAGAAAATAGTGGCCCTAAGTCGTGTCCAATGAAGGGGTTTGACCCTTGTCTGTTAGAGGTCTCCCAAGCATGTGCTTGTTGTTCCTCATATGTCTGTTTCTTCAACCCTAGACATGTTTTGGGAGCCATGTTTTCGTGATAAGTTTCACTAAGGTAAGTTGTAGATTTGTTCAAAATTCAATGACTACCCCTAAGTGAAACACAAGATGAAATTGCTAAGAGTATGAATGTGTAACCAATGTGAGAATACCAATATGATAGAGTGATAAATCACTCGTGATACAAGCGTTTGGTATTAAAACTTAATCAAATGAAGTACTTCCTAGACTACGTTTCAAAGTAATTTGTGACGCCAAATGATTAACAAGATGTCTCCACTTATGCCAAGTTCAAAGGAATGAAAAAGACGTAAGTAAATACACGAAGTTAAATGTGATCTCCCAATCAAGATATACAATGAGCAAGCTCAATTTTGATTAAGACCTATATCTCAAAAAGTGCCAATTACGATTTGTGAATGACACAACAATATCACCAAGATATGTTAAACCACTTTGTAAGAAAGTGAAGTATTGATATCGAGGTGTTATTGATATAACACGCACAAATGGTAGTGCCTAGCACCTTTTGAAATCGAGGTAATAATAAAACTGAACAAAAAAAAGCTCAAAGTATAGCTAGGAATAGTTAAGAATGTGTGCAGCGTAACCATACAATATAGGTATTTATGTCGAGTTTACAAGAAACAAGACGTAAATATCAAAATTGTAATGATACGAGACAAACAAGCTAACTCCTCTATGGAAGTCCGCAGTGATGAACCACGCCTAACTACAATGACGATCTTGACATGGGTATCAAGATCACAATGGCTACCAAATGACGTGAAAATGCCTCCACTCACTTTAGACGTTTAACTAACCTAGCCGCAAACATGGATGGGTGTAAACGGACATAAAAGTGAGAGAAACAGTCGAATGGCAACACAAAGGTAATCACACCTCTTTTGATCAACAAAGTGTCAAAAGAATATGAAGGAAATAAATCAAGAAAAATGATGAAAAATGCTAGCCTCACTTCAGCAGAGTTTCACCTCGCCCTAAGGCAAGTAAAAACTAGGTGAAAGTAATACGTCACACGTTTCTCAAAAAGAAGGTTCACAACTCAACATTGTTTTCAAATGGTCAAAGTGGGCTCCTAGCCAAAGTATATTCTCCTAGGTGGTTCTCTCGCCCTAGGTGTTACAAAGTTGCCACGAGTGAGCGTGATTTACCCAAAAAGTCACACTGACTAGTTTGGGAGTATCTCGGCTTTACTTTACCCCCTTCAAGAATAGTAGGCAACTAGTGCGTCTACGTGTACTATCACTGGGGTCGCCACAACGGACAACCTGTAACTCTATCTCACAAAGGAATCACTAGTCAAGTAGGTAGTGCGGAGCACTTCCCATTTCGTCCACAAGGTTCCCTCTTGCATGGACTACTTTGGGGTTCCTAGAACCACCCCCATTGTTGTAGCTTAAGGCGTTATGCCAAAGGGGTTATGTTCTAGTTGAGCGGAGAGGGACGTACCCTTTTCTGAAACCTGCAATACAGTGTTTTGAATATGTTGTTCTTTTTATCTTGTTTAATTAGGTGTGGTTTGCTTGAACACCTTTTGGCAACCTGTATAACAACTTGTATTAGTATTTTTTGATTTTTTTTTGGTTCCTCCTTTCTTTGACAAGCGTTTTTAGGTCCTGCACTCAAGCATTAGTAGTTCTCCAAGAAAATCACATTATTTAAAAGAAGATTAAGAGTTGTTTTTGATTCTCAAGATCATCCAAGGATGCAAGAGAAGAGCATACACAACAAATAATCCAACTAAAAATTAAAGAAAATATTTTCAATCAATGAACCATACAAAATTCTTGATAAATGTTCATTCCCCTAAACCAAAAGTGAAAGATGAAGTTTCTAATCTACCAAATGTTATAAAATGAAGACTAAAGTTGCTTTTGATTCTCAAGATCACCCTAAGGTGCAAGAGAAGAGCATACACAAACTTTATCCCAACTATATAGAAATGGAAAACTTTAAATCAAAGGACCATTGAAAAATGCTTTGTAAAAGGTTCATTCCCTTAAGCAAAAAGTGAAAGATGAAGTTTCCAATTTACCAAATGTTATAAAATGAAGACTAAAGTTGCTTTTGATTCTCAAGATCACCCTAAGGTGCAAGAGAAGAGCATACACAAACTTTATCCCAACTATATAGAAATGGAAAACTTCAAATCAAAGGACCATTGAAAAAAATGTTTTGTAAAAGGTTCATTCCCTTAAGCAAAATGAATAATCAAGTTTCCAAGTTTAATCCCAATGTTAACAAGATAGAGATCAAAGTTGTTTTTGATTCTCAAGATCACCAAAAGGTGCAAGAGAAGAGCATACACACGCTTTGGTCTAAATCGAGTAAGCATGGAAATACAACATTCATCAAAACATTAGACATGTTAGAAAATGACCAGTTTTCAAATAACAAAAAAACCTATAATTTTTATAACTATAAATCCAAATTTATGTTTTCATTTCATATTTAACTTCAATACCTTTCCAACGCAAAAAAATGGAGTCATTTCGATTTTGGGAGCAAAACATTATGGCCTTCGGAAGATGGGTTACACATATGCTCTTATGCTCATGGGTATGCACTTGACATGCACTCAAAAAATGTCAAAAAAACGTCCCTTAACCTACAAAATGGGTAAATTTTTCCAACCAAGATTCAATTTTGACAACAACCCATCACATTAATATATGAATAGAAGACTCAACGCTATCAAACATTAACATACATGCTCAAGAATTTAAGATTTTCAAGAAATTGACAAAACTAGCATGTAGAATGATGAAAAAGTAAGCTCTAAAAATGAAAACATGATGAAATCTTGAAATTTTCTCACCAAGATTAAATTTTGACAGCAACCCACCACATTAATATGTAAATAGAAGACTCAGCACTATCAAACACTAACCTACATGCTCAAGAATTGAAAATTTTCAAGAAATTGACAAAACTAGCATGTAAAATGTTGAAAAAGTAAGCTAAAAATGAAAACATGATGAAATCTTGAAATTTTCTCACCAAGATTAAATTTGGGACAACAACCCACCACATTAATATGTAAATAGAAGACTCAACACTATCAAACACTAACCTACATGCTCAAGAATTTAAAATTTTCAAGAAATTGACAAAACTAGCATGTAGAATGTTAAAAAAGTAAGCTCTAAAAATGAAAACATGGATAAATCTTGAAATTTTCCCATCAATTCCAATTTTGACTAGCACTTCACCTCCTTCATACCTACAAGGAATACCCAACACATGCAAACTCAACAAAACAAGTTAAGAAAAACAAGTTAGATCAACATGTGTAAAAGAGGGTTAGTAACCAAAAATAAAACTTAACTACAAAAACTTGAAATTAAGTGCAAAGGACAATGGAGTAAGTCCCACCGGGCGTGCCAAATGTGTGCATGTATACTTTGCTTAATGCTAAATCAAATGAAGCAAGAACTACCACCTAAAATAGTTCTACAATTTAGCTAAAACAAAGCATAAACACCATCATGATAAGAATTAAACAAGGGTTAGATGCTAGCATTCATCAATACAAACTTTGAAACTAACAATGCTAAATATCTAAACTCCTCTATTCTCTAACAACAAATAAATGAATGGACCTAAGTAAGCTCCATGGCTATCAAAATAGTTGTCCTTAATGTTCCAAGAACCTAGGAATGAGGGCCTAATCAAAGTTGGGCTACAAGACCCCTTTGACACCTCTCATATGACCTAAGAACTTTAAGAAAGAGCCTTAACTCTTCAAGATGATGAGCTCTCAAAAGGGCAAGGTGTAAGCTCTTAGTCTCTTTGCTATATGCTTTGCATTTGCTCTCTTAGAAAGTTTAGGTGTAAGTAAAAAGGTAGGTGGAGGGCTCTTTATATAGCCTAAAGGATAAAGGATTCAACACATTCTCATGAATGTGGGATAAAGGTAAAACATGATTAGGAATGGATAAGGTTGCTTTATTAAAGGTAACCTTACTTTAGAAGAGTTTAATTTATGTTTGGCAAGTCATGGGAGTTGGGGGGTGTTTTAATTAATCAAAGGTGATTAACTAATAGGTAGATGTAAGCTTATAGAAGCTAATTAGAGGAATATTAGTATGATTTAGGCTATTAGAAGGGGATTAAATCAATTAAATATTGATTTATTGGTTAAATGGAAGGGAAAGCTAATTAATTAATAATAATTAATTAGTCTAGGTAGAAGGGGTGATTTATTAACGGAAGGTCGTTAATTAGGGTATTTGTTGGATAGGCAACTTAATTAATTAGCTTAGTGTAATTAATTAATGATGATATGAGGGAAAATGAGTGCTTTTGATGATATGTCGTTGATTTGCAAGAAAGGGGATAATTAGCGCAATTTAAGTATTTAAAATTGCTTGGGTGTAATTATAGGTGTCTACAGGCGGTTCAACAATGGATATGAGTTTAATGCACACACTTTTGTAGAACAAAATCTATATGATAGATTATATAAGAGATTTTTTTCCATCTTTCCAATAGAATTATACGAGTGGCTTATTGCTTATGCATCTCAGTGGAATTGGAAGTAGTGCACACTTGTCTGGATGTGGGATGGAATTTGAGGCCCTTTATGATGCTGATTTGATTTGGACTTGTGTTGTGGATACGTGGTTTTGCTCACGTTAGAAGACATTTGGATTCTAGAACATTTCATTTTGATGAACTCTTTCCCAGAGGTAGCTGAATTCTAGTTTTTGCGGTATCCAAGAGGAGTATATTGACAGGGTAACCAACTGGCGATCAAGATCTTTATGGTAACTTATAACCTGGAGAGTAAACCGATGGCCAGCTAGAGACTTGACCAGTAATGAGGGCCGCGAATAGGTTTGGTGAAAGATGGCTAACGCTAGTGGTAGAGAGGAAGCTAGCCCTTGAGGCTTAAGTTTAATGAGGTGCGTGAGAGGGAGATAGTGAAGTAGCGTTACATTGCAGAAAGTATGGCGTTGAGGAGAGAGATGGCTCATGAAGGATTTACAACTCACATAGAAGACAGTAGGACACAAAACATCAAGAAATCCCCCATCTTAAAAAACATGACAGAGATCCCCCTCAACCTCACACAAAAGTGTGCCAGCAGAGACTACTTGGACTATGGGCACGCATCTTAGGGCACCTGGTGACCTAGTCCTTGCACTTGGTTTTCTAGTATGTAGTATGATAAGTAACCAAAAAGCTAATTTAGGAAGTAGGAGTGCAGGAGTAAGTCAAGCACCAAGTACGTCAATGCGCAAGGCAGATGGATTTAATGATATTTGGAGGAACATTCTTAGATGCATCATCCACACAGGATGTTGGATTCATCTCTAGAAGTGGAACTACCTCACAAGACCATAAGGGTTCAAGTATAGTACCAATGTTGGGGCACAAAGAAGCACATATTCTGGTCCTATTCTGGCTACATAGTTAGAGGATCAGGAGGTATAGGTGGTTCTAGCTCCTAGTGGATCTGGTGGTTCTGGAGGTAGAGGAAACACTAAGAGGTTCTGGATTAGGTGGGCAAGGTTCTGAATCAACCCCAGAATATTTATGTGGAAATGTCTCTTTAGCTTCCAGAGTATAGGGGCATAGAAGATGTTGTTGAACATGTGCACATGTGTGAAATATTATGGCATGCTAAAGGGGATCACGGTTTCTGAGCACAAGGCAAGCTCAATTTGCTGACTACATTATAGGGATGTGCACACAGTTGGTACATGAAGTTTGACCTTGATCAAACTAGCGTGGATTATGCAACATTGAAGGATATGCTTTCTTAAAATAGTTCTATATCCCTGAATTTGAGAATAAGAGTATCAGCACGCTCAAGGATATCAAGACACGGCACCACTGAGAGTGTCCATGAGTATGATGCCCGTTTCAAAATGACTTCTATCTAAGCTTTCTTATGATATTCATGCTAGATCCAGCATCCACAATGGTTCGTTGGAGGACTGATTAAACCATTTAGAAGGGCGTCTGTCACATAAGACATACACTAATCCATGTGAGGTATTGGAAGCAACTTTGTGTGCTAAGGTAGGTGGGAGTATTGACACTGGTGTTAGCCCATTCTTGGAGGCATAGATTGTAGTTATGGAAAATTAGTTAGAGATGTTATCCAGAAAATTCAACGCATGAGACATGCTCAGGGATTTGATGTAAAGATTGTGAAGTGGAAGGTCACACCAAGGATAGTTTTCCCTCGCAGATCCATATATTCATTGTTGTTGGACTGCGAGATCTGTCATTTGAACCATGATGCTAACCACTGTTCCAATACTATACAGTGCACGATAAGAAATAACATATCTTGCTTAGTGTAAGATTTATCGGTCCATGACTCATGATACCGAGGAATGTACATTTGATTGGTCAGATTCATGATGCTCTAGATATTAGGTGTGATAACAGAAAAGTGTATCAGATAATTCTAAAGGTAAGAATGAGCACCAGGTTCAGGATCACAATCAAACATGCTATGATTGGAATGAGGGGCATTTTGAAGGAGGTCGTGGAAGATGACGTGCAGATACCATGGTGGATATGGAGGACGAGGCCGTGGTAGACGAAAGAGATGAGTTTCCTTGTGGAACATGTGCTATACATGCTGGATCTCCTGACCACTATAGGTGCAAATGTCCCCAGAATATTACATGTTCTTTCTACAGGAAAGAATAATAGCTATGAGGAGTGCCCTAGACTTATATGAACACCTTAGTAAACAGCATAAACAAGAGAACAAAGGTGCCATGGATGGTTAGAATCCAATGTGTGGAAGAGAGATTAGTAGACTGCCCAAGTTAGTACCAGAACCTGAGGGCATTGACCCGTGAAGATATCACCACATCACGCTGAAGCGGCACACGTGCAAAAAAAGAGTTGCAGTAGAAGCCTACAATCAATAAGGAGGAGGTTCTACATGCAAGGTACCTCAATCCTACTCTTCAGAAGGACATTTATAAAGAGACCATGGAAGTCCTCAAAGAATATTCAGGGTGAAATACAATGTACTTGAACGAGAATTCACAGAAGATAGAATAGAAGAAAGAGGCATGGAAGGTCCAATCTGATATCAATGATGTGAGAGAGGTGTGCAAAATGTTGCATCTAGGATAATATTATTCCATTGTTAGGGAAGTTGGTTAAAGGGGAACACTCCACACAAAAGTTTTTAAAATTGGACGAAAGATCTTGTATGCAAATATTCCACCTGATATCATTGACTATGTCAAGTAAATTACTCTGAATGTTGTTGTGGATGGGTGGTTGTTGAGTAACATATTGATTGATACAGGTGAAAAATTAAATGTGCTTAAATTAGATGCATGGGTAAAAATGGGGAGGCCTCCATTGCAGCCATCATCTAATGTGTTGTTTATGGAAAACCAGACTAAGGCTACTCCCATAGGAGTTTTGAAGGATGCATCTATAACCATAGAAGGGGCCAAGTTCATTGGGGATTTTGAGTTATTAGCACTTATAGAAGCGGACAATTTTCCAGACTTGCTTGGACGTTCTTAGTGTTATGCGAATAATGATGAATTGAGATTCAATAAGGGGTATATCAGCTTTGAGAACACGGAGGAAAGGGTTCTGATACCATTGAAAAATGGGAAGTCTACACCATATATTGAGCCTCTAAGTGAGGAGGACTTAAACCGAATTTATGTACACACTGTTCAGGACCCAGAGGTCAATGAGCCATCAAAAGAAGGAATCCTATAGTGGGAGGATTCTCATTCCATTAGTGATACTATGAGTATTTCTTGCGAAAATTGGGCTCATGGTACATATGAATTAGTAGGGCGTGAAGTAAAAAGTGCAGTTGTGTATAAGAATGGACTTCGTTTGGTTCAACGGATAGGTAGCACAATACCTTGGTATACAGGGGCATAAGATCTTCCTACATTTTTAAAAGCCATGGAAACACAGTGGAGAGATCAAATTAAGAGAAGAGATATGTTAGTATACACCTTGCAAGAGACAACAACATGCTGGTGGGTAGTCCATAGAGATAATCTTATAGAATGGGAAGATATTGAAATCACCCTATCTATTAGGTTTTCAAGGAATAATGCACCTACGTAGATAGGCACTTATCATGGTGATCAACTTTTTCAACATAACATTCAACAATATGAGAGACTCTGGATAGCAGGACAAGAAGCATTACCACTTTCACTCTTAGTGCAGAGATTGTACTCTACGCTACAAGGATGCATATCTGCCTGCTATGTATATGTAGAACTACATTGAGAGACTGGAAACTGGAAAAATTTAACTGTAGGGATGATCCAGACCTTTGACTACTTTTCTTCTCAACCTCTAATAGAAGAGGCATTAAAAATTATCAAGCTCTTAAGCAAGGGAGATAGTGCAAAAGTAGAAGAGCATATTCAGGAATTATTTGGTGAGATAGAGTCCTAGGCACATTTTGAGAAGGAAGGATAAATGGACTTCATACTACTTGAATGTACTTTCCTTGAGAAAGATAAGGGAAAGATGGTTTACATCACGGATGATGAGGAAATTGAAAACGTAGATATTGAACATTGACAAGGGGTGCACAAGGTCTTGGACAGTGCAGACAAGGATACATGTGCTTATCACAAACCCATGAAGACAAAGAAGGTGAATATAGGTTCGGAGGATGAGCCTAAGGAGGCCATAATTGGATACTACTGGTCAGAATCAGAGGTAGCAAAGATCATTGAGTTAGTTAAGGATTATCACAACTTATTCCCACAAGGATATCATGAACTTAAAGACATGCATAAATCACTTGGGGAAATAAAGATAAAGCTTAAAGATGGTGCATGCCCAGTTAGAAAGAGGACTTACAGAATGAATCCTAATTTGCACAAAAAGGTAAAAGAAGAAATTGATAAAATGTTGAAATCTAGAATTATCAAACCCCTTGATGAGTTAGAATGGGTTAGCCCAATGGTGATCAGTATCAATAAGGATGGACGAATTAGAATATTTGTAGACTACAGGGAGATGAATGCTACATGAGTCACCGATCCATTCCTGATATCATTCACTGAGGAAATACTGGAAGGCATTACAGGGTATGAAATATAATCCTTTGTAGATGGGTTTTCTAGGTATCATCAAGTTAGGATTTCTCAAGAGGATAAAGAAAAGAAAACATTTAATACTGAATGGGGTAATTTTGTCTATACTGTGATGCCTTTTGGATTGAAAAATGCACTTGCTGTTTTCTCACGAATATTTGTAAAGGCATTCAAAGATTTTATTCACAACTTCTTACAAGTCTACCTAGATGATTAGACAATATATGGGCTTGTGAAAGATCATTGTGACAATCTGCGCTTAATGTTTAAACGGTGTATACAATTGAGTATCTCTTTGAACATCAAGAAGTGCATATTTTCCACACCATTTGGGATATTGTTAGGACATATAATTTGTAAGGAAGGTTTGCTCATTGATACAACTAATTTTGCAGTCATTTTAGGCCTAGAAGCACCTACCAGTCAAAGCAAGGTGTGTGGATTTTTAGGTCATACAGGATATTATAGAAAATTCATCAAATGGTATGCAAAAATTGTTGCACTCTTGGAAGAGTTACTGAAGAGGAAAGGTACATTTTATTAGGGAGAACCACAACAACGCACATTTGAGATATTAAAAGAGAAACTTACTACCACACCCATTCTAACCTTTCCATCATGGGATAAATCATTTCATGTGCATGTGGATGCCTCTGGCATGGCCATTGGTGCTATGTTAGCTCAGTATGGAGAAGGTATTGTGGATCATCCAATTTATTTTACTAGTAGGAAGATGACTCCTGCTGAATAGAATTATACAACTATAGAGCGCGAAGCTTCATCCATGATCTATGCATTGAATACGTTTTGACAGTACTTGTTAGCAACACCATTTGTGTTTTAGATAGATCACATGGCATTGAAGTACTTGGTAAACAAGCTTGTCTTATAGGAGTGCATATGTAGATGGGTACTCTTATTTTAAAAGTTTGATTTCACAATTGTGGTGAAGCTAGGGAAAAGCAATTTTGGACTAAACCATCTATCTAGAATCAACTCAGGAGAGGAAGCATAGAAAATTGAAGAAACCATGCCAGATGCACAGTTATATAGGTTACAATACATGCCATTAGAATTATAAAACATTGTTGTCTTTATGCGGACTGGTATAGCACCAGAAGGAATTAAGGCGTTAGAAAAGAAATAACTTGCTATACGCGCGACACCATTTATGTTCATCATGTGTGACCTCTACAAGTTAAGGAGAGATGAAGTATTACACTATTGTGTATTAGAGCATGAGTGCAAGGATATTATGGAAGAAGCTCATGGTGGTATTGCAAGAAGCCATTATACATGTGATGTGACTGCCTGGAAGATCCTACTTTCTGGATTATGGTGGGAGACATTGTATAAAGACTGTAAAGAATATTGTAAGCTATGTGATCATTGTCAGCACTTAGGAAAACCATGGCAAAGAGATGAGATGCCTTTGAGACTAATTAATAGTGTAGAACCATTTGAGAAATGGGCCATTGACTTTGTAGCACCTATTTTTCCAGCCGTGCGTAGGACTGGATTTCACTATATCATTAATTTCATAGATTATCTCACACATTGGGCAGAAGAAACACCTACAAAGGACTATACAACAGCTATAACAGCTAGGTTTCTATGGGAGAATGCTATTACAAGATATGGATGTCCTTTAATCTTGATAAGTGATAGGGGTACACACTTTTTGAATGAGACAATTAGGATCATATTAGATGAGTTTATGGTTGCAAACCATAAAACTACACCCTACCATCCTCAGGAAAATGGAACTGCTGAGGCTTTCAACAAGATTTTGAGCTAGAATTTGACAAAAAATTGTAATGTTGGAAGAAAGGATTAGGATGACAAAGTGTCAGCTATTTTTTGGGCACATAGAATAAATTATAAGTGATTGAAAAAAGCCACACCATTTTAGTTACTGTTTGGCATGGAAGTTGTTCTCCCTGTAGAATTTATGTTACCTTCTTTGTGCATTGTGGGCACTAGATGTCTAGCTGATGAACATGAGTTATAAGAGCGTATCAAGAAGATGATTCAACTGAATGAGTGACGAGCCATAGCAAAATGGAGTCAGAAGAAAGAAAAGGCCAGGTAGAAGGCATGGCATGACAAAAAAATAAGGGATAAGAAGTTTGAGATTGGACAAATGGTAGTTATTTATGACTCTACGTTCTTGCACCATCTAGGTAAGTTCAAAGTACATTGGTTGGGGTCGTATGTTATCACTCACATACTTAAAACATGTTCTTTCCAGTTAGAAGCACTTTATGGAACATGGCTACCCGATTACTTTAATGGGAGTAGGCTGAAGCCCTACTATAAATAAGACTTCTTGGTGTTTGTAATAAGGCAGTATTACTATTTAGATGAGGTTTCCCTTCTATATTTCCTTAATGTATTTCCTTCATTGTCACTATGCTTTGTCAATTTAGTTGTTGTTCTTGTGTAAAGCATGCTTAGGTGCATGAATATAATTACTATGTGAAAAATGTTTATGCACAGAGGAATGCAGATACCTTTAGTGTGGGGTGGTTATAGTTATCCAAGTAAAAGACTGTGGGAATTGAAAGGTGAAAGGAATAACCTACTAAGGGTGCACTTTAAGTCAAAAGAAGATTTCTTCTCAAAAATGAACAAGGATGGAGATGAATTAAAGGACAATATAACATGAGGCAAGTGGATGACCATCATAACTACCAAGAGAAGGTACAGTGACAAGGTACTTGGGTGTAAGGGCGCACGCTGAAGAGAAGTCTATAACCATAGGGTAGGAAGGTGCACTAGACGGTTATAGCTGGGGTGCGAAGATGTATTGCGTGGAAAGAAAAAAAAATTTAGTAAATGAGCGGATATTTGGTAGGTGAAGGAGCAATAAATGCATCAAAATTTGAAAATTTGAAAAAAGTTATATAAGGATGGGATGCAGATTCATTTTTACCATTTCAACTAAGAGAATTTGAGGAAAGAGCAAATTGCAAAGAACTGAGTGATCAGGTTAAGGTGTGAAGAGTGTGAAACAAAGCGTGATAAATAGATCTATGTGAAAAGAAGCTTACGTCCCCAGTGGTGAAGGGTTTGAGCGAAGAAAGGAGGTAGAGAGGAGTTAGGGCCTGAATTTTCCACCTAGGGCATGATTGAATTGATCTAGGGTTTGATTCAAAAAATTTCAGAGTTAAAGATGAGATGTTTGCAAAGGAAAAAATGGCACCTAAAAAGGCATCTGCAATAACAACAAAATGAAAGAAGAAGGTGGTCGTTGAGGCAGAAGAGATGGAACCCGATAGCCATTTTTCAGAAATGAAATATCTAGAAGGAGTCATTGTTGGCTAGGAGTGGGATTCACCCACCAAAAAGAGAAAAGTGAGTGAATAAAATCACAGGACCGTGAAGAAGAAGAAGGATCTCGGTTCCTTGCTCGCTGTTAGGATGAAAAAGCATATGACGGATGACATGCCCATTTTTTATGATGCAGGTGAGAAGCTTCTAAAGAGAATTGGGGTCTACCAATTATATGAGCTCCCATATTTTGGGATGTATGAGCACTTGTATCAGTGGCTCATGAGTAGAGTGGATGATTAATTCTTCTACTTTGTAGGACGTAGAGTTAGAATCTCATCTACGCTCATCTCATCAATTACAGGTTTGAAGTTTACAAGAGAGGACATAAAGAATGATCTCATAGATAAAGCCATGATCTTGAAGACCAGATAAGAGTTGGGATACCTAAAGGGTCCGCGTGGTATGGATATAGAAAAATTGAAGAATTATCTGGTTGTGCAAGCAACAACACACCTTGTTACAAAGTTGAATGATCAGGAGTGGTGGTCATAGGTAAATACTATGTGGTTACATGTTGCACGTAAGATGTCAAAAGGAGAAATCTATAATATTGCAGGCTACATTGTAGAAAAAATAGTCAATGAAGTGTGCACATGAGGGAAGATGAGCTTTGGGACTGTTCTACTATCACTAGTATTCATAGAAATTGGAGTACCAAATGAGCCGAAGGAAAAAGTATGGGAATACCCCATGGAGAATAAGTCACTAGCTGAAAGGTTTAGTAAGTATCTATGTAAAGGGGCCATGATAGACAATGTAAAGTAAAGGGTAGACAAATGGTATGACAGGATCTATGTGGCATTTGGAGAAGAGTGGCACATCCCAAAGGACCTACCATCAGTAGTAGGGACATAAGTCTAGTTTGCTATATATTAGCATTTCTATATCGTGTGCTTGCCAATGAAAGATAGAGTCTAGATCCCTTGGTGTAAATTTCCTTACGCATTCACCGCAAGGCATTTCCAGGCATCTGTTCATAGATTTACAGATATGTGCTGATTGGTATTCAATGTAGATAAGGTAGACTGTGACTACCACACGTTGAGAAAGAAGTATGTGTATCTTAGAAGAAGTTTCTTCACCGAGAGGATCATTTCGAAGGTGTTTAATATTAAGCCAATAAGTCTAGTTGTAGCAGATGTAGGGGTATCATTGGTGTATCTTCAACTGAAGCCAAAGATGGAGAATAACAAATATGTGGAAGGTGAGTTTGCACTTCTAGCACCACCAAAGGGAAATCATACAATGGAGAACATCCCAGTGCCTAAGACCATAGATCCAATTGAAGTGGAGGATGAGGAGGAGGAGCATGAAGATAGTGGTGGTTTGGATCATAGAGATAGGAGACATCTTACAAATAAGGGTGAATCTGAGAGTGCCATTACACAACCTTAGCCAAAAGAGGGGGATGATGAGGACTTGAATGCAGTCCAAGGGGGAGCACAAATTTAAAAATGTGTTTAGGATAACAAGGAACCAAGGTGCTACTCAAACCATAGTGTGTAGATCACATAGAATATCTCCACAGAAGGAGGAAAACATGCAAAGAAGGAGGAAACTGAAGTTAGATAAGGAGGTGGAAGAGTCAGAGGAAAGTGCTCCTAATTCTCCTACACTTCCAGAGAACATAGAAGAACAAGGCAAGGAATCAATGGGAAGAGAAGAGGATGAGAAGAGACCAGAGGAGATAGATGTAGAGAATGTTCAGGACATGGAGGACACCAGTGCCAAATTTGGAAGCTAAAGTCCCTAAGTAGCAACAGTCTAGAAGAACAAGTGGGGAGCACATTCCACTAGCCATGGGGTATGCAGAGGACATAGGTAAAATTGTCCATGCCCACTTCCAGAGCATGGTAACACAGAAGGATTTATTTGGCTAGGAGATAATGGATGAGGATATGGTGAGTGTGTGCACTCAAAAGCAACTATCATGGTCAATGCACACCCACATGGATGAGCTTGACTTCAATGTATGCGAAGATTCATGCATTTTGAGATTGCTGAAGAAGGTACCCCAAGCTAGACACATGACAGTAAAGCCTACTATCATGTCAGATGAGCAGGTAAGCAATGCATTAGTGAAGGTTTGTGCTGAAGTGGCTAAAAGGAACATGGAAAAAGATTCAACAATCAAAGCACTACGTGAGGATATGAAGACAAAGGATGTGGAAATAACACACATAACAAACGAGAGGGACTTGCACAGAATAAGAAGAAAGTGTTTATCAACATCACATAGGAGATTGGGGACAATGTCATCAGAGCGAGGCCACACTTAGAGGCCAAGGTACCATAGACATTTCCTTCAGTGATACACTATGTGGGAATGTTGGTGCACTTGGTACTTGAAGAAAAACCTCTATGCATGACAATGCTAAGAAAGTTAGAGAAAGATGCAGAATGACAGAAATCGTTAGTGATGTGAAATATTGCATCTTATGAAGGGTTGCTAAAAGCATTACAAGAAGTATTGAAGAAAGAAGACCAGACTTTAAATATATACATATCTCCAGAGGTGCTTATCAACATAAAGACCCTCGAAGAAAAAAATGAGGTCCAGAAAGTAATGAAGGATAGGACATTGGTCCGCGCAGGAAGATTGTCAATAGTTAAGTAGAAGCGAGAGGTATTAGCAGCAACATAAGAGCCACACAAGACTCGGTTGGAAGAGCTTGGGAAGATAATTGTGTAGAAGATGGATCTTTTAGAAGGAATAATGACATAAATGTCTAATTTTGTGTTGGTTTTGTAGAATGAAAAGGGAGATATTATGAGGGATGAGTTGGAATCCATTGTTGTGGACATCCCAGAAAAAGTAGAATAAACACTCACTAAATGACAGGTTTTGGAGGCCAAAATAAAGGAGGAGTATCCAAAATTGATACTGTAAAGTGATACAGAGGAGGTTGTCTCATAAAAATTCTTTATTTTTCTACATTATTTCATTCTTATTCTTTCCATTATTCTATTCTTTACTTCAATTTTTGGAGGAATACCCATTGTCAGGATGACAATGAGATTAGTGTGGGGTAATGTTGATAAGAGAATACTTGTTAGAGAACACACAAGAGTCCACATGGGAGAGAAGGTCAGGATTAAGGGCCTAGAAGGATCTACATGTGTGGAAGGAAAGTTCAACATTCAGGACTTAGCCGATTTGAGCATGATGAGCTATTTTTAGAATCCATGTGGAACACACCAATGATGCAGAGACATGCACACCATGCATTGTCTATTTTTGGAGGATCGGATCAAAGTGTTTTGCATAGAGATGAGCTAAGAATATGATTGAAACTTCAGTTAACTGTAAGAGGCCTATAGATAGCACACTTGCATGTGTGGCTATGCCTTTAAATATCGTGTGGCTATTAATAGCATGTAACCTATTTCTGGAATAGATAAGCAGTGAAGGGAAAGTCCCCACCCTATATATATGATGTGATCGTTTGACATTATTGTAAGGAGATTTTGTGTTTATTAATAGATGGAAGATATTGGATGAATCTAAGTTTCATTACTATGTGTAATTGAATAGTGTATGTTATTGATTCAATCATGATCACTATTTAATGCTTTTTCTCTCATAGATCTGAATGTATCATATAATGTAGAATGATACATTAGTTATAAATCTATGTGTTTCTTCCTTCATCACGCTAACATCTTGCTAAAACAATCCTAAAGAGGTACCTGGTACCTTTGTTCACTTTGGGTGAGCGCTCAGTCTGGGCTGAGTGATATGCTAGTGCATCTAGGGAGTTATCTGGTAAATTCTAGATGTTAAATTATAGGCTGCAACAAGGACCATGATCACCATACAAATAGGATTATGAACATAAGTACCTAGATATGTTGTTTGATCGATAGGTCTATAGTTGAAAGAAGTTGCATGATCACAAAGTTGCGTATGAGCACCACGTCCCTTGAGTAGTTAGGAGAAAGTAAAAGAGGGTTGGGTTGAGTGGTTTTTTTTATTGTAACCTTGTTACGGGATGACATGTCCCTTTTGCAAGATACCCAAAACTAGAATAGGCAAGTCCATGATCAAAAATTTGTATTTTTCTTGATTTTTTATTTTATTTTTGCTTTTTAGCATGTATAAATTGATCGATGTGAGAAGTCCATATTGGGATGAATAGTAATGTCTCCTTGAGGTCTTCGTGAAGCTAATCAATGTGGGAAGCTCCAAGATAATTTTTTTTGGAAAATAAACATTAGTCTTCTTTTATCGGATAGACTAAATACAACATGTGGCTAGAGTTTTATAATTTTCCTTCAATGGAGCAGACTACTTATAGAAGAAATAGAGAGACATGGATGCCATTTTGAGGGAATCATCTATTTGCAAGAAATTTGACTCAAGGAGTAAAGTTTTGGTTATCCCTTATATTTTTTGCTTTTATTTTTGTAAATGAAGTCATGGAAATGACTATAAAGAAGTGTAAGGATTATTTTATGAAGGAAGAACCATACCACAAAATATTAGCTATGAAAGAGGGGTTTCAAGTGATGAACAACCATGGGATTCCATCTTTAAAAGGAAGAAAAGTATCCATGAGAATCATGCCATGAGTAGAGATGTGGTACTCATATTTAAAATATGGCTGAATGGTGACAGATAATCACAAAATTTTGTTGAATTTATTGGACTCAAAAATAGGTAGGTGGAAGGATATGTTTGATCAAGGGATGATCATATAAGAGACATAAGGTGATGTAGTACTTCATTCAACAATAGAATAATCAAATATGTAAGGAATTAAGGGGTTCAGGTTCATGTTTACCCTTAAGAGGAGATAAATGATAAGATCTTGATTCATAGGTATGGGTGACAATATAGGGTCCAAGACAATTAGGAGTGAAATTGCCTCATTTATTTTTCTCCATCTTGGTCACATGTTGATTTTCCTCCAAGACAATGTTGTTGATTTGGAATGTATATTCTCAGAGGCGTTTGCCATAGGCATGATTGATGCATTTTTGGTAGATTTGGAGGTCTTCTAGATCCTTTAAATGATGTTTTTCCAATAACTTAAGTTGTGCCAAACATTCTTAGCAAAAATCACTGTCAGATAGTATATGTTTAAGTGATATATGAAGAGATGGAGTTTGACTTTAAGAGGAAGGATGGCCTCTATATAGTAGACCAAATAAAAAGGTGTGGTGTTGATAGAGGTGCAAATGCTAGTACAATAAGCCCATAAGGCGAAAGGAATATGCTTGTGCCAATCCTTACGAGTGTTATTGCCAAATTTAATAAGAATTTTGTTGAGATTCTTATTAGAATATTTGGATTTACCATTTTCCTATGGGTAATATGGTGAAGAGAAATTGATTTTGATGCCAACATTGTAACACAATTTGCGAAGGGTTTTATTTTTATTTTTTTGCTGTTATCAGTGATGAGGCAATGAGGAACATCAAAGCGACAAATGATATGGTTGTTGATAAACTGAGTTATTTTTTCAGATTTGGTAAAAAACGAGAGGGATGGCTTCCACCCATTTAGTGTTAAAATTTAGTTGTTGTGATGATCCAAGAATGACATTGTAAGGGATGAGGGTTAATCTCTCCAATGAGATCCAAACCCCATTGAGAGAAGGCCAAAATTCTATGGTGACTTTTAAGGTGTGACTAGGGGTTTGGTGAAGGTTAACATGTTGCTGACACTTTACAAAATGTTTGATGTAGTCACAATAGTCTTGGTTAAGGGTTGGCCTGTAAAATCCACAGGTGAAGGATACATTTTCGATCAAAGGGCCACTAAAATGTCCCCCACAAATCCAATCATGAATTTATTTGATGGTGTATGGGATTTAAAAATTGGTGAAGCACCACAGGAGGATACTGTTGAATCCACATTTATAGAGAAGACCCCCCATATGACGTAATGAGATAAACCTTTTTAGGAAGGCTCATCGTCTATTACAAGTGAAATCTAGAGGTAGAATTTAAATTGAGAGGTAGTCAGTGAACTGCTTATACCAAATGTCGTGTTGGTACCCAAATTCAATCTCCTTCAAAGGACAAGCAAAGTCATGGGTTTGACAAGATACTCAGAGGAAGATAGATGATTATGTATGCCATTTTGTAGCTGGGGAAGCAGTCTATCTGACTCTTTATGAACTTAGGCTTTAGAAGGGGTGGGTAGCACCTTAAAAGGATGTGATCTTATCCTAACTATTTTAGGTTGTTCCTTTCAACCAAGGTAAGAGAACCTATTTTGTAACCTATGTTATTGAAGAATGCTGGTAAATCCTTCTTTTGCAAAATTTTTATAGAGAATACCTTGGGAAAATATGATCAACACACCAAATCTGACTCTCATGAGTTGTCACTTCTAGATTATGGAGATATTTTCAAAACAAAGAAAAGGTTACTAAAGACATTGGGAATCCTGATTGTTTCTGCCATGTTTTGGTGGTAGAAATTATGCATTTGCACACACACATGACAAACATGGGTGGTATATGTAGGATTGGTTGTTTTTAAATGAATGTTTTGGTGGGAGGTGAGGAAGAATGAACTTGATTTGCTAGATCTTTGAGAGTTTTTTTACAAAATGGGGCACTTACACAATGGAATGCTTTAAGATAGATAAAATGTTACTTTAACCAGAATCTGTGCTTCAATGGAGGCCCAAATCAGCATGTTTTCACACAAAATATGATATTCTAGCATGAAGGCTCAAGTTAGAAGACTCAATAAAACATCAAAATCCAATATCAATCACGCTTGGGGTACACCCAGAGGTTTATAAACAATCTCTCTCAACAGATGAAAGAAAAGTGATTTTAGATCGTTTATTTAATTCCTAGATGAAATCTCTTCTAAAAATGAAATTACAGATGCTAGTAAACTATCACAAGGATTGAGATCTGTGTGATTGAGAGGGATTTTGATACAAGATTGCAATTGGGAACAAGAAAAACCATTTGTAGACATTCAGAAATGAAGCAGACAATTTTTCCCAGAGTTAACACAAAATAACTCAAATTTGATTAAAATTATCAGCAGGGGAAAGTTTCTAGAACAATCTCAAAGCTTGTCAGTGGTTGTACACTCGCAACCACCTTGACATGATCAAGTTTAACAAAAAAGTGATATACAGGTTTCTCAAACAGTCCTTCAGGCAGATGGGCTCTATCAAGATTTTCTCTTAGAAAATATGTTCTGACCCCTTACACTCCAACCATTTACATAATAAATTCGTGTGATTTATAACATTTTATAACAGATCCTTTTCCCCCTATAACCAGGAAAAATTTGAAGTAGCATTGAGTGTTGTGACTCTCACGAGAAATAGATTTGAAAAAAAAGATGTCAGGTGTGCAGAGGGAAAATCTCTCCAAATATTTCCAACATTCAACTCTTCACATAGTAGAACAGTCTCTTCCCTTATTTTCCACCTACTTCCACCCTAATATGTCAAATATGATTCTTTTCATGCCTAGGAAGAGAGACCAAAAAATCAGATCGAGCCCGATAGCCACATTTCATCTTAATGGTAAAAGACATTTCCACATCTTCCTCACCAAACTTAGATATCAAATTAACTTCCCTTCCCTATTTGGGGTGCAAGAAATATGTTTTTTGAAAAATCATGAAGACTCGCATCTCTAGGAGCTTTGGAGTAAAAATGATAAAAAAAAATTAGATACATTATGCATAGCTGCCATTGATTTCTATTATGAATTTAGACCATCCAAGTGGGAGATCCACTTTAAAATGGGCCTACAGGTTCATTTTCTCCTTTTACAACTTTTGGAAAAATGTAAAATTTTCACATTTTACTCTACACCTCCACCCATGAAAAATGAGCCTGACACATGTCCTAAGGTGGGTCCCCAAAGGAACCACATCCAAATTCTACTATTTCACCTTCTTTTTAGAAAAGGGAAATTTTTCCAAGTTTTCCCCATATCCCCGCCCTTCCGCTTTTAGTTTTTGATGTGGGGTCCCAATGGAACCCTGCTTCCTTTTACAATTTTAACTCCCTTCTCCACAAAAGGAAATTTTTCAAAATTTCCTCCGAAATTCCACACCTCCGCCGTTGACTGATACAAAATTTTGAGTTATCCTTTTTCGGGCCTGTAAGACTTTTTTGTATGTTTTAATCCTTTTGATGGTAAGAGTAAAAATATCCAAGTTACCTCCAATGGTCCACTTCCCCACCCATTTGACTTTTCAAAGCCAACCTTGACCTGAAACCTTCTTGTCAGGCTTGTGGGCCATTTTTGATATGTTAATCCTTAAGAGGAAAAAATCCAAGTTTCCCCTGATGGTTCGCTTCCCCACCTTTTTGACTTTTAAAACTACCACGCATCACAATGGCACATATTGAGATGGTACCCAAAAGTTAAGACCTTGAATGAGCATGGGTTCACCACGTGTCTTGGCCCTGACAATTTTTTTTTGAAGGTTTAAAGTTCAATGGAAGGTGGCCATGTGTCAAGGTCCAAGGCAATTCTCCTTTGGCTGTTGAAAATTCCAAGCAAAATGTAAAGTGGGTGGAGGCCTCCAAGTTTCCTCCTGGTGCTTCTCTAAAATATTATTCAAGGGCTGGTCCTCAAACATACACGGTCCCTCCATGTGTCGCAAGCTTCTCAAAACCTTTTGAAAAAAATACTAAGTATGGGAAGACCCGTCGGAAGCTTCCATGTGTCTTCATGGCACAATTTGAAAATGGTGCCCAAAGTGGAGATCCTGAATAAGTGTGGGCTCACCATGTGTCCCTTTCCACCAAATAGTACGAGCTATATAAAAACTTTGTCTAAGTCTAGGAAGAGCAGTGTAAACCTCTACCTGTCCTCCCAGCACAACTCCAAGGCCAGCCAAAAAGTAAACCTTCAAATGAGCACCATTCTTCCACGTAGATAGGTTTTTTAAGTTGAGGCGATCCACAAAATGTTTGAAGTACCTTGCCGAGCCACATTCGACAAAAAGAGGCCACATTTCCTGTTGATGCAAGGATGTAAATTTGACTGAGATAAATGCCCATCAAACCGTAAAATGTAGAAAAGTGACCATTTGAGCCCAGAGATGAAATTTTCTCCAAGGACAGAGAATTTATAAATGTTACAAGGCTCAAATACATTCCTCTGAGCTACATCCATTCATTTTTCTTCAAGTATTTAGGGAAAAAATGAAAAAGACAACAAATCCTGACTATGGAAAATTGAAAGAATGGGACAACCCAAGTGTTTACATCTTAATACAAACCTTTTTAGATGAGCAAGAAATGAGGAAATTTTTTTGGATCTATATGTGATCCTTGGTCCAGGAAAGGACTAATTAGTACAACAAAAGGAGGGTGGAGACTTTTCAGGAACAATACGGGAAGATAAAATGTGACAAAGACTGTAAATTAATAGATTTTTAATGGCAAAATGGTGCAAGACATTTGTGAGCACCAACATTGGCTCCAACTCGGGGATGGGAACTCCCTGTGAGTGCCATAAGAACATAGGTGGACCAAGTGCCAAAAATATCCATTGGGAAAAGGATTCAACTTGCATACCATAAAACTAAAACCGTCTCCCCAATAACGAACAAAGAAACTAGCAAAACCAGGCCACTAAGGACCAGAACAAAAAAAAACACAAAAGACAGAAAATAAACCAATGAACTATACAATGTACAGATGAGAGCATCCCGATTTCTAAGGAATCAATCCAATAAATTCTTCAGATGCCTTTCATTAACAGGTAATTCGAGTAATTCCCCATCCAAGTCCTTCAAGAAGAAGGTATGTTCACTAATCCTAATATCAATGGAGTAAGGTCCCATCTATAATGCATCAAATTTTCCATGCTTGCCCTTATATTCATGCCTACTATCCATAGCATCACAATATCTCCAACATTGAAAGATCTTGGGGTGACCTTCTTGTCGAATAACCTCTTTAGCTTCTCTCTGAACTTTACATGCCTTTGGTGGGATGCCCTCCTTTCTTCATCAAGTTCAATAATCTTGTTAATGCATGCATCATATGGACTTACTTCTTGGACTTCCAGTTTTTGAATGAACTGATACGAGGATAATTGCATATGTAGGGGAAACAGGGCTTGAGTTCTATATACCAACTCAAATGGACTCTTTCCAGTGGCTCTCTTAACAGTAATTTGATCAGCCCAAACAACAAATTTCAACTGCTCACGCCCTTTTCTCTTATTCAGCTCCAAGGTTCTTCTAATAATCTTCAGCAAGTTTTTATTACTAGACTCAACTTTTCCATTTCCTTAGGGATTATAATTAGAAGCATATGTCAAATTGACCCCATATTCTCTACACATTCCCACCAAGGGTTTAGCTTTGAAGGTCATGAAATTTTCAGCAATAATTTTGACTGGAACCCCAAACCTGTAGATGATATGGTTTAGCATGAAGTACATGACAATTTGGTGTGTTGCTCTCTTAGTGGGGATTACCTCCACCCACTTGGTGAAGTAATCAGTGGCTATAAGAATCCACTTATGGCCAACACTTGAAGGGTATGAAATATTACCAATGAAATCTATTCCCCATTTCTTGAACGGGGCTTCAATTGATACAGGATGTAAAGGAAGGGAGCCTAAAACTTTTAGTCTTCTAGAGAAGTGTTGGAAACTCTCACATCTTCTAACAAAAAGAGTTGCATCCTTGAAAAGAGTTGGCCACCAATACCCAACCCTCATAATCTGGTGTGCTATGAATTTTCCAGAAAAATGTTCCCAACAAACTCCTCCATGGAGATCAATAATTAACTTGGGGGCTTCATCTTCAGTAACACACCTTAAGAGTACTACCTCAAGGTTCTTCCAAGCTAATCCATAATTAGTAATGATATATTTCTAAGAAGCCAACTTAAGGGTCCTTTTCTGGTTCTTACTCAAATACTCATGGAAATATAAATGTTTGAGATAAAAAATCACATCCTTGTACCACTCAGAACTCATCAATTTGTCACAGACATCTACCCTTCCTTCTTCTACATCATTCACCTCAACCGTTTACAAGTTGCTCTCAGCCACAAGCTTAGCCAAGCCCAAACCTCTCACCAACTTCATGGTTTGGATATCCATGTCATATTCTTACAGCTTGTTCACCTATCTGTATATTTTTCTTAAGAGCTCCATCTCTGATAAGATGTATTTGACCATGGTGTGGGGAACATAAGAAAAAAATTTGGAACTCAAAATGTAAGGCCTAAAAACCTTTGTTTCTTTTACCAAGGAAAATGCTTGTTTCTCCATAATAGTGTATTTCAGCTCATCCCCCTCCAATGCCTTGCTGAAAAAAGAAATTGGCCTCTCATCCCCTTCATCATCCTTTTGTATGAGGACAGATGCAACGGTGTTCTCTAAAGCAAAGGAAAATAGTTGGAAAAGCTTCTTATAATTTGGAGCTGCCAAAATAGGGGCATGCTTTAATGCTTCCTTGATCCCATTAAAAGCTTGAATGACATCATCCTTCCATTTAATAACCTGGTCCATCTTTAGCATGGAAGTAATTGGAATGGCCAACTCAGCAAAGTTTGATATGAAACTTTTGATGAAGTTTATCTTCCCTAAATTCCTTTCTTGGTTCTTGGAATTGGGACCTTACTGATGGCCTCTAACCTTTCTGGATCAATCATTAACCCCTCTTACAACACAACATGACCAAGAAAATTTTCCTTCTGCACTCCAAAATGGCACTTCCTTGGATTGTGTGAAATGCCATACTCTCTACATCTTATCATCATATTTTCCAAGTGCAACAAGTGATAACCTCACTTTCTGGAAAACACAATCACATCATCTTGGTAACAAACAATAAAATCTTTGATGTAACCGGCGAAAGCAACATCCATTACTCTTTGAAAATTTGATCCAGTATTCATTAGACCAAAGGGCATCCTGACATATACATAAGTCCCCCAAGGAGTGGTAAAGGTTATTTTAATTATTTCTGATTCCTTCACCACAACCTAGTTATAAACAGAGAAACCATCTAGGGTAGAAAGTATCTCAGAAATAGTCACTAGCTGTGACATGTTTTCCATGTTTAGTAAAGGATAATTATCCTTCATTGATGCTCTGTTCAAATTTTTGAAATCCACACAGAACCTGATGTCACCATTCTACTTTCTAACTGGTACTAGGTTTGCAACCCAAGAAGAATACCTCGTAGGCTTAATAATCCCCCCATCCCTCAAGTTATTCAGTTCCTCTTTCATTTTAAGAGATAGGAGTGGATTGATTGGCCTCTGCTTCTGCCTGAATGATTTTTCATTATATTCCAAGGGAATCTCATGTTGAAATAGATCCTCTCTATATGCCTTTAGTTTAGAATAAGTCCAAGCCATGCAATCTTGATATTTTTTTAGCAATTGGACATAATATTGTTTTTCCTCCTTACTAACATTTCTTCCCAACCAGATCTTCCTTGGCTTCTCCTTTGTGCCAAGGTCATGCTCCTCAACATCCCTCGAGGTTGCCATATGCCTGTTAATAATGCAATCAACATTATCAAAGTTTGATTCAAGAGAAACTAATCCTCTAGGGATGGTATTAGTTTTTAGTTGAATGAAATCCTTGTGAAACAAAGTCTCTTTACCTTTTGATGCACATACCATTAGATCCCAATCAATACATTGGTTAGCAAAATCCCCTTTGATTTGTAAAAATCTTTTGACCTGAGCATCATCATAGAAAAATTTCCAATGCTTAATGTTGTCAGGGACAAATGGCCTTATTAATACTTCAACATCATATTCACAATATGGGGACATTACACAATTATCAAACCGAGATCCCAACATAGAAATCATATCTACCACAACATTGAACTTCCTATCATGATGCACAATGTTGAATGAGTCAAACATCTCAATGAGATACCAAACTGCATGCTTGTATTGTTTCATTCACTTATTTTTTGTGGCATATAGTTTTATGACTTTCTTAATAATTAATTCTGAATCTCCTTTGACAATGATGTCTTTAACACCATATTTACAAGCAATCCTTAGACCTAACAAGAGTGCCTCATACTCAACAATGTTCTTAGTGCACTCAAAGTTGAGTTTGAAATAAAAGAAAAAATCTTCCTTGCCTGGAGAGATCAGAACAACACCAACACCATTTCCAAGCTTGGATTAAGCTCCATCAAACAATAAAGTCTAAGGAGAGCCTTCCTTTTCAAGACACTTGAATTCTTCAATTTTGTGCTCTTTTCTATTAGCAAATCCTAGAAAGTTATCAGCATCAAAACTTGTGTATAATACTTCATAAGATGCATTGTTGGGATATTATATAAGGTGCAACATCTTCTTTTTCCCATATAATCTGACAAGGCTGCCCTCAATTGGGATGGTAGCATAGGACATGTCTATTTGAACACTCCCACCAACACTTGCAACCCATTTTCTAGATAACAACATACCCCACTTGGCTGGGTAATCAATAATAAAAACATCAAGCTTCAAGTTTTTACTTGGGTAAGCTGCAAGTTGTACCACCAAAACTTTCACACATCCCACCACTAGCACTTCTCTAGAGTCCATAGCAGTACACTTCCAATATGCTACTATTACTTTGATATCTAGCTCGTTCATGACTTCTAGAGGCATAACATTGCATGATTCCTATGAGTCAAACATATAATTGTGCAACAATATATCTTTAATGATCAGAGTGGTGAAGAATGGATCCACATTTAGCTGAGACTCCACCAAGAATGTCCCCAAATAAACCTCAGGTGGTTCACCTAGTTCCTCCAACACTAGTGGTGTCTTTATTTCTTTAATGAGTGGGGGAGTCTCCACAATGTTTATATTTCTATCGAGGGTAAACTTCTCCTCTTTCAGCACCAAATACTCAAAAGCCATTTTCTTATGCTCAGGAATCCTAAGCAACTCAAAAATTGGAACACTAACTTTGATTTGAATCAAAACCTAGGAAATGTCATATGGAGCATATTTTGGCAAGGTAAAATTAAAAGGGAGATTGACAGACTCATCAAATAGCAAGGGGTTTTTGACAATTTGGGCATGATGAGGGGTGTGATTTTTGTTTGGGACAACAAGGCCCTTAGTAGATGCATCTTTCCTAGGAGACTCTTTAGGAATATTTGAAAGCAATGGAGTTCTTGGCTTGGCATGAGGCCTTGTCCCTTTGACATCCTTACTTATTGTGTTATATTCATTTTCTTGAGCCACAACGACATTCATCAATAATTATCTGTCCTCCTCAGATGGGATTCCTCCATCATAATTCTTTATCATTCAAGCCCTTAAATATTCAAAGTCATTATTGGGCAATTCAAAATCTTGTACAATATCTACTTCTAAAGTATGAGAGAGAGGAATAATAGGTACTTGGTGAATGCAATCCCAAAAATTAGTAGCAGTTCTAGCACTTATTATCTCAGTTGAAGTTACCCCTTATTGTGAGCTCGTGGAGCACCCCATCATGCAAACATCATCATCATTATCATCAATTTCTTCTTCTTCTTGTTGATCTTTCTCACATGGAGCATGGGGCATGAACCATCTGTCACACCAATCAATGACATTTGTCTCCTCCATAAAAGCAACTTTGGCAGCTAAAGGATTAGGTACCATTCTGTTTTACCTGGCCTAGGACTATTTATTTCCAAATCCAACAGGTCCCTTGCCTCTGTCATCCGACCTTTGATCATTCCTATGATGGTTTATAAACCTATCTTGGCCTTATTTCTTGTGTTGACCTTGTGAACTCTGGCCAATTATCTTTTCTGCCCAGGCTAACTTGTATGATATTTCTTTGATAGCCCCTGCCAAAGTTTTCACAACTTCCTCCAAATCAAAAACCTTACTTGTTTGAAGATTTTCCAGGCTAATTAGTTTTACACCCTCCCTTTTTGGAGGATTTCATATTACCTTGATGTTATTCTCAATTTGTAGAGCCATGGTGAAGACTTGTCTCAAATTAACATAGTTTTTGTCTCTCAAGTAGTAAACAGCCATTTTATCAAATGCATCTGAATATTCGATCAAACATGATTCATGACATGGCCTTAAGTTAACAGGCAATATCCTCAAGTTCTTGTTGAACCTTATGTTGAAATAATGTACTGAATCATTAGGATTCTTCTTGATTTTTTCAAATTTTGATAGAAGAAACCTAGGGTAAATTCTATCACCATACTGCAATCTAAATGCATTGTTCATACCTGTCCATGAATCAATGGAATTATCTGGAAAATATTTATGCCAGTCCCTTGCATCCTCTTCCAAAGTATGGATAAAAAATTTGATATATACATCCTCATGTTCAATCTCAAAGTCTTCCATCATATTGATAAAAATATTTAAATGTTGATCACCAATTATAGCATTTTTTCCTTGGAAATTTTGTAATCTATTTCTTACATCTTGGGGGAACTACATTTGGATAACTAGCCATCCCTATAAAATTTATAGGATCAAAGGTGTTTATAACAAACGAAGGTTTAGGTGGGAACTGGGCCATGTTTTTTGAGGAGGCGACCTTGGAGGGGAGACAAATTGATAAGGGGCAGAGGGTCTTTGAAACACAAGAGTATAACTTTCAAAATGGATATCCACTAAAGGCCTTGTTTCTTGGAAAACCCTATCAAATTTTTGAAAAGATAGGAGCAGAATGAAAAGCAAACTTTTCACAATCAAATGAATTCCCCTCTCCAGATGGAGAAATTAATTCCAAAAAAATACTACCTGATTCAGAATCACTTGAATGGCAATCTTCAATAATAGTCCAAGCACTTTTATCAATGGGGATTTATTTTCTTGACTGCTAATCTCCAACAATTCTCTAGGAGTTTATTCCTTTCGAATTTGTTTTTCCTAGCTCTGGAAATAATTTCCTAGAAAGATTTGTAGCAAAGAAAGATTTTCTTCATTCCAAAATTACGAATATTAGTAAAAAAACTCACTTGACAGAGGTTAAGACACTAGTACTCATCAAGAATCAAATCAATAGGGAGTTTCCACTAAGGATTTCCACCTTAGTTGTGTAAATGCACTAAAATATGATCTGTCAAATTTTTGTCAATACTAAGAACTAGAAATGGGATGATTTGACTTTTCTATACCCATATTTACTAATGAAATATAGTGCATTATGTGTGGAAACTAAAAGAAATTCACACAACACTTGCAACTTTGAATACTTCTTACAGGCTCAAACACAAGATGAAGATTGAAACAGTGGGTTAGCACTTAGAGCATAAAGGCAGTATTTACCAGGGTCTGAACATGAACTGTAATCTTTTCTCCCTAGAAACGGTGCCAGTAAGTGTTTTGGTACCCAAATTTAATCTCCTTCAAAGGCCAAGTAGCATCATGGATTTGACAGGAAACTCAAAGGTAGATAAATGATTATGTATGTCATTTTATAGCAAGGGAAGCAGTTTATCCAATTCTTTAGCACTTAGGCTTTGGAAGGAGAGAGTAGTACCTTAAAAGGATGTGATATTATCCTATATATTTTAGGTTTTTTCCTTTCAACCAAGGTGAGAGAACCTATTTTTATAACCTATGTTATTGAAGAACGCTAGTAAATCCTTCTTTTACACAAATTTTATAGAGAAGACCTTTGGAAAATATGATTAACACACCAAATCTGCAAAATTATAGGGTACTGCATCGTCGGAACAATGTTACACGTGCCCCAATGATGATATAGGTCTCCTCGCAAGGTGTTCGGAATCTAGAAAAGCTCTCCAAGCATGCGTTAACATCCCACATGCCCCGCTTAGCCCCTGCGTGCTTTTTTTTCTCTTCTCCCCTCCTTTTCTTTTTGTTTTGGTCTTTAGTGACGAAACCGCTGCCCTACCTGGGAGGCAAACTCGTGATCGTCGCCCAAGTAGGGTGGCGGTCCTATAACTGCCGCCCTGCTCAGGGCGGTGGTCCTTCATGCATTTTCCAGAATGCTCTTTTTAACGTGACTTGTGTAAATTTTCAATGTTTACCAACTTTTTTCACCGCCTTTGCTTGTATTTATGATTCTGGTTCCCTGGAATAGTGTTTTGGCATTGTTTATGGTTTAAGAGATCAATTTGGTTTTCACCTTTGGGTAAATGGGATTCTATAAATAGTTGGCTTGTGCTCAAGCAAATGGCCCCTCAAATTTTCCTTTGAATTTCTCATTTCAATAGCTTAGCCTTTCAATTTTGCTTAGGATTCATAGTTTCATTTGTTGTATGCATGGTTAGTGTTGTTTAGCTGTTAGAAAGCCACATATTCTCCTTGTGCAAGTGCTGTTATTATTTCATCCAATCAATTGGAGTAGGATAGTTTGATTTTCAGTAGGAAGCCATTAAAGTTACAGGTTTCTCTCGTCAAATAGGATAGTTTCAGGTTCTGGATGTTTTATGTTGCATGACTCGCAATAAATCCCGCTAGGAATTACATAAGCCAAGCTCTGTTCTCTTGCGCTATCCCTCTCCTACTCGCATTGTATTCAGTCTGCATCCTAAGCTGCCATTGTCCCAATATCTACTTCTGTTGATGCTAGCATTACACACTTTTCTGGATCCACGTGAGCATGAAAGAACGAGGAGATCACACTGAGGGGACAAGGCCACACACCATCAGATTCGCCACTGTTCTGCAAAATCCAGGTTCAAGCTTTCAAATTTCTAGTTAAAGCATATCAAATAGAGTAGCCAATCATTTCATTTCAGTTAATTTTACTTTCAATATTCCCAGGGAAGCTGTGGGGATTGATAGTTTCTGAGAAACTATGATTCACTCCTCACTTCTGAGGTAGGATCGAGAGTCTTTCAAATAGAGTAGATCAGTTATCTGTTTATTTAGAGTAGATCTACAAACTACACAGACAAGTAGCTATACTCAGTTGCTTTGTCTGTTTTAATTGTGTTATTAGTTTAGTTGTCAATTGCCAGATATATTAGATAATTTCTCTTTTAAATTCTGTTCAGTAGCTTATCAATAAAATCAGATTTAGGAATATACATAGATATATCTTGCGTAGTTAATTTATTCTGTCATTAGTTAGATTTATATCATTTCCTTCTTGCATGACAATCACGGGACCTAGAGAGCCCAGAGAATATGTATTCGAGCCAATCATGCCTCAACCCAATCTTATTATGGCAATAATTGATATAGATCAGAACCTTAGAATCCAAGTCTTCCAAACAACAACAGACTTACAACAAATCAGCTCACAGTTAAGAGGATTAAACGTAGAAGACGAAAAAGCGTATACGTTTTGGTCAAACTGGTCAGACTACAGGTTAACCTAGATAAATATCCACATGACTGTAGAAGGGCTTGAAAGAGAGAAAACGTTCAGTTGTGATCCTTTGGTCCCACAGCCAGATGCAGGAGACACTCTCACGGACATAGATACTAGTTTAAGAATTCAGGTTGCAAGAACGCCTGTAAGATACTCTGAAAAGATTGCACAACTGTTAATTCTGAACATAGAGGCCGAAAAGGCATATGACTATTAGATACTAGGGATTAGGGACTGATTCCACACATGACCATAGCAGGTCCACAACAACCACGAATCTACAGTTGTGATTCACAAATCCCACAACCCAACGAGTCCACAGGTCAATCCGACGTTGATGCTGGCTTACGCACATTAGTATTCAGATCCACTCCACTTCCACCTATCATCATCACACAATTATCCTTGTTAGACGTAGCAGCTAACGAATCTAAGGATTTCTGGACTAGACCAGAGAATCGACCGTAGAGTCACTATACCCATCATCCATTTTCATGACCCTGTCTGGAGACATACATGAAACAATCCCAGGTCATTTTCCACGTATCCCACAACCCATAGATCAAATCATGCCAGAGCTCGATATTGATTGGAGCCTTCGAGCAGTCATCCTCACCGATCGATCTATCATGCCAGTTCAGGTTAGGAGGGCCTTCTTTGCCTTAGATTCATAGATTCCACTAGTGTGCATCGAAGACATAAGATTTCCTAACTAGTTTGTCTGCATCCCACGCGTATTCCATCCCCACCGGCTATCTCAGCACGACCTCGGGAGGTTAGGTGCGAGGAAGAGTTACTTGTAGATTCCCACGCTTGCTTGTCACTTTTCCATCGTACAAAATTGGTGAACCCGACGTGAACAACACAGTGCTTCCCCTTTTCTTTATTACCTCTTTCTTCCACCTTCGCTCTTTCCCATTATTCTGCGGGTATTCATATACCCCCCGAATATGTCAGGATTTGATGCATATGGCAGACCTCTCCTAGGTCTTGAGGCATACTATGCTCAACTGAATAGATAGTCATCACCCTCGCTCTCAGTATGGGGTGACAACTATTCAAATGACCAATTATCAACACAAGCTCCACCTCCAAGGACTAGATATAGTTCATCTTTCCAAATAGAGGAGTTGGATCAACTCACACAAACGCAACAAACAGAGCCTTCAGGCTCGAACAATATGACATTCACAAGAGAATCTGGTTCGTCTCCTCAGGTGTTGTTTAGACCACAAATTAGTAGACAATCAGATCCATACCTGGTTTTAGATGATGAACATTCAGTGTGTTACGCCAGGAATGAACAATGCTCTAGGAGTATGTACCCACCTATAGGAAGTTTACAAACATGACCCGAGGTCTCTTTTCAAGAAAACACCTCCATGCCACTACCTATAGGAAATGCCCTCGGTGAAACTTGGCAGGGCAACGATCAATTCATAGCGGGGTATCACATGCCTATACAACCTCAGAATATACAACAAACGCCACCAAGGCAAAATACTATGACTTCACCAAATGAAGTCATTTCGACTTTAGTAGAAAGAGTTAGAGGGTTAGAACTTGCTCAAGCGAGTCAAACATCTCAATTCATGCAGGCAGGAAATTCCAATCCTCCACATCATCCTAGCCAAGTAGACCTCCTCATAGGAATAGGCACATTGGGCATGCCTCCTCAGTATTCACAACAAACACCAACTAGAACCGCCATTTCTAACACCGTTCAGGTGGAGAATATGATACCTCCCGGTCTTGTACAACACAATCCACTCTTGGGGAATACTCCTTCATACTTAAACATGTACTCCAAGTCGCCACAAGGAGATATGTTCTCCTCTCCCGG
Organism: Taxus chinensis; assembly: GCA_019776745.2. NCBI lineage: Eukaryota > Viridiplantae > Streptophyta > Pinopsida > Cupressales > Taxaceae > Taxus > Taxus chinensis. The sequence goes on from CM034146.1 coordinate 899,603,474, forward strand.
CATGCTTTCTCAACCACAGGGGTTTCCTTATGCCCCTGCAAATGCATACGCTACGCCGTATCAGCAACCCATTCCACCTCCACCCCCTCAATAGGCACCATCAATGGTCGAAACCTACGCGATAGGGACTTATTCAGAGTATTTGAAAGAGCCCTTAGACTTCACCATACGAAGCGTCATGCTTCCGAGACCTCTTCCCTGATTTTCCCAAATACAAAGGGGAGGGGGACCCGAATACACACATTAAGGCCTATGCCACAGCCATTCGAGAGCTGCTCCCTTGGGATGGGGTTGTTGCCAAAATATTCCCCAAAACCTTGGAGGGCATCACCCTCGATTGGTATTATAGAATACTTGAAGCTTCCATCCATTCATTTAAACAACTCGTTTCAGAGTTCATTAAGGTGTTTGACATGAACAAACTGTTAAGAACAGGAATCAGGGAATTCTTGCACATAAAACAAGAGCACAATGAATCTGTCACTCATTTCATCCAGAGATGGCGTACAGTCCTTTATTCTTCGGCCAGTGCTCCAAACATGGACCAAATGGAACTATGCGATTTATTCCTTCATTCTCTCAGCAGAGAGGTGAAGGAAGAAGTCCAGAAGTTCCCACTAAGGACTTACAATGAAGTACTTGAGAGCGCTCTCTGAATAGATCAAGCGGCAATAGATAGTGGTCACAAGACGTATGGAGCAAATGGGAGGTTAATCACCCCCAACCAGAATACTACGACTTATCCTACTGCCACAAACGTCAATCAAGGACCTAAAATCCTTAACAAAAATCACGGCGCAACAACCGATGGAGTAACTGACCAAGCTAAAAAGGCCAATGTTGTAAATACTCCACCGTTGATTAATAATCAACGAAACAACAACTTTACCCCAACAATCAATTCGGTGGATTTTAATCATCCACAACAACAACAACAACAATGGCAGATCCAGACACAGGGTCCAAGCCAAAACTCAACTGGATATCAAAATCAGAACCAAAACCAAAAACAACAAATACAAAACCTTAATCCTAATAGGCAACGGTTTGATCAGAGTTTTGGACCACAATATACGCCAAACCAACAACCTAGAAATTACAATCCTAACTCGTATTGTGGTTTCCACAAGATTCAAGGCCATGACACTAGAACGTGCCGTGACTACAATAAATTCATGCAACGTTTTCCAGAGGAGCAAAGACAACTTTTCATAGATATGTTCTTGGCAGATCCTGCGTCACCAGCACCAAATACTTTTTCAGGGGCAGTTTCCCCTCAAAATGCTCCCCTCAAGATCTTCAATGATCCACTCCCAAGTCACAATAACAACAAATTAAATCCAAATGGGATGAACAAAGGTGTAATGGTAGGAAATAATGATTATGAAGCCTCGACTTCACTAAATCCACCTGTTGCACCACAATTAGGAAGTCAACCATGACCCAAGATAGTCGGTTTAGTAGAATTAGATACCGAACTACCCGTGGAAGCCGTAACAAGGACACGAGAGTATTCCTCTCAGCCAAGTCCAAGTTACTCGCTAGAGACAGATAACATCCAACAAATATTAGTGAAACCCGTAGGTGCCTATGATCTAATTAATGACCTAACAAAAACCTTCTCTCACATCTCCTTTTTGGATTTGCTGAGGAACTCTCCTACCCACAGGGCTGCTCTTTTAGAGGCATTAGGTTTAGGTCATTTAATTAACATCACTCCACCTCCCGAAACACAGGTAAACCATATAGACTTTGATATCCACCCTCCGGGATGGCCGGATAGGGATACCGAGTTTATTTTTGAAATAAACAAAATGCCAACAGACGCTGAGATTGCACGCAGAGGTGATCCAGCCTTACATTTGCAAGTATGGGTCTATAACAATTACGTTAAATGTGCAATGGTTGATGATGGGGCAGCAGTTAACATAGTCCCCTTCTCTTTCCTTCAAAAGCTAGGGTATGGAGAAACAAATTGTTCCACGACTCAGAATACGCTAAGAGGCTATGATAGCCTTAAGGCCACTTCGATTGGAACTATAATACTACCAGTTACCTTAGGACCCAAAACAATCCTGACTGAGTTTTATATTATAGATCGGGAAACCAATTATAATATGATCCTCGGCCGACCATGGATACACCGTATGAAGGCAATCCCTTCTACGTTATTTCAAGAAGTAAGGTTCTTGCACTTAGGGAAGATATTCGTAGCCAAAGGTGATCCAAAACCATTCGATATACACCTAGCTGACTTAAAGAAAAGACCGGGCATTCACTCTGAGTTTGAACTCCCAACAAACCAACTTAATAAACCGACCGACGTGAAACCAGAAGAAAAGTTGGTACCTACAACAGATCTTGAGACTATGAGCCTAATCAAGACTATCCCAACCCTCAAGGATGAGACTAACATTGTAGAAACAGTATCATTAGGAACTACTACGAAGATTGTCGACTTACTAGAACAGGATCTACCAATTTTCCTACCATTTGATTATGTAGGTATGGGATATACCCTAGGTGTTGGTGCTCTTCCAGCAGAGGATCTCTGCATGGTAGAAGTAACTGAAGTAGAAGAAATTGACGTAGCAAATGTCCCAACGTCCATCTTCCCAACTAAATATTGGACTCTCCATTTCGATGGAGCAAGATGTCGTTATGGGGCTGGGGCAGGTGTGATCTTTACTTCTCCCGAGGGAAAGATCCTACCATTCACCTTTAAACTAAATTTTGAATGTACAAACAATGGCGTGGAGTATGAAGCCCTCCTCCTTGGCCTCATCATAGCTAAATGGCTTGGTGTTAACGACATCAGGGTGTTAGGAGACTCTCAATTAGTAGCAAACCAAGTCTCTGAGGTGTATGAAACCAGAGCTGAACACTTACAGCTCTACAAAACAACAGTATTAACTTTGAGCAAAGAATTTGACTTCATATCCATTGAAGCAATCCCATGAGAACAAAATCTTCTTGTGGATTCTATAGCAACCTCAGCGTCACGCTTCACCCCAAACAGTGAGTTAGAAGATACCCATTTCATGGTATCCCTTCGCACTAAACCATTAGTGAAAACAATGTCAAACCCTCTTTTAACGAACATAGCTGAGAACAACTCTACTATCCTAGACCACGTTGATAGTGATAGAGCCACTCTGGATTACTTAAACACCTATGCAGTGTTACATCTCACCCATCACGTGGTAGATTTGTCCTTAATCCCACATTCATCTTCCTACTTCGGAAATCCCATGATAGAGCTTCCCCCACAAAAGGAACTCAGCATATACACAGTAGAGAATGGAGACGATCTGGAATTACCTCCAGCCCCACCTGAGTTTGAAGAAGGTAACGCTTCTTTAATCGAAGAAACAATTGATATTAACATTGGAATGGAGGAAGAACCAAATATCTTGAAATTAGGATCCTCATTAACTCCAGAAGAAATAGAAATACACACTCGAATCCTCAAAGAACATCAGAAGGCTTTTGCATTTAATTATAAAGAAATGACAGGGGTTGCACCTCACATCGCGGTACATAACCTTGTCACCAAATCAGATGCAAAGCCAGTTAAACAAAAATCGAGACCAATGAAACCCAAGGTGGCTCTCATGGTGAAGGAAGAAGTAATGAAACTCCTCCAAGTAGGATTCATCAAGCCGGTCGATTACTCTCAGTGGGTATCTAATATCATTCCCGTTCTCAAAAAGAATGGGAAGATACACATCTGCATAGACTTCTGAGACATTAACAAAGCATGCCCTAAGGACGACTTCCCATTACCATCCATAGACGTCATCATTGATGCAACAGCCTGGATTTGAGCTTTTGTCTCTCATGGATGGATTCTCAGGATACAATCAAATCAGAATATCTGAACAAGACCAAGCCAAAACCACGTTTATAACTCCTTGGGGAACCTATTGCTACGTTGTTATGCCATTCAGTCTCAAGAACGCTGGCGCTACATACCAGCGGGCAATGACATACATATTTCATGATCTTATTCACAAGATCATGGAATCCTATGTAGATGACTTGTTGGCCAAGGCCAGGAAGCGTTGCGATCACCCGGAAGTACTCCGCATCATTCTTTCACGTCTAATAGAATACGGAGTCACACTAAACCTAGAAAAATGTGTTTTTGGTGTGACAGGAGGGAAGCTCCTTGGTTACATTATATCATCACGAGGGATCGATGTAGACCCAGCCAAAATCTGGGTTGTTCTTGAAATGATCCCACCATCGGATGAATCTGGAATCAGGTCATTTCTTGGGAAACTCGGTGCAATCCGAAGATTCATCCCAGATTTAAGCTTTTCCATTCATCCAATCAACAATCTACTCAAGAAAGATTATAGTATCGATTGGACTAACGACTGCAATGATGCTTTCAAAGTAGTTAAGTGTTTCCTGTTGTCACCACCCATGCTAATGCCACCTAAACCAGACCACCCTTTAATCTTATATTCACGAGCTACCAATGTCTCGCTAGCCTGTATGCTGGCTCAAGAAGACGATGACAAGAGAGAACACGTGATCTATTTTATAAGCCACACGTTACTCGATTATGAAACATGCTATACGCAAGTAGAATGAGAGTGCCTTGCCATAGTCTTCACAACCAAATGCTTAAGACATTACATGCTAAATCAAGAAACGAGGGTCATTGTAAAAACAAACCATTTACGAACCTTCCTCACGCAAGGGTCCTTGTCTAAGAAGGTTGGACATTTTATAACCTTAATGGGTGAATTTGAATTAACTTTTGTAAATCAAAAGTCCGTTAAGGGACAAATCATAGCAGATTGGTTAGCTGACAACCCATTAGATGGAGGTGATCTAGTCGATTTGGACTTTCCTGATGAATGCATATATTACGTCAAAACTAGACCTCCCATCTCTGAATGTCCTTGGTATACTGATATTGTTAATTATATCATGAACCATACATATCCAGAAGGTGCTACGCCACAACAAAGAAGGTGGTTACACATTATCGTAGCTAAATACGTTATTATAGAACAAGTGCTCTATCGTAAGGCTTTCGATGGAATGCTTCTAAGGTGTGTTGACACAGAAGAATCCAAGAAGATCCTCCATGAATCTCACAGTGGAATATGTGGAGGCCACTTCGGTGGTCATGCCACCACTCACAAAATACATCGGATGGGCTATTTCTGGCCCACTCTAGAACATGACGCAGTAGAGTTTGTACGCAGGTGTCATAAATGCCAAGAATTCTCCCACGAGATTCACATGCCGGCACAAGCTCTACAACCAATCGCTACTCCATGGCCCTTTTCTACGTGGGGCCTAGATTTGATAGGGAAATTCTCTCCCTCATCTACAGATGGCCATAACTTCATAATCACGGCCACCGAGTATTTTACCAAATGGGTAGAGGCTATGCCTCTCACCACTGTACCAGGTTCTGTGATTGCCAAGTTCATTTTGAACCAGATCATTTATAGGTACGGTGTCCCACAAATCATTATCACAGATAATGGGACTTCTTTTAAGAATGACGAGGTTTGTGAACTATGCAATAAATTTAAGATAAATCATCATACAGCCTCCCTGTATTACCCTCAAGCTAATGGACAGGCTGAAGCAACAAATAAAACATTAAAAGCCATTCTCCTTAAAATGGTGAAAGAAAACAAAAAATATTGGCATTTAAAGTTATACCCGGCCTTGTGGGCCCACCGAACCTCAATAAGAACACCAACAGGAGCAACTCCTTTCTCGCTGGTATTCAGAGCGGAAGCAGTTCTCCCACTTGAGGTTGAAATACCCAGTCTCTGCATCTCATTACAAGGGATTCTGGATGAAGATGCTTATAGAGAAGCACGTCTCTCCCAACTAGAAAGCCTAGATGAAGCCAGGTTAGATGCTGAACAGTGGCACAGAGTCTATGCTGACCGGATGTGCCGGTAGTATAACAAGAAGGTCTATGAACGAGACATATATGAAGGTGATCTAGTTCTAAGACTAGACAGCCAGATCGATAAAAAGACCGGTGAAGGGAGGAAATTCCTGGCCCAAATGGTTGGGCCCATACCGAGTCATGAAGGACTATGGAAATGGTGCATATCTCTTATGCACACTGGAAGGTGAGGAATTTGGTGAAACTGTCAATTCCCTACACCTTAAACGATTCTATGCATAAGTGACCAGCACTATCTGTATAATTATATCTACATTGCATCTTCATGTAGTTAGGTTCATTTCATCTTCTTGTTTCATACAAATCTCAAGGAACTTATTCCCAAATTTCATTACAAACTTCTGATGGTATTGATCACTTTCATAGTCACATCATCCATTTCTGAATAATTTCATCAGATAAAGCTAATAATTTGGTGAAACTATCAATTCCCTACACCTTTCTATTCATAAGTGACCAGCACTATCTGTATACTTATATTACATTGCATCTTCATATAGTTAGGTTCATTTTGTGATACAATTCTTGTGATCAAGGAACTTATTCCCAAACAATTCATTACAAACTTATGATGGTATTGACGTAATCATCCAAATCATACTTCTTCACTTTCATAGTCACATCACCCATTTCTGAATAATTTCATCAGATAAAGCTAGATATGACAAAGTCTTAACGGTAACCATACCAAGATCTGCAGGCTTGTTCTCACTTTGGTTTCTTCCTAGGATAGGTATCTTGCCTATGGTCTGTTCTAGAAGCTTCATCGTGTCACATCTATCCCGTATGCATATCTCTTTGGAAGTAAGAACATACTGACATTTTGCTCAAATAAACAAGTCAAATATAGATCAAACAGAAAATTTTATTTTTACACATTTCCTTGCCCTACCAACCTTCGGTGATGAGCTTGCGTCTCTTACTAGTGACGTAGGGTTGGGAAAGGATGGGAATGCCCTTACTCACCTGTACCTTGTCCATGGTGATAAGCCCACACTTCTAACTAGTAGCATGGGGTAGGGTATGGGGGGTCCTCTTAACAATAAACGTTGAAGGTAGTCAGCAAACAATTCAAATGAACCTTTGAAATCTTGAGTCAAAAATGAATGAATCAGATGTCCAAAATTCCAAGAGAGTTCAAAACCCTAAAAACCAGATTTTGTCAACCATGTGGCCATCTACGGATCTAAGTCTAGATAAACCGCAAAGCAAGTAGCATTCTAAACTATGGAGTCACTTGAGTAGAGTAGGTTTGTAGCATCCTAATTTGGTTCCACCAAATCTTTGTCTATCTCTCATCACTACCATTCAACAAATTTCATAACTTGTGCCCTTTCTAGCTCTCGGTGATGAGCCCTCGCATCTTACTAGTTGCGTGGAGATAGGAGTGGGGCAAGTTCATCTGCTCATCGTACCAGTTTATCATCACATTTTGTCAAAAACAAATATGAAGTATCAAAAATTGCTTGTAGAAACTAAAGTTCAAAATCACATTGTGTCTACATTATCATACATCAGCATCACGAAATACAAAAAGAAAGAAAACATTTGTATCATTTGTTCTCCATTGCATACATTCTGAAAGGCATATAAAAACAACATTATAATTTACATACGAAAGAAAATCACAAGAACATTGATGCCAAGAGTCTGATCCAAAAAGAATATATATATAGTCAAATTTCCTGTACAATGCCATCATGCGCTAAGCATGGTCAAAATGCTCAAAGAGCCCAGGAAATACAAATACATCATACAAACAGTCTAAGAGAGCCAAAGCGGCCTCTCAACCCCTATGAGATCCCTCTGAGGGTGCATGCCCACGTCTAGGACTCTGGCTATGCCGGCGCTCTGAGTGCACGGAGGGCTCACGGTCCTGAGGAGTAGCTGTGGCCTTGCCATGAGAGTGACTCCTCATCAGGTGCTCTGCTATCCTGTACCCTGCCAGCTCGGTATGGAGGGAAGTCACCATCCTGGCCACATGCCAGATAGGGGAAAAAACATCGGTATGCCTACCAGCTACTGAAGGCTCCCCTGCATCCATGGACAGCTCCGCGTGGGTCTTCTCCATAGGGATCATCAGGGTATCAGTGCATACCCGGTGAATCAGGTCTCACCACTCATCAGCAGTCTCTGCAAGCAAAGGAGAAAAACCCAATTAGAAATAATCAAGAGATAGAAACAAATGTAAACAAAAGGAGAGATAGCAACTAAGGCAATCCTAACTAGAAACAAACATTAAAAGGAAGGATGATAACTCACTCGGATCTCTGGGCCTCCAAGATGGATCTCTAGGGTCGGCACCTGCCACAGATGCCACCACTGACTGGTGCGCTCCTCCTATGCCTGGGGCCACATAACGTCCTACTATGGACTCATCCTCTCCACCCAAGCCCTGAGAGAGTGGCTCCTCTGAAACCAGAGTCACCCTCTCCACACTCTGCTCTGCCCTCTCCACCTGTAAGATATCCTGAGTGTCATGCCACTCAGGATCACTGTCCTCCTCTCCGCCTGACTCACTGACCTTAGCCTCGGTCTCCTCCTCCATCTCCCCCCTGTGAACTCCTTGGACTCAGAGTCTATATCAATGGGGTCATCACTGCTATGGGTGGGACTAGCGGTAATCTGAAGTAAGGGTGCCTGAGGAGCACCGGCTCTCCCTCGAGCTCGTACTACCCGCCTAGCTGCAATGGGGACACCAGGAGTAACAACTATCCAACCCCGGCCTCTAGGACCTCCCCTGGCCTCTTGAACTGATCTGTATACCGGTACCACTGGGGGAAGCATACCCACGTAAGGCAGGCCAAACTGCTGAGGCACTCGACCAAAAGGATGTATCTCCACCCTCCCCATCCTGTCAACAAGTTGTCCTGTGGTGGAGCAAGAAATCAAAGTAAGAGCCTCCTCACCCCATAAACCTACCATGGCCTGATAAGGTGTGGCCTCCATGTCATCAGTGGTCAAGGAGGTGACTGGCTGATGAGGTGCTCTGAGCACCGACATGTCTATCCATCTGGCTGCCCTCACAGCTCTGGGATCTGCCACCTCTACACCTCTCCCATAGGGGATGAAACGCTCATAGACCCAGCTCATAACCAGGGTTGGATGGCTCAATGACTGCCCCTATAAATGGACCACCTGGTACAAATCATGATAGGTGGTCCCAAGAATGTCAGCTCCCCAGGCGTAAATCCGGCCATGCCCCTCAATCTGTGTAATGATGGGGGACCAGCAATACAGTAAAGTGTCTCCTCCCTTGTCCCCGATCAATCTCAAGGCAAGGATCCCCATAATGGCCTAACGAATCAAGGGGATAGGCAGGCTAGGAATAGATTGGACCCTCACCCCCTTCTTTCAAACCAGTGGAGATAACTACATCTCCCATATATGAGGCCCACTGTGCTGTCTGAGCCCGTGACCCTGCTGTCTCAAGAGTGAGCCATCTCCGATAATCGGGACCCCCAAGATATGGTAAACATCCTCCAAAGTAATGGTCCACTCACCCCGGACCCCTGGTAATCAGAAAGTGTTTCGATCAGCATCCCAATATGAAAATAAGTCACAAAGTATGTGACTAGATGGTGCAACATGTGGGACCCATGATATGCGCAGTATACTGGCCCTCTGAAGAGTGTCCTACTCATCCTGAGAAAGGGCATCCAATACTACCAGAAGCCAATCACACTCCCTCTCCCGGCTCCATCGGATATACTCCTCCTTCACCTGCATACACCCAAAAACACACAAAACAGAGTAAGTTAGTATCCAAATGACATTAGAAAAATCATGAAAGCAGGTAAGGATGCTAAAAATGCAAAAATGAATTCAAATAAGTGTTATTTGTACATTCTGTGTAGGACTGCCACCCTGAGCAGGGTGGCAGTTCCGTAATCACCACCTTAAAGGCGGCGGTCTTGTAACCGCCGCCCTGAGCAGGGTGGCGGTCTCGTAACCGCCGCCCTGCTCAGGGTGGCGGTCGTGTCCCGAAAACCCACGCGGGTCATATGCCCTAAAAATGGCTACAAAAGAAAAATAAAGACCATTTTGATTCAAACAAGGCCTACCCAGTAGGCGCCCCCCCTAGTTGACCCTATTAAAACTGACATTTTCAAAAATAACCCCCCCATGACAAAGATTTCACCATTTTAACATTTTGAAGACAAAAGCGGTAAATCAAGAAAAACTAACCTGTGATCTCGCAGGTCGGTGTTCCACTCGTGGAGGCATGATCACGATCTCACCCCAAATGTTTTGACTATACTCTCATGAGAAACCGTCACCGTGGGTCCCAGAGCTCAAAATCAACCAAATCAACACGTGCAAATGAATAGGAAAATGGGCCCACTTTTACATATATAGCAACCTGACTTGTTTTGAATGCCCCTTTTCACAGGTTTGGAGCACCAACGGAGGTAAGTTCTTATCCCCACACAAATGGTACATCCTCATTTCATATTATTTTAGTATTTATTTTCTGATCTATTTTGTCTATCTGCACTTGAGTCCTCTTTTCATTTTGCAGGTGGCAAGAATTTTGGATGGCATCATTCTGACACACGGACGTATCAGGTATAACTTCTAACTTCCCATTTCGGGACCACCATACTCAGACCCACCATTTTATGCCTCTTCATGGCTAAAATGCTTCTCCGAGGGGGCAATATGTACGTACCCAAAATTGTAGGGTACTGCACCACCGGAACAATGTTACACGTGCCCCAATGATGATACAGGTCTCCTTGCAAGGTGTTCGGAATATGGAAAAGCTCTCCAAGCATGCGTTAACATCCCACATGCCCTGCTTAGCCCCTGTGTGCTTTGTTTTCTCTTCTCCCCTCCTTTTCTTTGTGTTTTGGTCTTCAGTGATGAAACCGCCACCCTGCCTGGGCGGCGGTCTTGTGACCACCACCCAGGTAGGGCGGTGGTCCTGTGCTCAGGGTGGCGGTCCTTCACATTTTCTAGAATGCTCTTTTTAATGTGACTCATGTAAATTTTCAACGTTTACCAGCTTTTTTCACCGCCTTTGCTTGTATTTATGATTCTGGTTCCCTGGAATAGTGTTTTGGCATTGTTTATGGTTTAAGAGATCAATTTGGTTTTCACCTTTGGGTAAATGGGATTCTATAAATAGCTGGCTTGTGCTCAAGCAAATGGCCCCTCAAATTTGCCTCTGAATTTCTCATTTCAATAGCTTAGCCTTTCAATTTTTCTTAGGATTCATAGTTTCATTTGTTGTATGCATGGTTAGTGTTGTTTAGCTGTTAGAAAGCCACATATTCTCCTTGTGCAAGTGTTGTTATTATTTCATCCAATCAATTGGAGTAGGATAGTTTGATTTTCAGTAGGAAGCCATTAAAGTTGTAGGTTCTGCTCAGTCAAATAGGATAGTTTCAGGTTCTAGACGTTTTATGTTGCATGACTCGCAATAAATCCCGCTAGGAATTGCATAAGCCAAGCTCTGTTCTCTTGCGCTATCCCTCTCTTACTCACATTGTATTCAGTCTGCATCCTAAGCTGCCATTGTTCCAATATCTACTTCTGTTGATGCTAGCATTACATGCTTTTCTGGATCCACGTGAGCATGAAAGAATGAGGAGATCACACTGAGGGGACAAGGCCACACACCATCGGATTCGCCACTGTTCTGCAAAATCCAGGTTCAATCTTTCAAAGTTCTAGTTGAAAGCATATCAAATAGAGTAGCCAATCATTTCATTTTAGTTAATTTTACTTTTGATATTGCCAGGGAAGCTGTGGGGATTGATAGTTTCTGAGAAACTATGATTCACTCCTCACTTCTGAGGTAGGATCGAGAGTCTTTCAAATAGAGTAGATCAGTTATCTGTTTATTTAGAGTAGATCTACAAACTGCACAGACAAGTAGCTATACTCAGTTGCTTTGTCTATTTTAATTGTGTTATTAGTTTAGTTGTCAATTGCCAGATATATTAGATAATTGCTCTTTTAAATTCTGTTCAGTAGCTTATCAATAAAATCAGATTTAGGAATATACATAGATATATCTTGCGTAGTTAATTTATTCTGTCATTAGTTAGATTTATATCATTTCCTTCTTGCATGACAATCACGGGACCTAGAGAGCCCAGAGAATACGTATTCAAGCCAATCGTGCCTCAACCCAATCTTATTACGGTAATAACTGATATAGATCAGAACCTTAGAATCCAAGTCTTCCAAACAACAATAGACTTACAACAAATCAGCTCACAGTTAAGAGGATTAAACGTAGAAGACGACAAAGCGTATACATTTTGGTCAAACCGGTCAGACTACAGGTTAACCTAGATAAATATCCACATGACTGTAGAAGGGCTTGAAAGAGAGCAAATGTTTGGTTGTGATCCTTTGGTCCCACAGCCAGATGCAGGAGACACTCTCACGGACATAGATACTAGTTTAAGAATTCAAGTTGCAAGAATTCCTGTAAGATACTCTGAAAAGATTGCACAACTGTTAATTCTGAACATAGAGGCCAAAAAGGCATACGACTATTGGATACTAGGGATTAGGGACTGATTCTACACATGACCATAGCAGGTCCACAACAACCACGAATCTACGGTTGTGATTCACAAATCCCACAACCCAACGAGTCCACAGGTCAATCCGATGTTGACGCTAGCTTACGCACATTAGTATTCAGATCCACTCCACTTCCACCAATCATAATCACACAACTATCCTTGTTAGACACAACAGCTAATCAAGCCAAGGATTTCTGGACTAGACCAGAGAATCTCCCATAGAATCCACCATCACCCATCATTCATTTTCATGACCCTATCGGGAGACATATACGAAGCAATCCACAGGTTATCTTCCACGTATTCCACAACCCATAGATCAAATCACGCCAGAGCTCGATATTGATTGGAGCCTTCAAGCAGTCATCCTCACTGATCGATCTATCATGCCAGTTCAGGTTAGGAGGGCCTTCTTTGCCTTAGATTCATAGATTCCACTAGTGTGCATCGAAGACATAAGATTACCTAACTAGTTTGTCTACATCCCACGCGTATTCCATCCCCACCGGCTGTCTCGGCATGACCTCAGGAGGTCGGGTGTGAGGAAGAGTTACTTTTAGATTTTGACGCTCGCTTGTCACTTTTCCTTTTAGATTCCCACACTCACTTGTCACTTTTCCATTGTATAGTTACTAAAGACATTGGGAATCCTGATTGTTTCTACATGTTTTAGTGGTATAAATTATGCATTTTCACACACACAGGAAAAAAAGGGGTAGTATAGGTAGGATTGGTTGTTTTTAAATGAATGTTTTGGTGGGAGGTGAGGCAGAATGAACTTGATTTGCTAGATCTTTGGGAGTTTTTTACAAAATGGGGCACTTACACAACAAAATTCTTCAAGATAGCTAAAATTTTCCTTTAACTAGAATGTGTGCTTCAATGGAGTCCCAAATCAGCATGTTTTTACACAAACTATGAGATTCTAGCATGAAGGCCCGAGTTAGAATACTCAATAAAACATCAAAATCCAAGATCAATCACGATTGGGGTATACCCAGAGGTTTACAAACAATCTCTATCAACAAATGAAAGAAAAGTTATTTTAAATCATTTATTTTATTCCCAGATGAAATCTCTTCTAAAAATGAAATTACAGATGCTAGTAAACTATCACAAGGATTGAGATATATGTGATTGAGAGGGATTTTGATACAAGATTGTAATGGGAACAAGAAAAACCATTTGTAGACATTTAGAAACGAAGAAAACACAGTTTTTCCTATATTCAACATGGAATAACTCAAATTTTATTAAACTTATTAGCAGGGGAAAGTTTCTAAAACAATCTCAAAGCTTGTCAATGTTTGTACACTCACAACCACCTTGACATGATCAAGTTTAGCACAAAATAGATATACATGTTTCTCAAACAGTCCCTCAGGGAGATGGGTGCTATAAAGCTTTTCTCTTAGAAAATTAGTTCTAAACCCTTACACTCCAACCATTTACATGATAAATTCATGTAATTTATAACATTTTACAATAGAGCCTTTTGCCCCTATAGCCAGAAAAATTTGAAGCACCATTGCGAGTTGTGAATCCCAAAAATAGATTTCAAAAAAAGATGTCAGGTGTGCAGAGGGAAAATCTCTCCAAACATTTCCAGCATTTAACTCTTCACATAGTAGAACACTCTTCCCTTATTCACCACCTACTTCCACCCATAATCTGTCAAATCTAGTTCTTTACGTGCCCTAGAAGAGAGATTGGAAAATCAGATCGAACCCGATAGTCACATTTTGTCTTAATGGTAAAAGACATCTCCACATCTTCCTCACCAAACTTAGATATCAAATTAACTTCCCTTCCCTGTTTTTCATGCAACAAATATTGATAAATCATGAAGACTCGCATCTCTAGGAGCTCTAGACTAAAAATTGCAGAAAAATAAGATACAAATGCATATCTGCCATTGATTTCTATTTTGAACTTAGACTGTCCACGTGGGAGACCACTTTAAAATGGGACTGTGGATTCCTTTTTTCCTTTTACAACTTTTTGGAAAAATGTAAAATTTTTCACGTTTTTGCTTCATGGCTCCGCCCTTGAAAAATGAGCCTAACACGTGTCCTAAGGTGGGTCCTAAAGGAACCATGGTAAAATTATGGTATTTCACCTTCTTTTTGGAAAAGGGAATTTTTTCCAAGTTTTCCTCACACCTCCGTCCTTCCGGTTTTAGTTTTTGATGTGGGTCCCAGTGGAACCCTGCTTCCTTTTACACTTTTAACTCGCTTCTCCACAAAAGGAAAATTTTCAAAATTTCCCCCGAAAGTCTACACCTCCGTCGTTGACTAGAAATTTTTTTTGACTTATCCTTTATCAGGCCTGCATGCCATTTTGATGTTTTAATCCTTTTGATGACAAGAGGAAAAAAATACATGTTTCCTCCGATGGTCCACTTCCCCGCCCCTTTGAATTTTCAAAGCCAACCTTGACCTCCTTCTTTTCAAGCTTGCCAGCCATTTTTGATATTTTAATCCTTAAAAGAAAAAAATCCAAGTTGCCCCTGATGGTATGCTTTGAAAGGAATGATAACCAGATCGTACCAACCCAAGAACACATATGCTAATTGAGCACAACGATAAATAAGAAGAAAGCAATTCGCCAGAATAGCTTTACATAAACCTTTACAAACAAATGAGCAACAATATCATATATTATTATGGAACTCAATGCAATACATTGAGAATGGGCCTTGCTTAAATAGGTAAGGAATAACAATCTAAGAACTAGTCAAGGTCGTAGATCAAGCCATAAATCAAGGAAATAACTAGTCATCAAAGAACTAGTCAAGACCATAGATTTAGGAGAGAACTAGACATCAAGGATCTAGTCAATACCATAGATCAAGGAAAGAACTATACCTAACAACTAGATAATGTCTTCTAATATCTAAATAAGATAAAAGAAAAATATCCACACACATAAGTGGGTGAGGATAAATACAATAAAGGTAAATAAAGTACCTAGGTGAACATGAGCTAAGGTAAATACCTAGTCTAACACCCCCCCTCACGTGAAGCTAGGGGCCAAAATAGAAGTGGCATGTCCACAGTATGAGTCCTAGTAACTAGGCCTGATGAGGCACTCATGTACAATAACTGGGAAAAAAAGGAACACTGCAAGGTACCCAAAACCAGTAACAACAAAGTAAAGAGAGTAAAGATCCACTCCAAGGCATCCCAAGAAGCTCAACTCAAAAAAACTCATACAATGCTGTAGAAGTTTGGTGTGCCCTATGGTCTAAATCTACTACTCGATCACAAAACTCAAAAAAATACTGACACTGAGCTCCATCAGAATAGCTCCATACAAGGAGACTGTCAACAGAGTGATATCGAAAGTGTAAAAAATAAAACCAAACATAATTGATCAACTACTTCAAATAGGTGTGCCACGATCCAAGAACAATAACCAAAGCAACAAGCCAAGGACACAAACTCCAGAGTGTCATGATCTAAGAAAAGCCAAGGTAACAAGGCAAGGACATAAAACTCTCCAGAGTGTCATGATCCAAGAAAAGCCAAGGTAACAAGGCAAGGACACGAAACTTGAAGAAGCAGGATCAGCACCACACCCTCCCATACTACTGAATGAGTGGAGTGATGCTACAAATATATATGAGTTGTCAAAACAACTACTCGAACACTAAAAAACTAACACTAGAATGTACTAGAATAGATCCCCCATAAGAGATATTGTCAACATGCCAAAAGTGTCAAAAATATAGATAAAAAATCTCTCAGCAAACAAGAGATATACACTACACCTGCTAAAGAAAAATGCTCAAAGCAAGAAGCATCACAATGTAGAAAGTATAGAAAGTGGAGTAAGAGGCTGAATGGTGGAGGAGCCATGCCTGTAGAGTCCTCTCAACAAATGCCTATGTCACTGCCATGAGTGATCAGATATCCACCCCAAATCAACATAGATGGATGAAGATGTCTGCATATGACTTGGTGTAAAATTGACAATGGGTGCATGCAAAAGAACATTAAAATGTGTGTCAGGTTGATCATGTCTGACAACTGAAATATCAGGTTTCTCAAGCCTGAGTGAAGGTGCAAAAATCATGTGTTGCTCATGATCCTCAGAAAGAGTCGAGCGAACAAAAAAATGAGCTTTGTCAATGTGTGATCCCAATGAAGTATCTGCTCGAAAACTAATGTCACGATGAGAATTCCACTTAACATGTGGAATAGAGGAAACAATACCCTGTGAATGTCTTCCAATGACTCTACTAGTGAGACTCATATAATGGAGCATACAAGAACTGAATGCAGTAATATGCTTCTCAAAAAAGCCATGTGACCTGAGCAGAAGTAGGATACACAACATGTGGTACTGTAATAGGCACAGATGTGGAAGAGCATGTAGTAACAAGCCTCACAGGTTTATGAAGCATCAAAAGTAGGTTTAGGCTCAAAGACTGGCAGATCAATGTCAGTGGGTACAAGAGCAACAACTGCAAGTGGACTAGGAGCATGGATATGGTTATCCAAAATATGATGGTGATGCTATAGGCTAGCAAGTTTGTTCTACAGGAAGTGTATTATTGTATCCTTATCGTGAATGAGTGATTGTAGAAGATAATTTCACTTCTTGAGAGATCTATTTTCTTCCACAAATTTTACAATATCCTCTGGAAGTCCACATACTTTAGAGAAAACCATATCATTCTCAGAATCCATGATAGGTCCAAATTGTAACTCCCAAAATTTTAGGACGTTGGGATCAGCCAAATTTGCATCCACAATTGATTACAACACTCCTCCATATTTGGCACTTTATAATCATAGTGCAACTCTAAAAATAAATAACTCCAATGGAAAGAGCCTGAAAAAACAAGCACTTTTGTAAAAAATGGAACTCAAAACCGAGTTACAGATCAAAAGTTACAAGATTTTAATATTTTTCTCTGTTATTTATTGTAGTTTCCACTAAAACAAAAAAAATTGTTTTCTCCTTCCCCACACAAATAAAATTAAAGGGGGCTGAAGCTAAGCACCTACTAGTAGGAATCACAATCTTTAAGCCCTCATATGACCATTCCATATGCTAGATCCAAAATTATTCTATGAGAAATCTGAAAATGATCTGCCATACCAGAAAAAAAACCAATGCAGATCTCACAAAATCCAAAAACCCCCAAAAAAAGTTTCTACGGATTCTTAACCATGTGGCACAAATCCCAAGGCAAACCTATGCATTTCACTATAACCACAAACCTGACTCCCTCCAGAAATGGCCAAATTTATAGTTTATCTTAGGGTTTTCATGCCTTTTAGATCCAATGGAAGCCTCTGTTTTGCATAAAAGTGCACACAGAAACAAACTACAACCAAATCCCAAATATATGAATATACAAAGATTTTATTTGTAAAATAAAACTTGCAGACGGATGTCAACAACAATCTCCTGCTCTACCAAATCATACCAAGCCAAGAACATAGATGCTAATCAATCACCACAATCAATAAGATGAAAGTAATTCATCAGAATAACTTTACATAAAACCTTTGCAAACAAATGAGCAACAATATCATATATTATTATGGAACTCAATGCAATACATTGAGAATGGGCCTTGCTTAAATAGGCAAGGAATAACAATCTAAGAACTAGTCAAGGTCGTAGATCAATCCATAAATCAAGGAAATAACTAGTCATCAAAGAACTAGTCAAGACCATAGATTTAGGAGAGAACTAAAAATCAAGGATCTAGTCAATACCATAGATCAAGGAAAGAACTGTACCTAACAACTAGATAATATCTCCTAATATCTAAATAAGATAAAATAAATATCCACACCCATAAGTGTGTGAGGATAAATACAATAAGGGTAAATAAAGTACCTAGGTGAACATGAGATAAGGTAAATGCCTACTCAAACAATCCCTTACTTTTTAAATGTCAAACATTGGCAGGTCTTTGAAGATGGTGCCCAAGTTTAGACTGTTAAATTAGCGTAGAATGACCACGTGATACTTTAGAAACCAAAATTTTGACTTGAAGGCTTAAAGCCCAATGGAAGGTGCCATTTGTGAGTGTCCGAGGTAGACCTCCTTTGGCCATTGAAGACATTCCATTTGATTAAAATGCAAAGTGGGCGGAGGCCATTTCAAGAGTCCTCCTGATGCTTCTTTAGAATAAAAATTTGATAGGGCCGATGATAGGACATGTTACGGTCCCTACATATGTCCCAGGCCTCTCAAGACCTATGTGGAAGATAATAACTAAGTATAGGAAGACCCGATGAAAAAACCTCCACGACATCTTCATGGCGCAGATACTCAACCTGGTAGCCTAAAGCGGAGATCCTGAATGAGCGCGGTCTCATCATGTGTCAAGCTATTAAAAAAGCTAAATAGGACTAATTGGGATGGTCAGTATGTCATAAATCTGAAGGCATATAGCAGAAGACATTTTACAACATGAGATACAATCCCGAACACTACTCCATTAGGCCATTTAGTAAAAATAAAAGTCTAATCAAATCCACTGTTGTTCTTCCTCATAGACAAGTTTTTTAAGTTGAGACGATTAAAAACATGTTTGAAGGGACCTTTCCGAGGCATCATACAACCAAACTAGGCCATATTTCCTGTTCATGCAAGGTTGCAAATTTGACTAGGAGAAATGCTTAGTTCAAACCGTAAAATGCGAGATATAAGGTTACCATTTGATCCCGGACTTTAGAAATTTTTCTCCAAATAAGGCATAAATCAAAGAAAACTATTACATTTCCTAATATGGATAACATGTCCTGCAATTGGTTACATGGATTTGAGTTGTTGTCTACTCTAGATGGATTTTGAGGGAAAAAAATGACATAGACAACAAGTCCCGACTATGTAAGCAATCAGAAAGAATGGGACAACCGGAGTCTTTACACCCACTACTAAACCTGTACCTACGTGTAGAGAAACAAGGATTCCATTTTAGATCTATACATGAATGCTTGAGTCTAGGAAAGGACTGATTACGGAAAGAGATATGGAATGTGGATAATTCTCAGGTTACAATACGAGATGATTTTATGTGACTGTGTACTCATAGATTAATAGATTGATAATGTTCTCAAGAAATGAGGCAATGACTCACTTTAGCACCAACATGTCGCGTGGGTCAATTTTAATTCTTTCCCATGAGATGTATGCCGTGGATAATATGACATCTTGATTGCAACCATTCTACTGTGGAAAAAGTTCCATTTTTGGGTTCAAACGTGAGATAGGTATGTTGAGAAGTAAGACATTGCCATGATAAAGATGAAGGGTATTAGTGGATTGGGGAGTGGTTCGAAAGAGTGGAAGCGATATTACTAACATCTTAATCCCAAAACTAAGTCAACATGATGATTATAATATTTAAAGCTAATTATGGTACTAGTATAAACGCATTGACTTGGTTCATATTCAGTTTAGATTCATCAAATTTCTTAAATGAATATCCTGATCATCAATTATGCTATAGAAATTATCAAGATGTGACACAAGGGATATCATACTCAATCATGTTCATTATTGGAATCAAGGAATCTAACTTAAAGGATAATCTCATAGTCGTAATAGCCCCATCATTAGGAATGAGGAAGACTTTTCACCATTTTTTTCATTTTGAAATTCTGAAAATACCATTGCAAAGAATAAACTCATTTGGTAGAACGGATGTCACCCAAGTGAAATGAGAGGCCAATTGTTTTCTTTAGTAAAGCATTGCAAGTTAGGATTGATTTCTAGGAAGAGGAGCACCATACATAGCTGAATGGAAGCCTTTGCCTTGGTCCTATAGAAACAAATTTTTTTAGTCCATATATCCTAAGTTCCAAGTATGCATAGGATTATGTTCCCCATACCATGGTCAAGGACATTGTTATATGGAAATGGTTTATCATACAAGTAATACAGAGGGTTGATGGTGTTTTTGATGACAAAGGTTTCTATAGTTATGTAGCTAGTGGAAAATCTTCAGTGGCCACTAAGACCAAGGTTAGAAAAATCTTTTCAACATGAGGTATGACAAAGTCTCATAGTGAAAAAAAGCAATCTGCAAGTGATGGAAATAAACTGAAATTCTCCTTGTGTTGATCATCAAGATGTTCGAGCATTGACACCCAAGGACTAGTCAGTGGTAGAAACATAGAGGTATAAAATGTTGGTCATCATATTAGGTGGAATGAGCACTCAATAATGTTAGAGTGCCCTTGAGCATTTATAATAAGAATAAACAAATTGACACTTAAATTAGCCTCCCATATAATGTTACATCATCATTGATTTTGGGTTGGAACATTAAGATCATAACTTAAGGGGCTATCCTAAGATACTTAAAGATGAAATCCCCCAAATTACACAGGTGACACAATATTTCATGGCAGAAAAGTATAATGGGGGTAAAATTTTGCTTAGAAGAGTAAGCTTTGAACTTCAAAGATCTTAAGGATTGGTTACATCTGGTAAGATCACCACACTCATTAAAGAGAAAACCTATTTACCAATAGTAAGACCAAATCACTTGATTTTCACAGTTTTCAAATATTTCTCAAATGATATCAAATGAAGGACTTTAGGTACTCTCCTTTTTACATACCAGGTGATGGGGTATGTCTGCTGACCCACATTTTCAACCTACAATGGGGTATGACACTTATACATTTGTGAGTGTATTTAAATCCTTTAAGTGAAGCCCACAGATGGATATCACATGGCCACTAACCACTTCACCTAATGTACGTTACCTAGGCTATCCCTATTTAAGAATAGAAAACTCATTTCAAATTATTAAATGGATTTTATCTATATAATACTGATAGACCCATCATTAATTAAGGTTTGGCTAGTACTTGCTAAGATAGTTATTGATCCAATACCCCCCATGAACTGTTAAGTGAGCTAAACATATGCTACTAGATGGCCTACCCGTGTGAAGAGTACAGGATTTTACATTCCTTAAACCATAAATGTATCTAGGCTAGCATACCCTCAGGGTGAATGGACAGGATGACACCACCAGTAATACTCAAATTTGCTAAAGATAATTAGAAAGACATTAGAGGTTAATCCCAAATATCATCCTAAGATTAGTGGGTGAGTATGATTTGTTAGTTTTACATATGTCTCACAGGTTCTCATAAATAGAATTAGTGCTAACCCAAGAGCCACTGGAAAGAGCCCATTTGAACTAGTCTATGTAGTATAGGAACTGTTAGTGCAAAATCACAGCACCCCTAGATGTTGATCAAATTTCTAGGTTGATCACTCTAGCATCCAATGTGATTGCACAACATTGAAACATTTCTCTAAGTGTGGGACTTACAGAAATGAGAAAGGAATCTCCAGAGAAGGCTGGTTCCTGCTCCTAAACTACCTGCCACAAGCTATTCCAGTGCAGGAAAGCTAATCTAAACCTAATCTAACCATGCCAAGGAGACAGAGAGAGAGAGAGAAAAGGGAAAAACAAAAAAATCCTACACTAAAACGGTGATACACTAGAGAAGGAAAATGTTGAACATCTATCAAAACTGCCATGGAACAAGGAAAGGTGAGAAATGGGAAGGATGGACAGATGTATCACAGGCCCAAGGATAGATTTCACACAGAAAATGTCCCAAAACTCCATGAACACAGCTCCAGACCTGCAATGAACATTCAAACATGCACAAATGCCTACAATGAAGAGAGGAAAGAAGAAAACAAGTGAAAAGTGAGCAAGGATGGACATATGCATCAAAAAACACGTTTTTGTTGCTTCAGAAGTTTTCACAGAACATCATTTCAATAGTAAAAGGAAAAAATGCCATTACAGAGCAAGGGAGGAGGTTCGAACTCCATTTTCAACCCTAGAGAAGAAAAGGAGGGAGGGACGAGATGAAAAGATGAACCACCACCTTTAGAAATGAGCCAAAATCTGACTTTTTACAATGCATGGGTCGAGCCCATGAGAGAGAAACGCGGGAAAACATGCAAGCGGCCCAACCATTGACCAAAACGCATTCTTCATTAAAATCGGTGGTTGAAACATCACTTCTGGCCATGTTGAAGAAGAATGTGACCCATGTGCATTAAAGAGGTTGTTGAAACGTCAGTTCCGGCCATGCTGAAGAAGAATGCGACCCATGTGCATTAAAAATGGTTGTTGAAACGTCAGTTCTGGCCATTACCATGTGCCAGAGATGTTTCTTTATTTTCTCTCTCTAAACTAAACCAAAATGTAAGATTGACCCTGGAATCCTATAGAGAATTTCATAATCTTTCCAATGATATAAAGAACGTTCAAATCTGAGCTCTGGATCAAAAGATATGGGGGTCTAAAGTTTTAGGGCAAAAACAGGCCAAAACGGATTTTAAATTTTTTCCCGCACTCTGCCACTTGGATGACATGTGTTGGGCACTGATTGGATGAGCAATTCTCTCTCCTCCACCTTTCCCATGGGATTTCCTTTGAAATTTTGACCCTTTTCATACTTTGGAAAAATTCTCATTTTTTCCCCCGCGCCTCCGCCACTTGGGACACGTGGCGTGATTTGGTTCGTTGACAGGGGCATGGGGAGAACCTTTACCTTTTAGTTTTTTGGCCAAAACTTTTGCTAAATTTTCTAACTCCTCCCCGAGCTCCACACTTCCCCCACCTTAGGACACGTGTCTTGTGTCTATTGGCTTAGGCCGACCCTTCAAACCTCGCCCTTTGAACTTTTGGGCCCGAAAACACTTAGTCAAAATTTTTATTGCGCCTCCCCTTGTGACACGCGTCACATTTTGATTTGTTGGCGGCTTTTCCAGGTCTTCGCATCCCTCATGTATTTTTGGCCCAGATGTCCCAAACCATCTGGGAAAAATTTCTCTAATCTACCTGATTCGGGCTTCCCTGTCCCTCTTTGAGGCGAAGACACGTGGCACATTTCCATTCACTCTCGGCTCTTTCGACTTTTCGCGCCCCTCGCGTCCTTTGGCCTAGATGTCCCAAACGAAAGTTCTCTGCTTCAGCTGAATTAGTCGGTTCGCGTCCTCCACGTACTCTTGTCCTAACTATCTCAGACTTCCTGGGACAAATTTCTTTGAACCACCCGAAATGGACTGACTTGCGCCAAACCGGCTAATCCGTGTCTTTCGCATACTTTTGTCCCAACTGTCCCAACTACACGAAACAAAGAGTTAGGCAATTTTTTCCCTTTTTTGGTCAAATCAGCTTTTCGCATCCCGCGCATACCTACGGCCCAGATGTCCCAATTGCTGCATGGACTGCCTGGAGGATTTTCGGCCGGTTCATGCCCCGACGTCCCAACTGTCCCAAGGACCGCCTGGACTAGGACTTAGCCGATTTTCATGATTTTTTCTACCCCAAGATTATTGTTTTTTGTAACTTTTTCACCCTTTTTTAGACCTTTCTCTTTTCTTCTTGTATAGGAGAGTTAGAAAAAAGCTGAGGGGACCCTAGAAACATGATTTTTTGCCTTGAATCAATCTATTTGCTCAGGACTTGAATATTCTGATGCATGTTATCAAAATTACCCTGGGGGGTGAATTTTGGATAACAGTTTTGGCGACTCAACGGGGTCATCTACCTGCTAGATGAATGATCAGTAGCCTGAAGCAATCCAGAAGTAGAATTTTCTATCAAATACATCGCCAACATGATTATGCAAGAGCAAAACCAGCACCACAAAAACTATGTACAGAACTGAAAAATCATAGATGCTCCAAATGGAATATGCAGAGTGTGTACAAGCACTTCTTCTGCTAAAAGCAAACCTACCTAATCTACTCTAACTGGAAGCAAAGGTAAGCTAAACAAACCCTGCAATAGGAAAAAGGAAAGAAGAATTGAGGTGTGGTGGAAGACTGAGAGGTGGACACATGGGATCAACATTTGGGACAATAGATGGGGAGTTTAGAATTTGCAATTCCAAATGAGAAGGTGCTGCTTGAGTAATGGGAAGAGAAAAACTAGATGATGGTGTAGAACTTACCCATTGACAAGGTTGTTCAACAACAAGTGTATAGGCCTTTATTTCTGCTGTCCATTGTGCAAGTTGGGGTAGCATCTTCATCATGAAGTCCAGCTTCTCCTGAGGGCTGAAGTGTCTTGGAAAAGGAGTCGTGCAACCAATTCTGAAAGCTATCATTTGAGCTGTTTCTCTGGACTGCACCATCTTTACTTCCATCTTTTGGATTTTCTCCAACAGACCAGCATCTTATATCTGATTGTCTTCATTATATGCATACTCTTGCTCTTGGAAAGCTCCATAGCCAAACTGATTTTGGCATTTCTGCTCATATGGGTATGCATGTTGTTTTTGAATTTGTTCAAAATGTTGATTTGGAGGATTTAAAAAACATGTTGGAGGTGGGAAACATTACTGCTGTTGTAAATGTGAGTTCCATGATGGAAATGAAGTCATGATTGCACAACTTCATGGAATGGAAAAGAATGAAAGAGATGGAAAGAAGGATGGATGAGAATGGATGAAAAACATGTCTGTAACTTCAGAAATAGGTTGTTGATCAGATGGAGTCGCCAGATGTGTTTGCAAGTGCCTCTAAAGGCTGAAATCTTCACAGGAACACACCAACCTGCAAAAGATGAAGTGGAAGACCTCTAAGGTCACACTGGGCATGCCAAAACTGTTAGTGCAAAATCACAGCACCCTTGGATGTTGATCAGATTTCTAGGTTGATCACTCTAGCATCCAGTGTGATTGCACAACATGGAATCCTTTCTCCAAGTGTGGGACTTGTAGAAATGAGAAAGGAATCTCCAGAGAAGGCTGGTTCCTACTCCTAAACTACCTGCCACAAGCTATTCCAGTGCAGGAAAGCTAATCTGAACCTAATCTAACCATGCCAAGGAGACAGAGAGAGAGAAAAAAAAGGGAAAAACAAAAAAATCCTACACTAAAATGGTGATACACCAGAGAAGGAGAATGTTGAACATCTATCAAAACTGCCATGAAATAAGGAGAGGTGAGTAATGGGAAGGATGGACAGATGCATCACAGGCCCAAGGATAGATTTCACATAGAAAATGTCCCAAAACTCCATGAACACAGCTCCAGACCTGCAATGAACATTCAAACTTGCACAAATACCTGCAATGAAGAGAGGCAAGAAGAGAACAAGTGAAAAATGAGCAAGGATGGACAGATGCATTACAAAACATGTTTTTGTTGCTTCAGAAGTTTTTATAGAACATCATTTCAATAGTAAAAGGAAAAAATGCCATTATAGAGCAGGGGAGGAGGTTTGAACTCCATTTTCAACCCTGGAGAAGAAAAGAAGGGAGGGCAGAGCTGAAAAGATGAACAACTTGTAATTATCCTCCAAAATGAGCCAAATCTGGATTTTACATTGCATGGGTCAAGCCCAGGAGAGAGAAAACGTAGGAAAATGTGCAAGCAGCCCAACCATTGACCAAAACACATTCTTCATTAAAATCGGTGGTTGAAACATCACTTCTGGCCATGCTGAAGAAGAATGTGACCCATGTGCATTAAAACTAGTTGTTGAAACGTCAGTTCTAGCCATGTTGAAGAAGAATGTGACCCATGTGCATTAAAATTGGTTGTTGAAACATCGCTTCTAGCCATTACCACGTGCCAGAGACATTTCTTTATTTTCTCTCTTCAATTTGAACCAAAATGCAATATTGACCCTGGAATCGTGTAGAGAATTTTACCAGCTTTCCATTGATATAAAGAACGTGAAAATCCGAACTCTAGATCGAAAGATATGGCGATCTGATGATTTAGGGCAAAAAAAAGGCCAAAACGGATTTTGAATTTTTTCCCGCGCTCTGCTACTTGGATGACACGTGTCGGGTGCTGATTGGATGTGCAGTTCTCTCTCCTTCTCTTTCCATGGGTTTTCCTTCAAAAAGTTTTGACTTTTCTTACACTTTGGAAAAATTTCATTTTCCCCCCATGCCCCGCCACTTGGGACACGTGGCATCATTTGGTTCGTCGACAGGGGCGCGGGGAAAACCTTTACCCTTTAGTTTTTCGGCCAAAACTTTTGCTAAATTTTCTAAGTCCTCCTGAAGCTTTGCACTTCCCCCACCTTAGGACACGTGTCCTGTGTCTATTGGCTCGGGCCGACCCTTCAAACCTCGCCCTTTGAACTTTTGGGCCTAAAAACACTTAGTCAAAATTTTTATTGCGCCTCCCCATGTGACACGCATCACATTCTGATTCATTGGCGGCTTTTCCGGGTCTTCGCATCCCGCGCGTACTTTTGGCCTAGATGTCCCAAACAAAAGTTCTCTGTTTCGGCCGAACCGGATGGTTCACGTCCTCCGCGTACTCTTGTCCCAACTGTCCCGGACTGTCTGGGACAAATATCTCCGAACCGCCCAAAATGGACTAACTTGCCACCAAACCGGCCGATCCGTGTCCTTTGCGTTACTTTTGTTCCCAGATGTCCCAACTGAGCGAAACAAGACTTAGGTAATTTTCTCCCCTTTTTCGGCCGAATCGGCTTTTCGCGTCCCACGCGTACCTACGGCCCAGATGTCCCAATTGCTGTGTGGACCGCCCTGGAGGCTTTTTGGCTGGTTCACGCCCCGACATCCCAACTGTCCTGAGGACCGCCTGGACTAGGACTTAGCCGATTTTCATGATTTTTTCTGCCCCAAGCTTGTTTTTACCAAGTTTTTGAGTGAAACCTCTAGCAAGAATTCTAGATTTATGTTACCAGTAAAAGCAATAACACTAAAGATTTTACTGAAGACCATCTTTAAGATCTTTCTACACTTCTTTCTAAAAGAAGTCAAGGAGGTATACATGTCTGAAGGTCTTTTTACACTTTCCCAAAGGTCTTTTTTACAAATTTCCAAAGGTCTTTTTACAAAAACCAAGTTCCATTATGAGGTGAAATTGTCATGCACACTCCCCCTCAATGGAAACTCTTAAAAATCCAAGCTTTTCACGAAAGTGACAAAACTTTGCAGCACTCAAGGGCTTTGTGAAGATAGCAACAACTTGCTCTTCAGTCGACATAAAATTGAGATCTATCTCACCACTTAGCACCTTCTCATGGATGAAGTGTATATGTATCTTAATGTGCTTCATCCTCTATTGTTTTATTAGATTATGTGCAAGAGCTATGGTGCTTTGTTTTCACCGAACAAAGGAACACTGTGTCGATCCTTCATCTTTATCTCATAAAACAACATCTTTAGCCATAAAGGATCTTTTGTAGCTTCCATTGCACTTCTATACTCAGATTATGTTGAAGAGATAGAAACAGTTGGCTACTTTTTCCTACACCAAGTAATGGCACCTACACCAAATTTAAACACATAACTAGAAGTAGATTTTCTATCAAATACATCGCCAACATGATTAGAATAAAAAAATCCATATAAGTTAGCATTTTCATTCTTAGTATAATGTAACCCATAATTGATTGTACCTTTAATATATCTAAGAATCCTTTTTGCAAGATTTCAATGATCTCTATAAGGTTCCTGCATAAACCTAGAAGCAATTCCTACTGCATAGGAAATATATGGTCTAGTGATAGTTGATTATATGAAAATACCAACTAAATGCCTATATAAAGTAGGATCAAAATTTTCACATGTAGGTTTAGGATAAATTTTTAGTCTAAATTCCATAGAAGTAGAAATTAGTTTACAATCAATTTGTTAAATTTTTTTAATACATTGGTTGCATACTATGCTTGAGAAACAAAAATAGAATGTTTATCCTGAAATACAACCATGCCAAGAAAATTATGTAAGAGACCTAAATTAGTCATGTCAAAGTACTGTTTAATATTTTTAATTCTACAAATTAAAGCATGATTATCAGCAGTCATCAGTAAATCATCAACATATATAGAAATAATGATAATATGTGACCCTTCTTGCTTAATTAATAGATCATTGTCAAAAGAACAATTAATAGATCCTAACTGTTTAAATAAAGAATTAATTTTCGCATACCAAGTTCTAAGAGCTTGCTTTAAACCATACAAGAATTTTTTTAATTTACAAACATAGTTTTCTTTACCAATTTCTTCAAATACTTTAGGTTGAGACATGTAAAGTTCTTCTTTTAAATCACCATTCAAAAAGGTATTATTCACATCAATTTGGTGGATTTCCCACCCAAATTGAGTGATAATTCCAAATAAGGTCATAACAGTAATCATTTTAGCTACAGGGGAAAATGTATCAACATAATCAATACCAAGTTTTTGAGTGAAACCTCTAGCAAGAATTCTAGATTTATGTTTGTCAATACTACCATCTGTATTATATTTTAATTTTTTATAACCACCTAAACCCTATAATTATTATTTTCTTTGGAGGTGGAACCAACTCCCAGGTTTGATTTTGAATTAGGGCATTATATTCATCTTGCATTGCATTGATTCACTTCTTATCATGAGAAGCTTCTTCAAAAATTTACAGCTCAGGTTCATACAAGGTCATTAATGCATAGTATGTATGATGGATTTTGGTCATTTTCCTAATATCAATAGGATTAGAAATTTCTAACACATATTGAGCCCATTTTGGTTTCTTAACTAGGGAGTTAAGAGATTCAGAAGCATCTATAGTATCAACACAAGAAACATCATCATGACCATTTACTATATTCTCATTATAAAAATCATAACCATCATTATAAATATTGATAGAGTTAGGAAAATCTTTACCATTATTAGATGAACAAAAGCATTTTTCCAAAACCACCACATTGTAGTTTTAAGTTACTTCCGTTTTTATAGGGTCGTAAATCCGTAGACTGATAGTGTTAATACCATATCTAATGAAAACACATGAGAAATAAGTCATATCAAGTTTCTTTCTTTTCTTTTTAGGAATGTATAAAGGAGGACTACCAAAAAATTTTAGATGAGAAATATTAGGTTTTTGATTTGACCATTTTTATAAAGGAGATGAAAGATGAATAACTTTGGTGGGAATGCTATTTAGAATGTAGACTGTTGTGTTCATTGCTTCTGCCCACATAAATTTGGGAAGACTAGCAGAATGAAGCATAGTACGAGCCATACCTAAAATAGTCCTATTATTACGTTCTACAACACCATTAAATTAGGGAGAATGAGGAGAAGTTAATTCCCTTTTAATACGACAATCAATACAAAATTTAATAAATTCTTTGCTAGCATATTCACCCCAATTATCTGTTCTAAGTCTCTTAATTTTATAATTTGAAGAGTTTTCAACAGATGCTTTAAAGTCCTTAAATTTACCAAGTACATCAGATTTATTTTTAAGAAAATATGACCAAATCATCTTGGTGAAATCATCAATGAAAGTCACATCATATAAAGAACCATTTAATGAAGCTACTTCAAGAGGTCCTCTAACATCACTATGAATAAGTTCTAGTGGGGAAAAGGAAATCTCTTCAAGATGCGAGTGAAAGGGTTTAACACTTTTTTTTAAAGCGTAAACACCCTTCACACACATCATGAGAAGAAGACAACACAAAAAAATATTTCACAAGATTATATCTAACCATTTCATATAAAATTTGATAATTAACATGTCCTAATCTTTCATTCCATAGTTTTGAATTATTCAAACTTTGAGAAACAAAAAAGGATGTAGAATAGGAATCATAAAAAATATACAGACCATTTCCTTAGATTCCTTCAGCTATTATATTATCATTATTGTCCTTGATATACCAAGTATCTTTCAAAATTTGAATAGCCAAAACATCATGAGTTAATTGAGAACATGATAAAAGGTTCAATTTGAGCTTATGAATAAATAAAACATTATTCAACACACCATTAGAAAATTTTACTTTTCCTTTCTCTATTGCTCCTAAAGATTAGTTATCACCAAGATACACACATTCATTGATTTTCACAACATAAAATAAAGAATTTGAAACACCAGTCATATGATTTGATACACCTGAATCTAAAATCCATTTAGAATTAGAGGAAGAATACAACGCAACATATAATACAAAATTTTTAGGAATATCATTAGAGCTATCCTTTTTCCTTAAATTTTATTTAGAAGAAACAATTTGTTTTTAATTTTTATCGATAGGTTTCTTAGTTTTTCAATCTTCCTTTTTATGTCCAAATTTATGACATTTTTGACATTTATCACTAAAGCTAACACGTAATTGATAAGAAGAATTTTTTTTCTTATCAAAAAAAGAAGATTTAGATCTAACTTTTTTATTTGAGAAGGGATTGCGAGGTTTGAATTTTGAATTTTGAGAAAGAAGTACCTGAGAAGCATTATCCTTAGAGTCAAAGTTCATCATCACTTACTCTTCCTTTATCAGAAGTGAACTCAAGGTATTTAAATTAGGTAGATCATTTTCATTCTAATATTTAGAGTTCAAGATAGAAATAAAATTCTTAAATATTTCATGTATATTTAACTGAATAATAAAGTAGATTAATTTTTCACCAATTAAATCACCATTGCATCCATCTAATTTTACTTTAATATTTTTAATTTTGGCTAAGAAATTAACTACTTTTTCATCTCCTTTTATAGGAGTTGTAAGAAATTCTAAAACTAATTTAACAATTTTAGATAAACGCGTACCTTCATGCATGGATTCTAGTTGCATCCATACCTCTTTCAGATGTTTGATATTACCAATGTGTAGAAGGTACTCATCGTTCACATTGCACAAAATCATGGAAAGAGATTCCTGCATTTGTTGCGAGAATGCATTCATGCTATCTACAGTTGCTTGATGACCGGTGGGAGCAACCTCAAATCTAGAAATAATTGTCTAGAGTTTTCTCGCCATAAGTTTTGATTTGACCATGATCTTGCAAATATTGTAGTTGGTTCCATTCAAGATGTGGGTTTTGTCAAGACAAAATTAGCTGGATGTCATTATTTTCTTGAACGTATAAAACACACCCCATTATAGTATACAATATACCATAAAGCTAGATACATATTTATCAAAAATAGAAACACTTTTAATAGAAATATATCTAAATTTTATAGATCTACATAAAATATGTAATCATAACTAATTTTTTCATTACAATGCATATTAATTAACCTCATATGATCAAAATAATAACCCGTAATATCAAGGGCTTTGTATTATACCCCAGACTTATATATAAAAAAATTCTAACCATATAGAAGTGAAGAAGAAACCCCTAAGAATACAAAACAACTTCAAATTTATGGAAAAAATAATGTAGACACAGATCCTGCAAACTTAAATTTGACATCTAAATGACCGTCATACCGCCTTATGTTTGGTCTGCCATGACTGTCATTTGACCGTCAAATTTGATGGATTTTAAACTTATGTATTTCCAAAATTTCTTCTTGTATATATTATTAGGGAGGTTATATTTTAATACATTATATTAACCTATTATAATTTATAATGTAAAAATAATTTCACTTTAAAAAAGAGGTATATAGTTTATATAATGTAAATAAAAAACAACATATAGTCTATAAAAAATTATAAACTATAGATATACTTTAAAAAAAAAAAACACAAATAATCCTTATTACGAGGGCCCCTCATGATTTTTTTAAAAAAAACATTTACCAAGCCATGTAATTTTAAATTCTACATAAACCTTAGAATTTACAGAGGATACAACATTTTTCACACTTCCAATGGAAAAAATTCAAATCCTATTTTGATGGATCTTTGTCTCCTCCTTAATTTACCATTGAAAAAATTCAACCTGCACATATTAAAACTAAAGAAAAAAATATTTCAAATATTTTACCCTTACCTCTACACAAGTTTTCACGGAAGGTAAGAAGTTTCCAAATTTTCCACTTGTGAATTCACCTTGATTCTTCACAAAAAATAAACTTTTAGGTTGCACAATGGAAAGAAGGGGCCGGTTTTTTTAAATACCCTTCTAGGTAGATTAAAAAAACCCGAACAGATTAAATAAAAAAAATACAAAATATTTGATCTTAATTTATTGTATTTACCCTTTCGGGTTGGTTGAAAAAATCCGTACAAATTAAATAAATAAAATACAAAACATTTTATCTTAATTTATTTAATTTACCTTTCCGGGTTGGTTGAAAAAATCCGTACAAATTAAAGAAATAAAATAAAAAACATTTGATCTTAATTTATTTAATTTACCTTGCTCTGTTACCATGTTTTTTTTATTATTGTCAAATAGTTTTTTGAAAAGGACTATACCCTTGAGAACAAAAGAGGGCCTAGAAGCCAGAATAGGAATGAGATTCAGAACAAAAAGGATCAAGATCCAAATGTGATAATGAAAACTATAGTAGCCCAAGAGTAGCTACCCCATCGAAACAAAAACAACACGAGCACTACAGAAAAGCAACAAAAAGACAACAAAGAAACAATAATTACAAAGAAGTGCAGTAAAAGCACCCACAATTACTTCTTGGCTACTTTGTGAATGTTGGATTTAATATTCTACCAAGAGGTGAACATAGCCAATGTCATCATATGGGCAGAATCAGTAACATCCAGCTGTTAAATGGTCCTTTTACTTTCCTTATCAGTGCCCCAAAGGGTTGCCGGAACTCAGCTGATATTGGAGACACTGCGGACACGCTGTTCAATAAACTCTTTAATTGCATTAAAAATAGCCATATTATAATCATGGCGAGTCTTGGCATTCCCTAAACGAGAGTTTAAGGAGTTCAGCTTCTTGTATATATCTTCAACCTGGCTATTTTCCATAGCCACCTCCTCCTCCTTTCTCTTTCCTTTTTGCTTAGCCAAGTTTTTAACCTCTTCCTTCAACAGCTTCATATCAGCTTCTAAGGATTCCAGCATTTTTGTGGATCTCTCAACATGTGCTTCCTGAGAACTAGCACTACTAATATGCAGGAGGTTATAGGTAATTTCAATCTCTTGAGGATCCTTCCCCCCAGTAGGGGTATCAAGTTTTAGCCTTCTAGAGGATCTTGTAACTGGTCTAGCCGAAGTGGAGGCATAGGGGTTGGGAGCAGAGGTAAGAGGAATGGAAGATGGAGCCGAAAAGCCTAGTAAAGGGGTGACAACAGCAGTGGCAGGGACAGAAGGCAGAGAGAGGGGGCTAGCGACAACGGCACCGGGAAGAGGAGGAACAGAGCTAGGGGATTTGTTACCATGTTAGAATTTGAGGATTCTAATAAATACAGATTTAATCAAATTATATATTATGTAATGTTATAATGAATATTTAAATAAACATTACATCATAACATAAGTAAATAAATAAATACTTACAAGAAATAAATAACACAGGTGACACAATATTTATAGTGGAAAACCCTAATAGGGTAAAAACCACTTGGAAAATAACCTTTTACGTTAGAGAACTTATTTTACATCAAGTAAGATCACCTTCCTTAAAATCCTATTTACCAAGGGTAAAGCCAAATCACTTGATTAACACACCTTTGATATATTTCCCGAATATATCAAATGAGGACTTAGAGTCTTTTTTATATAAGGTGATTAGGTATGTCTCTCGACCCACCTTTTCAACCTAAAGTGGTTGACACATATACCTAGGTGAGTGTATTTAATAAATATAAACATAAATGATTCACATTATTAAATACTTACATAATGTATATTACTCAGGTATAAATATTTAATAATAGAAAAGTATTTCACATTATTAAATATTTAACCTATATAATAGTGATGGATGCATATTAAATAAAGGTTGGCCAGACCACTTAATCATTATTTTCCAACAGGTGATTGAAGAATATATTTCTTCAATGCTTCGAAGGATTTGTGGCAGTCATCATTCTAATTGAAGAAGAAATCCTTTTTAAGGAGATGATAAAAAGGGTGATAACTATAAGAAAATTAGAAAACAAAGCGTTGAATGGATTGCAATTTACCTTGCAAACTATGAAGTTTTTGAAGGTTAGTTGGTGGAAGCATCTCAAGAATAACCTTGATTTTGGCAGGATTGACTTCAATGCCCTGAAAAGAGATGGTGAAACCAAGGAGTTTCCCAGAGAGAACAATAAAGACACACTTATTTAGTTGAAGGAGAATGTAGTATTGGATGAGGCGATCAAAAATGATTTTAAGAACTATGAGGTGCTCGGCATGACTTTTGGACTTATCAAGAAGGTCATCAACATAATCTTCCAATATGTAATACATCATATCGTGGAAGATATTGATCATAGTGCGTTAATAGGTGGCAATGAAAATTTTCAAGGTAAAGGGCATGACAAGATAAAAAAAAGTCCCCCAAAGGGTGATGAAGGATTTTTGTGTTGATCTTTCAGAGCGAGTAATATTTGATTATAATCTGATAATTTGTCCATAAGAGATAGTGACACAACCTAGAATTTAGTGTTGATTACCTAGTTACACTAACACATCACTCAACTAGGGATGAGTGCTCATCCAAAGTGTGCAAAGGCACAAAATCCCTCTTTATATTTTCTTGGACAAAATGTTAGCATGATGGTGCATATAGATATCTAAATTCATTAACAATAGTAATAACACACAATGCATAAAATGGATCTAGCTCTTAGAAGAGATCTAGAATGAAATAAATAATGACTATAACAAGATTTACCATGTAAGAACCAAATTGAGTCATGTTCAACACCATTATCCATCCAATATGAACCATTATACTGAGTATTGTAAAACAATATTTTTTTTTACATTACATAAGTATCTTCATGAGTCATGCACATGATAAAACCAGCAACATAACTCTACCATAATTTTCACACACTAAGACATGCAAATCAATACATATATGTAGGGGTGGGGAATTTCCCTTCACCACCCATGAAATTATCAAAATATATCACATGCTAAATAATAGACCTGCATCTTTACAATAGGATGCACAACATGCAAGTGCTCTAACAATAGACATCCTATAGTTAACATTTAGTAGATATCCTTTTATTAGCCTTATCTATGCATGGTGCTTAGCTATCGCTTGTTCCCAAAATACCATTACATGAACCAAAAATCTTCATGTATTTGTGTGCTCAACACACTAACTCCAAAAATATCCCTTATCTAAAAATGGCTAAGTCCTACTCCTGGGCACTCCAATCCTATCTTAGCACCTCACGCTCTTACAATGCCCTATATTTGCACGCCCTATAATTAGGCCATTTTTTTCCACTTAACATTACCCCACACTAGAGTATATTTCTAGCTCGACAATGGGTAATCACATTGTTTCTCCAAAAAAATATAGGATAAATGAAAGAAAGTATCAAGGACTAAAGAATATGGTGAGCCATTTTATTGTGTACCCTACTCACCTTCTGGTAGAATGAATAATGGATATTCACTTTGTATTTCTCCCTCAAGGTCATACCAGTCCTTAAGTGCTATATTGTTCTTGTCAAGAATTTCCACAACGATGTCATCTAACTCATCCATAGTCATGCTTCTAAGCTCACTTTTAAAAATTCTAAGGATTTTGGCCATACCTAAAACCATCCCTTCCATGACATACACCTTTGCAGCTATGAGCATCCTGAAGCCCTTAATCTGATCCATATGTTGTTTCCTCATATCATTCAATGCCTCATACTTTGTTTCTACAAGGGTAACTTGTTTTGAGCATCTGAGTGTTTTTTCCTTTTCTTCCTTTAGAAGTTAATTCTCCTCTATCTTTGTGCAAGCCTATATTAATTTATTAAGCACTATACACATGGCCAATACTGTATCCACTTTCTTCATTTCATATTTTAAGGCTTGTAAAATTACCTTGTAGTTGGATATCTTTCTTCCAATTGAATCCTGGACCCTTGATGATTCTTCTAAAATACCCTTTTTCTTAGAGAGGCGTGTTGGTCCTTCCTCCAGAAGTAGGCAAATTGTTGTGCTCAGATAGTGTAACTCAAACTTGAAGTTCTAAGGCACCTTTTCCTTAAAATCAGGTATCTTCTATAGAATCTCATCTACGATCTGCTCTGCCATTATTTTAATATTCGAGGCCTCTACTACTGCATTGTCTCACTCTTGAGTGAGGCTCTTGATCTCTTTGTATTTATCCTCCTTATCTTCTAAAACGTGACAGGTTTACTCGCTCTAAAGAGTGCTCATTATCTCTAGCTCTTCTTCACCCTTCTCAATTTTCTTTAAAATCACAAGGTAATAAATGTCATTACAAATGCTGGATTTAAACCAAATTTCAAAAATTCTATTCATTAATTTATCCACCTACCACTGTACATGGTATTAACTCCTATTGATTGCATGTCGTGCCTCTTTATCCTGTGCTCTAATCTCTCACGCTTCAAAATTTGGTGCCTCAGTCATAACTTTTTGGTGCACCACTACTTATGTGTCACAGATCTCCTCTACTCATGCTTCATAATGCCAAAGTAGTTATCTAATGTGAAACATATGTAGTCTTAAATGTTATAGCCTCCTTGAGTTATATTGAGTGCTCACCATCTTACGCATGGTGTTTACCTTTGAGCAATCCTCTTGAATTTTTCATCACCTTTAAAAACATGTTCCCTTTTTGGACATTTAAGAGTTTATTTTTTATTACCAGAATAACCTTCTTTTATCCACCCCACACTAAGGGTATGTCCGGTCCTCTACACATAAAAACACTTGAGATAATAATCAACTTCCGGCATGCAAACACACTTATTACACACAACACTGAACTAAATTGACAAAAAATAATGATGAGGAAGTAAAAACATTAAAGGAAATATATATAAATAGAAATATTGCCTTATTACAAATATCAATAAGGCTTGTTTATAGTAGGGCTTTAACCTAATCCCGTTGAAGTAACTAGGTAACCATGTTCCATCAAGTACCTCTAACTAGAAAGTTCCTTATTCAAGTATGTAGTTATAACATATGATCCCAACCAATGCACCTTAATCTTTCCTGGGTAGCGCAAAAAAATTGAATCATAAAGAAGTACCATCTAAAAAACCTTAATCTTCTTGTCCTTGATGTTCCTGTCATGTCATGCCTTGTGTCTGGAATTCTTTGTTTCTAACTTCAACATGCTATGATGTGTATCTCATCCTGATGTATCAACTTGTCAATTCTTTCTTCCAATGCTTGCTCATTAGCTAGACCTTCCGCATGAGAAAAACACAAAGAAGGTAACATGAATTCCATGGGAAGAACTGATTCTGGACCATATACTAACTGAAAGGGTGTTTCCTTATTCAACCATTTATAGGTTATTCTATATGCCCAAAGTACAATAAAAACTTTATCATCCTAGTCTGTCCTTCTAACATCATAAATATTTGTCAAAGTCTGGCTCAATATCTTGTTAAAATCCTTAGCAGTCCCATTTTCCTGAGGGTGATACAATGTTGTCTTGTGGTGTGCAACCATAAATTAATCCACTAATATCCTTATTGTCACATTAAGGAAATGATTTCCCCTATCACTTTTCAAACTCAAAGGGCATCCATACATGGTAATAATATTTTCCTATAAAAATCTTGTTGCTGAAGCCGCTATATAATCCTTTGTAGATGTTACTTCCACCCCCCTTATAAGATAATTTGTATAAGTGATGATGTATCATGATCCAATTTTATGTGTGGCTAGGGAAATAGGACCCAAAAATTCTATTTCCCATTTTTCAAAAGGTTCAGCACTTGTAATAGGCCTCAAAGGCATTTCATCTCTCTACCTAGGTTTCCCAAGTCGTACGCCTTACAATACTCCTTATAATCCTTGTATAAGATTTCCCACCATAAAATAGAAAATATAATCTTATGCAAAGTGGTGTCACTTGATTATTGTTCTCTTGTAATACCGCTACATGAACATCCTCCATGATTTCCATGCGCTCATGGTCCAATACAAACTGGTGCAATACTTCATCTCACCTTAGTTTGTATATGTCACCATTGATCAACATAAAAGGTGTGATGTGAATTATAAGTTATTTCTTTTCCAAGTCTTTCATCCCTTCTAGTGTCATACCTATGTGTAAAAAGACAACAATATCCTCTAATTCCAAGGGCACACAGTTTAACCTATATAACTATGCATATGGCATTGTATCTTCAATACTCTATGCGTCCTCTCTTGATTGAATCCTTGATAAGTGGTATGGGATAGATTTACTTTTACATGGCTTTACCACAACTGTAAAGTCAAAATATTAGAATAATAAAACCCAAAAACATATGTGCCCTTATAAAATAGGCTTATTTACCAAGTGTTTCAATGCCATGTGATCTGTATAGAACAAAAAAGGTGTTGCTAAAAAGTACTGTCTAAACTTATGTAACAAATAGATCATTGACAACTTCACGCTCTATAGTTGTATAATTCTGTTATGCATGAGTCAAATTTCTACTAGAAAATCATATAGGATGATCTACAATACCTTCTCCAAGCTGAGACAGAACTACGCCAATGGTTATGCAAGAGGCGTCCACATGTACGTGAAATGATAGATTCCACGAAGGGAAATGTAAAATAGGTTCCATAATAAGCCTTCCCTGATTATCATCATGTTTACCCATATGATCAATACCAAAATCAGTTTGGTTATGAAACATATCAAGAGAAAGGGTGTGCATGCAATGATAGCAGCCAGATGGAAGATTTTGGTCTGCTAGAAAAAATCTAAAAAATGGAGATTGACATGGTGCAATCAAGAGCAACAACTCAAATGGAGGCTTTCAGAATTGGGTATAGGGCACCTTGTCCAAGGGTTGGCCCTTTTCCAAGACACTTCAGCCCTCAGGAGAAGATGGAATTCATGGTGGAGATGCTGCCCCAACTTGCACAATGGATAGTAGAGATAGAGGCCTATGAACTGGGTACCAAGCATCCTTATCAATGGGTAAATCCTACACCATTATCTAGTAATTTTCTCTCTACTCCTCAAGAAACACCCTCTCAATTTGGGCTTCAATTTCCAAGCTTCCCATTGAATGCTGCCCTAAGTGTTGATTCTATTTCTCCATTCCCTGGTCTTCTACCTCATCTTAGTTCTTTTGTCCTTTTCCCTTCCAAATAGTCACCCCCTCCAAACAAACAAGAGGTTATACCTCCTCCACCACCACAAATAATTACAAAATCAATTGAGTTACAACCCACCCCTCTTGCATTCCCAAATCCATGTTGGGAAAATAAAAGTCAGAAAATTAGTCATGAAGGATAGTAAGAGGAA
Source organism: Taxus chinensis (assembly GCA_019776745.2). Taxonomy (NCBI): domain Eukaryota; kingdom Viridiplantae; phylum Streptophyta; class Pinopsida; order Cupressales; family Taxaceae; genus Taxus; species Taxus chinensis. The sequence goes on from CM034146.1 coordinate 899,643,083, forward strand.
GAACCAAGAAAAGAAGGAATGATTAAGAGCTTAGTAATCTTGGCTCTTAGGTATGGGATTAAGAAAATTCCTTTGCTGGTGAAGCCTACAGAGGAGGAAAAAGATGAAGAGTAAATGGTGGTTAGGACTGATTTTGTTATAGAAGAAGAAGAGAAAAAAGAAGAAGGAGATCAACAATCAATTTTCTCAGAATTTAGTGTCTATGTTGGTACTTTGTTTGAAAAGAATGCCGACCCAATTGAATTTGTAAAATCAGCCATGAAAGGAGAGAAGCAATCAGCTCAAAGTCCCATTGGAAAGGAGCAAATGGGTGAGACCAAATCAGAGTTTATAGTAGCAGAAGAAGAAGGCATCATTGAATATTCCTTGATTTCATTTCAAGCGATTGATTTGATTGATGAACCCATGATGGAAGAGGACCATACAGTTTCAGAGGCTCCAAGTGAGGAACAGGCTATAAAAGAACCTTCAGTTCTTCCTTCTACTTCATCCCCTTCAAGTTCTGATGTTTAAGAAGAATTTGATCTTTAAAAATTCATGTTTGAGAGTGAAGAAACCATGGTGAGCAAGTTGTAGATCAAGATAACGCCATAAAAGAGGTTGAACATTTGTAGCAGGAAGCAATGAGCTAGTTTATCTGTCAGATAGGGAGGACTGTTTGGATGGAGAGCAACAAGTTGAAATCACATTATTTTCTCCTTCATCATCCATCTACCAAACACAAGAACCTGCTGCCATGAAGGAGAGCATTCATTTGCAACAACCTACATTTTATAGCATCTCTTTGGAATCAAGGTTGGAAGATATTAATCTTCCATGTCCTTCATTGGAGGAGGAATAGAAACAATAGAAGAGTTCCACCACTTCTTCCACGCCATTCATCCAAGAAGGTCAGCAAGAAGACTCCATTTTTGGAGTTAAAATTCAAAGCAATGGGCACATTCAAAGGACCATACCATGCCCTATCAGGTACTTGGCTTCATTTCAGCTAAGGGAGAAGCCAAAACTAGTCATGCTTACTTCTAAGCATGAGGATGAGCTACAAAGTATTAAAAAATAAGCTGCAATTCCTCTTCAATCCAAATGCAGAGCACCTAAAAGAGGTATTTGATTTGTTTTCAATTGACACCTTGCTGATTTGGGTAGAAGACCAACTTTTTGTTGATTTTCCACTCATCTAACTAGCCATGTTTAGTGCCAAATCAGTTGTATGGCTGCCATTTTTGAGGAAGGGAAGCTATTTCTCCCTACTAGTTGTAGGCTTTGTTTGAGCTCCCTTTGCTCTTGGTTAGAGTAGAGTAGGTAGGTTTTCTTTCAACATAATAAGTGCTTGTGCACACTTTGCATATCCCACTTGGGGTATGTATGATTTCCAATTTTGTACATAGTTTTTTGGTGCTATTTTCGTTTCTCTTGCACATTCCATTTTAGTGGCCATTTTGGTGAAGATCAATTCCAAGTTCAGTGGGTTTTCAAGTGGCTTAGAGGTCAAATTTTCATAGTTTAGATCAGAGTTGGTTATCAGGCTTGACTCCATGCCTAATGGATGCAACAAAGACCACTGATTATTCATCTAGCAGACAGATGAACCCTCTGAGTCACCAAAATTGTTATCCAAAATGAACCCCCTGCTGATTTTGGCTAACTTGCCTTCATTCTTTTCGTCCTTGTGCTTCAAATTCAATTTTCACACATTGTAAGCACTCAAAAGATTCTAGAAATGGCGTCATCAAATAGGATTTTTCTTCCGCTTTCTAGAAAGGTGAAAAAATCCTCCTAACTCATATTTTTTGAGTTATGGCTCAGTAGAGTTTGGAGGGAAAATTTGCCAAGGCGAGCCTGTAAAGGAGAATGAAGAAAAAATTGGTCAAGGCCCCTTTTTAATCAGAGAACGCCACGTGTCAAGTCTACATCGGCAGGGCCAAGGTGGGCATTGGAGGAAAGTTGAAGATTTTGGATTTTTGACGCAAAAACTTAAAGGCATGAATTGAACTTGCAGTCCCATTGACCAATAGGATGGTGCCATGTGTCCACATCAACAGCGGAGCAGCGGGGCCACAGAGAATTTTGGGAAAATTTCCAAATTTTGTGAAAAGGGGAAAAATGTTGTTTTGAAGCTATGGATCAACCAGAAGGTGCCACATGTGATCAGAGAAGTCGGGCACAGAGATTTTCTGGAAAAATTTCCCAATTTGAAAAAAGAGGGAAAATGTTCAAATTTTGGCTTGCGAACCCAATTTTTGCCCTAATTTCACCATTTTTTCCCTAAATCTTTAGAGGGGCGCATATTTCGCACCAGAGCTTAAATTTTCATTATTTTGGTATCAATGAAAATCTGTTGAAATTATCCAAATGATGGACCCTTCAATTTCAAATTTTGGTGGAGGTTTGCGGGAGAAAAAGGAGAAATGTCTCTCGCATGGGAAAATTACAGAAAATGACCCCAACCACCAAAATTAATGAAGTATGGGCCTCTTTCTTGCTCTAGGAAGCAATGTACGATGAAGTATGGGATTTTTCAAGGAAACCCATCATTTTTCAAGCTAATTAAATGGATGTTATCAGTGGTTGAAGTTTTAAAATTGATTTTCCCATATTTTCTCATTTCCTTCATTCTATTGGAGCGATAAAAGCTAGTTTTGGCTCATTTATAAAAAGTTGTTCATCCTTCTTCTCAGCCTCTCCCTTCTTTTCTTCCCTAGGGTCGAAAATGGATTTTGAACCTCCTCCCTTGCTCTGTAATGGCATTTTTACCTCTTACCCATGAAATGATGTTCTATGAAAACTTCTGCAGCAATAAAAAATATGTTTTGTGATGCATTTGTCCATCCTTGCTTGTTTTTTGGTTATTTTCTTCTTGCCTCTCTTCATTGCAGGTATTTGTGCATGTTTGGATGTTCATTACCGGTTTTGGAGCTATGTTCATGGAGTTTTGGAACATTTTCTGTGTGAAATCCATCTTTGGTCTATGATGCACTTGTCCATCATTTCCATTGCTCACCTCTTCTTGTTCCATGGTAGTTTTGATAGATGATCAACACTTTCCTTCTCTGGTGTATCACTGTTTTAGTGTAGGCTTTGTTTTTCCTTGTTTTCTTTCTCTCCCTATCTTTGTCGAAGTTAGATTAGGATTATATTAGCTTGCCTGCACTGGAATAGCTTGTGGTAGGTAGTTTAGGAAGAGGAACCAACCTTCTCTGGAGAGCTTTACCCATTTGCAAAGGTCCCACACTTTGGGAAAGCTCAATGTTGTGAAATCACACCAAATGACTTTACCTTAGAAAAGCTGATCCATAACTCATTTGGGGGTGCTGTGAATTTTCACTAACAACACCTCATGGTTTCCTTCCCCAATGTACCGGGGTACATGGTTCTTGTGTAACCTCCTTACACAATGCGGCCTTCTCACACACACATTTATGTTTCTTACTTCATGTCCAACCATCTCGTAAGTGCCTGTGACCAATTGTCATTGGAAATACTTGTAGTATCACTAATGGACTCTACATAGGCCCACGAAAGGATTCCTTCCTAAAATGGCTCAAGCGCTTCCGAATCTCAAATGGTGTGCACATAAATTATGTTAAGGTCTTCTTCACTTAAGGGCTCAAAATAAGGTGCAGATTTTCCATCTATCAAAGGGATGATAAATTGTTCTTCCTTGTTCTTGAAACTAATATATCCCTTATTGAACCGTAGATTAACATTATTTACATAGCACCAAAGGCACCCAAATAGATCTTGGAAGTTTTCTACTTCTGTAAGCACTAATACCTTAAATTTCCTAGTGAACTTGGCCCCCGATATAGTAATAGATGCATCCTTCAATACTCCAATAAGAGTGCCCTTAGTTTGATTTGTCATATAAAGTACATTGGAAGATGGCTATAGAGGGGGTTTTCCCATCTAACTCCATGCATCTAAGGTAAGAGCATTTACTTCTATGCCTGCATCAATCATAATATTGCTCAAAATCCATCCATCTACAACAACATTCAAATTGATCTCTATGTCATAATCCAAGTTATGGGGAGGGAGATTAACATGCAAAATCTGCCATTCAGTTTCAATACTAGCACATAGAGTGTTTCCTTTCAAACAACTCCCTAGTAATGGAATAATGTTCTCCTGATGTAACATATTGCATACTTCAATTCTTCAAAATCTGATTGGAAAGTCTCAGCTTCCTTCTTCTGTTCCAACTTCTGTGACTGTTCCTTTAAAAACTATAATTCACCCTACATATTTCTGAGTACCTCCATGGTTTCTTGATAAACCTCCTTTTGATGTGTAGGGTCTGGGTATTTTGCATGTAAAATCTCCTTCTTAGTGATGGTAAGATTCTGTTGCAGTGTTTCTCTAGTGTGCACAACCTCAATGCGTGTAGTACTATTCACTAGTACTACCTCAGGATTGCTAACTTTGACATCTATTTGTTTTCCATGGCACACTATATCCTAACCATTACTGCACCCTTGTTCTCCTGTTTGTGCTTCTTACTTAGGTGTTCATATAATTCTAGGAAATCTTCATAGTTATTATTCTTTCCATAAATAGGAAAAGTAATGTTCTAGAGATTTTTATGCCTATAATGGTCAGGGGATGTGCACGTATAGTATTTTCCACAAGGTAACTCACTTCATCCACCACCGTGGCCTTGACCTCTAAATCCAACATGGTATCCCCAACCTCTACACCGACCCCTCTCAAAGTGCTCTTCATTTTGATCATAACACCCTTGAGTGTGATCATGATCATGTCACTCACCTTTATCCTTAGAGGTATTAGAAATCCCTATATGTCATACAAAAATATCAATGACATCATGGATCTGATCAATCGACTAATCAATCGACCCACAATATTATGTATTGTGAGTTGTGGACCAGAAAATTTTACAGTAGCAAGACATGTTCCTTCTTACCGCACATTGCAATAATAGAAAACAACTTACATCATGGTCTAAATGACATATCTCACATTACAGTAACAATGAGCACACCGATCTATGAGGGAAACTTTCCTTAGTATGCCCCTCTACTTCATAATCTATACACCAAATTACACTACGTGTCTCATGTTTTGTATTGGCTGATATTTTCTCAAACTTTTTTACCATTTCTGCAATCTGAGCTTCTAGGAATTGGATCACTCCAATGTATATGCTCCCAACTTCCTCAGTGCACAGAGCTACTTCTAGTGTGTCACATGGGTCTGTATAAGTCTTATATGAGAGTGCCCAACTAAAATGCGTAATCAAGGCTCTGATGAACCATTGTGCATGCTGAATTGCATGAATATCATATGATATTTTAGACAAGAGTGTTTTGAAATAAACATCATATTCTTGGACACTCTTAGTAGTTCCCTGCTTGATGTCCTTGAGCACACTTATACTTTTCTACTCGAACGTAAGTAAATAAAAATTCCTTAATGAAAACATCTCGTAATGCTGTATAATCCACACAAGTCTGATTAGGGTAAAACAATTTGTACCAACTATGTGCGCATCCCTGCAATGTAGTTGCAAATTGACTTGCCTTACACTGTAAATCTTTCATTCCTTTTACGCACCATATTATTCACACATATGCACATGCTCAACAACATATTCTATTCCCCTATACTTTGGGAGACCATGACTACTAAATCCAGAACCTGTTGTGTTGCCTCCACCCCCAAATCCACTAGATCCCAAGTGAGATGTTCCTCCTAAACCTCCACCTATGGTAGGAATTGAACTAGAGGATGCACTACATTGTGTCCCAATAGTGGTGATAAACTAATCCCATACAATCTGCAAAGTTGTCCTACTTGTTGGTGTGAGTCCAAATATTTACTGCCTTTGTTCTATGCTAATGACGCACCTGCAAAGGTTCATCCAACCAATCCTCCAAATAATAGGGAATATTTCTACCCAACCATAAGTGTACTTGATATATGATTCACCCCTGAACTTTTGTTTAAGTCAACTTTATCACTTGCTACTCTACTGTCCAAACTAGCTTACTAACTACTGGTTGTATTAGAAACTAGAAAAACAAACTGAAGGGATAGGTTTCCAGGTAGATTCGGATGCGTACCCATGGTCCAAGTTGTCTCTACTAACATGCTCTCATAAGAGGCTGATGAGGGTTCCTTTTCATGCTTTCCCAAATGGGGGATTTCTAGATGCTCTGGCTCTATGCCCTCTACGTGAGCTCCAAATCCTTCACAAGCCATCTCTCTCCTCAACACCATTTGTTTTGCAATCTCACATTTCTTCCCTCAATCCATCTCATGTGTTTCATTGTAATTAATCCACCTTTCTTCTCTTTTCCTCTATGCCGCTAGGTCCGCCATCCTTCACCAAACCTTCTCCTGCCCCCATGCATGGTGGGGTTTAGCTAGCCATTGACTTTTCTTCCAAATTAAGGGTTACCAATAATATTTTGATCACCATTGGAATGCTTTGCAGATAGGTTCCCCTAGGATAACATAGAAACTAAAACTTATCTACCTCTGGGAAATAATAAGTGGAAATTGAGTACTCCAAAATAAAGCTATTCATAACGCCACAAAACCAAGTGTCCACAACACTTGTCCAAATAAGACTAGCATCATAGAGGGCCTGAAATTGTTTTTACATCTAGAAAAGTGTGTGAAACCTCCTATTCCTTTCAAATTCATAAGAAAATAGCCACTCATATAGCTCTATTGGGAAGATAGCAAAGAAGCTTTCATATAAGCAGTCATACAGATTTTGATCCACCCACGCACATCTGAAAAACCTAGATATGGTGTTGAATATTTGAGTGTACTCTTCTTCCCAATCTATTATCCACTCCTAAACACTTTCCGAGGTCAATTGGTATGTATTCATCATGGAACACCCTGAAAAAAACTGAGAAAGAGGTCCTGGAAATGGAACCAATGATGTAATGTAGAATTTACTATTAATATCTAGGAACGCTGGCACATCACTCATCAAGGGGATGAGTTGTCACCCAAAGTTCACAAAGGCACTAGGTCCCTCTTTAGAGTTACTTGGATAGAATTTTAGTACAATGGTACATATAGATATCTAGATTCATTAACAATAGTAAACAACATACAGTGCATAAACCTAATCTAGCTCTTAGAATAGATCTAGAATGAACTAAATAATGAATATAAGAAGATTTACCATGAAAGAACTAGGTTCAGTCATGTTTAACACCATTATCCAGCCAATATGAACCATTGTATTCAGTACTATAAAACAAAATAGCTTCTTAAATTACATAATTATCTTCATGATTCATGCACGTGACAAAACCAACATCATAACTCTACCATATTTTTCACACACTAACTCATACAAATCAATACCTAGATATAGGGGTGGGGAAGTTCCGTTCACCACCCATGCACTTCTCAAAATAGGTCACATGCTAAATAATAGCCATGCACATTTACAATAGGATTCACAACATGCAAGTGCTCTAATAGTAGACTTCCTATAGTTAACTCTGAGTATAAATCCTAATATTATCCTAAACTATGCATGATGCTCAATTGTCTCTTTTTCCCAAAATATCATTGTGTGGAGTGCAAGTCTTCTTGTCTTTATGTTTTCAACACACTAACTCCAAAAATAACCCTTATCTAAAAATGGCTAAGTCCTGCTCTTGGGCACTCCAATCCTATCTTAGCACCACACACTCTTTGAACACCCTATATTTGCATGCCCAATACTTAGGACATTTCTCTCCACTCAACATATAACATCTCATGAATAGTAGTAAGATGAAGGAGTTGGTCGATGCTAGGCAAAGGAAATTCATCCTTAGGGAAAGAAAGGTTAAGGTCTTAGAAGTCCTTGCATATGTGGAGTCCCCCTGTCACTTTAGTGACATGAAAAATGTTAGAAATCCATTGTGGATAGGCAATGGGTAGAATGGAGGAAACATAAAGAAGGCGCTAAAGTTATTCTTCAAAAGAAGGGCAACGTGTGGATGCATTTTTCACATCTTCTGTTTAACATGTTTGGCATCGGGTATAGTCATGATATTTTAGACCACAATATTAGGGTCAATACCGGGCATATCGGCACAATACCAAGAAAAAACATTTCTATGATCTCGAAGGAAAGAGCTAAAGGCTTCTTGTTCAGAAAATCCTAAAGACTGGCCTATCTTTAGAATTCAAGGGTCATCCTAAGTGTGACTATTGATCTCTATGGTTGATTCATTTAGCATGGTTTGTTTCTCAGAAGGTAACAACTGATATATGTAAGAATCTTCTACTCTTAAATAGGTGAGAATAAAATCATCATCCCAACATTGAAAAAAATTAATAGACGGTATGTCATCATCTAACATGTCAGGATAAAGAAGAGGAAGGGAAGGGGGCACCTTGCCATCACAATGATAGGCCAGAGGTCCCAAAGAAAAAAATTTCATGAAAAAAATGTTTTTTAGGAGGGATGAATTCTAGATCCATGGACTCTATGGGTGAAGGCGGTGTGGTAGGTGAGCTAGGTGGGGAGGGCTTATCTTCCTCTACAAGGTCAATTCTATCCTTCTTAGGAATAGGTGTTATGGAAAATAATACAATGGTCTTTGTGTTTTCAAGTGGTGTAAGGTATGACTGTGTGATGACATTTCTCATAAAGACTAAAGAAAAAGCCCTTTCAGGCACATCAATGAAGAAAATTTTGGGAAAAGCGGTGATTGGTGAGGTATTTTATTTTAGAAGAGAAACATCAGGTTGAGGTAGGTGGTTAAGGAGAATAAGAAGTTTCAAGTCCCCCATATGTCAGGTTGGTGCAAAGATGGGGAGGACCATACAAAAAACCCTCTCCTACATGATGGTCATAACGTGGGTATTGGTGAAGGATTCGATACTCCCGAGGAATAAGGAAAGTATCTATGTTATATAGGTGGTACTCCCCCAGGGAAAAGCATTAAAAAAACCTACCAAAGGGTCTCAGGTTGGTACTTGGGTAAGGGTGATGCATGAGCTACTTGAATCCTGAGAAGATGGGGCATCATTTTTTGATGAAATAAGTAGGTTGGTAGATGTGCTAGCTATGGAAGCTATGACAATAGAGGGGATAGATGGGATGGATATGGAAGGTGTAGTGGAAGAAGTGGTAGATGAAGTGGAAGGGGTGGTAGATACCTTGATTGGAAGAAGGACATAATTTAGGTTGGTAAAACATGTTGCAGGTTTTAAAAGGTGAAGGATTTGGTTGAATGGTGTAGGAGTGCCCTTCATATTAAACTTTCATTCAACGGTGAAGGTTTGAAGGTACACACCCCTTGGCATGAATCCTGGGTCAGCCAAATAACGTTTTAAATTTAAATTACCCCTCAAGAATATAGAATAGTTATGGACTAGTGCGGGGACCGACGAGGATGTGGAGGATCACAGTGCAAAGGGTAGAAGTCATGACATCATTAAAAGAATGTAATATAACATGGATATTTTTTATGCACTTGGAGGGTACGTATAATTTTTCATACACATGGGAATAACTTATATTAATTCACGCACCTCAATCAATCATAACACGTCGAATGTGAGTATCATTGATGTAGGAGGAGATGAAGAGGGTGGGATCAGGATAATCTTATTTTAGAGGGGAAATCTTTGAGTCAAAGAAACTGATGGTGGAAACCTGAGTAGAGGTAATGGGGGAAAATTTTTGAGGTGGAGTGGTGAGGGTGGTCACATGATAAGGGGTAAATATGGCGGCCACAGGTGTAGGATCATTTGGTGGAACCTTGATAGAATATATGACCTTAATGAGGGATTGATGATGAGACTCGAAGGTTTGAATTAGGTCATACAAAGACATATTCCAAGGAGATTGATGAAGCTTTTTAATCATAGAGTGATGTGTGACTCCATCAGAAGCAAGATAAACCAGCCCACAGATGGTTACCTTGGGGTAGGTGTAGATGGAATGACGAGTGAAGGTGAACTGGATGGGCTACCTGTTTTCTCTTTTCCTTTATATTTTTGTGATTAATTGGCTACTTGGACCATATTTATTACAAATATGAGATGAGGAAAAGAGGGTTGTGGATATGTAGGTAAAGATCACTTAATAGATATAGGGCTAGAAAGTGTGGTGGTGGACAAAGGGAGAATGGAATTCTCCACCAATAGGCCATATTTGTTGAAGAGACCATCCGAAGTATAGAGTTGAAGGAAATTTTTTTTTGAGGGGCTTACAACATTCGAAATCATGCCCTAGTGAGTGATGATATGCATATATTTTTGTGTCATCAAACCCTTCTGGTTTGGGTTTGAGCGGTTCATAAGGCTTAATAGGTGGTAGTGAGATAAGATAGGTTTCTAACAACCTAACAAGGATGTTAGAATAGGATCCTACCAATGGACCATAGTGAGAGGTAAGAGTTGGCTTGGATGAAGGTATGGGTGATTTTCTTATGAGAGGTGTTGCTAGAGGTGGTGTAGGTGTGACTAACTTTCTAGTAGGTAGTGAAGGTTTTGATTTTGGTTTAGGTAGCACCTTCTTGGGTAAAGTTGTATGAGGGATGTACGAGGTAGAAGACGAGGTAACCTAGAAAGATAAGGTGAGAGTGATGGTATTAGAAATAGTCTAGTTGTAGGTAATGGAGAAGGCATAGGTAGAAGAGGTGATGAAGGTGAAGGTGTGGGAAAAAGAGAAGGTGTTGCTACAAAATTACAACACCCCTCATTGGTTGTGATTTTTGTGTGAGACAATCAGTGTAACTTGCATGACATGAGATTATCTTGTAGTGTGGGACCTTGTAAGTATGATAATCCTATGAAGAAAGCAAACTTCTTCTCCTAACCTAGTGCTAACTTCTCTAAAGTGTAGAGTATGAAAAAATAATCTAATCCTACCCTAATGATTTCTAAGGAGACAGGGATAAAAGGATGCATAAAATGTAAATATACTCTAAGCAAATGTGATGCAACAAGAAAGGGAGTGAGACACTCTGAGTGAGTGAAAATTAGGGAGTAAACAGAGTGAGTGAGGGCATGTAGAATTGCCAAAAGCTAAAAAAAAATCAATTCCGTAGATTCATAAAGCACATAAAATTAAAGGTTATGTAAAGGGATAAACATGTACAATATACCTACAAACATAATGGAAAAGCAAAAAAATATAATATAACTGAAGAAAGGGTGAAAAAGTCCACAAAACATCAATTTTATTGCTTCAAAACATGCACAATCCATAACAATATAGGCACAAGTAAAAATCCTTTACAATAAGCCCAAATTTGAGGCCTTTAGCTCACAATAGCTTTAGAATTTTTTTGACAAAGTTCCTTTTCTTTTTAGAAAGTCTCCCCTCAAAATGAGGTAGATTTTACAATATATAGGAAATTATGGTCACCAACTGGTAGGATGTATTATAGAGGTTTGGGGAGACATATGATTTGGTACTTTGTTTTCTCAGGAATTCATCGGTGCTATGCCTCATTAATTCTAGTTATTGAGCTATCATACGTCCACCTACCTTTTCCTATCATGTGAATTGTCCAACTATGTTGGTTGTTCAAACCTTCTGGCTTGGATAGATGTCCATCCTCATTGGGCCATACAACCTCCCTTGAGAAAACTGTCTAGCTCGCGAGCTCTTCTATATATCTGGGTTGGATGGTTGTTTAACCATGACCCATACAATTTTTGAGTAGGTTGTCTAACCTTATTGCCACCTAACATGGGAAGGTTGGATGCTATAAAAATTCTAGACCATACATTCTTCTAGTTTCCGACTAACCTGGGAGTTTCCATCTTCACACCATGGGTTGTCCAACTAAGGAGGTTGGAGGACCATTTATCTCTGAACCATATATCTGATGTGGTTAGATGACCATCCAAGCTTGCATCATACAATGTGCCACCCGACCATCTTGATGGTTCGTCTAACTCTGTGTCGTCCAACCTAGGGGTTAGATGATGTCTAACCTTGTGATGTCCAACCCAAGGGGGTTAGACACCGTTCATTTTCTTCATATGCCATTGACCCATCCAACCATAAGCTTGTCATAACACTGCATTACATTCAATTGACCAACTCCACCGACCAACCTTTCTGACCAACCTCTTTCGTACAATGCTCCACATGTGTAACCTAGATGTATTACCATATGCCATCTAACCGTGTTCATACACAACATCACCAACCAACCCCTGGGCCATCCATCTATACTGACCAATCCACACATCTCAAGTCTGTACTCCAAATCTTGAACATGTTATCCAAATTTATAGGGGTACAAATTTGGGATAATAGCTTGGTGACCTTCAGGGGATATCTTCCTGCTAGATGGAGAGACCAATAGCCTTGAATCATCCATTGGGCATGGAGTTAATATAAAACCTGATTTTTTCTGTCATTGAAACCAATCCTCTGAATTCTTCTGAAGTAGTGCATGGATTGGTACTAATCTAAAGATGCTATAAAACCTTTTCTGAAAAATGAAAAGTGCAAGAGAAACAAAGACATAACTATGTACAAAGATACAAAACCATACATGCTCCAAATAGAAAATGCAGAGCGTGCACAAGCACTTATTACAAAAAAAAATCTAAACTACAATAGAGAAATGTGCTACAAGCACTTGGAAGAATTACAACTCTAAACTAACATGTAGAAGGGTGAGAATTTCCTTTTAGTAGCAGTGCTTGAGATAGATTTCGTTAACCAGAATAGAAAGTTCCTCTCTGTCACACTTAGATAGTTGGAAAGCATTGTTATTTTAACACTTTATGAACATGTAGGGGGCACTCCATATTGCATAAAATTTATAATTCTTTCCCGAATTATCCCGATACACATCCCATTTCAAGACCAGGTCCCATTGCTAAAAGGTCATTGCTAAATTCATCCTTCTCTATGGCTTTCATTACATGCTCCCTTATTTCTTCCAACTCCATGAGTTCTACATACCTAGCTTTCATTTTCTCAAACTTGGATAGCTCTAGATGCTTCATGAGATCCAATGTTAGAAACTCAAGTGATATGGGTAGCCTGGGTTCTTTCTCGTAGACCAACTTGTAAGGCAAGTTGCTCATTGACACTTTGGGTGTGACTCTATCAGCACACAAGGCTGATTTTAACTTAGTATGCCAAGTCCTATGATTTTCATCTAGATTCCTCCTAATAATTCTCAACTAATTATTAGTTGTGGAATCTTCTTTCCCATTACCTTGGGGGTAATAATTTGATGAAGTGCTGAGGTATACTCCATTACTAATAGCCTATTCTATGATCTTGGTGTTTGGTATCCCCAATCTTTTCACTATCCCTTCATAAAAATCTAGTATGCTAGACTCATTTGCTTCCTTAAGTACCACTACCTTGGTCCAATTGGTGAAATAATTTGTTGCAATTAGGATCCCCTTGTGGCATTTGCTATAATTTGGATTAATCACCCCGATGAAGTCTATTTCCCATTGAATGAAAGGTTGGTCAACTGAAATGGGATGAAGTGGTAGCGCTACTAGCTTCTCCTTACCTATGAAGAAGGAACATTTTCTACACTTCCTGACCCAAGCATAGTAGTTACTAAAGAGTGTAGGCCAATAATAACCAACTCTCATGATATTGAGAGCCATCATTTATTGAGAAAAATGACCTCTCACCTCTTCATCATGAAACTCCTGCAGTAACCTTTAAACATGGTTTGTCCCAATACACCTCAATAGGACTCCATTTATGTCCTTCTTAAACAAAACACCATTAATAAAAATATGTGGAATGGCTTGAAGTCTAAAATACATTCTCTTTGCTTTTCTCATCCCTGGAGGGCATAAACATGTTTTTAGGAAATATATCATATCCCGAGTCTAGTAAGGAGTATGCATTCTATCATTTACCTGACCCTGGTTATCCTCTAGCACCAAAATAGCCTCTCCTTGATTAGATACCTCAACATGTTGACTAGAAGCTTACTACTCACACAACCCCTTTCCACATACAAATTTTGTGACTTTAATCTCTATGTCGTACTCCATGACATAGGTGATCAAACCTGCCTGCTTCTCATTCAAATATTATTCAAAAGGAAGTCTTTAACTCTTGCATGAGACACTAGAAGCTAAATCCTATTATTTGAGACCAAATTCTTGAACTTTTTCAAACTCCTAATAACTGCGAGGAAAGGTTTTTCAAAGAAGTAGTATCTTACCTCATAATCCTCCAAGATTTGGCTGAAGAAAGTAGTAGGATTCTCCAGTCCTTTATTTTTCTACACCAAAATTATAGAGATGGTGTCTGAACCATTGAAATCATAGAGCATGAAGTCTTTGGAAAATTCTAGATTGATGAGAGTTGTGGCTTTAGATATAACACCATTTATAGATTCAAATCTAGTTGTCCCATCTGCTATCCACTTGAATTTCATGCTCTTCTTCAACATCATCATTATTGGCTTGACGAGAGCAGTAAAATATGGAATGAAAATTCGTAAAAAGTTATTCCTCCCTAAGAAAATTTGGAGAGCCTTATTGTGACTTAGCAATGACAATGCTTGAATGTCTTCAACCCTTTCCAGATCAATGGTCAACCATTATTTAGGCATGAAATGGCCTAATAAAATTCCTTCATGAGCCAAGAATATACATTTCTTCGGGTTCAAATACACTCCAAACCTCCTGCACCTTAAGAATACCTACATGAGGTAAAAGAGGCAGCTTTTTGCATTCTTGAAAAACACAATAATGTCATCAAGATAGACAAGCACTATATTTTGAAAATCCCTTTGAATTCCATATCCATAGCTCTTCAGAATGTCACTCAGACATTCAACAACCCAAATGACATCTTATTATAGGCATAAGTGCCCCATTTTATGGTGAAATCCCTTCTAAATTGATCTTCCACATTCACCATGGTCTGATTATAGATCGAATATCCATCCAAGAGGGAGAATATTTCTAAACCGACCACTACCTAAAAAATATACTCCATGGAAGGAAGCGGGTAGTGGTCTTGTTGTGACAAATCAGCAGCACCCCCTGAATGTTGATCAAATTTCTAGTTTGACCATACTAGCATCTAGTGTGATTGCACAACATTGAATCCTTTTCCCAAGTGTGGGACTTGAAAAATGAGAAAGGAATATCCAATTTAGAGGCTGGTTCCTCAATTCCTCTGGTTAGATTTATCACTTATAAGTTGCAGAGGTCTATATTCCTAACCCTACCCTAAATTCCAAAGGAGACATAGATAGAGAATGCAAAAAATCTAATGCTAATAGGTGATGCACCAAAGGAGTGGTGAGCATTTTTTACTTTTGTAGATTGACATAGTCCATAAAAATGCAAAAAATAACCTCATACAAAAACTGATAATTGTAATGAAGGATCATAAATTAACCAAACAACACAGGCAGAGGATGAAAATTAATCACAGAGGTTGTATTGTTATTTTAATCATCAAAATTACTTGCATTACAACACCTGAGAGGCAAAATAAAGTTGCAGCTCTTAGAAAAAGTCTGATATTCCACCAAAATCACTTCCAAGGTGAGAAAGGGGACCTGTAATACACAAAGAATGTTCCACACTTTGAAAATGAGCCAAATCTGGCTTTTACAATCGAAGGGACGAGCCCAGGAGAGAGAAACAAGGGAAAACATGGGAGAGGTTCAATCATTGACCAAAATGCATTCAAAAAAACATGGGCATCCTTACAAACCCATTCCCTAACATTTTTAACATGCTAGGAGAGAATGCGAGCCATTCTTCATTAAAAACGGTGGTTGAAACGTCATTTCTGCTCATCACCACGTGCCAGAGATATTTTTTGATTTTATTTCTCCAAACTCCATCAAAATGAAAAATTGACCCCAGAATCTTGTAGATAATTTCACCATTTTTCCATTGATATAAAGAACGTGAAAAACCGAGCTCTGGATCGAAAGATATGGCCATTTGAAGTTTTAGGGAAAAACAGGGCCAAATTGGGTTGGCAGGCAAAAATTCAAATTTTTGCACCTTTTTGGTCATTTGGAAAATTTTCCAAAATTTCCCCACGCTCCGGCACTCTAGGTGCCACGTGGTGGCATCTCATTGGCCACGGGCCTTTTAGGGGAAACGTTTCCCAAAAAACTCCATCGAGCCATAACTTCAAAATACATGGAGTTAGGAGGAAAACTTTACCTTTCTGGAAAGCTGAGAAAGAGATCTATCCAATGGTGTCATTTTTAGAAGGTTTTGAGTGCCTGAAAAGAAAAATATTATGACTGAGGCACAAGAGAGGAAAAAATGAGAGGAGTTAGCCACAAAAAATGAGCAGGGGCACATTTTGGATAACAATTTTGGCGACTCAAAGGGGTCACCTGCCTGCTGGATGAAGTTATCAGTTGCCTGAAGCAATCCATTGGGTATGAAGTCATTGAATTCTTTGTTTGATACCCCAACTGACTAGAACACTACAAGGAGGAAGATGGAATATCCCCTGATGGAGCAAGGCCTGTAAACACATCTCCAGGAACAGCAAGCTTGTGCCAAAGCACTTAGGGAAAGAAAAACTAACCTACAACAAAATAATGTGCACAAGAACTTGGAGGAATGAAAACCTAAGCTAATATTTACAAGGTGGAGAATTTCCCTTTAGTAGCAATGCTTTAGATGGATCCCATTGATTGGAATCTGTAGTTCTTTGCTATCCAATGAAGACAATTAGAAGGCATTGCTGTCCTTACACTTTGTGACCATGTATGGGCCACTCTAAATGGCATCAAATTTTGAATGCCTTCCCAGTTTGCTCTGTCTGCATCCCATTTTAACACTAGATCTCCAACTTGGAAGGATCTATTCTTGGCCTTTCTATCAAAGGTCTTCTTTATCAAATCTTGATCCTTCTCTATTGCTTGGGATGTCTGATTCCTGATTTCTTGGAGCTCCATCAATTCTACATATCTAACTTCCATGGGCTCAAACTCCAAAAACTCCAACTGTTTCATGAGTTCCAATGTTGTCAACTCAAGTGAGATGGGAAAAATTACCTCTCTCCCATAAACAACCCTGAATGGAGAGTTACCTGTAGATCTTTTAGGATTTATCCTATCAGCCCATAAAGCTGATTTCAATTTAGTATGCCAAGACCTTTGATTTTCATCAAGAGTCCTCTTAATGATCCTCAACAAGTTCTTGTTTGTAGATTCAGCCTAGCCATTACCCTGGGGGTAATAGTTTGATGAAGTACTTAGGTAGATCCCATTCTTGACAGACCATTCAGTCACCTTGGACCCGATGAATGCCAATACATTATCTAATATTATTGTAGCAGGTACACCAAATCTGGTTGCTATTCCCTCATAGAAGTCTAGGATGCTAGATTCATTTGCTTCCTTGAGTGTTACTGCTTCAGTTCACTTAGTGAAGTAATCTGTGGCTGTTAAAATCCACTTGTTCCCTTGGCTTGAATTGGGATTAATGACTCCAATGAAGTCTAAACCCCATTGCATGAATGACTGGTCAACTGAAATTGGATGCAATGGAAGGGCAGCTAGCCTCTCTTTACCTGTGAAGAATGCACAATTCTTGCACCTCTTGATCCATGCATAACAATCATTGAAAATCTTGGGCCAATAATAGCCAGCCCTCATGATCTTTAGAGAAGTCACTCTTGGTGCAAAATGACCACCAGATGGTCCACCATGGAACTCTTCCAACACCTTATGAATTTGATTTGTACCAATACATCTCAGCAGTACTCCATTCACATCTCTTTTGAATAAAACACCATCAACAAGGGCATATGGGACAGCTTGCAACCTGAAGTGTCTTCTTTGGGTCTTGTTCATCTCTGGAGGACATAGACCTGTGCTTAGGAAGTGCATTATAGCTTGGGTCCAGCAAGGAGTGGGGACACCATCATTCTCCTCTTGAGTGCGTCCTTGCTCATGGCTTTCTTGCAACGCCAAAACAGCCTCCTTCTCGTTGCATGATTCCTCTTGTTTGCTCAAGATCAGCTGCTCACACAATCCTTTTCCTCTTACCAACTTGGTGACTTTGATCTCAATTTCATACTCCATGAGACGAGTAATCCAACCTTCCCTTTTTTCATTCAAGTCTTTGTTGAGGAGGAATTCTTTAACCCCCGCATGAGAAACCAGCAATTGGACCTTATTGTTTGAAACTAGATGCTTGAATTTCTTCAAGATCCTGATTACTGCAAGAACATGCTTCTCAATGAAAGAATATCTCACCTCATAGTCCTCCAAGCTTTGGCTGAAGAAAGCAATTGGTTGCTCATCATTTTCTTTATTCTGCTGTACCAAAATTACAGAAATAGTATCATCACCTCCAAAAGCATAGAGGATGAAATCCTTGGAGAAATCCAGGTTGATGAGAGTTGGGGCTTGAGATATGGCTTCTTTGATTTCTTCAAAACTTTCCTTTCCTTCTGCTGTCCATTTGAAAGCCATGCTTTTCTTTAGCATCTTGGTGATAGGTTTGACAAGGGCTGAAAAATTTGGGACAAACCTCCGAACAAAATTTATTCTTCCCAAGAAAATTTGAAGGGATTTCTTATGGCTTGGCAATGGCAGTTCTCTTATGGCTTCTACTCTTTTTGGATCAATTTCTAATCCTTCTTTGGAGACAATGTGGCCAAGGAGTTTTCCTTCATGGGGTAGAAAAACACACTTTTTAGGATTCACGGAGACTCCAAATCTTCTACACCTTTGGAACACTTGTCTCAAATGAAAGAGGTGGTCTACTGTATTTTTTGAAAAAATAGTGATATCATCAAGATATATCAGTACAATGTTGTTAATCAAACCTTTGAATGATATGTCCATTGCTCTTTGGAAGGTAGCTCCAGCGTTGGACAGCCCAAATGGCATTTTCCTATATGCATAAGTTCCCCATTTAGTTGTAAAGGTTGTCTTGAACTGATCTTCTTCCTTCACCATAATCTGATTATACCTTGAATAGCCATCAAGTAGTGAAAAAATCTCGGAGCCAACAACAACTTGTAAAATTTGCTCCATGGAAGGAAGTGGATAATGATCCTTGAGAGATCCTCTATTCAAATCTCTGAAGTCAACACACAATTTGATTTCCCCACTCTTCTTTCTGACTGGAACCAAGTTGGAAACCAAACTAGAATGCTTGATAGGGAATATGATTCTTGATTCTATCACCTTATTCAATTCTTTTCTCATGAGAGACTCGATGTGGGGGTTGACTGGCCTTTGTTTCTACCTAATGGGCTTAGTATTTGGATCTAATTTAATGGTGTGTTGAGCTAACTCGGTATTGAAATCTTTCAAATCTTCATAGCTCCAAGCAAACACATCAAGGAATTCTTGAAAAAGTTGTATAAACTCATACCTTTCTTGCTCAGTTGTCATCTTGCCAACTTGGAGTGATTTACCTTCTCCTACCGAGATGGACACTGAATCTTCTTCCTTCACTTGGATGTTTGCTTTCTCCTTCCTAAACTAATCATTGGGATTGAAAATGGACTCCAAAGTAATAAGCCCCTTTGGTAGTTCATTGGTTCTCAGCTGCACTGCCTGGTCACCATACTACTACTCCAAATTTTCTTGATTTTTGGCTGAGAAGTCAGCCTCTTCTTGCAAGAAATGGATGATTTGCTGATCATTTTCAAATACTTGCCAACTTACATTGTTGTTTAGCTATACCTTGTCCTTTTGAATGCTCTCCACAACTTCAAAGGCTGCCCCAACTATTGCAAGCCTGTCAATAGCTTGGTTCTCTTTTCTAGGAATGGATTTTATGCTAAAGCCCTCAAAATCTTCAATGAGGTCCCACACCCTGTTCTTGTAGCACTTGAGTAGATTATTCTTGACAACATGTTGCCCCTTAACTTGGTTGATAATCAACTCACTGTCACCAAATACTTGCAAGTTCTTTATCCCTCTCCTTATTGCCCAATGCAGTCCTTACACCAAGGCTTCATATTCAGCAGTGTTGTTAGAGCATGCAAACTGAAATCTAAAAGCTGAATAATACCTAACTCCTTGAGGTGAAACCAACATGGCTCCCCCTCCTACACCTTGTCTACTCCTTGATCCATCAAAAAACAACTGCCATACCTCATTGTCATCCTTGTGGTCTGGCTTGGTGATGCTAGGAATAGGCTGATTTTCTTCATGCATGCAATAGACTCCTAACTCAGATTCTTCTATTTCTTGATAAGGATAAAAAGCATGTACCTTGCTTGCTCATTCATCAAGAGTTAAATCTGGGATGCTTCCAACCTTGTTGTCAACTTCATCAGTGCTTGGATTATCTTCTTGATCAAACACTGAACAATTGGCATTAATCTGACTTGGAGTGTAAGGCTCAATGTGAAAGTTTGCAATAGGTTTAGACCTGATTATGGATTTGGTTTTATATCTTGTTCTAAACATCATGTGTGACCAATCAGTAGACAATTAACCTCCAATCTTAGCTGTGAATTCCCTTGACAAACATAGGGCAAAGAGTGGTGGAAGGTCTATTACTGAGACATCTTGCAAAACAACCATGTTGGGACAGGCATGCAAAGTAAGACTCAAGTTTTTAATCACCTCGACTGTTGTTATTGTTGTCCCATCCAACTATACCACCCCTTTGGATATGGTTTCATACTGAATTCCCAACTGATCAGCTATTTGCTTGGGCATTACTGAACTACTTGCCCCAGAATCAATCATGTAATTATGTACTAATTGGTTCCCAATGATCAATGAAACATAGAATGGAGGGGGCTTCAACATCTTACCTTGCTGTCCTCCATGATTCCCCTCAGGCTGGGCAGTATTTGTGAGCACCTTCTCTTGCATTTGGACTTGCTGATTTGAAGTTGACCTGTCCTTCATGGCAACTTGTAGCAAATCTCTTTGGCCTGGGATAGATAGTGATTCCCACATTGATATGTTTACATTTGTCTTCTTCATCTGATTAATGATATTGAATGGGGATGAAGCATCCTTTTTCTGTCCCTTGGCCTGCACATTCATCCCTTGTATATGGGCAGCAACAACTGGCATTTGAGTTGGCCTAGGAATTGTTTTAGGCAGTCCTTGTGTGCTTGGGATTACATTTTTCTTGCCAATAGTTTGTGGAGTGACAGAAGGTCATGAATTACTTGGGGCCAATGGCTGTTCTTCACCCAAATTTCTCCTCTTTGACCTTGTGTTAGCTGCAACACCTTGGGAAATTGTCTGGTTCATGCCACAAAAATCTTCTGCCTGCCAGTTTACAAGTGTGGTATCATTTGGAGCTGATTGCTGCTGGAATGTTTCTTGTTGTTGGTCATTTCTTTGACTACCTTCACCCTCCACACCAGTTGTTGTCACCCATAATGCTTGATTCAAGGCACTGTTGAAGCACATGGACTGGTTATGAGGCTCATTGCATGGGAAACACCAATCATACTCTTGAGCCATATTGTTTTGTACTGGCACTAATGCTTTAGAGGTAGATGTAGCATTAGGATTATAGGGCTGAAATGGTCTGTTGGCAGGAGGCCTTGCTTGATTTAGATTTGCAGCTAGATTGGGTGGTCTATGAGGTTGATATGGCTATCTGTTAGGCTGAGCTTGAGGCTGGAAGGAAGTTCTAAAACCTTGAGCTTGCTACCTTTTGAGTGTAACCAACTCATTACCTTGATTTTGCAATTGCTTCATGACTTCTTGAAGTTCATTTGAGGCACTAGAAGATGAAGTGGAAGCTTCACTTGAATTTTGATTTCTAGGAGTGGGAATAGAAGCTAAATTAGGCACTTGGCTAGTACTTGGGCTCTCTAAACTTGGAAATAATGGCATTGGAGGCCTAGGAGCTAGCTTGCCAAATTGAATCAAACAATTTTCAGCTCTAATGGCAATGCTATAAGCAATGGGGATAGTTGTGCCTCCCATGGACTGAATTAACATAGAAATATCATAATTTAAACCTTTAAGGTAATAAAGAAAAGCACCTTCTACTGTTGGCCTGACTACCACTAGAATTCTCTCCCAAGTCCTTTGAAATCTGAAATTAAAATCAGTCAAATGCTCATTGGGAGCTCTTTTGATAGTTGTCAGCTGCTCCAAAAGGGACAATTTGTCTCCCTTTTCCCCAAACTGCTCATGGAGGGCTATACATAGCTGATTCCAATTTTGAATAGAACCTGAAGCAAGACTCCTAAACCATTGCAAAGCTTTCCCTTTGAATGAAGATGCCAACAGTTTGACAGCAACTTGCATCTCATTGATCTAATGGATTGCACAAATGTTAGTAATATCCTTAACATGATCACCAGGAGTGGTTTGATTTTCTCCAGTGAAGTATGGAATGTTCTTTAATGCTGCAACTGGGATTGGATTTTGTGCATTGAGATCAAGTGGGCTGTTGCCAGTGAAATTGACATAGGGGTTGTTTTATGCCATTCTGATTGGCCTTAGAACCCTTGTTGATTAAATGAAAGGCCTACCAGGTTGAGAGAGTTATATTTGGTGGAGATGGAGACCTTTGGATTCTCCTCCCACTTTTCCTTATTCTTGGAGATAATTGCAAATATTCAAACAACACCTCTTCTTCTCTAGCTCTTGACCTTGTAGTGATTCTTCTCATGAGTTTTCAGGTCTGCAATGCTAAAACCAACTGATTCTTCTTCCTTGGAGTCGCCAGATGTGTAATTTATAGCTCTTTTAAAGCAAGAAACTTGCAAAAAATGCACATCATTTTTTTTGCAATGAAGATGAAGAATTCTATGTCCCACTGGGCGTGCCAAAACTGTTGTGGCAAATTAGCAGCAACCCCTGGATGTTGATCAGATTTCTAGTTTGATCATACTAGCATCCAGTGTGATTGCACAACATTGAATCCTTTCCCCAAGTGTGGGACTTGCAAAATGAGAAAGGAATCTCTAGTTTAGAGGCTGGTTCCTCAATTCCTCTGGTCAGATTTATCACTTACAAGTTGTAGAGGTCTATATTCCTAACCCTACCCTAAATTCCAAAGGAGACAGAGATAGAGAATGCAAAAAAGCTAAAACTAATGCTAATAGGTGATGCACCAAAGGAGTGGTGAGCATTTTTTACTTCTGCAGATTGACATAGTCCATAAAAATGTAACAAAGAACCTCATGCACAAACTGAT
Source organism: Taxus chinensis (assembly GCA_019776745.2). NCBI lineage: Eukaryota > Viridiplantae > Streptophyta > Pinopsida > Cupressales > Taxaceae > Taxus > Taxus chinensis. The sequence continues at coordinate 899,666,162 of CM034146.1, forward strand.
AATTGTAATGAAGGATTAGAAATTAACCAAACAACACAGGCAGAGGATGAAAACTAATCACAGAGGCTGTATTGTTATTTTAATCATCAAAATCAATTGCATTACAACACCTGAGAGGAAAAATAAAGTATCAGCTCTTAGAAAAGGTCTAATATTCCACCAAAATCACTTCCAAGGTGAGAAATGGGACCTGCAATACACAAATAATGTTTCACACTTTGAAAATGAGCCAAATCTGGCTTTTACAGTGCAAGGGATGAGCCCAGGAAAGAGAAATCTAGGAAAACATGGGAGAGGTTCAATAATTGACCAAAATACATTAAAAATAGCATGGGTATCCTTACATACCCATTCCCTAACATTTTTAACCATGTTGGGAGAGAATGCGAGCCATTCTTCATTAAAAACAGTGGTTGAAACGTCATTTCTACTCATCACCACATGCCAGAGATGTTTTTAAATTTTATCTCTCCAAACTCCATCAAAATGCAAAATTCACCCTGGAATATTGTAGATAATTTCATCATCTTTCCATTGATATAAAGAATGTGAAAAACTGAGCTCTGGATCGAAAGATATGGCCATTTGAAGTTTTACGGCAAAACATGGCCAAATCGGGTTGGCGGGCAAAAATTCAAATTTTTGCACCTTTTTGGTCATTTGGAAATTTTTCCAAAATTTCCCCGCATTCCACCACTCTAGGTGCCACATGGCAGCATCTCATTGGCCGCAGGCCTTTCAGGGGAAACTTTTCCCAAAAAACTCCGCCGAGCCATAACTTCAAAAATAAATGGAGTTAGAAGGAAAACTTTACCTTTCTGGAAAGCTGAGAAAGAGCTCTATCTAATGGTGTCATTTCTAGAAGGTTTTGAGTGCCTGAAAAGAAAAATATTATGACTGAGGCACAAGAGAGGAAAAAATGAGAGGAGTTAGCCACAAAAATGAGCAGGGGCACATTTTGGATAACAGGTCTTTGAGGGAGGCCCTGTTTAAATCCTGAAAATCCACGCATAGTCTGATTTATCCATTTCTCTTATTGATCGGTGCTAGATTTGTGACCCGTCTTGAGTGCTTGATCAGGAAAATGATGATTTCCTTAACAAGGCTTTTCAATTCCTTCTTCATGAGAGGCTCTATATGAGGATTGAGTGACCTTTACTTTTTCTTGACAGGATTATCCTCCTGATTTAGCTCAATGGTATGTTGTGCCAATCTTGGTTTAAAACCCTTTTAAAATATCATAGCTCTAAACAAAGACATATAAGGGACTATTGGAAATTTTTTATGAATTTAGATTTTTCTTGATCTATTCTCACCTTGCCAATTTGGAGCATTTTTCCCTCTCCAACTGAAATGGGCTCTGAATCTTCCTATTTTACCTATATGTTGGCCTTCTCTTTTTGGAATTGATCATTTGGGTTGAATATTGACTCAATAGTCACTAAACGTTTTGGAAATTTGTTTGTCTACATCTATACAACTTGATCTACGTACTACTACTCCAATTTCTTGAGATTTTTAGCTGAGAACTCAACCTTTTCATGTAATACGTTAATGATATGTTTATCAGTCTCAAATACCTACTAGCTTGTGTTATTGTCTAGTACAAATGGTCTCACAATTACATGAATATGTGGCTGCATTATGTCTCTCTTGATACTTTCCACCACATCAAATGTTTCTCTCATTTCCGCAAGCATTTATGCATCCTCATTCTTCTTCCTCGATATGGCTTGAATAATGAATGCTTCAAGGTCTTCAATTTGATATCATATCCAATACTTTTAGGCCTTAGGTGGATCATTATTAGTAGCATGTTTTCCCCTAACTTGATTCACAATCAACTCACTATCTCCTCATACCTACAAGTTATTCATACCCCTAATTCCTCCCCAATGCAATCCATTTATCAAAGTGAACTGTATTTTTTGAACAAGTAAACTAGAAGTAGAAAGCTGAGTAATACTTCATACCTTGTGGTGAAAAGAGAATTACACCTCATCTAGTGCCTTTCCTACTCCTTGAGCCATCAAAGAATAACTTCCAAACTTCATTATCATCCTTATCTTCTATCTTAGTGAGGCTGGGGATGAGTGGATTTTATTCATGTAGGAAATAAAAACCTAACTTAGTTTCTTCCATCTCCCTGTATGGGTCATAGCCATGTATTTTGTAAGCCCACGCATCAAGACTTAGATCAGGAATAGTCCCAACCTTGGTTTCTGGTTCATACGCATCTAAATAATCTTCCATTAAAACACTTCACAATTTACATTTATTTGGCTTGGCACATGGGGCTCAATTTGAAAGTTTGCAATTGGCTCTAACCTGATAGTAACCTTACCTCCATAGGTTGTCCTAAAAATCATATGGGACCAATCCAATGATAAGTGCCCCCTAATATTGGTGATGAAATATCTTGAAAGACGCACTGTGAATAGAAGTGGTAGGTCAATCACTGATACATCTTTTAGAACTATGACATTGGGGTAAACATGGAGTGTAAGGATCAGTTTCTTAATCACTCCAACTATCCCTACTACTCTCTTGTTCAATTTCAATAACCCCTTCAATACTAGCTCATATTTTAATCCCAATGTATCTACAATTTTCTTTGGCATTACTAAGTTTCTCATCCCTGTGTCGATCATGTAATTATACACTAACTTATCTCTAACAATCAATGAGACATAGAATGGTGGAGGCTTCACATTCTTACTTGAATGAACTTCTCCTTATTCTGTAGTGTTAGTAAGAACCCTCTCCTGATTTTCGGATGACTTATTAGAAGGAGATGAAATATTCATAGCTATTTGTAATAAATATCGCTTCCCCCATAATTGCTAATGATTCCCACATGGAAATGCTGACATTGATCTTCTTTATCTAATATATTATATTGAATGGAGGTGGGTTTTCATTTTTCTACCCCTTACTTGGCATGATATTTTCTAGTACCTTGGTTGGCCCATGAGTTGCCACAACTGGTACCCTGTATTGATTCTAAAAATTTTGGGTAGTTACAGGTGTCACCTTAGGTTGGTGTTGTGTATTAGGAGAGGCGTTTGGTCTTCTGACTTCTTGTGGTATGGGAGTGGGTTGAGAAACAACTTGAATAGATTATTTCCCCTCATCTATGTTCTTCTTATTTGATCATGTGTTAACATCTTCACCCTGGAAAGGAGGTCGATTGATTCTAAAGAAGTATTCTAATTTCCAATTAACCAATGTTGTTTCAGTCTGAGATGCCTCTTGTTGACTTGTGATGCAACCTAGAATTTACTGTGAATAACTCAGGCACATTGAAAAATCACTCAGACTGAGATGAGAACTCACCCAAAGAACACAAAGGCACTAGGTCCCTCTTTAGATTTGTTTGTAAATAATGTTAACATGATGGTGCATATAGGTATTTAGATTCATAACCAAGAGTTACAAACAACACACAATGCATAAACTAGATCTAGATCTTAGAGTATATGTAAGATGAACTAAACATTGAATATAACAAGATTTTCCATGAAAGAACTAGATTTATTCATGATCAACACCATTATCCATCGAATATGAACCATTGTATTAAATACTGTAAAACACATAAACTTCTTACATTACATATGTATCTCCATGAGTCATGCAAATGACAAAACCAACAACATAACTCTAAGATTTGACACACTCTAAACCGAATAAATTAATAAATATATATAGGGGTGGATACTTTCCCTTCACCACCCATACATTTCTCAAAATAGGTCACATGATAATAATATCCACGCGTCATTACAAAAGGATGCACAACATACAAGTTCTCTAAAGAATAGAATTCCTATAGTTAACTCTGAGTAGAAATCCTATTCTCAGCTTAAACTATGCATGGTGCTCAGCCATTGCTTGTTCCCAAAATAACATTGCGTGGACCATAAGTCTTCATGTCTTTGTATACTCAACACGCTAACTCTAAAAATAGACTTTAAAACAGAAATGGCTAAGTCTTGATCCTAGGCACTTTAGATATATTGTAGCAACACATGCTCTTTCAGTGCTCTACATTCACCTACCCAACACTTAGGTCATTTTTGTCCATCCAATATTACCCCACTCTAAAATGAATTTCTACCCCAACAATGGGTAATCACCTTATCACTCCAAATATATATGATAAATGAATGAAAGAACAAAGAACAAACAATAAGGTGATTCATCTTATTATGTACCCTTTTCTTCTTCTAGAAGAATGAATTTTGGATATTCACTTTGAATTTATCCCTCATATTTGTACTATTCCTTAACCACTACATTTGCATTGTCAGGGATGTCCACATTAATGCCATATAAATTATCTAGAGTCATGTTTCTGCCCTCAATTTTCAAAATTCTAAGGACGTTGGCCATCCCTAAGACCATCCCTTCCATGGCATCAACCTTCACAGCAATAAGATTCCCAATTCCCTTAATCCAATTCATTTAATGTTTCCTCACAACATCCAGTGTGTCACATTTTTTCTCTACCAAGGTAACTCGTTCTGTATGCTTAAGTGTTTCACCAATTGATTCTTGTAGAAATCCATTCTCTTCTACCTTTCTCCTTTCCTGTTTTAAGTTATCAGGCGCTGTGCATATGGCCGATACTATATCTGCCTTATTCATTTCATCTTTTTATGGATTGTAAAAAACCCTCATAGCTATATATCTTCCTTGAAATAGAATCATCAGCCCTCGATGATTATTCTGTAGCATCCTTTGGTTTAGGGAGGTGTACTGGTTCATCCTCTAAAAGAAAACAAACTGTTGTATGAAGGTAATGTAACATATTTGACATGGTTGTTATTGTGATGACTTCCACTCTTGACATTGCAAAAGTTGACATGTCATTTGTCTTAGGAAGGTGTACGCTTATGAATTTTTGAAATCATGTTTGCAATGGATAATTCAATATTTGTTGAAAAGGTTCACTTTGTTGTGATTTCTTCTTACTTGAAAATGAGGCCTTTCATCTCTTTATACAACTAAAATTCACTTCTAAAAATATTATGAAATTGTATTATTTTTGTCATAACTTATCCCGTGTTGAAAACAAAACCTTGGATCAATTCCATTTATCCAAGGTATGTTTCAGTTCTTCTTACCTGTTCGTCTTGTTGACTTGGCATTTAGAGATGGAAAGGTGAAGTTGGACTGAGCCTTGTTTTGTTTATAATTCTAAAGGACCCATATTTAGGGATCCTTGTTTTGCGACATGATTTAAGTGATAGGCTTGGGTCTTATTGTTAATATTAAAATGTTGAATAGCGCATAAGGACCTTGGACATATTACAAAAACACTAAGGTTGACAACCTAGCCCAAGGGTTAGATCTAACCTAAGTTGGTATGTTCTATGTTTATTAAATTTGGAAACAATCTAAGGTAAATAATATTTACCTAGGAACTAAGGTTGATTGCTAACCTCATAATAATCTAACCTAAACAATTTCTAACCTTAGGGGTACCTGTGGACTACTTGGCAATTGGTATGGTCGGTGGAATCAATTTTTAAGGTATTAAATTGAATTGATCTTGATTTTAATTGGTATGGACTACCAATTTTGGTAGAGGCATGGGGATTTTAGTGGATGCCTAGTTGGCATCACCACTAAATAGAAATTGCATGTAATATTTGAAATTAAAGTATCTCTAAAAATGGATGGCAGTGGCGTAGAGAAATAGGAGGGAACTGGTTGTCCTTTGCATTAATTGATTTCATTTTTGGCAAAGAAACCTACTAGGGAAAATGCATGGCTGGTTTTGGAATTTTTTTGATCTTCAGTTCATTTCAAGTTTTTTCTCTGCATGGAGTTTTTCTGTTCTTCAAACCCATAGTCCTATTTTGGATATCGTTATTATTTTCACATTTCTGAGCTATTTTGGACTCTGTGGAAGTATAAGAAGAAGTGGAAGAGTTGAGATGGTTGACATTGCATGGAGAAGAAGAGGATATAGAAGTTTGGCTAGGAAATCTTCTACAAATAAGGAAGAAGATCTATCAGGCATGATAGGCTCTACCCATTAAGTTTTTCTGATAATTCCTAAATGTCTTCATTAAAAGAAATCTGCTCTTGGGGAACAAATGGGTTTTTATAAGATGTTTGATCTTGCTTTCGATTCTTGTTTTTTTCACTATATTCTTCTACATGGATTCACTTTTATGATGGAAATATGTATTGGGTTTTGTTTCCTTTATTGGAAAAATGTATAAAACATACTTAACTTCTATCAAACTTGCGATCATGTTAAATCTTGTGTACGTCTATTTGAGTTGTGCTTAAATTGGTTATTAACTTGAATGAAGCACCTCAGTTACAATTTATTTATTTGGCATGGTTGCTAGTTAATATTTCTTATTTGATTTTTTGAATGGTTTATTGAATTTAGTTACATCTTCCATGGTATGAGGAAAGGATGGTCTAGGTTTCATTTTTTTCTATTCGACCTGCTGTGTATGTCTTTCTCTTTCAAGTTAAAGTTGGAGATGTAATTGATACTGTAGGAGATTGTGGTAATTAAGGATGAAATGTAGAGTAACTTGACTCTGTATAACTTGAAAAAATACTTAAAGGAATTATAATATAATGTTTTCAGGTTTATCAGATCTTCTGAGCTTTACTTTGAGCACCAGACTTGTGGTCATGCCACTACTTTGTTTGTCTATCTTTGTGGTTGAATATGGGTCAGTTGCATTCTTCCTGAACCATTAGTCTATTCCATTGATTATTGTGAAGTACATGGTTATAAGTTGGCTTGAATGGAAGTTTTGAATGTTAAGTATTGCTCTAACCCTTTTCGATTCACCATCAATGGGTGTGTAAGCTCTTTGTGATATCTCCTTGAAAAGGAAACCGTTTCTTGAAAAAGGGTAAGTTACTTAAATGTTACTCTGTCTTCTTTGTTTGGGAAACTGGGATAAATTCTTGAACTGATGCTATTATTGTTTATAAGGAATATCATGTTCAGTTGGTAGTTTTTGTGGTACAATTGTTTTTATCGATTGTAAGCTTAGGAAAAACCATTTTCAGTTTTTAGCTTTTGTGCTACAGTTTTTGTTATCGATTGTAAGTTTAGGAGGAATCAATTTCAGTTTTTAGCTTCTATGTTATAGTTCTATTATCAATTATAAGTTTAAATGGTTCTTTGGACTTCAATGGTTGTTTAGAGTTAAGTTTTTTCTTGGAATTAGGCAATCAGATTTTTCTCGGTTATTTTTTTGATCTTGGTAAGAGTACCTCTTTTTAAGGAATGAGGATGGAGATCTTATCTTACCATTATTTGATGTTATCCTTTCTATCTGTTCTAATTTAAGGTATTTACAATACCGTCCTGTTTGAATTCTGAAAGGTAGATGTATGTTGTTCTTATTTCTCTTTGTTTTGGGACAACTATCTATCCCAAGGCTAATCTAACCTCTTTCGAGCTTGAAAATGGAAAAAATAAGAGGTCAAACTTGTCTTTTATATTATTTCTTGGATTGAGAATGAAAAATCTATTTCTCTTTTATTTTTGTCTTACATTAGTATCATTATAGAAGAGGTATTTGGTCTATTCAGTTGTATCATTATGCCTGCACTAGGACTTTCTTGAAGAATTAAACCCCTTTTGTGATAGAATAAGTTAGCTGAAGCAAAAGGTTACTCTAAAGATTTGTTATGTTAGATTAGGAATTTTTGAGTAAGTCTCTTATGAACTAAAGATAAGAACTGTAGGATTTATAGCTGATTACAAAATCCCTCCAATCTTCTCTTTGAATTTTACATTTGAAATTATGTACTCATTTGTAATGCATGATTAGTTACAAGTGCATGTAAAATTGAATTCATTCCTTGTCAAATCTATTCGATGCAGATCCTAAATGTAGGTTGGTTTTTGACTCTAAAATTTAGGATATATATTATTAAATAAGAAATTATTTCCTAAAGGTGTTGTTGGTTCATCCTAAGTTCATCCTTATGTTTGATTGAGATTAGAATTTTATAGGATGAAGTAAATAATTTAAAGTTGAGATAAATGTATTATTGTTCCATCTAATGCAGACCTATTCCTAAGAGATGTTAGTGTTAGTCTCTTCTCAGGTTAGATGGAATTAACTAAGATATGAATCATAAAAATTCAGTAAATGAAAAGCTTTTTGTGATTTTGGTGAATTATTATTTATCTGGATTAATGTTTTAATTCTTTTTATGAAATCATTGGTTGAAGTTTGAATATGATTATACCATTATCTTTTTCTTAGTGATGATATGGATTATCACTTTATATATCTCTCTCTCTCTCTCTCTCTTATGACTGGTATTTCTTTATGATATGTCATCCTGTAATGCTTTAACTGTTTCATAAAAGGAGAGTTCTCTTTATGAAACAATTAGTTAAAAGTACATTGTTTAAATTCTTAGTGCTTATCATGCTCAGTTCAATGAACTAACACATGCTAGCAATAGTTGCAGATGGACTTCGTAAGTGGTAGAATGAGACACTATTTTATGATGTTACTTTTGTTTACCATAGATACTAGATCTTTTATGATGAAATATGATTCATTATTGAAATGTATTTTTTGGAAAGGAATGTTGTATTCATAATTAAGCTTATTGATGTTGTTAGACACTAAAGATTTCTGAAGTGTTTGAACTTGTAATGTATGAATTCCAATTTTATGAATGGAAAATATTGTGGGTTTATCTATACTTGATGTGTCATATTTTTGTATATTGTGGATGACAATGATAAGCTTATCTCTATTATTTTAAGTATATGTCTATAATGAACCCTCTCAGGTTGTTTTAAAATAAACTAGAGGATAAGGGTACTAAATATACTACCATCTTATTTAATGAAACTTATTAAAGTTGGCATTCATGATTGGTCATTCAATTAAATCACTATGGTTTTTCTAAAATTATGGTAATGGGTAAATGAAATCATGATGAGAACTTGTAAAATTTTATGAGGTTCCAAATGAACCTTAATTCTTATTTAGAAAAGGAAAGGAAAATATTATGCAATGTTAAAGTCTGTGTAAGACCTTTTACAATTAAATCCTAAATGTTATCTTGGAAAGAGGAAGGTGTGATTACTCTTGATTGATTCCTTAATCTATATAAAACAAATGCTAAGAATATATATACAATAAGTAGACTCCATCTTAATGAAGTCTATTGTAAAAGGAATTGATTTAGAACTTAAACAAGTGTTGGCGAGAAATTTTTTTGGCTGGGAACACTTGTGAATTTCTTTCCAATGCTCTGGGAATCTGATTCCATCTACTTAACTGGTGCAGCTGTTGTATATGCATGCACAAGAAAATGTGGATTTCTGTGGTGACCTTTCGATCGGGGATCCAAAACGGGTAATACGTTGACCCTGTGGTAAACCTAGAAATCTCTGGCTAGGTCAGACTTTGTCTAAAAGTGGGAGAGGGAGTGAGAATTGAGGTAGGGGAACTAATGCTGTAGGTAGAAAATAAGATTCCTACACACACACTAGTTAGAAACTTCATGACATGCACTAAATTAAGAGGAAACAACCCTACAAATGACAACAAGACCAAATAGAATTCGATGACCATAAAGTATTAGGAAATCCCTTAGTCAAAGAAAGCTAGAAACTCCTTCTTCTTGTATTGATGTTTAAACAGAAGTTGTACAAAGTGTAAGAATGGAAGAAATCTGAGAGTGGAGGAAAGTAGAAGAAAAATGGCTATCTCCTTTGCTTTATCTAGGTACAATGCACTTTTGAGTTTACAAGATCAATTGCTAACCCTTTGAAATGGGAATGGCGTTATAATTTATAGAGTAGAATATGACTCTTCATTTACCCCCAATGCCTTTTCATATGTCCTCACACAAATTAAAAAATTTCAACTTCTTAGGAAACTTTTAAGTCCCTTTTTATAACATAAAGGTGACTTATTACATTAGGAACATTAGGACATGTGAAAAAGTGCAATCCTAACATGAAATTAGAATATTGGAAAGTGAGAGAAAGTTGTGGGTAAGAGGAGATGTCATTTCCAATATAGTTTGTTGATCCTCATTGATGGAAAGCTCCAAATGTAGTGAAAATTTGAATCTTCAAACTCCTTGCACATTACGAATCTCCTTCAAATCAGCTCGTGAATGCTTTCCAAGATGATTGAACTGTTATGCAAATGACCACAATTATGGTACCATTGTTAGATTAGATGGTTTGTGTCTCAGGCTCATAGTGGAAAGAGTAGGCTAGGACTAGCTTGAGACTCTGCATAGACACTGGGTGTCCTATACTAGTGAATAACCCATTTGTGAATATTTGGTCTTCGATCCTCCTTCACTCCTTGGAGGCCATGCGAGTCTTATGGTCATTCAGGTCCATGTATGAGACATCACTGTCTTCCACATCATAATCATAGGTGAAGGGTTATGTCGGCTTCTGATACATCCATTTTGGCTTCATGTCTGCCTTAGAAAAATCAACTTACTATTTTTAGTAAGTGTGAAAAATCAAGTCCCCGCTCTTCAACTGGATGTTATGGCTCAGTTTTCCTCTCTCTGCCTACGTTCCTCAATCCTTCTAGATCAACTTTCTATTTTTAGCAGGTGCTCAAGGGCTCGCTATTTTTAGTAAGTGCCAAAAATTTCCATTCTAGTGAATTCTCAGCTGTAGTGCACCTCCAATGAATTCATCTCCTTTGTGGGCTCTTTTGTTGATGACTTTAACAAAATAACAATTCCTATGTAGTAGACTTGCTATTTCTAGAAACTTGTCTTCTAGGAGTTGGACTGACATGGAACGAAGTTTTTTGATATATTTTTTTCCTAATATCACCCCTTTAAAATTTTGGGCCCACCCGCTTAAAAGTCCAATAGATTTTAAAGTTTTAATTTTCATAACGGACAATGATCCTGGATACGACAGCCATTAATGGACCTCAAATTTTCAGGGCTTGTTTTCTCCTCCATTTGTGGAAAAATAAATTTCATTATGATAGGTTTCTTCTTCTAATGCTTCACGTGTAATTATAATTCATTTCGCCCAATGGTTTGACCATAAATTGAATTTTTTCTTCGTTGAGCCATAAGTGGGATTTCTTCATTGTGGATTCTCTGTAGCATGAGGTGAGATTTTGAAGGTGTCTTCTTGATGGCCTTTGCTAGGTGAATGAAAATAAAAATATATCTTGTTGTTTCATGCATCCATTTGGGATATTTCTTCAACTTTTCGTTTCGTGGCCATGGAGTTTTCTCTGTGCTTCTCCTTATTTGTTTCTTCCAATTTCCTTCATGACTTGCATGCATTTTTGGGTTGGAAGAGGAGTACCTCTATGGAAATTCTGGTATGATCTTCAAAAATTGAGTAATGGAGGTGATAAGTTACAGAGGAATAATGGAGGAAAAATGTGCACGAGAGTGGAAGTAGGTGGAAGCACTAAAAGCACTACATCGACAGTTAGATTTTTTGAATTTTTGAAATTATGAGAGGAGAAGCTTGGGAGAATTTTTTCCATGCTTGATCTCCCTGACCTTACAGACTTAAGGGACATAAAATTACATGGTGGTCAAGAGGATGACATGTGGCAGTGATTCGATGGCAAGGAATGAATGCTCCAAAAATACACCTAGGGGTTGAACTGTCAAGTCTAGAGGTCATATGGATGTCCAAAAGGATCCCCATAGGGGGCTAGGCACATTTTTACATGTCTGATGTCTCTCACCCTAGGGAAATAATGGACATAAATTTCCATAGTGTTCTTGGGGATGACACGTGGCACTTGATCCGATGGTATGTAATGAATGCTCCAAAAATGCACCTAGGGGGCTAAAAATCGGTCACATGGATGTCCAAAAGGATCCTCATAGGAGGCTAGGTTCATTTTTTAAGGTCTAATGTCCCTCACCTTAGGGAAATACGGGGAATAAGTTTCCATGGTGGTCCTAGAGCTAACACGTGGCATTTGATCCGACGACAGGGAATGGATGCTCAAAAAATGCACCCAGGGGCTGAACTGTCAAGTCTAGAGGTCACATGAGGGTCCAAGAAGTCACATGGGGGCTGGGAAAAAAATTCAATGGTTGTTGTACTTGACCTTAGGGACATCGGGGACATGAAATCCCACCAGGATCCTAGTGTTGACACGTTTCCTCCTAAAAAATGATTAATTCCTGAACTGCCTTTGAGAAGGTAACTTGGAAGGATGATAAATTAAGCACCCGGTGGAATTTATTGGTAAAATTATATATTATCCTAACTAGAAATGGATTTTTTAATCTAATGGTGGGAGTCTCATGTCTTTATTCATCCATATGATCCCTAAAATATTAGAGTTTTGATTTAAGACTCTACTTATGCCTGAGAAAAATTTCCTGCCAATCCTATGCGCTAAAGTTTTGTGAAAAATATTATTTTTCCCTAAGGTAGTTATTCAAATACAATTTCATTTGATGTTTTTTTTAATCCTAACTCCATCCAGAGCTCCCAGAATCTTCTTTTGAAGCCCAACAATTGTTTTAGGCTTGTGTACTGCCTAGGCTTATTAACCTTGTTTTTACTCAGACTGTCCCAAGTCTTTCAAAACTTCACCAAACCTTCAAAAATTATTTTAATTCATGTTCATGTTGAGTTTGGACCTTCTGTTCCACTCCAGAGGGTTTGATCTAGTCCTGGGAAGGCCAACGATAACCCTTCCAAATACTACCAGAAGATAGGATCTCTTCAGAAATCCCTAAATTAAACCTAGGGGGAATGAATATACTTTCCTAAATCACCTAGGGGACCAATTTGACATCAATTAAGGGGTGAACAGACTATAAAATTTTACCAAGGGTGCCTAGGAATGATAAAACAATTAAAATTTTAGCACATGGGTATAGTTTTTTGTGCTTGGAAACCTCCAATTTCCTTGTTGCACATTTACACGACAACAACTAGATCTAGCTTGGGGACATGGCATGGAATTAGTACATAAAAGACATGGTATGGGAATCCAGAATCTCAATTCTAGACCATATAGTTCCTTGACTAGTGCCTTATCCATTGGGCCCTACGGAGTCATGTACAACCTATAACAAGAGAGAAAGAGAGTGAAGAAGGATACACACACATAAAAAACAACAAAAAATGAAACACACACAACAAAAATGGAAACACAACTATGGTACAAGGTGGGGAAAAAATAAATTTCAATGAAGCACTTTTCGTTTCTCAAAAATTACCTGTTAGTGGGAAACACTAAGTGATTTTGTTATGCAAATCCATTGACTGGTTCAAGAAAGTAACCTCCTTTTCTTAATTGTTTATGGAAGCTAGGTGCTTCCAAGATTGTACTTTTTCCTTATATGAGTAAGTCCATGTGAGTTTCTTGATGCTTAGGTCCTTGCTTAGAAATTCCACTACCTTCATGCTCTTTAAAATTGGTTTCATTGTCCTAGTTTCCTTCCATGTTTATCCATATAGCTGGTTCTCCACCAAGCATCTCATCACTTCCCCAAAGCTTATTTTCATTTCAATTCCTTGAATCTTTTGAGTTAATTTGTTTCCCAAGTATATGTTTATTGACATAGTTTCCATGAGAAACCTTAGACTTATCCTTTTTCTCTACTCCACTATGAGGCACTTGAGCACTGTTGGGAGGATTGGACACGACCTCATACTTGTCTTGTATGTCTATGGTACAAGTGAAGAGATCAAGTATCATCTCGAGATCTGCTACAACTTCTATTGGATCTAATATTTTTTACATGGAGTTATGCTTCATGGTTTCCTGTAGCTCCTCTTTGTATGCCTTTGAAGAATCTTTATCTTGCAGATCAAGGAAACTATCTAGAGGGATTACCTCATCATTTTGGGAATCACTGCACTCTGTTGATCCTTCATCAAAAATAGCTTCATCTTCAAAGGTCTCAAAACTCTTTGCTTTAGTTGTAGATCAAGAATTTCCATGCTTGTTAGCTGTCCAAGTTAATGTACCAAACTAAACACAAAAATATTGAAAAAATCAAATGAAATCAATACCTGATAGATGGGACAAGATCTGAAGATGTAGGTGGAAAAGAAAGCTGATGTAGACAAAATGGGCACACACGAGCAATCTTGCAAAGTATATCCGAGAAACCTGCGAGACACAGATACTTGACAGAAAAAGAAAATGTAAAAAGATATTTGGGTGGACTGCCTGAGAAGCGGGTCCGGGAAGCAATAAGCCCCCTCGGCGGATGTCAGTCCACATTTTAAATTAAAGAAAGAACCATACATGATAAAAAAAAATGTAAGTAAATGTCTGGATTTTCTAATTAAAAGTGATAGATAGAATGTAAACATCGATTAGAAAGCAACAGAAAATAGGAAATTGTGAAAACAATGCTCTGATTTCTATTAACTAAGTTCTTTTACCTATATGTAGGCCGATTGGCGTTGATTGGGTGAATCGGCATCAATTAGGATCAATCAGCGTCGACTGGGATCGGTCAAGTGTCAACTAGGGTAAAATTGCAGGAAGGTTGAGAAATGGACAATGAAGGTTAGATCGTCAATTTCCGTTGGATCTGTAGGAGCTGTAGGGATATTGACAAAGCTCCACCTTCACTAGATGCAGGAGCAGAGTCACCAAGAGATCGATGGAGGCTCAGGATGTCAATGTTATAGGAGCAGAGTAATGGTACTCCTCTCAGGGATTGATCTGGATAGAATTCTCTTTCACTTGATAGATGACGCTCAGGCTTGATGCTCAAAAAATCTTTGTCATTCTTTCTGTCTAAGCAAAACTAAATTTTGGCCCTGTATTTGTAATCAGTGTTGACTGAGGTATAATCAACATCGTTCTGAAAAATCGGTGTTGACCGAGTACTAGTCAGTGCCGATCAGGTAATAGACTCCCAAAATGGCCAAAAAGGACGTTTTAGAAAGATGAAAGTGATCCTTCCAACTCAAATACAGGAAATATCCCACTATACGGTTTGGGGGGAGGAGAAATAGGGGGGATAGATGGATAGAATTAATATGGGAGGTTAGGAATTGATATGGGGTAGATAAGCGGTTAAGATACATGTAAAAAAGTGTAATTAAATAGTTAATATTTAATTATCCATGGGTAAAACACAATGGGGTATAATAAACTTAGGATAGATGTTTAAATCAAATATTTAAATAATACCCTAAGGGAGAAGTGGTGATATAAAGGGTGTCCCTAGGTTACCTGAGAGGATAAACGAACCCAGGGGACACTAAATTGGGTAAGCCGATTTTAGGTGTCTACATTCTGCCCCTTTTTGTTGAGTAACTTACGATAAGCAAAGTTACAAGAAAAAAAACAAGGAGTTGGAAGAAGTGAAGACCAATGATGACGTGATCCCCCCTCGAACTAGGGATGGGATGAGTCCCAAAAAAAAAACCGATCCCATGTTTGAAAAAGGTAGATGAAAACACAGGATGCCCCAGCTAGATGTCTGGAGTAGATTTGATCACTGATGACGCACGTAAAAAACCAAAAAAAGGCGGCGACCTAAGGAGCTCACATTGTTAGGGAAAACTAAATGGTCCTCATATGAGAAGATGTTAGTACCTACAAACATGTGAGTGGAAGGAAGGCTACAAGATAGTAGCAACTGAAGAGTGACATATTGGTAGGGACAACCGGATGGTTTGCGAAGCAGATGATGTTAGTGCCTACAGACCTACTATATTTACACTACGACAAATGCGAGTGACCCATGTATGGGGAACATACTCGAAATGGGTGATAATACCAAAAATATTTGCCAAAAGGCAACACCTAGGTGATAATAATGATCAGATAAACAAGCCAAGCATCAATACTATGGCAAAAAGATGAGGAGGTGGAAGAAAGAGATGTGGAAAGGAAAAATTGTAACCAATTGGCAATGATGGGTAGCAATCAGCATCGATCAATCCAACATCAATGTTGACTAAACCAATTGGCACCGACCAAAAAAAATTGGCACCAACCATACCGAACCCATATAAATATGAGAAAGGAAAATGTGAACGATTTATTTACACCGCAATGATTGATTTATAGAGAGTCAAAAATTGATTTTGAGCAACATGGAAGCCTCTAGTAGCAGCCAGAAGCGGAAGAGGACATGACCTAGGGTAAGTGGATCTACTGAAACCTAGTATATATTTTTATCATTAAATAACATACTAGGATGTTAGTTTTTAGGAAAAAACTAGATAAGTGAGAGGCCAGAGTGTTTTGGGCACTCGGCCTTTCAATTGACGTCGATTGAACTAAATCGGTGCCAATTGGTTGGATTAGATGTAGAATGTAGGTAAATGTGTTTTTTATTCCACAATTTGAATATATGAGAAGCTAACACCATCCATGATATCATGTGATGTAGGCATGAGAGGCTTTACATATGTGGGATGCTATTCCCAAGCTTCTGGAGACCATTCTCCCTGATGTGACAGACGCTGATTGGCATCACCTAGAGCTAGTCGGGCTCGGGGGCTTCCATTACTACCGATGGGTGCCTCGAGATGTAGAGTTGATGCGAGCACTGATATGGTGATGGGACAGAAGGACATCCACATTCTGGTTCAAGATGGGTGAGATGACCATCACCCATGAGGAAATATATAGGATCCTAAGGTTGCTGATCACCGAGGACCCAATAGAGACCACTCCATGAGAGCAGCAGTAGAGGGCCCTAGGATGATTGTATGGAGATAGGGCAGATGATTCAGAGATAGTGTCCTGGGTGGTGAGGACAGCCTCTCATTATAGACAGGATGATGCCAGGAGCAGATGGATAACACTGATTCAGATGACGATCTCCTATTTTTCTCTACCAAATTCCGGAGGTGGGAGATTTCCACTTCTTTTACTAGACTATGTTTGTGATATCCTAGAGTTTAGGTAGGTGTTTGCATTTGTCGATGCCCCATTAGAACAAATATATCATGAGTTATGGATGTACACCACAGGCAGGCGGATAGGTATTGATGTTAGCTTTGTGCTCCATTACTGGGCATATGTGCATATAACAGTGATCAGGCCATCAGGGTTTCCATGGATGCTAGTAGCAGAGGGGGCCCTTGATTATGGATTCCAGTGATGGTGGTTAGACATGGCCCTAGGAGATATAGGGAGATCTGTGGAGTGGTATACTGAGTGATTCAGGATGCTGACACCAGAGCAAGTTATTTGGAGACCATATCGGGTCTACTCAACATGGGATAGTCAGGATGCTCACCTGGTGGAGCTGAGATGGAACAGGGTGGTTAGGGGCTATAGGAAATATATGTGGGAGCATGTCCCATTTATACGGGTGATGCAACAATTCAGTTTAGTATAGACAGTCCTGACCACATATATGCCATATAGGCGAGACGGTAAAGAGACCGATCTGCTGATTTTGATCCCGATAGATCCATTGAGGGAGGCCCCACCTTCCACAAATAGTGATTATGATGTAGGAGTGGATGATGGCTACGTGGCATGGTACTCCACAGAGCTACCACAACACCTCCCAGCATCCATAGACGCAGATGAGGAGGACATAGCTACAATGCTGGAGAGACTGGAGGGAGAGCATGTTTCCCTAACGCATGCACACCAGGCTGCCCTCAAGGAGATTAGAGCTCTAATGGAGGAGAGAGATGTACTAATATTATAGAGAGATACAACACATCAAGAGTAGGATATAGTGATTCAGAAGAGGGATCAGTACCATTGGCACAGAGAGGTCCTCAGGGCCAAATACGGTGATACAGGTGCCACTTCAGAGTCTGGGTCATAGGGTGTGGGCATCAAGAGGGCCACCAGTAGCAGCAGAAGTAGTGCTATTATGAACACCTGGTATGGTGAGTTTGAGCACCTATCAGACTGTCCTCACCGAGGTGAGATATTATGAGGATTCCTTGGCACAGTATGCCCCTGATGTGCCTCGTTACAGTGCGAGGAGGAGATCAATGACAGCCGCAGCTAGTGGTACATCAGAGGGTGGGGAGCACTGGGAGAGATCGAGGGTGGTGGTAAGGCCCCCGGTAGTAGGTGCTTCTAGCTCGATAGGAGGTGACCGGGAGAGACAACTTGGGCCAAAGGAGGGTGGAGGAGATAGTGTCTTCCACCTATCTGATTTTACGATATAGATATGTTATTTTTGTATCGATATACTAATGTAGCCTCAGTTTTGAAGGCATTTTGGATGTATGACATAGATGGCTTGATTAAAATCCATCCATTCTTTTTTGTATAAACATTCATATATATATATATATATATATATATATTCATCATTTTGTGTTATGTGATTGTACTCATGCATTTAATTTTGATAAATATAGATAGATGTAGTCTAATTTTGATGGACATAGATACATGCTTTATAGAGGATATATGTATAGATGTGATGTGATTTGATGTCATTGATAGATTGATAAAATAAACATGTTTAAGATGTTAATTTAATTTTAAATGAAATAGATAGATAGATTCACATGTGTTCTTAATACATGCTTCGATATGTGTTAGTGCAAAATCACAGCACCCCTGGACGCACATCAGGCTTCTAGGTTGATGTTTCAAGCATCCAGTGTGATTGCACAACATGGAATCCTTTCTCCAAGTGTGGGACCTGCAAAAATGAGAAAGGAATCTCTAGAGAAGGCTGGTTCCTATTCCTCTGTTCAGATGCATATGAAAAATGCAGAGGGTTTACTCAAAACCTAATCTAATCTTGCCAAGGAGACAGGGTAAGAAGATGCATAAAAAATAAACCTAAGCTAACAGAGGTGATGCACCGAGGAATGAAGAACACCTATCTTGCCAATAAACACAAACCATTCAAATGTGATGCAAGATCATGCACAGATAACAAAATTCACAGTGAAAGATCAGGAGGATGCAAATGAACACAGAGAGGGTTGAGAATCATCCACAGACATGCATTACTTGCTCCAAAGATTGATACAATACAATACAGAATTCCAAGAGGTAGAGTCGCATTACAGTTTCAAATGGGAGGTTCGAACTCCACAAATTCGCTTGATAGAGAGAAGGGAGGAGCAAAAAAGGAAATGTTCGACCTTTAGAAAGATATATAGGAAGAATGAGAGAGGGAAGAGAGAGAGGAAATCCAGATCTACCCCAACCACTTCTAGGTTGCATTTAACTCATCTGATTATGGCAGAAGCGGCGAATCCTAGCAAAATGGTGGACTGTCTAGCAGAAACGGTGAATTGTCTGTTGTATTAAAGCTGGTTATTGAAACGTCACTTCTGTCTATTATTACGTGCCAGAGGTGTTTCTCAATTTTCTCACTCCAAACTGAACCAAAATGCAAAATTGACCCTAGAATCATGTAGAGAATTTCACCAGCTTTCCATTGATATAAAGAATGTGAAAATCTGAGCTCTGAATCGAAAAATATGGCAATCTGAAGATTTAGGGAAAAAACAGGCGAAAAACGGGTTGGCGGGAAAATATTTGAGTTTTTCCCGCACACTGCCACTTGGATGACATGTGTCGGACTCTGATTCATCCACGGGTTCATTCTCTAAAAATTCCTTTCGGGCCTTTAAACTTGGACACGTGGCACTCTTTTATTGGTTCGGGCCTGAAGGGTGCACTTATCAACTTTTCAACATTTTGACATGTGGCACGTTCTGATTTGTTGGCGGCTCTTTCAGATTTTTGCGTCCTTCACGTACCTTTGGCCCGGATGTCCCAAACTGACTGGGACAAATTTCTCTGAACCACCCGATTCGGGCTTCCTTGTCCCTGTTTAATTCGAAGACACGTGCCAAGATTTGATTCGCTCTCAGCTCCTTCGGCTTTTTGTGTCCCTCGTGTACCTTTGGCCCAGATGTCCCAAACAAAAGTTCCTTGTTTCGTCCAAACCGGCCGGTTCACATCCTCTGCGTACTTTGTCCCAACTATCCCAGACTACTTGGGACAAATCTCTCTGAACCGCCCGAAATGGACTAACTTGCGCCAAACCGGCCGATCCACGTCTTTCATGTACTTTTGGTCCAACTGTCCCAGACTGTGCGAAACAAGACTTAGGCAATTTTCTTCATTTTTTCAGCCGGTTTAGCTTTTTGCGCCCCACGTGTCTCGATGTCCCAACTGACCTGGATGCTACGCAAACCACCTGGTGGCTTTTCAGACGATTTGCACCCCGACGTCCCAACTGTCCCAAGTGCTGCCTGGGCTAGGACTTAGCCGATTTTCTCTGTATTTTGGCACCAACTTGATTTTTTGCAATTTTTTCACCTTTTCTCAACCTATTGGGATTTCTTCTTGGACAGGAGAGTTAGAAAGAACCCGAGGGGACCCCAGAAACATGATTTTTGTCTTGAATCAATATACTTTCTCGGGATTGAATAATTTGATGCATGTTATCAAAATTTACCCTGGGGGGGTGAATTTTGGATAACAATTTCGTGACTCAGGGGGTCATCTACCTGCTGGATGAAGTTATCAATTTCCTGAAGTAGTCTATTGGGTATGGAGTCATCAAAAATTCTATTTAGAACCTCAACTGACTTAGAATGTGCAAGGAGGAAGATGGAATATCATCTGATGGAAGCAAGGACTGTAAAACATCTCTATGGTCAGCAAGCTGTGCCAAAGCACTTAGGGAAAACAAAACTAACCTACAGCAAAACAATGTGCATAAGCACTTGGAGGAATGAAAATCTAATCTAATATTTACAAGGTGGTAAATTTCACTCTAGAAGAAATGCTTGAGATAGATTCCATTGACTGGAATCTGTAGTTCTTCACCATCCAATGAGGCCAATTGGAAAGCATTGTTGTTCTTGCACTTTGTGACCATGTATGGGCCACTCCAAATGGCATCAAATTTTGAATGCCTTCCTAGTTTTTCTCTATCCACATCCCATTTCAACACTAGATCTCCAACTCGGAAGGATCTATCCTTGGCCTTCCTATCAAAGGTCTTCTTGATCAAAGCTTGATCCTTTTCCATTGGTTGGGATGCCTGATTTCTGATCTCTTGCAGCTCCATCAAATTTGCATACCTCACCTCCATGGGCTCAAACTCTAGCAACTCCAGCTACTTAATGAGTTCCAATGTTGGCAACTCAAGTGACATGGGCAAGATTGCTTCTCTTCCATAGACAAGCTTGAATGGAGAGTTACCTATAGATCCCTTGGGAGTTATCCTATCAGCCCATAAGGCTGATTTTAGTTTGGTATGCCAAGACCTCTGATTCTCGTCAAGAGTCCTCCTAATGATCCTCAACAAGTTATTGTTTGTAGACTCGGCCTAGCCATTACCTTGAGGGTAATAGTTTGATGAAGTGCTTAGCTAGATCCCATTCTTGACAGCCCACTCAGTCACCTTAGATCCAATGAATGCCAATGCATTATCAGATATTATCGTAGCAGGTACACCAAATCTGGTTGTTATCCCCTCATAAAAGTCTAAGATGCTAGACTCATTTGCCTCTTTAAGTACTACTGCTTCTGTCCATTTGGTGAAATATTCCGTGGCTGTCAAAATCCATTTGTGCCCTTGGCTTGAATTGGGATTAATGACTCCAATGAAGTCTAAACCCCATTGCATGAATGGCTGGTCAACTGAGATTGGATGTAATGGAAGGGCAGCAAGTCTCTCTTTTCCTGTGAAGAATGCACAATTCTTACACCTCTTAATCCATGCATAGAAATCACTGAAGATCTTAGGCCAATAATAACCAGCCTTTATGATTTTTAGAGCTGTCATTCTTGGTGCAAAATGACCACCAGCTGGTCCACCATGGAACTTTTCCAACACCCTTTGAATCTGATTTGTGCTAATACATCTCAGCAGCACTCCATTCACATCTTTGTTGAACAAAACTCCATCAACAATGGCATACGGGACAGCTTGCAATCTAAAGTGTCTCCTTTGGGTCTTGTTCATCTCTGGAGGGTATAGGCCTATGCCTAGGAAGTGTATAATACCTTGGGTCCAGCAAGGAGTGGGGGCAGCATTGTCTTCTTCTTGATTGCCACTTGGCTCATGGCTGTCCTGGACTATCAAAACAGCCTCTTCTTCATTGCATACTTCTTTTTGCTTCCCCAAAACCAGCTGCTCACATAATCCTTTCCCTCTTACCAGCTTTGTGGTCTTGATCTCAATGTCATACTCAATGACACGGGTGATCCAACCTGCTCTTTTCTCATTCAAATCCTTGTTCAGGAGGAAGTCCTTAACCCCAGCATGTGAGACCAGCAATTGGACCTTGTTGTTTGAGACTAAATGCTTGAATTTCTTCAAGCTTTTGATTACTGCAAGTACATGCTTCTCAATAAAAGAGTACCTCACCTCATAGTCATCTAGGCTCCGGCTAAAGAAGGTAATTCACTGCTCATCATTATCCTTGTTCTACTGTACCAGAATGGAAGAAATAGTGTCATTACGTCCAAATGCATAGAGGATGAAATCCTTGGAGAAGTTTGGGTTAATGAGAGTTTGTTCTTGAGAGATGGCTTCTTTGATTACTTCAAAACTCTCCTTTCCTTCTACTGTCCACTTGAAAGCCATGCTCTTCTTTAAAATTTTGGTGATGGGCTTGACAAGGGCTGCAAAATATGGGATAAACCTCCGAACAAAGTTTATCCTTCCCAAGAAACTCTGAAGGGATTTCTTGTGGCTTGGCAATGGTAGTGCTCTTATGGCTTCAACCCTCTTTGGATCAATTGCTAATCCTTCTTTGGATACAATATGGCGAAGGAGCTTTCCTTCATGTGCAAGAAAGATACACTTCTTAGGATTCAAAGACACTCCAAATCTCCTGCACCACTTGAAGACTTGTCTCAAATGAGAGAGGTGGTCTGCTACAGTTTTGGAAAAAACAGTGATATCATCAAGGTAGATCAGCACCACGTTGTTAATCAAACCTTTGAATGCCATGTCCATTGCCCTTTGGAAGGTAGCACCAACGTTGGACAGCCCAAATGGCATTTTCTTGAATGCAAAAGTTCCCCATTTGGTTGTGAAGGCTGTCTTGAACTGGTCCTCTTCCTTCACCATAATCTGATTGTAGCCTGAGTAGCCATCAAGTAGTGAAAACCTCTCGGAGCAAGCCACAACTTGCAGGATTTGCTCCATGGAAGGGAGTGGGTAATGGTCTTTGAGAGAAGCTCTATTCAAGTCTCTTAAGTCAACGCACAATCTGATCTCTCCACTCTTCTTTCTGACTAGAACTAAGTTGGCAACCCAACTAGAATGCTTGATTGGGAATATGTACCTTGACTCAATCAGCTTGTCCAATTCTTTCCTCATGAGAGGCTCGATGTGTGGATTGACTGGTCTTTATTTCTACCTGACAAGCTTAGTATTTGGATCTAATTTGATAGTATGCTAAGATAAGTTGGGATTGAAACCCTTCAAGTCTTCATAGCTCCAAGCAAACACATCAGGGAAATCTTGGCACAGCTGTATGAACTCATACCTTTCTTGTTCAGTTGTCATCCTTCCAATTTGCAATGGTTTGTTCTCTTCTACCGAGATGGATACTGAATCCTCTCTCTTGACCTGAATTTTTGCTTTCTCCTTTCTAAACTGATCATTGGGGTCAAAAATGGACTCCAAAGTGATAAGTCCCTTGGGTAGCTTGTTAGTTCTCAGTTATACCACTTGGTCACCATATTGCTGTTCCAATTTTTCTTGATTCTTGGCTGAGAACTCAGCTTCTTCTTGCAAGAAATGGATGATTCGCTGGTCATTTTCAAACACTTGCCAACTAACATTGTTATCCGGAACTAAAGGCCTCACAATCACGTGGATGTTTGGTTGTACCTTGTCTTGTTGAATACTTTCCATAATGTCAAAGGCTGCCCCTACTACTGCAAAGCCGATCAGCAGCTTGATTCTCTTTCCTAGGAATGAATTTGATGCCAAAACCCTCAAAATCTTCCATGAGGTGCCACACCCTGTTCTTGTAGCACTTGAGTAGATCATTCTTGGTAGCATGTTGTCCCTTGACCTAATTTACATCAATTCAATGTCCCCAAAGACTTGAAAGTTCTTTATTTTCTTCTTGATTGCCCAATGCATCCCTTGCACCAAGGCTTCATATTCAGCGGTGTTATTAGAACATGCAAACTGAAATCTAAAAGTTGAATAGTACTTTTATTCCTTGAGGTGAAACAAGCATAGCTCCACCTCTTGCACCTTGTCTACTCCTTGATCCATCAAAAATAGTTTGCCATACCTCATGTCCATCTTTGTGGTTTGGCTTGGTGATGCTAGGAATAGGTTGATTTTCTTCATGTATGCAATAGACCCCTAGCTCAGATTCTTTCCACTTATGTGCTTAAGGATCAAATGCATGTATATTGTTTTGCCATTCATCAAGGTTGATCGGGATGCTTCCAACCTTCGGGTGTCAGCCTATCAGTGCTTGGTTGGTCTTCTTGATCAAATGTTGAACAATTGGCTTGTCCAATTCTTTCCTCATGAGAGGCTCAGGTGTGGACTTGACTGGTCTTCTTCTACCTGACAAGCTAGATATTTGGATCGAATTGATAGTATTCCTAGATAATTGGGATGAACCCCGTCAAGTCTTCATAGATTCCAAGCAAAACACATCCGGGAATCTTGGCACAGCGTAGAACTCATACCTTTCTTGTTCAGGTTGTCATCCTTCAATTTGCCCAATGGTTTGTTCTCTTCACCGAGATGGATACTGAATCCTCTCTCTTGACCTGAATTTTGCTTTCTCCTTTTAAACTGATCATTGGGGTCAAAAATGGACTCCAAAGTGATAAGTCCCTTGGGTAGCTTGTTAGTTCTCAGTATACCCACTTGGTCACCATATTTGCTGTTCCAATTTTTCTTGATTCTTGGCTGAGAACTCAGCTTCTTCTTGCAAGAAATGGATGATTCGCTGGTCATTTTCAAACACTTGCCAACTAACATTGTATCCGGAACTAAAGGCCTCACAATCACGTGGATGTTTGGTTGTACCTTGTCTTGTTGAATACTTTCCATAATGTCAAAGGCTTTGCCCCTACTACTGCAAGCCTATCAGCAGCTTGATTCTCTTTCCTAGGAATGAATTTGATGCAAAAACCCTCAAAATCTTCCATGAGGTGCCACACCCTGTTCTTGTAGCACTTGAGTAGATCATTCTTGGTAGCATGTTGTCCCTTGACCTAATTTACAATCAATTCAATGTCCCCAAAGACTTGAAGTTCTTTATTTTCTTCTTGATTGCCCAATGCATCCCTTGCACCAAGGCTTCATATTCAGCGGTGTTATTAGAACATGCAAACTGAAATCTAAAGTTGAATAGTACTTTATTCCTTGAGGTGAAACAAGCATAGCTCCACCTCTTGCACCTTGTCTACTCCTTGATCCATCAAAAATAGTTGCCATACCTCATTGTCATCTTTGTGGTTTGGCTGGTGATGCTAGGAATAGGTTGATTTCTTCATGTATGCAATAGACCCCTAGCTCAGATTCTTCCACTTCTTGATAAGGATCAAATGCATGTATATTGTTTGCCCATTCATCAAGAGTTAGATCCGGGATGCTTCCAACCTTGGTGTCAGCCTCATCAGTGCTTGGGTGGTCTTCTTGATCAAATGTTGAACAATTGGCGTTGATCTGACTTGGAGTGTAAGGCTCAATGTGGAAGTTTGCAATAGGTTAAGACCTGATTGTAGCCTTAGTTCCATACCTCATTCTGAATAGCATGTGTGACCAATCAGTAGACACATATCCCCCAATCTTGGCTGTGAATTCCCTTGACAAGCATAGGGCAAAGAGTGGTGGGAGGTCTATGACTGATACATCTTGCAAAACAACAACATTTGGACATGCATGCAAGGTAAGACTCAAGTTTCTAATCACCCAAACTGTTGTTACTGATGTCCCATCCAGCTGCACTACCCCTTTGGATATGGTTTCATACTGGAGCCCTAGCTGATCAGCTATTTGTTTAGGCATTACCAAGCTACTTGCCCCGGAGTCTATCATGCAATTGTGCACTAGCTGATTTCCAATGATCAATGAAACATAGAAAGGAGGGGGTTTCAACATTTTACCTTGCTGTCCTCCATGATTTCCCTTAGGCTGGGCAGAATTTGTAAGTACCTTCTCTTGCCTTTGGACCTGTTGATTTGAAGTTGACTAGTCCTTCATGGCAGCTTGTAGCAGATCTCTTTGGCCTGGGATGGATAGGGATTCCCACATTGATATATTGACGTTTGTCTTCTTCATCTGATCAATGATACTGAATGGAGATGAAGTATCCCTCTGCTGTCCCTTTGCTTGTACATTCACTCCTTGCACGTGGGCAGCAATAACTGGTATTTGAGTTGGTCTAGGAGCTATTCTCGGCTGTCCTTGTACATTTGAAATTGGATTTTGCTTGCCAACCATTTGTGGAGCCATGGGAGGTTGTGGATTGGTTGTGGCTAATGGCTTTTCTTCACCCAAATTCCTCCTTTTTGACCTTGTGTTGGCTGCAAGACATTGAGAAACTACCTGGTTCATGCCACAAAAATCCTCTGCTTGCCAATTTACCAATGTGGTGTCATTTGGGGCTGATTGCTGTTGGAATGTTTCTTGTTGTTGGTTGTTTTCTTGACTGCTCTCACCCTCCACACCAGTAGTTGTCACCATTAATGCTTGAGTCAAAGCACCATTGAAGCACATGGATTGATTATGAGGCTCATTGCATGGAAAACACCAATCATACTCCTGGGCAATGTTGTTTTGTGTTGGCACCAATGCCTTAGAGGCAGATATGACATTTGGATTATAGGGCTAAAATGGTCTATTGGCAGGAGGCCTTGTTTGATTCATATTTGCAGCTGGATTAGGTGGCCTTTGTGGTTGGTATGGCTACCTTTTAGGCTGAGCTTGGGGTTGACAAGAAGGTCTAAAACCTTGTGCCTACTACCTTTTGAGAGTAACCAGCTCATTTCCTAGGTTTTTTAATTGCTTCATGACTTCTTGAAGCTCATTTGGGGCACTTGGAGATGAAGTGGAAGCTTCATTTGAACTCTAATTTCTAGGAGTGGGAGAAGGAGCCAAATTAGGTGCTTGATTGGTGTTTGGACTCTCTAAACTTGGAAATAGTGGCATGGGAGGTCTAGGGGCAAGTTTGCCAGCTTGGATCAAACAATTTTCAGCCCTAATGGCAATGCTATAAGCCATTGACTCCCATGGACTGAATGAACATAGAAATATCAGAATTTAGAGCTTTGAGATAGTAGAGAAAAGCACCTTCTACTGTTGGCCTGACTTCCACTGGAATTCTCTCCCAATTCTTTTGAAATCTGAAGTTGAAATTAGTCAGCTGCTCATTGGGAGCTCTCTTGATGGTTGTCAGCTGCTCCAAAAGAGACAAGTTATATCCCTTTTCTCCAAATTGCTTATGAAGTGCTATACACAGTTGATTCCAATTTGTGATAGAACCAGCTCCAAGGCTTTTAAACCATTGCAATGCTTTACCCTTGAATGAAGATGCCAGTAACTTGACAGCCACTTTCCATCTCATTGATTTCATGGATTGCACAAAGGTTAGCAATATCTTTAACATGATCACCTGGAGTAGTCTGATTTTCCCCAGTGAAGTAGGGAATGTTCTTCAAGGATGCAATAGGAATTGGATGTTGTGCATTGAGGGCAAGTGGGCTGCTGCCTATGAAGTTGACATAGGGGTTGTTTTGTTCCATTCTAATTGGTCTTAAAACCCTTGTTGACTGAATGAAAGGCATATCAGGTGGAGGAGTTGAGAGAGTTCTGTTTGGTGGAGATGGAGACCTTTGAATCCTTCTTCCTCTTTACCTTCTTCTTGGAGATAATTGCAGGTATTCAAACAACACTTCTTCTTCTCCAACTCTTGACCTTGTGGTGACTCTTCTCATTAGTTTTCAGGCCTACACTGCTGAAACCAGTTGATTCTTCCCCTTGGAGTCACCAGATATGTAAATAATATCTCTTTTCAAGCAAGAAAATTGTAACAGATGCATATCAACTTTTCTGCAATAAAAATGAGACCTCTAGTGTCCCACCGGGCATGCCAAAACTGTTAGTGTGAAATCATAGCACCCCTGGATGCACATCAGGCTTCTAGGTTGATGTTTTAGGCATCCAGTGTGATTGCACAACATGGAATCCTTTCTCCAAGTGTGGGACCTGCAAAAATGAGAAAGGAATCTCCAGAGAAGGCTAGTTCCTATTCCTCTGTTCAGATGCACATGAAAAATGCAGAGGGTTTACTCAAAACCTAATCTAATCTTACCAAGGAGACAGGGTAA
This sequence comes from Taxus chinensis, assembly GCA_019776745.2. Classification (NCBI taxonomy): domain Eukaryota; kingdom Viridiplantae; phylum Streptophyta; class Pinopsida; order Cupressales; family Taxaceae; genus Taxus; species Taxus chinensis. The sequence goes on from CM034146.1 coordinate 899,694,418, forward strand.
GAAGATGCATAAAAAATAAACCTAAGCTAACAGAGGTGATGCACCGAGGAATGAAGAACACCTATCTTGCCAATAAACATAGACCATTCAAATGTGATGCAAGATCATGCACAGATAACAAAATTCACAGTGAAAGATTAGGAGGATGTAAATGAACATAGAGAGGGTTGAGAATCATCCACAGACATGTATTACTTACTCCAAAGATTGATACAATACACTAAAAAATACCAAGAGGTAGAGTCACATTACAGTTTCAAATGGGAGGTTTGAACTCCACAAATTCACCTGATAGAGAGAAGAAGGGAGGAGCAAAACAGGAAATGTTCGACCTTTAGAAAGAAGCCCCTCATTACAATATATAGGAAAAATGAGAGAGGGAAGAGAGAGGAAATCCAGATCTACCCCAACCACTTCTAGGTTGCATTTTACTCATCTCATTATGGCAAAAGCAGTGAATCCAGGAAAAATGGCGGATTGTCTAGCAGAAATGGTGAATTGTCTGTTGTATTAAAGCTGGTTGTTGAAACGTCACTTCTGTCTATTATTACGTGCCAGAGGTGTTTCTCAATTTTCTCACTCCAAACTGAACCAAAATGTAATATTGACCCTAGAATCGTGTAGATAATTTCACCAGATTTCCATTGATATAAAGAACGTGAAAATCTGAGCTCTGAATCGAAATATATGGCGATTTGAAGATTTAGGGCAAAAACAGGTGAAAAACGGGTCGGCGGGAAAATATTTGAGTTTTTCCCGTGCACTGCCACTTGGATGACACGTGTCAGACTCTGATTCATCCATGGGTTCATTCTCTAAAAATTCCTTTCGGGCCTTTAAACTTGGACACGTGACACTCTTTTATTGGTTTGGGCCTGAGGGGCACACTTAGTAACTTTTCAACCTTCTGACATGTGGCACGTTCTGATTTGTTGGCGGCTCTTTCAGCTTTTCGCATCCTTCGCGTACCTTTGGCCCAAATGTCCCAAACTGATTGGGACAAATTTCTTTGAACCGCCCGATTTGGGCTTCCTTGTCCCTGTTTGAGGCCAAGACACGTGGCAAGATTTGATTCGCTCTCGACTCCTTTAGCTTTTCGCGTCCCTCGCGTACCTTTGGCCCGGATGTCCCAAACGAAAGTTCCTTGTTTCGTCTGAACAGGCCGGTTCACGTCCTCCATGTACTTTTGTCCCAATTGTCTTGGACTGCCTGGGAGAAATCTCTCTGAACTGCCTGAAATGGACTGACTTGCGCCAAACCGGTCGATCCATGTCTTTCATGTACTTTTGGTCCAACTGTCCCAGACTGCGTGAAACAAGACTTAGGCAATTTTCTTCATTTTTTCGGCCGGTTTGGCTTTTCATGCCCCGTGCGTCCCAATGTCCCAACTGTCCCAGATGCTGCGCAGACCACCTGGCAGCTTTTCAGACGATTCACGCCCCAACGTCCCAACTGTCCCAAGTGCTGCTTGGGCTAGGACTTAGCCGATTTTCTCTTTATTTTGGCACCAACTTGATTTTTTGCAATTTTTTCACCTTTTCTCAACCTGTTGGGATTTCTTCTTGGACAAGAGAGTTAGAAAGAACCCGAGGGGACCCCAGAAACACGATTTTTGTCTTGAATCAATATACTTTCTCGGGATTGAATAATCTGATGCATGTTATCAAAATTTACCCTGGGGGGGTGAATTTTGGATAACAATGTGTTTTTAGACGAAGTAGATAAGATGAGTATAGATAGATGATAGATTTGACTAAATTAACATGTTAAATGTCAATTTAAATGGATGAACAACAAATAATCATGAGAAATGCCTCTTGTGACAGCAAGGGATGTAATGAAATTACCTTGATTAGAAATAAAAAAGCAATACTCCTAGATAGGAAAAATAATGATAAGTTAGGATCCTACCCAACCATAAATAGAGACCTTGATAGGAAAATGAAAAGACGATGCACATAAGGCCATAGACACAGATAAAATGAACCTGACACTAGTCAGTCACAAACCAGATCTAAGAGATAGATGGAACAAGAAGTAAGTATGTATTTCGTCAAAATATACGAAGGACAAAATACGTGCTCATATTGGGAAAATAGGGTTTCCATATGATCAAAAAAGGTCTTATATCTCAGCTTCATGATTTTTGTTTTGATAAAAGAGAAAAATGATCAATGCCGGAAGTTTGCTAGACATAGAAAGACTGATCGATACGGGAAGTCTTTCAATGATGCTAAAAATTGAACAAACTGGTTGAAGAGGAATTTTATTACTGTAAAGGCTGATCAATGCGAGAAGCCTTAAAAATTCCATGAAATAAATAGCCTTCCTTCAAGGGAGCGGTCTGTATTTTGAATTTGATGATAGCCATCCTTCAAGGGAATGGTCTATACTTTTTGATTTATTTGATAAGGCATGGATAGCTGTCCTTTGAGGGACCAGTCTATCTTTTGGAATTTTAGGATAGCATCTTTTTTTTTGTGGAGATTTGAAAGGAGCTAATTTTAGACCAGATAGATCAGATAAAGGGGAAGAAAATGTATACAAACACATACTCATGCCCCGAGTAGATTCGATTAAGATAAATACTTATGACAGATAAGTAGTGATTAAGGTGTTCCTACCATGAGGAGGAACATATCCATAAGAAAAATGCCATGAGTAGAGATGTGGTACTCATATTTAAGGTAGAAAATACATAACGTGGAGAACCACATAGTTCTGAATCACTAAAAAATATATGTCCGGTTGTAGATGGGTGAAAGATCTATTTTGCGACCAAGATCATGTAAGATAGATATTAACAATAAAAGGGCCTTACATGCAAGGCATTAAGAGGTTCCACTTTAGGTACACCATCCATGGAAGATAAACGATAAGCCTCGGACCCATATTTATGAGTGATTACGTATGGACCCATCCAATTAGGAGCAAACTTACCATGCTGACTCCTTCCTAGTGTAGTGACATTTTGGTTTTCTTTAAGAACAAGATCACCAACTTTGAAGTCACGGGGCTAAAAGTGCTTATTATAAGCACATTTGACATACTCAAGGTAGACTTGATGATGCTCAAGAGCATTGAGACATCACTCATTAAGCAACTCAAGTTGTGCTAGATGATTTTGATGATAGTCCTCATCAAAGACAAATTCTCTGAGAGAGACATGAAGAGATGAGATATGGACTTCCAAAAGAAGGACAGCCTCAGACCTATAGATGAGAGAGAAGGGAGTAGCACCAGTAGGAGTATGAATGATAGTCTAACAAGCCCAGAGAGCAAACAGGATATGTAAATGCCAATCCCTACCAGTTTGACTAGTTACCTTTGTGAGGATATTGCACAAAGTTTTATTAGAAGCCTCAGCCTGGCCGTTAGCTTGGGGATAGTACAGAGAAGAAAAGCTGAGTTTGATACTGAAAGCATCATAAAGGTTTTGTAAATCAATTTTTTTGAAAGATTTACCATTATCTATAATGATTTTGTGTGGGACACCAAAGCAACAAATGATGTGTTGATAGACAAAATCAACAATGGGCTTAGCTTTGGTCGATGAAAGAGGAATAAATTCTACCCACTTAGTGAAGTATTTTGTGGCAGTAATGATAGAATGATGATGCTGTGAAGAGTTAGGATTAATGAGACTGATGAGATCAAGACCCCATTGTGAAAAAGGCCATAAATCTATTACAGGTTGCAAAGCCTGACTAGGGACATGTGTAAGACTGGAATGTTGTTGACATGTGACACATTTCTTAGTGTATTCACAACAGTATTGATTAAGAGAAGGAAAATAATAACCTAAATGTAATATGTGTTTAGCTATGGCCAAGCCACTAAAATGTCCACCATAGATACCGTCATGGACTTCTTGGATAGCTTTAGATGATTCAGAGGTTTTGAGGCACTGAAGCAAAATACCATCAAAACCACGTTTGTAGAGGATTCCACCCAAAAAAGTATAGCGATTAGAGTGTAGGATAAAAGATATTTTGCCATTGGAAGTTAGATATGGAGGGAGCACTGAATGGGATAGATAATAAAAAATTTGTTGATACCACTCATCTTGAGTGTTGGTTGTGACGACGTTGATTGAAGTCAATTGCACGAGATGAGAGGGTTGGTCTAAACGCTGAACATCCACATAAAGTTGCGAGTCTTTGCTAAAAAGTGGAATAAGCAAGGCTAAAGAAGCCATTGTATCTGCAAATTGTTTTATAGTGCGAGGAATAGCTTCGATAGTGAATTTATCAAAAGATTGAAGTTAAAAGAGAATGATATCGCGATATTTTTGAAGGATATCATTTTTGCGTTGATAGACACCAGTGACTTGGTTAACGATGAGCTCAGAATCACCAAAGATGTCAATATGGTGAGCACCAAGATTAATGGCATTCTGAAGACTTAAAACAAGAGCTTCATATTCAGCCATATTATTGGTAAACTCAAAGTTAAGCTTGTGTGTGACTGAGATATGCACACCCTAAGGAGGAATCATGATGAAACCTGCACCTCCCCCTTACTGACATTTGGACCCATCAAAGAAGATTTTTATTTTAAATGGAGACAGACCAAAATCGATTTGTTGGATGTACTCATCTGGGAATTGAGCAAGGGGAATTTGAGTGTCCAGAAGAGGAGTATCAGCTGATTGACCCGTAAAGACCTGGCCCTTGATAGTTTTTTATGAGATGAACTTGAGATCAAACTCTGTCATGAGCATGAGCCAACGAGTGATACGATCATTGTGATATGGTTTCACATGCATTGTCTTGAGTGGATTGACACTTGTAACAATGTAAGTTTTGTGATTAAGGAGGTAGTGATGAAGTTTAGAAGTTACAAAGAAGAGAGCACAACACAATTTTTTAGCTTCAGAATAGTGTGTTTCATACTCATGAAGAGTGCAATTGATGTAATAGATGTCTTGTTATTTACCGTTAGCGTCCCGATGCGAGATCATGGATCCTAGAGCATGGTCAGTCATAGAAATATAAATATAGAATGGTTCCCCCTCGCGTGGAGGTGTAAGCACAGGTGGAGAAAGAAGATAAGCTTTGAGATCATCAAAGGCCTTTTGGCAACACTCATCCCATTCAAAATGAACATTCTTATGGAGGAGATGATGAAAAGGTTGACAACGGTCTGATAGTTGTAAGATAAAATGACGCAGTGATTAAGGGCATCCTTGAAGACCACGGAGCTGTTTTAAGTTAGAAGGGGGAGGCATCTCAAGGATAGCATTTATTTTTGCGGGATCAACTTCAATGCCCATAATAGAAATGATAAATCCTAAGAGTTTATGAGTGAGAATGCCAAACATGCATTTAGATGGATTTAGGTGAAGACAAAAATGAATGATCCTCTCAAAGAGAGGTGTGGGAATGAAAAGATGATCCTTATGGCATTTGGATTTACCGAGGAGATCATTGACATAATCTTCCATAGTTTTGTGTAAGAGATCAAGGAAGATGTAGGTCATTGCTCATTGGTAGGTTGCTCCTGCATTCTTAAGACTGAAAGGCATGACATGATAACAAAAATTCCCCCAAGGAGTTATGAAGGAAGTATTATGCTGGTCCTTTGGTGCGATGAGAATTTGATTATATCCTAAAAAAACATTCATAAGAGAAAGCATCTCATGACATGAAGTTAAATCCATGAGTTGGTCGATATCAGGTAGAGGAAAATCATCTTTTGGACAAGCGAGATTAAGATCCCAAAAGTCGATGCAAATTCAAATTTTCCTAGTGGCTTTGGTTATTGATACTACATTTGAAACTTATTGTGGATAGTCAATGGGTTGAATGAAGTTAGCAGAAAGCAAGTGCTGCAACTCTTCTTTAATAAGAAGGGCTACTCGAGGGTGCATTTTACACAATTTTTGTTTAACCGGTTTGATGTCTGGAAGAGTAACAATATTATGGACCACAATATCAGGATTGAACCTTAGCATATCTTTGTATGACCAAGCAAAAGCTTTGCGTTGGTTGGAAAGAAAGGTGGTGAAGTCTCCTAACTCTTGTGGATTAAGAGATTGGCTGACCTTAATGATGCAAGGGTCTTTAGAAGTCCCTATATTAAGGTCGACAGTGGCTTCATTGAGAAGTGTATACGTATCAGAAGGAGTGGTTTTAGGAAGATAGGAGTCCTTTTCCCCTAGATAGGTGAGGACCAAGTCATCATCCACACAATGGATAGTGTTAATAGTGGGAGAATCATCTCTAACTATTTCAGGTAAGACTAATGGTATGGAAGTGGATTCACCATTAGTTTTATAGGTCAATGGACCTATGGAAATGGTATTGACTAAAAAAAAGTTAGGTGGGATGGAAATGGCGTCATCCACATCAAGTGATGCTTTTGACTTGGTGGAAGAAGATGGTTCCTCAATGGAGAGAGGCTCATCGAGAATGGTGATGGTGGCTTTTGAGAGAGGTTTAAATCCTAAACCAAATTTTTGATGTGGTTTAAGAGTTGGAACGGACACGAGGTCATGCACATCCTATTCATACTTTCCCAGGACAAAACCTTTCCACACGCATCAATATAAATAAGTTTTTGCGAATGTAGGATTCTGTAAACAATCAAACCCTGCTGAATAGGGTTTGGCCCTAGGGGGAGAATTTGGGTGATAGTGAGGTGTATCAAGACCATCGTAAATGAAGTTAGTCTATTGATTGGGTAGACCAATGGTGATGACATGACCAAGACCTGGCTGATATTTAGGTTGTTTTTCTGGTCTACCATACTCATTAGGTTTGAGATGGGTGTCAAAAGAGAGAAGAGGAATCTCTCCTAGTGAAAAATGTTGTAACGTCTCTTTTAGATTTTGTAAAGCAGGTATGGAAGAGGATGAAGCTTCATCAGGAGAACAAGAATTATCCTTTAGAGGGGCAGGCCTTGTGGTCATGTCACATTGTGTGGAAGGAAAAGGATCTCCTGGATGACTATAGATTTTGCCCTCATACTGATATTTTAAGCATCGGTGGAGGGTTGATGGTACGCAATGCATTGTACGAATCCAGGAGCATCTGAGGATCATATTGTAGTGGAATTTCCCTTCAACAATATAAAAAAGCTCGTGAAGTAGTTTCTTGCCTACTTAAATGGGCAGGACCATAGTTCCTAAAGTAACTGCCAGCTGATCGTTAAATGATTGCAAGGTGAAAGGTGGTGGTGACACTACATTCTTTGGTAACTTAAGTTGCTCGAATGTGTGAGAGGAAATGATGTTGAGTGCATCACCACTATTGATCATAGTGTGTTTTAACGTAGTGTTATTGATTTGAACTGTGATAAAGAGGGGAGCCTCTAAATCCTCAGAAGAAAGGGGAGGAATTTTAGAATCCTTAAAGGAAATGGCATTTGATGGTCTATTCAACCCAACAACCATCTCAAAAGGTTACGGCTCATCTAAATTCACTGCGATGCGACGCAGGTTATCAATCAGATCTTGGCAATGTTTTGGAGATGATTGAATGAGGTCAAAAAGAGATATTTTGACCGGAGCATGGGTGAGTTGTTTCATAACACTCTCCTCAATTGACATGGGAATTTGAGCCCAAGGTGAAGCATGAATAGAGACTCGAGGTCTCAGGGCTGATGAGGAAGGAGGATCTCCTTCAGGAGCCACAGAAATGACAACCTGTGGTCGAGATGTAGATGATGATAGATTATCATACTGTTGTGCTCTATTGGCGATATGAATTGTGTTGATTTGAGAAGGTGGAAGATCATCCAGAGTGGAATTAATAGAATTAGAGGTTTGGGTAGACCATTCAGGCTCAGATGTAGTTAAGATGATAGGAGATACTTGTTCCTCCTCCTCATCCAGTAGAAGATCACTTTCTTCCAAAAGACTGCTCACAATAGATTGGAGGGCTTTACATCCCTCGGTGTCATGTCCTAGAGTGCGGTGGTAACTACAAATCAAATCAGAGTTAAACCAAGAAGGTTTTACTCCTTTAGGATTACAAGGTTTGATCGGAGGAAGAGATATGGATGAAGATTAGATAAGTTGGTGAAGAATTTTAGTATAGAATCCAGTAGATAAAGATGAGGATAGAGATGACGAAGGTGCCTCTTTCACCTTAGTAGACTGTCGAGGTAAAATAATTTGCATGCCTGGTTTGATAGTGTTTTTAGGGATCGTTTTACTTTTCTGGACATCAGGAGAAGTAGCCTTGGGCACCTAAGATGGAAGTAAGTGAGGTAAGATCCATATTGGTGGAGGAGGAGCTCCTAAGATAGATTTTGAAGAAGACAAAGATGTGAAAAGTGTTGTGGTCTTCAGAGATGAAGAAGGCTGCTTGGTCGAAATAAATGATGATTTAGATAAGACTGAATTAGATGAGCGAGGAGCTCCCAAAATAGGTCTGATAGGAGGAACAAAGGGTGCCTTGGCTTTTTGTGATGAAGATGATGGTCCTGATAAAAAAGGTGACACCTTTCTATTGGGTAAATCCACTTTATGAGACACTGGTGAAGATGGTTTTGTGGAAGAATATGCCTTCTCGGTGGATAAATCCAATATTTTATGAGGCGTGGAGAGAGATTTTTGAGAGAAGGCACCAAGAGTCTTAATAGTCTGGAATATTGGTTTTCCTTTTTCATGGATAGTGACAACTTCGAGTGCATAAGGTGATTGTAACCTTTTCTAGGGAAGCAGATGATGAGGTAATAATGATGTAATGTTAGACTTTAGCTGTCTCATTTTAAGTTCAAGAACTGAAAGTGGAGGTTCCAGTGATGCTTCTTTAGATTTTTCCTTAATAGGCAAGGCAGCGTCGGTGATGGAAGAAGTGGATGACAAAGAAGAGGTTCCCTATGAGGAAGATACTTCCGGTATAGTAATTATGGGTGTAACTACTACAAGAAAGGAAATGGGAAGAGTCAAAATCGAAGACACTTCTGTTGGTAGAGAAGTTGGTATGACTATAGGTATGTTCACTAATGGCATAATCATGACAAAAATAGGAGAAATAGAAGTAGATGTATTTTCTGTGGAAACTTGAAGAGATGTAAATGCCTCAAGCATTGAAAGAATGTTTGATGACGAGACAGCTGAGGATGAAACTGTCTCTGGCATGGATGGAAGATCAGATAAAGAGGTAGAGAGAGATGAATCCATCTCTAACAATGGAGAAATATTCAAAGACAAATTGTCTGAAGATGGTAGAATCTTAGAGATTAATGTAGCAAGAGGAATTTTCGATTTGGTCGACGTGTTCATAGATGGCTTATGTTTGGAAGAAGATTATTCAATAGAGATAAAGATGATAGTATGAGTGTTTGGTTTTTGAGACCCTGAAGCGTCATTGTTTGGGGAATGATTGGGAAAAGGTTATTTAAAGACATCAAGTGCCTGATTTGGGGGAGCATTTGGGTAATCCAGAATGAGATCTCCTTTATCAATGAATTTTTGGACAAGATTTTTGAAGGTCTGACATCATTCAATGTCATGACCTTTGGTTCTATTATAATGACATAAGTCATTTTCCCTATACCAGAAGGGTCATTCTTGACTTTCATCAAAATTTCTAATAGGGGGAAGTTCGATCATGTGAACTTCCAACATTTTTTCTAAGATATAAGCATATGATTCCCCCAACGAAGTAAAATATCGAGATGATGAGGGTCCTTTTCGAGAAGATGAAGAGTCTCTCCATGGTGTGTGATTATAAGTGTTATTGGCTCGTGATGTTTTTAATATGATAGCATTGGTGGACCCCTAATTCTTGTCTCTATTAGAAGCAGAAGAGTTTGATTTTGTAAACCAAGAAAAATCTAGTTTAGATTTAGAGAAAAGTTTTAACTTCCCTTGTTCAACAGCACGAGACTCAAGTTTATGTGCAATCGTAAAGGATTCTTCAAATGTGTGAAAGGTTTGAATCCTTAAAGTTGAAGAAATATGATTAGCGCAGGATCGAGTAAACTACTTGATCTGTTGAGATTGACGGAGGGAGAAAGACAATTGATTTATTATACCTCTCTAATGAGTGACAAAGTTTGCAATAGACTCATCATCGAATTGACAAATGTTATAAAGATCTGTAATCGAGATCTTATGTGTGATATTTATTGAAAAGTTTTCAACAAACATCTAAGCTAATTGAGAGAAAGAAAATAGGGAGTGTTGGGGAATGTTATTATACAGTCTAAAGCAGGCCCCGCTAGAGACATAGGTAAAGTACGGAGCATAAGCTCCTGATCTTGGACTATAAGGTAGTGTTGTAGCGGGCTCATAGCACCCCTGGATGTAGATCAGGCTTCTAGGTTGATCACTCTTGCATCTAGTGTGATTGCACAACATGGAAACCTCTCTCCAAGCGTGGGACTTGTGAAACTAAAAGAGGAATCTCCAGATTAGAGGTTGGTTCCTCAAACTCCTCTGATTAGATCTAATGCTTGCATAAATATAGAGGTTCAGATCCTAATCTTACTCTAAACTGCAAGGAGACAGGGATAGAAGTGTAAAAAATTGAAACTAACTAAAGATGGTGATGCACCAAAAGGCGTGGTGAAACATTTTTGTCATGCAAATAGACTCAAACCAGAGATTGTAACACAAAACATACACAAGCTGTTAAGATATAACTTAGGATCTAAAATGAAGCAAACAATACAAACAAAGGATTGAAACTCATTCACAGAGCTTGCATTATCATTTCCAATGTCAAAATCACTGTATTACAACCTCAGAGAGGTAAAAAACTGTTACAATCTTTGGAGAGGTCTGATTCTTCGAACAATCACTTGCTGGAGGTGAAAGAAGAAGTTCCTATGCCCAAGAATGCTCCCCCCTTAGAAATGAGCCAAATCTAGCTTTTACATTGCATGGGTCGGGCCCAGGAGACAAAAACATACAAAACGTGAGAGCCCATTCCTCCTCAACTGTAGATGCATTAAAATGGCATGGGATACCTTACAAACACATACCCTGTCAATTTTGACCGAATTGTAGGAGAATGCGACCCATTCTGCGTTAAATTTGGTCGCTGAAATGTCACTTCTGGCCATGAACATGCGTCAGAGCCGTTTCTTAACTTTCTCTCTCCAGACTACACCAAAATTCAAGATTGACCCCAGAATCATGTATAGAATTTCATAAAATTTCCATTGATATAAAGAATGTGCAAATTCGAGCTCTGGATCAAAAGATATGGAGATTTGAAGATTTAGGGCACAAAACAGGTGAAAATGTGTTTTGAAGATTTTTCCCGCGCTCTGCCATCTGGATAACACGTGTCAAGCACTGATTAGATGTGTAATTCTCTCTCCATCACCTACCCACGGGTTTTCCTTGAGAATTTTGACTTTTTTATGATTTTGGAACATTTTTCACTTTTCCCCCACACCCCCGCCACTGAGGACACATGGCATGCATTGATTGGAGGACAGGGGTGTGGGGTCTTCCTTTACTTTTTAGCTTTTTGGCCGAAACTTGGCCAAATTTTCCAATTCCTCCCCGAGCTCCCTACTTCCTTGTTCCATTGGACACATGTCCAATTCCTATTGGCTCGGGACAACTCTTGAAATCTCACCCTTTGAACTTTTGGATGTTTCCCTCTTGTGACATGTGTCATGATTTGATTGGTCTCTAGGTCTACTGGCTTTTCACATCTCCCGCATCCTCATAGCCCAGCTGTCCCAAACTACTTGGGACAAATTCCTCCGATCCACCTGAAATGGGCTTCCTTGTCCCTTATCTGCCGATGACACGTGGCATAATTTGATTGGCTTTCGGCTCCTTCGGCTATCCGCGTCCCACGCATCCCTTTGTCCCAACTGTCCCAGTGCGAAAGTTCTCCTTTTCGACCGATCTAGGTGGTTCGCGTCCTTCGCGTCCCCGTGTCCCTGTTGTCCCTGTTCAGTAGTTAGTCGATTTTCCTCTGACCTTCGGCCGGTTCACCTTTCCACGTCCCGCGCGTCCTCACGACCTGGCTGTCCCTTTGCTCTGCAGACTTCCTGGCGGCCTTCCGGCCGATTCGCGTCCAGATGTCCCTCATGTCCCGACTGTTGCGAGGAATAGGACTAAGCCATTTTTCATGATTTTTCCTAGCCCAAGCTTTTTTTCTGCAACTTTTTCACCATTTCTCAGAGCTTGCTCTTTTCTTCTTGGACAGGGGAGTTAGAAAAAATTTGAAGGGACCCTAGAAACATGATTTTTTTCCCTGAATCAATCTATTTGCCTGGGACTTGAGAATTTAATGCATGTTATCAAATTTACCCTGGGGGTGAATTTTGGATAACAATTTGGTGACTCAGCGGGGTTACCTTCCTACTAGGTAGAAGATACCAGTAGCTTGAAGTAGTCCATTGGGCATGGAGTTATCAAATATTCAGTTTAGAACCTCAACTGACTTAGAATGTGCAAGGAGGAAGATGGAATTTCACCTGATGGAAGCAATGACTGCAAAACATGTCCATGGACAGCAAGCTGTGCCAAAGCACTTAGGGAAAACAAAACTAACCTACAACAAAACAATGTGCACAAGCACTCAGAGGAATGAAATCTAATCTAATATTTACAAGGTAGTGAATCTCCTATTAGAAGCAACGTTTGAGATAGATTCCATTGACTGGAATCTGTAGTTCTTCACCATCCAATAAGGCTAATTGGAAAGCATTGTTGTTCTTACACTTCATGACCATGTATTGGCCACTCCAAATGGCATCAAATTTTGAATGCCTTCCCGGTTTTGCTCTATCCACATTCCATTTCAACACTAGATCTCCAACTTGAAAAGATCTATCCTTTGCCTTTCTATCAAAGGTCTTCTTGATCAAAGCTTGATCCTTTTCCATTGGTTGGGATGCCTGATTTCTGATCTCTTACAGCTCCATCAACTCTGCATACCTCACCTCCATGGGCTCAAATTAAAGCAACTCTAGCTGCTTCATGAGTTCCAATGTTGGCAACTCAAGTGACATGGGCAAGATTGCCTCTCTTCCATAGACAAGCCTGAATGGAGAGTTACCTGTGGATCTTTTGGGAGCTATCCTATCAGCCCATAAGGCTGATTTCAGTTTGGTATGCCAAGACCTCTGATTCTCGTCAAGAGTCCTCCTAATGATTCTCAACAAGTTCTTGTTTATAGACTCGGCCTGGCCATTACCTTGAGGGTAATAGTTTGATGAAGTGCTCAGGTAAATACCGTTCTTGACAGCCCACTCAGTCATCTTAGACCCAATGAATGCCAATGCATTATATGAGATTATTGTAGCATGCACAGCAAATCTGGTTGTTATCCCTTCATAAAAGTCTAAGATGCTTGACTCATTTGCCTCTTTGAGTGCTACTACTTCTGTCCATTTGGTGAAGTAGTTTGTGGCTGTCAAAATCCATTTGTGTCCTTGGCTTGAATTGGGATTAATGACTCCGATGAAGTCCAAACCCCATTGCATGAATGGCTGGTCAACTGAGATTGGATGTAATGGAAGGGCAGCAAGTCTCTCTTTTCCTATGAAGAAGGCACAATTCTTACACCTCTTAATCCATGCATAGAAATCACTGAAGATCTTAGGCCAATAATAACCAGCCTTCATGATTTTTAGAGCTGTCACCCTTAGTGCAAAGTGACCACCAGCTGGTCCACCATGGAACTCTTCTAACACCCTTTAAATCTGATTTGTGCTAATGCATCTCAGCAGCACTCCATTTACATCTTTTTTGAACAAAACTCCATCAACAATGGCATACGGGACAACCTGCAATCTGAAGTGTCTCCTTTGGGTCTTGTTCATCTCCAGAGGGCATAGGCCTGTGCCTAGGAAGTGTATAATATCTTGGCTCCAGCAAGGAGTGGGGGCAGCATTGTCTTCTTCTTGCTTGCCACTTGGCTCATGGCTGTCCTAAACTGTCAAAACAGCCTCTTCTTCAATGCATACTTCTTTTTGCTTCCCCAAAACCAACTGCTCACACAATCCTTTCCCTCTTACCAGCTTGGTGATCTTGATCTCAATGACATACTCCATGACACGGGTGATCCAACCTCCCCTTTTCTCATTCAAATCCTTGTTCAGGAGGAAGTCCTTAACCCTAGCATGTGAGACCAGCAACTGGACCTTGTTGTTTGAGACTAAATGCTTGAATTTCTTCAAGCTTCTGATTACTGCAAGTACATGTTTCTCAATAAAAGAGTATCTCACCTCATAGTCATCTAGGCTCTGGCTGAAGAAGGCAATTGGTTGCTCATCATTATCTTTGTTCTGCTGTACCAAAATGGCAGAAATAGTGTCATTACCTCCAAATGCATAGAGGATGAAATCTTTGGAGAAGTCTGGGTTAATGAGAGTTGGTGCTTGGGAGATGGCTTCTTTGATTGCTTCAAAACTCTCCTTGCCTTCTGCTGTCCACTTGAAAGCCATGCTCTTCTTTAACATTTTGGTGATGGGCTTGACAAGGGCTGCAAAATCTGGGAAAAACCTCTGAACAAAGTTTATCCTTCCCAAGAAACTCTGAAGGGCTTTCTTGTGGCTTGGCAATGGTAGTGCTCTTATGGCTTCAACCCTCTCTAGATCAATTTCTAATCCTTCTTTAGAGACAATATGGCCAAGGAGCTTTCCTTCATGTGCAAGAAAGATGCACTTCTTAGGATTCAAAGATACTCCAAATCTCCTACACCTTTGAAACACTTGCCTCAAATGAGAGAGGTGGTCTGCTGCATTCTTTGAGAAGACAGTGATATCATCTAAGTATACCAGCACTATCTTGTTGATCAAGCCTTTGAATGCCATATCCATAGCTCGCTGGAATGTTGCTCAGGCATTCGACTGTCCAAATGGCATCTTCTTGTAAGCATATGTGCCCCATTTTGTAGTGAAGGCCATCTTTGAATTGATCTCCTTCCTTCACCACTATCTGATTATAGCCTGAATATCCATCTAGCAATGAAAACCTTTCTGAACCAGCTACAACCTACAATATTTGTTCCATTGAAGGGAGTGGGTAATGGTCTTTGAGTGATGCTCTATTTAGATCATGAAAGTCCACACACAATCTTATTTCTCCATTTCTCTTTCTTACTGGCACCAAATTTGCAACCCAACTCGAGTGTTTGATGGGGAAGATAATATTGGCCTCAACAAGCTTGCTTAACTCTTTTTCTCATGAGAGGTTCAATATGGGGATTGACTGGCCTTTGCTTTTTCCTGACAGGCTTGGATTCCGGATCCAGCTCAATAGTATGTTGTGCCAACTTTGGGTTAAAACCTCTTAGATCTTTGTAAGTCCAATCAAAGACATCTGGGAACTCTTGACAAAGCTGAACAAAATCATATTTCTCTTGTGAGGTACTTACTTTGCCAATCTGCAATGTTTTGCCTTCTTCCACTGAAATAGGCTCTGAATCCTCACCCTTTACTTGAATGTTCACTTTCTCCTTCCGGAACTGATCATTCGGGTTGAAGATTGACTCCAAGGTTATGAGGCCTTTTGGTAATTTGTTAGTTCTCAGCTGCACCACTTGGTCACCATACTACTGCTGCAACTTGTCTTGATTCCTGGTGGAGAACTCAACTTCTTCTTGTAGGAAATTAACAATTTGCTGATCATTCTCGAAGACTTGCCAACTTGTATTATTATCTAGAACAGCTAGTCTCACAACCAATTTGATATGGGGCTGAGATTTTTCACTTTTGATACTTTCTACAACATCAAACGCAGCCCTAATCGCTGCTATCCTATCAGCAGCTTCATTCTTTTTTCTTGGGATGGACTTGATGCTAAAAGCTTCAAAATCTTCAATAAGATCCCATACCCGATTTTTGTAGCACCTGAGAAGATCATTCTTGGCATCATTTTTTCCTTTGACCTGGTTTACAATCAACTCACTGTCACCAAAGACTTGTAAATTCCTGATGCCTTTCTTCTTTGCCCAGTGCAGTCCATGAATTAAGGCTTCATACTCAGCTGTATTGTGTGAGCAAGAAAACTGAAAATGGAAGGCTGAGTAATACTTTATTCCTTGAGGTGAAACAAGCATGGCTCCACCTCCTGCACCTTGTCTACTCCTTGATCCATCGAAAAACAGCTGCCATACCTCATTGTCATCTTTGTGGTTTGGCTTGGTGATGCTAGGAATGGGCTGATTTTCTTCATGTATGCAATAGACCCCTAGCTCAGATTCTTCTATTTCTTGATAAGGATCAAAATCATGCACCTTGCTTGCCCATTCATCAAAGAGTCAAATCTGGGATGCTTCCAACCTTGAGTCAGCCTCATCAGTGCTTGGGTGATCCTCTTGATCAAAATGCCGAGCAATTGGCATTAATCTGACTTGGAGTGTAAGGCTCAATGTGGAGTTTGCAATAGATTCTAACCTGATTGTAGCCTTAGTTCCATACCCTCGTTCTGAATAGCAGTGTGTGACCAATCAGCAGACAATATCCACCAATCATGGCTGTGAAGTCCCTTGACAAGCAAAGGGCAAAGAGTGGTGGGAGGTCTAATGACTGATACATCTTGTAAAACAACAACATTTGGACATGCATGCAAGGTAGACTCAAGTTTCTAATCACTCCAACTATTGCTACTGCTATCCATCCAACTACACTACCCCTTTGGATGTTGTTTCATACTGGAGCCCTAGCTGATCAGCTATTTGTTTTGGGCATGAAAGAACTACTTGCTCAGAATCAATCATGCAACTGTGCACCTAGCTGATTTCCAATGATCAATGAAAGATAGAAAGGAGGGGGCTTCAAACATTTTACCTTGCTGTCCTCCATGATTTCCCTCAGGCTGGGCAGCATTTGTAAGCACTTTGTCTTGCATCTAAACTTACTGATTCGAAGTTGGCCAGTCCTTCAATGGCAGCTTGCAGTAGATCTCTTTGGCCTAGGATGGATAGGGATTCCCACATTGATATATTGACGTTTTTCTTCTTCATCTGATCAATGATACTGAACGGTGATGAAGGATATCTTTGTTGTCCCTTGGTTTGCAACATTCACTCCTTGCATGTGGGTAGCAACAACTGGTATTTGAGTTGGCCTAGGAGCTGTTCTTGGCTGCCCTTGTGCATTTGAAAACTAGATTTTTGCTTGCCAACCATTTGTGGAGCCATGGAAGGTTGTGGATTGGTTGGGGCTAATGGCTGTTTACTTCACCCAAATTCCTCCTTTTTGACCTTGTGTTGGCTGCAACACCTTGAGAAACTACTTGATTCATGCAACATATAATCTTCTGCTTGCCAGTTCACCAATGTGGTGTCATTTGGGGCTGATTGTTGTTGGAATGTTTCACTGTTGTTGGTTGTTTCCTTGACTGCTCTCACCCTCCACACAGTAGTTGTCACCATAGTGGCTTGATTTTAAAAGGACCATTGAAGCACATGGATTGGTTATGAGCTCATGGTATGGAAAAAACCAATCATACTCCTGATCAATGTTGTTTTGTGTGCTGGCACCAATGCCTTAGAGGTAGATATGGCATTGGATTATATCACTGAAATGGTCTATTGGCAGGAGGCCTTGTTTGATTCATATTTACAGTTGGATTAGGTGGCCTTTGTGGTTGGTAAGGCTGCCTATTAGGCTGAGCTTGGGGTTGATAAGAAGGTCTGAACCTTGGGCTTGCTACCTCTTGAGAGTAACCAGCTCATTGCCTAGGTTTTGCAATTGCTTCATGACTTCTTGGAGCTCATATGGGGCACTTGGAGATGAAGTGGAAGCTTCATTTGAACTCTGATTTCTAGGAGTGGGAGAAGGAGACATACTAGGTGCTTGATTGGTGTTTGGGCTCGCTAAACTTGGAAAAAAAAAATGGCATTGGGAGGGCCTAGGAGCCAGTTTACCAGCTTGAATAAGACAGTTTTTTTCAGCTCTAATGGCAATGCTATAAGCAGCAGGTAAGGTTGTGCCTCCCATAGATTGAATAAACATAGAAATATCAGAATTCAAAGCCTTAAGATAGTATAGAAAAGCACCTTCTGCTGCTGGCCTTACTGCCACTGGAATCCTCTCCCAAGACCTTTGAAATCTGAAGTTGAAGTCAGTCAGCTGCTCATTGGGAGCTCTCTTGATAGTTGTCAATTGTTCTAGTAGAGACAAATTGTCTCCCTTTTCCCCAAACTGCTCATGGAGAACTATGCATAACTGATTCCAATTTGTGATAGAACCAGCTCCAAGGCTCCTAAACCATTGCAATGCCTTCCCTTTGAATGAAGATGCCAGCAATTTGACAGCCACATCCATTTCATTTATCTCATGGATTGCACAGATGTTAGCAATGTCTTTGACATGATCACCAGGAGTGGTATGATTTTCTCCAGTGAAAAATGGAATGTTCTTCAATGCTGCAATTGGAACTGGATTCTGTGCATTGAGGGCAAGTGGGCTGCTGCCAGTGAAATTGACAAAGGGATTCGGTGGTTGTGCCATTCTGATTGGCCTGAGAACCCTTGTTGATGCGAGAAAAGGTCTACCAGGTGGAGGTGTAGAAAGTCCGTTCTATTAGGTGGAGATGGTGATCTTTGAGCTCTTCTTCCCCTTCTTTCTCTGCCTGGAGATAGGTGTAGATAAACAAACAATCCTTCCTCCCTAGTTCTTGACCTGGTCTGTATTCTTCTCATAAATTTTCCAGGCTTGGACTGCTGAAAACCAGTGGATTATGCCTCTTTTGGAGTCCAGATGTGTATTTTAAAGCTCCTTCAAAGCTGGAACTTACAACAAGTGCACATCGATCTTGTTGTAATGAAAGTGAAGACCTCTAAAAGGTCCCACGGGTGCCAGCCAAACTGTTATCACCGAATCACAGCAGCACCCTGGATGTTTATATTTCTAGTGCATATACTTGAACTCACGGTGTGATTGGATTGCAAACATGGGTACTATCTCCAAGTTGTGGGACTTGCTACTTGAGATAGACCTCCAGAAAAGCTGGTTCTTGCTCCTAAACTACCTGCCACAATCTACTCTAATGCAGGGGAAACTAAAATTCTAATCTAAATTTCCAAGGGACCAGGGAGAGAGAGAAATGCATAAAATGAAAGCCTACACTAAAGCGGTGATACACCAGAAAAGGAGGGTGTGAGAGTAGTCTTCAAATGCGTGAAATACAGAAGCAAAGTGCACACTAGAAGAGGTGATGACAGTTCTCCATAATCTAGCAAAACGCATTCACAACAATATTTCAAACATACACAATGATAATGGATCCCTGCATGAATAATAATAATAGACACAATATTCTTGTAATCAAGGTTGAAAGGGGCAAGAAGAATGCAAGAAAACACAGCAGGGGAAGATACATCCACAAACTTGTATTTTATTGCTTCCTGATATGCACAGTTCAATCTATTACAAGATAAGGGCCTGGATCACCATGCAGGAGTCCACAACAAGGGCCTGCAACACATTGGCTTCACAAAGCAAATTTTGGCAGAGAGCTTTGCTACAAAAAAACCTCCCTTTACAATGAGCCCAACACTCCCAATTTATAGAAAAATGAGAAGAGAAAGAGAAGGGAAAATGGAAAAAATCCCGAAATCTGTCCTTCAACCACTTGTAAGAGGCATTAAATGGAGTAAAATGATTATATATTACTTGCAAAAGGCTCCCCATACTGTCCCAGGTGCTGCAGCAGAGAAAGAATGATGACCATGCCTCTTAATTGCACTCCCAACCCAAAAAAAAACACTGTTATGAACCCGGCCACGTTTTCTTAAAAAATCAATCAATCTCTCATCAAATCTGGAATTTTGATTTTTTTGGCATCACGGGCTCTGGAGCCACATTCCAACGGTACCAATTTTGTGTGATTTCGTTGAGAAATGCAAAAGTTATGGCCTTCTGAGTGCGGGGGCAGCTATTTTTTGGTCTGGCAGGCGTTTTCTGTCATTTGACGGGAATGAGCATTAACTGACTGGAGCCGAATATTTTTCTTTTAATTTTAATATATATCTACCCTCATTAAAAAATTTCTCCATTTTTTTGGCCCCAGGACATCGTGCTCATTCCAGAAAGTCCAATTTTGTGAAAATCGGAGCTCGGAGTCAAAAGTTATGGCCGTTTGAAGTTTCACGGGTCAAACGTTGACTTTTCTTCTTTGCCTTCGGCCGCTTCGGCTTTTCGCGTCCCACGCGTCCCACGTGCGTACCTTTGTCCCAGGCTCCCAAACAAAAATCTCTCCTTTCGCCGATTCGGGCTTCCTTGTTCCTGTTTGCGGTGAAAGACACGTGGCGAGATTCCATTCACTCTCGGCTCTTTCGGCTTTTCGCGTCCCCTTACTTTTGGCCCGGAAATTTTCCCAAACTGTCTCGGACGAAAGTCCCCTGTTTCGGCCGAATCGGCCGGTTCGCGTCCTCCGCGTACTTTTGTCCCAACTGTCCCAGACTGTCCTGGGACAAATATCTCTGAACCGCCGAAAAATGGACTGACTTTGCGCCAAACGGCCGATCCGCGTCCCGCGCGTACTTTTGTCCCAGATGTCCCAAACCGCGTGAAAAAAAAAACTTAGGATTTTTTTCCCTTTTTTCGGCGATTCGGCTTTTCGTCCCACGCGTCCCGACGTCCCAACTGTCCCGCAGACCGCCTGGACTGGAATCCCAAGCTTTTTTTTTTCCTGCACGTTTTCAACCATTTCTCAGACTTGCTCTTTTTCTCTGGACAGGTGAGTTAAAAAATTTGGAAGGGACCCTAGTCACTGATTTTTTTTTCCCTGAATCAATCTATTTGCCCTGGACTTGAGAATTTAATGCATGGGTTCAAATACCCTGGGGGTGAATTTTTATTACCAATTTGGTGACTCAGCGGGGTGACCTCCTACTATGTTAGAATGATAACCAGTAGCTTGAAGTGTCCATTGGCAGTGGAGTTATCAAACTAGTCAGTTTAGAACCTCACTGCCTTACATGTGCAATGAGGACGATGGAGATTTCACCTGATTGAACAAATGACTTCAAAACATGTCCATGGACATTACAAGCTGTGCCAAATCATCTTAGGAACAAACTAACCTACAACAATAACAATGTGCCAAGTAACACTCAGAGAATGAATCTAATCTATATTTACAAAGTATTGAATCCTCCTATTAGAGGCAACGTTTGAGATCGATTTCCTTGACGGAATATGTAGTTCCTTCCCCATCCAATAAGGCTAATTGGAAAGCATTGTTGTTTTACCTTCATACCATGTATTGTTGGCCACTCCATGGCATCAATTTTGAATGCCTTCCCGTTTTGCTCTATCCACTTCCATTTCCAACATAATCTCCAACTTGAAAAGCATCATCCTTTGCCTTTCTATCAAGGTCCTACTTAGAGCAAAGCTTGATCTTTTCCTCATTGTTGGGATGCCTATTTCTGATCTCTTACCGCTCCATCACTCTGCATACCTCAAACCACTCCATGGCCATCATACAAATTAAAGCAACTCAGCTGCTTCATGAGTTCCAATGTTTGGCAACTCAAGTGACAGGGACAAGATTGCCTCTCTTCCCTAGACAGAAGCCTGAATTGATAGTTTACCTGTTGTGATCTTTTGTGATCTATCCTATCAGCCCATAAGGCTGATTTTCAGTTGGGTATGCCAAGACCGCTGCCTCCTCGTCAAAGTCCTCCTATGATTCTCAACAAAGTTTCTTGTTTATAGACTCGCCTGGCCATTACCTTGAGGGGTAAATAGTTTTGATGAAGTGCTCAGGTAAATACCGTTCTTGACAGCCCACTCAGTCATCTTAGACCCAATGATGCCAATGCATTATATGAGATTATTTGTAAGCTGCCGCAATCTGGTTGTTTATCCCTTCATAAAAGTCTAGAGATGCTTGACTCACGTTGGCCTCTTTAGTGCTAACTACTACTTACTTCTGTCATTTGGTGGTAGTTGTGGCGGTCAAAATCCATTTGTGTCCTTTGGCTTGAATTGGGATTAATGACCCTGATGAAGTCCAAAACCCCATTTCATTAATGATTTTCAACTGACTTTGATGTAATGAGGGCAGCAAGTCCTCTCTCTTTTCCTATGAAGGAAGGCACAATTCTTACACTCTGAATCCATGCATAAAATCACTGAAGATCTTTAGGCCCATAATAACCCGCCTTCATGATTTTTTAGAGCTGTCACCTTAGTGCAAGTGCCACCAGCTGGTCCAGCCATGGAACTCTTCTAACCCTTTAAGGCTGATTTTGCTAAATGCATCTCAGCAGCACGCCATTTACAATCTTTTTTGAAACAAAACTCCATCAACAATGGCATACGGACAACCTGCAATCTTAACTAGTGTCTCCTTGGGGTCTTGTTCATCTCCAGAGGCATAGGCCTGTGCCTAGGAAGTGTATAATATCTTGGCTCCAGCAAGGACGTGGGGCAGCAGCATGTCTTCTTCTTGCTTGCCATTGCTCATGGCTGTTCCTAAACTGTCAACACAGCATTTTCTTCAAGCCATACTTTTTTTGTTCCCAAACAACTGCTAACACAATCCGTTCCTATTACCAGCTTGGTGATTGATTCACTGACCTACTCATGACACGGGTGTGATCCACCTCCCCTTTGTCTCATTAAAATCCGTGTTAGGAGGAAAAAGGGGGGTTTTTTTTTTTCCTTAACCCTAGCATGTGAAACCAGCAACTGGACCTTGTTGTTTGAGACTAAATGCTTGAATTTCTTCAAGCTTCTGATTACTGGCAAGTACATGTTTTCTCAATAAAAGAGTATCTCACCTCATAGTCATCTAGGCTCTGGCTGAAGAAGGCAATTGGTTTGCTCATCATTATCTTTGTTCTAGCTGTACCAAAATGGCAGAAATAGGTGTCATTACCCGTCCAATGCATAGAGGATGAAATCTTTGGAGAAGTCTGGGGTTAATGAGAGTTGGTGCTTGGGAGATGGCTTCTTTGATTGCTTCAAAAACTCTCCTTGCCTTCTGCTGTCCCACGGTTGAAAGCCATGCTCTTCTTTAACATTTTGGTGATCGGGCTTGACAAGGGCTTGCAAAATCTGGGAAAAACCTCTGAACAAAGTTTAATCCTTCCCAAGAAAACTCTGAAGGGCTTTCTTGTGCTTGGCATGGTTAGGTGCTCTTATGGCTGCAACCCTCTCTAATCAATTTCTAATCATTCTTTAGAGACAATATGGCCACGGAGCTTTCCTTCATGTGCAAGAAGATGCACTTTTGGATTCAAAGATACTCCAATTCCTACCAACTTTGCAACACGTGCCTAAAATGAGAGCGGTGGTATGCTGCATTCTTGAGAAGACAGTGAGATCATATAAGTATACCCGCACATCTTGTGATCAAGCTTTTGAATGCCATATCAATAGCTAGCGGAATGTTGCTCAGGCATTCGGACGTACAAAATGCATTCTTGTAAGCAATGTGCACCATTTTGTAGTGGAGGCCATCTGATTGATCTCCTTCCTTCACCACTATCGGAAATTTTTATTTTTAAAACACGCCTGAATACCATCTAGCAGAAAACCTTTCTGAAACCAGCTACAACCTAACATATTTGTTTCCATTGAGGGAGTGGGTAATGGTTTGAGTGATGCTCTATTAGATAATGAAAGTCCACACACAATTATTGCTCCATTTCTCTTTATTCAATGGTCACCAAATTTGCAACCCAACTCGAGTTGTGTTGATGGGGAAGATAAGTTTGGCCTCAACAAGCTTGCTTAACTCTTTTCTCATAGAGGTTCAATATGGGGATTGACTGGCCTTTGCTTTTTCCTGACAGGCTTGGATTCCGGACCATCTCAATAGTATGTTTGTGCCAACTTTGGGGGTTAAAACCTCTTAGATCTTTGTAAGTCCATCAAGAGACATCTGGAACTCTTGACAAAGCTGAACAAAATCATATTTCTCTTGTGAGGTACTACTACTTTGCCAATCTGCAATGTGTTGGCCTTCTTCCACTGAAATAGGCTCTGAATCCTCACCCGTTACGTGAATGTTCACTTTCTCCTTCCGGAACTGATCATTCGGGTTGAGATTGACTCCAAGTTATGAGGCCTTTTGGTAATTTGTTAGTTCTCAGCTGCAACCACTTGTCACCATACTACTGCTGGGGCAACTTGTCTTGATTCCTGGTGGAGAACTCAACTTCTTCTTGTAGGAAATTAACAATTTGCTGATCATTCTCGAAGACTTGCCAACTTGTATTATTATCTAGAACAGCTAGTCTCACAACCAATTTGATATGGGGCTGAGATTTTTTCACTTTTGATACTTTCTACAACATCAAACGCAGCCCTAATCGCTGCTATCCTATCAGCAGCTCATTCTTTTTTCTTGGGATGGACTTGATGCTAAAAGCTTCAAAATCTTCAATAAGATCCCATACCCGATTTTTTGTAGCACCTGAGAGATCATTTCTTGGCATCATTTTTTTCCTTTGACCTGGTTTACATCAACTCACTGTCACCAAAGACTTGTAAATTCCTGATGCCTTTCTTCTTTGCCCAGTGCAGTCCATGAATTAAGGCTTCATACTCAGCTGTATTGTGTGAGCAAGAAAACGGAAAATGGAAGGCTGAGTAATACTTTATTCCTTGAGGGTGAAACAAGCATGGCTCCACCTCCTGCACCTTGTCTACTCCTTGATCCATCGAAAAACAGCTGCCATACCTCATTGTCATCTTTGTGGTTTGGCATTGGTGAATGCTAGGAATGGGCTGATTTCTTCATGTATGCAATAGACCCCTAGCTCAGATTCTTCTATTTCTTGATAAGGATCAAAATCATGCACCTTGCTTGCCCATTCATCAAGAGTCAAATCTGGGATGCTTCCAACCTTGGAGTCAGCCTCATCAGTGCTTGGGTGATCCTCTTGATCAAATGCCGAGCAATTGGCATTAATCTGACTTGGAGTGTAAGGCTCAATGTGGAAGTTTGCAATAGATTCTAACCTGATTGTAGCCTTAGTTCCATACCTCGTTCTGAATAGCATGTGTGACCAATCAGCAGACAAATATCCACCAATCATGGCTGTGAAGTCCCTTGACAAGCAAAGGGCAAAGAGTGGTGGGAGGTCTATGACTGATACATCTTGTAAAACAACAACATTGGACATGCATGCAAGGTAAGACTCAAGTTTCTAATCACTCCAACTGTTGCTACTACTGTCCCATCTAGCTGCACTACCCCTTTGGATGTTGTTTCATACTGGAGCCCTAGCTGATCAGCTATCTGTTTAGCCATTACTGAGCTACTTGACCCGGAGTCTATCATGCAATTATGCACTAATTGATTTCCAATGATCAATGAAACATGGAAAGGAGGGGCCTTCAACACTTTACCTTGTTGTCCTCCATGATTTCCCTCAGGTTGGGAAACATTTGTAAGCACTTTGTCTTGCATCTGAACTTGCTGATTCGAAGTTGGCCAGTCCTTCATGGCAGCTTGCAGCAGATCTCTTTGGCCTGGAATGGATAGGGATTCCCACATTGATATATTGACGTTTGTATTTTTCATATGATTAATGATACTGAATGGAGATGAAGTATCCCTCTGCTATCATTTGGTTTGCACATTCACTCCTTGCACATGGGCAGCAATAACTGGTATTTGAGTTGGCGTAGGGGCTGTTCTTGGCTGCCCTTGTGTATTTAAAATTAGATTTTACTTGCCAACCATTTGTGGAGCTATGGAAAGTTGTGGATTGGTTAGGGCTAATGGCTGTTCTTCACCCAAATTCCTCCTTTTTGACCTTGTGTTGGCTGCAACACCTTGAGGAACTACTTGATTCATGCCACAGAAATCATCTGCTTGCCAATTTACCAATGTGGTGTCATTTGGGGTTGATTGCTGTTGGAATGTTTCTTATTGTTGACTATTTCCTTGACTTCCCTCACCCTCCACACCAGTAGTTGTCACCATTAGTGCTTGATTCAAAGCACCATTGAAGCACATGGATTGGTTATGAGGCTCATTACATGGAAAACACCAGTCATACTCCTGAGCAATGTTGTTTTGTGTTGGCACCAATGCCTTAGAGGTAGATATGGCATTTGGATTGTAGGGCTGGAATGGTCTATTGGCAGGAGGCCTTGTTTGATTCATATTTGCAGCTGGGTTAGGTGGTCTTTGTGGTTGGTATGGCTGCCTATTAGGCTGAGCTTGAGGTTAATAAGAAGGTCTAAAACTCTGGGCTTGCTGCCTTTTCAGAGTAACCAACTCATTGCCTAGGTTTTGCAATTGCTTCATGACTTCTTGAAGCTCATTTGGGGCACTTGGAGATGAAGTGGAAGCTTCATTTGAACTCTGATTTCTAGGAGTGGGAGAAGGAGCCAAATTAGGTGCTTGACTGGTGTTTGGAATCTCTAAACTTGGAAACAGTGGCATGGGAGGTCTAGGGGCAAGTTTACCAACTTGGATTAAACAATTTTCATCCCTAATGGAAATGCTATAAGCCATAGGGATAGTTATGCCTCCCATGGACTGAATTAACATAGAAATATCAGAATTTAGAGCTTTGAGATAGTAGAGAAAAGCACCTTTTACTAATGGCCTAACTGCCACTGGAATTCTCTCCCAAGTCCTTTGAAATCTGAAGTTGAAATCGGTCAACTGCTCATTGGAAGCTCTCTTGATAGTTGTCAGCTGCTCCAAAAGAGACAAGTTGTCCCCTTCTCTCCAAATTGCTCGTGAAGTGCTATACATAGCTGATTTCAATTTGTGATAGAACCAGCTCCAAGGATCCTAAACCATTGCAATGCTTTATCCTTAAATGAAGATGCCAGTAACTTGACAGCCACTTACATTTTATTGATTTCATGGATTGCACAAAGGTTAGCAATATCTTTAACATGATCACCTGGAGTAGTCTGATTTTCTCCAGTGAAGTAGGGAATGTTCTTTAAGGCTGCAATAGGGATTGGATGTTGTGCATTGAGAGCAAGTGGGCTGCTTCCTGTGAAGTTGACGTAGGGGTTTTTTTGTGCCATTCTAATTAGTCTTAAAACACTTGTTGACTGAATGAAAGGCCTACCAGGTGGAGGAGTTGAGAGAGTTCTATTTAGTGGAGATGGAGACCTTTGAATCCTTCTTCCTCTTTGCCTTCTTCTTGGAGATAATTGCAGGTATTCAAAAAAAACTTCTTCTTCTCCAAATCTTGACCTTGTGGCGATTCTTCTCATGAGTTTTCAGGCCTGCACTGCTGAAACTAGTTGATTCTTCCCCTTGGAGTCGCCAGATATGCAAATAATAGCTCTTTTCAAGCAAGAAAATTGCAACAGATGCACATCAACTTTGTTGCAATAAAGATGAGACCTCTAGTTTCCCACCGGGTGTGCCAAAACTATTGTTGCAGGCTCACATCACCCCTGGATGCAAATCAGGCTTCTAGGGTGATCACTCTAGCATCCAGTGTGATTGCACAACATGGAAACCTCTCTCCAAGTGTGGGACTTCTTAAACTGAGAGAGGAATCTC
This sequence comes from Taxus chinensis, assembly GCA_019776745.2. Taxonomy (NCBI): domain Eukaryota; kingdom Viridiplantae; phylum Streptophyta; class Pinopsida; order Cupressales; family Taxaceae; genus Taxus; species Taxus chinensis. Next base: position 899,721,800 of record CM034146.1, read on the forward strand.
CAGATTAGAGGCTGGTTCCTCAAACTCCTCTGGTTAGATCTAATGCTTGCACAACTACAGAGGTTTAAACTCCTAAATCTACTCTAAATTGCAAGGAGACAGGGATAGAAGTGCAAAAATTGAAACTAACTAAAGTGGTGATGCACCAAAAGGAGTGGTGAATATTTTTGTCAAGCAAATAGACACAAACCAGAGATTGCAACATAAACCATACAAAGGCTGATAAGATATAATTTAGGATCTGAAATGAAGCAAATAATACAAACAGAGGATTGACACTCATTCACAAAGCTTGCATTATTATTTCCAATGTCAAAACACTGCATTACAACCTCAGAGAGGTAAAAACTATTATAGTCTTTGAAGAAGTCTGATTCTTGCCTACAATCAATTACTGGAGGTGAAAGAAGAAGATTCTTTGCCAAAAACGTTCCCCCCTTTTAAATGAGCCAAAACTGGCTTTCACATTGCATCGGTCTAGCCCAGGAGATAGAAACGTACAAAAACGTGAGAGCCCATTCCTCCTTGACTGTAGATGTATTAAAAGGGCATGGGAGACCTTACAAACCCATACCCTATCATTTTTGACTGAATTGCAGGAGAATGCAACCCATTTTGCATTAAATTTGGTCGCTGAAATGTCACTTCTGGCCATGAACACTTGTCAGAGCCGTTTCTTAAATTTCTCTCTTTTGACTACACCAAAATTCAAGATTGACCCTAGAATAATGTAGAGAATTTTATAAGCTTTCTAATGATATAAAGAACGTGAAAACCCGAGCTTTGGATCGAAAGATATGTCGATCTAAAGATTTAGGGCACAAAAACAGGTGAAAATGTGTTTTGAAAATTTTTCCCACGCTCTGCCACCTAGATGACACGTGTCAAGCACTGATTGGATGCGTAATTCTCTCTCCTTTTGCTTACCCACAGGTTTTCCTTGAAATTTTTGACTTTTTGTAACTTTGAAACATTTTCCACTTTTTCCCCGCATCCCCGCCACTGGGGACACGTGGCATGATCTGATTGGAGGACATAGGCGTGGGGTCATCCTTTACTTTTTAGTTTTTTTCCAAAACTCTTGCCAAATTCTCTAATTCCTCCCCGAGCTCTACACTCCCTTTCTCCTTAAGACATGTGTCCTCTTCTGATTGGCTCGGGCCAGTGCTTCAAACCTTGCCCCTTGAACTTTTGGACATTTCCCCTTGTGACACGTGTCATGTTGTGATTCATCCACAGGGCCTCCAGCTTTTCACGCCCTTCACGTCTTTTTGGCCCAAATGTCCCAAACTGCCTAGGACAAAAACTTCCGATCCACCTGATTTGGGCTTCCCTGTCCCTCTTTCGGCCAATGACACGTGGCATAATTTGATTGGCACTCGGCTTTCTCAGCTCCTCGCGTCCCACGCATCCCTATGTCCCAACTGTCCTAGTGTGAAAGTTCTCCTTTTTGGTCAATCCGGGTGATTCGCGTCCTCGCGGCCCATATGTCCTAGATTGTTCCGCTCAGTAGTTAGTTAATTTTCCTCTGACCTTCGACCAGTTCACCTTTCTGCATCCTGTGTGTCCCAACTGTCCCAGTGCTCTGTGGCCCACCTGGCGCCCTTTCGGATGATTCACGCCCTGATGTCCCAACTGTCCCAAGGACCGCCTTGGACTAGGACTTAGTCATTTTTCATGATTTTTCCTGGCCCGAGCTTGTTTTTGCAACTTTTTCACCTTTTCTCAGAACTTGCTCTTTTCAACCTAGACAGAAGAGTTAGAAAAAATCTGAGGGGACCCTAGAAACATGATTATTTGCCCTGAATCAATCTATTTTCCTAGGACTTGAGTATTCTGATGCATGTTATCAATTTTACCCTGGGGGTGCAAATTGGATAACAAGAATTAAGTTTTAACTTCCCTTGTTCAATGGCGTGGGACTCAAGTTTACGTGCCATCATAAAGGCTTCTTCAAACGTGTGAAAGGTTTGGATCCTTAAAGTGGAAGAAATATGATTAGCACAAGATCGAGTAAACAACTCGATCTGTTGAGATTGAGGGAGGGAAAAAGACAATTGATTTATCATACCTCTCCACCAAGTGACAAAGTCTACAATAGACTCATCATCAAATTGAAGAATTTTATAAAGATCTGTAATCGAGATCTTATGTGTGATATTTACTGAAAAGTTTTTAACAAACATCTGAGCCAATTGAGAGAAAGAAAATAGGGAGTGTTGAGGAATGTTATTATACTAGTCTAAAGCAGGCCCTGCTAGAGACATAGGGAAAGTGCGGAGCATAAGCTCCTGATCCTGGACTATAAGGTAGCAAGTGTGTTTGAACACTCACAGGTGCTGTTGAGGATCCTCCAGACTATGAAATTTTGAGAACTTAGGAAGTTCCCATTGGGGAGGATAGGGCTTAAAAGCCACTGATTGATGAATTGGTTCATTACACACTTCTTCAAAAGAGTATGAAGGGCGAGCCCATTTGGTGGAGGCTTCTAGGTCTGCAATTTTCTTGAAAATAATTTGGATGACATCCGATTGAGGAGGAGGTATGTTGGTATGTCCTACATAAGAAGTGAATGGTAGATTTTGTTGAGGTGTTAACGGGGATTCATCTTCTGATTAACAGGATGATAAGAGGAATAACCAGGTGTTCTGGGTGATGCCTGATGAGATACTTGTTGTGAAGGAGCCTGTGTATGAATAAGCTTTGAGATGATAAGTGGTTGAGAAAAAGGTGGTTGAATGAAAGATGGAGTTGTGATTGGTAGGCTCCTACACTTTTCGATTGAATCAGAATGGGTTGAGGAACATGGGTGTTGATTTGATTGGACATGGTGGGGAACAAAGTTTGAATGAGGCTTTTGACTTCTGGATTAGTTATTAATGGTGCTGACGCTAGAGGATGTGTAAAGGTCATTGTCACTGGAGCACTAGCAGAAAGGCTAGTTGGAGGATGAGAAGAAGAAACCAACTGACTCATAGAAGGGGGTTGATTCATAGAGAGGTACTGACCCTGAGATGTAATAGATGAAATAAAAGAATTAACAGTAATCTGTGAGAGTGCGGATGCACCCATCATAGCTAAAGAAGAAGGCCTCTCGAATGTAGGTTGTGGAGTAGCTGAGGTAGCCACGGCACTAGGAGTAGGCAAGGTCATTTGAGAACCAGTTGACATGGTCAGTGAAAGAGAAAAAGGAGGCACAGATGTGCCACCCTCTTCCATGGTTTGAGGTGAGAAAAAGTATGCTAATTGTTCTATAAAAGCCTGAGATGGCTTATGAGAGTAATCATAAACTTGCTAGATTGGTGGTCCCTGATCAGATATTCAAACATACTTATGCACTAGATATTACATAAGGGCTACTGGATTGCGATCAAGGAGCACCTAAAATTCAAGATCTCCATGAGGAACATACTCTATATCAGAAGCAAATGATACCTCTGAAGGACTGGGGGAAGTTGGATGTGATGGAATCACTTTAGGATGATAGAAAGGATTATATGACAAAGATGGGGAACCAACTGACAGTGGTCCCGAGGAAGATCCGAGGGGTGCTAAAACATCCACATTAGTGGTGGTCTCGGATGAAGAAGGGGCCAGTTGAGCCATTTTTCTAGATTATAACTGAGTGATGACCATCATAAACAAACAGAAATATAAAAAAAGGAGATTGTCCTAACTAATGCATAGATAATTCAAGTAGCGTAGGTGATTATCTCTTTTAAGTTTTCATGTTTTTAAGAAATAAAATATTAGGGAAGGCTTTTTAGAATAGGAACTACTCAGATAGCTAAACTAAGGATGGTTTGGGGAATGTTTTGGTAAGGATTCCTGAAGGCACTTCAGTAAAATACCAGTATGTGGCTTGATATAGGGGCCTACCCCCACACTTCACACACTGCTACGATAAGGGAGTCGGGTGCTTTTCCAATATATACCAAAACTTCTGTAAATTTATAGCGCGGCCTGAGTACCGCGTAGGCTCTTCCTCTTGGATGTCACTTGTAAGTAGGCGAGGCTAGGGAAGGAATTTTTGTTTAAATGCTTAATACCTAGTGATTTTGGCTTTGTGTGCAAGGGTGAAAAATAAAAATCAAATAGTGTCACTACTGATTTTGATCAATTTTCTAGCCTATTTAGAAAACTAGATGAAGAACATACAACAGAAATGACAAAGAAAAAGTTCTTTTTAAGCACTAAAGATGAGGTGTTTGATTTCGATGAAGACAAGTCAAACAAGTTCTTTCCCAAATGTGATTAAATTCCTTTTAAGCACCAAAATTGAAATGTTTGAGTGTGATATAAAACAAACAAACAAGTTCTTTTTAAGTTCTTAAAAAGGAGAAAACACTGTAAAAGAGAAATACCTGTAGATTTAGCTCTCCAAGGTATGTGGACTTCAAAAAGTGCGTTGTTGAGCTCTTCCCCTCGAACAATCCCATAAAAAAGCAAAGTTCTCCATAAGAAAAGGTTAAGAAAACACACAAACAAATCCAAAAAGATATATCCAGATAATAGTAGAATGAAAATTTCTATTTCAAGGAACTAAAAAGCTTTAAAGAAATTTTACAATTTTTGCATAAAGAGATGGATCAAAAATGCAATCTTGAAATCAAATGAAAGATTTATTAATCTTTGAAATAGGAATTGGAATTTAGTTTTACAAGAAAGAATAAACTTTAACTTTGCAAATTATAAATGAAAGAAGCAAGACCAAAATGAAGGAAGGAAGTGCTACAGAGAACTAACGAAAAGTAGTGAAGAAACAGAACAAAAGCTCAAAACTGGAAAATAAATGAACTTACCAATAAGGGACTTTGGTTGGGTCCCACTGGGTCTGCTAGAATGTAGATCAAGAATCTTCACGCTTGTTACCTATCTAAGTTAATTTACTAAACTAAACACAAAAACCTTGAAAAACACCAATGAAATAAATACCTGATAGATAAGACAAAATCCAAAGATGTAGATGGAAAAGAAAGCCGATGTAGACAAGACGGGCGCACTTGAGTGATCCTGTAGGGTAGATCCGAGAAACCTGCGAGATACAAATTCTTGACAGAAAAAGACAACATTAAAAGATATTTGGGAGGACTGCTCGAAAAGCGGGTCCAAGAATCGATAAGCTCCCTCGGTGGATTTTAGTCCACGTTTTCAATTAAAGAAAGAAGCATACATGATAAAATATGTAAGTAAATGTCTATATTTTTTGATTAAAAATGACTGACAGAATGTAAACAGCAGACATAAATCAATAGAAAACAAAAAATTGTGAAAATAATGCTAGATTTGTGTTACTTGAATTCTTTTACCTGTCCGTATGTAGATCGACGTTGATTAGGAAAATTGGTGTCGACTGAGATAGGTTGGTGTCAACTAGAGAAAATTGGCGTCGACTGTGACTGGTTAGCATCGACTAGGGGAAAATTGTAGGAAGATTGAGAAATGAAAAATGAAAGTTAGATCGTCAATGTCTGTTGGATCTGCAGGAGCCTTTGTGATGCTGACAAAGCTCCACCTTCGCTAGATGTGGGAGCAGAGTCACCAAGAGATCAATAGAGGCTTGCGATGTCAATGTGGTAGGAGCAGAGTAATGGTACTCCTCTCGGGGATTGATTTAGACAGAATTAGCTTTCATTCGATAGATAATGCTCATGCATGATATTCAGAACTCTCCGTCATTCTTTCTATCTAACTAGAACTAAATTCTGGCCCTGTATTTTTAATTAGTACCGCTTGAGATGTAATCAGTGCCACTCAAAAAAATTGGTGTCGATCGAGTACCGGTCGGTGCCGATTGGGTAACAGACTCCCGAAATGGCCAAAAAGGATGATTTTTGGAAAGATGAAAGTGATTCTTCTACCTCAAATACGGTAAATATCCTACTGTATGGTTTGGGAGGAGGAGAAATAGGGGGGATAGATGGATAAAATAGATATGGGAGGTTAGGAATTGATATGGGGTAGATAAGTGGTTAAGATACATGTAAAAAGTGTAATTAAATAGTTAATATTTAATTACTTATGGGTAAAACATAATGGGGTGAAATAAACTTAGGATAGATGTTTAAATCAAATATTAAATAATACCCTAAGGGAGAAGTGGTGATATAAGAGTTCCCCTAGGTTACCTGAGAGGATAAATGAACATAAGGGAAACTAAATTGGGTAACCAATTTTAGGTGTCTACATTAGTTTCTATATCATGAAAAGGTTCTTCCTATTTGAATGGGAAACAAAACACCTTGATTTCGTCATTGTATCCATCAACCATTGGTTCGAGAGGGACATCATATTTCACATTTTTATTTGTTTCAACATAGCCAACCTTCACAAAGGTTGAGGCTTCCAAGTCAGCTTCATGTTTATCTTGCATATTCGTGGCTTGCATCAGGAGTTCAAGAATTTTCTCACGGTATTTTGTTTCTTCTGCAGATCTTAGTAGTCCTTGTATGGAGATTTATTTCAAGCCTTTCAAAGGATCATCACAAGCTGATTTTATCTCTCCATAGATGGCTTGAATGAGATCATCTTCATCCCCAAATGGGAATGAGAAAAACTCCACATCTTGGAAAATCATATAAGTTATTTTTTCTCCTTGAAAATCATCAAGCGCAATTTCCTCTTCCTCATGGTCTGCATCATCTGGAAATTTGGGTCTTCCCTATTGTAACTTGAATCTCCTCAATGATTCTTTAAATTCCAAATCTCTCTAAGAAGGCATGTCTAGACCTATCAAGATGGGGATATCCTCCTCCTCCTCAGTTGCCACAAAGTGTTTCATCCGCCTTCTACCCTGGTACAAAATGTTATCTTCTGGGATTCCATAATTTTGTTTCTTGTACCTCATCTTACTTTCAGGAAGTAATTTCTCCATGTCTCCCTTTACTGGTATGGTTGCAGATGACCAATTCATTTTAATTTCCCCTCCCAAGTCTCGGAATAAACTTCTACTTAGGAACATTCCAAATGAGGCTGGGACATCGGCTACCAAAATCATCGCTGAATTTTTTTTGTCTGGAAATTTGGCAATAGATACCTATGCATCTTTGACCTTCCCTACGAGTGGGAAATTTTTTGAATCCAAATAGTAATAAGAGACACCAAGTGGAGTCATGGTAAGTCTGAGATCCTAGGTGACCTTCAAAGTCATCACGTTTTCTGAGGCACCAGAATCTATTATGTAATTGTTCAATACATATTATCCAACAAGAAGGGAGACATATAAAGGTTCAAATTTATTAGTCTCTGATGTACTCAAAGAGATTATGTTCGGTGAGGGAGGTGTAGGTGGGTTTTTTAGTAAACATTTAGGACGATGAGCTACATCATTGGGTGTTAGACTACCATTTCTGATGTATCAGATAAACCTCTCAAATTGTTCAGGATGAGTTCACAGATATTCAGTTTTAGTAATTTGGAGTTTGGATTTGCTTTCATATTCTATGAAATCAAAAGGAGAAGATGTGGTCAAGGGGGATGAAGTGACTGATTTTGGAGTCTAGATAGGCTTAGGAGTAGGATTTGATGTTTAAGGAATGGACGGTATTTTGAATGGCACACTAGGAGTTTTCAAGGTATTAGATTTTGTAGGAGAATATTTGGGTTTAGAATTAAAAGAGGTATCAGAAGAATCACTTGGGATTGCAAGAGATTTCTTACTTGCTCTAGGATTAGGCTCCAATAATGCATATTTCATGGATAATGGAAGTGGGGATCTTTAACTGATTTTTTTTTTTGCGGAGTCGCCATAGGAGGATCTTCAGTCTTATTTTTCTTTACAGCAGTGGAAGGATATTTTCCTTTCTCAGACTGAGAATGAGTGAATACCACACATGATAAAATTGGTGCATGTTCTTCTTCTTCTTCATCACATCCAAAATATTCACAGAATCTGATTTGTGTATTGTTCTCAAACTCCTCATTTTCTAGGAAATCACCACCTTCGCTTTCCTGTTCAATATCTTCTTCACTTTCTTGAAATATACAATTTATGTTCACAGGTGGGGTCTCCAAGGTGAGCCTTTGGGGTGCTCGTGTAATCTGATTTATGTTGGTTTTTTTGAGAAGACGATCATTTAAATAATTCCCTCTTCATATATGCCATCTCATTCACCAACATTTGCAGCGATGGATTGGTTCTCTCATCTCCAAGATGTTGGGTCTTTCCCTTTGATGGGTAGTTGATATTTTTAGAGAGGATAAGATCATCATCAAGTGTAATGGCCATTATTTGTGCTTCTAAAATGTTTCTTGACTGGGATCTTCATATTAAAAATCCTACTTTTGATGCTTGAGCATTAATGAAGAATCTCTTGACATTGTTTTAGGATGAAGAATCCTCTTCATGTATCCTACAAAGTAACCATTCGAAACGAGCCACAAATTCTCTCATGGTTTCATTTTCTCCTTTCTCTATTTAAGCCAATCGCACCAGGAGGTCGTGATAATATTTAGTTGATTTAAATATTTCCTCGAAGGTAGTATTTATGTCATTCCAACTAGTGATGGATCGGGCAGGCAGGAGGTAGAACCATTCTGTTACTTTTTCTTGGAGGTACTCCATGAATAATCTCACAAAAACGTCTTCATGTTGGAGACCAAGAATTCCACATGATGTCATGAAAGAAGTGATGTGTTCTTCAAGATTTTTTGTGTTGTCACCTTTGAGATTTGGAAATTTCTTACAGGAACTCATTGGTACATCATGAAGAGGAGGTTCAAGAGCAAAAAGGCATGTATTCCTTTGCCATGGAATAATGGGTTGAGGAATTTCTTCTTCGTCTTCCATTTTCATTTCTTCTTTTGCTTAAGCCCTTGCTTCTATAAATTCTTCTTCTAATCCTGACACTGAAAAAATTTGCAATGGGAATATGGAAAGACAATGTGGAATGATAAAAGACACGTGTATAAATCAGCAGTGTGGCTTTTAGTAATGGATTTTAATGAAATCTCTTTTTTATTTTTTTCAATATTTGATTTTTAAAATATTTTTATATTGCAGTCATATATTAGGTGCAGATTTTGCTAAATATGCCCCATGGTGGGTGCCAAAAACTGTTGGTGAGAATTTTTTTTGGGTGGAAAAACTTGTGGATTTCTTGCCAACGCTCTGAGAATCTAAGTTCCTCTACTTAACTGGTGTAGATGTCGTATATGCATACATAAGAAAATGTGTATTTTTGTAGTGTCCTTTCAACTGGGGATCAAATAGGGGCACTCTAGTAACCCTGCGGAAAAGGTAGCAATATCTATCTAGGGAAAACTTTCTCTGAAAGTAGGAAAGGGAATGAGAATTGAGGTAGGAGAACTAATGTTGCAGGTATAAAATAAGATTCCTAAACACACACACTAGTTAGAAACTTCATCACATACACTAAATTAAGAGGAAGCAACCCTATAAATGGCAACAAGAAAAAATAGAATTAGATGAACACAAAGTATCAGGAAATCCCTTAGTCAAATAAAGCTAGAAACTCCTTCTTGTATTAAAACTTAAACAAAAGTTGTACATAGTGTAAGAATGGAAGAAATTTGAGAGTGGAGGAAATTATAAGAATTATAGCTATCTCCTTTGTTTTCTCTAGGTACAATTCACTATTGAGTTTACAAGATCAATTTCCAACCCTTTGAAATGGGAATGGTGTTACAATTTATAGAGTAGAATATGACTCTTCATCTACCCCTCAATGCCTTTTCATATGTCCTCACACAACTTAAAAAATTTCAACTTCCTAGGAAACTTTTAAGTCCCTTTTTATAACATAAGGGTGACTTATTACATTAGGAACATTAGAACACATGAAAAATTGCAATCCCAACATGAAATTAGAATATTGGAAAGTGAGAGAAAGTTGGGGGAAGAGGAGAGAGAAAGAGATAGAGAGAAGAAGAAGAGGAGGAGATGTTGTTTCCAATAAAGTCCGTTGATCCTCGTTGAAGGAAATATCCAAATGTAGTGAAAATTTGAATCTTTAAACTCCTTGCACACTATTAATCTCCTTAAAACTAGCTTGTGAATGCTTTCCAAGTTGATTGAACTATTCTTCTGATGACTACAACTATGGTCGAATTATTAGATTAGATGGTTTGTGTCTCGGTCTTGTAGTGGAAAGAGAAGGTTAGGAATAGCTTGAGACTCTACATAGACATTGGGTGTTATACAGTGGTGAAAAAGCCACTTGTGAATATTTAGTCTTCGATCCTCCTTCGGTTCTTGGAGGCCATGTGAGTCTTAAGGTCATTTAGGTCCATTTATGAGACATCGTTGTCTTCCACATCATACTCATAGGCAAAGGGTTGTGTCAGATTCTGACCCGTACATTTTGGCTTCATGTCTCCCTTAGAAAAGTCAACTTATTATTTTTATTAAGTGTGAAAATCAAGTCCTCTCTCTTCAACTGGATGTTGCGGCTAAGTTTTCCTCTTTCTCCCTACATTCCTCGTTCCATCTGGATCGAATTTCTTTTTTTAGCAAGTTCTTGAGGGCTCACTTAATCATTTTAGTAAGTGCCAAAAATGTTCATTCTAGTGAATTCTTAGTTGTATTTCACCTCCAATGAATTTTCCTCCTTCACAGGTTCCTCTATTGATGATGTTCCCGAAATAATAGTTCCTATGTAGTAGACCTACTATTTTAAGAAAGATGGATTCTAGGAGTTGGATTGACGTGGAATGAAGTTTTTTTATATCATTTTTTTCCCAATATCACCCCTCTAAAATTTCAGGCCGAGCCACTTAATAGTCCAAGAGATTTTAAAGTTTTAATTTTCGGACCTGGCACTGCTTCTGGATGCAACAACCACTAATGGACCTCAAAATTAAAGGTTTTGTTTTCTCCTCCATTTTTGGTGAAATAAATTTCATTGTGATAGGTTTCTTCTTTTGATGCTTCACATGTAATTATACTTCATTTCTCCTAACGGTTTGATGAGAAATTGGATTTTTTCTTCGTTGAGCCAGAAGTGGGATTTCTTCACTGTGGATGCTCTGTAGCACAAGGGGAGATTTTTAAGGTGTCTTCTTGATGGCCTTGGGTAGAGGAATGAATATAAAAATATATCTTTTTATTTCATGCATCTATTTGGGATATTTCTTCAACTTTTTGTTTCATGGCCATGGAGTTTTCTCTGTGCTTCTCCTTCTGTGTTTGTTCCAATTTTCCTTTAGGACCTGTGTGAATTTTTTGGGTTAGAAGAGGAGTAACCCTATGACAGGTTTGGTATGAGATTTAGTAATGGAGTAATGGAGGTGAGAAGTTACAGAGGAAGAAGGGAGGGAAATTATGCACGGGAGTGGTAGCAACTTGAAGAACTGAAGTGACAGTTAGAATTTTTGAATTTTTAAAATTATGAGAGGAGAAGCTTGGGAAAAAAATTCCATGCTTGATCTCCCTAACCTCACTGATGTGAGGGACATCAAATTCCATGGTGGTCAAGATGATGACACACGGTGGTGATCCAACGGTAGGGAATGGATGCTCTAAAAATGCACCTGGGGGATGAACTGTCAAGTATGGAGATCACATGGATGTACAAAAGGTTCCCCATATGGGGATGGGTGCATTTTTCCATGTCTAATGTCCCTTACCTTAGGGAAATAAGGGACATTAGTTTCCACGGTGGTCTTGGGGTTGACACGTGGCACTTGATTCGGCAACAAGGAATGAATGCTCCAAAAATGCACCTGGGGGGCTGAAAATCGGTCACATGGATGTCCAAAAGGCTCCCCATACGGGGATGGGTGATTTTTTCAAGTTTTAATGTCCCTAAAATTAGGAACATAAGGGACATCAATTTCCATGGTGGTCTTGGAGGTGACACGTGGTGTTTGATCTGATGACAGGGAATGGATGCTCCAAAAATGCATCCAAGGGGCTGAACTATCAAGTTTGGTGGTCACATGAGGGTCCAAGAGGTCACATGGGGGCTGGGTGCATTTTTAAATGGTTGGTGTACCTGACCTTAGGAAATTTTGGGGACATGAAATACCACCAAGCTCTTGGTTCTGACACATGTCCTCCTAAAAAATGACTAAGTCCTGAACTGCCTTTGAGAATGTAACTTGGAACGATTATAACATGAGCTCCTGGTGGAATTTAATGGTAAAATTATATATTATCTTACTAGAAATGGAATTTTGAATCTAATGGTGGAGGTATCATGTATTGATTCATCCATATGATCCCTAAAATAGAGCATTTTTTAATTTACGATTCTACTTATGCCTGAGAAAAACTTCCTTTAAATTGTATACGTCAAGGTGTTGTGAAAAATATTATTTCACCATAAGGTATTTATTGAAATCCTCTTTTCGGTAATGTTTTGTTTTACTCCTAACTTCATCAGGAGCTACTGAAATCTTCTTCTGAAGCCTAGTAGTTGTTTTAGTCCTGTCAACTGCCCTAGGCTTGTGAACCCTATTTTTACTCAAACTGCCCCTAGTCTTTCAAAACTTCCCCAAACCTTCCAAAATAATTTCTATGTTGTTTTAAGCTCTTCAATTTACCTCCATGTTGAATTTTTCCCTTCCATTTCACTCCAAGGGGTTTTATCTAGTCTTAGGAAGGCCAACAATATCCCTTCCTAATACTGCCAGAAGATCAGATCTCTTCAGAACTCCCTAAAATCACATAGGGGGAATGAATAGACTTTCCTAAATCACCTTAGGGACCAATTTGATATCAAATAAGTTGTGAACATACTGAAAGATTTGACCTGGGGTGCCTAGGAATGATAAAACATTAAAATTTTAGCACAGGGGTATAGTTGTTGTGCTTGGAAACCTCCAATTTACCTGTTGCACATTTGCATGACAACAAAAAGCTAGGACTTGGATAAGTTAAATAAGTTAGCATCACTGTTAGTATGCTAATTTATTTTTGTAAAACCGAATCTTAAATTTGGAAGTTAATGAATGAAAAACAATTATTCAGAAAGGGGTTGGAGGTAGATGTATCTACATAGTAATTCCAATTATAGTTATTACTTATAACCCTAATGGTTAATTAAACTAGGGGTTCAACAAGGCTGCTGTAATTAAAATTTAATTAAGGAAAATAACTAATTAATTAAATTTTTTCTTGGGCATGTACATCTATATGGGATAACTCAGACAGATGTTGGCACACGCCAACTGTAGTACAATACCTTCATGAAGACTTGGGTCTTCATGAGGATATTGTGTTACAGTTAACATGTTGCTACACCCTTCAGAGTTTAATCATCTAGATCTACATAAAATCAAACTGGATCATAGTTATACCCTAGGTTAAGTTAGAAGCATGATCTAATGTTGGGGGCAACTCACAATGACTTAGGATAACTAGACACACACAATCGACTTAGGTCGATTGAGTATGTCTATGTACCCTTAGTCACCGTGAGAAGTTCTCTACACTAAACTAAGTTAGTAACCTTGGTTAGGGTTAAACCTTGAACAAGTGGAATAACATGAGTCAGTGAAGACTATTCTAGATAACAAATGAAGTGGGGTGAAGTACGTATTCTTTTTTATGAGTATGTCATCTAGGAATATACAATTCATTGAGTTAACATGAGAGATCGGTATGATACTGAGTCATGAAATGAGAGATCGGTGTTTCACTCAGTAATTATAGCTGCATATGGTTATCTATTATGAGATTGATTAGCATGGAATGTGTGTTCTAAATTATGATTATTTAGAAAAGAGAACATTCTTCAAAAAAATTCCCCCTGTTTCTAAAGTCTTAAAATGGGAATATTACATCTTGGTATCAGAGATGAAGGTTGTAGCTCTTGGACCTATTGTGTCCATAATTTGATAAAACTTAAATTTTCTTGTTAACAAAAAATGGTTAAAATAAGAGGAAATGTTGTAAATAACCCACCACTCAGTGGAGAAGCAACTACTACCCAAAAACTTGATGAGATCCTTACTACCCTGTTGGACAAAAAAGATCGTTTAGCTGTACTTGAACAACAAGTAATGGGCAACAAGGAGGAAGAAGATGCTGGTAATAATAATCTGCCACCTCTTGTGGACAATGCTAATGTTGGAAACTTGGGTGTTGATAAAAATAATGAAACCAATGCTAATGCAAATGCACCTAATCAACTTGAGAATAAAAAAGCAAGATAGGCAGCTGAACTCAGTAATGATATAAAAAGGATAATTTCACCCAAGTTTGATGGCACTGCATTAGGAGATGGAGCTAAGAACTGGCTCAACAAAAGGGAGAAGTACTTTGCAATAATGAACTTCTCAGAGGAAACAAAAGTAATATGGGGATATTATTAGCTTTCCCATGAAGCATCTTCATGGTGGGATGACCGTAAGGCTGAGTTAAACATTGATGAAACAAATATTACTTGGTATCAATTTAAAAATTATTTTAGGAAACGATGGCTGCCACAACTTTACTATGATCAGAAAATGACTGAATTTTAGAACTTAGTTGAGGGAAAATTAAGTATAAGAGAGTACTGGGAGAGGTTTACTAAACACCTTAAGTACATACCTCAGTATCAAACTGATGAGAAGTTTAGGATACAAAAAATTACTATGGGATTAAATCCCATTATAGGTGGAGAAGTGGATGTTCACAACTCAAAGACTATGTAAGGGTTATTGAAAAATCCATAAGATAGGAGCATAAATTGAAAGCATTCTCTACCCATAAGGAGGAAATTAGAAAGAAAGTTCCAAACTCTTCATCTCTAGCACCCAAAAAGGGACCATGGAAAAAGTTTTCTATGAATTTTTTTTTTTGTTACTGATAACAACAAGAGAAGAACAACAAATAAACCTACTGCTAATGTGTGAAATAACTTTTTCAAGAACAATAATAACAGACAGAAGTCCTATGGGGGTTAGAATGATAACTTTAAGGCTGAAAATAAATTTGAGCCTAAGAAGGGACCTGTGGGAGGATGTTACAATTGTGGCAAGGATCATTATGTAAATAAATTTCCTTTGAATAAGGATGACCACAATCAACAACATAAGATACAAGCTACAGTAGCTGACAAATAGGAAAAAAAGTAAGTCACACGCATAGAAGTTCCAGGTAACTTATTTGGTATACATGTAACTATATTTTTTGATACTGGAGCTACTAAATATTTTATTTCTACTACATTAGCATTGAAATTAAAAATAAAAGCTGGAAAAATGGATAAATCATGGGTTGTACATTATGGAAATTGTTGGTACCCAAACTTAATCTCCTTCACAACTCAAACATCATCATGGATTTACACAAGACACTCAGAGGTAGATAAATGAGTTGTATGTTGTTTATAGCCAGGAAACACATCTATCTGACTTTTTAGCACTCAAGATTTGAAGGACTGGGTAGCACATCAAAAGAATTTTGATCTAATCCTCACTATTCTAGGTTATGCCTTTCAACCAAGGTAAGATAACCTATATTGCAGCCTTTGTTTGATGAAGGAGATGGAGATATCCTTATGCTTTGCACATTGTATAGAGATGGCCTTTGGAAAACATGATCAATTATCCATTATTCAAACTTAAAATATTTTTCACTACTAAATGAAGGAAATGATTTCAAGACAAAGCTAAGGCTACTAGAGACATGATAAAATCCTGATATACTTTGTGCATTTTTGTGAATGGATAGTATTCTTTTGTTGACACACAATGCAATGCAGGGGCAGTATGGGTAGGATGAGTTAGTTTGAATGAAATTTTGTTGGGAGATGTTGGACAAGACCAACCAGAGGTTACCAAACTCTTTGAGGACCTTTACAATAAATTTGCAACACTTACACAACAAGAATGCTTCAAGAGGTTTAAAATACTCCTTCAACCAGGATATGGGCAAAAATGGAGGCCCATATCTGTACTCTTCCACACAATATTTGACAACCTGCTAGAAAGTCTTGAAGTAAATATATCAACAAAGTATCTAGAAATCCCTGTTTGATCATGACCTAAGGTACCCCCAAAGGTTTACAAATAATCTCAAGATTCAAGGATAGTAAAATGATTTTAAACCTATTTATCTTCTATCAGATGAAGGCTCTTCTAGATATAAGATTTTAGATTCCATAAAAACATCAAAAAGAAATGAGACCCTGTACGATCAAAGAGATCCTAAACACAAGATTGCAACATGAGCAAGGAACACAAATTGAAATCATTTTGAAACACAAGCATATGTAAATTTTTCCAAGAGATAACACTAAATAATCCAGAAAATGATCAAATATATCAGCAGGGGAATGTCATGAGAACAATCTCAAAGCTTATTAATGGATTTACAACTTGAAACCAACTCAAAATGATAAAATCTGATACAAAATAGAATTGAAAATCGCTCTCAAGCGGTCTTCTCTAGAGAAATGGATTTCTTTCAGTATTTTTCTTGAAAATTCTACGTCTTTTTCTCTCCTCCTTGGAAATTCTCCCAAAAATGCATGATATACCTCATGCCATCATGGATTCTTCCTTCCCAAGCAAAGAACATGCTTAAGGGATCAATTTTTTTACAATAACTCTCCATGATTCCATGAAAATGACATCAAACTGGAAAACAGTTCACAGGTTTCCAGGGATGCATAAATTTTTTAAAATATTACAAAAATTCAGATCCTTATCCATCCTAGGGTCACGTTTTTGTCGTTTAGGCATGCCAACATGCTTTAGTAATCATTTTTCACCTTTTACCTTTTCAATTTTTACCTCTACAACTCTTGATTTTTACTTTTCATGTTTTTTCATGGGCTAGGGTAAAAATTACACCAAAAATATCATAGATCATCAAATTAGCTCATGAAAATGGTGCCATTGCACTCAGAAGGCTGAGAGGATGCAAAATCATATAAAATTTGATGTGATTTGGTGAAGAAATGACGAATCTGAGCTTCCTAGAGCTCCATGATGGTAAAATGGGTGAATGCACAGTTGCCGTTGATTTTAGATCAACTCTAAATGCTAGCCCTCCACGTGGAGGATGAGATTATTGAATATTCCCTTTCTCCCTTTGGATAAGGAGGGACACATGTCCAAAAACCATTCGAGTAGGCCCTACCCTTTAAAATTTACATTTGTGACCTTTTAAAAAAATGGAAAATTTTGCAAAATTCCTCTGCCTGCCTCCTAGGCTCGCCACGTGTCCATATGTGGGTCCCCTTTGAAAATGCAGGCCAATTCTATCAATTTTGACACTTTTTTGAAAAAGGGAAATTTTTCTCAAAATTTTCTGCGGGCCCGAACACCCGCTCTCTTCCCTGCCACATGAGGCTCTCCAATTTTCTGCAGGTCTAAGCTTCCAATTCTACCTGCCAAAAATGCAAAGTTTCAAAATTCTCCCCTGGCCCACGCTCTCCCTTTGAGTGCTTAGGAGGTGCCATGTGTTGGCTCCTCATTGGTCACGGGACCATATTTCATTTTTCACCTTGCAAACACAAGGCAAAAAATCATTAAACTTTCCCTTGGCCCCTTCCTCCACCTTTTGTATTTCTAGACATGTGTTGACTTCTTATTGGTAGTGAAACTTTGGCTCAAATTGAAAATTAAAAATTTTTGAAGTTAAAATTCGAATTCATCAAAATCTCCGCCCCTCATATTGGATTTTTTTGGACACGTGTCCACCTGCCATTGGATGCAGGCCTTCGGGTCAAAAATTTACTTTGACATTTTGAGCCAAAAACATCAAAATTCTCTAACTACCTCCGCCATATGCATGCCCACTTTGCCACGTGTCCTCTTCCTATTCGTTGCGGGCCTTCGGGCAAAAAATTAACTTTGAGAATTTTACAAAATGAAAGAAAAATTCCTAAAGAACCATTGCCACCCGGAAATCCTTCTACCAATCAACATGTGCCACTTTGTAATAATATTTTGATGATGAATTTGATGGGTAGAATACACCCATATGACCGTCAAAACGTCAAAAATTCACCGAATGCCCTAGAAATCAAATTTTTCTACAAGGAAGGCAATTTTTTTATAATTTTAAATCAACTGAACCATTTTTGACATTACTTTGAAGCCTAGGATTGAGGAAACACTTGCACAAAAATGGCATCTGATTAATTTTGAGTTTTTACATGATTCGGTGAAGGAGAAACAACATAGCGCAAAAAAATGAATAAACTAAGGCATGAAAAGGGGCATACATTGATTTTGTTCAAATTAGGGCAAAACAATAACATCTTAGGAATTTTTAAAGGTATTCAATTGGGGAAGATGAACTACAGACCACCAAATCAAAAAATGAGAAGTTTTGAGCAAAATCAGACATGAAAAATTAGGGCACATTATGAAAACTCAATAATGGGACCAATAGAAATAATGTTATTCCTACAGTTAGTATGTGTCTTTTTGGAGCAGTCCTTGACTTGCCTAGTTTTTCCACTGAAGTTGATCTTTATTTTTCTCCTTTGGGGTCTTATGAAGTAATCATAAGTGTTAACTAGATAGTTGAGCATAAGGCAAAGGTTGAGTTTTTTGAAAAACATATTAGTTGTTTGGATGATCTGTAGAAAACAAGAGACATTCAGGGGGTAAAACGTGAGATTTTAGTTAGGAAATTTTCAGCTATGCAACTTAAAAAGGCCAAAAATAAAGGCTACACTTTGTATGTAGTAAACATTTATGAAACGATAGATGAAAGTGGTGACTTCATGGAAAGATACCCATTGTTACAAAATTTTAGTGATGTGTTTCCAGAAGACTTACCCTTTCTTCCACCCAAATAGGAGTTTGACTTCACGATTTTGATCAAACCAGGAACCAAACCTATTTCCAAGGAACCATTGAATTGATAGAGCTTAAGGCACATCTGCAAGAAATTTTGTCTAAAGGTTTGATAAGATCAAGTGTCTCGCCTTGGGGAGCATCGATATTTTTTGTGAAAAAGAAAGATGGAACACTTAGATTGTGCATTGATTATAAGATGTTAAACAAAGGAACAATTAAAAATAGATATCCACTTCCTAGGATTGATGATCTATTTGATTAGATGTGTGGTGCATTAGTGTATTCTAATATAGATCTTCGATTTGGATATCATCAATTAAGAATAAAGGATGAAGATATTCATAAAACAACTTTTACAACAAGGTACGTACATTACAAATTCACATTTTTACCATTTGGGTTAATGAATGCACCTACAAATTTTATGAATTTAAAGAATAATAATTTTCAAGAAAACTTGGACAAATTTGTGCTAGTTTTCTTAAATGATATTGTCATAAACTCTAAAAGAATTGAAGAACATCATAAGCATTTGAAAAGAGTTTTGGAAATCTTAAGAAAGAGAAGGTTGTATGGTAAGTTGTCCAAATGTTATTTCTATGATTCAGAAGTGCACTATTTGGGTCATGTTATAAGGAAGGATGGAATAGCAGTAGATCCCTAAAAAATTGTTGTAATAACTGAGTGGCCTGCACCTAAGAATGTACATGAATTTAGAAGGTTTATGGGTCTTGCTGGTTACTATAGGAAGTTTTAAAAAGACTTTTCTAAGGTTGTTGAACCAATAAATTTGTTGCAGAAGAAGGATAAGAAATTTGTGTGGAATGAAAAATGCAAATCTGCATTTAAAAATCTGAAGGATCAATTAACATCAACACCTATTTTGGCTGTAATTGATCCTAATGGAGACTTTATTGTTGTAACAGATACATCCGTGGAAGGTCTTAGAGGTATTTTGTTGCAAAATGATCATGTTATAGCTTATGAAAGTAGAAAACTCAAGTTACATGAACTGAAGTATGCTCCACATGACCTAGAGCTTGCTGTCATTGTTCATGCACTTCAAGTATGGAGGCATTATCTTCTTGGTAGACCTTTTAAACTAAAAACTGACCATCTTGGACTGAATTATATTTTCACTCAGCCAAATCTAAATGCAAGACAATGAAGATGGTTAGAATTTATATCTCAATATTATTTTGACATAAGTTATATTAAAGGCAAAGAAAATAGAGTTACAAATGATTTAATTCGTAGGAAGCACATTTCTACTCTTATAACGTTGAGAACTCAGTTTAAAGATGAAGTAAAAAGTGTCATGGAATATGATTCTTATTTTTAGCAAGTAAAGACAACACTTGCTGCAGATCCAAATGATGTGAGATATAAAGGTTTTGACTTTGACAATGAAGGAGTCTTGAGGTTTGAAAATAAAGTATACATACCTTTGTTAAATGATTTAAGAAAGAAATTGCTAGCTAAATTTCATAATTCACTTTTTTCTAGATACCTTGGCATTACGAAAATGCTTGCTGATATAAAAAAACTATATTTTTGGAAAGGGATGAAAAAGGATGTGATTGAGTTTGTAAAACACTGCTTAGAATGTCAGCGTGTTAAATTTGAACATATGCATCCAACTAGTTTATTGTATCCTCACAACATACCACAATATATATGGCATGTAATAAGCATGGATCATATCTTATGGTTATAATATTTGTACGGGGTAGGGTCCCTTCAACCCTCTTTACCTCTAATAATAAGAAAAAGAGCATGGATTTTGTATAATGGTTTCCTATGTCAAGAAATAAACATGATGTCATTCTAATTTTCGTTGATAAATAAACAAAGGTAGCACATTTTATTGCTAGTAATCTTAAGGATGATTCACCTATTTTAGAAAAATTATTTGTGCGTGAAATTTTCAGATGAAATTGAGTACTTGAATTGATCATATTGGATAGAGATCTAAGAATTATATCTAGATTTTGGCAAACACTTAATGCATCCCTAGGGACTAAGCTAAATTTTAGTTCTGCATACCATCCAGAAACAGATGGACATACTAAAAGGGTTAATCAAGTTTTAGAGGATATATTACGAATGTATTGCATGGATCAACATTATAAATAGGAAGAGTACCTTCTATTAGTTGAATTTTCTTATAATAGCACATATCACGCCTCTCTGAAAATAGCATCTTTAGAATCATTCTAGGGAAGGAAATGCAAAACTCCTATTAGTTGGGATAACATAGAGGATAGAGAGGTAATTCAACCTAAAATCCTTATATAAATGGAACAAAAAGTTACAATGATTCGTGAATGCTTGAAGGAAGCAACAGATAGGTAAAATAGTTATGCAGAGTTAAAGAGAGTTGATAAGAAATTTGAACTTGGTGAGAAGGTCTTTCTGTGGGTTAAACCGAAAAAGAGTTCTATAAATTTTGGCAAGGTTGACAAGTTATCACCTTGTTTTGTGGGACCCTTTAAATTGTTGAAGTAATCAACTTTGTAGCCTATCATTTAGCTTTACCTTATGCTTTATCATGAATGCATGATGTTTTCCATATTTCTCTACTTAAGAAATATGTTTCATATTTATCACATGTGTTAAATTAGAATTCGTTACAGGTTCAAGACCTAGGAATAATTATGGTTAAACCCATTTGAGTGCTCAAAACTCACCAATTCCACTTAAGAAATCATGAAATAGGTTAATGTAAGGTCAAGTGGGATCAGTTTAATGAAGAAAGTGCAACCTAGGAAAATCTTGAAGATATGAAAACTGATTTTCCATATTTATTTGAACAAAGTTGATTTTGTTGACTAATAATATTTTAATATTTTATTCGTTTTATGTCAATAAACCTATCAATTCTTGGGAAGATACTAAACTATTTAATAATGGTAAAGATATTTTTAATGCTGATTATGGAATTTGAATTTCTCAAATCTACTTTTGTTGTGAACATATAAGTAGAAGGATGATAATTTAAATTTATCCTAGACTTAAATTCTTTGACTAAGTTAATCATCGAGATGATGATTCTTTTTAGGAGGGAGGTATGTAACATCTTTGACATGGTTGTTACTGTGATGACTTCTACTCTTGACATTGCAAATGTTGACATGTGATTTGTCTTAGGAAGGTGTACTCTTATGACTTTTGGAAATCATGTTTACGATGGATAATTCATTATTTTTTTGAAAAGGTTCATTTTTTTGTGATTTCTGCTTACTTGAAAATGAGGCCATTCATCTCTTTATACAACTTAAATTCACTTTAAAAAATATTATGAACTTTTAGTATTGTTTTCATAACTTAGCTTGTGTTGACAATAAAACCTTGGATCATTTCCATTGATCTAAGGTATGCTTCAATTCTTATTACCTATTCATTTTGTTGACATGGCATTCAGAGATAGAAAGGTGAAGTTGGAATGAGCCTTATTTTTGTTTATAATTGTGAAGGTCTATTCTTCATGGATCCTTGTTTTACAATAGGCTTTAAGTGATAGGCTTGGGTCTTCTTCTTAATATTAAAACAATGAATAGCATATAAGAACCTTGGACATATTACAAAAACACTAAGGTTTATACCCTAGCCTAAGGGTTAGATCTAACCTAAATTGGTATGTTCTATATTTATTAACTTTGGAAACAACCTAGGGTAAATAAGATTTACCTAGGAACTAAGGTTGATTTCTAACATAATAATAATCTAGCCTAAACTATTGCTAACCTAAGGGGTACCTATAAATTACTTAGAAATTGGTATGGTCAATGGCATCAGTTTTCAAGGCATTAATGGAATTGATCTTAGTTTTAATTGCTACAAACTTCCAATTTTGAAAGAGACATGGGGAGTTTAGTGGATGCCTAGTTGGCATCACCACTAAATGGAAATTGCATGCAAAATTTGAAATTAAAGTATCTCCAAAAATGGATGGTGGTGGTGTGGAGAAATAAGAGGGAACTGGTTGTCCTTCACATTAATTGATTTCATTTTTGG
Source organism: Taxus chinensis (assembly GCA_019776745.2). Classification (NCBI taxonomy): domain Eukaryota; kingdom Viridiplantae; phylum Streptophyta; class Pinopsida; order Cupressales; family Taxaceae; genus Taxus; species Taxus chinensis. Next base: position 899,744,525 of record CM034146.1, read on the forward strand.
CGTAGAAACCACCTAGGGAAAATACATGGTGGGTTTTGGTATTGTTGTTTTGATCTTCATTTCATTTCATGTTTTTACTCTACATGGATTTTTTCAGTTCTTCAAACCAGCAGTTATATTTTGGATATAGCTATTATTTTCACATTCTTGAGCTATTTTGGACTCTATGGAAGTATAAGAAGAAGTGAAAGAGTTGAGGTGGTTGAAGTTGCATGGAGAAGAAAAGGCTGTTGAGGCTCAGCTGAGAAATATTTTACAAATAAGGAAGAAGCTCTATCAGGCATGATAGGCTCTACCCATTAAGTTTTTAGGTTTTTCCTAAATGTATTCATTAAAATAACTCTTCCCTTGTCGAATAAATGGGTTTTTATATGATGTTTGATCCTACTTTTGATTATTTTATTTTTCACTATATTCATCTACATGGATTCACTATTATGATGGAAATATGTTTTGGGTTTTGTTTCCTTTATTGGAAAAATTTATAAAACATACTTAACTTCTGTTGAACTTGAGATCATGTTGAATCTTGTGTATGTCTATTTGAGCTATGCTAAAACTAGATATTAACTTGAACGAAGCACCTTAGTTACAATATGTCTCTTTGAAATGGTTGTTAGTTCATATTTCTTGTTTGATCTGTTGAATGGTTTATCAAATTTGGCTACATCTTCCCTAGTATGAGGAAAGGATGGTCTAGGTTTCATTATTTTCTATTCAACTTGTTGTGTATGTATTGCTATTTTCACTTAAAGTCAGAGATGTAGTTGATACTGTAGGAGCTCATGGTAATTAAGGTTGAAGTGTAGTGTAACTCAACTTTTTCTAACTTGAAGTTATACTTGAAGGAATCATATTATAACATTTTAGGGTTTATCACATCTTTTGAGCTCAACTTCGCGCACCATACTTGTGGTGATGCCACTGTTTTGTTTATCTCCCTTTGTGGTCGAATCTAGGTTGGGTTCATTCTTCCGGAAGTAGTAGTCTATTCCATTGATTATTGTGAAGTAGATGGTTTTAAGTTGGGTTGAATGGAAGTTTTGACTATTAAGTCTTGTTGTATTCTTTTTTGATTCACCATCAATGGATGAGTAATCTCTTTGTGATATCTCCTTGAAAAGGAAGCCATTTCTCGAAAAAGGGTCAGTTACTTAAATGTTACTCTGTCTTCTTTGTTTGATAAACTAGGATAACTTATTGAACTTATGTTATTATTGTTTAGAAGGAATTTCATGTTCAAATGGTAGTTTTTGTGATACAATTGTTGTTATCGATTGTAATCTTAGGAAAAACCATTTTCAGCTTGTAGCTTTTATGCTACAATTACTGTTATCGATTGTAAGTTTAGGAGGAATCAATTTCAGTTTATAGCTTCTATGTTACAGTTCTGTTATCGATTGTAAGTCTGAATGGTTCTTTAGACTTCAATGGTTGTTTAGAGTTAAGTGTTTTCTTGGTATTAGGAAATCAAATTTTTCTCGGTTCTTTTTTTATTTTGGTAAGAGTACCTCTGTTTAAGGAATGAGTATGGAGATCTTATCTTACCATTATTCAATGTTATCCTTTCTTTCTGTTATGAGTTAATATATTTACAATACTGTCCTCTTTGAATTCTAAAATGTAGATGTATTTTATTCTTATTTCTCTATGTTTTGGGACAGCTATCTATCCCAAGCCTGATATAACCTCTTTTGGGCTTTAAAATGGAAAACAGAAGAGGCCAGACTTTTCTTTTATTTTCTTTTCTAGATTGAGAATGAACAATCTCTTTCACATTTATTTTCATCTTACATCAGTATCATTCTAGAAGAGCGATTTGACCTATTTATTTGTATCATTATGCCTCCACTAGTACTTACTTGAAGAATTAAACCCCTTTTGTGATAGAATAAGCTAGCTTAAGCAAAAGGTCACTCTAAATATTTGTTATGTTAGATTGGGATATTCTGAGTAAGTCTCTTATGGACTAAAGATAAGAATTGTAGGATTTATAGCTGATTACTAAATCCCTCCAATCTTCTCTTTGAATTTTACAATTGTAATGATGTAATCATTTATGATGTGTGATTAATTCCAAGTTCATGTAAAATTGAATTCATTCCTTGTCAAATCTATTTTATGTGGATCCTAAACGTAGGTTGGTTTTGGACTCTACAATTTAGGATATATATTCTTAGATAAGAAACTCTTTCCTAAAGGTGTTATTGGTTCATCCTAAGTTCATCCTTATGTTTGATTGAATTTAGAATTTTATAGGATGAAGTAAATAAGTTAATGTTGAGATAAATGTATTATTGTTCCATATAATGCAGACCTATTCCTAGGAGATTTTAGTGTTAGTATCTTCTCAGGTTAGATGGAATTAAATAAGATATGAATCATAAAAATTCAGTAATTGAAACATTGTTTGTGATTTTGGTCAATTATTATTTATCTGGATTAATGTTGTAATTATTTCTATGAAATCATTGGTTGAAAGTTGAATTTGATTATATCATGATCTTTTTCTTAATGATGATATGGATTATCACTTTATCTCTCTCTCTCTCTCTTATGACTGGTATTTCTTTATGATATATCTTTCTATAATGCTTTAACTATTTCATAAAAGCAGAGTTATCTTTATGAAACAGTTAGTTAAAAGAACATCATTTTAATGCATAGTGCTTATCATGCTCAGTTCGATGTACTAACCCATGCTGGTAATTTTTGTAGATGGACTTCGTAAGTTGTAAAAGGAGACAAGATCTCTGATGATGTTACTTTTGTTTACCAAAGATATGGGATCTTTGATGATGAAATATGATTCATTATTGAAATGTATTTGTTAGAAAGGAAATTTGTATTCTTAATTGAGCTTATTGATGTTTTTTGACACTAAAGATGTATGAAGTGTTTGAACTTGTAATGTATGAATTCCACTTTCATGAAAGGAAAATATTGTGGGTTTATCTATACTTGATGTTTCATATTTTTGTATATTCCGTGGATGGAAATGATAAGCTTATCTCTATTATTTTAAGTATATATCTATAATGAACCTTCTTGGGTTGTTTTAAAATAAACTAGAGGATAACGATACTAGATATACTACCCTCTTATTTAATGTAACTTATTAAAGTTGGCATTCATGATTGATCATTAAACTAAATCACTATGATTTTACTAAAATGATGGTGATGGGTAAATGAAATCATGATGAGAACTTGAAAAATGTTATGAGGTTCCAAATGAACCTTAATTCTTATTTAGAAAAGGAAAAAAAAATATTCTACAACGTTAAGAAGTTTGTGTAAGACTTTTTGGAATTAAATCCTAAATGTAATCTTGAAAAGAGGAAGGTGTGATTCCTCTTGATTAATTCCTTAATATGAATAAAAAAATGATAATAATATATATACAATAAGTAGAATCCATCTTAACAAATTCTATTATAAAAGGAATTGATTCATAACTTAATCAAGCTAAGACTTAGATAAGTTAAATAAGTTAACATCACTATTAGTATGCTGATTTCTGTTTGTAAAACTGAATCTTAAATTAGGAAGTTAATGAAAGAAAAATAAATATTCGGAAAGGGGTTGGAGGCATATGTATCTACATAGTAATTCTAATTACAGTTATTACTTATAACCCTAATGGTTAATGAAACTAGGGGTTTAACATGGCTGCTGTAATTAAACTTTAATTAAGTAATTAACTTCTTTCTTGGGTATGTATATAAAGATGGGATAAATCAGTCGGATGTTGGCACACGCCAACTGCAGCATATTACCTTTGTGAAGACTTGGGTCTTCATGAGGATAATGTGTTGTAGTTGACATGTTGCAACACCCTTCAGAGTTTAATCATCTAGATCTACATAAATTCAGACTCGATCATAGTTATACCCAAGGTTAAGCTAGAATCATGATCTAGTGTTGGGGGCAACTCATGAAGACTTAGGATAACTAGACACACGCAATTGACTTAAGTCAATTGAGTATGTCTATGTATCCTATTTCACCGCGTCTATTTCTCTACACTAAACTATGTTGCTAACCTTAGTTAGAGTTAAACCTTGAACAAATGGACTGATGGGAGTCAGTGAAGACCATTCTAGATAATAGATGAAGTGGGATGAAGGACGTATTCCACTTGATGAGTATGCCATATAGGAATATAAAGATGAACAATATGTTGAAAATATTTGGCCAAAGTATCGCAAGCTATTGGTTGTGTTGTCTTATGTCACCTAGTTTAAGAAGTGGGATTTCAGATGAATATTGGTAACAAATATTTAGATAGACCTCTTAAACAAAACACTTAATACCTCAAAAAGGGTAAGAGAACCAAATATATATAGTATACATGTCATTGAGTTAACATGAGATATCAATATGATACCGAGTCATGAAATGAGAGATTGGTATTTCACCGAGTCATTACAGCTACATATGGTTATCTGTTATGAGATTGATTGACATGGAATGTGTGTTCTAAATTATGATTATTTAGAACAAGGAACATTATTCAATTTTTTCCCCTTGTTTCTAAAGTCTTAAAATGGTAATGTTCCAGGTAATATAGTTCTGAATTGAACTCCTCTGACACCTTTTGAAAATCGGGTCTTTTTGTAAGATTTCATCAACAATTTGCTTGGTCATTTTTTTTGACATTCTATGCCTTATCCACTACATTATCCCACTTCTCGGTGAGTCATTTTATTTCTCTTCCCTTATCTTTCTTATCTTCCAGGAGCACCCATACTCTTTCTGCCTTATCAATATTCTGATGCACTACTTCAGTGGACACTTTAACCAATGCATTATTGTAGTTAGTTTTATACCCTTCACAGAATAGGAAAATCCCATCCGCACCAGCCTATCACCAAACGGGTGCTAGAAACTCACCCGAGGTATGCATGGGTGCCGAGTCTCTCCTTTATGTGAGTTTTGTGAGAATACATCATCTTAGAACAGATAATCAAATGCATGACATAAAAGAGCTAAACCACATTCTTATGAACTTAGGAATAGTTATCATCTCATTATATGCAGGTGAGAGAAATAACAAGAAACACATGTAGATGATTCATATAGAAAGGAAATGAATAATTATTGATCAAAAATGATTTATAACAGAGCATTATATTCATACTAACAAATTTAATAACCCACATTACATCCCTTGAGGTCATAACAAATCCTCATATAATTATGCAGAGCTAAGTCATGCATTAGAACTATACTATGTTCATCATATTACAAAGAAGAATGAGAACTCATCGCCTTCTATATGCTATTTCTCATAAATCTCTCCTAATCCCTAGCTATAACACCCTCCATTATGTTTTTTTAAGGGCTTCTCCTCTCTTTAACTATATCTACTATATCCCTTCCTTTTACCAGGAGATTATATACATAGCCTTAGCACCCACCGCCATGCCTTCCAGAAGTTACATATTGGTTGTCAAGTGTCGAAAGTGGTCCTCCATGGAAGCATGCATTTCTAGATTTGAGACCTCCATTATTTGAAATGATGTCTTTCAAAAACTTCCATCGTTGGCACCTTATCCATAAGGGTCATGATTTTCTCATGTGTTGCATGGGATGCTGAATGCGGCTAAGTAAAAAAAATGTTTTTTACTTACACACGCATGCCGTGTGTTCAAAAAAACCCTGCCAGAACCCTTTACCCACGTGATTTCCACCCATGCACTCTTCTTCAACTAGATCCCACATACCCAATCATCTTCTTGTACTTAGTTGATATTTTGGGGCCCAACATCACCCCACACTATTCCTGTTCTTCGTCCCCAGAAATAATCTTCAATAAAGAATTAAATAAAAGTGGATCTTTACAGATGGTTAGAATGAAAGAATGAAGGAATGAGAAATAGGGGGAAAAAATGAAAGAATGGGGAAATTTATTTACTTCTAGAGGCGGAGATGGAAATCCTTCCTTAAATAAACTTGTAATTTTCCCCAAGTGTCAACCTTGTTTTGCACTTGCTGATAGAGGTCACCTACTAAGGCACTCACTTATTCAAAACTAAGCCCATCTCCCTTAGTGCTCATTGTTTCCACAATCTCCTCTAGTTTCTTGCCAAAATCCTCGAGTGTATCCATCGTTTGAGTGATTTGGGGGCACAATTACTTTAACCAGTTCTTGATTGAGCCCCGCAAGGTCTCAATGGCCTCTAATTTCTTTTCTACCTCGGCTAGGATCTTGTCTCACTCTACCATGTTCCCCTTGTTCTTCTCCTAGAACTCTTTGAGTTTAGCCTCATGCGTAGAAACTAGGATACTTTCCACTCTATCTCTGTCTTCATATTTGTCATAGGCAGCGTCAACAACTTGTATGGTGGCTTTTACATTGGTGAGGATCTTGTTGTACTAAGGAACAATATCCACAACCTTCATTTTATTGTCTTTCTGCTTAGGTTCTAACATCTCTTCCACTCATTCTAGTGAAATTGGTCACCTCTCCATGGTGAGAATGTGGGTCAAGTCCTCTAGGCATTGCAAGGATGATCCATACTTTTGCGTGGGAGGTGTAACATCCCGTGCTTTCATTATTGTTGTCAAATTAATGATAGGACAAATGGTTTTATCCTATGTTGTTAGCACCCTTGCGTATAAAAAATTGAATGGAAACTTGATGTGAACACGTAATCACAATATCATGAGTAAGCTAAGGATGATCTCCTTAGATGAGAACCCTACTAATCTGAGGTCTATCTTATTGATGAGCTATTTTTGCTAAGGTGACATTATGTCATTTTTAATGTTGTATGTCATAAAATCCTTGGCGTAAATTTAATGCCTTGAAGGTGATTTGTGATGTTGTTGCTTATCTATATTAAATTGTTAACATTATATCTTTTATAAATAAGTAATGTTAAGGCTTTCACAATTTTGACAGTTCGCTTAACGACTTAATTTGAAATGTGATCAAAAATTCCTGTTGGTTTATAATAGGTATTAAACCGATCATCTGATAGTCTACCCATTTGATGACTAATGCCATCATGATCGTATTTCTAGGGATAAAGGGGCTATAGTCATCATTCAAGGACTTAATTATTAAGAATTAAGGGCATCAACTCCTATGGGTATACATGAGAAACTTTATTGATCAACACTAACATTATAACATCTGTGTGTGTGTGTGTGTGTGTACATGGGATATATATATATATATATATATATATATATATTATTTTGAAAAGGGAATTTGCAAAGATTAAAGTAGTTAAGTAACTACTATTGAAGATTTATTAGCTAATGTAAAATCAAGACAATCTAATTCTAGTGGTATAGTTCTAAACTTAACATATGAACATATCATTGAGAAGATTGACTTGGGCATTAATTTATGTATTTGAAAGGATGTATATGCATATGAAAAATGTATGAAGCCTTAAGTTATGCAAAGAAAGGATATCCAAATTTCTATTTGTATAAAATATTGTTTGGTAATTTAAAAATGATATAAGGTTGCTCAAATTCAAACAATTGATGAGGTGGCACCCACTGCCTAATAGTTGTACTCACAGTCCTTAATTATCTCTGCCAAATGATTTTGAGATGAAGTATTTTAGTTATCTAAATCACCTTGCATGGCATGAATTATGAATTTACTAAATTTAAAGGAGAGCTAAGAATAGTTGGTTTGTAAATTGGCGACAAGATCCATTAACTTTGCATTTAATGTCTTTTATTGCCCACCTTCCTCGAGAAGTGCATGGAAAAATTGTAACAAAGGGGCAATATTTGGTATCGATTCATTTCATGACTAGAAACTCATAATAGCTCAGCATGCAAGGAGGAAGTTTAGCTATGTGTTGATGCAAGTTTGCATGAAGAAAACATCAGTTGAGTAGATGGAACAACAAGTTCCTAGACTCATTAAAATATCATGGAAAATTTGTGATTTGTTGAATAAAGGAATTTTTTTCAAAGGTTTGGGGATTTTCCTGAGTAATTGTGAAAGTTTTGCAAGGAAATAAAACACCGGTGTAACAGGAATGATACGCTCTGAACTTTTCATAATTTCTTGCTCTATTTAGTAATTTCACAAAAATAACCTTGCCTTGTATGAAATTTTCTGTTTATAATTTTTGAGATGTAGAATCATTTAATACTTGCTCTGTGGAGTTTGAATTGCTATGGCTTAATGATGTATGTTGTTAAAAATGATTAACTAATCACAGGCTCCAATAAGGTTTATTATTGTTAAGGAAATAATACACTCTTGAGATGTTTGAGGATTGCTACTATAATGATTAATGGGTTTCTTCTGATACGCCGGTATTGTTGAAATATTCTTGCAGCTCTAAATTGATATCTACCCATACTGTAGAAAAATTTGTTTAATTTGTTACCCATCTCTTCAAGGATATGAATACATATAGCAAGATGTTGTGGAATTCTGTAAATTGTTCTGTGTGAGTTTTTGTTATAGATGTCTTTCCTTGACCTAGTGTTGTTGGATTTACGCAACTAGGTTTGATTCTTTAAATAAATTTATGCCTGTGGAGTTGTGTTGGTCTTATAGGAGGCATCATCGGTACTTATAATCAACTTGGTTTTATTTAAAATAAGTATTTGTACTAAAGAAAAATAACTAAATTTAATATTATCATCGGGTTGTAGATAATAAGGACAATTGTATGATTACAAGGTCCACCTCTTCAGCCCTTGAATAGGTAGTTTAGAATGGCATTTATGGTCTACTCCAAAGCCACTTTTTTGGCTTGACTGAATCGATAATTCCTCTAACAGTTAACTGTTGTATCTTGTTTGCAACTTAAGATTGTATAAGATCCAACTACTTCATTCTATTATTTCATGTTGATCTCCTGGTTGCTTCTTAATAACTCTGGAACTATCCCGACTCCTTTGGAGTTTAAAGTCAGTTCTGGAAAGGTTATATTGAGATTTGATTACTGTGATGGTTAAGTCCAACTTGTTAAAATCTCTTCATTTATGTTCCATCTTAGCATCTATAACGGAGGATGGACATTCTCCTATAAAAACCTTATATGAGACTTAGTGGGCTAATTTATTCACTATTATTACTAAAGCTTGGTTCTTCTTGGAATTGTTTGTTGAGTTTGAAAGTGATGTCAACTTCGACTAAGAATATCCTTTCTCTTTTAAGAGATGTAGTTCAATGTTGACCATTAGGAAACCATCCTAAAAAGTGAGTTGATCTTCTAGAAGTTTATACATTAGATTTTATGCTTGAAAAGGTGTTAAACAGTTCCTTTTATTGGGTATGCCTCATCTCAACGTATGAGCTGGTAATGATAGAAAATTTTGATTTCTTGACCCTTACTCTCTTATCTGTGCTTGCTAGGTTTATGTTCTAAATTTTAGAAATTGATTCGTTATGTATGGCTAGAGAATAAAGTTGTCCCAAAATAGGAAGTATCTTGGCTTCAGGGTTGTAAAGTTTGGTGTTATTACCCCTCTGTAGTAATTAACACGGTTCAATTTTTTTGATCACATTGGCATACTATGTGTTCTATTAAGAAGATGGAGGCATCAATTTTGTACGGTAACCCATTATGGGACCAAATGGTTAAGCTATATACTCCTACTCTTATAATAGATGATAACTGGATTCGACATTTAACCGACTCCGTAATATGTGATAGATCCTCACTGGGTGTAATGTTTCTGATTTGAATTATGTGGTATCTCAGCAAAACCGTAAGTGACTCTTTCTCTTAGAGAAAACTGTACTCAGTTTCATTTATTAAATACAGGGTTTCCTTGACGTTTTGAAAGTTCCTTATTGACCTTTCCTGGTTGTGTCATGAATTTAGTACAGTATGATCTAACCTTTTTTAGTAGAATGGGTTAGGAGATCGTTCTTATATTCAGAATCATGTGAATTCTTGAATTATCGGGAAAAATTGGTTTGCTTGAAGTTGAAATTCGTGTTGAGAAAACTCATGGGATATTAAAATGTTTAGATGAACTTTTTGGGTTAAGTAACAATTATATTATCTCGTCAACACATGGTACCTACTCTCTTCCAAAATTTTAAAGACTTTAGTGTTTATTAGGTCTTTATATAATGAAACATAACTAAAGAAGGGAATTGTGTACTCTTTTCTATTCTTGGAATGTTCAACAAGTTCTTAAGTTGAGGTAAGTATTATATGTAGCCTGTTACTCAAGTTATACCTGATTTCTATATGATAGGATGTCATGAATGTTCTCTCCCTCTTATCCTTGAGGTTATGCTCTAATATCATATTTTGTTAGCCAAATACTCTTGATGTTTTGGTATTATTACCTGAACCTTAGCAATCCTTATGGTGTATGAAATCCTCACTAGATATGTTGTGAAGATTTGAAAGATTTCTTGATTGTGTTCTTGATATTTATATGGTTACTTAATGGTTGAGTAAAATAATTTCAGGCATGTAAGTATGGGATAACATGAGTGAAAATCTTGTTACTCTTATATGGTAGTCTTTGAATACTTATGATTCTCATGTATCTTATGAATTGTATGACTGTTTCTGAGCAACTGAAGTAGTTTTATGGAAAAGTAAGTCTGAAATTGATTTCTTCCATGGTTCATTAAATTTCTTGCTTCTGTCATGTTATAGAAAGAATTATTTATCTACTTAAGCTTTACATATTGATTCATAAAAATGATATGCGTTATTTCTATGAAATAATTAAGTAGAGTATGTCAGTATGGTGAGTTGGTGCTTATCATGCTCAGTTCTTGTGAATTAACTTGTGCTAACAATTTTGTAGATAAATACAAAGAAGGAAGGGTGAAGTATTTAGTTTTGTATATTATTTTGATCGAGGAAAGTTTGAAGATATGACTAACTTGAATGTTCTTAAATGAAATACACCTTCTTGGAAATGGGAAATGCTTTGCTACTGAATATAACTATTTTATTCATTTAAAAGAAATATTTTGGTCATGCTTAAAGGCATGAGTTGTATTTATCTCATAAATTTAATTAAGATAGATTTCCTGTTGATATATATATTGTATTGTCAATTGATGAGTGATGAGTCGTAAATCTATCAAGTTAAGAAATCAACATCTATAATACTATTGTATTAATAATTAGTATCAAGCATGTAGTAAGTACTATACACATCTTATGTGTGAGATTCTTAGGATCATATGAGGGACTATTCGAGGAATGTTACCTAAAAATATCTTGTTCTAAGTAATTATATGTTAAGCATACTTGGAAAAAGTAAGTTTGAAATTGATTTCTTCCATGGTTCATTAAACTGCTTACTTTTGTCATGTTATTGAGAGAATTGTTTATCTACTTAAGCTTTGCAATATTGATTCATAAAAATAATATGGGTTATTTCTATGAAATAATTAAGTAGAGTATGTTGCTATGTTTATTTAAGGCTTATCATGCTCAGTTCATGTGAACTGACTCATGCTAACAATTTTGCAGACAAACGCCGAGAAATAAGGTGGAAGTATTTACTCTTGTATATTATCTTGTATGAGGAAGGTTTGAAGATATGACTGACTTGAATGTTCTTAAGATGAAATAATTCTGCTTGAAAATGGAAAAAGGGCTTACTACTTAATGTAAATGGTTTATTCATTAAAATGAAAGATCTTGGTCATACTTAAAGGCATGAGTTGTATTTATCTCATAAATGTAATTAAGACATATTTCTTGATGTTATATATTGTTTTATAAGTGGTTGATTCTTGATTGATGAGTTATGAGTCATAAATCTATCAAGTTAAGAAATCAACAACTACAATACCATTGTATTAATCATTAGTATCAATCATGTAGTAAGTGCTATACACATCTTATGTGTGAGATTCTAGGGATCATATAAGGGACTATTGGAGGAACATTGCTTAAAAATATCTTGTTCTAATTAATCATATGTTAAGCATACTTAGAATTAGATAAGACTACTAATGGGCAACTGCCTCTTTATCAAATGCAAAATGACAATCTAATTGTATAATTGTGTTAAGTCCTCTAAAGGTTTTGTATAGGTAGTATTCAGACAGTCAAAGATATAGGAATGTAATATTGATTCATAAGTGAAATCAACATTAATTCCTATACAAGGTTTATACACATAAGCAACAAGAGGATGGGCTTATGGTAGTCTAACATGACTATATATTGATTATGGTTTCACTTTTCGGGAATTGCATAATTGTGATAAATAGTGTTTTGAAATATTTTTCTCAAGGAGATGAAATGTTTTCAATTAGGGGGCTATCCCATGATTCATCATTATGAACACATAAGCATGTCGGATATAATGGAAGTAAGATGGGAACATGCTTACTAAGTTAAAAAGAAAATAGCATTTGAATATTATCCCTAGTCAATATTGCGATTATCTCTAAAGAGAATTAGAGAGTGATATTTGAAAAGGATATGATAGGGAAAGATAAATGGGCAAGAGGTTCAACAAATCTACCATATTAGATACCCCAGATATATCTTACTTGTTGGAGATAGTAAAATAAATGAACACTCTTTACTGAGCTGTAATTAAGTAAAGTGATGTGCTTAAACTGAAAGGATGGTTGGCATTGATAGCCTATGGAACTTAATTCAAGGAATGAATCATACCTAAATACTTAGCTTCATATAAGTACATATCCCTAGAATATGAAATAGGGAGCATGTGTGACATTCAATTTTTGTCACTTCGTCTCTACAATTTTTTTTTAATAATAAATAACTTTATGCAGCTGATTTAAATACCCATATATTTAAATCTACATAAACCTCAAAGAAATCCATTTTTGATAACTATCATGAACCATGTGAAGATTTATGAGAGAATGCTAAACCTACTCTATATGAGACATACATAAAATGTATCCCTTTGGTTCCCCTTTAACAGGATATGATATATAAGTGAAAACCCCTAAGTGTGTACCTAGATTCCACCTATGAAAACCATAGGCATCTCACAACTTAGATAACGGTGAAATCTCGACAGTGTAATTAGCATCTTACACCACTATATGCAAATTTTCTGAGTCATGTATGCCATGCTCGATTCTATGACGGCACACTCGTCATTGGAATCTTGTCATCTCACCTTATTCACTTGTTCTATTATATGGATTCACAAATGTTAATGTTGTAGATAGCTACAAGTCTTGAATGACATACAAACAAGTTTAACCTACACGAAGATGTACCTCTATGTCACCCTGTGAAGCCTATAGGAAAGAAAGTGTTCTCGTAATAATTCACCTTATTACTCACACACATATCTTTCCATAGCCATCATAGGTTGATATAAGGGTGTGTACCTAGGAGGTCCAATTTGTCTTGTAACTTTATCAAGGTTTTTACTTAGGACAACACCATACTACAATCAAGTATCTTGATGAGACAACTCATTACAGATGCTAAACAAAAATATCCTAATGGTGACAATAGTCACCATAGAGATACGATTGTGTAGTATATGCAGTGAGTTCACCCTCCTAGACTCCTATATTGGTGCATGGTGTTTAATTTTTTCAAGGTAATCATTATAGAACAACCTAGGACTTACAACACCTTCTCCACAAATGGGTCATACCTAAGGTCTAGATTGAGTTGATCCCAGGACCCCCAATCTCTATAACATTTTAATTACCTTTCAATATCTCATACCCATGTTAACCATTGATAGAAATGATACTATCAAGGTCTATGCTCATTATTACAGTTTTCAAAAACTTTCCCAGCTTTTAGCATTTAGGCTTATTCTCCTTATTTCATATTCTAGGAATATGTACTCATATACAGCTAAGTATTTAGGTATTATTCATTCCTTGAATTAAGTGCCATAGGCTATCAATGCCAACTGTCCTTTTGGTTAAAGTACATCGCTTTACTTACTTACAGCTTAGTAAAGAGCGTTCATTTATTTTACTATATCCAACAAGTAAGATATATCTAGGGTATCCAATATGGTAGATTTTATGAACCACTTACCCATTTATCTTTCCTTGTCATAGCATTTTTAAAAACATCTCTAATTCTTTTTGGAGATAATTACAGTATTGACCATGGATGATATTTAAATGCTATGTTATTTTTAACTTAGTAAGCATGTTCCCATCTTACTTCCATTGTATCCGACATGCTTATGTGATCATAAATATGCATCATGGGACAACCCCTAATTAAAAACATGCCATCTCTTTGAGCAAAATATTTCATAACACAATTTATCACAATTCTGCAATTCCTGAAAAGTGAAACCTTAATCAATATATAGTCATGTAAAATTACCATAATCCCATCCTATTGTAGCTTATGTGTATCATCCTAGTATAGGACTTAGAGTTGATTTCACTTAGAAATAAATATTAAATTATTATATCTTTGATAAGAGTTAGTATAACCTGTGTTTATAAAACAACCATAGCAAAGAAGTACCTGATTATCATAACCTTTCCATGGTTTCATGATAATTTAGCTTCCTTCTTAGCAGTGGCCATTAAGATTAGACAATCTTACTTCTAGATATCTTTTATTGGTTGAGTACATTCTATACAAAACCTTTGGAGAACTTAACACAACTTTACAAGTAGGCTGATATATTGTACTTTATAATGAGGCAGTTATCCATTAACAACGTCAACTATTTCGAAGTATGCTTAACATATAATTACTTAGAACAAGATATTTTTAGGTAACGTTCCTCCAATAGTCCCTCATATGATCCTTAGAATCTCACACATAAGATGTGTATAGTACTTACTACATGCTTGATACTAATGATTAATACAATAGTATTGTAGATGTTGATTTCTTAACTTGATAGATTTACGACTCATAACTCATGAATCAACAATCAACCACTTGCAAAACAATATATATATATATATATATATATATATATATATCAGCAGGAAATGTGTCTTAATTACATTTATGAGATAAATACAACTCATGCCTTTAAGCATGACAAAAATCTTTCTTTTAGATGAATAAAAAAATTATATTCAGTAGGAAAGCCTTTCCTATTTCCAAGAAGGTGTATTTCATTTAAGAACATTCAAGTCAGTCATATCTTCAAAATTTCCTCGATCAAAATAATATACAAAACTAAATACTTCTCCCTTACTTCTCTGAATTTATCTGCAAAATTGTTAACATGAGTCAGTTCACAAGAACTAAGCATAATAAGCACCAACTCACCATAATGACATACTCTACTTAATTATTTCATAGAAATAACGCATATCATTTTTATGAATCAATATGCAAAGCTTAAGAAGATAAACAATTCTTTCTATAACACGACAGAAGCAAGAAATTTAATGAACCATGGAAGAAATCAATTTTAGACTTAATTTTCCATACAACTACTTCAATCGCTCAAAAACAGTCATACAATTCATAAGATACATGAGAATTATAAGTAGTCAAAGACTACCATATAATAGTAACAAGATTTCACTCATGCAATCCCATATTTTCGTGCCTGAAATCATTTTACTCAACCATTAAGTAACCATATGAATATCAAGAACACATTCAAGCAATCTCTCAAATCTTCATAACAGATATAACGAGGGTTTCATACACCCATAAGGACTGCTAATGGTTCAGGCAATAATACCAAAACATCAATTGTACTTGGCTAACGAATTATGATATTAGAGCATATAACCTCGAGGATAATAGGGTGAGAACATTCATGGCATCCTGCCATATAGCAATCAGGTATAACTTGAGTAATAGGCTACATATAAAACTTACCTCAACTTAAGCACTTATATGAGCATTCCAAGAATAGAAAGAGTACACAATTCCTTCTTTATATATGTTTCATCATATCAAGACCTAATAAACATTAAGGTCTTTAAAAGTCTGGAAGAGAGTAGGCACCATGAGTTGACGAGATAATATAATTGTTACTTAACCCAAAAATTTCATCTGGACATTTAATATCCTATGAGTTTTCTCAACACGAATTGCAATTTCTAGCAAACCACTTTTCCTGGTAAGTCAAGACTTCACATGAATTTTGAATGTAAGAATGATATCCTAACCCATTCTACTGAAAAAGGTTAGATCATACTGAACTAAATTAATGAAAAAACTAGGAAAGGTCAATAAGGAACTTTCAAAATATCAAGGAAAAACCATAATTAATAAATGAAATAGAGTACAGTTTTCTATAAGAGGAAGAATCACTTCCGGGTTTGCTGAGATACCACATAATTCAAATAAAAATCATTACACTCGGAGAGGATCTTTCATATCTCATGGACTCAGTTAAATGATGAATCCAGTTATCATCTATAATAAGAGTATGATTAGATATCAATTCACATCTGCAAGAAGATTTCACCAATGCTAGCGTATCAGATCAAACCTAGTAATCATTATAGTAGCAATCCTCAAACATCTCATGATTGTATTCTTTCCTTAACGATAATAAACCTTATTGGAGCCTGTACTTAGTTAATCATTTTTAGAAACATACATCATGAAGCCATAATAATTCATACTCTGCAGAGAAAGTAGTAAACGATTCTACATCACAGAAATTATAAACACAAAATTTCATACCAGGCAAGGTTACTTTTGTGAAATTACTAAGCAGAGCAAGAAATTATGAAAATTTTAGAGTGTATCATGCCTGTTACACCGGTGTTTTCTTTCCTTGCAAAAATTTCATGATTCTTCACAAGATCCCTAACTTGGAACAAAATTCCTTCAACCCCCGAAAAAAAATGCTTTCATAATATATATGCAGTCTGGGGGACTTTGCTATCCAAATATTCAACTGAAGTTTTCTTCAAGAAAACTCACAAAAACACATAGTTCCACTTTTGCATGCAAAGCTTCTATGAGTTTCTAGCCATGAAATGAATCAATACAAAAACTTCCCCTTTGTTCCAATCCATCCATGCACTTCCTGAGGGAGGTGGGAAATAAACAATATTAAATGCAGAGTTAATGGAGCTTGCCACCAATTTACAACTAACTATTCTTAGCTCTCCCTTAAATTTGGAAAAGTCATACTTCATGCCATGCAAGGAGATTTAGATAACTAAAATAATTCACCTTAAAATCAGTTGATGGAGATAATTAAGGATCGTGAGTATAGCTATTAGGTGGTGGGTTCCACCTCATCAACTATTTGAATTTTATCAACCTTATCTCATTTTTAAATGATCAAACAATATTTTATACAAATAGAAAATTCAGCTATCCTTTCTTCGCATAACTTAAGGCATCATATAATTCTCATATGCATATACATCCTTTCAAATAGCTAAGTAATGCCCAAGTCAATCTTCTCAACTATATGCTCATATGTTAAGTTTAGAACTATACTACTAGGATTAGATTGTCCCATTTTTACATTAGCTAATAAATCTTTAATAGTAGTTACTTAACTACTTTAATATTTGAAAATTCCCTTTTGGAAATATATATATATATATATATATATATATATATATATATATATATATATATATATATATGTTATAATGTTAGCGTTGATCAAGAAAGTTTCTCATGTATACCATTAGGAGTTGATGCCCTTAATTCTTAATAATTAAGTCCTTGACTGACGACTATAGCCCTTTTATCCCTGGAAATATGATCATGATGGCATTAGTCATCAAATGGGAAGACTATCAGATGGTCGGTTTAAGACCTATTATAAACCAACAGGAAGTCTTGATCTCATTTAAAATTAATTTGTTAAGCGAACTATCAAAATTGTCAAAGCCTCAACATAACTTAGTTATAAAAAACTATAATGTTAATAATTTAATAGAGATAAGAAACAATATCGCAAATCACTTTCGAGGCTTAAATTTATAGCAAGGATTTTATGACATACAACATTACAACTGACGTAATGTCACCTTAGTGAAAACAGTTCATCAATAAGATAGACCCCAGATTAGTAGGGTTCTCATCTAAGGAGATCATCCTTAGCTTATTCATGATATTGTGATTACGTGTTCACATCAAGTTTCCATTTAATTTTTGATATGCAAGGGTGCCAACAACATAGGATAAAACCATTTGTCCTAATCATTACTTTGACAACAATAATGAAAGCACGGGGTGTTACATACCTCCCCTCTTAAAAGCATCATCATCCCGATGATGTGGTCCTTGCTAAATAAAATCAAACAATTCCACACATGATATAAGAATAATTCCTGTAGAATAGTTACTATTCCCCAAAATTTTATGGTTTTCAGATTCGAAACTTTAAATTCAGTAGCTGCATCAGCTTACCAGACTGTAAATAGTCATGCAGTCCAAATTATTTCATGATTACTTCACTAAAGTAAATCATTTTTGTACAATATATATATTTGATATATAGAGGATATAGTTAAAACAAGCTTACCTGGTACCTTTTAAGGAAGAACTATTCCTTTCTGCTGGGATTACAGCGTATGGATTTGTGGTAGTTCATTTAGACAGATCTCTTTCCTCAGCTCTGTTAAAGAATTTTTGATTTGAGGTTCCAAAACTCTACAACATTGGGTCCAAAAAGATAAGGTACCAACATTCATTTGTTCATCTGAACTTGAATATTTCTTATTTCAGTTATCAACTAACTCAACATATCTTACACTTTTTATCCCCTATACTTGGTCCAATCAAAGAATGCTTTCAACATGGTTATCCAAGCTTATGGATCTACCAAATTTGATTTAATTTTTTTTTTACAAATATTAACTCATGAATGAGTACTGACAACACATTTTCTTGTCCTCAAACAAGAGGTCTTCAAGTTTATAGATGTTTGAGAAAACCAGTTTGCCAAAAACCTCTCAAAGTGTTAAGTAACAAAGTTACCTTATTAGATGTAGACTTTGACATCCACAACATTTTTATTCCACTGTTAAACCTCCTTGGTGGATTCATAAGAATCGGTACTGATCCTAATATTACCAAGGTCATGCAAAAATTCCACTTGGTTTGCACGAGGGTTTCAAATAAGTAGTGTATTATTTGTAAAACCTTTTACTTTAATATATAGAAGTATGTAAATGACTTATGTTATTTACTTAAATTCTCTTGGAAGCTCTAAACATTCCTTCGACTTACAAGTCGTCATATCTTTTTCCCAACATAATATAAAGCATACGAGTTAAGCCTGAAACTCTAAGGGCTTGAAGACGCCATGCAGAGTTACATAGGAACTGTCACAAGAGAGGGATTTCACAATACATCCCTTGATCCTGAACCTGCACATTTCTATAACAGGGTTCATATTAGTGAAGTATGAATTCCCTTATCTGGGTTCAACTAAAAATACTGGAATTGACCACAAAAACCCATGAAAGTTCACAGTAATTCATAAACTAGAATTTCCACATAGCCACAACACGTCATGATAGGTGAACAGAAAGGGAATCATGTCATGATAGGTAATATAAAAGAAATCTTGTCTTGTGAGATACAAGATATTACCAGAAGCTAAATATAACCTCATACTATCTATGCTTTTAGATGAGTCAACCCAGAATGAGCCATCACCAAACTCTTTGAGTATTTTTAAGTGATAGCTTTCCCGAGCTCCCAGGTTCAAACCTAAGATCCTCCTTTCAACGTGATGATACCCCAAAACTTTGGGTACTTGAGTAACATAACCCAGAAGTAACATATACCAAAATAAATATATATATTACAACCACTATTAAAAGTCAACAGACAGATTATAATATTTTCAGTTCCTTGGAATTGAAATATTAATTATGTAAATCAAATATTTGATAGAATACAGAACAATCACTCAGATCAATGCTACCTAACCAGACATAAGCTGAAAATTGAGCATTTTTATTCCATATTACCAGAAAGAGTTAGGCTTCACAATTGTTGACCAGTTTTTCATTGAGTACAACAAATCCATATTTTCTTTCTTTTAGTATTGAAGAATACTAATCTCATGGATCTCTTCACAATTTTCTCTGTCTCCTGTTAGGGATACATGTTCCTTTCCTTTGTTAACTACCCTTGCAACATGCTTCATCATTCGAGACTTGTCCATCTTCTTTAAAGGACATTGGTTGGCATAATGCCCATTTCCACACGTGAAACATCCACCAGCAAGGTCCTGATTGACCACTTTTAACTTTTCCATTTGCAACAGTATTATGCTTTTTCCTGCAGGTTATCACTGCAAGTTTTTGGGAAAATTTATTTTTGGCAGAACACATTTTCTTGCTATGCTTTTTCCACCAAATTTTCTTAGCATTCTGAGATGAAGAAGAATTATCATTTTTATGTCCCTTTTCATTTTTATGAGTGGGAGTGTCTAGCAGATTTGGTTTTAGCCCACTGGATTTTCCAAATATCATCTTATCAGAAGAAGATCCATGTTTATCCAATGCTTCCCCCAATTTTGGGTTTAGTTCATCTTTGGAT
The DNA here is from genome assembly GCA_019776745.2 of Taxus chinensis. Lineage (NCBI taxonomy): Eukaryota > Viridiplantae > Streptophyta > Pinopsida > Cupressales > Taxaceae > Taxus > Taxus chinensis. Next base: position 899,764,932 of record CM034146.1, read on the forward strand.
TGGTAAGTCCAAAACTTGCCATCAATGATCAGTTCATTATTTAAATAACTCTCCTGTTGTTTATTAGCAACAAACTTAAGTTGTCCTTTGTCCAACTTATCACTTTCACCCATCACCAGCTGCTCCAAGGCATCTATCTGGTTCCGGGTATATTGAAGGATTTGCCAGAATTTTGTCTAACTTTAGCACCATTGAAACCATAGCAAAATCAGACCCGGTTCTTTCTTCTCGGTGCATCCTTCCCATTTCCATTTTTATTCTGAAAACAAAATAAAAGTTTTAATTAGCGTAAGGACCCAATAAGTCCAAGAGTTGCAACCTTCAGCTCTGATACCAAAATGTAACATCCACTTTTTGTCACTTTGTCTCTAATTTTTTTTAATTTATATAACTTTATGCAACTGATTTAAATACCCATATATTTAAATCTACATAAACCTTAATGCAATCCATTTCTGATAACTGTCATGAACCATGTGCAGCTGTATGAGAGAATGCTGAACCTACTCATTCTCCCTCAATGCTCTATATGAGCCATACATAAAATGTATCCCTTTGGTTCTCCTTTAATAGGATATGATATATAAGTGAAAACCCCTAAGTGTGTACCTGGGTTCCACCTATGAAATCCATAGGCATCTCACAACTTAGATAATGGTGAAATCTCGACAGTGTAATCAACAACTTACACCACTTTGCGCAAAGTTTCTGAGTCATGTATGCCATGCTCGATTCCATGATGACACACTCACCATAAGGAAATCTTGTCATCTCACCTTATTCACTTGTTCAGTTATATGGATTCACAAATGTTAATACTGTAAACAACTACAAGCCTTGAATGAGGTACAAACCAGTTTAACCTACATGAAGACATACCTCTATGTCATCCTGTGATGCCTATGGGAAAGAAAGTGTTCTCGTAACAATTCACCTTGTTACTCACCCACATATCTTCCCGTAGCCATCATAGGTTGATATAAGGGTGTGTACCCAGGAGGTCCAATCTGTCTTGTAACTCTATCAAGGTTTGTACTTAGGACAACACCATACTACAATCCAGTCTCTTGATGAGACAACTCATTACAGATGCTAAATGGAAGTATCTTAATGGTGAAAATTATCACCATAGGGATATGACTGTGTAGTATATGCAGTGAGTTCACCCACCTAGAATCCTATATTGGTGCATGGTGTTTAATGTTTTCAAGGTAATCATTATAGAATAGCCTAGGACTTACAACACCTTCTCCATGAATGGGTCATACCTAAGGTCTGGATTGAGTTGATCCAAGGACCCCCAATCTCTATAACACTTAATTACCTTTCAATATCTCATACCCATGTTAACCATTGATAGAAACGATACTATCAAGGTCTATGATCATTATTACAGTTTCAAAAACTGTCCCAACTTTAACATTTAGGCTCATGTTCCTTATTTCATATTCTAGGGATATGTACTTATATGAAGCTAAGTATTTAGGTATGATTCATTCCTTGAATTAAGTGCCATAGGCTATCAATGCCAACCATCCTTTCAGTTTAAGCACATCACTTTACTTAATTGCAGCTCAGTAAAGAGTGTTCATTTATTTTACTATCTCCAACAAGTAAGATATATCTGGGGTATCCGATATGGTAGATTTTATGAACCACTTTCCCATTTATCTTTCCCTATCATATCCTTTAAAATATCACTCTCTAATTCTCTTTAGAGATAATTACAGTATTGACTAGGGATGAGATTCAAATGCTATGTTCTTTTTAACTTAGTAAGCATGTTCCCATATTACTTCCATTGTATCCGACATGCTTATGTGCTCATAATGATGCATCATGGGACAACCCCTAATTAAAAACATTCCATCTCTTTGAGAAAAATATTTCATAACACAATTTATCACAATTATGCAATTCCTCGAAAAAGTGAAACCATAATCAATATATAGTCATGTTAGACTACCATAAGCCCATCCTCTTGTTGCTTATGTGTATCATCCTAGTATAGGAATTAATGTTGATTTCACTTAGAAATCAATATTAAATTATTATATCTTTGATAAGAGTTAGTATAACCTAAGTTTATAAAACATCCATAGCACAGAAGTACCTGATTATCATAACCTTTCCATGGTTTCATGATAATCTAGCTGCTTTCTTAGCAGTGGCCATTAAGATTAGACAATCTTACTTCTAGATATCTTTTACTGGTTGAGTACATTCTATACAAAACCTTTGGAGAACTTAACACAACTTTACAAGTAGGTTGATATATTGCACTTTATAATGAGGCAGTTATCCATTAGCAACCTCAACTATTTCCAAGTATGCTTAACATATAATTACTTAGAACAAGATATTTTTAGGAAACATTCCACCCTTAGTCCCTTATATGATCCTTAGAATCTCACACATAAGATGTGTATATCTACTTACTACATGCTTGATACTAATGATTAATACAATAGTATTGCAGATGTTGATTACACTAAATAACTTGATAGATTTACAACTCATAACTCATCAATCGACAATCAACCACTTATAAAACAATATATAGCAGCAGGAAATCTATCTTAATTACATTTATGAGATAAATACAACTCATGCCTTTAAGCATGACCAAAATCTTTCATTTAAATGAATAAAACAATTATATTCAGTAGCAAGGCCTTTCCCATTTCCAAGAAGAAGTATTTCATTTAAGAACATTCAAGTCAGTCATATCTTCAAACTTTCCTTGATCAAAATAATATACAAAACTAAATACTTCACCCTTCCTTCTCTGTGTTTATCTACAAAATTGTTAGCACGAGTTAGTTCACAAGAACTGAGCATGATAAGCACCAACTCAACATAACAACATACTCTACTTAATTATTTCATAGAAATAACCCATATTATTTTTATGAATCAATATTGCAAAGCTTAAGTAGATAAACAATTCTTTCTATAACATGACAGAAGCAAGCAATTTAATGAACCATGGAAGAAATCAATTTCAAACTTACTTTTCCATACAACTACTTCAGTCGCTCAGAAACAGTCATACAATTCATAAGATACATGAGAATTATAAGTATTCAAAGACTACCATATAAGAGTATCAAGATTTCACTCATGCAATCCCATACTTGCATGCCTGAAATCATTTTACTCAACAATTAAGTAACCATATAAATATCAAGAACACATTCAAGAAATCTCTCAAATCTTCACAACAGATCTAATGAGGATTTCATACACCCATAAGGACTGCTAATGGTTCAGGAAATAATACCAAAACATCAAGAGTACTTGGCTAACAAAATATGATATTAGAGCATTTAACCTCGAGGATAAGAGAGAGAGAACATTCATGGCATCCTGCCATATAGCAATCAGGTATAACTTGAGTAACATGCTACATATTTAATACTTACCTCAACTTAAGCACTTATTGAACATTCTAAGACTAGAAAAGAGTACACAATTCCCTTCTTCAGATATGTTTCAACATATCAAGACCTAATAAACACTAAAGTCTTTAAAAGTCTATGGAAGAGAGTAGGTACCATGTGTTGATGAGATAAAATAATTGTTACTTAACCCAAAAATTTCATCTGAACATTTAATATCCCATGAGTTTTCTCAACACGAATTCAACTTCTAGCAAACCACTTTTTCCCAGTAAGTCAAGACTTCACATGATTCTGAATTTAAGAATGATCTCCTAACCCATTCTATTGAACAAGGTTAGATCATACTGAACTAAATTCATGACACAACCAGGAAAGGTCAATAAGGAACTTTCAAAATGTCAAGGAAACCCTGTATTTAATAAATGAAACCGAGTACAGTTTTGCTATAAGAGAAAGAGTCACTTCCAGGTTTGTTGAGATACCACATAATTCAAATCATAATCATTACACCCGGAGAGGATCTATCACATCTTATGGACTCAGTTAAATGATGAATCCAGTTATCATCTATTATAAGAGTAGGAGTATATAGCTTAACCATTTGGTCCCATAATGGGTTACCATACAAAATTGATGCCTCCAGTTTCTTAATAGAACACATAGTATGAAAATGTGATCAACAAACTTGAACCATGTTAATTACTACAGAGGGGTAATACCACCAAACTTTACAACCCTGAAGCCAAGAGACTTCCTATTTTGGGACAAATTTAATCCCCATCCCTACTTAATGACTCAATTTCCAACATTTAGAACATAAACCTTTTGATAAAATGATCAGCCCATAGAAAAAGATCATAAGAACTCAAGGGATAGCTCAAGGTATTTCCCTTAAACCTTCAAGAAATTAAATGGTGGTTCATACTATGATAAATAAATCATCAAACCTTTATTACATTATCCAACAGGTAATCAATAAACCCAACAAGCATAGATAAGAGAGTAAGGGTGAAGGCAAACTCAACTATCATTACCATCATACGTTGAGAAGGCGTACCTACTAAAAGGAACTGTTTAACACCTTTTCAACCATAAAATCTAATGTATAAACTTCTAGAAGATCAGCTCACTTTTTAGGATGGTTTCCTAATGGACAACAGTGAACTACATCTCTTACAAGAGGAAGGAGATTCTTATTCGAAGTTCGACATCACTTTCGAACTCAGCAAAGAATTGCAAGAAGAACCAAGCTTTAGTAATAATAGTGAATAAATTAGCCCACTAAGTAACATACAAGGTTTTACAGGAGAATTTCCATCCTCCGTTATAGAGGCTAAGATGGAACATAAGTGACGAGATTTTAACAAGTTGGCTTAACCATCATAGTAATCAAATCTCAATATAACCTTTCTGCAACTAGTCTTTAAACCCCGAAGGAGTCGGAATAGTTCTAGAGTTATTAAGAAGCAACAAGGAGATCAACATGAAATAATAGAATGAATTTTTTGGATCTTATACAATTCTTAAATTACAAACAAGATACAAAAGTTAACTGTTAGGAGACTCAGCGATTCATTCGAGCCATAAAAGTGGCTCTGGAGTAGACCATAAATGCCATTCTAAACTACCTATTCAAGGGCCGAAGAGGCTAGACCTTGTAATCATTACAATTGTCCTTATTATCTACAACTCGATGATAATATTAAATTCAGTTGTTTTTCTTCAGTACAAATACTTATTTTAAATAAAACTAGGTCGATTATAAGTACCGACGATGCCTCCTACAAGACCAACACGACTCCACAGGCATATATTTATTTAAAGAATCAAACCCAGTTGCGTAAATCCAACAACACTAGGTCAAGGAAAGACATCTATAACAAAAACTCACACAGAACAATTTCTAGAATACCACAATATCTTGCTATATTTATTCATATCCTTGAAGAGATGGGTAACAAATTAAACAAAGTTTTCTACAGTATGGGTAGATATCAATTCACAAGCTGTAAGAAGATTTCAACAATGCTGGTGTATCAAATCAAACCCATTAATCATTATAGCAGTAGTCCTCAAACATCTCAAGAGTGTATTCTTTTCTTAACGATAATAAACCTTATTGGATTCTGTACTTAGTTAATCACTTTTAACAACATACATCACGAAGCCATAGCAATTCATACTCTACAGAGAAATTATTAAACGATTCTACATCTCTGAAATTATAAACACAAAATTTCATACAAGGCAAGGTTATTTTTGTGAAATTACTAAATAGAGAAAGAAATTATGAAAAGTTCAGAGTGTATCATGCCTGTTACGCTGGTGTTTTCTTTCCTTGCAAAAATTTCATGATTACTCAAGAAAATCCCCAAACCTTTGAAACGAATTCCTTCATTCAACAGATCACAAAGTTTCTGTGATATTTTAATGAGTCTGGGAACTTGCTGTTCCATCTACTCAACTGATGTTTTCTTCATGCAAACTCACATCAACACACACTAAACTTCCTCCTTGCATGCCGAGCTACTATGAGTTTCTAGCCATGAAATGAATCGATACCAAAAACTTCCCCTTTGTTCCAATCCATCCATGCACTTCCTGAGGAAGGTGGGCAATAAAAGACATTAAATGCAGAGTTAATGGAGCTTGCCACCAATTTACAAACCAACTATTCTTAGCTCTCCTTTAAATTTAGTAAAGTCATACTTCATGCCATGCAAGGTGATTTAGATAACTAAAATACTTCATCTCAAAATCAGTTGGTAGAGATAATTAAGGACTGTGAGTACAACTATTAGGCGGTGGGTGCCACCTCATCAATCGTTTGAATTTGAGCAACCTTATATCATTTTTAAATGACCAACCAATATTTTATACAAATAGAAATTTGGATGTCCTTTCTTAGCATAACTTAAGGCTTCATACTATTTTCATATGCATATACATCCTTTCAAATAGCTAAAGTAATGCCCAAGTCAATCTTCTCAACTGATAGGCTCATATGTTAAGTTTAGAACTATACCACTAGGATTAGATTGTCATGTTTTTACATTAGCTAATAAATCTTCAATAGTAGTTACTTAACTACTTTAATCTTTGCAAATTCCCTTTTCGATAATTATATTTATATATATATATATATATATATATATGTATATATATATATGTATATATATAGATGTTATAATGTTAGCGTTGATCAAGAAAGTTTCTCATGTATACTCATAGGAGTTGATGCCCTTAATTCTTAATAATTAAGTCCATGACTGACGACTATAGCCCCTTTATCCCTGGAAATATGATCATGATGGCATTAGTCATCAAATGGGAAGACTATCAAATGGTCAGTTTAAGACCTATTATAAACCAACAGGAAGTCTTGATCACATTTCAAATTAAGTTCGTTAAGTGAACTATCAAAATTGTCAAAGCCTCAACATAACTTAGTTATAAAAACTATAATGTTAACAATTTAATAGAGATAAGCAACAACATCGCAAATCACTTTCGAGGCTTAAATTTACACCAAGGATTTTATGACATACAACATTACAAATGACGTAATGTCACCTTAGTGAAAACAGTTCATCAATAAGATAGACCCCAGATTAACAGGGTTCTCATCTAAGGAGATCATCCTTAGCTTATTCATGATATTGTGATTACGTGTTCACATCAAGTTTCCATTTAATTTTTGATACGCAAGGGTGCCAACAACATAGGATAAAACCATTTTTCCTATCATTACTTTATAATGATTACCTTGAAAATATTAATCACCATGCACCATTATAGGATTCTAGGTAGGTAAAATCAATGCAGATACTACACAGTCGTATCCCTATGGTGACGATTGTCACCATTAGGATATTGTCGTTTAGTAGTTGTAATGAGTTGTCTCATCAAGAGACTGGATTGTAGTACGGTGTTGTCCTAAGTACAAACCTTGATAGAGTTAAAAGATAGATTGGACCTCCTGGGTACGCACCTTTATATCAACCTATGATGGCTACGGGAAGATATGTGGGTGAGTAACAAGGTGAATTGTTATGAGAAAACTTTATTTGCCATAGGCATCACAAGATGACATAGAGGTTTGTCTTCATGTAGGTTAAACTAGTTTGTACCTCATTCAAGGCTTGTAGCTGTTCACAGCATTAACATTTGTGAATCCATATAATTGAATAAGTGATTAAGTTGAAACGACAATTTCCTAATGACGTGTGTGTCGTCATGGAATGGAGCATGACATACATGACTCCAAAAATTTGCACAAAGTTGTGTAAGTGGCTGATTACACTATAGGGATTTCACCATTATCTAAGATGTGAGATGCCTGTGGTTTTCATAGGTGGAATCTAGGTACACACTTAGGGGTTGTCACTTATAAACCATATCCTATTAAAGGATAACCAAAGGGATACATTTTATGTATGGCTCGTATAGAGCATTGAGTGAGAATGAGTAAGTTCAATATTCTCTTATACAACTGCACATGGTTCATGATAGTTATCGAAAATGGATGGCATTAAGGTTTATGTAGATTTAAATATATGGGTATTTAAATCAGCTGCATAAAGTTTTTTTAAAAAATAAAAATTCTAGAGACGAAGTGACAAATTGGGATGTTACAGGCAGTGTTAATTCTAGATGCTTTAGGAAAATGGCATCCGTGATCATCCGTATTTTCTTGTATGCCTCATGTACTCTTGCCTTTTCATCTTTTGACTCACGCCTTAACTGAGTGTTGATTATCTCTTCCTGCTTCAAGTACTTGGTATTTTCAATGAGCTCTTCTTCCTTTTTCTCTATCTCTACCTTTAAGAACATTACTCTATCATTTCTCCTGAAGAGCCTGGCTTCAACTTCAACTAGGAATTTTTTGAGCATGTTACTGATTTTTTCATATGAAAACCACTGAGAATTCACTAAGGGATTTGTCCCTTTTGTTTTTGGCACTTGTTTCAATGCCCCTTGGCTTACTTCAAATTTTGTCTCATCAATTTGGGACTCAAATCCCCATGACAAGATTTTCCTCATATGAGGGTATGCACCTTCCTCATCAAAAGATGTCATGGCTAGAAGTTGTTCTATTGGCATGGTGATCTAGAAGCATGTACGCAACACCTTATTTAGATCATCAATGTAGCCCATTCCTTGAACTTGTGATGCTTTTGTACTCTTCCTCCCATCTGTGTGCGGCCTTTGAAAAGATTACAACCAAACTGGGATCTCCTCCCATGCTACTTGTATTATTTTTCTATGTGCTCCTCCTCACCTTCCTTCATCACCACATCCACGCTGCATTCCACTTCTTGCTCCACAAGGTCCATGATTATTTTTTCCATTCCTTTGTGAGGCTTGGGGTCCTTTGTTCTTTTGTAACTTCTTCTCCACTTACCCCCTTGCCTTGGGTCTCATCCTCTTTTTCCTCATCTCCTTCTTCTTCAAAATTGTGTATCTCATAAATGGGATGTTCTTCGCCTCATGGTTCATCTTCATCATTATCTCTATCACTGATGTAGGCATCTAGGTCTTATGTTTCCTCTGAATCAGCCTCATTCATTACCTTTTTATTCTTCCTTACTAGGGATTCAAGTACAAAGGATTCTTCTCTTTCTTTTTATTTGATAGGTTATGTCTTCCTTGGAGATTCCTCCTAAGTGAGGGGATCTTCGTGCTCTGACACATCTTCTTCTAGATTATTTGCTTTCATTGGGGGATTTTTCCTTTGTGTGTAAGTACTAGGCTTAGTGCTTGTCTCCAGTGTGCTTACCACCTGAGTAGTTTGAACACTTGGTGCCTTCTGCACCTCTTGTCTCTCCCTATTTCTAGGTGCAGCCTTTTTACTTCCTGTGGGGTCTTCAGGAATGAAGAAATCATTCTCCAAGTAAGTTCCTTTTTCAAAATTTGGTCTTATGCATAGGTACACCCTTACTACGGTCCTTTCTACAATTGGCATCATCAGAGGATTCATAATTTGGATCTCGTGGGAGACATATCTTTCCATGTACACATGCTTCTTTGGGTAGACTATCTTTTAATGCATCTCATGGTGGTCTGCATATATCTCACTAAGGTCAAATGTTAGTCTTTTGGACTCCTTGAACCAATTAACTCTAGATTAGATGTATAACATGGTGAAGGAGAAGAGTAGTTTGCACCATGAACTCATGTTCTAATCTGTTAACCTAAATATGCCAATGCAGAAGTGTTGGTAGACTGTACACTCTACCTCTCCACTCACGAGCATGAGAAACTACTCTAGGATCCTCCTTTTATCCCCAAATGCATCATGTAATCACTTATACTACTTTTGTAGGTGTAGCTTATGAGAAGCCATCATGGTTTCACAAGTATACTTTTGAAACCTCTTTATGGGCAAGGGATCTTCTACTAGATACTCCCAAAAAAAAATTTCTGGTTTGTCAGGAAATCCAATCTCTGATAACACAATAGTGAGGAGTACATTACTGAAAAGTATCTTCTCTCCCTCGTGTACACTACTTATAATTTCGTCCACCATGAAAGTGGAAAAGTTGTAGATGGTTCCTTTTGATATCTTCTGGCATATGTTCATCCATGCCTTATTTACTTGTGTCCACCATTCCTAGTCATTGAGTTTGGTGACTAAGCATGTGGCCATCCTCATCAGTAGGTCTAATATTTCTAAGATGTCAAAGTATCTCAAACTGTTCTTGTAGTCATACATGACTACAGTCTCCTTGATAGCCTTCTTATCACTCATATCATCATCAATGTTATCTCCTTCACGATTGAGGCATGTGAACTTAGAAATCAGATATGGTATGATGTGCATCTTATGCACTGCAAAATAAAAATGATCTTTATGAATGTGTGACATCAGCCATTGATAAAGGCGCTCAGGCTTGCCAAATTAGGGTAACTCTTATAATTGCAACAACCCAGCCTTTTCTAGTTTGACCTTTACCTCATTGTTGTAAATGGGCATTCCATCTGGTGTCCTATTATTGGTTGGGCAAACCAAATCCAAAGCCATCTACTTCTCTGTTGTGATTGTGTGATGATTATAATCACTTACGACCATCTTCCATAGGTGTGACTCCCATTATTTTCCTATAAATACCCCATTTGGGTATTGCATTTCCGCATACCATTCTTCATTGATGCTTGCGACAATAGTGATATGCTTTCCCTTTCCCTTGCCATTTTTTTTCTTTGGTGAAATGGTCAGTTTCCTTAGTGCCATTCTTCTAGTTAGCGATAACATTTAAATCCTCTTCCCCTTGCTCTAATCTAACACTCTATCCAATCCCACAACTCAACCTTGTGAAGAAATCCTTCTAACTCCATGCCCTAGCCTCCAAACCCTAACTGGAAAAATCCTTCCACAAAATGGCACTTCCTCAAAAAAATTTCCCATGCCCATGTACTTTTTCCACACTGGTTTACGAATCTACCATAGTTACACACTTTAGATTTATTAGATTCTGCTTTCTTCATAAAAATCTCTCTTTATATTTTCCTAGTTCGCAAGAGCTCTTTCTTCTTCGTAAAAGCAAGCTAACAAATGATTTACCCAACCTTGTATTTATAGTTTTTACTTCTTTATAGAATTAAATGCTATACCACCTACCAACAAACTCTAACATTAAATGTGACTTTTTCCACTAAGCCATCTTAAGTGATTTTATGCACACGCCAAATCCTGTATGAAAAACCTTTTTCAAGCTTTTGGCACACAAAAATCCAACCCAATCGAAGACTCTTACATGTGTGCCCACATCGCTGAAGGCACTTCTTCTTTCCTTTACTTGATTTTTTCCCTCGCCCACCTCATGTTGTTCCTGCGCTCTTCATCCTTTTTGTACATGGTTTCCATAAAGGATTTTTGACACTAACCATTCTCCTCCACCTTCTCTTACAAGTTTCTTACCCTTACGCACTTTTCATTCTTCAACTGGGCCATTCACCGTAACTTCCACTGACAGCTCAAATTTTTATTAAAGTCCTATACTTTACACCACTCCACCCCACACTAAAATAAATGTGTGGTCCTCTGCACATACACAAATTTTAGAAAAATAATATGATTACCGATGCACAAGACAAAAAATGAATCAAATTGAAACGAATATGCAAAGAGAAAGGGAAATGCAAGAAAAGGAAAAATCATAAATGGAAATTCTAAGCTAACTGGAAATATTACCTTATTAGAAACACCAAGAAGAATTATTTATAGTAGGGCTTCTTCCTACTCCCATTGAAGTGACCTGGTAACCTCATCCCATCCAGAGCCTGTAACTGGAAAGCACTAGAATCAAGATTGTACGAGATGATGTAAGGTCCCAACCAATGGACTTTCAACTTCCCAAGATGGCATAGATTCTTGGAATCATACAACAACACCAACTTGCCAACCTCAAACTTCTTCTTGTTGATAAGACAATCATGCCATGCCTTTTGTCTTGCTTTTTCTGTTATTTGAACCCATCTAGCAAGTGATTGTCTTTCATCCAACTGTATCAACTTATCAATTCTTTCTTCCAACACTTGATCATAAGCTAACCCTCCTGTATGTGTTATATTCAATGAAGGTAACATGAATTCCAATGGTAAAAAAAACTCCATGCCAAACACCAATTGAAACAGTGTGGCCTTGTTCAACCTTTTGTAGGATGTCCTATATGCCCATAGAACCTTATCATCCCAATCCTATCTTCTAATGTCACATATCTTAGTTAACGTGTGACATAGTATCTTGTTAAATGCCTCAACAGTTCCATTTTCTTGATGGTGGTATGGGGTAATCTTATGGTGGGCTACCATGAATTCTACAAACAAAATCCTAACTATTTCGATGAGAAAGTGTGTAAACCTATCACTTATTAAACTTAAAGGGAAACCATACCTACTGATTATGTTTTCCCATAAAAATCTAGTAGCTGTTGTGGTGTAATCCTTTGTAGGCACTACCTCTGCCCATCGTGTTAAGTAATCAATGCAAGTGATGATATACCATGAACTAGTCCTTCATGCGACTAGTGCATTTGGTCCTACAAAGTCGCTTGCCCATTTTTCAAATCGATCAATGCTTGCTATTGGTTGCAAAAGAAGTTCATCCCTCTTTCTATGTTTTCGAAGGTGTTGGAAATGGTCACAAGCCTTACCAAACTCAATACAATCTTTGTAGATGGTTTCCCACCAAAGCCCAGCTAATAAAATTTTTCACACAGTAGCATTTCCTGCATAGTGTCCTCCTACAATCCCACCATGTGCTTCTTCTAGAATGGCTACGAACTCATGTTCCAATATGCATTGGCAAAGAACCTCATCATGACCTAACTTACAGAAATCCCCACTAATCAACATGTAGGGTGTGGCACGTATTGCTAACTACTTTCTCTCCAAGGGCTTCATTCCTTTCGGTGCCACACCTATTTTTAAGAACACTGTGATATCTTCCAAGTCTGAGGGCACGCACTGTAACCTAAATAGTTACACGTATTGCATGTTATCCTCAATGCTTTACATGTCCTCTCCTGAATTAATTCTTGACAAGTGGTCAAATCCTAAATTTATTTTTCCTGGTTTCATGACCACGGTGAAATCAAATTCTTGAAATAGTAGGACCCAATGACATATGCAACCTTGTATAATGGGTTTGTTGACCAAGTATTTAATTTACATAGATTCCATATAGAATATAAATGGTGTCGCTAACATATACTACCTAAACTTATATAGTACATAGATCATAGACAATGCTTCATGCTCAGTATTTGTGTAATTTTTCTCTAATGGTGTCAACTTTCTATATGTAAAACACAAGCGATGATCAACAATTTCCTCTCCAAGTTGTGCTAGTACTTCTCCCATAGCTGTCCCTGAGGCATCAACATGCATATGGAAAGGCTTATCCCAAGAAGGAAAACTCTTGCACTGAGCATCTTCAAATTGGATAACTCCCTCTGTGGGGTGAATTATCTCAGGATATCTGATGGAGCACACATAGATTCTTTTAAGGACTTATTCTCCTAAGGGCTCAATATAGGGTGCTAACTTCCCATATGTCAAAAGAATGACCACCATTTCCTCCTTGTTCTAAAAAATGATATACCCTTTGTTAATTCATAGGTTAGCATTGTTCTTATAACACCATGGCTGCCTAAGCAATGCTGGAAAGTTTTTTGCCTCAGCAAGCACCAAGACTTCAAAGTCTCTAGTGAACTTGGATCCTTGAATGGTGATAATTGCATCCTTTAGGACTCCAATGGGCATTTCCTTATTCTTGCTTTCCATATACAACACATTCAAATATGGTTGTAATGTGGGCCTCCCCATTTGATGTTAGGAATATAAGGTAAGAAAATTGACCTCTGCTCCTGTGTCGATGAGAATATTTCTCAGAAGCCACCCATTAAAAACTGCATTCAATGTAATCTCGTTATCACAGTAAAGGCTGTGAGGAGGAAGGTTCACTTCCAAGAATTATATTTCATGCTCTACTTTGATGTGTGGTAATTTCTCTATCAGTCACTCTCCTAGAAAGGGAATAATATTCTCTTACCTTAACATTTTTCACACCTCTTTGACTTCATCTAGGTCCTTCTACGGAGCCTCGTCATTCCTTCTTTGCTCCTGCTTCCTGTACTACTCCTTTAGACACTGGATCTCTCCTTGTAAACTCCAAATGTCATCCATAGTCTCGTGATACACTTATTTCTAATAAGTAGGTTCTGGATACTTTTCATGTACTAATTCCTCTCTTAAAACTAGTGTCCTTGGCCTTGGCATCTCCCTGACGGGTACAGCCTCTTCTCATGTCATCACTAGTAGAGGTTCTATCCCTGACTCATGTGCCACTTATGGCATCCTTTGTGAATCATACTTGTTGATTCTCACCATCCCAATGCCCTTTTCCTTTCAGTGCTATGTGTTCATATGCTCATAAAGTTATGGACACTCCTCGTACTTATGCTTCTTTCCACACCATGAGCATTGAAACAGGTCATGACACTCTCATTTGTAATGCTTTGTAGATCCAAAATTATAACAAGTTCCTCATGGGAACTCACTTTTTCCTCCACTGTGGTTACTGCAACCATGAAATCCTCTGTGAAAACCTCTTCCACATGTTCCTCCATCTACATGCACACCCAGATCAATCAGTCTACAATCTTTGGTATCATGGGTCATAGAGGTACAAATATTGCCAAAGCAAGAAAAATTCTTTCTCATTATGCGTTGGAGTAGAGGGCATCTACTTACATCATGATCCCCATGAAAAATCTCACAATCTACCACCATAATTTACACTGATGTTTGAGGGAAACTATCCTTTGTATGCTCCTCCACTTCATAGTCTGTACACCAAAGCCTAGTACAAACCTCATGCGCTAAGTTTACAGATAGATTTTCTAATTGATTGGCCATTGCAGCAATTTGAGCCTCCAAAAGAGGGATAACACCAATGTCAACGCTCCCAATAGCTTTGGTGCATAGGGAAGCTTCCAATTCCTCACACGAGTCTGTGAAATTATTGTGTGATAGATCCCTTCTAAATGGTGTTATCAATCCTCTGAAAAACCATTAAGCATGTTGAGAAGGGTGAATTTCATAGGATAACTCTGAAAAGAGAGTCTTGAAATGCACATCATACTCCCACAAAATATATGCCATTCCCTACTAGAACTCCTTCATAGCATTGATGTTCTTCTGCTAAAATTATGGTATATGGAATTCTACTAGGAAGGCATTCTTCAACGTGGTGTATCCTACCAATGTCTAATGGAGTTCATACTTCCTACACCAACTATGTGTCTGCCCTTGCAATGTTTTTGCAAACTGAATTTTCTTCCACTCTAGGGTAGTAATCCCCTTCACACTCTTGTGCACATGCTCTGTAGCATATTCAATACCCCTATAGTCTGGTAAGTGCAAATCCATCTCGAAAAACACTTGGGGAGGTGGATGGGGCCCTTTTCCTCCCAATCCAAAGCCTTGGTTCCCTCCTATTTTTCCTCTTGACCCACCAGATCCACTTAATCCACCAAGTCCTATTCCTCTTGAGCCACTAGATCCACATATTGTAGTGGGAAAAGTCCAAGAAGTGGTCATGGTTAGTTTTCCTAGCATCCCATTGAATTACGCACCAATGGTTTGTGATATTGTCCCACTACCAGTTATATGTCCCATACCACTCCCATATGTGATACCCAAAGCTTGTGTACTTACACCTTATCCAAAGATTCCCGTAAATAAAGGAATGGATTGTGTAGCCATAGATGTTCCAAATAAAAAATTATATCTCGTAGGCACCAATCAGTCACACCCACCAATACTAACTCGGTTGACAATACTTCTCTCTTGATTTGGAAAACCAAGCACCAGGGGTTTGTCACCAAGTGGGTTTAGATGTGCATCGGCGGCTATTATTTCTCCATGTGATACACTCTCATCAAAAGCTAAACAATACTCTCTCCTGTGCTTACCAAGATGGGGTAGCACAAGCATCTTAGGCTTCACATCCTCCGCATGAACCTATTATCAAAATAAGCCCCTTGCTTATTTTTCAGCTAACTCCCTTCATTATTTCCTCCCTTGTGCCTTAGTAAGAAATTTTTATCTTTTAGGCACTCAAAACCTTCTGGAAATGGCACCATTGGATAGAGCTCATTCTTAGCTTTCCAGAAAGGTAAATTTTTCCTCCTAACTCCATGTATTTTTGAAGTTATGGCTCGGCGGAGTTTCTGTGGAAAATTTTCCCTAGATAGGCCTGTCAACCAATTAGAGGGTGCCACATCGGCACCAGATCATCGAGAGGCGGAGGAGAACTTTGATTTTTACCAAGTATGGGCACAAAGGGGAGATTTTGGCCCATAGGTCCACCAACCAATGGGATCATGTCACATCAGCAAAGGAATGGCGGAACGTAGAGGGAAACTTGGAAAATTGTCGAAGTGTTTAGTGGGGGCGCAAAGAATAAATTTTTTCCTGGAAGCCCACCAACCAGTAAGATTGAGCCACATGTCACTAGGGTGTCAGGGGTCAGAGGTGCAAGAGGAATTTTTCCTTTTTGCCCAAGTTTGGAAAATTTGAAAAGGAAGGCCTGCCCCCCAAAACCTGAGCCAATACAAGGAGGCCACGTGTCCCACAAGGCATCGCGGGTCGAACTGGCGAGAAGAAGTTGGGAAAATTTCCCAAATGTTAGCGCAAAGAAAATTCTTGGCCCCTAGGCTTGCCAACCAATATGAAGAAGCCACGTGTCCTCAGGTTAGTGAAGCGTGGGGGAAAGTTGGGAATTTTTCCCAAGCCAAATCAAAGGGAAATATTAAAGGGAAAAAACCACCCCCCAAATCCCGAAGCAGTAAGATTGGGCCACATGTCCACGTGGTAGAAAAAACACAAGGAAAGCCCACAGGGAAAAATGAACATGAAAGGCCCACATCTAAGGGAATTCTACCACATGTCCAGCCCAGGGAAGATGGTCAATAGTGATAGAAAATTTGAGAGCAAATGCTCGCGGTGAATCACAGCATGACACATGTCCTCGGGCCATCTAGTCGGCTGAGAATTTTTGGAAAATTTTCCAAAGACCGAAATGATGTAAAATGAAGCAGGAAGGGCCCACAACCAATAAAATCATGCCACATGACACCAAAGCAACGGGGCATGGAGATTTTTGAGGAAATTTTTCCAAATGCAAAAAGTGGGAAAATTTCAAATTTTCGGCCCTCCAACCCATTTTGATCCTATTTTGCCTGAAATTTTCAAAGGGGCATAACTTTTGATCTAGAACTTGGTTTTTTGCGTTTTTTATATAAATGGAAAGATGATGAAATTCTCTACATGATTTTGGGATAGATTTTTTGTTTTGGTGGAGTTTGGAGGGATAAATTTGAAAACACCTCTGGCACATTTCAACCACCATTTTTAATGAAGTATGGCACGCACTCTGTCCCAACATGGTTAAAAATGTCAGGGAATGGACTTTTGAGGGTGCCCATGTTGTTTTAATACCATTTAGGTTGGTGGTTGAAGCATCTTTCATGTTTTCCCACATTTCTCTCTCCTAAGTTTGAATGGGCATTGTAAAATTTAGAATGGGCTCATTTTTGACACAGTTAGACATTTTCCTGGCTTTGCAACTTCCCTTTTCTTCCTCATCAGGAATATTTGTGGAAATTTTACCTTTCTATGTAAATACAACATCTCTTTTTTCCTCTTGGTCATTGTAATGCACTGTATTGGACTTGGGATGATAATGTATGCTCTGTGATTAAAATTTTCTCAATCCTTTCATATGCTTATCATTGTTTCCTGATATTTCATTACATTTTGGAAATTTGTGCATGTTTTGTGCTATATTTTCTTATGGATTGTGTATGTTTTATAGTAGCAAGTGTCCACTACTCCTTTGGTGCATCACCTTATTCAGACTAGGTTTATTTTAGCATTTTCTCAACCCTGTCTCCGTGGAAAAGTTTGATTAAAATATAGGTAGATCCTCTGCAGAATGTTGTGCACAATTGAATAGAGGAGTTGAGGAACCAACCTCTAATCTAGAGATTCTTTTCCCACTTTCTACAAGACCCACACTTGGGGAAAAGATTCAATGTTGTGCAATCATACTAGATGCTAAAATATCAACTAGAAATATGATAGAACATCTAGAGGGTGATTTAATTTGCACTAACAATTTTGGCACACTCAGTGGGACCTTAGAGGTCTTCATCTTCATTGCAACAAAATTTATGTGCATTTTTTGCAATTTTTTGCTTAAAAGAGCCCTAAATCGCACATCTAGCGACTCCAAGGAAGAAAAATCAACTAGTTTTAGTAGTCCAGACTTGAAAAACTCATGAGAAGAATCTCCACAAGGTCAAAAGTTGGAGAAGAGGAAGTTTTGTTTGAGTATCTACAATTATCTCTAAGAAGAAGACAAAGAGGGAGGAGAATTCAAAGGGCTCTATCCCCACCAAATAGAACTCTATTAACTCCTCCACCTAGTAGACCTTTCATCCAATCAACAAGGGTTCTAAGGCCAATCAGAATGGCACAGCACAAACCATATGTCAACTTCATTAAAATCATCCCACTTACTCTCAATGCACAGAATCCAATCCCAGTTACATCATTGAAGAACATTCCATACTTTACTGGAGAGAATCAGACCACTCCTGGTGATCATGTTAAGGATATTTCTAATATTTGTGCAATCCATGAGATTAATGAGATGCAAGTTGTTGTCAAACTACTAACATCTTCATTCAAAGGGAAGCCTTTGCAATCGTTCAAGAGCCTTGCTTCAGGATCTATCCAAAATTGGAACCAGTTATATATAGCCCTCCATGTGCAGTTTGGAGAAAAGGGAGACAACTTGTCCCTTTTGGAGCAATTGACAACTATCAAGAGAGCTCCCAATGAGCAGCTGACTGATTTCAACTTTAGATTTCAAAGGACTTGGGAGAGAATTCCAATGGCAGTAATGCCAACAGTAGAAGGTGCTTTTCTATATTACTTTAAATCTTTAAATTATGATATTTCTATGTTAATTCAATCCATGGGAGGCATAACTATCCCTACTGCTTATAACATTTCCATTAGAGCTGAAAATTGTATGATTTAAGCTGGTAAGCTAGATTCTAGGCCTCTAATACCATTGTATCCAAATTTAGAGAGTCCAAGTACTAGTCAAGTGCCTAATTTAGCTCCTATTCCCACTCCTAGAAATTAGAGTTCAAATGAAGCTTCTACTTCATCTTCTAGTGCCTCAAATGAACTTCAAGAAGTCATGAAGCAATTGCAAAATTTAGGTAATGAGGTGGTTACACTCAAGAGGCAGCAAGCCCAAATTTTTAGACCTTCTTATCAGCCTCAAGATTATCCTAACAGGTAGCCATATAAGCCTTAAATACCACCCAATCTAGCTGTAAGTCAAAATCAAGCAAGGCCTCCTGCCAACAGGCCATTTCAGCCCTATAATCCTAATGCTACATCTACCTCTAAAGCACTAGTGCCAGTACAAAACAACATAGCTCAAGAGTATGACTGGTGTTTCCCATGCAATGAACCTCAAAACAAGTCTATGTGCTTAAATGGTGCTCTAAATCAAGCCTTAATGGTAACAACAACTAGTGTGGAGTGTGAAGGGAGTTAAGGAAAACCAACAACAAGAAACATCCCGGCAACAATCAGCTCCAAGTGATACCACACTTGTAAACTAGCAGGCAGAAGAATTTTGTGGCATGAATCAACCAATCCCTCAAAGTTTTGTAGCCAATAAAAGGTCAAAAAGGAGAAATTTGGGTGAAGGACATCCTTTGGCTCCAATTAATCCACAAACTTCTATCACTCCACAGACTATTGGCAAACAAAATGTAGTTTCAAACATGCAAGGACCGCCCAAACCATCTTTTAGACCAACTTAGGTGCCAGTTGTTGCTGCCCATGTACAAGGAATGAATGTGCAGGCCAAAGGGAAGAAGAGAGATGCTTCATCTCCATTCAACATCATTGATCAGATGAAGAAGACAAATGTAAACATATCAATGTGGGAATCACTATCTATCCCAGGCAAAAGAGATTTGCTACAAGCTGCCATGAAGGACTGGTCAACTTCAAATCAACAGGTCCAAATGTAAGAGAAGGTACTAATAAATGCTTCCCAGCCTGAAGGGAATCATGGAGGATAGCAAGGTAAAATGTTGAAGCCCCCTCCATTCTATGTTTCATTGATCATTGGGGACCAATTAGTACACAACTACTTGATTGATTCTGAGGCAAGTAGTTCAGTGATGCCCAAGTAAATAGCTGATCAGTTGGGGATCCAATATGAAGTCATATCCAAAGGGTTAGTGTAATTGGATGGGACAACAGTGAAAATAGTAGGAGTGATTAAAAACTTGAGTCTTACTTTGCATGCATGCCCCAACGTTGTTGTTTTGCAAGATGTCTCAGTGATAGATCTTCCACCACTCTTTGCCCCATGTTTGTCAAGGGATTTCAAATCTAAGATTAGAGGTTACTTATCAACTGATTGGTCACACATGTTTTTCAGAACAAGATATGGATCCAAAGCCACAATCAGATCTGATCCTATTGCAAACTTTCACATTGAGCCTCACACTCCAAGCCAAATCAATACCAACTATTCAACGTTTGATCAAGAAGATTATCCAAGCATTGATGAAGCTAAAACCAAGGTTAGAAGCATCCCAGATTTGACTCTTGATGAATGGGAAAGCAAGGTGCATGATTTTGATCCTTATCAAGAAATAGAAGAATCTAAGCTAGGAGTCTAATGCATGAGAAAATCAGCCTATTCCTATTATCATCAAGCCAGACCATAAGGATGACAATGAGGTATGGTAGTTGTTCTTTGATGGATCAAGAAGTAGGCAAGGTGCAGGAGGGGGAGCTATGCTTGTTTCACCTCAAGGAGTTAAGTACTATTCAACTTTTAGATTTCAGTTTGCATGTTCTAATAACACTGTTGAGTATGAAGCTTTGATACAAGGATTGCATTGGTCAATCAAAAGAGGAATAAAGAAATTTCAATTCTTTGGTGATAGTGAGATGATTGTCAACCAAGTTAGAGAACAACATGCTTCCAAGAATGATCTTCTCAAGTGCTAAAAAAACAAGGTGTGGGACCTCATTGAAGATTTTGAGGGCTTTAGCATCAAGTCCATCCCTAGAAAAGAGAACCAAGCTGCTGATAGGCTTGTAGCAGTTGGAGCAACCTTTGATGTTGTTGAAAGCATCAAGAAAGAAAAGGTACAACCAAACATTCATGTGATTGTAATGCCTTTAGTGCCAGAAAACAATGTAAGTTGGCAAGTGTTTTAAAGTGACCAATAAATCATCCATTTCTTGCAAGAAGAGGTTGAGTTCTTAGCAAAAAATCAGGAAAAGTTAGAACAATAGTATGGTGATCAAGTGGTACAACTAAGAACCAACAAACTACCAAAGGGATTTGTCACTTTGGAGTCCATTTTCAATCCTAATGATCAGTGTAGGAAGGAGAAAGCAAACATCCAAGTCAAGGGAGATAATTTAGTGCCCATCTAAGTGGAAGAAGGCAAGTCACTCCAAATTGGTAAAGTGAAAACTGAGCAAGAAAGATATGAGTTCATACAGATTTGTCAAGAATTCCCTGATGTGTTTTCCTGGAGCTATGAATATTTAAAAGGCTTCAATCCCAAGTTAGCTCAACACACTATTGAATTGGACCCAAGTGCTAAACCCATCAGGAAAAAACAAAGGCCAATCAATCCACACATGGAGCCTCTCATGAGAAAATAATTGAAGAAGTTGATAGAGGAAAGTATCATATTTCTTATCAAGCATTCTAGTTGGGTTACCAACTTGGTTCTAGTTATAAAGAGGAGTAGAGAAATTAGATTGTGTGTTGACTTCAAAGATTTGAATAGTGCATCTCTCAAGGATCATTACCCACTTCCTTCTATGGAGCATATTTTACAAGTTGTTGCTGGCTCTGAAAGGTTTTCATTGTTTGATGGATATTTGGGGTACAATCAGGTTATGGTGAAGGAAGAGAATTAGTTCAAGACAGCCTTCACAACCAAATGGGGGACTTATGCATATAGAAAAATGGCATTTGGGCTGTCCAACATTGGATCTACATTCCAAAGGGAAATGGACATGGCGTTTAAGGATTTGATTAACAAAATGGTGCTAATATATATAAATGATATCACTCTTTTTTCAAAAAATGCAGCAAACCATCTCTTTCATTTGAGACAAGTTTTTCAAAGGTACAGAAGATTTGGGGTATCCTTGAATCCTAAAAAGTGTATTTTTCTAGCTCATGAAGGAAAGCTCCTTGGCCACATTGTCTCCAAATAAGTATTATCAATTGATCCAAAAAGAGTTAAAGCCATAAGAGCACTACCATTGCCAAGCCACAAGAAAGCCCTTCAAAGTTTCTTAGGAAGGATAATTTTTGTTCAGAGGTTTGTCCCAAATTTTATAGCCCTAGTCAAGCCTATCAACAAGATGTTAAAGAAAAGAATAGCTTTCAAATGGATAGTAGAAGGCAAGGCAAGTTTTGAAGCAATCAAAGAGGCCATCTCACAAGCTCCAACTATCATTAACCTAGATTTCTCCAAGGATTTCATCCTCTATGCACTTGGAGGTGATGATACTATTTCTACAATGTTGGTACAACAGAACAAAGGCAATGATGAGCAGCCAATTGCTTTCTTTAGCCAAAGCCTGGAGGACTATGAGGTGAGATATTCCTTCATTGAGAAGCATGTTCTTGCAGTGATTAGGAGCTTGAAGAAATTTAAGCATCTAGTTTCAAACAACAAGGTTCAACTGCTGGTTTCTCATGTGGGAGTTAAAAATTTTCTCCTCAATAAAGACCTAAATGAAAAGAGAGTAGGGTGGATTAATCTTGTCATGGGATATGACATTGAGATCAAATTAAGCAAGTTGGTTAGAGGAAAAGGATTGTGTGAGTAGTTAGTCTTGAGTAAGAAAATAGAAGCATACAATGAGAAAGAAGTTGTTTTGGCATTGCAAGATGACCATGAACAAGGAAGCACTCAAAAAGAAAATGATAGTGTCCTCACTCCTTGCTGGACCCAAGACATAATGCACTTCTTACACATAGGCCTATGCCCTCCAAAGATGAACAAAACCAAAAGAAGACACTTCAAATTGCAGGTTGTCCCATATGCCCTTGTTGATGATGTTTTATTCAAAAGGGATGTGAATGGAGTGCTGCTGAGATGTATTGGTACAAATCAGATACAAAGAGTGTTGGAAGAGTTCTATGGTGGATCAGCTTGTGGTCATTTTGCACTAAGAGTGACAACTCTCAAGATCATGAGGGATGGCTAGTATTGGTTCAAGATTTTTAGTGACTATTATGCATGGATCAAGAGGTGCAAGAATTGTGCATTCTTCATAGGTAAGGAGAGACTAGCCACCCTTCCATTGCATCCAATTTCAGTTGACCAGCCATTCATGCAATGGGGTTTGGACTTCATTGGAGTCATTAACCCAAATTCAAGCCAAGGACACAAGTGGATTCTAAGAGCAATAGATTACTTCACCAAGTGGACTGAGGTGGTGGCACTCAAGGAAGCAAATGAATCTAAAATCCTAGACTTCTACGAAGGGATAACAACCAGATTTGGCATACCTACTACAATAATATTAGATAATGCATTGGCATTCATTAGATCAAAGGTAACTAAATGGGTTGTAAAGAATGGGATCTACCTAAACACTTCATCATATTATTATCCTTAGGGTAATGGCCAAGCTGAATCTACAAACAAGAACTTGTTAAGGATCATCAAGAGGACTCTTGATGAAAATCAGAGGTCTTGGCATACTAAATTGAAATCAGCCTTGTGGGCTGATAGGATAACCCCCAAGAGATCTACAGGTAATTCTCCATTCAAGCTTGTTTATGGAAGAGAGGCAATTTTTCCCCTGACACTTGAGTTGCCAACGTTAGAACTCATGAAACAGTTGGAGTTGTTAGAGTTTAGACCCATGGAGGTTAGGTATGTAGAATTGATGGAGCTCCAAGAAATAAGAAACCATGCATCCCAAGCAATGGAGAAGGATCAAGCTTTGATCAAGAAGACCTTTGATAGAAATGCCAAGGATAGATCTTTCCAAGTTGGAGATCTAGTGTTAAAATGGGATGCAGACAAAGCAAAACCAGGGAGGCATTCAAAATTTGATGCCATTTGGAGTGGCCCCTACATGGTCACAAAGTGTAAGGATAACAATGCCTTCTAATTGTCTACATTGGATAGTGAATAATTATAAATTCCAGTCAATGGAATCCATCTGAAGCATTGCTACTAAAGGAAATTCTCCACCTTGTACATATTAGGTTAGGTTTTCATTCCTCCAAGTGCTTATGTACATTTTTTTATTGTAGTTTAGTTGTGCTTTCCCTAAGTGCTTTGGAACAGGATTTTTATTTGAGGAATGTGTTTTGCAGGCCTTGCTCCAATCAGGTGGTGTTTTTCCCTCCATATTCCTCCTTACATTATTCTAATCAATTGGGGTGCCAAGCAGAGAGTTTGATGACTCCATGCCCAATGGACAATTCAAGCAACTAGTAACCTCATCCAGTAGGCAGATGACCCCTCTGAGTCACCAAAATTGTTATCCAAAATGCCCCTTGCTTTTTTTTTGCTAACTCCCTTCATTCTTTCCTCCCTTGTGCCTCAGAAATTTTTATCTTTTAGGCACTCAAAACCTTCTGTAAATGGAACCATTGGATAGAGCTCATTCTGAGCTTTCCAGAGAGGTAAATTTTTCCTCCTAAATCCATGTATTTTTGAAGTTATGGCTCGGTGGAGTTTCTGTGGGAAATTTTCCCTAGACAGGCCCACCGACCAATCAGAGGGTGCCACATCAGCACCGGATCATCGGGAGGCAGAGGAGAACTTTGATTTTTACCAAGTATGGGTGTAAAGGGGATATTTTGGCCCGTAGGTCTGCCAACCAATGGGATCATGCCACATTAGCAAAGGAATGGTGGAACACGGAGGGAAACTTGGAAAATTTGTAAAGTGTTTGGTGAGGGCACCAAGAAGAAATTTTTCCCTGGAAGTCCGCCAACTAGTAAGATCGCGCCACTTGTCACCAGGGCATCGGGGGTCAGAGGTACAAGAGGAATTTTTCCTTTTCACCCAAGTTTAGAAAATTTGAAAAGGAAGGCCCGCCCCCCAAAACCTAAGCCGATACGAGTAGGCCACGTGTCCCACGAGGCATCGTGGGTCGAACCAACGGGAAGAAGTTGGGAAAATTTCCCAAATGTTAGCAAAAAGAAAATTCTTGGCCCCCAGGCCTGCCAACCAATATGAAGAAGCCATGTGTCCTTGGGTCAGCGAAGTGTTGGGGAAAGTTGGGAATTTTTCCCAAGGAAAATCAAAGGGAAATATTGAAGGGAAAAAACCACCCCCAAAGCCCGAACTAGTAAGATTATGCCACGTGTCCACGTGGCGGAAAAAACACAAGCCAAGTCACCTGCAGGGAAAAATGAACATGAAAGGCCCACGTCTATTGGAATTCTACCACATGTCTAGCCCAGGGAAGATGGTCAATAGTGATGGAAAAGCTGAGAGTAAATGCCCACGGTGAATCACAGCATGACACGTGTCCTCGGGCCATCCAGCCGGTAGAGAATTTTTGGAAATTTTTCCAAAGACCGAAACAATGTAAAATGAAGCAGGAAGGGCCCGTAACCAATCAAATCATGCCATGTGGCACCAGAGCAGCAGGGCATGGAGATTTTTGAGGAAATTTTCCCAAATGCAAAAGTGGGAAAATTTCAAATTTTCGGCCCGCCAACCCATTTTGGCCCTGTTTTGCCCTAAATTTTCAGAGTGGCATAACTTTCGATCAAGAACTTGGTTTTTTATGTTCTTTATATCAATGGAAATATGGTGAAATTATCTACATGATTTAGAGATCAATTTTGTGTTTTGGTGGATTTTGGAGGGAGAATATTTGAAAACGCCTCTGGCACGTGGAAATCAACAAAACTGACATTTCAACCACCATTTTTAATGAAGTATGGCACGCATTCTCTCCCAGCATGGTTAAAAATGTCAGGGAATGGACTTTAGAGGGTGCTCATGCTGTTTTAATACCATTTAGGTTGGTGGTTGAATCATCTTTCATGTTTTCCCACATTTCTCTCTCGTGAGTTCAAATGGGCATTGTAAAAGCCAGAATGGGCTCATTTTTGACACAGTTAGACATTTTCCTGGCTCTGCAACTTCCCCTTTCTCCCTCATCAGGTATATTTGTGGAAATTTTTCCTTTCCATGCAAATAAAACATCTCTTTTTACCTCTTGGTCATTGTAATGCACTGTATTGGACCTGGGATGATAATGTATACTCTATGATTAAAATTTTCTCAATCCTTTCATATGTTTATCATTGTTTCCTGATCTTTCATTACATTTTGGCAATTTGTGCATGTTTTGTGCTGTATTTTCTTATGGATTGTGTATGTTTTGTAGTAGCAAGAGTCCACTACTCCTTTGGTGCATCACCTTATTTAGACTAGGTTTATTTTTGCATTTTCTCAACCCTGTCTCCTTGGTAAAGTTTGATTAAAATACAAGTAGAACCTCTGCAGAATGTTGTGCACACTTGAACAGAGGAGTTGAGGAACCAACCTCTAATCTGGAGATTCTTTTCTCACTTTTTAGAAGCCCCACACTTGGGGAAAAGATTCAATGTTGTGTAATCATACTGGATGCTAAAATATCAACTAGAAATATGATAGAACATCCAAAGGGAGCTTTGATTTGCACTAACAGAACCTCAACTCCTTCCCACAACATCTACCTTCATAGATCCATCACACTTGCAACCTTGCATTGTTAGTCATCTCACTTTTACAAACTTCACTATACTTGAGTCATCTCTCCTCCCTTTCCTTTTCAGCTGCAATGCCCACCATCTTCCTCCACCCTAGCTTCCTCTCCTGGCACTCAGAGAATCTTTATCCAGCCATGGGAAATTCTTCTAAACTCAAAGTAATGATAAGATCTTCATAGCCAAAGGTATAACATGTAAAAATTATCCTCTAGGCTCCCTCAAAAAATTGAACTCAACAAATTTTGGGAAAGAATACATCAAAATTGCATATTCCAAAGTATAACTGGACAACACTCTCTTCCACCAGTGATCAATAGCATGTGTCTAAGTATGATGTACATCCTACAGCCTCTGATAGACATATTTGGTCCACACATGTGATCTATAATACCAGCTTGATTTGGATGTGTATGTTGAAAGCCATTCATATAGTTCTACTAGGAAGCAACAAAATAATGTCTCATATAACTCATGGTATAAGTTCTCTTCTACCCATCTACGCGCATCGAACTTAATTCCAGTATTGAATCTTTGAGAAAACTCATCCTCTGTGCTCCTGAACCATGTTTTAACACTTTCTAAGGTCAGGTGCTCTGTCATCATGCATCACAAGGACAAAGATGCATGCCATTTCTCACAACAACTTTGAAAAGAGGTCCTGACAATGGAACCAAGATGTAGTCATTTTAATACCCTTCACAGAATAGAAAAATCTCATGCACGCCAACATATTACCCAATGGTCATGAGGAGCTCATTCGAGGGACACATAGGTTCCGAGTCTCTCCTTTATGTTAGTTTTGTGAGAATTCATCATCTTAGAATAAATAATCAAATGTAGGACAGAAAAAATCTAAAACACATTCTTATGAATTTAGGAATAGATATCATCTCATTTTCTGCAGGTGAGTGAAGTAACAAGCAACACATGTAGATTATTTATACAGAAAGGAAATGCATAAGTATTGAACACAAATGATTTAAATAGAGCATTATATTCATACTATCAAAGTTAATAACCCACATTAAATCCCTTGAGGTTATAAAATATCTTCATATAATTATGCAGAGCCAATTCATCCATTAAAACTATACTATGTTCATCATATTACAAAGAATAATGAGAACCCATCCCTTTCTATATGTTATTACTCATAAAGCTCTCCAAATCCCTAGCTATAACACCCTTCATTATGTTTTATGTAGGGCTTTTCC
Organism: Taxus chinensis; assembly: GCA_019776745.2. Taxonomy (NCBI): domain Eukaryota; kingdom Viridiplantae; phylum Streptophyta; class Pinopsida; order Cupressales; family Taxaceae; genus Taxus; species Taxus chinensis. The sequence continues at coordinate 899,792,933 of CM034146.1, forward strand.
TTTATTCAACTATATCTACTATATCCCTTCCTTCTACTGGGGACTTGTATATATAGCCTTAACACCCACTGCTATGCCTTCCAGAAGTTACAAATCAATTGCCAAGTGTTGAAGTGGTCCTCAATGGAAACATGCCTTTTCAGATTTGAGATCTCCATTCTTTGCAATAATTGTGTTCTAGAAACTTCCATCACATTCTTGGAATATTCCCTTTTTGAGTCATATTAGCTAGGTTGGCACCTTATTCATAAGGGTCATGTTTTTCTCATGTGCTACTTGGGATGCTGAATGTGGCTAAGTACAAAAATCATTTTTCCTTTTGCATGCACCCCATGTGTTCCACAAAAACCTTTCCCTACATGCTTTCAACCCACACACCCTTCTTCAATAAGGTCCCATGTGCCCAAGTGCCTTCTTATACTTATTTGATATTTTGGCTCTCAACAATTACTCACCTATTCATAAGAAAATTACAGGGGTTTGATGGTCATATGGTGTGTATGTTACACCTTCCTCATCTTCTTTAAACTATAGTCTCTTTCCAAACATAAAATTCAGGCTCATCCATGTGAGTCTACATGTTACAAATACTATCTTCAATAGTTCATATATGACCATGTTCCTAATATCCTCATCCTCCTACCACTCAATGCTAGTTATTTCCTCCTTCTTGTGCACACTTTGCTGAGGGGACTCTTCCTCCTCACTATCCTTTACACAAACATATTTTTTGCACTTCCTTATTTCTTCTTCCTCATTCTTCACAAGAGTTACAGGTGGTGATATTATTAATGGTTGTGAAGTCCCTATGCCAGTGTCTTTGGATGTGCCTCTTCTCCATGGATCTCTTCTAGTATGCACAAGTCCGGCATTGTCCTATGGTTCCTCTTACTCCAGTACATTCTCCAACTCTGTAGTCATTGGAACTTCCTAAGATAGGGATAGAAAGGCACCTCTCCCTGATTTTCCCATGGTTTGCACCTTTTTTGGAGGTTCTGGGAGTGTCATATCTATTCCCTTTACCACCTTTCCATCCTTGAACCATCATGTACACATGCGTGGGTTTAATCTATCATGTCCACATTACCTGATTCCATGGTTTCCACATAGGCATCTTTCCTTGGACATACATAAGTCTTGTCCATAATGTGGAGATTTGTGTCTACTTTGTTCATGTCAAACTAGAGCTTGCACTCATCGTGGAACTTGTTTAATGACTCCTTGAAATATTTGGCAGTAAAAACAAAGGCAAACTTACACCATGGACTCTTACCTTCTAATTACATATGGAAGCACCCTAAGATGAAGTGATGGTAGACTGCAAAATTAGTTTCTCCATTCAGTAATTTGGGTAGCTCACATGGAATACACCATTTTCCTTCAAATTCTATGCGCAGTCTCCTTAACCACCTTCCCAGACACTCCTTATACACATCAAAAATAGTTTTGCGTAGAGTGTACTTGGAAAATTTATTCTCTTGGGAGTTATTATCCAATGGTAACTCCCAAATGTTCTCCCTACATCCGTCAAGTACTCCAATTTCACTAAATATAATCAATAATAGGATTTTGCCCCAAGTAATATTCTTACCTTTATTTTCTTGGACACACACCTCATTCACCAAGTGTTTTGTGATGTACCCAAAAATGTTGTAATATGTCTTGTTGACCATTTTATGCATTATATGTAACCAAAGCATATTCACCTCATTCTATCGTTCATTGGAATCCTACTTGCTTCTTTGCAAGAATATTACAACCCTTATGGCCATGTCTGCAATGTTGTTTACTTTAAAGGATCGGCCCCCCTTCTTACAGTGATGTAGGGTGGCTATGGCATCAATTCCCTCATCGTCTGATAGATCTCTAGTGATCTATGAGCCCAAGTCATGTAACCCTATCACCTTCCCAATAAAATTGGCAGAGATCCTCATTCTCCTGCCCGCGAAGTAGAAAAAGTCCTAATCCACGCATAACATGAGTCACTAGTACAATTTCTCAGGCTTCCCAAAATAGGGAAATTCCAAAATTTACATGTCCCCCATGCTTTCGAGTAACCTCTTCACTGAGGTGTCAAAAACCCTAGTACCATTCACCAACCACTGATTTGTCTTCCTGTAAACTTCTGTTGTGACATCCTTAAGGTATTTCTCATAGTGGTGGTTGATTTATGAAACTATAAACTGTGTAATATTTGTTTTCCATGGCTTCCCCTTAATAAATTCTTCTAGATATAACATCTAAATTAACCACTCCTCTGTTGGGTCATCAACCTCCTTCTCCACAACTACAACCTTTCATGGTGCCATTGTTCTTTTTGATCATGTGAGTGTGAATGAAAACCCTAATTGTCATGAAAATGAAACCTAAGTCACCCTCCCATCATGCACACACACCACCACTTGAATCCTTCTTTTGTAATTGGATGGTCAACAATGTGCTTTGAAAGAAAACAAGTTTACTCACTTTGTAGAGTGCTCATCATCTCCATCTCTTCTTCGCACTTCTCAATTTTATTTAATCTCGAAAGGTAACAAATGTCATTGCAAATGTCAGCTTTAAACCAATTTTAAAAAATCCCCTTCGTTAATTTCTCCACCTCCCACTGTAAATGGCATTAATTCCCTTTGAACACATTTTGTGCCTCTTTTTCCCATGCCCCAATCTCTAACACCTCAACATTTTACGCCTCAGTCATAACTTTCTGGCGCGCCACTACTTATCTATCATAAATATCCTCTACATGCACTTCCTTATGTTGATTCATTTATCCAATGTGACCCAAACATATGTAGTATCAACTGCTACAGACTCCTTGAGTTATACTAAGCACTAACCACATTACACGTGGTCTTTGACTTTGAGCAATCATCTTGAAGTTTTCATCACTTTTCAAAACCTATTCGCTTTATGGTCACCCGTGAGTTTATTTATTTTTTATACCAGACTAACCTTCTTTATCCACCCCACACTAAGGGTATGTGCAGTCCTCTGTGTATAAAAACACTTGAGATTGTAATCAACTTTAAGTGCGCAAGCACTTTTATGACACATAAAAATTGAACTAAATTGACAAATCATAGCGATGATGAAGGAAACACAGTAAGGGAAATTTAATCTAAATGGAAATATTGCCTTATTACAAACACCAAGAAGACTTATTTATAGTAGGGCTTAAACCTAATCCTGTTGAAGCAACCAAGCAACTGTGTTCTATCAAGCACATCTAGTTGGCAAGTTCCTGAGTCAAGTATATGAGTGATAACATATGGTCCTAACCAATGCACCTTAAGCTTACCTAGGTGGTGCAAAAACTTTGAATCATAAGGGAGTACCATCTTCCCAACCTCAAGAATTTTTTCTTTGATGTGCCTGTCATGCCATGATTTTTTCTTGGCTTTTTCTTACTTCTAACTCCATCATGCTATGGCATGCCTCTCATCAAGATGTCTAAAATTGTTAATTCTCTCTTCCACTGCTTTCTCATTATCTAGACCTCCCCCGTGTGTAATATAAAAATAAGGTAATATGAATTAAATGGGAAGAACTATCTCTATGTCAAACATCAACTGAAAGGGTTTTGCCTTATTCAACCATTTATAGGCTATTCTATATGCCCAAAGCACAACATTAACTTTATCATCCAAGTCTTTCCTTCCAACATCAATGTTTTTTTTCAAAGTCTAGCTTAATATCTTGTTGAAAGCCTCAACAGTCCCATTTTCCTAAGGGTGATAGGGTGTTTTTGTATAGTGTGCAACGATAAATTCATCCAATAATATCTTGATGGTCTCATTAAGGAAATGAGTTGCCCTATCACTTTTCAAACTTAAAGGACATCCATACCTAGTAAGAATATTTTCCTACAAGAACCTTGTTGTTGTTGCTACTGTATAATCCTCTATAGGTGCCACTTCCACCCACCTTGTAAGGTAATATGTACAAGTGATGATATAACACAATCCAATTTTACATGTAACTGGGGAAATAGGACCAAGAAAGTCTATTTCCCATTTATCAAAAGTTTTTGTTCTAGTAATAGGCCTGAAAGGAATTTCATCTCTTTGCCCAAGTTTTTCAAAGTATTGACGATGATCACACACCTTACAATACTCCTTGTAATCCTTGTACAAATTCTCCCACCGTAAACCAACAAGTAAAATCTTGCACACAGTGGCATGACCTGTATAATGTCAACCTAAAATACCAACATGAGCCTCCTCTATGATTATTGTGTGCTCATGCTCCAATACACACTGACAAAATACTTCATCTCGACCTAGTTTGTATAAGTCACCATGATTCAGAATGAAAGGTGCGACGTGAATTACAAGTTGTTTCTTTTCCAATGTCTTCATTCCTTCCGGTGCCATGCCTGTGCATAAAAATGCAACAATATTATCAATATCCAAGGGTGTGTGGTTCAACCTTTATAACCATGCATCCAACATTTTATCTTTAATACTCTGCGCTTCCCCTCTTGATTGAATCCTTGATAAGTGATCTAGGCCATAATTACTTTTACCTGAATTTACCAAAAATGTAAAGTCAAATTCTTGGAATAAGAGAACCCATCGACATATGTGCAATTGTAAAATGGGCTTATTTACCAAGTATTTCAATGTCGTATTATCTATATAGAACAAAAATGTGTTGCTAGCAAGTACTGTTTGAACTTATGCAATGTGTAGATCATTGACAAAGCCTCACACTTTGTAGTTCTATAATTATGTTCTACAGAAGTCAACTTGCTGCTAGCAAAGCAAATAGGATGATCTACAATAACTTCTCCAAGTTGAGCTAGAACTATGCAAATGTCCATCCTAGAGGCATCCACGTGTACATGAAAGGGTATATTCCATGAAGGAAAATGTAAAATGGGCACCATAGTAAGCCTCTCCTTCAATTCTTTGAATGTGTGTTGTTGTGGTTTTTCCCAATAGAAATTCCCTTTACCTTTTAATAAATCCTATGAGGGCATGAAAATATTAGGATATCCTTTGATAAATTTTCTTTTATACCCTATGTGGGCCAAGAATCCGCGCACCTCACTCTGACTTGTGGGTTCCTCCAAGCCTAAAATGACTGTAATCTTAGCTGGATCTACTAACAAACCCTCCTTGCAAATTATATGCCCTAACAAAGTTCCAAAAGGTGTAGAGAATATGTAATTTTTTATATTAAAAGAGATGCTTAACTATCTACACCTCTAAAACATTAACCTCAAATTTTCATAATGATCTTTGATAAGCCCATACACGGTCCAATAATCCAAGTAAAACTGCAATAATTTTTGAATAAAATCTTAGAATGATTGAACAACAATGAACAAAAATATTAAAGGTGCATTCTTCAATCCAAAGGGCATCATAGTGTATGAAAAAATTCCCCATTCAGTGGTGAAAGTTGTTTTCTCTTGATCTTCTTTAACAATTCTTACTTGATGATACCTAGAGAAGCTATCTGAAAAAGAGTAAACTTTACACCTTGCAATGCCTTCCAATATTTCCTCAGTGAATGGTGTAAGGAAAGGATCAATCACACATATAAAATTCAGCTCCATGTAGTCCACACAAATCCTGATTCTTCCATATTTATTTATGATGATTACCATAGGGCTTACCCACTCTGATTCCTCTATGGGATCAATAATGCTAGATTCAAACATCTTGTCAATTTCTTCTTTAAATTTTACTTGTAGGTTAGGGTTCATCCTATAAGGTCTCTTCCTAACTGGGCACATAAATTTCTTTAATTTGATTTTCATCTTGCCCAAATATTCATGCACTCCTTTCAACTCATGGTATCCCCTAGGAAATAAGTCATGGAGATAACGTAGCAAGTCAATTATTACCAATAATCTCCAATTATGGCCTACTTAGGTTCAACATCCATGCCAATGTTAACTTTCTTCATCTTCATAAGTTCATGGTAGGTGTGCACCTTCTCATCTACACTGTCTAAAACCTCATATCCACCATGTAGACCGTCTTTCCTTTCTCCTTCTCTAGGCAAGAACACTCAAGAAGTTATGCATCTATCTCATCCACTTTGTCAAAATGCACTTCTAGTTCAAACTCACCAAATAACTCCTGAATGAGTTCTTTATCCTTTGCACTATCTCCCATAGTCAAGCACTTCATAACCTATAATGCCTCTTTCACCAGAGGTTTAGTGGAGAAGTAGTGAAAAGTCTAGATTAATCCTGCAGTCAATTCTTACCAATTTCTAGTCTCTTTATGCAACTCTGCATAAACAAAGCAAGCATGCACGTAGCCTTGCAAGGTGAAATAAAAAAATCTCACCCATAATGAAGGTGGTAAAGCTTCCTGCCCATCTATCTAGAGTCTCTTACACTGTTCAACATGGTGCTGAACAAGATTATTATTGTGATATTCACAAATTTGAGTAGGTGCATTACTCTTGAGAAACCAAGCTAATAGAGCAATTATCACTTCTCTCCATTCTATGAGATTATCCCTATGAACCATCCACCAATGTGCTATTGTCCCACATAAAGTATAAAATAACATATTCCTTCTATCCTCCTGATCCTTCTACTATATTTCCATGGCTCATAGGAATACCTTAGGGTTTCCTTCGCTAGTGTACTAGGGTATTGTGTTTCTAGCTAATCACCTAACACTGCATGGCTTACTTACATAGGAAGTGGCACTTATTACCTCATGCCTAACCATCTTGTAAGTGCCATGTGCCCAATTTTTACAAAAAATACTTGTAGTATCACTAATAGAATATGCATCATCCCACTAGAGAATTCCTTCCTTAGATGGCTCAAGCGCTTCCGGATCTCGAATGGTGCGCACATAAATTCTATTAAGATATTATTCACTTAAGGTCTCAACATAAGGTGTAGATTTTCCATCTATCAAAGGGAAAATAAATCATTCTTCCTTATTCTCCAAACTTATATATCTGTTATTGAATTGTAGATAAACATTATTTACATAACACCAAGGGTGCTGCTATCCAAAATGGTGCCCCAGCTCGTTTTTGTGGCTAACTCCTTGTGTTCTTACCTCTCTTGTGCCTCAGTCTACTTTTTTCGATTTTTCAGGCACTCAAGGCTTTCTCAAAATGACACCATTAGATAGAGCTCTCTTTCAGCTTTTCAGAAAGGTAAAGTTTGCCTCCTAACTCCTTATATTTTTCAAGTTATGGCTCAGTAGATTTTTTGTGGAAAATTTTCCCATTTGAGGCCAGTAGCAAATAGGAAGCTGCCACGTGGCAAAGGAGTTCGGGGGTCGGAGGCAAATATGAAATTTTTTCCAAAAGAGTATAAAAAGGTTGATTTTCAAAGGAAAACCCGCGGAAAAGAGAAGGAGAGAGAATTCCAGAGTGAATCAGAGCTTGCCACATGGCATCCGACCAGTGGAGCATGGGGAATTTTTGAAATTTTTTCCAAAGATAAAAAAAGGTAAAATTTGAAATTTTTTCCCGCCGATCCGTTTTTGGGCCGTTTTTGCCCTAAATCTTCAAACAATCATATCTTTTGATCCAGAGCTCAGATTTTCACGTTCTTTATATCATTGGAAAGATGTTAAAATTATCTACATGATTTCATGGTCAATTTCTAATTTTGGTTCAGTTTGGAGAGAGAAAATTTAAAAACAGTTCTGGTACGTGTCCATGGCCAGAAATGACATTTCAACAACCAAATTTAATACAGAATGGGTCGCATTATTCTCCAATATGGTCAAAAAATGATAGGCTATGGGTTTGTAAGGTCCTCCATGCTATTTTAATGCATTTTACATCAATGAGGGATGACTCCCATGCATTTTTCACATTTTCTCTCTCCTGGGCTCATTTCTTCAGGGTTAAACACTTTTTGGCATAGAAAACATCTTCTTTCACCTCTAGCAAGTGATAGTTGTAAGAATTAGACCTTTTTCAAGTATTATAGTAGATTTATACCTCTTTGAGGGTGGAATGCAAGAGATTTTTACATGGAATTGACAGTGCAAACTCTGTGAATGCTTTCAGTCCTCTGTTTATATTGTTTTACTTCATTTTAAGACCTCTAATTACATCTATCAGCTTGTGTATGTTTTCCCTTGTTGTATTTCATGAATTTGTGTCTATTTACATGGCAAAAAATGTTTCACCACTCCTTTTGGTACATCACCATCTTTAGTTTAGTTTCATTTTTGCATTTTTATCCCTGTCTCCTTGCAATTTAGAGTAGGATTAGGATCTGAACCTCTATAGTTGTGCAAAATATAGATCTAAATCAGAGGAGTTTGAGGAACCAGCCTCTAATCTGGAGATTCCTCTCTCATTTTCACAAGTCCCACACTTGGAGAGAGGTTTCCATGTTGTGCAATCACACTGGATGCCTAAAACATCAATTCAGAACCTTGATTTACATCCAGGGGTGCTGCTGATTTGCAACAATAGTTTTGGCACACCCGATGGGACCTTAGAGGTCTCATTTTTATTGCATCAAAGTTGATGTGCATCTGCAACAATTTTCTTTCTTGAAAAGAGCTATAATTTGTATATATGGCGACTCCAAGGGGAAGAATCAACTGGTTTTAGCAGTGCACGCCTGAAAACTCATCAGAAGAATCACTACAAGGTCAAGAGCTAGAGAAGAAGAGGTGCTGTTTGAATATCTGCAGTTATCTCCAAGAGTAAGGAAAAGTGGGAGGAGAATCCAAAGGTCTCCATCTCCACCAAACAGAACTCTCTCAACTCCTCCACATGGTAGGCCTTTCATTCAATCAACAAGGGTTCTAAGACCAATTAGAATTTCGCAACCACCGAATCCGTATGTCAATTTCATAGGCAACAGCCCACTTGCCCTCAATGCACAACATCCAATTCCAATTGCAGCCTTGAAGAACATTCCATACTTCACTGGAGAGAATCAGACTACTCCAGGTGATCATGTTAAAGACATTGACAACCTTTGTGCAATTCATGAAATCAATGAGATGCAAGTGGCTGTCAAATTGCTGGCATCTTCATTCAAGGGGAAAGCATTGCAATGGTTTAGAAAACTTGGAGATATTTCTATCACAAATTGGAATCAACTGTGTATAGCACTTCATGAGCAATTTTGAGAGAAGGGAGACAACTTGTCTCTTTTGGAGCAGCTGACAACCATCAAGAGAGCTCCCAATGAACAGCTGATTGATTTCAACTTCAGATTTCAAAAGACTTGGGAGAGAATTCTAGTGGCAGTTAAGCCAACAACAGAAGGTGCTTTTCTCTATTATCTCAAAGCTCTAAATTCTGATATTTCTATGTTGATTCAGTCCATGGGAGGCATAACTATCCCTATGGCTTATAGCATTGCCATTAGGGCTGAAAATTGTTTGATCCAAGCTGACAAACTTGCCCCTAGACCTCCCATGCCATTGTTTCCAAGTTTAGAGAGTCCAAACACCAATCAAGCACCTAATTTGACTCCTTCTCCCACTCCTAGAAATCAGAGTTCAAATGAAGCTTCTACTTCATCTCCATGTGCCCCAAATGAGCTTCAAGAAGTCATGAAGCAACTGCAAAACCTAGGAAATGAGCTGGTTACTCTCAAGAGGCAACAAGCCCAAGGTTTTAGACCTTTTTACCAGTCCCAAGCTCAGCCTAATAGGTAGCCATACCAACCACAAAGACCACCTAATCCAGCTGCAAATATGAATCAAACAAGGCCTCCTCCCAATAGACCATTTCAGCCCTACAATCCAAATGCCATATCTACCTCTAAGGCATTGGTGCCAACACAAAACAACATTGCTCAGGAGTATGACTGGTGTTTTCCATGCAATGAACCTCATAACCAATCCATGTGCTTCAATGGTTCTTTGAATCAAGCATTAATGGTGACAACTACTAGTGTGGAGGGTGAGGGCAGTCAAGGAAACAACCAACAACAGTAATCAGCTCCAAATGACACCACGTTGGTAAATTGGCAAGCAGAGGATTTTTGTGGCATGAATCAAATGGTCTCTCAAGGTGTTGTAGCCAACACAAGGTCAAAAAGAAGGAATTTGGGTGAATAACATCCATTAGCTCCAACCAATCCACAACCTTCCATGACTCCACAAATGGTTGGCAAGAAAAATCCAATTTTAAATGCACAAGGGCAGCCAAGAACAGCTCCTAGACCAACTCAAATACTAGTTTTTGCTGCCCACATGCAAGGAGTGAATGTACAAGCAAAGGGACAGCAAAGAGATCCTTCATCACCATTTAGTATCATTGATCAGATGAAGAAGACAAATGTTAATATATCAATGTGGAAATCCCTATCTATCCCAGGCCAAAGAGACTTGTTACAAGCTGTCATGAAGGACTGGCCAACTTCAAATCAGCAAGTTCAGATGTAAGAGAAAGTGCTCACAAATGCTGCCCATCCTGAGGGAATTCACGAAGGACAGCAAGGTAAAATGTTGAAGCCCCCTCCTTTCTATGTTTCATTAATCATTGGAAATCAGTTAGTGCACAATTGTATGATAGATTCCAGGGCAAGTAGCTCAGTGATGCCTAAACAAATAGCTGATCAGCCAGGGCTCCAGTATGAAACCATATCCAAAGGGGTAGTGTAGCTGGATGGGACAGTAGTAACAACAGTTGGGGTGATTAGAAACTTGAGTCTTACCTTGCATGCATGTCCAAATGTTGTTGTTTCACAAGATGTATCAGTCATAGACCTTCCACCACTCTTTGCCCTATGCTTGTCAAGGGACTTCACAGCCAAGATTGGGGGATATTTGTCTGCTGATTGGTCACACATGCTGTTTAGAATGAGGTATGGAACTAAGGCTACAATCAGGTCTGAACCTATTGCAAACTTCCACATTGAGCCTTACACTCCAAGTCAGATCAACGCCAATTGTTCAACATTTGATCAAGAAGACCACCCAAGCACCGATGAAGCTGACACCAAGGTTGGGAGCATCCCGGATCTAACTCTTGATGAATGGGCAAACAAGGTACGTGCTTTTGATCCTTATCAAGAAGTAGAAGAATCTGAGCTAGGGGTCTATTGTATACAGGAAGAAAATCAGCCTATTCCTAACATCACCAAGCCAAACCACAAGGATGACAATGAGGTATGGCAGCTGTTTTTTGATGGATCAAGAAGTAGACAAGGTGCAGGAGGTGGAGCCATGCATGTTTCACCTCAAGGAGTAAGGTACTATTCAGATTTTAGATTTCAGTTTGCATGCTCCAATAACATTGCTGAATATGAAGCCTTAGTGTAAGGGATGCATTCGGCAATCAAGAAGAAAATAAAGAACTTGCAAGTCTTTGGTGACAGTGAATTGATTATAAATCAGGTTAGGGGACAGCATGCTACCAAGAATGATCTACTCAGGTGCTACAAGAACAGCGTGTGGGACCTCATGGAATATTTTGAGGGTTTTGGCATCAAATCCATTCCTAGGAAAGAGAATCAAGCTACTGATAGGCTTGCAGCAGTAGGGGCAGCCTTTGACATTGTGGAAAGCATTCAAAAAGACAAGGTACAGCCAAACATCCACGTGATTGTGAGGCCTTCAGTGCTAGATAACCATGTCAGTTGGCAAGTGTTTGAGAATGACTAGCAAATCATCCATTTCTTGCAAGAAGAAGTTGAGTTCTTAGCTAAGAATCAAGAAAAATTGGAATAGCAGTATGGTGACCAAGTGGTACAGCTGAGAACTAACAAGCTGCCCAAGGGACTTATCACTTTGGAGTCCATTTTTAATCCCAATGATCAGTTTAGAAAGGAGAAAGCAAACATTCAGGTCAAGAGAGAGGATTCAGTATCCATCTTGGTAGAAGAGAACAAACCATTACAAATTGGAAAGATGACAACTGATCAAGAAAGGTATGAGTTCGTACAACTATGTCAAGAGTTCTCTGATGTGTTTGCATGGAGCTATGAAGATTTGAAAGGTTTCAATCCCAACTTAGCTTAGCATACCATTGAATTGGATCCAAATACTAAGCCTGTCAGGCATAAAACAAAGACCAGTCAATCCACACATGGAGCCTCTCATGAGGAAAGAATTAGACAAGTTGATTGAGTCAAAATCATATTCCTAATCAAGCATTCTAGTTGGGTTTCCAACTTGGTTCCAGTCAGAATGAAGAGTGGAGAGATCAGATTGTGTGTTGATTTCAGAGACTTAAATAGAGCATCTCTCAAGGACCATTACCCACTCCCTTCCATGGAGCAAATCTTGTAAGTTGTGGCTGGCTCCGAGTGGTTTTCACTACTTGATGGCTACTCCGGTTACAATTAGATTATGGTGAAGGAAGAAGACTAGTTCAAGACAGCCTTCACAACCAAATGGGGAACTTATGCATATAGGAAAATGCCATTTGGGCTGTCCAACGCTGGTGCTACTTTCCAAAGAGTAATGGACATGGCGTTCAAAGGTTTGATTAACAATGTGGTGCTGATTTACCTTGATGATATCACTGTTTTTTCCAAAAATGCAGCAGACCACCTCTCTCATTTGAGACAAGTTTTCACGAGGTGTAGAAAATTTGGTGTCTTTGAATCCTAAGAAGTGTATCTTTCTTACACATGAAGGAAAGCTCCTTGGCCATATTGTCCCCAAAGAAGGATTAGTAATTGATCTAGAGAGAGTCGAAGCCATAAGAGCACTACCATTGCCAAGCCACAAGAAAGCCCTTCAGAGTTTCTTGGGGAGGATAAACTTTGTTCAGAGGTTTGTCCCAGATTTTGCAGCCCTTGTCAAGCCCATCACCAAAATGTTAAAGAATAACATGGCTTTCAAGTGGAAAGCAGAAGGCAAGGAGAGTTTTGAAGCAATCAAAGAAGCTATCTCTCAAGCACCAACTCTCATCAACCCGGAATTCTCCAAGGATTTCATCCTCTATGCATTTGGAGGTAATGACACTATTTCTACCATTTTGGTACAGCAGAACAAGGATAATGATGAGAAGCCAATTACCTTCTTCAGCTAGAGCCTAGATGACTATGAGGTGAAGTACTCTTTTATTGAGAAGCATGTGCTGGCAGTAATCAGAAGCTTGAAGAAATTCAAGCATTTAGTCTCAAACAACAAGGTCCAGTTGTTGGTCTCACATGCTGGGGTTAAGGACTTCCTCCTCAACAAAGATTTGAACGAGAAAAGGGCAAGTTGAATCACCCGTGTCATGGAGTATGACATTGATATCAAGATCACCAAGCTGGTAAGAGGGAAAGGAATGTGTGAGAAGCTAGTTTTGGGGAAGCAAAAAGAAGTATGCAATGAAGAAGAGGCTATTTTGACAGTCCAGGGCAGCCATGAGCCAAGTGGCAATCAAGAAGAAGACAATGCTGCCCCCACTCCCTGTTGGACCCAAGGTATAATACACTTCCTAAGTACAGGCCTATGCCCTCCGGAGATGAACAAGACCCAAAGAAGACACTTCAGATTGCAGGCTGTCCCCTATGCCATTGTTGATGGAGTTTTGTTCAAGAAAGATGTGAATGGAGTGCTGCTGAGATGCATTAGCACAAATCATATTCATATGGTGTTGGAAGAGTTCCATGGTGGACCAGCTAGTGGTCATTTTGCACTGAGAGTGACAGCTCTAAAAATCATGAAGGCTGGTTATTATTGGCCTAAAAATTGCAGTGATTGCTATGCATGGATCAAGAGGTGTAAGAATTGTGCATTCTTCATAGGAAAAGAGAGACTTGCTGCCCTTCCATTGCATCCAATTTCAGTTGACCAGCCATTCACGTAATGGGGTTTGGACTTCATTGGAGTCATTAATCCCAATTCAAGTCAAGGGCTCAAATGGATTTTGACAGCCACGGACTACTTCACCAAGTGGACTGAAGCAATAGCACTCAGAGAAGCAAATAAGTCCAGCATCTTAGACTTTTATGAGGGGATAGCAACCAGATTTGGTATACCTGCTACAATAATCTCAGATAATGCATTGGTATTCATTGGATCCAAGGTGGCTGAGTGGGCTATCAAGAACGGGATCTACCTAAGCACTTCATCAAACTATTACCCTCAAGGTAATGGCCAGGCCGAGTCTACAAACAAGAACTTGTTGAGGATCATTAGGAGGACTCTTGATGAGAATCAGAGGTCTTGGCATACCAAACTAAAATCAGCCTTATGGGCTGATAGGATAACTCCCAAGAGATCCACAGGTAACTCTCCATTCAAGCTTGTTTATGGAAGAGAGGCAATCTTACCCATGTCACTTGAGTTGCCAACATTGGAACTCATGAAGCAATTAGAGTTGCTAGAGTTTGAGCCCATGGAGGTGAGATATGCAGAGTTGATGGAGCTGCAGGAGGTCAGAAATCAGGCATCCCAAGCAATGGAAAAGGATCAAGCTTTGATCAAAAAGACCTTTGATAGGAAGGCCAAGGATAGATCTTTTTAGGTTGGAGATCTAGTGTTGAAATGGGATGTGGATAGAGCAAAACTGGGAAGGCATTCAAAATTTGATGCCATTTGGAGTGGCCCATACATGGTCACGAAGTGCAAGAACAACAATGCTTTCCAATTGGCCTCATTGGATGGTGAAGAACTGTAGATTCCAGTCAATGGAATCTATCTCAAGCATTACTTCTAGAGGGAAATTTACCTCCTTGTAAATATTAGATTAGATTTTCATTCCTCCAAGTGCTTTGCACATTGTTTTGTTGTAGGTTAGTTTTGTTTCCCCTAAGTGCTTTGTCATAGCTTGCTGTCCCTGGAGATGTTTTGCAGTCCTTGCTTCCATCATGTGATATTCCATCTTCCTCCTTGCACATTCTAAGTCAGTTGAGGTTCTAAACAAAATATTTGATGACTCCATGCCCAATGGACTACTTCAGGCAACTGGTATTTTCATCTAGTAGGTAGATGACCCCTCTGAGTCACCAAAATGGTGCCCCAACTTATTTTTGTGGCTAAATCCTTGTGTTCTTGCCTCTCTTGTGCCTCAGTATAGATTTTTTGATTTTTAGGAACTCAAGGCTTTCTCAAAATGGCACCATCAGATAGAGCTCTCTCTCAGCTTTCCAGAAAGGTAAAGTTTTCCTCCTAACTCCTTATATTTTTCAAGTTATGGCTCAGTGGAGTTTTTGTGGAAAATTTTCCCAATTGAGGCCCACAGCCAATAGGAAGTTGCCACGTGGCAAAAGAGTTCGGGGGTCAGAGGAAAATATGAATTTTTTTCCAAAAGAGTATAAAAAGGTCGATTTTCAAAGGAAAACCCGTGGAAAATAGAAGGAGAGAGAATTCCAAAGCGAATCAGAGCTTGCCATGTGGCATCTGACCAGTGGAGCGCGGGGAATTTTTGAAATTTTTTCCAAATATAAAAAAAGGTAAAATTTGAAATTTTTCCCACCAATCCGTTTTTGGGCCGTTTTTGCCCTAAATCTTCAAACGATCATATCTTTTGATCCAGAGCTCATATTTTCACATTCTTTATATCATTGGAAATCTGTTAAAATTATCTACATGATTCCATAGTCAATTTATAATTTTGGTTGAGTTTGGAAAGAGAAAATTCAAAAACAGTTCTGGTATGTGTCCATGGCCAGAAATGACATTTCAACAACCAAATTTAATACAGAATGGGTCACATTCTTCTCCAATATGGTCAAAAATGACAGGGTATGGGTTTGTAAGGTCCTCCATGCTATTTTAATGCATTTTCCATCAATGAGGGATGGCTCCCATGTGTTTTTCATTTTTTCTCTCTCCTGGGCTTGACCCATGTACTGTAAAAGCGAGATTTGGCTCATTTCTTCAGGGTTGAACACTTTTTGGCATAGAAAACTTCTTCTTTCACCTCTAGCAAGTGATAGTTGTAAGAATCAGACCTTTTTCAAGTACTGTAGCAGGTTTATAGCTCTTTGAGGGTGGAATGCAAGAGATTTTTACATGGAATTGATAGTGCAAACTCTGTGAATGCTTTCAGTCCTCTGTTTGTATTGTTTTACTTCATTTTAAGACCTCTAATTACATCTATCAGCTTGTGTATGTTTTCCCTTGTTGCATTTCATTAATTTGTGTCTATTTACATGGTAAAAAATGTTTCACCACTCCTTTTGGTGCATCACCATCTTTAGTTTAGTTTCATTTTTGCATTTTTATCCCTGTCTCCTTGCAATTTAGAGTAGGATTAGGATCTAAACCTCTGTAGTTGTGTGAAATATATATCTAAATCAGAGGAGTTTGAGGAACCAGCCTCTAATCTGGAGATTCCTCTCTCATTTTCACAAGTCCCACACTTGGAGAGAGGTTTCCATGTTGTGCAATCACACTGGATGCCTAAAACATCAATTCAAAACCTTGATTTACATCCAGGGGTGCTGCTGATTTGCAACAACAGGTGCCCAAGTAGAGTTGGGAAGTTTTCTGCTTCTACAAGTGCTAAGACCTCAAAGTCCCCAGTGAACTTGGCCCCTTGTATAGTAATGGATGCATCCTTCAATACTCTAATTAGCGTGACCTTATTCTAATTTTCCATATAAAATACATTGGAAGATGGTTGTAATGGAGGTTTACCCATTTGAACCCATGCATCTAAAGTAAGCACATTCACTTCCTTGCTTGTGTCAATCAAGATATTGCTTAAAAGCCATCCATCCAAAACAACATTCATAGTGATATCCTTGTCATAATCCAAGCTACGAGGAGGCATATTAACATGTAAAATATTCCATCCATTATCACTATCAACATGTAGAGTGTTTACGTTTAACCAACTCCCTAGTAATGGAATAATGTTTTCCTAACACAACATCTTGTATACTTCCTTCTGACCATCAACATCTGACTGGAAAGTATCATATGACTTCTTCTATTCCAAATTCCATGACTATTCCTTTAAAAATTATATTTCACCTTGCATATTTCTGAGTACCTCCATGGTTTCTTGATAAACCTCCTTCTGATGTGTACGGTCTAGGTATTTTACTTCTAAAACCTCCTCCTTAGTAATGGTAGGATTCTTTTTCAATGTTTCTCTGGCACGCGCATCCTCAACGAGTGTAGTAATCTTCACAGGTACTATCTTTGGATCTGGAACTAACTTCGATATCTATAGGTTTTCCACGATGTATTGTATTCTAACAATCCTTGTGCCCTTGTTCTCTTGCTTGTGCTTCTTGATAAGATATTCATATAAGTCTGGGAACTCTTCATAGTTATGATTCTTTCCACAAAAATAACAAGCAATGCTATGAGGAAATTCACTCCTATAATAGTCAGGGGATCCGCATGTATAACATGTTCCATGAGGGAGCTCACTTCGTCTACCACCGCAACCTTAGCCTTTGAATCCACCATGGTACCCTTGACCTCTATCAAGGCCTCCCTCAAAGTTCCCTTCATTTTGATCATAGTTCCCTTGAGTGTGATCATGATCATGTTGGTCACTTTTATCCCTAGAGTTATTTAAAACTCCCATATGTCATACACCAATATCAATGGAATCATGGATCTGATCAATCAACCTATAATCCTAGGTATTATGAGTTATGGACTAGAAAATGTTACAGTAGTAGGACATGTTATTTTTTATCATGCATTACAACAATGGAAAACAAATTACATCATGGTATAAATGACATATCTCACATTTTAGTAACAAGGAGTGCATCGACATGTGAGGAAAACTATTCTTAGTATGCCCCTCTACTTCATAATCTTTGCTCAAAATTCCACTACGTGTCTCATGTGCTTTATTCATTGATAGTTTCTCTAACTATTTTTCCATTGTAGCAATATGAGATTCCAAGAATGGGATCACTTTAGTGTCTATGCTCCCATCTACCTCAGTGCGTAAAGCTACTTCAAGTGCATTGTGTGGGTCTGTATACATCTTATGTGAGACTGCCCTCTAAAAATACATGACTAGGCCTCCAAAAAACCACTGTGCATGCTGACTACCATGGATATCATATGATAAATTTGATTAGAGTGTTTTTAAATGAGCATCATATTCCCAGAAATTCTCACTATCTCCCTTCTTGATATCTTTGACTGCACTTATACTTTTCTTCTCGAACTCAGGGATATAAAATTCTCTAATGAAAGCATCTTGTAATGTTGTATAATCCACACAAGTCTGATCAGGGTCAAACTTCATGTACCAGTTGTGTGCATGTCCTGGAAATGTAGAAATTCCTTTTGTGCACCACAACATCTCACACATATGGACATGCTCAAAAAAATTCTATTCCCCATATACTCTGGAAGACGAAGTGAAATCTGCATGTAAATATACTGGTGCTAATAAGGACCATGCCCACCAAATCCAGAACCTCTTGTGTTACCTCTGCCTCCAGATCCACTAGATGCACTAGATCCTAAGCTGTATATTCCTCCTGATCCTTCACCTATAATAAGAATTGAACTAGAGGATACACTACCATGTGTCCTAACATTGGTGGTAAATTTAACTCATATAGTTTGCGAATTTATTCTACTCCTCGATATGAGTACAAATTTCTGCGCACCTGTGTTTTATGGTGACAATGCACCTGAAAAGGTTCCTTTAACTGGTCCTCCACTTTCTTGGCCATAAATGTACTTTCTATTTGATTATCTCCTGAACTTGCTGATAAGCCAAATATACCTCTTGCTACTCTACTAACTAAACTATCTTGTTGACTAATAGTTGTACTAGAAACTGGAAAACCAACAAGGGATAGGTTTCTAGGTAGATTTAGATGCATGCCCATGGCCCATGTTGTCTTTGTTGGTGCACTCTCATAAAAGGTTAACGAGGGCTCTCTGTCATGCTTTCCCAAAAGGGAGAGTTCTATATGCTCTGGCTCCACGTCCTTTGAGTGAGCTCCAAATCCTTCATGATCCATCTCTCTCCTCAACGCCATACATTATGTAATCTCGCATTTCTTCTCTAAATACCTCTCGTGTGCCTTATTGAACTCACTCCTCCTTTATCCTTTTTTCCTCTCTACCACTAGGTCTGCCATCTTTCACTAAACTTTCTCCTACCCCCACACGTGGTGGAGTTTAGCTAGCCATCGGTTTCTTTTCAAAATTTAGGGTTACCATCAAGATCTTGATCGCCAGTGGAATGCCTTGAAAATATAATCCCCTGGGATAATTTAAAAACTAGAACTCAACTACCTCTATAAAAAAATAAGTTGAAATTGAGTACTCCAAAATATAGTTATTGAGAACACCAAACAACCAAGTAACCACAATGCACGTCCAAATCAGATCAACATCATAGAGGTCCTGATATTCTTCTTATGTCTAGGCAAGTGTATGAAACCTCTATTTCATTTTAGATGCATAAGCAACCAGCCACTCGTATAACTATATTGGGAAGATAGAAAAGAAGATCAAATATAAGTAGTCATATAGATTCTACTCCACCCATGAGTGAACGTAAAAATCATATCTAACATTGTATGTTGTATCTATGAGTGTACTATTCTTCTAGATCTATTATCCACTCCTCAACACTTACCAAGGTCAGCCAATACATCTTCATCACGTAACATCTTAAAAAAAACTAAAAAACAGGTCCCGAAAATGAAACCAATGATGCAACCTAGAATTTACTGTGAATAATCTAGGCGCGCTGAAACATCACTCAAACTAAGATGAGAGATCCCCTGAAGCGTGCAAAGGCACCAAGTCCCTCTTTAGAGTTTCGTGTATAAAATGTTAGCATGATGTTGCATATAGGTATTCAGATTCATAACCAAGAGTAAATAACACACGATGCATGAAATGGATATAGATCTTAGAGTATCTGTAAAATGAAATAAATAATTACTATAATAAGATTTACTATGCAAGAACTAGATTCAGTCACGTTCTACACCATTATCTAGCCAATATGAACCATTGTATTAAATACTATAAAACACAAAATCTTCTTACATTACATAAGAATCTCCATGAGTCATGCACATGAAAAAACCAACAACATAACTCAAAGATTTGACACAATCTAAACCATGTAAAAGAATAAATATATATAGGGGTGGGGAATTTCCCTTCACCACTAATACACTTCTCAAAATAGGTCACATGATAATAATAGCCATGCACCTTTACAAAAGGATGCACACCATGCAAGTTCTCTTAAGAATATACTTCTTATAGTTACTCTAAGTAGAAATCCTATTATTAACTTAAACTATGCATGGTGCTTAGCCTTTGTTTGTTCCCAAAATACCATTACGTGGACCACAATTATTCATGTCTTTTTGTGCTCTCATGCTAACTCCAAAAATAGCCTTTAAAACTGAAATGGCTAAATCCTGATCCTAGGTGCTTCAAATATATTATAGTGGCACACGCTCTTTTAGTTCCCTAAATTCACGTGCCCAATATTTAGGTCATTTTTGTCCATCCAAAAAATTTCTTACTACTAATTTTCCTCTTGGCTTGCCTTTTGAGGCACGCCAATGGTCTGCACCATGAGAGCTTGATTTGACAGATCTTGAAAGTATGTTGTTTAATCATAATGGTAGCTAGACTGAGGAAACCATTCATATTCCTATGCAATACTATTTTGGAATGGAACCCAATTCCTAGAGGTTGATACTACATTCAGATTATAAGGATGAGGGGGTTTTAACGGTAGGAAGTTGCCCCTAATTTTTATTAGCAACTTAAGTAGGTGGTTTATTTTGTTGGTATGGGGGCCTAGCTTGATATTGGGCTTAAGGCTAAAAGGGAATGAAATTCTAGGCCTGTTGCCTCTTGATGGCCACTAATTGATTCCTTAATGTTTGCAGCAGTTTTGTGAGCTCTTGAAGCTTGAATGAATTTCCCAAATAAGTTGATGCCCCACTCTTGCTTTGATTTATAGGGGTTGGGATAAATGCTATTTTAGGTGCTTGACTATTAGAGGTGTTTCCTAATTCTAGATATGGGGGCATGTGGCCTAGGTGCTAGTTTACTAGCTTGAATGAGACAATTCTTAGCTCTAAGAGCCATAACGTAAGCATTTGGTAAGGTTATCCCTCCCATGGATTGTATCATAACTGATATATCAGAATTTAAAGCTTTAAGGAAATAGAGCAATGTAACTTTAGTATCCAAGCTTACAAGAATCAGGATCTGATCCCACGTTTGCTGAAATCAAAAGTTAAAGTCTTTCATTTGTTCATTAGGATCCCTCTTGATTGTATTTAGTTGCTCCAATAGGGATAAATTATCTCCTCTTTCTCCAAAATGGTTGTAGAGGGATATGCATATTTGATCCCAATTTTTAATGGACCCTGTTTCTAAGCTCCTAAACCAATGTAAGGCCTTCCCTTTGAAATAGGAAACTAACAATTTAAATATAACATCGAATTCATTGATCTCATGAATGGTATATATATTCACAATATCCTGAATATGGTCAGTGAGAGTCATGTGTTTCTCCCCTGTGAAGTAGGGAATATTCTTTAATGCTGTAATTGGAAGAGGGTTATTGGAATTGAGGGTAAGTGGACTACTAGACATAGGTATTCAGTGGTCCTTATGTTGGCTGCTAATGTGCCATCCTGATTAGCCTGAGAAATCAAGTTGATTTAAGGAAGGGTCGACCAGGTGGAGGTGTGGATAGTGTTCTATTTGGTGGTGATGGAGACATTTGTACTCTTCTTCCTCTCCTTCCTCTACCCGGTGATAACTACAAGTACTCAAGGACACTTTATTCTCTTTCTCTAAACTAATTCTAGATCCTTCTCATGAACTTGGGACACTTGTGTTTCTGAAACTAGTTGAAATTTGACCCTGGGAGTCGTCAGATGTACTGCTATAAAGCCTCCAAAGGCCGAAAATTCACAAAGATGCACATTAAACCTTGATAAACCTGAAAATATTAACCTCTTGGTCCCACCAGGCATGCCAAAATTGTTATTACAAAATTACAACAACCCTTATTGCTTGTGATTTGTTTGCGAGATGATCAGTGTAACCTGTATAATATAGGATTATCCTACAGTGTGGGACCTTGCAAGTAGGATAATCCTCCAGAGAAATATGGGTAATTTTGTAGTAAAAAAAGGTAAAGGTGTGGGTGTGGGTTATCACACCTTGGATTTTCCTTAGTGAAGAGGTAACTTGACCAAAGTGGAAGGGTGTGGGCCTAAAATGAAATGTAGAGATGAAAGTGAAAGATAAGGCATGGGAGAGACCAGGGTGTGAGGCCTAGGAGATTAGGTCTTCTTCTTATGTGTGGGAACCCATTTTGTGATGGGTGGTGGTTGAGTAGACAAGTCTAGTTTTACTACAATATGTAGTAGGCTAGGTGTTGGTAGGATTCCTAAGGAAGTGGTAGGTTTAGGTGCGGATAGGGGTTTTGGTGAAGGTGAGGCAGAAGAAGGGGCTAATATGATTAGTTCAGGTGCCATGGTTTTAGTTTCCTTGAATTCCTTAGGATAGATACTTGAGGAATCTAGGGATAACATTTGTATTTGGATGGATACTCAGAGTTGAAGGCACCCCTAGAGTGTGGAGTAATCAACGTACTCTAATCGGTCCACCCAGCACGAGAATGGTTTTAGTTTAGAAGATGACAAACTAGTAGTGAAACCCATCTTGAAATCCAAGTTTTGTGATATAGGGAAGGTTTTCACCTCTGATTCAGTAGGTAGGAGTGATGTAAGACCCTAGGAGAAGCATTGCATATAGGAAGAGGAGATAAGAGTGGCTCTTCTATTGGTCAAAGAGAAATAAAAACAAGTGATGTGGACTTATTTTTATGTAGAAAGGTGGATATGGTTAGCTCCTCCTTGTGTAGAGGAACATGTGAGATAGGTTCCTCCTTTGGTAGAGGAACAAACAAGATAGACTCTATGGTATGTACAGAAATAGGTGGGGTAGGATCATCTATGGGTAGATAAGTAGGTTTGATAGGATCCTATGTGAATAGAGGAGTAGGTGTGTGTTTCACATAGAATTTCATTCTAGAATAGAGTTAATTCTATCCTTTCATTCTCTTGAGAAACAGATAAGTGTTAGGGCTAGGAGGAATACCTGTTGAGTGTTGGTAAGGTGTGCGCATACCGTAGAGAGGTCAGACTGATTTTAAAGAACTTTTTATCTGGGAAGGACTACCTGTAAATAAGAATGCAAGACCACCAGATTTTCGTTAAACAATAAGTGAGGGAACTGCCTTGGGCCTAGGAAATATTAGACTTCCTTTTGAAGGTGGTCAGTTCCCTTTTAATACAAATTAATGCAAATGATAATAAAGAAGCTATTGTGAAATCATGATTTAGGTACCTCATTACTAAAAGCAATAGAGACTAAACTACCAATAATAGAATGTCATGTTGTTTGTTTGGTCACTTGTTGTTGATATGTTTAGGTCAAGTTACAGGGATAGACCAGGCTGGACATGAGGTTTTTTTGAGGTGAATAGGTGAAAGGTTGGTTTTGGTAGAAGTCATAGTGACCGATGCCGGTCACTCGATAATCGATCATGGTTATAAAACCGGTACCGGTAGGGAATAACCGATATCGGTAGGGGTAGTGATTTAGGGATTTTAAATGGAGATTGGTGTAAGGTGGTTATGAGGTTTGGAAGGTTTGTAGATGGTTGAGGGGAATGGTAGGGTGATAGAGAAGACTCAGAGAGTGATAGAGATGTCTTTGGGGCAATATAGAGATGGATGACCGAAGGTTAGGTGTAGGTTTTTGCCGGGTAGTAAATCCAAGAGTGTGCTTATAATCCCTATGAATTAAAAGTTCACAAAGTAGTTTCTAGAAGCATACAAGGTGATAAAAGAGACTACTTACTAGTTTCTTATGTGGATGTAGGTCCAAAGAATGCAGTGGCAAAGGCAAAAATCAGTTGGGATGATCCAACAATCGGAAGTGATCTGATGAAGCTATCCTCTAACTCTCCCAATATTTAGATGAGTGTGAAAATGCTATAGTTGCTCAGTTCTAGTCTTGGGCTCAATACTCCTCTTTGCAAACTCTTCTCTCTCCTTCACTTATCTCTCTCTTGTAAATAAATTAGGGGTCCTTTCCAAAATGAAATCTGATCCCCTGGTTTTGGTTGGGGGAGGTCATTTATAGGGAACCGATGGTGGTTACGTAACCAATGCCGGTCGAGTAGGGACCGATGTCGGTTAGGTCAAAGTTGGCTATTTGTAGTAAAATAGCCAACTTTCCCTCCTTTTTCCTGAGGAATCAGTTGTGGGCTTAGTCAAGTCATTATTAGGTTCATTTTGATGTGGGTGAGGGGTGATGAGTCATGGGTGTGAGTCTAGACCAAGTCATAGGTCTTAATTAGGTTAGTTTAGGGTTAGGGCTAGGTCATAGTGAGGTGGCAAGGTGAGGTGGAAGGGTTGGAGATGTGCATTTATTAATCATAAGGTAATTAATAAATAATTCAGTGTGTAAGATTTAGGTGGTGAGGTAGGGTTAGGTTGCGGGATGAGATACAGGGTACAGGGTGTCGTAATACCCAAATTTTGGTGTCTACATTTGCCCCTTGTTGTCGTGTAGCTTGTCTTGTAAAGCTGCACTGACAATAATAAAAAGTGGTTTCCCTTGTTAAGGGTATAGGTAATCCCCATCAAATCTATCACAGATTGAGGTGACATGAAATTAGGGATAGGGTTGATAAAGGGTGAATGATGATGAGATGAGGGTAAGATGGTGGGGTAAGTTCAAGGAAGCCAACACACATTGAAATGTAGTAGTGCGACCAGGGTACATGTTTTGAAGAGCAAACAAGAAATTCATAGGCAAAGGTCGATAGTTTATCCAAACAACGTGATATAATCCTGGTATCCAAGGCATAGGAAGTAGCTCCAGGGGATATAATGGGTAAGGTATTGGAACATTTAGGCATGTTCAGTAGTACAAAATGGTTGGTTTGGTTGAGATAAACGTCACGGTCTCGGTTTAGGCAAAGCTGGTCGGCTGATCAATTCAAGTATCCTAGTCATGCTAAAACACAAACAGGTGAGCTCGATTGAACAAACAACTACATGATGGGTGGATAGAATCATAATTTATGGGCCTCATTCAAGGTACTTGATTGGTGTGACCTTGGGTCAGGCCGATTGGTTAGTTGTGGCCTTGGGTCGGGCTGACTGGTTGGTTGCGGCCTTGGGTCGGGCTGATTGGGTGGTTGCGGCCTTGGGTCGGGCCGATTGGTTGGTTACATCCTTGGGTCAGGCTAATTGGTAAGTTGTGGCCTTAGGTCGGGCCGATTGGCTGGTTGTGGCCTTGGGTTAGGCTGATTGGTAAGTTGCGGCCTTGGGTCGGGCAGATTGGGTGGTTGTGGCCTTGGGTCGGGCCGATTGGTAAGTTGTGGCCTTGGGTCAGGCCGATTGGTTGATTACGGCCTTGGGTTGGGCCGACTGGTAAGTTGCGGCCTTGGGTCGGGCCGATTGGTTAGTTGTGGCCTTCGGTCGGGTTGATTGGGTGGTTGCAGCCTTGGGTCGGGCCAATGAATTCAAAATAAGGCTATTTAGCAAAAGCTGGGGGTAGGTGATGTGGTGAAAAATGGAGATTGGTAGATAAGGGAAGGAGTTAGGTTAAACTAGGCAGGTAACCGATATCAGTTAGTGGTGACCGGTATTGGTTAGGAGACCAATATCGGTCGTCTAGGGCATGACCTAACCGACATCGGTTAGAGGTCAAAACCTATAAAAAGAAAAAATACGACATGTCATTTTCACATTATGAAATTGAGTGCCAACTTTTTCTTGTTTAAGTTTTGAAGTGATTGGGTCGTGTATTTGGGCTGAGTTGGCACTAGTTGAGTGGGGGAGTGAGTTATTGGTAGGCCCCAAAGATCGGGAGGCAAAGTTTGATTGGTTGAGAACCCTACTGAGGAGATTTGGAGCTATGGCATAGCCTGGAGGAGTAGGAGGTGTTGGAGGTGCTGGAGGAGCTGGACCACCACCACCTTTCCCACCACGATGACGTGTAGTCATACCGGTAGGCTCTGAACCCCTATTTTTGTGAAGTTGATGAATTTAGCTAGGATGTGGGTATTGGGGCAGGGATCCAAAAGTTGATAAAATAATGAATAAATGAAGGTAAACTATAAAATGGATTGGTTAGGTATGTTAGGTAGGCCCAAACGTCAGGGTGGGTAAGTTTTTAGGTAATTGTGTCAGGTAAATGGGTAGAAATATGAAAAAAGGGGATTTGGGGGTTGTTTTCGGTTCGGCCCCGAAACTCCACAGTGACCGATGTCAGTCAATAGTCGACTGACATCAGTCACAGTGTAAATTGTGTAGATTAACAGGTACAGAGACCGGCGTTGGTCATGTGTCGACCGACACCAGTCATAAAATTTGGGACATAGACTGTTGGTGGGGGACCGATGGTGGTTGAGGGTGACCGATACTGATAGGAGGTAGGGTTGTAAAAATTTTTGTGTTGGGGTTGGTGTTTTGTATTGGGGTGGTAAGAGAATTAGGGTACGGGAGGAGACGGATTTATCGATCTATAGGGAACAAGGGGGGGAAAGATTTATAGATTACTAGGGAAACGTGGGGCGGCGGCAAGATTCTACGAGTATAGGTAGATAGGTGGGTGTAGCTGTGTCTCTCGACATTCAGGTGTGCTTGGTGGGTGCGTGCGTCTCGCGGGTTTCAGGTCGTTGTTTTGTGAAGGGTAGGCCTACGGAGTGGGTGTTTTTTTGCGGCACGCCAGCAGCTGACGATGCGAGATCGGATGCCACCTCTATTGGAGAGGACTGCAGCCACTGTGACCGCAGTGCAGTGGGTAGTTATGTAGGAGGTGGGACTCGGTGGAGTCCAGAGGTATAGAGCTATAGATAGGGACCACAGCCTGATGGTTGCCCTCATCGAGAGATGGGATCTGGAAACCAATGCCTTTCATCTCCCTACTGGAGAGATGATAGTCACCTTAGAGGATGTGTATCGCATCCTGAGACTGGTGATCATCAGTGAGGAGGTGTTCCAGGTGGATGTTGAGATAGTGATGGATAGCATCCTGTAGGTATTCAGGGATGCAGCCCCATTGATTATGTATCATAGTGTGAGCATATGCTACGGCGATATGTATCAAACTCATCGATAGGAGACACGGCTTGCCGTGCTGATGATGATCGGTATCACCTACTTCACCCTCCCTGACTCAGAGGGAGGCCACTTCCCATAGGCTCTGATGGGAGTGTTACATGAAATGGTGGAGGAGCACACCTGCTATGCATGAGCACCCGTGTATCTGGTGCAGCTATACAGAGAGCTCTGGGGCTATCGCTGTATGAGGTGATTTGGTATATGTTTGACATTCTTGTTACACTGCTGGGACTACGAGCATATCATTTGTTTATGACCAGTAGGGTTTCCCTAGCAGCCAGGGCCACAAGCAGTTTATAGATATGGGTTTTAGAGGTGGTTGGGGGTCGTGGGCCAGCCACGAGTAGTTATCGCAGGGTGGGATGTCACTTATTACAGGCATATGTTAGAGGGCCTGACTGCCATAGATATTATATGGAGGCCATCAGTTCCATGGGGGAGCCCGAGCACAACTGCGTTGGATCTAGTACATATTCTAGATATCTGGATAGAGACCCAGGGAATATAAGAGGATTCCTCTATAGAGGGTACAACGACAGTTGGGATTACAGCAGGATGAGCCACCTCCCTTCCCACAGTATTAGAGGGAGGATGTAGAGGCACCACTGCTTATACTGCAGCCATTTGACCCAGTCTGGGTAGCAGAGAGACCAATAGATGATACGATGGATGACGCTAGAGTTACATGTTCATTTTTGGTTTGGTGGGAAGGGCATAGGGCAGCCATGAGAGCACAGCCAACACGAATAGATTTGGTGGCTATTACAGTGAAGAGGGACCGTCTCGTGGGTCAGGTGCAGTTATTACAGGGACAACTTGTAGCTACACAGGCACATATTAGAGTGTTACAAGGGTAGTTGGCCCAGGCATAGGCACAGGCATAGCCTCAGGTCCCTATTCAGGCTCTGATGGCAGCTCTACCACCACCACAGGTACAGGTTCAGGGTCAGGGTGTATAGGCAGAACAGGGTCCACTTCTATTAGGAGCCGGGGGACCAGCCCCACCAGCCATGGTGGCATGAGCCTGGTACATGGAGGTGAGAGTGGAGGCCCGTTATTATCAGGACGTACTAGATGGTACTGGTACCGATTATCAGCCATATGCAGCTCATAGAGCTGAGACTTCCCGGAGTCACAGGTCATAGGGGGCCGCAGCCACAGCTGGTGGGTCAGTGATGGGTAGGAGGTGAGATCTGAGACCAAGGCCAGATGAGGAATGAGCTAAGGGAGGGGGATAGAGCTGAGTCACCCCAGGAGTGGAGATGTTTTTAGATAATTGATTTTTGGATAGAGACGCCGGTCTGCGAACCGATTGTGCATATAGAGGCCTACGTGCCCACATAGGATTTATCTATTCATTTTTTTTGTATATAACGGCTTGCGAGCTGAGTACATTTTGTATAGTTGATACCGACCTACGAGTTGAGTATATTTTTGACATGAGAGACTGGCCTGCGAGCCGAGTCGAGAGTTTTGACAGAGACAGCAGCCTGTGTGCCGACTTTGTATTTGGGATCACAGAGGCCCCAAGCAGGGTAATTTGTATATTTTGACATTAATTTGATGATATATAGATGATGAGTTTGATCCATATGGTGTGTATAATTGTTGATTTGATGCATATATTATATTATAATGTTGCATGTGTTTTGTCAATGGTATTGGAATTTGATGTATATAGATGACATTGATGATGTTTTGATTATAAGAATATGTGTTGAGATGTTTATGGTATTATAATGATGGATGTTGATAATGATGTCATTATGTAGGAAAAAGAGGCGGGTGCCGCCAAATTTTTTGCAAAAAACAAAGAAAATGCCTAGGTATAAGCAAACGGAGACATGTTGACCGATATCGGTTAGCTAACCGATGTCAGTCGATATCTGACTAATACCGGTTAGGTAACTGACACCGGTTATGTTAAAATGAGCTTTCTAAAAATAGAAAAGCTTGGGAGGTAACTTAAATTCTTATTTTTAGAGTCATGCAACATGTTAAATACGAGGATGCGAGGCTGTTGTCATCCATACAGGGTAGTTGCATGGGAGAATTGAGTGATAAGGAGGAAAGAGACATGTAAAGTGATCATGGGCTTGGATTAAGAAGGTGTAAAGACAATTTATAGTGAAGGGTCTGGTGAACATGGTTGAACAAGGAGAAGCATCCAGTGGGCAGAAAGGAGAGAGAAGACAGGTTCCACCTCAAGCTACTATATCCCAAGAGGTATAAGTTTTTGTTAGAATGAGATTTCTCATGCTTATAAATAGGATGTGGTAAGATAAGTGGGTAAAAATGTGATAGGCAAGGGTTTGGGATGGGATGAGTGTTATAGGGTAGGTAATCAGGTGTTTTAGATATGTTTGTAGGTACATAGAGGGATAAACCAGTGAATAAGGTATCATAGGTGGTGTTTTTGAGTAGGATGGATAGTATGAATAGTGACTAATATTGGTTTAGGCCTAACTAGTATCAGTTAGGTAACTGATATCAGTTACTGTGTAAAGTTGTAGATTCTGATAAAAAACACTTGGGGATTCATTTGTTGCTTGTTGTTTGTTGGTTTGATGTGTGTAGGCAGAGGCAATGTTGATGATGAATGATAGGGTACCAGCGTTGTTGTCACGGGTCTGAGCGGATGTAACACCAGCAGAGTGGGTATTAATAAACCATGTGGGGTTAAGCAGAATCCGCTATTATTCATGAATCGCATGCAATCATGCTATGTTGTAGGCGCTGATTGAGAGATGGAATCCAGAAAAGAATACCTTCCATCTGCCAATGGGGAAAATGATAGTGACGTTAGAAGATGTGTTTCAAATTTTGAGACTTCTAATTACAAGAAGACCAGTGTATCAGGTAGGGCCCAACGCGGTGCGGGCAGCGATAATGGTAGTATTTGGTCCAGCCGTACGAGATTTGACACAACGAGGTGTGACATTTACTTATGGTATAATGTGTGCGGCATACCCTGAGGCAACAAGGTTGGCCGTGGCATTAATGATAGTGGCGAGGTATTATACATTACCTAGAGTGAACGGGGGAAGATTTCCAAAATCATTGATGTGTATTATTCGTGAGATGATAGAAGGTAGCGTTACTTTCACGTGGGCACCCGAATATCTGGCGGAGCTATACAGGGGTTTATGGGCATGCAGGTGAAATCACAGGACTATACTAGATTGTGCATACTTATTACATTGTTGGGCCTATGAGCACATTGTGTGTATGTGACCAATAGGCCGACCAATCCAGGTAGGAGAGAGAGGAGTGTAGAGGTTGGGATTCAGGTGATGGGTCCAGACAGAGCAAGAGGCAAGAGCCGAGATTGTGACAGATAACGCCGAGTATTATAGGCATAAGTTAGAGACGATGATGATTATGGATATCCATTGGAGGCCTTACAGGAACTACATGGTGACAGTGAACATAGCTGAGGATTTGAGGGGTGTAGAGCGAGTGAGGTGGATCGCAAGACACAGGCTAGGAGAGTACAAGAGGATTCTTCTAGATCGCGTGCGACAACAATTTGGATTTGTTCAAGATATACCCATGGATCATAGACCATACAAAAGGATCGACACTGAGGCACCATTCTCACCTCCATGGCCAACTCTTCCAGAAGGACCAGAAGAGATAGTAGCCGATCACAGGGTAATGGATGCAGGAGCGATAGAGTCTTATAGATTATGGTGGGCAGCAGAGCTGTGAAGTACACACGAGAGGGCCGATCATCCTGATATAGTTGTAATTACCGTGGAGAGAGACCACTTATATGGTTTAGTTCACCAGTTTTAAACACAGGTGAATGAGACCATGAGATTGTTAGAGGCTTCGTAGTCTCGAGTGGAGAGACTAGAGGCAAGAGTTCTCCATGCGAGAGGGTAGATTCGTATGGTACAGGAGAGATTGGTGGATCAGTGGGAGGAACCAATAGTAGTGGTACCTTTGAGTATGGAGAGGCCAGGTGAGTGGCGTTGATGATCACCATAACTACCTGGTTCGGGACGAGGCGCGGGGGTCTAAGTGAGTTTCATACATAGGGGTAGAAGAATAAATAAGGATTTTGACCTGCGCGTTGATGATAGAGAAGATGTATTTATTTAACATCTAAATAAAATGGAATATGTATGTTGATTTGAATTTGTGATAATTATAAGAATATTTGTGTTTATAATGTTTGGATTGATAAAGGATCAAGGTAGTGTTATCAATAAAAATACATGAAAATATTTATATTTTAAAGAAAACACAACACATGATAGGTTATGGTAGGGGAGGGTCGAGCTAACCTTGGGAGACCCCCTGTCTCCTAAGTGTTGCCTACATAGCCCATTGCACAAAGCAAGGAGGGGCCTTAGACAGATGTAGTTCTCCCTTAGAACCAAGGAGAGGTGAATTTAGGCAATTTGGTTGTGGTTAGGCAATTTGTTGGTTGGTAAAAGTGTGATGTTGGTAGAGTAATGTTGCTGGTGTTGGTGTGAGTATAGGTGAAGTGAGGGTTAGCTTACCAAGCATAGGAAACCGTGTCTGAATTAAGATCAACACACAATCCTAGATTCGGGTAAAAGAGGCAAAAGTGTCCCATAGTTGGAAATAGCTAAACAAACCATGTATTATCATAGGATGAGCTTGAATCCCTAGGTACCTTGCATAGGTGAGAAGTCGATAGGTGAAAAGAGTTGTATAATCACAATATATCGGATATACGCACGTCCCTTAAGTTTTGTTATTGTGAAGAATGGTGAGGTGAGGTGGATGGTATGGCTGGGGCGCAAAGAACTTATTATAAGGTGATTATTCTGACAGAAGAGAACCAAACCAAATAGACAATTCCATGACTCAAAAGTACTTTTGAATACTGCTTTTATTTTTCTAGATATAGATTGATCGATGCGGGAAGTCTATATCGGATATGCATTTTGTTGTTCTTGAGGTCTTCACAAAGCTGATCAATGCGACAAGCTTCTGATAGAGGCTAACTTTGTATAGCTTTCCTTCGAGGGAGAAGTCTACTTATAGTAGCAGATGCAGCGTTGCACATAGCCATCCTTCGAGGGAGCAGTCTAGTTTATAGCTTAGAGGTCTAGATGTCTGTTTGACATGAAGCATCTAGTTTTACAGGAAGTTTGACTCAAGAATATCCTAGAATTGTATAATTGAGAACTTGTTATTTTGATACTTTTAAGTCATGGACCAGACTAAAAAGGAGAAGGAATATTTAAGAGGAGGTGATGATCAAACCATGTGGGTTTGATTTTACTTTGAGATGCACAACAAAAAAAATGTGTATGAGGTGGTAAATGAGCTCAAGGGACGAGCGCAAGGTAGATAAGAAGTGATGTAACACTAAATTCAACAGTAGAATGGTCGAAGATGCAAGGAATTAAGAGGTTCAGGCTCAGGTTTACCATTAAGCGAAGCTAAACGATAAGTACCTGATCCATAAGTGTGAGTGATAATGTAAGGCCCAATCCAATTAGGAGAAAATTTTCCACGTTTCCTCTTTTCTAGTTTGGTTAGATGTTGATTCTCTTTGAGGACAAGATCACCAATTTTAAAGGTATGCTCATGAATTCTCTTATCATAAGCACACTTGATGCACTTTTGATAAATTTGAAGGTGGTCAAGAGAGGTAAGATGACGCTCGTCAAGAAGCTCCAATTGGGCTAACTGCTCTTGGCGGAAGTCATCATTGGTAAGAATATCCTGGAGAGATATTCTGAGGGAAGGGATTTGTATTTCGAGAGGCAAGACAACCTTGGTACAATACACCAGAGAGAATGGTGTGGCATTAGTGGAAGTACAAATGTTGGTACGATAAGCCCAAAGGGCAAAGGGAATGTGATCATGCCAATTTTTCCCAGAATTGTTAACAACTTTCATGAGAATTTGGTTAAGGTTTTGTTAGAATATTTAGCTTGACCATTTGCTTGTAGATAGTAGGGGGACGAGAAGCTATGTTTGATACCAAAGTTGTCACAAAGGGCTCGTAACAGCTTATTTTTGAAAGATTTTCCATTATCGGTTATCAAGCGATGAGGAACACCGAAACGACAAATAATGTGATGATTGATGAATTCAACAATTTTCTCCTTTTTGGTTAAAACGAGTGGAATGGCCTCCACCCATTTAGTGTAATATTTGGTTGCTGTGATGATCCAATAGTGACGTTGCAAAGAAGGTGGATGAATCTCACCAATAAGGTCCAAACCCCATTGTGAGAAAGGCCAAAGATCTCGTGCGACCTGTAGCGGGTGGCTGGGAGTATGTTGAAGGTCGGCATGCTATTGACACATAACACAACGCTTAACATATTTGCAGCAGTCTTTATTAAGAGTAGGCCAATAATATCCTAGGCGAAGGATCTGATTGGCCATGGCAAAGCCACTAAAGTGCCCACTACAAATCCCGTCATGGACTTGTCGGATAGTATGAGTGACTTCAGCGTTGGTTAGACATCAAAGGAGGATACCATCAAAGCCACATTTATAGAGGAGTCCCCCCATGATGATGTAATGAGAAACACCTTTAAGAAAAGTGCGTTTTCCATTACTACTAAGGTCAGGTGGGAGAACAGAGGTTGTAAGGTAGTCACAAAATTGGTGATACCAGGCATCCTGCAAGTCAGCAGATACATTATTTACCATACAAACATCTGGGACTAAGTAAGATGGGGTAAAGAGTTGTTGGACCAAGACAAATATGTCAGAGTCAATTGGTGATGCAGGAATTTGCGATGCCAAGCAAGCCATAGTATCCACAAATTTATTAGTTGAGCATGGAATGGTTTGGATAGTGTAATGGGTAAATAAGGTCAAAAGTGAATCTACGTAACATTCGTACTTTTGAAGTTCCTCATTTTTACATTGGTAGATGCCAGTAACTTGATTTACTACCAATTGAGAGTCACTGAAAATGTTAGTAGACTTCACACCTAAGTGTAGCTCAACATGGAGACCCAAAACAAGGGTCTTGTATTCCGCTGTATTGTTAGTGTAGGGGAAATCGAGCCAAAATGAAAGAGGCATAGGTTCACCTTTAAGAGGAATGAGAACAACGTCCGCCCCTCCACTGTGCTGGCATTTAGATTCATCGAAGAAGAGAGTCATCGGATAAGACACATCACTGAGCGAAAGAGTTGCGATGATTTCATCAGGGAAAGTAAAATTGGTAAATTGTTCCCCTGGTAAAGGGGCTTCCACAAGTTGGTCTATGATAGCTTGTCCTTTGACTGATTTCTGGTGTACGAACTCAAGGTCGAGGTCGGCAAGGAGTATAAGCCATCGGGCGATGCTTTGGTTTAGATGAGGTTTGGTGTACATATAATGTATGAGGTCAGCATTGGTGATGACAAAAATTTTGTGATTCAAGAGGGAATCTCAGAGTTTAGTGGCCACGAATGATAGGGCTAGGCACAAATTTTCGACGTGTGTATACCTAGTTTTGTAATCTACAAGAGTACGGCTTATGTAATAAACTGCTTGTTCTCGATGCTCGGAGTCACGATGTGTGAGCATGGCTCCTACAACATGGTCGGTGGCAGAAAGGTAAAGGTAGAAAGGGCGATCATCCTGAGGTGGGATAAACACGGGTTGCTGCAAGAGATAATATTTAAGAGCCTCAAAGGCTTGGTGGCACTCCTCACTCCATTAAAAGAAAATTTCCTTTTTAAGGAGATGATGGAAAGGTTGACATCGATCCAAAAGTTGTGAGATGAAATGCCAGATAGATTTGAGTTTGCCTTGCAAACTACGCAATTACTTTAGGTTAGTGGTTGGGGGCATTTCTAAGATAGCCTTGACTTTAGCTGGGTTGACCTCAATGCCACGCAAAGAGACGATAAAGCCAAGGATTTTTCCTAAAAGGATGCCAAAGACACATTTCTTTGGTTGAAGATGAACACAGTATTGTAACAAGCGATCGAAAATAATGGTTAAAACATCGAGATGTTCACTACAATGTTTGGATTTTCCAGGAAGATCATCGACATAATATTCGAGGATAGTGTGCATAATGTCATGAAAAATTTAATTCATAGCCCCCTGATAAGTCACACTAGCATTCTTAAGGCCAAACAACATGACACGATAATAGAAGGTCCCCTAGGGGGTAATGAAGGCAGTTTTATGTTGATCGGCTGGGGCTACTAAAATTTGATTGTATCCCGAGAAACCATCCATGAGAGAAAGCATCTCATGGCCCACAGTGAGATCAACAAGTTGATCAATGCAAGGTAGGGGGAATTCATCCTTTGGGCAAGCGAGGTTAAGATCCCAAAAATCCGTACATATCCGAAGTCCCCCTGTCGCTTTAGTGACAGGTACGATATTAGAAATCCATTGCGGATAGTCAATAGGTAAGATGAAAGAAACAAAAAGGAGTTGTTGAAGCTCTTCTTTAACCAATAGGGAAATGCATGGATGCATTTTCCTTAGCTTCTGTTTAACTAGTTTGGAGTCTGGTTTCAGAGTGATGTTATGGACAACAATGTCAGGATCGATTCCTGGCATGTCGGTATAGGACCAAGCGAAAGCTTGATTGCGGGCAAGAAGAAATGTAGTGAAGGTGGCTTGTTCTGATGCATCGAGAGATTGTCCAATCTTTAAAATGTGAGGATCATCTTCCGTGTCGATGTTTATTTCTATAGTTGACTCATTCAACATGGTTTGGGTTTTAGATGGTAAGGCGCGTTGAATATAAGAGTCATCCGCACCAAGGTAGGTGAGGATGGAGTCATCATCCTGGCACTCCACAACATTAATCAAAGGCAAGTCTTTTTTAATCATGTCTGGATACAAAAGGGGGAGAGAAGATGGGTCTTCACCATCACGTTTATAAGTGAGAGAACCTAGGAAGATAGCATTCACGAAAAAAAAAAGTTAGGTTGGGATAGATTCTGGGTCTATCGACTCCGTGGGTGAAGATTGTAAAATGGGAGATGATTATTTTGAATGGGTGACTTCATCATATTCCTGGATACAATTGACATGAGGTTTCTTCAATGTAGGTGGTTCAGAAAATTCAAGACCACTTCGATCTTTGTGTTTGCGTGTAGTCATGGGAATAACCATATGTCGTCCTTGCTCATAAAGACCGAAACCAAAACCTTTCCAAGCACAACGCGTTAGGAAGGTGAGGGTGAAACGACGGTTGGTTATATATTGAAAATTTGATTGGAAGGGAACCACACCAAGGGGAGATTCAGGGGTGACAGAGGAGGCGTTGACACCCCCATACGTTAGATTGGTGTGGTAATTAGGTGGTTCGTAGGAGATCACCTCCCCCACACGATGGTCATAGGTAGGATGCGCATGTAATTTTCCATACTCTTGTGGGGTATGGAAGGTGCTAACATTGTATAGGTGGTACTCCCCCAGCGTAAGGTGTTGGAAAACACCTACCAAGGGATCCAAGGTGGAGATGTTTTCCGCGGGGAAGGAAGAGGTATTCGCGTCGGTGGTTTCATTGGTCAAAGGTGTGGGTGTGGTTGAAGTAGATGGTTGGGTCGGATCAATGGGTACCTTGACTAGTATAAGCACATCATTAGGGAGGTATAACATATTACAGGTTTTGAAGGGGGAAGCGTCAGTTGTGACGGTGTATGACTTCCCCTCATACTCAAATTTTATGCATCTATGTAAGGTGGAAGGAACACATCCCATAGCCTTGATCTAAGGGCGGCCTAACAACATGTTGTATTGGAACTCTCCCTCAAGGACATAGAAGAGTTCGGGTAAGGTACGTGGCCCTACATGAATGTTAAGGATCACAGTGCCAAGGGTAGAAGTAATAGCATCGTTGAATGAATGCAACATGGTGGGGTTGGCACACATGCAGCTAGGAGGGATATTCATCTATTGGAAGGATTTGGAAGAGATGATGTTTAGGCTAGCACCCCCATCGATCATAACACGACATACCCGAATGTCCTAGACGTAAGACGAGATGAAAAGAGTGGGGTCAGGATCTTCTGCACCAAAGACGACAATTTATTCTTCAGAAAAAGTAACAGCAGCGGCTTGCCGTACAGGGACAGAAGTGGCTATGGAGGTAGGTTGTTTGGTGAGAGAAGCGACGTGGTTGGGTGTTAAGATGGAGGTGATGGGAAAGGTTTCATTAGGTAGGACCTCTATCCCTTGAAGGATCTCAATTAGAGCTTGTCGATGTGATTCAGATGTTTGAATGAGATCATCGAGTGTCATTTTTACAGGAGATTGGTGAAGTTGTTTGATCATAGTCTGATGGGAAACTCCATCAGAGACTGAATAGACAGGTCCATGAATAATCACTTTAGGTGGTGGTGCGATCGGGATGGCGGAAGGAGAGGACACATGTGTGCTCTCTTTAGCTTTTCCATTATTTTTCTGACCTTGAGTAGAAATGTTAATCATGTTGATCTCATGAATACGAGATGAAGAAGATGGTAGGGATAAGTCATTGTTCTCGAGAGGTGGGGTTGCAATGATGATAGATTTTGGCGAGGCAAGGACAGGTGGTATAGGAGAAGGGATCAGAGCTAAGGGATTTTCCCTTCGTAAGTTGTCCTTCTGAGATTTTCTATCCAAGATAGGCAACTGGCAAAGGATGGCTTTCAAAGCTTTGCATCCTTCTACATTGTGTCCTGGTGTGTAGTGGTAGGCATAGATTTTAGATTTATCATAACCTATAGGTTGAGGTTTAGATGGATCATAGGGTCTGAGTGGGGGTAGGGAAATGGTCGCATCCCCTACCAGCATATCAAGGATCTTGGCGTAAGATCCTTTGAGTGGGTCAAATGCAGATGAGGCTATTGATTGAGTGGGTGAGATCATTGATTGTTTTGGTAATGGTTAGGTATGAGTGGTTCATATGGGTGGTGGTTTAGGTAAGGGATTTTGATGATTGGGTTTAACTAGGCATGGCTTCTTCTATGCAGAAATTATGTTTAGCTGGTTAGATGATGAGACCACAGATGACGTGGTGGTAGGAAAAAACCACGGGGAAAGAGGAGTGGTAGCAAACAAGTCTTTGATGATCGAGTTTGCTTAGGGTTGGTAGGTAGGCAAGCTACTTGGGGAGACGGTGTTGAGATGCCTGTGGATGTCTATATGGGTGCAGAAGGTGTTGGTCATGTTAAAGAAGATGTGGGAGGCATCATGTATTGAGGCAAGGTGGAAGGGTGAGGCCCCCAATATAGAGGGTAGGTGTGATGGTGAGGGTTGAAGCTGTCCCTGCTATAGTGGTTTGATCGGGGGCGAGGGTTTTAGTTGTGGCGGAGGCATAGATTAGACTCGAGGAGATTGTGTATGTCTCCTAGGTGGATTAACGACTTTATTTTCGGATAATTCTAACCATTTAGGTGGGTGCATTAGGCTAGGTATTGTTGAAGTCCCAAGCGTAGGGGAAGGTTTCGCTAGGTTGATAGAGGTTGATGAGGTATTTGGCAGAGATGAGGGGGGTGGAGGTGAGGAAATAGGCATTTTGAGCTTTTGTAAAAAATTCAGGTATATAGTAGAGGTGTCTGGACTAGTCATCTGCATTTGAGTAGAGCATGGTGTATTCAGACGTTCCCATAAGAGTCATCTATCTTTTGGGAGGTGACAATCTTCACCTATGGATGGGAATTTTGGTATGGAAGAGAAGTGGGATGTGATTCCAGTCCACTGGGGGTGTGATACAGGGGGAGAATGAGGTGTTGTATCAATGGGTGTTAAGAGGTCAACTGGTCGTTGGAAAGATTTAGGAGATGAAGAACTGATAGGGATGAGGGCATGTTCTAGAGGATCCATCATGGTTAAGGAATTTGGTGATGTAGGCTCAAGGTGTTTCTCTTCTAAGGATGATAGAAAAAGTGATGATCCTTCTTCTTTTACAGCAAGATTAGTGGAAGGAGATGTTTGGGAAATAGATAAGTTGGATAACATCCGCTCATAGTCTTGCAGGGATGTGGTGCAAGAAGGCTCTTCTGTGAGAAGAGAACTCTGGGCGGTTGATTCCTTTATGGGTAAAATAATAGCAGGGTTTTCCTCTTGTCCTGATGAAGGAGAAAGGGGCAAGGACTCCTACGTTGGTGAAGAGACTCGATTCAAAATTTCTTCGATGGAAGCCCTTGGTTGGGAGTTGAAAACAACATGGATCTCATGCACACTCTTCTCCTCCACTAAGGTTTCTTTGTTTGTGTTACTATTAGAGGAATGATTTGGAAATGGTTTGTTGAAGATTTTTAAATTTCGATTAGCAAGGGCATTAGGATTATTGAGGGTTATATCCCCCGCATCAACCATTTCCTGCACTATGTTTTTTAGTATCTTTTAGTTTTCATGGCTGTGTCCCTTCACGCAATGGAAGTTACAGAAGCCATTTTCTTTATACCAATAAGGTATAGCGCAAGCGGAATCAAACCTGGAGTGAGGTTTAACAGGAGGCAAGGTGATAGCTCCTTCTTTAAGCAATTTTTCCAAGATCACATCATAAGTTTTCTCCTAAGGGAGTGTACTTGATGGGCTTGGCTTTATAATTATAGGTGAATTTTGGCTGGGTAATTAGATGGTGCTTGAGATTTGACCATCACCCCGCGTGTATAGATCCTCTTGATTTTGAAGCAGATGATGCATGATAGTTGGTGGTGTTAGGTTTGTTGGTGGAGTCTTGGGTTCAGAAATTTGAGTTTTTGTTGCGTAACTTCAATTTCTCCTCCTCTAAGGCTCGAATCTCTAGTTTCTGAGCCATAGTAAAGGCCTCATCAAAGGTACGGAAAGTTTAAATTTGGAGGGTGGGAGAAATGTGTTTAGTGCAGCCCCGCGTAAAGATCTCGATGAGCTCGACCTGAGGTAAGGCATAAGTAAGTTAATTGATGAGGCCCTGCCATCGTCCAATGAAATCTACGATAGATTCATCTTCAAATTGTTGGATGGCATAGAGATTGGTAATGGATACTTTCTTGGCAATATTGATGGAGAAATGCTCCAAGAAAGACTGGGCTAACTAGTTAAATGAGAAGATTGAGTGCTAGGCTAAAGCACTGTACCACTCCAAGGCAGGTCCTGCTAAGGACATGGGGAAGGTACGGAGTAGTAAGGCATCGTCATGAGCAATCAAATAGCAGGCATGTCTAAATGATCGCAAGTTTTGTTGAGGGTCCTCCTTACTATTAAAGCGAGTAAATTTCAAAAATTCCCATTAAGGAGGATATGTATGAAGGGGGACAGAAGGATGAATAGGCTCCCAACAAACTTGCTCGTATGTCAGGGTGTTACGGCTTCCAGAAACAGAAGCCTCAAGATTTTGCATCTTGTCCCATCATCTGTTTGATTAAATCATTGGTTGGGTTAGATGACGGTGTTGTCATCATAAATGGAGGAGGATTGGGCCAAGAGCCGCTACTAGAAAATGGTGGGGTTAAATGTTGATAAGGTATCAATGATGAATGTGTTGGGGCGGTTGAATAAGGGTGTCCTATATAAGATGTTGAGGCCACTGGATGTGTCTGCGGAAATGAAAAGGTGGGCAGAGCCTGAGAGGGAAGGCTCGTGTGGATAGGTTGTAGAGAAAAAGTTATGAAAGAGGTAATCTATGAGAGGGATGAGGTAGGGGTAGTGGATGGTAGTGATATGTGGGGCCCCAAATTAACCAAAGGAAAGCCAATTGGTGCAATATGGACCATCGAATCCACTGAGCTAGGAGACGGGGCTAAGGATGAAGATGGTGAGGTGGAGTTATTAGGTGGGGAAGGAGCTAAGTGAGCGGCTATACTAATAGGCATACCCAAGAGGAGCTGACCGTCGGGTGTATGGTCAGGGGTATGAGACAAATAATATTGTACGGTGCCAAGATTAGCATCCAAAAATTTAGCAAAATCTAGATCTCCTACAGAGATCTTGGGAAAAGCATTGGTGTCCGTAGGATTCCCCATAGGATGCGAAGGGGGTGACTCATGCAAAGACACGGAACAAGCATGTGAAACCATGGCTGCGGCTTGTTTCTGGGTAATAACAACCATGGACAAGAGGATACAATAGGGAATTAGTCAATTAGAAACAGAAACAACAAGAAAACGTTGGAATTGGTAGGTTGCTGGTTTGTCAAGAACTGTGAAACACAGTAATCGATATCGGTCTGGTAACCGATATCGGTTTGATGGTAGCCGGCGTCGGTCAGGTAACCGATGTCGGTGTTAGAGGACCGGTGCCTGTCACTGTGAAGGCAAAGAGAGAATGTAAGAGGCTGCTAGTTTGGAGATAACAAGGCTTAGTATACCCACCAAACTGTCTGAAGTGATCACTAAGACAGGGTATAACAGAGAAACAAAACTGAAAGAAAAACAAAAAACAAGAAAGATGCACAAGTAAATCAAGAGACTAAACCTAGGATTAGTTTTAATCACTTTTGGGCTTATGCCTTAGACACAAGATGATGTCAATCCTAAACAAAAGACCTAAGGGAGATGTCAAGTTTGTTTTGGCTTTTAAGGCTACCTCAATCGGGCGGAGGAATACCGCAGAAAGGGGGGATGTTTGAGATGTTGTGTAGATTAAGATGTGATTTGGTATGTGTTGTGCAATGAGAGTAAGATTAATTTCTCATCAATACCATGGATATTACCCCCATGTGTACGACCCGTTACTTAATCTACATTCACTAGAATGAAAAACAACAAGCAAGAATGTGATGCACATGTTTTAAAACCTAAATCGAAATTGATATTCGATGAAGCAGAGAACGAGAAGAGGTCAAGAAGGTAACTTTCACTAATGCAAAGATGTGAAAGTAAGAAAAGTTCTTCTACCAAAATGACAAAATATTTTATGAATATTTAGAAGAGAGAAACAACAAGTGTGCTCCCTACATGAAAACAAGCAAGAAATAAAGAAACCTGAGAAGGGTCCCACTGGGCGTGCCAAAATGTTTCGCACATAATTTCGTTCCAGAATAGAGTTAATTCTATCCTTTCATTCTCTTGAGAAACAGATAAGTGTTAGGGCTAGGAGGAATACCTGTTGAGTGTTGAGAAGGTGTGCGCGTACCGTAGAGAGGTCAAACCGATTGTGAAGAACTCCTTTTTGTCTGGGAAGGACTACCTATAAATAAGAATGCAAGACCACCAGATTTTCATTAAACAATAAGTAAGGGAACTGCCTTGGGCCCAGGAAATATTAGAATTCCTTTTGAAGGTGGTCAGTTCCCTTTTAATACAAATTAATGCAAATGATAATAAATAAGCTATTGCGAAATCACGATTTAGGTACCTCGTTATTAAAAGTAATAGAGACTAAACTACCAATAATAGAATGTCATGATGTTTATTTGGTCACTGGTTGTTGATATGTTTAAGTAAAGTTATAGGGATAGACCAGGCCAGACATGAGGTTGTTTTGAGGTGAATAGGTGAAAGGCTAGTTTTGGTAGAAGTCATAGTGACCGATGTCGGTCACTGGATAATCGATCGCGGTTATAAAACCGGTACTGGTAGGGAATAACTGATATCGGTAGGGGCAGTAATTTAGGGATTTTAAATGGAGATTGGTGTAAGGTGGTTATGAGATTTGAAAGGTTTGTAGATGGTTGAGGGGAATGGTAGGGTGATAGAGAAGACTCAGAGAGTGAGAGAGTTGTCTTTGGGGCAATATAGAGATGGATAACCGAAGGTTAGGTGTAGGTTTTTGTCAGGTAGTAGATCCAAGAGTGTGCTTATAATCCCTATGAATTAAAAGTTCACAAAGTAGTGTCTAGAAGCATACAGGGTGATAAAAGAGACTACTTACTAGTTTCTAATGTGTATGCATGTCTAAAGAATGCAGTGGCAAAGGAAAAGCTGAGTTGGGATGATCCAGCAATCATAAGTGATCTGATGAACCTATCCTCCGACTCTCCCAATGTTTGGATGAGTGTGATAATGCTCTAGTTGCTCAGTTCCAGTCTTGGGCTTGATACTCTTCTTTACAAAATCTTCTCTCCTTCACTTGTCTCTCTCTTACAAATGAATTCAGGATCCTTTCCAAAATGAAATCTGATCCCCTGGTTTTGGTTGGGGGAGGTCATTTACAGGGAACCGATGGTGGTTACGTAACCGACGCCGGTCGAGTAGGGACCGATGTCGGTTAGGTCAAAGTTGGCTATTTGTAGTAAAATATCCAACTTTCCATCCTTTTCTCCTGAGGAATCAGTTGTGGGCTTGGTCAAGTCATTATTAGGTTTGTTTTGATGCGGGTGAGGGATGATGAGTCATGGGTGTGAATTTGGACCAAGTCATAGGTCTTAATTAGGTTAGTTTAGGGTTAGGGCTAGGTCATAGTGTGGTGGCAGGGTTGGAGATGTGGATTTATTAATCATAAGGTAATTAATAAATAATTCAGTGTGTAAGATTTAGGTGGTGAGGTAGGGTTAGGTTGCGGCACAAGTTACGGGGTACAGGGCATCATAAGACCCAAATTTTGGTGTCTATAGTGTGATAGGATCCTTCATGGGTAGAGGACTTCGTGCAAGAATTTCCTTGATAGATGCTAGAGGAGGAAAATGACTAGATGTAATAGGTACTGTGTTGAAAACAACATGAACCTTCTTTAACTAGTTCCTGCACACCCATGTGCCTTTTTGTACTTAGCCAAAATTTTAGGGCTCAACATCACCCCAAACTATGCCTATTCTTCGTCCTTGGAAACACTCTTCAAAGAATAACGACTGGAGGGATATTACAATGGTGTGAAAGAAAGAATAAGGGA
This sequence comes from Taxus chinensis, assembly GCA_019776745.2. NCBI lineage: Eukaryota > Viridiplantae > Streptophyta > Pinopsida > Cupressales > Taxaceae > Taxus > Taxus chinensis. Next base: position 899,836,625 of record CM034146.1, read on the forward strand.
ATGAAGAATTGGAAGAAAGAATGAAACAATGGGTAGCTTGTTTATTACTGGAGGAGGAGAGGGAAATCCTTCCCTAATTGTTCCTCTAACTTCCACGAAGTGTCGACCTCATTTTGAGCTTATTGACAAAGGTCATCCACCAGGGTGCTCATCTCCTCAAAACTCAGCTCCTCCCCTTTGGTGCTCATGGTCTCAACAATACCCTCCAACTATTTTCCCAAGTCCTCAAGTGCATCCATCTTGTAGGTGATCTGGGGGTATAGTTCCTTCAGCCACCTTTTGATCGATCCTCACAGGGTCTTGATTGATTCTGAATTCTTCTCCACCCCGGCCATGATCTTGTCTTTTTCCACTCTTTTCCTCTTATTTTTCTCTTGGAACTCCTTGAGTTCTATTTCATTGGTGGAAACCAAAATACTTGTAACTTTAACCCTATCGATTCAGTTTTCATAAACAACTTCCTTCACTTGTGTGGCGACCTTCACTTCTACAAGAAGTATGATGTATCGAGCCACAATATCGAAAACCTTCATATTTTCTTCTTTTTCTTGGTGTGCCTGTGCTTCTTCTACAGACTCTACAGTAATTGGTCACCTCTCCATCATGAGAATGGGATTCATATCCTCTAGAAATTGTAAGGTTGATTCATACTTCTGATCAGGTGGTGTTGAGTCAGGGTGCTTCAGGAAAATTGCATTTGTAATCATCTCCACCTTCTTGGAGACTTTATGCACCTTAAATTTTTCTTCTTTTAGCTCATGCCTCAACTGAGCACTGCCTAGTTTCTCTTACTTTAGGTCATTTCTCTTTTCCATGAGATCCTTCTTTTTCTTCTCACATTCTTCCTCCAAGAATGTCACTCTATTGTTTCTCCAAAATAGTCTGGCCTAAATTATGATGAAAACCTTGTTAAGCACATTATAGACTTGTTCATCTGATAACTTGTGAGCATTCACCAGTAGATTGATTACTTTGGTTTATGACACCTTCATTAGTCTCTCTGACTTACTTAAAATTCTAGTTCATCTATGTGGGACTCAAACTCCCAAGATAACATCTTTCTTGTCTGTGGGTATCCACCTTCTTTGTCAAATGATGACATAGCTAGGAGTTTTTCTATTGGTATTGTGATTTAAAAGCATGTGTGTAGCACCTTGTTAGGATCATCAATATATCCCATTCCCTACCCTTGTTCCACCACTATGTCTTTCCCACTTGTTCACACAATGTTTGGGAAGCTTACGACCAATTTGGGATCTCCACTCATGCCATAATACTCCTTCCCAATGCTTTCTTCTTCCATCTCATTCATAATTTCATCCGCGCTCCTCTCTAACTCTATTTCTACCAACTCCTTCATGATGCTAGCCACTTATCTCTCCGTGGATTTGTCTACTTTCTCCTTTTTGAGGCTTGGGGTTCTTATGTTTTTAGTTCTTACTTCTTTTCTCACCCCCTTCCCTTGAGCCTCAGCTTCTTCTTCATCATTCTTCTCCTTATCTTCCTTGTTATACTCCTATTCATCCCCTTCTTCCTTAGAATCATGCACATCATATACTATATTGTCTTCACCTCCTTTAGGCTTGTCATCATCCTTGTTGCCAATGTAGGCATCTAGAATTTTCCTCTCTTTTGAGTCTTCCACATCTGTCCCCTGTTTCTTCTTCCTTACTAGGGATTATAGTATAGGAGATTCTTCTTTCTCCTTCTCCTTGACAGGTGACCTCTTCATTGGTGATGCTTCATGGGTGAGGTGCTCTTCATGCTTTGGAGCCTCTTCTTCTAGGGTCTATGCATTGGTTGGGTACCTCTTTCTCCTCACATACGTGTTAGGTTTCTCGACTTATTTAGGCCTGCCCACCGATTATGTGGTATACACACTTGATGATTTATTTTCCTACCCCTCTTCTCTTTCTCTCTTCTTTAGCATGGCCTTCCTTCTCCCTATGGGGTATTCTAGAATGGAGACATCAATTTCCATATAGGATTCTTTCTCAAACTTCATCCTTATGTGAAGGTATATCCTTGCTGCATCCCTTCTAGTGATTGGTAGGGTTATTGCTTTCGACATTTGAACTTTGTGAGAGACATATTTCTCCATGTATGCACATTGTTTAGGGTACATGAGCATTCAGTGCAGCTCGTGGTGTTCTCGTTCCACCTCACTAAGGTTAAAACTTAGTCTTTCAGTTTCCTTGAACCGATTGACCCTTTCCTGGAAGTATTGCGCGGTGAAGGAGAAGGGTAGATTGCACCATGGACCCTTAGTCTGATTTGTTAAAATAAATCTGCCAATGCAGAAATGTTGGTACACTTCAAATTCTTCTTCTCCATCCATGAGTGTGGGAAACTACTCTGGGATCCTCCACTCTTCTCTAAATGTGCCATTCATTTATTTATACCACTTCTCCAGGTGCACCTTGTGAGCGGCCCTCATGGTTTCAAAAGTGTATTTTTCAAACCTCTTTGTGGGTGAGGGATCCTCATTTAGATACTCCTAAAAAAAAATTCAGCCCATCTGGCACTCCAATATCTGAAAATACAATGGTGAGGAGGACATTGCCTAATAATATCTTATCTCCCTCTTGCGTGTTGCTTATGATCTCATCTGCGATGAAAGAAGACAAGTTGTAGATGGTTCCCTCTGATATCTTTCAGCATACATTTAGCCATGCATTGTTCACTTGCATCCATTATTATTGATCATTGAGCTTGGTCACTAAGTGTGTGGCCTTCATCATAACAAGGTCTAGAATCTTTGTGATGTTAAAGTATCGCAAACCCTTTTTATATTTCTACACTACTACTGTCTCCTTGATAGCCTCCTTTTCGCTCAAATCATCGTCTAGACTTTCTCCTTTGAAAATAAAGCCTGTGAATTTGGATATCAATTGTGGTGTTATGTTCTTCTTTTTCCCTACAAAATAGAAGCAATCCTCATACACGAGCAACATCAACCACTGATAAAGGCACTCGGGCTTTCCAAAATAAGGAAACTCATATAATTGCAATAACCTTGACTTCTCCAATTTGACTTTCACCTTGTCACTATATATAGGAATACCATCGGGTGTCCTTTTGTTACTTAGACAGACCAAATCGAATGCCATTTCCTTTTCAGTTGTGCTCATATGATGGTTATAATCACCAATGATCATTTTTCTTAAATATGACACCCACTCCTTTCCTAACAATACTCCATCTTGGTATTGCATTTCTGCATACAATTCTTCATTAGAACTCGTGAAGGCAGCGGTTTGATTTCCTTTGACCTTGCCCTTTAGTTTATTTTGTGAAATGGTCACCTTCTTTGGTGTCATGCTTTCTATCGGGAAAAACTAAGAACTCCTTACTCTGCTCTGCTACTTTTCTTAACTCCAAACTCAACTCTTGGAATAAATCCTTCTTTCTTTGTGCCCTAGCTTCCAAACCCTAACTAGGAAAACCTTTTACAAGAAAACACACCATAAACAACCTTCTCTCACCCCCATGTACTCCTTCCTCCTGGTTTGTAGATCTACTATAGTCACACTCTTTGATTTCTTGGATTATTTTTCCTTCACACAAATCTCTCTAGATGCCCTAGTTTGCAAGAGCGCTTCAAATTTGTAATATCAAGGTAGAATAATGACTTTCCCAACCTTATATTTATAGTTTTTACTATCCTCTAGCACTAAATTCTATGTCACCTACCAATGTAATTTAACATTAAATGTAGATGTTTTGACTATTCGAATTTAAGTTCCCTTACCCACGTGCCACATCCTGCATGAAAAATCCTTTACAACCTTCTGGCATGCAAAAATCCAATCTGACCGAAGACTCATATGTGTGTGTCTACAACACCAAAGGTAGTTTTTTCCTTTACCTAATTTTTTCCCTTGTCTACCTCATGTTGTTCCTATGCTCTTCATCCTTTGTACATTGTATTTGTTACATCCTTCTTGACACCATAATTCATTATCCACCATTTCCTCACGCAATGCACTTCCTTCTACTAGACCATTCAACTTGAGTTACAAGCCTCTAATTTTCTTTGCATTACTCCACCAAACCCAAAAATAGATGTGCAGTCCTTTGCACATACATAACTTTGGAAAAAACAATGTGGTTACCAGCGCACAAGGCGCAAAACAAAACCAAAAGAAAGGAAAAAGCAACGAGAAAGGGAAACAAAAGAAAAGAAAATCACAAAAGGAAATTCTAAGCTTACTAGAAATACTACCTTATTAAAGACACTAAGAAGACTTATTTATAGTAGGGCTTTAGCCTACTCTAATTGAAATGACCTGGTAATATTGTCCCATCTAGTGCTTGTATCTGGAAAGAACTTGATTCAAGGATGTATGAGATGATGTAGGGTCCTAACCAGTGGACTTTCAACTTCCCAGGATGGTGCAGATACTTGTAATAATACAACACCACCATCTGCCCAACCTCAAACTGATTGTTCTTGATATGACGATCATCCCATGCCTTTTTTCTTGCTTTTTCTAGCTTCTAACTCCATCTAGCAAGTGACCTTCTTTCATCTAACTACATCAACTTATCAATCCTCTCTTCCAGCACTTGTTCATCAGCCAACCATCATGTGCACACTATAAAAAGTAATGGTAACATGAATTCAACTGGAAAATATCCTCCGTGCCAGACACCAATTGAAATGGTTTGGCCTTGTTCAACCTCTTATAGGTTATTTTGTATGCCCATAAAAATGGATGATACTTTTTCATCCCAATGTTGTCTTCCAACGTCATAGATATTAGTCAATGTGTGACTTAGTATTTTGTTAAATTCCTCAATAATTATATTTGGTTGAGGGTTATAAGGAGTAGTATTATGATGGGCCACCATAAATTATGCTAACATAATCTTGATCATTTCATAGAGAAAGTGTGTATGTTTATCACTTGTTAAAATTAAAGGACAACCATACCTGTTGATTATGTTCTTGCATAAAAATATAGTAGTTGTCACTGCAGTGCAATCCTTTGTAGGTGCTACCTCTACCCTATAAAGTCAATTTCTTATTTTTCAAATGGTTATGTATTGGTTATTGGTCGTAAGGGAGTTTCATCTCTCCTTCCAAGTTTTCTAAGGCAATGGATATGGTCACAGGCCTTGCAAAACTAAATACAATCCTGGTGGATGGTTTCCCACCAAAGCCTTGCTAGTATAATATTTCATGTGATAGCACTTCTTACATAGTGTCTTCTTGTAATCCCCACCATGCACTTCTTTCATAATTGCAATGTGCTCATGTTCCAATATGCATCAACATAGAACCTTATCATGACCTAACTTATACAAGTCTCCACTAATAGACATGTAGGGTGTGGCACATATTGCTAACTGCTTTCTCTCAAGAGCCTTAATCCCTTTTGGTGCCACACCTGTTCTTAAGAACACTGTGATATCTTCCAAGAATGAGGGCACATGCCATAACCTAAACAGTTACATTTCTGGCATGGTTTCCTCAATGCTTTACGTGTCCTCCCCTGAGTTAATCCTTGATAAGTGGTCAGGTCTTGAATTGATTTTTCTAGGTTTTACAACCATTTTGAACTCAAACTCATGGAATAATAGGACCCAATGGAATATGTGCCCTTACAAAATGGGCTTGTTGACTAAGTATTTCAATTCCATGTGGTTTGTGTAGAATATAAATGGTATTTCCAATAGATACTACCTAAAATTATGCAGCTCGTAGATCATTGATACTGCCTCGTGCTCAATGGTTGTGTAATTTTGCTTTGTTAGTGTCAACTTTCTATCGGAAAAACATAAGGGACATGGAAAGGCTTATCCTAAGAGGGAAAACATAGTATGGGTGTCGTGAAAAGATTATCCTTTAAAGTGTCAAATGCCTCTTGTTGCGCCTCTCCCCAATGAAAGGAACTCTTGTGTTTTTACAATTCCTCCAATTAGGCGTGGTGATCTTGGCATACCCCTTGATGAATTTTCTATAATACCCCATATGCCCAAGGAATCTACACACTACACTTTGACTAGTAGGCTCCTCTAATCCCACAATAACTGCAACTTTTGTGGGATCTACTAGTAAGCCGTATTTTCATATAATGTGTCCTAACAGTGTTCCAAATGGAGTAGCAAAGACACATTTCTTAACGTCAAGGGATATCCTCAATTTCTAACATCTCTCAAACATCAGCCTCAAATTGTCAAAATGGTCTTTCACTAACCCATACACAGTTGATTCATCTAGGTAAACTTGAACAAAATTATGCATGAAGTCCTAAAATGTTTGTACCACGATGTGTGAGAACACAACAGGAACACTATTCAATCCAAAAGGCATAACCATGTAGGTAAAACTTCCCCATTCAGTGCCAAAAGTTATCTTCTTCTATTCTTCCTTTGCAATCCTGAATTGGTGATAACCTAAGAACCCATTCGTGAAAGAGTAGAATTTAGACCTGGCTACTTCCTCCAAACTTTCTCCAGTAAAGGGGGTTAGGAAAGGATCGATGAAAAATAATATGTTTAGATCCTTGTAGTCAACATAGATTCTTATCCTTCCATCATTCTTGATAATGATAACCATTGGGCTTATCCATTATAATTCTTGCACTTCCTCTATGATACAAGATGCTATCATCTCATCTATTTCTTCCTTAACCCATGTGATGAAATTTAGATGCATTCGATAAGGCCTCTTTCGAATCAGGTGCACACCTTCCTTCAACATGATCTTCATCTCCCTTAGGGAATGGTGGACACCTTTGAGTTCATGATCCTTGTGAGGGAATAAATCCTAGAACTCGCACAACATATCAATGACATTTGAAACTTCTTTTTTAGACCAATAGTCCCCAATGATGGCTTCCTTAGGTTCTATCTCTGTCCCAATTTTAACCTTTATTTTTTTCAAGGGATCATGGTAGGTGTGTTCTTTCTCATCAGCACTATCTATGACTTTGTGCATACCTTTAGAATGGTTAACATCTAAATTTTCCATCTCTTCACCATCTACTACATAGAACATTTTTCCTTTTTCCTTTTCCATGCATGCGCGCTCCAGCTGTACTTCCTTTGATTCTTCTTCATTGAGGCATGTCTCCACATAAGGCTCACCTAGTAATTCTAGTAGCCTATCTTCATCCATAGCACTATATCCCATTTTAAGGTGCTTTATTACTTGCAACGCCTCATCAAATGATGGCTTGGTACTCCTATAATAATTTTTTTGAATGAGATTAGCCACTAGCTCCTACCAATTACTTGTTTGATGACGCATCTCTGAATGAATATACCATGTACACACATGACCATGTAAGGTGGAATACAACTTATGTAACCATGACGAAGGTGGTAATGCTTCTACGCTTCCCATCTAGGCCTTCTCACATGCTTGGAAATGAAATGAGGTGGTCTCTTTACCATGGTAGTCTTGTATGACTATGAGCATATTTATCTTAGAGAACATTACAAAAAATTCAATTCTTACCTTGCACCACTCTAGGAGGCTCTCCCAATGTGTAGCCCACCAGTGCACTCAAGATGACTTAGAAGGTTATAATTGGGCATTACTCGGCTCTCTTCCTAATTCAACCGACCGTGCCAAGGTACCATAAGTCAATAGAAAGCTACTACCTATCTTCATGGTATGCTACTCAACTTGACCTAGTTTGGAAACTATAAGTTCAAGTCCTAAATGTGTGCTAGATCTAGATGAAAAAATATGTTAAGGGTGTTGCCACAAGATCAACTGTAACATATGTATCCAATCAACTCACATGTCCCAGGGCTTCTCGAGGGTAAATTCCTGTATGCTCATGCGTAATGCCAACATCTATGAGAACTGAGCATCATCAGATGTAAATAACCCCCTCTAGTGGTCATTAATTCATAATCAATATAGGATCATTGATTTGAATTGCAGATAGATTCATACCTAACCGTAATTCCAATCATTCATTAAGGGTTCATTATATGGTCCATAACTAGCCATGATGTTAGATATGGAAAAATTCAAACTTAATTCATGTTGTTCATTAATTTTTCATATACCCATTGGCATATCACAAGTCAGCATTATTCCTATAACACCATGGGAACTCAACAAATGCCATCAAACGTTGTAATGCCTTAATGCAACACTAAGACTTGTCTAAATCTCAAGTGAACTCATCCTCCTAGATTCAGCTAGTGATAACTACATCCTGTAAATGAAGTACAATAGATTAAAGATCATGTTGTATATATCTTCCCCCCGGGTAGATATAGACACATTCGGAAGAAGATGGAAACCAAAGAAATGCAAACCTCAGCCCATTTGATGTTAGGCATCAGAAGAGGCACACAGACATTGACCTGTACTGACATGTCAATGAAAGATATGCACCCAGAATCGCATCCATAAAGGGGCACAACGGACAATGTAGTGTCCTTAACATGATTCATGTATGCGCCAAGGCGCAGGAAAGTGGTGCACAGCAAATGGATTGCGACAATGTAAAGATCGCGCTCTACTTTGGTGCACGGAAGAATGGCGCATCAGCAATGAGTAGTGAACAAGGGAATAATAGTTACGCCTTGGCGCACATAAGAGGATGTCGACTACAAATGTAAATGCACCCTTGGCATCACAGAAGAAGATGTCATCCTTTAGAGCCTCGAAAATCGCCCTTGGCGCACAGACTACTTTGATTTCTCTGTTAGACATTGGAAAAAGTCTGCGCCCTTGGCGCAGTGTAAAGTGGCATTCGTAAACATGTGATCGACACAAACTTCTGAATGCGCCTTTGGTCGCACAAAAAGGGTTGTCGACACAAACATATTTGTGCCTCTTTGTGCACGAATTAGTGTCCTTTGTCTTAACATGCATCCTTGGCACGTGCGGCCAAGGCACACCTTCAGGAGGCATCAACTATTCTGAGCGCTGACAGGAAGCTTGACTCACTCGCCACTCTTGGATATTCAAATGGCCATTAACTTTTGACTGGATGCTCACGATTCACAATGCCTTTTTATTTGTGACTGTTGTTGGTTCATAAGCCTACGGATAAATCCTCTGGACACTAACTTCATAATTATTTATCTTTCCATTGGGTGGGAACGAGTTCTTAAAAATGTCAACACACTCACAGTTTGCCACTTCTCTATAGGTCCACAAATGATAATAGGTTCCTCACAGGAATTCACTTCATCTTCATAATATAGATGACCATTACCAATACAATCCTCCGCAAAAAGGTGGTCCATGGACCCCTAGATTTGTTACTTTTTCTCTCTCAAAACTCTGGTCATTCTTTCCTATGGAACTGCTTGTAAGACTAGTTTGGCTTCTTTCTATAAGGTCAATGGGACATTCATTGTTTTGGCCCCCTCCCTATCTAATCTCTTTGGCAGGTCATGAGTTGTGGAGGCTATATATACCTCCCATATCAAGAAACATTCTTGTGGAATGCACACTTTGCCTAGAGGGCATCTACTTGCAGTGTATTGTATCAATCTTTGGAAATTGTCACAATCTACCATGCATGACTTTGGACTGACTTCTCAACCCTCTATGTCCTTTACATGCCCTTGCATCCTCACTGATCTATTCACTGTGAATCCCACTGTAAAATCTCATGCACTGATTTTTGCATTGACACCTTCTCCAACTACTTGGTCATGTGCAGTAATTTGAGCCTCTAGAAAAGGACTAAAGTTCTTCAGTATCCTCGAGTGCACTCACCCCCCTTAGCGCTTAGGGTTACTTTTTATGCCATCACTCGGTCTCCCTGTGAAATCCTTGTGTAGTTAGAGCTCTTCTAAACGGTATTATTGGTAATACTCTGCAAAAAACCATTGGTGCATCTGAACAGGGGAATAGGAGCTGGCCTTCATCATGGAGATATTTTCTGATTTCGCAAGAGTCCACACTTGGGAAAAGCTCCATGTTGTGCATACTTGCACTGAGACTCTCTGTCATGCCATCGAGTTGCAGATTTCCTTTAGGGGTGCTGATGCTCTTCGACATCAATAGATCATAACCATGGAATTTCTTTTAGGATTTCATTCTTTTAAGAGACGAAGTGTAGTCTTCAACCATATGATGGGGGTTAGACTGTCTAGGATTAACATATGCGAATGTCCTTATCATGTCTATTACTCATACTAGACCCACCTTGTATGCTCTGAGATAGTGATCCCTTTCATGCACCATATTAATTCACACTTATTGTAGTCATGTGTAATGCCCTTTCAAAGAACAAGGACATCCCATGCATGTCATCCTTTAACAAGTTTCCTTATAATAAGGGGAATCGTACTATCTGTAGACACCAAATTGTGTCTTACGACCCCTTGTGACCTGCATTGCATTTCACAACCTAACCTCATCACCTAAACCTTACACGATTATTTATTAATTACCTTATAATTAATAAATCCACATCTCCATACCTGCCACCTCATTTTGCCACCTCATCATGACCTAGTCTTAACCCTAAACTAACCTAATTAAGACCTATAACTTGGTCCACATCCACACCCATGACTAATTACTCCTCACCCGCACCTAAAACCAACCTCATAATGACTTGACCAATCCCTCAACCAATCCCTCAGGAGAAAAGGAGGGAAAGCTGGCTATTTTACCAAAAATATCTCGGTTTGACCTGACCGATATTGGTTCCTACTCGACCGCCGTCGGTTGCGTAACCGCCATCGCTTCCCTGTAAATGACCACCTCCAACCAAACACAAAGGATCGGATTTTCATTTGATCAAAAAAAGAGGAGAAACCATTGGAAGGATCTGGATTTTCTTGGCCGAGTAGAGACAAGTGAAGAAACAAGAAGAGTTTACAGAGAAGGACATCAAGCCCAAGACTGCAACTAAATAACTAGAGCCCAGTGACACTCATCCGAGCATCAGAAGAGGAGATAGCTCATCTTGGATTGTCAGATCATCCTACTCGAGGCCTGTCTTCGTCATCACAGTCCTGGAACCTGTATCTTCATCAGGAATGAGTAAGTAATGTCTTGTATGTTTTTAAGCACCATTTCTTGAGCCTGTGGATTGATAGTAATTATAAGCTCATTCCTAGATCTACCACCTACTAGCACCCTGCACTTAACCTTCATCCATACATCCTTATATTGCCCTGAAGACCATTTTATCACACTCTGAGTCTTCCCTGTCCTCTCATTATTCCCCTCAGCCATCCATCAGTCTTAATAACCCCACAATCACCTTACAACCTACCTCTATCCAAAAGCACCTAGATTGCTGACCCTACCGGTGTCGTTTATCCCCTATCGACAGTGGTTCTCTAACCGCGGTTGGTTATGTAGTGACCGGCATCGGTCACTGTGACTTATACCCCAAAACCTTCCTCTCGCCTATTTGTCACCTAACAACCTCAGATCCAGTCTGGTTTATCCCTGTAACTCAACCTGAATGTATCAACGACCAGTAACCAAACAAACAACGTGACGTTTTATTATTGATAGCTTAGCCTCTATTGTTTTGTAACGAGGTACCTAAATCGTGATTTTGCAATAGCTTTCTTTGTTATCATTTGTGTTAATTCGTATTAGCAGGGGAACTAACCACCTTTGAAAGGAAGTTTTATATTTCCTGGGCCCAAGGCAGTTCCCTCATTTATTGTCTAAAAAAATCTGGTGGTCTTGTATTCTTATTTGCAGGTAGTCCTTCCAAGACAAAAAGGAGTTCTTCGCAGTCGATCTTATCTTTCTCTACGGTACGCGCACACCATTTCAACATTCAACAGGTATTCCTCCTAGCCCTAACCCTTATCTGTTTCTCAAAGGAATGATAGGATAGAAGCAAGTCTATTCCACAGAGCTGAAACATTCCGTGTGAAACATTTTGGCACACCCGGTGGGACCCATTTCGATTTTCTGTTTCTCTTGCTTTCTTTCATTTGGGAAGCATACTTGATGTTTGCTATTTTTGTTATATTCAGTAAAATAATTTGTCTTGCTTTCCCAGTTTTGGCATTAGTGAAAGTCATCTTCTTTGCTTCATCAAATATTATTTTCGATTTGGGTTTAAAACATGTGCATTACATTCTTGCTTGCTATTTTCAATTCTAGTGAACATAGACTAAGTAACAGGTCGTACACATGGGGGTGATTTCCATGGTATTGACAAGAAATTAATCTTACTTTCATTGCACAACACATACTGAATCACTTCATAATTAACACCACAGCTCAAAACATCCCCCCTTTTCCGCGGTATTCCTCCGGCCGATTGAGGTAACCTTATAAGCCAAAACAAACTTGACATTTCCCCTAAGTCTTTTGTTTAGGCTTGACATCATTCTGTGTCTAAAGGCATAAGCCCAAATTGATTAAAATTAACCCTAGGGTTAGTCTGTTAATTTTTTTGTGCATTCTTGCTTGTTTTCCGTTCTGTTTCTCTGTCATACACTGTTTTCTGTGATCACTACAGAATAGTTTAGTAGGCATATTAATTACTATTAACACCAAATCAACAAATTGTTACTACTTCTTATACCAGTTCTATTATACCGACATCGGTTATCTTACTGACACCGGCTACAGCGTGACCGACATCGGTTATCTGGCCGATATCGGTTACTGTTCCTGACAAACCAGCAACCTACCAATTTCAAACATCTTCTTGTTTGTTTCTGTTCCTGATAGAAAGAAACCCTACTGTGTACTCCTGTCCATGGTTGTTATCACTCGAAAGCAAGCCACCACCATGGTTTCACATGCTTCCTCTGTGCCTTTGCCTGAATCACCCCCTTCACATTCTGTGGGGAATCCTACGGACACCAACGAGGTTCCTAAAATTCCTGTAGGAGATAAAGAATTTGCCAAATTTCTGGATGCTAATCCTAGCGCTGTACAATACTATTTGTCTCATGCCCCTGACCGTACACCTGACGGTCAACTCCTTGTTGGCATGCCTATCAGTATAGCTACTCATTTAGCTCCTTCTCCACCTGATAACTCCGCTTTGCCTTCTGCATCCTTAGTCCCGTCTCCTAACTCAGCAGCTTCAGGGGTTCATACGACAAAGATTGGCTTTCCTTTGGTTAATCTTGGGCCTAACATGTCATTACCGTCGGCTGCTCCTACCTTGTCTCTCTTGCAGACTGTTCTGTTCATGACTTGCTCTCTGCCACCTATCTACACGAGCTTTCCTTCTCAAGCTCCGCCCACCTTTTCATTTCCACACACATATCCAGTAACCTCAACGGCTTATAGAGGACATCCCTATTCGGTTGCCTCAACACATTCGTCCTCCATACCTTATCAACATTTAACCCCACCATTGTCTAGCGGTGGCCCTTGGCCCAATTTGCCTCCGTTTACCACAACCACACCATCATCTCATCCAACTACTGATTTAATTAAACAAATGATGGACAAAATGCAAAATCTAGAGGCTTCTGTTTCAAGAAGTCGTAGCGCCTTGACATACGAGCAAGTTTGTCAGGAGCCTATCCACCCTTCAGTCTCCCTTCATTCATATCCTCCTCAATGGGAATTACCAAAATTTACCCATTTTAATAGTAAGGAGGACCGTCAACAACACTTACGATCATTTAGACATGCCTGCTCTCTGATTGCTCACGATGACGCTTTACTACTCCGCACCTTTCCTATGTCCTTATCAGGACCCACCTTGGAGTGGTACAGTGCTTTAACCCAGCACTCAATCTTCTCTTTTAACCAGCTAGCCTAATCTTTCTTGGATCATTTCTCCATTAACATTTCCAAGAAAGTATCTATCACCGACCTCTATGCCATCCAACAATTTGAAGACGAATCTATCACAGATTTTGTTGCACGATGGTGGGGCCTTATCAACCAACTTACGTATGCCTTGCCTCAGGCCGAACTTATCGAACTGTTTACATGGGCTTGCGCTAAGCACATCTCTCCTACCCTCCAAATTAAAACTTTCCGTACATTTGATGAGGCCTTTACTATGGCTCGAAAACTAGAGATTCGAGCCTTAGAGGAAGAGAAATTGCGGTTGCGCAACAAAAACCCCAATTTCCGAACCCAAGATTCTACCAACAAACCTAACACCACCAATCCTCACCCATCGAATGCTTCGAAATCAAAAGGGGCCGTGCAAGTGGTGATGGTCAAATCCCAACCACCGTCTAATACCCCACCAAAAACCACCTATAAGTATAAAGCAGAGCCCATCAACTACACTCCCTTGGGAGAAACATATGGTGTGATATTAGAAAAATTACTTAAAGCAGGAGCCATTAACTTACCTCCTGTTAAACCTCACTCCGGGTTTGATTCCACTCGTGCCATACCTTCTTGGTACAAAGAAAATGACTTCTGTAACTTCCACCGTGTGAAGGGACACAGTCATGAAAACTGCAAGATGTTGAAAAACATAGTGCAGGAAATGGTTGATGCGGGGGATATAGCCCTCGATAATCCTAACGCCCCTGCTAACCGAAATTTGAAAATATTCAACAAACCATTCCCGAATCATTCTTCTAACAGTAACATAAATAAAGATATCTTAGCCGAGGAGAGTATTCATGAGATCCATGCAGTCTTCGATTCCCAGCCAAAAACATCTATCGAACAAATTCTGAATCAAGCCTCTTCACTAACGCAGGAAACTGAACCCCCTTCCTCGCCATCAAGACAAACTGAAATCCTTGCCGTTCCTTTACCCATCAAGGAATTAACCACCCAAATTTCCCTTCTCACAAATGAGCCTTCTTACACCACATCTTTGTAAGACTGTGAGCGGATGTTATCTAATTTATCTATTTCCCAAATGTCTCCTTCTACCATTCTTGCTATACAAGAGGAGGGATCGCCACTTCTTTGGTCATCCTTAGACGAGAAACCTCTTGAACCGACATCACCACATTCTTTAAACATGATGGATCCTCTCAAACACGCCCTCCTACCTATTAGTTCTTCATCACCTAAATCTTTTCAGCAACCAGTTGACCTCTTAACGCCCATTGATACAGTGCCTCATCTACCCCCTGTATCACACCCACAGTGGACCAGAATCACAACCCACCTTTCTTCCATACAAAAGTTCCTATTCACATGTGAGGAATGTCATTCCCCAGAAGATAGATAGGTCCTATGGGAATGTTTGAGTACGCCATATTCTACTCAAATGTAGATGACCGATCCAGATGCCTCTACCATATACCTGAAGTGTTTACAGAAGCTTAAAATGCCTATGTCCTCATCTTCACCCCCCTCATCTCTACCAAATACCTCATCCACTTCTATTAACCTAACCAAATCTTCCCCTACACTCGAGACCTCACCAATACCCAGTCTAACACACCCACCTAAGCGGCTTGATTTATCTAAAAATAAAGCCGTCCATCCCATTAGGAGACAGACTCAATCTCCTCAACCTATGCCTCTATCACAACTAAAATCCTCATCGTCGCACCTACCTTCCATATTGGGACCCCATCCCTCTACCTTGCATCAATATATCATACCTCCTACGTTTTCTTTAGAGCAACCGACGCCTTCTGCACCCATACAGAAATCCAAGGGTATAGCAACACCGTCACCCCATGTATCTTGTCCACCTATCAACCTTAAACAAATTCCATCATCAAAAGATTTGTTTTCTGTCACTCCTATTTCTCCATGGTTGTTTTTTGATACCACATCATCTGTGGCCTCATCATCCAACCAGCTAAACATAGCTTCTGCGTCAAAGAAGCCACGTTTAGTTAAAACCCATTATCAAAACTCCTTGGCTAAACCACCACCCATACAAACCAACCATACCACGTCATCACCATAATCGATGCATAAATGCATAAAATTTGAGTACGAGGGGAAGTCCTACACCGTAAAAGCTGATCCTCCCCCTTTCAAAACCTGTAATATGTTGTATCGCCCTAATGATGTGCTTGTACCAGTCAAGACACCCATTCATCCAACCCAACCATCCACTTCAACTGCACCTACACCTTCAACCAATGAAACCGCCGTCCCAAATACCACTTCCTTTCCCGCAGATAACATCCCAACCTTCGACCCCTTAGTAGATGTTTTTCAACGCCTTACGCTGGGGGAGTACCACCTATATAATGTTAGCTCTTTCCATACCCCACAGGAGTACAGACAGTTACATGCACATCCTACCTATGACCGTCGCGTGGGGGAGGTAATCTCTTACGGACCACCCCATTGCCGCACCAACCTAACGTATGGGGGTGTTGACGCATCCTCCGTTACCCTTGAACCTCCTATTGGTGTGGTTCCCTTCCAATCCAATTTTCAATACTTGACAAATCATCGTTTCGCCCTCACCTTCTTGACTCGCTGTGCTTGGAAAGGCTTTGGTTTTGGTCTTTATGAACAAGGCCGACATACACTCATTCCCGTGACTACACGCAAACACAATGATCGTAGTGGTCTCGGTTTTCCTGAAACACTTACACCGGAGAAACCTCGTGTCAGTTATATCCTGGAAGATGATGACATCATCTCTACCAAACCATCATCACCCATTTTGCCATCATCACCCATAGAGTCGATAGACCCTGAATCTATCCCTCCTAACTTTTTTTTTCATAAATGCTATCTTCCTAGGTCCTCTCACTTATCAATGCGATAATGAGGACCCATCTTCTCTTCCCCTTCTATATCCAGACATGATCAAAGAGGATTTACCTTCGATTAATGTTGTTGAGTGCCAGGATGACGACTCCATCCTCACTTACCTTGGTGTGGAGGACTCCTATATTCAACACGCCTTACCGTCTGAAACTCAAACCATGTTGAATGAGTCGACTATAGAAATCAACATCCACACAGAGGAGTATCCTCACGTTGTGAAGATCGGACAATCCCTTAACACATCAGAACAAGCCACCTTTACTACCTTTCTTCGTACCCGCAACCAAGCTTTCGCTTGGTCCTACGCTGACATGCCAGGAATTGATCCTGCCATTGCTATCCATAACATCACCCTAAACCCCGATTCGAAACCAGTCAAACAAAAACAAAGAAAAATGCATCCACGCATTGCCCTCTTAGTCAAAGAAGAGCTTCAACGACTCCTTTCTGTTTCCTTCATCTTGCCTATTGACTATCCTCAATGGATTTCTAACATCGTACCTGTCACTAAAGCGACAGGGGGACTTTAGATATGCACAGATTTCTGAGACCTTAACCTCGATTGCCCCAAGGATGACTTCCCCCTCCCAAGTATTGATCAACTTGTTGATCTCACTGCGGGCCATGAAATGCTTTCTCTCATGGATGGATTTTCGAGATACAATCAAATTTTGGTAGCCCCGTCTGATCAACATAAAACGGCCTTCATAACTCCTTGAGGAACCTTCTAATATCGTGTCATGCCATTTGGCCTTAAGAATGCTGGTGCGACTTATCAGCGGGCTATGACTTACATTTTTCATGACATTATGCACACTATCCTTGAGGATTATGTCGATGATCTTCTTGGAAAATCTAAACATCGTAGTGAACATCTCGATGTTTTAACCATTATTTTCGATCGCCTATTACAATATTCGGTCCGGATTCAACCAAAGAAATCTGTCTTTGGTGTTCTTTCGGAAAAACTTCTTGGCTTTTTTGTCTCTTTGCGTGGCATTGAGGTCGATCCATCTAAAGTCAAAGCTATCCTAGAAATGCCCCCACCCAAAAACCTCAAACAATTGTGTAGTTTACAGGGTAAACTTCAATCCATCCGGTGTTTCATCTCCCAACTCTCGGATTGATGTCAACCTTTCCATCACCTTCTTAAAAAGGACATTTCCTTTCAATGGAGCGAAGAGTGTCACCAAGCCTTTGAAGCTCTCAAATCCTATCTCTTGCAGCCACTCATGCTTATTCCACCTCAGGATGATCGCCCTTTCTACCTTTACCTTTCTGCCACTGACCATGCTATAGGAGCCATGCTCACACATCGAGACTCAGCACGTCGAGAACAAGCCGTTTATTATATAAGTCGTACTCTCGTGGATTACGAGACTAGGTATACACATGTAGAAAAATTGTGCCTAGCCCTATCATTCATAGCCACCAAACTTCGACATTACCTCCTAAATTACAAAACTTTTGTCATTACCAACACAGACCCCATTCATTATAGGTATACCAAACCACATCTAAACCAACGCATCACCCGATGGCTTATGCTCCTCGCTGACCTCGACCTTGAGTTTGTACAACAGAATTCAATCAAAGGACAAACTATTGCGGACCAACTTGCGGAGGCCCCTTTACCTGGGGAATAATTTACCAATTTTAATTTCCCCGACAAACTCATCGCCACTCTTTCACTCAAGGAAGAGTCGTATCTAATGACCCTCTTCTTCGATGGATCCAAATGCTAGCGTGGCAGAGGGGCCGGCGTTGTTCTCATTCCTCTTGACGCTGAGCCTATGCCTCTTTCATTCCGGCTCGATTTCCCCTGCACTAATAATACAGTGGAATACGAGGCCCTTGTTTTGGGTCTCTAAGTTGCGTTACACTTAGGTGTCAAATCTATTAATATTTTTAGTGACTCTCAATTGGTAGTCAATCAAGTTATGGGCATCTACCAATGTAAAAATGAGGAACTTCAAAAGTACAAACATTACGTGGATTCACTTTTAACCTCATTTACTCGTTATTCTATCCAGACCATTCCCCGCTCCACTAACAAATTTGTGGATACTATGGCTTGCTTAGCCTCACAAATTCCTACCTCACCAACTAACTCTGACATATTCGTCTTGGTCCAACAACTCTTTGCCCCATCTTACTCAGCCCCGGTTGTTTGTATGATAAATAATGTGTCTACTAATTTACAGGATACCTAGTACCACCAATTTCACGACTACCTTAGAACCTCTGTTCTCCCACCTGACCTAACTAGTACTGGTAAACGCGCTTTTCTTAAACGTGTTTCTCGTTATGTCGTCATGGGGGGACTCCTTTATAAATGTGGCTTTGATGGTATCCTCCTTCGATGTCTAACCGGCGCAGAGGTCACCTATACCATCCAACAGGTCCATGACGGTATTTGTGGCAGACATTTTAGTGGCCTTGCCGTGGCTAAACGAATCCTTCACCTAGGTTATTATTGGCCTACTCTTAATAACAACTGCTATGAATATGTTAAGCATTGTGTTATGTGTCAACAACATGCCAACCTTCAACATACTCCTAGCCATCTGCTACAGGTCGCATGAGATCTTTGGCCTTTCTCACAATGGGGTTTAGACCTTATTGGTGAGATTCACCTACCCTCATCGCAACGTCACCGTTGGATTATCACAGCAACCGAATATTACACAAAATGGGTGGAGGCCATTCCACTCATTTCAATCAAAAAAGAATTTTTTTTTGAATTCATTAACCATCACATTATCTGTCGTTTTGGTATTCCTCATCGCATGATAACAGATAATGGTAAATCTTTCAAAAATAAGTTGTTACAAGACCTTTGTGACAACTTTGGTACCAAACTTAGTTTCTCATCACCTTACTATCCACAGGCCAATGGTCAAGCTGAATCTTCTAATAAAACCCTAACCAAAATCCTCATGAAAGTTATTAATGATTCTGGAAGAAATTGGCATGATCACATTCCTTTTGCCCTTTGGGCTTATCGTACTAGCATTCGTACCTCCACTAATGCCACACCATTTTCTTTGGTATATGGTACCGAGGCAGTCTTGCTTCTCAAAATACAAATACCCTACCTCAGAATATCTCTTCAGGATATTCTCACCAACGATGATTTCCGCCAAGAGTGGTTAGCCCAATCAGAGCTTCTTGATGAGCGTCGTCTTATGGATCTTGACCACCTTCAAATCTACCAAAAATGTATCAAACGTGCTTATGATAAACGACTTCATGAGCGTACCTTTAAGGTTGGTAATCTTGTCCTCAAAGAGAATCAACATGTAACCAAACTAGAAAAGAGAAAACGTGGAAAATTTTCTCCTAATTGGATTGGGCCTTACATTATCACTCACACTTATGGATCAGGAACTTATCATTTAGCTTCACTTAATGGTAAACCTGAGCCTGAGCCCCTTAATGCCTTGCATCTTCGACCATTCTACTGTTGAAATTAGTGTTATATCACTTCTTATCTACCTTACGCTCGTCCCTTGAGCTCATTTACCACCGCATACACTTTTTTTCTTACATCTCAAAATCAAATCAAGCTCACATGGTTTGATTATCACCTCCCCTTAAAAGATGCCTTCCCCTTTTTTAGTCTAGTCCATGACTTCAAAGTATCAAAATAACACATTCTTAATTAAAACACTTATGGGATTTTCTTGAGTCAAACTTCCTACAAAAACTAGATGCTTTATGCCCAATAGACATCTAGACCTCTAAATTATACAATAGACTGCTCCCTTGAAGGACAACTATATGCCAAACTATTGCTACTATTATATATAGACTGCTCCCCTGAAGGACAGCTATACATAAACACCGCATCTGCTACTATAAATAGACTGCTCCCTTGAAGGACAACTATACACAGTCAGCCTTTATCAGAAGCTTCTCGCATTGATCAGCTTTGTGAAGACCTCAAGAACAACAAAATACATATCCCATGTAGAATTCCCACATCAATCAGTCTATATCCAGAAAAATAAAATAAAAATAAAAGCAGTATTTCAAAACACTTTTGAGTCATGGACTTGTCTATTTAGGTTTGGTTCTCTTTTGTCAGAATAATCATCTTATAATAAGTTCTCTGCACCCTTGCCCACATCAACCACCTCACCTCACCATTTTTCAAAGCAACAAAACTCAAGGGACGTGACGTATATCCGATATATTGTGATTATACCACTCTTTTCACCTATCGACTTCTTACCTATGCAAGGTACCTAGGGACTCAAGCTCATGCTACATTAATATGTGGTTTGTTTAGCTCTTCTCAACTACGAGACACTCTGGCCTCCTTTGCTCGACTCTAGGATTGTGTGTTGACCTTAATCAGGACACGATTCCATACTACTTGGGTATGCTAACTTTCGCTTCACCTATACCAACCAACAACATTACCCTACCAATGTCAAATTTTTTACCAACCAACAAATTGCCTAACCACAACCAAATTGCCTGAATTCACCTCTCCCTGGTCCTAAGGGAGAACTACATCAGTCTGAGGCCCCTCCTTGCTTTGTGTAATGGGCTATGTAGGCAGCACTTAGGAGACATAGGGTCTCACAAGGTTAGCTCGACCATCCCCTAATATACCCTATCATGTGTTGTAAATATAAATATTTTTTGTGTATTTCTATTTGCCAACATTCATCTTTATCCTTTTTTAAACAAAACAAAAACAACATTCAAAACACAACCATTCTTATTATTATCATCGCTCAAAACCACATACATCTTTATTTTTATTTTAGATGTTAAACAAATACATCTTCTCTATCATCGACTCGTAGGTTGGCATCCTTATTTATTCTTATATTCCTATGAAATTCACTTAGACCCTTGCACCTCCTCTCAAATCAGGTGGTGATCATGATTGTCGATGCCCCTCAGTTGGCCTCTCCATCCTCAAAGGTGCCACTGCCATTGGTTCCTCCCATTGATCCACCAACATCTCCTGTAACATACGAATACGTCCTCTTACGTGGAGGAATCTTACCTCCAGTCTATCCACTCGTAACTGTGAAACCTCTAACAATCCCATTGTCTCATTCACCTGTGTTTGAAGCTGGTGAGCCAACTCCTGCAGATGATCTCTCTCCGCTGTAATCACAGCTATGTCTGGGTGCTCACGTGAACCTCGCATCTCTACTACCCACCATACTCTATAGGCCTCTGTTGTTCCTGCATCCATTACCCTACGATCGGCTGCTATCTCTTCTGGCCCTTCTGGAGGTATAGGACGGGGAGGTGAGAATGTTGCCTCGGCGTCGATCCTCATGTATGGTCTATATGTCATCGGTATATCCTGAATGAACCCAAATTGTTGCCGCACGCGATCTAGAGGAATTCTCTCGTACTCACCTGGCCTGTGCCCTGTGATCCACCTCAATCGCTCTACACCCCTCAACTCCTTAGCTATGTGCTCTGTCACCATCTAGTTCCTATAAGGCCTCCAACAAATATCTGCAATCGTCACCATCTCCCATACCTGTCTATAATACTCGATGTCATCTATCACGGCCTGGGATCTTGCTTCTTGTTCTATCTAAACCCATCATCTGAATCCCAACCCTTGCACTCCTTCCTCTCCTGACTCGATGGGTCAGCCTATTGGATGCACACAAACAATATGCTCATAGGCCCAACAATGTAATAAGTACAAACAATCCAGTGTCATCCTGTGTTTTCACTTGCAGGCCCATAGATCCATATATAACTCTACCAGATATGCGGGTGCCCATGCGAAAGTCACGCTCATTTCTATCATTTCCCAAATAACACTCATCAATGCTTTGGGAAATCTTCCACCCTCCACCCTTGGTAATGCATAATACCCCACTGCTATCATTAATAGCATGGCCAACCTTGTTTCCTTAGGGTGTGTTGCATACATTGTACCATACGTAAAAGATAAACCTCACTGTGTCAAATCTCGTGCAGCTGACCCAAATACTGCTGTTATCGCTGCCCGCCCCATGCTAGGCAACGCCTGATACACTGTTTTTCCTATCATTGGGAGTCTTAAAATATGGAACACATCTTCCAAAGTCACTGTCATCTCCCCTGTTGGCAGATAGAAGGTATTCTTTTCTGGATTCCATCTCTCAATCAACACCTGCAACATAGCATGGTTACGTGTGATTCTTGAATAATAGTGGATTCCACTTAACCCCAAACGATTTATCAATGCCCATTCAGCTGGTGTTACATCCGCTCAGATTCGTGACAACAACGTTGTCACAGTATCATTCATCCTTAACCTTGCTTCTGCCTGCATACATCAAAGTGACACATAATTATTCAAAAGAACAAATCTCTACGGGTTTTTTCTCAAGTTCTGGAAACTCTTACAGTGATCGATATCAGTTATGACTAACCGATACCAGTTTGCTAACCGATACCGGTTAGTTCTAAACGATACTAGTCACTATCAAAAATATACCTACCCTGCTTAAAACATACACCTACGATAATTATTTTACCCGTTTACTCCTATACATACCTAAAAACATACGTGACCACCCTGTTTACCTACCCCTTAGCACTCACCCCATCCCCAACCCTTGGCTATCACCTTTTCTTTCTCATCTTTACCCACTTACACTTCTCTCATCCTATTCACAAAACATGCAAGAATCAAATTACAACCAAACAGTTTACCTCTCGGGATGCAGCAGCTTGGGGCGGAACATGTCTTCCCCCTCGTCCCTGCCTGTTGGATGCTTCTCCTAGTTCAGCCATGTCCACCACCCTCTTCAAATATAACTTGTCTTTCTGCCTTCTAAATCTCAGCCCATGCTCACTTCACCTGTCTCTTTCCTCCTTATCACTCAAATTATTTCATGCAATTACCTGTAGCAGTCGTCAAACAGTGTCGCATTCACATATTTAACTTGTTGCATGACTCTAAAAATAAGAATGCTAAAAATAAGAACTTAAGTTGCCAACCAAGCAGTTCTATTTTTAGGAAAATAATTCTTTCATAACTGATATCGGTCATATAGATACCGACATCGGTTACATAACCGATATCGGTCATGTACCCCCTTGTTGCTTAAACCTAAGCCGTTTCTTCATTTTTGCAAATTTTTGTGGCGCCCGTCCCTTTTTCCTACATAAACAACATCATTATCTATAATTTTTCATTAAATCCATATCTCATCACAATTTCATCAACATCATCTATCCATATTACAAAAACAACCAAGCCATCAACAAACGATATCAAAAACCATCAATCTATACACCATTTGGATCCAACTCAGCAGCTACATATGTTCAATTTCACAAACCAGCAACAAAACACATCCAACATTTCATAAACAAGACATGTCAATTAAACTCATCATCTATATATACATACATTCCATTTCAAAAAGCCATCAACAAAAGACATCAACACCATCAATATATAAACCATGTGGATCAAACTCATCATACATTAAATATCACAAACCATCGACAAAACACTTAACACATTTTGAACACAGCATGTGGGTCAAAATCATCATATCTATACATCAAAAGTTTCAAATATACAATGTACCCTGCATAGGGGCCTCTGTGATCTCATAATAATACAAAGCCGGCACGCAGGCCTTAACAACTGTCAAAATATCGAATCGGCTCGCAGGCCGGTATATACAATAAATGAATAAATAAATGAAAGAATCATATGTGGGCACGCAGGCCTCTCTATACATAGCCGGTTCATAGACCGGTGGCTCTATCTAATATCCATCTACAAACAAAACATCTCTCTCCGACCCAGGGATCCCTCAGCTCTCCCCACCGCCCTCTGCCTGTCTCCCTGCGGGTCCCTATGCTGTCTCTCGTCTCCTCCCTGTAACAGACTTACCAGCTGTGGCTGCACCACCCTGGGATCTCTGGCTACGTGAGGTCTCCGCTCTATGCACCACATACGGATGATAGTCAGCTTCGGTACCATCCAGGATGTCCTGATAGTACCGGGCCCGTGCCACCAAAGCTACTGAGGCTGGTCCCCCGACTCCTAATACCAATGCCCCCTGTCCTACCAGTACACCCTATGCCTGTGCCGGTGCCGGTGGTGGTACTGGTGCCTGTGGCTGTGCCGGTGGTGGTGCCTGTACCTGTGCCTATGCTAGTGCCGTTGGTGGTGCCTGTGGTGGTACATGTACCTATGGTGGTGCATGTGGCTGGGCCTGTACCTGTGCCTGGGCTAACTACCCTTGTATGACACCTGTCTGTGCCTGTGCGGCAACAAGCTGCCCCTGTAACAACTGTACCTGTCCTCTGAGCTGGTCCCTCTCTGCTCTAACAGCCGCTAAGTCTGGCTGTGCGGGCTGTGCTCTCCTCGCGGCTCTCTCCCCTGCCCACCATACCAAAAATGATCCTGTACACCTGGCGTCATTCACTGTATCGTCTGCCTGCCGCTCGGCTACCCAATCTGGGTCCATAGGCTGTGGTGCAGGCAGTGGAGCCTCTACATCATCCCTCCGGTACTGAGGGAAGGGAGGTGGCTCATCCTGTCGTAGCCCCAGCTGTCGTCATACCCTCTCTAAGGGTATCCGCTCGTACTCTCCCAGCCTCCGTCCCGTTATCCAGAATGTATACTGGATCCACCGTAACTATGATCAGGCTCCTCGGCTAGGCTGATGACCTCTGTAAGGCCTCCATACAATATCCAGGATAGTCACGCCCTCTAATACATGCCGGTAATATGCTATATCCCATCCGGAAAGAACTGCTTGTGGCTGGCCCACGACCCCCAGCCACCTCTGAAAGCCATATCTGTAAATCACCTCTGGCCCTGGCTGCTGGGGCAGCCCTACTGGTCGAATGCATATGATATGCTCATATGCCCAGTAGTGTAACAAAAATGTAGAGAAAATCCCGAATTGCCTCATCCGGCGGTAGCCCCACAGCTCTCGGTATAACTGCACCAGGTATACTGGTGCCCAAGCATAACATGTATGATCCTCAACCATCTCATGTAATACCCCCATCAGCGCCCATGGAAAGTGGCCTCCCTCTGAGTCCGGGAGGGCGAAGCATGTAATGCTGATCATCATCAACACCGCAAGCCGTGTCTCATGTTGGTGGGCACGATACATATCCCCATAGGCGATGCTCACGCTGTGATAAGTCAATAGCGTGATTGCATCCCCGAATTCCAGTAAGATAATGTCCATGGCTGTCTCGGCATCCACGTGGAAGACTGCCTCTCCATCGATCGGTAATCTAAGGATGCGATACACATCCTCCAATGTAATGGTCATCTCTCCATTCGGGAGATGGAACACATTGGTCACCGGATCCCATCTCTCGATGAGGGCGACCATAAGACTGTGATCCCTCTCTATCACCCTATAACGCTGGACTCTGCCGAGTCCCACCTCGTGCATGATGGCCCAGTCTTCTGCGGACACATGTGGCCGCATCCGTCTCAACAATGGGGCATCCTATCCCGCATAGTCAGCTGCTGGCGTGCCTGCACAAATCACCCACTTCATTAGACCTACCCTTTCAAACAATAACTACTTTACCCTTTTATACCCCCTTTTACCCACCCGACCACAACTCGACTCTCTCACACACACCTACACCCACCTATTTTACCCTAAAAACTTTATGATATCCCCTCGCCTTATCTCACACCCTACCATTTACTCAACTCTACTCTCGCCATTTACCTATGCCCCTACCAATTTAACACCTCCCCATTCATGCCCAACACCTACTCTATCTGAACTGCACCAACCACACAATCGCCCCATTTTTCCCCCCACTCACCAATCAACCTTCCTATTCACCTCTACCCCTTCCCTCTTCACCCCCACAAACACAAAACCCAAACCACTAATACCCAAACACCCAAACAACAGCACCAACAACCGCCAAACACCCAAAAGCACAACAAAAACAACCAACAAAATAAATATTCCTAACTAGGGACCAGTACTGGTCACCCATGACCGCCACCGGTCCCCTCTCCACCGACGCCGGTCGACGTACGACCGACACCAGTCACCCACAAACCCACCCTGCCCCGAAATTTATTGACCGATGCCGGTCGCTTAGTGACCGGAATCGGTCACTGAAAAATCACAGAGCCGAACTCGACGCGGCCCTCCCAAATCCTTTTTTGCCTATTTATACCTATTTACCCACCCAAACACCCTAAAAATCTACCCACCCTGCTGCCATGCCCTCCTTCACCCATCTATCCTCTTCATTTTTCAAATAACTTCAATTTATTCATTATTTTACCAAAACATGGATTCCTACCCAAACCCCCAAAAATAGCTTAACAACATCAAATTCACACTATGAGAGGTTTCGAACCTACCGGTATAATGACACGTCGTCGTGGTGGGATGGGTGGTGGTGGTCCAGCTGGTCCAGCACCTCCAGCTCCTCCTGGCTGTGCCATGGCTATAAACTCTCCTCTGCTGGGTCCTCCACCAATCAAATGCTGCCTCCTCCTCGCTAGGGCCTACCAATCCCTCACTTCTCCACTCAAATAGTGCCACCTCAGCCGACAAACACAACAATCTCACCACAAGACCTTAGACAACTAAAATTGGTTTTCAAATTGACCATGTGACAATGACAGGCCGTATTTTTTTCTTTTTATAGGTTTTTCACCTATAACCGATGTCGGTTTTATTGTGCCCTAAGGAACCGGTATCGGTCACCTAACCGATATCGGTCATAGACAATCGATATTTGTTTTATCCCACCTCTTCCCCAAATTCTGACCTTATTTACTAATCGCCCTTTCTCACAACATCGCCTATATCCACCTTGGCTGAAAACCCTTTGTTAACTTCCTTGGCCCGACCCAAGGCTATAACCAACCAATTTGGCTTGACCCAAGGCCGTAACCAACCAATCTGGCCCGACCCAAGGCCGCAACCAACCAATTTGGCCCAACCCAAGGCCGTAACCAACCAATCTGGCTTGACCCAAGGCCATAACCAACTAATCTGGCTCGACCCAAGGCCGTAACTAACCAATCTGGCCCAACCCAAGGCCGCAACCAACCAATTTGGCCCGACCCAAGGCCGTAACCAACCAATCTGGCCCGATCCAAAGCCGCAACCAACCAATCTGGCCCGACCCAAGGCCGCAACCAACCAATTTGGCCCGACCCAAGGCCGTAACCAACCAATCTGGCCTGATCCAAAGCCGCAACCAACCAATCTGGCCCGACCCAAGGCCGCAACCAACCAATTTGGCCCAACCCAAGGCCATAACCAAGCAATCTGGCCCGACCCAAGGCCGCAACCAACCAATTTGGCCCGACCCAAGGCCGTAAGCAACCAATCTGGCCCAACCCAAGGCTGCAACCAACCAATGTGGCCTGACCCAAGGCCGTAACCAACCAATCTGGCCCGACCGAAGGCCGTAACCAACCAATCTGGCCCGACCCAAGGCCGCAACCAACCAATTTGGCCTGACCCAAGGCCGTAACCAACCAATCTGGCCCGACCCAAGGCCGCAACCAACCAATTTGGCCCAACCCAAGGCCGTAACCAACCAATCTGGACCGACCCAAGGCCGTGACCAACCAATCTGGCCCGACCCAAGGCCGTAACCAACCAATTTGGCCCGACCCAAGGCCGCAACCAACCAATCTGGCCCGACCCAAGGCTACAACTAACCAATTTGGCCCGACCCAAGGCCGTAACCAACCAATTTGGCCTGACCCAAGGCCGTAACCAACCATTTGGCCTAACCCAAGGCCGTAACCAACCATCTGGCCCGACCCAAGGCCGCAACCAACCGATTTGGCCCGACCCAAGGCCGCACCCAACCATTTGGCCCGACCTAAGGCCGCACCAATTAAATACCTCGCCGAACCTCAACACAATACAATTTTATCCACCCATCAAGTAGCTTTTTGTTTAATCAAGCTCACCTGTTCGTGTTTTAGCATGATTAGGGTCCTTGACTTGATCAGTCGACCAACTTTTCCTAGACCAAGACCGTGACGTTTATCTCAACCAAACCAACCATTTGGTACTGCCGAACATGCCTAAACATTCCTGTACCTTACCCGTTATATCCCCTGGAGCTACTTCCTATGCCTTGGATACCAGGATTATATCACCCTTGTTTGGATAAACTATCGACCTTTGCCTATGAATTTCTTGTTTGCTCTTCAAATCATGTACCCTGGTCACACTACTACATGTCAACATGCGTCTGCTTCCTTGGCCCTACCCCACCATCTTCCCATTATCTAAACACCATTTACCCTTTATCAACCCTATCCCTGATTTCACGCTACCTCAATCTGTGATAGATTTGATGGGGATTACCTATACCCTTAACAGGGGTAACCACTTCTTATTATTATCTGTGTAGCTTTAACAAAGACACGCTACATGACAACAAGGGGCTAAATG
Source organism: Taxus chinensis (assembly GCA_019776745.2). Lineage (NCBI taxonomy): Eukaryota > Viridiplantae > Streptophyta > Pinopsida > Cupressales > Taxaceae > Taxus > Taxus chinensis. The sequence goes on from CM034146.1 coordinate 899,865,650, forward strand.
TAGACACCAAATTTGTGTCTTACGACACCCTGTGCCCCGCATCTCATTTCACAACCTAACCTCATCACCTAAACCTTACACGATTATTTATTAATTACCTTATAATTAATAAATCCACATCGCCATACCTGCCACCTCATTTCACCACCTCATCATGACCTAGTCTTAACCCTAAACTAACCTAATTAAGACCTATAACTTGGTCCACATCCATACCCATGACTAATTACTCCTCACATGCACCTAAAACCAACCTCATAATGACTTGACCAAGCCCGCAACCAATCCCTCAGGAGAAAAGGAGGGAAAGCTGGCTATTTTACCAAAAATAGCCCACTTTGACCTGACCGATATCGGTTCCTACTCGACCGCCGTCGGTTTCGTAACCGCCATCGGTTACCTGTAAATGACCACCTCCAACCAAAAACAAAGGATCAGATTTTCATTTGATCATAAAAAGAGGAGAAACCATTGGAAGGATCTGGATTTGCTTGGCTGAGCAGAGACAAGTGAAGAAACAAGAAGAGTTTGTAGAGAAGGACATCAAGCCCAAGAATGCAACTGAATAACTAGAGCCCAGTGACACTCATCCGAGCATTAGAAGAGGAGATAACTCATCTTGGATTGTCAGATCATCCTACTCGAGCCCTGTTTTCGTCATCACAGTCCTGGAACCTGCATCTTCATCAGGAACGAGTAAGTAATGTCTTATATGTTTTTAAGCACCATTTCTTGAGCCTGTGGATTGATAGTAATTATAAGCTCATTCCTAGATCTAGCACCTACCAGCACCCTGCACTTAACCTTCATCCATACATCCTTGTATTGCCCTGAAGACCATTTTATCACACTCTAAGTCTTCCCTGTCCTCTCATTATTCCCCTCAGCCATCCATCAGTCTTAATGACCCCATAATCACCCTGCAAGCTACCTCTATCCAGAAGCACCTAGATTGCTGACCCTACCGGTGTCGTTGATCCCCTATCGGCAACGGTTCTCTAACCGCGGTCGGTTATCTAGTGACCGGCATCGGTCACTATGACTTATACCCCAAAACCTTCCTCTCGCCTATTTGTCACCTAACAACCTCAGATCTAGTCTGGTTTATCCCTGTAACTCAACCTGAATGTATCAACGACCAGTAACTGAACAAACAATGTGACATTTTATTATTGATAGCTTAGCCTCTATTGTTTTGTAATGAGGTACCTAAATCATGATTTTGCAATAGCTTTCTTTGTTATCATTTGTGTTAATTCGTATTAGCAGGGGAACTGACCACCTTCAAAAGGAAGTTTTATATTTCCTGGGCCCAAGGTAGTTCCCTCATTTATTGTCTAAAAAAAATCTGGTGGTCTTGTATTCTTATTTGTAGGTAGTCCTTCCAAGACAAAAAGGAGTTCTTCGCAGTCAATCTGATCTTTCTCTATAGTACGCGCACACCATTTCAACATTCAACAGGTATTCCTCCTAGCCCTAACCCTTATCTGTTTCTCAAAGGAATGATAGGATAGAAGCAAGTCTATTCCACAGAGCCGAAGCATTCCGTGCAAAATAGGAACCAAGCCCTCCTTTATGTGAGTTGTGTGAGAATGCATTAGTTATAATAGAAAATTAAGTGGAGAGACTGGAAATGAACCATACATTCATCTTAGAGCTTAGAACGAGCCTCTAGACCAATGTATTCACTTAGATAAGCAAAGATTTACAGAACATAGATATGAATTATAGCAGAAAGGAAATGCACAGGGGTTTACACCCACTCAATAATGAAATATATATATATAACATTGATTCATACAGATGCAAGTAAAAATGAAACCAAAAATATATTCATATTAAGTATGTTGATAACCACATTACATTAAGTGAGGGAATTACAGATCCATATAATAGTGCAAACAAATATCATGCATCAGAACTGGAATTAAACCCTTCATAATACAAAGAAAATTATTCAAACCTATCCCATTGATACAACATACTTCTACAGATCCTCTAAACCCACCCCATAAAGCTCTTAAAATAGTCTGGCATGGCTTCGCCTCTATTCAATTCTTAGTCTCTCCATGTGTGTCTTTCTCTTTAATCAAGAGATCATATATATAGCCTTATCAAGCACCAATATGCCTTTCTGAAGTTGTAGATGAACTACCATGTGTCCAAGTGGTTCTCCCTAGGAGCATATTCCTTTAGATGTGAGATCTCCATCCTTCACCATGATGACCTTTTGGAATCTTATATCGCAAGTTATATTCCTTTCGAGGGCACCAAGTTTCCAGGTTGGCACCTTATCCACTCCGCATGTTCATTCAGGTTATGCTTTTCTCATGTTTTTCCTAATATGCCAAATATTTATAAGTTCCAAAACCTTTTCTTTGGCTTGTAGGTATGCGCCACTGGTTCTTCTAAACCCTCCTAAAACCCTATCTTGTACACTTTCACCTTGTGCGTCCTTCTTTAAATAGGCCTTGCACACCTAAGTTCCTTTTTATACTTTGCCAATATTTTAGGGTCCCAACATCACCCCACACTATGCTCGTTCTCCGCCCTTGGGAACACCTTCTCAATGAATAAAGAATGAATGTCCTTAAATAGTTTTGAGAAAGAATAAAGGAATGAAGAATTAGAGGAAGAAAAAAAGAATGGGGAAACTATGATTACTTCTGTAAGAGTAGGGAGAAATATTTCGTCAAGTCCTCCTTCATTTTATTCTAGGTATCAACCTCATTTTGTGCCTATTGATAGAGGTCACCGACTAGGGTGCTCACCTCTTCAAAGCTTAGCCATTCTCCTTAGGTATTCATTTTTTCCACAATCTCCTCAAATTTTTTGCCCAAATTATTGAGTGCATCCATCCTTCAAGTGATTTGGGAATAAAAATCCTTCAGTTGGTTTTTGATTGAGCCCCGCAAGGTCTTAATAGCCTTTGATTTCTTCTCTACCTCAGCTAGAATTCTATCACATTCCACTCTATTTCCCTTGTTCTTCTCTTGTTAATCTTTGAGCTCTAATTCATGAGTGGTGACCAAAATGCTCACCACTCTATGTTTATCGGTGAAGTTTTCATAGGCGTCCTTAGGGAATTTGGTGGCAGCTTTCACATTTTCAAGGACTTTCTTATACTAGGAAACAATTTCTAGGAAATTCATATTTTCCTCCTCTTTGTACATCAGTTCCTCCTCTGTAGATTCCAAGGCCAGTGGTCACCTCTCCATTATGAGGACGTAGGTGAATTCCTCTAAGAACTCCAGGGTGGATCCATAATTCTACATTGGTGGTGTTAGATCTGGATGCTTCAAGATAATGGCATTTGTGATCATCTCTTCTTTCTTATAAACCTCATGCAAACTTCTCTTCTTTTAACTCATGCCTTATCTGTGTGTTGATTAGTTCCTCGTACTTTAAGTACTTGGTTCTTTCCTTGATCTCTTATTCCTTTTTATCTAGTTCTACCTGTATGAACTTCACCCTTTCATTCTTCCCAAAGAGTTTGGATTCTACTTCAACTGAAACCTTATTCAATGAATTACATATTTTCTCGTCTAATATCTACTAAGCATTTACTAGGGGATTTCTCCTTTTGACTCTGGTACCTTCATTATTTCCCCTTGGCTTAATTCAAACTCTGGCCCATTAATGTGGGACTCAAATGCCCAATAAATAATTTTCCTCATCTAAGGTAATGCACCTTCCTCATCAAACAATGCCATAGCCAAGAGTTTCTCCATTGGTATGGTGCTTTGAAAGTGTGTGCACAACACCTTATCTAGATCATTAATATAGCCCATCCTATGAACCTATTATGCTTCTGTGCTCTTTCTCTCCATGTGTGTGGCCTTAGGAAAGCTTAAAAACAAAACTAGAATCCCTTCCCATGCTACCATATTCCCTTTCTATGCTTTCATCCTTTGCTTCCTTCATCACCAAGTCCACGCTGTGTTCCATCTCTTACTCTACCAGGTCCTCGATGATTTTTTCTACCTCTATCCCCATGGCCTCATCTACCTATTCCTTTGTGAGGCTTGGGGTCCTTTATTCTTTTGTAATTTCTTCACTTACCCCTTTCTCTTGAGTATTCTCCTATTCCTTGTCATTCTTCCTCTTGACAAAGATGTACTCATTTTCTTCTTCCTCTCCTTCCTCCTCTGAGTCATGTACTTCAAATATGAGAGGACCTTGATCTACCTAGAGTTCATCATCATCATCGTCATCATCTCTTTCACCTCTATATGCCTCCAAGCTCTTTGTACCCTCCTTTATCACCTTTTGCTTCTTGCTGATATGAGATTTTGCTTCCTTTTACTCCTCCTCTAGTGACTTCTCCTAAATGATGGGTTCTTCATGCTCCGACAGTTCTTCCTCTAGATTCTTTTCTTTTACCGAGGATTTCTTTCTCTGCATGTAAGTACTAGGCTTAGCACTTGTCTCTGTTGCTCTTACCGCTTGTTTAGCCTAAACAATTTGTTCTTTCTACACCTCTTCTCTTTCCCTCTTCTTTGGTGTGGGATTATTACTTCCTGTGGGGTCTTTCAGGTTGGATACATCATTTTCCAAGTATGTGCCCTATTCAAATTTTAGCCTTATGCAAAGTTATATCCTTGCTGCAGCCCTTCCAGTTATTAGAAATTTTACTGGCTTCATCATTTGTATCTCGAGGGAGACATGTCTCTCCAGATACATGCGCTTCTTGGAGTAGAATAACTTCCTGTGAAGCTCTATGTGGTCTTGATCCACCTCACTAAGGTCAAACCTTAGTCTCTTGGCCTCTCTGAACCTATTCATCCCTACTTGGAAGTATTGTGTGGTGAAGGAGAAGGGAAGCTTGCACTAAGGGCTCATTGTTTCATCTATCAACCTAAATCTGCCACTGTCAAAGTGTTGATATACTGTGAATTTTTCTTCTCCTTCCATGAGTGCAGGTAACTGCTCTAGAATCATTCATTTCACCCCAAACACGTCCCTCATGTGCTTGTACCACTTTTCTAAATGCACCTTGTGAGTGACTTTCATGGTCTCATTAGTATATTTTGTGAACCTCTTCACGGGTGATGGATCCTCTTCTGGGTACTCCCAAACAAAAATTTCTGGCCCATCAGGGACTCTTATCTCTGACAAAACAATTGTGAGGAGGATATTTCCAAATAGTATCTTATCACCTTCTTATGCGCTACTAATTATTTCATCCAAGATGAAAGTAGAGAAGTTATAGATGGCCCCCTCAGATATTTTTTGCCATACGTTTAGCCATTCCTTGATCTCTTGAGTCCATATTTCTTGATCATTAAGCTTGGTTACAAAGTGCACAACCAACCTTATCATAGGGTCTTGAATCTCTACGATGTCAAAGTATCGTGGTCCTTTCTTGTATTCATACATAGCTATTGTTTCCTTGATGGCCTCATTGTAGCTTAGGTCATCATCAATGCTATTACACTCACAAATAAGGCATGTGAACTTGGAAATCAACTGGGGAGTTATGCACATATTGTGCCCCGCAAAATAAAAATGGTCTTCATTAATGCACACCATTAGCTACTGATAGAGGCACTCAGATTTGAAGTAGGGTAATTCGTAAATTTACAGTAACCCTACCTTCTCCAATTTATTTGTCACTTTGTCACTGTATATGGGCATGCCCTCCAGTGTCCTCTTGTTTGTTCAGAAAACCAAATCCAAAGCCATTTCTTTTTTTGTCATGTTGGTGAGATGATTATAGTCACTTACAGTCATTTTCCACAAATGAGACTCCCATTCGTTTCCTAGCAATACCCCATCCAGGTATTGATTGCATCTCCACATACCACTCTTCATTTTTGCTTGCGATAACAACCATTTGCTTGCCCTTTCCATTACCATTCTAATTTTTAGGTGAAGTGGTTGATTTCTTTAGTCCCATTCTTCTAGTTAGGTTATACTTCAAATGTCTTCTCTTTTCTCTGCTCTACCACTTTATCCAACCCCAAGACTCAACCTTGCAAAGAAGCCCTCTAACACCGTGCCCTAGCCGCCAAACGCTAACTAGAACAATTATTAGACAAGATGGAGTTTTTCAAAAAATTCCTTCTCAACAACTTCCTCCACGCCTGTGTACTCCTTTCCTACTGGTTTACATTCTACTCTAGTCACGTCCTCTCAGATTTCTTAAATTTTTCTTCACATAGATTACTTTTGGATGCCCTAGTTCATGAGAGATATTTTCATTTCATAAGTGCAAGGTAAATATTGAAGTTCCTGACTTCTTATTTATATATTTTCCTTCTTTCTAGCATTAAATGTTATTTTATCTACCACCATACTTACCACTAAATGTGGATTTTTCCACTAATCCGGCCTTACGGCTCTTCACTTACACTCCTAATCTTGCATAAAAACATTGTCTAACTTTCTTGTGCGTAAACAATCCATCTGATAGAAGACTCTTACATGCATGTCAATAGTGTCAAAGGTACTTGTTCTATCCTTCACCTGATTTTTGCTCTTGCCTACCTCGTGTTGTTCTTGTTCTTCTTCCTCCTCTGTACGTGGTTTCATTGAAGTCTTATCCTGACATCAACATTTTTTTTCCACCTATTCTTCCATGTGCTTCCTTCATACTTGCATTCTTTGTATCCATCAACAAGCCATTCACTGCAACTTTGACTGTCAGTTCAACTTGTATTATGGGCCTATACTTCACATCACTCCACCCCACACTAAAATAGATGTGTGGTCCTCTGTGCATGCACAACCTTCAAAAATTAATGTGGTTACCAGTGCCCAAGGTGCAAAACAAACAACATAACAAATGACGAGAAAGGGAAACACAAGAAAGTAAATTGCATAAAGGGAAATTCTAAACTAACTAGCAATACTGCCTTATTAGATACACCAAGAATACTTATTTATAGTAGGGATTCAACCTACTTCCTTTGAAATGGCCTGGTAATTGCATTCCATCTAGCACTCTCAACTGGCATGTGTCTAAATCAAGGATGTTTGAGATGATATAGTGACCCAACCAATGGACGTTCAACTTTCTGGGATAGCGTAGAAACTTGGAATCATATAACAATACCATCTGCCCAACCTCAAACTGTTTATTTCTGATGTGGCAATCATGCCATGATTTTTTAAAATCCTTTTCAGCCTTTTGACTCCACCTAGCTAATGATCATCTCTAGTCTAATTTCATCAATTTGTCAATCCTTTCCTCCAGTGCTTGTTCTTCAGCCAATCGTCTTATGTGCGCTATACGCATAGAAGGTAACATGAATTCAATAGGTAGGAAAACATCTGTATCAAACACAAATTAGAATGGCGTAGCTTTATTTAACCTCTTGTAGGTTGTCCTATACGCCCATAAAACTATTGATACTTTGTCATCCCAATCTTGTCTGCCAACGTCACAAATTTTGGTCAGGGTATGACTAAATATTTTATTAAATTCCTGAGTAGTTTAATTTTATTGTAGATGGTAAGGGGTAGTCTTATGATGAGCCACCATGAACTCTACTAACAGAATCCTAATGGACTCATTTAGGAAATGTTTACCCCTATCACTAGCTAATCTCAATGGGCATCCATACCTTGTAATAATATTTTCCCATAGAAACCTGGCTATTGTAGCTGCTGTACAATCCTTAGTAGGTGTTGCTTGTGCCCATCTTGTCAAAAAATCCATGCAAGTGACTATATAGCATGATCCCATCCTATGTGTGACTGGTGAAATGGGGCCTACAAAATCTAAGGCCTAGTTTTCAAATGGGTTTGTACTTAGCATAGGGTGCAAAGGAATTTCATACCCCCGCCCTGGTTTTCCAAGGTGCTAAAAATGATCACATGCCTTGCAATACTCTTTACAATCTTGATATAGGGTTTCCCACCATAACCCAAGTTGTAATATTTTACATACAGTGGTGTACTCTACATAGTGTCCACCTACGCTTCCTCCATGCACCTCCTCCATAAAATCTAGGTGCTCATGTTCTAGCACATACCGACACAATTTTTCATCATGTCCTAGCTTGTACAAATCACCACTAACCAACATGTAGGGTGCAACTCATATGGCTAATTACTTTCATTCTAAAGCTTTCATCCCTTCTGGTGCCACACCCATTTTGAGAAACAATGCAATATATTCTAAGTCTAAGGGTGCATGTTGTAACCTAAACAATTACATGTCTGGCATGGTATCTTAAATAATTTGTGCATCCTCTCTTAAGTCAATCCTAGACAAGTGATCTAGTCTGGAATTACTCTTTCTTGGCTTGAAAACCACTGTGAACTCAAATTATTGGAATATCATGACCCATCAATGTATGTACCCTTGTGGAATGGGATTTTTTACCAAGTATTTTAATGTCATGTGGTCCTTGTAGAATACAAATGGTGTCACCAGTAGATATTTCCTAAACTTGTACATCACGTAGATCATGTATAGTGCTTTGCGCTTAATAGTGGTGTAATTTTGTTCTAATGGTGTTACATTTCTGCTTGCAAAGGACAAGGGATGGTCAATAATCCCTTCACCTGGTTGTTTCAGTACTGCTCTGATGGTTATACCAAAGGCATTCACATAAACATGGAAAGATTATCCCAAATGGGGAAATGGAGTATCGGTGTCATGACAAGCCTATCTTCAAAGTTTCAAATTCCCTCTATTTTTCTTCTCCCCAATGAAAGGTACTCTTGTGTCTATGTGATTCCTCCAAGGGTGTAGAAATCGTGGCATATCCCCTGATGAAATTTCTATAGTAACTTGCATGCCCAAGGAATCTGCACACAATGTTATGGCTAGTAGGCTCCCCTAAACCCATAATGGTTGCAACCTTAGTGGGATATACTAGTAAGCATTCCTTACATATGATATGTCCCAATAAGGTTCCAAATGAGTTAGCAAAGACATACTTCTTGATGTTGAGAGATATTCTCAACTGTCGACACCTTTAAAACATTAGTCTTAAGTTATCACAATGGTATTTGACTAGACTATACATAATCCAATAATCAAAATAGACATGTTGGTTGTTCAAACATGCACCCACATCTCGGATCTCAAAAGGGATGAGGTGTCTGAGACCACAATGGAACCATCCCCAAGTTGTGGGACCTTGCGAGCTTGGGACGGATCTCCAGGGAAGGCCAGTTCCTCTATATATTTCTACTATTACAGCTACTCCTAGTGCTGAAAGGGGAAACTAAGCTAAGAATGTCAAGGGACCAAGGAAAGAAGGATAACATGAAGTAAACTACACTAAAAGGTGAAAGCACTAAAATATATGGGTGAGCACTATCTGTTCTGAGTGAGAATGATAGGGAATATGTGAAAGAAGGATAGACATGAGTAACACAATGAAATACACATTCACCAGATCATTCTCGTGGAACACAACCAAGTATGGAATTATAGGGGACTTGAATAGCAGAACAATACACAATTCAAGAGAAGAGACAAGAAGAATGAATACAAACATGTTAGGACAGAGAATAGTCACAAAAAGATGCTTTTATTACTTCCAAACATGCACATAATTGTTACAATGATAAGGAGACCGATATCCACATGCAAGAGCCAAGTATGGAGGTTTGCAACTCAAAATATAGAAAATATGGATTCCTTAGCAACATGCGTAAGGATCTAGATTTTCCAACCCTTTGAATATGGTTCTTCATTACAATATATAGGAAGAATAAGAGAGAGAAGAGGGAAAAATTTTAATCCTACGTCAACCACCTCGAGACGCATTGAATCCTACTTTGAAAGCTCAACCACTATCAATCAATGCCTCTCTCAAATCCACCCCAAATCTATCATGTTTGGTTCCTTGTCTATTTGGCATGTTGGAGAAGGAATAATGATGGATCAAATCGAATCAGATTTGGTGGTTGAAGAAATCTGATTCTGCTTTAATTTCCTGATAGATGTTTTCACATTTTTCATCCACCAAATCCTATTAAGAATGATATTTTATGTTTCTATGGCATGGAGGGTGTCCACACGTTTCCAAAAAGTCTTCTCCCACCTAAATATAAGTTTCTAGTTAAAAGATATAGCAATTTAAATATTTAAATCACAGGTGTGCAATATTTTTAAGAGTTTGCTGCACCGGGTCCATGTAGCAACCTCGCAAACCTTGGAGATTCAGCCCTTGCCTTTCACTTTTAAAAATGCGCTAGACTGACACGTGGTAGCCTAGTGCTTGTTTGGAAAACTACCCCAAATTTATCTTTGAAATAGTGCCACATTGACACTTAGCACTCTCCGTTGGCCTACCTCTGCTTTGACTATTCAACCTCGACCTTGTCCTTTTATGAAACTAGAATCCTGGAGGCTCCATGCTCATTTAAAAACCCACTTATGAATTTATGTTTGAAGGAGTGTTGGGTTAACGCGTGGAAAGAAGGTGAACATACAAAATGTGGGTGCAAGGGAGAAGTGGAAGAAAGAGGTGAAGAGGGGCATGCGTAGAAGAAAGCGGTGCTGGGGGGAAAGTAGAAAGAGGTGAATAAAAGTGCACATGATGCGTGGGGAGTAGGAATAAAGTGCATGAAAGGGAAAAATAGGGGTTGCATGTGTGTAGGAGGAAGGAAGAAAAGAGGGCACGTGAAGGAATTAAGTATATGTAAGCATGCACAAGGAATGCAAGGGACAACTGATTAGAAGGTAAGTCTACAGAGGTGTGAACAAGGAGTGCGCGATAGTGTGGGAGAGAAATTGGGTTTGTAGGAGGAAGGCATGTAAGGGAAAATGGAAGGAGATAGAAGAATGCGAAGGGGAGCAAGATGAAGTCTCTGACAGATGAGTGGAAGACTAACACCTTGATTTGATTTGTGGCGAGCATGCTCTTGAATTTCTTAAGCATGCGCATGATGGCAAAGACCTAATTCTCCATGTGACTGTATTTCAATTCATAATCCTTCAGCGTCTGGCTGAAGAAGGCCACTGGCTATTCCAACCCTTGTTTTTTTTTCCTGTGTTAAGACAACAACAATGCGTGCATCAGCACCATAAGCATAAAGGATAAAATCCTTTGAGTAATATGGATTGATGAGTGTTGGCACAAAAGAAATCTCTTTCTTTATCTTGTTGAAGCTTTCTCTTCCTTCTGTTTTCCATCTGAAGGCTATGTCTTTTTTGAGCATAAGGTTGATGGGTTGAACCAATCCCGAAAAGTTAGGGATAAAACACCTAACACAGTTAATCTTGCCAAGGAAGGACTGTAAGGCCTTTTTGTGTGTCAGTAGGGAAAGGGCTAGGATGGTTGAAATGTGATTAGGATCAATCGTGATACCATGTTTAAAAACCACATGGCCCAAGAGACTGCCCTGAGCTAACACAAAATTTCACTTCTTTGGGTTAAGAGATACCTAAAATTCCCTACATATTTCAAAGACCTTTTCCAGGTGTGCCATGTGATCTACTACTTGCTTTAAGAAGACAACCATATCATCTAGGTAAACCAAGATGAACTCATTGATGTAACCTTTAAAGGCAATATCCATGGTGCACTGAAACATTATGCCCACATTTAATAGACCATAGGGAATTTTATGGTATGCATATGCTCCCCACTTGGTTGTAAATGTTGTTTTGAATTGATCCTCTTCCTTGATCAAGATCTTGTTGAAACTCGAATACCCATCTAGCATGGAGAACCTTTGTGCACTAGCCGTAATCTATAAAATCTACTCCATTGAAGGTAAAGGATAATGATTCTTTAGAGATGCCTTATTTGAATATCTGAAATCAACAAAAAGTATGATTTCACCATTCTTCTTGCATACTAGAACCAAATTTTCAACCCAGATAGAGTATTTGATAGGAAAGATAATTTTTACCTCAATGAATTTTGATAGTTCCTTTTTCATGAGGGGCTCTATCTTTGGATTAACTTGCCGCTACTTTTGTCTGATAGGCTTGATTCTAGGATCAAGGTCAATGGAGTGTTGAGAAACACTTGGATCAAAACCTTTGAGGTCTTCATACTCCCATGAGAACATGTCACTGTATTTTTGACACAGAGAGATGAAGGCCTATTTTTCTTTATGTGCACAAGTCATGCTGAGTAATAGCTCCTTTCCACGAGTAATAGTAATGGAGGAGAAATATTCTTGTGTGGCGCACATGTATCTTTCTTCACCTTTGAACTCATCTTCAGGGCTGAAAATTTTCTCTAAGGTGACCAGCCTTTTAGGAAACTTATTTGTCTTCAACTGTATTACTTGTTCACCATAGTTGTTATGCAAGTCAGCTTGCATACTTAATGAAAAATCAGCTTCATTCTAGATAAACTGGATGATCTACGCATCACTGTCAAACACTTACCAGCTGGTGTTATTGTCTGGGATAGATGGTCTGATCACCATATTAATGTGCTGAGTGTTTCCTTTGAAAAATTCCTCAGCAGGAGAAAACTGTGAACCGAGCACGGCCATTTGGTTAGCTTCTTTGTTCATTCTATGTGGGACTACCTACAGATTAAGGGTATCAAAGCTCTCAAGTAGGTCCCAAAATCTATGTTTATAAGATTTAAGAAGATTATTCTTTGTCTGGAATTTGTTGTTGACCTAGCGGATGACCAATTCTGTGTCCCCAAAGATTTGCAATGCTTTAATTTTCTTTTCATTAATACGAAAGACATGCACCAGTGCTTCATATTCTACCACATTCTTAGAACATGCAAATTACAACCTATGTGAAAATAATATTTCTCATCCTCAGGGGAAATGAAAACCACTCCTACTCTTGCGCCATTTCTTCTTCTAGATCCATCAAAATATAACTTCCATAGACCAGTTTGAACTTTTTCTTTCATGAGCGTGTATGGAAGCATAACGTCCTCTTTTAGAAAGCACTAAGTACCAAGCCCAGTCTCATATGCTTCTAGTTTTTCAACATATTGATCAAATTTGTGATGTCTTTCCACCCATTCATCAAGAACTAGGTCTAGAATAGAGGGTGGAAGAGACTTCTCTTCAGGAACTAAAACTTGTTCTTCCTGGATAAGACAAATAGCTTGGAGAGGGGATGGGACATATGGATTTACATGATAAGAAAATATAGGCTCATCTTATATGGTAAACTGGGTACCATACCTTGTCTTGAGTAACATATGATACCAATCAGAAGACAAGTAACCACCCACTTTAGCAGTAAATTCTCTTAATAGACATAGGGCAAACAAAGAAGGGAGGTAAATAATTGACACATCTTGAGTAATTGTCAGGCTTGGACATGCATGGAGGGTTAACTCAAGATCCTTGATGACTCCTAAGGTGGTTACAATTGATCCATCAAGTTGTATGACTCTTTTAGAAAAAGGGCTATATTTCAGACATAAGACATCAGCTATCTTCTTAGGTATAATAAAAGTACTAGCACCTGAGTCAATCAAGTAGTTATGCAGTAGGTATTTTCCTATAATCAAGGACATATAGAAGGGTGGGGTTTTAACAACTTTACCTACTTGTTTCTCCTCTTCTTGGCATATTTGATAGAAATGCGTGGCTTCTATATAACCAAGTCAATGCGTAGAAGTTGTGCCAGAGATTCATGGGACAGATCCTTCTGAGATGAAATGGTCAGTGCATCCCACATTGTGATGTTTATGTTTTTTTTCTTCATCCAGTCAAAAAATTTGAATGGAAGCCTCGCCACCCTATGCATTTAGGGAACAACATCACTTCTTGACTATTCAGGCATTGAAGCCTGAATTTTAGCTAGAGGAGATGCCTAGCCTACCAAAGGATGGGTGCATGTTGGTTTAGAAGGAGCTTTTTGTGTGACCTCTTACATAGGGATTTAAATTATTTTATTATAAGAGGTTTCGTCTGATTCTTTTTTCCTCTGAAGATCTTCTTGTGTTGTTGGGACTGTGGCCTATGAACCTGAATCTAATATTACTTTCTTATATATTGTGTTTTTCGCAACATGGGCATGTGGTATTATTGAATATTATAAAACTTGGTTGATTACACAAAAGTCCTCCACACCAAATAACATCAAATTCATTTCCGGAGGATCTTCTTTTCTTTCTGGATTATCTACTTCATGAGCGTTGGTTGAGGGCTCACAAGATGAAGCATTCTGGATCATGAAGGCTTGGGAGTGTGCAACATTAGCACAATGATATTGACTATGAGGCATTTTGCAAGGGAAGCACCTTTCTAACTCTTGTGCCAAATTGTTCTGGACTAAAACAAGTGCTTGGCTCACATTGGGTGCTCAGAGAGAAGGTGAAGGAGGGACAACTTGCAAGGGAAAATGTACATTAGGATTCCACCTATCATTCTGTTGGTTGGGTGTGTATCTTTGATTTCCATATTGATTCCACCAAATTTTATTCCCTTGGCCATGTGTCTGATTGGAATTTCCTCTATAGGCTTGCACCTACTTCTTTTCTAGTGATATGATTTTGTTTGACAAAATTTTGATCATGGCCTTCAATTCTTTGTTTTCCTTTTGCTATGATGGAGAATAAGATGTTGAGGAAACCAGTTGCATACTCTTCTCAGGAGTAGGAATAGAGGCTATAGAAGGCTAGGGTGCTTGTAAAATTTTAGGGAACGAGGGCATAGGTAGTCTTGGAGCCAACTTTCCTACCTAAATGAGACTATGTTCTTCCCTTACCGTAATTCTATAAGTAGCTGGTAAAGTCCTACCTCCCATAGATTGTATCATCACTGAAATATCATTGTTGAGTGCCTTTAGATAATAAAGGAAAGCATGTTGGGCTGTAGGTATTACCACAAGAGGAATTATGTCCCAAGTCTTCTGAAATGTGATGTTGAAATTAGTTATCTACTCATTGGGCACCCTCCTTGTTGTTGTTAGTTGCTCCACCAAAGATAGGTGATCTGACTTGTCCTATAAATAACTGCATAGAGTTGTTCCTAGCTCATTCTAGGTGCTAATAGATCCAAGTCTCAAACCTCTATACCACTGAAGTGCTTTCCCTTTAAAAGAGGCAATAAGCAGCCTAATTACTACATCATTATGTGTGATTAGATAGAATTAACAAACATTTGCTACATCCTGGATATGCTCTTGAGGGATGACTTGATTCTCAGTAGTAAATTAAGGAATACTCTTGATCATGCCATTTGGCATATCATGTTGCATGGCCAGGAGTAAGGGGATCCCTCGATCAAAGTTTACAAATCTTCTTAACATAGGAGGTTATTGATTCACCATTGTTGGGTGCACAAGTTGAGTGTTTTGAGGATGAGTTGAGTGGGCGTGGTGTGCTAGAGAAAGACATGCACATGCAGGATTTCTGGAGTGAGTTGAAGGTATTCAAAAGAATCTTCAGCTTCTGCACTTCTCCTTGTGTGCACTCTTCTCATGAAAGGCACTCAGGACTACTGAAATAAAGATTTCAAAATATTGAGTCACCAGATGTGTTTGAAATGAGCCTCCAAAGGTTGAAACACTAAGTTCACACACCAGAACTTAGAGAAATGAAATTTGAGCTTTCAATGCTAGTCCCACCCAGTGTGCTACAAATTGTTTGTTTCTCAAACGTGCACCCATGTCTCATATCTTGAAAGGGCCGAGGTTTTTGAGACCATAATGAATCTTTCCCCAAGTTGTGGGACCTTACGAGCTTGGGACGGATCTCCAGAGAAGGCCGGTTCCTCTATCTATTTCTACTACTACTACTACTCCTAGTGTTAAAAGGGGAAACTAAGCTAAGAATGCAAAGGGACCATGGAAAGAAGGATAACATGAAGTAAACTACACTAAAAGGTGATAACACCAGAAAAGAGGGGTGAACACTATTTTCTCTGAATGAGAATGATAGGGAATGTATGAAAGAAGGCTAGGCATGAGTAGCACAACAAAATACGTATTCACAAAATCATTCTCATGGAACAAAACAAAGTATAGAAATACATGGGACTTGAATAGCAAACCAATACACAATGCAAGAGAAGAGGCAAGAATAAGGAATGCAAACACGTTAGGACAGAGAATAATCACAAAATGATGCTTCTATTACTTCAAAAAATTCACATATCTATTACAATGATAAGGAGGCCGATATCCACATGCGAGATCTAAGTATGGATTTTTACAACTCAAAAGACACAAAATATGTAGTCCTTAGCAACATGTGTAAGGATCTAGAGTGTCCAACCCTTTGAATATGCTTCTTCATTACAATATATAGGAAGAATAAGAGAGAGTAGAGGGAAAAATTTGAATCTTGTGTCAACCACCTTGAGACGCATTGAATCCTATTTTGAAAGCTCAACCACTATCAATCAATGCCTCTCTCAAATCCACCCCAAATCTGTCATGTCTGGTTCCTTTTCTGCTTGGCATGTTGAAGAAGGAAGAACAATGGATCGAATCGAATCAGATCTGGTGGTTGAAGAAATATGATTTTTCTTTAATGGCCTGATATATGTTTTCCCATTTTTCACCCATCAAATCCTATTAATAATGATATTTTATGTTTCTAGGGCATGGAGGGTGTTGAGACATTTCTAAAAACTCTTCTCCCACCCAAATCTGAGTTTCTAGTCAAAAGATATAGCCATTTGAATATTTGGATCATGGGCACGTAATATATTTATTAGTTTTCTGTACTAGGTCCATGTGGCAGCCTCATGCACCTTGGAGATTTGGCCCCTACTTTTTTATTTTTAAAATGCACTGGACTATCACATGGTGGCCTGGCATTTTTTTTTAAACCCACCCTAAATTTTATCTTTGAAATAGCATCGTACTGACACTTGGCACCCTCCACTGGCCTGCGTCTCCCTTAACTATTTAACCCTGATTTTGTCCTTTTATAAAACTAGACATTTGGAGGCTCTGTGCTCATTTAAAAACCCACTCAAGACTTTATGTTTAGAGGAGCATCAGGTTGACATGTGGAAAGAAGGTGCATGCGCAGAATGTGGGTGCAAGGGAGAAGTGGAAGAAAGAGGTGAAAAGGGACACATGTAAAAGAAAGAGGCATGGGGGGGAAAGTAGAAAGAGGTGAATAAAATCACACATGATGTGTGGGAGCAGGAAGCAAGTGCATGAAAGGGAAATAAAGGGGTGGTGTGCATGGAGGAGGAAATAATAAAATAGGGTGCGCGAAGGAACTGAGTCTATGTAAGCACGCAAGAGAAATTCTAGGGATAGCTGATTAGAAGGTAAGTCTACAGTGGTGTGCACAAGGAGTGCATGATAGGATAGTAGAGAAAGTGGGAACACAAGAGGAAGGAACACAAGTGAAAATGGAAGGAGATAGAAGAATGCAAAGGGGAGCAGGATGTGTATGCAAGTTATCCAAATCGCTAGGAGAGTATTTGGATAACAGTTTTGGTGACTTTTAGGATCATCTTCCTGCTAGATGAAAGAGATCAGTAGCCTTAGAAGTCCATTGGGCATGGAGTTTTCTTGTTCAATCATGAAAATTCCCTTGTAATCACTTGAAAATCATATATGCACTCTGTTTTGAATCTCACAACTGCTGAGAGAAGCTTTGCATTCTGGAAGTAACAAAAGAGTGCGCGTAGGAAGCATGTGAGGGGAAATAACTATGTATAAAAAAACAATGTGCACAGATCACACTTAGAGGAAATGAAACTATTTTAATATATACAACATGATGCAGCAAACCTAATGGAAGGGTTTGAGATAGATCTCATTTACTGGGATTTGCAATGCGCTTCCATCTGGATGAGTTAACTCGAAAGAGTTAGCTTCATTGTAGGACTTGATGATGTATGGGCCACTCCAAAGTGCATCAAAATTTTAATGGTGCCCTAGTTTAGCTCTGTTAACATCCTATTTTAGAACCAGGTGCCCAAATTTCAAAGCTTGAGGCCTAGCCTTTCTGTCAAACCATTTCTTTGTTACTTGTTGATGATGTTCTAGCTTGATCATGGCATAGTTTCTGAGCTCTTAAAGATGAACCAGCTCTACCATCCTAATTTCTCTCTACTCCACATCCTCAAATTCTAGCTACTGGGCAAGTGCCAATGAATTTAGTTCTAGTGTCAAAGGAAATGTAGCCTCCTTGCCATAGAAAATCTTGTAAGGAAAAGTTCCTATTGCCCTTTTGACTGTGATTCTATTTTCCCAGAGCATGTGCAAGAACTTTGTATGCCACTGTCTTTGGCTGATGTTCAGTGTGCTTCATGATTCCGAGTAGGTTCTTGTTTTTTTATTCTTCTATACCATTGCTCTGTGGGTAGTTGGAAGAGTTTTTCAAGTAAATGCCTAGACTTAGAGCATAATTATTGATTTTAGCACTAAGGAATTCCTTTAGATTATCAGAGATGATTGTTTGAGGAACGTAAAACCTTGTGACTAAACCTTCGAGAAAGTCAAGGATGACTACCTCAGTTGATTCCTTAAGAGAAAAAACTTTTTTCCATCTTGTGATGTAATCTGAAGCTATCAGCACCCATTTATGTCTAGTGCTTGAAGGTAGATTGATCATACCTATGAAGTCGAGACCCCATTACACAAAAGGATGATCTGTTTGGATTAGTCAGAAGGGAAGCACTGCCAATATTTTCTTTCTTGTGAAGAAAGTGCACTCCTTGCATTTTGTGACCCACCTATGTGCATCTAAAAATAGGGTAGGCCAAAAGATACCTTCCATTATGATCTTCATTGTTGTAGTTTTGGTAGAGAAATGTCCACCAGAGAATCCATCGTGAGATTCTGCTAACACTTGCTCAGTCTGTGCACCATTGATACATCTTAACAACATGCCATCTATATTTCTTTTAAAGAGAAGTCCATCAATCAAAACATAAGGGATATATTGCAACCTCAGATGCCTTCTCTTTGCATTGTTCAAACTGGGAGGGTACACACCCTCAGAAAGGAATGTGATCATGTCCTTCATCTAGTCATGCACATTGGGGTCTATATTCTGTTCATGTTCTACATGCATGAGGTCTTCATCTAGAAATAATGAAGCCTCAGGTTCACTCTACACATCCTTAGAAATCTGATTGCAGAGTGCACTGCCTCTTACCAACTTTGTGGCATTAATAGTCACATCATATTCCATGATTTTTATCACCCATCGTGCTCTCTTCTCATTGATTTCTACTCCCATGATGAAGTCTCTGACAAATGAGTGGGAGAGTAACACCTTGATGTGATTTGTGGTGAGCATACTTTTGAATTTCTTGAGCGCGCACATGATGGTGAAGACCTGCTTCTCCATGTGACTGTATTTCAATTCATAATCCTTCAGTATCTGGCTGAAGAAGGCCACTGGCTATTCTAGCCCTTATTCATTTTCCTATGTTAGGACATCAACAATGCTTGCATCAGCACCATAAACATAGAGGATAAAATCCTTTGAGTAATCCAGATTGATGAGTGTTGGCACACAAGCATTCTCTTTCTTGATGTTTTTTATGCTTTCTCTTCCTTCTGCTGTCCATCTGAAGGCTATGTCATTTTTGAACATGAGGGTGATATGTCGAACCAGTGCCATAAAGTTAAGGATAAAACACCTAAAAAAGTTAATCTATCCAAGGAAGGACTATAAGGCCTTTTTTTGCACCGGCAGGGAAATGGCTAGGATGGCTGAAATGTGCTCAGGATCAATCATGATACCATCTTTTGAAACCAGATGGCCTAAGAGCTTTCCCTGAGCCACTGCAAAATTACACTTCTTGGGGTTAAGAGATACCCAAAATTCCCTACATCTCTTAAAGACCTTTTCCAGGTGTGCCATGTGATCTGTGACTTGATTTGAGAAGACATATATATCATCCAGGTAAACCAAGATGAACTCATTGATGTAACCTTTGAAGGCAATATCCATGGTGCGCTAAAACATTACGCCCGCATTTGATAGACCAACGGGAATTTTATGGTATGCTTATGTTCCCCAATTGGTTGTAAATTCTAGTTTGAATTGATTGTCTTCCTTGACCATGATCTAGTTGAAACCTGAATGCCCATCTAGCATGGAGAACCTTTGCATGCCAGCCATAGTTTGCATAATCTGCTCCATTAAAGGTAAAGGATAATGATCCTTTAGAGATTCCTTATTCAAATCTCTAAAATTGACACAGAGTCTGATTTCATGATTCTTCTTGCGTAATGGAACCAAATTTGCAACCCATGTAGAGTGTTTGATAGGAAAGATAATTTTTACCTCAATGAGTTTTGATAGTTCCTTTCTCATGAGGGGATCTATCTTTGGATTAATTGGCCGCTACTTTTGTCTGATGAGCTTGATACCAGGATCAAGGTCAATAGAGTGTTGAGTAACACTTGGATCAAAACCTTTGAGGTATTCATACTCCCATGAGAAAATGTCATAGTATATTTGATAGAGAGAGATGAAGGCCTATTTTTCTTCATGCGTACAAGTCCTGCTGAGTAGTAGCTCCTTTCTGCATGCAATAGTAATAGAGGAGAAATCTTCTTGTGCAGTGTGCATGTATCTTTCTTCACCTTTGAAATCATCATCATGGCTGAAAATTTTCTCTAAGGTGACCAGCCCTTTAGGAAAATTATTTGTCTTCAGCTGTATTACTTGGTCACCATAGTTGTTATGCAAGTCGGCTTGCATACTTTATGAAAATTCAGCTTCATTATGGATAAACTAGATGATTTGCACGTCACTATTAAATACTTGCTAGCTGGTGGTATTATCTAGGATAGATGGTCTGATCACCATCTTATTGTGTTGAGTGTTTCCTTTGACAAAGTCCTCAACAGGAGAAAAATGTGAACCGAGCGTGGCTATTTAGTCAGCTTCTTTGTTCATTATGTGTGGTACTACCTACAGATTAAGGGCATCAAAGCTCTCAAGTAGGTCCCAAAATCTATGTTTATAAGCTTTAAGAAGCTTTTTCTTTGTCTGGAATTTGTTGGTGACTTGGTGGATGACCAATTATGTGTCCTCAAAGATCTACAATGCTTTAATTTTCTTCTTTTCAATAAGAAGAAAGACATGCACCAACGCTTCATATACTACCACATTCTTAGAACATGTAAATTGCAGCCTATACACAAAGAATAATTTCTCATCCTTAGAGGAAATGAGAACCACTCCTACTCCTGCACCATTTCTTCTTCTAGATCCATCAAAATATACTTTCCATAGATCATTTTGAACTTTTTCTTTTATGAGCATGCATGGAAGCATAGGGTCTTCTTCTAGAATGAAATAAGTACCAAGACCAATTTCATAGGCTTCCAGTTATTTAGCATAGGGATCAAATTTATGATGAATTTCCGCTTATTCATCAAGCACCAGGTATGGAACAGAGGGTGGAAGAGACTACTCTTCAGGAACTTAAACTTGTTCTTCTTGGATAAGACAATTGGCTTGGAGAGGGGATGAAACATATGGCTCTACATGATTAAAAAAAATATAGGCTCATATTGTATGGTAAACTAGGTACGATACCTTTTCTTGAGTAATATATGAGACTAATAAGAAAACAAGCAACCACCCACTTTAGCAACAAATTCTCTTGATAGACATAGGGAAAACAAAGGAGGCAGGTCAATAATTGACACATCTTGAGTAATTGTCAGGCTTGGACATGCATGGAGGGTTAACTCAAGATCCTTGATGACTCCTAAGGTGGTTACAATTGAGCCATCAAGTTATAGGACTCCTTTAGACAAAGGGCTATATTTCATACCTAAGACATCAACTATCTTCTTAAGCATAACAAATGTACTAGCACCTGAGTCAATCAAGAAGTTATGCACTAGGTGTTTGCCTATAATAAAGGAAATATAGAAGGGTGGGGTTTTAGAAACTTTACTTATTTGTTTCTCCTCTTCTTGGATGATTTTGACAGAACTGCGTCACTTCTACATAACCAGGTCAGTGTACAGAAGTTGCGCCAGAGCTTCATGCAACAGATCCAATTGAGATGGAATGGTCAGGGCATCCCATATTGTGATGTTTATGTTTGTTTTCTTCATCTAGTTAACAATGTTGAATGGAAGCCCCCCACCTTTTTCATTTGGGGAACAACATCCCTTCTTGACTGTTCAGGTGTAGAAGCTTGAATTTTAGCTGGAGGAGAGGCCTGGCCTACCGAAGGATGGGCGCGTACTGCTTTAGAAAGAGATTTACGTGGGACCTCTTATATAGGGATTTGAATATTTTTCTATGAGAGATCTTGTCTGATTATTTTTTCTTCTAAATATATTTTTGTGTTACTGGGACTGTGGCCTATGCACCTGACTCTATCATTCTTTTCTTATATCTTGTGTTTTTCTGTAACTTGGGTGTGCGGTCTGCTTGTATCTTCTACAGCTTGGTTGATTACATAGAAGTCCTCCACACCAAAGAAGATCATTTTTTTTTCTGTAGGATCTTCTGGTCTTTCTGGATTATTTGATTCATAAGTTCCAGTTGAGGGCTCATAGGACAAAGCATTATGGATCATGAAGGTTTAGGAACGTGCAACATTAACACAATGATATTGATTATGAGGCATTTTGTGAGGGAAGCACAATTCTAAATCTTGTGCCAAATTGTTCTGAACCAAAACAAGTGCCTGACTCATACTGGATGCTAGTAAAAAAAGTGTTGGGGGGATAACTTGGAAGAGTAGATGTGTATTAGGCTCCCACCTATCATTGTACTAGTTGGGCACGTATCATTGATTTCCGTATTGATTTTGCAAAAGCTGATTCCCTTGGCCATGTGCTTGATTGGAATTGCCTCTATAGGATTGTTCCTTCTACTTTTCTAATGATATGATTTTGTTTGACAAATTTCTGATCACCACCTTCATTTCTTCATTTTCCTTTTGTTGTGATGGAGGATAGGATGGTGAGGCAACTGGTTGCGTGCTCTACTCAAGAGTAGGAATAGAGGCTATAGAAGGTTAGGGTGATTTCAAAATTTATGGGAACAAGGGCATAGATGGTCTTGGAGCCAACTTTCCCACCTTAATGAGACTATTTTATGCCCTTACCACAATGCCATAAGCAACTGGTAAAGTCCTACCTCCCATAAATTGTATCATCACTAAAATATCATTGTTGAGTGCTTTTAGATAATAAAGGAAAGAATGTTGGGATATAAGTCTTACCACAAGAGGAATTATGTCCCAAGTCTTTTGAAATCTGATGTTGAAATGAGTCATCTACTCATTGGGCACCCTCCTTATTGTTGTCAGTTGCTCCACCAAAGATAGGTGATCTGACTTGTCCTCAAAATAACTGCATAGAGTTGTTCCTAGCTCAACCCAGGTGCTAATAGATCCTAGTCTCAAGCCTTTATACCACTGAAGTGCTTTACCTTTTAAAGAGGCTACAAGCAGCCTGAGTGCTACATCATTATGTGTGATCAGATAAAATGAACACACATTTACTACATCCTAGATATGCTCCTGAGGGGTGACTTGATTTTCACTAGTAAAGTAAGGAATACTCTTGATCGCACCATTTGTCATATAATGATGCATGGCTAGGAATAAGAGTCTCCCTCCATCAAAGTTTGAAAAGCTTCTTAATGGAGGAGGTTGCTGATTCGCCATTACAGGGTGTGTAAGTTGAATGTTTTGAGGAGTTGAGTGGGCGTGGCATGCTAGAGATAGATGTGCATGTGGGATTTCTGGAACAAACTCTTCTCAGGGATAACTAGAGGTATTTAAAATAATCTTCAGCTTCTGCACTTCTCCTTGTGTTCACTCTTCTCATGAAAGGCACTCAGGACTACTGAAAAAGAAATTTCAAAATATTGGGAGTCACCATATGTGTTTGAAATGAGCCTCCAAAGGCTAAAACACTAAGCTCACACACTAGAACTTAGAGATATTAAATTTGAGCTTTCAATACTGGTCCCACAGGGTGTGCCAGAAACTATTGGTTTCTCAAACGTGCACCCATGTCTCGGATCTCAAAAGGTCTGAGGTGTTTGAAACCACAATGGAACCATCCCTAAGTTGTGGGACCTTGTGATCTTGGGATGGATCTTTGTAGAAGGCTGGTTCCTCTATCTATTTCTACTGCTACTACTAATCCTAGTGCTGAAAGGGGAAACTAAGCTAAGAATGCCAAGGGACCAAGGAAAGAAGGATAACATGAAGTAAAATACACTAAAATGTGATAGCACCAGAAAAGAGGGGTGAACACTATCTGTTCTAAGTGAGAATGATAGGGAATGCATGAAAGAAGGCTAGACATGTGTAGTATAGTGAAATACGCATTCATCGTATTGTTCTCGTGGATCACAACTGAGCATGGAACTGCAAGGGACTTGAATAGCACAACAATACACAATGCAAGAGAAGAGGTAATAAGAAGGAATGAAAACACATAAGGATAGAGAATAGTCACAAAATGATGCTTCTATTACTTCTAAAAATTCATAGAACTATTACAATGATAAGGAGGCCAATATCCACATCCAAGAGCCAAGTATGGAGGGCTACTACTAAAAATAAATAAAATATGGAGTCCTTAGCAACATGCGTAAGGATCCAAAGTTTCCAACCCTTTGAATATGCTTCTTCATTACAATATATAGGAAGAATAATAGAGAGAAGAGGGAAAAATTTGAATCCTACTTCAACCACCTTGAGACGCATTGAATCCTACTTTGAAAGCTCAACCACTATCAATCAATGCCTCTCTCAAATCCACCCCAAATCTATCATGTCTAGTACCCTGTCTACTTGGTGTGTTGAAGAAGGAAGAATGATGGATTGAATCAAATCAAATCTGGTGGTTGAATAAATTCAATTCTATTTTAATGGTTTGATAGATGTTTTCCAATTTTTCACCAACCAAATCCTATTAAGAATGATATTTTATGTTTCCATGATGTGGAGGGTGTCAAGATGTTTCTAAAAAGTCTTCTCCTACCCAAATATGAGTTTCTAGTCAAAAGATATGGCCATTTGAATATTTGGATCGTGGGTGTGCAATATATTTAAGAGTTTTCCATACTGGATCTAAGTGGTAGCCTCATGCACCTTGGAGATTCAGCCCCTACCTTTCACTTTTGAAAACATGCCAGACTGACATGTGGTGGGTTGGTGCTTGTTTGGAAACCTGACCCAAATTTAATCTTTGAAATAGTGCCACGTTGACCCTTGGAACTCTCTGCTGGCCTGCCTTTGCTTGGACTATTCAACCCCAACCCTATCCTTTTATGAACCAGATGAGTGGAGGCTCCGCACTCATTTGAAAACCCACTCAATATTTTACCTTTGAAGGAGCATCGAGTTGACACGTGGAAAGAAGGTGAACATGTAGAATGTGGTCACAAGGGAGAAGTGGAAGAAAGAGGCGAAGAGGGGTGCACACGGAAGAAAGAGACATGGGGGGGAAAGTAAAATGAGGTGAAAAAATAACACGTGACACATGGGAGTAAGAAGCAAGTGCATGAAAGGGAAATAGAGGGGTGGTGCGCACGTAGGAGGGAGGAAGAAAAGAGGGCACACAAAGGAACTGTGTCTATGTAAGTGGCCTAGAGGAATGCCAGGGACAACTGATTGAAAGGTAAGTGTGTAGAGGTGCACACAAGGATTACATGATAGGATAGGAGAGAAAGAGGGTGCGTAAGGGAAAATGGAAGGAGATAGAAGAATGCAAAGGGGAGTAGGATGTGTATGAAAGTTATCCAAATCACTAGGAGAGATAATTGGATAACAAGACCCAAAAAAAAATATCGATGAAGTCCTAAAAGGCTTGTACTACAATGCACGAGAACACAATAGGAGCATTCTTCAATCCAAAAGCCATGACCATATAGGTAAAACTTCCCCATTTAGTGGTGAAAGTTATCTTTCCCTGGTCTTCCTTTACAATCCTCACTTGGTGGAACCCTAAAAACCCATCCATGAATTATCTTCGGGTCTCTAATGGAGCACACATAAATTCTATCAAGGACCTCTTCTCCCAAAGGTTAAATGTAAGGTACCAACTTCCCATCCATCAAGGGGATGATGACCCTTTCTTCCTTGTGCTCAAAACTGATATATCCTTTGTTGAACCTTAGGTCAGCGTTGTTATTATAGCACCATGGGCACCCAAGAAATGTTGGAAAATTTTCTACCTCAGCAAGTGCCAAGACTTCAAAGTCTCCAGTAAAATTGGCCCCCTAAATGGTGATCATAGGATCCTTCAATACTCCAATAGGCATTGCCTTAGTTTTTTTCCATATATGGCACATTAGAAGATGGATGTAATGTGGGCCTTCCCATTTGATGTCAGGAATCCAATGTAAGAACATTGACTTTTTCTCTTGTGTTAATCAATATGTTACTTAGTATCCAACCATCCACAATTGCATTTAGTGTGATCTCTTTTTCATAGTCAAGTTTATGGGAAGGGAGGTTTGTATGCAACACCTGCCTTTCACACTCTACTCCGGCACGTGGCATCTTCTCCCGTAGCCAATCTCCTAGCAAGGGAATAATATTATCTTGCCTTAACATTTTGCACACTTCCTTGACCTCATCCAGGTCCTTCTTTAGAGCTTCAACACTCCTCCTTTGCTCATGCTACTTGGAATTCTCCTTTAGACACTAGATTTCTCCCTGTAAACTTTGAATGACATCCATTGTCTCTTGATACACTACCTTTTGGTGGGTAGGATCCAGATACTTCCTGTGCATCACTTATTCTCTTGAGACAAGATTCCTTATCCTTGGTACTTCCTTGGCATGCGTAGCCTCTGCTCCTGTTGTAACCAAAATAGGTTATAACCCTAAATCAAGTGCCACTCTAGGCACCAATTGTGCATCAACCTTCTTTATACTCACCATCCCAGTGCCCTTGTTATTCCGGTGCTACTGGATCATGTGCTCAAACAACTCAGGGAACTCCTCATATTTATACTTCTTCCTGTACCATGAGCACTGCAATAAATCTGGAAATTTGTGCCTGTAATGTTTTGTGGATCCACAGTTTTAGTAGGTTCCTTGTGGGAAATCACTTCTTCCTCCTCTATGGTTACTGCAACCCCATAATCCTCCATGAAAACCTCTCCCATGTTCCTCTCCATCTGCACATCCTTCATAATGGTGATCATCTTCCTTGGAACTATTGGCAAGGATGGTCTCGTACACACCATGATCAATGGCCTCATGGATTTGGTCAATAAGCATGGAATCCTTAGTATCATGGATTGTAGAGGTGCAGATCTTGAAATAACAAGACACATTCTTCTAGATTGCATGCTGTAACAAGATACATCTATTCACATAATGGTCCCCATGAAAAATTTCAAAATGTACTGCTATGGCATGTACTAATTTCTATGGGAAACTATTATTGGTATGCCCCTCTACTTCATAATCCATGCACTAAAGACCACTACGAGTCTCATGTGTAGATTTTGTAGAAAAATTCTCTATTGTTTGGCCATGGTAGTGATTTGAGCCTTCAGAAAAGGGCTTACACTAGTATCAATGCTCCTAACTACTTCAGTGCATAAGGCTTCCTCTACAGTCTCATGTGGATCAGTGAATGTTTTATGTGATAATTCCCTCCTAAATGGAGTGATCAACCCTCTAATAAACCATTAAGCATGTTGTGAAGAGTGAATGTCATATAACAATTTTAATAGGAGGGTTTTAAATAGTGCATTATAATCCCACACACTCTTTACCATTCCTTGCTAGATCTCCTTCAAAGCACTGATACTCTTCTTCTCAAACTCTGGTATATGGAACTCTTCTAGGAAGGCATTCTTCAATGTAGTGTAGTCTACCACTATCTTATAGGGGTTTTACATCTTATACTAGCTATGTGTGCACCCTTGTAATGTAGTTTCAAACTAACTTGCCTTCCGCTCTGGGGTAGTGATCCCCTTCGTGCGCCATAGTAATTCACACTTTTCCATGTATTCTGTAGCATCCTCTATACCTTGGTAATATGGCTAGTGTAAAGACATCTCAAAAAACACTTGAGGAGGTGGATGAGGTCCCTATCCTCCTGATCCAGATCCTTGGTTCCCTATGATATTTTCTCTAGTATTTCCTTCACTAGATCCACTAGATCCACCAGTTGCACATCCAAATCCTCTTGTAACTAGAAATTGACCTGAAGTTGCCATGCCTAGTGTCCCAAACATCCCATTAAACTATGCACCAATGGTCTACGAGATTTCTCCACTACCAGAAGTGTATCCCATGCCACTCCTAGGTGCATTTCCCAAACCTTGTGTACTTGCACTTTGCCTAAAAATTCCTTCAAACACCAGGATGGTATGTGCAACCATGGACATTCTAAATGAAAAATTATATCTCCTTGGTGCCGATCGGTCACTCCTATTGATACCATCTGAGTTATTAATACTTCTCCCTTGAGTTATCAATGTGAACTCTCATCAGAAGCTAAAGGGTCCTCTCTCCTACACTTTCCAAGATGGGGTAGTATATATTGTTCAAGTTCCACGTCTTCCATGTGAACTTCAACACCCTCTCGCAACATCTACCTCTATGAATCCATCACAGTTTACACCTCATGTTGTGTAGTCATCTCCCTTTCATAAGCTTTGATATACTTGAGTCGTCTCTCCTCCCTTTCATTTTCATCTGTAATGTCTGCCATCTTCCTCCATCCTAGCTTCCTCACCCAACACTCTGAGTAACTTAGCCAGCCATGAGGAATGCTTCTAAACTCAAAGTAATGACCGAGATCTTCATAGCTAGAGGAATGGCACTCATAAATGATCCTCTAAGATCCCTTAGAAACTTAAACTCAACAACTTCTGGGAAATAATACATCAAAATTATGTATTATAAAGTGTAACTGGATAACACTTCCTTCCACTAATAATCAATAACACACATCCAAGTCATATCTGCATCCTACAACCTCTGATAGTCATCTTCATTCCACATGTGTGATTTATAGCACTAGCTCAATCTGGATGTGTATCCTAAAATCCATTCATATATCTCTATTGTGAATCCACAAAAGAATGTCTTATACAACTCATGATATAGGTTCTCTTCTACCCATTCATGTGTATTAAACTCAGGTCTAATGTTGAATCTTTGAGAAAATGCATCCTCCACGCTCTTGAACCACGTTTCAAGACTTTTTAAATTTAGGCAATCTGTCATTAAACATCACAATGAAAAAGATGCATGTTATTTCTCATAACAAATTTGAAAAGAGGGTCCCACCAACAGAACCTAGATGTAGTCATTTTTATTCCCTTTCAAAGAACAATGAAATCCCATGCACATAGGCCTATCACCCATTGGGCGTTGGGCACTCACCCGTGGAACACGTGGGTGCTAAGCCCCTCTTTTATGTGAGTTTTGTGATAATGCATTAGTTATAACATAAACTTAAGTGAAGAGATTGGAAATGAACCATACATTCATCTTAGAGCTCAGAACAGGCCTCTAGACCAATGTATTCACTCAAATAAGCAAAGAATTACAAAACCTAGACCTGAATTATAGTAGAAAGAAAATACAAAGGGGTTTACACCCACTCATATGAAAAAAAAAATATATATATATATATATATATATATATATATATATATATATATATATATATAACATCAATTCATACAAATGTAAGTAAAATTAGAACCACACATATATTCATATTAAGTATGTTGATAACCACATTACATTAACTGAGGTAATCACAAATCCATATAATAGTGCAGACCAATGTCATGCATCAGAGCATGACTTAAACCCTTCATAGTACAAGGAGAAATATGCATACCCATCCCCTTGATATAACATACTCCTACAGATTCTCTAAACCCAACCCATAGATCGCTCACAATATTCCTACATGGCTTTGCCTCTCTTCAATTCTCGGTCTCTCCATGTGTGTCTTTCTCTTCTACCAGGTGCTCATATATATAGCCTTATTGAGAATTTCCATGCCTTTCTAAATTTGTAGATCGACTACCATGTGTCTAAGTGGTCCTCCATGGGAGCATGATCCTTTAGATGTGAGCTCTCCATCCTTCACCATGATGACCTTCTAGAATCTTCTACCGCAAGGTATATTCCTTTCATGGGCACCAAGTTGCCAGGATGGCACCTTATCCAGTCCGCATGCACAGTCGGGTCATGATTTCCTCATGTTTTTCCTAATATGCCAAATATGGCTAAGTCCCAAAACCTTTTTTCTACCTTATGAGCACATGCCATTGGTTCTTATAAACCCTCCTAAAACCCTATCCTTCCCACTTTTTCCTTACGTGCTCTTCTTCAAATAGGCCTTGCATGCCTATGCACCTTCTTATACTTAGCCAATAATTTAGGAGTCCAACACTTTTGCACATGTTCTACAACATCTTCAATACCCCTATAGTCAAGTAACTAAAAATACATCTTGAAAGAACACTTAGGGAGGTGTTTGGGGTCCTTGTCCTCCTGATCCAAATCCTTAGTTCCCTCTAGTGTTTCCTCCTCCACCAGATCCACCAGGTCTTGTTCCTCCTAACCCATCAGATCCACCTCCTGTAGTCAGTAAAGGACCAAAATTTTTCACACCTAGTGTTCCCAACATTCCACTTAATCTGTACATCAATGGTTTGTGATATTGTCTCACTACCAATTATATGTCCAACGCCACTCCCAAGCATGCGATTCCCAAAGATTACGTACTTAGTATCTTGTCCAAAGATTCCCCCAAATATTGGAATGGACTTGGGACAGCCATGGATGTTCCAAACAAAAAATTATATATAGTGGGTGTAGATTATTCACTCCCACCGATACCAACTGGGTTAATAATAATTCTCCCTTGATTTTAAAAACCAAGTGCCAAGGGTTTGGTCATCACAGTGGGTTCAGATGCATGTTGACGGCATTCATTTCTCTATGTCATGCAACAAACTCTCATTAGAAGTTGAAGGAGCCTCTCTCCCATGCTTACCAAGATGGGGTAGCACAGAACTACTCAGGATCCACGTCCTCTATGTGAACCACAACTCCTTCCCGTAACATTTTCCTCCATAAATCCACCACACTTGTAACCTCGCTGTTGTATATTCATCTCCCTTTCACAAGATTTGCTATAATTGAGTCATCTCTCCTCACTTTCCTTTTCATTCATAATTTCTGCCATCTTCCTCCACCCTAGCTTCCTCTCCCATTGCTTATAGAATAAGCTTAGCCATCGATGGTAAATGCTTCTAAACTCAAAGTAATGACCAAGACCTTCATAGCCAAAAGAATAACACAAAAAAATGATCCTCTAGGCTCTCTCAAAAACTCGAACTCAACACCATTTGGGAAAGAATACATCAGAAATGGCATATTCTAAACTATAACTAGCCAGCACTCTCTTTCCATCTAGTGATCAATAGTAAACGCGTCCAAGTCAGATCTACATCCTGTAGCCTCTGATAGTCATCTTGGGGTCCACACATGTGATATATAGTACTAGCTTGATCTGGATGCATATGTTGAACATCCATTCATATAGTTATACTGGGAAACAACACAATAATGTCTCATACAACCATGGTACAGGTTCTCTTCTACCCATCTACATGCATCGAACTTAGGTGTAGTGTTGAATATTTGAGAAAAATCATCCTTTGTGCTCTTGAACCATCCTTCAGCACTTTCCAAGGTTAGACATTTCATCATTACACATCACAGGGACCAAGGTGCATGCCATTTTTCACACAAACTTTGAAAAGATGTCCCAGAAATGGAACCAAGATGTAGTCATTTTTATACACTTAGATTTGATAGTAAAATCCCATACATGTTAGCCTATCACCTAGCGGGTATTGGGAAATCACCTAAGGAATGTGTGGGGAATGAGTCTCTCCTTTATGTGAGTCTTGTGAAAATAAATCATCTTATGACATATAATCGAGTGTAAAAGAATAGAAAATAACTATGTAAACATTATGAGAACCTGGGATGAGTTATTACATCAATGCATCCATGGAAGAGAAATAACCAACAACATATAGAAATGGCTCATACATAAAGGAAATGCACAAGGATTATACTTATAAACACATATATGATTCAGAATAGGGTCTTATATTCATAATGATGTATCTAATAATCACATTGCATCCTTTGAAGTCATAACAGACCCTCATATAACAATTCAGAGTCAAGTCTTGCATCAGAACTACACTATGCCCATCATATTACAAAGATGAATACAAACCCATCCCTCTAAGTATGCTATCAATCCTATATTTTCCTAATTCCAACCCATAGAACCCTCCATAACATCTATGTAGAACTTTTCCCCCTTTCTATTACCTCCGCTCTCTCAAGATGACCCCATGTATATCTCTTAGTATATAACCTTCTTCTATCTATGCACCTCTATATATAGCTTTTCTGCCTTCATCGCCATGCCTTATGAAATAATAGATTGGCTGCCAAGTGTCCAGGTGGTCCTCCAATGGAGCATGCCTCCTTTGATCGGAGCTCTCCACTCTGTGCAATGATGTTCTTCTAGAACCTTCCATCACATACATGGACTATTACCTTTTTGATCCTACAGTCGTAAGACTGTCACGTCATGCTTTTCTCGTGTGCTTCTTGGGATGCTAAATATGGCTAAGGCTAAAACCCTTCTTGCCTTGCGCGCATGTCGTGTAGTCTGTAAAACCCTATGTGCCTTCTACTCAGGTGCCCTTCTTCAACTAGGTATCAGGCACCCATGCACCTTCTTGTACTTAGCCAATATTCCTAGGCCTAACATAAAGTACAAATAATGGTGGGCCACACTATCATTATAAAATGATAAAAGCACACTTCTAAGCCTTGTAGAATCAATTTTGTAAGAAAAGGTGTTGGAGCTTCTTCTTTTGTTCCTACTATATAAGTAATAGATCTGAGTGTTACTCCATCATCTACCACCCAAATTATACAGTCACCTCCTCCACCTCATCCTCCTTATTCCCCATTTTAAATTCCTCCATCATTCACACTTTATTTACTGACATCTTCTATTTCTTCATCTCCTATCTCCCCTACTCTCACTTTCACTATTTCCTCTCTTACCATGGCTCAGGTATTTTTCTCCCTTCCTTCCCTCTCATTTAGGGATGGTCTAGCTCTAAGTTATCCTCTTAGGAATCCTATTCCTTAGTAGTATCTTCCCACTTCATCCCTCATCACCCTTCCCATTTCATATATTCATGTAACTAACCTTTCCATTCCTTCCCCACTTGTCACTCCTTCCTTGCCACTCATGAATGTTATGAAAAATTCCATGTCATGTCCAATTATTTCTACCACCATGATGTCTTTCCCTTTATCATCCTCTGAGAAATTGGTTTCTTCTTCCAATCCTTCATAGATGAGTGGGAAGACACTGAATAAAAATCAAAAGATACCTATTGCAAATGATTTCAATCTCAACACCTTGGATAAAACTCCATTACACCAGTAAAAGAAGCCAAAGGTCATTTCTCACCTATTGGTTGATAAATAATGGTAAATATTTGTGGAGATCATGACACCAATAAAAGAAGCCAAAGGTAACTTCAAAGATATCTCGGGGAAAGGCTAGTTATGAAGGAGCCAAACAAGATGTTCATATTGCTCTCGACAACCTTCAATAAAAATTAGATAAAGATAAAGTTATTAAGGATGAGCTGAAGAGTAAAGTGGAATAATTTATGCCTATCCTTCAAAATATCACACAACCCACTCATTCATCTAATCTTGTAATATCAAGAAGATTTGATGCTACTTATTTCTCTGTAGTTGAGAAAATTGGACAACAAGGGCATGTGATTGGAGCTTAGATTTAATTTATGATCTAAGAAGGAAATCTGGTGATCCAAGATGCCACGAGATCGTATAACAAACCTAAGAAAGAAAAATATATGGTGGCTAAGATGATGGTATTTTCATAAAAGAGTATGATAATTTGGAACTCACTTCAGAGGCAGGGAGAGAGGTATGAAATGTCAAATCCAATCTTCTTCTCAGAGGAGGGATCATTGACGACTCTTCAAAACTATTTGAACACAATGAGGCCATTGAGTTCCACATATGAATTCTTTAGGAGGAAACAATGAAATTAATCAATGGAAATAAATGAATAGATTGACAAACTTGATGATATTAGTGATGAATTTGATAGAATCTATTGCATATTTGAAGATGATGATCTTAATGTACTCTCGACGGAAAATATTGTTGCTAATTTCAAGATCATAATCGAGGAGGATATTGGGGCGATCCAATATTTTTGTCTTTAATATATTAATAGGTTAGTGTTATATTAGAATTTCTTAAGACACCTTTGAAAAATAATAAATTGAGTCAAGAAGCTTCCTGGAAAATTGAACAAAATAAATGACTTTGTAGAGGTCCATAATCATTATACATGTAGACCTAATGATAAAGAAGTACATGAAATTATGAAATGATTTTTTTATTATCAGAAAAAGTAATTTGGAGAGGAAACCAAAGGAATTGATATAGATCATGACACATAGGAAAATGGAGATGTTGGTCACAACTATGTTTTACTTCCATTGATGCATAGTCTTCTAGCCACAATCCAACAATTGAGTTACAGGTTTGACCTAGTCAAAGTTGCACAACCACCTGGCTATTTCTCAGGAATAATTTTTCATAATTTTAAATGCATCCTATTTTTATAATGTTATAGTTAGGAAGAGTAGATAATATTTCTCAACCATCTTAAGTTATATATATGAGGATGCATCATGTATTCAAGGACTTTTGATCTATTGTATAAGGAGGATCTTCTTTTTTGATTACTTGTATATAGGCTTAAGCCTTAATATCATTTATGAAAAACTAATATTTATCCTTCTTCCACTTCTATATATTGTGTATATCGATGGTGAATGTTGTACTTGTGAATATTTCTTTCCTAGTGGTTGCATAATCAATTTTGCTGTCATAAGAAGTTAATTATTCTATTACAAAATTGTATGTTGTGACTAAAAAATATTATCTATGATAGTTGTGAAATCATACATGAATCCCCTTATGTTATTGTTTGAGATTTTAACCTTCATACAAAGTAATTTTTTTAATAGGAAAAGATAGGAAGTTGTACACATTATTAGCCTTTTGTTGAATAGTTTGTGCTTGTATGAGGGGATCATTTTATTCCTTAACTATTGGTACATCAACATTTCCTTTTATTCATTTATCCTTATTAATTTTTCTCAAAAAAAATTTGAGTAAATATAGTTTATTTCCATCATATTAGATTTGCATTTTGGTATTTTATCAGATACACGTAGTTTGACAGAAAGCCAAAAATTTTGAGAGGTTCATCCTATGGAGCCAAGGTTCCACACCTTAGGGATATTCCCATGTTGCACTAGATCATCTAATGATATAGTAGGTGTATGATCTAGGTGACAATAGTGCCCCAAGCATGAGTGTACCCTTTGTGTGTTTCAATCACTTACCCTCCTTTTATCGATTTTAAATTTCCACATCATTTGGTATATTTTATAAAGTCTCTTTAATCACTTTAGGCTGACCTGTTGGGCTCTGAATGATGAAATACAAATAAGGGCGTCATATATATACATGAATTACTCAATATTATTAGTGGTTGGGAAATTGTGGCTAATACTTACCATCTAATACTTGGGTAAGGAGAAACATTCAAGGATTTAATTTGGGTTGTATTATTCACTCCATAAGAGGGGTTATTTCTGAATTCAATCTCACACATTCATCTTGGGGCAAAAATATTTGTATATTGTTATCTTGGTGTGACTGGCATAAGGGAAACCTAGCTTCAAAGGACACAATTCAAATCACACACACAATAACTACATATAATCTATTATGTAGTGTAACTGAAGCAACCTAGAATTCAACAATACAAGCCCATGTATGCTGGAACATCACTCAGCCTAGACTGAGTGCTCACCTGAAGTGAGAAAAGGTACCAAGCCCCTCTTTAGGGTTGATATTGTAGTATGTTAGCATAATGAAGATTTTAATCAGTCAAATCTATAGCTAATATATCTTTCAAACATTGCATATTCATACCTAGATCTAGAACATAACAAAGTTAACAGATAAACATAATGAAATCAAGCATGCAATAATGAATTATAACCATGAGAACACCTTGTTTTTAGTTTGTAATATCCATTATATTAATTATAGTAAATACATAGAAGCTTCCTTAAAATCATAGTAGTATACACTCATGTGTGTAATAGATTTGACAACATAATCTCACTATAACCTAGTTCTCACATGTGTATCTATGCTCTCTCTGCTACATAGTTCAATACATATTTATAAGGGTGGGGAATTTCCCTTCACCACTTATCTAA
Organism: Taxus chinensis; assembly: GCA_019776745.2. Lineage (NCBI taxonomy): Eukaryota > Viridiplantae > Streptophyta > Pinopsida > Cupressales > Taxaceae > Taxus > Taxus chinensis. The sequence goes on from CM034146.1 coordinate 899,901,862, forward strand.
TCCAAAAATAGGTCGCATGCTATTATTATCCACGTGCCATTATAAAAATAGGCTTACATGTAAGAGTGTTAACAATAGATCTCCCTTAGTCAACTATTAGTCCTCTATTCTATCTTTAGCCTACATCCATGAAAAGCACTTTATAGCCGATCATCCAAAAATAGCCAATGTGTAACATGCAAGTCTCCAATTGGTTTGAGTGCTCTGTGCACTATCTAAAAAAATAGATCATCATCATGAAAATGGCTAAGCTATGAATCTGTCTTTGTTCTACGCGTGATCCACTCCAATGCTTCCGTACCTTTGAATGTGCTCTGTTCTTCCATACAAACCTTCTGTATTTTCTTTGCTCAGTGTTAGATTCTGACTGATTAACATTACCCCACAATAGTTTGTATTTCCACCTCGACAATGGTTGTCTCCAAAAAACCAATCAAATAATATGAATAGAAATAATTTTGATGAATAAAAATAATGTCTTTAACCTACAGTATCTTCTGCTACAATTTGAATAATCAATGCAGGATATTATTATTTTATCTCTACCTTTAGGGTCTTCCAATCATTGAGCATTTCATCTACTTTCTCTGGAATATCCACTACAATTGACTCTAATTCATCGCTTGCAATCTCTCCTTTTACATTTTGTAATACCAACACAATGTTGGACATGCCAGTCATTCTCCCTTCCATTAAGTCCATCTTTTGAGCGATGAGTTTCCCAAGCTCGTCTAGCCTTTCCTTGTGTGGTTCTTGAGCTTCAGTAAGGGCCTTGTGATTCTACTTAACAAGTGCTAATCATTATATGCATCTAAATTTCTCATCCTTCATGGCCTTCAGGACCTCATTTTCTTCCAAAATAGTCCTGGTCCTTATAACAGCCTCTGGTGTTGTACAAATATTCAACACTTGATCCGCCTTCTTGAGTTCCTCTTACAAGCTTTGAAGCAATCCTTCATATGGTGCAATCTTCCACATCACTGAAGCCTTTTCTCAATCTACTTCTTGTGTTATATCCTTTGGTTCTGGCATGTGTATAGGTTCAGCTTCAAGCACGAATTCCACCAATGTACATGCATAATGTATTAAAATGTTCAAGCACTAATTCCATCAGTGTAATTACATAAATGTCTTGAGTACCTTTGGCTCTAAGTGTGGCCTACCCTTCATGACATTATCACCAATATCCTCCGCCATGCTGATAAACACAACATTCTTCTTCTGTTCCAAGTATTTTTCCTATTTTAGGCGCGCTATTTCCTCATCCTTAGTCTTAATAGCCTCCCTTAGTGCCCTAATTATAGAAAATTTATCCATATTCCGGCATGTGACTTATGTTGAGACTTTCACTAAAGAATTTCTCACCTATTCATCTAACATAACAATAGGATTTACTATTATGTGTCTCACCTGAGCTATCTTTTTCAACTTGCTTGACATGCATGACTCCTCACATAAATCAAAGTATAGTTCATATATGTGCATGTGCATCAAACAAGAAAATTACTTCCTTGTGCACACTTTCACCATATCTTCATCCATTAACTCCTAGCCGTATAACTCATTTTGTTCCATTGTGCTCTAGAAACATGCATAAATTTTTTTACCTATGTCCTCAGTGTAGCCCATGGCTAGTGGAATATAATCCCCACTAGTTCTTCTTGATCTAGGCTACTTAGGAACTTGTGTTTCTATGTCCTAAGCAGTCTCAATTGTTGTCTTATCTATCCCTTTGTATCCCTCTTTTCCAGCCTTCATTTCCTCATCTTTTTTATTCCTATACGTTCTCTGGAGCTGTAGGAGAATTGGGCATGCTTTCCTCCAACTCTTCTACTTCCTCATTCAACTTTAATTTCCTTATTATTTTCTCATTTGTCTCCTTTTGTGGAGAGATTCTAGGTGATCTACGCAATATTTTTGGAGTAGCACCTTGTGTCGTTGTACTCCTGAATACTCTCTTGAATGGGAACTCTCCTTGGACCACATACAAGTCCTCATCATCTTTCTCTTGTGGCTGAGGTGGAGTAGTTACATGCTTAGCTTCATCCTTACTTGGAGGATGTCTTCTACCTATGTTTTCTAAACCACCACTATCCTCATGCACCTCCTCTTCATCATTGACTTGAATTATTTCTATGGACTTGGGTGTTGGAACATTTTCCATTGTATGCTTACCCTTTGGCAGCCCTGGGAGTGTGAACTCATTCTCCACATACCTAGCATTCTCCAGATTGGGTTTGAGTTGTAGGTATATAAGCACTGCTCTAATGTACCCAACTACCAAACTCACAGGTTTCATGTTTATAATAACTGAAATAAGTCTATCAATGTATGCATTGTGACCTAGGTATACATACTTCGTCATCAGAGTGTGGTAGTCACAATCTACCTTATCTACATTGAAGGTTAAGTGGTGCACATCTAAAAAATAGTGAACTGATGCCTAAAAATACCTTGTTGTGAAGGCATATGATAATTTCGACCATGGGCTCCAAGCCCCGTCCTTCATCACAAATCACGCGATGCAAAAATGTTAGTATAATATAAAATCAACTTCCTTACCCACCACCAAGGCAAATCCTTGGGTATGCACCACTCTTCCTCAAATGCTGCAAAAAGTATATCATACCACATCTCTACCCTTTTATTGAATGGTCCAATCATTGATCCATCACACAAGTACTTGCCAAATATTTCCATAGGTGACTTGTGTTCCTTGGGGTACTCCCAAATCTTCTCCTTTGGGCCATCAGGAACCCCAATATCCATGAATAATAAGGAAAATAACACATCTCCAAAAATTATTTAGTCACTTTTCCATGCTTCTTCAATGATTTTATTTAATATGTGATCTACAATGTTTTAGACCACTCCTTGAGACATCTTCTTGGTGATGCGCAACCTCATTGTGTTTACCTGTGACCACCTTCCTTGGTCATTCAGATTTGTCACAAAATGTGCAGCTGCTTGCACTACTGGTTACTTCTTCAACTTATCAATGTCCATGTCACTTAGACCCTTGGTATACCCCAGCTCCTTCCTCATCTCCAGGATTACAGCCTTATCAATTAAATCACTATCCAGATCCAACCTAGAGGTCCTTAGTCCTATCACCATTAAAATCAAAGCAAATGTGATTCTTACCCTTTGTCCGACGAAGTAGAAGAAGTTCTCATAGACTTTTCTCATTAGCCACCAATACAATGGTTCATAATTTCCAAAATATGGTAGCTCATACACCTCGTAGACTCCATTCTGCTTCAGTGTCATTATATATTGGCATATCCTCTGTCATGTGCTTTTTCATTTTTGTGCTCAACAATGCATCAAGCTACTTATTATCTAATGTTCGATGGTTGTATTCATTGATTTTACATTGGTGAATATGGGAGTCCCATTATTGTCCCACAATCATGCTCTTCAGATATTGCATTTTTAAAAAATTACTCTCGGGAGAAATCTCTTCTTCCACTTTAAGCTTCATCTTCCCTTAATCTTCTGTTGCGGATGCTTTCTTTGGTGCCATTTGAAAAATCTCTCTTTTCTTCCCTCTGTAGTTGAGCAAGTTTAAACCCTAGCTTAAATCTTCTTTCCCTAGTAGAAATTGTGTACCCTAGCTCATTTGTAATGTGTCTTCTTTGCTCAAACCCTTCTCCTATGGGAATGAAATCTTCTCCAGTGCATAACCCTTGTCTCCACATCTACTTTCACACTCTACGCTCCTCAACATGATTTCTTGTCTCATTGACAGTTAACCCTCTTCAAATTATCTCAATTACAATGGTAAAAATGAACTCACATCCCATCCTTATATCAAATTTCAAAAACTTAGTGCATTTATTACTCCACCTACTAAAAATCCTCTCATTAAGTGACCATTTTGATTATTTATGTGTGGTACATCTTTGCGCCCAAGCTAGAACCTTCTAGCGTGCCCTCCTACCTTTTGGCTATGGACTTCTCTTCAGCACTCTTCCATGCACCTAAGTACCTCATCACTGCACCTTCCATTGGTAGTATTCCCATCCCCTTCTTACCTAACATTATACTTTATTCTTCATTCCTCTCTATCTATGGTCCTTGTGTCCAGAAGAAATCTCTTTTTTATAATTTTTTTTTTCAACCTTGAATATCACCTGTAGATAGTTCCTTTCATGTGGATTTTTCCATCAGTCATGTACCTAGATATCAACAACCTACCCCACACTAAGGGTATGTATAGCCCTCTGCTCATATAAATTCTTCAAATAGTAATTAGCTTATGGCGCTAAATGAGCTTATTACACAAACACACCAACTAAATTGAAAAAGCATAAAAAGAAAGAAAGAAACACATTAAGGGAATGCAGAATTGAAAATCTAATCTAAATGGAAACACTTCCTTATTACAAACACCAAGAAGAATTATTTATAGTAGGGCTTCAACCTAATCCTGTTGAAGTAACTAGGTATTTGTATTCTATCAAATGACTCTAACTAAAAAGTGCCTGATTCGAGTATGTTAGTGATAAAGTATGGCCCCAACCAAAGTACCTTGATCTTACTTGGATGGTGTAAAAACTTAGAATCATAAAGGAGCACCCTCTATCCTATCTCTAACTTTTTATCCTTGATGTACTTGTCATGCCATGCTTTCTTCTTGGCCTTCTCTTGTTTTTGACTCCAACGTGCTATGGCTCGTCGTTCACCTAATTGGATTAATTGTTTTCTTCTAATGATTTCTCATTAGTAATACCTCTAGTGTGTGCAATACACAAAGAAAGTAACATAAATTCCGTAGGAATAAATTATTCTGTACCAAACAATAATTGAAATTGTGTGGCTTTGTTCAATCTTTTATATGTAGTTTGATATGCCAAAAGTACTTCAGATACTTTATCATCCCAATCCTTTCTTCCAACATCACATATTTTTTTCAATGTTTGGCTCAAACTTTTGTTATAATCTTCAGGAGTCCCATTTCCTTGAGGATGATAGGGTGTAGTCTTATGGTATGTAATCATGAATTCATCCAATAGAATTCTATTTATCTCATTAAGATAATGTGTGCCCCTATCACTAGCCAAACTTATAAGACATCCATACCTTGCAATAATATTTTCCCAAAGAAACTTGACTGTTGTGGATATTGTGCAATCCTTTGTATGTGCTACTTCTTCCCACCATGTTAGACAATCAGTGCAAGTTATGATGTAATGCAATCCAATTCTGCATGTAGTTAGTGAAATAGGACCCACAAAATCTATAGCCCATTTCTCAAATGGTTCTACACTAGTAATGGGTCTTAGAGGCATTTCATCTCCTCAACCTAGTTTCCCAAGACGTCGAAAATGATCATAAGCCATACAAAATTCCTTAAAATATTTATACAATGTCTCCCACTATAATCCAGAGAGTATAATCTTGTGCGCAGTGACATCACCGACATAGTGGCCACCTGCAATACCACCATGGGATTCTTCCATAATATCTATTCGCTCATTTTCTAATACACAACATTGTAATACCTCATGTCAGCCTAATTTGTATAGGTCACCATAAATTAACATATAAGGGGATGCATGCATAGAAAGTTGTTTCTTCTACAAGGATTTCATTCCTTCTGGTGTCCATCCATGTTCGTAGAAAGATAGTAATGTCCTCTAGTTTGATGGTGCTCGTTGTAACCTGTATAACTCTGCATCAGGCATGGTATCTTCAATTGTATGTGTTTCTTCTCCTGATTTTATTCTTGATAGATGGTCATGTCAAAAATTACTTTTCCCTGGTTTTACCATAACTATGAAATCAAATTCTTGAAATAAGAGCACCCATCAACATATGTTCCCTTGTAAAACAAGTTTTTTTACCAAATACTTCAATGCCATGTGATCTGTATAAAAGATGAATGGTGTAGCTAGTAGGTACTTTTGGAATTTATGTAGTGTATAGATCATTGACAAACCTTCATTCTCTCTAGGGGTATAATTCTATTCTGCAAGAGTTAACTTTCTACTAGCAAAACACATGGGTGATGATCTTATAGCTAATACCTTCTCCAGGTTGAGCTAACACCACACCAATGGCTATTCCAGAGGCATCAACATGTACATGAAATGGTTGGTCCCACAAAGGAAAACGGTAGAATATGAGCGGTGGTAAGTTTTTCCTTTAACGTCTCAAATGTGTGTTGTTACGGTTCTCCCTAGTAGAACGTACCTTTCCCTTTCAGTAACTCTTCCAATGGTGCAGAAACTTCGGCATATCTTTTGATAAAATTATGTAATATCCTATATGACCCAAAAATCCATGCACCTCACTCTAACTGATAGGCTCCCTTAGGCCTATAATGACTACAAACTTGGCTAGATCAACCAAAAAACCTTCCTTGTAGATTATGTGTCCTAGCAATATCCCAAATGTTGTAGAAAATATGCACTTCTTAATGTTCAAGGAGATACTAAACTGTCTACATATTTCAAACATTAAGCGCAAATTGTCACAATGATCCTTAAGTAGTCCATACACTGTTCAATCATCTAAATATAACTGTAAGAAGTTATGAATAAATTCCTTGAATTCTTGAAAAACTATGCGTGAAAATACAACAGGCACATGTTCCAAATGAAAAGACATTACATTATAGGTGAAGCTACCCCATTCAGTAGTAAACATAGTCTTTTCCTAATCCTCCCAGGTAATCTAAACCTAATGATACCCAGAGAACCCATCTATAAATGAATAGATTTTGCACCCTACACTACCTTCTAGTATTTCCTTAGTAAATGATGTAGGAAAGGGATGTGTCACTCATGCAATATTCAGCTCCCTGTAGTCCATACAAATCCTAATTCATCCATCCTTCTTGATACTGATAACAATTAGACTAACCCATTCTGACTCATCAAATGGCTTGATAATTATAGACTTCAACGTTTTATCAATCTCTTCTTTAACCTTTTTGCGCAAGTTGGGTTTCATTCTGTAGGGTCTCTTTCTAACTGGGCACACACAATCTTTAAGATTTACCTTCATCTCCCCTAATGATTCATGCCTGAATTTAAGTTCATGGTACCCCCTAGGGAATAAGTCTTGATAATCCCTTAGTAACTCTATGATTTTTTCCACTTTAGAGTCAAACCAATAGTCCCCTATTACGGATTCCTTAGGCTCAGCCTCTGATCCAATATTCAACTTCTTTGTCTTCATAGATTCATGATAGGTGCACGTTGTCATATCTGCACTGTCCAATACCTCATGCCTACCCGTTGAATGGTTTACATCCATATTTTCTACTTCCTCATCATCCACTAAGTAGACCATTTTTACAATTTCCTTCTCAAGGCAAGCACATTGAAATAGTGTTACATCAACCTTTGTTTCTTTAATAAGACACACTCCTGAGTCTCCTTCATCCAATAGGTCTTGAAGGAGTTCTTCATCCTTGGCACTATCTCCCATAAGCAAGTGCTTTATGAATTTCAATGTTTCTTCTACTAGAGGTTTTGTAGAGAAGAAGTCAAACATCGGGGTCATTCTTGTAATTAAATCCTGTTAATTTCCAGTCTCTCTATGGATTTCGGTATATACATACCAAGCATGTGCGCATCATTGTAAAGTGGAATAAAACTTGTGCACCCATAGCGAAGGTAGTAAATCTTCCTGCCCTTTTGTCCAGAGTCTCTGACACTTTTGAACGTGGTGCTGAATAGGTTGATTACCATGATAAGTATAGATTTGAGTAGGTGCATTTCTCTTGAAAAACCTATTAGTAAGGGAGATCCTAATTTCATTCCATCCTACAAGATTATCCTTGTGGACCATCTAACAACATGCTACTGTCCCACGTAGTGTATATGCTAGCATATTTCTTTCTTTCCAATGGGTCTATCCACTATTCTTCCATGGCACGTAGGAATACCATAGGATTTCCTTCTCCAGTGTAACAAGGTACCGAGTTGTTACCCATTCTCCTGACATAACATAGTTTGCTGCCTCTAGGAAATATGCTCTTTACTTCGCGCTACCAACTCATAAGGGCTATGAGCCCAATTATCACAAGAAACACATGTATTATTTCTAATAGACTGTGCATCCTCCCGTTGAATTATTCCTTCTTTATTTGTCTCAAGCATCTTTGAGTCTTGGATGGCGCATACATAAATCCTATTCAGATCGTCTTCACTTAAGGGCTCAACATAGGGCATGGATTTTCCATCTGTTAAAGGGATAATAAATATTCCTCATTTTTAGAACTGATATAGCCCTTGTTGAACTGAAGATCAACATTATTTGCATAGCACCAAGGATGCCCCAATAGAGCTAGGAAGCTATCCGAATCTACTAGCGCTAAAACCTTAAAGTCTCCAGTGAACTTGGCTCCTTGTATAGTAATGGATGGATCTTTCAAAACTCCGATGGGAGTGGATTTAGTCTGATTAACCATAAAAAATACATTATAAGATGACTACAATGGGGGTATCCAAAATTTGTAGCCATGCATCTAAGGTAAGAACATTGAATTTAGCACCTATATTAATCAATATATTACTTAATATCCACCCATACAAAAGAACATTAAGAGTGATTTCCTTTTCATAACCTAGGCTATGAGGGGGAAGATTCAAGTGCAGGATCTACTTTCCTTTCTCAATACTTACACGTGGAGTGTTTCCCTTTAACCAATCCCCTAACAATGGAATGATATTTTCCTAGCACAACATTTAACACACTTCCCTTAAGTCATCTATATCGATTTGGATTATCTATGATACTTCTTTTGCTCTAGCTTCCATGATTTCTCTTTTAAGTACTATATCTCACCCTGAAGATTCCTAAGAACTTCCATGGTTCCCTAAAAAACCTCATTTTGATGGGTAGGATCTGGTACCGTGCATGTAGAACCTCCTCCTTAGTAATGGTATTCTTCTTGGGCATGTGCTGCCTTAGCATAGGTCGTAATCTTCACTTGAAATGCCTCGAACTATGCTTCCAACTTAGGCATCCATTGATTTTCCATAGTGTGTTATATCCTAACCATTCCTACACCTTTGTTATCTTGTTTATTCTCTCTATTAAGATGCTCATACAAGTATGGGAACTCCTCATAGCTATGATTCTTTCCAAAAAAAGAACATATAATATTCTAAGGACATTCACACTTGTAGTGGTAAGGAGATATGCGTGTATAACATGTTCTGAAAGGGAACTTACTTCTTCCACTACCACGGTTTTGTCCTCCAAATCCATCATGATATCCTTGACCTCTGCCATGACTGCCTTCAAAATGCCCTTCATTCTAAAATAGCACACATGATTGTGATCCTGGTCTTGATGCTCATTCTTTCCCTTAGAGTTATTTGAAAATCTTGTCTATCGTACACCAATATCTATAGCATCATGGATTTGATCAATCAACTAGTAGTCTTTTGTGTCATGATTCATGGACCTGTAGATCTTATAATAGCTTGAAACTTTATTCCTTATCATGCATTCTAATAATGGGTAGTAGCTAGCATCATGGTTTAAATGGAATATCTCACAATCCAATAGCAATGAGTGTACTGATATGTGAGGAAAAATATCCTTTGTGTGACCTTCTATTTCATAATATGTACACAAAATCCATGTGTGCGTCTCATGTGCTAAATTTGCTAATAGTTTCTCCAACTATTTTTGCCATAGCTATGATCTGTGCTTCTAAAAATGGGCTCACCTTAGTATCTATACTTCCAACTACCTTAGCGTGTAAGGCTGCTTCAAGTTCTTTGCATGGATCAATGTATGTCTTATGTGATAATGCCCTTCTAAAAGCGGTAATTAGGCCCCCAAAAAACCAATGTGCATGCTAGCTTGTGTGTATATCATAAGAAAGCTTAGATAACATCGTTTTAAAATTGGAATCATACTCTCTAACAAATCTCAGTATTTCTTTTCTTAATATCCTTTGCTACACTTATACTCTTCCCCTCAAACTCAAGGATGTGAAACTCTTCAAGGAATGCATCTTGTAAAGCTATATAGTCTATGCAAGTCTGATCAGGGTCAAACTTTTTGTACCAGTTGTGTGTGTGCCCTTGTAAACATGGTAGAAAATTGGCTTTCCCTACACTCAGAAGCCATGATTCATTTTTGGTGCCACATTATTTTAAAAATATGCACATGTTCAGTAGCATCTTCTATGCCCCTATAGTCTAGAAGATGAAGAGACATCTCCATGTAAATATTCTAGTTTTGGTGCAGACCTTGCCCACATGATCCAAAACCTCCTGTGTTTTCCTCTGCCCCTAGAACAACCAAATCCACTGGAACTAGAGCTACCCATGCATGCTAATCCCAAACCTATAGCTGGTTTCAGACCAAAAGATGTACTTTCTTATGTCCAAACAGTATAACTGAACTGTACCCTGACAATTTGCAAAGTGTTACCACTCCCAGAAGTTAGTCCAAAAATTGGCACACCTGTATTATGTGCTAATGATACACCCAAAAAATTACTCACATATAACAATGAAGTCGTTTGTGCCTCCATTACTGTGCCTTTTATAAGACTCGCTCCTACTCTCACACTACTTGAATTAGCTTGCTTACTACTTGTACTAGATGTTGGAAAACCAAGCGGAAGGGAAAGGTTTATAGGTGGATTCAGATGTGCACACGTAGCCTTGGTCATCTCTACTGACGCGCTTCTACGTGAGGCTAGGGAGGGTTCCCTATCATGTTTTCCCAAATGGGGGAGTTCCTAAGGCTCAAATTCCATGTCTTCTACGTGAACTTCATTTCCTTCCCAAATTATCTTTCTCCACAATGCCATTTTCTCTGTAACCTCATGTTTCTTATGTACCTCCATCTCGTGTGCCTCATTATACTTAAGTCACCTTTCCTCTCTCTTTCTTTCTGCTGCTAGGTCTGCCATCTTTCACTAAACTTGCTCCTACCCTCGTGTGTGGTGGGGTATAGTTAGCCATCAGTTTACTCTCCAAATTCATAGTTACCATCAAGATCTTGATCACCAATGGAATACCTTGCAGGTAAGTTCCCCTTTGATATCGTAAAAACTAGAATTGAGCTACCTATGGACACAGATAATTGGAAATTGAGTACTCTAAGATATAATTGTTCAAAACGCCATGTATCCACAGCTCGAGTAAAAATCAAATTAGCATCATAAAGGGCTTGAAATTCTTCATGTGTTCAGACAAGTGTGCGATACCTTCAATTCCTCTTAGATGCACACCCAATCAGCCAATCATATAATTCTACTGGCAAGATAGCGAAGAAGATCGTATATAAATTTTCATATAGGTTATGTTCCACCCACATACGTGCATTAAAATTAGATCCAGTGTTGAACCACCATGTGTGTTTTTCTTCCAGATCGTGTATCCACTCCTCAATACTTGCTAAGGTCAACTGGTATGTCTTCATTGTGAACCATCTTGAAAATAAATGAAAAAGAGGTCCCGACAATGGAACTAATGATGTAGCCTAGAATTCAGCAATACAATTCCAGGCATGCTGACACATCACTTAGCCTAGACTAAGCCCTCACCTGAAGCATGTAAAGGTACCAAGCCCCTCTTTAGGGTTGCTATTATAGGATGTTATTATAATGAATACTTTAATCATTCAGATCTATAGCTAATATAGCTTTCAAACACTACATATTCAGACTTAGTTCTAGAACATAACAAACTTAATAGATAACCATAATGAAATCAAGAATGCAATACTGAATTATAACCATGAGAACACATTATTATCAGTATGTAATATCCATTATATTAATTGTAGTAAATACACATAAGCTTCCTTACAATCATAGTAGTATACACTCATGTGCGTAACAAATTTAACAAGATAATATCACTATAACCTAGTTCTCACACATGTATCTATGATCTCTTTGCTACATAATTAAATACATATTTATAAGGGTGGGGACTTTCCCTTCACCATTTATCTAATCCTAAAATAGGTCACATGCTATTATTATCCACACCCTTACAAAAATAGGATTAGATGCAAGAGTGTTAACAATAGATCTCCCTTAGTCAACTATCAGACTGCCATTATATCTTTAGCCTACATCCATACAAAACACTTTGTATTCGATCATCCAAAAATAGTCAATATGTGACACACAAGTCTCCAATCGGTTTGAGTGCTCTACATGCTATCTCCAAAAATAGATCCTCGTCATGAAAAAGGATGAATCTACAATCTGTCTCTATTCTACGTGCAATCCTGTTTGATGTTTCCACACATTTGAAAGCAATCTATTCTCCGGTGAAAAACTTATGTATTTTCTCTACTCATTTCCAGAGTTTGATTGATCAAAAGTAACACTTGGTGACAATCAAATTGGGGTAACGGCTAAGGTTAGTCTAACTCAAGCATATTTACTATTTATTCCATCTAATGTTTGGTCAAGATTTTATGTAGGTAGATAGGGTTTTTTTTGTAGGAACATGTGTAACAAAGAACCCTACATCAGAGTTGATGCGACAAATGAAGAAAGGAGGAAGAAATTGATAGATCCTGAAAAGAACAAAATCAAAGCATTTATGAGGACACTGGTGCCTAGATCAGACATTAGCACTTAGGGAGTTCCTATCCCCCATTGGGTGGTTTTGTCCAAAGAAGTTCTAGATTCTAATTTCTCAAAAAAATCTTTCAAAATCTATATCCAACCTTCTCAACATGTTTCCTATTCTAGAATTAGTCCAAATCTCTTGATATAAGCTAGGTCAATCTTATCTCCCTTTTATACAAACTTGCTTACACTTTGCATGTTAGATTTTTTTTTTACTACTATATTCATTTGATCTCAATACTTTGATAAATATTTAAATTTCTTTAAATTACCATGTACCTTCATCACCTTCCTCCTATAACATTTTACTTCCACTCTTTCAACTTTAAATTTATCATCACTTCCTGTTGATGTCTCTATTGCATCACTCAAGGGAAAGTGCTATTTTTTATCCATATATAAAACAATTAATGGTGTTTACAGATCCAACATTTAAATTTGACGATCATTTATGTGTTTAAAACCTGTTTTAATTTTTTATTATTATAATAAAATAGAAAAATAGCCTTCATTAATTTTAACAACTTTTAATAAATACTCACACATCAATATAAATTTATATACATTTATACATAATTATATATATGTACACATACACATACACATACTGTACTTCCCATTTAAACAACCACTTGAGACCTAAGAAACAACCTAGGGTTAGCTAGAAAAATTATGGGATAATTTTTTTTATTAGAAGTGTCTACAAGCAGACTGCAAGACATTAGTTTTCACTAACAAGTTTCAGAACAAGACCAATGTGCCACAACATATGTTCCCATCATTAACTAATAACAAGTTAACAAGGTTCAAATTTTAGGGTTAGATGTTTTAGTTAGGTTCAGGGAGTAATTTATCCCCATACCCACTCTCTACCAGGATCTAAGTTTTAACTACATTTTATCATACTTACTACTTCCAAAATTTCCTTAAACCATTCCGAATGGATATGAAATTTTCTCACCTTTCTAGTAATATAAAGAAGTCCTCCTAACTCCTTATATTTCTCAAGATATGACCAGGTGGAGTTTCTAGATCAAATTTTCCCCTAGGAGGACACGTGTCATGTAGGGGTGAAATCCCCTTTGGCGGGTTAGTGGGTTACAGGGAAGCTCTGGAATTTTTTCCCATCATGTAGGCACAAAGGAAAAAGTTCTTCCACACCTCTGTAGGACCCTGGTGGACACATGGCGGCCTCAGAGACAACACCAGGGAATAGGGGAAAGGTGGAGTGGTAGAAGGATTTGGGGCATTTCGTCCAAGAAAAGGAAAAAAAAAGCAGCACTCCTACGCCCACAGGTCCACTTGGGAACACGTGGTGTTCCATGGTTGGCTGTGGGGAGAAGAGAGCAGGAGGGGTATGGAGTGGTGGGGAGATGCAAAGAATTTTTCCAAAAGGGACAAAGGGGAGGAAGGGAAACATTAGGTGCATGGGTTTGCGCGTCTGCGGAGGGGTCGCACTAAGGTGAGGGCGGGAGTGCAGGGCTGTGGAGAGTTTTATGGAATTTTTCCAAAGGAAAAAAAATTTAAGGTGAAAAATTTCTCCCTCCTCCGCTATCACCATAAGGTTCCACATGGAACCCTCTGGTTGGCTGTAGGCCAGCAGGGGAAAAGAAGAAAATTTTCCAAATTTTTTCAAAAAGGCTAAGGGCAAAAGAAAATATCGCACCTCTGCTGCTACCTCGTGAGGACACATGGCAGCCTCTGATTAGCTACAGGCTAGGGGAGGAAAAGGTGAAAATTTTTCCCAAGCCAAAATTTTTAAAATTTTTCCTATGGATTTTAAAAAGAGAAAATTTCGGGCCATGGGCTCGCCAAGGAAAATTTTCCCAAATTTTCCCTCCAAGGGCCAAAAACTTCAAAGTGCCATAACGTTTGCTAGGAAGCTTAGTTTTGGGCAAACAGGGACTTCCTGGAAATATCTTGATGCCTTATTTGCATAGGAAACAACAATTTTACTTTTTGATGAAATTTAAAGGGTCAATTTTGTAAAAAAAAATGGTCTATAGGCTTTTAATTTGCAAGTTGGTAATTTCCAACTTTCACTTTTGATAAAATTTGGTTTCCTCCTTCACTTAACATGTCAAGCAGACATGGAGAATTGATCTAAGGAGGTTTAGAGTGTTTTTGGAGGGTTGATTTGTCCAATTGATTTAAGTTTGTATTTTTCTATCAAATGACAGGAAAATGACTGTTAGAGGGATTGTATTCAAATTTACTATGGTGAAGTTGTTTTCTTAAGTTTTATTTGTCAAATTGAATTCCTGAGTGTCTTAGCATGCTATTCCATAAAATTTTAAAGTTGATTATTAAATGCAAGTATGAACTATGCATTTTGTTTAGATTTACCAGTTTTAGAATTTACAATGTCAGTGATCAAATTTTTAAAGGATCTATTTATCAATTCCATCATTTAAATGTAAAAAATTATTTCTAATATAGTCTAATACATTATGTTGATTCTAACAATTCATTCCCAAGTCAAAATTAAAAATTCTGATTTCAATTTTAATATAGTTCCAAGAATATACTTCCTTCCCACGCATTCTTCTTTTCAATAGAGATTTCATCCTTTAACAACAATCAAATCCAATACATAATACAATCTTGCAAACTAATGCAATCCTTTATTCATTTCCAATAAAACTTTACCATTTTATCTTTTCCATTTGATTTCTAAATATAGAATGCACTGCATATAACATCTTTTCACATTTCCTTTCAAAATAGAGAGTAAAATATAACTTCTTTACATTTCACATTACAATTCAATCTTCCATTTTCAATACAAATATCTTCACATTACAAATGGATATACAGTTCATCCACTCCAAAGTGGGAAGGATTACAATAACTTCTTCAAAAGAAAGGAATGTCAAACTGTATATTCCTCTTGCTCCAAAATGACATC
This sequence comes from Taxus chinensis, assembly GCA_019776745.2. NCBI lineage: Eukaryota > Viridiplantae > Streptophyta > Pinopsida > Cupressales > Taxaceae > Taxus > Taxus chinensis. The sequence continues at coordinate 899,917,344 of CM034146.1, forward strand.
ATGTTAGTTTCTTCATCTTTTCATCTTGATCACAACAAGGAAGGGGGAAAGGAAACACTCTCTACCCAACCAAGACATCCAATGAGAAGGGAGTAGCCATCCTTCCTCATTGGCCCCTGAGCCCTAACCATAGTGAAATAAGAGATGCAATACAACACATGGCAAAAAATTATTCCATAACAAACATGCAACATTTTCACATTCAAAACACATTTCAAGAAGAATGTAGTTCACAACTACATTAAACAAGAGCAAACAAAACTGAGGCTTCATCAAGCAAACCAAAAAGAGAAAGGATCTATGGGGGAAGCTACTTATGTCTTCCAATTGGGAATTGGACATTCACCAATAATCATACTGCCAATATAACATATCATATCCCATAAACCTTATGCCTTCCAACCCCTCCTTATTACCCCCAAAAGTTTCTCCCTTATGCCCCCCCAAGAGTAAGAAATGCAATCTATTTCTTTTCCATGGTGGATCCCAATCCCAAACTACCTCCACAATAAAACTGATGCCATTGGCATTCCCTTATGCCCCCCCATTTGAAATCCCCATAGCTTTCTCCTACACCATGTCCTAAGCAGTCTACCCAACCAGCCAACACGCACATAACAATAATCACCAATTTAAACATGCATATAAAGAGAAGAAATATTTTCAAAAGGTTAAAGTTCCTACCTCTCCATAATGGATTTTTTTCCAAGATCAACAAGCTTCCCAATCCACAATAATAGTCCAGAAATCAGCAACACACAAGCATACAATGGTCTCCAATCTCCTTCCACAAGCAAGACTCCAAAACAACAAGAAATTCACCCCAAGGAAAGTATGCAAAGTTTCAACAACCTCAAACAAGCAAGGGGTTCAAATTTTTAAAGGAGAGGGAAGAGAAGAGGATGATGTGGATCCATGTGGGATGCCACATCATTCTTCCTCAACCCCAAGAACAAAGTCAAAATCATTCACCTAAACATAATAAATAAAATGACAATATAACTTACACACTCCAAAATAACCATACCCCAAAAGTACTGAATTTAAAACATGTAAGAGAAGTGTAACTAAAACTTACAATTAGTCATTTAAAAATGCATTAAAAAGGTCTAAATTTAACCTCCAAACCATAGGTATGGTTGGTGAATAATTTTAAGAGGTGTGGAATAATTTTAAGAGGTGTGGACAAGTTTAACTTGTCCCACAAGCCTCCAAGGACAAATTCGAATTTCACAAGAGGGTGAAGTGTTTCACACTCCAAATCTATCTTACATATTTCTTACACATTCTTACAACCTTTCTTACGCACTCTTACAATATTACATTTAAGAGTAACAACTTTATTTATTACGCTCCTATGACATATTGATTTATTTATTTTAACACATGATTATTCACAACATTAACACAACATATGTAACTAATTAAAAGGGTAACACATCACAAAATAAACACATGCAACATTAATAAAGAAACCACATTAATAAATACAAAAACCCATGGTCACATATAATGGAAATTCCCTCATGGGAACTCCTAACCTAACATAACACACACCTACACACAAAACAGTTACCATGGTGACCTTGTTGAATTCACCAAGAATTCCAATATGGTTAGTCTCCAGTCCCCCGGCGTTGTGATATTTTAACCTGTAAAAACACAAATACCTCCTTCAGCCTCATGGCCATATTAGAATATCCAAAATGATATAAATATACTAACAAAACCATCTATTCATATGAATCATAACAACATCAAGAAATCAACATCATCATTTTTAGTTTAATTAATCAACTATATCATCATCAATTACTTATCATGCTAGTTCTATTCACATTATCCAATATCACATGTCTGAAAAATTATCCATCACATATCCATGTCAAACAGTATACCATCATCCACACATAAAAATGTGTCTAATGATCATCATGCATAGTAACTGAATCCAGATTAATAATAATCCATGATCTAACATCTATCCATCACACTAAAACAAAACATAATAGTGTCCATAATAAGATCAACAGTATCAAGATTAGTATCTAAAAGTGTCAAAGGAAAGTGGGCACATCACATACACATACACATACACATACATGTCCACATCCACGTCCATGTCCATGTCCACCTCCACCTTCACCTCCATGCCACATCCACATCCACGTCCATGTCCACATCCACATCCACACACACACACACACACACACACACACACACACACACACACACACACACACACACAATGACAATAATTCATTAAATATAAAAATGTGAAGAGATCCTAATGTCACTATAAAAAATAATAGTAATATTTTTACTTTAAAATTTGGAAGAAACAATAATTTTTAAATTTGTAATAATTTTATGACAATAAAGGATGCCATAAGTAAACAACTATCAAATTTAAAATTTGGGAAAAAAACCATCCATATTACATTTGATATAGTATTAGTAATCGCATACGAGTAGTGTAATGTGAACACTGAAAGGGAAGTAGTGGATGAATGATATGTGGAAAGGGGAATGAAACTAAGAAGTGGAGTTTTGTTGGTTAAGGTATTTGATTTGTCAGTTATATGTAGGAAATTAGAGTATAATAGAAGTAAATTTTAGTATGGTAGGTGGTAGTGTAATGTGCGGGAATTAAAACGCTACTCTCCTACAACCACAAGAATTTTTTTTTAGTCATTTAAATGGGAAGGGGATATTTTGTAGTCATTGAGGCAATGTGTTATGGAGATATCTAAGAACATAAAGAGTGGTCGATGAATAAAGTCAAAGTTAATAATTGTTTATAATTTCAGGCCTTTTATTTTGTGCATAGTTATAAAACACGTAAATGTAAGGGGAATTCACATGTGTGTCTGATGGGATAATTTAGAGACAAAGATATGTTGACAAGACCTATAATTTGTTAGAGTAGGTATTTACCTTAGCTCATGTCCACCTAGGTACTTTATTTACCTTTATTGTATTTATTCTCACCCACTTATGTGTGTGGATATTTCTTTTATCTTATTTAGATATTAGGAGATATTATCTAGTTGTTAGGTATAGTTATTTCCTTGATCTATGGTATTGAGTAGATCCTTGATATCTAGTTCTCTCCTAAATCTATGGTCTTGACTAGTTCTTTGATGACTAGTTATTTCCTTGATTTATGGCTTGATCTATGACCTTGACTGGTTCTTAGATTGTTATTCCTTGCCTATTTAAGTAAGGCCCATTCTCAATGTATTGCATTGAGTTCCATTATAATATATGATATTGCTGCTTATTTGTTTGCAAAGGTTTTATGTAAAGCTATTCTAGTGAATTACTTTCATCTTATTGATCGTGGTGTTTGATTAGCATATGTATTCTTGGCTTGGTATGATCTGGTTATCGTTCCTTTCATGGTATTAGAGCTGGAGATTGGTTGTTGACATCCATCTTTCACCCATTAAAATCCTTAGCCCTTGTTCATATGGTATGGCCATATGAGAGCTTAAAGCTTGTGATTCCTACTAGTAGGTGCTTAGCTTTAGAACCCTTTAATTTTATTTGTGTGGTGAAGGCAACAAATTTTTATTTTTTTTTAGTGGCAACTAAAATAAATAATTGAGAAACATATTAAAAAGCTTGTAACTTTTGATCGGTAACTCGTTTTTGAGTGTCGTTTTTTGCAAAAGTGCTTGTTTTTTCATGTTATTTCCATTAGAAATATTTATTTTGAGACTTGCACTATAATTATAAAGTGTCAAATATGGAGGAGTGTTGTAATCAATTATGGATACAATTTCAGTTGAGCCTGACGTCCTAATTTTTTAGGAGTTGCAGTTTGTAGCTATCATGGATTCTGAGAATGATATTATTTTCTCTTAAGTATGTAGACTTCAAGAGAATATTGTAAAATTTGTGGAAGAAAATAGATTGCTCAAGAATCAAAATTATCTTCTACAATCACTCATTCACAATAAGGATACAATAATACACTTCCTACAGAACAAACTTGCTAGCCTACATCATCACCATCATATTGTGGACAATCATATCCATGCTCCTAGTCCACTTGCAACTATTGCTCATGAACCCACTGACATTGATTTTTCTGTCTTTGAGTCTGTTCTTTCTCTTGATGCTCATATACCTATGAAGCTTATTACTGCATGCTCTTCCACATCTATGCCTATTATAGTACCACATGTTGTGTATCCTACTTCTACTCAGCTGCATGGCTTTTTTGAGAAGCATACCACTGCATTCCGTTCTCACATGCTCCGTTCTATGGGTATCACTCGCAGAGTCATTGACAGACATTCACAGGGTATTATTTCCTCTATTCCACATGTTAAGTGGAATTCTCATCATGACATTGGTTTTCAACCAGATACTTCATTGGGATCACACATTGACAGAGCTCCTTTTTTGTTTTCTTGACTCTTTCTGAGGATCATGAGCAACACATGAGTTCTACACCTTCACTTAAGCTTGAGAAACCTGAGATTTCAGCTCTCAGACATGATCAACCTGACACACATTTTGATGTTCTTTTACATGCACCCATTGTGCATTTTGCACCAAGTCATATGCAAGAATCTTCTTCATCTATCTGTGTTGATTTGGGGTGGATATCTGATCACTCGTGAAGGAAACATAGGAATTCGTTGAGAGGAATCTACAGGCATGGCTCCTCCACCATTCGGCCTCTTGCTCCACTTTTTATACCTTCTGCATTTTGATGCTTCTTGTTTTAAGCATTTTTCTTTAGCAAGTGTAGTGTATCTCTCTTGTTTGTTGAGAGATTTTGTATCTGTATTTTCAACACTTTTGGCATGTTGACATTCTCTCTTGTAGGGGATCTATTCTGGTGGAGCCCTATGTTAGTTTTTCAATGTTCGAGTAGTTGTTTTTACAACTCATATAGATTTATAGCACCACCCCACCCATTCAACAGTATGGGAGGGTGTGGTGTTGATCTTGCTTCTTCAGGTTTTGTGTCCTTACCTTGTTACCTCAGCTTTTCTTGGATCATGACACTCTAGATTTTGTGTCCTTGCCTTGTTGCTTTGGTTATTGTTCTTGGATCATGGCACACCTATTTGCAGCACTTGATTGAATTATGTTTGGTGTTTTTTTTGCACTTTTGACATCACTTCGTTGATAGTCTCCTTGTATGGAGCTATTTTGGTGGAGCCCAGTGTCAGTTGTTTTTGAGTTTTTTGATCGAGCAGTGGATTCAAACCATAGTGCACACAAAACTTCTTCAACATTACACAATTTTTTTGAGCCAAGATTCTTGGGATGCCTTGGAGTGGGTCTTTACTCTCTTTACTTTGTTGTTACTAGTTTTGGGTACCTTGCGGTGTCCCTTTTTTCCCAATTATTGTACATGAGTACCTCATCAGGCCTAGTTGCCAGGACTCATACTGTGGACATGCCACATCTATTTTTGCCCCTAGCTTCACTTGAGGGGGGGTTGTTAGAGTAGGTATTTACCTTATCTCATGTTCACCTAGGTACTTTATTTACCTTTATTGTATTTATCCTCACCCACTTATGTGTGTGGATATTTCTTTTATCTTATTTAGATATTAGGAGATATTATCTAGTTGTTAGGTATAGTTCTTTCCTTGATCTATGGTATTGACTAGATCCTTGATGTCTAGTTCTCTCCTAAATTTATGGTGTTGACTAGTTCTTTGATGACTAGTTATTTCCTTGATTTATGGCTTGATCTATGACCTTGACTGGTTCTTAGATTGTTATTCCTTGCCTATTTAAGCAAGGCCCATTCTCAATGTATTACATTGAGTTCCAATATAATATATGATATTGCTACTAATTTGTTTGCAAAGGTTTTATGTAAAACTATTCTGGGGAATTGCTTTCATCTTATTGATCGTGGTGTTTGATTAGCATATGTGTTCTTGGCTTGGTACGATCTGGTTATCATTCCTTTCATCATCTTAGGGAAGCGATGTCATACACATTTGATATTAGGGGTTCTCTATAGCCATCCGAGTAATGATTAAGTGTTCCCTCATCAACAGTCATTATGGTGTCATCCATCAATGAACATCGGTATCAAGGATTATGATTGGGTGGTTTACAATCTATTATATAAGAAAAACACATGAATAGAAAGTTAGAAATAAGGTGGGAATTAAATACGTACATGTACCACACCTACTCCATGGATGAAATTGTTCTTACCAAAATAATATATTCTATTTATGCTCCACGTTATTATCTCCATCTCACTTGCATTATTTTTGTGAGTGAAAATTGTTCTTAAAATATTCAAAATAGAAAATGGGGAACATCAAATAAATTATTGGTTTGAAACCCAACCACAATACTTTCTCATTATAACACTTGGTTGCCCCCTTTCAGTAAGCTAGAGTAATTTTAGGAAAAAGAGAAATGTGCAAATAACCATCTTTGATTAAAACTTATGAATCTTGTCCCAATTGGTTCCCAAAATCAATGATGTTGTCTTGAGCCCGAATGAAATCCACACATTTGAAATCTAATAACCTCCACACTCTGAGAGACTTAGTCTCGGAACCTGAATGATAACATGCATGGTTTCTTATTCATAACTAGGTAAGAAATAGAACCCATGTCTTTCATCCATGGGAACTGTCTATACTCTGATTATAAGAAGGGAAAACCACTCTTGACATTAAAAAAAGGCACAAATACAATTCCAAAATAAAACACCAAGGAAATTAACATTTATTTTAAGTTAAACTATAAACAAGTACTGACACAAAACAGTTATAATAAAATTGAACATAAACATAATTTGACAATTATTAGACTACTTGAAAATTTCAAGGTGATGGATCAAGCGAAGCTTTTTTTTTGTTTACTTTATAGATATAAACGCATATATGGTTGGTTAAATATTTGGTTGTTAAACTTTTCTCCAAGTTTGAAAGCAATGGACGATGTTTTTGTGTGCCAAGTGGGAACGATCAATGGAGTCAAAGTGAAAGGGTTGTTAAAACATGGAAAATATTGCTCAAATTTGACTAAGACAAATGACTTTGGGTGACATGTGGCATACACCAACCCTCTAGTGTTTGGTGGGTTGCATGATCCATAATTGAGGGTACATGAGTTATGGAAACTTGGTTGATATGTTCAAAACATAAAGCAATATTTAAGTGAGTGCAATGTGAGTTTAGAGGGGATAAATAAAAAAAAGTGAAAATCAAATTCAAACCATCATATTCTGATAAAATCTAAAGGTTTTCCCCAAAAATATTATAGGGTCCTGATCATGGAAACATTGGGTAAAACTCATTTTCATTATTCATGTGAGTGCAATACGAGCTTAGAGGGGGAACATTAATAAAGGGGGGGAAATTCTAATAGGTTTAAGGGGTGAAACCCGTATGCATGAATTTCTTTATGGCACTGAAGAAACCCATTTTATTATCCTTAAGCCCAATAATTTTAGGAAAATAGGGGATCGATCTCATTTGTATTTTTCATACAAGTGAAATGAGTTCAAAGGGGAAAAAATTAAAAATGGGGAATTCTAACATGTTCAAGGGTCATCTATAAAACTACAAGATTATTAACCATAATTTCTAATGTCATGCTCCATGTTACCTATGATTTATTGATGCTTTTTAGGGATCAAGTGTATGGGGCACCATATTTATTTTAGCTTACCGAATCAAGGTTTGTGGCTTGTTCTTTAGTAAAGTAGGGGGGTGCTGATATTTAATTTTTGAGAAATGCATAAATTTGAAATAGATAACTTCATAGATCTGAAAAGGAAATCACACTCGAGTAGTGCAATGGATATGCCCAATAGGGAGGATGGAAGGAGAAAATGTTTTTGGAGGAAGGATGAAAATGATGAAGAGGATAGAGGTAGGAGAGTTAGGTGGGAAGAGAAAATGTAAACGGTTAAAGTAGGAGGTTGAAAGATGTTTCCCACCATTATTAATCCATCCCATATCAAATCTCAATGGTGAGGGTGCCAATCATGTCATTATTACCCTTTTAATTGTTAATATCAAGATTATTATTACAATACCAATGAAAAACCACCCTTAATTATTTTAATGCCCACATAACATTTAAAATGGAAAAAATGCCTTTATTTAGTGTAATAGTTTTAAGATATATATAAAATTTATGTATATAAAGAAAATTATATTTTAAATTTAAGAGTTATAAGTGATGATGATATTAATTTGTTTATTAAATATTTTATAGCCATAAAGATGAAAAATGTGTAGTCAAGTATAACTTAAAAACCATCAGTCATGATTTTTAGAAAAGATTGGCCCTAAAAGCCCCAATTTTATGTAATATCCAATGTGTGGATTAAAATAACATTTAAGGCACTGAAAGAGAGTAATGCAGTCGGTGGAAAGGTGATTTTTTATTACCGTCAATGACTTAAAACTTATAGTTTATCAATATGGTCCTGTACACCTGAAAATCAACACGTGATTTCATATGCACTTGAATTCTAGAGGTCGTGTCAAGAAAACCAAAGTAAGATAGATGGGATGGGAATAGGATGAATAAATACAATATAAACGATATATGTGGGAATAATGGTAATACCATGATCTCTAATCAAGGAAATTATAGATGTTCGACTTATAAATTGGGAATTTTTACTGTCAAGGGAAAAAAATCCCCACCTAACTTGTATAGGAGTGACAATGTGGTTGATAATTATTATTGTCCACAGGTCTCAGTCTATATTAGTGAAATCGAGTGTGGCTCAACCTGGTTGACAGATTTGAGGCAATTTCCCTTTTTTCCTCTTAATTTACCTCTTCAAAGAGGGTCATATAAGAATGAGAGAGGATGTTTTGAGGGAAAAATAAGGGTTGTGTGTGGTCTAACCCTATTCAATAGAACATCCCAATATTGTTCTACTATGGTCAATTTCTTGTTGAGAGCATCTAGTTTGTCGATGATCTCCGTTGGTGTGGAGGATGCTCTAAATACTAGTTCCCACAAAACTAGGTCTATGTCTCCCTGATATCGGTCAATGTTGGTTCAATTGATGATTGGATTGAATATCCTTCTATGAGATTTGGGTGGGAACCTGAGATGGTCATATGGGCACCAAATCATGAAAATGGAGGAAGGAAACAAATGATTAATAACTAAGGAGGTTAAGGGCTAAGTACGGGTAACCTAGGCTGCTAAGGAGATGAGAAGTTTGTGTTTGTTCCAATTTCTAATCTAATTTTAGTTGCTAACTTTAAATAAATAAAGCAAGTAAATCAAATTTAAATAAAAGATGATTAATTCACCCTTCGATATAATTAATTTGCATTCACTAATATTAAAATAAAGTAAAACAATAACAAGCTAACTATTTCAACTTGTATTTTCAGCAAATCTTTTCAAATAAACAAAGTGATTAAAACAGATTAAATTCCTAAACTCTCTTTTTGTATTTTTTTTTGGAGCTAAAATAATTGAATAAAATAAACTACTTACAAACATAGAAACAATTAAACTAATCTAAAATGAAAACTAGCTACATATAATGAAAATAAACTAAAACATGGAATAACCAGATGTGGCCATTTCTCTGTTGAAAGATTGTAAGATAAGATATATGTTAAAAAAAAAGTGTAATCAAAAGTTATTATTCTAGAAAAATGAGATTTCTTCTAGCTAAGATTTTTCCCCTAATTTTTCACAAAAGGAAAGAAAAGATTCTTAGAAGAAATTTCTTCTTTACCCAAAAGTTTTCCCCAACATAGTGGAATTAAATTGTATGAATGGTAATAATGAAGAAATTAACATGGGATTATAGACATCAAATCTTCCTCCAACATATTTCCATTGTAGATCCACAGGGATAAACTGGGAAGAGGATATCAATGAAAATTTTGTGTAGACAATGCACAAGCAAGATTTTTTACGGGAAATGAAGAAATGTTTTAATTTTACTAATTTAAACAATGTATTTATTCTATTCTAACAAATATAATTATGTACAACTTGAAGATATTCAAATGAACCTCCAACCTGTTACTACTGAGTTGTGGTAGAATTCTAGATATGGTGTTGCATTTGGTGTCTCCTCGACTTTCTTTCCTCCTTTATAAATGATTTCTAGGTGATCAAGGGTGTGCATAGTGTTGATTAGTAGTAAGAAGATATAAAAACAATTGTGGCTAGATGGTTACAAGAAATTAACTCAACAAAATGCAACAAGAAATAATAGTGTAAATTCCCCTAAAAAATTTAGCAACATAAATTTACATCCAAAATATGAAAAATCCAACCCATCATTCTGGTAAAATATGAGATTTTATAAAACCTGAGGGAGAATGAGTCTCACAAAACATGTCCAATAAGAAGTGAAAACACATAAATATATGGGGCATTCAATATTCTAAACATAGTAAACTAGGAAGAGAATTCCAATATGAATCCAATGAGCCCAAAATTAGGTGAAATGGTTGATAAATGAGTGAGAAAATCACTCCAAAAATTTTAATATGTATTGAAAAATACACATTTTAAACTCTCAAATTAAGGTGACAGGACCTCCATTCTAGACAGACCAGTGGTTACACAACCACCACAGAGGTTATGTAACCAACTCTATAAACAAAGCATAGAAGCAGTGGAAAATATCCTATAAGCATAAAATGAACTCTATAACTTTGAAATCATGGAAAAACAGGTCATAAAAACATGTGAAGGTGAAAGTGAAGGATCTGGATCTCATTGTTACTCTCTAGAAAAAAAAATTCATCATTGGATACTTATTGCTTTCTTCCATGTAGCACCATGTAATTTTTAGGTGCGTACATATTTCTCCCTTAGGAGGAGTGTTTTAACCATGAATGGGATAAAACGTGATTTATGAGTATGGAAATCCCAAATGATATGGTTATAAATTTACCTTGCTTGACTGTACACCAATTTGATGCCAACCGAGCCTTCCCACTACATGTAAAAGAGAAATGAGAATCAAGTGCAGTATTACAAAAATCTTGACAAAATATTTTCAAATGAAAAAGACAAAATTACTTAACATAAATGTGAGGATAAGAAATATACCTATCATGTGCATGCAGCCTTACATACACTCACTCACAACAATGTTAAAATAACCAAATATGAGATATATATCACTTTTTTTAGAAATAATTTGTACTTACCCACTTAGCTAAATTTAGAGCTCTTGATTTTTGGAAACTGTTTCACTCATGAATATGGTTTAAAAAATGATAGTTTGGTCATGATGGTGGAAAACCTAGCAAAAAAAAACAGAGGGTCAAGAATAGGTGAGTTACAAGTGTTTATTTGTATTTGCCCCAAATTGTCATTTTTGTTTGAAACTAACTCTAGGAGGGGAAATTTTTAGCAAATATACAATAAATTTTTTTGTAAGGGGGGCATTTTGTAGGTATTATATTTTATTTTAGTCGTTTTGATCATATCTTGTGTCTTTTTGAGTTTTTTAATTTCTAAGAGCATGACCATGATTTCAGAAACATGATCACCACAGTGGTTACACAACCACCACTCTACTATGAGTGGTGGTTGTGTAACCGTCACAAATATTTGAAATGAAAAGGATAAGTATGAAAGTTTAAATGTTTTTATAAGTATTTATACTATTTTTGCAAGCCTATCATGCATTTTTAGACTACGATATGCTCTCCTTTTCTATTTTTGGATGCAGGGGGTCTATGTTAGGGGGAGTAGAGCAAGGGAGAAAGAGTGGCTTACTAGAGTATTGCTCTTATTAATACTTGTTGAGATAGGCCTATTAGAGATAAAGGGGATATGGAGGTTAGCACAGACCCAACTAGATGCCCTGAATAGCTACATTATTTGTAATTTGTAGTCATTTTTATGTAACCTTAGTACAACTTTCTAACCCCATGCACATCATCCTACCACCCAGCGGGCACTAAGTACTCACCAAGGGCACGCGTTGGCACCGATCCCCTACTTTATGTAATAATTGTGAGAAGATCTTACCATTGATGGAGAATGATTTGTAGAATGAAAATACATTTACTTAGTTAGATAAGGAAGAAGACACATGTAACAGATCCACATCTTAATGCATTACACAAATAGAGTAATAAGCATGTTGAAATAGACCTGAACTATGATAGCCATTTAACAAGAGGTTTTACACCCTTAAACATGATATACAAAACAAACACTTATATATATTCATTTAGAGTGATTTTGGTAGCCACATTACAACCAAAATAGGTCATCATAGACCATACATATCAAATGACTAAAAATCTTCTCTTACATATCTCACCTGGTATGACATTTTGACTATTCCCACCCATTGCGACATTTATTATAGATCTAAATGCCATACAAAGGCTTATTACATCCTTCAAAACCCTTAGTACTAAGTTCTCTAAACCCTATCACTACTGCATCAGTCGGCTACTCAGCATCTTACTTTCTATGCATCCTTTTTTCTACTCCCATCTATCATTTGATCTCTTCATCTATTTTTATTCTTCTGAGAATTTCTCTTTATAGCATAAACACCCACCACCATGCCTTCTTTCCTGAATAGATCACATGCCAACTATCAATGTAGTCCTCCAATGGTGAATTATTATGCCCTTACAAACTCTCCACTTTTTGTAATGATGCCCTTCGGGAATATTCCTTACATGGAATATTCTTTTCTTGACTTCTAAGGTTCTAGGCTGACACCTTATCCACATAGCACACCTTCTCAGGTCAAATTTTTCCTCAAGCTCCTTCAAAATACCAAATATGGATAATTCTTATGAACCCAATGTTCTACCTTCCGCATGCACCCTAGTTTCTCCAAAACCATTCTCAAACCTTTTTCCTACACGCTTCTCCCCGAACACCTTTCTCCTTACTGGTCCTGCACGAGCATGCACCTTTTTATACTTAGCCAATATTCAAGTCCCAACATCACCCCACACTAAGGTTGTTCTCCATCCTTGAAAACATCATGTTTCTTCAAAGAATAATGAATGGTGGAACCTAGAAAATTGAATGAAGAATGTAAGAATTAAGAATCAAAGAGAGAAGAATGGAAGAATTTGTTACTGCTACAAGAGGGGTGGGAACTCCTTCCTCACTTTCACCTTAATCTTTTCCCAGGCATCCACTTCACCCTATGCCTATTTTATTAGGTCACCCACTAGAGCACTCACCTCTTTAAATCTTAATTCATCATTCTTAGTGTTCAATGTATCTACAACTCCTTTTAGTTGTTTGCTAAGGTCATCCAACGCATCCATTCTACGAGTGACCTACGGGTAAATCTTCTTAATCCAATTCTTAACTAAACCCCACAAGGTTTCGATTACTTCCATCTTCTTCTCAACTTTAGCAAGGATTTTATCCCACTCTTCCATGTTTCCCTTATTCTTATCTTGGAATTATTTTAGATCCACCTCTTGTGTAGCAACCAATATACCAGTTTCCCTATCTCTGTCAGCATAGTTATAATACATGGCCTCAGCCTTGTGTGGTGCTCTTCACAATGGAAAGGAGATTGGAATATTGAGTGACTGTCTCCTCAATCTTCTATTTTTATTCCTACTTTTGGCATACCAATGCATCTTCTGCTGATTCTAATGTGAGCGGTCACTTCTCTATGGTAAGGATGCGAGTCAAGTCTTCCAAGAATTACAACGTTGACTCATATTCATACTCATATAGGAACAAGTATGGGTGTTTCAAGATTATAACATATGTAACCATTTCTATCTACTTATACACCTCATGCACCTTCACCTTCTCCTCCCTTAGTTTGCACCTTATTTGTTCACTGATCAGCTCTTCCTACTTCAGATCCTTGGTCTTCTCAATGATTTCTTCGTTCTTCTTCTCCAGTTGCTCCTCCAAAAACCTTACTCTATCATTCCTCCCAAAGAGTGTCAACTTAACCTCTACTGGCACCTTGTTGAGTGTGTTATAGACTTGTTCATATAATAGATGTTGAGAATTCACCAAAGGGGTTACTCCCATAGTCTCTGGTATCTTCATCAGTGCCCCTTAACTGAATTTAAACTTTGGCTCATTGATATGGGAATCAAAATCCCAAATAGCATCTTCCTCGTATGTGGGTACGTGCCCTCTTATTCAAATGAATACCATGCAATGAGTTGGTCTATAGGCACAATAATTTGGAAGTGCATGTGTAGTACCTTATTTTGATTGTTTATATATCCCATCCCTTAATCTTACATCGTTACCACACTTTTTACTCCCATGTGAGCTAATTTAGGAAAGCTTACTGTCAGGTTGGGATCTCCACCCATGCTCCCATATTCCTTCCCTACACTCTCCTCCTCTATCTCCTTAAGCAGTTCATCAGCGTTACACTCTACCTCTTTTTTTACCACATCCTTTATTATGTTTTATACCTTCCTTTCTATGGAAACCTATATTTTATCCTCAGTGAGGCTTGGGGTCCTTTGATCCTTTGTGTTTACCTCCTCACTCTCCCCCTTGCCTTGAGCATATTCTTCTTCCCCATCCTTTTCTTCATTCCCTTCCTTTGATTCATGTACATCGTACATAAGATGGTCCTAATATTCTTCATGCTTTTGGTCTTCCTTATCACCCCTGTAAGCCTCTAGGATCTCCATTTCTTCTAAGTTTACCTTTTCTATTACCTTCTACTTCTTCCTAACCAATGATTCCAGTCTAGGTGATTATTATTTATTTTATTTTGTAGGTGACTCCTTCCTTTCTGATGGCTCTTCTTTTGTAGGGGGCACCTCTTTCTCTGGCACCTCCTCTTTAGGTGTCTTTTCCTTTTTTTATAAATCAGACTTCTTCCTCCGTGCATATGTGATTGGCCTTGCACCTAACTCCTGCATGCCTATAAATTATGTTGTTTACATACTTGGGGCCTTTTTCTCAGGTGCCTCCTCTCAATCTCTATTCCTTGGTACAACCTTCTTCCTTGTTGTAGGATCCTTAGGGATAGAGACAAAATTTTCCACATAGGCACCCTTCTCATATTTTAGCCTTATGCACAAATAAACTCTTGCTGTAGTTTTTCCAACAACAAGAAAGTTTATTGGTTTTATCATATGCATGTCATTGAAGACATACTTCTCCACATATGCATGCTTCTTAAGGTCAATCAAATTCCTTCGTAGCTCATGGTAATCTTGTTCCACCAAGCTGAGATCGAACTTCATCATCTTTCCCTCCTTGAATTGGTTGACTTCAACTTAGAAGTATTATGCAGTGAAGGAGAATGGTAATTTACACCATGGGCTCTTTGTGTTGTCTGCCAAAGTGAACCCGCCAATATAGAAATTTTGGTACACTACAAACTCAACTTCTCCTTTTACTAGAGCTAGAAATTTCTTAGGTATTATTCACTCAGATCCGAATGCATCATGCATTCTCTTATACCACTTCTCCAGGAATGCCTTGTGAGTGGCCATTATGGTGTCACAAGTGTATTTCTCAAATCTCTTCATCGGGGAGGGGTTCTCATCTGGGTACTCCCATACAAATTTTTCTTTCCCATCAGGCCTTCTAATTTCTGAAAATAGGATGATAAGGAGGACGTTACCAAACATTAGCTTCTCCCTATTGTGCATGACACTAATGATATCCTGTGCTATGAATGTTGAGATGTTGTATATGGTACCTTCTAAGATATTCTGGCAAATGTTCAACCATTCCTTATTTATCTGTGTCCACCTATCTTGTCCATTCATCTTGGTCACTAATCGTGTGACCATCCTTATCATAGGGTCAGAATTTGCTAATATGTTGAAGTACCATGACCCCTTCTTATAGTCGTATGCCTCCATAGTTTTCTTTATGGCCTCCTTTTCCTCTAAGTCATCATCAAATGTATCTCCCTCATAGGTAAGACCATTAAATTTGGAGATTAGTTAAGGAGTTATCCTCATCCTTTGCCTCGCAAAGTATAAATTGTCTTCATGTACTTGTTAAATCAGCCATTGGTATAAACACTAGGGTTTACTAAAATAGGGAAACTCATATACTTTCAATAATCTGGCCTTCTCCATTTTCACCTTGACTTCATCATTATATATGGGCATTCCGTTAGGTGTCCTTTTTTTGTAAGTCTAACCATTTATAATGCCATCTCTTTATTTGTGGTGCTCGTTTGATGGTTGTAGTCACTTATAACCATCTTTCTCATGTGAGACAACCATTCTTTTCCCAATAATACACAATCTAGGTATTTCATTTCCACATACCATTCCTCATAGAAGATGGAGGAAAAAGATTATTTCCCTTTTCCCTTTCCCTTCTTCGGTGAAATAGTAGTTACTTTCCTTGGTACCATTTTCCTTGTCGAGTTGTTTAAAAATTATTTTCTTCCTTCTAATCTTGACCCTTCTCAACTCTACCACTCTACTCTTCCATGAAGATCCCTTCAATCCTATGCCCTAGCTCTAGAACCCTAACCTAGAAAAACCCTTCCTTCCACAAGATGGTTTTTTCACTTACGAGTTTCAAAAAATTTAACAACCCTCTCCTTTCAAGACCATGTACTGTTATTCCAAACTAGTTCACTTTTCAAACTTTCTATGCACTCAAATCTTTACAAATATCCTTCACACAACAATTCTCAAGGATGCCCTTAATCGTAAGAGCTCTTTGATATCACAAATGTAAGGTAATAAAAATGTATCCTAACCTTCTACTTATAGATTTTTCCTCTTTTCTCACAATAAATATAATTCCACCTACTATCATACCTTTGCAATAAAGGATAATTTTTCCTCTAAAACCAACCTTAAGAAAATTTTCCCCTGCACCTAATCCTGCATGAACAATCTTTACAACCTTTTGGCATGTAAAAATCCTTAACTAACTGAAGATCCTCACGCATGCGCATGTAGCGCCACAGGCACTTCTTTTGTCCTTACCCTAATTTTTTCCCTTACCAACCTCATGTTGTTCCTACACTTTTCATCCTTGTACATGGTTTTTGTAAATCCTTCTTGACACCAAAACTCTTTATGTCCACCTTTTCTACGTGTGATCTTCCAAACTTATGTGCTTTTAATCCTTCAAACTAATCCATCGAAACAAAACTTCCATTACTAGCTTCCATTATTTGTCTCACTACTCCACCCCACACTAAAATGGATGTGTGGTCCTCTGCGCATAGAATTTTTTTGAAAAATAAAGTGGCTACTAGCACATGACATGTACAAAAGAAAGGGAAAAAACAATGAGAAGGGGAAACATAAAGAAAGGAAAAGCATAAAATGAAATCCTATGCTAAATGGAAATGTTTCCTTATTTATGATGACATAGAAGCCTTATTTATAGTAGGGCTTCAGCCTACTACCATTGAAATGGCCTCGTAACCTCATCCCATTCAATGCTTGTAACAAGAAAGTGTCTAAATAAAGTATGTAGGATACAATTTATGGGCCCATCTAATGGAATTTGAATTTCATATGCTAGAACAAAAACTTAGAGTCATACAATAAAACCATTTTCCCAACCTCAAACTATTTGTTCTTTATGTGTCTATCATGCCCTTCCTTCTTCCTAGATTTCTCTGTTTTCTTACTCCAGTGAGCAATATCCTACCTTTCATCTAACTGCATTAACCTACCAATCCTCTCCTCAAGTGATTTCTCATTTGCTAACCCTCCTATACATGCTATACACAGTGATGGTAATATGAATTCAACAGGTAACACTACTTCTGCACCAAACACTAACTAAAATGGTGTGGCCTTGTTCAGAATTTTATATGCCATTCGGTATGACCATAATATAGTAAAACATTTATCATCCAAATCCTTTCTTACCACATCACAAATCTTATTAATGTGTGACTTATAATTTTGTTAAATGCTTCAACAGTTCCATTATCCTATGGGTGATATGGTTTAGTCTTATGATGGGATACGAAGAATTCCACCGACAAGATTCTAATTATCTCATTCAAAAAATGCATACCCCTATCACTTTTTAAAATTAGCGGACATCCAAATCTACTGACTATATTTTCCCATAAGAACCTGGCTAATGTTACTGTTGTATAATCCCTTGTAGGTGTTTCCTCTTCCCATCTTGTTAAGTAGTACGTACAGGTAATGATATAACGTGAAAAAGTTCTTCATGGGGAAGGTGAAATAGGCCCTACAAAATCAATTTCCCACTTCTCAAATGGTTATGTGCTAGCTATTGGTCTTAAGGACATTTCATCCCTCCTTCTTGATTTTCCAAGGCGTTAGCAATGGTCACAGGCCTTGCGAAACTCAATATAATATTTTTAAACTATATCCCACCAAAAACCTAATAAAGGGATCTTGTGCATGGTTGCATTCCCTGCATAGTGTCCTCGTACAATCCCACCATATGCTTCCTCCATGATTATAGTGCATTCATACTCTAACACACACTGGTGCACAACCTCATCATGGCCTAAATTGTATTAGTCACCACTAATTATCATGTAGGGAGTGGTGCATATGGCTAGATATTTTATTTCTAGATTTTTCATTCCTACAAGCTCCACACTTGTTTTAAGAAATAAAACAATATCTTCTAAGTCAGAGGGTGCGCGCAACAACATAAATAGTTACACATCTGGCATAGCATCCTCAATTCTCTACGTGTCCTCCCCTGAGTCAATCCTTGACAAATGATCAGGCCCTAAGTTGATCTTTCCTTGTTTCACAATAACTATCAACTAAAACTCTTGGAACAATAAGACCCACCAACATATGCACCCTTGTAACATGGGCTTGTTCACTAAGTATTTAAATTCCATGTGGTCCATGTAAAATATGAATGGTGTTACCAACATATATTTTTTGAATTTTTGTAGCATGTAGATCATTTATAGTGCTTCACGCTCAGTAGTAGTACATAGTTCTACTCTGTTGGTATCATCTTTCTAGTAGCAAAACACAAGGGCTAGCCAACAATTCCTTCTCTAGGTTGTGCTAGAACTACTCCAATTTCCATCCCCAAAGCATCAACATGTACATGGAATGGCTTATCCCAAGAAGGAAAATGTAATATTGGCACAGTGAAAGGATTATCCTTTAAAGTGTCAAACACCGTTTGCTACACCTCTCCCAAGTGAAAGGAAATATTGTGTTTTAGTAACTCCTCCAATGGTGCGGCGATCTTGGCATACCCCTTGATAAAGTTCTATTAGTATCCCGTATGTCCAAGGAAACTGTGCAATATGCTTTGACTGGTAGGCTCCTCCAATACAAAAATAACATCAAATTTAGCGAGATCCACCAAGAAACCTTCCTTACATATAATATTCCCCATAAGGGTCCCAAATGAAGTGGAAAAAAAACATTTCTTAATGTTGAGGGATATCCTCAATTGTCAACATATTTCAAACATCAGCCTCAAATTGTCATAGTGGTCCTTTACTAGCCCATACACTGTCCAAATATCAAGGTAGACATGAAGAAATTTATGGATGAAGTCTTGAAATTCTTTCACCACAATATGTGAAAATATAATAGGCACGTTCTTTAGTCCAAAAGGAATGACCGTGTAGGAAAATATTCCCCATTTAGTTGAAAAAATTGTCTTTTCCTGGTCCGCCTTCGTAATTCTAACATGATGATATCTTGAGAATCCATCCATGAAGGAATAGATCTCATTCCCATCTACTCCTTCTAGGATTTCTTTGGTGAAGGGGGTTAGAAAAGGGTCATTACCACATACTACATTTAGGTCCCTATAGTCAACATAGATCCTTATCCTTTCATCCTTTTTAATATTGATGACCATCAGACTTACTAATTCTAATTACTAAATGGCCTCAATGATGCCTGATGCTATCATTTTGTCTATCTCCTCCTTGAATTTGACGTGAATATTCAGATTCATTTGATAATGCCTCTTCTGAATTAGGTGCACACCTTCCTTTAAATTGATTTTCATTTCTCCCAAGGAGTGATGAACACCTTTAAGCTCATGGTACCCATGCAGAAATAAGTCTTAAAACTCACACAAGAGATCAATGTTCTTTGAAACCTCCTTCCCTGACCAATAGTCTCAAATGGTAGCCTCCTTAGGTTTGGCCTCCAAATCAATCTTAACCTTCTTTGTTTTGAGGGGTTCATGGTAGGCACGTGCTTTCTCATCAACACTATTCCTAACTTCACGCATACCTTTAGTATGGTTAACATTCAAATTTTCCACCTCTTTACCATCTATCACATAGACCAATTTCCCTTTTTCTTTCTCCATGCATGCATGCTCAAGCTATGTTTCTTCTTATTCTTCCTCATCAAAGCATGTCTTCAAACTAGGGTAACCCAATAACTCTAGTATATTATCCTCCACCATGGAACTATCTCCCATTGTAAGGTGCTTAATAACCTACAACGCCCTATCCAATGATGGTTTAGTACTCTGATATTTAAAATATTGAAGGAGGTCATTCATCAACTCTTACCAGTTTCATGTCTATCAACATATCTTTGAGTTAATATACCATGCACGCACATAACCTTGTAAAGTGGAGTATAAATTATGCACCCATAAATAAGATGCCAAGGCTTCCGTGCCTTCCATCCAAGCTTTCTCATATTATTGGACATGAAACAAGGTGGGTTCCTTCCTATGGTAGTCTAGTATTGCAGTGGGTGCATTGCTTTGAGAAAACCTAACAAAGAACATGATTCTCACTTTGTGCCACTCTAGAAGGCTATCAGGATGTATCACCCACCAATATGCTACAGTCCCAAGTAATTTATAGCTGATCATCCCTCTTCTTTCAATCTCATTTTTCCAATGGATCTCCATCTCTTGTAAGAAAACATCAGGATTGGCTACTCCAGAGTAACTTGAAAAATTCTTTCCTCCTAGGCACTTGACTGAGGGTATATTTATTAATTTCATAATAGAGCCTCTTAACTATCACCCAATTAACTCATAAGTCCCATGCGCTTAATTGTCACATGTCACACTAGTTGTATTACTCATGGAATAAGCATCTTCAAACCGGATAACTCCTTCTGTAGGGTGAATCACTTCAGCTTCCCTGATAGAGTGCACATAGATCTTGTCAAGAAATTATTCTCCCAAAGGATCAATATAGGGTGTTGACTTCCCATCAGTCAAGGGGATGATAACTAGTTCTTGTTTTTAAAACTTATGTACCCCTTGTTGAACAGTAGGTCAACATTGTTCTTATAACACAAGGGGCACCTAAGTAATGTTGGAAAGTTTTCTTCCTTAGCTAGCACCAAGACTTCTAAATCCCCAGTGAACTTTAGCCCTTAGATAGTGATAATAACATCCTTCAAGACACTAATGGGAAATTTCTTTGTCTTGCTAGCCATATACAACACATTTGAAGATGGTTGTAATGGAGGCCTTCCCATTTGAAGCCATGCATATAGGGTAAGAACATTAACTTCCACACCTATGTCAATCAAAATATTTTCTCAGAATCCACCCATCCAAAACAACATTTAAGGTAATCTCCTTATCATGGTCAACACTATGGGGATGAACATTAGCTTACAGAACCTTCCTTTTGCACTCTACTCTAGCACATGGTACCTATTGGTTACTCAAACATGCACTCGCATCTTAGAAATTGGAAGGGCCAAGGTGTTTGAGACCACAATGGAACCATCCCTAAGTTGTGGGAGCTTACGTGTTTGGGATGGATCTCCAGAGAAGGCCGGTTCATTTATCTATTTCTACTACTACTCCTACTCCTAGTGTTGAAAAGGAAGACTAAGCTAATAATGCCAATGGAACAAGGATAAAAGGATGATATAAAGGAAACTATACTAAAAGGAGATATCACCAGAAAAGAGGGATGAACACTATTTGCTATGAGTGATAATGAAAGGAAATGTGTGAAAGGAGGCTAGGCACAAGTATCATAGCTAAGCACGCATTCACCAAATCATTCTCATGGAACACAACTAAATGAAGAACTATGAGGGATGTGAAATAGCATAACCAGCACACAACATAAAAGAAAAGGAAAGAAGAATGAATATGAACACTTTAGGATAGAGAATAGTAAAAACCTGATGCTTTTATTTCTTCCAGAAATGTAAAGAGATTTTACAATGATGATAGGAGGTTGATATCCACATGCAAGATCCAGATCTAGAGGTATGCAGCTCAAAATACATAAATTATGGAGTCCTTAGCTAAAACATGTAAGGATCTAGAGTGTCCAACATAACAAATGAGTCTATCTCTTATATTTATAGATGAATCCATGGAGGAAGAAGGTAAAAAGGGGGGGAAACTCGAATTTGAAATGAAAACACCAACAAGAATCATTTAATGCCTGAAAATCCTCCTAAATATCTATGAATTATGCTTCCCCAAACCTATTTGGTGTGTTGAAGAAGAAATTAGGGAAGATCATATCAAATCAGGTGGTTGGAGCAATCAAATCTACTCATTAATGCTTAGAAAGACATTTTACCATTTCTCACCTACCAAATCCACCAAGAATTTGAATTTGAATTTCTAGCACTATAGATGATGTCAGTAGCTTTTTGAAAATTCCAGGCATTCACCAATCTAAGCTTTGTAGTAGAAGATACATAGTTCAAAATATGTCAGAGTTGTTAGTGCACCGCAAGGCATGTGGCACACGTGGATTGGCTAAAATGATAGCCAACTGTGAAATTTTTTTTTTTTCTGCCATGTTCCACTTGATGATTTGTTACAAGGATTCAGTACCCTATTAGCACACTTTGAATTGTTATGCGTGACAAAATTAAATATGTCATAATACGACCTGACACATAAGGGTGCAAAGAAGGGCACGAGGGAAGGGCACACAGAGAAATAATCAGTAGAGCACATGTGTAAAATGTGTGGAAAAGAGGAAAATAGGCAAGCAAAGAATACATGGTCAAGTAGAAAATATTACAAGGTGATTGGTGCGATGCATGAGAGGGCCAGGGACTTAACTAATTGAAACAAGTCTAAGACACACATAGGGTGAAGAAGCTGATTAGGAAGAAGGTGAAAGTTCAGAAGGTGGGTGCAATGGAGGATTGGAACAATGAGGAAAAGAAAAAGGAGAGATTAGAAAGCACACAAGGGCGCTTGAGGAAAAAGAATGGGCACCAAGGGGAAACTGTAACCAAGGAGTTATGCCAATTGAACTTGAGTATGCGTAACATTCAATGAGGACTTGAGAGATCAAATATTTATACCAGTTACCCAAATAAATAGGAGAGTTATTTGGATAATAGTTTTGGCAACTTTCGACGCCATCTACCTGTTAGATGGAGAAGATCATTAGCTTGGAGTATCTATTGGGCATGGATTCTACTTATGTAATTATGAATTTTCCCCTATAATCACTTGAATATCATTTATTGAATCTATTCTGAATCTTACAACTACTGAGAGAAGTTATCCATTCTTGAAGTAATAAAAGAGCATGCACAGTAAACACACGAGAGAAAAAACTATGTACAAAAAAACAATGTGCACATAATACACTTAGAGGAATTGAAACTACTATAATATATATAGAATGATGTAACACACTCAATGGAAGGGTTTGAGATAGATCCCATTCACTAGGATTTTTAGCGCACCTCCATCAAGATGAGTCAAATCTCAAAAGTTAGCCTCTTTGCAGGAACTAATGATGTATCGACCACTCCAAAGTTCATCAAACTTTGAATGGTTGTCTTGGTTTAGCTCTATTAGCATCCCACTTTAAAACCAATTCCCTAACTTTGAAATCTTGAGGCCTAGCATTTCTATTGAACCATTTCTTTGTTCCTGTTTTATGTTGTTCTAGCTTGATCATGGTAGAGTTCCTTGATTCCTCAAGATTAACTAGCTCCGCCATTCTGATTTCTCTCTAATCTGCATCTTCAAATTCCATCTACTGGGCAAGTGCCAATGAATGTAGTTCTAGTGTTAAAGGAATGGTAGCTTCCTTTCCATAGACAAGCTTGTAAGGCAAAGTTCCTATTGCCTTTTTCAATTTGATTCTATCTACCTAGAGTGTGTGTGAGACCTTTATATGCCACTGTCTTTGGCTGATGTTCATTGTCTGCTTCATGATTCTGATAAGGTTCTTGTTTGTTGATTATGCCATACCATTTCCCTGAGGGTAATAGTTAGAATAAGTCTTCAGGTAAATGCCCAGGACCTAGAGTGTAGTGCCCGTTTAAACAACCCACTTGAGACCAAAGAAACAACCTATAGCTAGAAAATTATGGAATATTTTTTTTTATTAGAAGTGTCCATAACCAAGTTGCAAGACTATTGTTGCCATTGGCAGGTTCCAAAAAAACTAGTTTTACCAAAACAGACATTTCCTTTATTAACTAATATCAAGTTCACAAGGTTCCAATTTTAGGGTTAGATGTTTTAGTTAGGTTCAGGAAGTAATTTACCCCCATACCCAATATCTAGCAGGCTCTGAGTTTCAACTATATTTCTCTCATAATTAATGCTTCAAAAATTTCCCTAAATCATTCCCATTAGATAGGAAATTTTCTCACCTTTCCGATGACATAAAGAAGTCCTCATAACTCCTTACAAAACTCAAGATATGACCGGGTGGAGTTTTGGGGCTAAATTTTCCCCAACGGGGACACGTGTCATGCAGGGGTGAAATCCCCTTTAGCGGGTTGGCGGGTCGTGGGGAGACTCTAAAATTTTTTTCTCCCCATGTGGTGAAGTTTCTCATTTTCTTCCATGCCTCCATAGGTCTTCGGTGGACACGTGTTAAGGCCTGGCGCAAAGCGGAAAAGGGGGTGAGGGGTTAGCGGGGGTTTTAGGGACATTTTCCCTTCGTTGGCGCAAAAATGCAAATCACCTTCGTGCATCCACGAACCCGGTGAGGGAGGCACGTGTCACTCCCGGGTTGGTTGGGAGAAGTGATGGGCTGATGGAGTGGGTTGATGCTTTGAGTCTCTTTCACCAAAAGTGCAAGGGAACCAAATTGGTCTATGCCCACGCCGACGTCGTGATGCCACGTGTCACTCAAGGATTGGCACGGGGAAAACAAATGGCGGAAAAACTAAGGCATTAAGCCAAAATGGTTTCAAGGTTGAAAAATCTTACATGGGCCCATGCATCTGAGAAAGGAAGAATTCTAAGAAAGGTGGGATTGCGGGGTTGCGGGGCCACGGAGACAAAAGGGAAAAATTGCCAAAGGAGAAAATAAAAGCGCTAAGTCCAAAATTCCTCCCGCGCACCCATCCTGACACGTGTTAGCACGTGATTTTCCACAGGTGAGTGGGGGATGTGGGAGAAAGTGGTAATTTTTTTCTAAGGTCAAAAAAACTTTAAAATTTTAAGTTAAAAAAGGGTCCACCCTTCCACCGTGCCCATGTGTTAGTAACTGATTATCTACGGGTCAACGGGGATGTGGGGAAAAATGGGAAATTTTTCCCAAGGTAATTTTTTTTTCAAAAGATAAGTTTAAATTTGGTCCACCCCCCCCCCAAGGTGCCACGTGGCAGGTCTTGATTGGTTGTGGGATTGTGGGGGCCATGGAATTTTTGTGGAAATTTTTCCAAAGTTAAAAATTGAAGTTCAACAGTTAGATTTATTATTATTATTTATTTATTTTTGAAGGCCAAATTGAAGTAAAACTTCAAATGGCCATAACTTTTGATAGGAAGCTTATATTTGGGAAAACGAGGACTTTTCAGAAATCTCTTGATGCCCTCTTTACAAAAAAAGCATAAAATTTAATTTTTGATGAAGATTAAGGGGTCAATTTTACAAAAACAATCTGCAGGATTTTAATTTGCAACTTGGTAATTTCTGACTTTTAATTTTAATTAAATTCGGTTTCCTCCTTTACTCAACATGTCAAACAGACATGGAGGATTGATCTAGGGATATTTTATAGTGTTTTAGAGAAGTTGATTTGTCCAATTGATTCAAAATTGTATTTTTCCAACAAATGACAGAAAAAATGACTGTTAGAGGGATTTTTTTTGAAATTAGCAATGGTTAAGTTGTTTTCTTGAGATTTCTTGGGTTCAATTTGGGTTCATTTGTGAACCAACATACTAAATTTTAACATCTCCAAGTAAATTAATGTGTGTAGGTTCGAACTGTACATTTTTATTAAAATTTACCATTTTTAAAAGTCACAATGCCAGTGATCAATTTTTTTTAAAGGATCTATTTATCAATTTCATCATTTAAGTGTAACAACTTATTTCTAATATAGTCTAATACATTTAATTGATTCAATCAACCATTTAATAACAATTATACAAAACCTGATTTCCAAATTTTAACTCGTTTCAAAGAGGACAAAACACTTTCTTTTCCTTCATACACATTCTTCTTTCCAATAGATATTTTAATTCACAATAGCAATTCAATTCCAATACAATCATGCAAGTTTGAGAAGGTAGAGAATTCCTTTATTGATTTCCAACAACCTTCTTATAATTTATCTCTTTCTTGTGACTTCAAAATACAATATATAATACATATAACATTCTTCACATTCCTTTTTAAAACAGAAGATGGAATATAACTCTTTACATTTCACATTTCAATTGCAATCTTTCATCGTCAATACAAGCATCTTCTCATTACAAATAATTATAAAAAATCATCCACTTCAAAGTGGGAAGGATTACAATAAACTTGCTCATAAGAAGGGACTATCAAACTGTACAATCTTTTTCTCCAGGGCAAGCAACATGCTCATTTTCATTTTCTCCAAGGTGATCACAAAAAAAGAGGGGGAAAGGCAACGCTCTCCACCCAGCCAAGACACCTAATGAAAGGAGAATCCTTCCTTCATCATTGGCCCCCAAGCCCCAACCAAGATACAATAAAATATGCAATTCAAACCATGGCAACAACTGGCTTCCACAACATAACATTCTTTCACATATACATTTTTTTGAAACACAATGCAACATGAAACAAACAACAGTTCACAACTGCATTTAGAAACATTTCAAAGCAGAACTCAGGCTTGATCTTGTAGGCCAAAGGAGTAAGGCCTATGGGGGGAAGCTACTTATGCCTCCAAATTTGGAATTATGCATCCACCAAATACCAACCGCTAAGTAATTCATCACACACATTTCTTTATGCCCCCCACAAAATCCCTCCTTATGCCCCCCACAAAGTAAGAAATGCAAGCTATTTCTTTTCCATGGTGGATCCCAAACCCAAACTCCCTTCACAAAATTCTGATGCCAATGGCAAGAATTCCCCATAGCCTTCTCCTACACCTTCCCTAAGGAAGTCTACCCAACCGAGCAACAAATAAAACAAAACATGCATTTTCCACACAACAAAGCAAGAAAATAACATAGATAAAATATATTTAAATTCCTACCTCTCCATGGTTACTTTTCTTCCAAACAACAATCTTTCCAAGACAATAACATAGATCCAAACAACTAGCTTTAAATCATACAAAGCTATCTCCAAAACTTTCTTCAAAAACAATATCTCCCACAAGAAAATGCACCCCCAAGGAAGAATGCAAAAAAGTTCAACAACCCCAAAACAAGAAGAGAGTTTTAAATATATAGAAGGGGGAAAGAAGAGGATGATGTGGATCCATGTAGGATGCCACATAACACATCCTCTCAAATCAACACAAAATAAAAAATCCAAACTCCAAGGCTTAATAAAGAGGTGGATGAAGAATGACAAGTTACTTGCACACTCCAAAACAACCCACACCTCAAGGGACAACAATTAATTAAAATGTAAGAAAGTGCAATTAAAAACATGCACAAGATGAATAAAATGCATTATAAAAAGTCACAAATCACTTCCCTAACCATAAGTATGGTTAGTAACATAAATTTAGAGGCATGGGACAAGTTTTACTTGTCCCCACAAGCCTCCAAAAACAACCCCCAAGGTAAAATTCGAATTTCCATGGAGGTGGAGCATCTCTTACTCCAAAATCTGACTTACACAAGCTCTTACACATCTTACACATCCCTTACAAATTAATTACAACAGCCAACAACTCTTATAATTACTTCCCATATCCCAATTTAATTTATTTAAATTTTAAACTTATGATCTCCTCACATTAATCTATCACAATTAATTAATTAAAAGAAGAGAACACATTTCAAATAAAATACATACAACAATAAATAACCATTAACCATATCAACAAAAAATACACAACTCATGGTCACATATAAAGATGATTCCCCCCCCATGTGAATCTCTAACATAACAACACACAACACAATAAAACAAGTTGCCATGGTGACCTTGTCGAATTCACCTAGAATTCTATTTTGGTTGGTCTCTGATCCCTGATGTTTTGTTGTGATATTTTTAACCTGCAAAATACAAATACCTCCTTCGTCTTCGTGGCCATATCAGAAAATCCAATATGATACAAATAGAATCACTAAATCAACTATATAATGAATCACAACAATATCAAAGTAACAACTACATCATTTGTATTTTTAATCCATAACTATATTAGTATCATAAAATATCCATTTTCTAGATCTATTCATGATATCTAAAATCACATGTCTAAGCAATATCCATAAAACATCCATGTCAAATAATATATCATCATCTTCATGTAAGGTGTCTCTAGTGATCATCATGCATTGTAATCAAATCAAAATCTGTAGTAATCCATAATCCAATGTCTAACAACATACTAAATCAAAACATAGTAATATATATAATTAAATCAATAGTATCAACATAAGCATCAAAAGGTGTCAAAGGGAAGTGGGCACTACATAGAGCCTAATCAATTATTTTAGCACCACGTAAGGATTTTGCATTATCATAGATAATGGTTTAAGGAATACCAAACCTTGTGACTATACCTTAGAGAAAGTCAATGACTGACTCAGTTGATTCCTTAAGCACAACAACTTTTGTCCATCTAGTGAAGTAATCTATAAGTATCAACACCCATTTATGTCCAATGCTTGAAGGTGGATTTATCATGCCTATGAAGTCGAGAACCCATTATGCAAAAGGCTGATTCACTTTGTTTGGATGGAGGGGGAAGTGCTGTCAATATTTTCTTTCCTACAAAGAAAGCACATTCCTTGAATTTTGTGACCCACCTGTGTGCATTTGCAAATAGCTTAGGCCAAAAGATACCTACCATTATGATCTTCATTATTGTAGTTTTGGCATAGAAGTTCCCACCATAGAATCCATTGTGAAATTCTACTAAAACTTTTTTAGTCTGTACATAGTTGATACATCTTAACATCACGCCATCAAGATTTATTTTAAAGAGGATTCCATCAATCAATACATAAGGGATAGATTGTAATCTCAGATGTCTTTTCTTTGATTTGTTTAGACTAGGATGGTATGCAACCTTGGAAAGGAATGTGATCATGTCCTTCATCCAATCATGCGCATCAGGGTCTATATTTGGCTTAATCTATGTGCATAGAAGACCTTCATCCAGAAATAATAAAGCCTCAAGTGCACTCTACGTATCCTCAACAATATGCCTCCAAAGTGCACTACCTCTTACCAGCTTTGTGACCTTGATAGTTACATCGTATTCCATGATTTTGGTCACCCATCGTGCTCTTTTCTCACTGATTTCTACTCCCATGATGAAGTCTCTAACCGAAGAGTGGGAGAATAACACCTTGATATGATTGGTGGCAAGCATACTGTTGAATTTCTTGAGCACGTGCATGATGGTGAAGACCTGCTTCTTTATGTGACTGTATTTTAGTTCATAATCCTTTAGCATTTGGATGAAGAAGGATACTAGTTTTTCCAACCCTTGTTCATTTTCTTGTGTTATAACAACAGTCATAATTACATCACTACCATAAGCCTAAAGGACGAAATCCTTTGAATAATCTAGATTGATGAGTGTTGGCACGCAAGCAATCTCTTGCTTGATTTTTTTGAAACTTTCTCTTCCTTCTCTTGTCCATCTGAAGGCTATTCCCCTTCTTGAGCAATGAGGTGATGGGCCAAACCAATCCTGCAAAGTTATGGATAAAAAACCTAACAAAATTAATCTTTCCAACGAAGGACTATAAGGCCTTTTTGTGCACCAGTAAGGAAAGATCCAGGATAGTTGAAACAAACTCAGGATCAATTACGATACTATCATTTGAAACTACATGACCCAAGATCTTTGCCTGTACCACCACAAAATTACATTTCTTGAGGCTAAGATACACCCTAAACTCTCTACATCTCTCAAAGACCTTTTCCATGTGTGCCATGTGATCTGCACCTTTCTTTGAGAAGATAGTTATGTCATCAAGGTAAACCAAGATGAAATCATTGATGTATCCTTTGAAGGAAATATCCATGGCACACTGAAATGTGATGAACACATTTGATAGACCAAAGGGCATTTTTTGATATGCATAGGTTCCCCACTTGGTCATAAATGCTGTTTTGAATTGATCCTCTTCCTTGACCAAGATCTGGTTGAAACCTG
Organism: Taxus chinensis; assembly: GCA_019776745.2. NCBI lineage: Eukaryota > Viridiplantae > Streptophyta > Pinopsida > Cupressales > Taxaceae > Taxus > Taxus chinensis. The sequence goes on from CM034146.1 coordinate 899,947,744, forward strand.
AATACCCATCTATCATGGAGAATGTCTATGCGCCAGCCAAAGTCTTTAGAATTTGCTCCATTGAAGGCAAAGGATAATAATCCTTTAGAGATGGATTAATCAAATATCTAAAATCAACACAAAGTCTAATTTCACCATTCTTCTTGCACACCAGAACTATATTTGTGACCCATGTGGAGTATTTGATAGGAAACATATTTTTTTCCTCAATGAGTTTGGATAACTCCTTTCTCATGAGGGGCTCTATCTTTGGGTTGATTAGTTTTTGCTTCTATCTGATGGGCTTGATACCAGGATCAAGTTCAATGGAGTGTTGAGAAACACATGGATCAAAGCCTTTGAGTTTTTCATACTCCCATGAGAAGATATCACTATAGTTTTTACACAATGAGATAAAGGCATGTTTCTCTTCATGCACACAAGTTTTGTTGAGCAGTAACTCTTTCCCATGCACAATAGTGACTGAGGAGCAGTCTTCTTGCGTGGCATGGATATACCTTTCTTCAACCTTGAACTTATCATTAGGACTAAACATTTTCTCTAAGGTTACCAGCCCTTTAAACAACTTGTCCAACTTTAAATTTATCACTTGATCACCATAGTTATCATGCAAGTCATCTTAAATACTTGATGAGAACTCAACTTCATTCTGGATAAACTAGATGATCTACACGCCACTCTCAAACACTTTCCAACTGTTGTTGTTAGCTAGAATGGATGGTCTAATCACCATCTTAATGAGTTGAGTGTTTCCTTTGACAAAGTCCTCAGCAGGAGATAACTGTGAACCAAGTGTGGCCATCTGGTTAGCTTCCTTATTCATTTTATGTGGCGCCACTTGCAGATTTAGAGCATTAAAGCTCTCAAGTAGGTCCCAAAATCTATGTTTATAAGCTTTAAGATGCTTATTCTTTGTCTAGAATTTTTTGGTAACCTGATGGATAACCAATTCTATGTCCCCAAAGATCTACAGTGCCTTAATTTTCTTCTTCTCAGAAATGAGCAAGCCACGCACCAGTGCTTCATACTCTGCCACATTGTTAGAACATACAAACTGAATCCTATGCACGAAGAACAATTTCTCATCCTTAGGGGAAATGAGAACCACTCCTTCTCCCATTCCATTTTTTCTTATGGATCCATCAAAGTATAACTTTCATATACCAGGTTAAACTTTGTATTTCTTGAGCACACATGGAAGCATTTCTTCTTCTTCTAGAATGCAATAACTACCAAGCCAAGTTTCATAAGCTTCCAATTCTTTAGCGTATGGATCAAAGTTATGGTATATTTCTACCCATTCATCAAGCACTAGGTTAGGAACATAGGGTAGAAGAGATTTCTCTTCAGGAATTGAAGTTTATTCTTCTTTGATTAAATAGTTGGCTTGGAGAGGGGATGGGACATATGACTCTACATGATAGGAAAATATAGGCTCAACTCATATGGTAAACCAGGTACTATACCTTGTCTTGAGTAACATATCAAACCCATCAAAAGACAAGTAACCACTCACTTTAGCAGTGAAGCCTCTTGATAGACATAGGGAAAACAAAGGAGGTAGGTCAATGATTAACACATATTGAGTAATGGTTAGGCTCAGACATGCATGGAGAGTTGGATCAATATCTTTGATGACTCCTAAAGTGGTGATAGTTGAACCATCAAGTTATAGAACTCCTTTAGACAAAGGGCTATATTTCAGACCTAAGAAATCGGCTATTTTCTTAGGCATGATAGAAGCACCAACACCTGAGTCAATCATGCAATTATACATTATGTGTTTGCCTATGATCAAGGACATATAAAGGGTGGGGTTTTAACAACTTTACTTACTTGTTTCTCCTCTTCTTGGAAGACATTGATTGAAGCATGTGGATTCTACACAATTGGATCAGCATGCGGGAGTTATGCCAAAGCTTCATGCAATAGATCCGGTTGAGATGGAATGGTTAGGGCATCCCACATAGTGACATTTATGTTATTTATCTTCATTTGGTCAACAATGCCAAATATAAGGCCCCATGTCTTATGCATTTGGGGAACAACATCTCTTCTTGAGTGTTCAAGCATGGAAGCCTAGACTTTACCTAGAGTAGAGGCTTGACCTACCAATAGGAGAGGTACACACTGCTTCAGAAGGAACTTTGTGTGGGACCTATTGTGTAGGGAATTGAGCTCTTTTACTGTAGGATTCCTTATCTACATCTTTTTTATTTCAAGGGTCTTCTTGCATTTATAGGAGGGGGACTTGTGCACCTAAATATAACATCCTTTTCTCGTATCTTGTGTTTTCTACAACTTGGGTGTGCGGTCTATTTGTATCTTCTGTAGCTTGGTTGATTTCACAAAAGTCCTCCATGCCAAAGAACATCAAATTTGTTTCTGGAGGAGCTTCTAGGTTTCCTTGGTTATCTACTTTGGGGGAAATTTTTTAAAGGATTGCAAGCTGAAGTATTCTGGATCATGAATGCTTAGATGCATGCAACATTGGCACAATGATATTGAATATGAGGCATATTGCAAGGGAAGCACCAATATGATTTTTGTGCCAAATTGTTTTGAACTGGAACAAGTGCCCAACTCACACTAGGTGTTGGAAGAGAAGGCGTGGGAGGAAAAACTTGTAAGGGTAGATGTGCATTAGGATTCCATCTATCATTTTGTTTGTTGGGCACATATATTTGATTTCCATATTAGTTTCACCAAGGTTGATTGTGTTGGCCCTGCGCCTGATTATAATTACCTCTATAGGCTTACACCTTTTTCTTTTCTAATGATATGACTTTGTTCGATAAATTTATAATCAGGGAATTCAATTCTTCATCCTCCTTCTGTTGCATTGGATAGTAGGATGTTGAAGAAACTAGTTGCGTGCTTTTCTCAGGAATAGCAATAGAGGCCACAAAAGGTTAGGGAACTGGTGACATTTATGGGAACAAGGGCATAGATGGTCTATGAGCTAACTTTCCCACATGAGTAAGACTATTATCTTCCCTTACTGTAATATTATAAGAAGCTAGCAAAGTCCTACCTCCCATATTCAATGCCTACAAACCCACCTGGAGATATGTGAAAAAACATATTCACTACATCATTCTCATGGAACACAACTAAATAAAGAACTGCGAGGGATGTGAAATAGCCTAACCATCACAAAACTCAAAAGAAAAGGAAATAAGAAGGAATACGAACACATTAGGATAGAGAATAGTCATAAAATGATGCTTCTAATACTTCCAAAAATGAAAAGATATTTTATAATGATGAAGGAGGTCGATATCCATATGCAAGAGCTAAGCTACAACTCAAAATAAAATGCGTAAGGATATAGATTGTCCAATATAAAAAATGAGTCTATCTCTTATATTTATAGATGAATCCATGGAGGAAGAAGGGAAAAAAGGGGGGAAAACTCTAATTTGAAATGCAACCACCAACAAGAAGCATTCAATGCCTACAAATCGACCTAGAGATCTATGAAATATTCTTCCCCAAGCCTATTTAGTGTGTTGAAGAAGAAAGGAGGGTGGATCATATAAAATCGGGTGGTTGGAGAAATCAGATCTACTCATCAATGCTCATAAAGACATTTTTCTAGTTCTCACCTACCAAATCTACCAAGAATTTGAATTTGAATTTCTAATACTATAACTGATGTCAACAGGTTTTTGACAAGTCTAGGTGTGCACTGATTTGAGATCTATAGTAGAATATATGGTTGTCAAAAGATGTTAGAGTTGTCAGCGCATGCAAGACACGTAGCGTGCATGGATTGGCTGAAATTATGGCCAACTGTGTAAATATTTTTCATTTCTACCACGTGTCACTTGTTGATTTATTGTAAAGATTCAGCACCTTGTTGGCACACTTTGAATGGTTGCGCATGAAACACTTAAATATGTCAGAAGATGACCTGGCACAGAAGGGCACAAAATAGGGAACGAGGGAAGGGCATGTAGAGAAATAATCAGTAGGGCGTGTGTGTGACACATGGGGAAAAGAGAAAAATAGGTGAGTAGAGAACGCATGGTCAAGGCATAACTATTACAATGTGATGGGTGCGGCATGCGAGTGGGCCAAGGACTTAAATGATTGAAATAATTCTGAGATGTGCACAGGGTGAAGAAGATGATTAGGTAGAAGGTGAAAGTGTAGAAGGTGGGTGTAAAGGATGAGTGGAATAATGAGGAAAAGAAAAAAGAGAGTATAGAAAGCACACACAGGTTCTTGAGGAAAAAGAATGGGTGCCAAGGGGAAACTATAACCAAGGAGTTATGCTAATTGAACTTGAGTATGCATAACCTTCAATGAGGACTTGAAAGCTAGAATATTTATACCAGTTACCCAAATAACTTGGAGAGTTATTTGGATAACACTACCTTTTCCCATAACTATTTTCCTAACAAAGGAATGATATTCTCTTCCCTTAAAATTTTGCATACTTCCCTGACATCATCCAAATCCTTTTGTGGATCCTCAGCAATATTCCTTTTCTCTAGCTTCCTTATCTATTCCTTTAAGCATTAGATCTCTCCTTGTAGGCTTTGAATTACATCCATGATCTCTTGATACACTTCCTTCTATTGAGTAGGATCTAGATACTTTCCACGTACCACGTCATCTTTAATAACCAATGGTCTTTTCCTTGGAACTTCCCTTGTGTGCACAGCCTTAGCTCACGTTGTAACTAGTATATGGTATAGTTCTGACTCACACGCCCCTCTTGGAATCCATTGTGAATCGACCTTCTTCACGCTTACCATTTTGGTGCCTTTTTCCTTTTGGTGTTTCTAGATCATATGTTAAAATAGATCTGGGAACTCCTCATACTTGTGTTTTTTTCCACACTAAGAGCATAGTAATAGATCCAGGAATTCACACTTATAGTGCTATGTAGACCCAAAATTTTAACAGGTTCCACATAGGATCTCACTTCCTCCTCCTCCATGGTTATGACGACCAAAAATTCCTTCTTGGAAACTTCTTCCACGTGCCCCTCCATCTATGCGCCCTTCAAAGTGACAACCATCATCCTTGGAATTTTTTGCGAGGTTGGTCTAGCACACACCAATATCAATGACATCATGTATATGGTCAATAAATTTGCAATCCTTGGTGTCATCAGTAGTAGAAGTGTAAATCATGTAATAGGAAGACATATTTTTATGGATCATGTGCTGCAGTAGTGGACATCTACTTGCATCATGATCTCCATGGTAAATCTCATAGTCCACCGTCATGGTGCGTACCGATATCCAAGGGAATCTATCCTTTGTATGCCCTTCTATCTAAAAATTCATGAACCATAGACCCATGTGAGTCTCATGCACTGATTTCATAGATAGCTTCTCTAGCTACTTGGCCATTGTAGCAATCTGAGCTTCAAGAAAAGGGATAACACCAGTACCACACTTCCAATAGCCTCACTGTGTAGGGCAGAATCCAAGGCCTCATATGGGTCTATGAAAGTATTATGTGAAATTTCCCTCCTAAAAGGTGTTATTAACCCTCCAATAAACCACTGAGCATGCTAAGAAGGATGAATGTCATAGGATAGTTTTAATAAGAGAGTCTTACAACATGCTTCATATTCCTGCACACTCTCTACCATACCTTGTTAAATATCCTTGAGTGTGCTAATTCTCTTACGTTCAAACATAGGGATATGAAATTCAGCCAAGAAGGCATTTCAGAATGTGGTGTAATCTACCATGGTTTGATGGGGGTCGTACTTCTAGTACCAACTATGCACGTGTCCTTGTAACTTCATTGCAAAATGAATTTCGTTCCACTTCGGGGTAGTGATACCCTTTGCGCATCATAGAATCTCAAACTTGTGTACATGCTTTGTAACATCCTCAACACCTTTTTATTTGGGTAGGTACAAAGAAATATCGAAAAATACTTGCTGAAGTAGTTGAGGCCCCTATCCACTTGACCCAGAACCTTGATTTCCTCTGGTGTTGCCTCCACCACCAGATCCAATAGATCCACTAGGTATTATCCCTCCTAACCCAATAGATCCTCTAGATCTACCAGGTCCACCAGGTCCTCCATCTCTAGCTCTACTAGATCCACCTCCTACAGCTAGTAATGGGCATGAAGAGGTTGTGCCTAGTGTCCCCAATGTCCCACTGAAATGCACACCAATAGTTTGTGATATTACAGAGCCACTAGATTTGTGTCTTGCACCACTTCTAGATGTGATACCCAAACTTTACTTACTCGTAATTTTCCCAAATTTCATTCCAGAAAGTATTCCTCCAAACATAGGGAATGATTATGTAACCATAGATATACAAAATGTTAAATTATATCTCCTACGTGCACATCAGTCACTCCCACCAATACCAACTAGGTTATAAATATTTATCTCTTGATTTAGAAGACTAAGCACTAGGGGTTGGTCACTAGGAAGATTTAGATGTGTGTCGATGGATATCCTTTCTCCAAGTGATGAACTCTCATCAGAAGCTAAAGGGGTCTCTCTCCCATGCTTGCCAAGATGGGGTAACATAGATTGCTCAAGCTCCATGTCCTCCATATGAACCTCAATTCCTTCATGTAATGTCTACCTCCATAGATCCAACACTCCCACAACCTCATGTTGTCTAGCCAAATTCCTTTCGTGAGCTTCAATATACTTGAGTCATCTCTCCTCCCTCTCCTTTTCAGCTGCAAGGTCTGTCATCTTCCTCCACCCTAGCTTCCTCACCTAATGCTCAGAAGGAACTTAGACGGTGATAGGAAATGCTTCCAAACTTAGTGTAATGATTAAAATCTTCACAACTAAAGGGAAACCATGAAAAAATGATCCTATAGGCTCCCTTAAGAACTCAAAATCAGTAACCTCAGGACAATAATACATAGAAATAACATATTCCAAGGTATAACTAGTCAGCACTCTTTTCCACCAATGATCAACCACACATGTCCAAGTTAGATCAACATCCTACAACGTTTGATACTCATCTTGGATCCACACGTAAGGTCTATAGTACTATTTTGATCTAGATTCATACGACAAAATCCATTCATACAACTCCACTGGAAAACAACAAAAGAAGGTCTCATACAACTCATGATACAAGTGTCTTTCTACTAATATGCATACATCAAACTCAGGTCCAATATGAAATATTTGAGAAAACTAATCCTTCATGCTCTTAAACCATGCTTAAACACTGTCTAAGGTTAAGTTCTATGTCATCATGCATAATTCTCACAACAACTTCAAAAAGAGGTCCCGGAAATGGAACCAATATGTAGTAATTTTTATGTACCCTTAGTACAAATTTCTAACCCCATACATGCCAGCCTTATACCCAGTGGGCACTGGGTTCTCACCTAAGGAATGTGTAGGTTTTGAGACCCTCCTTTATGCCAACATTGTGAGAAGGTCTTGTCATTAATGGAGGATGATTTGTAGAATGAGAATACATTTACTTAGTTAGATAAGAAAGGAGACACATCTAACAAATCCACGTATTAATGCATTACAAAAACAAAGTAATAATCATGTTGAATTAGATTTGAAGTATGATTACTATTTAACAAGAGGGTTTACACCCTCAAACATTATATACAGAAAAAACCCATATATATATTCATTTGGAATGATTTTTATAGCAACATTACAACCAAAATAGGTCATCACAGACCATACATATCAAATGACTAGGACTCATCTCTTACATATCTCCCCTCGTATGATATTCTAACTATTCCCACCCATTGAAGCATTTATTGTAGATCCCAGTGCCATACAAAGGCTTATTACATCCTTTAGAACCCTTAACACTAAGTGATCTAAAACCTAGAACTACTGCATTATTCAACTACTCAACATCTTACTTTCTATGCATCATCTGTTCTCTTGTCTATCATTTGATCTCCTCGTCTTTATTTCTACTTCCAATCATTTCTCTTTATAACATCAACACCCACCACCATGCCTTTTTTCCTAAATAGATCACATGCCAAGTGGTGCTCCAATGGTGAATGATTATCCACTTGCGAACTCCCCTCTTTTTGTAATGATGTCTTTCAGGAATATTCCTTATGTGGAATATTCTTTTCTTGACCTCCAAGGTTCCATTTTGGCACCTTATCCACTTAGCACACCTAGCCAGGTCACGTTTTTCCTCAAGTGGCTTCAAAATGCGGAATATGGCTAAGTCCTATGAACCCAATGTTCTTCCTTCCATGCTCGCCTTGGTTTCTCCAAAATCATTCTCAAACCTTTATCATGTGTGATTCTCCCAACATGCCCTTCTCCTTTCTGGTCCCACGCACACACACACCCTTTAGTACTTATCCAATATTTAAGGCCCAACATGATTTCTTGACATATTGGGATGCAGATCGGAACACTTTCTGATTTCTTGACATTTGAGGAGAGTGCACTATTACTCTAGAGGATGTATACAAGATTCTTGGATTTCTTATTACTAAAATGAAGTTAGTACTAAAGAGTACTAACTCATCGAATGAGGCCCGCATATGGTAAAATTATTTAAGAGATGTACTGACACTTGATACGAGTGCCAAAGAAGTTACCATCAAGGGTGCCCCTATTCCCACTCTGCGTAAGGTCATTTTGGTATTCTAGCCTCATGTTTGATAGGGGATAAGAGTGGTGATATGTTCTAGTTTTGATAGTCTCTCATTGTATAGGGAATTGAAAACCATGGTAGGATATTTTCCTGGGGAGTATACATATTGGTTACTACCTAGCATGACTCTTATAAGATTATTAGGTGTGGGGCCACTTTACTCAGTCACCCCACACTAGTTACTTTATAGATCTATGAATGAGTGATCCCCTACAAGAGAAGAATTAGGACAACATATCCAAAAGAGATTAGAGTAGCGAGATGGGTTAATATGGCCCTTTTAGGGCCTCATCACAAACAATGGTGACACTCACTACTACAAATATAATGGCTCATCAATATTAGGACATGATGGGATGATGGGGTGAGAATACTATTGCATTAGCTACTTATAGATCCACAACACAATTAGTTGAGCATGATGGATGGGTTGAGATTCACCCATTCTTATGAGTACCCCAAAATTTTGGGTTACCCTTTTCATATGCACTCCCCGCTGTTGGCACCATGCTATGAGGTATCATGGAGGCTCAAGCTAGCTGTATAAACTGACTCATATAGACAACTATAATACCTAGTGTTACGATCATGAATTCCACATTTGTAGACTATCCCATTGTCATAGTTATGGTTAGACCTCTCCAGGTATTATATACTGGAGAGAATCCATCTGGGAGCAAGGAGTAGGGGATTGAGGGAGGCTCTATTTCAGATTGAGAATCAAACCCTGATTGGGAAGATGGTTGAGAGGAGTTAGAGGTTGCAAGAGCCGAGGAGGAGGCAAAGGAGGATTATTTTCATCCTTATGAGTCAGAGGATGGGGAGGCTAAGGAGGGTCCTGTAGAGGCTGCGAGGATAGCAGCGGGTTTGACTTTGACCCTAGAAATCCTATTGAGTAGTTGCGCTTCTCCTGTCCTACTTTCTAAATTAGATGTTAGTAGTTATTATTTATCTTATTGTTTATTTTCACTTTTTACCTTTACTAATTATCCATTGTAAACTTGTCTCTTGCAACCAAAGTCAATGGATGGCATGATTTGTAGTGCCACGCCCTTATTTCGCCCCTTTGGTGAGAGTATTGGTCCTTCCACGATAGTTTTGTCTTCATCATTTTTTGATCGTAATATTTTATACAAAACATATATGTGGTAAATAATAATAATCATAGTAAATATGAAAATTTAAATAACAATTAAATACATAAATAATAATCATAGAACAATAAAAAAAATAACAATGAATTTAGAATGGAAATATTGTAAGATTAACATGAAAGAAAACAAAGTTTATAAATGATTATACATTTAAGGCTAGCTAAGATAAAAAATTACATATGAGCATATTTAAAAATGTGTGTGTGCATATGTGTAGTCGAGGAAATAAGATAAATGAAATATTTTTAATAAATAAATAAAACAAAATACAATGGAATTGAATGGATAAAATAAAAAAAAATCCTGGAAGGTGGTTAGAGGATGTGGTTGTTAGTTGATTTAGCATTTTCCCCCTACCTTCATGTTTTCTCCAACTGATCAGACACCATTATCATATGGTTTAAGCATGGGCATATGCAAAAATAAGACAAGTGTTTTTTTAGTGCACAAGTTGGACGTCCCACAAGATTATTGGGAAGCAATTTCTTTTTTTTATTGTTGTTTTTCAGTTAAAGTTTTGAACAGTTTGAATTCCTCCTAGTTTGTGTCAGGGCCAAAACAAGATCTCTGCCAACGTCTTCCTAATTCTGTGCCAAAGTAGGAACTTCCAAGAAATTCTTAACATGTGTAAATCCTAATTTTCACATCTTGTTTTCTACTAGAACCTCTTGTATTAGATGTGTACATGGTGTTTTGAGGTTTAGATTGGCAGTGGCTAACCATGGCATCATTTATACTTTATTTTTTATGTTTTTTATTCTTTATTATGCATCCTCTTGGCCTTCCCTAGTTGTTGGTAGTACACATAGAATGATTTTGTTAAAAAGGTGTTAGAATCCTTCAAATAAAAATGGAATTGTCAAGTGTAAATCATGTCTCCAAAATAGCAACAACATCTTCCTCCTACCGGGCACATTACAAATGTTGTGAGTTTGAGACTAGCAGTGGATGGTATTGACATTGTATAATTATAAATTTTTGTTTCATTTCACTGTTGATTTGTGGAAGCATGCACTTGGCATGCAAGTTAGCTGGAAAAACTCCTCAAGATGGGATGTATCCCTTGGGAAGAAATGAGTGCAGGCTATGCACAAGATAATTTTGTTGAAAAGGATTCATAAAATTTTAGAAAAATATAGAGAAGGTGTGAAGTTAATTTCTCAACCTTTCTTGTGTTCTTGGGCATGTAACTCTGTAGAATAAGTGGACGAGGGATGCACATGTTCACAAGAATACTCTTTTTGCACTACAACTACCATTGATCATATTGTGGAAATGTTTGACCCTCTTTCTGTGCTAATTATCTCGAGGAAACTCCAAACATTATCAAACCTAAAAAAATTAAACCTGTGGTGGTTACAAGTGGCTATGTGGATGTGTGGTGGAGTTCTTGGTTGGGAGGAGGTATGTGGAAGATGAGGGAATGTATTTTCTTTCTTGTTTTAGAACACATAAAATTTCACCAAAGGTGGAGGATTTCTTGTAGCAAGTCGTGAACCATGTGACAAAATTATTTGGAAAATGGAGTTTCACGTGTCATGAATGGAAACCTCCTCAAGAACCTTGTGCAAAGTTTCCCAAGTTCGGTTAACAGGAATGGTATTTTCTTCCCACTCTTTCACAACTTTTGTATTCCTAGTTTCCTATTTTGCAATGATATTGAAAATCAAAGTAAATGAATATTCTTCTTCCAGGTGATTATAATGAATCATAACTCAAAAAAAAATTTATCCTCTTTTCCATGCAAATGAAGGAATGTTTTTTAGTACAAACCTAGTCTTTGAATAAACTCCTTAGAAATTAAAAAATCTTGGATAACCATACTGGATCTTGGGAACCACTAGAAATGACGAGACAAACTTGTTCCTAGTTAAAACTATCTTGTTGCCAACCTTGTAAAAGTTAATAAACACAAATTTTAACATGTAAAACATATTTTCAAACCCTGAAATAGGAAGGTTAATATTTGAATGAATACCCTGTCATGTGGAGCACTCTATTGATCCTTTAGATGAATTACAGGATTGTTTGTGCATTTTTCATAACCCCTCTAGAAGCCATGTTGACTCTCCTTCTAGTTTTGAAAGCTATTGAAAATCAAAAGTTGAGTTTTGTTTTGGTTTTCCGTTTAGGCCCCGAGTGAAGAAAAAAATATCACCCTCCATATATCTCTATTATTTATCCATGAAAATTTATTGAAACCCTTAGTTATGAGACAAACACCCTGTTTGTTAGTTTTGTAAGGGGGTTTTGTAGGCCTCCGGTCGTTGAATGACTAGGTCAAACTAGTCCATCTATGACCAATGGCCCCAGAAAAGTAGTCACCATTTGTATCCTATTCTCCAGTTATGAGTTTAGTTAACTCCATTGAATTCCTTGTATATAGGTGAATGTATAGGATTTGTATCATGGTGCTTTGACTATCAAAAATAATTTTTTGAATGCATTTTTATAGCCACTTGGTCTAAATTAGACATTTTTGCAAACTAGCCAAAAAAATCAGAAAACAATGTCACGGGCCCTTATTAAGTTAAATAACTAGCGGAAAAACACATAAGAACTAACATATGATGTCATCAATCTCCATGTGGTTTTTTTTCGATAAATGATTGTAGGGAAAATGATGTATTTATCTCTCCTCTCTCTATCTCATTATTGCTTAAAAATGAAAGGAAATTAAAAGTACTTTATACGTCTCTTGTATGTGTAAAGTGTTTTATTTAGTTATAAAACAAAAAATATCATTTGAGAATTGTGTTTGATAGTAGGGGAATTCCATTCCAGCGTCTTTCACTGACCATGCTTACAATATTGTGACAAATTGTAGGTAGCATAACAATTACAAATTATGAGGAAATTTGGACTCTAAAATTTTACTTATCTTGTAACATGGTTATCCTGTAATATGTTTGAATAATTGTATTCATTTCTTTTTGAAAGGAGAAATTTAAATAAAATAAAACTTACTTATTCCATGTGTATATTGAAACTTATATGTAGTCGCAATGGAATGTTGTACTATGATTTAGATTAGATAAAACAACATTTACGATGTTGAATGTCATGAATTTCTTCATTAACTATTAGAATGTTTGAATGGAACTTATCTTACCTTAGTTATATAAAAGGAATGAGTACCTAACCCCTTTGTTTTATCTTCACTCTTAGTTGAGTTATGTCAAGTCTAAAAGCCCTTATCGTGCTAAAAAATGCTTAAAACTATTACTAGTTATTTCCTTGTATGTACTTAGGACTAGCCTTGTGAAACCTTTTTCCATAGCTTAGGCATGTTTTTGTGAGGAAAGGGGTACACTATGTGTACCATGTCACTTTTAGTGTGAGTAATATTGTCATCCCTAGATGTTTTACTTATAGTCACCTCATGATAAAACCACTCCTCATGTGGATATTTCCCTTAGTAATCTTTTGGGTAGCCAAATCCTTGTGAGTATAATTGGGATGTTTTCACTTTCAAATTATCACATTAAAGAACTTCAAATAACTTGAGTGGAACCTCTGTCGTAATTTACCTAAGTATGAAATAATTGAGTGTGAATCCCTTATTCTCTTCACAAATAAATTGTTACTTGCCAAGTAGTATCGGATGCTTTAAGTTTTTTGAAGGTAATGAGAAAAATATATTTGTTTACTTTAAGTTTTCCTCATAATAGAGTTTATACCCAAATTGTAGCGTGAAATATATCAATAAGTTTGGTATCTTCTATGGGTACTATTAATAAAATAACCTTAACACATGTATGTCAAATGAGAGGAATAGTTCCTTAGAAGGCAATAGAATGTATAAATTTATTTTGATTGTCTCTCTTATAACATGTATTTAATACTTAAATTTCTTAAGGAAAGTAAAAACAATGTTTCGTGTGAGGTCCCACTCCTTGGAATCTTGTCTCCTTAGTGAGAGCTAGTGTTATATGAACCTTAGATTTTTTTAAATGATATCAATATGAAGTCAACACATTCATGTAAAGGTTAAAAAACATGAGTAAATGAGATGAGATTTTGGAATGGTTGTTGAATATCGTATACACCTTGTATGATACCAAAAAGCCTAAAATGACTAAGATGAATTTTATAATAAAAAATAAAAATAAAATAAGGTAGTGCCTCATTAGTGATCAATTATTTTGTACTAAATGGGGAGCTTATAACACTGAAGGAATAAGCATCTTCTTCATACTCCTAATTGTGATTTAAAAAATAATGTCTAATGTTTAGAACTATCAAAAAGGGTAATGTAAATTAATTTATCCTTGTACCGTATTGGCAAGGCCATATTTTTTTAATTTTCCTCTTATGGTATCCTTTTTTTATGGTGTAAAGCTCATTGAGAGAATGTGGTGTTGGTTAGCATGATCTTACCTCCCTAGTTGTACATTTGAGTGAATATTATTGTCCTTAAACCCATGTTTATTTAAAGGATTTAATTGATTTCAAAGAAATCTACATGATATGATCAGTGATGGTCAAATAATTCACTCTCTCTATCTTCTCATTTTTGTAAGCTCTTATTTTAATTCTTCCATCGTATGATGGGATGTATGTGCTTATTTTCTCATTTTAGTAGTAATGTTGTTTCCTATATGTCATGTACTTGTTAGTTTTCATCATGGGACTAACAAGCATGTTGTGTGTATGGAGGGATAAGTAAAGATAAAACTAAATTAAACCTTGTTTGACATTAAGGAGGAACCAAAGGTATGTGGGATTTTTTCTAGTGGAGTGATAAGTGGCATGCATTTAATTTTTATTAGAGGAACAAAGAACTTATGCGCCATACCTTAGTGGAGTGATAAGTGATATTGAAAAGAGTTTACGAGAATCGAATCGAAAATGAGGCACCACGAAGTAGTTGCACTCCAACGGAATCGTGAAAGCTCCAATGATAGCAAGGAAAAAATTGATCAGTAATGGAAGAACTTGCTCAATATAAACAAAGATTGCATAGAGGAAAGACAATGAAGTGTCTTGGCATGCTCATAAATGAATAGAAAAGGGGTACATATAGGGTGCTGAGTAACCCTAGTGCATGACACATATGAAACCCTAAACCTAACCCTAAACCTAACCCATGTGAGATGACCCTCCAACATGAGAGGAGGACACATAGGATAACTCACACTAACACTCCCCCTTCATTGAAGCTGGGGTAGTGGCTGTGATGAGTCAGATGGAAGAGGAATACACTCCTAAACAACTAAGAAAGATGTGACAATGGGGCCCGGCAAATAAAGGCCTGATAAGGTGCCCATATACAAACATAATATTCCTAGAAGAAGAAGAAAAGAAGGAATAAATTTCCCTAAGAAGATGGGCAGCTACAGAAGACCTCACCCCAAGAAGAGACTGTAAGTGAAGAAACTTCATCTCAGTGAAGGGCTTGGTGAATAAATCTGCAATCTGATCAGCTGTCTGAATGTACTGAATGTCAATGATACCATCATGAATAAGCTCCCGTATGAAGTGCATATGGATCTCAATGTGCTTCATCCACTGATGCTAAACTGGATTTCTAAAAATAGATATTGTGCTCATGTTATCAAAATAGATAATGGTAGGCCACCAAAAGGGATGCCAAACTCTGTCAGAATACCCTGTAGCTAAATAGCTTCTGTGGCAGTGTTGACTGCTCCTCTGTATTCTGCCTCTGTAGATGATATCGCAATTGCATTCTGCTTCTTGCTAGACCAACTAATAGGACCCGAACCAAGAGAGAAACTATAGCTAGAAGTAGATTTCCAATGATCTAAGTCACCGGCCCAGTCAGAATCTATGAATCCAATCAAGTCAATATCAAATCCTCCATGATAGTGTATGCCATCAGCATAAGTGCCACGAACATAATGAAGGATCCATTTATTTGCTTTCCAATGCAGCTCATGTGGCTCTCGCATGAATCTGGACATGATCCCAACAACATATGATAAATCTAGTCGAGTGTGAGTCAAGTAGATCAAGCTCCCCACTAACTGTCGGTAAAGAGTACCATCAACTAAGGGAGTAGAGTAATCTGAAACCAACTTAACCCTGAAAAGAAAAGGAGTAGGAGAAGACTTATAATCAGACATTTGAAACCGAGATAGCAAATCAAGAGCATAATTAGGTTGTAAAATCAAGATTCTCGAGTCATATTGTGAAATCTGGATCCCAAGGAAGTAATGAAGTAGACCTAAGTCAGTCATGGAGAACTTGTTGGCTAAGGTGATCTTCACAGAATCAATAATAGAGGAAGAGCTTCCTGTGATCAACAAGTCATCAACATATAGAACAAGAATGAGTATGGAGTCATCTTGTTGTAGAATATAAACATTTGGATCAGAGTGACACCTAGTAAACCCTAATGTAAGTAAGGAGTCCATCTTGGCATACCAAGCCCGAGGGGCTTGTTTAAGGCCATAAAGATACTTCTTTAACTTACAAACAAGGGAGGAATCTTGGACATAACCTGGAGGTTATTCCATATAGATCTCTTCCTCTAGGTCACCATGAAGGAAGGCACTCTTAACGTCCATTTGATGGACTTTCCATCTATTCACTGTGGAAATGGCTAGGGTCAGTCAAATAGAAGTCATCTTCGCAACCGGAGCAAAGGTTTATGTATAATAAACCCCAGCTATCTGAGAGAAACCTTTAGCTACTAATCACGCTTTAAAATTTTTGACGTCTCCATCTATTCCATACTTTTTTTGGAACACCCACTTACACTGAATGATTTTTCTTCCTTTTGGAAGAGTGGTGAGATCCCAAGTATCATTCTTCATGAGAGAGGAATACTCCTCATCCATGGCAGAATCCCCACTCAGGAATACTAGAAGCCTCTCAAAAATACTGTGGATTAGAAGCAGAGGTGAAGATAGAGTGGTGTCTAATGAAATCTGAGTGAGTACGTCTCATATCTGAAGTATCTTCAACTAAATCTCCAGCACTTTGCAAAGTTTTCCTGGCCCAAAGGGGATTAGGAGGATCAGGCTCAGAGTTGGGAGATTCTTCACTTGAGTGAGAAGGGACATAGTCCTCATCATCACTACTGTCAGAATCATAAGACTCAAAGATCTAATGGTCAAGAGGATCTGGAAGAGGAGCATTACTCAATAGTATCATCATTTGATGAGTCAGAATCCAAATCAGTGACCTGAAGAACCTCAATAGGTGGAGAAGTAGAAGTCAAATAAGACTCATCGAACTTAACACTTCTCTCAATATATAGCTCATGAGAAGTAGAGTTCATTAATCGATATCCCTTCACGCCATCAAGATACCCTACAAAGATACAAGGTTTTGATTGTGGTTCCAAGGCCTTACGTTTCTTCTTAGGAATCCAAGCCATAGCCTTGGATCCGAAGACTTGAAAGTGCTCAACATCAGGCTTGCGTCCAAACCAGGCTTCAAAGGGTGTCATCCCTCTTACTGCCTTGTGTGGAACACGGTTCTGAATGTAATTTTCATAATTCACTACTTCAGCCCAATACTATGGAGAAAGAGACTTCGAGTGAATCATACAAGTGGCCATCTCCTTCAGATTACGGTTCTTTCTTTCTGCGACTCCATTCTACGAAGGACTATAAGAAACTATATGCTGCAGAGAGATCTATTCAGAAGTACAGAAATCCATGAACCTATTGTTTACGTATTCACCTCCATCGTCAATTTAAAGAACCTTGATAGACCATTCTGCCTATTTCTCAGCAAGAGCCTTAAATTCCTGAAAATGTTTAAAGACTTTAGACTTAAGCTTAAGAAAATATACCCAAGTATATCGCGAATAGTCATCAATGAAGGTTAGCACATAAAGAGCTCTAGTAAATGAAGGAGAAGGAAATGGACCAGAAACACTACCGTGAACAAGATCCAAGGGACAAGTGGCTCTCCAAGCTTTTCCTTTTTCAAAGTTCTTTTCAGGATGCTTTCCAAGGGTACAACCCTCACAAAGACCCTTAGAAAACTTGACGCAAGGCAACCCGTTGACCATTTATTTTTTACTCAATTTTTTAAGGTAGCGATAATTTAGATGTCCAAAATACTCATTCCATAGCTTATTAACCTCATTTGCATGAGTGAGTAAGGCAGTGGGCATAAAATTAGAAGTAAAGTGGGAGAAGGTGTACAACCGTGAACGGAGATCTTCCTTTCCCTTAGCCACTATAGTGTCATTGTTAAGGTCACGAAAGATCATCGAGTTAGGACCAAATTCCACTCGCATTCCTTCACCAAGGTGAGTAATTTGGTAAACTGATATGAGATTGGTAGAGAGATCAAGAACACTCAACACTTGGTTAAATGTTCCCCCATCCATCTCTACCGATCCACTACCGAAAACTGACACTGTCGTGTCATTACCCATCGTGATTTGGGACATTCCACAAAGTTCAATGTTGGAAAACTCAACATGCAAAGAACCCATGTGGTGTGAGGCACCGGAATCTATAGTCCATGTCGATGAAGGAGAAACTTTGGCTATAAGGGTCTTTCCTTTCTTCTTATCATTTTTAGCACCTTTTGCAGCAGAAGACTTGGCCTTCGGAGAACTTTGTTTTATTGATTCAGGAACACTTATTTTATTTTCTCAAGTAAATGAGATAAGTGATCAATATTTTTCTTAAAATAGTGTTTCTCGTCATGACCAGTATTCTTGCAATAGGAACACAAATACTTGCTTTTCTACGCCTTAGGCTCAGAAGTCGAAGTGTTTGTGTCATTTTTAGGTTTGATCTTGGTTTCTTTCTTACGTTGATCCTTAATTTCTTTCTTCTTTTTAGTCTTCTTTCCCTTGCTAGTACTTGCTACAAGGGCATGTGACTTGGACTTGAGAGACCCCATTTGAATGAGTTTGTCCTGTTCTCAAATGAGTTGGGATGAAAAATAGTCAAAGGAGGGCATCGTCCAAGAATCACCCAAAGCAGCTTTTGTAGTGTAGAAAGTTGACATGAAGACATAATATTCGGGACGTAGCTTAGAGAGAATTGACAAGATCAGTTGAGAATATTTCTTTTCTACTTGACATCCTTTTAACAATAATCTAATGTGGACAAATTTTGAGAAGAAGGCTTGCAGGTTTTCAAAGTCACTAGGATTTAACCTTAGTAGTTCGTTTTCCAACTCATGTGCTCTTATGTCATCTAGTTGTCCAAACATCACATCTATCGTTTTCCACATAGATGTAGGTGTTTCACACACTTCAATGTGGAAGAGCAAGTCTGGAGAAACGAACATGTAAAGAAGACCTAAAGCTTCATCACTATGGTTTAACCACTTAGATTTTTCAGGTTCATTTTCTGGTTCAGTCTCAGTTCCCATGGTAATGCGGAATAACCCTTTACCCCTTAGTTTCATTATTATTTTCGATCTCCATTTGAAAAATTTGAACAGCGTAAGCAAAGGAATTGAAAGTGCATCCATAGTGTGTGAGAGAGAAAGAAATGCAAAAAAGAAACAAAACCACCCACAACAATAGGTTAGTGTGTTGATTACAATTAGCTCCATGCATGCGGTTTGAAAAACTTGGTAATTCATCTTGTAATTAGCGTAATAACGCGTAAGAGAGGAGACCACAACAGTGTTTCGTGTAGTGCAAACAAAAAAAAGGACACCATAAACAAGCACAAACAAACAATAGAAAGGAGGTGAAAGCCAACCCTGGTGGTGAGAAAAATCATCTCACGTCGCATGAAATAATCCCTTTGTTGTAATACTATGGTAGACGTGCTCACAAGTCCATGAAAAAAGGAATAGAACAAAGCTAAAAAAATGAGCTGAATTAAGCAAAACAAAGACACCCCCCAGAATGCGACACTTTATAAAATTAGTGAGTTTACAAAGCTAATGATACAATCATCTAGAGTGGGAAAAAACATGCAACTTTGACTAAAGAAGTGCTCAAAACTGAGCAACGAGTCAAAAGTTATAGCAAAAACCAATTCCCGTAATTGATGAGAAAAAGCTAATAAGCCTGCAAATGGATTAAAAAAGTTCCCTAAACACATGCAAAAGGTGTCGTATGTATGCCCGTTGGAAACGGCACAAATTTTGAGATAGTGTTTGTTTGTATTGTGAGGGGGGATTAGCCACCTGCCAATCCCAGACCTCACCCTTCGTCTTTGGCACTCGACGGAAGGTTGAAAATACAACAAGCTAAAAGACCAAATTTTATAATGCCAAAGAAATATATTGTTTAAATAATGTGAATGAAATAAAATGAGATCTAATTTAATTAAATTTAATTAGATCTAATCTAATGGAGATTTTTAAATATCTTCTAATTAAAACAAATTTCTAAATGGTTTTAGAAACTTAAAAATCATGGTAAGGTTAGAAATGTTTTTAAAAAACTTACCAAAAAAGGTTTGATTTTAAAAAAAAAAAATTAAGAGAGCTTCCATGTGTTGGAGAAAAAGATAATGAGATAAAAGAGGAATTTTGTGTAAAATCTGTCCTTAGTTTTAAAAAAAATAGAAAGAACCTAATTTACTCTATATTTCCAAAAAAAATGATCAAAAATATTCAAACGTTTGATTTGGAATTGAAAAAAAACACAACGGTTTGAAGAAATGTTAAAGAAAGTCATACATACCAGATGTATTGCACAGGCTGCGCGGGTTTGTTATCTAAACTGTTGTTATTACACACTGTTCATATATGAAAAGAGTTTGCAATGAAACTAGGTCGCGTGAGGGTTAACAGGTCGTGCCAAGGGGAGAAGTACAAGCCATTTTTTCTTCTTCTATTCATAGGAGAGATTACCAACATGGGAGAAATTACCAGGGCGCGCGGGTTAGATTACCAGGCCAGGAAAACTTTGCTTCTGCTTGTGTTTATTCACTTGGGGCAGCGTTTAAGGAAGGCATGGAGGGCAGTCGTGGCTAGAAACCAGTCGACCACCATGCAAGGAAACAGTGCCCAAAAAAAAGGGACAAAAAAAACCTTGAAAAATCACACGCCCAACACGTGAAACAGAAACCCAAATGCACAGGTCAACATGACGGAAAAAATGCGAACCAAAGCTCATAAGAAAAGTCCTCCTTTGAGATCAATCAACTACACAAAACTTGAGCCTAGTATGGCATGCACAAAACAAAGATCTTAAAAGAATTTTACTTCCATTTTAATAAATTAAAAAAAATGAAAAGAAAATCTATTTTGAATTTTGTTACATCCAACTGAAAAAAAAGCAGTTAAAAAACTTTATTTCTCAAGGTATTTTGAAAAACCTGCACATGCACAAGAAAAAAAACACAAAAAAAATTCCGAGAAAGCTTGTTAGAGATATTAGCAAGATAATTTCCAGAAAATAGTGATCAAAGGACTTGCATACAGAGTAAAATAACAAAACCAAGAAGGAATAATAGCAACAAAAAACAAATCGAGTGCACGTTTACCCAATCTCAGCTCTGATACCATGAAAAGAGTTTGTGATAATCGAATCGGAAACGAGGCACCATGAAGTAGTTGCACTCCAACGGAATCGTGAAATCCCCAACGATAGCAAGGAAAAAATTGACCAGTAATGGAAGAACTTGCTCAACAGAAACAAAGCTTGCATAGAGAAAAGACAACAGAGTGTCTTGGCATGCTCATAAATGAATAGAAAAGGGGCACATATAGGGTGCTGAGTAACCCTAGTGCATGACACATATGAAACCCTAAACCTAACCCATGTGAGATGACCCTCCAACATGAGAGGAGGAAACATAGGATAAATCACACTAACAGATATGGATCGTCCCTAGTTCAATTTACAAACCATTAGAGGCCTGGTAGTGTGTGATATTATTTTTGAATATACCTGATCGTCTCTCTTTTAAGTATAATATGAAGACTTGACATAGTGATGCCTACATGATGGAATGCTATTTTCCATTTCTCTTAATGTTAAACCTTTTTGGAATTAATTGCTTTCTATCTGGAATGTGTGTGTATTGATTAATGTGTCATATTTTCTTGTATGTGTGGGTATAACCATAATTTCATTAAATCTAGACATTTTACTAAGAATCTAGATTTATAATATTATTATTTATTGTTTTATGATTTTTGAAATTGGATTCCTAAATTGTCATTATTTTTTTATCTAGTGTGATATCAGATTCTAATATGTCTATTATTGGAATTTAAGTAGTTTAATATCATATTCCAATATTTACACTGTGTCATACAAGTATGTTCCTAATTCTATATTGAGTTTATGAGAATGGGAATATGCCCATTCTCAACACATTCATAGTACAACTATGTTCCTATTTCTTTTTATGCGGATATTGATCCCTTTTGAAAATTAAAACAATGTGATATGGGTACATGTTGTATGAAATAAGAAGCAATTATTGATTCTATGAGAATGGACATATGCCCATTCTCATCACACTCATGGTACAAGTAGGTTCCTAATTCTTTTTATGTGTATCAAATTTATATTTATTCTTCTTCTATAATTCATATATTAGGGATTTTGAAATCTTTTAAACAGTTATATCTTGGTACACAATAGGTCAAGTCATGGTGCATTTCTAAATGCTCTTGTTGAGAGCAGTAAATAATATATCTTGCCATTCCCAATAATATAGTTTTACATTCAAGAAGTAAGGGATTCTAGGCATATAATTTAGTATGTACACTTCAAAAAGGTTTGAATTTTATAAAGTTTTAGAAAAATTAAACAATCAATTATCTAAACTTATGCACATAGATTTAGGAAAAGACCATATAATTTTGTGGTTGTAATGAATGCGTAAATCAAGACTAATTCTTAGAAAAATCCAAAGCATTAATATTTTGAAATGAATTTCTTGTAAATCACATCCAATTCCCTTTAAGTCACAAGATCCAACTCCATGTAAATGTACTTAGAGCATAATTAAAGTTTTTTTTTTCAAATTAAATTAATTGCACGGTGGAAATCATATTATTAATAATACATTAATAAGATTCAAGAGTTCCATAAGCAACACAATGTTTTATAGATTTATATTATGGAAGAATCTTCCAAAGTAATATAACACTCAATATTTAATTTAATAATCAAATAATAGTACAAGTGTAAAGTTTTATAGACCAAGGTTTGGAATATATATTTTTTAAAAACCCACATCCTGGGGCCAAGATGATTTCACATACAAATTTATTAACTTCAATAGTTTCTCCAAGTTGACATTCCTTATCCTGTTCAAATGGTTCAAGATATGATTTAATGGCCACATGTAATTTATTGGGTATCTTTATGGATATACTCTGCCAATTTTTGTTTGGTGTCCATGCCCAGATGATGTTATCTACATCGATATCTACTTTAGGTTCTTTTGAGATGGTCGAAGTTTAATTTGGCTTTAAAAAATCTTGATCCAATTTTGTACTTTATCCTCTCCATGCAAGTTTCCAATATTGAACTCTCATCTTTTTAATTACATCATTTCCTTCCTATTGAATGAAGATATCCCCATATGATCTCCCCATCCATATATTTTCATTATCATTTCCTGGTTGTATAAGTAGTATTTTTACCTTGAACACATCCTTCAAAGGATTGAATTCTTAGTTAGATCTTCCATAAACAAGTCGAATGTAAATATCATTATTACTTGGGATATGTTGAATAATGTAGTATTCTTTGTGAATATGTGTGGCTCTTGTTATTTGGTTATATATTTCTTTCTCCTATACTTTTTTTGGCCAACAAAAAACATTTGATCTCTTGCTACAATTTACAAATGGTATATCCAAAGCACGTAAAACATTTTCCCAATACGCGATCTTTGGAGGAAAATAGTCACTACCTTATCCTATTGCACTTTTCCCCCAATGCTCAATATATGCTTTTATTCCCTTTTTTAGATCTTCCATTTCTTTGAGTTCCTAGAAAGGTGCCAAAGGAGGTTTCCCTTCCGGAAAGCTTGGTTCACCATTTTCCTTTGTACACAATATATGGATAGAATGAGACCATTGTTGATCCTTTAATGTTACTTTTTTACTACATCATCGACATGACATACACAACATGGAATATGAAAAACTTTGTTTTGTTGATGCCCAATATCTTATGGTTTTCGTCTAACAAGAATGGATCCACAAAGTCCTTGAATTTATAAACTTCCTCAATAAGATAAGGAGTGAATGTACTTGACCCTTATTTTCATGGTCTGTAAGATTTCGTGATATGTGGCAAAGAAAATGTGTCTAATTTATGTAACGATGTTGCTAATTTTCCAAAATTCCCATCTATATCCTCATGGGTGTCTCCCATTGGAAGGAAGGTAAAATACACAATGTTGAATACCTTTTTTGTAGTAATATTGATACAAATGCAAATAATATGCGATTCTTGTTATCACTTGAAGCATCATCTAATTGCATGTAGAGGATTGGTGGTTTATTTATTAAAGAAGTATTCACACTAGCAACACTAAATAATTTTCAATGGTCAAATATTTCCTTGTACCTTTTACATTTTTCATGCACATCATTTTCTAATAATGCATCATGTAATGGCCATTTGGATGATCCACAACAATACAAAAAATCTCCATACTCATCAATTACAATTTCTTCAATATTCCTAAGACACAAAGCTAATTATTTGACTATATATTTTGCTCCATGTTCAACAAATGGTAGGCCAAAATGTCTGAAATTCCCTATCTTGTGTCCATGTGTGAGAATACCAGTAAAAGTAACTTGTAGGTTCATAACATTACTTATTGACTTTGATTTTTTACCCATACTTAGTATGGAAGTTTTCATTTTATCTATTTTATCATACACAATGCTCACAAATCCATGAGGTTGTTCTTCTTATTGTAATAAATGGGAATAATAAGTTGCACGACAACTTTCAATATATTCATTATGTCATGTTTTTTCCTCCTCAATCTTTACTCGTATGTGGTGGCTCTACGATTGTTGAAAAAAATTGTGCACTCATCATACTTGGCAAATAAATTATTTTTTGCAATGGAAACATGTGGAAGATTTTTGTTCATTATGTTGTTAAAGCTTGACAACGAAACCTGGGGAAGTTTCAAGAATTCAAGCTCCTCATTGCATTTTTTTGTAGTATATTTTGGGTATAGAGTGAAGGAAGAAACATTTAGGAAAATTTTACTCCATCCTATCCTATAGAATAAGTTAGATGTGGAGAGTTATTTGAATTTATCTCAACAATTCTTGATATGTAGGAAATTGTTGTGGCAGTGTTTGACCTTTGTTTCTCTTTTCCAGTGTTGTTGTTCATGCTAAGCCTATTTCTACTTATCCATTCATATTTATGTTTATAGAAGGAACTCCTTGGGTACCCATATACTTTTTTCCATGTATTTTTAAAATAATCCATTCCATTAAATGTCATTTTATTTATCTCCATAGTCTTCTTACCAACATTGAAGATGGAATTTTTTGTTAATGCATCAAACACAATATCAACTTCATTCAAGGTTCTAGTTGTGCACCACATATTTTTAATTTTAACTAAAGTAAGAGGTAATTTTTGGAGACAATTAGATTTGCAATAACTAAAATCCACATTTTCCACTTCTAAAAAATATTGACCATTTCCTATCCTCATCCGAATTTTTATTTCATGGATTGGCTTGAGGGGTATCCAGCTTTAGATGTTTTGTAGCATTATAAGATATTTTACCACTCTGTTAGATTTATTGTGATTAGTGGAATCATATGAAATTGGAGTAAAAAACTGAGGTATTTTCTCTTCTAATGCATCCCACATGATGACCTCAACCTCCTTTGGGACTTCTTAGAATCTAATATCCATTTGAGAATCGTTTTATGTCATCCAATTGCCTAGCAGAGCCATTGTATGAGAGATAATTTAGATAGGCAGAATCCTTTGTAGGTATGGTTGATATACTCTATCAATATACACACCGAAACTATTGGAATCAAATCTATTAAAATGTATCATGTCTCCTTCAACTATGTTTGTAATTGTTCCCTCCACTACAAATTTACACTCAATCTAATGCAGTAATGGATTAGTTTTGTAACAGCTCCCTTGAACTTCAAATTGTGCTGATCACTATGTACAAGGTGTACACCATCCAGTTGAGAAATACCAATACTTAATCATAAGGGAATTTCTATCATTTCATTAAAAATCAAAATTTTTATTAGCCAAACAATTGATTTATTATGTTGTAGCAAATCTTAAGAATTCTGAACATATATTCACCACATTATCTATCCATACAACAAAATTCAAAGGACCCAATCTCTCTCCATAAATTTCATAAAATTATAGCACATGAGTTATATAACCCATGGATATGTCATCATCTCTGCTATAAGATTTGTGTTTGAGTGTGACATTATCTATGACAAAATCTCTTCTATCTTTAGGACCTATATCGATGGTGCTTTCAGTGTCATCACTATAATCTCCGTCACTCTCTCCATTATAATTCTCTTAACCCACTAAAAATGTTTTCACTTCCCAGATTGGGGGGGAATCGATGTATCTGCATGCTTTGAAAATTCACTCTCTTCCCAAGTAATGTAGTAACATTTATTCCCAACA
Source organism: Taxus chinensis (assembly GCA_019776745.2). Classification (NCBI taxonomy): domain Eukaryota; kingdom Viridiplantae; phylum Streptophyta; class Pinopsida; order Cupressales; family Taxaceae; genus Taxus; species Taxus chinensis. The sequence goes on from CM034146.1 coordinate 899,974,050, forward strand.
TCTGTCAAGGTTTCAAATGTCATCAACTGTGAAATGCAATTTTACTCTCACATCCAATATTGTGTTAACACTGACAACAAACAAAATCCTTTTCCCACATATTTGCAATGCAGTGTCTTCCTACATAGATATACTCTTCCCTCTACAACTTTGGTTCCTTTTGAGAACAAGTCCACATAATCATCCTCTACAAATGCAAAATCCTCTTCTATTATAACAACATAAAATACCAAGTTTACGAGATGATGAAAAATCTATTAAACCATTGCATAAAATAAATTGAAAATTATCATGTGTGTACAACCATAAATATATTGAAAACACACAGCACATGAGATGCAAACTTCTATAATTTAGTAAGGTTTGGAAATACTTCAAAATTATACATATAATTAAAAATTGACATGAATATAGTTATAATATGATTTCCAAACTATGATTGAACTTGATTCATTTGAATTTAATTGATGAGAAATAAATAGATGACACTGAATTTAAATGATGATAAATAAATAAATAAATAGAGGTTAAATAGAAGTTAATTAGAAACTTGATTGCTAATTGCTTCATCCAAATATCTTCATCATATTAACATAACATATATTACTTTTTACAATAATTCCTCATACTTCCCATATTCACTGACTATGAGAATGGGGAATTTTTCCATTTTAAACATTCTCATAAAAGGATCTAATTTTCATTCATTCTTTATGTTTTGCGTAGGAGAATTTTTCTTTCTTTCTATATTTAGTTTATGAGAATGGGCATATTCCCATTCTCATCACAATGATAAAAATATTTGTTTGTATGAGAAATGGCATATCCCCATTCTCATCACAATGATCAAATATTTGTTTGTATGAGAAATACATATCCCCATTTCATCACAATAATAAAATCATTTGTTTGTATGAGAATGGGCATATGCATATTATAACCCCATTGAAGAAATATAAACTTAATAATTTTTAATATAAATAAAATGTGAGAATGGAGCACCTGTCCATTCCAAAACAAATTAAATACTACCTCTATTTTTCTTCTATGATTCTTATATGAGAATGGGCATATGCCCATTCAATACAACATAAAATGTTTGTTTGTATGAGAATGGACATATTCATTTGGTCTGTGTATTTCCTCAAGATAATAACTATATTTTTCTTATATGATTATTATATGAGAATGGACATATGCCCATTCAATATAAAATAAAAATGTTTGTTTGTATGAGAATGGACATATGCCCATTTTGTCTATGTGTATTACCTCAAGATAATAATATTTTTTTTCTCAAAAAGGAATAAAAAATAATTGCTCTAAATGTTCATTCCAAGGAATATTTAATATTAACCTTTGATGTGATTACTATAAGTTATATAGTTTTTATCAATTTCACAACCATACTATAGTATCAGTGATTTTAACACAAACACATATGGGAGATGTAATTATTTTCAAGTACATTCAAGATATTTATAATGAAACTTGATAAATATTGAAGATACCTATCGAAATATATTAAAAAATACAACTTAAGGTTAAATGTGACGAAAAATCCAAATAAGGAAATAACTTAGATATCATAAAATATGGTATTAGTACCAAATAATAGGATTTCCTTTGTAATCAATGAAGAAATAATAATATATGTTTTGGATAGATCCGCCCCATCCCCTCTTTCTATTTAAGTTGACATTCCCATCTAGAGTTCAGGGAGTGGTTGAAGCAAGTAAATGATTCAACATTTGAGTGATTTCATGAAAACCACGTGTCATATATAGTTGCCCTAACTATCCCCTCTCTAGTATAAATTAGTATCAATTAATTTCAAATGCAAAAAATAACCTAAAACATGGCTATGATAATGTTTAAAAATTATATTTTATTTTAAATGTAAACAAACTACATCACGAGTATGATAAATTCTAAAATTTATATTTTATTTTATTTTATTTGCAATAAACCTAAAACATGGCTATGATTTTTTTTGCAATAAAAATTTGAAATTTTATTTTAAGTGCAATTATTAGAACCTAAATCATGGCTACCATATTTTTAATATTTATATTTATTTTTGACCATGGAATAATGAGACCATTAATTTGCAAATAAATTATTTTCCACCATTAATTTTTTATTAATTGAAAGTACTTTTTTTTTATTAATTGAAGGTATTGTCTTGTTTGTTGGACACGAAATTGGTGAAATTAATGGTAATTAATTCACACCACTCCGTGGTACTGTAGAGAGAATGAACAATGGTTATTATTTTCGATGATGGGATAGGTATTGGGAATTGCAAGGTTTACTGCGGGTTGGCGAAGCTATCTCTTTCTTGTTCATCCTTTCCACTTTCTTTTTCATCCAATTTCCGATTTTTTTTGTTTGTCCTTCCACTTTGGGCTGCCCATTTCATTAGAGCATTTTTCCCTATGAAGCATAAATTTATTTGAAGAATATTTTTGAGATATTTTTTGTCCTCTCTACTAAAATTTTGTTGACCCTTACCACTTTGGGATCCCTCAGTTTCTTAAGACCATTTTGGCATGTGACGCACAAGATTTGAAGAAAATTTGAGGCATGAATTATTCTAACTCTTCTCTATTGAATTATTATGAGATGAAGAGTATCATTTCGTTTTCTTTCCCTTATATTCCGTTTTGGGTTTAAAGATAATGCCCTTTTTTTATCTTCTATATTTTTTGATCTGGGTATTAAGAATATCACTTCAATGTTTTGAAATACATGTAGTTGTTAACCAAATTGTAGTTGCTAATACAGAGGAGTTATCTGTTATGATTTTACCAAACTACCGAGTGATCTTACAACCTGGGTGGCATTGATTTTTTTCTGAACTATGCGGGTGAGTTCCAAAGGTCGAGAATGATTCATTATTAGAAGAAGAATTTACTTTTTTATAGTGAAGAAATTTTTTACTTCTTTTTAAAATTGAAGATAAGTTTCAGAGATACTTCTAACTCTTATCTGTTGATTTATTATGAGATGAAGAATATCATCTTTCTTTCTTTCTCTTGTATTCTAATTTGGGTATAAATATAATGTCATATTTTTTTATCTTTTGTATTATTGATATGTGTTTTAAGAATATCACTTCAATTTTTTGAAAGACTTACATAGTATTATCCTCCATAGTTATAAAAGGATGCCTCTAAATATGACCGTTTATTGCATGTTTCAGAGTCTGAACAAGATCATTCCCTTGTAAAAAAATATTTTTGATTCTATAAGAAACCACTTCCAATCCTTCATGTTAAGATGTGGAGTTAACTGTTTTGTTATTACCAAAGTACACTGTGGGGTTACCACCTAGGAAATGTTACTTATTTTCTGAGATGGGTGGCCTAGCTGCTAGGCCAAGATGCCAAGATGGGCAGGTGAGCCAACCTACAGCAGGCCAAGATTGAGTGAGCGAGCTGACCCAACGAGCTTGGTGGGTGAGCTGATCTCAGTGAGCTCAGAGCTGGAAAGATGACTTGCTGAGCTCGGCGAGTGAGTTGACATTCTGAGCTGGGTGGGGGAGCTTATCTATTGAGTTGGAAGATGGGCTAGCCGGGTGAGCTGACCAGTTGAGTTGGTAGGAGAGATGATTTGTCAAGTTAATCAGGTGAGTGTGACCTACCAAGCTAGGCATGCGAGTTGAATTCCTGAGCTGGGATCAGGTGGCTGACCTACCGAGCTGGGTGGGATAGTTGACCTGCCAAGATGGGTGGGCGAGGTTGAGTTGACCTGCCAAGCTGGGTGGACGAGGTTGACTTGTTGAGCTGGGTAGGCAATCTCACTACCAAGCTAAGTAATATTTAACTTAATCATTTTCATATATGAATTAAAATGATTAAGTTCAATGATGTATCTAATGAGTAAATTCTGTTCTCAAAATTGGAATCATAAAAGAAGAACAAAGATAAAATCTAGCTTGTTTTATAATGGAAAGTTGCCCATTCTCATAGCCTTCATAGAGTTATTGAAAAAATTAAGTTCAATATTACTTATATTACAATGATTAGAATTGGCATACACCCATTCTCATACAAACAAACTTTTTTATCTTCCATTCAATGGTTAGGTATCCATACCTATAGAGGTATTAAAATGTTTGAGTTCAGTATTGCTTGCATTATAATGTTTAGAAGAAACTTATGCCCTTATACATACAAACAAGCATTTATTTCTTGTATTTAATGGGCAGATTGCCTATTGTCATATACAAATTGTATATGAAGGATATAGATAAAAAAATAAATTTAATTTGTTTTATAATGGGCATTTTCCCATTATCATATAGGAATCATATAAGAAAAATAGATCAAATTTACTTTGTTTTTGAATGGGAAGTTCCTCATAATCACAACCTTCATAGGTATTAAAATGATTAGGTTCAATTTTGTATTGAATAAACAATTGCCCAATCCCATATAGGAATCATAAAAGAAGAATATAGATAAAATATAATTCATTTAAAAATGACAAGTTTCCCATTCTCACAGTTAGTCATATAGTTTTTAAATTGAATAAGTTAAATAATTCTTGTATTAGATTGACCATTTCTTTTCACTCTTATATCTTATTACTTTTCCCATTAGTAATGATCAAGTTAAATATTATCTTGTATTGCAATGATTAGAATGTGCATATGCTCATTCTCATACAAACAAACATTTTTATCTTGAATAGGCAGATGCCTAGTCTCTTATATGAATCATTCAAGAAGAATAGAGATTAAATTTAATTTATTTTTTGAATGGGAAATTGCGTATTCTCGTATTCGAATCATATAATAGGAAAAATAAAGATTATTTACTTTATTTTAGAATGGGTAGCTCTTTATTATCATTGTGATTCATAGTTATTAAATTAATTAATAATTTCAATCGTGTATTGAATGAGAAAATATGAGTTCTCATATAGGATTCATAAAATAAGAATAGAGATAGAATTGAACTATATTTAGAATGGCCAGGTGCCCATTCTCGTAGCATTCAAAGAGGTATTAAAATGATTAAATTCACTATTGTAAATGGGTATTAACATAAAAATAATCAAAGAATGCCATGGAAACATCCTTTAACTGATTTCCTATAATCAAGTCCACAGGGAAGGGAACAAGGTTGTTGTTTACCTTGCAAGAAGAGGTTAAAGAGGTTGAAATTTCTTGTGTTATTATAATGATTGAAAAGCATTCTCTGTCAACATTGGGTATGAAGGAAGAGTAAGAAGTAATGAGGAGACTTGTTAGAGGTTAGATGATATAAGTGCTTGTGTTGGGTTTAGAAAGGACATTTGGTCTAGAAAAGGGATTGATAAAATATGATCATTTGATTTTTAGAATGGACAATAAGGTTTCAAATTAGATTTGTTTTATTGCCATTTGAATAGAGAAACAAAAAAAATGGGCGGTGAATTGGTTCATCTAGAACCAGATTCGACCAATGGGATTAGTAGAAGAGTTTGGATGATGTTGGAAAAGGCAGGTATTTCATCTCTATTTCAAAGTTTTAAAGTCCACGAAGAAGCCATGAGTAAGGATTTTGCTACTCATTGGAAGGGTGGGAGGGCTAGTATCAGGGGTTTTTCTATAAAAAACTTTTATAGATTTTATTTCTATAGTGGTTAGGATGAATAACGAGGGGAGGGAGATTTACAAACTGAATAAAAAATGTGATGAGAAGATGGGAAAAAATTTGGTGGGTAAAGAGAAACTAATATATCACTGTGCAGGTTTTGAGAGAGAATATTTACCTGATCCTTTCAATGAAGATTTCCCTACACTTGATGCAATTTATCACCTTGGAGAGTAGGTACAAGGTAGTTTATGCCCACAATTTCCCTATGTTATATCATATCTACCATGATTGTATGTATTATAATTTCCCATTCTTTCTCAGTCATTCCCTGCACAAATCAATTGAGAATTTCCAAAAAGGAAAGTTGAAAATCCCTCTTCATCAAGGATTGATGAATGGTCTTATTCCATTTAGGTTCTACATATTTCACCAAATATGAGAATTTTAGGGGATTGTTGAATGATTATGTAAATTATGTTGAGGATGAGAAATATATAGAGCAAGAGGATTATGAGGATTCCTCTTCTTAGTAGGCTCAGATGACATAAAAGAGTATTTTATGTTGTCGATAAACACTGTAGATGTTGTTGGTAATATGGAGGACCTATACACAAAAATTTTGTACTCTGGTTGAATGAATGAATAAATTGAGGAAGATGAAGGGTATGATATTGCAGTCGGTGTTTCTATGTCTGATATCAAAGTGGAACCTTATAAAGGAAAAGAAAAGATGGATTCTGATTGGAGTATGACATTGGACAAAATTTCCCTTAGGGTTCTGGAGCTGGAAAGGAACATTGATTCCCTCGATGAGTTTAGGGCGGCCATAGTAATGTACTTGTATGAAGTATATTGAGGTCTGGAAGAAAATTTGTACTTATCAAAATTCCATCATAGAGGAACTGTTTTGGGATTTAAAATATGGTTATGGATATTCAGAGGAGGCTAGATCGAAGCTGGAGAAGGGAAGCAAAAAGAGTAGGCTTAAGCTTTACCTCAACAACTTAGAAGAGAACGAGATGGTGAAGGATGATATGAGGGATGTTAATTGGAAAGGAAGAAAAAACTGTGGAATAAGAAATTTATATGAAAATTAATATTTAGAAACTCCATTCTTATGCACAAAGTCATACTCTTATAAAATGATAATATTGAAGTAGTGTTGTTGAGTATTATGGGTGTCCTTTAAGTTGCAATATAAGTGAAAATTAGATAATAATGTAAGTCCTAGGTTAATCAAGAAGCACATATAGTATGAGTGAATATGAGATAAATTTTTTTAATAATAATGAAGTATGCATGTTTTTTTATGGTTTTGGGTGTCCATCAGGTAGTAATCCGATTGAATATATGTTACATTTGCATTTGGTATTGAAAATACGTTACATTTATTTTTTATATTGAGTAGATTTTATATTTATATTTTGTATAGAACATGAGTATGTCCTTTGTCATACAGAAAATCCAAAGGACGAAGATGTTGCTTAATATATGAAAATGATAAAAAAATCTATTATAATTTTTTTTGTAGTAAGCAGAGGCTCAGTCTCATATAGAAAACGTAGAATAAGACCACGAGGGTTCACTTAGTAAAAGTATGGTATAAAACATTCATTCAAAGGGTATTAAAGACATACTCTTAAGTCTAGTTATTACCTGTAATTATTCAATTGATAATACCCCCTCCTATTATATTATTAGAATGAAAATACCCCCTGTTTTTTCCATGTACTTTACTTACCTATTTTTCCATGACAATTATATTTACCCCTTTTTATTTCTACCCTAATATATTAAAAAAAAAATATATCATATTTCTCACTCATTTTTTTTAATATGAATTTTCTCTCAAAATATAGTTTGAAGTCATTCAAGACCTATTAATAATCACCTTATAAATGTTAAGCTTTAATCATTTTATCAATAGTTCTTCAAATAATTAAGATAGTGAAATAATATCAGCTTGTGTTGAAAAACATACTCAATCCTAGTTTTTTACCATCTTATTATTTCTTAGTTAAGAATATCTTAAATGAGATGTTATTTATTGAAAAAGAGATTATAATTTAACTTTATGACCACACTCCTTAAATTGTAACTTTAAGTTATTTAGTTTTATAAACTAGGGTTCAATTTTTTTAGATTTATATTATAATTAAACCCTCCCTTTCCTTTGCCCCACCTCTTTAACATACCCCTTATACCTTATTCAAAATATTAATAAATTAAACCCTTTCACCCCCTCATGTCTACCGAAATATTTACTTTACTTTTATTAATTTTAATTACCTCAATATGATGAAACATCGCGTGCTAGAAAAGAATATTACCTAGTTAATGAACCCCCAGTGAGATAAGACTAGATGTTTAGAAGAGGCATATGCCCATTCTCATATAAGAATCATATAAGGATAATAAAGACACTATTTAAATTTATTTTAGGAATGAAAATATGTGCATTCTCACAGCCTTACTTTATTAGATTCAAAATAGGAAGTTGTGCATTCTAACAACCCTTATAGACAGAAAATATTATTAGTGAAAGAAGCTTTACAATGGGAAAAAGGCCATTCTCATACAAACATACAATTTTTTATTTTTGTCCATTATTAGTAATTATATTATGCTAGCTAGACTATCCCTGACAGAGCCAAGTGATGCACTACATACCCTCAAGAGGGATTAAGGCTTATGTAGTTCTGATCATATAATATATTTATATGATTGTAAACATTTTTAGAATGGGTTGTGAGAATGGGAAGTGTGTTTATAAAGGCAATATTGAATGTAAGCATGTTGACTGTCATCAATCTCTCTACGGTACCACAGAGAGTGGCGTGAATTAATTTCCATTAATGTTTCTAATTGAAACCCCTCCAACGGGAGGTCAAAGACATGCCTAACAAACAAGTACCTTCAATCAATAAAAGGTGGAAAACAATTTATTTGTAAATTAATGGTCTCACTATGCCATGGTCAAAAAGGTAAATATAAATATTAAATAATGTAGCCAAATTATGAACAAACAAGATATATTGCAAATAATATGAACTCCAAAAGAAAATAGATCTCCTTATGTTGCACAATTGAATAATGCAATTACAATGTTTCCTAAATAGGACAAACGACTCCCAACTCAAGTTGCCAAGTAAACTCTAGCTAACTCTAAAACTAAATCTACTCTAGGTGGCGGAAATTACTATTTTTAGTAGTTCCTACTAGAGGACCTGCTATTTTTAGTAAGTTTGCATGCTTATTCCTACGGGAACATAAATTTCCACGCATATTCTACATCCCTAAATTAGAGGAATTTCCAAATTTCTAACTCATAATGCAACTAATAGACTATAGGGGGATTAACTAATGCTCAAAAATAGGATAAAAAATTGAACCATAACTTAAATCCTAACCATTTTCGGCCCTCAAGATGGCGGATTTAGGGCCCAAAAATGTATTGAATTAACTTGCCACAACCAGTAGGTCCAGTTTCAGATGTGTTCATCTCAATGGAAACACGTGGTTTCAAAGAAAAACAGTTCCTTCAAACAGACACCCGGAGCTATTACAAGTTATGACCTTGTCAAGTTCCTACTAATTCATGGTATTGCAATGATTATAAATCATTAAACAATATCGTAGCCATGTTTTAGGTATATGATTCCTATATGAAAATTGACATCTGCCCATTCAATACAAGAAATATTGAACTTAAACATTTTAATACCTCTATAGAAATGGATACCTAACCATTCAATGGAAGATATAAAAAAAGTTTGTTTTTATGAGAATGGGTGTATGCCAATTCTAATAATTGTAATACAAACAATATTGAACTTATTATTTTCAATAAATCTATGAAGGTTGTGATAATGGGAACCTATCCATTATAAAACAAGTTACATTTTATCTCTGATCTTCTTTTGTGATTCCTATATTAGAACGGAAATTTTCGCATTTCGGTAGACTGTTTCGTCTTGTAAAGCACAAGATTTGAAGAAGATTTCTGATATATTTTTTTATCTCTCCACTTTTTTTGTTCTTCCTTTTCGCATTGGGCTCCTCTATTTCGTTAAACCACTTCCTTGCATGTGAGCTATTTTATTGTTTATTGTTTATACTTTTTCTTTTGGGTTCTCTCTTTCATTGGACTATTTTGGCTTGTGAAACAAAAGTTGTCAAGTAAATTTATGAGAAACACCAATCCTTTCACATGCATGAATTTATCTAACTCTTCTCTGTTGATTTATTATGAAATGAAGAATATCATATGGTTTTCTTTCCCTTGCATGGTGGATAATTTACCATTGAGGGAAATTTTTATTTTTATCTCTAATATTATTCTATGATTCCTATATGAGAATGGGCATATGCCCATTATATATGACCACTCTCACATAGGAATCATAACATAATAATAGAGAAAAAAATTATTTCACAGTTTTAGAATGTCGTAAATTATATATATATTCTTCTATGATCCCTTTATGAGAATGGTCATATGCCCATTCTCACATAGAAATCATAGCACAACAATAGAAAAAATAAATTTCATCTATATTGATTCTTGTGATTTATTCAGAGATGAAGAATATCAGCTAGTTATTTTTCATTACATGGTAGTATACTGGTCATTGTAGAACAAAGTAAAGTTTATCTCTATTTTTCTATGATTCATCTATGAGAAATGGAATATGCCCATTAACATATAGGAAGATATATTGAAGTAAATCATTTTGAGAGCTATATAAAGGCTGTGATAATGGGGAATTGTCCATTTTGAAAAAAATTAAATTTTATCTCTATTAGTTCCTATGATGATGTATGAATTTTGTTTATGTAAAATATTGACTATGAAATGATCTTATTTAATGTTGACATTTGTATCATTATTAGATGTTATTACTACCTCATTTTTCTATATTAATTATTGTGATGATGAATGATTTTTTTCTTTCTTGTTAGATTTGTAGTTGTCTATATGATTATAAAATTAGGTAGTAAAAGTTGTTTTCCAACAAAGATTGCATTATTACCTTGCTCATTGATATTATGTACTATGTAGATAAAAAGGATAGTTAACCATTTTTAATCTTCATTTACTAATAATTCAACATGATTACGAGTTGAAAATTCATGCCAGTTCATTGAACTGACATTCATAAAGTTTATTATTTTCGTATGGTATGCAGGAATCAAAGTAATCATTATGAAGTGATACGTTGGATTTGATACACCTACAAAGGTGGCGATATTAGGTAGTTCCCATGCTAAAAAAATTAAACATTATCTCTATTCTCTTTATTATACTTATTCACATATCTTTATAAACAATAATGGACTTTCTCTTATGAATTCTATTAAATAGAATAGGCATATGCCCATTCTTCATATTCTAATATTATCTTTGTAATTCTTTTTATGACATTTTCAGTTATCTTTAGTATGAACAATAATGGACATTTTTAAAATGATTCCCTTATGAGAATAGGAAAATGCCCATTCTAAAATAAATATTAAAGAGAATACGCATATGCCCTTTTTACATATTCTAATTTTAGCAATATTAAACTTAATATTTGAGATACCTCTATAACGGATGTGAGAATGAGAATATGACTATTGAATACAAGATAAAAATTCTCAATTTCCCACTCTTTAATACGTATTTAACGGTTGTGAGGGGAACTTTTCCCATTTAATACAAGAAAAAACATATATTTTTTAAATGTGCATATGCCCATGGGAATCCTATATGAGAATATAGGATTAAAAATGCGATGCCCATTCAATACAAAATGCTTTCTTTTTTTTATTTGTATGAGAATGACCATATGTCCATTCTAAACATTGTAATACAAGAAATGCTGATTTTATGAGATTTCTCCTATTATTCCTATTTATACCTATTTAAAAACTATGAGACTATTTAATCCATACTCTTCTTATTCTTTGTCTATTATTCCTATCTTCCCAAACAATTCTTCTATGATTCCTAAATGAGAAGGGGCATCATTCCTTTCAATAAAATATAATGCAAAAAAGATACTTCGATTTCATAACTCTTTTAACAAGATGTGAGAATGGGTGCACCTCTAAAACAAAGTAATTTTGATTATTCATATCATAAAGGGCATATGCCCATTCTAAACATTATAATATAAGTAATATTTAATTTATTGAGAATGGGCATGTGCATAGTCGTGATTGAATCATATTTGTTTCATTCCTAATGTCCAAGCAAGTCTTCTATGATTCCTAAACAAGAAGGGGCATCTACCCTTTCAATACAAGACAATGCAATAAAGATCCATCAATTTCATAACTCTTTTAACAAGATGTGAGAATGGGTGCACATTCTAAAACAAAGTAAATTTGATTATTCCTTTCATAAAGGGAATATTCCCATTCTAATAACGCATATGCACATTCAAAACATTATAATACAAGTAATATGTTTTTTTAGAATGGGCATGTGCCCATTATAAACATTCTCATACAAGAAATATTGATTTTATAACAGTGGGCATGTGTATTTTCTCTACATTATCATACAAGCAATATTGTTTTTGATTCCTATCTACCCAAGTAGGTCTTTTATGATTTCTATATGAGAATGTGATGCGGGAGCATAACTTGCAGAGGCCATAACTTTTGATCCGACCGTTGGATCGTCCTGAAATTTTACAGGGTGGTAGATATACATTAGTACTATGCTGGGGTCAACTTGCCTGCAAGGTTGTGCTCATTTTGGCACGTTTTCGGGCTCGGATTCTGTCATCTAGTGGTCTAAAATTGGCTCCGAATGTTTTTACTGCTTTTCTCTAGGTCTTAGAACTTTAATAACTTTTGTTGTGATTTTCAGAATAAGTCCAAATTTCACGTGAGCCCTAATTTATGAATGCATATTTGGCACGCAAATTTTGGGGTCAATCCGAGTTGTTTTACATTTTAGGGTTTTTTGGCATTTTAGGGTTTTAGAGTAGTCTTGAAAGAAAAGGAGAATGGTAATGATGTAATAGATCAGTGTGAATTCCAGAATGAGAAGTAAGCTATTGTGAAACTCCTAGTTTTATTTGTAAAGGTGTTTATGTGTGTTTTTGGAGGTATTTCAACCTCTTGCAGCTAGATTCACATCAATTGGTATCAGAGCTGGATTTTGATCTTGCGGAAATAAATAAGGTAACATATTACATTTTTATGTGTAGTTTTTACCTCTGTTTTATATAACCATGGCTAGACGTGGGAGGGGAGGTTATGCCCAGATGAATAGGCATATGCAGGAGCTACAGAGACAAATTGCTGAGCTCACGGGGGAAGTTACCCGCCTTAAAAGGAGACATGCAAATGGGGATGCAAACCCAGATAGTGATATTGAAGAAGAGACTCCATTAATGAATGAAGGAGGAGATGAAGAAGAAAATGAGAGAGACGAAGAAACCTTGAATGAGAGACCATTTGAGGAGAGATTGATCAAGGCTTTAGAGGGAAAGAATGACGACATCAAGATTAATGTTCCTGATTATGGTGGAGGGTTACGACCAGAGGAGTTGATTGACTGGTTAAATCGCATGGAAAAATTCTTTGAGTGGAAAACCCTTTCAGAGGAGAAGAAGGTTAAGTTTGCATGCACTAAGTTAGCTGGACATGCATTGATCTAGTGGGATCACCTACAAAATGAAAGACAAAGGAATGGAAAGGGCAAGATCCGAAACTGGAATAAAATGGTAAAGAAGCTGAAAGAAAAGTTTCTTCCTGTAGACTATGCTCAGACACTCTTTCGAAGGTTCCAAAACCTAAGGCAGAAGGATCTCAGCATTGAGGAGTATACTAATGAATTTTACAAGTTATCAATCAGGGTGGAACAGGGAGAGTCTGAAGAACAAAAGGCTACACGGTACATAAATGGGTTGAGTTACACCATACAAGATGAGCTGAGTATGCTCCGGATCCATAGCCTAGATGATGCTTATCAACTTGCATTAAAAGCAGAGGAAAATAACAAGAGGAGTAATTTTAGAAGAGGTGTGAAGAGAGGTCCATCATCATCTCCAATGAGGGGTAGGGGTAGATTTGAATCTACAAAAGGTGAATCCTCTAATACAGAAGGGCATGAAGATTCTGGTCAAAGCCATGGTAACTACCAAAGAGGTAGGGGATTTCAGAGGGGAAGAGGTTATAATGGAGGACGGGGCTGGAATAGCCCCCAAAGGCAATATACATGTTACAGATGTGGTGAAGAGGGGCACAGAGCTTTTGAGTGTCCGCACTATCCTACACAAGATAGATGGCAAGGAGAAAAACCACGAGTAAATCTGGTTGAGGCTGAAGAGGAAGAAGAAATGGAGGTTGCTGCAAACTTGGGTGAAACCCTCATGATAAGGAGGACGATGATTGTCCCAAGGAAGGAGAAAGAACGTGATGTTGCTGGAGCTGATTCATGGCTTCGAAAAAATATATTTCGAACAAGATGCACCTCTGGAGGAAAGGTATGTAAAATTATTATTGATGGTGGTAGTTGTGAAAATATGGTTTCAACTGTAATGGTTGATAAACTGAATCTGAGCTGTGACAAGCACCCATATCCCTATCGTATATCATGGTTCAAGAAAGGAAATGAAGTAACCATAGATAAAAGATGCCTTATAAAGTTTTCAATTGGGAATACCTACAGGGATGAGGTGTGGTGTGATGTTATCCCAATGGATGCATGTCATATATTACTGGGTAGGCCTTGGCAATACGATAGAAAGGTTACACATGATGGAGGGAAAAATACATATACCTTTTGGAAGGATGGTGTAAAGGTGGTCTTATTACCCTTCAAGGAAGAAGAGAAGAGTGAGGGCTTGTTGGCTACAAAAGAGTTTGTTACAGAAATGGAAGAAGCTGGATGTTGTTATGCACTAATGTCAAAGAAGCTGGAGAAAGAAGGCTTTAATATACCTATTGCAGCAGAAAAGATACTAAAGGAATACAAAGATGTCATACCAGATGAGCTACCATATGGTTACCCCCAAAGCGAGATATTCAACACCATATTGATTTGATCCCAGGATCAGCCCTTCCAAACCAGGCAGCCTATCGGATGAGTCCGACACAGAGTGAAGAGTTGAACAAACAAGTGACAGATTTAATACAGAAAGGGTTAGTGAGAGAAAGCATGAGTCCATGTGCAACTCCAGCATTATTGACTCCCAAAAAATATGGAGACTGGAGAATGTGTGTAGATAGTAGAGCCATAAACAAGATCACGATTAAGTATCGGTTTCCAATTCCGCGATTGGATGATATGATGGATGTGCTAGCGGGAGCTCGATATTTTAGCAAGATTGACCTACGGAGTGGCTACTACCAGATCCGAATCCGTGAAGGGGATGAATGGAAAACTGCTTTTAAAACAAAAGATGGATTATACGAGTGGATGGTGATGCCATTTGGGCTATCTAATGCACCCAGTACATTCATGAGGTTGATGAACAGAGTACTCCGAGAATACAATGGTAAGTTTGTTATTGTCTATTTTGATGATATTTTGATATTTAGATTGACAGTGGAAGAACACTTGTTACATCTGAAATTGGTGCTAGACTTGTTACGTAAAGAGAGTCTATATGCAAACTTAAAGAAGTGTAGATTCCTTCAGAAGAGTCTTATTTTTTTGGGATTTGTCATATCAGGGGATGGAGTGAGGATGGATGAGGAAAAAGTAAAGGCAATTCTGGAATGGCCTATTCCAAGGAATGTGACAGAGGTTCGTAGTTTTCATGGATTGGCAACTTTTTATAGGAAGTTCATCAGGAATTTCAGTAGCATTGTTGCACCCATAACAAAGTGTACAAAAGGGAGGGAGTTTGTATGGACTAAGGCAGCAACAGATAGTTTTGAATTGTTGAAGAAGAAAGTATCTGAAGCACCTGTTTTGGTATTGCCAGATTTTAGCAAGGTCTTTGAGGTTGACTGTGATGCCTCACATGTTGGGATTGGAGCTGTGTTGAGTCAAGAAGGACGACCAGTGGCATTCTTCAGTGAAAAGCTAAATGAAGTCAGGAGGAAATATTCTACTTATGATGTGGAATTTTATGCTATTGTTCAGGCACTAAGGAACTGGAGACATTACTTGGTAGCAAAGGAATTTGTACTCTTCACTGACCATGAAGCCTTGAGGTATGTAAACACACAGAAGAAACTAAATAGTAGGCATGCAAAATGGGTTTCATTTTGCAAGAATACACTTTTGTTTTAAAGCATAAGTCAGGTAAGTAGAATCAAGTTGCTGATGCCTTGAGTAGGCGTGTAGCCCTTTTGACAACAATGGAAAATAAACTCCTAGGGTTTGAGGCAGTTAAGGAATTGTATGAAGGTGATCCTGATTTTGGTGATGTTGTCAGAAAGCTTAAGGAGCCTACAGCAGGTAGTGATTCTTTTGATTATTTGATACAGGATGGTTATTTGTTTAGGGGAAACAATTGTGCATCCTTGCTAGTTCAATGAGAGAAAATATTATAAGAGAATTGCATAGTGGAGGGTTGGCTGGACACTTTGGTATAAGTAAGACAATTTCTCTTGTCGTAGAAAAGTATTATTGGCCAAAGGTAAAGAGGGACATCAGTAGGGTTGTAGCAAGATGTAGAGTGTGTCAAATGGCTAAGGGTCATGCACAGAATACTGGGTTGTATATGCCATTGCCTATCCCTACAGGGCCATGGGTTGATCTGAGTATGGATTTTGTGTTAGGGCTTCCTAACACATAGCGAGGGAATGATTCTATCTTTGTTGTGGTTGATAGATTCTCTAAGATGGCACATTTTATTTCTTGTAAAAAAACTAATGATGCTTCCAGAATTACAGATTTGTTTTTTTCAGAAGTGGTTCGATTGCATGGAATTCCAAAAATGATCACTTCAGATCGGGATACAAAGTTTTTGAGTCACTTTTGGAGGACTCTGTGGAAGAAATTGGGGACACAACTACAGTTCAGTAGTGCATATCACCCCTAGACTGATGGGCAGACTGAAGTAGTGAACAGAAGCTTGGGAAATCTCCTACGTTGTATAGTTGGAGAAAAGCCAAAACAATGGGACTTAGCTTTACCTCAAGCTGAGTTTGCATATAATAGCTCGATAAACAGGTCAACAGGGAGGTCTCCTTTCCAGATTGTATATGGTAGGAATCCAAAGGGGGTCCTTGATCTAATTGTTCTACCAGGTGAAGATGAACTAGTGATGATGCAGAAGCATTTGCAGAACACATTCTACAGCTACAATATGAAGTGAGGGAAAAGCTGAAAGTGAGTAATGCACAATATAAAATGGCTGCAGATGCCAGTAGGAGAGTAAGTATATTTGAAGAAGGAGATATGGTGATGGTTCATCTTAGAAAAGAGAGGTTTCCAAAGGGAACATATAATAAACTCAAGTATAAGAAGATTGGGCCATGTAGGATTCTGAAGAAAATGAGTGATAATGCCTACAAGGTGGAGTTACCTGAAAACTTTGCTATCTCACCAGTTTTTTAATGTTTCTGATTTATATAAGTTTCCAGGTCATGATGAAAATGTTGCAGAGGAGGTAGAAATAAACTGGAAGAAACAGATGCCGAAGGAGAAAAAGGAGAGGGTAATGCGTGTCTTGGACCAAAAGACAATCACTACTAGACATGGGAGCTACAACAGATATTTGGTACAGTGGGAAGGTTTGCAACAAGAAGAACACACTTGGATTCCTGAGTGGGAGCTGAGGAAAATTGATAGTGCAAAATTAGATGAGTTCCGTCAACAGAATTTGTAGGATCTGAATCCTTTTCAACCAGGGGAGAATGATGCGGGAGCATAACTTGCAGAGGCCATAACTTTTGATCCGACCGTTGGATCGTCCTGAAATTTTACAAGGTGGTAGATATACATTAGTACTATGCTGGGGTCAACTTGCCTGCAAGGTTGTGCTCATTTTGGCACGTTTTCGGGCTCGGATTCTGTCATCTAGTGGTCTAAAATTGGCTCCGAATGTTTTTACTACTTTTCTCTAGGTCTTAGAACTTTAATAACTTTTGTTGTGATTTTCAGAATAAGTCCAAATTTCGTGTGAGCCCTAATTTATGAATGCATATTTGGCACGCAAATTTTGGGGTCAATCCGAGTTGTTTTGCATTTTAGGGTTTTTTGGCATTTTAGGGTTTTTGGCATTTTAGGGTTTTAGAGTAGTCTTGAAATAAAAGGAGAATGGTAATGATGTAATAGATCAGTGTGAATTCCAGAATGAGAAGTAAGCTATTGTGAAACTCTTGGTTTTATTTGCAAAGGTGTTTATGTGTGTTTTTGGAGGTATTTCAACCTCTTGTAGCTAGATTCACATCAGAATGGGCATCTTCCCATTCAATACAAGACAATATAAAAATTCTCAATCAATTTCATAACTTTATACAAGCTGTGAGAATGGGTGCCCATTTTAAAACACAATCAATAGGAATGAAAATAAATTCTACTATTTAAAATTCCCATTCTAAAATGGCATATGCACATTCTAAATATTATAATACAAGTAATTTATATTTTTAGAATGGGCATGTGCCCATTGTAAACATTCTCATACAAACAATACTGATTTTATGACAATGGGCATGTGCATTTTCTCTACATTCTCATACAATCAATATTTTTGTGATTCCTAGTAGGTCTTTTAGGATTCTTATATGAGAATGGGCATCTTCCCGTTCAATACAAGACAATGTAAAAATGGTCAATAAATTTCATAACTTTATACAAGCTGTGAGAATGGGCACCCATTCTAAAACATAGTAAATATGAATAAAAATAAATTCTACTATTTAAAATGCCCATTATAAATAGGCATATGTACATTCTAAACATTATAATACTATAAGTAATATGTTTTTTAGAATGGGTATGTTCCCATTCTAAACATTCTCATACATGCAATACTGATTTTATGACAGTGGGCATGTGAATTTTCTCTACATTCTCATACAAGAAATATTGTTTATGATTCATGTATGCCCAAGCAGGTCTTTTATGATTCCTATATGAGAATGGGCATTTACCCATTCAATACAAGACAATGTAAAAATGTTCAATCAATTTCATAACTTTATACAAGACGTGAGAATGGGTGCCCATTCTAAAAAATAGTAAATAGGAATGACGATAAATTATATAATTTAAAATTTCATGATTTTTTTATTTATTATTGTAGGCTAGTTTTAAAACATTTATAATATACAAGACATGAGAGTGGGTGCCCATTCTAAAACACAGTAAATACATAAAAATTACAATGAATTTAAATTTCATTATTATAAAAAATATATTTTACATATATGTTTCATTATGCATATAGCTATTTAAAACATTTAAATGGGTCCAATAAATTCAAATATCTAAACATATTACAAATATTAAAGTATTAATAGGTAGTGATTTGTTAATATATTATATATTCAAAATATTAAAGCATTAAAAGGTGGTGATTTGTTAATGTATTATATATTCAAATTTGAATGTATGTAAAAACATACCACTATGTGTTTTTCATTATTATAATACCTTTGCAAAAAATTTAAATATTTCTAAACATTGGGATGATATGACATTAAAGCATGTAAATATCTACCTTTTCGTGGTTAAGGATTTATGATAGACTTAGGATATTAGTATATTGTTGATGATTATCTTTGCGGATGAACCATCAGAGTTGTTGGATACCTTAGGTTAGTGGGAAGTGCGCCCTAAGGTAACCTCCAGATTTTAAAGAATATGGATCTTCTCTAGCAATGGATAGGGTTAGGAGAAAGCTTTAAAAGAAACGTAAAAACGAACTAACGTGATGCACAAGAATAGATCCTAATGAGTTGAAAGGATACCCAAGGAGATTACTTGAAATAGTTTAAAGAACATTTTAGCATGATCCACCTATTTCATAAATACCTTAGATTATCAGAGTCTGAGGAGACGAAACACATGACAAACATAGATAATAGATAAGTTAAAAACCCAAGGGTACATGACATGATGGATTTATTAAATCATCTAGAACTACTTAGCAGGAAAAGAAAAATCAAAACATGAAAACCAAAGTGCACAGAACAAGGACTCAATTTATAGAGAAAATGATACATAAGGATGAAATGGCATAGATTACAATTCCCTTGTACAATTGAGTCTTGCTAAGGCTAGCTATTACAAAAATCTGAACATTCAATATACTTTGCAAACTATTTGTTTTTCATCAAAATTTCCTCATTCCTCTGTATTAGACCTCCTTTTATAGATTTTCTTGGCTCTTGCTTCAACATTTAGAATCAGAGATTCTATTGTCAGTATTAAATTTTCTTACATGATCCTTTCCCTCAAGGTCAATATATCAACCACATGTTGAGATATTTGCATTTTCCTTCAATTTTCTAAACTGTCCCTCCTAGAGTCGATAATGATCCATTCGTGCCACATGGAGATTGGATGCTTGTTTAAGGGACTTTATGGAGCTTGATCACATGAACTACACCAGAGAGACACATGATGGGTGCGCACTAGTTTGGGGAGGCTTCCTCTCTTTCTCTATTTGAAAGTGTGCTCGGGCAACACGTGGTTGCCCTGTTTTAACTTTGGTATGCTTTTGAATTGTCAACCTGCTGGGGTAACCTTTATCGGGCCTGAGACATGTGGACAAAATAACACAAGATTGAGAGCCTTTCTTCTTATATTTTGTGCCCTAATTGTGCCACCAAGGAACGTGGACAACTTTCTCATTCAACTCATACTTGGATGATTTTGAGCTGAGTGAACAAGGGAAATGAGGGTCGGGCGACAAAGATAATGATCAAAGAGTTTTATACAGAAAAACTCTACAGTTATGGTGAATCACCTAGGGACTCCATGTCAGTCATGGAAGAACCCGATGATCCTTTGATCAATAATAAAAATTTGGTTCACAAAATTCCATTCAAAGCTTCTACAAGGCAGCCTGATATCGAAGTCATTCTTCTTCTGTTGGATAGGTCCTTCTCTACATGTTCTAGAAGGCTTGATCCAACTCGATTATCTCCTTATGTGTGAATTTTTGGAGGCTCTGCACTACTACGTGCAAGTAAAACTCTAATTTTACAATAGGATTTAGAATCACCTCCACTTCCGCAACACTTGATCTCTCCTTCAAAGACTAAAAGATAGTCTTGTCTTGGCATTTATTAACCAAGAGCTGTTGAATTTGGTCCATTGCAAGGACTTTAGAATGATCGGGGAAGGGGAAAGGGAAGCCTTACAAAAACTAGTTCATTGATGATCTGCTTCCTCTTTTGATTCCCTAGTGGAACTTTGCCAAGAGATTCTGGCACTTGATGGAGGCCTTGTTGGAAATTAGAATCTCATTGATATTTATAGTGATCGACCGCCCTGTCAGTAATCCCTGCCCTCTTGTAGGGAAGAATCTGAAGCATCATAAAGTTTCTAAAACAAGATCATTGATTTAGGGACCTTTGAAAACACTACGTTGGTGATGGTGGAAGCTTTGGTTTCCAAATTAGAGCACAACCCTTGGGAATTGGATATAAATCCAAGTGTGGGAACTAAATCCATTGCCTTAGTGGAAATTTAGTCACAGGAGGAAGCATATAGCTCATGTACTAATGCTATAATTCCCCCTTTTCAGGATTGTTGCACCATTTTGCAGGTCAAGTCCTTGATGATGTCCTCAGATGATTTAATATTTGTTTAGAGGCTGCCCCTTTCTACCTTGATGGCACGTAGCTTGGCTTGGATTTTTTCCACCTCTGCCTTACTAGAATTGGCCAACTGCTGGAGTTCTCCCTTTTCTTGCATCAAAAAACTGACCAAGGCCTTAAATGTGGTGATTTTGGCTGTTAGAGTCTTAGCATTTACCTGGAAATCAACAAGGGCCTCCTAGGATGGGGATCCCTTTCACTCCTTGTAAATATGTTCTATCTCTCTACCTTTGGCTTAATTTCAACCATATGGCTAGCGGAGTGGCCTCCACCATTTGAAGGCTAGTTTTCCCACTTTTCATATGATTTCTGGGATTCAGGTAGTTTATAGTGACTACTACCGCCATTTCATTAATTAATTTGACCTTATCCTAAGGTCAAACTCAGAAAGGTTGACCACAACAACACTAATAGAATAATCATCAAGTTGCATTTGTTCAAAAGGTTTCGCTATTTTGGGAATGAGTCAGGTGAATTTTAAGGATCTCTATTAATGGTCATACAATGACCACATCTTCTTTGTTGCTCCCATTTCCATTTCTTTCTTCTTCTATTTTTCCCTTCTTTGGTCTCAAAGTTGCCTTGGCAAAACTCGGCTTGAATCAAAAAAATCATAGGAAGAAGGGAACATTCCTCCCACAAATGGGAACCAGATGATAGACCATAGGGATAGTAACTTGTGATTGAGGAATTAAAGTTACTAGGCTCTAGGAAGGGAATTACTATGCGTAGGGAAAAGGCTGGGATTGCAGAAAAATATTATGGTAAAAAAGGGATCACTAGGTAGAAGGGAGAGTTTGTGATGGGGTGATAGACAAGTGGATTCTTCTAGAAGGGGAAGAGGAGGTGGAAGGGGAATGGGTTAAGGAGCCTCACGAGGGTGGGAGGAGTGGAGGAGGAATAAGAGCCATGAATGAAGTTAATTTCTTATGTGCTAGGTTTGAGGCCAATTCCTTTGCATTTTTCTCACCTAAAAGGATGACCGAAGGATACAACACCAGAGCTTGGACTAAAAGATTTTGATTTGCAATGGAAGTCAGAGACCGAATGGGAAATTTCAATAGTTAGGGACCAGAGGATTCTACAGTCAATTTTTTGGACCACTTTGAAATGATTGTGACCGTATCCTTACTCTCCTCATCAGAAGCATGATCTGCTTCCCAACATTCCTCCCACATCTCATCACTAGATA
Source organism: Taxus chinensis (assembly GCA_019776745.2). Lineage (NCBI taxonomy): Eukaryota > Viridiplantae > Streptophyta > Pinopsida > Cupressales > Taxaceae > Taxus > Taxus chinensis. The sequence continues at coordinate 899,996,562 of CM034146.1, forward strand.
TGGCCTAAAAATTTAGGGTAGTCTAGTCAATCTCCTACCTATATTTCCAATAGGCTTTAATTTTCTTTACACTCCAATATATTTTCTTAGGTCTGCTCAAAATCCCTTAGTCATTGTGAGAGTGGGGTCATATTTTGTAGTTTACCTGGTGGAATTCCTCCCAGTTTAGGGTCGGTATGTATTTGAGCTTGACGAATATGTCGGGAGACTCTTCCTGGGGATTCCCCCTTGCCTTATGCTTCTAGGAATCTGGGACCCTGTTTAAGAACTAGAGTCACGATGATTGTCCCATCCGGTTCATAACTCCACGAGTTTTGAATTAAGGAAAACCTGTAGGAGGTCAGGTTTTTTGTAAGGTTATGATCTTCCTTCTTCTTAAGCACAATATTTCCTCCCTTGCTCAAGGGAGTTCATAAAGTAACTTCTTTGTTGGGTCGAGCTGAGTTCAATGTCCAAGAGGACTAGCTTCCTGATGATCTTGAGACCCACTACCTCAAGTTGCGAGCACCCTTGGGTGCATAAAGGAATCCCCTTTGAAACCATGTAACTGAATCATGGAATGTCCTCTAGTGAAGAAGTACTCACAGGGGTACAAATGGTCCTCTAGGATAGATTACACTGAGTCATGCATTCTATTGTTGATCCCTTTAGGATCAATATTAAGTAGGAGGGATCTACGAAAGAATTAAAGAATTTATATATGTCTGATGAGTGGGACATTATATGGGTCCATGCAGACCTGGAATGACATTTTTAGGATCTACCTCTGGGCCCCAAAGATTCAGGGTCATGAACTGAATGAAATACTGGGAATTTTGATAAAGAATGAGATGGAACAGGTAGGATGAATACTTAAAAGTTGAGGTCACCAAATTTTTTTTGAGTTACTCTCACGTAGATCATGCAAGGACTTGAGAGAAGTCAAAGTGATACGCTTGCTCCTTGGTGAAAAGCCTCATTCAAAACAAGGCTTCCATCTGCCAATCCTTGATGCCTCTATCTCAATCTTGCCCAAAGATTAATGCCAATATAGAACATACATCTTGAGAATCTTCTAGAATCTATTTTAATGGAATGGGAAATCACGTGGTACTTGTATCAGGCTATCTTAGCTCTTTGTTAAGGAATTGGGATTTATTTTGGTATTACACCTAGATAGTTTGGAGTTTCACCATATAATAAAATTAGTCATTGGTTCGTGAGTCAGAGCCAAAATGTTCCTAATATCTTGTGGCATAATCACCGCCACTAAGTTCCCTGCCCTAATAGTGTGGGTTCTTGAATTAAAACAATATGCACACATCTGTATAAGTTATGGGCATGGGTGCATGAGAGACACAAGTATTGGGTGAGCATTGTACTCCAAATTCTGGATCTGAAAGATTTTGAATCTCCTAGGTTGAGAAATCTAGCAACGGCTGCCTCCCTTAGAGATTTGGGTTTCTTGTTGAGGACCAGGTTAAAGATGTTATCAGCGGGGTCAGAAATCACAGTAGGGTCAGTGAACCGAGACCCTTCATTAGGGAAGTTCGATTTTGGTTGAATAGGTGAGAGGGGTAATGAGGTGTCCCCATAAGATTTTGCAGTTGGTAAGATCTAGAAGGATGCCATGGAATTTTTTGAATTAGGAAAAGGCTAGAATACTTTGTTTAGCTCTCTTATTAACTACTGATTTAGAAAGACTCTGGCACATGTGGAAGTGAATCTTGTTTAGACGCAAAACCCAATATCTTAAAAATGCCTCCCTCCATTTTGGAGAATTTCTCAACACGTAACTGGTCACTTTATTATACGGACATTAAGGACCTCAAGCCTCTACTTTTCGTTTCTTTGAGAGATTTTGTGTCATTTGAAAACTTTCCCCGTAAGTGTCAATACAGGTGTTGGCTCTTAACTTTCCGAAAAAATAGGAATGGTATACTCCCCCATGAAACAAAATTCAAAAAAAAGGCAAGGGGATCCATGGAGGGAACAATTTTGAGACACTTATTAAAAGTTGAACACAATACAGCAAAAATCAAAGAAAAAAGAAAAAGCATAAAAATATTACATTATGATCCCACCCTTAAAAAGGCTCACAGAAAGGCTTTAGGTTGTGAATTTTCTTCTCAGAATCAATAGGATCACATGCGAGGATTTTTGAGTTCAAACACATTGTGTTTCATGTATGCGCTGATCCTTAAAGGGTCCTGTCCTAGTGGAGTTAAAATTTTCCATGAGTAAAGGCTTGGCGGCTTTTATGTCCACGCAGGAATAAGTTCTGACGTGAAGAAATTTGGTTCTAACATTTTCTGATCAACCAAGTCTTAAAAAACCTTGTGACAAACTACCATGGCCTCATGGGTGGATTCATTGTTTCTCCTGAATCTCTACTTATCCAGTGAGCCTTACGGCATCACTCTTTATCTCCTCTATCTCAAATGTTTCACGAGTTGTAATCCATAACTATTTGAGGGGAAAAAATTTTCCTCAAGCCACTTTTACCATTTAGATTTATTTCATACGACAAGCCTTAGGATCTGCTTTGGGTTATTGACAGCCCAAAAGGCCATTTAATATGCTCATGCCATAATATCTATGTTCATGCCTCATTTTCTATGAGTCTAATAATTTTTTGTTGGTAGACCTCTGCAGACAATTTCTCTATGGGTAATAAGTGGAGGAAGTTTAGGTAAATTCACATGTTTTACCCAAATTTCAGATACCCTTAGCTCCTAAAAGGCCTGAGCATTTATCCAGATGACGGTGGGGGGAGGGGGGGAAAAACGTGTAATTATTCCTATAGGAGCCCAATATTTACATTCTCAGTGGCCTCTTTAAGGGGATTGACTCCACCCACTAGGTAAGTAATCAATTGATGTGAGGACCCATTTATGCGAAAGCACTCGAAGTTGATTAACATTCTAATGAAGTCACGGACCCCATTGTGCAAGAGTTCTTCAACCAGGATTGGGTTTGAGGGGTGGTGGTATTTGTGTTTCTTCAAAACCTATGTAAACTGACAAACCTATCTAATGCACCCAGTACATTCATGAGGTTGATGAACAGAGTACTCCGAGAATACAATGGTAAGTTTGTTGTTGTCTATTTTGATGATATTTTGATATTCAGTAAGACAGTGGAAGAACACTTGTTACATCTGAAATTGGTGCTAGACTTGTTACGTAAAGAGAGTCTATATGCAAACTTAAAGAAGTGTAGATTCCTTCAGAAGAGTCTTGTTTTTTTGGGATTTGTCATATCAGGGGATGGAGTGAGGATGGATGAGGAAAAAGTAAAGGCAATTCTGGAATGGCCTATTCCAAGGAATGTGACAGAGGTTCGTAGTTTTCATGGATTGGACTTTTTTTATAGGAAGTTCATCAGGAATTTCAGTAGCATTGTTGCACCCATAACAGAGTGTACAAAAGGGAGGGAGTTTGTATGGACCAAGGCAGCAGCAACAGATAGTTTTGAATTGTTGAAGAAGAAAGTATCAGAAGCAGCACCTGTTTTGGTATTGCCAGATTTTAGCAAGGTCTTTGAGGTTGACTGTGATGCCTCACATGTTGGGATTGGAGCTGTGTTGAGTCAAGAAGGACGACCAGTGGCATTCTTCAGTGAAAAGCTAAATGAAGTCAGGAGGAAATATTCTACTTATGATGTGGAATTTTATGCTATTGTTCAGGCATTAAGGAACTGGAGACATTACTTGGTAGCAAAGGAATTTGTACTCTTCACTGACCATGAAGCCTTGAGGTATGTAAAACACACAGAAGAAACTAAATAGTAGGCATGCAAAATGGGTTTCATTTTTGCAAGAATATACTTTTTGTTTTAAAGCATAAGTCTGGTAAGCAGAATCAAGTTGCTGATGCCTTGTAGGTAGGTGTGTAGCCCTTTTGACAACAATGGAAAATAAAGTCCTAGGGTTTGAGGCAGTTAAGGAATTGTATGAAGGTGATCCTGATTTTGGTGATGTTGTCAGAAAGCTTAAGGAGCCTACAGTAGTAGGTAGTGATTCTTTTGATTATTTGATACAGGATGGTTATTTGTTTAGGGGGAAACAATTGTGCATCCCTGCTGGTTCAATGAGAGAAAATATTATAAGAGAATTGCATAGTGGAGGGTTGGCTGGACACTTTGGTATAAGTAAGACAATTTCTCTTGTCGTAGAAAAGTATTATTGGCCAAAGGTAAAGAGGGACATCAGTAGGGTTGTAGCAAGATGTAGAGTGTGTCAAATGGCTAAGGGTCATGCACAGAAATACTGGGTTGTATATGCCATTGCCTATCCCTACAGGGTGAATTCATTGCTAAGTGGTTTGGGATGAACAACAATTGGGAGGAGATTTAATAAACCGAATAAAAAAAAATGTGAATGAAGGAGATGGAAATTTTTTGGTGTTACAGAGAAACTAAGACATCAATTGTGTCAGATTTTGAGAGAGGATGCTTTACCTGATCCTTTCAATCGAAATCTCTCCTACACTTGATGCAATTTATCACTTGGCGGGTAGGTACAAGGTAGTTTATGCCCCCCCTTTCCCTATGTTAAGTCAGTCATATCCACCATGATGTTCAAATTGTATTTTCTCATTATTTCTTAGTCATTAATTGGGCATAATCAATCATAATTTCCAAAAGGAAAAGTTGCAAATTCCTCTTCTCAAGGATTGATGATGGCCTTATTCTATTTGGGTCTAATAGATTTCACCAAATCTGAGAAGTATTTAGGGCTTGTTGAATGATGATGTAAAGCATTTTGAGGATGAAGTGTATGGAGCAGGAGGATTATATGATGATTCCTCCTCTTCATGCTCGATGACTAAAAGAGTATTTTATGTTGTCGATAAACATTAATATGTTTTTTTTGGTAATATTAGAGGGAGGATTTGAGGAACCTAGATGAATTTTGTACTCTGGTTTGAAAAAATGAATAAATTTTGAGGAAGATGAAGGGTATTGATATTATGGGGCTGGTTGTTTCTAATGTCGGAATAATCAAAGTGGAACCTTCAAAGGAAAATAAAATTTAGAGAGCCTAATTGGAGTATGGCATTGGAAAAAATCTCCCTCAGGTTCTGATTGGAAAAAACATTGATTCCCTTGATGAGTCTGGGTCGTCATGGTCATGTACTGTATGAAGTATATTGGTACTCAAAGAATATTTTTATTATCAAATTTCATCAAAGAGGAACTGTCTGTGCTTCAAAATATGGTTTATGGCTATTCAGAGGAGGCTATATCAATTGGAGAAGGGACTAAAAAGTCATAGCTTAATATTACCTCAGTAGCTCAAAGGAGGATGATTGGTTGGATGATATGAGGACATTATTGGAAAGCAAGAAAAAATGTGGATTAAGAACTTATATGAAATTATAATATAGAAACTAAATTCTTATGCAAAAAGTCAGAACTTCTTAAAATGATAATATTAAGTAGTGTTATTGAGTTCTTATGGGTGTCCTTTCAGATTGCAATATAAGTGAACATTCAATAATAATGTAGTCTAGTTATTCCATAGGCAATAGTAATGAGTGAATATGAGATAAAAAAATTTATAATATGAAGTGAGTTGTTTGAGTTGGTGGGTGCCATCTTATAGCAATCGGACTAAAAACATGCGACATTTGCATTTGGTATTGAAAGAGTTACATTTCTTAATTTGGTATTGAATCAAATTATATTGTATTTTGTATAGGAACAGGAGTATGTCCTTTTTCACAACATAAACTAAGGAGGAATATATGTTGCTTAATTGAAAAATGTAAAAAAAAGAAAAGAGTCGCCATTCTCATATAGGAAATTTAGAAATAAGACTATTTTAAAGAGGCATACACCCATTCTCATATAAATCTAGAGGAATAAAGACACATGTAGTTTATTTTAGAATGAAATAGTGCATTCTCACAACCCTTATCGATAGGAAAATATTACTAGTGAAAAAATCTTTCCAATGGGCAAAATCCATTCTCATAAAAACATACAATTTTTTTTTATTTTGTCATTATTAATAATTGTATTATACTATCAGATTATCAGCCCTAGCAGAGAAAAGTGATGCCGACATACCCTCTAGAGGATCAAGGCTTATGCGGTTTTCAGCATACAATATAGTTATATGATTGTAAATATTTGTTAGAATGGGGTTGTAAGAATCAAAAGTGTGTTTTGTAAAGGGCAATATTGGATGTAAGCGTATGAATACCTCTCATAGGCGTCATATAAATGTTTTAAAACAAAGTAAATTTTAATTATGTTATTCTTATTTGATTCACAAATGAGAGTGGGCATCTTCCCTTCTATATGAGTAATATAGAATGTGATTAGGTGATTTATAGTTTGTATAGTTTTATGTAGATCATCCAAGTTACCATGTATTTTTGTGCACATATATTTACTAGTGGAAAACATACCTACATTATATGCTAAATAGTCAGGGCATATATTCAGTTAAACCCATAAATACAAAGACCAATTTTTTTTGTCTGATTGAGAGTTGGCATACACTCATTCTAAACATTCTAATTCAAGAAATATAATTTGAACTTAATACAACGCCACTACTTGCACAAAGGTGATATTATTGGTGATGTATTTTAAATGCAAATAACCTAAACCATGACTATGAAAAATGTAAAAAATCTATTTTCTTTTCTGACTATGATAGAGCGAGACTTCCATGTAATATATTGTTGACCACTATTTTCCCATTAATTGAAGATAATTGTTTTAAAATACCTCTTCGATCACTCATTAGAGGGAAATTGGAGATATTGTTAGAGTAGGTTTTACCTTAGATCATGTTCACCTAGGTACTTATATTACTTTATTGTATTTATCCTCACCCACTTATGTGTGTGGATATTTATTTTATCTTATTTAGATATTAGGAGATATTATCTAGTTGTTAGGTATAAGTTTCTTTCTTCCTTGATCTATGTATTGACTAGATCCTTGATGTCTAGTTCTCTCCTAAATCTATGGTCTTGACTAGTTTCTTTGATGGCTAGTTATTTCCTTGATTTAATGTCTTGATCTACGACCTTGATTGGTTCTTAGATTTTTATTCCTTTCCTATTTAAGCAAGGTCCATTCTCAATGTATTACATTGAGTTTCCATTATAATATATGATATTTCTTCTCATTTATTTGCAAAGGTTTTATGTAAAGTTATTTTGGTGAATTGCTTTCATCTTATAGATTGTGGTGTTTGATTAGCATATGTGTTCTTGGCTTGGTACGAGTCTAGTTATCATTCCTTTCAGATATTAATGGAATGTTAATCCACATCACTATGTGGCACAATGGAGATATTAGGTTGTAGTTAATGTTTTCAAGGACAATATATTTCTTGGGAATTTGAAGTTTTACCATTCTAAAACAAATTATATTTTACAATCTATTATTTTCTTATTTCTATATGAGAACGGGAATTTTATCATTTCATTAGTCTCTTTCATCTTATGAAGCAATATATTTGAAAAAATTTTCTAATATATTATTTGATCTCTCCACTTTTTTTGTTCTTTTTTTATGGTTCCAATTATGAGAAAGGATATTTTCTCATTAGATACACCATTTAACGAACATTGAAAATAGTAACTGTCGTCATTATCTCTACAGAGCCATAGATTTGTGTGAATTAATTGCCACTAAGTTTTCCAATTTCCCTCCAACTGGGGGTCAAAGACATGCTAGAAAAACAAGTACCTTCAATTCATAAAAGGTGGTAAACAATTTATTTGCAAATTAATTGTCTCACGATGCCATGGTCAAAAACAATATCGTAGCCATGTTTTAGGTATATGATTCCTATATGACAATTGGCATCTTCCAATTCAATACAAGCAATATTAACTTAAACATTTTAATACCTCTATAGAAATGGATACCTAACCATTCAATGGAAGATAAAAAAGTTTGTTTGTATGAGGATGAGCATATGCCAATTCTAATCATTGTAATAAAAAATAATATTGAAATTATTCTTTTCAATAAATCTATAAAGGCTATGAGAATGGGCACCTATTCATTATAAAACAAGCTACATTTTATCTCTATTCTTCTTTTATGATTCCTACATGAGAATGAGAATTTTCTCATTTTGTTAGACTATTTTGTCTTGTGAAGCATAAGATTTGAAGAAAATTTCTAGTATATTGTTTGAATCTCTCCACTTTTTTATTCTTCCTTTCCACATTGGGCTCCTCTATTTTGTTAGATTGCTTCTTTTCATGTGAGATATTTGATTGTTCATTGTTATACTATTTCTTTTGGGTTCTCTCTTTTTTGGACTGTTTTGGATTGTGAAGCATAAGTTATCAAGTAAATTTCTGAGAAATACCAATCCGTTCACAGACATGAATTATCTAACTCTTCTCTATTGATTTATTTTGAAATTAAGAATATCATATGGTTTTATTTCCCTTGCATGGTAGAGAATTTCCCATTGTGAATTTTTTTTATCTCTAATCTTATTCTATGATTCCTTTATGAGAATGGGCATATTCCCATCGTATTTTCCCAATCTCACATATGAATTATAACATAATAATAGAGAAAAAAATTCTTTCACAGTTTTAGAATGTAGTAAATTCTATATCTATTCTTCTATGAACCCTTTATGAGAATGGTCATATGCCCATTCTCACATATGAATCATAACAGAACAATACAAAATTAAATTTCAATCTATATTGATTCTTGTGATTTATTCAGAGATGAAGAATATCATTGGTTTTTTTTCCTTACATGGTACTGAACTAATAATTGTATAACAAAGTAAAGTTTATCTTTATTTGTCTATGATTCATATATGAGAAAGGGAATATGCCCATTCACATATAGGAAGATGTATTGAAGTAAATCATTTGAGAGCTATATAAAGGATGCGATAATGGGTAATTTTCCATTCTGAAACAAATTAAATTTTATCTCTATTAATTCATGTGATGATGTATGACTTTTTTTTATGTAAGATATTGACTGTGAAATGATCTTATTTAATGTTGACATTTGTATCATTATTAGATGCTACTATTACCTTGTTTTCTATATTGATTATTGTGATAATGAATGACTTTTTTTCTTTCTTATCAGATTTGTAGTTGTCTATAGTACAAGTTATTTTGTAACAGAGATTGCATTATTACCTTGCTTATTGATATTATGTACTATGTAGATAAAAAGGATAGTTAACCATTTTATAATCTTTATTCAATAATAATTCAAACATGATTACGAGTTGAAAATTCATGCCAGTTCATTGAACTGACATTCATAAAGTTTATTATTTTCGTATGGTATGCAGGAATCAAAGTAATCATTATGAAGTGATACGTTGGATTTGATACACCTACAAAGGTGGCGATATTAGGTAGTTCCCATGCTAAAAAAATTAAACATTATCTCTATTCTCTTTATTATACTTATTCACATATCTTTATAACAATAATGGACTTTCTCTTATGAATTCTATTAAATAGAATAGGCATATGCCCATTCTTCATATTCTAATATTATCTTTGTAATTCTTTTATGACATTTTCAGTTATCTTTAGTATGAACAATAATGGACATTTTTAAAATGATTCCCTTATGAGAATAGGAAAATGCCCATTCTAAAATAAATATTAAAGAGAATACGCATATGCCCTTTTTACATATTCTAATTTTAGCAATATTAAACTTAATATTTGAGATACCTCTATAACGGATGTGAGAATGAGAATATGACTATTGAATACAAGATAAAAATTCTCAATTTCCCACTCTTTAATACGTATTTAACGGTTGTGAGGGGAACTTTTCCCATTTAATACAAGAAAAAACATATATTTTTTAAATGTGCATATGCCCATGGGAATCCTATATGAGAATATAGGATTAAAAATGCGATGCCCATTCAATACAAAATGCTTTCTTTTTTTATTTGTATGAGAATGACCATATGTCCATTCTAAACATTGTAATACAAGAAATGCTGATTTTATGAGATTTCTCCTATTAGTCCTATTTATACCTATTTAAAAAACTATGAGACTATTTAATCCATACTCTTCTTATTCTTTGTCTATTATTCCTATCTTCCCAAACAATTCTTCTATGATTCCTAAATGAGAAGGGGCATCATTCCTTTCAATAAAATATAATGCAAAAAAGATACTTCGATTTCATAACTCTTTTAACAAGATGTGAGAATGGGTGCACCTCTAAAACAAAGTAATTTGATTATTCATATCATAAAGGGCATATGCCCATTCTAAACATTATAATATAAGTAATATTTAATTTATTGAGAATGGGCATGTGCATAGTCGTGATTGAATCATATTTGTTTCATTCCTAATGTCCAAGCAAGTCTTCTATGATTCCTAAACAAGAAGGGGCATCTACCCTTTCAATACAAGACAATGCAATAAAGATCCATCAATTTCATAACTCTTTTAACAAGATGTGAGAATGGGTGCACATTCTAAAACAAAGTAAATTTGATTATTCCTTTCATAAAGGGAATATTCCATTCTAATAACGCATATGCACATTCAAAACATTATAATACAAGTAATATGTTTTTTTAGAATGGGCATGTGCCCATTATAAACATTCTCATACAAGAAATATTGATTTTATAACAGTGGGCATGTGTATTTTCTCTACATTATCATACAAGCAATATTGTTTTGATTCCTATCTACCCAAGTAGGGTCTTTTATGATTTCTATATGAGAATGTGATGCGGGAGCATAACTTGCAGAGGCCATAACTTTTGATCCGACCGTTGGATCGTCTGGAAAGTTTACACGATGTTAGATATGCATTAGTACTATGTTGGGTTCAATTTTATTGCAAGATTGTGCCCACTTTGTAATATTTTTCGTTCGGGATTCCTTTATCTAGTGGCCTAAAATTGGCTCTGAATATTCTTTTTCACTTTTGAATAGGTATTAGAACTTTAATAACTTTTATTGTGCTTGCTAGAATAATTCTAAATTTTGTGTGAGCCTTAATTTATAAAGGAATATTTGGAACACAAATTTTGGGGCCCATCCGAGTTGTTTTGATAATAGGTAATTTTTGGCATTTTAGAGTTTTTAGAGTTGACATGAAATAAAAGGGTAGATTGCAATGATGCAAAAGATTAGTTTGGATTCCAGAACAAGATAAAATCTATTTTGAAACTCTTGGTTTTTATTTTTAAAGTTGTTTATGTGTGTTGCGGAGGTATTTTAACCTCTTGTAGATGGATTTTGATGTTACAGAAATAGTTAAGGTAACATATACATTTTTTTGTATATTTTTTTCCTGTATTTTATTTAGTAATGGCTAAATGCAGAAGGGGAGGTTGTGCCTAGATGAATAGGCATATGTAGGAGCTACAGAGATAAGTTTACTGAGCTCACAAGAGAAGTTACCCTCCTTAGATGGAGATACGTAAATGGGGATACAGACCCAGATAGTGACACTGAAGAAGTACCTCCATTAATAAATGGAGGAGATGAAGAAGAAAATGAGAGAGATGAAGAAACCATGAATGAGAGACCATTTGAGGAGATATTGATCTAGGATTTAGAGGAAAAGAATGATGACATTAACATTAATGTTCATGATTACGATGGAGGATTATGACTAGAAGATTTGATTGACTAGTTGAATCGTATGGAAAATTTCTTTGAGTCGAAAACCATTTCAAAGGAGAAGAAGGTTAAGTTTTCATGCACTAAGTTGGCTAGAAATACATTGATCTAGTGGGATCATCTACAAAATGAAAGACAAAGGAATAGAAAGGGTAAGATCTGAAACTTGGATAAAATGATAAACAAGCTCAAAGAAAAGTTTCTTCCTTTAAATTTTTCTTAGAAACTCATTCCAAAGTTCCAAAACCTAAGACAAAAGAATCTTCACATTGGAGGAGGTATACCAATTAATTTCACAAGTTGCCAATCAAGGTGGAAACAGGGAGAGTTTGAAGAACAGAAGGCTACACAGTAGATAAATGGGTTGGATTACACCATACAAGATGAATTGAGTATAATTCAGATCCATATCCTGGATGACACTTATTAAATCACATTAAAGGAAGAAGAAAAAAATAAGAGGAATACTTTTATAAGAGGTATGAAGAGAATTCCATCATCATCTGTAATGCGACACATGGGTAGATTTGAATCTACAAAAGGTGAATCATCTAATGCAGAAAGGCATGAAGATTTTGGTCAAAGCCAGGGTAACTACCAAAGAGGTATAGAGTTTCAGAGGGGAAGAGGTTATAATAGAGGTCGAGGCTAGAATAGTCCCCAAAGGAAATATACATGTTACAGATCTATGTCGTAAAGAGGGGCATGAAACTTTTTGAGTGTTTATACTATCCTACACAAGATAGATAGCAAGGAGAAAAACCCATGAGTAAATATGGTTGAAGCTGAAGAGGAAGAAGATATGGAGGTTGCTACAAACTTGGGTGAAACCCTACTAATAAGGAATACGATTATTTCCTCAAGTAAGGAGAAAGAACAAGATGTTGTTGGTGTTGATTCGTGGTTGCAAAAAAATATATTTCGAACAAGATGCACCTTTGGAGGAAAGGGTATGTAAAATTATTATTGATGGTGGTAGTTGTGAAATTATGGGTTCAACTATGATGGTTGATAAAAAACAATCTAAAATATGAGAAGTACCCATATCCCTATCATATATCATGGTTCAAGAAAAGGAATGAGGTAACCATAGATAAAATATGTGTTCTAAATTTTTTGATTGGAATATCTATAAGGATGAGGTGTGGTGTGATGTTATCCCAATGGATTTGTTCCATATATTAGTAGGGAGGCCTTGGAAATATGATATAATGGTTACACATGCTAGTGTAAAGGTGGTCTTGTTACCCTTCAAGGAAGAAGAGAAGAGTGAGGGCTTGTTGGATATAAAAGAGTTTATTATAGAAAATGAAGAAGTTCGTTGGTGTTATGCACTGATGTCAAATAAGCTGGAAATTGAAGATTTTAATATACCTGTTGCTGTGAAAAAGGTACTAAATGAAATGCAAAGATGTCATACCAGATGAGGCTACAAGATGGGTTACCTCTGAAGCAAGATTTTCAGCACCATATTGATTTGATCCAAGGATTGGCCCATCCAAACCAGGTAGCCTATCGGATGAGTCCAAAACAGAGTAAAGAGTTGAATAGAAAAGTAACAGATCTAATACAAAAAGGGTTAGTGAGAGAAATCATCAGTCTAAGTGCAACACCGACACTATTCAATCCCAAATAAATGGAGATTGGAGAATGTGTGTAGACAGCAGGGCCATAAATAAGATCACAATTAAATATCAATTCCCAATTCCAAGATTGGATGATATGATGGATGTGCTAGCCAGAGCCTGATATTTTAGAAAGAGTGATGTGTGTGAGTGAGTACTACCAGATCTGAATCAGTGAAGGGGATGAATGGAAAAAATATTTCAAAATGAAAGAAGGATTGTATGATTGGATGGTAATGCCATTTGGGCTATGTAATTCACCCAGTACATTCATGAGGCTGATGAACATAGTACTCCAAGAAATACAATTGTAAGTTTGTTGTTGTCTATTTTAATGATATTCTAATATATCTAGTAAAACAATTGAAGAAAACTTATTACATATGAAAATTGGTGTTAGACTTGTTACGTAAAGAGAGTCTATATGTAATTTTTAAAAAGTGTAGATTTATTCATAAGAGTCTAATTTTTTTTGGGGTTTTTCATATCATAGGATGCGGTGAAGATGGATGAGGAAAAAGTTAAGAAAATTTTAGAATGGCCTATTCCAAAGAATGTGACATAGGTTCGACGTTTTCATGGATTGGAAAAATTTTATAGGAAGTTCATCAGAAATTTAAATAGCATTGTTGCAACCAAAACAAAGTGTACAAAATGGAGGGAGTTTGTATTCACCAAGGAAAGCAACAAATAGTTTTGAATTGTATGAAGAAGAAATTGTCAGAAGCACCTATTTTGCTATTAAAAGATATTAGCAAGGTGTTTGTAGGTTGATTGTGATGCCTAACATGTCAAGATTGGAGTTTTATTGAGTCAAGAAGGACGACCTGTGGCATTCTTCAGTGAAAAGTATAAATGAAATCAAGAGGAAATAATTTCACATACGATGTGGAATTTTTAGACTATTGTTTAGGCACTAAGGCACTGGAGATAAATATTTGGTAGCAAAATAATTTGTACTCTTCACTAACCATGAAGCCTTGAGGTATGTTAACACACAGAAGATACTAAATAGTAGGAATGAAAAATGGGTTTCATTTTTGCAAGAATATAATTTTTTCTTAAAGCATAAGTTGGGTAAGCAGAATCAAGTTATTGATGCCTTGAGTAGATGTGCAGTACATCTAACAACAATGTAAAATTAGGTAGTAGGGTTTGAGGTAGTTAGGCAATTGTATGAAGGTCATCCAAATTTTGGTGATGTTGTGAGACAACTTAAGGACCCTATAGTAGGTAGTGATTCTTTTGATTATTTTTTGCAGGATGGTTATTTGTTTAGAGGGAAACAATTGTTGCAACCCTACTGGTTCAATGAGAGATAATATTATAAGATAATTGCATAGTGGGGGGTTGGTTGGACACTTTGGTATAAGTAAGACAATTTCTCTTGTTATAGAAAGTTATTCTTGGCCAAAGGTAAATAGGGAAATAAGTAGGAATGTAGCAAGATGTAGAGTGTGCCAAATGGTTGAGGCCCATGCACATAATATTGGGTTGTATATGTCATTAGCTATTTCTATAGTTCCATGGCTTGATTTGAGTGTGGATTTCATGTTAAAAATTCCTAACACACACTGAGGGAATGATTCTATCTTTGTTGTGATTGATATATTATTTAAGATGACACATTTAATTTCTTGTAAAATAATTAATGATGCTTCAAGAATTACAGATTTTTTTTTTCCAGAAGTGGTTAGATTACATGGAGTTCTAAGAACGATCAGTTCAAATCGCAACACGAAGTTTTTGAGTCACTTCTGGAAGACTCTATGGAGAAACCTGGGGACATAGCTACAGTTTAGTAAGTGCATATCACCCCTATACTGAATGGGTAGACAACATTAGTGATCAGAAGCTTGGGAAATCTCCTACGTTGCATAGTTGGAGCAATGCCGAAAAAATGGGACTTAGCTTTACCAAAAGTTGAGTTTTTCTATAATAGCTTTGTAAATAGGTCAATAAGGATGTCTCCTTTCTAGATTATATATGGTAGGAATCCCAAGGAGGTCTTAGATCTGATTGTGCTACCCACTGAAGATAAAACTAGGGATGCAGAAGCATTTGGAGAACACATTCTACAGCTGTAGGATAAAGTGAGGGAAAAGATGAAAGTGAGTAATGCACAATACAAAGTAGTTGCAGATACCATCAAGAGAGTAATTATATTTGTAGAAGGAGATATGTTGATGGTTCATCTTAGAAAGGAGATGTTTCCAAAAGGGACATATAATAAACTCAAGTATAAGAAGATTGGGCCATGTAGGATTCTGAAGAAAATGAGTGATAATTCCTATAAGGTGGAGATACCTGAAAATTATTTCTATGAATGTTTGTAACTTATATAAGTTTCCAGGTCATGATGAAAATGTTGCAGAGGAGGTAGAAATAAACTGGAAGAAAACAGATGCCGAAGGAGAAAAAGGAGAGGGTAATGCGTGTCTTGGACCAAAAGACAATCACTACTAGACATGGGAGCTACAACAGATATTTGGTACAGTGGGAAGGTTTGCAACAAGAAGAACACACTTGGATTCCTGAGTGGGAGCTGAGGAAAATTGATAGTGCAAATTAGATGAGTTCCGTCAACAGAATTTGTAGGATCTGAATCCTTTTCAACCAGGGGAGAATGATGCGGGAGCATAACTTGCAGAGGCCATAACTTTTGATCCGACCGTTGGATCGTCCTGAAATTTTACAAGGTGGTAGATATACATTAGTACTATGCTGGGGTCAACTTGCCTGCAAGGTTGTGCTCATTTTGGCACGTTTTCGGGCTCGGATTCTGTCATCTAGTGGTCTAAAATTGGCTCCGAATGTTTTTACTACTTTTCTCTAGGTCTTAGAACTTTAATAACTTTTGTTGTGATTTTCAGAATAAGTCCAAATTTCGTGTGAGCCCTAATTTATGAATGCATATTTGGCACGCAAATTTTGGGGTCAATCCGAGTTGTTTTGCATTTTAGGGTTTTTTGGCATTTTAGGGTTTTTGGCATTTTAGGGGTTTTAGAGTAGTCTTGAAATAAAAGGAGAATGGTAATGATGTAATAGATCAGTGTGAATTCCAGAATGAGAAGTAAGCTATTGTGAAACTCTTGGTTTTATTTGCAAAGGTGTTTATGTGTGTTTTTGGAGGTATTTCAACCTCTTGTAGCTAGATTCACATCAGAATGGGCATCTTCCCATTCAATACAAGACAATATAAAAATTCTCAATCAATTTCATAACTTTATACAAGCTGTGAGAATGGGTGCCCATTTTAAAACACAATCAATAGGAATGAAAATAAATTCTACTATTTAAAATTCCCATTCTAAAATGGCATATGCACATTCTAAATATTATAATACAAGTAATTTATATTTTTAGAATGGGCATGTGCCCATTGTAAACATTCTCATACAAACAATACTGATTTTATGACAATGGGCATGTGCATTTTCTCTACATTCTCATACAATCAATATTTTTTGTGATTCCTAGTAGGTCTTTTAGGATTCTTATATGAGAATGGCATCTTCCCGTTCAATACAAGACAATGTAAAATGGTCAATAAATTTCATAACTTTATACAAGCTGTGAGAATGGGCACCCATTCTAAAACATAGTAAATATGAATAAAAATAAATTCTACTATTTAAAATGCCCATTATAAATAGGCATATGTACATTCTAAACATTATAATACTATAAGTAATATGTTTTTTAGAATGGGTATGTTCCCATTCTAAACATTCTCATACATGCAATACTGATTTTATGACAGTGGGCATGTGAATTTTCTCTACATTCTCATACAAGAAATATTGTTTATGATTCATGTATGCCCAAGCAGGTCTTTATGATTCCTATATGAGAATGGGCATTTACCCATTCAATACAAGACAATGTAAAAATGTTCAATCAATTTCATAACTTTATACAAGACGTGAGAATGGGTGCCCATTCTAAAAAATAGTAAATAGGAATGACGATAAATTATATAATTTAAAATTTCATGATTTTTTTATTTATTATTGTAGGCTAGTTTTAAAACATTTATAATATACAAGACATGAGAGTGGGTGCCCATTCTAAAAACACAGTAAATACATAAAAATTACAATGAATTTAAATTTCATTATTATAAAAAATATATTTTTACATATATGTTTCATTATGCATATAGCTATTTAAAAACATTTAAATGGGTCCAATAAATTCAAATATCTAAACATATTACAAAATATTAAAGTATTAATAGGTAGTGATTTGTTAATATATTATATATTCAAAATATTAAAGCATTAAAAGGTGGTGATTTGTTAATGTATTATATATTCAAATTTTGAATGTATGTAAAAACATACCACTATGTGTTTTCATTATTATAATACCTTTGCAAAAAATTTAAATATTTCTAAACATTGGGATGATATGACATTAAAGCATGTAAATATCTACCTTTTCGTGGTTAAGGATTTATGATAGACTTAGGATATTAGTATATTGTTGATGATTATCTTTGCGGATGAACCATCAGAGTTGTTGGATACCTTAGGTTAGTGGGAAGTGCGCCCTAAGGTAACCTCCAGATTTTAAAGAATATGGATCTTCTCTAGCAATGGATAGGGTTAGGAGAAAGCTTTAAAAGAAACGTAAAAACGAACTAACGTGATGCACAAGAATAGATCCTAATGAGTTGAAAGGATACCCAAGGAGATTACTTGAAATAGTTTAAAGAACATTTTAGCATGATCCACCTATTTCATAAATACCTTAGATTATCAGAGTCTGAGGAGACGAAACACATGACAAACATAGATAATAGATAAGTTAAAAACCCAAGGGTACATGACATGATGGATTTATTAAATCATCTAGAACTACTTAGCAGGAAAAGAAAAATCAAAACATGAAAACCAAAGTGCACAGAACAAGGACTCAATTTATAGAGAAAATGATACATAAGGATGAAATGGCATAGATTACAATTCCCTTGTACAATTGAGTCTTGCTAAGGCTAGCTATTACAAAAATCTGAACATTCAATATACTTTGCAAACTATTTGTTTTCATCAAAATTTCCTCATTCCTCTGTATTAGACCTCCTTTTATAGATTTTCTTGGCTCTTGCTTCAACATTTAGAATCAGAGATTCTATTGTCAGTATTAAATTTTCTTACATGATCCTTTCCCTCAAGGTCAATATATCAACCACATGTTGAGATATTTGCATTTTCCTTCAATTTTCTAAACTGTCCCTCCTAGAGTCGATAATGATCCATTCGTGCCACATGGAGATTGGATGCTTGTTTAAGGGACTTTATGGAGCTTGATCACATGAACTACACCAGAGAGACACATGATGGGTGCGCACTAGTTTGGGGAGGCTTCCTCTCTTTCTCTATTTGAAAGTGTGCTCGGGCAACACGTGGTTGCCCTGTTTTAACTTTGGTATGCTTTTGAATTGTCAACCTGCTGGGGTAACCTTTATCGGGCCTGAGACATGTGGACAAAATAACACAAGATTGAGAGCCTTTCTTCTTATATTTTGTGCCCTAATTGTGCCACCAAGGAACGTGGACAACTTTCTCATTCAACTCATACTTGGATGATTTTGAGCTGAGTGAACAAGGGAAATGAGGGTCGGGGCGACAAAAGATAATGATCAAAAGAGTTTTATACAGAAAAACTCTACAGTTATGGTGAATCACCTAGGGACTCCATGTCAGTCATGGAAGAACCCGATGATCCTTTTGATCAATAATAAAAATTTGGTTCACAAAATTCCATTCAAAGCTTCTACAAGGCAGCCTGATATCGAAGTCATTCTTCTTCTGTTGGATAGGTCCTTCTCTACATGTTCTAGAAGGCTTGATCCAACTCGATTATCTCCTTATGTGTGAATTTTTGGAGGCTCTGCACTACTACGTGCAAGTAAAACTCTAATTTTACAATAGGATTTAGAATCACCTCCACTTCCGCAACACTTGATCTCTCCTTCAAAGACTAAAAGATAGTCTTGTCTTGGCATTTATTAACCAAGAGCTGTTGAATTTGGTCCATTGCAAGGACTTTAGAATGATCGGGGAAGGGGAAAGGGAAGCCTTACAAAACTAGTTCATTGATGATCTGCTTCCTCTTTTTGATTCCCTAGTGGAACTTTGCCAAGAGATTCTGGCACTTGATGGAGGCCTTGTTGGAAATTAGAATCTCATTGATATTTATAGTGATCGACCGCCTGTCAGTAATCCCTGCCTCTTGTAGGGAAGAATCTGAAGCATCATAAAGTTTCTAAAACAAGATCATTGATTTAGGGACCTTTGAAAACACTACGTTGGTGATGGTGGAAGCTTTGGTTTCCAAATTAGAGCACAACCCTTGGGAATTGGATATAAATCCAAGTGTGGGAACTAAATCCATTGCCTTAGTGGAAATTTAGTCACAGGAGGAAGCATATAGCTCATGTACTAATGCTATAATTCCCCCTTTTCAGGATTGTTGCACCATTTTGCAGGTCAAGTCCTTGATGATGTCCTCAGATGATTTAATATTTGTTTAGAGGCTGCCCCTTTCTACCTTGATGGCACGTAGCTTGGCTTGGATTTTTTCCACCTCTGCCTTACTAGAATTGGCCAACTGCTGGAGTTCTCCCTTTTCTTGCATCAAAAAACTGACCAAGGCCTTAAATGTGGTGATTTTGGCTGTTAGAGTCTTAGCATTTACCTGGAAATCAACAAGGGCCTCCTAGGATGGGGATCCCTTTCACTCCTTGTAAATATGTTCTATCTCTCTACCTTTGGCCTTAATTTCAACCATATGGCTAGCGGAGTGGCCTCCACCATTTGAAGGCTAGTTTTCCCACTTTTCATATGATTTCTGGGATTCAGGTAGTTTATAGTGACTACTACCGCCATTTCATTAATTAATTTGACCTTATCCTAAGGTCAAAACTCAGAAAGGTTGACCACAACAACACTAATAGAATAATCATCAAGTTGCATTTGTTCAAAAGGTTTCGCTATTTTGGGAATGAGTCAGGTGAATTTTAAGGATCTCTATTAATGGTCATACAATGACCACATCTTCTTTGTTGCTCCCATTTCCATTTCTTTCTTCTTCTATTTTTCCCTTCTTTGGTCTCAAGTTGCCTTGGCAAACTCGGCTTGAATCAAAAAATCATAGGAAGAAGGGAACATTCCTCCCACAAATGGGAACCCAGATGATAGACCATAGGGAATAGTAACTTGTGATTGAGGAATTAAAGTTACTAGGCTCTAGGAAGGGAATTACTATGCGTAGGGAAAAGGCTGGGATTGCAGAAAAATATTATGGTAAAAAAGGGATCACTAGGTAGAGGGAGAGTTTGTGATGGGGTGATAGACAAGTGGATTCTTCTAGAAGGGGGAAGAGGAGGTGGAAGGGGAATGGGTTAAGGAGCCTCACGAGGTGGGAGGAGTGGAGGAGGAATAAGAGCCATGAATGAAGTTAATTTCTTATGTGCTAGGTTTGAGGCCAATTCCTTTGCATTTTTCTCACCTAAAAGGATGACCGAAGGATACAACACCAGAGCTTGGACTAAAAGATTTTGATTTGCAATGGAAGTCAGAGACCGAATGGGAAATTTCAATAGTTAGGGACCAGAGGATTCTACAGTCAATTTTTTGGACCACTTTGAAATGATTGTGACCGTATCCTTACTCTCCTCATCAGAAGCATGATCTGCTTCCCAACATTCCTCCCACATCTCATCACTAGATATGGCCTAAAAATTTAGGGTAGTCTAGTCAATCTCCTACCTATATTTCCAATAGGCTTTAATTTTCTTTACACTCCAATATATTTTCTTAGGTCTGCTCAAAATCCCTTAGTCATTGTGAGAGTGGGGTCATATTTTGTAGTTTACCTGGTGGAATTCCTCCCAGTTTAGGGTCGGTATGTCTTTGAGCTTGACGAATATGTCGGGAGACTCTTCCTGGGGATTCCCCCTTGCCTTATGCTTCTAGGAATCTGGGACCCTGTTAAGAACTAGAGTCACGATGATTGTCCCATCCGGTTCATAACTCCACGAGTTTTGAATTAAGGAAAACCTGTAGGAGGTCAGGTTTTTTGTAAGGTTATGATCTTCCTTTCTCTTAAGCACAATATTTCCTCCCTTGCTCAAGGGGAGTTCATAAAGTAACTTCTTTGTTGGGTCGAGCTGAGTTCAATGTCCAAGAGGACTAGCTTCCTGATGATCTTGAGACCCACTACTCAAGTTGCGAGCACCCTTGGGTGCATAAAGGAATCCCCTTTGAAACCATGTAACTGAATCATGGAATGTCCTCTAGTGAAGAAGTAATCACAGGGGTACAAATGGTCCTCTAGGATAGATTACACTGAGTCATGCATTCTATTGTTGATCCCTTTAGGATCAATATTAAGTAGGAGGGGATCTACGAAAGAATTAAAGAATTTATATATGTCTGATGAGTGGGACATTATATGGGTCCATGCAGACACTGGAATGACATTTTTAGGATCTACCTCTGGGCCCCAAAGATTCAGGGTCATGAACTGAATGAAATACTGGGAATTTTGATAAAGAATGAGATGGAACAGGTAGGATGAATACTTAAAAGTTGAGGTCACCAAATTTTTTTTGAGTTACTCTCACGTAGATCATGCAAGGACTTGAGAGAAGTCAAAGTGATACGCTTGCTCCTTGGTGAAAAGCCTCATTCAAAACAAGGCTTCCATCTGCCAATCCTTGATGCCTCTATCTCAATCTTGCCCAAAGATTAATGCCAATATAGAACATACATCTTGAGAATCTTCTAGAATCTATTTTAATGGAATGGGAAATCACGTGGTACTTGTATCAGGCTATCTTAGCTCTTTGTTAAGGAATTGGGATTTATTTTGGTATTACACCTAGATAGTTTGGAGTTTCACCATATAATAAAATTAGTCATTGGTTCGTGAGTCAGAGCCAAAATGTTCCTAATATCTTGTGGCATAATCACCGCCACTAAGTTCCTGCCCTAAATAGTGTGGGTTCTTGAATTAAAACAATATGCACACATCTGTATAAGTTATGGGCATGGGTGCATGAGAGACACCAAGTATTGGGTGAGCATTGTACTCCAAATTCTGGATCTGAAAGATTTTGAATCTCCTAGGTTGAGAAATCTAGCAAAGGCTGCCTCCCTTAGAGATTTGGGTTTCTTGTTGAGGACCAGGTTAAAGATGTTATCAGCGGGGTCAGAAATCACAGTAGGGTCAGTGAACCGAGACCCTTCATTAGGGAACTTCGATTTTGGTTGCATAAGGTGAGAGGTAATGGGTTGTCCCACATAAGATTTTGCCAGTGGTACAGATCTAGAGGATGCCATGGCATTTTTTTGAATTAGGAAAAGGCTAGAATCCTTTTAGCTCTCTTATTTAACTACTGATTTAGAAGACTCTGGCATGTGAAGTGATCTTGTTAGACGCACCCAATATCTTAAATAGCCTCCCTCATTTTTAGGAGTAATTTCTCACACGTAAACATGGTCACTTCTTATAACGGACATTAATGACCTCAAGCCTCGACTTTTACGTTCTTTGAGAGATTTTGTGTCAATTTGAAAACTTTTCCCCTTAAGTGTCAATACAGTTGTTGGATCTTTAACTTCAGAAAAAATAGGAAGGTATACTCCCTACAAAATTCAAAAAAAAAAGGCAAGGGGAATCCATGGAGGACACATTTTTGAGACACTTATTAAAAGTGAAACAATAAGCAAATCAAAGAAAAAAGAAAAGAAAAATATACATATGATACAACCCTTTACAAAGGGACTCACAAGAAAGGCTTTAGGTGAATTTTCTTCATCAGAATCAATAAGGGATCACATGCTAGATTTTTGAGTTCAAACACATTGTGTTTCATGTATGCGCTGATCTTAAAGGGTCCTGTCCATAGTGGGTCAAATTTTCCATGATTCCCAGGCTTGGCGGCTCTTATGTCCCACTTCAGGACTATAGTTCTGACTTGGAAATTTGGTTCTAACATTTTCTGATCAAACCAAGTCTTAAAAACTTGTTGACAACTGACCATGGCCTCATGGGTGGATTCATGTTTCTCCTGAATCTCTACTATCTCAGTGAGCCTTACTTGCATCACTCTATTCTCCTCTATCTCAACATGTTTCACTAGTTGTAATCCAACTATCTTGAGGGAAATTTTCATCAAGCCACTTTTACCATAGATTATTTCATACGACAAAGCCTTTAGGATCTGCTTTGGGGTTATCTGATCAGCCCATAAGGCCATTTTAATATGCTCATGCCATAATATCTTATGTTCATGCCTCATTTTCTTTATGAGTCTAATTAATTTTTTGTTGGTAGACTCTGCCAGACCATTTCTCTATGGGTAATAATTGGAGGAAGTTTTTAGGTAAATCACATGTTTTACCACAAATTCAGATACCTTAGCTCCTACAAAGGCCTGAGCATTATCCCATATGACAGTGTGGGGGGAGGGGGGGAAAAACGTGTAATTATATCCTATAGGAGCCCTAATATTACATTCTCAGTGGCCTCTTTAAGGGGGATTGACTCCACCCACTAGGTGAAGTAATCAATTGATGTGAGGATCCATTTATGGAAAGCACTCGAAGTTAGATTAACCATTCTAATGAAGTCAAGACCCCATTGTGCAAAGAGTTCTTCAACCAGGATTGGGTTGAGGGGTAATTTTGTGTTCCTTCAAAAACCTATGTAAACTTGACAAACCTTGCATTTTTTTGTCTCTACTTGACTATCAGCGAACAAGCTTAGATAAAAGTATCATGCTTGTAGTATTTTCACTACTATGGTTTGGGTAAAAAAGTGGCCTTTTGAGCTTCTGTGGTGTAATTCATGTAAGACTCTTTTGGCCTCTTCATTTTCGAGGCATCTTAACATTATTCCATTAAAATTCCTTTTAAACAGGAAACCGGTTGATCATAATAAAAATTGGCCCCTTGTTGCCTATAATATCTCCTCTTTTTTCAAGGGGAGATGGCTTGGATACTTCCCTGGTCTGCATAAAATGGACCCTGTCTGAGACCTAGTCAATCTCAATCACTTTCATGGAGATATACGTATCTCCTCGTGTTCATCTTCAACTACGGGTGAATGGAATCTTGTGTTAAATATTGACACAAACCCCTACCCCTTACAAGCTTTGTTGGCTTTACCTCAATGTCATACTGAAGGATCTTAGTAATCCACTTTGTCTCTTTTATCACTTATCTCACCCTCCATTATGTATTCTTTAATGACAGGATTGAGTCACCATGACCTAGACTCTATTATGAGTGACAAGGTGTCAGAAACTTTTTTAGGCCTTTAACCATTGGCATAATCATGTCTTTCCAAAAAAATTGTACCTTGTTTTCATAGTTATCAAGAGTATTTTAATTAGAAGGTGTTCAGATGCTCCTCACCTAGTGAATCTCCTTTCTACATTAGTACATATTTCACGCTATGCTTTCCTTGGTATACATACATAATGAAATAATTTGAGAAATCTAGATTGTGCAGCACTGGGGTGGATGAAACAAATTATTTTATAACCTCAAAGGCTAGATGACCTTTAGAGGTCCACTTGAAATTGAGGTATTTTTTCAGCATGAGGGTGATCGTGTGGATTGTCCAAAAAAGTTTGAAATGAACTTGCTGACAAAGTTGAACTTTCTTAGGAAAGATTGACCATTTTTTATTAACTGACAAGGGTAGATCTAGGATGGCCTTTATTCTCTTGGGATCAATGGAGATTCATTCTTTTGAAAGGATATTTCATAGGAGTTTACCTTGAGGCACTCTGAAGACACATTTATTTGGGTTTAAAGAGATTCTGAACTCTCGACATTTTTTGAACACATCCTCTAAGGCATTAAAATGCTCCTCTTTTAATTTTGTGAACACCATGAGGTCATCAAGATATATCAGAACCACCTTGTTGATCAGTGCATCAATCACAGAGTCCATGACCCTTTGAAAGGTGGCCTCGGTGTTTGTGAGTCCAAAGGGAAGTTTTTCTTAAGAAAAAGTTCACCATTTGGTTGTGAATGTCATCTTGTGTTGATCCCTTTCTGCGAGCCATATTTGATTATAGCCCAAAAAACCATCCAGTAGAGAAAACATCTCTGAGCCTATGACTATCTGTAGTATCTGATCCATAGAGGGTAAAGGGTAGGGATCCTTCAGGGAGGATCTATTTAGGTATCTGAAATCTACACAAAGTTTAATATCTCCATCATTTTTCCTTACCAAAACTAGATTGGAGACCCATGTTGTGTGCTTGATAGGAAAGATTATATGGGCATCTAATATCTTTCTCAATTCCTCGGCCATAAGGGATTTGATTTTAGGATTCACAAGCCTTTCATTATAGGGCACAGGCTTAGTCCCTTCCTCAATCTCAATGGTGTGTTGGATGATATCCTTATTATAGCCATGCAATTCATCGTACATCAAAGCCATCATCTTATCGTACTTATGGCATAAATCCATGTGTGTCTCTCTTTCATTTAGGGTCATTGATCTTCCGACTTGTAGTATTCTTTATTTATTCAACGTAGTCCTCTTTAACTGCTACAAAATTCCTTTGGTTAGAACGGAAATCATTTGAGTCGAAAAGACTCTCCAGGGTTATTAACCCTTTTGGAAGTTTATTTGTTTATAACTAAATAATTTGATCCTCGTATGCTTCCTTGATCTTATGCTAGAGATGGTTCAAAAATTGATCAGACTAATGAATGAAGTGTACAATTTTTTGATAGCTATTAAAGACCTACCAATGATCAAAGTTGTCAGGGATTTGTCAGGGATAGAGGGATGGATGATCAACTTTATGGTACTCTCATTTTCTATTAAATCTAGAATTGGGTTGAACTGCAATCCTATCAGAGCCATCATATGAGATTCTATATTCTTCTCTCGAGGAATAACCTTGATGTTGAAATATTCAAAATCATCTATGAGATCCCCTATCCGATGTCGATAGGATCTCATCCTAGGATTCTTTATGTTGGCAATATTTATTACTTCTGTTAGTACTAACTCTGAATCACCAAATATTCTTAGTTGTTTTATGCCTTCTTTTCAGTCTGTGGTCAAGCCATGCACCAAGGCCTTGTACTCCACCTTGTTACTAGTATAGAAAAATTGGAAATGGAATGTGTTGGTACAAAAAAATGTTCTCCTTTTCCATCTAAGAAGCATTAGAGATATGGAATGAAGCTTGAAGTTAGATAGATCATGATGTGTGTCATTTTATAGCTGGGGATGTGATCTAACTGGAACTCAGATTTGTGGAGAGATGGATAGCACTCAAATAGGCCTTGATCTTGTCCTAACTGTTTTAGGTTGTGCCTTTCAACCAAGGTAAGAGGACCTATTTTGTAACCCTCAAATGGTGAAGGAGATGAAGATATCCCTCAATTTGTGCAAATAGTATGGAAAGGACCTTGGGAAAATATGATCAACACTCCAAATCTGACTTTCACAATTTGTCACTCCTAGATTATGGAGATATTTTCAGTGCAAGGCAAGGATTACTGAAGACATTGTATGATCCTGATTTGTTTTGTGTATTTTTTGTAGATGGATTGATATTATTTTGTTGACACACAATGTAATGCAGGGGTAGTATGGGGTAGGATTAGTTAATCTAAATAAATTTTTGGTGGGAGATTATTAGACAAGACTAACCATAATTTGTCAAATTCTTTAAGGAAGTTTGCAAGAAATTTTTAAGACCTAAACAACAGAATGATTCAAAAGGGATTAAGGTACTCCTTCAACCAAGATATGTGCACCAAATGGAGAGCCTAGATTTGCACTCTTCCACACAATCTTTGACAACCTGCCATAAAATCTTGAAGCAGATGAACCAACAAAGCATCGATAAATCTCTATTTTATCATGACCTAAGGTGCACCCAAAGTTTTACAAACAATCTCTAGAATTTAAGGGAGGTAAAGTGATTTTTAATCTATTTATCTCTTTATCAGATGAAAGCTATTTTGAATGTGAGATTGCAAGTGCCACTAAACTATCAACAAGAAATGAGACCATGTATGATCAAGAGAGATTTTAGACACAAGACTGCAATAGGAGCAAGAAACACAAATTAAAAACATTCTGAAACATAAGTGCATGTAATTTTTGCCAAGAGACAACACAAAATACATCCAGAATGACCAAATTTATTAGCAGGGGAATGTTATAAGAACAATCTCAGAGCTTGTTGATGGATTTACAACTGAAACCAACTCAACATGATACAAATATTGATGCAAAAAGGAATTAGAAATGGTTCTCAGGCAGTTTCTCAGAGAATGGGATTTCTTCCTAGATTTTCCCGTGAAATTATAAGTTTCTCCGACCTTTTGCATGTCAAAGAACATGAATTATATAACATTCTCAATTACATTTGATCCTTCTTCCCCAAGAAAAGAATATGCCCAGCCATAAATTTTGTTACAAAATTCCAACATGATTCATAGATAGGGACATTTAAGAAATTTGCAACAAAAGCTGTACCAGGTGTTTCACAAAGAGGCAAATCATTACAAATCCTATCATCATTATCCATTGTGGAAGCATGTTTTTCATTCTCCAAGCATGCAGACCCCTTTCATTTGATTATTTCATCCTTATCCCTCCAAAATATTGATTCTGTAACATCTTGATTTGATATTTCATTTTTTGGACGGGCTGGGGCAAAAATTATTTCAAAAACACCTCAAATCTAGAAATTGATCCCTAAAACCACTTGCATTGGTCCTTGCAGGCACAAATGACATGACTTTTTGCCCAAAAATTGATGAAAAATGATGCCAGATTTCACATTTCCACACTTCCTGGAGAAAAAATGGTGGCCAAAATGAAAAATGCAGAGTTACCATTGACTTTGCCCTTTTTAATTCAATTTGAGCCCTTGACGTGTAAAAATATGATTGGGAATGGATTTCGGATCATTTTTTGAATTTTTAACATCTTTGAGAAAAATGTAAAATTTTGAATTTTTTCTCCACCTCTCTACCCTTCAAATTTGGTGCTGACACGTGGCATATGGTGGGCCCCATTGAAGTCGCAGTTCAATTCTGCACATTTTCACCCTTTTTTGGAATTTTGGAAAATTTTCCCTTTTTTCCCCCGCATGGGCCCGTCACCTCTGCCTCTGTCCTTGACACATGTCACAGTTCTCTATAGTTGAGGATCTACGGGCTCAAAGAACGCTTTAACACCCTTTTTTTGCCAAGGGTAAGTTTTCTCACTTTATCTTCCGCGGGCCCGCATCTCCGATTTCATCCCTACCATATGTCTCCCTCATTGCTTCATCATGGAGCCACGCCTCAAATTCTTGCATTCTAAGTCTTTTTTACCAAAAGGGAATATTTTCCCTTTTTCCTTCTAATGACCTGCTGACCCACTTCTTTCTCGCCACATGTTTGCACACCTTACTTGGTGGACCGTGGTCCCTTTCATGACTTTCATCCCTTTGGACCAAAAAAGCGAAAAAAATGCTTAATTCCTTCATTGGACCGCACTCCCCTCTAACCTGGCCCTACCACGTGTCCACCCCTGATTGGCTTGCTAGACCCGCAGGCCTATTTAAAACTATAAGACCTTTTCACTCCAATGGTGATATTTTCCAAACCGACTCCACCTTTACACTCTGAACCTCCCACATGTCTCCCTTTGCTCTACTATGCGAACCCGTGACCCTTTACCTCACAGTTTTTCCCTTTTCAACCAAAAAGGCAAAAATCACCTAAGTCCCCCACCAGCCTTCCGTCCCAGCATTCATTCTGCATGTGACACATGTCCCTCCTTTGGGACCTGCGGAGCTGCAGGGGAAATATTGAAATTTTTCCCAAAACTCAAAAAATGTTAAGTCTGTCAAAGAAACCCAGCTAAATCTTCATCCAATGACAAATGAACATGTATGAGGGGATGTTTGAGATTAATTTTGATGGGACAATGACACCTGTACGATCTGTAAAAAAACACATAATTTTCCAGAGATGCCCAAATTTGATTTTTTCTTCGTGGGTAAAGGATTTTTTGGTTAAAAAACAAATGGAAACTTAATTTTAGGTAATTTTCAGACTATGGGGTTAGATTTTTGAGGGAGAATATGCATGAAACGAACAACTTTGAGCTCTAAAGGCTGGGAAAAGTGGAAAAAATGATAGCGACCCGTGAATTTGGAAAACTAGGTCACAAAACAGGGCATACATGTATATTTTCCTTCAAAGTTGGGGCAAAATAATAAGTTTGTGAGCACTTCAAGTCATTCAATCTGGGTGGGGAAACTTTCAGACCAAAAAATTTGAAGGAAAAATGTTTTTTAGAGCATGCAGAACCAAAGGGGGAAAATGGCAATATAACAGAGGATTAAAATGGGCACCAACATCGGCTCCTGCTCAAGGATGGGCACTCCATAAGTGAGTGTCACAAGAATAAAAAGTAAACCAAGTCCCTAAATAATCGATTGGGAAAACAGAAGTCATGAGCCAAAACCACCAAAAACCAGCTGAGAAACTGACAAAAGATGGCTGCTACACACCAAGGACAAACAAAGAACCACCAAAACACCAAAAACAGAGCAAAATCCAAACACTATACACTGTAAAAGTTGGTGCAAACCTTGATTCAAGGAAAAAAAATCAAGGGGAAACCCCAAATGTCCTCCATACTGGATATGACCATGCGAAGAGGTTCATAATATGTTTTTAGCAACTGGAAATATACCTCGTTTTCTTCCTTGTTTGATATGTAAACCATTTAGTTTCTTTGAAGCTCCTCCATTATGTTCAGGCTAAACCTTTTAACATTTTTAAAGGGTTGAACCAAGGACCAAATTTCTAGAAAAACACAACATATTTAGAAGATATGTTTTCAAAAACTTTAAACTCCTTGAAATCCACAAAACTCGCAAAGTGATCAGTACTAACATCTACTTGCAAAAACTTCATAAGATGCATTATTTGGGTCTTCAATAAGGTACAACATCTTCTTCTCACCACATAATTTCACTAAGTTTCCTTCAATGGGGATAGTGGCATAAGACATGTCCATTTGGACACTCCCACCAAAAGTTGTAGCCCACTTTCTTGACAACAACATACCCCATTTAGCAGGACAATCAACAATCACAACATCCAATTTTAAATTCCCCCCAGGATAAGATGCAAGTTGCACCACTAGATGTTTGACACACCCAACAATTGGCACTTCTCTGGAATATATGGTAGTACACCTTTCCATATGCTCCTGTCACTTTGATTCCCAATTTATTCATGACCTGAAGAGGCATGACATTGCATGAGGCTCCGGAGTTAAACATACAGCCATGTAACAACATGTCTTTGATAACCAAGGTAGTGAAAAATGGATTCATGTTCAGCTAAGATTTAACCAAAGAAGTTCCTAAGTAAACCTCAGGTGGTTCCCCCAACTCTTCCAACACTTTTGGCTGTTCCAATTCTTCAATGGTAATAGGAATCTCAACCTTACTTCTAACTCTACTTTGGGTACTCTCTTCCTCTTTGAATCCTAAATATTCAAAATCCCTCTTCTTGTGCTCAGGAATGCTAAGGAACTCAGAAATTGGGACAATAATTCTTGATCTGACTCAGGACTTGGGCAATATCATATAGAGCACTCTTGGGTAAAGCAACACTGGAAATGGAGACAAAAACAATCATTAGATGGTATGGAAGTATTTTTCAGTTCAGGAATGGGAAGGATCACAATGTTTTGCTTAGGGGAATAGGGCCTTCACCAGATGTATTTTTCTTTAGAGTTTCTTTAGTAAGTAATGGAAATTTTTACTTGGCTTGTTGCCCTTTGGAAACCTTACCTATGGTATTGTGCTCCTTCTCTCGGGAAACTACAACATTCATAAGCAAATACCTATCCTCTTCCAAGGGTATACCTCCATCATACTTGTTGATCATCAAGGCCCTCAATTATTCAAAATCATTATTGGTCAGCTTAGAGGATTGTACATTATCAATTTATAAAACATGAGAAGGAGGAATAAGATGTACCCATTGGATACAATCCCAAAAAATAGCATCAGTCCTAGCACTTATGAAATCTGTTGAAGTTGCTCCCCTTGGTGAACTTGCAGGTATCTCCATCATGCAGGAATCATCATACAATTTCATCATCAACTTCCTCTTCAATTTGT
Organism: Taxus chinensis; assembly: GCA_019776745.2. NCBI lineage: Eukaryota > Viridiplantae > Streptophyta > Pinopsida > Cupressales > Taxaceae > Taxus > Taxus chinensis. The sequence goes on from CM034146.1 coordinate 900,028,004, forward strand.
TGATCTATTTCACATGGAGGATGGGGTAAAAAACATCTGTCACACCAGTTAATCTAATTTGCATCATCAATAGCAGCCACCCTAGCAGTTAATGGATCAGGCACTACCATATTTTCCTTTGCCTAAGATTGTCTATTTGCATACCCCATTGGTCCTTTCCCTCTATCATCTGCCCTTTGATCACCTCTAGGATAATTGGAAAATCTGTCATGGTTATGTGCTATTTGTTGACCTAGTGAATTTTTCCCAATTTCCTTCTCGGCTCTTACCAACTTGTAGGAAATCTCTTTGACAGCCCCTGCTAAAGTCTTCAAAACATCCTCCAAATAATCACCCTTGCTAGCTTGAGCTTTTTCTGGGTTTATCAACTTTACACCATCTCTCTTGAGAGGTTTCCCAATTGCTTTGATATTATTTTCAATTTGAAGTGCCATGGTGAAAGCTTGCCTTAGATTGGTAGGGTTCTTGTCTCTTAAATAGTAGGCTTGTCTTTTTATCAAATGCATATGCATATTTGATTAAACAAGACTCATCACAAGGACTGAAATCTAGTTGGTAGCCTTCTCAAAGTTTTGTTAAACCTTGTATTGAAGTCATTAACTGATTCATTGGGAGTTCTTCTTGATATTCTTAAAATTCAGACAAGAGAAATCTAGGATCAATCTTGTCACCATATTGCAACCTAAATACATTCTTAATCTCACTCGAAGTATCAATATGAATTATCAGGTAGCAGCCTTGTACAAATCCCTAGCATCCTCTTCTAGTGTATGAATGAAAAATTTTATATACACATCTTCAAACCCTATTTCAAAATCTTCCATCATGTTAACAAAAAGTTTGAGATGCTGATCACCAGTTATAACATTGTTACCTTGGAATTTTGGCAACCTATTTCTAACATCTTATGGGATAGCATTTGGGTAACCATCCATTCCTCTAAAGTCTATAGGACCAAAGGTGTTAACAAAAAATAAAGGTCTAGGATGAGCCATATTGTTTGGTGGAGATGATCTTAGGGGTGACACAAGTTGATGAGGAGCGCAAGGTCTTTGGGGCTCAAGACTGTGGTTCACAAGACTGGTATGCTCTAAGTGCTGATTTTCTTAGAAATTTTTATTTGAATTAAAACACAGAGGTGCAGATTGAAGAAAGAACTTACCAGGTACAGAAGAAGGACCTTCACTAGCTAAGGCAAACAAGTTTATGAGAGGATTGCTTGAATCAAAATCACTAGAAGAAGAGTGATAATCCTCTACCAAATGCTGATCTCTCTCACTAATGGATATATCTTTTCCTGATGTCTGACATTTAATAACTTTCCAAACTCTTCTTCCTTCTAACTCTGAGTTCCTTGAATCTGAAAACAACTTCTTAGTAGAGTCCCTAATGAAGAGAGATCTTCTTCTCTCCGTTTTTGCAGAGATTAGCAACACAAAAATAAATGACAGAAATCTTAAGACACTGGTATTTATCAAGATCAGAATAGCATGGAGTCGCCACTAAGGATTTTCACCTTAGTTGTGAAAATACACTAAAATACTCTGTCAAATACCTATCAGCATTGACAATCTTGCAAACCTTTATAAATCAAACCTTCCTTTCTTTTAATTTATCAACCATAAATGCAAATGAAGTGCAACAATTGCTGGAAACTAATAAAATTGAAGGCAAGACTTATATCTTTACTTAATCCTTATAAATCTGATTATAAAATGATGCTTCAATAATGTATTTGCATGTAGAATTTGCAAGGGACATTACTAGGGTTTGACATGCATTCAAATATCTCAAATATGTATGCACATGGATCAGATTGAACTAAGAAAATATCAAACTCAGAACTCTACCCTTCATTCCAGCCTTATAAATCTTATCAGAAGATGATACTAAGATTTCTAATTGCACCAAAATCACATAAGAAGTATTACCAAGGATCTGAAATACTGAAATACTGAATAATTTCCCCAGGAACGATGCCACTAAGTGTTGGTACCCAAATGTGTTCTCCTTTTAATTCTAAGAAGCATCAAAGATATGACATGAAGCTTGAAGTTAGAAAGATCATGATGTGTGTCATTTTTTAGCTGGGATGTGATCTAACAGGAACTCATATTTGTGGAGAGATGGATAGCACTCAAATAGGACTTAATCTTGTCCTAACTGATTTAGGTTATGCATTTCAACCAAGGTAAGAGAACCTACTTTGTAACCCTCAAATGGTAAAGGAGATGGAGATATCCCTCAATTTATGCAAATAGTATGGAAAGGGCCTTGGGAAAATATGATCAACACTCCAAATATGACTTTCACAAGTTGTCACTCCTAGATTATGGAAATATTTTCAAAGAAAGGCAAGGGTTATTGAAGACATTGCATGATCCTGATTTGCTTTATTCATTTTTGTAGATGAATTATATTATGTGGTTGATACATAATGCAATGCAGGGCTAGTATGGGGTAGGATTAGTTATTTTGAATGATTTTTTGTGGGATATTTTTAGACAAGATTAACTAGAATTTGCCAAATTATTTGAGGAAATTTTCAAGAAATTTGTAAGACCTAAACATCAGAATGATTCAAAGGGATTAAGGTACTCTTTCAACCAAGATATGTGCAATAAATGGATGCCCAGATCTACACTCTTCCACACAATATTTGACAACCTGCCATAAAATCTTGAAGCAGATGAACCAACAAAGCATCCAGAAACCTCTATTTTATCATGACCTAAGGTGTACCCAACTGTTTACAAACAATCTCAAAATTCAAGGAAGGTAAAGTGATTTTAAATATGTTTATCTCTTTATCAGAAGAAATCTCTTCTGAAAGTGAGATTGTAAATGCCACTAAACTATCAATAAGAAATGATACCATGTATGATAAAGAGAGATTTTAAACACAAGATTGCAACAAGAACCAGAAACGCAAATTGAAAACATTCTGAGACATAAGTGCATGCAAATTTAGCCAAGAGACAACACAAAATGATCTAGAATGACCAAATTTATCAGCAATGGAATATTATAAGAACAATCTCAGAGCTTTTTGATGGCTTTACAACTGAAACCAACTCAACATGATACAAATTTGATGCAAAAAGGAATTAGAAATGGTTCTCAGGTGGTTTCTCATAGAATGAAATTTTTCCCATATTTTCTTATGAAATTATAAGTTTCTTCGACCTTTCACATGTCAAAAAACATGCATTATATAACATTCTATTACATTTGATCCTTCTTTCCCAAGAAAATAATATGTCGAGCATCAATTTTGTTACAAAATTCCAACCTGATTCGCAAATAGGGACATTTAACAAATTTGCAACAAAAGTTACTAGGTGTTTCAAAAAAGGTGAATAATTACAAATCCTTCATCATTATCCATTGTGGAGGCACATTTTTCATTCTCAAAGCATACAGATCCCTTTCATTTCATTATTTCATCCTTATCCCTCAAAAATTTGATTATGCAACTTCTTGATTTGATATTTCATGTTTTGGATGGGCTGGGGAAAAAATTATTTCAAAACACCTCAAATCCACAAATTGATCCCTAAAACCACTTGCATTGGTCCTTGCAGGCACAAATGACATGAATTTGCCAAAAAATTGATGAAAATTGATGCAAAATTCACATTTTCACACTTCCTAGAGCAAAAATGGTTGCCAAAATGAAAAATGCACAGCTACAATTGCTTCAATTTGAGCCCTCCACGTGTCAAAATATGATTGGGAATGGATTTGGGATCATTTTTTGACTTTTTCCTTTGCCCTCTACCCTTGAAATTTGGAGTTAACACGTGGCATATGGTGGGTGCCATTGAAGTCACGGCTCAATTCTACACATTTACACCCCTTTTTGGAATTGAAATTTTTTCACTTTTTCCCCACGGGCCCACACCTCCGCATTTGTCCTTGACATGTGTCCACTTCTCTATCGCTGAGGATCCACAATCTTATTTCACGTTTTAACCCCCTTTTTCACCAAGGGAAATTTTTCTCATTTATCCCTACATACTCGTGCCTCCAATTCCATCTCTGCCACATGTCAGTCACTGATTCATCACGGAGCCACATGTCAAATTCTCATTCTAAGTCTTTTTACCAAAACAAAAAAATTTCCCTTTTCCTCCGGTGACCCGATGACCCACTCTTCCTGCCACGTGTCTCCCTGCTATACTTGGGAGACCCCGCGGCCCCTTTCGTAACTTTCATCCCTTTCACCAAAAAAAAAAAAAAATGCCTAAGTGCTTCACCGGTCTGCACTTCCCTCTAACCCCACCCTGCCACGTGTCCACCCCTGATTGGCCTGGTAGACCTGTGGGCCTATTTTAATTTATAAGACCTTTTCACCAAAGGGTGAGATTTTCCAAACTACTCTGCCTTTCTCCCTACATGCCACGTGTCTCCGTTCATTCCACTATGGACCCGTGGCCCTTTCCTCACCTTTTTTCCCTTTTCACCAAAAAGGAAAAAATCACCTAAGTCCCCCGCTAGCCTTCCATCCCACCATTGAATGAGAATGTGACATGTGTCCCTCCTACGAAGTTGGCAGGAAATTTGGATTTTTTTCCAAAACTCAAAAAACACTAAGTCTTCAAAGAAACCCGCTAATTCCTGAACAACGAAAAACAACCACGTAGGAGGAGAGGCTTGTGATTAATTTTGATGGCCAAATGACACTCGTACTACCATCAAAAAACAAAGAATTTACCAGAGATGCCTAAATTTGAGTTTTTCTTCGTGGGTGAAGGATTTTTTGGTCAAAAAAATAAAGGGAAATTGATTTAGGAAATATTTGACCATGGGGATTGATTTTCAAGGAAAAATATGCATGAAACAAACAACCACAAGATCCAAAGGATGGGGAAAGTGGAAAAAATGATAGAGGCCTATGGATTTTGAAATTTAGGGCACAAAGCAAGGCATACATGTATTTTTCTTTCAAAATGGGGAAAAATAATAAGTTGTGAGCAGTTCAAGGCATTCAATCTAGAGTCAGAAAATTGTAGATCACCAAATTTGAAGAAAAATATTTTTTGAGCACATAGAAAAAAGGGGAAAGATGGGAAAATAATAGAGGATCAAAATGGGCACCAACATCGGCTCCTGCTTGGGGATGAGCACTCCCAGTGAGTACCACAAGAACAACATTGACCAAGTGCCAAAATAACCCATTGGGAAAATGGATTCATGAGCCATAGCCACCAAAAATCAACTAAGAAACTGACCAAAAATGGCTGCAACACACCAAGGAAAACCAAGAACCACCAAAAAACCAAAAATAGAGAAAAAGCCAAACACTATACACTATACAAGTTGGTGTAAACCTTGATTCAAAGAAAAAAAATCAAGAGGAAACCCCAAATGCCCTCCATGATAGATATGACCATGCCAAGAGGTTCTGATATGTTTTTAGCATTTGGAAATATACCTCATTTTCTTCCTTGTTTAATTTATAAACCATCTAGTTTCTTTGAAGATCCTCCACTGTGTTCAGTCAAAACCTTTTAACATTTTTCAAGGCTGAACCAAGGACCAAATTTCTAGAAAAAACAACATATTTAGGAAATATGTTTTCAACAACTTCATACTCCCTGAAATCCACAAAACTCACAAAGTGATCAATACTAGCATCTTCCTGCAAAACTTCATAATATGCATTGTTTGGGTCTTCAATAAGGTACAACATCTTCTTCTCTCCACATAATTTCACTAAGTTTCCTTCAATGGGGATAGTGGCATAAGACATGTCCATTTTGACACTCCCACCAACACTTGCATCCAACTTTCTTGATAACAACATACCCCATTTAGCAGGGAAATCAACAATCACAACATCCAATTTTAAATTCCTCCCAGGATAAGATGCAAGTTGCACCACCAGATCTTTGACACACACCCAAAAAATGGCACTTCTTTGGAATCCATGGTAGTAACCTTTCCATATGTTGTTGTCACTTTGATTCCCAACTCATTCATTACCTCAAGAGGCATGACATTGCATGAGGCTCCTAAATCAAACATACAATTTTGTAATAACTTGTCTTTGATAACCAAGGTAGTGAAAAATGGATCCATGTTCAGCTGAGATTTATCCAAATATGTTCCTAAGTAAACCTCAGGTGGTTCTCCCAACTCTTCCAACACTTGTGGTTGTTCCAATTCTGCAATGGCAATAGGAATCTCAACCTTGCTTCTAACTCTGCATTGGTTACTCTCTTCCTCTTTGAATCCTAAATATTCAAAAGCCCTCTTCTTGTGCTCAAGAATCCTAAGCAACTCAGCAATTGAGACAAAAATCTGGATCTGACTCAAGACTTGGGCAATATCATATGGAGCACTCTTGGGTAAAGCATCACTGAAATTGAGACAAGTAGACTCATTAGATGGTATGGAAGTCTTTTTGAGTTCGGGCATGGGGAGGATCACAAGTTTTTCTTAGGGAAATAGGGCCTTCAGCAGATGTATTTTTCTTTGGAGTTTCTTTAGTAAGAAATAGAAATTTGGACTTGGCTTATTGCCCTTTGGCAACCTTACCTCTGGGATTGTGCTCCTTCTCTTGGGTAACTACAACATTCATAAGAAGCTTCCTATCCTCTTCTGAGGGTATACCTCCATCATAATTTTTGATCATCAATACCCTCAAGTATTCAAAATCATTATTGGGAAGCTCAAAGGCTTGTACATTATCAATTTTCAAAACATGAGAAGGAGGAATAAGATGTACCCATTGGATATAATCCCAAAATATAGCAGCAATCCTAGCACTTATGACATCCATTGAAGTTTCTCCCCTTGGTGAACTTGCAGGGATCTCCATCATGCAGAAATCATCATCAATTTCATCATCAACTTCCTCTTTAATTTGCTAATTTTTTTCACATGGAGAATGGGGTAAAAAACATATGTCACACCAGTCAATCTGATTTGCATCATCAATAGTAGCCACCCTAGCAGTTAGTGGATCAGGAACTACCTTATTTTCCTTCACCTCAGATTGTCTATTTGAAGATCCCATGGATCCTTTCCATCTATCATCTACCCTTTGATAACCTCTAGGATGATTGGAAAATGTTTCCACGGTTTTGTGTTCTTTCCTGACCTTGTGAAGTCTACCCAATTCCCTTCTCAGCTCTTGCCAATTTCTATGAGATCTCTTTGACAGCCCCTGCCAAAGTTTTCACAACCTCCTCCAAATCAGCACCCTTGCTCGCTTGAGGTTTATCAAGTTTTATCAACTTTACACCATCTCTCTTGAGATGTTTCCCAATTGCTTTGATATTGTTTTTAATTTTAAGTTCCATGGTGAAAGCTTGCCTTAGATTGGTAGGGTTCTTATCTTTTTGGTAATATGTTTTCTTCTTATCAAATGCATCTGCATATTTGATTAAACAAGACTCATCACAAGGCCTACGACTAATAGGCATCCTTCTCATATTTTTGGTAAACCTTGTGTTGAATTCATGAACTGATTCATTGGAGTTCATCTTAATATTTTCAAATTCAGACAAGCGTAATCTAGGATCAGTCTTGTCACCATATTGCAACCTAAATGCATTCTTCATTTCAGTCCTTGAATTAATAGAATTATCAGGTAGAGCCTTGTACAAATCTCGAGCATCCTATTCTAGTGTATGAATGAACAATTTAATATACACATCTTCAAACTCTATTTTAAAATCCTCCATCATGTTAACAAAAAGTTTGAGATTGTAATCACTAGTTATAACATTGTTACCTTGGAATTTTGGGAAACCTATTTCTATCATCTTGTGGGACAGCATTTGGGTAACCATCCATTCCTCTAAAGTCAATAGGACCAAAGGTGTTAACAAAAAATGAAGGTCTAGAATGAGCCATATTGTTTGATGGAGGTGATCTTAGGGGTGACACAAGCTGATGAGGAGTGCAAGGTCTTTGGGGCTCAAGATTGTGGTTCACAAGACTGGTATGCTCTAAGTGTTGATTTTCTTAGAAAGTTTTATTTGAATTAAAACACAGAGGTGCAGATTGAAGAAGGATCTTACCAGGAATAGAAGAAGGACCTTCACTAGCTGAGGCAAAAAATTTTATGAGAGGATTTCTTGAATCATAATCACTAGAAGAAGAGTCATAATCCTCTACCAAATGCTTATCTCTCTCACCAATGGATATATCTTTGCCTAATGTCTGACCTTTAACAACTTTCCAAACTCTTCTCCCTTCTAACTCTGAGTTCCTTGAATCTAAAAACAACTTCTTAGCAGAGTCTCTAATGAAGAGAGATCTTCTTCCCTTCAGTTTTGTAGAGATTAGCAACATAAAAATAAATGACAGAAATCTTAAGACACTGGTATTTATCAAGATCAGAATAGCATGGAGTTGCCACTAAGGATTTTCACCTTAGTTGTGCAAATACACTAAAATACTCTATCAAATACTTATCAGCACTGACAATCTTACAAAACTTTATAGATAAAACCTTGATTTCTTTGAATTTATCAACCACAAATGCAAATGAAGTGCAACAACTTCTGAAAACTGATAAAATTGTAGGAACAACTTATATCTTCACTTAATCCTTACAAATCTGATTATAAAATGATGCTTTAACAATGTATTTGCATGCAAAATTTTCAAGGGACATTACCAGGGTTTGACATGCATTCAAATATCTCCAATATGTATGCAAATGGATCAGATTGAAGTAATAAAATATCAAAATAAACTCTACCCTTCATTCTAACCTTATAAATATGATCATAATATGATACTCAGACTTGTAATTACACCAAAATCACATAAGAAGTATTACTGGGGATCTGAAATACTGAATAATTTCCTCAGCAATGATGCCACTAAGTGTTGGTACCCAAATTTGTTCTCCTTTTCATTCTAAGCAGCATCAAAGATATGGCATGAAGCTTAAAGTTAGATAGATCATGATGTGTGTCATTTTGTAGTTGGGGATGTGATCTAATTGGTACTCAGATTTGTGGAGAGATGGATAGCACTCAAATAGGACATGAACTTGTCCTAACTGTTTTAGATTGTGCCTTTCAACCAAGGTAAGAGAACATATTTTGTAACCCTCAAATGTTGAAGGAGATGGAGATATCCCTCAATTTGTGCAAATAGTATGGAAAGGGCCTTGGGAAAATATGATCAACATTCTAAATATGACTTTCATAAGTTGTCACTCCCCAGATTATGGAAATATTTTCAAAGCAAGGCAAGGGTTACTGAAGACATTGCATGATCCTGATTTTCTTTGTGCATTTTTGTAGATGGATTATATTATGTGGTTGATACACAATGCAATGTAGGGGTAGTATGGGGTAGGATTAGTTCTTTTGAATGAATTTTGGTGGGAGATTTTTAGACAATATTAACTAGAATTTGCTGAATTCTTTGAGGATGTTTTCAAGAAATTTGTAAGACCTAAACATCAGAATGCTTCAAAGGGATTAATGTACTCCTTCAACCAAGATATGTGTAATAAATGGATGCCCAGATCTAAAATCTTCCACACAATATTTGACAACCTGCCACACAATCTTAAAGCAGATGAACCAACAAAGCATGCAGAAACCTCTATTTTATCATGACCTAAGGTGCACCCAAATGTTTACAAACAATCTCAGAATTAAAGGAAGGTAAAGTGATTTTAAATCTGTTTATCTCTTTATCATATGAAATCTCTTCTGAAAGTGAGATTGTAAATGCCACTAAACTATCAATAAGAAATGATACCATGTATGATCAAGAGAGATTTTAAACACAAGATTACAACAAGAACCAGAAACATAAAGTGAAAACATTCTGAGACATAAGTGCATGCAAATTTTTCCAAGAGACAACACAAAATGATCTAGAATGACCAAATTTATCAGCAAGGGAATATTATAAGAACAATCTCAGAGCTTGTTGATGGATTTACAACTGAAACCAACTCAACATGATACAAATTTGATGCAAAAAGGAATTAGAAATGGTTCTCCAGGCGGTTTTTTCAGAAACTGAGATTTTTCCTAGATTTTCCCATGAAATTTTAAGTTTCTCTGACCTTACACATGTCAAAAAACATGCATTATATAACATTATATTACATTTGATCCTTCTTTCCAAAGAAAAGAATATGCCAACCATCAAGTTTGTTACAAAATTCCAACATGATTTGCAGATAGGGACATTTAACAAATTTGCAACAAAAGTTACTAGGTGTTTCACAAAAGGTGAATCATTACAAATCCTTTATCATTATCCATTTTGGATGCACATTTTTCATTCTCCAAGCATGGAGACCCCCTTTCATTTCATTGTTTCATCCTTATCCCTCCAAAATTTGATTCTGCAACTTCTTGATTTGATATTTCACGTTTTGGATGGGATGGGCCAAAAATTATTTCAAAAACACCTCAAATCTGTAAATTGATCCCTAAAACAACTTACATTGGTCCTTGCAAGCACAAACAACATGAATTTTCCAAAAAATTGATGAAAATTGATGCAAAATTCACATTTCCACACTTCCTAGAGCAAAAATAGTGGCCAAAATGAAAAATGCATAGCTACCGTTGATTTGCCCTTTTTCCTTCAATCTGAGCCCTCCACATGTCAAAATATGATTGGGAATGCATTTGGGATCATTTTTTGACTTTTTAACATCTTTGGAAAAATGTAAAATTTTAAATTTTTTCTCCACCCCTTTGCCCTTTAAATTTGGAGCTGACACGTGGCATATGGTGGGTCCCATTCAAGTCATGGCTGAATTCTATACATTTTCACCCTTTTTTAGAATTTGGAAAATTTTCACTTTTTTCCCTGTGGACCCACATCTCCGCCTCTTTTCTTGACACGTGTATACTTGTCTGTCGTTGAGGATCCGCAGGCTTATTTAACATTTTAATCCCTTTTTTCACCAAGGGAAAATTTTCTCATTTATCCCCGCATACCCATGCCTCGAATTCCATCTCTTCCACATTTCATTTGTTGATTCTTCGTGGAGCCATGCCTTAAATTCTCATTCTAAATGTTTTTAACCAAAACGGAAAAATTTCCCTTTTCCTCCGGTGACCCCAATGACCCGCTCTTCCCACCACATGTCTCCCTGCTATACTTGGCAGACCCGCGGCCCCTTTTGTAACTTTCATCCCTTTCACCAAAAAAAGAAAAAAATGCCTAAGTCCTTCACCGGTCCGCACTTCCCTATAACCCTGCCCTACCACGTGTCCACCCCTTGATTGGCCTGGTAGACCCGTGGGCCTATTTTAATTTATAAGACCTTTCCACCGAAGGGTGAGATTTTCCAAACTGCTTTGCCTTCCTCCCTGCCTACCACGTGTCTCCCTTCACTTCACTACAGACCCGCGGCCCTTTCCTCACCTTTTTTTCCATTTTCCCCCAAAAAGGCAAAAATCCACCTAAGTCCCCCACCAGCCTTCCATCCTACCATTGAATGAGAATGTGACACGTGTCCCTCCTGCGGAGTTGCGGGGGAAATTCAAATTTTTTGCCAAAACTCAAAAAATTAAGTCTTCAAAGAAACCCGTCGATTCCTGACCAACGAAAAATGACCACATAGGAGGAGAGGCTTGGGATTAATTTTGATAGGAAAATGACACCCATACTAGCGTAAAAAACACATAATTTACCAGAGATTCCCAAATTTAATTTTTTCTTCATGGGTTAAGGATTTTTTGGTCAAAAAATAAAGGGAAATTGATTTTAGGCAATTTTCGACCATGGGGATTGATTTTCGAGGACAAATACGCATGAAACAAACAACCATGAGATCCAAAGGCCGGGGAAAGTCGAAAAAACAATAGAGGCCCATGGATTTGGAAATTTAGGGCACAAAGCAAGGCATACATGTATTTTTCTTTCAAAATGGGGCAAAATAATAAGTTGTGAGCACTTCAAGGCATTCAATCTGGAGAGAGAAAGTTGTAGATCACCAAATTCAAAGAAAAACATTTTTTGAGCACATAGAACAAAGGGGAAAGATGGGAAAATAATAGAGGATCAAAATGGGCACCAACAGAATGAATGCAGTATCTTTCTCCCACTTGGGGATAGTAAGAAAACTATGGATCCTGAGTTTTTCTTTCTTTTTGCCCTATCGAAATGTAGGGTCTAGATTTGGGAATCTTTGGGGATATTCCCCTTCTTTATGTTGTATCATTTTTCTATCTTAGGTATCTCCGAATCATTTTTAAAAATGACATAAGTGCCTGAACCAGTGGAATCGAAATTCCCGAAAGGATCTCCTGGAGGGAGGTTGGCTAAATGACCACTGCATTGGGGGTCTTCATCTTCTGTGTATAATTTTTCCTCTCTGGTGATCATAACATGGGAAGCTTCAAATCCTGAAGATGTCTAGTTGGTTATGTGTTCCTTGGCAAGGGGCTTTAAAAATACCTTCATTTTCAACCCGTACTTGGTTCACAGTATCATATGAGAGAAATAAAGAGATATATAGCCTCCAATATTAGCTATAAAATCAGAGAGGAAAAGGATGAAGACTAGTGGGAGGTCGATGATCATAATATCCTATAGGAAAGTGATATTTGGGCATGAATAGAGTTGTAATAGGAGTCCCTTGATAGACCCAATGGTTTTCACATACTTCCCATCTAGTTACATGACTCCTTTCCTTAAGGGCTCATATTTAATGCCCAAAATGTCTGCAATTTCCTTGGGCATTAGTGCTAGTGTCGGAGTCTATCATAGAATTATACAGTAATTTTTTACCTATGATGAGATTCATAAAAAAGGGATTGGGCCTTTGTTTACTCACATCTCCTTTTTTATTCAATAGTACTACCTTTGTTGAGACTTGGGTGACTTTTACCCTTTCCTTCTCCTTTCTGGAGGTGGTTGGATCTTTGTTTGGTTTGAGCACTTCTTAGAACAACTCCTACCCTGGAATTCTCAGAAGATCCCACAAGGATGCGTTAGTTGGTGATTTTTTTATTTGTTGGACCACGTTAATTGGTCCAAGTGGAAATAATTTAGACGATGACTGGTGTTTTGTTCCCTCATTAGCGAGGTGGGAAACATCTTGATTTTGAACAATTTTTCTTAGAGAAACTCCTTATTTTATGGAAATAGGTGGTGACGAGGCTATAATGGATAGAGGCTCCTTCTACATTTAGCCAGTTATACTTGGGATCAAGGCATCAACTTCTATGATAATTTTCTTAAAGTAGATGTTATAATTAAACTGAACAAAATTTAAAACAGATGTTTCATTTGTAAAGATGTATTCTTATCCTTCTATCCAAGATAAAAGGGTGTGTTCTGGTGCAATCTCCACCTCCTATTCTAGGTACATCCCTTGAATCTATGCGACAAGAGTGGCATTATGGACTCTCGTAGAGTGATACAGATGTTATTTATCCACCTCGTAGTCTTTCCCTTAATCATTGTTCACTCACCTTTTGTTGTAAGTTCCCTTAGGGGTAGTCTCTTGGCATGTGGGAGTCATTACAGGGGAAGCACCATGCATTAGGGTCTTCAACCAAATTATTTTGACTGGGTACCATCTCTCTTCTACTATTAGGTGGAACGTACCATCTTTGAAATAACTATTACTATGATTACTTTCCCTCTTGACATTGAAAATGTTGACATGTGATTTGTCTTAGGAAAGTGTGCTCTTATGAATATTTGAAATCACTTTTGCAATGGATAAATTATTACTCTGAAGAGGTTCACTTTGTTGTGATTTTTGATTACTTGAAAACAAGGCCATTCAATTTTTTTGTATAACTTTAATTCATTAAAAATAAAGGGATTATGAACTTGTGTTGAGAACAAAACCTTGGATCAATTCCATTGATCCAAGGTATGCTTAATTTCTCCTTAATTGTTTTGTCTAGTTTACTTAGCATTCTGTAATGGAAGGTGAAGTGGGAATGAGTGTTATTTTATTTATAAATTTTATGGACTCAATTTCAGGTGTCCTTGCTTAGCATCCTGCTGAAATTAATAGGCTTGCGTATTCTTAAAAATGCTAAATAGTTGAGATAACCTAAGACCTATTACTAAACTACTAAGGTTGACACCCTAACCTAAGTCGGTATGTTTTATGGTTGTGTATTTTTGAAACAAAATAGGGAAAATAAAATTAACCTAAGGTAATAAGACCTACCTAGGAACTAAGATTGATAATCTAACCTAAACTAATACTAACCTAAGGGGTACCTATGGACTACTTGGAAAGTGGTAAGGGCGGGGTGGCATCAGTTTTCAATGCATTAATGAGTTTATTTTATTTTTAATGAATTTTTAAATGCCATTTTTTGTAGAGGCATAGGGAGTGAGGGGATGCCTAGTTGGCATCACCACTAAATGAAATTGCATGCATTTTGGAATTAAGAAACTTGCCAAACTTGGATGGTGGTGACAAGGAGAGATAAGAGGGAAAACTGATAGTCCTTCACATTAATGGGTCTCGCTTATGGTGAAGAAACCACCTAGGAGAGATGCAAGGAGGATTTTGGAAAGATTGTTTGATCTTTTGTTCTCTTTGATTTTTTCTCTGCATGGAGTTTTTGGTTCTTCGAACCAGCAGTTCTATTTTTGATCCATCGATATTATTGGAATTCTTGAGCTATTTTTGGATCCTGTGGAGGTATAAGAGGAAGTAGGAATATTGGAGTTGTTGATGTCTCTTTGGAAATTGGAAGAGACTGTGGAGGCTTAGCTGGAAATCTTCTGCAAATTGATAAGAAGCTCTATCAGGCATGATAGGCTCTACCCATTAAGTTGTTCTTCTTTGTACTAAGTTTTTTTATTAAAACAACTCTTCTACTGGAGAACAATGGGTTTTATGTGATGTATATCTTGCTTTCATGCTTCTATTTTTCATTGTGTACTCCTTGAATTTGTTGTTTGAGGAAATAAGATATGGTTTTGTTCCTTTTTGGATAAATGAGTGAATCATTATTTAACAATTGTTTGAACTCAAATGTTAACAAATTTTGTGAACTTCTGTTGACTATGGAAAAATGGAATAGAGAGGTTCATTGTTTGATAAAGATAGGAGTTGGGTTTGTTTCTTTTATTGGGTGAAAGTTGGAACATGTCACCTTTTATTAAGCTTGAGATGCTTTTAAATCTTATTACATCTATTCGAAATATGCTAAATTAGATAGTATGATTCAATTTTTTGGGAGTAGTTTTGATTGGAAAATAATTGTAGCATGTTCTACTTTTGTTGAGCTTGAGATGATTTGATTCTGGTAACTCTTGTGGGACTGTTCTGAAGTGAGATAGTAGAAGTCACTGTTAGGAAAGGAGTATGTTTCATTTTTTTGCCCATACTTGAAACTTGATAAAATCATGTTCAACTTTTGTTTAGACTATAATTAAGTTAATTTTTGTTTCCTACACATGTATATTATGAGAAGATTTGTAAATAAATTATCCACTTTTATGTATCCTTTCTGAGATGAGGTTTCATGCTTCAGAAGTTACCTTATTAGTTCATCTTGTTGGATTTTCTAATAATTTTATTCAAGTTTGATGTTTAGATGATGTTGTAGGAATGGGGTACCTATGTCGAACTAGGGATTAGTTTAGTCTTGTCCATTTTGATGAAATGGAATGGAATGTTTTGGTTGTAAAAATTCTTTTGAACTCAACCTTGAGCAACTGATTTGGGGTCATGTCACCTTTTCCTTATGGTCAAATTTGGGACGAGTTCATCCTTTCTACCTTTAGACTATTCCTTTGATTTTTTACGAAGTTAGGGATCTGGGTTCGCTTGACAATAATTTACGACTGCTAATCTTGTTTTCATTTTCTCAATTTTACCATCGAAGGATGGGTAAGATTTATGTGTGACAAAATTTTAAAAGAAATTATGGTCGCATAGGAATAATTATTTTAATGCTACTCTAACCCTCTCTCTTGTTTGGAAAAATTAGAGAACTTCTAGGTTGATGCTGTCAAAGTTTGGAAAGAATTTAATGTTTAGTTTTTGTTAGTCTTTTGTTTCTTTAGGAACTATTTTTAAAAGAAGGCATTTGATTAACCATTGCATTTGGAGCTTATGTGCTACATTGGTTGTTCACATTGTATGATAGGAAAACTTCACTTTCATTTTTCTATCTTCCTTGTTTCAGTCCTATATATTGATCTAGTATCGACCAGTTATTTGTGTTACAATGGTTGTTAGAGTGAATGTTTCTTGGTTGGATCTGTCTCAATTCTTTAATTCCAGTTTGTATTCCTCTTCTTAGGAAGGAATAATGAGATCCTAACTCATCCTTGTTTATTGACATCCTTTTCCTCTTTTCTGAGATAAGGTATTCACTAAACTCTCCTTTTTGAATTCTGAATCAGATATAGATTTTTTCCTTTCCCTCTTTTCATTCATTCTCTCTTTGGTATTACTCCTTTGTAAGGAGTTGACCCACTCAGTCGTATTAGTTTGAAGGAAATTGTAGAGTGGATCGTTGGAGGATAAATCTTTAACTTCTTCTCCTTAACTAATGTTTTGATAGGGATCTAAATATGGTGATGTGTGACCGATTCTAGGTGTATGTAAATGAAAATATCCTTTATCAAAACCATTGATTCTTAACCCAAACTTAGGCTAGAGTTTGGCCTTGAATTTGGATGTAGTATCTTAAATAAGAAGCTCTTTGTTTAAGATGTTGATGTTTCATCCTAAATTTGTCTTAAATATTGAATGAGCTTTGCCTTAGATATTTTAGGATGGAGTAAGTAATGTCGAGTATTGTGTATCATTGCTTCTTAAAAAAATAATTCTATTTTTATGAACTATTAGAGTTAGTATCTTTCTTTGATTTAGATAGAATGAATCAAGAGATGAATTATATTTATCTATAGTAGAATTGTGGTCAGTAATTTGGTTGGAATATTACTTATCTAACATAAATCTTTATGAAATCATTGGATGAACATTGTTTTAATTACATCATGATCTCTATTTGATTATAATATGGTTCAACACTTTTTTATTCCTTTTATGACTATTATTCTTTATGATGTATCATTTTGTAATGCTTTAACTGTTTCTTAAAAGCATATTTATTTTTATGAAACAATTAGTTAAAAGCACATCGTTTTAATGCTTAGTGCTTATCATGCCCAGTTCAATGAACTGACCGGTGTTAGCAATTTTTGTAGATGGAATTCATAAGTGATAAAAGGAGACAAGTTATTTTATGATGTTACTTTTGTTTACCTAAAGACTGGAACTTTTATGAGGAAATATGATTCATTATTGAAGTGTATTTGTAAGAGGAAAATTTATATTTCTTAATTGAGATTATTGATGTTGTTTGACATTAAAGATGTTTGGAATGTTTGGATTTGTAAAAATATGTATACCACTTAGTTAAATGGAAAATATTGTGGGTTTATTTGTACTTGATGTGCCATTCTCTTTGTACATTATGTGAAGGTAATTGTAATATTATCTTTATTCTCTAATATTCATATTTGCATGGAAATCCTTTGAGTTGACTTAAAATGAATTAGGTGGTAAGGGAATTAGATACATTATCCATTTATTAAAATGAAACTTAACAAGTTGGAATTCATGGCTGATCATTTAACTAAATCACTTTGGTTATAAAAATGGTGATAATGGATGTGAATATCTTAAATAATGTAATAGGTTGCAATAAACCCTAATTCTTAATAAGAAAGAGGTAGACAACTAATCCGAAATGATAATCTAGATTTTTTTAGAATCCTTTTGTGTTTAACCTAATGTCATCACAGAAAGAGGAAGATGAACTACCTCTTGACCAATATCTTTAATGGTATAAGACAAATGAAAGGTAAACATGAAGATTTAACAAGTAGACTTAATCTCAATGAAGTCTAATATAAAGGAATCTAATTCGGAAATTAAACAAGCTAAGAATGGTTGAGTATAATAAATGAACCATATTATTTGATTTTTGCTTCTATTTTATTAAACTGAATCCTAAAGTAGGAAGTTAATGCTTAAAAAATGGAAATCTTGATGTTTCTGCAAAGCAATTACAACTCAATGATATTTGGAAATCTTAGGAGTTAATGAAACTAGGGATTCAATAGGGTTGTTGTAATCAGACCTTAATTATAGAAAATAATTAAGTAATTAACTTCTTCAGGGATATGTACATCCAGATGGGATGACTCAGACAGATGTTGGCACACACCAATTGTAGTATAATACCTTCGTGAATACTTGGGTCTTCGCAAGTATATTGTGCTACAATTGACATGTTACAACATCCTTCAGAGTTAAATCACCTAGACTTACATAACTTAGACTTGCCCTTAGTTATACCCTAAGTTAGGTGAGAAGCATGATTTAGTGTCAAGAACGTCTTTATGAATTCAGATAACTTGACATATGCGATTGACTTAGGTTGATCGAGTATGTCTATGTATCCTTAGTCCTCGCGAGTAGTCCTCTACACTAAATGATGTTGCTACCCTTGGTTAGGGTAAAACCTGGAGCAAGTGGACTAACATGAGTCAGTAAAGACCATTCTAGATATCAAATGAAGTGGGGCGAAGGACATATTCCATTTGATGAGTATGTCATCTAGGAATAGTAATATGAATAGTGTGTTGGAAATCTTTGGACGAAGTATTGCAAACTGCTAGTTGCATTGTCCTATGTCACCTAGCTTAAGAAGTGATATTTCAGATAAATATTGGTAATAAGTATTCAAAAAGGCATCTTAAATAAAACACTTATTACCCAGACAAGGTTAAGAGAACCAAGTATACCTAGTATACAATTCAATGAGTTAACATGAGAGATCGGTGTTTCACCGAGTCATGAAATAAGAGATCGGTGTTTTACCTGAGTTATTACAACTGCATGTGGTTATTTTTTATAAGATTGATTGGCATTGAATGTGTGTTCTAAATTATGATTATTTAGAACAGAGAACATTAAACAAAAAAAACTCCATTGTTTCTAAAGTCTTAAAATGAGAATGTTACAAGTTTGGAATGGCATTGGTATGGGTACTAGCTAGTTAGATGACTGCAGAAGCTATGGTCTTTGGGTATTTTGATATTAATAGGAATAGGCAGGCCTACTACCTTGATAATTTTGATAATTTTGTCTTGGATAAGCCTCATGATTCCTTTTAATATTTAGTATCTCGTTATAAACATTTCTCATAATATTTTTCATTTCCTCCATTTCAGGAGAAGAAGATGAAGACGTGACAGTGGGAGTTAGAGCCAAATGAGAAGATGGGTAGTTATACAAGGATGTAGGGTCTTGAGCAGGGCTTGGCACCTATGTTTTTAGAAGGGGGGATATCTCAGGGTATATTGGCAAAGGGGTTTTAAGAGGAAGTTTTCCAATGTCTATTAAATTGTTCTCAGCTTGGAGAACAATGTTATAGGCTTGTGGTAAGGAATCTCCTCCCAATGACTAAATCATTATAGAAATATCTAAATTTAGAGATTTTAAATAAAAGATGATAGTCATACCTATAGGTGGCCTTGTCAGGAATGGAATCCTTTACCAAGTTTTATGGAACCTAGTGTTGAAATATGTCATTAGCTCTTACAGACCCTTTTTGATGTTGATAAGTTGTTGCAGGAGCAATGATTTGTCTCCTTTTTCGTTGAATATTTCTACCAAAACATCTGCTACATGGTCCCAAGTGCTGATAGTATTAGGATTTAAGGATCAATACTAATCCAAATCCTTCCCTTTGAAAGAAGTGCCGAAAACCATAAGGATACATCTTTCTCCCTGATATAATGTACCATGCATATTTCTACTATATCCTGGAGATGTTCCTCTAGAGTTTTGAAATATTCTCCACTAAATTTGGGTAGTGCCTTTAGTGCATTATTCGGGATAGGATTCCACACCACCAGAGGTGTAGCTAAAATTATTAGACTCCCTTGGTTCCATGAAATGAACTTCCTCGGAGGCTAATCCTAAAGATGAGCCATAAAAATAGGTCTGAGGGTTGTAGATGATTGTGTGAAGGACCTACTTGGTGGAGGTGTTGAAAGAGTTCGGTTTGGAGGAGATAAAGATTTCTAGATCTGTCTACCTCTTTTGTTGTGAGGTGGAGATAGCTGCAAGTATTCAAAGACACCTTCCTCCCTTGTTATTTCCTTCATTTGCATTTGCTATGTAGATTAGAGAAAACCAACTAAATACTGCTGGAATCAATACATGCCTAACTTCTAATCATTCGATTGTAGATTAGTTCCACTGGGCATGCTAGGAAAATTATTGAAAATTATATTTGTGGATGAACCATTAGAGTCATTAGATACCTTAGGTTATTAGGACATGCACCCTAAGGTAACCTCTAATTTTAAATAAGTTGGTTCTTCTCTAGCGTGGGATAGGGTTAGGAGAAAGCTTTAAAATAAACGTAAAAAATAACTAAGGTGATGCACCAAAATAGATCTTAATGAGATGAAAGGATACCAAAGAAGATTACCTAAAATATTTTGAAGATAATTTTAGCATGATCCACCTATTTCAAAAATACTTTAGATTATCATACTCTAAGGAGACAAAACACACAACAAAAACTGATAATAGATAAGTTAAAAACCCAAGGGCACATGACATGATGGATTTCTTAACTTATCTAGAAATACTTAGCAGAAAAAGAAAACTCAGAACATGGAAGCCAAAGTGCATAGAACAAGGACTCAATTTATAGAGAAAATGATACATAAGGCCTAAATGTCACAAATTACAATTTCCTTGTACAACGGAGTCTTGTTAAGGCTAGCTATTACAAAAATTTGAACATTCAATCTACTCTGCAAACTGTCTATTTTTCTTTAAAACCTCCTCCCTTGTTCCTCTGTATCGGACTTCCTTTTATAGATGTTCATGGCTCTTGCTTCAAAATCTAGAATTAGATATTCTACTGGAAGTATTCAATTTTCTTACATGATCCTTTCCCTCAGGGTCAATATCTCAACTACATGTTGATATATTTACGTCTACCTTCAATTCACCCAGTTGTCCCTCCTAGAATCGGTGATGATCCTTTCTTGCAACGTGGAGATTGGATGCTTATTTGAGGGCCTTTTTGGAGCTTGATCCCATGAACTGTGCTGGAGAGACAAGTGATGGGTGCACACTATTTTGGGGAGGCTTCCTCTCTTTCTCTATTTGAAAGTGCGCTTGGGTAACATGTGGAGGCCCTATTTTGAATTTGGTATGGTTTCAACTTTTCAACCTTCTGAGGTAACCTTTATTGGGCCTGGGACACATGGAAAATGTGGCGCAAGATTGAGATCATTTTTTCTTCTGTTTTGTGCCTCGATTACGCCAGTGAGGCATGTGGACAACTTTTGCATTCAACTCATACTTAGCTGATTTTGAGCTGAGCAAATAAGGGAAACGAGGGCCGAAGCGACAAAATATGGTGATCAAAAGAGTTTTATTTAAAAAAATAACTCTACACATATTAAAGGAATTCAAGCATTAAAGGGTATTGATTTATAATGGTCAGATAGATTCAAATTTTGAGACTTACGATATTAAGATACTGAAGGTATTTAATCATTAAAGGAAGGTGATTTATTATGGTAGGTTAAACTAAAATTTTAAATTTTTGGTGCCATTTTTGAGAGGCAATTTTTATTTTTCAATTACTCTATAAAAATGTAGATTTTAAATGACTAGGGTTTTGATTTTTTGCTCTCTTACAGATGAGTTTTTTTTCTCTGTTACGACCGAGTTTTTTCATTTAGATATTTTATATGAGAAATAAGAATTTATGTGAAAGGATTTGGGTTGATTAGAAACAAATATTATTGAAAAATAAACTTATTACAGTGATATTAAAAAAAGATACAGAAAGTGGTACTGAGTTTATCAAATCATTTTTTTCTTATGCGAAAGGATTTGGCCTAATTGGATATAGAGATTATTGAAAAACTAGAGGTTATAAAAAATTACATAGAAAGAGATATGTGGTACTTAATCTATCTAATCATTGTTTTTACACCATAAACATGTATGCATTGGATCAAAATAATTTTGATTTATATATTTGGTATATCAGTAAGTGCACCAAGTTGGGGGGCCAAAAGAGGGTCTTAAGTGGATGCATTTTTATGAAAAATAAGAAATTTCAACTTGTATGAGTTTTTTGAAATAGTTCCACTAAAAATTAGAATATGTTGTATAAACATGAATCATAGCATTTTGAGTCTAGTTTTTAAGCTACTAAATTTTATTGAAAATGGATAAGTTTAAGTGGGTCAGATAACTAAAATACTAAAAGGTGGTCCTTTTTTGTTAAAAAACATAATAGAATGACTTTCATGCTCCCCACAATTTTTTGAGCACCATTTAACATTTTTGAAAATATTTTTGTAGAAAGATAGCTAGGAGAATCTAGTTTGGGATCCATTTTTTTAAAATAATTTTTGAGTGCATATTTTTTTAATGATTTTTTTAGTACATGAATTTTAAAATTAAAAACATAATGGAACTCCGACCGGGCCCCCCCTAACTACCTCAAAAAATATCTCTTTTTTAATATGTATAGAATTAGGTCTTGTTTGGGTTAGTATATATTTTTTAATTTCGATGAGCCAAAAAAAAGATATACGAAAAAAGATAGACATGTTTAAACTTCACAAAATAGCTATAAAAAGGTATAGATAGAAAATAAATAATATGAAAACCTTATATTAGTCAAAAAAATTGAAAAATTATATTTTTAGAAAGAAGAAACTCTGCTCTACGTCATGGTATAATTTTTATTAAATGAATCGATCATTTTATGTTGATTTATCCTAGCGGAAGTGGAACTTTTGCATTTTTATGTTAAACACGTGATTTGATGTGTTTGTGTAGGTCCATGCCTTAGGCTTGGGGATCCAAACCAGATCCCAATCCTTGAGGCATGGCTTGGAAAATTGGAATGTCATAACGTATGCATTATATAACATGTATGTGTTACGTTAACTACATATATATGGTCACCCCAACATCTATTTCCCCTCCTTCACGGGTTTTTTGGCGTATTTTTGTCTGGTCTAAAAATTCTTGTACATTCTTTGCAAATTTTGAGTTGTTAATCTTGTCCCCTACCACAAAATATATTATTCTACAATCATGTGTGACAAAAAATGACTTAAGGATGTAAAGAAAGTAAATAACAAGACACTGAAACAATTGGAAGAGCTAAGAGTTAAGAAAGTGAAGAGGATGCAAAAACTTCATGCATGGAAAGGTACATCTAATGTATCTAATGTATTTTAGAATAATGATTTTTCTATGAATGTTGATATTAAATTGAATGATAATGTTGGTATAGATGAAGAAATTGATATGAATCCAATTGTTAAATATTTATCTCAGAATCCAAATGTTGAAGCTTTACTTGAAAATCCAAATGTTGAAGCTTTACCTGAGAATCCAAATTTTAATCCTGAAATTTGTGTGGAAACACTAAATGAAGAAAGTAACCCTCTTAATGAACCTTCACCTCTTAGAACATCTCCTTCTATTTTGCAAAGAAAACTAATTAACTTAATTGAAATTGATGAAAGTGTTATAAAACAAAATTTATGGCAGAAATGTGAGAAGAAAAGCTAGTGGAATTTGGGATAATTACTTTATGAATTTAAATGAAACACAAAGATGTCAATTATTTTTTACATTGATGAAATTAATTAAGATGAGACCTACAATGAAGACCCTGGGGTTAAGAACATCTAATGTTGTTGATCAAAATGTGTCAATTGTTGAAAATACACATAAAACATACCAAACTATAGGTTCCCATAGATGTACCCCAGATAGTAATTTTACACGGTGTACACATACTAATTGTATAGTAATTAATAAAATAGTTAATAAATGCTTGATTAGAAAAACAAGCAGTGATTTGAAGCTAAACAGAAAAACACTAATGAAAGTAATCAAGAGACACAAAAGTCTTGAGTCAGTCAATAACACTGACTATTAGGATTTCTCTAGCAGACTCCCATAGAAAGACAAGAATACATATGATATTCTAAAAGAATTATTTGTAAAATTTTGGAATGAGAACACAACGGTGTCACCAAATAGAAGAGATATAGTAAAAATAATAATATGTTCTCGTAATCATGAATCGTGTGCAAAAAAATCTTTGATATGACTCAAACACAATTGCTCTCTAATTTTAAGAATGAAAACCCACAAATTGACATTAGTCAAATATTATTTGAAATGAACAAACCCTTTTATGTGAAAATAAATCAATCATATACCACTTGTTGTTGCAGGCATCATGTTGAATTTTCAATGCATTCTGATATTATTTTATAAAATACATCATGTTTTGCATATTGACATCATGTTGTAGGAGTTTGGATTAAATGTCCCACTAAAATCTTTAAGGGAATTTATTCTGAAAATAATTTGTGAAAAATCAACTAGACAATTTTCTTATAACAAAGCATGTTTGGATGGAATGTGCAACATATGTGGTGGCTTGCCAAATTTGAAAAGTTGTATCCATGAGGAGAGTACAGATTCAATAGGAAAAGAATTAGTTGGTTTCTTAAAATATAAATCGGTGGAATATCAATTAAAATATGGAAAATAATTTTAAGAGTTGTGATGTTGTTGTAGGAAAATTATCTATAATAGAATATTTGCTCAAATTCAAAGAGGAAATTGGTTATGAGTATGCAAGGAACACACATAGAGATCGATGTTTAGATGAACAATTCAAGTTAAGAAAGGACACATTCCCACTTGCCACTATTGTTTTAGTAGTTGACGTCACAGATAATTACGCATTTCGACCATAAATGGAGGTTCACTCTCAATACTACAACTTGTTGCAAGTTGTTATTTTTTGTGCTTATAACATTCACGCACTCTCTAGAAGTCACTGAGAAAGATCAAAAAATATTAAGAGAGTATCATTTCTACATCAGTGGTGATCATACACATTCTATGGAATATCTGTAAGGGTGTTTCTAGGTGTTTTATGTAAACTCAAATGAGAGGAACATTTTATTCGATCAACATTAAATTTGGTTGGACAATCGTACATCACAATTCAATAATGCAAGGATTATTGGCTAAGTATGATGCACAAAGAAACATGTGTGTACCATATCTAGATTTTTAGTGAGGTAGGACATGGGAAAGGATAACATGATGGTGTAGGAGCATGTGTGAAAAGAGAACTTTCAAGTGAAGTGTTAAAGTTCAAGGATGATGCTAAATTTACAGATGAAAGAAACATTGTTGATTGATGTTTCAAGAACATGGGCTCTCAAGATAGTTCAACGGTTCATAGATATTTCTGGTTGATAGATGAATAATATTTGGAAAGCTATGAATATTTTATGACAGTTGTAGGATCAAGTGATATACACTTATTATGTAATTCAGATGTAAATTCTTGGACTCTTTATACTAGGTGCATGGAATGAATGTGAGTCATAGTAGTGGGTGGAGGAATGGATTTGTAGACATCTAATTCCACTTGACAATATATATGAAGTTCCAAAAGCATTACAACTTGATGACAACATCACCTAACTTTGACCAAGTCTCTGATTTATTGCAAAAAGGTTCATACATGTATATGTAATGTTTTAGACTTATAAATTATTAAATGATCAAATTTTAATGTATTTTAAATTTGACTTGAGTTTTACTTTATGATGTAGGGAACATTTTTGTAGTTATTGTGACATAATTTAATGAAGAGAGAATGAAGAGACTACCTCTTTTCTCATTGTGTAGAGGGGAAAAAATTGACCTCCACAATCATTGATGGTGAATTCCTTGAGTATCCCATTGGGTCAGTGGTAGTCACTAGAACTTGGGTTCGACGATATCCTATAAAAAAATAAAATACTTGGTTGTTTAAAGACTATGAAGTACATCGAAAGGTAATTCACTATTCACATTTGGTTCTTGCAAAAAATATTAAATTGATCAAATATCAAGGTAGGCCATTAAACAAGAATCTGTGGAAGGTTCGTGAATTAGATCATGAAGTAATTCTTGCTACTGTGAAGAGTAGGGTCGATTTATGCGGTTCATTAGATTGAATTTACAAAGTTATATTCTTCATGAGTTTAATTTGAATATTTAATTTTATGATTTTCTTTAAATTTTGTAGGATTTAAAATTCTATTTAACTTCTTACTAACATGTTTATGTAGGTTAGTGGTGCCAAAAAATCCTTCCACCTTCACGTGGTTGGCACTTTTAGTAGAGAATTTATTATTCTCGGAACCAAGTGAAGATAAGAGAAATTAAATATTAGAAAGGAAAAACATCTCATTTCACCACCTATATTGGAAAAATCTCTTATTAGAATTCTCATTTCACCACCTATATTGTATGAACCACCTATATGATTCACATGATTGGTAATGGACAAGATTACACTGACTCAAACTGGACTATTTAGTGGTTTTATATACAATAGGACAACAAGATGACTGAATTAAGATGGAGAAAATTGAGACGATATTTTTTAGAGGGTACCAACATGGAGATATAAGATTTGATGAGACCTCTCCAAGTGCCACGAAGTCTGATAAATCACCTGGTGAAGTTATAGCCTTTTTTGGACTTAGGGCTCTTAAGGGACTATGTCTAGAAAAAATAGGCCGAAAGCATTGGGTGTATAGGGAACTATAACAAATCCTCCCCTGGTGTTTATCAGCCATCCCAATGCATGTGCATAGTCATTTTGGTCCCACAAGTTTCCATTTTAAAAATATTACATCGGACAACCTTACACAGACTCAAACTACATTATTTCATGCATTTACAAACAATAGGATAATGATGAGAATGAATTGAGATGGGTTTTCATCGAAGGGTCCCAACGTGGAGGTGAAGGATCTGACATGACCTCTCTAGGTGCCATAGAGACTGATATATCACCCATTGAAGTTATAGCATTTTTTGGTCTCAAGGCTATTAAGGGACTACGCCCAAATGAGGTAGACTAGAAGCAATGGCACCGTCCCACTCTAAAAAAGATCCTCTACTAGCATTCACCTGGCCATCCAGATGTGTTGACACAGTCGGTTTGGTGCCATAAGCTACTGTTTGCAAAATACAGCCTTTGACAGCCTTACACTGACTCAAACTACAGTATTTTGTGTGTTTGTAAACAAAAGGACAGTTAGAGAACCAAATTAAGATGGATAAAATGTATATAGTATTTCATAGAGGGTACTAAAATGGAGGTTTAGGATCTAACGAGACCTATCTAGGTGCCATAGAGTCTGATAAATCACACATCGAAGTTATAACATTTTTTGGTCTCAAGGTTCTTAAGGGATTGTGCCCAGACGAGGTAGCCCAAAAGAAACGAAACCATATTGTACCAAAATGAAGCCTCCACTAGTGTTTACCTGGCCTTTTGGATAAGGTTTTGCAGTCAGTTTGGTGCCACAAGCTACCATTTGTAAAATATAACATTTGACAACCTTCCACTAACTCAAAATGTAGTATTCTAAGCATTTGCAAACAATAAGACAACAAGAGAACCAAATCAATATGGTTAAAATGGAGATATAATTTAGTAGAGGGTACCAATGTAAAGGTTTAGGATATGATGATACCTCTCCAAGTGCTATGGAGTCTGAGAAATCAGTCGTTGAAGTTATAACATTTCTTTATCTCATGGCTCTTAAGGGACTCCACCCAGATGAGGTGGTCTTAAAGCAACGACATCATCCCACACCAAAATGAAGCCTCCCCAAGTGTTTAAAATCCATATAGATACATGTTTGTATTTGGTTCAGTCCCATGAGCTACTGTTTGCAAAATATAGCCTTTGAAATCCTTACACTGACTCAAACTATAGTATTTTGCGCATTTGTAAACAATAGGACAACGAGAGAACCCAATCAAGATGTAAAAAATCGAGATATGATTTTGTATAGGGTCCCTACATAGAGGTGTAGGATGTGACGAGACGTCTAAAGGTATTGTGGAGTCTAAGAAATCATCCATCGAAGTTATAGCATTTTTTGGTCTTAGGGCTCTTAAGGGACTCCACCCTGACGAGGTGGCCCGGAAGAAACGATGTCATCCCGCACTGAAATGATACCTCCCCAAGTGTTTCCTAGGCCATCTAGATGTGTGTTTGTAGTCATTTTGGTCCCACGAGCTTCCATTTTCAAAATATATCCTTTGGTAACCTTACACTGACTCAAACTACAATATTTCACACATTTGCAAACAATATGACAACAAGAGAACCCAATCGAGATGGAAAAAACCAATATATGAATTCATAGAGGGTATATACATGGAGGTGTAGGATTTGATGATACATCTTGAGGTGCCACGAATTTTGAGAAATCACCCGTCGAAGTTATATTATTTTTTGGTCTCAGGGATCTTAAGGGAATGTGCCCAAATGAGGTAGCCTAGAACCAATGAAATTGTCCTGTAGTGAAAATAATCCTCCACTAGCGTTCTCCTGGCCATCCATACATGTTGGCATAGTCAATTTGGTGCCATGTGCTACCATTTGTAAAATATTTCATTTGATAGCTTTACATTGACTTAAAATGCAATATTTCACGCGTTTGTAAACAATAGGACTGAGAGAAATGAAGCAAGATGGAAAAAAAGAGACAGTATTTCATAGATGGTACTAACACGAAGGTGTTGGATATGATGAGACCTCTCTAGGTGTCACAGAGTTTGAGATATTACCTGTCAAATTTATAGTGTTTTTTGGTCTCAGGGATCTTAAGGGACTCTGTCTGGAAGCAACGACACCATCTTGCACTAAAATGATGCCTCCCCAAGTGTTTACAAGGCCATCAAGACACTTGTGTGCAATCACTTTGATCCCATGAGCTACCATTTTCAAAATATATCCTTTGGAATACTTACACTAACTCAAATTGTAGTATTTCACGTGTTTGTAAACAATAGGACAACGAGATAATCCAATTGAGATGGAAAAAACCAAGATAGGATTTCATATAGGGTCCTTGCATGGAGGTGTAGGATCTAATGAGACATCTTGAGGTGCCACAGAATCTGAGAAATCACCCATAAAAGTTATAGCATTTTTTGGTCTCAAGGATATTAAGGGACTGCACCCAGATGAGGTATCCAAGAAGCAACGACACCATCCCACACCAAAACAAATCCTCCACTAGAATTATCCTTTCCATCTAGATGTGTTGGTGTAATTGGTTTGGTTCCATGAGCTAACTTTTGTAATAAATTACGTTTGATATCCTTACACTGACTCAAACTACAATATTTCATGTGTTTGCAAAAAATAGGATAGTGAGAGCACCAAATTGAGATGGAAAAAACTGAGATAGGCTTTCATGGAGGGTTCCTAGATGAAGGTGTAGGATCTGACGAAATGTCTCTAGGTGCCATGGAGTCCTATGAATCACCTATCTAAGATATATCATTTTTTTGGTCTCAGGGCTCTTAACAGACTCCACCTAGACAAGGTAGCCCGGAATCAATGACACCATCCCTCATCAAAATGAATCCTCCACTAGCATTCATCAAGCCATCTAGATGTGTTGGCACACTTAGATTAGACAACCTCTCTCTCTCTCTCTCTCAATCTCAATCTCACTGTAACAATTTATTGAGCTCACCATATTCTTGTTAGTTGTTACTAAGGATGTATTAGGAGTTTATAAGATTTCCCTCCAAGTTCTAGTCTTAAATACCTGAATTCTCCTGTAAAATTAGAAATTTGGTGTGAATGTGAGCTTTCATATCTTTAGGATCTATGTGGGAGAAGTGCAAGAATATTCCAAGATATTGTGTTGTCATTATTTAGCTATTAAAGGCCAGGATAATCAACAAATTCCTTAAATTGTTCTTATATAGTTGAGATATAATCTCACCAAATATAGGAATTTAGGCCTATATAAGGACTACTAGAACTCAATCAATTAGATTCAAGGGATTCTAATGGATTAGAGATTGAATTATCTCAAGGATAGAATCATAATGTGATGTATATGATGTTTTAAGAAGAAACAATAAAGAAAAAGGCTGAGTTTGTCTATCTCTTTGATTATTTCTTGAATATTTGAAGTGTTCATACTATGAGATTAACATTAGAGGGGATTTGATAGGTAATGTGGAGTTAGAAAAGGAAATGGAGCTCTTCCATAATGTTCTATGCAAGCATTATACACATGTATACATGCATTCTCAATGTGCTCTTGAATGGTGAAGACTGTACTATCCTAAACCAATCATGCAAGTAAGTGTTTTTGTATGTTTTGATCTTGAATCTCCAAGAATCTTGAATGTTTTGGTAGTTTCAAATGATATCTGACTTGGAAAATATGATTTGAGTGTCCTATGGGTGAATAAGATAATAAGGATGCCATGTTTTCAAGTGTTATATTGAGAAGTTTGAATGTACAGTCAGGCCTAGGATTACAACAGTCAAATCACCTCTTTTTCTCATGAAAATTTTTACTAATAACCAGGAGGAAGTAGACTAGGTGTTTCAAGAGGAATTATTTAATTTAATTAGATAATTTTTTATATAATAATGATAGTCTTAAATGAATATGGAAAACAAAGTGAAGGGCTACTTAGGAGGCCTAATTTACAAACAAAGTACCAAAAATACTAAGAATTAGACAATGAAACTTGGTACATATCTCAAACACCTTAATGAGTACTCTAAAATTTGTTTATTTCCTCTTGAATCTCCATATAAATTCTCTATTCCATGATAATGTCTAATCACATGCCTAGTTAAGGGTTTAAAGCACCAACCCCAAAAGGGAATTATAGAGAACTCTTGACCTAGTCAGGATTTGAAACTTGGGGAACATATTGACCAAATTAAAGTTGAAATAATGATACATATACATATACATATACAAATACAAATATATATATATATATATATATATATATATATATATATATATATATATGTATGTATGTATGTATGTATTTGTATATGTATATATATTGACCAAATTAAAGTTGAACCTGTAAATGCAAAAAAAAAATTGTCAAAAATTAATTTGTATATGTTTTCAACATATATTTAAGACCATGCTAATGAAATTATTTACATAAATACACACACTTTCCGCAAGATCTCGGTCATGTTGAATCTATATCTCACACTTAGAAGAATCATTAGGAGCTCTTGGAGCATGAACGAGGGTGTCAAAATGACAAGATCGAGGATTATGTGCCCTCGAAGTCAAAATAGAGGGGGTTGAAGCTCCCTATATACAAATAAGATCAAAAAATCAAAAATTAGAATTAGCCAAAATAGAACTAAGTACATGTATGTGTAATGACAATATTTTAACTAATTTTATCAATATAAAACTTTTTTTACCATGCCACGCCTATGAATCAAATGAATAGGGTTGCCACCTATCACAGGTAACTCCTACATATACACAAGGAAGGACTATATTAACATAATTTAATAATGCTACAATGAAGGAAATTATTAACATCTAATTTAACATAATATGAATTACATGAGAAATTTAATGAAAATACATGTTGTTTGAATAGCTCAGTGAGTTGCCACACAGATAAAATCGTGGCAGTAACACCTTTCTTTACTCGTCGTAGGAATGGTGGGGTGTATAGTGAAGTCAACATCTTTATCAAAAATATATCACATCAAGTTAGTTCAACATACAATACCATAAATATATTTGAGTTCAAACATTATATATATATTCATACATGAAAAATTTACACAATTAACATTATAAATTACCTCTGTGAATGTATGCGTAGGCATGGTGCTTGCAGCCTGTGGTCGAGATGATGACACCCCTCCTGTGCGCTATAATATCAATGCATACATGTACACATATAATTATTTAAAAAAATTAACATATATAAGTAAATCATGTAGTCTAATCTTTCTATAAAACACATAATAAAAAATAAAAAATACCTGCGAAGGTGATGCCAATGACTATAATCAAAATTTATCGCTAAAAAAGGCATCTGACATAGTGGCATTATTTTGTGCACCCCTAGTGTTAAATCCACCAAAACCAGTATCCATGAAAGTATCATCCTCCTCGAGCCCCAAACATATACTACCAGATGATGAGAAAAGATGTGGCCTCATGCTATTACTCCTTGAGGGAATATTTTGTGTACCTCCACAAGTATATGGATCAGAAATCTCCCTCGTATGTCGAACAAGGGAATTAGATAGCCCCTGCAGTGCATGGAGTGTATCAATCTCTATTGTCTCCTTCACTGTTGGATGAAAGTCTTAAGGTGAGGGGGCTTCTGTGTGGGGAATCTACCCTACTGAATAGGTGCATAGTGTGCACCTAGTCAATCCTATGCAAAGCCTTTTCCTCAACCCTAGAAATCCCAGAAATCAAAAATAGTTTAGGATCTCGTTTATGATAAACTTGCAATAGAGTTTTCTAAAAAGTATAGTGGTACCTCATTGTTATTACTAGGTGGAAAATAAAAAACCATCAACCATCGATCCTAAAAATTATTTTTAATCAAAAAATTACTGCACTAGTGGATGGGAAACCATTTGCATAACAACAGAACAAAGAAATTGGTGCAGGGGTCCATGAATAAGGTGGATATGAGGTCTTTTGCAATTTCTTTTTTCTTTACATACACATATGAATTTTTTTTGGAATAATAAACCCTACAACACTCTCTATAAGATGTCCAATGATTAATTTTCCATGTTGCCTCATCAACTTGAGTCGTTAATGCCTCCAATGTGTTTGCAAGAGAGGTGCGATGGGGGTTTGTAGAATGTGAATCCCTCATTGTTTTGATTAAATCCTTAATTTTAATCTTGTTTTCAACTATATGGGATGTTGAATTTTCTTGACTGCCTGGGGGATGTTGAGCAATTGTAATAGGGCTAGGAGGGATTACAGGAATTGCAGGGTTTGGTTGTGGTTGATTTCATTAACCTCAAACTATAACAATAAAAAAGTATTCAATTCAAATTCTACTCTATAATTACCAAATTTCAATGTAATTTTGAGAAAAGAATTGTGTCTACCTCTTCTCCGTGGTGCCATCATTAATTATAATATTCGTGGTGATTCTCATACGATCATTTGAGAAAGATTTAGCTGAAAAATGAAATGTGAGGGAACAATTTTGCTGTTAAACTCGTGTTTAGGGGGAGTTAAAATGATAAGGGCTCGATGTGTTTTTTTTTGTTTATAACTTAACATAACGTGTAAGGGTTATATTTTCATGAATTACCAAACCAAAGAAAATATAACATGATCGCATTATAACAGAATGAGTATGCATTTTGTTCATTTTTTATTTTTTTGTCCATTTTTTGGCCCCCCAACTTGTTGTACTTATTCATATGTTACGTTTATGAATGTAAAGAAATTGATTTCTATATTTTTTTTGTTATGTTTATGAATTGAAATAAATCGATAAATTTTTCAGACATAAAAATAAACAATATATATGGAAAAATGGTTCGGATAGTCTATTGTGAACTAAAATATCTGTGCTTATACATTTTTTAAGATTTAGAAGTAAACATGAAAAAAAAAAGATATAAAAACCTGGAATAGCCTGCTCTGCCATTGTTGTTTTCTGTTCAAGAAATATTGAAAAGTATCCCTTGCAAAATCACTGTATCGGTGGCTATTTATTATTCTTTCTTCTAGAAATTCTTTGTATCTCTCCTAGTATAGGAAACTATATCTTCTTCTTTCTTCTGCAAAATCTTTATATCTTCATATTTATCCAACTACATCTACATTCTTCAGCTTTCCCCAAGTAAATCTCTGACTGAAAAAATATTAGTCGCAATAGAGCAAAAATGAAAACCCGATAAATTCAAAAGCATTATTTTTATAATGTACTTGGCCAAAAAAAGTGCCTCATAAAAAAGAGTGCCAAAAATTTAAATTTTGAATCAATCCTACCATAATAAATGACCAAATCTAAATAAAAGTGTGCTGAAATTTCAAAATTTGAATCAAACATACCATAATAAATGACCATTAAGAGCCTTCCAAAATACAAGCACTGAAAAATTGAAATTTGAAACAATCGTGTTGGTATTATTAAAAATTAATTAATCAATAACAACAAGTAATAATAGAATTCAGAGTGTTTATAATCAAGATATGATATTAGTAATTAATAATACTATAGTCAATTAGTATTGCTCCTAATTTAAATAATTAATTAATAATATTATAATTAATTAGTAAAAAAATATCCTATCAAATAATATTAAATACAAGAATTATTATTACCAACAAACTTACATTACTATATTAACTAGAAACATATTAATAACATCTAATTATAATATTAAATTTTATAAATATAATGCTTAATTAATTATAGTGCATTTTAAAATTATAAAAAATAGAATAAAATCTTATAAATCTAATTAACGACATTAACAACATTATTTCAAAAAATTATAAATTAGAGAATATGTATTTAACATTTGATATTATGATTAAACAAATTTAATTAATTAACAACATTAATTAATAATACTAATAATAAAATACCAGAATTATTATTGCCAACAAACTTACATTAATATATTAACTAGAAACATATTGATAGCATCTAATTATATGATCAAACACATAAACAATATTTTTTAAAAATTAAACAATATTAAAAATATATAATATTAAGGATGTGGAAGCTATTTTATAAAACTAATTAACAACTTTATCACCATTATTTATAAAACAATTACATAATATTACAAATATATAATAGTAAGGGAGTGGAAGCTATTTAATAAAACTAATTAACAACTTTATCACCATTATTTATAATGTTTAATTAATTATAGTGCATTTTAAAATTATGAAAATTACAATAAGACTTTATAAAACTAATTAATGACAAACTCCATTATTTCAAAAAATTATAAATCAAAGAATATGTATTTAACATATGATATTAGGACTAAAGAAAGTTAATTAATCAACAACATTAATTAATAATACTTAATAATTAAATACAAGAAATAACATCTTATCATTTAATAATACAAATAAATTTCAAAACTTTATATGGGCATCTGTCTACTTGAATGGGCATGACATGAAGATGAAGTGGATAGTACCCCATTTAGCAATGAAATGAAAACAAGATGTTATTCTTCACATTGAGAAGAGCTAGAAATATTCATTTTTTGGTTTTCATAAAGAGAGAGAGAGAGAGAGACCAAAATCTAGAAAATAAACACTATAAAGGCTGTCAAAATGTGCTTTTCCATTGCAATCATCTTCCTTCCATGCAAAATGGGGAACAATCCAGTAGTAAAAGTTTGTTTGCTCGAGGATGGAAAAATTCCCATATTTTTAAATGCCTACAACTATTCCTAAAACAAAATAATGAACTATGTAAGGCTTGATCCCCCTCGAGATGGTATTTAACAAAACAGGTTAATTACTCCTATATGAGAAAGGGAATCTGCCATTTCTAAATCAATTTAATATAGCTATGAGCTGTGAGAATAGGCACTTTCCATTTCTAAATCAATTTAATACGATTATGAGAATGGGTATCTACCATTTCTAAACGAATTTAATACAACTATGACAATGGGCATGTGCCCAAGGGTATGTAGTGCAACACTTGGTAGAGCCAAGATACCCATTCCTAAAACAAAATAATAGAGCTCTTCCCATTCCTAAAACAAAATAATAGAGCTACATAAGGCTTGATCCCCCTCAAGATGGTCTTTAAAAAAATATGATAATTACTCCAATATGAGAATAAGCATCTGTCATTTCTAAATCAAATTGATACAACTATGAGAATGGACATCCCCCTCAAGATTCTCTTTAACAAAATATGCTAATTACTCCAATATGAGAATGATCATCTGACATTTCTAAATCAAATTGATACAACTATGAGAATGGGCATCCCCTTCAAGATGGTCTTTAACAAAATATGTTAATTAATCCAATATGATAATGGGCATTTGCCCAAGGGTATGTAGTGAAACACTTGGCGGAGCCATGATACCCATTCCTAAAACAAAATAATAGAGCTACATAAGGTTTGATCCCCCTTGAGATGGTCTTTAACAAGATATGATAATTAACCCAATATGAGAATGGGCATCCACCATTTCTAAATCAAATTGATATAACTATGAGAATGGGAATATTCCATTTCTAAATCAAATTAATACAACTATGAGAATGGGCACATGCCATTTCTAAATCAATTTAATACAAATATGAGATACAAATATGAGAATGGGCATCTTCAATTTCTAAATCGAATTGATACAACTATGAGAAGAGGCATTTGCCATTTCTAAATCAAATTAATACAACTATGAGAATGGGCATCTTCCATTTCTAAAAACAAAATAATAGAGCTATATAAGGCTTGACCCCCTTGAGATGGTCTTCTATTGTTGACTAGCTATGAGTAATATAGAAGTACTAAATAGATTAAGTTCAATATTGCAAGTATTAGAATGTTTAGAATGAGAATATGACATTTTAGTTAAACAATTCTTATATTAGAATGTTTAGAACATGAGTATATTCCCATTTATAATGGGCATATTCCCATTCTAATATAGGAGTCACAGAGAAAATAGGAATAAGGCGAACCACATATGGGCATCTATCTACTCGAATGGAAATGAAATAAAGATGAAGTGGGTGGTTCCCCATTTTGTGATTGAAGGAGAATCAAATGTTATTCTTCACATTGAGAAGATTTCAAAATATTCATTTTTGTTTCTTATAAATTTCCTTGATAATCTTCATGAAAAGGAAGAGAGCCGAAAAGTGAAAGAATAAACAACAATTAGAGATAGTGGCTTGATACCCCTTTAATGGTATGCAATACAGCACTAGGCTCTGCCAAGGATAGTCCATTCAATATGATATAATTAAAGGTTGTCATAATGTTTTTACACTATTATTCATCTAATATGGTCCTCCTTCCATTGCAATTGTCCTTCTTCAATGAAAAATGGGGAACCACCCAACAATAAATGTTTGTATACTCGAGGTTGCACAAATTCGCATATTTCTGAAAATTCCAATACAACTGACCAAAAATATGGCCAAAACAAAATGTTAGAATGTATAGAGAATGGGATAATGCCTATTCTCATTATTACAAGTGGTCCAATTCTTGTTTTTTTAAAAATACCTTTAATTAAATAAACAAACTATGGTAGACAATATATTTGCATGTTGGTCTCAATATGTCTTGGTATTTAACAATATATGTTAATTACTCATATATGAGATCAATGGGCATAGAATGGGCATCTTCCATTTATAAAACAAATTAATAGAACTACATAATACAATAATTGACATATTCTCAAGGGTGTGTAGTATAACACTTGGCAGAGCCAAGATGCCCATTCCAAAAAAAATAACTACATAAGGCTTGATCCCCCTCAAGGGTATGGTCATTTCTAGATCAAATTAATACAACTATGAGAATGGGAAATTTCTAAATCAATTTAAAACAACTATGAGAATGGGAATCTTCCTTTTCTAAGTCAATTTAATACAACTATGAGACCCGCAACACTTGGCAGAGCCAAGATGCCCATTCCTAAAACAAAATGATAGAGCTACATAAGGCTTGATCCCCCATGAGATGGCTTTTAGCAAAATATACTAATTAGGAAAAATATGAGTATGGGCATCTGCCATTTCTAAATCAAATTAATATAACTATTCTTAAAACAATATTATAGAAATACATAAGGCTTGATCCCCCTCAAGGGTATCTAGTGTAGCACTTGGAGGAGGGATAACATGTCTCCTCCATGGATAGTCCAACCTAAACGATATAATTGTAATCAAGATAAAATGAAAAAAAAATGTTTGTTTTCTTGAATGAAAGAATGAAAAATGGGCATCTATCCACTTGAATGGGCATGGCATGAAGATAAAGTAGATAGTTCCCCATTTCGCATTGAAAGGAAAACCAGATGTTATTCTTCACATTGAGAAGAGTTAGAAATATTCATTGTTGTTTTTCATGAAAGGAGAGAGACCAAAAGTGAAAGACTAAACAACAATTAGAGATATAGGCTTGATCTCCCTTTATGGGTATGTAGTGTAGCACTAGGATCCTCTAGGGATAGTCCAACCAATATGATACAATTATTAATTCTATAAAGGTTGTCATAATACTTTTGCACTATAATTATTCTTCTAATCCGGTCCTACTTCCATTGCAATGGTCCTCTTTCCATGCAAAATGGGGAACTACCCAACAGTAAAAAAATTTATTGTTCGAGGATGGAAAATTTCCCATATTTATAAATATTGCAATATAACTTTAAAAAAAAGGGCCAAACCAAAATGTTAGAATTTATACAGAATGGGCCAATGTCTATTCTCATTATTACCTTTACCTTTAATTACCTTTAAATAATAAATACAAGGTGGTAAATAATTTATTTGCATGTTGGTCTCGATATGTCATGGTCTTAAAAAATATATGTTAACTTCTCCTATTTGAAAATGGGAATCTTTTGTTTCTAAATCAAATTAATAGAACTATGAGAATGGGCATCTACCCAAGGGTATGTAAAGATAAAATTAGAAAATTGTTTGTATCAAATTCTTGTAGTATCTTGATAATGTCCATATTCCCATTCCCATAATAGAAATCACAAAGAAAAATAGGCATAAGATAAACTACATATGCCCATTCTAATAATAGGAATCACAAAGAAAAAAAGGCATAAGGCAAACCACATATGGGCATCTGTTTACTCGAATGGATAAGAAATGAACATGAAGTGGATTATTCTGCATTTTTTTTGCATTGAAAGGAAAAACATATGTTATTCTTCACATTGAGAAAAGTTAGAAATATTCATTTTTTATTTTCATAAAGAGAGAGAGAGAGAAAGAGACCAAAATCATAGGGGCTATCTGCCAGGGATAGTGCAGCCAATATGATATAGTTATTAAATATATAAAGGCTGTTAGAATGTGTCCTTCCATTGCAATCATCCTCCTTTCATAAAAATTATGGGGAACAATCCAACAATAATTTTTTTTTTCAAGGATGGAAAAATTCCCATAAATATAACTATTCCTAAAACAAAACTATAAAACTACATAAGGTTTAATCCCTCTCGAGGGTATGTAGTGTAGCACTTGGCATAGACATAACTTGGGTCCTCCAGGGATAGTCTAGCCAAAATGATACAATTATATTCATGACATGAAGATGAAGTGGGTTGGGCCTCATTTTTCTTTTCAAGGAAAACTAAATGTTATTGTAGACACCAAAATTGGGTCACACTCCCCTTGGTCCTCTTTCGAATAACCAAATTAAACACATTCACCTAACCATGACCCCTATACCCCACATTAATATTAATTTAATTATTTACAATTAAATTAATACCCATACTTACCCCATTTATTAATTTAATTACTTTAATTAAATGGATGCACACCTCACCTAGCCACCTCACCTAGACACCTCACCATAGACCTATTCATAGCATGTTTCCATAAATGAATAAAACTTAGTTCAACCCTAAAAATCAATGCATATTATTCCTCTAACCACTTTCCCGTTGATAAAAACATAACGTCCATTTTGATGCATGAATAAATGGACATATCTGACCCAAATAAAGGAAGATCTGTCAATTTTAGTAAACCTAGAGAATCCCGCCTTAACCTACGTCGATCAACATCCATCGTGAGTTACCATATAACCATTTTGGTAACCTTGTTTGACAGGTTGGCCACATTCTAAAATTTTGGGGAGCAAAAGGAGACCGGCATGCAAGAAAGAACTAGAGCGCTTTCACACATTCGAGCAACCATAGCCAACATTGAGACAAATCCAGAGGTATTTCTCCCATGGTAGTATTCCGGGAAGCACCACTACGGCACCAAGCTCCATCACACCGATCAATCATCACCACCACCTAGCCATTGGACATGTAACATCAGTAAGTACGTTTATTACTTGTGTTATTTCATCCTTGTCCTATTTTAAAGGTTTTTGTCATCTCTATTGTCATTTTCTACTTGTATTCCCTTTTCCCCTCTATTCCTCTTTCTGTAAACTCCACCATTCCTCCACCCACATCATAAAACCACCTATACCCGACCTCTACATGTCTCTGAGTGTTCCTAAGATCCTTATATACCTCGTCATACCCTCTATCATCTTTTTCTGACCTCAGCTCAAACCCCACAACCAAATCTTATTGAATTTTATTAGCCCACCTCCACCGATGTCAGTTACCCATAAACCATTGTCAGTTATTCCTAACCATGGTCGGTCATACTTGACCGATGCTGGTCTTTGTACCTACCAACACTGTGTAAAATAGTAACCAACATACTTACCAAAATAACCCTAACACCTTACCCAACCCTACTAAGACCCTGTCTATGACCTGCAGACCACCTAAATAACCTGTAACCTGACCTAAAGACCTTGATCCATATAGTTTTTAGTATTTAATTGGATCGACGTTGATATTGATATGAGGTATCTAAATAAGAATACTAGCACTAGATTCGTTTATGTATGTATTTCAGTTATCTCATATTTTTTTTATAAAAATAGTGCATTGACACCCCTCTAAGAAGTACCACACTTCCTAGATCTAACATACGCTAGGAAATCTAGTGTGATATATTATTTAACTCTTTTTTGGTGGTCTTGTTTTCTATTTTAGGTAGTTCCTCTTAGCCAAAAGGAAGCTCTCACAGCTAGCATCGGATCGAGAAGTCAAAATGTGCACACAACCTTAAAGCCAACCATCACAATAGGTATTCCTCCTTAACCCACACCCTTATCTGTTTCATCACATTCAAAATGTAAAGAAAACAGTGAAACATTTTGGCATGCCCGGTGGGACTCATCAGGGGTTCTGTTGCATTTATTCATTCCTAGGTGGAAGTTGTATGTTTGTTTCCCTTCAAAAAATCTTACACATTAATTTTTTTCTCTGGAATCATTCTTCCTCTCTTTATTTTCTAAAATCAATCATGTTTTTGGTGCTCTAAAAAGAACATATTCTTCTTCCTTTTTGCATTGCATTAGTGAAAGAGCATTCCTCTTCCTATTCATCACTGGCTACATCAAAAATAATATTTCGATTTGGGTTTTTAAAAAACTTGCATTGCATTATGATTTGATGCATTTTCATTTCACATTAAGATTAGGGCAACCTATATGCTGGAATTCATGCTCAGATGATGGTTGACAAAATTGAACTATAGAAAGTACTCTCTTTCTTATTCTACCAAATTACACAAATCTAAATATACAAGTTTTCTTAAATGAAATATTACCTAGGTACACCTGTCAATGATCACATGATTAGAGGATTGGTAGGTACTCCCCAGCTAGTTATCTCTGTCCAGTCACCTATCAGAGAGCATCCCCCCCGCCATAACATAACTTGAAACCTTACCTTTTAGATATCCTTCTTCATAGGATGCCTTCCCAACCAAAAATTCTATTCTAAATTCACATAGTCAATTATAAATAGCATACGCTAAACAAACATAAGAAAATCACTTTTAGGATCATGTTTTTTCTTAGCGTTCTCCTTGACTTGTGTTTTGAGGTGTGAGACTACAAATCTACATTGTTCTTCCTTGTTGCACACTCCACCATTGTAGTTGGAGTATTATGACTTTATCTGAGTGTGTTAGGGCCCCATCATTACATTATCAAATTCCTGAGTTTGATTCTTCACCTGATTTAATTCACAAAATACAGTTTTCTCCATTCTATCTAAGTTTCATAGTGACCATCTTCGGTTAAACCTAATTGGTGTCAGCTTCTGGATTTCTATTTATTTTTCCTAGAATAGCATTCATTACTCCTTTAGTTCTATTTTTGGCCCTCAGAGAACCATCCTGTTCCCCTCTATTGATATTTCTGTCATACACAGTTTCCCCATTACACATTCATCAGTATTGTTTCACTTCCTGAAACTGGTATTTTTCCAAAATAACCGACATCAGTTTCTGTGACCGACATCAGTTACCCACTAACCATCATCGGTGTCTGTGTTTGGTTTTCAAAATCCAACCTTTGACTTAATTCACCCTCCTAGCCTCATTTTTCACTATTTATGTTGTTTTCTGTCATTTACAGAATACAGTCTTTCTAGGTCAACACTTAGTCACATGGTGTTGACTCACAGAAAAACTAATGCTCTTATATTCCATGTCAATCTTCAACCACTCCCACCTATTTTCTCACCATCTTCTATCCTATCACCCATGGATCCAAATCCACCTACCACCATTGCTATAGGTGACAAGGAGTTCACATAACTCCTCGATCAGAATCCCACAGCCTTATAATTCTATCTTTCCAACTCATCCACTCTAGATTACTCAAGCCAATTGATATATGGCATTCCTGTATCCATCTCTCCTTCCCTTATCCCCACTTCCACCTCAAGCCCTACTAGTTTGGAATTACCCTCACGTGCTTTACCGTAATGACCACTACATCTACAACATAAATTGCACCAATAGTATCAATTGCTCCTTCATTGACCACCCAGAGCATAACCCCATCCACACCCATTATATCATATATTCAAATTGTAACACAACCACCCATGATTTCGGTGACCCCTACCCCATTCCATAATCTTGTCCTCTCCATTCCTTAGTCTCTGCCCCAATCACTACTAGAGTCACTTCGACTGCCCCACCTACATATAAATATTATCAATAACCCCTATCTCATCCGTCATTCATTCTGGCTATATTCCCTCCACATTGGTCTCCCATTCTCAACCTTCTTATTCAACATCACCATACACTAGAATTCCACCCCCATCACACATTCAACACCAACCCTCTTACACCATGGGAGGCACCCTCTTATCACAGCCTACCAATGACCTCATCAAGTTAATGATGGAAAGGATGCAGAAATTAGAAGCATCAATTTATGGCTCACATAATTCCCTCACATATGATGAAATATGTAACGATCCCATTCATCCATTCAATCCTATTTGTTGATACCCTGTACATTGGGAAATGCCAAAATTCAACTGCTTCAATAGTAAAGAATACCCACAACAACATATGTATTCTTTCAAACATGGGTGTTACCTGATCTCCCATGATGATGCCTTACTCCTACAGACCTTCCTGATGTCCCTGATAAGACCTGCATTAGACTAGTATAGTGGGCTACCTAGACATTCCATCTACTCATTTAATCAAATAGCCCAAGCCTTCTTAGACCACTTCTTAATCAACATTGTCAAAAAATTCACCATGACCGATCTCTACTCCACTCAACAGTATGATGATGAGTCTATCACTGAATTTGTCACTCGTTGGCGCAACCTAATTAACCAACTCACATTTCAATTACCTTAAACCGAACTCATAGATTTTTTTACCTGGGATTGTGCTAGACACATTTCACCAACCTTGTAGGTGTAGACCTTCCACAAATTTGATGAGGCATTCACCATGGCACGAAAATTGGAGATTCGTGCTATTGAATAGAAGAAAATTCAGCTACGTAACAAAAACATTGTGTTTAAATCGAATGACACTTCTTTATCTTTGAAGCCCCATAACAACTATTCAAAATCCAAAGGATTAGCCAATTTTGTGGTTCTCAAGGCTGGCCCCTCTCACCCATCAAACCAAGCCAAACCTTCTGCTAATCTCTTACCCATCCAAACTTTCCAGTTCAGATGAGAACAATGAAAGTACACCCCAATAGGGGAACCATATTCCTCTATTTTGGAGAAGATTATTAAGGCTGGTGCCATTACCCTACCACCTATAAGACCACAAACTAGTTTTGACCTTGATCATCCTATGCCCGCATGTTATAAAGAACATGAATTTTATAACTATCATCGTCTCAAATGTCATAGCGATGGTAACTACATCACCTTCAAGAATATCATCAAAGAAATGTTAGACAATGGAGATTTAGTCTTGGACAACCAAAATGCACCAGCCAATCAAAACCTACATATCTTCAAAAAATCATTCCCTAATCATGCCCCATCTTCCAACCAAATTGGTGACACTTCAACCAATGATAGCGATGTCTGTGAGGTCCACACTATTTTTGATCACATACCAGTTGCTTCCTAATTTCCCCTTATTCCTTACATAGAAAAAATCCTATCCTAAACTCCCATACTTGCACAAGAACCTATTTCATCTACTCCTTCACCCAAAGAGGAACCCACTTCATTTTCTCCTTCACCCGTGAAAGAGCCCATAATTAGCCCTCCACCTCTGGTCTCTCAAATTACCGAGCAGTCATCAGTAACACCTATCCTACCCATAGGGGATACATGTCCACTCCCTACATCATCACAAGGAGATTCTACCTCATCTTTCCTATCATCTCCTTTACCCATAGAGGATCCTGTAGAAACACCATTTCCTTTAGGTGACCATTCTTCGTCAGCCTTCCAAGATC
The DNA here is from genome assembly GCA_019776745.2 of Taxus chinensis. Taxonomy (NCBI): domain Eukaryota; kingdom Viridiplantae; phylum Streptophyta; class Pinopsida; order Cupressales; family Taxaceae; genus Taxus; species Taxus chinensis. The sequence continues at coordinate 900,072,435 of CM034146.1, forward strand.
ATGCTAACTTGCTTTGGGATCGCTTACCCACAAAGTCTAAAGCTAACCATTTTCCTATCTCTTAAACATATTTTTTGGGGATTTCTACTCTATCCACATCAGCCCCACTTACAGCAGTGTCATTTTCACACTTGGTGAATTGCTGGGATTATGTTGATAGAGCCTTGCTTTGGGGACATCTACTTTCTACTTCAACCCAAATACAATTGTCACTGATCAACACCTCCAAAATCTATCCAAAAGTGTTTCAAGCGATCAAACAATACACAACCATGACTATTAGAACACCTTCCATGTCATCTCCCACAGCCTAACACACACCTATACCTAAACACCTACCCACAACTATATCATCTCCCTTACCTAACCCATCACTACCTTAGGGGTCATGCCAAGATTGAACCTTACTCATCCACACATCAAATTAGATTTAGCTACATCTTCCCAAATCAACAATAAAATCATTCCTACACCTAAAAATAAGACCCAACCTGCTAAGCCTCATACACCAACCTCTCCTACCACACCATTGTCACCCTCACCCCTTCCATCCATCTTAGTACCTCGCCCCTCGACCTTGGAAAAGAAAACTTCTTCCAATGGTAAACAAAGAATGCAGAAGCCCACCTCCTCTTCACGAACCTCTAATATACCCAAGAAATCTGCACAACCCCCACCATCACCCGTGACCTTCGTACCACCCATACCACCACTACCTTCCATAACTTCTTCACTACACATGACACTCTCCTCTCTTCCATTCACAACTTCCATGTGATATTTTCCCATTATTGCACCGTGAATATCCCCATGGATAACTCACCCCCTTCCACCATTAGATTTTCCCTCTACATCATGTACCCCCGTGTCACCTTTACCTAAGAAGGAGCAACCTAAAGCTATGAATCTGCTACCCTCCAATAAGGTAGTAAAACCAACCAAACCTTCCATCACCAACTCTTCTACCACACCTTTACCTAAACAGATGCCCGCAAGACCTAATACCACTCCACATACCAAACTAGTGGACCAACCCATTCCCCCTTTTGTAAAGCCTCTTCCTTCACAATCAATCACATCTGTACCCAAACCCACACTAACCTCCCATTGTGATCCATTAGAGGGGTCCTACACCAAGCTTTTAACCAATCTCCTTGAAACACGTGTCATCACATTACCACCTCTTAGACCTTACGACCTGCTCAAACCCAAACCAAAAGGGTTTGATGAAACTAAAATTTACACCTACCATCGTGTGCCTAGACACAATGTAGAGAACTGTAAGGCTTTAAAAACTGTTCTTATCTAATTATGTCCTCCTGAAGAGAATTTTGATGATGAAAATCTTCTTGATGAGGACCCCATTCCACCTTCATCTGTCACCATACATCATCATTCTTTACCTATTCAACAAACATTATCTCCACATCCACAATCATTTTTCCCACCTCCAAAATTTGAGATCAACATGGTCCGTATTAGAGAATTAGCCAAATCACCACCCAAATGTCATTGCATCTAGCTTACTTCACAAGGATTTTCTCCCCTGGTAGGTTTCTTCTCATCATGTCATTACAACACTCATCCTACACCTTCTCCATTTCCCCCCTTCCCTCAGATTAACATGGTTTACGTTGCTACTTGCGCTCAGAAAGACAAAGGAAAGGAAAACGTAACTAGCCCATCAACCAACCCTGTACCCAACATACAATCTACACCCACACCCAAAGTCACCATCCGAGGTCCTGCATATCCTATTTTCGATGGGGTCACACATCGCACGATGCTAAAACAATTATATTAATCCTCTCTCAAAATGTCTTGATATGATCTCATCCAAACCTCTAAGTCACATCGTCAAGCTCTCACGGAGGTCCTTCAATCTATTGAGGTTTTACCAAATGACCCCATGCCTGTAGCCTCCACCATTACCCTTCATCACCTATCATCTCTCACTAAGTCATCACCTTCCTCTACAACTCCACCTACTCACCAAGTAGCCACCCTCAGCTTTTCAGACAAAGAGATTGCCCCCTTCCACTCTGATGACCTCAATCCCACTCTTTTCATCTCTATCTTTATCAATAATAAATGCATACGACATATTATGATCAATGGTGGTTCTATTATTAACATCATCTCCTCCCATGTGTACAACCAAATGTGCATACCTACTAATTGCATGCATGATAACCTTGTTATGTTGTGCGCCTTCAATGATGCCATGACTTCTACCCTGGGTACCATCGTTCTCCATGTCTGCGTAGGTCCCCACACTTCCTTGGAACTATTATATGTCCTAGAAGGGGAGTTCTAGTATAATCTATTACTTGACCAACCTTGTATCTGTGCCACAGGTTATGTCCCTACAACTTTACACCAATGCCTCAAATTTGAACACGAAGGACATAACTACACCATCCCGGTCGACCCATCACCTTGTAAGACTTGTAACATGTTACATCAGCCCAAAAATGTGCTTGTACTAGTCAAGGCACCTGTCACTACCCCCACTTCACCTTCACTCATAAGCCCATCCACTAAGTCTGTCATCACCTCTCCCACATCTAACCCTACTATTCCTACTACCATCGTAACTTCTATAACTAACTCACTTGCTTCCCAATCATCTAGAGATTTTACTATCCCCACTACCCACATATCAACTATTGATCCCTTAGAATGTGTTTTTCAATGCTTCACTCTGGGGGAATACTACCTATATAATATTGACATGTTCCTCATGCCGCAAGAATATGGGAACCTGCGTCAGCACCCTAGTTATGACTACCATGTAAGTGAGGTTTTTCCTTATGGTCCTCCCCACCTTCTTGATATTTCCATTTATAAACCCAAACTTCCATCCCAAACATGACCATTTTCATCTAACTTACACTCCCTTACTAACCACCGCTTTTCTCACACTTTCCTTCACCGTTGCGCATGGAAAGGATTTGACTTCACTTTTTATGAATAGGGCCATCATATTATCATCTCCTGTACCACTTGTAAACACAATGACTGCAGTGGCATTAGATTTTCCACACCACCTCCCAAGAAGGCTCGCGTCGACCTCATTGAGGAAGATAAACCATCTCCACCTGATTTAACCATGGAGTCCATAGATCCCAAATCTATTACTCCTAAAAAAAATTTCTTAAAAATAATTTCCCTGGGACCTTTAACCTATCAACATGACGGTGAGGCTCTCTCTTCCATCCCCTTCCTATATCCTGATATGATCAATGATGATACACCTTATATTAATGTCATTCAATGTCAGGATGATGAGTCCATCCTCACTTACCTTGGTGTAGAAGATTCTTATATTCACCGGTCGTTACCTTCTAAGACACAAACAATGTTAAATGAATCAACCATCGAAATCAACATTAACACTCAACACAACCCGCACATTCAAAATATAGGCCAATATTTAGATGCTACTGATAGGAGGATTTTCCCTCTTTCCTTTGAGACCATAGCACTGATTTTACCTGGTCCTGTGCTAATATGCCTGCTATTGACCCAAAAATCATGGTCCATAATATCGTAACCATTCCTGATGCCAAACCCATAAAACAAAAGCTACGGAAAATGCATCCTCGCATTGCTCTTCTAGTCAAAGAAAAGCTTCAGCACCTTCTTTTAGTTTCCTTCATCCTACCCATTTACTATCCCCAATGGATTTCTAACATCGTTCTTATCACAAAGGTGATAGGGGGAATTTTTATTTTCATGGGCTTCCATGACCTCAACCTAGCTTGTCCCAAAAATGAATTTCCTCTACTAGGTATTGAGAAACTACTTGATCTCATCACCGGCCATGAGATGTTATCACTCATGGATGGTTTCTCAGGTTATAATCAGATATAACTTGCTCTATAAGATCAACACAAGACTTCCTTCATCACCCCTTGGGGGACCTTCTACTATTGAGTCATGCCTTTTGGCCTTAAAAACTTTGGTGTTACATATCAGAGAGCCACGACTTACATCTTCCATAACATCATGCATCACATATTAGAATATTACGTAGATGATATTCTTTCCAAATAAAAACATCGAGTTGACACCTGACCATCTTTAAGGTCATCTTTGACCACCTCATCAAGTATTGTGTTCGTCTTATACTAAAGAAGTTTGTCTTTGCTGTACTTTCAAGAAAACTCCTTGGTTTCATCATTTCTTTGTGTTGTATAGAGGTCAATCCTGCTAAAGTAAAGGCTATTCTAGAAATGCCTCCACCTACTAACCTTTTTCAACTTCAAATCCTACAAGGTAAGTTCTAATCCATTCAACGTTTCATCTCCCATCTTTCTAACCACTATCAACCATTTCATCATCTTATCAAGAAGGACATTTCATTCAAATGGGATGATGAATGCCATAAAGCCTTTGATGCCTTAAAACAATATCTTCTTCAACCACTAGTTCTCATTCCTCCTAAGGATGACAAACCCTTTTACCTATATATTTCCACTACTGAGCATTCTTTTGGGGTCATGTTCACTCATCGTGATGAGAAACACAAAGAATAGGTGGTTTATTACATAAGTCGTACCCTTCTAGACTATGAAACTAGATATACCCATGCTGAAAAACATTGCTTAGCCTTAGTTTTTCATTGCCACCAAACTCTTCCATTACCTACTCAATCAAAAAACCTTCATTATTACCAATAATGATCCCTTATACTATATGTATGCCAAACCCTATCAACATCAATGTGTCACACGTTGGCTTATGCTTCTTGTCGACCTCGACCTCGAATTCATTCATCAAAAGTCCATCAAGCTCCAGGCTATCGCTGACCAACTAGCAGACACACCTATTTCTAAGAATCAACCTTCTAACTTTGATTTCCTAGAAAAATCTATAGCTACCCTCTCCTTAGATGAACCCACTTACTAAATGAAACTCTTCTTCAATGGCTCCAAGTGTCAGTGTGGACATGGGGCTGGTTTTATCCTCATTCCTCTTGATGGTGAACCTATGCCTTTGTCTTTAAAACTTGATTTTGATTATACAAACAATATTTCTGAATACGAAGAACTCATATTAGGTCTCTAGGACGCTTATGCCTTAGATGTTAAGTCTATCAATATCTTTGGCAATTCCCAGCTGGTTGTAAACCAAGTCAATGGTATATACCAATGTCATAATGAAACTATTCAAAAGTATAAACATCACATAGATATACTTTTGACCACCTTTGACTATTATAACCTTCAAACAACCCCATGTTCTACCAATAAATTTGTAGATACTATGGGATTCTTGCATTCTTAGATACCCACTTTGCCTGCTAACTCTAAAATATTTGTCACAATACAAAGGCTATAATCACCCACTTATTTACCTTGTGAGGTATACTCCTTTGGAACCGTTGCACCTGACCCATGTGACCTTTGGTACAAGCAATTTGAAGACTATTTTTCCCTTTCCATTCTACCCACCGATCTCACTTATAATGGACAATGGGCCTTTCTTAAAATTTACTCTTGTTATGTCATCATGGGTGGTCTCATTTATAAGCACGGATTCGACAGTGTTCTCTTAAGATGCCTTACGAGTTCTGAAATCCCTTACACCATCAAGGAATTTTGCAATGGAATTTGTGGAGGCCACTTTAGTGGTTTAGCTATCACAAAGTGCATTCTTTTCCTGGGTTATTATTGGCCAACCCTAAACCACGATTTTTGTGATTATGTCAAACATTGTGTAAAATGGAAGCAGCATGCTAATCTCCATCATACACCTAGTCATGCCTTATAGGTCACATGAGACCTTTGGCCTTTCTCTTAATGGGGTTTGGATATTTTCGGTGAGATAAATCCCCATTCTTCACAACACCACCAATGGATTATAACCGCTACTGAATATTATACTAAATGGGTAGAATCTATCCCCCTCAATTCTACAAAAGCTGATAAAATATGTGAATTCATAAATCATCACATCATTTGTCACTTTGGTATCCTTCACTACCTCATCACTGATAATGGAAAGTAATTAAAAAATAAAATTATACATAAGTTATATGATGATTTTGGCATCTAACTCAGTTTCTCATCACCTTATTACCCACAAACCAATGGCCAAATAGAATCCACCAATAAAACTTTGAACAAAATTCTTATGAAAGTAGTCAATGATACTAGGAAGGATTGGCAAACACACATTCCTTTTTCCTTGTGGGCTTACCACACTAGTATTTAGACTTCAACTACAGCCACACCTTTCTCTCTGGTCTATGGTACTGAGGCTATCTTTCCTTTAGAATTATAGATTCCATCTCTCTGCATATCCCTACAAGACATTCTCAATGATGATGACTTTCTCCAGAACCATTTGGTGTAACTTGAGTTATTAGATGAGTGTCGTCTTAAAGCTCTTGACCATCTCCAAATTTACTAAAAATGTATCAATTGTGCCTATGAAAAATGTGTTCACAAACAAACCTTTTAAGTTGGAGACCTCATTCTAAAAGAAAATCAACATGTAACCTAAGAAGAGAAAAGTAAGTGGGGAAAATTTACTCCTAATTGGCTTGGACCCTATATCGTTACCCATGCCTATGGATCAAGTGCTTATTGTTTGTCTTCACTCGAAGGTAAACCTGAACCTAATCCTCTCAATTCCTTGCATATTCGGCCCTTTTATTGTTAACATCAAGTCCTATATCACTTTTTTCAGTTGATTGCTTGCCCCTTGAGCGTTGTTCACCTTCCATATTACCCATTTTTGAGGATCCATGACTAAACAAGAATCTTGTGATTACTCGTCACCTTTCATACTTATCTTCAATATGAGTACCATGGATCTACTCATAGTATGATTCTCATGGATAATTTTTTTCTTCTTCAAGATAGAATCCCATGGTCGTTCATCACTCGAATCCAACCCTTTCATAGTTAGCCCTGTGTACTATAGTTTTCTCTTTTGAACAAGAGCCTACTCTTCCTATATAGTCTTTTCCATGACTTAAACATCCAAAAACAAAAATGGATTCAACTCCTTGAGTCAAAATTCTAAAAAAAATATGACTCCCTCAAAAAGGGACATCTCTTCTCTCTATCTAGCTATTATAAATAGATTGCTCCCTCGAAGGACAACTATATAAAGTCATTTGAAAAAATACAATAAAAATACCCAGAAGCTTCCCGCATCAATCAAATTCATGAAGACCTTAAGGAGATAATATACTCATCCCATATAGACTTCTCACATTGATTAGTCTATTGAAAACAAAAAAAATGATTAAAAAATGAAGAAAATGATAAAATTTTCATCATGGACTTGCCTATTTTTTATCCTAGGTTTCTTACTAAGAAAAAAATGCTATCTCACACTAGGTTACGCTTAACCATCCACTCTCACCTCATTTCCCTTGGAGGTTAGCTCAAACACTTTTTACCCTAACCAATTTACCCTTTCATTTTCCCATTCACATTCTACCTTAGTTAGTTTCCATTTTATATCAATAGTTGGAAGTTAAACCAAACAAGCACCAATTAATAAAAAAAATACCTCTGCATCAAATCATTCATTTATCATTTTTTAAAAAAAATTTATTTTCCATCATAGAAAATATTTGGACATTTAAACCATAACATGCATAACCATCATCATTTGTCTCCCATATTACCAACAACTTGGAGCTTAAAGAAAAACCAGAAACCATGACTCAACCATGCCTAAATCAAACTGAATCCATCGTGCTTGTGATCTAACTCAACCACGCCTAAACCAACCTGACTCCACCATGCCTATGACCTGACTCCACCATGCCTATGACCTGACTCCATCATGCCTATGACCTAGCTCAATCACACCTAAACCAACCTGACTCAACCATTCCTATGACCTAACTCCATCATGCCTATAACCTGACTCAATCACACCTAAACCAACCTGACTCCACCATGCTTATGACTTGACTCCATCACGCCTATAACTTGACTCTATCATACCTATATCTTGACTCCATCATGCCTATAACTTGACTTGAACATGCCTAATTGGCCTAACTCAAACATGCCTACAAGACCTTGACTCAATCATGCCTAATTCGCCTAGTTTCCATCACATACATAAATAATAAAGGAAATTACAAAAAGTACACCATCCATACTATAAATATCATCATCTATATAAGTGAGAAATTCTAGGTATACATACATATGTACACAGATATAAATAAATACGAATATCTCAAATCACTCAGATACAACTTCACTATCTTTGGTATGCAGGTCGGTATAACAATCACAAACACAAAAATCTCATATACATACTCACCATCTTCAGACGCATGCTGGTATATGATCAAAAATCTCAAAAATCTCGTATACAACCTCACTCTCTTCGGTACGTAGGCCAGTATATACCAAAAATAAACAAAAAATGGAGGTATGCATAACTATCAGGTTCCCCCCATCAGATATCCTCCATGCCTATCTCACCTGTCTCCTCCTCTTCTCTTTTGTAATGTCCTACTAGCATCTCATCACCCTCTATGGGCCTCAGTCTGACGTCTGTTGTTACCTCACTTGGATCTGGCCTCCGTGAACTAGTGAACTCACCCTGACCCTATCTCAGGGCTCGTTAGCCCCTTGTGCTCTTGACACTATGGGTGCATGACCTGGTACTCTCACTCAAGGCCTTATGTTATCTATACTTTGGATAAGAAGGGACATCTATCCTGGCAACCATCAGATGATCTTGTTAATATCTCACCTCTCTTAAGGCATCCCTAAACCTGGCCATGGATACTATATGTGGTGGTGCCATCGGCCTTTGACCCTGTACCTATATCGAGGAACCTTTTCCTGCCCCTACCTGTAAAATGGGATCCTTTCCCTGAGCCTTTGTAGGTGCTTGTGCCTATACTTAGGGCTAAAGGGCTACAATCCGTGTCTCTGTAATGGTACCCTGGCCCTGTAAACCTGTAACATGTGCCTGTAGGGTGGAAACCTATACCTACAACATTATAACATGTGCCTACAACATCACAACTTGTGCGTCTGACCCCATTAGTTATCCCTATACTATCCCTAACTGTGTAACTAGATTCATCACCTGCCCCTGTAAGGTGTCTCTTTGAACTGTGATGGTGGCCAAGTTCGGCTGCCCCGGCCTCGGTAGTACTGCTCATAATTGTGCTAACCACCACTATCTATAACTTCGACATCATCAATACATTGATCTACCACTTGATTCTCCTTTGTAGGAACTGTCAGTTGTGATAGAGGAATAGGCCTCTCCATGTCATCCCTCATGTACTATGGAAATGGTGGAGGTACATCCTGTGGAAAAAAAACTGTCGTCTGACCCTGTCAATGGGTATCATCTTGCACTCTCCTGCATGATGCCCCTCTATCCAAGAGAGCAACTATAGCTCTTCCAGCTCATCTGCCATTTTATTATATGATGGGAAGCCCACATAAGACCTCTAAATGATGTCCACACCAAAAAACCCCTCTAATACACACATATAATATGCTACATCGTGTGTATCCCTGAAAGCTTGGTGCTCTCCAACAGAAGGTACCCATTACTTATAGCCCACCCAAACCATGCCTTCCTCGAATGCATCAAGATGGGGCATGCCCACTGGATGCACACATACAATGTGCTTGTATGCCCAATAATGAATAAGGAAGGTACACCATAAGCTAAACCACCGTAATCACCCATATGCCCATAAATCTCTATAAAGATGCACCAAGAATGCTAGTGCTCATGCAAACCAAATCTTGTCATCCATCATATCATGTAGCACCCCCATTAATTCCTGTTAGAATCTCCCACCCTCCACATCTGGTAGTGTAAAACAACACACTGCCTCCATCATCATAACTACTAGCCTCATCTCCTCAGGATGGGCTAGGTACATATCTCCATTATTCATGTTAGTGCTATGGAACCTTAAATCTGCTAGCCCCTCACTGAACACTGTCAACATCAACTCCTGAGATGCCTCTGAGGAAATCGAATACATCGACGTCCCTAATATAGGTAGCCACAAAATCCTATAAACATCCTCTAAGGTGACAATCATCTCACCTGTCGGCAAACGAAATGTGTTGGCCACCGAATCCCATCTATCGATGAGGGTGACCATCAATATCAGCTCCCAAACCATATTTCAATAGTGTCTAACCCCAATCAGGACCATGTCTATAACATGGCACCACTCCTTGACTATAGTGCTCCCTCTACTGTTAATAGTAGGGGAGGTACCCTATCCTGCATCTACAATTGGTCCCTCACCTGAATACAACAAACCATAAAATAATAGACCCCAACCATACTCAACTCCACCCTTGACCAAAACCTCTCCTATCTCATGACCTATCTACCCACCCCAACCCTAATCAACTACCTTCCCCCTAATCTCAATTTCATACCCCTCGACCATACCTATTTATCCCCCTTACCCAAACATTTTTAGGTAACTATAGCTTCCCATCCCTGACTTATCTCACCCACTAACTAACCTTTATTTTGGGCCCAATTTCTTCCAAATGATGATCAGCATTAGTTAGTATCAACTAACCACGGTCCCCCTAAACTGGCATCAACCACCCCATCCACGACTAATGCCTGCTAACTACCACCAACGTCGGCTAACTATTGACTGACGTCGATCATTGTCATAGCAAAAATCCTTAAAACCATGCCCTATTTCTCTCCAAATTCCCCATTCCCCCTCACTACCCACCCATTCCTACCTAAATCCCCCCTCAACCCCTCCCCGACCCTCATTCACCTAACTACACCTTCCTCCCTTCCTATTTTCTCCCTAGGAATTCCAAATTCAAATTTAATTTTTCCCCCGAAACACATTTTACCTGAACCTGATTTCGACAAACAGAATCACCTAACCAACAAAGAACGAGATCAAATCTTACCTTGTTGTGATGCCGTCTTCATAGGGGCATGATGTTCCATTGCACTAGTGGTCCACCTGACCCATCTCTTGCCTCTACCATCAGCAATTTCTCTCTTAACCTCCACCCAATCAAATTTATCCTCTTGAGCTCGTGCACCCATCTCCCTAGCTCTTCTAACCAATGCATACTCTCCACCTCAGCTGGGTACAACACCTTAACCTTCTCTCTCAAAAAAAGCACCAAAATTCAAACGGCTCTATCATTTTCTCTAATGGTACAACACAATAATGATTTTGTAAAATACAAAATTTTTGTTTTATAAACCCACCCCGACCTGACTGACACCAGTCCTATTTGTGTCCTAGCCAATTGACATCGGTTACCCTATAACCAACATTGGTCCACTCTTATCACTAATTGGTCTTTCTAAGCTTCCTGTTTCCTACAACCTGTTGTATATATCTTCCCCCCCGGGTAGATATAGACAAACAGAAGAATATGGAAATCAAAGGAACTCAAAACCCGATATTTATAGCGCACCTTTAGAAGGCGCAGGAAAGCAATGCACAAAAATGAGTGTTGACACAAAAATGTATACACCAAGGAAAGTGGCGCACAGAAATGAGTGTCGACATAGAAAAAGTTGCGCCCTTGGCGCATGAAAAAGGGTGTCAACACAAAAATATATGTGCCTTTGGTGCAAGAAAGATGCACTCCACAAGGGATGTTAACATGGAAATAGATGCGCCCTTGGCACACAACATAGAGTGTCGACAGGGAAAAAGTTACGCCTTGGCACACAGAAATGGCGCATGACACAGAGTGTCGACAGGGAAAAAGTTGTGCCTTGGCGCACAGAAATGGTGCACAACACAGAGTGTCGACAGGGCAAAATTTGCACCTTGGTGCATAGAAATGGCGCATGACATAGTGTCAACAGGGAAAAAGTTGCGCCTTGGCGCACAGAAATGGCGCATGACACAAATTGTCGACAGGGAAAAATTTACACCTTGGCGCATAGAAATGGCGCACAACACAGAATGTCGACATGACAAAATTTACACCTTAGCACACGTAAGGGTATGTTGACACAGATATGGATGCGCCTATAGTGCACCTTCAGGAGGCACAACATTTTGAGCGCTGATAGGAAGCAGACCTTGGCGCAGATATTCAGATGGCCATAACTTTTGACTGGGAGCTCAGATTCATGCAAGGTTAGACTTTTTGGAAAGCTTACAATGTCCTTTGTCCAACTACAACTGGATATATTTAATTGGGTGAGAACAAATTCTTAAAAATGTAAAATACAGTTTGCCACTTTTGGGTTCGCTAAGGTTCTCACCTACCGCCATAATGATATGAATTAAATGTAGTTTGGAGGTGGTTGGGGCAGATTTCAAATTCCTCTCTTCTCCCTATTTGTTTCTTCCTATAAATTGTAAGGAGGGGCTTCTTTAAAAAGGGGTTGTTCATTTTATTTTTTTCTCTGCCCTCCCTTCTTTTCTTCTCTAGGGTTGAAAATGGAGTTTGAACCTTCTCCCTTGCTCTGTAATGGCGTTTTTGCCTTTTACTATTGAAATGATGTTCTATGCAAACTTCTGGAGCAACAAAAAATGTGTTTTGTGATGCATCTGTCCATCCTTTCTCGTTTTTTTGCTTGTTCTCTTCTTGCCTCTCTTCATTGCAGGTATTTGTGCATGTTTGAATGTTCATTGCAGGTTTTGGAGCTGTGTTCATGGAGTTTTGGGACATTTTCTGTGTGAAATCTATCCTTGGGCCTGTGATGCATCTATCCATCCTTCCCATCACTCACCTCTCTTTGTTCCATGGCAGTTCTAATAGATTCTCAACATTATCCTTCTCTGGTGTATCACCGTTTTAGTGTAGGATTTTGTTGTTTTTCCCTTTTCTCTCTCTCTCGGTCTCCTTGGCATGGTTAGATTAGGTTTAGATTAGCTTGCCTACACTAGAATAGCTTGTGGCAAGTAGTTTAGGAGTAGGAATCAGCCTTCTCTGGAGATTCCTTTCTCATTTCTGTAAGTCCCACACTTGGAGAAAGGATTCAATGTTGTGTAATCACACTGGATGCCTGGTGATCAACCTAGAAGCCTGATTTGCATCCAGGGGTGCTGTGATTTTGCACTAACACAACCATTTGTGCCAATGCACCTTTTTATCATCCCAGAAAACTATTGAACCATACCTAGAAACCTATCCTACCCCTATATTTCCTTTGATGCATCTTAGGAGTTGTATTTTACTTAAACCTTGGGCTTACCCATGTCATTACCTATATACCTTGACCTGAACCAATTTTTGTGACTTTTGACCCTCAGTGCTTGTTGCACCTTATGATGTTCTTACCCACATTGTTCTGCCGAATCACCTTACCTTGCCTATTTCCATGCTATTTATCCTAACCTGACCTTTGGTGTACTGGAACATACCTACACATTCCTACACATGAACTATATTGTGTTTCCTTACCATATCCTAAACCTTGGATACCAGAATCACTTCAACCCTATTTGGATAGACCTATCGACCTTAGACGATGTAGAATTTGAACGCTTTTCAACTTGGTACTATGCCGTAGTTTCCAACATGTGCATGCATTCAACTGCTACTACTTTCAACCAAGGCCCATTTACCTGCTTACTTGATTTGACCTTTACCATTTACCCAATGCAACCACTGACCTTCATTTTCTAACCTCCTCCTTCTAGCAAACCACTCATCAATTCCATCTTAAATCCCATCAGTTCCTAGTTTAAGGGGGGTCACCTTCACCCATGCTTGGGGAAACACCACCCTCACTTACACTCGACATAACCATTTACTATTTTTGTTAGTGTCGCTTAACAATACAAGCCATGTGATAAAAAGGGGAAAAATGTACACACCAAAATTGGGTCACACTCCCTTTGGTCCTATTTCGAATAACAAACTTAAACACATTCACCTAACCATGACCCTTATACCCCTCATTAATATTAATTTAATTAATTACAGTTAAATTAATACCCATCCTCACCCCATTTATTAATTTAATCAAATCGATGCACACCTCACCTAGCCACCTCACCTATACACCTCACCATAGACCTATTCATAGCATGTTTCCATAACTGAATAAGACTTAGTTCAACCCTAAAAATCAATGCCTATTATTCCTCTAACCACCTTCCCGCTCATAAAAACATAACATCCATTCTGATCCATGAATAAATGGACAAACCTAACTCAAATGAAGGAAGATCTGTCAATTTTAGTAAACTTAGAGAATCTTGCCTTAATCGATGTCGGTCATCCCTAAACCAATGTTGGTTAACCAGGAACCATCATTAGTTACCATATAACCATTTTAGTAACCTTGTTTGATAGGTTGGCCACATTCTCAAATTTTGGGGAGAAAAAGGAGACCTGTATGCAAGTAAGAACTAGAGCTCTTTCACACATTCAAATAGCCATAGCCACCATTGAGAAAAATCCAGAGGCATTTCTCCCACGGTAGCATTCCGAGAAGCACCGCTACGGCACCAAGCTCCATCACACTGATCAATCATCACCACCACCTAGCCATTGGACCTGCAACATTAGTAAGTGTTTATTACTTGTGTTATTTCATCATTGTCATGTTTTAAATGTTTTTGTCACGTGTGTTGTCATTTTCTACTTGTATTCCCTTTGCCCCTCTATTCCTCTTTCTGTAAATTCCACCATTCCTCCACCCACATCATAAAACCACATATACCCAACCTCTACATGTATTTGAGTGTTCCTAAGATCCTCATATACCTCATCATACCCTCTTTCATCTTTTCTTGACCTCAGCTCAAACCCCACAACCAGATCTTATTGAAATTTATCAGCCCACCTCCATCGATGTCGGTTACCCATAAACCGTCATTAGTTACCCATAAACCATCGTGGGTTATTCCTAACATTGGTTGGTCATACCTGACTGACGTTGGTCTCTGTACTTGCTAACACAATGTAAACCAATAAACAATCTACCTACCAAAACAACCTAAACACCTTACCTAACCCTACTAAGACCCTGTTTGTGACCTCTAGACCACCTGGAAAAACCTACAACCTAACCTGAAGGCCTTGACCCGCATATTTTTTAGTATTTAATTGAATCGATGCTGATAGTGATCTAAGGTGTACTTAAATTAGAATAGTAGCACTAGATTCATTTATGTACATATTTCAGTTATCTCATATTTGTTTTATAAAAATAGTGGATTGACACCCCTCTACGAAGTATCACACTTCCTAGATCTAGCATACACTAGGAAATCCACTATCATATATTATTTAACTCTTCTTTGGTGGTCTTGTTTTCTATTTCAGGTAGTTCCTCCTAGCCACAAGAAATCTCTCACAGTTAGCATCAGATCAAGAAGTCAGAATGCATGCACAACCTTAAAGCCAACCATCAGAATAGGTATTCATCCTTGACCCACACCCTTATTTGTTTTGTCACATTCAAAATATAAAGAAAACGGTGAAACAATTATTCTTCACATCGAGAAGAGCTGGAAATATTTGTTGTTTCTCATAAATTTCCTTGATATTCTTCATGAAAAGAAAGAGAGCCCAAAAGTAAAAGAATAAATGTTTGTTTGTTAGAGGATGGACAAATGCCCATATGAAAATGGGCAGAGATTGGGCATCTGTAAATCAAATTATTAAGAATGAGCATCTATCCAAGGGTATGTATTACAACACTTAGCGGAGCCAAGATGACCTTTCTAAATCAAAATAATAAAACTACATAAGGATTGACCCCCCTCGAGGGTATGTGGTGCAACACTTGGTAGAATCACAACTATTATCTGCTAAGGTTAGTCCAGCCAAAATTATATAAATTTTTGGTGGCATCACAATATAAATAATTCTAGTTGTAGTCAAAAACCCTATTTAAAAATATGGAGTGACATGAAACATAACATGACACCAATATTTTTATTAAAAATTTACCAACAATGCTTTAATGCTTTAATATCCTAATTTTGAGACCCCTTTAAATGTTTTAGAGAGTTATAAGAACACTGAAAAATAAATAATACTAAAATAACATTGTTAAAACATTGATTTCATTAAAATTCTTAGAATTTTGAACATTTATCCTGAGCATATGCCAATTCTCATATTAAAAAAATCTTTTGTCTTGTATTGAGTTGGGCAACCAAACATTTTTTCCTTGTATTGAATTGGAAGTTTCCCTATCTCATAGAATTTAAAGAGGTATTATAATGATTAAGTTCTTGTACAAACTAACTTCTCATCCTCACATCCTTTATAGAGGTCTAAAAATTATTTAAGTTCAATATTTACTTGTATTGAATGGGTAGATGCCCCTTCTCAAGTATGAATCAAAGTAGAATAATAGAAATAAAATTTATTTTTTAAAGAATATTTAGAATTAAAATTTATCTTGCGACCGCTGTAAACATTTTAATACCCAATACTATACAATAGAAGACTTTTTTCCAACAAGGTAAGATCATATTAATAGAAGTGCAACATTTAATCTTGAAGGATAAACCATATGTACCTTAGCCTTGTGTATGTGGTCAATCATTCAACAATGAAAAGATAAACATACAATATCAAGGCTAATAGACGTGACATGATGCACCATTGATGCAAGGCCAAGTATCAAATGATTCACCACCAGGATAAAATGCCTTACTTGACATGATTCACCATTGATGCAAGGCCAATATGCAAATGATTCACCTTTGGGATAAAAATTTTACTTTTATTAATATTATCTAACCTCAATGAATATAGATCATGAAAAAAAAAAATTATAGATGAAAGAAGAATTATAGAATTATCATTTATTTTGTGATCAACTGTCATGCCTAGTTCAGAAACTAAGCAATTCCTCCTAGGTGGTAAGCCCACTCTATACTTTGGTTAAAACATAACAGATAACTCATCATCTTAGCATGAAGGATTGGTAGTCGATTTCTTAGATAACTCCCCGTCATCACATACATCTTTTGCAAGGGAATGTGATTATGTTAAGAATCTGAAACATGCATGAAACAATCATATTTAGATGTAATCTTTTATAACTATGGAGGATAACAACTATGTAATTATTTAAAAAGTCTGAAGTGATATTTTTAAAACCCATATCACAAATACAAAATTTCTAAAATACAACATTATAATTTATCTTTATACCTAGAGACTTGGCATACAACAGAGAAGAGTTAGAAGTATCTCTGAAACTTATCTTCCATATTTTTAAAACCCTTATCAAAAATACAAAAGTTATAAAATATGACATTATAATTTATCTTTATACCCAGAGACTCAGAATACAACAGAGAAGAGTTAGAAGTATCTCTGAAACTTATCTTCAATTTAAGAAAGAAGTAACTCCATGCATTAGCAACTATTATTAGGGTAACAAATACTCATGTCTCAAAAAACATTGACATTTTATTCTTAATACTCAGATCAAACAATACAGAAGATCAAAAATAGGGTATTATCTTTAAAATGAGAACATAATATAAGGGAAAGAAAACTAAATGTTATTCTTCATCTCATAATAATTCAACAGAGAAGATTTCAATAATCTATGCCTCAAATTGTCTTCAAATATGGTTCTTCACAAGCCAAAATGGTTTTACGAAACAAAGTGAACCCAAAGTGGAAAGTGTCAACAAAATTTTAGCAGAGAGATTAAAAAAATATCTTAGAAATATTGCACAAATTTTCTGCTTCACAGAACGAAATGGTCTATGGGAAGGTACTTTATTTTATAATGTGAAGTTGTGCATTGTGACATCCTTTATATAAGTTATGCCCATTTATAATGGGCACAAGACCATTCTCATACAAAAAAACATTGTTTGTTTTGTAATAATTAATAATTATATTATATTAGCACACTCTCCTAAAAGCTTAGTTTCCCCACACCCCCTCCTGAATGGTTAACTATAGAGAAAAAATGAGAAATCATTCAATGCATGTGTGTGTGTGTGTGTGTGTGTATATATATATATGTATGTATGTATGTATGTATGTAT
Organism: Taxus chinensis; assembly: GCA_019776745.2. Lineage (NCBI taxonomy): Eukaryota > Viridiplantae > Streptophyta > Pinopsida > Cupressales > Taxaceae > Taxus > Taxus chinensis. The sequence goes on from CM034146.1 coordinate 900,090,400, forward strand.
GTATATGTATATATGTACACACACACACACACACACACACACACACACACACACACACAAATACGCATCTATATTTTTACGAAATACAAGTAGCCCAAAAAGTGGAAATTGGATGAAAAAGAAAATAGAAAGGATGAAAAAGAAAGATACAACTTCGTCGACCACAGTTAACCTTACAATTCCCAAGATCTCTACCATCACCGAAAATAGTAACTGTCGTCATTGAGTGCCATTAATTTTGCCAATTTCCCTCCAATGGGTGCTTGAAGATGTGTTTGACAAATAAGTACCTTCAACTAATAAAAGGTGGTAAAAAATTTATTTGTACATTAATGGTAATAAGTACTCTATGAAGGCTTTGAGAATGGGCAACTGTCCATTATAAAACAAGCTACATTTTATCTTTGTTCTTCTTTTATGATTCCAATTATGAGAACGAGGATTTTCTCATTAGATACATCATTTAATATTGCTTAGCTTGGCAGGTGAGCTCGCCCGCCCAGCTCATCCTGTACATCTCGCCTGCCCATCTTGAAAAATAAGTAACCCTACCTAGGTCCTTCTTCTTTGGGCCACCTATATATTGTAATATATATATATATATATATATATATATATATATATATATACATACATACACACACATATATACATATATACATATATACATGTACATACATACATACATACATACATACATGCATACATACATACATACATACATACACACACACATGAACATGATTCACTTGAATTGAATGATTTCCCATTTTTTCTATGTAGTTAAACACTTTTTGTAAGGGAATGATTTTGTTGAGACTCTAAAACATGCATGAAATAGTCATATTTAGATGCATCCTTTTATAAATATGAAGGATAATACTATGCAAGTCTTACAAAATATTGAAGTGATATTCTTAAAACACATATAAAAAATACAAAAAAGCAAAAATATGGAATTAACTTTATACCCAAATCAAAAAACAAAAGAAATAAAGATAGATGATATTCTTCATCTCATAATAAATCAACAGAGAAGAGTTAGAAGTATATCTAAAACTTAACTTCAATTTTAAAAAAAACAAATTCTTCTTATATGAGTCAATCTTCTTTCATGATTTATATATGTTAAATAGGCATTTTCCCAATTCTAAAACAAAGTAATATTTATCTTCCATATGCCTCTTCTAAAAATCTATTGATCTTCCATCTGTTCTTCTATGTTTTATATGAGATTAAAAAATTCCCACAATTCTTCTATATTATTATTTGAGAATGGACATATTCCAATTCTAAACATCTACTCTTCTTTCGTCTGTTCTTCTACATTTTATATACGAGAATTGGCATTTTCCCATTTTGAATGGGCTTGACATGAAGAGGAAGATTACTTTGTTTTATAATGGGCCACACCTCATTTTTCAGTGGAAGACATGTTTGAAAAATATTACCTTTAATTAATAAATATATTGTGTTAAAAAATAAACAATAGTATCCAAAACGAGACAATTAAATACAAAAGACACAATGCTTAGTCCAACCAAAATGATTGAGTTCAATATTTCCTACCCATTATAAAACTAAATAATATAACTACATAAGGCTTGATCCCTTTTTAGGGTATGTAGTGCAGCACTTGGCTCCACCAAGGTTAGTCCAGCCAAAAAGATAGTAGCAATTATAAACAAACTAATAGAACTACATAAGGCTCATTTGGTGCATCTGCTTCCACCACATGAATATAGCTAAGGAATCGGGCCAATGAAAATTACATTAAAAAATGTTTACCATGCTCATAAGACAAAAATATGTTTACAAAATTTTTTTATCTATGTTGGAAAATGGCATTTAAGAATCACACTTTCAATAGATGAAGTGATCTACAAAAGAGAAATTATTATTAAAACAAGCTCAAAATTGATGAAAAGATTCATCTTTTTTTATTTGATCAAAATTCATTCAAAATTGATATTGGTCATTGCCATGTAGCTCATGCAAAATTGTATCCCACTGAAAAGGTACAGGGTTGCATAACATAGAGTGGAAAAGGAAACTGACATGTCCAAAATCAAGTGATCTGTATTACTACATATGGCTCATTTGGTTCATTTGTTGGCCACCACATGACTATGGATAAGGAATTTATCAACAAAAATTACATTCAAAATGTTTGCTACGATCATAAGAGAAAAATATGTTTACCACAACGAGAAGACAAATATTATCTATGATGGAATAAGGCATTTCAGAATCACTGGTGAAGCGATCTGCAAAAGAGAAATTATTATTAAAACAAGCTCAAAATTGATGAAAAGACTCATCTTTTTTTATTTGATTAAAATTAATTCAAAATTGATTTAGTAAGTTTCCATTTCGTTATCTGCTTTATATCATTCAACTGGTATGGAGGTGGAAGATGTGACAATTGATCTGGATTGGCAATATTCATAGCCCTTAAATTTTATCAAACTGAATGAAATTAAATTTGTCATCCCTGAACATTCTTTAAAATGATCGAGATCAATGCATTTTTGGGAGAACATGATTTAGATATGCAACTCTAATGTGTCCCCTGTATTAATATTACATGGTGGGATAAATGCATTAAACAAAGAATTCCTTGCTTATCTTTATGGTGGAGAATCAAAAGCAGGAGATCATGCTCTAACAATATTATAAATGTCTAACTACGCCTCTAGGTACACCTCCTCTACAATTTGTGTTTTCTTTTTATTAAAGTCATTATGTATACGTTAATTCTTAACAATGTTTACTTTGTTCAAATATTAAGATGTACATCTTTCAAATAGTTTACTCCTAAAAGTTAATTTTCATGTTATAAAATATATGTAAATTGAAGTTAGAAGTTTAATTAGAAGACTATAGTTAAAATTTTAATGTTCTTTTTTACTTGTGAATATTACTTTGAATCGATTTGATAAATATATATTAATTTCAATTTTTTATGTGCAGATACAGCTGGAGAATATCTAAAAAATATATGTAAAAAAATAGGTAAAAATATTAAACCTTTTCATTTGTCAATATTAGTTGGAATCAATTAAATAAATATATCCTAATTTTATTGTGGAGATATAACCAGAGAAAATCTCCAACCAAAAAATTTGTGTAAAGAAATAGGTAAAATTAGTATTGTAAAACATTATTATCTATTTGAAATACATACAAGTTAATAATGATATTTAATAACAAATGTCTATATCCCAATTTCTAACTTTTGTATCTACACAGTTTTATTGAATTACATTCTCATGGTCTACATTGGATACAAATGTAAATGTAGAAAAAATAGTTAAAGTGGATGTACATCCTTTGTTTTGTTGTGGTATGGAGCATTGTCAAAAATAGTGAGACAAATTTACTAAAGATTTGGAAAACACCAAGATTTCTATACAAATGTGAAACTATGGTTGTAGTTAATGTAATCAACATAGGAGTTTTTAAATAAATTTTTTTGTTGTCTCCAAAGGTTTCTGAAAAAGGCGTTAAAAATAATAAGTGGCTTATGTCATTTTTGTTTAGAGAACTATTCTTGGTAGGGGTTGTGGAGGATGTAAGAGAAATCTTAAAGGGATGTTCTCTATTTCAAACAATAGTGGAACAAATCAATATATAAAATTATGTTTACTACATTTTTCTAGGTTTTATTTTCCATTTTCCATTAAAAGTGATTTTATTGATGGTTATTAGTATGTAGTGTTCAAAATGTGTTTATTAAATTTTTTATTTATTCTTCAAATTTCATCCAAATTATGTGATTAGTATATAATGCTCAAAACTAGCTTTGACAAGTTTATAAAAAGATCTTGTTTTCCACGAAAATAAGTTATAGTTTGTGGGGTGGAAATTTGAATGCATTATAGAAAAAATTTCACACTTAATATGTACGTGGTTAAATCATGTGGGTTCACACCCAAATTTACACTGGTCTTCAGAAACATTTAAAAAATAATTACTGAAATTGATTGAGTTTATATAGATAAATTTTGTTTTTTTTTGTTTTTTTCTCATAAAAATTCATTAATATTGGATTTATTATCATCATTTTATGCAAAAAAATTTAAAATTTGTGACTTGTATTATCTCATAAAGACACATTTCCACGATTATTGAGCTTGATTGAGTTTACTTGTTACTATTATGTTGATTAATAAATATTAATTAATTAAGTTTATTTCTTTGCCTATTTCGTAGATCTGCTGGGTTAGAGGAAGCAGTCATTGTGGGTTAAGTTTCACACCATGGAAATACCCCTACTACCTACTTTGTTTTTGTAGGGTGTAAAGAGAGAGATCGATTTCTTTGGAGGCATCAAAAGGGCTTGCATACACATCATTTTCCTAGCTGAACCTGGGTCTATATGCAAAGCCATTGAAAGTTTTCTGGGTGAGGAGTATATGGCTACTTTTGCAAGGGCCGGGGTGAATTATGAGGTGGTGTCCTAGTTTGTTTCTTAGCTTCTTTTGGCGTGTAGGAGTAAGGTGGAAGTCAAGTAAATTACTCTTCATTTTATCAAACCCTAGCATCGATTTAAGTTGGATGAAGTGTTAGAGGCTTTTAGCCTGGCTCAGCTACGTTTGGATGTGGACAAGGAAGGGATTTCTTTAGCTAAGGCTCAGTGTGTCACTTTTTTGTTTTCATCAAGAATTGCGGAGCTTATGAAATTTTCAGCAGATGTTCATAAGCTGTGGTCACCTTGGATTTCTGGTGGTAGTAGAATCAAGAAATTAGATTTTTCAAAGTTTTCAGTGCCAATGGTTATAGAGTCAGAGATTGAGGAAAGGTTTCACAAGAAGTAGGGGTTTTCATACAACTTTCTACTCCAGACTGCTCAGGTTGGTGAGACTAATGGTCGTAGGAAGAAGGAAAAACCCAGTCTTCATGATGCTAAGGTAGATGTCATTCACTTGGACAATTGAATATTTTTCTTTTATGGGTTCATTTTTTGTATGTAATCATTGTATGTCATTTCCTTCGGTTTCTTATATTGTTTGTAGGATTTTGTATCTTTGCTGGTTTGGGTAGGTTGTTTGGGGTGTTATAGGTTTGGATGTATATGGGTGGGATCCCTCCAATTCCCTAGTTCTATATATATATATATATATATATATATATATATATATATATATTGGCTTGTATTTTGTAGTCTATCTCATAACAATAAATTAAAATTGGTTTTTTATAGACTATATCTTAACAATTCATTTATTACCATCATTTTACGTTATAAATATCTCATAACACATTTCCTAACTTAATTCTTTGCAAATAAATCCACGTTATAATTAAACATTTGTTACACAAATATATATGATCAAAATATGTAAACTATACAACATTCAAATATGCACAACCCCATAATTAAAATAAATCACATCCAAATTTTATTCCTAATTCTTTCTATATTGAGTTTATTTGTCTTTTATGATTCTTATATGAGAATGGGCATATGCCCACTCAATACAAGATAAAAATGTTTGTTTTAATGAGAATGGACATATGCCCATTCAATACATGATAAAAATGTTTTTTTCTATGAGAATGGACATATGCCCATTCAATACAAGATAAAAATGTTTGTTTCTATGAGAATATTCAATATAATTACTTGTTATGCATTGTAATGTTATAAATGTATTAATTATTCTAATAAGTATTTCTTAATCTTAGCAAACTCCTAAACTGGAAATCCCTCATACATGATATATAATTCCAAAAAATCCCTTTTTGGATTCCAATAATAGCCAAATCGATGTCCAAAAATCCCCTTTTTGGATTCCAATAATGGCCAAATCAAATTCCAATATTTTCTATAAGAAAAACCAATATAATTGATTTTAGTATTTAATCTAGATTGTTAAATTTATGTATTTGAATAAATTATGGTTGTATGATTTGTTTGTGTGTATGTTGGGGACTTACATTGCAAAAGGTGGAGGGATAAGTGTGTTTTCATGTGTGGCTGCAATAATTATTTTAAGGAACCAAATGCTATTGTCTCTTCCTTAGTGGAGGGATAAGTGGAAGTATTGGCACCATTTCCCCTTGCCAAGCCATTTTATGGATTGGCGGTATTATGAGATCTTTTCTAATGTTTTTGGTATCATCTTCTCCTTGAGTTAAAGATGCAAATGAAGTGATGTATGTTGTGTGTTGGTTGAGGCATTGTGTTATTATTATGTGGGCCCAAGTGGTAATGCAAGTTTTGTTGATAAGTGTTATAATATTATAATTTTTTATATAAAAAAATTATTCATGTTTTGGTTGTGTTACTAGCATGGGCATTACATTTGGTATCAGAGTGGAGGTTCATACTATCAAACCTCCAGTATATGTTTGTGATGTGGATATTATTACGGGATGAACACATTATGTTATGTAATGTTTCCTCGTTCGTAAATTGTGTTGGTTATTTTATGTATGTACCTATGATAGTTATCATGTGTGAAATTGTGAGCTATCAAAGTGTTTGTGATAAGGGCAGCCTCATGTAAAATTATCATATAGTGTGTATATCCTATCAATCTAGTTGTGAAAATTATGTTTTTTGTGAATCTTGTACGTTTTGTTAATTTGATACCCCATGGTCTCTTGTGCTAGCCATCAATGTGTATAGAGAAAAATTACCACCTTGTGGAATTTTTTTGTGTCGTAATGGTGTACCTCCTATATTGTACTTTTTTTTATTATGAATAGGTAGTAATGTGTTTATCCTTGTAAATAGGGGCATATGATAACCTTATGATCCCTATTGTAGCATACATATGCCATTAGTGCATTATGTGGAAAGTGTGTGTTGTTATGTAAATTGGGATAAATTTTAATGTACATTATCCCTTACATGATATCTATGCATATTATGTTGTGTTGTAATGTTATGTTAGTGATGTTGTGTTTTTTTATGTGTTACCTTACACCACAAATCCCCACTAGTAGTATCAAGGTGTGCGTAAGGAGTGAGAAGGGTGAACAATGGACCATGTTGTTTGAGCCAAGTATGATATAGGAAGTGGATTCTCTTGTAGAATCAAAATCCCATTCCGTTTATTTTGTATATATGAAATTACTCTACGAATACCATGTTTATTGTGTAGCATACACACCTCAAGACTAAAAAATGGTGACCTATAGCCCTCTCTCATTCATTAATTGGTCATCATAGATATGGCATTTTTTTAGTTACTGACCATATGATCCTTGTGAGTTCTACAACTTTGATTTTGTATTAAGAGAATAGTGCGATCTTGTTTCATTTTGAGTTGTACTCAAGGATTATGCCAACAGTTTCCTTTGAGGATGATGGGTGCTGGTATTTCATTAAGGTGATGGGGATATATGTGTTCAGGTCCATAATGTGACCTGACTTGTTATGGTTCTATGAGACTATATGGTATTGAGAGGTATATAGAGTTTCCCTGGGAGAAATGTGGATTTTCGGTACTTTTGATGCACCTGGTATGTTGCGATACTTGTGGCTTGATGCCCCTGGATGTGATTTATTTGGTTTCTCTCATGAAATTGTGTCAGATATTACTATGAATTAAGTCACAGATGTAATTTTGTTGTAAAATATTTATGTTTGTCTAGTTGTTATGTTGGGCATGTGTTGTTTATGTCTCTTATGCTTGATACATGTGTTGAGTACTTAGATTTTAGATTGTACTTTTCTTCCTAGTTGGGATAATGGTTTTATTTTGCATTAGTGTTGTGAAATATGATTTTTTCATGAGTATGGTTTTGGGTTGTGTATTACCCCCTAATTCCTTGTGTTATTGGAGACCCTTTGAGGAAATAAAAATAAACTATTAAACAATACAAATGGTTAAGAACCAATGAGTTAAGGAACATGTAATAATAAGAACACTATTATATTTGAGTAAGGTTATAAGAAAATTATTATATTTAGTATTTTATCAGGGAATTGATACACTAGAGTTACTATCAATATGATATTGAACATGGGTATAAAAATTAAGGATTAATTAACCATAGTAAGAAGAACTATCAATCTTCACATAACATTAAATAAGTTGATAAAATTATAACGCATGTCTAGACTTCCTTTTAGTCATATTTTAGCGACATGACGTTTTACCCTAAATGAAAATTGATATTTTTGAATTTCCCTTCCTCACGTATCCTTGCATCTAACCTTCTCCTATGTCACATCGAGGATGATGCTCTTATAAGGGGAGGGAAATGTAGTGCCCCACCCCGATTTCTCCCGTTTGGTGAGAGTAGAGTCCTTTCATGATAGTTTTATCTTCATCATTTCATGGTCATCATATTTTATACAAAAATTATAAGTGGTAAATAATAATAATAAAATAAATAAATAAATAATAATCATCATATAAAAAATTTAAAAAATGAATTTGGAATGGAAATAATGTAAGATTAATATAATTTTTATTTTTTTTTTATAAATGATTATATAATTGAGGTTAGCTAAGATAAGAAAAAATGCATATGAGCATGTTCAAAATGTGTGTGTGTGTGTGTGTGTAATTAAGTAAGATAAATGAAATTTGTAATAAATAAATAAAATAAAATAAAATGGAATTGAATGGATAAAATATTTTTTTTCCTTTAAGGTGGTTAGTGAAGGAGTTGTTGGGGGATTTGGTTGTCAGTTTATTTATCCTTTGCCCCCTACCTTCATGCATTCTCCAACTAATCAGACATCATTATTGTATGGTTCAATCATAGGAATCCATAAAAACAAGACAAGTGGTTATCAATGTGCAGGTTGGACATCCCACAAGCTCATTGGGAAGCGGTTTATTTTTTGTTGTTGTTAAAGTTCCCAACAATTTGAATGAATCCTAGCTTGTTCCAACTCCAAAACAAGATCTCTTCCATCATATTCCCAATCCTATGCCAATGTAGGAACTAATCTCACCAGAAAACAACACCATCTCATTTGCTTGCATGTGAATGAAATGGGAAATGAGTGTTTTTGGGAAACATGGAATTATCTCAAGGTGTGGGACCAAGAAACTAAGATAATTCTCTAGAGAATGTTGGTTCCTCTTCCTAATATAATGCTAAAACTACTCCTAATGTTAGAAATACAAATATTTAATCCTATCCTATGATTCCAAGGGACTAGGGAGAAGGAAAAATGCAAGAAAATGAAAAAATCCTAAGTTAAGGAGGTGATAGCACCAAGAGAAGGGTGGATGACACACTCTCTAATGCATGAAAACGAGAAGAATGGAGATAGTGAGGGTATGTAGAACACCATAGTCTAGGAACAAACATTCACAAAACCATTTAGAGCTTTCAAGAAACCAAAAATACACAAAATACCTTCAAATGTAATGTATAGGCAAGAGAATGCAATGAAACACAAGCAAGGGTTGAATAATGGCCATAAAACTTGATTTTATTGCTTCATATAATCACATAGTTCATTACAATGAGAAAGAGAGGCATGAATCTTTTGTAAAATTCTCAAAATGGAGGCTTAAATATCACAACAACCTATAGAAGAATGGAGGAACAGATAGAGAATATCCAACAACCCAAAACTAAGTCACTTTTTACAATATATAAAAGTTTTTTGGAAGGAAGAGGGAGAAGAAATACTGAAAATTGACATCCACACCACCAACAAAAGTCATTAAATGATTGTAAAAACATCATGGTGAACCTGAAAACCTGGAGGACCATACTTCATTAAATGCAATGGTTACCCTGCCTGGAACTGCCATTTATACCAAAACTATTTTTTTTCCATTTTTATCCAATCTATCCCCACCAAAATATTATTTTCATGATTCCATGTAGAAGATATTGATGAGATGTTTCTAGAAAGTCCAAGATTTTGAAATTTAGAGCACTAGGGAGGATGTTATGGCCATTTAGGTTTATGAAGTTGCTCTGCTTGACTTGTGAGTTCTTGAGCTTGCATTACTTTAAGCTCCATCAGGTAAAAATTCCTCTTAACTTCCTTTCCTTGAAGGTTCACGACCTTGCTTTTACTTTCCTTTGTGTTTCAGGTTTGCAAGAATACTTAACTCACATTTACGACCCCCCATTACTTCTCAGTCATGGCCCATCATATCCTCGCAATACTCCTTGTTTGGCCTTTAGTTATACAATTTCAGTGATTTTATTTTACTCGAATTTGTGAGTTAACATTTCTTTTAAGTATTCCCACATTAAAACTCCACATTGATCTCTTTACTAGCTTTGCTAGATTTTGAATGTACTCTCCTTGTATTTTTAAGCAAACTTTACTTTGTAACTTCTCCACCTTGTTTTCCCACAAAGTTTCTCTACATCACCTTGGTCCTGCTTTGTGGGTTTTTGGAGTGGATTGAATTACGTGTTTACGAACCCTACTTACTTCCCAATAAGTATGGGTCATAAACCCGTACTACTCTCCATTTCTTTTTTATAGGGTCCAGAGGGTACTTAACTTTCTTAGGTTTCTGAAGCTCAACTTCTTCACAGTTGCATTAGACTCCAAACCTGTGTTACTTCATTCTCATTTTAACACTTTTCGATTTTTGGGGGGTACTTAACTTCATATTTTTTGACCCAAGATTTACTCTAATTAAATTCAATTAAAAATCCCGAAACACTCTCTGCCTTGATTTCCTTTTTTTGCTCTATTTCTTGCCTCCATTACTTCATCTTGCTCATTGACTGACCCATGAGGTTGTCAAGCTACTCCTCAAACTTGATCCATTTGTGAAATTTTCTTAATTTTTACAAACTCCTTTTGGATTTTTTATAAACTAAGAAGCTAGGAAAATAATAAAGGAGTGCCCCTAAATCCATTTTTCCCACTTTAATCATTTATTGTAATTTTTTGGCTAAATACGGACTTCTGAAGCCTATACAGAGGGGAATGCCATTAAATGATTGCAAATGCCCAAAAAAATGAAATATACCTTAAATCCCCATATTTTTTCATTGAAATTCTATCAATTACCCAAGTCCATTTTATCAAGTTGTCCATTTTTCTAGTGGTAAAAACGGATAACAAGAACTTCCAAACAATTCTTGACAAGTGTAAATCCTGATTTCCACAATTTTTTCTACTAGAACCTCTTCCTTTGGGTGTGTACATGGTGTTTTTAGGTTTATATTGGTAGTGGCTAACCATGGAATAATTTACACTATGTTCTTTATTTTTTCTTCCTAATTATGCATCTTCTTGTCCTTCCCTAGTTGTTCGTGGCACACAGAAACTGGTTTTGTTAAAATAGTGTTGGAATATTTCAAATTAAAAAGCAATTTATAAGTGTAAATCATGTCTCCATAGAAAAAATAACATATTCCTCTTGCTGGGAACATTGCAAATGTTTTGGGTTTAAGACTAGCATTGAACTATATTCGCATTATATTTATAATTTTTTCATTCATTTCACCATTGAGTTATGGAAGAATGCACTTTATTAACTAAAATCTGAATTTTTAGTATTAATCTAAGAGTACAAACAGTGTAATAATTGAAAACATACTGAAATATAATGGTTAGTAATTTATTTATTATTTTAAATGAAATGAAATATGAGGGGAAAGGTACTAACTTGAAATAAACTTACCTCATTGTGATCTAGGACTGGATGGAGTGATGAAATGGTAGAAAAAAGCATCATAATGAAATATACAGAATTACAGTAGAGGAAAATCTAGATAAACTGGGGTGCCTAGGGAAGAATGACAGTTCTTAGGGTTCCCTGGTCTAAAATCTTGGTTCCCTGGTCTGTGGGATAGCTTGGAACCTGAGTCATAGATGATCACTAGGTATTCACAATACTTCTCCTTTGGTCACATGGATATCACACTTACTTTGTTAATGACACCGTAAACCAACAATGAAGAATCACTTGCAAAATTCCACTAAAAGCATCAAACCCTAAAAAAACAAAAGATACATATGAAGGGGTTAGACTATCCTTAGTAGCCACAATGGTGGTCTTACAACTAAGTGTTATACTACATCTCACACTCAACGTAGTTTTGTGTGATTGTGTATGTAATAACGTGCTTAATATGCCCTAGCACTAATGACACATAGATATCGGGGGAATCTCTAGATAGAATGAAAAATGGTGGAATAGAATAGACTTTTCTTTCATATGTAGTGTGTGATGCATAATAGTTCCCAATTGAAGTCTCTTGCTCTACGTAGATAGATAAACCTTAGTAGAAATACTCTACCCATAAGATAGTATGTATGTTATGTTTATATAGGGATATATTGCTCAAATTTAGACACTAATGACCCCCACATGCTGACTAGTACCTAGGGAGATGCGAGGGACAACCATAAAGACTAACCTGGAATTTCTAAATTAGAACCAAGTTTGAAGGGGACTGGGGCATCTAAAAAAATGAGGACTAGAGCACCCCATGCACCCTAGTAAAAAAAAATAGATATGATAAATGTGTGAACAATGAAAACTAAGACTCCTTGAGAGATGACGAAAATTGTGCGAGTGAGTGATGACTGTGTAAGAAAAATAAATAAAATGATTAACTAGACTGATGATTAGACTAGGGAATGGGTCAATAGTGAATACTTTTCTCATGCAAGATCCGTATATAAAAACAACACACTTCGTGCTATAATTTTAGTAGTAAGTGCATAGTTTTGTTACTACATTTTCTCCCACTTTATGTTGGTGAATGAAATCTTAGTAACATAAAGTAGTTAGACATGCGTACCTAATAAAAGTCTATAAAGTCCCATGTTGTAGTAAAAAGCATAGATGTGATAGAAAATCATGCCGAATGAGCCATATAACTTGCCAAACCATGTATCACCGTGTTGATCCATGAAACGTAGAGAAAGACGTAATATCGTGATGAAGCGCACTGTAATGCCATATTTTTTTCAAATAATGAAATGCAAGCACACTAATTTTTTTTTATTTTATATGTAATGCACAAATAAATAACTATTGCAGATTTCTACAAGAGAGTTATTCCCACAAACATTATTTCTTTTGTAACACAAAGTTTCCACTAATAATCTTTTATTCCAAAATAGAGTTGCAAACAATTTCTTTATGAAGAGATCTTTCATATCTATTTTACAAGCTTACTTTTCCAAGGCAAGGGTTCACATTTGTAAAAACATTCTCAACTACATAGCTTATTCAAGACAACCTTTTTTTTTACAAGATCCTTGCACTATTGAAGGAAACTTTCTTAAGCAATATGGCTTAAGTTTACAAGTAACATCACATACAAAGTGGATGTTTTACAAGAAAGAGAAAGCTTCACATAATCACATTTATAAATATACAATAAGAAACCAAGATGAATAGGGAACTCCAACTATCTCCAACTTGAGCTCCAACTCCAATACTCCTGCAATAAATCCAACTTCAAGAGAACATGGCTTGTTTACCACCCAACCAATAGGCATCATTACATGCCTTTCCATGGTTGGAAGTCATGCTAGCCTCCCCCAAGCCCATGGGAGAGAGGAACTAGCTTCCACAATGTGCACAAGTAGAATGGGGGTTTACACACAACAAGACAACATAAAACCATTCAACCACTTACTACATATGATAACAACAATATGAGGATAACAATGCCAACCTCACAAGGGGGAAGAGAGGAAGAAGGATGCCTAAATCAAGGTGTCCAACCATAGGAGCACCAATAAATATATATATGTACAAAACTCCTTATACCTCCTAATCATTCATCCTCCTTATTCCTCCTTATGCTATAGAAATCCTTCTTGGGAGGATTTTAAAAACCCAAGAGGGTTTCCTCACCAAGAATGGGGAAAGGTTCAAGCCATATGAACCTTTCTCCCACCTCAAACCATATGAGGGGATGAGAAGGGACCTTCATGGCTTGACCAACAACCATGAGGTTTGAGAGGGAAATCCCTCTCTCTTCCCCTACATTCTCCAAAAACCATCAATCCAAATGATGGTGGAGAGAAAACAAGAAAACCACAAGAACAAAACAACTACATTCATCATACACATCTCAACACATATTTCACACACATTATTTCATTGATCAAGCATACATACAAGATAAGCAAAACTAAGAAGAAGAAGGTTAAGAACCCTACCTCTGTAATGCTTTCCAAGACTCTAAGCTTTTCCCCCTTTGCCCAAGCTCCCTTCCAAGCTCCCAAAATTCTCCAAGTGCTCCAAAAAAAATGAACCAAGAAGACCCATTCCTTCCACATGAGGAAGAATAAAAAGAGGAACCCAAAAATTTCCTCACCAATGAGAAAGTGACAAGTGTCACCTCCTCTCCTCTCAAGAGTCAAAGATTCCAAAAACCAAATAAGTAAGAGTAAACTCACCTTTTATCCCTTTTCACCCAAAATACCAAAAACTAAAATAAAACAAAGTGGAGCAAACTTTTAACACTTTTACACAATCCAACCATCTTACATGGATGGTGACTAAAGAGGGCTAAATGGGAGGGAAACTCCCTCTAAACCTTGGAAATAAGGCCCCCCTACCTATTAGGTAGGGCATTTTCATGCCAAGGGAACCCCCAAACTCAAAAGGGGTCCCTAAAATTACCCAAAATAACCCAATTTCGGGTTTGGCATGCTTGGGCACATGGGTAGAGGGTGTGGGGTCCACCCAAGGTTCACATGTGGTCCCCAATCCATTCTACCAACACAAACACACTTTCCCAAAACCAACATTTTAACTTAAGATAATATCAATAAACCCCTAAGCTAGTTTACTTAATAGAACACACCCTAAACCTAATTAATTTTACAAAACAATATTACATTACAATTGAGGGGTCACCCATGGTGCCCAATTAAATACATCTGATCTAAGGCCTCAAACATTTAACATGGTTAGGACTCAGCCCGTGGGCCGCTTGTGCACAATTGCATAGCTGCCCTGAAACCCATTCTCTCCTATACCTGTCACCTGCACACTCATTGCACACATTAACCGCACCTGTCCAATATAGTAAACATCATCTATACATCACAATATCAATCAAACTTATAATTTCTGAACATAATTCACAATTGATAGTGCAATGCATCCAATTATCCGCATAGTTTGTCATGAATCATCCACAAATAAAATTGTAACAACATACACTTAGGTTAGCATGAAAATCACCATCATTAAATCTAAAACACTATATCATCAATCAAATTAACCACAAGAGACTAACATCTAACCGATAAGTCTATCATATAACCCTGTTAGTGTCATCACATCATACGAAATATATCATTATATGAATCTAATCCAATTGGCGCTACGCGCCCAAAATGCCATAATGTCCAAGGTCTATCAGAGTCTCAATCAAAACATGTCTAGAAATAAAGGAACCAACAGATAACTAGAGCTATAAAAATGTGGGCACTACACGCACTAAATAGAAGTGATGATTATGAGTTTCGAGGATGTATGATGACGATATGATGGGGTAGGGAGTGATCATTTCCCAACCCAATTACATGTTTATGCAAAATTGACTGAAGGATTTAGGTGTCTTGTCGCCAGAGGAAGAGTGTAGGGAGAAAGGTGTGTTATTCTCCAACTTTTAACTACATCCTCAAGATCTAGCCACTACAGATAGAATCAAATCAAAATTTCAGTTGAACCATATAGGAGTGGCATAGGAAAGGATAATTTTCCTCCACTCCACTAGTGTCGCTACAATGTTATGGATTCTAGTTTAGGTCATCTAGAAGAAAATGTGAAATGTATGATGGATTCTAAGTTATGTCATCTAGATGAAAACAACAAATATGGAATAAATTTCCCAAGTTAGGTCATCTAGGAAAGTAAAAAATGTAACTCCCAAGTTAAGTCATATGGGAGGTCCGATTATGTTCGATTGTATCAATTGAATGGTATGACTTTGATTGTTATAAACTTGAACATGTTCAATGGATTAATTGATTGATTATTTTTGATTTGTTACTCATAGAGAGATTTTATACTTGTTGCCCCCAAGTTAGGTCATTAGGGGGAATTGATAAATTTTGATGAAATATTGCATGGAAATATTTTACACTTGTTTTCCCCAAGTTAGGTCATTAGGGGAAAGTGATGAAATATCACATAGAGAAATTTTTACGTTTGTTTCCCCCAGATTAAGTCATTAAGGGGAAGTTTTTCAAATGTCACATGGTGTATTAATAAATGCTTGAGAATGAAAAAAATTATTAGTGTTAATTAATCACATATTAGTGTAAGGGGAATTATAGGATGACCCCAATTGTATGCCCCCCCTTTCGGTGAAAGGGGAAATGATGATACGAAAAAATGTTGATCCGAAAGTAAGCATTGAATAGATATAATGTGATAAATATCACAAAAGGGTGTATATATTAAGTAAAAGAAATATTCAAGTAGATATAATTCATGGGACATGTGTATGATACGATGGTAGATGGAATTCTGAAAATAATTCCACAAACAGGGTATAAAATTGGAGTAAAAACGCTCAAGATATGGCAAAAAATCATGTGGTGTGTACTAGTTGAGAAAATGAACATGAAATAAGAACCATAATAGAGTGGGTAAAAAAAAGTGATTATAAATAGTAAGGTGAAAAAGTGAATATTCAATTCATTTTTATTTCACATGAGTGTGAGAGTGAGCATTGAGTGTGTAAGCATGCCGCAAATGAGAGAAACACAACTTAGTTGTTACAAGATGATAGTGGCCATTATAGCATCACGTATGACGATGAAATTGGTAAGTGCGTTGTTTTTTTTAAAAATGTGTGGATAGTAGTTACATTTAGTAATTGATTTTAAAAAAATTATTTTTACTTTTCTTGGTGTTTTAGACTTGGACAATAATGGTGGAGGTGCTAGTGGCCTCCGAGATAGGAGTGCTCCCACCTGGGTGTTTGTATCCTACTCATGGGCACCACGGTCCTACTTCTGGGCGCCCCAGTCTAAAGAGTCTATATTTAGTCCAAAGTGATATAAATGTGATTTTTATTATGGAGTAATGTTATAAGTGAGTTTGTATAGGTCTGTATATTGTTCTAGCATTGGGTTGTGTGTTTTATTGTGCTTTATAAAGGGATATCCATTCAAGGGAGTTTCATGGGGGTCGTCACTTGAGTACATTGCTTAGGTTGGTTTTTTCATATGATGATTGGGAGGTTATGGACTATGCCGAATTATGGAACATAGCAATGATGGGAGATATGCCCCATAATATGCCTATTGTAGACACCCAAATTAGGTCACATCCTACCAAGTCCCCTTCGATTAACATACATCTAACCGTGACCCTTCCTCACATCATTATTGGTTCAATTACATAAACTAAATTAATTTCCACCTCACCTAGCCACTTCATCTCTCCACCTCATCCTAGACCTATTCCAAGTCTATTAATTAACCTATACTAAGTCCCCACCACCCTTAACTAACTAGGACTTATTCTAATCCTAATCTTAATTACCTATTATCCCTCTAATCAATTTCCCACTCTATTTAATAATAACCCACACTCTTGACCTGGGATCACTTTTGAATCACTATTTTTGGAAAAGTATGAAATTTTATCCCTAACCGACGTCACTCATTCCTTGTTCAGCACCGATCTCCTAACCACTATCAATTACCTTAAATAAGGATTCCCAATCCTTTACCTGGGTTCCTAAATCTGGATTCTTGGCTCTTACAACCTTGTATCCCCAAATCTTTGACTTCACTGTGATCTTGCGACATACTAGAGGCCCTTATAACAATCATACACCACACAATTCATCAAAAAATTAACCCAGAGATCCATTGCACTCACAGGGAAACATCGTGCCTTCCTGCTGCCAACTACATTCATTCGAGATAACCTTCTCCTGCAACCATCACCACCTCCTACTATTCATTTTCATTTCAAAAGTATATTTATTCTTCATCATTGGTTTTAATAGATTAGTTATTTATTAATTATATATTTTGGTGTCACCCCTTATCATACTCAGATCTCTCCCACAACACCTCCATCTATCCTTTCCCCCAAAGAACCTTCATACTTTGCCCAAACATCCATCTTATCACCTCTGAGTCTTCTTGAAAATCCCACAAACTCACCCAAGCCTCTCCCACTCTTTGTGAAATCAGAAAGAGTGAAAAACCTCTCATTTTTAACATTTCTACCCAATTTCCCCCAACCAACATCAATCACCCAACTGGCGTCGGTCACTTACGAGTATCCAACATTTCTCACCTAACTGATACTGGTCTATGTGACTGGTAAGATCTTACAAACCAGCAAGCTAATAAATCCTTCCCAACAACCCAGAACCTCACCAAACCTTTGCTAGACCTCATTTATAGCCTCTATCAGACTTGCAAGCCTAAACCAACCTACTAGCCCTCCAAATTTAATCATAAATTTCCCATTAGACTAGATTTTCTTATTGTGTTTTATATGAGATGCCTAAATCATATTAACTATAGTAGGATTCACTTGTTTAAGATATTTGCTTTCATTATATTATTAAAAATAGTGGACGGATATCCTTTTAAGAAGTTACGCACTTCCCGGAACTAGCATACACTAGGAAATCTAATGCCATATGTTGTTTAATATTATTTGGTGGTATTGTGTTGCTTCTACGGGTCGTTCCTCCTAGCCAGAGGAAAGATCTTCACAATCATCTTGGTCAACATTCGACAGTGTGCAACCTTCTTCGACTATCTATAGGTATTCCACCTCCTCACCTTTACCTCTTATCTATTTTGTCTCTACTTTACGGTGAAACATTTTGGCATGCTCAGTGGGACCCCATATTGTGGGTTCTTTTCATTGTTCATATAGAATTTATTTGTGTGTTTGTTTCTTTCCTGAAAAATTCACACTAAATCTCTCCTTGGAAATATTCTTCTCTTTCTATGTGTCTAAAAGAAATATGTCATTTGGTGCTTAAGAAGAGAACTTATTCTTTTCTTTGGTATTTCATTTAGTGAAAGAGCATTCTTCTTCCTTTTCTATTTTTTCTACATCGAATATCATTTTTGATTTGGGTTTAAAATATGTCCATTTCATCCTTTGAGTGCCGCATTAGATCACATAGATTTAATTAGCAATCACACAATGGAGATTATGATCGCTTGGTGATTGGATTGGATTAAGCATAGTTTACGTTTGTGTACACCCTCCCAAGCCAAAACACTAACACAATTTACATATTTCTTAAACATTTCTCTTCTAGGAAGAATCCATCAAGGATTTAACAAACTCGTTGACAGTGGGCCCTGCCCTGTGTTCTGGCTGGTTTATCATATCAAATATCAGACCTCATGTACCGAAAGGTATATCGAGGAAAATTTATCCAAAACTAACTTGAGACAAGCCATAGCTTACTTATAGGGAACTTTCATTATCCAAAAAATATATTTCATTCATAGTCAATTCTAAAAGGCATAAGCCACCAAACACTAAAATCTAACACCTAGTATTTACATGTTTTGCTAGTTTTTTCTTGATTGAATTACGTTTTGAGTTATGAGGTTGATTCATCACTTTTTCCTCTCTTTCACACTCCACCATCACAGCCATTGAATTCTATTTTTTTAGTTTGATAGGACATATTTTTGCCATACACAACTTCTGTGTTGGCTTGTTTTGACTTAATTCACTTCAAAATCTAAAAAATTCTTCATCTTATCAGAAATCTCGGTAACCAACATTAGTTCAGTGACCTTCGCTAGTTCTTTCATCAGAATGCCACTAGTTAACTGACCAACATCATTTTATCTGTGTTTTGATTATTCTATTGAAAACAACATTCTCTTCTTCTGTACCGACTTTCTTTGTTCTAATTATTTTAATGCATTTAATTATGAGTCTCTATCACCCTTAACAGGACCCAATTATACATGTTTTACACCTTTCTTATTAAAATTTCTAAGTTTCTTGGTTATCCATAGTAATCGACACTGGTCTAGCGACCAACATCAGTTTCCCTACCTAACCAGCACTGGTTAACTGACTGGTATTAGTCTGTGTGTTTTTTATTTTTATCACAAACATAAACCTATTTATATTCTCTAAACTTCTCACCAAATATTTTTTTTTTGAGTTCTATCATTTTTGTAGAGCCTAGAATACCTCTTCTCAACATTTCATATGGTTTTGACTCACCAACAGGCATGATCCCTCACTTTTCATGCTAGTTGTGTACCCTTGCCCACTAGCCCTTCACCTCCCTCCATCTCATCTCTGATGGATCCTAATATCATGACTGTACTTATAGGTGATGAAGATTCTTCTAAATTCCTAGATCATAATCTCTTGGCCTTACAACATTACCTCAACCACTCTTCAACCCATTATTCATTTAGCAAACCATTTTTTGGTATGCCTACCTCCATTTCTCATGCCATATTCGTCAACCACTACTTCAGTGTTACCTATTCCCGCATCAATGTCACTTACTGCACACCCTTAACATTCAACACACCTTTGAATTTTTTTCACTCCCCAACCTCTGTCAGTTCCTTGACATCTGCCATATCTTCATCCGTGCCTATAACTTTGCAACCACTAGTAGCATTGACATGATATACCCACTTTCAAAATTTGGTCTTTTCTATGCCCCTAAATCTTCCACCCATTGCCACGAGAGTCTCTACATAAGTTCCTCCCATCTATGTCCTACCTCAAAAACTTCCTGTTATGTCCACTTCTTATTTGGGGTACATTCCTTCATCATATATTCCTTCTCACATACCCCCATCTCAATTTTCTTACTCGGCACCACCATATACTGGTGTTCCTTCAAAGACCCACTATTCTTATCCACTCCCTTATACCGCAGGAGGCATCCCTCAATCTAATCCTATGACAAATCTTATAAATATGATGATGGATAAGATGTAAAACCTCAAAGCATCTTTTTATGGCTCCCACAATGCTTTGACTTACGATGAAATTTGTAATGAGCCTAACCATCCATCTATACCCATTTACCCTTATCTCACACATTCAGAGTTTCCTAATTTGAATTGATTTAATAGCAAGGAATACCTTCAACAAAATTTTCAATCATTCAAACACATTTTCTATTTGATCACCCATGATGATTCCTTTCTCCTTAGGACATTCCCCATTTCCTTGAGAGGGCCTTCCCTAGATTCGTATAGTGTTTTACCTTGGCACTCAATCTTTTCCTTTAATCAGTTGGCCCAGACCTTCCTTGACCAATTCTCTATCAATATCTCTAAGAAGGTCTCCATGACTGATTTATACTCTATTTGTTAGTATGATAACAAGTCTATCATTTAATTTGTTGCACACTAGGGAGGTCTCATTAAACAACTTAACTTTTAACTTCTGTAACTTGATCTGATAGAGTTATTATCTAGGGCTTGTGTCAGGAACATTTCCCCAAATATTCAGGTAAAAACATTTTTAATGTTTTATGAGGCATTCACCATGGCTCAGAAGATATAGATCCATGCCCTTGAAGAGGAAAATATTAATTTGCGTAACAAGAATGATTAGTTTAGGTAAAATGAATCCTATTCTTCTAAACCACAAAATAATCATTCTAGGGAAAAAATAATCCGCCAATGTGATGGTCCTAAAAGTTGGCCCCTCTCATTCGTCAAACCAACTGAAACCTCCTCCTAATTTGTCCCATGTTTAGAATTTCCAGTACAAGTATGAACATAAATGTTATACCTCCATAGGAGAACCTTACTCTTCTATGTTAGAAAAGGTGTTAAAATCGGGAGCCATCACCCTTTCACCTATCAAACCACATACACATTTTGATCCTTCTTGTCATGTACCTCCATGGTATAAGGAAAATGACTACTATAATTATGATCGTGTTATGGGACATAGTGATGGAAATTGCATAACATTCAAGAAAATTGACCAGGAAATATTACATAATGGAGATCTTTTCCTAGACAACCCTAACGTGCCAACCAATCATAACCTTCATATCTTTAAGAAACCTTTTTCAAACCATACCCCTTCATCAAAAAAGGCTAGTGAGACCTTTAATAATGACACCATTGTTCATGAGGTCCATGTTGTCTTTGACATAGTACCTATCCCATCTACTCAGTTTCCTCCTATCTTATCTATTGAGGAAATTCTTGAGTAAGCTCCTGTACCCACGAAGGATCCTATTTCACCCACTTTTCTACACACAGATAAGATGACCCTACCCAATTTTTACCTACCAAAAAACATACCTCACCTACTCCTTCATCTATAGAGAATCTTACCCCACTTATTCCTCCACCTATCGAGGAGCTGGTACTACCCAAAATTTTACCCATAGAAGAGCCTATATTATCTTATCTTATCTTATCATGATTCTCTACCCAAACCTCCATTGTTACCTTGGTTGACTCACATGCCTACACCTTCTACATCCCCTTCTTCTTCACACGCTACTCTAGCAAATTTACCCAAGAAGGTGTAACCAAAACTAGAAACTACACTACGTACTAAAAAGGTAGTTAAACAAACTCAACCCCCAACTCCACCTCTTTCATGAAAGTCATCCACACCTTCATCAAAACCCACTCTAACTTCCCATTGTGATCCATTGGTAGGATCATATTTTAACATCCTCGCAAGGTTGTTAGAAACATCTACTATCATATTGTCATCCATTAAGCCTTACAACCCAGTCAAAACCAAACCAGCAGGGTTTGATGACTCTAAAATTTATGCATATCATCATTCATCAAGGCATGATGTCAAAAGTTTTAAGGACCTTAAAAACATTCTAATTCAAATTTTTTCTTCAGATGGTCTCTTCAATGAAGATGAATTATTGGAGGATAAGTTTGTTAGTCATTCAATCATACACCTGCATCTCAGATCCGAATAAGTCAAGTTTATTGAGACCACAATGGAACCGTCCCAAATTTTTGGGACCTTGCGCACATGGGATGGATCTCCAAAGAAGGTTGGTTCCTCTACCTATCCTCTAACACTACTTCTACTCCTAATGTTGAAAGAAAATCCTAGACTAAACATGCTAAGGGACTAGGGATAGAAGGATGCATGCAGAAAGGTGAAATACTAAGCTAGGGAAGGTGATAGCACAAGGGAAAGGTTCGATCACTCTCCATGAGTGGTGAAGGAAACAAAGTGTACATGATAGAAGAGGGTGGAAGACACGCACCACAGATCAACTCATCAACTCCAGTCTCCCAACAAGTGAAACACATGAACATGGGGACTACAAAAAGGAATATGTACAACATGTCAAAAAATGCAAATAGAGAGGTGAGATGCAATGAAAATGAGAAAGGGAAGAGAAGAGTTCCAAAAAACATAAATGTATTGCTTAAGGGATGCACAGTCATTTACATTCACGACAAGATTTGAGAATACATTGCAAGATACCATGCCAAGGTCTGAAACCTGTGGGAAGTTGGCCACAATTTTGGCATGGTGTCATTACAACAAAGAGGGATCCTTTTTACGATAATTAGAAATGAGTTACTATATATAGAAGAAGACATGAGGGGACAGAAGGAAATTTGAATTCAAGGAGGTTTGAAACTCACGTCTTCAATTATCTTCAGGACCAATCAACATTCAAGTGATTCATACCTAACATGGACGCACATACAGGGCTTTCATATAGCACCATACCTAAAAACAAACATAGTTTGTTTGGTGTGTACCATTACGACTCAGTAAAGTATGTGATTCCACGACCTAAATGATATCAAGTTTTATCTTATTTGGTTCTGTGGATCAAAATTTATGATTATTTAAATGATTTAACCTATTGTCCATCTACCATAGTTGATGGCAACGGGGCCATCAAATTTAACTTTGAAAATTCCACTGTCTAGCTATTGTGTTAGTTCAACTCTCTATTGGATCCTAGAGCATGCACCGATTCTGAGCACTACTGACAGAATATGAGGGACCCATGCAAAATTATTTTGGTCACCCATGGATAAACAAGGAACATGTAGAAAACATTGATTAACTGAAGGAGTCAGAAAACTATTCATCTAATTTTTCATTTCTGCAAAAATAGCAAACCCTTGTTAATTATTATGATTTGGAACCTTGTTAGTGTGCTTGAATAGGTTACATGTTACCAACTCAATAAAAAAAGATGACTTTAGATAATAGTGAAACTGGCGCATAAGACAGAAGGAATCCAGAGAATTGAGAGGCGTAAACCTGTGGGAAATAAGGAATGTAATACATGCAAAAGGAAGGAACTCATGGATTATAGAAGGATCCCCATGGAAGAAGGGCATGAACATCTAAGTGGATTTTAAATATCCTTAGAAAAAAGGATGGGAAAAGAGGATACTTGAAGGGGAAAAAGTAAGAGGAAGGGATGAGAAAATCCCTCATTTTTATTCAGGAATTGCATGCAGCGGGAGAAATAAACATGAGTGTTGGTGAATTTGCACAAGGATTTTGGTGACCTCTTAGCATAAATCTCACAATTGCTGAAGGAATGATGAGGGACTTATCTAGCCTTGGAAGGCAATTCAACAAAGGTGCATGAAATCAGAGCATGAATTTGATAGAAAATTGAAAGAAAACAATGTAGGATTTTTTCACCTAGGAACTTGTATAACTCGATCACCAGACTATAGAGAGAAGTTGATCTCTTGAATCTTTGAATGTAATATGTGAAAACTGCCCGGAAGACCTTCTCATTTTGACCATGGAAATTTAATCAAGGGAAAAAGAACTAGTGTGTGAATAGCTGATAAAGGGCCCACAAAACCTATATAGTCAAACATGAAAATAATACATGTTATCAAGAGGAAACATAGTAGAGTTATTTAGCTAACAGTTTTGGTGACTTTTGGGGCCATCTTCCTGATAGATGAAAAAACCTAGTCTAACCTACTCTAACCAAACATTGGAAAGGGAGCTAATCAAGAGACCTACAACAGGTAGGGATCTAATAGCTGTGTTAGTGTGATTTATAAAATGCGTCCTCCTCTCATATTGGAGGGTCATATCACATGGGTTAGGCATTTAGGGTTAGTTTTAGGGTTTCATGTGTTCATGCAATAGGGTTACTCAGCACCCTATATGTACCCCTTTTCTATTCATTTATGAGCATGCCAAGACACTCCACTAGCTTTCCTCTATGTAATCTTTGTTTCTGTTGAGGAAGTTCTTCCACTTACTGATCACTTGATTAAATTTTGTTATCATTGGAGCTATCATGATTTTGTTGGAGTGTGAACTACTTCGTGGTGCCTAATTTCTAATTCGATTCTTGCAAACTCTTTTCATGGTATCATAACTGATGACTTGTCAAAACACCTAAAAGCTAAAGACGTTATTGTTTGGAGAGGGATTACTCTTTCTTAGTTAATAGAAGTTTACTCTACGCCAAGTTTTACAGTGTCACTATAGGGTGGAATTATTTTTGAAGCATGAATGACTATCTAATAAGGCCTCAACAAAGTTAGGAGGAAGTGACACCGAGGAATCTATACTAGATTAGAGGTCACCCATCCTAGAGGGACTCTCAGGGTGGTGCTCTATAGCGGGCACATCTGGTATGTTATAGCTAAATCTAGCTTTCCATCACACCAAAATAGAGCTTAATTTCATTTTTTTAACTAATCTTCATTGTTTAGAAATGGAAGCTGAAATTACTGCCAAGACCCTCTGTTGTGTGATGGAGTTAGGTATACACCCATTTTTTAGCCCAGATGGCATATTAAATAACTTGAATTAGATTGTTCTCAAAGATCATGTTTTTTGCTTCTGGCCTCGATTGGAAAAAAGGCATTCAAATGATACTTGTGGAAAATCTCCATATGAAGGGGTGATCCCTGCTCCAACACTATCAATACTATGGGCATACTGACTGTAGTAATGGAAGAAATTTCCCAAATTTAGTTTTGGTGAGTGCCTGTGCATAGCATGGCCCTTCCAAACCTAGTCGTGCTCTGTGTCTTGTGCACTTTGCTCGAGTACATTGCAATAAACTATGTGTACATAAACTCTTGTTCAACGTAACCTCTAGTGCATGGAACTACATTGAAACACTAAAACTACTTTTCCTTCCAACAGCTATGAACCTCATGTGCTAGATGTCTTAGTCCTTCTGCATCATGATGAGGAGGAAACATGTGTTTTTTGTCATAGGTTGGCCGACCAATGTTATATAGAGTTTTAGCATTTGGGGTAAGTTTTTAACAAAAAATCTCTAGATGAGTATGATAGTAGAGGAAGATGCTAGGTCTTCCTCAAATGGTGCTCAAAGTTTATATTTATAGGGTTCTCTGATCTAAGTGCCCACAAATTAAACCCAGAGAAGGTGACCATCCGTACAAATATAAAAATCTTACCTAAAGAAGATAGAAGAAACCATTTTTAATTTTTTTTTGGCCAGTACTATTTGATAAGTTTTTTTTCAAAAGGAACATCTTTGTTTTTTAGTAAGTTTGTTCTGGACATCATTTACACCCAAGAAGACTATCTTTTTCCATGTAATTGAAAGTATATTAATCTCCTCATGGAGTTTGGTGAATTAAAATTTAATCTTTAATAGAAGCTATTTTATGAATTGGTCATGACAAGATTGATGATACCTATGTCATAAATAATCTATCATAGTAAATAAAATGGGTTCTCCGAAGATGTTAATTTATCCGCTTTGCTAAAAACTCAAGATACCTTTCACAAATAGTAATATTTGAGACTTGTGTTCGCACAATAAAAATGGTAGGCATGATTATTGTAAAGTTTTTTCCTCCACGTTTGCTGTGGTGAGCATCACCTTATAACCTATCTTTAGCTTCTAGGCATATGTTACAGCTGATGTCCATGCAAACGAGTGTCTAGTATATGATTCTTGGTTACATTCCACCTAGTCTTGAGACAGAAAAGGCTTGCAGGACGTGTGGAAACCAAGAGGAAACGTGTACTTCTTCAAAAGTAGATTTCTAATGATCTCAGATCACCAGTCCAATAGAATCTATGGCAGAATCCATGTATAGCTACTGCAGTGTGTGATCATCCTTCCTCCATGCAAAATAGTTAATAGGTCAATTCAGTTTTGTAAGGTGTGCCACAAAGTAAAGAAAGTTGATTCCATTTAGTTTGTTATTTGTCCAGTATGCCTAGGTTTGGCGTCATATTATTTAACTCCTACATGTTTAGAGTTTGAATCTAGACTCATGATTAAACAAAGTTACAATATGTATATGTCCAAGTGTGAGTTACAATTACTTCATGTATAGTGTATCTAATGTCATGTGTCAAAAGTTGTCTAATGTATGAAAATGTAAACCACCTTTCATTTACAGGGATTTTCCATGTACGTGACGTCCAAGCTTAACCCCAGATGTATGTTGGAGCTGTAGGATCACATTACCGTTGCCTCAAACTCACATCATGAAGATGCACAATCAAGGAGCATACTTAGGTTTAGTGAAATCAACGATTCTCGTCAGTCACGATGCACTAGAGTTACTGGATTTCAAGCTATGTAATGTGTGAGTACTCGTGATTTTCAGTGCTGAAAACTTTTTGGCTTAGTGTGCTTCTTTTCAGTGTTCTAATGTGCAATCTTTGCTTTGTGTTTAACAAGTATCAAAAGAATTGTATGGAGATATTTAAAGGACTTCTTGGAGATCGCTTTGAGCTGTCACGATTCCGTTGGATTTGTGCATGGTACTTCATGGTGCTATCCAATGATTCTCGCAATGGTATTTCACCAAGATCAGAGCAACAAGATCTCAGTAAACGGAATATGTCATTACAAAGTTGTACATTCTTTTCCTGGATTGTTTCTTTATGGATTGTAAGTTCATCATATTTCTAGAAATACCAATGTTAAATTCTATAAAAACAAGTTAGTTCAAGGAAAGCTTGCCAGGAGATTTTGGCAGTTTTCTCCTGCTTTTAGAGTATGTGGCAGCTTTAGGGGTTTTATAGCTACTGATTAGCTAATCAACTAAATCTGGTATAGTGAAGTAATTGAAATACTTGTTAGTTTTCTGGTTAGCCGATCTTGCAATTTTCCTAATAACTACGAAGCCATTTGTTTCCTAGCTCATAATTCAGTTGTTTCTTATGGAGCATACTGGTTTTTCAGGAGCACCGTAAGTATTGTCACAAGTTACATGGTCTTGAAGTTTGGGTTTTGGTTCATTGCTCAACTACACAAGCCCGGTGCATGAAATTCTCTGTCTCACTGGTTGCATCAATTTCTGGATCAACCTCCATGATCACACATGCATTGGTTGCTGATGCAATCACTAGTCACAAGCAATGCCTAAGTGTTTTAGCTAAACCCCAACTGTATGTTTTTCTAGCCCTGTCTAAAATCCTTCCTTTTCTGCGTTAGGCATTCAGTTTTGGTCTATGGTTGAGCTAGTCCCTGCACCTTGAGCGTAAATATCTGTTAGTTAGTTTAATATAATTATCATTATTATAACATCTTATATAACATTTTTACGGGATTCCTTGTTGCTTTGAAAATTAGCTAAAATTGGGTGTTTAACAAATGGTCATCTTTAGGTGTTATTATCTATTTTTCCTACTAATTGTGTGATCAAGTGTGCAGTGAAACAGATTCTAGAAGAACCTAATTTTTCCTTCAGAGCACTTTTCTGGCATTTTGAAGATACCTATCTGAACTCCTTGAGTCGTCCCAAAACTTGTATTTCACCCTTATTATTGCTTGCGACTAGTGAGTGTTCCACCACAGTCTTACAGAAAGGGGGTTTTTTTACGATGTGAGACATTTTTTTCTCACCACCAAGGTTGGCTTTCACCTCTTTTTCTATTTTTTCATGTTGTGCTTGTTTACGGTGTCCTTTTTTGTTGCACTCAACGAAACACTAATTGTGGTCTACCTCTCTTACGCATGTTATTATGCTGATTGCAAGGTGAGTTACCAACTGTTTCAAATGCACGCATGGACTCGATTGTAATCAACGCACTAAACTATAAAGTGCCGAAAGCAGGGGGTTATTTATTGTCCTGGGTGGTTGTGTTTCTTTTCTACATTTCTTTCTCTTTATCTCTCTCTCACTATGGATGCTCTTTCAACTTCCTTTGCTTACGTTGTTCAACTTTTTCGAATGGAGATCTAAAAATAATAATGAAACTAAGGGGTAAAGGGTTATTCCTACATCACCATGGGAACTGAGACTGAACTAGATGACGAACCTAAAAAATCTAAGTGGTTAAATCGTAGTGATGAAGCTTTAGGTCTTCTTTGCATGTTTGTTTCTCCTGACTTACTCTTCCACATTGAGGCATCTGAAACACCTAAATCTACATGGAAAATGCTGGATGCAATGTTTGGACAACAAGATGACATGAGAGTGCATGAGTTGGAAAAATAACTACTAGGGTTAAATCCTAGTGAATTTGAAAACCTACAAGCCTTCTTCTCAAAGTTTGTCCACACTAGATTGTTGTCTAAAAGGAATGTCAAGTAGAGAAGAAAGATTCTCAACTGATCTTGTCGATTCTCTCTAAGCTAGGTCCTGAATATTCTGTCTTCGTGTCAACTTTCTACACTACAAAATCTGCTTTGGGCAATACTTGGACTATGCCCTCCTTTGACTAGTTTTTCATCCCAACTCATTCGAGAAGAGGAAAAACTCATTTAAATGGGGTCTCTCAAGTCCAAGTCACATGCCCTTGTAGCAAGTACTAGTAAGGGAAAGAATACTGAAAATAAGAAAGAAAGAAAGGATCAACCTAAGAAGGAAACCAAGACCAAACCTAAAAATGACTAACACGAACACTTCGACTTCTGAGCCTAAGGCATAGAAAGAACAAGTATTTGTGTTCCTATTGCAAGAAGTCCTGGTCATGAAGAGCAACACTATGTATGCAGAAACAAATTGATCACTTATCTCATTTACTTGAGAAGAATAAAATAAGTGTTCCTGAATCCATAAAACAAAGTGCTCCAAAGGCCAAGTCTTCTACTGAAAAAGGTCTAAATCTGATAAGAAGAAAGGAAAGGATCCCTTGTAGCCAAGTTTCTTCTTCATCGACATGGATTATAGATTTCGGTTCCTCACACCACATGGGTTCTTTGCATGTTGAGTTTTCTAACATCGAACCTTGTGGAATGTCCCAAATCATGATGGGTAATGACACGACAGTGTCAGTTTCTGGTAGTGGATTGGTAGAGATGGATGGGGGAACATTTAACCAAGTGTTGAGTGTTCCTGATCTCTCTACCAATCTCCTATCAATTTACCAAATTACTCACCTTGGTGAAGGAATGCGAGTGGAATTTGGTCCTAACTCGGTGATTATTCATGAGCTTAACAATGACACTACAGTGGCTGAGGGAAAGATCAGATCACCGTTCATGGTTGTATACCTTTTCCCACTTTACTTCTAATTCTACACCCACTACCTTTCTCACTCATGCAAATGAGGTTAGTAAGCTATGGCATGAGTATTTTGGACATCTAAATTATCACTACCTTGAACAATTGAGCCAAAACGAAATGGTCAATGGGTTTCCCGTGTCAAGTTTTCTAAGGGTCTTTGTGAGGGTTGTACCCTTGGAAAGCATCCTGAAAAGAATTTTTTGACAAAGGAAAATCCTGGAGAGCTACTCGTCCCTTAGATCTTGTTCACTAGTGATGTTTTTCTGGTCACATTTCCATCTCCTTCATTTACTAGAGCTCTTTATGTGCTAACCTTCATTGATGACTATTCGCGATATACTTGGGTATATTTTCTTAAGCTTAAGTCTAAAGTCTTTGAACATTTTCAGGACTTTAAGGCTCTTGCTGAGAAATAGGCAGAACGGTCTATCAAGGTTCTTCAAACTGACAATGGAGGTGAATATGTAAACAATAGGTTCATGGATTTCTATACTTCTGAAGGGATCTCTTTGCAGCATATAGTTGCTTATATCCCTTTGCAGAATGGAGTCGCAGAAAGAAAGAACCGTACTCTTAAGGAGATGGCCACTTGTATGATTCACTCGAAGTCTCTTCCTCCACAGTATTGGGGCTGAAGCAGTGAATTGTACAAATTACATTATAGAACCATGTTCCACATAAGGCAGTAAGAGGGATGACACCCTTTGAAGCCTTGTTTGGACGCAAGCCTGATGTTGAGCACTTTCAAGTCTTTGGATCCAAAGTTATGGCTCGGATTCCCAAGAAGAAATGCAAGGCCTTGGAACCACAATCCAAACCTTGTATCTTTGTAGGGTATCCTAATGGCATGAAGGGATATCAATTGATGAACCCTATACTTCTCATGAGCTATATATTGAGAGAAGTGTTAAGTTTGATGAGTCTTCTTCGACTTCTACTTCTCCACCTATTGAGGTTCTTCAACTCACTGATTCAGATTCTGACTCATCAGATGATGATACTGTTGAGCATGCTCCTCTTATAGATCCTTCTGACCATCAGACATTTGAGTCTTCTGATTCTGATAGTAGTGATGATGAGGACTATGTCCCTTCTCACTCAAGTGAAGAATCTTCTAACTCTGAGCCTTGATCCTCCTGGTCCCCTTTGGGCCAGGAAAACTTTACAAAGTGATAGAGATTTAGTTGGAGATACTTCAGATATGAGACGTACTCACTTAGATTTCATTGGACCCCACTCTTTCTTCGCCTCTGCTTCTGATCCACAGTCTTTCTGGGAGGCTTCTGGTATTCCTGAGTGGGATTCTGCCATGGATGAGGAGTATTCCTCTCTCATGAAGAATGATACTTGGGATCTCACCCCTCTTCCAAAAGGAAGAAAAATCATTCGGTATAAGTGGGTGTTCCAGAACAAAGTATGGAGTAGATGGAGACGTTGAAAAGTTTAAAGTGTCTCCTAGCTAAGGGTTTCTGGGGATAGCTAGGATTGATTATTCAAAAACCTTTTCTCTAGTTGTGAAGATGACTTCTATTCGAATAACCCTAGCCATTGCCATACAAATAGATGGAAAGTCCATCAAATGGATGTTAAGAGTGCCTTCCTTCATGGTGACCTAGAGGAAGAGATCTATATGGAACAACCTCTGAGGTTATGTCCAAGATTCCTTCCTCATTTGTAAGTTAAAGAAGTCTCTTTATGGCCTTAAACAAGCCCCTCAGGCTTGGTATGCCAAGATGGACTCCTTTTTACTTACATTAGGGTTTACTAGGTGTCACTCTAGATCCAAATGTTTATATTCTATGGCAAGATGACTCCATACTCATTCTTGTTCTATATGTTGATGACTTATTGATCACAAGAAACTCTTCCTCTATTATTGATTCTCTGAAGATCGCCTTGGCCAAAAAGTTTTCCAGGACTGACTTAGGTCTGCTTCATTACTTTCTTGGGATCCAAATTTCTCAATATGACTTGGGAATCTTGATTTCATAACCTAAGTATGCTCTTGATTTGCTAGCTCATTTTCAGATGTCCAATTGCAAGTCTTCTCCTACTCCTTTTCTTTCCGGGGTTAAGTTGGTTTCATGATTGCTCTACTCCCTTGGTTGATGGTACCCTTTATCGATAGTTTGTGGGGAGATTGATCTTACTTGACTCACACTCAACTAGATTTATCATATGTTGTTGGGATCATGTCTAGATTCATGCAAGAGCCATCATGAGCTACACTGGAAAGTAGCTAAATGGATCCTTCATTATGTTTTTGGAACTTACACTAATGGCATTCACTATTATGGAGGGGTTGATATTGACTTGATTGGGTTCATAGATTTTGATTAGGCCGGTGACTTAGATCATCAGAAATCTACCTCTGGATATAGTTTTCTCTTGGTTAGGGTCCCATTATTTGGTCTAGCAAGAAGTAGAATGTAATTGCGATATCATCTACAGAGGTAAAATACAGAGGAGTAGTTAATGCTGCCATAGAAGCTATTTGGTTATAGGGTATTCTGACAGAGTTTGGCATCCACTTTCGTCAGCCTACCATTATCTATTGTGATAACATGATCACAATATCTATTTATAGAAATCTAGTTCAGCATCGGTGGATGAAGCACATCAAGATCCATATGCACTTCATACGGGAGCTTATTCATGATGGTATCATCGACATTCAGTACATTCAGATAGTTGATCAGATTGTAGATTTATTCACCAAGCCCTTCACTAAGATGAAGTTTCTTCACTTACGGTCTCTTCTTAGGGTGAGGTCTTCTATAGCTGCTCATCTCCTTCAGGCTATGTAGTCCTTCTTTTCTTCTTCTTCTTCTAGGAAGATTGTGTTTCTATATGGGCACCTTATCAGGCCTTTTGTTGCTGGGCCCCATTAACACATCTTTCTTAGTTATTAAGGAGTTTATTACTCTTCCGTCTGACTCATCATAGTTGCTACCCTAGCTTTGATGAAGGGAAGGTGTTAGTGTGAGTTATCCTATGTGTCCTCCTCTCATATTGGAGGGTCATCTCACATGGGTTAGGTTTAGGGTTTCATATGTGTCATACACTAGGGTTACTCAGCACCCTATATGTACCCCTTTTCTATTCATTTATGAGCATTCCAAGACACTCTGTTGTCTTTCCTCTATGTAAGCTTTGTTTCTGTTGACCAAGTTCTTTCATTACTGATCAATTCTTTCTTGCTATTGTTGGAGCTATCACGATTATGTTGTAGTGCAACTACTTCATGGTGCCTTGTTTCTGATTCGATTCTCACAAACTCTTTTCAATTTACAACTTGAAGAAATACCTAAAGTCACTTACAACATTGTCTGAACTCTAAACTAAACTATTGCTCTCATTTGAAGATATTCTGAGTTGGATTGATGACAGTGAAATTTGTGTGTGGTCTTTTGGAACTGCCTCTTCTAAAATTGAATTGTCATCCTAGGAAACAACAAAAGGGGTGCAAATGCATAACATGAAAGGAAAGGCACCAGAGGGAGCATGCCAAAACAGGATCACAATATTATGTACAAAAGCTGAAAATCAGACTTGTCCAAAAGGGAACATATAGAGTGTGCGCGAGAACTTGAGTTACTGAAAGAAAAAATAAACTAACCTAAACTAACCATAGGTAGAGGGCGTCCAAGTAAAAATTGTAACAATTAGGGATAAGTAGTTGCCCTTCCTCACCAATTATGACCATGTAATTGATTTGGCACTAGACATGGTCTATAGCAAGAGTGAGAAACTGATTTGCAGTTTATTTCTCACCCTTCTCCTCAAAGTATCAAAAAACCAAATATATACCTCTTGAAGTTTTTCTATGGCTAGATTTGGGAGGAACTACTACTGACCTTTGGCATGTGAAATCTCTATCTCATGCTCTAAAGTGAGCAAGACCAGTGGTGACTCTATCTTTGGATCTAGACTAGCCAGATATCGGATTGGGCATGGTCTGATCCTTGTGATCTACCGATTACTTTGAAGCTCAATCCCATAAATGGGATTTTCTTATAGACTATCCTTCTAAAGGTGACTTCTTGCAGGATGGACCATGTAAAGTTGGGGCATGCATGGTTCTGTCTCTACAAGAAACTTCATCTCCTTTAGAAATGCACCCTCTGTAACTAATTGATTTTCCTCTTAAACATGCACTTGTATGATTCCCTCTTCCCAGTCAAAGTCCCATGATTCATTCCATTCTTCAATTTTTCTGTAGTCATTGAACATGATGATGTTGGTTAGGAAAGGCACATTAGCAGGGTGCTATTCATTTATGGTGTAGTTAGATAGAGGGGACTTAGAAGGAAAGGAGATGATGGGTACAGAAGGTATGAAGGGAAAATGCATTGAAGGAATGGAGGTGTGTGCAGAAGAAGCAAAGAAAGATAAGTGAAGGTGACAGGATGGAGGAGGGGAATTGTCACTTGGGGTAGCATGCAAGAAGTTGGGAAAATGTACAATGGGCTTAGATGATGTAAATTAGCACATAGGAGTGGGAGGGATATAAGATGGTATTACATGGTTTCCCCATTGATAGGGTTACCACGTACTATATTATTGAGCCTCCATTAGATCCACCCATTTTGTAATCTAGGGAAGGATATTAGTAAAAAAGTGTAGCTTCTTCTGGGTGCTAAACGAGCCTGGTATAGGTTCGACCCATGGACAAGGGACCTTGTAGCCAAATTTAGCTTCCTTTATGGATCACTTGACTCTAAGTTGCATCATGTCCATCTCCATCTTTCACACTTTCCTCTCAAAATCATCTTCTACCATGGATTCTCCACCATCATCTACATAAACCTGTTCTTCATAAACATTTTGGTTAGAAATAAGTGGGTTGTATACATTTTCACTATGACATGGCTCATAAATCTAATTTGGAGGAGGACTTTGGAACTATGGTGATGGAGAAAAATAGATTTGCTATTACAAATGATAATTTCATGAAGGAAAAGAAGTCATGATTGCACAACTTGAAAAGAGGAAGGTGGAATGATGGAAAATGGAGAAATGAATGAAAGGAGGGGAGACTAGTCTACGAATGAGAAAATGGGTGAATTTGGATCAGTGGAGTCATCAGATGCGTTGAAATTTTCATCCAAACGTTGTATCCTAGCAAAACACATCAAACTTGCTGAGATGAAGATGTAAATCTCTTCACTCTGCTCCCACTGTGCATGCTAGAAATTGTTGGTCATTCAAAATTGCACCCACATCTCAAATACAGAAGAGCCAAGCTATTTTATGCCACAATGGAACCATCCCCAAGTTGTGGGACCTTGCGTGCTTGGGACAGATCTATGGAAAAGGATAGTTCCTCTACCTACCTCTAATGCTACTGCTACTCCTAATGCTAAAATAAAATCCTAGACTAAACATGCCAAGGGACCAAATAGAGAAGGATGTGCAAAAAGGGGAAATACTAAGCTAGGGAAGGTGATAATGCTAGGGAAAGGGTCGATCACTCTCCACGAGTGGAGAAGGAAATAGAGTGGGTGCGGGAGAAGAGGGTGGATGGTGCATGCCATAGATCAACACATGAAATTTTCCTCCTAGTGCACGCAACACATGAATGTGGGGACTATAAGTGGGAATACACCCAACATGCTAGAAAAAATAAATAGAGAGGCGATATGCAATGAAAATGAGAAAGGGAAGACAAGAGTTCCAAAAAACATGATTTTATTACTTAAGGAACACAAAATTATTTACATTCATGGTAGAAGGTGAGAATACATTACAGAGACCATGCCAAGGTCTTAAACATGTGGGAAGTCAGCCACCATTTTTGGCATGGTGTCGTTACAATAGAGAGGGATCCTTTTTTATAAAGAATAACTCTGCTATTTATAGAAGAAGGATAGAAGAGAAGGAGAAAAGGAGGGAAACTTGGATTCAAATATTCAACCACTAACAGAAAATGATAAATGCATGTAAAACCACTTGTAAGGCTATCATATGCACCTCCCCATGTCTATTTGGAAGGTAGAAGAAGGAATAAGGAAATATCTTATTGAATTCTGGTGGTTGAGGTTGATTAGATGTGTGTATTGATGATTTTAAATACTTTTCCCTATTTTCTTCCTACCAAATCTGGTCTGAATATGATTTTAAAAATTCCAATGTGTAGATTTTTTCAATAGCTCTCTTACAAGCTGAGGCACACACCCATCTAAGAACTGTTGTAGAAGTTATGGCTGTTAGAATTCTACAGGTCACTTTGACACACAATGATATGTGGTACATGATGATTAACTGAAGGAGTCAGCCAACTATTCATCTTTTTTTTGTTTCTGCCATGTGTCACACATTGGTTAATTGTTAGGATTCGACACCCTATTGGCATGCTTTGATAGGATGTGTGTTGCACACTCAAGTATGAAAAATGATGTGGCACAATGAATGGTGTAGAATACACAAGGCACAAAAGTGAGAGGTGTAAAGGTGTGCGTGTGATAGATAGGCGTGCAAATGCAATCCACATGGTAGGAAAGAATGCATACTTGTAGAAGGAAAGTATAGAAGAAGGGCACGAGCATCCAACTGCAAAAGGGTGTGTAGAGACAAGAATAAATGAGAATAATTGCATGGGAAGAGTATGGTGAAGGGGTGTGAGCATTCAACTGAGGAAGGGTGCATGATAGCATAAAGAAAAGGGGGTGTTTGATGGAGCTCAAGGAAAAGAGGAAATGCAAGGCACAAAAGTGTAAAGGAATATGAGGAACTTAGCTGATTTGGAAGGAAAGTCAAAAGAGGTATGTGTAAGGAGTGTGCAATAGGATAGGAAAGAAAGAGAGCGTACATGAGAAAGGTGCAAAGGAAAATAGAAAAGGAGATAACACAATACAAAGAGAAGGGGAAAAAAAGAAAGGAAGAAGGGCACACGAAAGAACTACAACCATGTAAATTGTACCAAGGGAGTAAGCTTGAGTGCACGTAACCTAAAATGTGAAACATTAGAGTCAGAATGAAAATATAAGTTATCTAGATAACTAGGAGAGTTATTTAGATATCAAATTCCATTCCCCCTTCACCCATTACTACATGACTTATCCCTATATCTACTCAGTATCCTTTTCATACATCTCCACAACCCTCTTTTCCTCCTCAAATATATGAAATAAAATGGTCCAAATAGCCACTCAATCACAAAAATATAAAGGAAAAGAGAAAACTAGTAGTCCATCCAGTGCACTTTCACCTGCCATTCCACCTACACCTACCCCCAAGGTAACCATCCGTGGGCTGGCTTATCCTGTTTCTGACAGAGTTGCACATCATTCCATGATTAAACATCTTCATCAATATCCTCTAAATATGTATTTTTATGACTTAATTCAAACCTTTGAGTCTCATCGTCAGGTCCTCATTGAGGTCCTACAATCTATCAAGGTTCCACCAAATGATCCAGCACTTGTGGCTACCATCTTTACCCCACATCATGTGGATGCCCTAACTACTCCTTCTCAAAATTTTACACCCATTTCCTCTCTTTAGGTTTATGCTATCATTTTTTATGATTCCTATATTTCCCCTCTACAATCAAATGATCTTAATCCCGCTCTCTTCATCACCACCTACATCAATGATACTTATATTCAACACAATATGATTAATGGAGGTGCTAGCATTGATATCGATTTTTCACGTGTGTACAAAAAATGCACATACCCACCCACTTCATGCATAAAAACCTTGTTATGATTCATTCTTTCAATGATGTCTTGACCTCTACCCTTGGCATTGTCATCCTCCACATCCCTGTGGGTCCCTGCACCAGACCCAAATTGTTCTATGTAAACCGGCAACATGCTTTATTGATCAAATGATGTCCTCGTTCTAGTCAAGTCATCTACCACCCTTGTTGCTTTATCTTGTTTTGCTATATCATCTATCAATTCTTTCACTACATCTTCCACAGTCAAACCATCTGCCCCCTTTATTTCCGTAGCTTCCACAATAAGCCCATCTAGTAGCATGTTTACTTCACTGTCAACTAATAGCCCACCTTCCTAGGCTTCGAGTAGCCCGTCCATTCCCGCTACTCAAGTCCCGACCAATGATCCCTTGGTAGGTGTTTTTTGATGCCTTTCCTTAGGGGAATATTGTTTATACAACGTAAACACCTTCTTTACTCCTCACGAGTATGGAATCCTTCACCAACACCCACATTATGACTATCATGTAGGAGAGGTTTTTCCATATGATCCTCCCCACCTTCGCACCAACTCGACATATGCAGGACTAGACACTTCTTCATATTCTCTGCAACCACCCACCCAAACCTGACCTTTCTCATCTGATTTTCAATACCTCACCAACCACCACTTTTCCCACACTTTTCTTCATCGATGTACCTGGAAGGGCTTTGGTTTTGGTCTTTAAGAAAAAGTTTGTCATAGAGTCATACCTTACATTTCCTAAGAACATAAGGACCATTGTGGACTTGGTTTTCCTTCACAACCTCCTCCTAAGAAGGCTGGTGTCACACTCATTGAAGATGAAAATTCATCTTTACCTTCTCTGCCTTTCTCACCTATAGCACCACCTTCACCCACAGAGTCCATGGTTCTAGTATCCATCCCTCCTAACTCTTTTTTTTTGTGAACACCATTTTCTTGGGACCTCTGACCTATCAACATGATGGAAAGGTTCCCTCTTCCCTTCCTCTTCTTTATCCTAACATGTTAGATGATGACACACCTGTCAATGTCATTTAATATCAGGATGATGATTATATTATCACCTATTTAGGTGCAAAAGATTATTACATTCACTGGTTGTTACCTTCTGAGACATAAACCATGTTGAATGATTGACCATATAGATCAACATTCATACTCAGGATGACCCTCGAATTATAAAGATAGGCCAATATTTAGATTCTTCTGAACAAGAAGCCTTCATCTTTTTCCTTTGAGATCATAAAAGTGATTTTTCTTGGTCTTATGCCGATATGCCTAGTATTTAACCTAATATCATGGTCCATAACATCATGACTATCCCCAATGCCAAACCTATGAAACAAAAGCTATGAAAAAAACATCCACATATTTGCCTTCTTGTAAAAGAAGAACTCTAACACCTTCTTTCTATTTCCTTCATTCTACCCATTGACTATCCACATTGGATTTCTAACATTATTCATGTCACCATAGTGACAGGGGGACTCTACATTTGCATGGATTTCCATGAACTTAGCCTTGCTTGCCCCAAGGATGAATTTACTTTTCCTAGCATTGACTAACTCATTGATCTCCCACCTAGCCATGAGATGTTCTCTCTTATGGATGGATT
This sequence comes from Taxus chinensis, assembly GCA_019776745.2. Lineage (NCBI taxonomy): Eukaryota > Viridiplantae > Streptophyta > Pinopsida > Cupressales > Taxaceae > Taxus > Taxus chinensis. The sequence goes on from CM034146.1 coordinate 900,130,028, forward strand.
CTTTGGTTATAATAAAATATTAATCTCTTCGAAAGATCAACACAAAACCACATTCATCACCTCTTTGGGAACCTTCTATTATCATGTCATGCCCTTTGACCTGAAAAATGTTGGTGCCACTTATTAGTGTGTTATGACCTATATCTTTCATGATATCAAGTATGACATATTGGAAGATTATTTCGACAACCTTCTTGGTAAGTCCAAAATTCATGCCAAACACCTCTCAGTTCTTAATTCATCTTTGATTTTCTCATCCAATACTATTTTCTCCTTCAACCAAAGAAGTGTGTATTTTTTGTTCTCTCTAGAAAACTCCTTAGTTTAATCATCTCTTTGTGGGGCATTGAAATTGATCCATCAAAAATAAAGGCTATTCTCGAGATGCCTCCACAAACTAACCTTCGAAAACTTCGTAGTTTACAAGGTAAATCGGAATCTATTCGACACTTTATTTCCCAACTTTCCAACTGATGCCACCCTTTTCATCATCTTCTTAAAAAGGATGTTTTCTTCAATTGGAATGATGAGTGCCACAAAGCCTTTGAAGCATTGAAGACATAATTTCTTCAGCCATCTGTGCTCATCCCACCTAAAGATGACAAACATTTTTACCTCTACATTTCTTCCACTGATAATTCCTTAGGTGTCATGCTCACTCATCATGACAAGCAACACAGGGAGAAAGCAGTTTATTACATAAGCCATGCTCTTTTAGACTATGAGACTAGGTATACTCACACTAAAAAATTATTCCTATCCTTGGTCTTTGTGGCTACTAAACTTCACCACTACCTACTTAACCACAAAACCTTCATACTCACCAATACTAACCCTCTGCATTACATGCATGTTAAACCTTACCAACACCAATGTACCTCACACTAGCTCATGCTCCTTACAGACCTCAACCTAGAATTTAATCATCAAAATCCTATCAAGGGAAAAAACATTGTAGATCAGCTTGTCGATGCTCCACTTCTTGGACATCAATATTCTAACTTCAATTTTCCTGATGAATTTATCACTACCCTCTCCCTTGATGACACCATTTATCAGATGACATTATTCTTTAATGGTTTTAAATTTCAACGCGGGGGTTACGTAGGGTTCATCCTCATTCCTCTTGATGGAGATTCTATTCCTTTATCCTTAAAACTTGAATTTGATTGCACCAACAACATTGCTGAGTATGAAGCACTTTTCCTAGGTCTTCAACCTTCAATAGCCCTAGATGTTAAATCCATTAATATATTTGGTGACTCTTCACTAGTTGTGAACCAAGTCAATGGCTTATACCAATGCTGTAACGAGGTGTTTTAAAATTATAAACATCATGTCGACATACTTTTGACCACGTTTGAAACCTACCTCATTAAAACCACTCCGCGATCCACTAATAAATTTATGGATACCATGGCTTGCCTTGCCTCACAAATACCTACCTCACCTTCAGATTATAAAATATTTTTCACAGTACAACGATTGCAGTCCCCCTCTTATATTATTCACAGTGTGAATTTTGTGGGAAGAAACAAAACTAACCTACACAATATTTGGTATAATCATCTCACTAGCTACATCTCCCTTTCAATTCTATCTCCATATCTCACTCGCAATGGAAAAAAATAATTCCTCAAAAGTGTCTCTTGCTACGTCATCATGGGGGGTATTTTCTACAAATGTTGTTTTGAAGGTATCCTCTTTAGGTGCCTCACTAGTTTTGAAGCTCCATACACCATAAAATAAATCCATGATGGGATTTGTGGGGGAAATTTCAGTGGCCTCGTTGTTTCTAAATGTATCCTTTTCCTTGGATATTACTATCCAACCCTTAACCAAGACTATTGTGAATACTTCAAGCATCATGTGAAGTGTCAATAAAAAACTAACCTTCACCACACCACAAGTCATGCCTTACAAGTCACCAGAGACTATTGGTCTTTCTCTCAATGGGGTATGGATCTCATTGGAGAGATTAACCCTCATTATTCTCAACATCATCAGTGGATCACCACAGTGACCAAATACTACACAAAATAGGTGGAGGTCATTCCTCTCATTTCTACCAAACCTGAAAATATCATGGAATTCATCAATCATCATATCATTTTTTGTTTTGGATTTCCTCGCTACCTTTGATAATTGAAAACAATTCAAAAAAAAAAACTAAGCAAACTATACAATAACTATAGCATTCAACTCAGTTTTTCTTCACCCTACTACCCAAAGGCAAATGGCCAAGACAAATATTCCAACAAAAACCTCAATAAAATTCTTATTCAATTCAACGACGACACTGGTAAGGATTGACACATGCACGTTCTTTTTTCCTTATGGGATTATCATACCATCATTCGTACCTCTACCAATGCCACACCTTTCTCTTTGGTCTATGGTACAGAGGTCATCTTGCCTCTTGAAATCCAAATTCCATCTCTTTGTATATCACTCAAAGATATGTTCTCTAACCATAATTTCCACCAAGAATGTTTGGCACAACTTGAGTTACTAGACAAACACCGTCTAAATGCTCTAGACCATGTTCAAATCTACCAAAAGTGCATCAAGCGTGCCTATGGAAAATGTGTTCATGACTGAACCTTCAAGGTTGGTGATATTGTCCTCAAGGAAAGCCAACATCTAACCAAAGTCGAGAAGATTAAACGAGGCAATTTTTCCCCTAATTGGCTTGGACCCTATATTGTTACCCATGCCTATGGATCAAACACTTATCGTTTATCCTTTCTTAAGGGTAAACTTGAAGATTAGCCCCTTAATGCTTTCATCTTCAACCGTTATATTGTTAACTAAAGTACTACACCACTTTATGTCATTTATACGCTCATCCCTTGAGTAAACCTTTCCTTTCACCTACCTTTATTTAAGGAGCAACGAATAGAAATAGAATTGTGTGATTATCTATCACCCTTTCAACCTTGTCTTAAATATGAGTACGATGGCTCTACTCATGGAATTATTCTCAAGGATACTTTTAGTCATATTCAGGATGGAATCCCATGGTCATTCATCACTTGAAACCCCTCTTGCATAGCTAACCTTTTTGTGCTATGGTATTTTCCCTAATAAAAGAGGCCTATACTCCTATATAGTCTTGTCCATGACTTTAAGTCCAAAAATACACAATATATGGGATAACAAAAACTCGACTCCTTGATTCAAACTTCTTGCAAATATATGATTCCCTAAAAAAGGAAATTTATCTTTCTCTCTCATTTTGTTATAGGTAGACTGCTCCCTAGAAGGACAACTATAAAAATCCAACCACCTATTGTAATTAGTTTATCCAAAAAGAAGACTAATCTATACTTGTCAAAAAAAAAAAATTGGAGCTTCCCGCATCAATCAGCTTCATGAAGACCTTAAGGAGAATCTATTTATCCCAATAAATACTTCCCGCAGAGATCATTCTATACAAAAAAAAGGAAAATACTGGACTTGCCCATTCTGGTTTTGGGTGTCTTGTAAAAGGGGAATGTTGTCCCACAACAAGGTTATGCTTAACAAAATCTTCCATCTTTCCTTATTTTTATTATATTCTAAATCAACTCAAGGGACATGGCATGTATTCTACCCATTGTCATCACACAAATTTTTTCACTTGTCAACCTATCACTCATGTAGTGTATCTAGGGACTTATGTTCAATAAGTCTATGGGTATGAAACTTATGGTCCTTACCAAATATGGGCATGCTACCACTTTTATTTTCTTATCTTTTCACTTATTGTTTCTTTAAATAGGACAAGGCCATCAGAATGGACTCCATCATAAAACTTTCATTTAGGCATACACTTAACTCACCTTTCCTATTTACCTATTCAACATTCAATATTTCCTATTTTCAAACATACTTTACCCCACCAACTTATTCTAACCTACTTTCCAAACCTACCTACCTAACTTACCTACCTAACCTAACTACTCAACTTTCCTAAGATAATCTCATTCTTCCCTAGTTTAAGGGAGAACTACATCATCCTAAGGCCTATTTTGCAAGGGCTATGTAGGTAGCACTCTGAAGGCATGGGGCCCTCAAATCTTAGCTTGGCCACTCTTTTCCCCCACCATTCTTCCCCCATGACCAAAAACCTAGTTAGCTCGTATCTATATGTAACGTCCCCATTTTAGTACATTAGAACAAGTAATTTTTTTTTTTTTTGATAAATGCTTCCTAGTTCTAAATACATAATTTAGAACTCACAAATCAAAACAACCATTCTTATAACAGATAACCATATGCTGTTGTGATGACTCGGAGTACCTCCGATCTATTCATTCCATGACTCGGTAATCTACCGATCTATTCATGAGTATCAAAGAGTTGGCATTTTTATTTTAACACATCACTCTTGCGGTTATCTTCCCTAATCGGGAATCATAATGCTCTGTCCAAGGAACCTATCTGAATAATTGTTACCATTATTCATCGGCATCTTGTCCCTCAGACTAGGTGACATAGGACAACACAATCAACAGCTTGTGATACTTTGGCCAAAGATTTGAAACATACTGCTTATGTCTCGTATTCCTTGATGACATACTCGTCAATCTGGAATACGTCCTTCACCCCATTCCTATGTTATGTAGAATGTCTTATACTGACTTCTGTCAGTCTCTCCTGCCCCAAGTTATTCACTCTGGAATGGATTAATAATATGACAACGTTATAGGGATGCTCCTGTGGACTAGGGATATGCTGACATACTGGGTCAACCCTAGTTAACCCAGTGTGTCAAGATACCCTGAGTCTCCAGGGGTAGCCTTATAACATGACCACATTCCTAATCAGTCCCAGAGTAAAACTTTTTCAAGTTGAAGGTGTAAATATTAACGATCAATGCAAAGGGTGTCGCCATAAGTCACTTGCATTGTTGTATCTTCGAGAAGATCCTAATCTTCTCGAAGGTACAACCTTGTAGTTGACTTGTGCCATCAACCTTCAAATCCACCTCAAAAAGATCTACTTATTTTTAAGGTGTTACATACGTTGAGTTAAAGTTATAGTTTAAGACGCTCCTTTTAGGGTAGTCTTTTCCCAACCCCTGGGTTCCTCACCTTAGAATTACCTTTCTTAATAAAACCCATTACGCAAAGAGAAGTTATTAAGATTTGAGGTCTCATCAAGGAGTTCATTGAGAAATAGTAATCTAAATCAACGAAACTGGGCAATAGCCCTTAATCTTCACATAAGGTTGCTAACCATACCCTTTTAGGTTTATATCAGTTCTCATAACTGAAATTATATCTTACTTATTAGTATTGAGATACAGTGATTAAAAATCCAATTAAACGTTGTCTTGACTTAGATCAAGACTAGGAAGTAATAATTTATTCAGCCCGTTTAGCTTCCTGTTGAGGTTTATTTTAACCTTAGCTTCTCGAAAGACAGTGATCTAAATTGCAATTTAGCTTTAGATAGAACATAACAAAACTACTAAACATTCACAAGTATTTAGTCACATAATCTTTGCAAAGCTTACTTAGAGAATCCCAAATGTCTCCAAGGTATACAATAATAACAATGCTCTTAAAATCATTCGAACCGAAGAAGTTCAATCCATCAAGATACGAATGCAAACACATAAGTAATAAATACCTCATTTCATTCATTTCTAAGCTAATCAAATACATTTTATGCATTTAGCATATTTGATACAATACTCATCAGCAAAAGAACATCTTTCTTCAAGTAGTACATTTAGAGAATCAAATTGGAATTCATCATAAAACCAAATTAAACAATTTGAACATCATATCAGATTTGCGTGTCTTTACCACTTACGGTAACCATCTGCAAAAATTGTCAACACGGGTCAGTTCGGTGAACTGAGCATGATAAGCACTAATTCTTAAAATAATTGCAATCCACCAATTGTTCTCATTAAACAAACTGTTTATATGAAATAATTTCTTCACATTCCAAACTTAAATCAGGCTATTCATCCTATATGTTAGAGACTAAGAAAATATAAATACAACCTTTCTAAGACAACAATACTCCTACAAGAATGTTTCTATCAATTTTTTAAAGGCAGTTAAAACATTCAACAAGCTCACTGTCTTAATTATTTTATCATCATAACACATTTCAATGGTATTGACAAGTATACCCATTTATATAGCAACACACATTTTATACCAGTCTGTCCATACAATACCACAGTTTATTGTTGTTATGCCCTTACCGTAGAGATCGCAAAAGGATGCAAGAAGAAAGCACACAAGGTTTCCTGACTAGGAGAGAGAGAATTTTCCTATTCAACTTATTATACATCAACATATAAATTATAGTCCAGAAGAAAGAAACAGAGTCAATCAGATTCCTAAATCATAATGTTCTCGACTGTACTAACTCCTTAAGATTAATGCAAATACATTTACGCATGCGACTAAACAGTCGAGATTACAAGAAGAACTACAGTTCCATCTAAATCCAATTATAAAAATCACATGTAGCTACTAAGCAATACAAGAGCTCTCACCACAAGCAACAGTAAGTAATCCAACCATAACAGACTCAACAATTCTTTTTCATAACATTCAACAACATGAATATACCCATCGCCATTGTTTAACAGAGCACAGCCAGGAGTTTTTTATCACAGTCAGCCACGAGACTAGATAACACTTAAAACAAATGATGTTCCATATGCAAATACATTGATATCCATACTAAGTCTAATCACAAACATGCACAGCTTCATTAAACTAAATCTAATCTCTATGAATGTACAGTAAGGACTTATATTAGAAGCCGATTTCAAGAAGAATAATCATAACAAGGACTTCACAGAAGCCGAATTCCATATCAATAATTTCCTCAAGTTTCCTTCGAAGTCGAGCTACTACGAAATTCAACAGGGTCTCAAACAGAGTCAAGTTGGTAAACAAAACCCATCCTTTAATTCCACAGATGTGAACTGAATATCACACAACAATGAAAGAAAGAGTCTGTACGATATGCATGCACAATGAGAACTTAATTCAAGAATCGAGCCAACTCGCAACATATCAAGGACTCCAACAGTGTCAAATACAACTAGTACTCATAACCAAGGCTTCGATTGAAGTTGAATTCATACGAAAACAATTCAAGAATCCCAATAGTACTCACAGCAAAACTTCTACAGAAGTTAAAAACATAAAATACGTTTCAAGGACTCAAAAGGAGTCGAAACCATATAGTATTCTTAACTAAACTTCTACAGAAGTCGTAACATACTAACCATTTCAAAAATTCCAACAATATCATACTAAAAGTATCCACTACAAAACTTCAACAGAAGTTGAAACATACTGTCCATTTCAAGAATTCCAACTGAGTCAATACCAACCGTATTCACAGCTAAACTTCTACAGAAGACGAAATACTAGTTACATTTCAAGGACTCCAACTGAGTCATTACCAACAGTATTCACAACTAAGCAACAATATTCAGTATTCACAACTAAGCAACAATATTCATAACTAAGCTTAGACAGAAGTTGAAATACAAGATACATTTCAAAGACTCTCACTGAGTCGATACCATCAGTATTCTCAACTAAACAACAACATTCAAAGCTAAGCTTAAGCAGAAAAGAAAACATATGAAAAGGACTCCCACTGAGTCTTTTTGAAACTCTGAAACTTTAAAAGAGACTAAACCCAAAATTGCTATCACAGTAAGGATTTCTACAATAGTCGCATTCAAGTAGTATAATCTCAGCAAGCATTCCAACCAGAAGGAACTTAAAGTATTATAGCAAGATTCAACAGGGTTCAATCATCAACAATAAAAGCACAGCCGGTCTGTAATCGAAATGAAACCAAAAGGAAGAATAAATACAGTAACCATTCCAACAAGGTCTTCTAAAACCCTGAGATTCCTAATTCCACAGGAAAAGAAGAACCAATACATTGATTCAAACCAACTGAACTGAAATCACCTGAACAGAGTTGTTTTAATGAAAGAATTTGGAGTAAAGCAAGATTTTTAAAAGTCAGGGCCTATCATGCCTGGTAATGTCACTTTAAAAATCGAAAGAAGACCTCTGAATGAGCTCGCGCCTTCTCCTCTTCTTCCACGATAGATTCAGCAACAATAATTTGTTAACCTCATGTCTTATAAATTTTCCTCGATAGAGAAAAGAGCTAGTTCTTCTCATAGTTTCCATGCAACACCAAGTAGACTGGTTCGAAGAACCAGTGATCAAACAGAGAGAAAACCGGAGTGTATGGAAAACCAAACAACCAACTAGTTTTCCATTTTGCATGCCTTCCAGAGCAATCCATGCTCAGGAACCGAGTTCATCAATGACATTAACTCCAAGATTTCCGCCCAATCTCCATTCCCACAGACTGCCATAGTTGGCGATTGACAAATGCAAACCAAAGACCATTTCCAGATTTGGCGACTCTGCCACGTCGGTCCCAATAGATATTTACAACCTCCACCAAATCCCAAGTCCTTCATCCTTATCCATCTCATAAATGCCATAGAAACTACCGCCCATGGCTCGCACCCCTTCATAGGCCCCCCTTCATCCATTATCATTAGTTAGGTTAGAAACATAGGTTAGATCATAAGGTAATACTTTAGTCTAACTTCCATAGTGCTAGGTGGCTAACCTTAGGAACATTTAGCTTATAGTTTAGGGCTAGGTTAGATTAATAATAATCTAACCAATAGGTTATAGTTTAGGTTTAGGTTATTAACCTTAATAAATCCAGTCTAGGTCTCCCAAGTAGGACCGATCCGTATTAGAACCAACAGATATAACATTCCCAAAATGGATTCTATCCGTATTGGAACCAAACAGGTTATAACATCCCTATACAGGATCAAATCAGGTATTGCTAAATAAGCTTACTGAATACCCAGAACATATTACCTGGCTTAAGGTCTAGGCCTTCCTGATATTACGATATTTGGAACCGATTTTCATTTAACATGATCAGCCTGAGTTAGACTCCTGAATTGCTTATTCAACACATTCAGACCTTGCAACCTTCGTAAGGTCTATAATTTTTGTTCATCCAGAATAAACTTAAAACATCTCTTGGATCAATGCCACTGATCCAAGGCTGAGTCATAAAGATGGGTAAATCCACAATTCATCCCGAAATCAGATTGAACTCAGGTGCTAAAAATGAAAGAAATAAAAGAGTCCAAGCATATCCTGACTCAGTCAAAGATCTTCAAGAGCAAAGAAGATACAATCCATATCAAGCATGACTTCACAATCAAAGGAACACATCCTTATACAGAAGAAATCATATATCAACACTTGAATGCTCAGGAGGAAGTAACAATAGTTCAGAGTGTTACATGCTTCCCTCCTAAAAGATTCATCGTCCCGATGATTACATATTTGATTTACCTTTAGGTCAACCAATTTATTAGTTCACAATATAATAAGACTATTTCCAACTGAATAGTTCCAGAAATCAATGTCACGATACATTTTATTCAGACTGAATAATGTTTGCCTCAATCTGGCTTTCATATAGACATGAAAAAGATAAGTTCATAAAAAAAATGTTTTGTCAACAGATTTCATTCTGTTGAAAAAGAAAAGGAAAAGCAATTTTCATCTCTTCCAGATTTTCCCAAGTTGCACTTTCTTCGTTAAACTGGTCCCACTGGACCTTACATTGCTGTATTTCATGATTTCTCAAATGCAATTGGTGAGTTTCCAGCACTCGTGTGGGTTTAACCACGATTATTCCTGGGTCTTGGACCTACAAGGAATTCCAATTTAAGACATGTGACAAATCTGAAACCTATTTCTTAAGCAAAGAAATATGGAAAACATCATGCATGCGAGACAAAGCAGGTGGTAATGCTAATCTATAAGCTACAGGATTGATTATTTCGACAATTTCGAAAGGTCCCACGTAACGAGGTGACAACTTGGCAGCCTTGCCAAAAGTTATAGAACTCTTTCTGGGTTTAACACGAAGAAAAACCTTCTCACCAAGCTCAAACCTTCGATCAACCCGCTTAAGGTCAGCATAGCTCTTCTGCCTATCTGTTGCTTCCTTTAATCGTTCACGAATCAACTTTACTTGCTGTTCCATTTCAGTGAGGATATCTGGTCCAATTACCACTCTATCCTCAATACTATCCCAACTAACAGGGGTTCTGCACTTCCTTCCATAAAGTGCTTCAAAAGGTGCCATTTTAAGAGATGAGTGATAAGTGTTGTTGTATGCGAATTCAACTAGTGGAAGATACTCTTCCCATTTATACTGTTGATCCATGCAATACATTCGCAACATATCTTCCAACACTTGATTTACTCTCTCTGTTTGTCCATCCGTTTCCAGATGATATGCAGAACTGAAGTTTAGTTTCATTCCAAGAGCTGTATTAAGCGTTTGCCAAAATCTTGACGTCATTCTAGGATCCCTGTCAGATATAATCAATTCTGGTACACCATGTAACCTAAAAATTTCATGCACGAATCTTTTGGCCAACACTGGTGAATCATCCTTTAGATTTCCAGCGATGAAATGAGCTACCTTAGTTAGTTTATCTACAACTACCAGGATAACATCATGTTTATTCCTAGACATAGGTAACCCTTGTACAAAGTCCATGCTTATTACTTGCCATTTGTACTGCGGTATGCTATGGGGATATAATAGTCCAGCAGGGTGCATGTGTTCTGCCTTAACCCACTGACATTCCAGACAATGAGTCACAAAATCAATAACATCCTTTTTCATACCTTTCCAAAAGTATTGCTGTTTTAGATCAGCGAGCATTTTTGTGATACCCGGGTGTCCAGAGAAGGGCGAATTATGAAATTCAACTAACAACTTCTTTCTCAAATCATTCAGCATAGGTACGTATACCCTGTTTTCATAACGTAAGATTCCTTCATTATCAAAATGAAAACCCTTATACCTTTCATCATTAGGTTCTACAACAAGTGCTGCTTTTACTTGCTGAAAGTATATATCAGATTCTGAGGCACTTTTTACCTCATCCTTAAACTGAGTTCTTAATGTTATAAGAGCAGAAATGTGCTTCCTACGACTTAGAGCATCTGCTACCCTATTCTCTTTCCCTTTGATGTAGCTAATATCAAAATCATATTGAGATAAAAATTCTAACCACCTTCTCTGTCTGGCATTTAGATTAGGCTGAGTGAAAATATATTTCAGTCCTAAGTGATCAGTTTTCAACTCAAAAGGTTTCCCAAGTAAATAGTGTCTCCAGACTTGAAGCGCATGAACAATGGCAGCAAGCTCCAAATCATGAGGAGCATAATTCAGCTCATGTAACTTAAGTTTTCTACTTTCATATGCTATGACTTGATCATTTTGTAACAAAACACCTCCAAGGCCTTCCCCAGAAGCATCCGTTACAACAATAAAGCTCCCATTAGGGTCTGGTACAGCTAATATAGGTGTGGAAGTCAACTAACTTTTCAGACTTTTGAAAGCAGTTTCGCACTTATCATTCCAAATAAATTTCTTATCCTTCTTCTGCAATGAAGTTATCGGTGCAGCCACTTTAGAAAAATCCTTAACAAATTTTCTATAATAACCAGCAAGACCCATGAAGCTTCTTACTTCGTGCACATTCTTTGGTGCAGGCCACTCAGTTATTGCCACTATTTTTGAAGGATCTACAGCAATTCCTTCTTTACTAATGACATGACCCAAATAGTGAACTTCTGAATCAAAGAAAGAACATTTGGATAACTTACCATACAACTTTCTTTTTCTCAAAATTCCCAAAACTATCTTCAAATGCTCATTGTGCTCTTCAACACTTTTAGAATAAATGAGAATATCGTCCAAGAATACAAGTACAAACTTGTCCAAATATTCTTGAAAGATATTATTCATTAAGTTCATAAAAGCTGTAGGTGCATTAGTTAATCCAAAGGGTAGAACCGTGAATTCATAATGTCGTACCTTGTTCGGAAAGCTGTTTTATGAATATCTTCCTCTCTAATCCTTAACTGATGATAACCAGATCGAAGATCTATCTTAGAATAAACCGCTGCCCCACGCATCTGATCAAATAGATCGTCGATCCTTGGAAGTGGGTATCTGTTCTTGATTGTTGCTTTGTTCAACATCCGATAATCAATACACAGCCTAAGTGTTCCATCCTTCTTTTTCACAAATATTACTGGCGCTCCCCAAGGTGAAACACTTGGTCTAATCAAACCTTTAGACAAAAGTTCTTGCAATTGAGCCTTAAGCTCGACTAACTCTGTAGTAGTCATCCGATAAGGTGCTTTGGAAATAGGTTCCGTTCCTGGTTTGATTTCGATGGTGAAGTCAAATTCCCTCTTGGGTGGTAAACCTGGTAATTCCTCCGGAAAAACATCTTTGAAACTTTGCAACAGAGGAAATCGTTTCATGGAATCACCATCTTCTTCTGAAAATTCAGATATCTTTACTGCATAAAGGGTACATCCTTTGTTTTTAGCCTTTTTAAGCTGCATAGCTGACAATTTTCTAACTGAAATCTCCCGTTTCACACCTTGAATCTCTGCTGCTTTCAGCCGATCATCTAAACATTTTATATTCTTTTCATAGCAGTCTACTTTTGCTTTATGGTCAGCTAACCAATTGACACCGATGACAATGTCATACGATCCCAAAGGTGTAACATAGAGGTCAACTTCAGTGGAAAAGTTAGGTAAGTCAAGGACTGCCCCAAAAAGACACATACTCACTGTATGAACAGAATTATTACCATACTGTACAGTCCAAGATTTATCCATTTTTCTAGCCTTTCTTTTAAGTTTAGAAGCAAGTTTACTAGAAATAAAACATTCAGTAGCTCCTGTATCAAAAATAATAGTGACAGGTATGCCAAATAACTTACCCGGAACTTCTATAGGTGTCACCTGCTTTTCAGCTTGCTTGTCTGCTACTGCAGCATGTATCTTATGCTGCTGATTATGATCATCCTTCTTCAAAGGGCACTGATTTGCGTAGTGGTCTTTGCCACAATTGTAGCAGCCTCCTACAGGTCCCTTTTTAGGCTCAAAATTACCTCCAGCCTTGTAATTATCACGTTGTCCTCCATAGGGCTTCTGCCCATTGTTATAATTTTTGGCAAAATTATCCCTTACATTTCCAGCAGGCTTATTTGCTACTGTTTTCTTACTATTATCCCCTGGAAACTTACTTCTGTTTCCAAACTTTTTCCATGGTCCCTTTTTGGGTGCAAGTGAAGTTGAAGAAGGGTTTGCAATCTTCTTCCGCACTTCCTCTTTATGAGCAGAAATAGCCTTTAATTTCTATTCTTGTCTTATGGCCTTTTCAACAACTCCTTCCATAGTGGTTGGACTGTGAACATCGACCTCTCCCCCTATCATGGGATTCAGTCCCATGATGAATTTCCGTATTCTGAACTTCTCGTCAGTTTGATACTGTGGTACATACTTGAGGAGTTTTGTAAACCGCTCCCAGTATTCAGTTACCGTTAGCTTCCCTTGAGCTAAATTCTAGAATTCTGTCATTTTCTGATCATAGAAAAGTTGTGGCAGCCAACGTTGCCTAAAATAGCCCTTAAATTGATCCCAAGTAATATTGGTCTCATCAATATTTAGCTCAGCTTTACGGCTATCCCACCACGAAGATGCTTTCATGGGAAAGTTGATAGGCTCCCCAAATAGCTTTGGTTTCCTCTGAGAAGTTTCTTATTGCAAAGTACTTCTCCATTTCGCTGAGCCAGTTCTCAGCTCCATCTCCTAATGTGGTGCCATCATATTTAGGTGGGCTTATCCTTTTTATATCATTAGTGAGTTCTGCTGCCAACCTGGCCTTTTTGTTTTCTGGTTGGACAGGTGCATTTCCAGCATTATTATCAACACCCATATCGGGGTTGTCCTCAGGAGGTTGCTGATTGTTGTTACCAGCTTCATCTTCCTCCTCATTTCCCATTACTTGCTGTTCAAGTACAGAAAAATGATCTCTTGTGTCCAATAGGGCAGCAAGGATCTCATCAAGCTTTTGGGTTGTTGCTGCCCCTCCTTCTGGTGGAGCATTATTCGCAACGTTCCCCCTTGTTCTAACCATTTTCTGTTACAAGAAAATTCAGGTTTTTATCAGATTATGGACACAATAGGTCCAAGAGATGCAACCTTCAGCTCTGATACCAAGATGTAACGTCCTCATTTTAGTACATTAGAACAAGAATTTTTTTTTTGATAGATGCATCCTAGTTCTAAATACATAATTTAGAACTCTCAGATCATAACAATCATTCTTATAACAGATAACCATATGCAGCTGTGATGACTCAGAGTACCTCCGATCTATTCATTCCATGACTCGGTAATCTACCGATCTATTCATGAGTATCAAAGAGTTGGCATTTTTATTTTAACACATCCCTCTTGCGGTTCTCTTCCCTAATCTGGGATTCAGAATGCTCTGTCCAAGGAACCTATCTGAATAATTGTTACCATTATTCATCGGCATCTCGTCCCTTAGACTAGGTGACATAGGACAACGCAATCAGCAGCTTGCGATACTTTGGCCAAAGATTTGAAACATACTGCTTATGTCTCGTATTCCTTGATGGCATACTCGTCAATCTGGAATACATCCTTCACCCCATTCCTATGTTATGTAGAATGTCTTATACTGACTTCTGTCAGTCTCTCCTGCCCCAAGTTATTCACTCAGGAACGGATTAATAATATGACAACGTTATAGGGATGCTCCCGAGGACTAGGGATATGCTGACATACTGGGTCAACCCTAGTTAACCCAGTGTGTCAAGATACCCCGAGTCTCCAGGGGTAGCCTTATAACATGACCACGTTCCTAATCAGTCCCAGAGTAAAACTTGTTCGAGTTTAAGGTGTAAATCTTAACGATCAATGCAAAGGGTGTCGCCATAAGTCACTTGCATTGTTGTATCTTCGAGAAGATCCTAATCTTCTCGAAGGTACAACCCTGCAGTTGACTTGTGCCATCAACCTTCAAATCCACCTAAAAAAGATCTACTTATTTTTAAGGTGTTACATACGTTGAGTTAAAGTTATACTTTAAGACGCTCCTTTTAGGGTAGTCTTTTCCCAACCCCTGGGTTCCTCACCTTAGAATTACCTTTCTTAATAAAACCCATTACACAAAGAGAAGTTATTAAGATTTGAGGTCTCATCAAGGAGTTCATTGAAAAACAGTAATCTAAATCAACGAAATTGGGCAATAGCCCTTAATCTTCACATAAGGTTGCTAACCATACCCTTTTAGGTTTATATCAGTTCTCATAACTGAAATATATCTTACTTATTAGTATTGAGATATAGTGATTAAAAATCCAATTAAACGTTGTCTTGACTTAGATCAAGACTAGGAAGTAATAATTTATTCAACCCGTTTAGCTTCCTGTTGAGGTTTATTTTAACCTTAGCTTCTCGAAAGACAGTGATCTAAATTCCAATTTAGCTTTAGATAGAACATAATAGAACTACTAAACATTCACAAGTATTCAGTCACATAATCTTTGCAAAGCTTACTTAGAGAATCCCAAATGTCTCCAAGGTATACAATAATAACAATGCTCTTAAAATCATTCGAACCGAAGAAGTTCAATCCATCAAGATATGAATGCAAACACATAAGTAACAAATACCTCATTTCATTCATTTCTAAGCTAATCAAATACATTTTATGCATTCAGCATATTTGATACAATACTCAACAGCAAAAGAACATCTTTCTTCAAGTAGTACATTTAGAGAATCAAATTAGAATTCATCATAAAACCAAATTAAACAATCTGAACATCATATCAGATCTGCGTGTCTTTACCACTTACGGCAACCATCTGCAAAAATTGTCAACACGGGTCAGTTCGGTGAACTGAGCATGATAAGCACTAATTCTTAAAACAATTGCAATCCACCAATTGTTCTCATTAAACAACCTGTTTATATGAAATCATTTCTTCACATTCCAAACTTAAATCAGGCTATTCATCCTATATGTTAGAGACTAAGAACATATAAATACAACCTTTCTAAGACAACAATACTCCTACAAGAATGTTTCTATCAATTTCTCAAAGGCAGTTAAAACATTCAACAAGCTCACTGTCTTAATTCTTTTATCATCATAACACATTTCAATGGTATTGACAAGTATACCCATTTATACAGCAACACACATTTTATACCAGTCTCTCCATACAATACCACAGTTTATTCTTGTTATGCCCTTACCGTAGAGATCGCAAAAGGATGCAAGAAGAAAGCACACAAGGTTTCCTGACTAGGAGAGAGAGAATTTTCCTATTCAACTTATTATACATCAACATATAAATTACAGTCTAGAAGAAAGAAACAGAGTTAATTAGATTCCTAAATCAATAATGTTCTGGACTGTACCGACTCCTTAAGATTAATGCAAATACATTTACGCATGCGACTAAACAGTCGAGATTACAAGAAGAACTACAGTTCCATCTAAATCCAATTATAAAAATCACCTGTAGCTACTAAGCAATACAAGAGCTCTCGCGACAAGCAACAGTAAGTAATCCAACCATAACAGACTCAACAATTCTTTTTCATAACATTCAACAACATGAATATACCCATCGCCATTGTTTAACAGAGCACAGCTAGGAGCTTTTTATCACAGTCAGCCACGAGACTAGATAACACTTAAAACAAATGACGTTCCATATGCAAATACAACGATATTCATACTAAGTCTAATCACAAACATGCACAGCTTCATTCAACTGAATCTAATCTCTATGAATGTACAACAAGGACTTATATTAGAAGATGATTTCAAGAAGAATAATCACAACAAGGACTTCACAGAAGCCGAATTCCATATCAATAATTTCCTCAAGTTTCCTCCGAAGTCGAGCTACTACGAAATTCAACAGGGTCTCAAACAGAGTCAAGTTGGTAAAGAAAACCCATCCTTTAATTCCACAGAAGTGAACTGAATATCACACAACAATGAAAGAAAGAGTCTGTACGATATGCATGCACAACGAGAACTTAATTGAGAATCGAGCCAACTCGCAACATATCAAGGACTCCAACAGTGTCAAATACAACTAGTACTCATAACCAAGGCTTCGATTGAAGTTGAATTCATACGACAACAATTCAAGAATCCCAATAGTACTCACAACAAAACTTCTACAGAAGTTAAAAACATAAAATACGTTTCAAGGACTCAAAAGGAGTCGAAACCATATAGTATTCTTAACTAAACTTCTACAGAAGTCGTAACATACTAACCATTTCAAAAATTCCAACAATATCATACTAAAAGTATCCACTACAAAACTTCAACAGAAGTCGAAACATACTGTCCATTTCAAGAATTCCAACTGAGTCAATACCAACCGTATTCACAGCTAAACTTCTACAGAAGATGAAATACTAGTTACATTTCAAGGACTCCAACTGAGTCATTACCAACAGTATTCACAACTAAGCAACAATATTCATAACTGAGCAACAGTATTCGCAACTAAGCAACAATATTCATAACTAAGCTTAGACAGAAGTTGAAATACAAGATACATTTCAAAGACTCTCACTGAGTCGATACCATCAGTATTCTCAACTAAACAACAGCATTCAAAGCTAAGCTTAAGCAGAAGATGAAAACATACGAAACATTAAAAGGACTCCCACTGAGTCATTTTCATATATAATCCCTGAAACTTTCAACGGAGACTAAACCCAAAATTGCTATCACAGTAAGGATTTCTACAATAGTCACATTCAAGTAGTATAATCTCAGCAAGCATTCCAACTAGAAGGAACTTAAAGTATTATAGCAAGATTCAACAGGGTTCAATCATCAACAATAAAAGCACAGCCGGTCTGTAATCGAAATGAAACCAAAAGGAAGAATAAATACAGTAACCATTCCAACAAGGTCTTCTAAAACCCCGAGATTCCTAATTCCATAGGAAAAGAAGAACCAATACATTGATTCAAACCAACTGAACTGAAATCACCTGAACAGAGTTGTTTTAATGAAAGCATTTGGAGTAAAGCAAGATTTTTAAAAGTCAGGGCCTATCATGCCTGGTAATGTCGCTTTAAAAATCTGAAGAAGACCTCTGAATGAGCTCGAGCCTTCTCCTCTTCTTCCACGATAGATTCAGCAACAATAATTTGTTACCCTCATGCCTTATAAACTTTCCTCGACAGAGAAAAGAGCTAGTTATTCTCATAGTTGCCATGCAACACCAAGTAGACTGGTTCGAAGAACCAGTGATCAAACAGAGAGAAAACCGGAGCGTATGGAAAACCAAACAACCAACTAGTTTTCCATTTTACATGCCTTCCCGAGCAATCCGTGCTCGGGAACCGAGTTCATCAATGACATTAACTCCAAGATTCCCAACCCAATCTCCATTGCCACCGACCGCCATAGTTGGCGATTGAAAAATGCAAACCAAAGACCATTTCCAGATTTGGCGACTCTACCACGTCGGTCCCAATAGATATTTACAACCTCCACCAAATCCCAAGTCCTTCATCCTTATCCATCTCATAAATGCCATAGAAACTACCGCCCATGGCTCGCACCCCTTCATAGGTCCCCCTTCATCCACTATCATTAGTTAGGTTAGAAACATAGGTTAGATCATAAGGTAATACTTTAGTCTAACTTCCATAGTGCTAGGTCGCTAACCTTAGGAACATTTAGCTTATAGTTTAGGGCTAGGTTAGATTAGCACTAATCCAACCCATAGGTTATAGTTTAGGTTTAGGTTATTAACCTTAATAAATCCAGTCTAGGTCCCAAGTAGGACCAAGTAGGTTCGATCAGTATTGGAACCAAACAGGTTATAACATCCCTGTACAGGATCAAATCAGGTATTGCTAAATAAGCTTACTGAATACCCAGAACATCTTACCTGGCTTAAGGTCTAGGCCTTCCCGATGTTATGATATGTGGAACCGATTTTCATTTAACAAGATCAGCCTGAGTTAACTCCTGAATTGCTCATTCAACACATTCAGACCTTGCAACCTTCGTAAGGTCTATAATTTTTGTTCATCCAGAATAAACTTAAAACATCTCTTGGATCAATGCCACTGATCCAAGGCTGAGTCATAAAGATGGGTAAATCCACAATTCATCCCGAAATCAGATTGAACTCAGGTGCTAAAAATGAAAGAAATAAAAGAGTCCAAGCATATCCTGACTCAGTCAAAGATCTTCAAGAGCAAAGAAGATACAATCCATATCAAGCATGACTTCACAATCAAAGGAACACATCCTTATACAGAAGAAATCATATATCAACACTTGAATGCTCAGGAGGAAGTAACAATAGTTCAACATCACTAAACCATGCCTAATAATCTAGTTTCCATTACATCAATATAATGGAAATGAAATCAAACTATTAAACCATAACATCAACCATGCCTATATCTAGCTTCCATAAAAAAATACCTTGGAAATAAAAACAACATCAACTCTTATCACAACAACATTAACCAAACCATGCCTAATCATCTAGTATTTCTCACATCTTTTTTTCAGCAATGCCATTTTTCATCCACCTACAACCTTACCACATTCCTATTAGCTCACTTACCAACCTGGTTACTTCCTTAATTATACTTAGGGGCACATTTTTTCCTACACCTTAGCCTTATCCATGGCCTCACTTATACACCCACACTGACCTCACCCATTGGACACTCAAATTCACTTACTTATTATACCTTCCGATGACAATACTCATTTTGTTTAGCCTACCAACCTTTCCTTGTCTTATATCGTGATGTTTATCTTTACCATCCCAGAAATTTTAGTGCTTTGAAACCCACCTAATACATGTTCCTACACCTAGCCTCGTTGTATTTCCAGGACCGAATCCTATGCATCAACATTTTTAGAATAAACTATTGACCTTTGATGATGTATAGTTTTTGATCTTTTCAACCTAGTACCTTATCGCATTCTACACATGTGTGTGCATTTGAATTCCCCCACCTATTACCCACATAGATATAACCATTACCTACACCCACACCTTACCACCATTTTCATCACTTACAAATTTATCAAACCCCTCACTGATTCTTCCCGCTACTTTATGAGTTCCTAATTTGAGGGGGATCACCTCCACTCATACCTGGGGCAACCTAACCTTCACCCATACCTAGGGAAACCACATCCTATTTTTTTCGTCATCATTTATTAATACAAGTTACATGATAAAAGGGGAAAATGTAGACACCCAAATTATTTCACACCCTACCAAGTCCCCTTTAATTAACATACATCTAACCATGACCCCTCCTCACATCATTATTAATTTAATTACCTAAATTAAATTAATTTCCACCTCACCTAACCACCTCATCTCTCGACCTCATCCTAGACCTATTTCAAAACTATTAATTGACTAGGTTTCCACTCCCCTTAACTAACTAGGACTCTTTCTAATCCTAATATTAATTACCTATTATCCCTCTAACTAATTTCCTGCTCCATTTAGCAACAAACCACACTCTTGACTTGGTATCAATTATGAATCACACAAAAATTCTGAAGAAAAGGCTAATTTTTGCAAAGTATGACCTTTTCTCCCTAACTGACTCCGATTATTTTTTGGTGAGTGTTGGTCACTTAACCATCATCTATTACCTTAAATAAGGATTTCCAATCCTTTACCCAGGTTCATGAATCTAGATTCCTGGCTCTTGTAATTGTGAATCCTAACTCTTTGACTGCACAACAATCTTGCAACATACCATAGGCCCTTACAAAATTTAGAAACCACACCATTCATCAACAGATTAATCCAAATCTCTAATGTACTCATAGGGAAACATTTTTCCTTCCTGTTGCCACTACATTTGTTCAGGAATGCCTCTTCTTGCAACCATCACTACCTCATGTGATTCATCTCCATTTCACAAGTATATTTCTTCTTTATCATTGGTTTTAATAGATTAGCTATTTATTAATTATCTATTTAGTTTCACCCCCTGTCATACCCAGATCTCTCCCATAACACCTCCATCTAACCATCTACCCAAATATCCTTCATACCTTGCCCAAACACCCATCTTATCACCTTTGAGTCTTCTTGAAAATCCCACAACCTCACACAAACCTTCCTCACTCTTTTTGAAATTAGAAAGAGTGCCAAACCTCTCATTTTTAAATTTTCTACCCAATATTCCCTACCAACATTGGTCACCTAACCGATACCAGTCTCTATGACTGGTAAGATATTATAAACTAGTAAGCTAATAACTCCTTCCAAACAACCAAAAACCTCACCAAATCTTTATCAAACCTCATTTATAGCCTCTGTCAGACCTGAAAGCCCAGACCCACCTATTAGCCCTCCAAATTTAATCATAACTTTCTTATTATACTAGATTTTCTTATTGTGTTTTATACGAGATTCCTAAATCGTATTAACTACAGTAGGATTCACTTGTTTATGCTCTTTCCATACATTAAATTTTTAAAATAGTGAATTGATAACCTTCTAGGAAGTTACATGCTTCTCAGAACTAGCATACATTAGGAAATCCACTATCATGTGTTGTTTAATATTATTTGGTGGTATTGTGTTTCTTCTACGGGTTATTCCTCCTAGACAAAGGGAAGATCTTCATAATCAGCTTCGTCAACGTTTGACGATGTGAAACCTTCTTCGATTATCTATGGGTATTCCTCCTCTGCTTTATCTCTTATCTATTTTATCTCTACTTTGCAGTGAAACACCTATGTTGACAACCTTATATGAGAGGTGGTGTGCAGAAACTTGTATGTTTTGGCTACTTATAGGTGAGATGATAGTCATGTTGGAGGATGAATATCACATACTACAATTACTAGGTATTAGGAAGAGAGTATAGGTGATGCCATCAAAGGATATGGAGAGACACATGCAGGCCGTTAAATGGTATTTTTGGGACTTGCGTACCATCCAAGGCCCACAGGGGTTCCATGATTGCAGATTTTTATAGCGATGGTTATTATTTCATCTATTATAGTAGATGGAGGTGGTGTGGGAATATTTTTAATATTCATGATATCTATCGTCAGATAGAGGAGGAGAGTACCTGATATGCGTGGGCACGATGTGTGTTGGTTCACCTATATAGATATCTCTATATATTTACATAGCAGGAGCATGGAGGTGGGATTGGAGCTATTATATTATTACAAGTATGGTATTATGATCATATTGTAGTGTTGAGGTTAGTTTTTTGTCCACGAGAAGAGTGGGCTAGACCAAACATATTTGATAGGAGATGGGTCAGTGTGTGTGGGTGTATGATGGATAATCATACCTGAAAGGAAGTGATAGATCAGATGGGGCTAGAGACAGTTATATAGAGGCCATACCAAGACTGTGGAGGATTTTCAGAGGATGTTGTAGAGTTATGGTGCATACAAAGGACTATGTGGTTAGAGGATCGGTTTTTAGGGGTGCCTGATTTTTTCCAAGTGGAGAGGATATTGTGAAATTTTGGTATGTCTCAAGATGTACCCTCAGAGCCATATGTTTTGGTTAGAGACATTAGATCACCGATGATGGTGGAAGTTAGGCTAGGGTTGATATGAGAGCAACTAGTACCTCCTAGGCCAGATCAGGTAGAGGTGGCAATAGATCTGATAAACTCAAATGATAAGAGGTGTACGAAGGCCTACCATGCATGGTGGGAAACAAATTGAAGGGTGTTCTTATTTCATTCTTTCATGGATCTAATGGGATTAACAAAGGGAGAAGGAGCAAAGGAGAAAGAACATGCCCTTGATAATGTAGCAGTGGTTATAACAGAGCGTGAATATTTGTATATTTATGTCGTTATTTTCTATTTTCTTATATGATGTTTAATGGTTACAATTTTCTAACGTGGTCCTTTATTTGTTGTAGGTGGCATCTATTAGTACTTTATTGTAGACACATTTATCTACACATTGATAGAGAATTTTCCCACCAAAATTCTTGTGGGTGGAGGGATGTTAGAGCATGTAGAAGACATTGCGGGCTAGCATGCCCTTTTTTTGGAGCTAGTGGTCATAGAAGAAGCAATGTGTACTAGGTTGTTGAGTGATAGGGATGAGGCATGCAAGGAGACTCGATGAGTTAGAGAGGTAGTTGGTGGTGGTCCTTTAGCACAAGATGTGCTTGCATATTACATTGAGTTATAATGTCAGTTTGTGAAGCAATCTACAGAGGTTACACTACTACAGAGGTAGGTAGAGAGATATCCATGCTGAGATTGGTGGCACAAATTTAGTGGCAAGGCATCAATTTTGAGAGCTCTTGCAGTACCAAAGAGTGATAGTGTGATGAGATTTGATTTGCATTGTTATATATTATGTAGGGGAGTTTCCTTCCTATTGATGAAATTTTCGTATAATGTTGATTGTAGCCAATATATATATATATATATATATATATAGACATATTTATTGGTATATGATGATTGCATTTCAATGTGTATTGATGTTATGATGTGATTGATGATGTATGTAATGTGATTTCGCAAATAAAATAGGGATGAATGATCTATTATTATGTAATAATATGATAAATCACGTGTTATTATGATGAAGATAGGGGGAATATTAGTGATTCCCTCCAGCATATAGATGATGAGGTTAATTTAGATAAAACCCCTTAGTAGTTAAGAATGAACCACATAAAGTAAGAGTGTGTCATTGGGAAATGATACAGTGGGCTAGATTAATGGATGAAGCCAGTGAAGAGAGGTTATTATAAGAAATGCCTCAACATTCATGTAAGAACATAAGAACACAAGTACATCATTGGGGGGTAAGGTGATAAAAATCACCTACTAAAGATGAAGTCAACACAAAGTTATGGAAGCATGTGGCATGAAAGGAGCGTGAGCATATGAACCAAACTGAATATCATATGGAGCAACGATGGGGTGTGTGAATGTCAAAGGTTTTGGAAGCCAATGTGAAGCAGTATCATGATGTGGTGGATGAGATGGATGAGATGGAGAGCATGTATGAGTGAAAAGTTGTGCTAGTGCAGAAAAAATAACCTGAGAACCAAATGGGGGAGATAAGTCAACTACGTTAGAAATTTGCTGACAAGGAAAAGGAGATATGGACAACTCACTTGAGTGAGAGCCAAAGGAAATAATGCACTTACCCTCTAATTGTTACAATTTATCTTGAAAGGTGAAGTAATCATTGTCCCTAATGGCCATTGTAATGATGTTAATTACAATAGGGTCAATCACGCTGACATTATAGATGATGTTGTGGATGATGTTGGTTAGAGGGTAAGTGAATTAGATACTTTTATAGTAAATTATGCAACATGTGATGTGGTCGAGCATAATGAGAGAATTCCTTTTTTCTCACACGAAACATTTGTAGTAGGTGGATATGTAGTCTACCATGGAGTAGGAGAATAAGGATGCTTTTGTGATATAGTAGATTGAGATTTCTTCCTAGTAAGAGATGGAGATTGTGTAGGATGATGAACTAATGGTGATGGAGAAGAACTAGATGATTCAAAAATAATAGAAAGAAGTGGATGGTTGATGACATGTTTCATGAGAAGGTCATGTTCAAGGTCTATGAATTTATAGTACATAATTATGAATGAGTCACATGTGTCATATTGAAATCTTTGTTTAAGTGTGGGAATCAAACCACATAAGAAAATAAATTACTTCTCTAGATCGATAGTTTGAAATAAAAATTGATCTACATAAGCATTGAATCATAAGATATAATCCATGATAGATTATGATGTGCCCTAATGTAAAGTAGGTAGATAGTCATAACTATCTCTAGGGCCATTTTTGATGATAAAATGATGGATAAAAGTGTCTTCTTTGTCATAGTAAGTGTTAATAGACCCAAATGGAAGATGAGTGTACCATTATAAAGCATCATCAGTAAGACTATGTTGAAAGATCTTAAGTAATAATATATCATTATAATACGAAACCATAGCCATGCGGTAATGTTGGAGATGTAAATGAGGATAATTAGTACCCATAAAAATGTGAGTGTAGGAATGAAAAAGTCCTTAGGAAATGTAGATTTACGAATATTCTTAGGATTAGGGTTACCATGTAAGGAGTTGTTATCGATGGAAGCATAGCAAGCCTTAATTTGTAATGTGAGTGACTGAACCTGAGATTATAATTGACCTAAAATAGGAATCTAAGCCAAAATGTCCTATGAAGGAATAACAGAAGATGAAAATAATGTATTAGGAGATTATAAATTTCCATTATGAGTAATCAAAGGGACATCAAGAGAAGATAAAGGAGATTATGATGCTAAAGGCACACTAGGTGTAGGTATTAAAGAATATATAGGAGATGAGGGAGATATAACATCTATAGTGGTAGTAGGAATAACATTAGAAACATCCAAAGGAGATGAAGTGAATGATGGAGAGCCAATGATATAAGAAGATGAAATAATGGATGTAGATGAAGTGATAGGAGGAGATGAAATGGTAGGAGAAGAACTAATAGATTGAGATGAATCATGCACAGTGCTAGATATAATCTCAGGAGAAGGTGGAGTTGGAGATTCACGCTCAGTAGTATGGAAAGTAGTAGAATCATGGCTATCAATTGTTTCATTGACATCAGATAGAGACTCGGATATGAAAATGTCATTAAGTGTATATCAATTAAATCATCAGCATAATATGAAAGAGAATGTGAACTAGTATGCGATGGATCATGAGAATTGGTATCAGAAATAAGAGAACCATGAGATATAGTTGTAGAAGTGGGCTAACTAGGAGAATAATCAATATGCATAGGTGAGCCATTATTAAGACCAAACATGTTATCGATAAGAGAATAATTTAGAATTTCTTTATAAATATCACAACGAGGATCATGAGTATCCGTATAACATGGTGTACAATGATTAAAAGTCATCACTTTAAAAATATAGCCAACAAAATAATTTTCAAAGCTAGTGAGCAGAGTGCGTTCAATGTTAGAGATGTAATTTTTAACCTCATCTGTAACAGTAATATTTCTATAGAGAGAATTGAGCTTAGAAATAATAGCCTCATCATAGATTGGATTGACGCTAACATGAGACATGATGAGCTAAGAAGGATAAGATCTATCCTTATCCATGAGGGTTTATAGCGGATCCTAAGAAAAAAAATTCTAAGCTATAGGTTCACCAAAATGATTAACTAAAATATGAATTTTAGTATTAATCTAAGAGTACAACAATATAATAATTGAAATATACTAAAATGTAAATGATAAATAATTTATTTGATATTTTAAATGAAATGAAATAAGAGTGGAAAGGTACTAACGTGAAATAAAATTACCTCCTAGTGATATGGGACTAGACAGAGTGATGAAATATCAGAACAGAGCATTATAATAGACTTGAGAAAATTTCAATAGAGGCATATCTAGCTACAATAGGATTCCTAGGGTGCCTTGGTATAAAATTTGGGCACCCCAAAATGTGGGATAGCTCAGAACCTGAGTCTAATATGGTCAGTAGGTCATCACAATACTTCACCTTTGGTCACACAGATGTCACACTTTCTTTGCTAATGACGTTGTAAACCTACAAAGAAAAATCACCTGGAAAACCCCACACAAAACATCAAACCTTAAAAAAGAAAGATGCATAGTGATGCATAATAGTGCCCAAATGAAGCCCCTTACTCTATATAGATAGCTAGCCATTAGTAGAAATGGTCCTCCCTTAAGATAATATGTATGTTGTGTTTATATGGGGATCTCTTTCTCATATTTCGACACTAATGACCTAACATACTGACTAGTACCTAAGGCCATGTGAGGGACAACCATAACTACTGACCTCAAATGTCTAAATTAGAACCAAGTGTGATAGGAACCAGGGCACCTAAAAATGAGGACTGGGGTGCCCCAGGTGTCCTAATCCCTTCGTATGCACCTTAGTTAAAGACTAAAGATGAAAAATTAGTGAATAATGATAGCAAAGACTCCCTGAGAGATGACCAAAACTATGCAAGTGAGTGATGAACATGTAAGGATAACAATGACAAAGACCAACTAAAATGATGACTAGAATAGGGAATGGGTCATTAGTGAATACTTTGCTTATGCAAGATCCATATATAAAATAACATACTTGGTGGTATAATTATAATAGTAAGTGCATGATTTTGTGACTACAGTGCTTGACATGCAAGATATCTAGAAAAAATCCTCAAGAGGGGACATATCCCTTATGAAGTAATGATTGTAAGCTATGCACAAGATAGTTTTGTTGAAAAGGATTTAGAAATATTTTATAAAAATATAAAGATAAGGTGTGAAGTTAATTTCTCAAACTTCCTTGCGTCCTTAGGTGTGTAACTCTATAGGCTAAGTGGATGAGGGTTGCACATGTTCACAAGAATATTATTGTTGCACTACACCTATAATTAATCATATTGTACACATGTTTGACCCTTTTTCCGTGCTAATTATATCAAGGAAACTCCAAACATTATGAAATATACACAAATTAAACCTATGGTGTTTTCGAATGGTTTTGTGGATGTGTGGAGGAGTGCTTGGTTGGGAGGAGGTATGTGGAAAATGAGGGGATGTATTTTCTTGGTTTTGGAAAACTTAAAATGTGCCAAAGATGGAATAATTCTTATAAAAAGCCGTGAACTTTATGATGCAATGCCTTAGCAAAAGGAGTTTCACGTGTTGGGAATGGAAACCTCCGAGATAACATTTGACAATGTCTATCTAGTTTGTTTAATAGGCATGGTATTCTCTTACCACTCTTACAACACTTTCATATTCCTAGTTTCCTCTTTTTCAATGATACTGAAAATAAAAGTAAATCAATATTTCACTTTTGGGTGATTATAATGAATCATAGCTTAAACAAAAAATTTATCCTCCTTTCCATGAAAATTAAGGAATGTTTTTTTAGTACAAACCCAATCTTTAAATAACCTCCTTGGATGCTTTTCCAGCCTGGATTTCCATACTAGATCTTGGAAACAACTATAAATGACAAGATGATATTGTTCCTAGTTAAAACTATCTTGTTTTTAACCTTGTAAAAGTTAATAAATGCAATTTTCAACAAAGTCTAAAACATCTTTCCGAACCCCAAAATGGGAAGATTAAGATTTAATGGCTACCCTGTCATGTGGAGCACTATATTGAACCTTGGGATGACCTTGTAGGCTCATTTTTGCATTTTTCATAACCCCTCTAGGAGCCCTGTTAACCCTCCTTGTAGTTTTGGAGGCTTCTAACAATCAAAATTTGAGTTTGGTTTTGGCTTGTCATTTGGGCCTTGAGTGAAGAAACAAATATCGACCTCCATATACCTCTAGTGTTTATCGATGAAATTGATTTCAAACTTTATTTATAAGAAAAAAAAATCACAGTTTAGTTTTTCAAGGGGGTTTTGTAGGCCTCTGATCACTAAATGACCAAGTCAAACTAGTCTAATTACGTCGGGTGGCCTCATAAACGTACTCGCCATTCCTATCTTGTTTTCTAGTTTTGAGTTCTATTAACTCCATTGAATTCATTGTATATAGGTGAATGTATAATATTTTTATCATGGTATTTTGACCATTAGAAATCAGTTTTTGAATGTAGTTTTATAGCCACTTGGGTTAAATTGGACATTTTTCAAACTAGCAGCAAAATTAGAAAAAAATGTCATGGACCCTTATTAAGTTAAATTACTGGTGGAAAAACAAATAGCCACTAACATATGATGTCATGAATATTTTTTCGGTTTGCTTTGATAAAAATAATTGAAGTGAAAATGATGTATTTCTCTCTCCTCTCTCTATCTCACTATTGTTTAGAAAATGAAAAGATATTTAAAGTAATTTTTACCTCTCTTCTATGTGTAAAGTTTTGTTTTTAATTACAAAAGGAAAATTAGGAATCATGAATTGTGCTTGATAGTAGGAGAATTCCATGCAAGCATCCATCGCTAACCATGCTTACAATATTGTGACATGTTGTAGGTAGTGTAGCAATTAAAAATTATGAGGAGATTTGCACTCTAAAATTTTACTTATCTTGTAACATGGTTATCCTGTAATATGTTTGAATAATTGTATTTATTTCCTTTTGAAAGGACACATTTAAATAAAATGAAAGTTATTTATTCCATGTATATATTAAAACATATATGTAGTCACAATGGAATGTTGTACTGTGGTTTAGATTTCATAAAATAATCATTTACGATGTTGATTGTCTTGCACTTATTCCTTAACACTTAGAATGTTTGAATGGAACTAATGCAACCTAGAATTCACTAGTAAAATCCTAGGTGCGCTAGCACATCACTCAACCTAGACTGAGTGCTCACCCAAAGTGTACAAGGTACTAGGCCCCTCTTTAGGGTTACTATTACAGGATGTTAGCATGATGAAGACTTAAAGCATTTAGATCTATGACTAATATATCATTCTACAGTACATATTTAGATCTAGATCTTAAAGACTCATGAATCACATGATAAACATGTGGCTTTGCTTTCATGATATTGTCCCCAAATTCCTTTGCCATGCTGATGACAATAGTTTTCTTATTCTGTGCCAAGTATTTTTCTTGCTTTAGGCATGCTATTTCTACATCCTTGGCCTTGATCACTTCCCTCAACGCCCTAATTGTCGCAGCCTTATCCATATTTCACTGTGTCACCTCTATTGAGACTTTCATGAAAGCATTGATCACTTGTTCATCTGACATACAGTAGGATTTACTATTATGTGTATTTCCTAAGGTGTTTTATTCAACCTCCTTGATACACATGAATCTTCACATACATCAAAGTCTGGTTCATCCATGTGTGTGTGCATAGACCATGAAAGTTGCTTCCTTGTGTGCATGGTTGACATATCTTCATCCATTATCTTCCACCCATACAACTCCTTTGGTGTTACTATGCTTTGAAAATAAGAACAGAAAATTTCACTTGTGTCCTCAGCATAGCCCATGATTGGTGCAACATATTTTTGACTTGTTCTTTTCATTATTGGCCCCTTAAGAACTTGAGATTCAAGATTTGAAGCTTGTTCTATTGTACCTTGATCAGTCTCTCGCGCTATCTCATTTATATCCTTTTCTCCTTATTCTCAATCCTTCGTTTCTTCATCCTTTGGTTCTTCCGCATCCTCTAGAGGTGTAGGAGATTCAGGCGCACTCTCCTCAGACTCTTCCACCTCCTCGTTCAACTTCAACTTCCTTCTTCTCTTCTCAGTTTTCTCCTTCTATGAAGAGAGTTGAGGTGATTTGCACACTGATTATGGAATAACACCTTGGGTACTTATTCCTGAATACCCTTTTGAAGTGGCACTCTCCTTATACTGCATCCATATCCTCATATTCTCCTTCTTTCCCTTTAGGTGGAATAGTCACACGCTCCATTTCTACCTTGTCTGTAGGCTATATCCTACCTTTGTGCTCCAAACCACCACTATATTTATGCTCGTCTTATTCATATTCTACTTCTATTGTCTTTGTGGGGCTTAGGTTCTGGAACATTTTTCATGTGTATTATTACCTTTTGGTTGCCCTGGGAGTGTAAAAATCATTCTCCACATACTTATTGTTCTCCATCTTGGGATTTAGTTGTAAGTACACAAGCACTACTCAAACGTCTCCAATAACAAATCTTACAAGAGTCATGCTTATAATATTTGAGATCAGCCTCTCAATGTAGGGAGTCTATCCTGGATATACATATGTCTTTCTTAGTGTATGGTAGTCATAATCTACCTTGTCTGCATTGAATCTTAGGTGGTGCACATCTAAAAACTAGTGAACTGATTCCTAGAAATATCATGTTGTGAAGGCATATGGTAATTTCCACCATGGGCTCCAAGACCCATGTTTCATGGTAAATTACATGATTCAAAAGTACCAGTGTACGCTAACTGCACTACCTTCCCTACTACTGAAGGTAACTCCTTAGGTATGCACCATTCTACTTTGAACGATGCACGGAGCCTATTATACCATTTCTCCACCCTCTACTTGAATGGTCCGCTCATTGATCCCTCACACAATTACTTGCCAAATCTTTCCGTAAGTGAATTTCTCCATAGGGTATTCCCAAATTTTCTCCTTTGGCCCATTAGGCACCCCAATTTCCAACAACACCATAGCTAATGGAACAACCTTGTTGGTGCAAAATCACAGCACCCCTGGACGCACATCAGGCTTCTAGGTTGATGTTTTCAGGCATTCCAGTGTAATTGCATAACTGGAAACCTATCTCCAAGTGTGGGACTTGTGTAACTAGAGAGAGGAATCTCTAGATTAGAGGCTGGTTCCTCAAACTCCTCTGATTAGATCTACACTGCTGCACAACTACAGCGGTTCAGATCCTAAATCCTACTCTAAATTGCAAGGAGGTAGGGAGTAGAAGTGCAAAAAATTGAACTAAATAAAGATGGTGATGGACCAAAGGAGTGGTGAATATTTTTTGTCATGCAAATAGACATAACCCAAATATTGCAAACCTAAAATCATACACAGGCTAAGAATATATAATTTAGGATCTGAAATGAAGCAAATAATACAAACAAAGGACTGGAACCCATTCACAAGCTTGCATATCATTTCAATGTCCAAACCACTGCATTACAACCTTAGAGAGGTAGAAAACCTGTTACCGTCTTTGAAGAGGTCTGATTCTTTGCAACAATCACTTGCTGGAGGTGAAAGAAGAAGCTGTTATGCCCCCAAAAGTGTTCCACCCTTTAGAAATGAGTCAAATCTGGCTTTTACATTACATGGGTCGAGCCCAGGAGAGAGAAACATACAAAAATGTGGGATCCCATTCCTCATTGACTGCAAATGGATTAATCAGCATGGGAGGACCTTACAAACCCCATACCCTGCATTTTGACCAAAATTGGAGGAAATGCAACCGCATTCTGTAAATTGGTCGCTGTGAAATGTATTCTAGCAGGAAAACACATTGTGATAGTGCTGGTTTTAACTTTCTCTTCTAGAATAAACCAAAATTCAATATTGACCCCGGACTCATGTAGGGAACTTTTAATATTTCCAATGATATAAAAGAACATGCAAATCAAGCTCGGATAGAAGTATGGCGATCTGAAGATTTAGGGCACAAAACAGGCAAAATGGGTTTTTGAATTTTTATCCCCCGCTTCAGCCACCTAAGACACGTGTCGGCCCATGATTGGATGAGAAAATTCTCTTCTTCCCTACCCGGGGTGTCCTTGAAAGTTTTTGAATTTTGTACTTTTGGAAAATTTCCATTTGTTCCCCGACGGTTCCCCGCCACTGGGACAGTGGCATGATAGGGTTGGAGGACAGGGGCGTGGGGTCATCTTTACCTTTCGTTTTTGGCCAACAATTTTACCAAAAATTCTCTAATTCCTCCCCGAGTCCACACTCCCTTCTACTTAGGAACACGTTGTCCGCTTTTTAATTGCTTCGGGCCAACACTTCAAACATTGCCCTTTGAAATTTGGATGTTTCCTTTGTGACAAATGGCATTCCTGATTCATCGTGGCCCTACCGGCTTTTTCATGTACCTTGAGTCCCCTATGTCCCAGTGTCCTGAACTGTCTGGGACAAATTCCGCAGATCCGCCCGATTCAGGCTTCCTTGTTCCTCTCTTTAGGTGAAGACACGTGGAGTGATTTTACTGGCTCTTGGATCCTTGGCTCTCCGCATACCTGGCGTCCCATATTGTCACCAACTGTCCCAGTGCTCAAGTTCTATATTTCAGTCAATCCGGGTGGTTCACAATCCTTCACGTCCTCACGGCATAGATTCCAGCCGGTTCAGACAGCAGTTAGTCAATTTTGCTTTTTGCTTCGGTCGGTTCGCCTTCGTGTCCCGACGCGTCCCCACGGCCCACTGGTCCCAAGTGATGCCTGGGCGCCTGGAGCTTTGCAGCCGGTTTCGGCCCTGAGTCCAACTATCCCAGTGATGCCTGGACTAGACCTTAGCGATTTTCATGATTTTTACTAGCCCAAGCTTTTTTTTTTTTTTGCAACTTTTTCACCCTTTTTTAGAACTTTCTCTTTTCTCCTTGGAACAGGAGAGTTAGAAAAAAATCGAGGGGACCCTGAAACCTGATTTTTTTCCTTGAATCAATTATTTGCCTAGGGACGTGAGTATTTGATGCTGTTATCACATTACCATGGGGGGTGAATCTGGATAAAAACAATTTGGTTGACTCAGCGTGTTTATCGTTGATAGATGAAAAGACCAGTTTCCTGATTGAAGCGTCCATGGGCAATGGAGTATCAATATTCTATTTAGAACCCCTAACTGACTTCAGAATGGCAAAGGAGGAAGTGGAATAATCACCTGGCGGGAGCAAGGGCTCTGTACAACATCTCCATGGATAGCAAGTTATGCCAAAGCACTTAGGGAAAGCAAAACTAACCTACAGAAAAACAATGTGCACACGCACTTGGAGGAATGAAAATCTAATCTACTATTTACAGGTAATGAATTTCCCCTCTAGAAGCAACGCTTGAGATAGATCATTGATTGGAATCTGTAGTTCTTCACCATCCAATGAGGCCAATTGGAAAGCATTGTTTTCTTTGCACTTCATGACATGTATGGGCCACTCCAATGGCATCAAATTTTGAATGCCTTCCTGGTTTTGCTCTCTCCACATCCCATTTTCAACACTAGATCTCCAACTGAAAAGATCTCTCCTTGGCCTTCCTATCAAAGGTCTTCTGATCAATGCTTGATCCTTTTCCATACTTGGGATGCCCTGATTCTGATATCTTGTAGCCCATCACTCTGCATACCCACCTCCATGGCTCAAATCTAGCAACCTCAGCTTGATTCAAGAGTTTAAGTTGGACCATCAAGTTGACAGGGCAAGATTTGCCTCTGTCCATAGACAAGTTGAATGGAGAGTTACTTGTGTATCTTTTGGGAGATATACTTATCAGCCCATAAAGGCTGATTTTTAGTTGGTGATGCCAAGACCTTGGCCATTCTAATCAAGAGTCCCCCATCCAAGATCCTCAACAAGTCTTTTTGTAGACTTGGCCTGCATTACTTGAGGGTAATAGTTTGATGAAGTACTAGGTAGAACCATTCATTGACAGCCCACCACTAATTCCTTAAGATCCAATGAATGCCAATGCATTATAAGAGGTATTGTAGCAGGTACACCAAAATCTGGTGTTACCCTCATATAAAGTCTAAGAGCTAGACTCATTGGCTCTCTTGATGTACTGCTTCTATCCATTTGGTTGAAGTAGCAGGGGTGTCAAAATCATTTGTGCCCTTGGCGTGAATTGGGAGTTATTGATCTCCAATGAGTCCAAAACCCCACGTGGTATGAATGGCGGTCAAACTGAGATGGATGTATGGAAGGGCAGCAAGTCTCTCTTTTCTATGAAGAATTCACAATTCTTGAACTCTTGATCCAGGATAGCAATCACTGAAGATTTTAGGCCAATAATAGCCAGCCTTAATGATTTTTAGAGCTGTCACTCTTGGTGCAAAATGACACCAGCTGGCCATCCTGGCATTTTCCAACCCTTTGAATCTGATGTGCTACGGCTCTAGCAGCACTCCATTTACCTCTTCTTGAACAAAACTCCATCAACAATGGCTACGGAACAGCCTACAATCTGAAGTGTCTCCTTTGGGTCTTGTCATCTCTGGCGGCATCGGCCTATGCCGAGGGAAGTGTATAATACCTTGGGTCCAGAAAGGAGTGGGGGGCATATTGTCTTCTTCTTGATTTCCCACTCTGGCTAATGGCTGTCTTGAACAGGTCAAACAGCCTCCTTATTATTGCATACCTTCTTTTTGTTCCCCCAAAACCAGCTGCTCACACAATCCTTTCCTCTTACCAGGTTGGTGATCTTGATCCAATGTCATACTCCATGACAGGGGTGATCAAACCTGCCCTTTTCTCATTCAAATCCTTGTTGAGGAGGAAGTCCTTGACCCCAGCATGTGAGAACGGCAACTGGCCTTGTTGTGTTGAGGACTAAATGCTTGGAATTTCTTTCAAAGCTTCTGATTACTGAAAGTACTGCTTTCGATAAAAGAGTATCTCACCTCTAGTCAATAGGCTCCGGTGAAGAAAGGCAATTGGTTTCTCCTATTATCACTTGTTTTGATGTACCAAATGGCAGAAGAGTTCATTACCCCAAATGAATTAGATAGAGGATGAATCCTTGGAGAAGTGGATTGATGACAGTGGTGCTTGAGAGATGGCTCTTTATTGCTTCAAAACTCTCCTACCTCTGTGTCCACTTGAAAGCCATGCTCTTCTTACATTGTGGTTGATGGGCTTGGACAAGGTGCAAAGTTCTAGACAAACCTCCAAACAAAGTTATCCTCCCAGAAGAAAGAAAACTCTGAGGGATTCTTTTGGATTGGCAATGGTAGTGCTCTTATGGCTTCGAACCCTCTCTGGGTCAATTGCTAATCCTTCTTTGGAGACAATATGGCCAAGGAGCTTTCTTCATGTGCAAGAAAGATACACTTCTTAGGATTCAAAGACACTCCAAATCTCCTGCACCTCATGAAGACTTGTCTCAATGAGAGAGGTGGTCTGCTGCATTTTTGGAAAAAAACAGTGATATCATCAAGGTAAATCAGCACCACGTTGTTAATCAAACCTTTGAATGCCATGTCCATTGCCCTTTGGAAGGTAGCACCAGCGTTGGACAGCCCAAATGGCATTTTCCTGTATGCAAAAGTTTCCCCATTGGTTGTGAAGGCTGTCTTGAACTGGTCCTCTTCCTTCACCATAATCTGATTGTAGCCTGAGTAGCCATCAAGTAGTGAAAACCTCTCAGAGCCAGCCACAACTTGCAAGATTTGCTCCATGGAAGGGAGTGGGTAATGGTCCTTGAGAGAGGCTCTATTCAAGTCTCTGAAGTCAACACACAATCTGATCTCTCCACTCTTCTTTCTGACTGGAACTAAGTTGGCAACCCAACTAGAATGCTTGATTGGGAATATGATCCTTGACTCAATCAGCTTGTCCAATTCTTTCCTCATGAGAGGCTCCATGTGTGGATTGACTGGTCTTTGTTTCTGCTTGACAGGCTTAGTATTTGGATCCAATTCGATGGTATGCTGAGCTAAGTTGGGATTGAAACCTTTCAAGTCTTCATAGCTCCAAGAAAACACGTCAGGGAACTCTTGACACAGCTGTATGAACTCATACTTTTCTTGTTCAGTTGTCATCCTTCCAATTTGCAATGGTTTTTCTCTTCTACCAAGATGGATACTGAATCCTCTCTCTTGACCTGAATGTTTGCTTTCTCCTTTCTAAACTGATCATTGGGGTTAAAAATGGACTCCAAAGTGATAAGTCCCTTGGGCAGCTTGTTAGTTCTCAGCTGTACCACTTGGTCACCATACTACTGTTCCAATTTTTCTTGATTCTTGGCTGAGAACTCAGCTTCTTCTTGCAAGAAATGGATGATTTTGCTGGTCATTCTCAAACACTTGCCAACTAACATTTGTTATCTGGCACTGAAGGCCTCACAATCACGTGGATGTTTGGCTGTACCTTGTCTTGTTGAATGCTTTCCACAATGTCAAAGGCTGCCCCTACTACTGCAAGCCTGTGTCAGCAGCTTGATTCTCTTTCCTAGGAATGGATTTGATGCCAAAACCCTCAAAATCTTCCATGAGGTCCCACACCCTGTTCTTGTAGCACCTGAGTAGATCATTCTTGGCAGCATGCTGTCCCTTGACCTGATTTACAATCAATTCACTATCACCAAAGACTTGCAAGTTCTTTATTTTCTTCTTGATTACCCAATGCATCCCTTGCACTAAGGCTTCATATTCAGCAGTGTTATTGGAGCATGCAAACTGAAATCTAAAAGCTGAATAGTACTTTACTCCTTGAGGTGAAACAAGCATGGCTCCACCTCCTGCACCTTGTCTACTCCTTGATCCATCAAAAAAAAGCTGCCATACCTCATTGTCATCCTTGTGGTTTGGCTTGGTGATGCTAGGAATAGGCTGATTTCTTCGTGTATGCAATAGACCCCTAGCTTGGATTCTTCCACTTCTTGATAAGGATCAAATGCATGTACCTTGTTTTCCCATTCATCAAGAGTTAGATCCAGGATGCTTCCAACCTTGGTGTCAGCTTCATCAGTGCTTGGGTGATCTTCTTGATCAAATGCTGAGCAATTGGCATTAATCTGACTTGGAGTGTAAGGCTCAATATGGAAGTTTGCAATAGGTTCTGACCTGATTGTAGCCTTAGTTCCATACCTCGTTCTGAACAGCATGTGACCAATCAGCAGACAAATATCCCCCAATCTTGGCTGTGAAGTCCCTTGACAAGCATAGGGCAAAGAGTGGTGGAAGGTCTATAACTGATACATCTTGTAAAACAACAACATTTGGACATGCATGCAAGGTAAGACTCAAGTTTCTAATCACTCCAACTGTTGCTACTGCTGTCCCATCTAGCTGCACTACCCCTTTGGATATTGTTTCATACTGGAGCCCTAGCTGATCAGCTATTTGTTTAGGCATTACTGAGCTACTTGCCCCGGATTTCTATCATGCAATTGTGCACTAGCTGATTTCCAATGATCAATGAAACATAGAAAGGAGGGGGCTTCAACATTTTACCTTGCTGTCCTCCATGATTTCCCTCAGGCTGGGCAGCATTTGTAAGCACTTTGTCTTGCATCTGAACTTGCTGATTCGAAGTTGGCCAGTCCTTCATGGCAGCTTGCAGCAGATCTCTTTGGCCTGGGATAGATAGGGATTCCCACATTGATATATTGACATTTGTCTTCTTCATCTGATCAATGATACTGAATGGTGATGAAGGATCTCTTTGTTGTCCCTTGGTTTGCACATTCACTCCTTGCATGTGGGCAGCAACAACTGGTATTTGAGTTGGCCTAGGAGCTGTTCTTGGCTGCCCTTGTGCATTTGAAATTGGATTTGTTTGCCAACCACTTGTGGAGCCATGGAAGGTTGTGGATTGGTTGGGGCTAATGGCTGTTCTTCACCCAAATTCCTCCTTTTTGACCTTGTGTTGGCTGCAACACCTTGAGAAACTGCCTGATTCATGCCACAAAAAATCCTCTGCTTGCCAATTTACCAATGTGGTGTCATTTGGGGCTGATTGCTGTTGGAATGTTTCTTGTGTTGGTTGTTTCCTTGACTACTCTCACCCTCCCCACACCAGTAGTTGTCACCATTAATGCTTGATTCAAAGCACCATTGAAGCACATGGATTGGTTATGAGGCTCATTGCATGGAAAACACCAATCATACTCCTGAGCAATGTTGTTTTGTGTTGGCACCAATGCCTTAGAGGCAGATATGGCATTTGGATTATAGGGCTGGAATGGTCTATTGGCAGGAGGCCTTGTTTGATTTATATTTGCAACTGGATTAGGAGGCCTTTGTGGTTGGTATGGCTACCTGTTAGGCTGAGCTTGGGGTTGATAAGAAGGTCTAAAACCTTGGGCTTGTTGCCTCTTGAGAGTAACCAGCTCATTGCCTAGGTTTTGCAATTGCTTCATGACTTCTTGAAGCTCATTTGGGGCACTTGGAGATGAAGTGGAAGCTTCATTTGAACTCTGATTTCTAGGAGTGGGAGAAGGAGCCAAATTAGGTGCTTGATTGGTGTTTGGGCTCTCTAAACTTGGAAACAATGGCATGGGAGGTCTAGGGGCAAGTTTGCCAGCTTGGATCAAACAATTTTTCAGCCCTAATGGCAATGCTATAAGCCATAGGGATAGTTATGCCTCCCATGGACTGAATCAACATAGAAATATCAGAATTTAGAGCTTTGAGATAGTAGAGAAAAGCACCTTCTGCTGTTGGCCTGACTGCCACTGGAATTCTCTCCCAAGTCTTTTGAAATCTGAAGTTGAAATCGGTCAGCTGCTCATTGGGAGCTCTCTCTCTTGATGTTGTCAGCTGCTCCAAAAGAGAGACAAGTTGTCTCCCTTTTCTCCAAATTGCTCATGAAGTGCTATACACAGCTGATTCCAATTTGTGATAGAACCAGCTCCAAGGCTCCTAAACCATTGCAATGCTTTACCCCCTTGAATGAAGATGCCAGTAACTTGACAGCCACTTGCATCTCATTGATTTCATGGATTGCACAAAGGTTAGCAATATCTTTAACATGATCACCTGGAGTAGTCTGATTTTCTCCAGTGAAGTAGGGAATGTTCTTCAAGGTTGCAATAGGAATTGGATGTTGTGCATTGAGGGCAAGTGGGCTGCTGCCTGTGAAGTTGACGTAGGGGTGTTTTGTGCCATTCTAATTGGTCTTAAAACCCTTGTTGAAATGAAAGGCCTACCAGGTGGAGGAGTTGAGAGAGTTCTGTTTGGTGGAGATGGAGACCTTTGAATCCTTCTTCCTCTTTGCCTTCTTCTTGGAGATAATTGCAGGTATTCAAACAACACTTCTTCTTCTCCAACTCTTGACCTTGTGGTGATTCTTCTCATGAGTTTTCAGGCCTGCCAGTTTCTAATGTCATTTCCAGGTCCATGAATTATAGTACATTTATGATGAGTCAACTGTTCCATATTGACATCTTTGGTATTGGATAAGAACCACAGAAAATCGTTACTTCTCTAGATCTAGCTATCGAGATAAAAATCTGACTGCCCTAGCTTGATCTAAGATCAACCGGAGAATGCTGTTCCCAATGTAACATAGCTAATAGTACCATGTTCCCTAGTGCCTTTAGGATGATAAGAGGATAGGGGCTTCTTTGCATTGTTTAGAGAACCCAAATGAAGGGATGTACCAGACCCGCATCGGTGACTAGTGAAAGTCGTATATAATCCATCTACCGACAACATGCCATCGATGTTGGAACTCGTAAGGATACTCTACCCAAAAATGGGTGTATGCACGAAAGTTCCTGTGGAATGGCATTTTTAAGTTAATCTTAGCAATCGAGCTTCCCAGTAACGATTGTTCTCGCTTGAGCATCGTAAGCCGTAATGTAATGTGAGTGACTGAACCTGAGATTGTAATTGGCCTAAAATAGGCATCTAAGCCAAAATGTCCTATGAAGGAATAGTAGAAGATGGAAATAATGTATTAGGAGATTATAAATTTCCATTATTGAGTAATCAAAGGGACAATCAAGAGAAGATAAGGAGATTATGATGCTAAAGGCACACTAGGTGTAGGTAATTAAAGAAGATATAGGAGACGAGGGAGATATAATATCCATAGCGGTAGTAGGAAATAACATCAGAACATCCAAGGAGATGAAGTGAATGATGGAGGAGCCAATGATATAAGAAGAAGAAATAATGGATGTAGATGAAGTGATAGGAGGAGATGAAATGGTAGGAGAAGAACTAATAGATTGAGATGAATCATGCACAGTGCTAGATATAATCTCAGGAGAAGGTGGAGTTGGAGATTCACCACTCAGTAGTATGGAAAGTAGTAGAATCATGGCTATCAATTGTTTCATTGACATCAGATAGAGACTCAGATATGAAAATGTCATTAAGTGTATATCAATTAAATCATCAACAATAATATGAAAGAGTATGTGAACTAGTATGTGATGGATCATGAGAATCAGTATCAGAAATAAGAGAACCATGAGATATAGTTATAGAAGTGGGCTAACTAGGAGAAGAATCAATATGCATAGGTGAGCCATTGTCAAGACCAAACATGTTATCGATAAGATAATCATTTAGAATTTCTTTATAAATATCACAAGGAGGATCATGAGTATCCATATAACATGGTGTACAATGATTAAAAGTCATCACTTCAAAAACATAGCCAACAAATAATTTTCAAAGCTAGTGAGCAGAGTGTGTTCAACGTTAGAGATGTAATTTTTAACCTCATCTGTAACAGTAATATTTCTATAGAGAGAATTGAGCTCAGAAATAATGGCCTCATCATAGATTGGATTGATGCTAACATGAGACATGATGAGCTAAGAAGGATAAGATCTATCCTTATCCATGAGGGTTTATAGCGGATCCTAAGAAATTTTTTATAAGCTATAGGTTCACCAAAATGATTAACTAAAATCTGAATTTTAGTATTAATCTAAGAGTACAACAATATAATAATTGAAATATAATAAAATGTAAATGATAAATAATTTATTTGATATTTTAAATGAAATGAAATAAGAGTGGAAAGGTACTAACCTGAAATAAAATTACCTCCTAGTGATATGGGACTAGACAGAGTGATGAAATATCATAACAGAGCATCATAATAGACTTGAGAAAATTTCAATAGATTCATATCTAGCTAGAATAGGGTTCCT
Source organism: Taxus chinensis (assembly GCA_019776745.2). Classification (NCBI taxonomy): domain Eukaryota; kingdom Viridiplantae; phylum Streptophyta; class Pinopsida; order Cupressales; family Taxaceae; genus Taxus; species Taxus chinensis. The sequence continues at coordinate 900,171,306 of CM034146.1, forward strand.
GGGGTGCCTTGGTATAAAATTTGGGCACCCCATTTGTGGGATAGCTCGGAACCTGAGTCTAATATGGTTAGTAGGTCATCACAATACTTCACCTTTGGTCGCACAGATGTCACACTTTCTTCGCTAATGACGTTGTAAACCTACAAAGAAAAATCACCTGCAAACCCCACACAAACATCAAACCTTAAAAAAGAAAGATGCATAGTGATGCATAATAGTGCCCAAATGAAGCCTCTTACTCTATATAGATAGCTAGTCATTAGTAGAAATGGTCCTCCCTTAAGATAATATGTATGTTGTGTTTATATGGGGGTCTCTTTCTCATATTTTGACACTAATGACCTAACATGCTGACTAGTACCTAAGGGCATGTGAGGGACAACCATAACTACTGACCTCAAATGTCTAAATTAGAACCAAGTGTGATAGGAACCAGGGCACCTAAAAATGAGGATTGGGGTGCCCTAGGTGTCCTAATCCCTTCCTATGCACCTTATTTAAAGACTAAAGATGAAAAATGAGTGAATAATGATAGCAAAGACTCCCTGAGAGATGACCAAAACTATGCAAGTGAGTGACGAACATGTAAGGATAACAATGACAAAGACCAACTAAAATGATGACTAGAATAGGGAATGGGTCATTAGTGAATACTTTTCTTATGCAAGATCCATATATAAAATAACATACTTGGTGGTATAATTATAATAGTAAGTGCATGATTTTGTGACTACAGTGCTTGACATGCAAGATATCTAGAAAAAAATCCTCAAGAGGGGACATATCCCTTAGGAAGTAATGATTGTAAGCTATGCACAAGATAGTTTTGTTGAAAAGGCTTTAGAAATATTTTATAAAAACATAAAGAGAAGGTGTGAAGTTAATTTCTCAACCTTCCTTGTGTTCTTAGGTGTGTAACTCTACAGGCTAAGTGGATGAGGATTGCACATGCTCACAAGAATACTATTGTTGCACTACACCTATAATTAATCATATTGTGCACATGTTTGACCCTCTTTCCATGCTAATTATATCAAGGAAACTCCAAACATTATGAAATATACACAAATTAAACCTATGGTGTTTGCGAATGGTTTTGTGGATTTGTGAAGGAGTGCTTGGTTGGGAGGAGGTATGTGGCAAATGAGGGGATGTATTTTCTTGGTTTTGGAAAACTTAAAATGTGCCAAAGATGGAATAATTCTTATAGAAAGCCGTGAACTTTATGATGAAATGCCTTAGCAAATGGAGTTTCACGTGTTGGGAATGGAAACCTCCGAGAGAACATTTGACAATGTCTAGCTAGTTTGTTTAATAGGCATGGTATTCTCTTACCACTCTTGCAACACTTTCATATTCCTAGTTTCCTCTTTTTCAATGATATTGAAAATAAAAGTAAATCAATATTTCACTTTTGGGTGATTATAATGAATCATATCTTAAACAAAAAATTTATCCTCCTTTCCATGAAAATGAAGGAATGTTGTTTTAGTACAAACCCAATCTTTAAATAACCTCCTTGGATGCTTTTCCAGCCTGAATTTCCATACTAGATCTTGGAAACAACTATAAATGACAAGATGATCTTGTTCCTAGTTAAAACTATCTTGTTTTTAACCTTGCAAAAGTTAATAAATGCAATTTTCAACAAAGCCTAAAACATCTTTCCGAACCCCAAAATGGGAAGATTAAGATTTAATGGCTACCCTGTCATGTGGAGCACTATATTGAACCTTGGGATGACCTTGTAGGCTCATTTTTGCATTTTTCATAACCCCTCTAGGAGCCCTGTTAACCCTCCTTGTAGATTTGGAGGCTTCTAACAATCAAAAGTTGAGTTTGGTTTTGGCTTGTCATTTGGGCTTGAGTGAAGAAACAAATATCAACCTCCATATACCTCTAGTATTTATCGATGAAATTGATTTCAAACTTTATTTATAAGAAAAAACATCACAATTTAGTTTTTCAAGAGGATTTTGTAGGCCTCCGATCACTAAATGACCAAGTCAAACTAGTCTAATTACGTCGGGTGGCCTCAGAAACGTAGTCACCATTCCTACCTTGTTTTCTAGTTTCGAGTTCTATTAACTCCATTGAATTCCTTGTATATAGGTGAATGTATAATATTTTTATCATGGTATTTTGACCATTAGAAATCAATTTTTGAATGTAGTTTTATAGCCACTTTGGTTAAATTGGACATTTTTCAAACTAGCAGCAAAATTAGAAAAAAATGTCATGGACCCTTATTAAGTTAAATTACTGGTGGAAAAACACATAGCCACTAACATATGATGTCATGAATATTTTTTCAGTTTGCTTTGATAAAACTAATTGAAGTGAAAATGATGTATTTCTCTCTCCTCTCTCTATCTCACTATTGTTTAGAAAATGAAAAGATATTTAAAGTAATTTTTACCTCTCTTCTATGTGTAATTTTTTTTTTTTAATTACAAAAAGAAAATCAGGAATCGTGAATTGTGCTTGATAGTAGGAGAATTCCATGCAAGCATCCATCGCTAACCATGCTTACAATATTGTGACATGTTGTGGGTAGTGTAACAATTAAAAATTATGAGGATATTTGCACTCTAAAATTTTACTTATCTTGTAACATGGTTATCCTGTAATATGTTTGAATAATTGTATTTATTTCCTTTTGCAAGGACAAAATTAAATAAAATGAAAGTTATTTATTCCATGTATATATTAAAACATATATGTAGTCACAATGGAATGTTGTACTGTAGCTTAGATTTCATAAAATAATCATTTACGATGTTGATTGTCATGCACTTATTCCTTAACACTTAGAATGTTTGAATGGAACTAATGTAACCTAGAATTCACTAGTAAAATCCTAGGTGCGCTAGCATATCACTCAACCTAGACTGAGTGCTCACCCAAAGCATGTAAAGGTACTAGGCCCCACTTTAGGGTTACTATTATAGGATGTTAGCATGATGAAGACTTAAAGCATTCAGATCTATGACTAATATATCATTCTACAGTACATATTTAGATCTAGATCTTAAAGACTCATGAATCACATGATAAACATGTGGCTTTGCTTTCATGATATTGTCCCCAAATTCCTTTGCCATGCTGATGAAAATAGTGTTCTTCTTCTATTCCAATTATTTTTTTTGCTTTAGGCATGTTATTTCTACATCCTTGGCCTTGATCACTTCCCTCAACGCCCTAATTGTTGCATCCTTATCCATATTTCACTGTGTCACCTCTATCGAGACTTTCATGAAAGCATTGATCACTTGTTCATCTGACATAACAATAGGATTTACTATTATGTGTATGGCCTAAGGTGTTTTATTCAACCTCCTTGATACACATGAATCTTCACATACATCAAAGTCTGGTTCATCCATGTGTGTGTGCATAGACCATGAAAGTTGCTTCCTTGTGTGCATGGTTGACATATCTTCATCCATTATCTTCCACCCATACAACTCCTTTGGTGTCACTATGCTTTGAAAATAAGAACAAAAAATTTCACTTGTGTCCTTAGCATAGCCCATGATTGGTGCAACATATTTTTGACTTGTTCTTTTCGTTATTGGCCCCTTAAGAACTTGAGATACAAGATTTGGAGCTTGTTCTATTGTACCTTGATCAGTCTCTTGCACTATCTCATTTATATCCTTTTCTCCTTATTCTCAATCCTTCATTTCTTCATCCTTTGGTTCTTCCACATCCTCTAGAGGTGTAGGAGATTCAGGCGCACTCTCCTTAGACTCTTCCACCTCCTCATTCAAATTCAACTTCCTTCTTCTCTTCTCAGTTGTATCCTTCTATGAAGAGAGTCGAGGTGATCTGCACACTAATTATGGAATAACACCTTGGGTAATTATTCCTGAATACCCTTTTGAAGTGGCACTATCCTTATATTGCATCCATATCCTCATATTCTCCTTCTTTCCCTTGAGGTGGAATAGTCACACACTCCATTTCTACCTTGTCTGTAGGCTATATCCTACCTTTGTGCTCCAAACCACCACTATCTTTATGCTCCTCTTCTTCATATTCTACTTCTATTGTCTTTGTGGGCTTAGGTGCTGGAACATTTTTCATTGTATTATTACCTTTTGGTTGCCCTAGGAGTACAAAATCATTCTCCACATACTTATTGTTCTCCAGCTTGGGATTTAGTTGTAAGTACACAAGCACTACTCAAACGTCTCCAACAACAAATCTTACAAGAGTTGTGCTTATAATATCTGAGATCAGCCTCTCAATGTAGGGAGTTTGTCCTGGATATACATATGTCTTTCTCAGTGTATGGTAGTCATAATCTACCTTGTCTGCATTGAATCTTAGGTGGCGCACATCTAAAAACTAGTGAACTGATTCCTAGAAATATCATGTTGTGAAGGCATATGGTAATTTCCACCATGGGCTCCAAGACCCATGTTTTATGGTAAATTGCATGATTCAAAAGTACTGGTATACACTAACTACACTACCTTCCCTACTACTAAAGGTAACTCCTTAGGTATGCACCATTCTACTTTGAACGATGTATGGAGCCTATTATACCATTTCTCCACCCTCTGCTTGAATGGTCCGCTCATTGATCCCTCACACAATTTCTTGCCAAATCTTTCCGTAAGTGACTTGTTCTCCATAGGGTATTCCAAAATTTTCTCCTTTGGCCCATTAGGCACCCCAATTTCCAAAAACACCATAGCTAATGGAACAACCTTGTTGGTGCAAAATCACAGCACCCCTGGACGCACATCAGGCTTCTAGGTTGATGTTTCAGGCATCCAGTGTAATTGCATAACATGGAAACCTATCTCCAAGTGTGGGACTTGTGTAACTGAGAGAGGAATCTCTAGATTAGAGGCTGGTTCCTCAAACTCCTCTGATTAGATCTAATGCTTGCACAACTACAGAGGTTCAGATCCTAATCCTACTCTAAATTGCAAGGAGGTAGGGATAGAAGTGCAAAAATTGAAACTAAATAAAGATGGTGATGGACCAAAAGGAGTGGTGAATATTTTTGTCATGCAAATAGACATAAACCAAATATTGCAACATAAAATCATACACAGGCTAAGAATATATAATTTAGGATCTGAAATGAAGCAAATAATACAAACAAAGGACTGGAACCCATTCACAAAGCTTGCATTATCATTTCCAATGTCAAAACCACTGCATTACAACCTTAGAGAGGTAGAAAACCTGTTACAGTCTTTGAAGAGGTCTGATTCTTGCAACAATCACTTGCTGGAGGTGAAAGAAGAAGATTGTTATGCCCAAAAGTGTTCCACCCTTTAGAAATGAGTCAAATCTGGCTTTTACATTACATGGGTCGAGCCCAGGAGAGAGAAAACATACAAAAATGTGGGATCCCATTCCTCATTGACTGCAAATGGATTAAATCAGCATGGAGGACCTTACAAACCCATACCCTGCCATTTTGACCAAATTGGAGGAGAATGCAACCCATTCTGTATTAAATTTGGTCGCTGAAATGTCACTTCTAGCCATGAACACATGTCATAGCTGTTTCTTAACTTTCTCTCTCTAGAATAAACCAAAATTCAATATTGACCCCGGAATCATGTAGAGAACTTTATAATATTTCCAATGATATAAAGAACATGCAAATCCAAGCTCTGGATCGAAAGATATGGCGATCTGAAGATTTAGGGCACAAAACAGGCAAAATGGGTTTTTGAATTTTTTTCCCACGCTCCGCCACCTAGACGACACGTGTCGGGCACTGATTGGATGAGAAATTCTCTCTCCTTCCCTTACCCGTGGGTTTTCCTTGAAAGTTTTGACTTTTTGTAATTTTGGAAAATTTCCCATTTTTTCCCCGCGTCCCCGCCACTTGGGACACGTGGCATGATCTGGTTGGAGGACAGGGGCGTGGGGTCATCCTTTACCTTTTAGTTTTTTGGCCAAAAATTTTACCAAATTCTCTAATTCCTCCCCGAGCTCCACACTCCCCTTCTCCTTAGGACACGTGTCCTCTTTTTAATTGCTCGGGCCAACACTTCAAACATTGCCCTTTGAAATTTTGGATGTTTTCCCTTGTGACACATGGCATTTCCTGATTCATCCGTGGGCCTACCGGCTTTTCATGTCCCTTGCGTCCCTATGTCCCAGTTATCCTGAACTGTCTGGGACAAATTCCTCCGATCCGCCCGATTCAGGCTTCCTTGTCCCTCTTTGAGGTGAAGACACGTGGCGTGATTTGATTGGCTCTTGGCTCCTTCGGCTCTCCGCATCCCTCGCGTCCCTATGTCCCAACTGTCCCAGTGCTAAAGTTCTCTATTTCAGTCAATCCGGGTGGTTCACATCCTTCACGTCCTCACGGCCTAGATGTCCCAGCCTGTTCAGCACAGCAGTTAGTCAATTTTGCTTTTTGCTTCGGTCGGTTCGCCCTTTCGTGTCCCGCGCGTCCCCACGGCCCAACTGTCCCAAGTGCTGCCTGGGCCGCCTGGAGGCTTTTCAGCCGGTTCGCGCCCTGACGTCCCAACTATCCCAGTGCTGCCTGGACTAGGACTTAGCTGATTTTCATGATTTTTACTAGCCCAAGCTTTTTTTTTTGCAACTTTTTCACCCTTTTTTAGAACTTTCTCTTTTCTCCTTGGACAGGAGAGTTAGAAAAAAATCGAGGGGACCCTTGAAACATGATTTTTTTCCTTGAATCAATCTATTTGCCTAGGACTTGAGTATTCTGATGCATGTTATCAAATTTACCATGGGGGGTGAATCTTGGATAACAATTTGGTGACTCAGCCGTGTTATCTGTCTGCTAGATGAAAAGACCAGTTTCCTGAAGCAGTCCATTGGGCATGGAGTCATCAAATATTCTATTTAGAACCCCTAACTGACTCAGAATGTGCAAGGAGGAAGATGGAATATCACCTGAGGGGAGCAAGGGCTGTAAAACATCTCCATGGATAGCAAGTTATGCCAAAGCACTTAGGGAAAGCAAAACTAACCTACAGAAAAACAATGTGCACAAGCACTTGGAGGAATGAAAATCTAATCTAATATTTACAAGGTAATGAATTTCCCTCTAGAAGCAACGCTTGAGATAGATTCCATTGATTGGAATCTGTAGTTCTTCACCATCCAATGAGGCCAATTGGAAAGCATTGTTGTTCTTGCACTTCATGACCATGTATGGGCCACTCCAAATGGCATCAAATTTTGAATGCCTTCCTGGTTTTGCTCTATCCACATCCCATTTCAACACTAGATCTCCAACTTGAAAAGATCTATCCTTGGCCTTCCTATCAAAGGTCTTCTTGATCAATGCTTGATCCTTTTCCATTACTTGGGATGCCTGATTTCTGATCTCTTGTAGCTCCATCAACTCTGCATACCTCACCTCCATGGGCTCAAACTCTAGCAACTCCAGCTGCTTCAAGAGTTCTAATGTTGGACACTCAAGTGACATGGGCAAGATTGCCTCTCTTCCATAGACAAGTTTGAATGGAGAGTTACTTGTGTATCTTTTGGGAGTTATCCTATCAGCCCATAAGGCTGATTTTAGTTTGGTATGCCAAGACCTTTGATTCTCATCAAGAGTCCTCCCAATGATCCTCAACAAGTTCTTGTTTGTAGACTTGGCCTGGCCATTACCTTGAGGGTAATAGTTTGATGAAGTACTTAGGTAGATACCATTCTTGACAGCCCACTCATTCACCTTAGATCCAATGAATGCCAATGCATTATCAGAGATTATTGTAGCAGGTACACCAAATCTGGTTGTTATCCCCTCATAAAAGTCTAAGATGCTAGACTCATTTGCCTCTTTGAGTGCTACTGCTTCTATCCATTTGGTGAAGTAGTCCGTGGCTGTCAAAATCCATTTGTGCCCTTGGCTTGAATTGGGATTATTGACTCCAATGAAGTCCAAACCCCACTGTATGAATGGCTGGTCAACTGAGATTGGATGTAATGGAAGGGCAGCAAGTCTCTCTTTTCCTATGAAGAATTCACAATTCTTGCACCTCTTGATCCATGCATAGCAATCACTGAAGATTTTAGGCCAATAATAGCCAGCCTTCATGATTTTTAGAGCTGTCACTCTTGGTGCAAAATGACCACCAGCTGGTCCATCATGGAATTCTTCCAACACCCTTTGAATCTGATTTGTGCTAATGCATCTCAGCAGCACTCCATTTACATCTTTCTTGAACAAAACTCCATCAACAATGGCTTACGGAACAGCCTACAATCTGAAGTGTCTCCTTTGGGTCTTGTTCATCTCTGGAGGGCATAGGCCTATGCCTAGGAAGTGTATAATACCTTGGGTCCAGAAAGTAGTGGGGGCATTATTGTCTTCTTCTTGATTTCCACTTGGCTCATGGCTGTCTTGAACTGTCAAAACAGCCTCTTCTTCATTGCATACTTCTTTTTGCTTCCCCAAAACCAGCTGCTCACACAATCCTTTCCCTCTTACCAGCTTGGTGATCTTGATCTCAATGTCATACTCCATGACATGGGTGATCCAACCTGCCCTTTTCTCATTCAAATCCTTGTTGAGGAGGAAGTCCTTGACCCCAGCATGTGAGACCAGCAACTGGACCTTGTTGTTTGAGACTAAATGCTTGAATTTCTTCAAGCTTCTGATTACTGCAAGTACATGCTTTCGATAAAAGAGTATCTCACCTCATAGTCATCTAGGCTCCGGCTGAAGAAGGCAATTGGTTTCTCATCATTATCCTTGTTTTGCTGTACCAAAATGGCAGAAATAGTGTCATTACCTCCAAATGCATAGAGGATGAAATCCTTGGAGAAGTTCGGATTGATGACAGTTGGTGCTTGAGAGATGGCTTCTTTGATTGCTTCAAAACTCTCCTTACCTTCTGCTGTCCACTTGAAAGCCATGCTCTTCTTTAACATTTTGGTGATGGGCTTGACAAGGGCTGCAAAGTCTAGGACAAACCTCCAAACAAAGTTTATCCTTCCCAAGAAACTCTGAAGGGCTTTCTTTTGGATTGGCAATGGTAGTGCTCTTATGGCTTCAACCCTCTCTGGGTCAATTGCTAATCCTTCTTTGGAGACAATATGGCCAAGGAGCTTTCCTTCATGTGCAAGAAAGATACACTTCTTAGGATTCAAAGACACTCCAAATCTCCTGCACCTCATGAAGACTTGTCTCAATTGAGAGAGGTGGTCTACTGCATTTTTGGAAAAAACAGTGATATCATGAAGGTAAATCAGCACCACGTTGTTAATCAAACCTTTGAATGCCATGTCCATTTCCCTTTGGAAGGTAGCACCAGCGTTGGACAGCCCAAATGGCATTTTCCTGTATGCAAAATTTTCCCATTTGGTTGTGAAGGCTGTCTTGAACTGGTCCTCTTCCTTCACCATAATCTAATTGTAGCCTGAGTAGCCATCAAGTAGTGAAAACCTCTCAGAGCCAGCCACAACTTGCAAGATTTGCTCCATGGAAGGGAGTGGGTAATGGTCCTTGAGAGAGGCTCTATTCAAATCTCTGAAGTCAACACACAATCTGATCTCTCCACTCTTCTTTCTGACTAGAACTAAGTTGGCAACCCAACTAGAATGCTTGATTGGGAATATGATCCTTGAATCAATCAGCTTGTCCAATTCTTTCCTCATGAGAGGCTCCATGTGTGGATTGACTGGTCTTTGTTTCTGCTTGACAGGCTTAGTATTTGGATCCAATTCAATGGTATGCTGAGCTAAGTTGGGATTGAAACCTTTTAAGTCTTCATAGCTCTAAGAAAACACGTCAGGGAACTCTTGACACAGCTATATGAACTCATACTTTTCTTGTTCAGTTGTCATCCTTCCAATTTGCAATGGTTTTTTCTCTTCTACCAAGATGGATAATGAATCCTCTCTCTTGACCTGAATGTTTGCTTTCTCCTTTCTAAACTGATCATTGGGGTTAAAAATGGACTCGAAAGTGATAAGTCCCTTGGGCAGCTTGTTAGTTCTCAGCTGTACCACTTGGTCACCATACTACTGTTCCAATTTTTCTTGATTCTTGGCTGAGAACTCAGCTTCTTCTTGCAAGAAATGGATGATTTTCTGGTCATTCTCAAAAACTTGCCAACTAACATTGTTATCTGGCACTGAAGGCCTCATAATCACGTGGATGTTTGGCTGTACCTTGTCTTGTTGAATGCTTTCCACAATGTCAAAGGATGCCCCCTACTACTGCAAACCTGTCAACAGCTTGATTCTCTTTCCTAGGAATGGATTTTATGCAAAAACCTTCAAAATCTTCCATGAGGTCCCACACCCTGTTCTTGTAGCACCTGAGTAGATCATTCTTGGCAGCATGTTGTCCCTTGACCTAATTTACAATCAATTCACTATCACCAAAGACTTGCAAGTTCTTTATTTTCTTCTTGATTACCCAATGCATCCCTTGCACTAAGGCTTCGTATTTAGTAGTTTTATTGGAGCATGTAAACTGAAATCTAAAATCTGAATAGTACTTTACTCCTTGAGGTGAAACAAGCATGGCTCCACCTCCTGCACCTTGTCTACTCCTTGATCCATCAAAAAACAGCTGCCATACCTCGTTGTCATCCTTGTGGTTTGGCTTGGTGATGCTAGGAATAGGCTGTTTTTCTTCGTGTATGCAATAGACCCCTAGCTTGGATTCTTCCACTTCTTGATAAGGATCAAATGCATGTACCTTGTTTACCCATTCATCGAGAGTTAGATCCAGGATGCTTCCAACCTTGGTGTCAGCCTCATCAGTGCTTGGGTGATCTTCTTGATCAAATGCTGAGCAATAGGCATTAATCTGACTTGGAGTGTAAGGCTCAATATGGAAGTTTGCAATAGGTTCTGACCTGATTTTAGCCTTAGTTCCATACCTCGTTCTGAACAGCATATGTGACCAATCAGCAGACAAATATCCCCCAATCTTGGCTGTTAAGTCCCTTGACAAGCAAAGGGCAAAGAGTGGTGGAAGGTCTATAACTGATACATCTTGTAAAACAACAACATTTGGACATGCATGCAAGGTAAGACTCAAGTTTCTAATCACTCCAACTGTTGCTACTGTTGTCCCATCTAGCTGCACTACCCCTTTGGATATTGTTTCATACTGGAGCCCTAGCTGATCAGCTATTTGTTTAGGCATTACTGAGCTACTTGCCCCTGATTCTATCATGCAATTGTGCACTAGCTGATTTCCAATGATTAATGAAACATAGAAAGGAGGGGCTTCAACATTTTACCTTGCTGTCCTCCATGATCTCCTTTAGGCTGGGTAGCATTTATAAGCACTTTGTCTTGCATCTGAACTTGCTGATTCGAAGTTGGCTAGTCCTTCATGGCAGCTTGCAGCAGATCTCTTTGGCCTGGGATAGATAGGGATTCCCACATTGATATATTGACATTTGTCTTCTTCATCTGATCAATGATGTTGAATGGTGATGAAGGATCTCTTTGTTGTCCCTTGGTTTGCACATTCACTCCTTTCACGTGGGCAGCAACAACTGGCATTTGAGTTGGCCTAGGAGCTGTTCTTGGCTGCCCTTGTGCATTTGAAATTGGATTCTGTTTGCCAACCACTTGTGGAGCCATGGAAGGTTGTGGATTGGTTGGGGCTAATGGCTGTTCTTCACCCAAATTCCTTCTTTTTGACCTTATGTTGGCTGCAACACCTGGAGAAGCTGTTTGATTCATGCCACAGAAATATTCTGCTTGCCAATTTACCAATGTGGTGTCATTTGGGGCAGATTGCTATTGGAATGTTTCTTGTTGTTGGTTGTTTCCTTGACTACTCTCACACTCCACACTAGTAGTTGTCACCATTAATGCTTGATTCAAAGCACCATTGAAGCACATGGATTGGTTATGAGGCTCATTGCATGGAAAGCACCAGTCATACTCCTGAGTAATGTTGTTTTGTGTTGGCACCAATGCCTTGGAGGCAGATATGGCATTTGGATTATAGGGTTGGAATGGTCTATTCGCAGGAGGCCTTGTTTGATTTATATTTGCAACTAGATTAGGAGGCCTTTGTGGTTGGTATGGCTACCTGTTAGGCTGAGCTTGGGGTTGATAAGAAGGTCTAAAACCTTGGGCTTGTTGCCTCTTGAGAGTAACCAGCTCATTGCCTAGGTTTTGCAATTGCTTCATGACATCTTGAAGCTCATTTGGGGCACTTGGAGATGAAGTGGAAGCTTCATTTGAACTTTGATTTCTAGGGGTGGGAGAAGGAGCCAAACTAGGTTCTTGATTGGTGTTTGGGCTCTCTAAAATTGGAAACAATGGCATGGGAGGTCTAGGGGCAAGTTTGCCAGCTTGGATCAAACAATTTTCAGCCCTAATGGCAATGCTATAAGCCATAGGGATAGTTATGCCTCCCATGGACTAAATGAACATAGAAATATCAGAATTTAGAGCTTTGAGATAGTAGAGAAAAGCACCTTCTGCTATTGGCCTGACTACCACTGGAATTCTCTCCCAAGTCTTTTGAAATCTGAACTTGAAATCGGTCAGCTGCTCATTGGGAGCTCTCTTGATGGTTGTCAGCTACTCCAAAAGAGACAAGTTGTATCCCTTTTCTCCAAATTGCTCATGAAGTGCTATACACAGCTGATTCCAATTTGTGATAGAACCAACTCCAAGGCTCCTAAACCATTGCAATGCTTTACCCTTGAATGAAGATGTCAGTAACTTGATAGCCACTTGCATCTCATTGATTTCATGGATTGCACAAAGGTTAGCAATGTCTTTAACATGATCACCTAGAGTAGTCTGATTTTCTCCAGTGAAGTAGGGAATGTTCTTCAAGGTTGCAATAGGAATTGGATGTTGTGCATTGAGGGCAAGTGGGCTGCTGCCTGTGAAGTTGACGTAGGGGTTGTTTTGTGCCATTCTAATTGGTCTTAAAACCCTTGTTGATTGAATGAAAGGCCTACCAGGTGGAGGAGTTAAGAGAGTTCTGTTTGGTGGAGATGGAGACCTTTGAGTCCTTCTTCCTCTTTGCCTTCTTCTTGGAGATAATTGCAGGTATTCAAACAACACTTCTTCTTCTCCAACTCTTGATCTTGTGGTGTCTCTTCTCATGAGTTTTCAGGCCTGTACTGCTAAAACCAGTTGATTCTTCCCCTTGGAGTCACCAGATATGCAAATAATAGCTCTTTTCAACCAAGAAAATTGCAGCAGATGCACATCAACTTTGCTATAATAAAAATGAGACCTCTAGGTCCCACCTAGCGTGCCAAAAATGTTGGTGCAAAATCACAGCACCTCTGAATGCACATCAGGCTTCTAGGTTGATGTTTCAGGCATCCAGTGTGATTGCATAACATGGAAACCTATCTCCAAGTGTGGGACTTGTGTAACTGAGAGAGGAATCTCTAGATTATAGGATAGTTCCTCAAACTCCTCTGATTAGATCTAATGCTTGCATAACTACAGAGGTTCAGATCCTAATCCTACTCTAAATTGCAAGGAGGCAGGGATAGAAGTGCAAAAATTGAAACTAAATAAAGATGGTGATGTACCAAAAGGAGTGGTGAATATTTTTCTCATGCAAATAGACATAAACCAAAGATTGCAACATAAAATCATACACAAGCTAAGAAGATATAATTTAGGATCTGAAATGAAGCAAATAATACAAACAAAGGACTGGAACCCATTCACAAAGCTTGCATTATCATTTCCAATGTCAAAACCACTGCATTACAACCTTAGAGAGGTAGAAAACCTGTTACAGTCTTTGAAGAGGTCTAATTCTTACAACAATCACTTGCTGGAGGTGAAAGAAGAAGATTGCTATGCCCAAAAGTGTTCCACCCTTTAGAAATGAGCCAAATCTGGCTTTTACATTGCATGGGTCGAGGCCAGGAGAGAGAAAACATACAAAAATGTGGGAGCCCATTCCTCATTGACTGCAAATGCATTAAATCAGCATGGAGGACCTTACAAACCCATACCCTGCCATTTTGACCAAATTGGAGGAGAATGCGACCCATTCTGTATTAAATTTGGTCGCTGAAATGTCACTTCTAGCCATGAACACACGTCATAGCTGTTTCTTAACTTTCTCTATCCAGAATAAACCAAAATTCAAGATTGACCCCGGAATCATGTAGAGAATTTTATAAGATTTCCAGTGATATAAAGAACATGCAAATCCGAGCTCTGGATCGAAAGATATGGCGATCTGAAGATTTAGGGCACAAAACAAGAAAAATGGGTTTTTGAAAATTTTTCCTATGCTCCGCCACCTGGATGACACGTGTCGGGTGCTGATTGGATGAGCAATTCTCTCTCCTTCCCTTACCCGTGGGTTTTCCTTGAAAGTTTTGACTTTTTGTAATTTTGGAAAATTTCCCATTTTTTCCCCGCATCCCTGCCACTTGGGACATGTGGCATGATCTGGTTAGAGGATAGGGGCGCGAGGTCATCCTTTACCTTTTAGTTTTTTGGCCAAAACTTTTACCAAATTCTCTAATTCCTCCCTGAGCTCCACACTCCCCTTCTCCTTAGGACATGTGTCCTCTTTTTAATTGCTCGGGCCAACGCTTCAAACCTTGCCCTTTGAAATTTTGGACGTTTTCCCTTGTGACACGTGGCATTTCCTGATTCGTCCGCGGGCTTGCCGGCTTTTCACGTCCCTCGCGTCCCTATGTCCCAGTTATCCTGAACTGTCTGGGACAAATTCCTCCGATCCGACCGATTCGGGCTTCCTTGTCCCTCTTTGAGGCGAAGACACATGGCATGATTTGATTGGCTCTCGGCTCCTTCGGCTCTCCACATCCCTCACGTCCCTATGTCCCAACTGTCCCAGTGCTAAAGTTCTCTATTTCAGTCGATCCGGGTGGTTCGCGTCCTTTGCTTCCTCATGGCCCAGATGTCCCAGCCTGTTCAGCACAGCAGTTAGTCAATTTTGCTTTTTCCTTCGGCCGGTTCACCCTTTCGTGTCCCGCGCGTCCCCACGGCCCAACTGTCCCAAGTGCTACCTGGGCCGCCTGGAGGCTTTTCAGCCGGTTCGCACCCCAACGTCCCAACTATCCCAGTGTTGCCTGGACTAGGACTTAGCTGATTTTCATGATTTTTTCTGGCCCAAGCTTGTTTTTTTGCAACTTTTTCACCCTTTTTTAGAACTTGCTCTTTTCTCCTTGGACATGAGAGTTAGAAAAAATCCGAGGGGACCCTAGAAACATGATTTTTTTCCTTTAATCAATCTGTTTTCCTGGGACTTGAGTATTCTGATGCATGTTATCAAATTTACCCTGGGGGGTGAATTTTGGATAACAAACCCCAAAACTAATTTTCTATCCTATTTGCACTTCTTCAAAGATAGTTTCCATGATGTAACTGGATATGTTGTAAAACACCCCTGTGACATCTTCTTAGTAATGTGTAGTCACATTGTGTTTACCTGCGACCAACTTTCTTGGTCATTCAGCTTTGTTACAAGATGTGCAATTGTCTACACTACTGGGTACTTCTTCAATTTGTCAATGTCTATGCCACGAAGACCCTTGGTATACCCCAACTCCTTCCTTGTCTCTAGGATTGTAGCCTTATCAGTTAAATCACTATTTAGATCTACCCTTGTGCCTTTCAACCCTGTTACTATTGAGATCAACACGGATGTGATTCTAACCCTTCATCTAAAAAAGTAGAATAAGTCATCATGGACTCTACTCATTAACCATTTATACAATGGTTCATACTTTTCAAAGTATGGTAGCTCATACAACTGGTATACTCCAATCTATTTTAGTAACTTCTCACTAGCATATCTTCTGTGTTGCACTTTTTCATTTTTGTGCTCAACAACACATTGAGATCCTTCTTATTATCTGATGTACGACAATTGTAATAGCTGATTTTACATTGACAGATGTTTGAATCACATTCTTGTCCCATGATCATGTCCTCTGGATATTGCATTTCTAAGAAATTACTATCGAGTGCAATTTCTTCTTCCACTTTGACCTTCTTCTTCCCTTTTGCTCCTTCTACGGGTGCATTCTTCATTGCCATTTGAAAAATCTCTCTTTTCTACCCTTTGTAATCGAGAAAGTTGAAAACCTAGTTCAAATCTCCATGCCCTAGTGGAAATCACATTACCTAGATTGTTTGTAATTCATCTACTTTTCTCAAACCCTTCACCTATGGGAACGCAAGATTCTCCTATGCATAAACCTTCTCTCCACATTTGGTTTCACACTCTTCATACCTCAACATGATTGCTTAGCTCATTCACACTTAGCTCTTTTCAAATCCTCTCAATTGCAATGGTAAAAATGAACTCGCATCCCGTACTTATATATATTTTCAAAAATTTAGTGAATTTATTGCTTCTCCACCTACCAAAAATCCTCTCATTAATCAACCATTTTTTGCTATTTCTACACGATACATCTTTGCACCTAAGTTATAACCTTCTATCCATATACTCCTCTTCAGCATACCTCCATGCACCCAAGTACGTTGCCACTACGCCTTCCCTTGGTAGTTCCCATGGCTGCTTCTTACCTTGTGTTATACTTGTTTCTTCATTCACCTCCACCTATGGTCCTCATTTCTAGAAGCAATCTCTTTCTATCAATTTTCCAACTTGAATAGTACCTGTAGTAGTTAGTTCCTTTCATGTGTACTTAATTTCATTAGTCCTGTACCTGGATATCAATGACCACCCCACATTAAGGGTATGTGTAGTCCTCTACACATATAAAATCTTCAAATAGTAATTAGATTCTGGTGTGCAACTGCGCTTATTACACAAAAACACCACCTAAATTGATAAAGCATAGCAAAAAAGAAGGAAATACATGAAGGAAAATATAGAATTGAAAACCTAATATAAATTGCAACACTTCCTTATTACAAACACCAAGAAGAATTATTTATATTAGGGCTTCATCCTACTCCCATTGAAGTAACCAGGTAACCGTGTGCCATCAAGTGCCTCTAATTGGCAAGCTCCTATTTCAAGTATGTGAGGGATAACATATGACCCCAACCAATGTAATTTGAGTTTTCATGGATGGAGAAAAACCTTAGAATCATAAAGGAGCACCATTTATCCAATTTTGAACCTTTTATCCTTGATGTTCCTATCATGCCATGCTTTCTGCCTAGCCTTTTCTTGTTTTTGACTCCAACATGCTATTGCTCATCGCTCATCTAACTTAATTAAATTTTCAATCCATTCTTCTAATGCTTTCTCATCATCTAGACCTCCATCACACATAATACACAAAGATGGTAACATGAATTCTATAGGAAGAACTAATTATGTGCCAAACAATAACTAAAATGGCGTGGCTTTGTTCAACCTTTTATATGTTGTTCGATATTCCTAAAGTACTAGAGACACTTTAACATCCCAATCCTTTCTTCCAACATCACAATTTTTTTTCTAAAGCCTCAGCATTCTTATTTTCCTAAGGATGATATGGTGTAGTCTTATGGTGTGTAATCATGAAATCATCCAATACAATTTTGATTGTCTCATTCAGAAAATACGTACCCCTATCACTGTTCAAACTCAAAGGACATCCATACCTTGTAATAATATGTTCCCATATAAACCTAATTGTTATAACCATTATACAATCCTTTGTAGGTGCTTATTCGGCCCACCTTGTCAGATAATCTGTGCAAGTTATGATATAATGCGATCCAGTCCTGTGCGCGACTGGTGAACTAGGACCCACAAAATCTATAACCCATTTCTCAAATGGTTCTATACTATTAATAGGTCTTAGAGGCATTTTATCTCATTGACCTGGTTTTCCAAGATGTTGATAGTGGTCACATGCTTTACAAAATTCCTTACAATATTTATATAGGGTCTCCCACCATAACCCAGGGAGTAAGATCTTAAGCGTACTTGCATCACCTACATAGTTGCCACCTACGATACAACCATGAGCTTCTTCCATAAGATATATATGCTCATGCTCCAATACATAATGGCGCAATACTTCATCCCAACCTAATTTGTATAGGTCACCACTAATCAACATATAGGGTGCCACGTGTATGGAAAGTTGTTTCTTCTCTAAGGATTTCATTCCTTCTGGTGCCATACTTGTTCGTAGAAAGAAATAAATGTCCTCTAATTTAGATGGCACTCATTGTAACCTATATAAATTTG
The DNA here is from genome assembly GCA_019776745.2 of Taxus chinensis. Lineage (NCBI taxonomy): Eukaryota > Viridiplantae > Streptophyta > Pinopsida > Cupressales > Taxaceae > Taxus > Taxus chinensis. The sequence continues at coordinate 900,189,424 of CM034146.1, forward strand.
CATCAAGCATGGTATATTCAATGGCCCATGCTTATTCTCCTTACTGTATTCTGGATAAATGGTCTGATCCAGAATTACTTTTCCCTAGTTTTACCACAACTATGAAATAAAATTCCTGAAATAAGAGTACCCATCTACATATGCAACCTTGTAAAATGGGATTGTTTACCAAATACTTAAATGTCATGTGATCTATATAAAATAAAAATGGTGTAGCTAGCAGGAACTGTCAGAATTTATGTAGCGCATAGATCATTGACAAATTTTCATAATCTGTAGTTGTGTAATTCAGCTCTATAGGAGTCAACTTTCTAATAGAAAAACATATAGGATGATCTATAATACCTTTTCCAAGCTGAGCCAATATCAAGCCAATGGTCATGCCATAGGCTTCAACATGTACATAAAATGGTTGGTCCCATGAAGGAAAACAAAGAATATGCGTGGTAGTAAGTTTCTCTTTTAATGTCTCGAATGTACGTTGTTGCGGTTCTACCCAGTAGAACATACCTTTTCCTTTCAGTAACTCCTCCAAAGGTATGACAATATTGGCATATCCTTTAATAAACTTCCTGTAATATCCTGTATGACCTAGAAAATCCTCACACCTCACTCTGACTAGTAGACTCTTTTAGGCCTTTAATGACTGTAACCTTAGCTTAATCAACCAACAAACCATCCTTACATATTATGTGTCCTACAAATATTCCAAATAGTGTAGAAAATATGCACTTCTCGATGTTGAAAGAGATACGCAACTATCTACATATTTCAAACATTAAGCGTAGATTGTGACAATGATCTTGAACAAGTCCATATATCATCCAATCATCTAAATAAACTTGTAGGAAGTTGTGAATAAATTCCTTGAATGCTTGAACAAATATGCAAAAAAATACAACATGCACGTTTTTCAGACCAAAAGGCATCACAGTATAGGTGAAGCTACTCCATTCAGAAGTAAAATTAGTCTTTTCTTGATCCTCTTGGGAAATCCTAACCTGATGATACCCAGAGAACCCATATGTAAATGAATAGATTTCATGCCCTACAATGCCTTCTAATATTTACTCATTAAATGGCGTAGGAAAGGGATCAATCACACATGCAACATTCAGCTCTCTGTAGTCCACATAGATCCTAATATGACCATCCTTCTTGATACTGATCACCATTGGAATAACCCATTCTGACTCGTCGAGGGGCTTGATGATTCTGAACTTCAACATTTTGTCAATCTCTTCTTTGACCTTTTCGTGCAAGTTGGGGTTCATCCTGTAGGGTCTCTTTCTAACTAGGTGCACACCCTCTTTAAGCTTTATCCTCATCTCCCTTAATGATTTATGCATGCCTTTACGCTCATGGTAACCTCGAGGGAATAAGTCTTGATAATCCCATACTAACTCTATGATTTCTTCAGAGTCTGACCAATAGTCTCTAATTATAGCCTTCTTAGGCTCAACATCTGATCCAATATTCACTTTCTTTTTCTTCTTAGGTTCATGATATGCACATGTGGTCTAATCTATACTATCCAACACCTCACGCCTACCCGTTTAATGGTTTATATCCACATTTTCTACTTCTTTGTCTCCCACTAAGTAGACCATATTTCATTTTTCTTTCTCAAGGAAAGCATGTTGAAGTAGTGTGGCATCAACCTTTGTTTCTTCAACATAACGTGCTCCTGAGTTCCCTTCATCCAATAACTATGAAAGGATTTCTTCAGCCTTGCCACTATCTCCCATAGTTAAGCACTTTATGAATTTTAATACTTCTTCCACCAGAAGCTTGGTAGATAAGAATTAAAACATTTGGGTCATTCCTATAATTAAATCCTACTAATTTCCAGTCTCTCTATGAAGTTCTTCATATACATACCAAGCAAGTGTGCATCCATGTAAAGTGGAATAAAAATTGTGCACCTAGAGGGAAGGTGGTAAAGCTTCGTGCCCCTCTGTCTAGAGTCTCTCACACTTTTAAACGTGGTGCTGAACAAATTGATTACCATGATAAGTATAGATTTGAGTAGGTGCATTTCTCCTAAAGAACCTAGTAGCAAGAGCAATCCTAATTTCATTCCATCCTACAAGACTATCCTTGTGGACCACCCACCAGCGCATTGTTGTCCCGCATAGTGTATATGCTAGCATATTTTTATTTCCAGAGGGTCTATCCATTGTTCTTCTATGGCACATAGAAACCCCATAAGGTTTCCTTCTACTATGTAACAAGGTACTGAGTTGTTACCTATTCTTATGATATAATGTGATTTGCTTCCCTTAAGAAATATGCTCTTTACTGCATGCCCTACCAACTCATAAGTGTTATGAGCCCAATTATCACAAGCAACACTTCTAGTAGCACTAATATAATGTGCATCCTCCCACTAAAGGATTCCTTATTTACATGGATCAAGCACCTCTAGATCCTGGATGGCATGTACATAAATCCTATTTAGGTATTATTCACTTAAGGGCTCAACAAAGGGCATAGATTTTCCATCTATTAAAGGGATGATAACTCTTTCCTCCTTGTTTTCCAAACTAATATACCTGTTGTTGAGCTGAATATCAACATTATTTTCATAACACCAGAGATGCCCCAATAGAGTGAGGAAGCTATCTGACTCTGCCAGCGCTAAAACCTCAAAATCTCTAGTGAACTTGGCTCTTTGTATGGTAATGGAAGCATATTTTAAAACTCCGGTGGGATTTTCCTTAGTCTAATTAGCCATGAACAATACATTAGAGGATGGCTGTAATGGGGGTCTCCCCATTTGTACCCATGCATCTAATGTAATAACATTGACTTACACACCAATATCAATCAGTATATTACTCAATAGCCACCCATCCACAATAGCATTTAGAGTTATTTCCTTATCATAATCTAGGCTACGAGGGGGAAGATTTGCATGCAAGATCTACCATCCAATCTCACTACTTTTACGTGGAGTATTTCCTTTTAACCAATTCCACAAAAGTGGAATGATATTATCTTGGTGCAAAAATTGGCACACTTCTCTCAAGTTGTCTATATTAGTTTGGACCATCTCTGATGCTTTCTTTTGCTCCATTTTCTATGATTTCTCCTTTAAATATTGTATTTCACCCTAAAGATTCCTGAGTACCTCCATGGTTTCCTAGTAAACATCCTTCTGATGGGTAGGATCTGGGTACTATGCATGTTGAACCTTCTCCTTAGTGATGGTAGGCCTTTGTTACAATGTTTCTTTGTTGCGCGCTTCTTTAGTGTGGGTCGTGATCTTTACCTACAATGCCTCAGATTCTTCTTCCAACTTGAGCATCCACTGATTTTTCACATCACATTGTATCTTAACCATCCCTATACCTTTTTTTTCCTATTTATGCTTCTTGCTAAGATGCTCATATAAGTCCAGGAACTCCTCATAACTATGATTCTTGCCACAGAAATAACATGTAATATTTTAAGGACATTCACATCTGTAGTGGTCAATATATCCATGTGTATAACAGGTTCAGTGAGGGAATTCACCTCGTCTTCCACCATGGCCTCATCCTCCATATCCATGATGGTATCCTCAACCTCTGCCATAAAATCCTTCAAAATAGCCTTCATTCTGATCATAGTGTGCCTGATTGCGATCTCAATCCTAATGCTCATTCTTTCCCTTAGAGTTATTTGAAACTCTTTTCTGTCATACACCAATATCTATAGCATCATGGATCTGACCAATCAACCGATAGTATTTCGTGTCATGATTCATGGACCTATAGATTTTGTAGTAGCATGAAACATTCTTCCTTATCGTGCATTGTAGTAATGGGCAGTAGCGAACATCATGGTTTAGATGGCATATCTCACAGTCTAACATCAATGAGTGCAATGATCTGTGGGGAAAACTATCATTTGTGTGACCTTCCACTTCACAATCTATGCACCAAATTCCTATACAGGTCTCATGTGCTAAATTTTCTGATAGTTTCTCCAACTGCTTTGCCATAACTGTAATTTGTGCTTCTAAAAAAGGGCTCACCCCAGTGTCTATACTTCTAATTACCTCAGCACGTAAGGATGCTTAAAGTTCTTCACATAGATCAGTGTAATTTTTATGTGATAGCACCCTCCTAAAAGGTGTAATCAGACCTCCAACAAACCATTATGCATGCTACCTTGCATGAATATCATAAGATAGCTTAGATAACAACATTTTGAAATGGGCATCATACTCTCTGACACTCTCAAGTGTCTTTCTTAATATCCTTGAGTGTACTTATACTCTTTTGCTCAAACTTAGGGATGTGAAACTCTATAAGGAAAGCATCTTTTAAAGTTGCATATTCTACGTACGCCTAATTAGGGTCAAAATTTCTATACCAACAATGTGCATGCTCTTATAACTTAGTAGTAAATTGACTTTCCCGAAACTAAGAAGTTATGATTCCTTTTGTGCACCACAGTATACTCTGGAAGATGAAGAGACATTTCCATGTAGATATTCTAGGGTTTGTGTGGACCTTGCCCACCTAATCCTGAACCTCCTATATTTCCTTTGCCTTTAGAGCCACCAGATCCACCAAAGCTAGAGCCACCTATACCTCCTGATCTTGAGCCTATAGCTAGGGTCAGACCAGAATATGTTCTTCCCTGTGTCCCAATATTAGTACTGAACTGCACCCAAACAATCTATGAAGTGTTACGACTCCCAAAGGAGAGTCCAAAAATATTTGAGGATGATACACCTGAAAAGGTACTCACATATAACAATGAATCCATTTGTGCTACCATCACTATGATTTTTATATGACTCAATCCTACTCTCCCACTACCTAAATTAGCTTGCTAACTATTTGTTGTACTAGATTCTAGAAAACCAAGCCCAAGGGAAAGGTTTCAAGGTGGATTCAAATGCGCACCTATGGCCTAGGTCATCTCTGTTGGCACACTTCTATGCGAGGCTGAAGAGGGCTCCCTCTCATGTTTTCTTAAATGGGGCAGTTCATGATGCTCGAGTTCCATGTCTTCTATGTGAACAAATCCTGAACTATATTTCTCCATAACACCATTTTCTTTGTAACCTCCCACTACTTCTGGACCTCCCTCTCATATGCCTCATTATACTTAATCTTCCTTTCCTCTCTTTGCCTCTCTTTTGCTAGGTCTTCCATCTTTCACCAAGCCTACTCTCACCCCGCACGTGGTGGGGTTTAATTCACCATCGGTTTGTTCTCCAAGTTCAAGGTTAGCATCAAGATTTTGATCACCAGTGGAATGCCTTATAGCTAAGTTCCCTTGGGATATCATAAAAATTATAATTCAACTACCTCTGGGCACAAATAAGTGGACTTTTAGTGTAGACACCAAATTCGTGTCTTACGACCCCTTGTGACCCGCATCTCATCTCGCAATATAACTTCATCACCTAAACCTTACACAATTATTTATTAATTGCCTTCTAATTGATAAATCCACATCACCCTACCTACCACCTCACTTTGCCACTTCATCATGACCTAGCCCTAACCCTAAAACTAACCTAATTAAGACCCATAACTTGGTCCACACCTACACCCATAACTAATGACCCCTTTCTCGCACCCAAAACTGACCTTCTAGTCACTTGACCAAGCCCGCAACTGATCTCTCGGGAGAAAAGCAGGGAAGGTGGGCTATTTTACTAAAAATAGCCTACTTTTTCCTTACCGATGCCGGTTCCTACTCGACCGCCGTCGGTTACACAACCGCCATCGGTTCCCTGTAAATGGGCTCCCTAAACCAAAACAACGCATCGGGATTTCATTTTTGGAGATCAGTCAAAGGATTTCTGGATCAACAGAGAGCATTGCGAGTGAGGAACAGAGTCCTGATCTTCATTTAATCAAGCAGAGACGAGTAAAGAAACCAGAAGTGCTTGCAGTAGAGGAGATCAACTTGCATCTTCGTCAAAACCAGTAAGTCATATCTTGCATGTCCTCTGTTATAACATTTCTTATGCTCTTTGAATCACAATCCTCCTAAATCTGTTTCTGAATCCACTACCCAACGTGCCATTGCATCTAACTATCATTCTTTTACCCCTCATCATCTCATTTCCTAATATCATCCATAAACCAGCCTTACAAATACCATAGCTACTAAGAAGATCTTAGAACCCACCGGTATCGGTTATCAGTAACTGGCATCGGCTATCATAACCGGCATCGGCTATCAGTAACCACCATCGGTTCTTCTGATCAAAACCAGAAAACCAGCCTTTCCCCTACCCAGTTCAACAAAACAATTTAATTATTACTTTACAGTCTTTTGTGTTAATTCATATTAGCAGGGGAACTGACCACCTTCGAAAGGAAGTTTTATATTTCCTGGGCCCAAGGCAGTTTCCTCATTTATTGTTTAATCAAATCTTGTGGTCTTGTGTTCTTATTTGCAGGTAGTCCTTCCAAGACAAAAAGGAGTTCTTCGCAGTCAGCTTGATCTTTCTCTACGGTACGCGCACACCATCTCGACATTCCACAGGTATTCCTCCTAGCCCATAACTCTTATCTGTTTCTATAGGAACGAGTCATTCCGAGTGAAACATTTTGGCACGCCCAGTGGGACCCATTTTGGGTTTCTTTCTTTTGCTTATTTTCATTTTAGGAAGCATATTTGTTGTTGCTGCTTTTGTTATATATTTCGTAAAGTATTTGTCTTGCTTTTCTAGTTTCGCATTAGTGAAAGTCATCTCTCTTGCTTCATCGAACATAATTTTCGATTTGGGTTTAAAACACATGCATTGCATTCCTGCTTGTTGTTCTTCAATTCTAGTGAACATAGATTAAGTAACAGGTCGTACACGTGGGGCTGATATCCACGGTATTGACAGGAAATTAACCCTAGTTTCACTGCACAACACATACTAAATCACTTCACAATTAACACAACAGCTCAAACATCCCCCCTTTTCCGCGGTATTCCTCTACCCGATTGAGGTAACCTTATAAGCCAAAACAAACTTGACGTTTCCCCTAGGTCTTGTTGTTTAGGATTCTGACATCATCTTACGTCTAAAGGCATAAGCCCACGATAACTAAAATTAACCCTAGGATTAGTCTTTGGATTTGCGTGTGCATCTTGCTTGTTTTCAAATTCTATTTTCTCTGTCATACTTTGTCTTCTGTGATCAATAAGTTGATAAATATACTCAACGTTGCTAAAAATCAAATTAGCAGCCTTTTATATCTTCTTATCCTATACTTTTGACACTAGCATCGGTTAAGGGACCGACATCGTTTGCTCTGTGACCGATACCGGTTAGTAAACCGATATCGGTTACTGTCTTCATCAGTCCCTGACAAACCAGCAACCTGCCAAATTCATCATTCTGAGGTTGTTTTTGTTCTTGATAGATTGAAACTTTTCTGTGTGTTCTTGTCCATGGTTGTCATCACTCGGAAGCAAGCCGCCGCCATGGTTTCACATGCCTGCTCTGTGTCTTTGCATGAATCACCCCCTTCACATTCTATAGGGAACCCTACGGAAACCAGTGAGATCCCCCAAATTCCTGTAGGAGACAAGGACTTTGCCAAATTTCTGGATGCTAATCCCAGCGCTGTACAATACTATTTGTCTCATGCCCCTAACCGTATGCCTGATGGTCAGCTCCTTGTTGGCATGCCTATTAGTATAGCTGCTCATTTAGCTCCCACTCCTCCTAATAACACTGCCTTACTTCTTGCATCTCTAGCCCCGTCTCCCAATCCGACGGCTTCAGAGGTTCATACGACCCCGATTAGCTTTCCTTTGGTTAATCTTGGACCCCACGTATCATTACCACCAACTGCCCCTACCTCATCTCTCTTTCAGACCACTCCATTCATGACTTACTCTCTGCCACCTATTCACATGAGCTTTCCTTCTCAAGCTCCACCTACCTTTTCATTCCCATACACGTATCCAGTAACCTCAACACCTTATATGGGACATCCCTATTCTGTTGCACCATCATCTCATCCAACCACAAATTTCATCAAACAAATGATGGACAAAATGCAAAACCTGGAGGCTTCTGTTTCAGGAAGTCGTAGCGCCTTCACATACAAACAAGTTTTTCAGGAGCCCATTCACCCTTCTGTCCCCCTTCATTCATATCCTCCTCAATGGGAGTTGCCAAAATTTACTCGTTTTAACAGTAAAGAGGATCCTCAACAACACTTGCGATCATTTAGACATGCTTGTTATTTGATTTCCCATGATGACGCCTTGTTACTCCGCACCTTCCCCATGTCCTTATCAGGACCCGCCTTGGAGTGGTACAGTGCTTTAACCCAGCACTCGATCTTCTCTTTTAACCAACTAGCCCAATCTTTCTTGGATCATTTCTCCATTAACATTGCCAAGAAAGTATCTATCACCGACCTTTATGCCATCCGACAATTCGAAGACGAATCTATCGCAGATTTCGTGGGACGATGGCGCGGCCTTATCAACCAACTTACATATGCCTTGCCTCAAGCTGAACATATCGAACTTTTCACGCGGGCATGTGCTAAGCACATTTCTCCTACTCTTCAAATTCAAACTTTCCGCACATTCGACGAGGCCTTTACTATGGCCCGAAAATTAGAAATTCAAGCCTTAGAAGAGGAGAAATTGCGGTTGCGTAACAAAAACCCCAATTTTCGAACTCCTGATTCTACCAACAAGCCAAATACCGCCACTCCTCACGCGTCCAATTCTTCTAAATCAAAAGGAGCTGTCCACGCGGTAATGGTCAAATCTCAAACACCGTCCAATACTCCGCCGAAAACCACTTATAAGTACAAAGCCGAGCCCACCAATTACACTCCCTTGGAAGAAACTTATGGCGTCATCCTGGAGAAATTGCTCAAAGCTGGGGCTATTACCTTGCCCCCTGTTAAACCTCACTCTGGGTTTGACTCCACCCGCGCAATACCTTCCTGGTACAAAGAAAATGACTTTTGTAACTTTCACCGCGTAAAAGGACATAGTCATGAAAACTGCAAGATGTTGAAAAACATAGTGCAGGAAATGGTTGACACAGGGGATATAACCCTCGATAATCCTAACGCCCCTGCTAACCGAAATCTAAAAATTTTCAACAAGCCATTCCCGAATCACTCGTCCAACAGTAACGCAAACCAAGATATCTTAGCCGAGGAGAGTGTTCATGAGATCCATGCAGTCTTCGATTTTCAGCCAAAAGCCTCTATTGAAATTTTTTTGAATCAAGCCTCTCCACCAACACAGGAGTCTGAACCTCCTTCACCACCATCAAGCCAAAGTGAAATCATTCCTTTACCCATACAGGAATCAACAGCCCAGGATTCTCGTTTCACCGATGAGTCTTCTTACACCACATCCCTGCAAGACTGCAAACACCTGTTAGCTAACCTATCTATTTCCCAAAAATCCCCTTCTACAACTCTTGCTACACAAGAGGAGAGCTCGCCACTCCTTTTGTCACCTTTAGACGAGAAACTTCTTACACCGACATCACCAACTTCTTTAACCATAACGGACCCTCTCAAACATGCCCTCTTACCTATTAGTTCTTCATCGCCTAAATCTTTTCAACGACCGGTTGACCTCTTAACATCTATTGATACAGTGCCTCATCTACCTCCTGTGTCACACCCACAGTGGACTGGAATTACAACCCACCTTTCTTCCGTACAAAAATTACAAATCACACCTGGAGACTTTCATTCCACAGAAGATAGACAGGCCCTATGGGAACGTTTGAGTACCCCTTTTTCTCCTCAAATGCAAATGACTGATCCTGATGTCTCCACCATATACCCGAAGTGTTTACAGAAGCTTAAAATGCCCCTGTTTTCACCTTCACCCCCCTCACCTCTACCAAATGCCCCGTCCACTTCTATCAACTTAACCAGAACTTCCCCTATGCTTGGGACCTCACCAATGCCCAGTCTAACGCACCCGCCTAAGCGACTCAATCTATCCAAAAAGAAATCCGTCCCGCCACCTAGGAGACAAACTCAATCCGTGCCCCTATCACAATCAAAACCATCGTCGTCATACCTACCTTCCATATTGGGACCCCATCCCTCTACCTTACATCAATATATCATACCTCCTACGTTTTCTTCAAAAAAACCTACGCCTTCCGCACCCATACAGAAATTCCAGGGTATAGCAACACTGTCACTCCGCGTATCCTGTCCACCTATCAACCCTAAACAAATTCCATCATCAAAAGATTTATTTTCGGTCACTCCTATTTCCCCTTGGTTGTTTTCTGATACCACATCATCTGCGGCCTCATCATCCAACATAGCTTCTGTGCCAAAGAAATCACGTTTAGTAAAAACCACGTATCAACACCCCTCGGCTAAACCACCACCCGTGCGAACCAACCACGCCCAAACATTACCAAAACCTGCACAACCAATACCCTCATCCTCTTCCGATTTTGACCCACTCGAAGGATCTTACGCCAAAATCCTTGCTATGTTGGTGGAGAATGCGACCATTTCCCTACCTCCACTTAGACCTTATGACCCGTCTAAACCCCGACCTATGGGTTACGATGAGTCTAAAATCTGTGCTTATCACTGCACACCAGGACATGATGTGGAGGGATGCAAAGCTCTAAAAACCATCCTTCGTTAGTCACCTCTCCCAGATAGAAAGATTAAGAAAGACAACTTACGAAGGGAGAGACCTTTAGTTTCCATTCCCTCTCCTATACCATCTGTCCCCACCTCACCAAGATCTATCATTATTACAACCCCACCTCTTGAAGACCATGAGTTATCCCAACCATCTTCCTCATCTCAGGTCTACGAGATTAATATGATTAGTGTCGCTACTCGAGGGCAGAAAAACAATGGGAAAGCAAAAGAAAACACACCTGCGGCATCTCTTTCTCAGTCAAACATCTTGATTGCACCACCACCTAAAGTGGTCATTCGCAGACCCGCCTATCCTGTCTCTAATGGCATTGCCCACCGAAATATGATTAAACAGCTTCACCAATCACCCGTAAAAATGACACTGTATGATCTCATTCAGACTTCTGAATCTCATCGACAAGCTCTCGTTGAGATCCTTCAAGGGATAGAAGTTTTACCTAATGAAACCCTGCCTGTTGCCTCCATTCTAACACCCAATCACGTTTCCTCTCTCACTAAACAGCCCACTACTCCAATCACTTCTGTCTCTATACCACAAGCTGCTGCAGTCAGTTTCTCTGAAGATGAAATTGTTGACTTTGGTACAGAAGACCCTGACCCTGCCCTTTTCATTTCCGCTTACGTCTGAGACATTCGAGTACGTCAAGTTATGATTGACGGGGGCGCTAGCCTAAACATCATCTCTTCAAAAGCCTTCCAACAAATGAATATCCCTTCTAGTTGCATGTGTGCCAACCCCATCATGTTGCGGTCATTCAATGACGCTATTACTTGTACCTTAGGCACCGTGATCCTCAACATTCGGGTAGGACCACGTACTTTACCCGAACTCTTCTATGTCTTGGAGGGAGAGTTCCAATATAATATATTGCTGGGTCGTCCTTGGATCCGAGCCATGGGATGCGTTCCCTCAACATTACATAGATGCATAAAATTTGAGTACGAGGGGAAGTCCTACACCGTAAAAGCTGACCCTCCCCCCTTTAAAACCTGTAATATGTTATACCGCCCTAACGATGTGCTTATACCAATCAAGACACCCATACATTCAACCCAACCATCCTCTTCAAATCCACCTCAACCATCCACCTCAACCGCGCCTACGCCTTCAACTGATGAAACCACCATCACAAAAACCACTTCCCTTCCCTCAGCTAACATTCCAACCTCTGACCCCTTAGTAGATGTTTTTCAGCGCCTTACACTGGGGGAGTACCGCCTATATCTTTCCCTACCCCGCAGGAGTACGGACAATTACATGCACATCCCACCTACGACCGTCGCGTGGGGGAGGTAATCTCTTACGGACCACCCCATTGCCGCACTAACCTAACGTATGGGGGTGTTGACGCATCCTCCATTACCCCTAAACCTCCTCTTGGTGTGGTTCCTTTCCAATCCGATTTTCAATACTTGACAAATCATCGTTTCGCCCTCACCTTCTTGACTCGCTGTGCGTGGAAAGGCTTTGGTTTTGGCCTTTATGAACAAGGCCGACATACACTCATTCCCATGACTACCCGTAAACATAATGATCATAGTGGTCTCGGTTTTCCCAAAACACCTACACAGGAGACACCTCCTGTCAGCTGTATCCTGGAAGAAGAAGACATCGCCCCTACCAAACCATCATCACCCACTTTGCCATCATCACCCACAGAATCTATAGACCCTGAATCCATCCCTCCTAACTTTTTTTTTTCATAAATGCTATCTTCATAGGTCCTCTCACTTATCAACGTGATAATGAGGACCCATCTTCTCTTCCCCTTTTGTATCCAGACATGATCGAAGAGGATTCGCCTTTGATTAATGTTGTTGAATGCTAGGATGACGACTCCATCCTCACTTACCTTGGCGCGGATGATTCTTATATTCAATGAGCCTTACCATCTGAAACCCAAACCATGCTGAACGAATCTACCATAGAAATCAACATCCACATGGAGGAGGATCCTCACATTGTGAAGATTGGACAATCCCTTAACACATCTGAACAAGCCGCCTTTACTACCTTTCTCCATGCTCGCAACCAAGCTTTCGCATGGTCTTACGCTGACATGCCAGGAATTGATCCTACCATTGCCGTCCATAACATCACCCTAAACCCCGATTCCAAACCAATCAAACATAAATTGAGAAAAATGCATCCATGCATTGCTCTCTTGGTCAAAGAGGAACTCCAACGACTCCTTTCTGTTTCTTTCATCTTGCCTATTGACTATCCTCAATGGATTTCTAACATCGTACCTGTCACTAAAGTGACAGGGGGACTTCGGATATGCACAGATTTCTGGGATCTTAACCTCGCTTGCCCTAAGGATGACTTACCCTTACCTAGCATTGACCAACTTGTTGATCTAACTGCAGGTCACGAGATGCTCTCTCTCATGGATGGCTTTTCAGGATACAACCAAATTTTGGTTGCCCCTGCCGATCAACACAAAACTGCCTTCATAACTCCATGGGGAACCTTCTGTTATCGTGTCATGCCATTTGGCCTTAAGAATGCTGGTGCTACCTATCAGCGGGCTATGACCTACATTTTTCATGACATTATGCACACTATCCTTGAAGATTATGTCGACGATCTTCTCGGCAAGTCTAAACATAGTAGTGAACATCTCGATGTTTTAACCATTATTTTTGATCGCCTGTTACAATATTCTGTCTGCCTTCAACCAAAGAAATGTGTCTTTGGTGTTCTTTCGGGAAAACTTCTTGGCTTTATCGTCTCTTTGCGTGGCATTGAGGTCGATCCATCTAAAGTCAAAGCTATCCTAGAAATGCCCCCACCCAAAAATCTCAAACAATTACGTAGTTTACAAGGTAAGCTCCAATCTATCCGACGTTTCATCTCCCAACTCTCGGATTGGTGTCAACCTTTTCATCACCTTCTTAAAAAGGACATTGCCTTTCAATGGAGTGAGGAGTGTCACCAAGCCTTCGAAGCTCTCAAATCCTATCTCTTGCAGCCACCCGTGCTTATCCCACCCCAGGACGACCGCCCTTTCTACCTTTATCTTTCCACCACTGACCATGCTATAGGTGATATGCTCGCACATCAGGATCCGGCACGACGAGAATAGGCCGTTTATTATATAAGTCGTACCCTCGTGGATTATGAGACTAGGTATACACATGTAGAAAAATTGTGCCTTGCCCTATCATTTGTAGCCACCAAACTCCAACATTACCTCCTGAATCACAAAACTTTTGTCATCACCAACACAGACCCCATTAATTATATGTATGCCAAACCGCATCTAAACCAACGTATCGCTCGATGGCTTATGCTCCTCGCTGACCTTGACCTTGAATTCGTACAACAGAAGTCAATCAAAGGACAAACTCTTGTAGACCAACTTGCGGAGGCCTCTTTACCTGGGGAACAATTTACCAATTTTACCTTCCCCGACAAACTCATCGCCACTCTTTCACTCCGGGAAGAGTTGTATCAAATTACCCTCTTCTTCGATGGATCTAAATGCCAGCGTGGCGGAGGAGCCGGTGTGGTTCTCATTCCTCTCGACGCTGAGCCTATGCCTCTTTCATTTCGGCTTGATTTCCCTTGCACTAATAATACAACGGAATACGAGGCCCTTGTTCTGGGTCTCCAATTTGCGTTACACTTAGGCATCAAATCTATCAACATGCAGTAGTCAAATCACAAACAAAACATTACCTCTTGGGTTGCAGCAGCTTGAGGTGGCCCTTGCCTTCCCTCTTGTCCCTGCCTGCTGGATGCTTCTCCTCGTTCTGCCATGATCACCTTTTCAACTTTTTCTTTCTGCCTTCTGAATCTCGGATCACATTCACTTTCCTTGTCTCTTTTCTCCTTATCACTCAAATCTCTCATGTAAAAACCTGTCTCAGTCGTCAAAAAGCGTCGCGTTTGCGTATTTAACCTCTTGCATGGCTCTAAAATTAAAACTTAAGTTGCCACCCTAGCTTTTCTATTTTTAGAAAAGCTCATACCTAAGTAACCGGTATCGGTTACTTAACTGATATCGGTCTATCAGCTACCGATATCGGTTCCCTAACCGATATCGGTCTATCCCTAACCGATATCGGTTACACACCTATCTTTTCTCAACAGCGTTCTTTTCTTCATTTCTCACCTAAATTTTTGTCGCGCCCGCCTCTTTTCCTGCATAGACAACACAATTTACCGCATTTATTCATCCACCACACATAGCATCACAATTTCATTAACATCATTTATTTTATACAAATACACAAACCATCACCTACGGATATCAAGAAACTATCAATCTATACATCATTTGAATCCAACTCATCAGTTACATATATCACAATGTCACAAAACCAACAATTCATCACATAACCTGTCATTCATATATACGTGCAAACACAAAAACATCAGCATCATCCATCTATCAACATGTCAATCAAGCTCATCACACATTCTATATATTACCAGCCATTAACTAAATATTTAAACACATTTTGAACACTGCATGTGGATCAAAACATCGTCTCTATATATATACAAGTTTTCAAAAATACAATGTGCCCTACATCGGGGCCTCTGTGATCTCATCAGACAACAAAGCCGGCACGCAGGCCGCAATAACTGTAAAAAAAAATCTCGACTCGGCTCGCAGGCCGGTCCCTCGTATCAAAAATAGCTATATACTCGGCTCGCAGACCGGTATCCACTATACAACCCCTACTCGGCTCGTAGGCCGGTATACAATAAATGAATAAATGAATACATGAATAATACATAGGCACACAGGCCTCTATCAATACACCCGGTTCGCAGACCAATGCCCATCTCTAAATACAAAAACCATGTCTGGGATCCCTCAGCTCTCCCCACCGCCCTCGGCACCTCTCCCCGCTGGCCCCTGTGGTGCCTCTCACCTCCTGCCTGTGACGGACCCACCAGCTGTGGCTACACCTCCCCGAGACCTCTGGCTCCGAGAGGTCTCTGCTCTATGTGCCGCATAGGGCTGATAATCAGCCCCGGTACCATCAAGAATATCCTGATAGTATCGGGCCTCCGCTCTAGCCTCCATGTAACGCTCTCGAGCCACCGTAGGTACTGGGGCTGGTCCCTGACACCTACTACCAGTGCCCCCTGTGCCTGTGCTGGTGCCGCTGGTGGTGCCTGTGGCTGTGGTACCTGTACCTGTACCTGGGGCTGTGGCTGTACTGCTGCTGGTGGTGGTGCTGGAACCTATGCTGCTGCCTGTACCTGTACCTGCACCTGTGGCTATGGTGCTGGTGGTGGTGGTGCCTGTGCCTGTGCCTGAGCCTAGGCTAGCTGCCCCTGTAAGACACCTATCTGTGCCTGTGCTGCAGCTAGCTGCCCCTGTAAGAGCTGCACCTGAACCCTGAGCTGATCTCTCTCTCCTATCACTGCAGCCAAGTCTGGCTGTGCAGGCGGTACTATCCTGGCTGCTCTCTGCCCAGCCCACCACACCCTGTATGCTCCCGTGCACCCAGCATCATCTACACCCTCACCTGCTGGCCTCTCTGCTACCCAATCTGGATCCAAAGGCTATGGTGCAGGCAGTGGGGCCTCTACATCATCTCTCTTGTACTGAGGAACGGGAGGTGGCTTGTCCTGTCGCAGCCCCATCTGCCTGCGTACCCTCTCCAGGGGTATCTGCTCGTACTCTCCTGGCCTCCGTCCTGCTATCCAGAATGTGTACTGGATTAGGCGCAACTGTAAGCGGGCTCCTCTGCCAGGATGGTGACCTCTGTAGGGTCTCCATACAATGTCTACTGCTGTAAGGCCCTCTAGCAAATGTCTATAATATGCCACATCCCGACCTGCAACAACTGCTCGTGGCTGGCCCATGACCCCCAACCACCTCTGAAAGCCATATCGGTATATGACCTGTGGCCCTGGCTGCTGGGGTAACCCTACTGGCCTGATACATATGATGTGCTTGTATGCCCAACAATGCAACAAAAATGTAGAACAAATACCGAATCGCCTCCTCCGGCGATAACCCCATAGCTCCCTGTATAATTGCACCAGATATACTGGTGCCCAAGCGTAACAGGTGTGCTCCTCCACCATCTCAAGCAGCACCCCCATCAATGCTCGTGGGAAATGGCCTCCCTCTGAGTCCGGGAGGGCGAAGCAGGTGATCCCAACCATCATCAACACAGCCAGTCGTGTCTCGTGTCGATGTGTACGGTACATGTCACCGTACCCGATACTCGCGCTATGGTAGGTCAGTAGTGCGGTTGCATCCCCAAAAACCTACAGTATGCTGTCCATGGCAGTCTCTGAATCTACCTTGAAGACTACCTCTCCCTCGATAGGTAACTGAAGGATGCGATACACATCCTCCAATGTGACGGTCATCTCCCCAGTCGGGAGATGGAACACATTGGTCACCGGATCCCATCTCTCGATGAGGGCGACCATCAGGCTATGATCTCTCTCTATCGCTCTGTACTTTGGACTCCACGAGTCCCACCTCGCGCATGATGGCCCATGAGCCGCAGATACGTGTGGCCTCATCCGCACCAAGCGCCGGGGGATCCTTCCTGCTCGTCAACTGTGACGTTGCCATGCCAAAACCAACCCACATCCTAGACATACTCGTTATTAAAACATCTACTTCGATCATCTAAACACCCTTTTTATCCCACCGACCATAACCCTGACTCTTACCCCCCCTCTAGCACCCACCACCCTACAAACCCAAAACCATCCACCCAAAACCAACAAAAAAACAAAACCCAAACAAAACAAATGAAACAAAAAAAAAAAAAAAAAAAAAACAAAAAAAAAAAACAAATATAAAAACAGAAAAAAACACAACAAGAAAACAAAAACTCAAGGAAAAAAAAAAAAAAAAAAAAAAAAAAAAAAAAAAAACTTAAAAAAAAAATTAAACAAGTAAAATAAAAACAAAAACAAAAAACATAAACAAAACCATTCTAACACATCCAACTCAAACCCAACCCAACCCTACACCAAACCCGTCTCCACTCCTAACCCCACCCCCACACAAACCCTTCGTCCACAGCCAACCCACACCCACCACAACCCAACCCAACCCCCACTCCCACCCATAACCCAACCCAAACACCCAAAACAAACCAACCCACCCCACACAACCCACAAACCAAAAACACACAAGCCATCGACGCCGGCCGATACATGACCGACGCCGGTCACCAACAATACTTCCTTTCCCTAAAATTGTGCGACCGATGCCGGTCGCTTAGGTGACTGACATCGGTCCTGTCTTCTCCCGGAGCCAAACCCCCGCGCGGGGCCCCCAAAAACCCATTTTTTTACCTATTTCTACCCATCTACCCACCCAAATACCCTAAAAAATTACCCACCTACCCACCTTAGCCTATCTACCCTCTCCCTTTTTCAAATCATTTCCATTTTATCATTATTTCCTAAAAAAGGTTAATTCCTACCCAAACCCCCAATTTAGCATAATACAACCAAATCACCAAATTAAAGAGTTTCGAATCTACCCGAACGACGACACGTCATCGTGGTGGGATGGGTGGTGGCGGTCCAGCTAGCCCAGCCCCTCCAACTCCTCCTGCCTGTGCCATGGCTCCAATCCTGATCTGTTGGGTCCCCGGCCAATCAACTGCTGCCTCCTCCTTAATCGGGCCCACTATCAACTCTCTCCGCCAATACAATAGCTCCACCTCACTCAATCAAGCCATTAATCTCAACTCTCCATGTCAGACAAGTCGATTTGGTTTACAAATAACAAAAGTGACAATGACAAGCCGTATTTTTTCTTTTTATAGGTTTTTCGGCTTTCACCGATATCGGTTTCATTTTGCCCTAAGGAACCGGTATCGGTCCCTTAACCGATATCGGTCATGCAGAATTGACATCGGTTCCCTACCCAACTTTCACCCCATTCTTTGCCCTTATTTACTCCTTGCCTCTTTTTTCACCACTAACGCCTCTATTCCCCTTTGCTGCACACCATTTGTTCACTTGTCCGGCCTGACCTGAGGCCTCAACCTACCTATTCGGCCCAACCTAAGGCCTCAACCTACCTATTCGGCCCGACCCAAGGCCTCACCCTACCCATTTGGCCCGACCTAAGGCCTCAACCTACCTATTCGGCTCGACCTGAGGCTTCAACCTACCTATTCGGCCCGGACCTAAGGCCTCAACCTACCTATTCGGCCCGACCTAAGGCCTCAACCTACCTATTCGGCCCAACCCACGGCATCGCCCTACCCATTTGGCCCGACCTAGGCCTCCACCTACCTATTCGGCTCGACCCAAGGCCTCGCCTACCCATTTTGGCCCGACCTAAGGCCTCAACCTACCTATTTCGGCCCGACCTAAGGCCTCAACCTACCTATTCGGGTCCGACCCCAAGGCCTCGCCCTACCCATTTGGCCCGACCTAAGGCCTCCACCTACCTATTCGGCTCGACCCAAGGCCTCAACCTACCTATTCAGTAAGGCCTCAACCTACCTTTTCGGCCTGACCTAAGGCCTCAACCTACCTATTCAGCCTGACCCAAGGCCTCAACCTACCCATTCGGCCTGACCCAAGGCCTCAACCTACCTATTTGGCCCGACCCCAGGCCTCAACCTACCTATTTGGCCTGACCCAAGGCCTCGCCCTAACCATTTGGCCCGACCCAAGGCCTCAACCTACCTATTTGGCCCGACCCAAGGCCTCGCCCTAACAATTTGGCCCGACCCACGGCCTCACTCTACCCTTATGGCCTGATGCAAGGCCACAACCTAACAACTTGGCCCGACCCAAGGCCGTATCACTTCAATACCATACCCACAATCAACGTTTTATTTTATCCATCCATCATGTACCTTTTGTTCAATCGAGCTCACATGTTCATGTTTTAGCATGATTAGGGTCCTTGACTTGATCTGTCGACCAACTTTGCCTAGACCTAGACTGTGATGTTTATCTCAACCAAACCAACCATTTGGTACTACCGAACATGCCTAAACGTTCCTGTACCTTACCTGTTATATACCCTGGAGCTACTTCCTCTGCCTTGGATACCAGGATTATATCACCCTTGTTTGGATAAACTATCGACCTTTGCCTATACATTGCTGGTTTGCTCGTCAAATCATGTACCCTAGTCGTACTATTGTATTTTTAACATGCGTCTGCTTCCTTGGACCTACCCCACCACCTTACCATCCTCTCTACAACATTCACCCTTTATCAACCCTATCCCTGATTTCCCGTTCACTCAATCTATGATAGATTTGAGGGGGATTACCTATATCCTTAACAGGAGAAACCACTTCATATTATTGTCCGCGCAGCTTTACAAAACAAGCTACATGACAATAAGGGGCTAATGTAGACACCAAATTTGTGTCTTACGACCCCTTGTGACCTGCATCTCATCTCACAATATAACTTCATCACCTAAACCTTACACAATTATTTATTAATTACCTTCTAATTGATAAATCCACATCACCCTACCTACCACCTCACTTTGCCACTTCATCATGACCTAGCCCTAACCCTAAAACTAACCTAATTAAGACCCATAACTTGGTCCACACCTACACCCATAACTAATGACCCCTTTCTCGCACCCAAAACTGACCTTCTAGTCACTTGACCGAGCCTGCAACTGATCTCTCGGGAGAAAAGCAGGGAAGGTAGGCTATTTTACTAAAAATAGCCTACTTTTTCCTTACCGATGCCGGTTCCTACTCGACCGCCGTTGGTTACGCAACCGCCATCGGTTCCCTGTAAATGGGCTCCCCAAACCAAAACAACGCATCAGGATTTCATTTTTGGAGATCAGTCAAAGGATTTCTGGATCAACAGAGAGCATTGCGAGCGAGGAACAGAGTCCTGATCTTCATTTAATCAAGCAGAGACGAGTAAAGAAACCAGAAGTGCTTGCAGTAGAGGAGATCAACTTGCATCTTCGTCAAAACCAGTAAGTCATATCTTGCATGTCCTTTGTTATAACATTTCTTATGCTCTTTGAATCACAGTCCTCCTAAATCCGTTTCTGAATCCACTACCCAACGTGCCATTGCATCTAACTATCATTCTTTTACCCCTCATCATCTCATTTCCTAATATCATCCATAAACCAGCCTTACAAACACCATAGCTACTAAGAAGATCTTAGAACCCACCGGTATCGGTTATCAGTAACCGGCATCGGCTATCATAACCGGCATCGGCTATAAGTAACCGCCATCGGTTCTTCTGATCAAAACCAGAAAACCAGCCTTTCCCCTACCCAGTTCAACAAAACAATTTAATTGATACTTTACAGTCTTTTGTGTTAATTCATATTAGCAGGGGAACTGACCACCTTCGAAAGGAAGTTTTATATTTCTTGGGCCCAAGGCAGTTTCCTCATTTATTGTTTAATCAAATCTTGTGGTCTTGTGTTCTTATTTGCAGGTAGTCCTTCCAAGACAAAAAGGAGTTCTTCGCAGTCAGCTTGATCTTTCTCTACGGTACGCGCACACCATCTCGACATTCCACAGGTATTCCTCCTAGCCCATAACTCTTATCTGTTTCTATAGGAACGAGTCATTCTGAGTGAAACATTTAGTACTCCAAGATATAGCTGTTCAAAACTCCACAGAACCACATATCCACAATGCAAGTCTAAATCAGATCAGAAACATAAAGGACTTAAAATTATTCCTGTGTCAAGAAAAGTGTGGGATACCTCTAATTCTATTTAGATGAGTAAGCAACCAACCACTCATACAGTTCTAATAGAAAGATAATGAAGAATCTCTCGTACAAATAATCATATAGATTATGCTCCACCCATGTGCATGCATCGAACTTAGATCCAATGATAAACCTATGTGTTTATTCTTCTTTCAGATTGTGTATCCACTCTTTAACACTTGCTAGGGTCAACCATTATGTCTTCATTATGAACCATCTTGAAAACAACTGAAAAAGAGATCCTAGCAATAGAACTAATTATGCAGCCTAGAATTCACCAGTAAGAGCCCTGGCACACTGGCACATCACTCATCCCAGACTGATTGCTCACCTAAATCATGCAAAGGTCCCAGGACCCTCTTTAGGTTTTCTATTACAAGATGTTAGCATGATGAAGACTTAAAGCATTTAGATCTATGACTAATATATCACTCTACAATATATATTCAGATCTAGATCTTAAAGACTCATGAATCACATGATAAACATAGTGAGATAGTTCATGTAGTAATAAACTATAACCATCATTAACACCTTGATTCAGTCAATAACCTCCACTATATTAAATGTAGTAATAGAAAAAAGCTTCTTATAATAATGGCATCATATGCTCATGTGTGTACAGATCTGATAGTATAATATCACAGTATTCCAGTCCTTACATACTATATTTATACTACGTAGTTTACTACATATTTATAAGGGTGGGGAATTTCCCTTCACAGCTTATCTAATCCCAAAATAGGTCGCATTCCATTATTAGCCATGCTCCATTACAAAAAATAGCCTCACATGCAAGTGCGCTAACAATAGAATTCTTCTAGTTAAATATTAATAGTAAATATATTCCTATCCTATACTCATGCAAAATGCTTCATAGCCAATCCTCCAAAAATAGCCAATGTGTGTCGCACAAATATTTAACTGGTTTGTGTGCTTCACACACCATCTTCCAAAAATAGATCCTCATCGTGAAAATGACTAAGTCCCGAATCTATCTTTTTCCTTAACATGTGATTCCTTCCTGATCCTTCCGTGCTTTTGAATGCACTCTTCTCTTCTACATGAACCTTCTGTATTTTTTTCACTAAGTGTCATATTTTTTCTGACCAATAGGAACTTATCTTACCTTAGTTATCTAAATGGAATGTGTTGTTTCACCTTTTTCTTAGATTGTTTCTTTGAAGTGTTGACAAAATAGATAGGGTAACGGGCGTAGGAGGAATACCTGTTCAGATGTCGATTAATGGGTTGTTGCATGTGTATGACTTCTAAACCCATAGCTGATCATGAGAGCTTCCCTTTGGCTAGGAGGAACTACCTATAATGAAAACAAGACCACCAGAAAGAATTAAACAATATGGGCAGTGAACTACCTAGCGTAAGCTAGATCCAGGAAGTATTATACTTCCTAGATGGCTGTCAGTCCACTATTTTAAATAATTCAATTCTATAAACAAAGTAAATCCTATTGTTATTTTAAAATGATTTAGGTATCTCACTTAAAAACACAATAAGAAATAGATCTAATCTAACAGGCTAAGCTAGAATAGAATCCAAAGGTCAAATGATTAGTTATGGGTCTCTACAGGTCTGATAAAAGTCTCGGTTAGATCACAGGTGAATGAGGGTGAGATAAAATTATGTGGGTATGTATTTTTTCAGGGATGTGTGGGAAAACACAGAGACCGTTGTCAGTCAAGGGTGACCAACGATGGTTAGGTGTAACTAGTGCCGATTACTGTGAGATCTGGAAATGTCACAGAACAAGATTTTGGTCTCCTTTGTGATTACACAAAGGACTTTGGTTGGTTAGGATGAGGTATTGGGTGATTGGAGTAGGATTTTGCAAGGTTTTAATGGGTATATTGAGGTGAAAATGTGGAGAAGATTAATAGGGGGCAAGGTAAATAATGGATGATAAAATGCTGATGAAATGACATAACCAAGAAAGTATGATATTATACTTAGATTCCATTCCTGAAGGCCTTTGTGTGAGGGATGGAAGTGTTGATGATGGGTTTAAAGGTTTCAATTGATCACTAACTAAAGAAAATCTTCTGCATGGGCTGCATGTACACTCCTCTTTTCTTAGATAGATCAGATCGTGGCTAGGATGGTTGTGCAGGAGAAGATGCTCAATCTCCTTCCTTAGATGCGAGTTTTCGTTGGAATTTGCTCTCTGAAGATGTGTTATCTCTTTGAGATGTGTTCTTTCTCATCAAATTTTTCCCAATGTTTTCCAACTTCCAACCTTGAGAATCAGGTTGTTTTTGGGTTAAAAGAGGTAACCAACGATGGTGTGGCTTAACCGGTGACGGTTAGGGGTAACCAACGTCGGTCAAGGCAGGATTTCCTAGGTTTACTAAACTAGGGAGATCCTCCTGATTTCCTTGGATCTCATGTCATTATCCCATGGATTAGACTGAGAGATTCTTGTGAGCATGTGGGAATGTTGTTAGAGGGAATGTATGCATTGATTTTTAGGGTTTGGGTAAGTTTTAGTTAGTTATGACAACTTACTAAGAATGGGTATTAGGTTGATTTGGCTTGGTGAGGTGTCTAAGTGAACTGTATGTGTGGATATTATTTAAATTAAGATATTTGAATAATAAATATAGTGAGGGTAATGAATTAATTTAATTAAATTAATATTAGTGGGGTGAAGGGGTTCATGGCTAGGTAAATGTAATAAAGGGTGTTTATATGTCGAGGGAAAAAAGGGGAGTGTGACCTAATTTTAGTGTCTACATGAGTATCTAACTCATTTGTTCTATCTTCACTCTCAGTTGAGTCATGTCAAGTACAAAAACCCTTATCATGCTAAGATAAGGCTTAAAACTATTACTAGTTGTTTCCTTGTATGTACTTGGGACTAGCCTTGTGAAACCTTTTTCCATAGCTTAGGAAAAATTGTGTGAGGAAAGGGGTACACTATGTGTACCCCATCACTTTTATTGTGAGTAATACTTCCAGTCCTAGATGTCATATTTATTGTCACCTCATTATCAAACTACCCCTCATGTGGGTATTGCCCTTGGTACTCTTTTGGGTATCTAAATCCTTGTGAGTATAATTGGGGTGTTTTCACCTTCAAATGATCACATTAAAAAAATTTAAATGACTCGATTTGAACCTTTTTCATAATTTACCTATGTATGAAATAATTGAGTGTGAATCCCTTACTCTCTTCACAAATAAATTATTTCTTTCTAAGTAGTATCATATGCATTAAGTTGTTTGAAGGTTATGAGGATAAGGTATTTGTTTACCTTAATTTTTCCTTGAGGTAGAGTTTAGATGCCCATTGGAGAGTGCGATATATCAATAAGTTTTGTATCTTCTATGTGGAATATTAATAAAATACTATTAGCACATGTTTTTCAAGAAAGAGGAATAATTCCTTAGAAGGCAATAGAATGCATAAATTTATTTCGAATGTCTCTCTTATAACATGTATTTAATACTTAAATTTCTAAAGGAAAGTAAAAGAAATGTTTTGTGTGAGGTCGCACTCCTTGGAATCGTGTCTTCTTAGTGAGAGATAGTGTTATATGAACCTTAGATCTTTTAAAATGATATCAATATGAAGTCAATGCAATCATGTAAAGGTTATAAAACATGAGTAAATGAGATGAGATTTTGGAATGGTTGTTGAATATCATATACACCTTGTATGATACCAAAAGGACTAAAATGACTAAGATGACATTTATAAGAATAAATAAAAAATAAAATAAGGTAGTGCATCATTAATGATCAATTATTTTATTAAATGGGAAACTTTTAATGCTTAATGAACAAGCATATTATTCATTCTCATAATTGTGATTTAAACAAAAGTGTATAATGTTTAGAACTATCAAAAAGGGATATGTAAATTAATTTATTCTTTTACCGTATTGACAAGACTATATTTTCTTAATTTTCCTCTTATGGTCTCCTTTTGTATGGTGTTAATCTCATTGGGAAAATTTGGTGTTGGTTAGTGTAATCTTATCTCCTTGGTTGTATGTTTGAGTGAATATTATTGTCCTTAAACACATGTTTAATTCAAGGATTTAAGTGAATTCAAAGAAAGCCATGTGATATGCATAGGGATGGTCAAAGACCTCTCTCTCTCTCTCTCTCTCTCTCTCTCTCTCTCAGTTTTTGTACATTTTTATTTTAGTCTGCCATCATATGATGTGATGTACATGTTTATTTTATCATTTGAGTAGTAATGTGGTTTTCCTATATGTCATGTACTTGTTAGTTCTCATTATGGGACTAACAAGCGCGTTGTTTTTATGGGGGAATGAAGGGTAATTATTGAGGGATAAGTAAAGAGAAATATGAATTAAACCTTGTGTGACATTAAGGAGGAACCAAAGGGAAGTGGAAATTTTTCTAGTAAAGTAATAAGTTCGTTTTGAAATAAACTAGGTGCAGGGATACGTGGCATGCATTTTTTTTACTAGAGGAACAAAGAACTTATGCCCCATACCTTAGTGGAGTGATAAGTGGTATGGATAAACCCTAGTTCCTTTTACAGTACATTTCATGTTTGGCAGTGTGTACTATTATTTGTGAATGTTACGAGTCCTATAGCTTTCAAGCCACGTACGAAGGCTTGACATTGTGATGCCTATATGATGGAAAGTTTTTTTCCTTTCTCTTAATACTAAAAATTTGTGGAATTAATTGGTTTCTATTTGGAATGTGTGTGCATTGATTGATGTGTTGTATTTTCTTATATGTATGGGTACGTTTTTTATATGTGTATGTTGGGGACTTACATTTCCAAAGGTGGTGGGATACATGTATTATAGTGTATGATGTCTCTTATTTATTCCGGGAGGAAACAAAGGTTGGTGAGACTAGTCTTAGAGGAGCAATAAGTACAGAGGTATAAGTGTGTTTTCATGCTTGGTTACATGAATTATTTAGAGGATCCAAAGGCTAGTCTTTGTTCCTTAGTGGAAGGATAATTTTAAGTATTGGCACCATTTCCCCTTAATAAGCCATTTTATGGCTTTACAATATCATGCACTCTTTTCTAATGTTCTTGGTATCATCTTCTCATTTTTTTAAAGATGCATGCAAAGTAACGCATGTTGTGTGTTGGTTCATGAATTATGTTATTTTTATGTGGGCCTAAGTGACAATGCAATTTTTGTTGATAAGTGTTATAATATTTTAAGTTTATATAAAAAAATATTTGTGTTTTGGTTTTGTTACTAGTATGGGCATTCAAGGATCTTATTAGTAGAGAAAATTTTTATTTATTTGTGATTTCTACTGGTATATCTTGGGAGATCTTTCTAATAGAAAAAAGATCCCTAGCACATGTTAGATTCAAAACCAAAGTCTTCACAACATCCTAACACGCAGTAGGAGATATTTTGCAGTTGAGGAGTAAGACTATAATTTTAACATAGTGGGTGAAGGATCTCTAGGAGTGACAACATCCCTTATGTAGTGAGGCTACTACCACTGGACATTCTCAATATTCTAGACACATAGGTTCACATACTATGCCCAACCAGTCTCATCATAGAAGCCGCAGTAGGATTCCTCTCCCTACTCCTTCACATGGATCTAAGAAAGAGGGATAGGCCAGTGGCCTTTGTTGTATTAGATTCATTTTTTTGTATATACCAATATTTTTTATTTTCAGCTCATGATTGAGAATTTTGACCACACTTGTCATTTGGTGTGATGGCATTGTACTTGAAACATGTGACAAACAAATAAATATATAGATATTATATTTTTGGCTCAAAATTCATTTGCAAAATTTTATTTCAATATCCTTAATCTCTTTTTTTCACTCTTATATGGCTAGGAATTTTTGATGTTTTTTGATTTTGAATATATGCTATGGATGATAGTGTAATGTGATAAACACAATGATGTATATGACTACACCCATGATAACAAATTATACTTGGGAAAATTTATTCCTCAAAAAATGCTTAGAATTTCTAATTCATTGGAAAAATAGGTTGAATATGATATAATGATAGGATGATCTCACTCTATTTTTGACCCAAAAAAATTAAGTACGATGTTAGGGATAATCATTAAGAGCTAAGAAGGAAGTGTGATATATGATTGAAGAATGTATGAATAATATTGATGATCAAGAGATAAGAATTTAGACAAAGATTTATTCAGAAACCCACAACTCAACCCCAATCAAGATTAACTAACCAAGTGCAATATGATTTCTTCTTATAAGCTCTTACTAGACTTAGATCTGTGAATGGAAGGTATAGATTAACATGATCTGGTTAAGGAATGATTATCTCTCCTAACATGTGCATCTAAATAATTTTCTTGGGAATTTGAAAATTTTAAGCACTTTTCTTTCTCGATTATCTAAGGTTTTTATTTTTGACATGAACCCCTACATCTTGCCCCATGCTACTAGTAAGAAGCATTGTCTTATCACTAGGTAAAAAATGTAGGAGATTAAAGGAACCTTCCTCCTTTCCCAACATTATGTTACTAGTAAGAAATATGGTTGTTATCCAAAATGTGCCCCTGCTCATTGTTGTGGCTAACTCCTTGTGTTCTTACCTATCTTGTGCCTCAGTCTCCATTTTTGATTTTTAGGAACTCAAATATTTCTAAAAAATGGCACCATTGGATAGAGCTCTCTCAGCTTTCCAAAAAGGTAAAGTTTTCCTCCTAACTCCACGTATTTTTCAAGTTATGGCTCGGTAGATTTTTTGTAGGAAATTTTCCCCTAGAAGGCCTGCAGCCAATCAGGACATGCCACATGTCCAGGAAGTCGCAGGGGTCGGAGGAGAATTTGGTTTTTTGCCAAGTGTTTTGGCATAGGTTTCAAAAGGAAAATTTTTCCCGCAGGACCCGCCGACGAATCAGACGTTGCCACGTATCCAGGGGCGAAAATTGGAAAATTTGGCTAGGTGTTTGCGCAGGGAAATTTTGGAGAGATGGCCCCACAGCCAATTAGAACATGACACCTGTCACCAGGAGCCGAAGTTTCAGAGGGCGGAGGAAAAGTTGAAATTTTGGCAAAGTGTTTTGCTGAAAAACCAAAAGGTGAAGTTTTGGCCCGCTACCCCCGCCAACGAATAAGAATGTGCCACGTGTCCCAGCCGGGTGGAGCACGGGAGAACTTGGGAAATTTTCCCAATGGGAAAATAATGGAAAATTAAAGAAAAAGGCTCACCCCCCTTATTGCGAGCCAATAGAATCTCGCCACGTGTCTAGTTGGGGAAAAAAATTCAGAGCAAGCCCGTATGGGAATTTTGGAGCATCAAACCCACACCTAATGGGGTTTTGACATGTGTCCAAGCCAAAAATATTAAAGTGACCAGCAGAAAATTCAGGAGAGACAGGCCTAAGCCAATTACATCATGCCATGTGTCTTCACCTCATCGGCCCGACGGGGAAATTTTGAAATTTTTTCCAAAGGCAAAAATGAAGTAAAATGGAGCAGGAAGGGCCCGCAACCAATTAAAGCCTAACATGTGTCATCCAAATGGTGGAGCGTGGGGATTTTTTGGAAAATTTTCCAAAATGCAAAAAAGGGGTAAAATTCAAATTTTTTCCTTGCCATTCCATTTTTGGCCCTGTTTTTTCCCTAAATCTTCAAATGGCCATAACTTTTGATCCAGAGCTCAAATTTTCACGTTCTTTATATCAATGGAAAGCTGGTGAAATTATCTACAAGATTCCATGGTATTTTTTGAATTTTGGTTTAGTTTGGAGAGATAAAATCAAGAAACATCTCTGGCACGTGGTAATGGCTAGAAATGACATTTCAACAACCAGTTTTAATGCAAAATGGGTCGCATTCTTCTTCAGCATAGCCAAAAATGCCAGGGCATGGGTCTATAAGGATTCCCATGCTATTTTAATGCATCTTCATTCAATGCGGAATGGATCCCATGTTTTCTCTCTCTTGGGCTCGACCCATGCATTATAAAAGCTAGATTTGGCTCATTTTTTAAGGGTTGAACATTTGTTTGGATAGCAAGCTTCTTCTTTCACCTTCAACAAGTGATTTTTACAAGTATCAGACCTTCTTCATGATTGTAACAGGTTTCTACCTCTTTGATGTTGCAAATGCAAAGATTTTGACAGTGAAAATGACAGTGCAGACTCTGTGATCAATTTTCAGTCCTTTGTTT
The DNA here is from genome assembly GCA_019776745.2 of Taxus chinensis. Taxonomy (NCBI): domain Eukaryota; kingdom Viridiplantae; phylum Streptophyta; class Pinopsida; order Cupressales; family Taxaceae; genus Taxus; species Taxus chinensis. Next base: position 900,218,901 of record CM034146.1, read on the forward strand.
ATATTGTCTTGCTTCATTTTAGACCTCTAATTGCATCTTATCAGCTTGTGTATGATGTTTCATGTTGCATTTCATGAAATTGTGTCAATTTTCATGAACAAGAAGTGTTCACCACTCCTTTGGTGTATCACCTATTAGTTTAGTTTCAATTTTTGCACTTTCTATCTCTGTCTCCTTGGAATTTAGAGTAGGATTGGGATTCAAACCTCTACAATTGTGCAAATAACAGATCTAATCAGAGGAGTTTGAGGAACCAACCTCTAATCTAGAGATTCCTCTCTCATTTTACAAGTCCCACACTTGGAGAGAGGTTTCAATGTTGTGTAATCACACTGGATGCCTGAAACATCAACTTAGAAACCTGATCAACATCCAGGGGGTGCTACTGATTTGCAACAACAGTTTTGGCACGCCCGGTGGGACCTTAGAGGTCTTCCACTTTATCTTTGACAGGTTGGTGTGTTCCTGTTAAAGATTCAGCCTTTTGGAGGCACTTTCAAAAGCACATCTGGTGACTCCATCTGGTAAACAACTCATTCTCTAAGTTGCAGACCTGTTTTCCATTCTTTTCCATTCTATGAAGTTGTGCAATCATGACTTCATTTCCATCATGGAATTCACATTTACAATAGTAGTATATCACACCTCCAACATGTTTTACAAATCCTCCAAATCAACATGTCTACCCATATGAGCAGCAGTGCCAAAGTCAGTTTGGATATGAAGCATGTCAAGCACAAGGGTATCCTGGTTGTGAGGGCAGTCAAGAAGAAAATGTAGATCTGCTGGAACAAATCCAAAAGATGGAGGTAAACATGGTGTAATCCAGGGCTCAAGCACAAATGAAATCATTTAGAATCGGTTGTAGAGCACCTTATCCATGGGTGGGACCTTTTCCAAGGCATTACAACCCTCAAGAGAAGCTAGACTTCATGATTACAACACTACCATTGCTTATAAAGTGCACTGAAGGAATAAAGGTGTATGAGAGGAGTATTCAACAACCTTTTCAACAGGTAAGCACACCATCTCATGCCTTTTTCTCTCCCTCTTTCCCAATCTGTTTTATCTCAGCAATGTCTATGTTTTAAACTCTCCATCTGTTGTCCCAAGTGTTGAATCCATTTCTCCATTCCCTAGTTTTCCACCCCATCTCAATTCTTCTGTCCTTTTTCCCTTCCAAACAGCCATTCCCTCCAAAGAAACAAGAGTTCCTACCTCCTCCACCACCACAAAAAAATTACAAAATCAATTGAGTTACAATTCCACTTCTCCTCTTGCATTCCCAAATCCATGTTGGGTAGGATAAAAATCAGAATGCCAATCAAGGAAAATAGTAGCAGAAAGAAGAGCCAAACAAGGATTGAAGAAATTCAAAGTCTGAAGAGTTGGGCTCTTAAATTCGGGATTACAAAAATCTCCTTGATGGTGAAACCAATAGAGGATGTTGAAGTTGGAGAACAAGGCTGATTTTATAACAGCGGTGAAGCGAGAAAAACAACAGTTTGTTGGTGATGAGTTGGGTGTCCATGTTGGCACTTTGCCCAAAGAAAAATGCTGATCCAGTTTGCACTACAAAATCAGCCATTGAGAATGAAGGAAAACCATCTCAAAACCCCATCTTTGAGGAGCAAATGGATGAGGTCAAGTTAGTTTTTACAACAGTAGAAGAAGGAAGCATTATTGATACGTTTTTACTTTCATTTTAAGGGGCCTGATTTGATTAATGAAGCGATTATGGAGGTGAACAAAACAGGTCCAAATTGTGAGCAAAAGGCACAAGAAATTTCATGCTTCTCTCCCACTTCATCTCTCCAGCAATCTGATTTTTGGGATGAGTTTGGATTGACAAGTTTCATGTTTGAAAATGAAGTTACACAGGGTGAAGAAAATGCAGATTTGGAGGCCACCATACAAGAGGGAGAGACTTTTCTTGTAGCAAGACATTCAAGAGTTTGATTTGCCATCAGACTTTAGAAGAATGTTTAGATGAAGAGCCAGCTGAAATTACCATGTTTCCTTCTTCACCATTCGTTCTCCAACAACAAGAACTTGCTGGCCATGGACAAAAGAGTTCAAGGACAACAGCCTACAGTTTGCAACATGCCTCTTGAATCAAAGCTAGAAGAATTTGATCTTCCAAAAGCTATAATGGAGGAGCTCCAAAGCCAACAATTTATTACAACAGGTAACAACAATGCAAAAGCAACTTCATTGGATGTTGCAATCAATAACGAGGAGTTGCACACTATAGAAGAGTTCCATGTTGCCATAAAGGAAGAGAAAGGGCATAAAAGTCCTACCATTGCTCCCACATCACCCATCCAAGAATGTCTATAAGAAGACTCCATTTTTGGAGTTGAAAATCAGAGCTGTGGGCATATCAAATGGATCATACCTTACCCAATAAGGTATTTGACTTCATTGGAGTCAAAGGAGAAGTCACAACCAATCATGCTTGCTTCTAAGCACGAGGGTGAGCCTACAAAGTACCCAAGGATCAGCTATCATACCTCTTCAAACCAAATGCAGAGGCAACTAAAAGAGGTATTGGATTTGTTTTCAGTTGACACCTTGATGATTTGGGTAGAAGACCAACTTCTTGTTGATTTTCCACTCATCCAATCAGCCATGTTCAGTGCCAAATCAGTTGCATGGTTGCAACTTTTGAGAAAGGGGAAGCTATGTCTCCCAACCAGTTGCAGGGTTTGTTTAGCCCACTTTTGCTTCTAGTTAGAGTAGGATAGGTATTTTTGCTTTCAGTAAAAGAAGTGCTTGTGCACACTTTGCATGTTCCATTTTGGAGTATGTATGACCTTTAGTTTTGTACATAGTTTTTTGTGGTGCTGGTTTTTCTCTTGCACAGTCCATTTCAGTGGGTTTCCAAGCGGCTTAGAGAGGAGGTTTTCAAATTTTAGATCAGTTTGCAGGCTACAACTCATGACTCCATGCCTAATGGGCTGCTTCAAGGCAACTGGTATCTTCATCTAGTAGGCAGATGACCCCTATGAGTCCGCCAAAATTGTTATCCAAAATGTGCCCCCTACTCATTGTTGTGGCTAACTCCTTGTGTTCTTACCTCTCTTGTGCCTCAGTCTCCATTTTTGATTTTCAGGCACTCAAATCTTTCTAAAAATGGCACCATTGGATAGAGCTCTCTCTCATCTTTCCAAAAAGGTAAAGTTTTTCCTCCTAACTCCTCATATTTTTCAAGTTATGGCTCAGCGGAGTTTTTGTGGGAAATTTTCCCTTAGGAGGCCCGCGGCCAATAGGAAACCGCCATGTGTCCCAGGAAGTGGCGGGGGGGAGAGAAAAGAGAAGAACTTAGAAAATTTTCCAAGTTTTGGTCAAAATTTTCAAAGGTAAAATTTTTTGCCTACGGGTCCGCGGACGAATCAGGATGTTGCCACGCGTCCAGGGGTGAAAATTGGAAAATTTGGCTAAGTGTTTGCGTAGGGAAATTTTGGAGAGATGGCCCCCCAGCGGCTAATTAAAACAAGACACGTGTCCTAAGGGACCGGAAAAAGTGGGGCACGTAGAGGAGTTAGAAATTTTGGCAAAATGTTTCGCCAAAAAAATCCAAAAGTAAATTGTCCACCTACCCGCCGACGAACCAGAACAAGACATGTGTCACCAGGAGCCGGAGTTTCAGAGGGTGGAGGAAAAGTTGAAATTTTGGCAAAGTGTTTTTATCGAAAATCCAAAAGGCGAAGTTTTGGCCCGTTGCCCCCCCGCCAACGAATAAGAACGTTGCCACGTGTCCCAATCGGGTGGAGCACGGGATAACTTGGGAAATTTTCCCAAAGGGAAAATAATGGAAAAATTCAAGAGGAAAGGACCTGTCCCTCCTTTTTACGAGCCAATAGAATCTCGCCACGTGTCTAGTTGGGGGCAAACAATTCAGAGCAAGCCCGCATGGGAATTTTGGAGAGTCAAACCCGCACCTAATGGGGTTTTGACACATGGTCCCAAGCTAAAAATGTCAAAGTGACCCACGGAAAATTCAGGAAAGAGACAGGCCCGACCCAAATTACATCATGCCACATGTCATCACCTCATCGGCCTGACGGGGGGAAATCTTGAAAATTTTTTCCAAAGGAAAAAAATGAAGTAAAATGGAGCAGGAAGGGCCTGCGACCAATTAAAACATGCCACGTGGGCACCTGAACTAGCGGGGGCATGGGAAATTTTTTGAAAATTTTCCAAATGACCAAAAAGGTAGAAAATTCAATTTTTTTTGCCCGCCGACCCCGATTTTGGCCCTATTTTGCCCTAAATTTTCAAATCACCATATCTTTTGATCCAGAGCTCGGATTTTCGCGTTCTTTATATAAATCTAAAGCTGGTGAGATTATCTACAAGATTCTATTATAATTTTTACATTTTGGCTCAGTTTGGGGAGATAAAAATAAAGAAACGTCTCTGGCATGTGGTAATGGCCAGAAGCGACGTTTCAATAACCAGTTTTAATGCAAAAATGGGTCGCATTCTTCTTCAGCATGGCCAAAAAATGTCAGGGCATGGGGTCTGTAAGGACACCCATCGCTGTTTTAATGCATCTTCATTTAATGGGGAATGGTTCCCACGTTTTTTACACGTTTTCTCTCTCCTGGGCTCGACCCATGCATTGTAAAAAGCCAGATTTGGCTCATTTTTTGAGTGTGGAACATTTTTTTAGATATCAAGCTTCTTCTTTCACCTTCAACAAGTGATTTTTGCAAGTATCAGACCTTCTTCATGATTGTAATAGGTTTCTGCCTCTTTGATGTTGCAAATGCAAGGATTTTGATAGTGGAAAACGACAGTGCAGACTCTGTGATCAATTTTTAGTCCTTTGTTTGTATTGTGTTGCTTCATTTCAGACCTCTAATTACATCTTATCAGCCTGTGTATGCTGTTCCATGTTGAATTTCATGAAATTGTGTCAATTTGTATGAACAAGAAGTGTTCACCACTCCTTTGGTGTATCACCTATTAGTTTAGTTTCAATTTTTGCACTTTCTATCTCTGTCTCCTTGGAATTTAGAGTAGGATTAGGATTCAAACCTCTGCAATTGTGCAAATAACAGATCTAATCAGAGGAATTTGAGGAACCAGCCTCTAATCTAGAGATTCCTCTCTCATTTTACAAGTCCCACACTTAGAGAGAGGTTTCAATGTTGTGCAATCACACTGGATGTCTGAAACATCAACTTAGAAACCTGATCAACATCCAGGGGGTGCTGCTGATTTGCAACAACAATGGTCTCATCACAAAATATTGGGACGGACAGAAAATCTAGATATTTGTAGTAAGAGTATATGTATTTATTATTTTTTTATATATATACATATTGTTTTATCTTTCTTTCTTTGTAGTGTTTTTTTCGGAGGGAACATTTTCCCCCGATCTCAACCCCATGCAATTAGTAAGATGTGAGGGCTCATCATCGAATATTGATATGCGAAAAAAAAAATTTGGGTGAAATGATCAGAATTTTTTTTGTTATGGGGAGATATTTGTAAGGATATACTTGTCATTAGGAAGATTCTAGATAAAACTATAGGTGAGAAACACCCGAATTGGAAGAAATTGTAAAAATAATGAAGCATGCAAGTCCTTATAATACTAATTTCAAAAAAATCCTCATGAATGGAAATGATGATGTGAATTATATAATTTGAGAGTGTGAAGAAACTATAGAAGAGTCATGATTGAGATATTTTCCAATGTTTTAAAGTTTAAGAATCAATCGAAAAGTAAGTTTCTATAGTACAATTTTAACAAAATGACAATGCAAATGACATAGACGATGAGAATGTAAAAGGACAGTGTGGAGATGCAATGACTAAATGTAGAAAAAATTAAGGTGCAAAAAGTTGATGGATTCACAAAAATCCTCACCTTCTAGAGTGAATAAGTGATACACGCCTTTATTGAAATATTTTGTTACTTGGTAGGGGTGTAACCATTTTGGCTTGAAATTCCTACCTTCGTTGATTTTCTTATTTATCTGGTTATCAAGTCTTAAGACATGGTATCCTACCTAAATTGGATGTTCATAGAACTTTTTATTATATTGGTGACATATATTTCCCGCATAAACCCAATGGTGTTGTTCAACTCTAAGCCTCTTCTAATCTAGGATTTCTAAGTCAGTTAAACATGCATTTCGATACTCATCTTCTTCCAAAATTACCTATAGAGACAAATGAAGATTAGGTAGTTACACCCCCAGTGGTAAAACTACTTCAACACTGTGGGGTTTCCCTTGTTGGTGTGTGAAATGAATTCCTATATGCTCATAAGGCTAGAAGTAAACTTAAATGCTAATATCTTTTATTATCCTTAGCCGTTTTAAGGAGAATGGTCTTCAAGGTTTTTCTAGTTGCCTCAGCCTATCCATTAGCCTGAGGGTTATATAAAAAGGTCGTATGATGAGATATTTTAAACTTAGCACATAATGAACCCACCTCATCATTATTGGATGGAGATCCATATCTAAAATAATGACTTGTGGAATGCCATACCTATAGATGATCTGATTCAAAATTAACTTGGCTATGATAGAGCTAAGCACTATGGTTAGAAGCACGACATCAACTAGCTTCTTAAAATATGTTGTGGCCATAATTATGAAATTATGGACTTGTGTTGATGTGGGAGAGAATTTACCTTTCAAATACCAACCCCAAGTAGAGAATGGCTAAGGTGTCACTATAGGTTATAAATATTAAGCCAGGATGTGTATGACACGTGAGAAATTTTGACATTTTTGGAATTTTCACACATACTCCACAACATCATTCTCCAACATGGGATATAATTAACCCATCTAATGTATCTTATGATCAATTAAATTCCCTCCAAAGTGACCACCACAAAATCCACTATTGGCTTAAAGAGGATTTTCTCTTCTTCTTCTTCATCAATACATCTAAGAAACATACCATCAAACGCCTTCTGATGGATGATTTTTTCTACGATCACATATTTGGCGGTTATGATATGAATTCATCACCTTTTCTAAGATTTATCCCCTTTATGGTATGTCCAATATACAATATGATTTATCATATCCAAATACCATTGAGATGAAGCAATGACATGTTTATCTATTTATTAGATGCATTCAATAGGGAAATCCAAATTAAATAACTTGCCAGAGTCTATGGGGATGTTAGCTAACCAGTTAATGATAATTTTTCCCTTTTTAAAACTCATTAATGAATGTGATGAACCTACCAAATTTCTTGTACAAGGCCACTTGGGTTAGGAATGTTAGAAACTGATCAGATTTAATTATGACCCTCATGTCATTATTAAGTATATAATGTCTCAATCTTCTATTTTCAAAGAAAATAGCTAGACATTCCTTCTCTTTTTATGAGTAATGAGTTTTATAATCTAGGAGTATACAAATAATAAATTAGATGGCATGCTCATGGCCATCGTCATCCTCATGTGTAGCTATAGAGTATAAAATTAAAGGACAGTCAGACTTTGGTGGAATAAGAGTTGGTGGAGAAAGAAGGAACCACTTAAATAAATCAAAGGCATTACATGACACTACTTTATCCATATCTTGCAATAGGTTTTATTTATCAATCCATAAATGGGATGGATGACGTATGTAAGATTGGGGAAAAACCTATAGATTGCCCCAATATTTCCTAGAAAAGATATGATACTAAACTCTTCTATTGGCAGAGTAATTTCAAGGATTTTTCAAATATTTGTTAATTCTACATCAATCCCTCAAGAGGAAATGATGTATCCCCTCAAATCTTACCTCATGTAACTCCAAAGACACATTTTTTGGGTTCAAGGTCACACCATACTCGATCAAGCGTGAAAGGATAATGTGAACAAACTCAGGATGGTTTCCTCTTTTTTTAGCCTTTGATAAGAGATCAACAACATATGTTTCCAGAATCTTATGAATAATATCATGGAATAAATAAGTCATGGCTATTTGATATGTCACAACATTTTTCTTTGAGATGAAAGGTATGACCACAAAGTAAAAGTTTCTCCAAGAAGTGGTGAAGGTGGTTTTGGTTTGATCCTTGTCATATATTCTTATCTTATTATACCCTTAAAATCCATCCACAAGGGATAACAACTCGCAACCATCCATGGAATATATAATGATATCAATGTATGGTAATGGTAAATCATCTTTAGGGTAGGCTTTGTTTATATCTCTGAAATCAATGCATATCCTTATCTTCTCTTTCTTCTTAAGAACTGAAACAATGTTGTACATCCACAAGGAGTAGCCTATTATTGTTATAAACCCTACTTGTATAATTTTCATAAATTATTATTTGACCATCAAAACAACTTTGTACTTCATGTGCCTCAATATTTTTTTCATAGGTTTAGATTCATGTTTAATAACTAGATTGTGGATTACTACATTAGGAGAAACTTTTGTTATGTCTTTACAACTAAGCATAAAATGTAACATCCTCATTTTTATACATTAGAACAAGTAATTTTTTTTTTTTTTTTTTGATAAATGCTTTCAGGTTCTAAATACATAATTTAGAACTCACAAATCAAAACAACCATTCTTATAACAGATAACCATATGCAGATATAATGACTTGGAGTACCTCCGATCTATTCATTCCATGACTTGGTAATCTACCGATCTATTCATGAATATTAAGAGTTGGTGTTTTCTTAATTTAACACATCACTCTTTTGGTTCTCTTCCCTATTCTGGGATTTAGAATGCTCTGTCTAAGGAACCTATATGAATAATTGTTACCATTATTCATCGGCATCTCATCCCTTAGACTAGGTGACTTAGGAAAACACAATCAGCAGCTTACGATGCTTTGCCCAAAGATTTGAAACATACTGCTTATGTCTCGTATTCCTTGACAACATACTCATCAATCTGGAATACGTCCTTCACCCCCATTCCTATGTTATGTAGAATGTCTTATACTGACTTCTGTCAGTCTCTCCTATCCCAAGTTATTCACTCAGGAACGGATTAGTAAGATGACAACGTTATAGGGATGCTCCAGAGGACTAGGGATACGTTGACACATACTGGGTCAACCCTAGTTAATCCAGTGTGTCAAGATACCCTAAGTCTCCTAGGGCAGCCTTATAACATGACCACATTCCTAATCAGTCCCAGAGTAACTTGTTCGAGTTTAAGGTGTAAATCTTAACGATCAATGCAAAGGGTGTCGTCAAAGGTCACCTGCATTGTTGTATCTTCGAGAAGATCCTAATCTTCTCGAAGGTACAACCTTGCAGTTGACTTGTGCCGTCAACCTTTAAATCCACCTCGAAAAGATCTACTTATTAATAAGTGTTATGCACGTTGAGTTAAAATTATACTAAAAGACACTCCCCTAAGGTTAGCCTTTCCCAATCCCTGGGTTCCTCACCTTAGAATGACCTTTCTTAATAAAACCCATTACACAAGAGAAGTTATTAAGACTAGAGGTCCCATCAAGGAGTTCATAGAATATACATAATTCTAAATCAACGAAATTGGACAATAACCCATAATCTTCACATGAGATTGCCAACCAAACCCTTTTTAGGTTTATATCAGTTCTCATAACTGAATTTATATCTTACTTATTAGTATCGAGATATAGTGATTAAGAATCCAATTAAACGTTGTCTTGACTTAGATCAAGACTAGGAAGTAATAATTTATTCAGCTTGTTTAGCTTCCTGCTCAGGTTTATTTTAACCCTAGCTTCCAGAAAGACAGTGATCTAAATTCCAATTTAGCTTTAGATAGAACATACTAGAACTACTAAACAATCATAAGTATTCAGTCACATAATCTTGCAAGCTTACTTAGATAATCACAAAAGTCTCCAAATTATACAATAATAATAATGCTCTCAAGATCATTCGAACCGAAGAAGATCAACCCAACAAGATACGAATGCAAACACATAAGTAACAAATACCTCTTTCCATTCCTTTCAGAACTAATCAAATACATTTTATGCATTCAGCATACTTGATACAATACTCAACAGAAAAAGAACATCTTTCTTCAAGTAGTACATTTAGAGAATCAAGTTGTAATTCATCATAAAACCAAATTAAACAATCTGATCATCCTATCAGATCTGTGTTCTTTTACCACTTACGGAAACCATCTGCAAAAATTGTCAACACGGGTCAGTTCGATGAACTGAGCATGATAAGCACTAACTCTTAAAACAATTGCAATCCACCAATTGTTTTCATTAAACAACCTGTTTAAATGAAATCAATTCACCAAACATGTAAACATATTTCAGATTATGCTCTTGTAATACAATAAAAATATACATGCGTAACTCATATTATAGTTACTAAATAGTCCTAGATACCTTCCAGATATTTCATCATAAACGTTAGTGACCAAGAAGAACCAATGCATCTAAAACAACTATCCATCTGAATCCCAAGGACAGAAAACATCAGTCAGACCATTACATTTAACATAGTAACATGAATATCATAACAATACATGATTCCATCAGTATGTTAAAACAATTCCAAAAGTTAGACAAAAATATATCAACAAATACTTTACAACAGAAGAGAAAGAAAACGAGTCATTCATATTTCCCTTCAAATCAAGCTCATGACTGTACCGTCTCCTCAAGAGTAAAGCATTCACCTTATACACATGGAATAAGTCAGACGAGACCACAAGAAGAACCACAGTTTTGTTAAAATTTAAATAAAACAACTTCCTGTAGTTTACTAGCAATACAGTAGCTCTCGCGCCAAGGCAGTGATGATTAATCTATCAAATAGACTCCACATAACCTTCCATACTAATCAACAAACGAGAAAATAACCAATGCCATCACTTGTCAAGGTACAGTTAACAGCTCATTAGTTCAGTCAAGCTCACGACTAGATATTCATACTAACAGAAGACGTAATCATGCACAAACACAACAACAATCCCACTCAGCAACATACAGCTCAATCTACTCCCTACTAAAACTCTGCAAGGACTTAGATCAAAATTCGAAATTCCATAACAGTATTTTCCTTAGATGTTTCCTCCTATGCCAAGCTACTACGGATTACAATCAAGGTCTCAAACCAAGTATAGTTTGAAAAGAAAACCCCTTCCTTTACTTTCCACAGAAGCGAACAGAAAGGGACACAAGAATATTAAAAAAAAGAGTCTGAACGTCATGCACGCACAGCGAGGGTTTAAATCAAAAATCAAGCCAACTCGCAACATTTCAAATCTCCAACAGTATCCATACCACTAATGCTCAAAACAAGGTTTAGATTGAAGTTGCTTTCATGCGACCACAACACAAGAATCATAACAGTATTCACAACTGAGATTATTCAGAAAGGAAAACATAATATACACCTCCAGGATAAAAAAGGAGTCTTACCCATGTGGTATTCTTCAAATAAACTTCTACAGAAGTAGAAAGATACAAGATACATATCAAATTCAAGAATTCTAACTATACCAATAACATACAGTATTCACGACTGAACTTCTACAAAGGTAGAAACGTATGTTACCTTTCCAGGACTCAAAAAGGAATCGAACCCGTATAGTATTCTTGATTAAACTTCTGTAACAGTTAAAACTCTATCTATTCAAGGATTCCCATAATATCCAAAATCATACATTATTCACGAAAAATCTTCTACAGAAGCCGAAATACAAGATTTATATATATTAAGGATTCCAACCGTGCCAATAATAATAATTATTCACAATAGGCTTATACAGAAGCAAAATACTTGTTTCATAACAAGACTCCAACTGAGTCCATACAACAATATTCGCTCTAAGCCTATACAGAAGAGGAAAACATAATATACGCATCAATAGTTCAAAAAGAATCTAACCCAAGTAATATTCTCAATCAAAAACTCCTTCAGAAGTCAAAATACTATCAACTCAAGGATTCCAACGGGATTCAATAACATAATGTATTCCCGACTGTACTTCTTCAAAAACCAAGACATAATTTCATTTCAAGAAGTTCAACAGCCTCAATAACATATATTACTTCGACATAAATTAAACAGAAGTCATGTACATTCAAGAATTCCAACAGTATCCTTTTCAACAAGTGAAAACGGCAAGGTATCGACTGAAGTCTGAACCAAATAAGAGAACAATTCATGGACTCCCACAGAACCGAATTCATGTATTTTCCTTGCAAGCATTTCTTCAAAATCTAACCGAAATGCAAAACACAACAAGATAGCGCAACAGTTCGAAACACAATACACACCCATCAAGGGTTTACTTGAAAAATCGAGCCAGTAAGAAGATACAACAACTAAATCACACAAGCTACCATAAAAACCAACTGAACCCAAAAATCATCTGAACAGAGTTGTTCTAATGAAATCATTTGAAAGAAAGCAATATTTTTAAAGGTTAGGGCCTAACATGCCTGGTAATGCCGCTTAAAAATCTGAAGAAGACCACTGAAAGAGCTCGAGCCTTCTTCTCTTTTTCCACGTTAGATTCAACAACAATAATTTGTTATTTCCATGCCTTATAAACTTTCCTTGATAGAGAAAAGAGCGAGTTACACTCATATTTTCCATGCAACACCAAGTAGACTGGTGCGAAGAACCAGTGATCAAACAGAGAGAAAACCGGAGCGCATGAAAACCCAAACAAACTACCAGTTTTCCATTTTGCATGTCTTCCCGAGAAATCCGAGCTCGAAGACCGAGTTCATTAATTGTATTAACTCCAAAATTCCCGCTCAATCTCCATTGCCACCGACCGCCATAGTTGGCGATGGATAAAAACAATTCAAAGACCATTTCTAACTTTGGCGACTCTGCCACGTCAGCCTCACTAGCCGTTTGAAACTTCCACTAAATCCCTGTCCTTCATACTTATCCATCCCATTTAATGCCATAGAAACTGCCGCCCATGGCTCGCACCCCTTCATAGGTCCCCTTTCTTCCTTGTTCATTAGTTAGGTTAGAAGCATAGGTTAGGATTTAAGATGCTACTTAGTCTAACCTCCTTAGCGCTAGGTTACTAACTTAGAACATTTAGCTTATAGCTTAGGCCTAGGTTAGATTAACATTAATCTAACCCATAGGTTATAGTTTAGTTTTAGGTTACTAACCTTAATAAATCCAGTTTAGGTCTAACATTTAAAATGTTCAGAATAAGAACCTACAGACATACATTCATGAAAAGGATTCACTCCAGCACTGCCAATAGGCTAGTTGAATAAATGTATCTGAATTTATTACCTGGCCCACGATCAAGACCTTCCTGATATTACGATATCGGGAACCAATTCATTTAACACGATCAGCCTGAGTTAGACTCCGGAATAGCTTATTCAACGCATTCAGACCTTGCAACCTGCGTAAGGTCTATAATTTTAGTTCATCCCGAATAAACTTAAAGCATCACTTGGATCAATGCCACTGATCCAAGGCTGGGTCTTATAGATGGATAAATCCACAATTCATTCTGAGGTCAGATTAAACTCAGGTGCAAAATGAAAGAAATAAAAGAGTCCAATCATATTCCGACTCAGTCAAAGATCTTCAATTGCAAAGAAGATACAGTCCATATCAAGCATGACTTCACAATCAAAGGAACACATCCTTTTACAAAAGAAATCACATATCAACACTTGAATGCTCAGGAGGAAGTAACAACAGTTCAGAGTGTTACATGCTTCCCTCCTAAAAGATTCATCGTCCCGATGATTACATATTCGATTAACCTTTAGGTCAACCAATTTATTAGTTCACAAAACAATGCGACTATTTCCAACTTAAATAGTTCCAGAAATCAATGTCACAACACATTTTATTCAGCCTGAATAATGTTTGCCTCCATCTGGCTTTCATATAAACTTGAAAAAGATAAGTTCATAAAAGAAATGTTTTGTCAACAGATTTCATTCTATTAAAAAAGAAAAGGAAAAGCAATTTTCATCTCTTCCAGATTTTCCCAAGTTGCACTTTCTTCGTTAAACTGGTCCCACTGGACCTTACATTGCTGTATTTCACGATTTCTCAAATGCAATTGGCGAGTTTCCAGCACTCGTGTGGGTTTAACCACGATTATTCCTGGGTCTTGGACCTGCAAGGAATTCCAATTTAAAACATGTGACAGATCTGAAATGTATTTCTTAAGCAAAGAAATATGGAAAACATCATGCATGCGAGATAAAGCAGGTGGTAATGCTAATCGATAAGCTACAGGATTGATTATTTCGACAATTTCGAAAGGTCCCACGTAACGAGGTGACAACTTGGCAGCCTTGCCAAAAGTTATAGAACTCTTTCTGGGTTTAACACGAAGAAAAACCTTCTCACCAAGCTCAAACCTTCGATCAACCCGCTTAAGGTCAGCATAGCTCTTCTACCTATCCGCTGCTTCCTTTAATCATTCACGAATCAGCTTAACTTGTTGTTCCATTTCAGTGAGGATCTCTGGTCCAATTACCACTCTATCCTCGACACTATCCCAGCTAACAGGGGTTCTGCACTTCCTTCCATAAAGTGCTTCAAATGGTGCCATTTTAAGAGATGAGTGATAAGTGTTGTTGTATGCGAATTCAACTAATGGAAGATACTCTTCCCATTTATACTGTTGATCCATACAATACATTCGCAACATGTCCTCCAACACTTGATTTACCCTCTCAGTTTGTCCATCCGTTTCTGGATGATATGCAGAACTGAAGTTTAGTTTCGTTCCAAGAGCTGTATTAAGCGTTTGCCAAAACCTTGACGTCATTCTTGGATCCCTGTCAGATATAATCAATTCTGGTACACCATGTAATCTGAAAATTTCGTGTACGAATCTTTTGGCCAGCACTGGTGAATCATCCTTTAGATTTCCAGCGATGAAATGAGCTACCTTAGTTAGTTTATCTACAACTACCAGGATAACATCATGTTTATTCCTGGACATGGGTAACCCTTGTACAAAGTCCATGGTTATTACTTGCCATTTGTACTGCGGTATGCTATGAGGATATAACAGTCCAGCAGGGTGCATATGTTCTGCCTTAACCCGCTGACATTCCAAACAATGAGTCACAAAATCAATGACATCCTTTTTCATACCTTTCCAAAAGTATTGTTGTTTCAGATCAGCAAGCATTTTTGTGATACCCGGGTGTCCAGAGAAAGGTGAATTATGAAATTCAACTAACAACTTCTTTCTCAAATCATTCAGCATAGGTACGTATACCCTGTTTTCATAACGCAAGATTCCTTCATTATCAAAATGAAAACCTTTATACCTTTCATCATTAGGTTCTGCAGCAAGCGCTGCTTTTACTTGCTGAAAGTAAATATCAGATTCTGAGGCACTTTTTACCTCATCCTTAAACTGAGTTCTTAATGTTATAAGAGCAGAAATGTGCCTCCTATGACTTAGAGCATCTGCTACTCTATTCTCCTTCCCTTTGATGTAGCTAATATCAAAATCATATTGTGATAAAAATTCTAACCACCTTCTCTGTCTGGCATTTAGATTAGGCTGAGTGAAAATATATTTCAGTCCTAAGTGATCAGTTTTCAACTCAAAAGGTTTCCCAAGTAAATAGTGTCTCCAGACTTGAAGTGCATGAACAATGGCAGCAAGCTCCAAATCATGAGGAGCATAATTCAGCTCATGTAACTTAAGTTTTCTACTTTCATATGCTATGACTTGATCATTTTGTAACAAAACACCTCCAAGGCCTTCCCCAGAAGCATCCGTTACAACAGTAAAGCTCCCATTAGGGTCTGGTACAGCTAATATAGGTGCGGAAGTCAACTGGCTTTTCAGACTTTTGAAAGCCGCTTCGCACTTATCATTCCAAATAAATTTCTTATCCTTCTTCTGCAATGAAGTTATTGGTGCAGCCACTTTAGAAAAATCCTTAACAAATTTTCTATAGTAACCAGCAAGACCCATGAAGCTTCTTACTTCGTGCACATTCTTTGGTGCAGGCCACTCAGTTATTGCCACTATTTTTGAAGGATCTACAGCAATTCCTTCCTTGCTAATGACATGACCCAAATAGTGAACTTCTGAATCAAAGAAAGAACATTTGGATAACTTACCATACAACTTTCTTTTTCTCAAAATTCCCAAAACTATCTTCAAATGCTCATTGTGCTCCTCAACGCTTTTAGAATAAATGAGAATATCATCCAAGAATACAAGTACAAACTTGTCCAAATATTCTTGAAAGATATTGTTCATTAAGTTCATAAAAGCTGCGGGTGCATTAGTTAATCCAAAGGGTAGAACCGTGAATTCATAATGTCCGTACCTTGTTCGGAAAGCTGTTTTATGAATATCTTCTTCTCTAATCCTTAACTGATGATAACCAGATCGAAGATCTATCTTAGAATAGACCGCTGCCCCATGCATCTGATCAAATAGATCGTCGATCCTTGGAAGTGGGTATCTGTTCTTGATTGTTGCTTTATTCAACATCCGATAATCAATACACAGCCTAAGTGTTCCATCCTTCTTTTTCACAAATATTACAGGCGCTCCCCAAGGTGAAACACTTGGTCTAATCAAACCTTTAGACAAAAGTTCTTGCAATTGTGCCTTAAGCTCGACTAACTCTGTAGTAGTCATCCGATAAGGTGCTTTGGAAATAGGTTCAGTTCCTGGTTTGATTTCGATGGTGAAGTCAAATTCCCTCTTGGGTGGTAACCCTGGTAATTCTTCCGGAAAAACATCCCTGAAACTTTGTAGCAGAGGAAATCGTTTCATGTAATCACCATCTTCTTCTGAAAATTCAGATATCTTTACTGCATAAAGGGTACATCCTTTGTTTTTAGCCTTTTTAAGCTGCATAGCTGACAGTTTTCTAACTGAAATTTCCCGTTTCACACCTTGAATCTCTGCTGTTTCCAGCTGATCATCTAAACATTTTATGTTCTTTTCATAGCAGTCTACTTTTGCTTTATGGTCAGCTAACCAATTGACACCGATGACAATGTCATACGATCCTAAAGGTGTAACATAGAGGTCAACTTCCGTGGAGAAATTAGGTAAGTCAAGGACTGCCCCAAAAAGACACATACTCACTGTATGAACAGAGTTATTACCATACTGTACAGTCCAAGATTTATCCATTTTTCCAGCTTTTCTCTTAAGTTTAGAAGCAAGTTTATTAGAAATGAAACATTCAGTAGCTCCTGTATCAAAAATAATAGTGACAGGTATGCCAAATAACTTACCCGAAACTTCTATAGGTGTCACTTGCTTTTCAGCTTGCTTGTCTGCTACTGCAGCATGTATCTTATGCTGCTGATTACGATCATCCTTCTTCAAAGGGCACTGATTTGCGTAGTGGTCTTTGCCACAATTGTAGCAGCCTCCTACAGGTCCCTTTTTAGGCTCAAAATTGCCTCCAGTCTTGTAATTATCATGTTGTCCTCCATAGGGCTTCTGCCCATTGTTATAATTTTTGGCAAAATTATCCCTTACATTTCCAGCAGGCTTATTTGCTACTGCTTTCTTATTATTATCCCCTGGAAACTTACTTTTGTTTCCAAACTTTTTCCATGGTCCCTTTTTGGGTGCAAGAGAGGTTGAAGAAGGGTTTGCAATCTTCTTCCGCACTTCCTCTTTATGAGCAGAAATAGCCTTTAATTTCTGTTCTTGTCTTATGGCCTTTTCAACAACTCCTTCCATAGTGGTTGGACTGTGAACATCGACCTCTCCCCCTATCACGGGATTCAATCCCATGATGAATTTCCATATCCTGAACTTCTCGTCAGTTTGATACTGCGGTACATACTTGAGGAGTTTTGTAAACCGCTCCCAGTATTCAGTTACCGTTAGCTTCCCTTGAGCTAAGTTCTGGAATTCTGTCATTTTCTGATCATAGAAAAGTTGTGGCAGCCAACGTTGCCTAAAATAGCCTTTGAATTGATCCCAAGTAATATTGGTCTCATCAATATTTAGCTCTGCTTTACGGCTATCCCACCACGAAGATGCTTCGTGGGAAAGCTGATAGGCTCCCCAAATAGCTTTGGTTTCCTCTGAGAAGTTTCTTATTGCAAAGTACTTCTCCATTTCGCTGAGCCAGTTCTCAGCTCCATCACCTAATGTGGTGCCATCATACTTAGGTGGGCTTATCCTTTTTATATCATTAGTGAGTTCTGCTGCCAACCTGGCCTTTTTGTTTTCTGGTTGGACAGGTGCATTTCCAGCATTAATATCAACACCCATATCGGGGTTGTCCTCAGGAGGTTGCTGATTGTTATTACCAGCTTCATCATCCTCCTCATTTCCCATCACCTGCTGTTCAAGTACAGCTAAACGATCTCTTGTGTCCAACAGGGCAGCAAGGATCTCATCAAGTTTCTGGGTTGTTGCCGCCCCTCCTTCAGGTGGAGCATTATTCGCAACGTTCCCCCTTATTCTAACCATTTTCTGTTACAAGAAAATTTAGGTTTTCATCAGATTATGGACACAATAGGTCCAAGAGCTGCAACCTTCAGCTCTGATACCAAGATGTAACATCCTCATTTTTATACATTAGAACAAGTATTTTTTTTTTTTGATAAATGCTTCCTGGTTCTAAATACATAATTTAGAACTCACAAATCAAAACAACCATTCTTATAACAGATAACCATATGCAGCTGTAATGACTCGGAGTACCTCCGATCTATTCATTCCATGACTCGGTAATCTACCGATCTATTCATGAGTATTAAGAGTTGGCTTTTTTTTATTTAACACATCACTCTTGCGGTTCTCTTCCCTATTCTGGGATTCAGAATGCTCTGTCCAAGGAACCTATCTGAATAATTGTTACCATTATTCATCGGCATCTCATCCCTTAGACTAGGTGACTTAGGACAACGCAATCAGCAGCTTGCGATACTTTGGCCAAAGATTTGAAACATACTGCTTATGTCTCGTATTCCTTGACGGCATACTCGTCAATCTGGAATACGTCCTTCACCCCATTCCTATGTTATGTAGAATGTCTTATACTGACTTCTGTCAGACTCTCCTGCCCCAAGTTATTCACTCAGGAACGGATTAGTGAGATGACAACGTTATAGGGATGCCCCCGAGGACTAGGGATACGCTGACATACTGGGTCAACCCTAGTTAATCCAGTGTGTCAAGATACCCCGAGTCTCCTAGGGCAGCCTTATAACGTGACCACATTCCTAATCAGTCCCAGAGTAACTTGTTCGAGTTTAAGGTGTAAATCTTAACGATCAATGCAAAGGGTGTCGTCAAAGGTCACCTGCATTGTTGTATCTTCGAGAAGATCCTAATCTTCTCGAAGGTACAACCTTGCAGTTGACTTGTGCCGTCAACCTTTAAATCCACCTCGAAAAGATCTACTTATTAATAAGTGTTATGCACGTTGAGTTAAAATTATACTAAAAGACGCTCCCCTAAGGTTAGCCTTTCCCAATCCCTGGGTTCCTCACCTTAGAATGACCTTTCTTAATAAAACCCATTACACAAGAGAAGTTATTAAGACTAGAGGTCCCATCAAGGAGTTCATAGAATATACATAATTCTAAATCAACGAAATTGGACAATAACCCATAATCTTCACATGAGATTGCCAACCAAACCCTTTTTAGGTTTATATCAGTTCTCATAACTGAATTTATATCTTACTTATTAGTATCGAGATATAGTGATTAAGAATCCAATTAAACGTTGTCTTGACTTAGATCAAGACTAGGAAGTAATAATTTATTCAGCTTGTTTAGCTTCCTGCTCAGGTTTATTTTAACCCTAGCTTCCAGAAAGACAGTGATCTAAATTCCAATTTAGCTTTAGATAGAACATACTAGAACTACTAAACAATCATAAGTATTCAGTCACATAATCTTGCAAGCTTACTTAGATAATCACAAAAGTCTCCAAATTATACAATAATAATAATGCTCTCAAGATCATTCGAACCGAAGAAGATCAACCCAACAAGATACGAATGCAAACACATAAGTAACAAATACCTCTTTCCATTCCTTTCAGAACTAATCAAATACATTTTATGCATTCAGCATACTTGATACAATACTCAACAGAAAAAGAACATCTTTCTTCAAGTAGTACATTTAGAGAATCAAGCTGTAATTCATCATAAAACCAAATTAAACAATCTGATCATCCTATCAGATCTGTGTGCTTTTACCACTTACGGCAACCATCTGCAAAAATTGTCAACACGGGTCAGTTCGATGAACTGAGCATGATAAGCACTAACTCTTAAAACAATTGCAATCCACCAATTGTTTTCATTAAACAACCTGTTTAAATGAAATCAATTCACCAAACATGTAAACATATTTCAGATTATGCTCTTGTAATACAATAAAACTATACACGCGTAACTCATATTATAGTTACTAAATAGTCCTAGATACCTTCCAGATATTTCATCATAAACGTTAGTGACCAAGAAGAACCAATGCATCTAAAACAACTATCCATCTGAATCCCAAGGACAACAAACATCAGACAGACCATTACATTCAACATAGTAAAATGAATATCATAACAATACATGATTCCATCAGTATGTTAAAACAATTCCAAAAGTTAGATAAAAATATATCAACAAATACTTTACAACAGAAGAGAAAGAAAACGAGTCATTCATATTTCCCTTCAAATCAAGCTCATGACTGTACCGTCTCCTCAAGAGTAAAGCATTCACCTTATACGCATGCGAATAAGTCAGACGAGACCACAAGAAGAACCACAGTTTTGTTAAAATTTAAATAAAACAACTTCCTGTAGCTTACTAGCAATACAGTAGCTCTCGCGCCAAGGCAGTGATGAATAATCTATCAAATAGACTCCACATAACCTTCCATACTAATCAACAAACGAGAAAATAACCAATGCCATCGCTTGTCAAGGTACAGTTAACAGCTCTTTAGTTCAGTCAAGCTCACGACTAGATATTCATACTAACAGAAGACGTAATCATGCACAAACATGACAACAATCCCACTCAGCAACATACAGCTCAATCTAGTCCCTACTAAAACTCTGCAAGGACTTAGATCAAAAGCACGAAATTCCATAACAGTATTTTCCTCAGAGTTTCCTCCTATGCCAAGCTACTACGGATTACAACAAGGTCTCAAACCAAGTATAGTTTGAAAAGAAAGCCCCTTCCTTTACTTTCCACAGAAGCGGACAGAAAGGGACACAAGAATATTAAAAAAAGGAGTCTGAATGTCATGCACGCACAGCGAGGGTTTAAATCAAAAATCAAGCCAACTCGCAACATTTCAAATCTCCAACAGTATCCATACCACTAATGCTCAAAACAAGGTTTAGATTGAAGTTGCTTTCATGCGACCACAACACAAGAATCATAACAGTATTCACAACTGAGATTATTCAGAAAGGAAAACATAATATACGCCTCCAGGATAAAAAAGGAGTCTTACCCATGTGGTATTCTTCAAATAAACTTCTACAGAAGTAGAAAGATACAAGATACATATCAAATTCAAGAATTCTAACTATACCAATAACATACAGTATTCACGACTGAACTTCTACAAAGGTAGAAACGTATGTTACCTTTCCAGGACTCAAAAAGGAATCGAACCCGTATAGTATTCTTGATTAAACTTCTGTAACAGTTAAAACTCTATCTATTCAAGGATTCCCACAATATCCAAAATCATACAGTATTCACGACAAAGCTTCTACAGAAGCTGAAATACAAGATTTATATATATTAAGGATTCCAACCGTGCCAATAATAATAATTATTCACAATCAGGCTTATACAGAAGCAAAATACTTGTTTCATAACAAGGACTCCAACTGAGTCCATACAACAATATTCGCTCTAAGCTTATACAGAAGAGGAAAACATAATATACGCATCAATAGTTCAAAAAGAGTCGAACCCAAGTAATATTCTCAATCAAAAACTCCTTCAGAAGTCAAAATACTATCAACTCAAGGATTCCAACGGGATTCAATAACATAATGTATTCCCGACTGTACTTATTCAAAAACCAAGACATAATTTCATTTCAAGAAGTTCAACAGCCTCAATAACATATATTACTTATGACATAAATTATACAGAAGTCGAAATATCATGTACATTCAAGAATTCCAACAGTATCCTTTTCAACAAGTGAAAATAGCAAGGTATCGACTGAAGTCTGAACCCAACAAGAGAACAATTCATGGACTCCCACAGAACCGAATTCATGTATTTTCCTTGCAAGCATTTCTTCAAAATCTAACCGAAATGCAAAACACAGCAAGATAGTGCAACAGTTCGAAACACAATACACACCCATCAAGGGTTTACTTGAAAAATCGAGCCAGTAAGAAGATACAGCAACTAAATCACACAAGCTACCATAAAAACCAACTGAACCCAAAAATCATCTGAACAGAGTTGTTCTAATGAAATCATTTGAAAGAAAGCAAGATTTTTAAAGGTTAGGGCCTAACATGCCTGGTAATGCCGCTTAAAAATCTGAAGAAGACCACTGAAAGAGCTCGAGCCTTCTTCTCTTTTTCCACGTTAGATTCAACAACAATAATTTGTTATTTCCATGCCTTATAAACTTTCCTTGACAGAGAAAAGAGCGAGTTACACTCATATTTTCCATGCAACACCAAGTAGACTGGTGCGAAGAACCAGTGATCAAACAGAGAGAAAACCGGAGCGCATGAAAACCCAAACAAACTACCAGTTTTCCATTTTGCATGTCTTCCCGAGAAATCCGAGCTCGAAGACCGAGTTCATTAATTGTATTAACTCCAAAATTCCCGCTCAATCTCCATTGCCACCGACCGCCATAGTTGGCGATGGATAAAAACAATTCAAAGACCATTTCTAACTTTGGCAACTCTGCCACGTCGGCTTTCACTAGCCGTTTGAAACTTCCACTAAATCCCTGTCCTTCATACTTATCCATCCCATTTAATGCCATAGAAACTGCCGCCCATGGCTCGCACCCCTTCATAGGTCCCCTTTCTTCCTTGTTCATTAGTTAGGTTAGAAGCATAGGTTAGGATTTAAGATGCTACTTAGTCTAACCTCCTTAGCGCTAGGTTACTAACTTAGAACATTTAGCTTATAGCTTAGGCCTAGGTTAGATTAACATTAATCTAACCCATAGGTTATAGTTTAGTTTTAGGTTACTAACCTTAATAAATCCAGTTTAGGTCTAACATTTAAAATGTTCAGAATAAGAACCTACAGACATACATTCACGAAAAGGATTCACTCCAGCACTGCCAATAGGCTAGTTGAATAAATGTATCTGAATTTATTACCTGGCCCACGATCAAGACCTTCCTGATATTACGATATCGGGAACCAATTCATTTAACACGATCAGCCTGAGTTAGACTCCGGAATAGCTTATTCAACGCATTCAGACCTTGCAACCTGCGTAAGGTCTATAATTTTAGTTCATCCCGAATAAACTTAAAGCATCACTTGGATCAATGCCACTGATCCAAGGCTGGGTCTTATAGATGGATAAATCCACAATTCATTCCGAGGTCAGATTAAACTCAGGTGCAAAATGAAAGAAATAAAAGAGTCCAATCATATTCCGACTCAGTCAAAGATCTTCAATTGCAAAGAAGATACAGTCCATATCAAGCATGACTTCACAATCAAAGGAACACATCCTTTTACAAAAGAAATCACATATCAACACTTGAATGCTCAGGAGGAAGTAACAACAGTTCAGAAGAAGAAGAAGATTCCATGGAATTAGCAAGTTGTTTTTGTTCTCTAGGGGTTGCTTTGATGAAGATAAAATAAAAATCTTTAAACATTTCATACACAACATATTTATAGATCTGGAGAAGCTCTGCTCTAGTGTCATATTCCTCTAAGACATGGTTTTCTATAAGTTGTGAGTCTTCTAAGACTCTAACATTATTTACTCCCTTTTTCTAGGCTATGACAAGACCGATAATTAAGGCCTCATATTCCACTCCAATATAGGTACATTCAAATTTTAATTTAAAGTAAAAAGACATGATATTCCCTTATGAACAATTAAATATCACCCCAACCCCTGTGTTATGCCATAACTTAGCTCCATCATAATATAACATCTAATGGTTGACAATAAAAATTGACTCTTCATTATCCTTAGGATTTTCTTCTTGAACTTCAGATACCTCTACCATACATATTTCTATGAAGGCATCTATTGCAAGATAGGCTAGTCCAGGAACATTCCCAATACATTGAGATTCAAATGTGAGAGTGATTGATATGCCATTTTCTAAAAGTCTCACTATTTTTTTTCTTAGTAGATATGCTTTCTACTGCAATAACCATACCTTTAATCTTGTTTACTCCTTTGATTGATTTAGGTTTTTCATCTTCTCTTGCTTGAATTGGTTTCATAGCGGAGACCATATCTTTGGAAGGTGATGGTTTATTTAGTTGGTTGGCTAGGATTTTGAACTCATAATGAACTATGGGTTTCTTCTTGATATTTTCTAGGTGAATGTCAAAAGTTTTAGGGTCACCTTGGGATACAAAAACCTTGCCTAAATGAAGGAACCTTACATCTTGAAATAGCGTGGATGGAATGAAATTAATTCTGTGGATTCATGGTCGACCAAGAATGATATTGTAGTTGGATACCTTATCTATAATATAATACTAGATTAATATAGTTTTGAGTCCAAGGGTGACCAAGAGAACTATGGTTCTAATCAACATGGCTTTAAAACTATCAAAACCTCTCTGTGTATTCCTGGTAGAAGAGAAATTAATTTCTCCATATCTTAATTTTTATAGGAAGGAGAAAGGTAAAATATTCACTACAGCTCCATCATCGACCATTTCCCTCTTAACATAGTTATTATAAACCCACACTTGTAAATATAATGCATGATAACCCCTTAATTCAAGCTTAACCTCTAAAGGCATCTTGCTTATGTAAAACTCAAATCTCACATCCCTTTCATTTTATCCTAGAGAATAAACATCAAATTCAATATTGTTGATCTGAGCATCTAGAGGAGGCATGACATGAACTACATGATCATGGCCCAATGATTCCAAATTATTGGTGTATACACCTAATTTTTTACACTTTCTATTTTCATACCTGTTACTAACAATTTTTCTTTCCAAGTTAGAGGTTGTTAATGCATCTATTTTGGGAATGGGTTCCTTAAGGGGCTCACTCCAAGATAGGAGTATGATTATTCACATAACCATTTTTTTGGGGATGATACATGGAGAGAGAAACTTTCGGTCCCATTTATGTCTTTGTTTTGTTATTATCTTCTTCTTTTTCCTCGCATTCTTCTGACATATAGCTTGTTCATGACCCCATTTCTTCTGCCTTGTATGATATTTTCTCTTTATTTTGCACACTTCCCTTATATTTTTTACCTTTTTCTGACACCATCACCCACGGTGGATTTCATCAATGTAAATTCAAATTCCTTTCCGACGCCTTTACCTGCAGGTGATGGCGTTAGTATAAATACCCCAACTCTCATTTTGACATCATCATCGTCAAATCATATATATGAAATCACCATTATCTTTTCTCTCTTGCGTCAACTTGCACCCAATCACTTAGCTTCAGTTTTCTTATATCTTGAATCTTGGATTGTTGATTCTTCTTTCTTGTATTAGTTTACTTACACTTTTGGGTCATCTATAGTGAGCTAAGACTGAATTTTGTCCCCTTCTCCACCTAAAATTTGTTCTCTCTTGGTGTATGGTACTTTGGGAGATAGATGCATCAGCAAATGGCCCCAACAGGTAAGTTCTCTAACTCATTTCATCATTTTGTATAGAGTAGTTTCCTACATTATTTATTTACTATATGTTATCTTAGTAATTTATGTGCATACTAGGTTAGCATATTGTATTCTGGTCCCTTTCATGTTACATGCTTTACTTCAGTTAAAATAGACTTTGTAAGATTATTTTGTTCATTATTATCTCCCATGGCGCTGATACCTCCATAGGGTTCATTCCTCTTCTTTGATCTAGGGTGGAAACATTAGGTTGTCCTAGTGTAAGTGCTACTTCTCTTGGGGTTTGTGATTATAGCATTCCTTGTACCCCCTTTAATTTTATTCATCTGTGTGCAGGTATTGGTGTGTCCCTCACTCATTGCCTCAATACCCTAGTTAAATGGATGATAAGATTGCATGGTGTTTAGACACATTTTTTCCCGACATACATCCTTAGTGAACCTAGCGTGAATCCTTATTTTTTCCTTATGATTGAGAATATCTAGTTAAAAGAGCCCATTTTTATTTTTATCTTATTTCAGTCTTTAAAAATTCTAAAAAACCCTTAAAATAAATTTTTCCAAATGTCATCAGCCCCTGTGTCATTGTTTGTGTAGGGATGATCCTATATGTCTTATCTAGATCCCACCACAGACATCTTCATCCCCTTGAATCACTTTTACAAGTTCGATTATGTCGATATATTATTCTTCTGAGATTCTTATGGGTCATATTGGCACTACATCATGGATTATCTTGGCTTAGGTCTCTCTAACTCTAGTGAAAAATCTTCTGAAATTAATCACCCAGAATCCAACTTTCCTTTCTACTCAGACTGTTATGTGATAGAAGATAATAGGAAAAAGTATAACACTTGCAACATCAATGTATTAGGTGATGAAGAGGAAGAGACTCATATTGAAGACATTATATGCCTGAGAATCAACACTTGATTCTAAATGCACAAGAATTCTCAGGGTCATGATGAGATAGCCAAAATTTGATAGATGGGATGGTAATGTCGTGCATAGATAGAATATAAGTGGAATATATGGGAGTGGTGATAAGAGTTCAAGGTAATCAAAGGTTTTCAACTATAAATTGGGAATTTGTTTGTTAAAAGCGATGAATGCTCGCCTAACTTGTGTGGGGGTGATACTGTGATCAAGGATGACCATGGTACACAAATCTCAATCGATGTTAGTGGAACCAAATAAAACCCATCTCGGTTGAGGAACACAGGGAAATTTTCCTTCATCTTCTATGTATTCCTCTCGGAAGAGGGTCTTGAAAGTGTGGGAGGTGTGAAAATGACAAATAAAGGGTTACATGGCTTAATCTTGTCTACTTGGTTAGTCCAATACTCTTCAAAAATTTCTTATTTTTTATTAAGGGCACTGATTTGGCCAATAATTTTAGGTCTTATGGGTGTGGCTCTGAAAACTAATTGACGCAAGCCTTGATTAATGTATATGTGGTTTCTATTAATGTTTGGCTATCCTATGATCAGATCAAATATTCTAATGTGTTGTTGTGGTGGACCTGAAATGGTCATGTGGGCACAAAATTGATAAGAATGGAAACAAATAGGAAAAAGAGGATCTAAAGGGACTGAGAGCTAAGATATAGTACTCTAGGCCGCTAGGGAAGTAGGAGTTATGCTATTTCCAATTGTAATTACCTGTAAATTTCTAGTTTTAGATAAACAAAACAAATGAACTTCAACTAAAACAAAATTGATTGATTTATCCTTTTAATTTAACTAAGTTTGATTTACAAGTATTTAACCAAAGTAAAACAAAGCAAACTATCTAATTTTTTAAACTTTTCCATTGAATATTTTGAAAGAAATAAAAAATAAATCTAATTAGCTTCTAAACTATCTTTTTTGGTTTTTCTGGTTACTAAAAATTAAGTAAAACACAATCTGCATACACAAATAATGAAATTAATTGAAATAAAGCAATCTACGTCTACACTAAATAGAATAAATAGGGAATAGCCGAATGTAGCTATTCCTTTTTTACAGGGTGTGAAATTAAATCTAATATAAAAGAAAGATGTATTCTAACTTATAATTGTGGAAATATAATTTCCTCTAATTACATCACATTAGATTTGCAAGAAGAAAGAAAGCTTCTCAGAAGCAATTTCCTCTTTCCCCTGAAACTTCCCCAGCAAAACAAATAATATGTATGGGTAAACTAACAATGAAGAAATAAAATAAAGAAGTGTAGACATGGAAGCTTCCTCCAAATTATTTCCTTTCAGATCCACAAGGATAAGAAGGGAAGAAGATATCATTGGAATTTTTTTCGTACACACAAATATAGAAATGAATAAGTTGTAATTCTATATCTTTAAACAAATGTTCTTACTTAATCTAAATAACATTAGTATTCAAATGAAATATTTGAATAAATGTTATTACATCCCTAATATCATTAATGTTGTGTTGTGATAGCTTCCCAAGTGTAATGATGGATTAGATTCCTCATCTTTCTTTCCTTTCTAGAGATGAAAATACAGATGATCCAATGGTGTGTAATTTGGATGGTACCAGGATGAATATAAAACAAACTAGAGTTGATTGATTTGTAACAAAATCAAGAAAATGTTGGAGCTAGCTGGGTGCAAGTAAAACGGTCACAGATGCAATACTGGGAAAGAAAAAATAAATGTAGTGTGTTTTCTATGTAATTATCAGAATAATTTTTGTAGCATAACAGTGCAATAAAATCTTAAATCTCCAACCCATCATCTAGGTAAAAATTTGGTTTTTATAAAAAGTGAGGAAGAAAGAATCTGAAACACTTGGCAATAAAGAAGTGACAAACAATCAAGAAAAGAGGGAGTTAACATTATAAAGATAGTAAAATGAGAAGAATACTTGAACACAAACTCATCAAGCCAAAAATTAGGTGAAACTATCAAGAAACGTGCGAGAAAAAGACTCACAAATTTAAAAAACATGTTCAAAACACATAGTTTGTGTTGGTATGTAGGCCTAATAGGTGTTGTAATTGATGAAAATCAACATTAATGAAAAATTGGATGTTTTAATATGATGTCATGATGTTTATCAAAGTGCTAACATGATGGTTGAGATATCTAACAACTTCTAAATGGAGATTCAATGATGTATGCTTACTTTAGGAAGCCCATACAAGTGCCTAGGAGGCCTTGCTTGGTAGTAAGAGCTTCTTGGATTTTGTATAAGCATGTTTACATGATGCATAGCATTATTTGAGGGTGTTTGATCACTCACATCAGTGGAATAGTGTAGGTATTGGTGGTTCACCATGTCACAGGTGTTCATTGGGAGCAAGTATGCTTGCTCAGAGGTGTGACAAAGTGGATTGGAGCCATTTGAGCCCATGGAAGCATGAAATAAGGTATATCATGTAATATGAGGTATTTTTGGGTCATTTTCAGAGTTTTTTTTTTAGTTTTTGCATTGTTTCAGTTGGTCCTAATTGTTACAATGAGAATCTAGCATGCAATAATAGGTAAGTCTTAGTGACTGGATATATTGGGCCATGTAATTGACATTATGATTATTTGATATTTATAATCATGAGCTATGATTCTCTCAGAAAAATTTTAGGTCCCCATGATGTTTATTTTTCTAGTTATGACTATTTTGATGAGGCATGGTGAAAAACAATGCAAAATATAGCTCGAAGTACAACCTATTATACTCGTTGTGAATCATGTGATTTACATGGGACTTTTTTGCTTTCAAGAAATATAATAAGGTCCTTTTAGAAGGTGTCACAAAAATAATGAGGTCAATTCATAGTCACTTTTTATGAATGAATGTTAAGAACGTAAAGAGGTCAAAAATCCTAGTTAAACCCTAGCTAGGAGTGGTTTGCAAAAGATGAAGTATAATGACCCAGTTTTGATTGAAAGTGAAAATGTGATGATTGGATTTTTATAGGAATTTGATATATTTCTATAAATGTAAATTTTAGGTCATGGTGATAAGTGAGCCCCACATGAAAACAACCGTTTATGAAGATTTCAAGTTTGAGGAGAAAGTTACAAAATGAGGTATGAACTAAATTGCCATTATGTGATGAATGTGAGTTTTAATATATTTAAATGGATTTTTTAGATAATTTTGATGTAGATTCATAAGGTTTTGAGGTCCAAACAGGTTAATTAGTCAAAGGGCAGTTTTGGGATCTTAAATAATAGGGTTCGGTGTTTTGGCTATAACTTGAGCTATAGGTGGCGCTTTGAGATGATTAAAGTTTTTTTAGAAATTATATTCAAATATATTTCCATTGATATATTTATTTCCTTATTATGATCCGATTTAATAGGTTTTCTAGGGCATTATTTCAGTAAAAAGGTTTTTGGAAGTTCAATACAGGATCTATTTTTGTGAAATTTTTATGTTGTTTGCAGCATGAGATGGATTGGGTGATACTTATTGTAACCTAGAATGTGAATATGGATGAATTTTACATCCAATGAATTACTTTTGAGGTTCTGAATGTTTGAAAAAATGGTTTTATGAGCTAACCTTTGGAAACAGAATCTTTGGTAGGTTGATTTGGTGAAGGAAAATATTTTTGTGGTTTGAAGAGAAATATATTTCATGACTTTTAACATGATTAGAAGTGTTCTAAAGGTTATTAAATTTATTTTTAGTGGTAACATGGCATGTTTTGGTTTATTAGAAGAAATTTTGTGGCATTATGAAGTTTCCAGGGTGAAGGACACATCTGTTTTGAAGATTGTAAAGGAAATTACGCCCAGTAAATGAAATAATTTGATTGGTTGATATTAATTGTGACTATTTATGATTTTTTTATGATATTTAAATCATGTATGATGGTTCATAAGTCATTAAAATGTATGGTACTCATGTTAGGACATTTTTAAGATTGTGCCAATCGGGTTTTGAGCCATTTTTGGCACATGAAATGATGTTTTTAGCTAGTATAGCCTATATGGGTCACTTGTAGCTATTATATTTCAAATTATAAATATTTCCTATATGTATTGGTAGAACCAAATGGAGGTAAAATTTTGGGTCTAAGTTTGAAAGATGAAATGCATATAAAAAACATGTTTTTGGTGCTCTTATGAATGAGTTGAGTGTGTGCAAGGTGGAGTGACCTAGGTGGAAGTTTTATACAAGTATTAGAGCATGAATTGGAGCTAAAACAAGTTTTCTATAGTTCAGGAAAACTCATATAACATGAGAGCAATGGTTTGATGAATTTTAGAGTGATTGAAGAGCTTGTTTTGTGAAGATTGATCACCTAGGGTTTGAGTAAAGAAGTGCGAGATGGAATTGCTCTCCATCATTTTTGGCATAAAAAGATAGATATATACACATTATAAGGTGGTTTAGTGGGTGTTTTATCATATTGGGGTGTTTTATCCTCCTTGTGGAGTTAGTGCTTCACAAAATTATGGGTTGGTGTTCCTTGTAGGGTTACTGCTGTACTAAACTAGGGGTTTGTGCTCCTTATGGGGTTGGTGCCTCACTAAATTTTGAAACATATCAATATAATATTGTGTTTAATTTTTTTTCTTCCCCTTGAGGGTTTCCCACTTATATCTTATGTTCTTATGGTGTTCTTATGCTTTCATGGTTTCATGCATTGTTGATGGTTTATGGTATGCACACATTAAAAGTTGAATAAGTGATTATTGTGATTGTTTGAATAAAATTGATTTGATTTTCATATCTGAAAGTTTAATTGAAAATTTTATAAGAGATGATTCACCACCCCCCCCCCCCAATCCATTGTGCTTATAGTAGTTGGCATTAGAGCAAGTCCTTTTGCAGAATTTTGACAGCTTGAAAGGAGATCCTTGAAGCAAAAAAATGGCAAGTAGAAATGTGATTGGAAATCCACCTCTGTTTGATGGAGTAAATTATTGCTTCTAGAAAATTAGAATGAAGAACATCATCACATAAGGTTTTGATGTTTGGGTAGCAGTTGAAAATTTTTATAATCATGTCACTCCTCCAAGAAGTGAAAAAGAGAAAGTTGATTATACGAACAACTCAAAGGATTTCAGTACCATTCTAAGTAGACTTAGAGAATTAAAAATGGGTAATATAATGCATTGTAAGAATGCAAAGGAGGCATGGTACAAGCTTGAAGTTCTCTATGAAGGTGACTCAAAGGTAAAAATTACAAAACTTCAAACTTTTAAAAATCAATTTGAAAGTCTAAAAATGAATGATAGTGAGGATATTGTTGCATACCTTCTTAGATTTGAAAAAATTGTGAATGGCATGAAAGGCTTAGGTGAAGAATTAAAAGAAGAATTTGTAGTTTAAAATATTCTAAGGTCATTATCCTCTAATTTTAATTATAAAGTGTTTGTTATAGAAGAAGCTAAAGATCTAACCACTTTTACATTGGATGAGTTGCATGGTACTCTAACTGCTTATGAAATGAGGATAGGTGACTCAAAATCATCCAAGAAGGAGATTTCTTTTGAATCTGAAATGAAGAAAAAGGATAAGGAGGAAAAGAAGGTTGAAACCACTCTAGAGATTGAAGATGATGAGCTTTTTGTTATGTTAGCGAGATGAATAAAACAAGGTTTTGGTAATTATAAAGGTAAACTCCCTTTCAAATGTTTCACTTGTGAAGGAGTAGTTACTTTTGTTGCTAAGTGTCCTCATAGGTATGAGAAAGAAAATAATGATGATAAATAACAAGAGGAAGAACCCAAGAAGAAGAACTACAATATGGCGAGGGTAAGAAAAGTTTTAAGAAGCCTAATTACAAAAGGGAGAAAAGAAGTTTTTACTCAAATCAAGATGATGATTTTTCATATGCTAGTAGTGGTGTATCTAATTCTGAATCTGAAAATGAGTATAAAAGATTAGGTAATGAAGATTTGGTCATGACTAAAGAAGCTATGAGATTTTTAGGTTATGGTTCTTCTCTTCTAGGTGATTTCATCTTTGGTTATGGTAACTTTTCTGAATATGAGTGTGAAGAGGACATAGGTCATCTTGAAAGAATAAAAAGAGAACTTGAGAAAGCTGAAAAATAAAATAAAAAATTGACCTTGCAGATTAAGAAATATGAAAATCAATTTCATAAGATGCATGAGAAATATGGGATTGAGTTTACAAAGATAATTGAGAAAAATAAAGTGCTAGAGGATAAGGTAAAGTTTCTTGTTTCTAATCTGCAATATAAGGAGAATTTGTGCACCAAATATGAGCAAGATATAGATTTTTTTGGGTTGAGCTTTTAGAAATCAGTAAGAAGACTATGTCCTTGAAAATGTTTGAGAAGATTACTACATATCTAGATGACCTACTTAGAAAACAAAGGGCTACATAAAAATACGAATAGTTTGGACTTCAAACAAGAGTCTTAGGACAAAGAAGTTGAGCAAGAACATGGTATTTCAAGTAAGGAATCAGACAAAATAAATATGAAAGAGGGAAGTAAGGTGACTTCTATCAAGAACAATGAAATACTAAGGTCCATTAGACAACCCCAAGCTTCAAGGTATGAAATAACTTTCAATGGTCATTTTTTTACTTGTAATGCTTTTGGTCATAAATCTAAAGAGTGTAGAAGATATTTTAGAGATGATCATCCTTGGAGAGACAATAGGAGTGAGTTTTCCAAGAGGATAGTATGTTATAATTGTAATGAACAATGACACACTCCTAGGTATTTTTTTCATGATAGACCTAGTCAAAATGAAGGGCTAATAAGAAAGAACTCGGTTATATGCTACTTTTGTAATAAGATTGTTCATGTGGCTAGGAACTATTTTCAAGCTTCCCAGGGATAAATGAGAAGTTATTTGGGTCCTAGAGTGTAAAATTTTTATGTTCAAAGGGCTAGAATGCATGAGTATGCCCCTAGAAGAGTTTGGGAACCTAGGAAAGATCTTGGTGCATCTTCAAGTGCAAAAGTTGGAGGAATAAGGAATGAATCTCAGAACTCAAAGCAGGGAAGAGAAGATGGAAGTATTTTACAGGTGCCCAAAAAGGCTTAGGACATCTTCAAGACCTTATTTTAGGTCTTCATGGATTATGTATACCTTCACTATGCTTCGTTAAGGTATACCATTGCAAATGAAGAATCTAGGTGAAGGAGATATGTTTGTGACATGTGTGTCATCTCTACAAAGTCTAGGTATGTTAATATTATGCTCCTCATATTCTTTTAGGTCTTCATGGATCATATATACCTGTCAATATGCTTTGTGAAGGTATATTCTTACAAATGAAGCATCTAAGTGAGGGAAAGATGTTTTTGACGTGTGTTCCATATCTAAAGAGACTAGGTATAATAATATTATTCTCCTCATATTGACATGTATTGGTCATTATGATTGTTCTTATGTGATTGTCATCATTTCTCATCTTGAATTTCTGAGTCTGAATCTTGTCTAGTAGCTTTAGTGGTTTGTTCTGTGATGGCCTATAATGATCTTATCTGATCTATGGTGAGAATGGTATTAATCATCCTTACATGTCCCTCTATGAGGTATAAGTGATCTTGACAGATCTACTAATAGTTTCATTCATGTGTTCAAAGATATGTCTGAATCTTGTCATTACATCTAAAACTGGTCTGTCTTGCATTTCACCATTAATGGTGGTCATCTTTAGGGTCTATGCTTAGTAAAGTCTGTAAGAGTCCTCAAATTGTAATTGAGGTCCTGTCTTAATATCCTTCATGTGTGATAGGTCACAATTGTTTAATTTCATATGATCAAGTGTCTATCATTGATCAGGGGTGATTATAGAATAAGGGTCTGTGGTTGAGTCATGAGTCTATAAAATATCAGGTTCTACAAGCTAATTGGTGTTCCTACAGGTATCCACAATTTGAAGTACTTTCATGGTCAATGCTCATTAAATAGGTTTCCTAATGGTGAAAGTCCTACTTGAAGGTTTGATCTTAAGAAATGTTAAGATATTAATACATCAAGAATGCATTAGTTTCAAGGTTTCTCAAGAAAATGAGGGTTTACACAGTCTAACAAGGAGTGTTATAGATTGAAAATCAATTTTGAGTGCTCAAATCAAGTATATTTTTGTTGAAATGGTAGTACTAGTTTCATGAAGACTCATAATAAAGTTATGAAGGTAATTTGGAGCTCACTGTCTTTAACTGGGAGTACATAGATCCCCTTGTGAATGATGTGCTTGGAAATGCTCTAAGTTTATGAGGTCAAATGATGAATTTTGGCTCTCAAAATATCTCTTGGTATCTATCATCTAACATTGGGTCAGAGGATGTGAGATGTTTTTAAAAAGTTCCCAAAGTGATGTATTTGTTCAAGTTATGTTCTTGACAGTGTTGGGATAGAAGATTGTTGCGCACTAAGGAAGGTTTACTTCTCATACACCCTAATAGTAGATATCCTCGAGAATTTGCAAGGCTATAATTTGTCATTGTTAATGATTACTAATGACATGTTTCTTAAAAATACTATACAATGTTATTATCTTGGATTATCATGGTTGAAGAAGTTTGGGCTGTGATCCTCCATGTTTTCATGCAAGATTGAAGTCTCTTACAGTACATTGATGACATAAGTCTGTTGGCTCCTGAGTTGTGAAATATTGGTACTCATAGTTTTATTGTGTTCTTAGCTCTACCTTGGTGTTCTATGATACTTTAAATTTGTTAATTAGAAATATTTTGGTAATGTCTTCAAGATTATAAGAGATAGTAGGGGTATCTTTTACTTCTCATGAAGGATGAATGAAAACCTACAGGTATAAGAAAGAGGCAGAGTAGCAGTATCTCATAAGAGGTGAAAGGTTTTCAAAGGCCCATAATATCATTTTGAAAGGTATGCCTTCTTATCCATATTATTATTTACATTGAGAAATTTCTTTGTGAGAGTGTCTTGGTCTTGAAGGGTGTGAAAATTGTGTTTTAAATCAAATTAGCTACCTACTTATGCTTGTAAGAGTTTGTCTAGCATGGTGACAAGTGGTATGGAAGTCTTAATGGTGATTTCTTATTTTTCCCTTGAATTCATTTTCAATGATGAATGTATGTGAAATTATGCTAATTCATTGGTAAATTGATTAATTTAAGTCATTTGGTGATCCTTCACCTTTAATGCAAGAGAGAAAGTGTTACAAGACTCATAAACAATGAGATAAATGATAATGGTAAATGGTGTATACTTGCTATAATGTTAAGGGGGAGTCATGGTTTTCTCTAAGTGCCACATGATTATAAGTGTTTAAGTGCCACAAAGTATGTAATTTTCTTCCAAATGGAAGTTATGGTACTGAAATTATTGCTTGGTTGTCATCTAATTGTGTTGATTAATGTCATAGCAAGAAAATTTGTTATTATAGGTATAAAGATATTGCTAAGTAAGTGTATAAGAATAGATCATAGATAGGGGTAGTACCTTAATGAGTTTGCATAATGATCTCAAAGACCATGTTAGGTGAGAAAATGTATCACTTCTTGTAAAGGTATGTTGACTTGTCTTGGCTATATATGACTTTAAGAGACTAAAATGTTGTATTTAAGACTACTTAAAAGATGTAATGATGATTTCAACACATGATTGCAAGGCTAGTAGCTCAAATTGTTCTTGGGAGCTAGAAGTAGAGGCCTTAAGCCTAGGGGGAGTGATTTTTGAATGGAATATATGCTTGGTTGATGTATGATAATGTTGGAATTGGTCAATTTTGGCACTAGTATTTACGGTCTAAATATTGCTCTTGTATGAAGAGACTCTCAAGTCCATTGGTTCATGTTTTAGGCCTGAAGTGATATTCTTTCCAAGAAGATGAGTAATGATTTATATGTTTTATGCCTATTCTTGACATGTTCGTGGTCAAGACCCAGTCTATGGATAAATGTTTTGAGGTAAGGTTATTTTAGAAATCATTGTTTGCATGCCTAGGAGGATGGAATGATGACTCTTTTCTCAAAGGTAAAATTTTGATCTTCAAGGATACTCAAAACAAGGTTTCAGATGTCAGTGATGCTCTTTCTAGGGGGAGCATGGTGTTTGCATGCCTAAAATGAAGGTTAAATTCAATTTTTGGAGAAAATCAAGAAGAAGAGGCTTGATTGAGACCTTTGGTTGATGTTTCTAACCAAATCATGAAGGTATGAAGCTAATGTAGGTGAATGAGGTAAGCTACAGGTATTCCTTTTTCATTAATGTAAAAAGGGGGAGAAGTTCAGGGTGTTTTCCATCAATGACAAAGGGGGAGATTGTTGGCATGTAGGCCTAATAGGTGTTGTCATTGATGAAAAAAACCACATTAATGAAAAAGTGGATGTTGTAGGATGATTTCATGATGTTTTTTAAGTGCTAACATGATGTTTCATATGTGTAACATCTACTACAGGAAGATTCAGTGACACATGTCTTGCTCTAGCAAGCCCATATAGGTGCTTAGGAGGTGTTTTGGAAGTGTGATAAATTCTTAGATGTTGGAAAAGAATTTTGACATGATGCATAACAGGTTTTTAGGGTTATTGAGCACTCACAACAGTGGAATAGTGTAGGTACAGGTGGTTCACCATGTTACAGGTGCTCATTGGGAGAAGGTATGCTTGCTTGGAGGTGTGACAGAGTGGATTGGAGACATTTGAGCTCATGGAATAATGTAAAAGGTGTATTTCATGGCATATGAGGTATGTTTTGGTCATTTTTAGAGGTTATATGTTTAGTTATTACATTATTTCAGTTGGTCCGTAGTTGCTACTATGAAGATCTAGCATGCAAGCATAGGTAAGTCTTAGTGACTCGAGATATTGAGCCATGGTATTGACATTATGATGATTGTATATGTTAGAGGGATGAGTGATGATTATCTCAAAAAAAAATTAGGTTCCCATGATGTGTATTTTTCCAGTTATGATAAGTTTTGGTGAGACATGGTGAAAAATAATGCAAAATCTAGCTCAAAGTGCAACTTTAGATACTCATTGTGAATCATGTGATTTTCATGGGACCTTGTGGATTTCAGGGATGATTATAAGGTTATTTTATAATTTTTTCTGAAAAATAATGAGTTTGTTTCATTGTCATATTTTTATGAACGAATGTTAAGAAGGTAAAGAGGTCAAAAACCCTAGTTAAACCCTAGCTAGAAGTAGTTGTTAGAATAAAGTGAATTGTGACCAGATTTTTATTGATTATTAAAAGTGATGATTTTATGTTCTATAGGAATCTTATATATTTATATAAATGTAAGTTTTGAGGTCATGGTGATGAGTGGGCCCCACCTGAAAACATAATGTTTTTGAAGAATTTTAGTTTAAGGAGAAAGTTGCAAAATGAGGTGTAAAATAAATTGCCATTATGTGATGTATGGGATTTTTATAAATATCCATGGATATTTCAGATAA
Source organism: Taxus chinensis (assembly GCA_019776745.2). Lineage (NCBI taxonomy): Eukaryota > Viridiplantae > Streptophyta > Pinopsida > Cupressales > Taxaceae > Taxus > Taxus chinensis. The sequence goes on from CM034146.1 coordinate 900,256,990, forward strand.
ATTTCATGTAGGTGCATGAGGTTTTGAGGTCCAAATAGGTTGACTGGTCAAAGGGCAGTTTTGGGATCTCAAATAGCAGGGTTCAGTGTTTTGGCTATAACTTGAGCTATAGGTAGAGTTTTTAGTTGATTCAAGTTGTGTTGGAAAATATATTTATAGATATTTATAGTGATAAATGTATTTCCTCATGATCAGGTGATTTGGAATTTTTTCCATGGAATTATTTCAGGAAGAAGGTTTTTAGCAATTTAGGATAGAAATTTGTTTTGTGCAACTTTGATGTTGGTGGAAGCATTATATGGATTGTTTTATGCTTTTTATCACATTTAATGTAAATAGGGATTAATTATGAATCTAATGAATCCATTTTTAGCTATTGAATGTGTTTTTAAATGTTTTTATGAGCTAACCTTTGGAAACAATGTTTTTGGCAGGCTCATTAGGTGAAGGAAAATATTGTCTATGGTTTGAAGTGAAATGTGTTTTAGGAATTATAACATGCTTATAAATGTTATTAAATTTAGTTTTAGTGGTAAAATATTATTTTTTGGTTCAGTAGAAGTCATTTCATGGCATTACAAAGTTTCCAGGGTGCTAAAGGGTGAAGGAAACAATTGTTTTGAGAATTGTAAAGAGAACTGGGCCCAATAAATGAAATAATTTGATTGGTTTATATTAATTGAGACCATGTATGAATGTATTATGAAAAATTATAAGGGTTCATGGGTCATGAAAAATTATGGGACTCATGTTAGGGCATTTTTGAGAATGCGCCTATATGGATTCGAGCCATTTTTGGCACATGAAAGGATGGATTTATCCAAACTCACCTCATATGTAGGTGTTGTACTTCAAATTTTAAATATTTCTTTGATTTATTGGGTGAACCGAATGGAGGGAAAAATTTGGGCCTAAGTTTGAAATATGAAATGTATATAAAAATCATGGTTTGGGTGGTTTTATGAACTAATTGAGTGTGTGCAAGGTGGAACGACCGAGGTGAAGTGTGATTGTAGGATTTTTAGCATGAATTAGAGTTGGAACAATTGTGTTACAGGTTGGAAAAAATTAGAGACCATGAGAGCAAGGGTTTGATGAATTTTAGAGTGATCGAAGATCTTATTTTGTGAAGATTTGTCACCTAGCATTTGAGTGAAGGAAAGCGAGATGAATATTGGATCTTTATGAGTTGTGGAAGAGAAAAATTAGATAACTACACATCATAAGGTAGTTGAGTGGGTTCTTGATCATCTTGGGGGCTATATCCTTCTTATGGTGTTGGTGCTTCACTAAATTAGGGGTTGATGCTCCTTGTAGGGTTGGTGATCTACTAAACTAGGGGTTGTTTCTCCTTGTGGAGTTAGTGCCTCCCTAAATTTGAAAAATATCAATATAATATTTTTTTCTGTAGGGTTTCTTCCCCTTGATATTTTTCCACTTAAATCTTGTGTTATTATAGTGTTATTTTATTTTCATGGTTTCATGCATTATTGATGGTTTATGGTATGCACACATTAAAAGTTGAATAAGTGGTTATTATGGATGTTTGGGTATTGTAATTTTAGTTTCAAATATGAATTTTAATTTTAAATTTTTATAACGACTGATTCATCCCCCTTCTCAGTCCATTGTGTTTATAATAGTTTGAAATCTCAAATTAAATCTCACATAACCGCTAGTATGGACAGACCGGTGGTTACATAACCACCATTATGGTTATGTATCCAATGGGCTAGGCAGACCTCTAATTATGTAACCATCATGGTGGTTACGTAACTTAAGGGGAAAACTTGAATAAAAAATTGGAAAAAAATAGTTTGTGAAGCCACAAAAAGCTAAGTAAATTAGATACAAGGGTGGGTGACTAAAAATTAACATGTAAAAGATGAAGTGAGAGGATATGGATCTCATCATTATTCTGGAGAAGGATTATTTTATCATCAGATATTTTATCGTAGCATAAATGTAGCACTTATGTAATTTTGGGTCATACATATTTCCACCTAGGAGAATTTTTTTAGCCATGAATGGGTGTAAAACATGGATTCCAAGTATGGCGCTCCTAAGTGGGAGATTAAAAATTATACCTTTTCTATCTATGTGTTGAAACCATGCCAAACTGACCTTATTGCCACCTATAAAAGAGAGATGGGAATCAAGTTAGATATAAAACAAGATTAACAAATTACTTTGAAAACAAAAGACAAGACTACTTACCATATCCGTGATGATGAGAATTATACCTTTTGTAGTGTGTCATCCCTGTATATACTCACCCAAAGCAACATTAGGAAACCACATTTGAGATATGTATATCACTATTTACCATTCTTAGAAATCATTATTACTCATCCACTTAGTTAAATTTGAGCTCTGGACCTCATGTAACCATTTCTCTTGCAAATATAGTCAAATCGAAGAGAATGTAGTTACGATGATAGCGCAACCAGTGGGAGTAGTAGAGGGCCACGATCACGTAAGTTATTAACATTTATTTAATTTTTCCCTAAAAATGTAGCATTTATTCAAAGTAGCTATAGGAGGGGAAATTTTTGATGATTTGGTAGTCAAAATGACTGTAGGGGGTGCCTTTTAGGTTCCATAATTTGTTTGAATAAATTTAGTTAAATTTTTATATTTTTGCAAGTTTTTAGTTTTGAGGGTATGACCCTGATTTTATGGGCATGACCACCATGGTGGTTACACAACCGCTACTTTGCACCTTTTAAGTTCCATAATTTTTTTGAACAATTTTGTTCAAATTTTAATGTTTTTTGCAAGTATTTTAGTTTTGAGGGTACGACCCTATTTTTATGGGCACGACCAATGTGGGGGTTACAAAACCACCACTTTGTGTAGAACGGTGGTTGTGTAACCACTGTGGAGGTTGTGCAAACATTTTTGTAGTTACGTAATCACTATTCTAATAGTGTTGTGGCTACGTAACCATCGTGATAGTTTCACAACCCCACCTTGCTAAGAGTGGTGGTTATGTAACCATCACGATTTTTTTTCTTTAAAGGCGAAGGATGAGATCTATTTTTTTAATCAAATTTGTATTATTTTTGTGAGCTTATTACATACTTATCATATTATAAATTTATCTTTTCTCATTGTTTTGGATGCATTGGAGCTATATTATATGGAGTAGAGCTCAAGAGTAGGAGTGGTTACCTTAGATCCTATAATTATTGACATAGGAAGAGAGGGGTCTATCAGGAGAGGGAAGGAATTTAAAGGATAACCTAAACACAACTTATTTCCCTAATGAGTCACCTTCTCTATGAATTTTTTAGTTACTTGGATGTAGACCAGAACATGTTCCAATTTCCTAGTTTCATAGGTGAGTGGACCATTACACTAGATGATGTTTATAGGATCCTTGGAGTCCCTGTCACCAGAAGGAAGTTGGTGTTGAAGAGTGCCAGTTTGATAGTTGAGGCATGCAGATGGGATAATTTTCTTGGTGATGCACATGTACATGCCTCAGGTACTAACCAAGGGGTTAGGGTTGTTACAGTTGAGACCAATCTTATCCCTACTGTACGCAAGGCAATCATTGGTATATTGGCCTCACATTTGATTGGTGATAAGGGAGGAGACATGTTCCTATTTTTCTTGGATCTTATTTTTGAGATAATTATACTTTATGGTAGGGTGTATGCATGGGGAGTTGACATCCTTTGAACTTATTACCACAACCTGTATCAGATTGTTAGATACGGGGCTAGATCTCTCAGCCACCCTACATTGGTTATGTCCTTGGTTAGTGAGTGGATGATCCACTACTAAAGGTGTTTTGGGATAGCAGATCCCACTAAGATTAGAGAATTTAGGTGGGGTGACTTGGCTCCACTTAGGGGCCCATCACAATAAGTATCTACCTTAACCATGACAGACATGATTGAACAACCATATCAAGACATGGATGACATATGGGGAGTAAAGAGGATTGCACTAGCTATTTGTAACACTACCATTCAACTAGTTGACCATATTCAGAGTGGAGACTCATCTAATGCTTTGGGTGCCGCAAAAAAAATTGGTTACCCTATTTTTATGCTCTTTTAGAAGTGGTTATGGTTTATAGAGGCATATATGGGAGGTGAGAGACAGCCAGAGGGGCTAACTCTATTTGACTGTCATAGTGCCTAGGGTTCCTATTGGTACACCAAGATCTACACTAGACCCAGTGGTTGGTGCTTCTACGAGACCAAGGATAATTTTTTAGATTGGTGAGGGCACGATATAGAGTGAGGAGGAGGATTATGATGCCAAGATAGACTCATCCTTAGAGGAGGATTCTGACCTGAAGTGGCTACAAGAGAGGCCTCAGTAGCTCACACAACTAAGGAAGAGGTGGAGGAGGAGTCATTTTTTCCTGAGGATACAAAGGAAGATTTCATACATCCATAGGAAATGGAACAAGAGGAGAGGGCTGAGGAGGAGGATACCATACCAAATCCTATAGCAACACCAATTATTGACCCAAGTTGGGTCCTTGGAGACCTAATTAAGTATAAACACACTTCTACTCTCTTTACTTCCTAGATTGGATATTAGTAGTATTTCTCTTTCTTTATTTTTTATTTTTCACATTTTCTAACTTGTCGTTGTTTATTTTATCTTTGTACCCACAATTGATGGATGGTAATATCTTATTTGGAACACACTCCTATATTTGTTTTTTACTCCCACTGGGATGACTTGAGAGAAGCTACTTACAGACCTTGGAATCCCGAAATGAGTTGATCATCATAGTGACATATTTTTACCATAGTAGCATGCTACAGAAATGATAAATTAGATGAGGACTGATATCTCCGTGAATGAGGACTGAGAGAGATGAAGAGGACACTCACAAAGTGAATCTACTACTACTGGTCATTCACATGGACACTCTCATAGATTAACACATAGAGGATATCATGCCACTCCTACTTGATATTTTCATACAAGCTGCAGTAGGAGTCCTTTCCCTACTCCTTTGCAGGGATCTAAGAGGGATAGATAGGCCTATTGCCTTTATTATTTTTAGACAATTTTTGATGTATTTACTGATTTTTTGTATTTTTGGCTCATAGTGAGAATTTTGACCACACTTTTCCTATGGTGTGATAACATTGTATACAAAACCCTTTGATAGACATATATATATATATATATATATATATATATATATATATATATATATATATATATATATATATATATATATATATAAACATATTTTTGGTTCGGAATTCTTTCTTATGAGGTTATTTTGTTTTTGGTTCATCTCATATGTGTACTCTTATATGGTTTAGAATTTATGATGCTTTTGTGTTTTTGAATGCATGTTATGGATGATTATGTAATGTGATAAACAAAACAATATCTATGCTTATGAGTAGGGTAACAAACTATAATTTGGATACTTTATTTTTCAAGTAATACTTAGCATTTCTATTCCATTGGAAAAATGTGTTGAATATGGTATGATGATAAGATAACCTCACTTCATTCTTAAATCCATGTAACTGATAAGATGTGAGGGCTCACCATCAAGAGTCGAGAATAATGCAAGATATAGATTTTGAAGAATTTGAATGAGAATGATAACCAAGAGATAAGAATTTTGACAAGGATTTACTTAGAAACCTACAACCCAACCCAAACAAAGATTAACTTAACCAATTCAAAATTAAATTTTTGTACAAGTTTTGACTATAATTAGATCCATATATGTCCTATTGATTGATAACATATGGTTTAAATAATGGTTGTCTCTCCTAGCATACATATCTAAGTCATTTTTGGGGGAAGTTTTAAATTTTCAAGAACTAATATTTCCTTGTTTATTTGAAACTTTTGATTTATTGATGTGAGCCCCTACGTCTTTCCCCATGCTACTGGTAAGAAGCATGGGATCGTCACCAAGGAAAAAACATGAGCAAGTAAGGGAACTTAACTCCTTTCCCAATCTCATGCTACCAATAAGAAGAATGGGCTCATCACCGAAGGTTGGTAGGGAAAAAATTGTAATTATTTACAAAAACAATATTTTTGTTTATTATATATATTGTTTTAATTTTAATTATGCTTGTTGGGAAGAAAACATTTCCCCTGATATCAACCCCATATAACTAATAGGATGTGAGGAATCATCATCGAAGGTTGAGATAGGCGAACAAAAGCTCCAGAGGAAATGTTTATCGTGTTTTTGTCATGGAGATATTTTTTAGGGAAATGTTCATCATCAAGAAATTTATAGAGAAAACTATGGGCGATAAAAATTCAAATCAGAAGCAACTGTGAAGAATATTGAGCATGTAGGTCCTTATAAAGTAATGTTAAAATTTGTCTCATGAATGAAATTGATGATAAAATTATATAGTTTGAATGTATGAGAAGAATGTAGAATAGGTATGATTAAGATATTTTCCAATGTTTGAAAGTCGAATAATTACTTGAACAATAAGTGTCTATTTTACAATTTTAACAAAATGATAATGCAAGTAACAAAACATTATGAATGTAAGAGTGGATAATGTGGAAATGTTTGAGGTGAAGTGAGCTAACAAATTCACTAAATTCTTCACTCTCAAGAGTACACTGATAAAACACATCATTCTTGAAATCTTCCATGACTTGATAGGGTCCAAGGCATTTCAGTTTGAACCTCCTACCTTCGCTGAAATTTTTGTTGATTTGGCTATCTAGACTCAGGAAAAGGTATGCTACATGGATTTCATGCTCATATACCTTTTTGTTATACTACATAAATATTTTGCATACAAACACCTGATGATATTGTTTGGCTCTAAGGTGTCTATCATCCAATATTTATAAATCAGATAGTCGGTGTGACTAGATACACATCTTTGTCAAGAATACCTTATAAAGACACACAAAGACTAGGAAATTCTACCTCCAGTGGTAAGACCACTTCAAAATCAAAAACTAAAGATAAAGGGGTTTCCCCCGTGGGTGTTTACACAAAATTCCTATAGGCCCACAAGACAATAAATAACTTTAAGTGTAAGTTTTTCTTTTTCTCCTTAACAATATTAAGAAGAATAGAATCCAAAGTCTTGTTGGTAGCCTCAGGTTATCCATTGGCTAAAGGGTAGTATAAAGAGGCTATCCGGTGAGATATTTTAAATTGAGCACATATATCACACACATCTTCTTTCTTAAAGGGAGTGCCATTATTTCAAATAATGACCTGTGGGACACCGAACCTATAGATAATTTGGTTCAAGATGAAGTTAGCGAAGACAAATCAAAGTACTGTAGTAAGAGGCATGTAAACCACTTTTTGAAGTATTCTCTGGCCATGATTATAAAGTCATGGCCATTTGATGATGATGGAGATAATTTCCCTATTAAATCTAGGCCCCAATTGGAGAAGGTTTAGGGTGTCACAATAGGTTGTAAGGTTTGGGTCGAGATGTGTATAACATGTAAGAATTCTTGACATTTCTGGTACTTCTACACATATTCTACAACATCATCCTCTAATGTGTGCTATAAGTAACCCATTTGATGGATCTTGCGAGTGGTAAAATGCCCTCAAAATTGGCCACCACAAAACCCATTGTGGGCTTAAAAGAGAATCTTTTCCTCTTCTTCTTCATCAACACATCTTAGTAGTATGCCATCAAAATCTCTTCGATATAATACTTCTTCCAAGATAACATATTTAGTTGTTATCTCACGTAACATTTTCCTTTGTTATGAATTGGATCCATTAGGATATTTCTAATCTATTATGTGGTTTATTATATCTATATACCATGAGAATGAAAACAATGGTGGGTTTTGTTTCTATTTACTAAAAAAAATTGTTAGGGAATTTCAAGTCAACTATTTACCAAAAATCTATTGGGTTGTCAGTGAACCAATCAAAAATGATTTTTCCTTTGATTGATAAAGGTCAGCTAGAATTCACTCATTAATGTGGTAAATATTATGGCCTTCTTGGATAAGGCTTCCTGGGTTAATAATTTTTGTAAATGTTTTGATTTGATTATTACCCTCATTTCTTAAATAAGCATATAATACCTTAACCTCTTATTTGCAAAGACAATTTCCAAACACTCCTTTTCCACTTGAGTATATCATGTTTCATAATCAAGGAGCATACGACTAATGAAATACATGGCATATTCATGACCATCCTCATCCTCTTTTGCTAGCATGAACACTATCTAAACATATGTGGCTTGACAATAATAAATCATGAGGAAGATCGGCTTTGGGTGGCATGAGCATTGGTGGAGACATGAGGAAGCATTTGAATAATTCAAATACATTATGAAATTTATCGTTATATGCCTTGGAATAATCCTTCTTCAGAAATTTTTTGATACGATGAATAACATATGTCATATTGGGGACAAATCAACATATTTCCCCAAGTTTTCCCAAGAAAGAACTAATACTAGAATCATCTGATGGTGGATTCATTTCATGAATCACTTGGATTTTTAGAGGATATACATAAATTCCTTAAGAAGAAATGATGTATCCTTATAAATTTCCTCCAGTGAATCTAAATACATATTTCTCTGGATTTAAGGTCACCGCCGTATTTAATCAAACATGAAAGAATGATCCAAAGAACTTTAGAGTGGTACCCCTCTCTTCTTATATTTTTGTAATAGGTCATTAGCGTATGTTTCCACAACCTTGTCAATAAGATAATGGAATAAATAATTCATGGTGCAATTGATACATAGTTCCAATGTTCTTCAAATCAAAATTCATGATGACATAATAAAAGGTTACCAAAGAAGTGGTAAAGGTAGTATTGGTTTTATCTACCTCGTAAATTTTTATTTGGTTGTAACTAGTGAACACGTCCATAAGAGATAAAAACTCATAACCATTCATTGCATCAACAATGATATCAATGGATTATAATGGGAAGTTTTCCTTAGGAAATATATTTATTTATATCCCTAGTCCACTGATTTTATAAACACTACTTGTAGAAGTTTCAATCACTTCTTCTTTGACCATTAGAGTGACTTTAGGATTCATAGGTATTAACTTATGTTTTATGGGTTTGGCATTAGGTTTGGTGACTAGGTTATGAAATATTATGTCTGGAGTGACACCTTTCATATCCTTGTAACTAAAAGTGGAAGTGTGGGAGTGGTCCTTAAGAAAATTTTCATGCTCTTATATTTCCTCAGTTGATTATGAAGAAATAGGTTTTATAATTCTAGGATCTTCCCTTTTTCCCAATGTTAATTTCAATCCTTCCTTATATCAGTGAAGAATTCCCTTCTTCAAAAATCAGGAGGATCTGGAAGAAACTCCAAATTCTCTTCCTCAACTTCATAAATTTCAAAATATTTTGAAGAAGAGGGATTCATTTTTCTATCTCTGAAGTACAAAGAAGGGTGAGGGATGAGAGAAGAACCTTTCTTGTGATGTGTGGGATGAAGTTTCATGTAAGCATGTAAGAATCATAATATATTTATTCATCATTCTTAGAGACACCTAACATGATAGGATCATTTTCTATCTATACATATACTAAAATGGTGTTGTTAGGCATATTGTGGATCAAGGGTTTGTCTCATATTGAGACCATGAATTATTTTTATTTCAAGTCTTCGTTGGGAAAACCATGAAAGTAAAATGAAGGCCATGCAATTTGTGAGCTGATTTTTATCTCTTAGAATTTCTTCTATAGAGATGAAATAAAAATATTTGACGTAACTCACAAACTCTTGACTTATAGAGATGGAAATGCTCTACCCTAGTCTCATAAACTTTTGAGACCTAGATTGTAATGATTTTTTGATATTCCTAGGACTCTAAATTATGAACTCACATCGTCTTGGCTACAATAAAACCATGAAGTAGGGTCTCACACTCAGCTCTATTATTAGTACACTTAAAGTTCAATTTGAAATCAAATAAGATGATTCTAAGTTCTGGAGAAGTTAGAATAACTCTAGTCCTTATGACGTAATGACACTTAGATCCATCATAGTGGAAATTCCAATAGTCATTAGTAAAAATGGATTTCTCATTATTTTTTGGATCTTATTCTTGAACGTTAGAAACTTCCACCATACATACCTCTTAAAAACCATCTGCTAAAAAAGAGGCTAGTCCCAAAGCATTTATGATGCCTTGAGAATCAAATGGGAGAAATATTGGTAAGTTGGCTCTCTAAGAGTTTCACTATTATCACTATTGTTTTGGTAGATATAGTTTCTACCACATAAATCTTACTCTCATTCTTATATACCCCTTTGATGGTTTTTTTTCTTGTCAAATGTCATTCACTGGAACTAGATTTGTAGTGGCTTATATAATTCATTTGTTAGAACTATATTTGTAGTGGGAACCAACCCCACGATGGGTGATGGATTGTTTAATTTATTAGTTGGGATTTCAAACTCTAAGTGAACCTTAGGTTTATTTTTAAGGTTTTCTATGTTTATATCAAATGTCTTGGGATTAACCTAAGATACAAAAGTTTTACGCAAGTAAAGGAATCTCACTTCTTGTAATAATGTGGAAGAGATGAATTTCATCCTATGAATCTTATGGCCTACCAAGAATCATATTATAATTGGTTTCCTTTTCTATAATTTAGAATTCTATTAGAATGGTATCCAACCTAAGGATAACTGGAAGAACAATGGTCCAAATTGACATGGATTTCAAAGTATCATAACTCCCCCAGCGTGTTTCGTGTTGAAGAGAAATTGGTCTCCTAATATCCTAACTTTTGCAAGAAGGAGAAAGGAACAATTTTTACATCAGCCCCATCATCAATAATTTATCTCTTAACATAGTTATTATAGATCCACACTTGAAAATATAGTGCAGGATTGCCCCTTTGTGCTAACTCAGTGTTTGTATGAGTTTTGTTAATCTCAAACAAAAACTGTGCTAACTCAGTATTTGTATGAGTTTTTGTTAATCTCAAACAAAAACTCGATATCTCACTCGTGTTGAGGATATACGTAAAAGTCTCTATGTTCATGATGAATTAAAAATTACAGACCTTGAACAGGTTGCAAGGTCTAGAAGCATTTAATAAGCTAGTCAAGAGTATGACTTAGGCTGATCAAGTGAAATGAATTGGTTCCCGATATGGAAGTATATCTGGAAGGTCTCGATCGTGGACCAGGTAATAATTCAGTTACATACGATTCTGCAGCCTAAGGCAGAACAGGATCTAACCCTGTTCAGGAAGGTATGATGTAGGTCTTTTTCTGAGTATACAGAATGTAGACCTAACTGGAATTATTAATGGTTAGTAACCTAAAACTAAACCTAACCTAGGGGTTAGATTAGTGTTAATCTAACCTAGACCTAGGCTAAGTGCTAATGTCCTAAGTTAGTATCTACGTGTGATATGGTTAGAATAAGTATTATCCTAAATTCTAAACCTAAGTTACTAACCTAACTATTAAACAAAACGTATGGGGACCTATGGAGGGGTGCGAACCATGGGCAGCGTTTTCTATGGAATTAAATGCATGGGATAAGGATGAAGGACAGGTCTTGGCAGAGGTTTTGGGAACGGCTAACCTGTGCCGACGTGGCAGGTCGCCAAAACTGGAAATGAACTTGGGATTTTATTTGACTGTCGCCAACTTTGGCAGTCGGTGGAAGTGGAGTTTGAGCGGGAAAGTTGGTGAATTTGCATTCAATGCTCTCGGTAGACGATCTCGGAACTCGCGAGAAGGCATGCAAATAGGAAGTTTGTTGGTTGGTTTGGCTTATCGTGATTTTTGGTTTTTCTTCTGCCTGTTCACTGGTTCTTCACACCAGTCTTCTTTGTGTTGCATGGCGAGCATGAGGTTATCTAGCTCTTTTCTCTGGCAAGGAGAGTATATATGTTTTGGAGATAGCAAAATTTTTTTGGTCGCTTTAACTTGGAAAAGGAAAAGGAAGTCTAAGCTCTTCCAGTGGTCTGCTTCGGAAATTTGAGCAAAAATCCAGGCATGTTAGGCCCTAACCTTTAAAAATCTTGCTGTCTTTCAAGTGATTTCATTAGAACAACTCTGTTCAAATGTTTTGAGAAAATAGATGATTTTCTATGGAGGTCTTGTTTGATTTTTGGTACCGTATCTCTTCTAGTTCGATTTTTCAATTTCCCCTTGATGGGTGTTTATTAAATTCGAATTGTGGCTCTATTTCTTTGTGTATTCATTCTGGCTTAAATATGTGAGATATATATATATATATAAAGTATGAATGCTCGGCCTGTTCGGCGAGAGCCCATAGAATATACCTGAGTTAGGTATAGGCCACTATTATGTTGTCGATTTTTGGTCGCCGTTTCTTGTTGTGGAAACTGTATGAAGGGATACTGATGGATATTGTATGATTGATCAATTATATTGATCCTTTGGAAGCTCTGTCGTGGTTTTTGGTGACAGTGGCTAATGATACTTTTTGGGTTTTGTTTGGGAACAGGTAACTATTGTGTTACCATAGTCTTTACGACCCAGTGGAAGTTGTTTTCCTTGTTATTGTGGTAACAAGGTTTAACCGTTAACTGTATACAATATTGAGATATTTATATTTTATTTGAATGACTCAGTGGAGTCCTCTGAATGAGTCGTATATTACTATCCACTACTGAGAATATAGATTCATCCTTGAGTTTTGTTAATTGAATTTCATGGAAGTCTTGTAGAGGTAACAGGTCTTTTGACCTCTGTTATTTGTAATAAATAATGGATATAGACTCCCTGGGTATGCATTTGCATTTCTTTTGTGTAAGCTGTTCGAGAGTTTTGACGAGGCTCAGTTGAATTCCTTGCTATGAAATGGGTATTTGATTTGCTTACACTTGATTTGTTCTGAATGCTTGCCATAGATGGCATAGAAGGATTCATCAACTAATTTTATCTTACACTGTTGTTGGGTTCCTCGGTTATGGGTATAAACCCGTTAACAGTATGCAATGTGTATTTATAGATTTATAATTGTTGTAACCTGAACGACTCTGAGGAGTCAATTGAATGATTTATATTTATATTTGAACCGTTGTTTAGGTTGAATATAATTGAATGATGGTAATTGTTGTGCCAGCGACTTAAGGGAATAACATGTATTTCGATCTTTGTTATTTTGATAAGATTCCTTCGCGTCGCAGGGATTTTGTGATACAGATTCTTTAGGTGTATATTTATGTCTTCAATCTGTGCAAATTTGTGTAAGAGATTGGCAAGGGTACAGTCAGATTTCTTGTTTTGAATTCAGTAATCGGATTTGCTTGCCTGATTTTTATAAAGCTCCGTTGATGGGCTCAGATGGAATCGTATGCAACTATTTGACTTATTACTGTTGTTCGGATTTATATGAACTCTTGGAAGGTATCCTGTACTGTTTGAACCTTATTGAATCTGATTTTTTTTGGGACACTGTCGTTTTGTCACTGTTCCTTGAGTATGAATGATTATCTTGTATCCTGGCTCTGTTGAAGTGAGTCGTGAATACCATACTTAGGTTTGAATGCACCCTGGTGAGAATAGATATGCTATGTTCCTTTCCGTTTACTTTAGTCCGATTGAGACTGAGCATGTTTCGGAATTACTGTGTGGTCGTCTTGGCATAGTCTTTAGGAAACCTCAAATTGCTTAATGCAATGAAGTCTGTTGTTTACAGCGTTATGCTAAAAATTCCTTGATTTCAACTTGTGTCGAAAAGCCATACTGTGTATAAAAGGAACTAGTATTGGGCTTAAGGTTGATATATGGGATTGTTGATGTGTTAGCTGCTGTACAGGAGTTTTGCTGTGTTTTATTTCTTGATTTAAAATAGTGATTCTTCCTGTGGCTTGTCGGACTTGTTCGTATACATACTGGATGAATGTTTTCCATAAGTGGAGACAATACAGTAGTGAACTTGTGTGAAAGGAAGTATGAATGATATGTTTCTTCCTCTTCAGTTATTTAATATTTGTTGATATCTGTCTAATAGTGGGAATTGTTTTGTAACATATTGGTAGAATCACGAATTGTTATGATATTTTCCTTTTTGGATGAATGAAACGATCTGTCCAATGTTGTGATTTTGGATTCAATGATTGTTTGTGCACATTCGTTCCTTGATTCTTAATATTCGATGAAATATTTGAGAAGTGTTTAGGACTATTCTGTAACGATGATAAAGTTACATATTTGTAGTCATTTTGGATTACAAAGGCATAGTCTGAATCATGTTTACTTGTTTGGATTATTGATTTCATTTAAACAGGGTGTTTAATGAAAATAATTGATGGATTGCAATTGTTTTAAAAGTTAGTGCTTATCATGCTCAGTTCATCGAACTGACTCATGTTGACTATTTTTGCAGATGGTTGCCGTAAGTGGTAAAAGCAATGTAGATCTGACAGGATGATCAGATTATTTAATTGTTTATAATGAATTACAGCTTGATTTTATAAATGTACTATATGTGGAAAGAGGTTTCTTTTCCGTTAAGCATTGTATCAAGTATGTTGTTTGCATAAAATGTAATTGTATAGTTCTGAAAGGAATGGAAATAAGCATTTGATACTTGTGTTGTATTCTTATTCTGATAGTTGACCTTTTTCGGTTTATATACCTGAGTGGCAAGGTTATCTTTGTGTAATTTGGATGTTTTTGTGATTGACAATGAAAGCTTACAAGAAAAGCGGTTGAATTCATATGAGTGTTTAGCAGATCTTATTGTTCTAGCAAAAGCAATTTTTAATTTAAAAAATTATCTTTCTAAAAGATAGGTTAAAATGAACCTAAGCAGAACGCTAAACAAGTTGAATTAAATTACTAATCCCTAGTCTTGAATATGATAGGACAACACTTATTTGGACTCTTAATCATTTACATCCTTATACTAATAAGTATGATATAAATTCAGTTAAGAGAACTGATATAATCAAATGGAGTTCAGATGGCAATCTCATGTGAAGGTTATGAGATATTGTCCAATTCTGTTGTTTTAGAATCAGGTGTATTCTAATGACTCCTTGATGAGAGCTTGACCTTAATACCTCTACCATGTAATGGGCTTTATAGAGGAAGGTCGTCTTAAGACGAAGAATCCAGGGATCGGGAAAGGCTAACCTTAGGGAAAAGTCTTTAAAGTAATTTAAACTCAAGTGCGTAACGCATGTTATTAAGTAGATCTTTTCGAGGCGGATTTAAAGGTTGACGACACAAGTCAACTGCAGGGTTATACCTCCGAGAAGATTAGGATCTTCTCGAAGATACAACAATGCAGGTGACTTATGGCGACACCCTTTGCATTGATCGCTAAGATTTACACTTAGTTTTCGAACGAGTTACTTAGGGTCCGATTAAGAACGTGGTCATGTTATAAGGCTGCCTAGGAGATTCGGGGTATCATGACACACTGGTTGAACTGCAAGGTTGAACCAGTATGTCACCATATCCCTAATCCTCGTGGGCATCCATATAACATTATCACCTTGTTAATCTGCCTCCGAGTGATTCAGTTGTGAAAGGAAGGACTGACAGTAGTCAGAATAAGACATTCTATATAACATAATAATGGGGTGAAGGGCGTATTCCAGATTGATGAGTATGCCGTTAAGGAATACGAGACATAAATAGTATGTTTCAAATCTTTGGCCAAAGTATCGCAAGTTGTTGATTGCGTTGTCCTAATTCACCTAGTCTAAGGGATGAGATGCCGATGAATAATAGTAATGATTATTCAGTTAGGTTCCTTGGACAGAGCATTCTGAATCCCAGAATAGGGAAGAGAACCACAGGAGTGAAGGGTTAAGTAATAACGCCAACTCTTATTACTCATGAATAGATCGGTAGATTACCGAGTCATGGAATGAATAGATCGGAAGTAATCCGAGTCATTACAGCTACATATGGTTATATGTTATATGAATGGTTATTTTATTTGTGAGTTCTAAATTATGTATTTAGAACCAGAATGCATTTATCAAAAAAAAAAATCGACTTGTTCTATTGTCTAAAATGAGGATGTTACACAGTATCTCACTCGTGTTGAGGATATACGTAAAATTCTCTATAGTTAATCAGGGCCTCTAGATGGGGCATGACATGTACTAAGTGATCAAGACCTAATGCTTCTAACAAGACAAATCAATGAGCTAGTGAATTCTTCAGAAATTCCAAGAAGGAAATGTGAGAAAAGGTCTTAGTGAGATCTGTGATCAAGTTGTAGGCTCTTACTAGTTTGGGCACTACTATAAAATTATCTTATATGAGAGGATAAGAGGGAAGAGGTTGAGACATATAATCTTGATACGCTTTGCAGTATTGAACTTTGGTTTTGTATCCAATTTGACAAAGCCTACGATTTTTTTTTGTTTCTCTAATCCAGGTTAGGAGCAACCCGACGATCACTAGAAATATAATCCTTGTGATCATTGGTCACTACATGTATCCTTGTATTTTCATTCTGAGGATTAAGATTCTCATTCTCATAATTCTTTTGGAAAGGATATATGTAAATCTCAAGGTTGGAATTTTGTGCAGTGACATGCCCCATATGTGTGTTACCAGAAGTTCTAGGGTTTGCTAAAAAAATTCAATGAAGAGTTTCCTCTAGTCTTTTGGGAGCCATTGTATGATTTTCTTACAATCTCTACAAGTTTTATCATCATGACCTATCACTCTATGTAACACACAATACAATTTGGGATCATAATCCCTTGGCCTCTGGTTTTGATTTTGTTATGACCCGTAATTTCAGTTATTGTTTTTATATTGATTGTTATAGTTAAAATTTGGATCCCTTTAGCTAGGATTTTGATATTGAGTTGGGCCTAGGGATTGAGATTGCTGAGGAATTATATGTTTAAAATAAATAGTGTTAAAAGAGGGATCAAGATTATTGATCCTTGGATTGTTCATGTTCATTTTATTGTAGTTTGTATTGCTAGTGTTCACAACATTTGGCTTCTTAGGCTAATTGGTGACACCATATGTTATATCACCATGATTTTGAATGAGGAACTTGGGTCCTTGGTTTTTATTTGAGTTTTTTGGATAGCTTGAATTATTTGGGTTAGAGGTGACCAACCTCTCATTAGTTTCATAGGTATTTTGTTCACTATCGACTGCCTCTTGGTTAATGTGACGTATGCCTTCTAAAAATTCTTCATAAATTTTAGGGGAAAGTTATAGAATTCCTAATTGGTTTCTCAATTAAGTGAATAGAGGAAAATATCACTAGGAATAGAGGACTTGCCACCACCTCTTAATAACATGGGAAATGGACTCATTTTATTCTTTCTTGATGTGTAAGACTTATCTCATCCCTATTCTCAACAACTTGTTCATGTCAAATGCTTTAGATATAAGTTGTTTAAACGAATGGATGAATGCTTAAGGAATTCGGTAGTACCAACTAGGAGAAATCCCTTCCAAGGTTTTAGGGAATATATTAGTAAAGATAACATCTCATGGAAGTAAATATATTATTATAGTAGTGTATGCCTTAATATGGTTGTTGGGATCTCCCTATCCTTTAAATTCAAGGAGGTAAGACAACGGTCATGGGAGAATTACACCTTGTATTATAAAATCAAGAGGCTCCTTTAAATACTTAGAATAAGTTCCCACTACATAGGTTCTAACCATTAAAGACCCTTGGTGAGGAGGAGGAGGTGGACCAGGAGCCTGATAAGGCATGACATAGTTACTAGTAGGAGCATAATGAATACCTTGATGTTTTTTGTAAGCACTAGGAAAAGAGTACATGTCCATTTGAGGAGATTTGGAATACATATGGACATGAGGTGGGATGGCACTAAAAAACATGCTACTAAGCGTATAACTAAGAATCATCACATTATTCGGAGGCATAACATTTGAGAACACATTTCTAGTGAGCCCTTGTCTGGGATACAAATATGAAGGATGAGAAGCCATTCCTAGTGTACCGGATCCCGTATGGAGGTCTCCATGACCAAGAATACCCAAATGGACATGTGGTTGTGTTTTTTGTATCGGATGAACATTAGTGGAAAGGGTATAGTTTTGATAGTATGGGATATTACATTTCTCAGTCATCTATACAAGTCATGAAGCATGAGAAACATTTAATTCCTTGATATTTCCCACTAATTTCAATATGACATCATTGGGTGAAGGATGTGAGCCTTGCGTAGGTGTGTGTTGCACATTTCTAGGTTAAGGGAATGTATGATAAACCCTTATGAATTGATCTTTAGCTGACTCCCCATTTTGTGGTGTTTCTTCTATTTTTTAAGGGGTTGAGGACACATTTTTTTTGCAATAGTACATTAGTGTATGCTTGTATCCTTTCCAAAGATCCATATAAAGAATCAATATGGATACCGCTATAGGTTAACCATGTTAAGAGCTCTTCATGTTCTAGAAAATGAAATGGAAAGGACTCAAGTTGCATACTAATATGGGGTCTCAATAAGACCTGTGGATAAAGATTGTTCTCTCATGTAAAGGTCATGTTGTTAGAGTTTGAAAAATATTGTTAAGAGCTAAAGCTGGGTTGATCTATCCCCTCAAATCTTATGGTTGAACAATTTGTTTCAGGAAATATTAAGTTGTGTGAATATTTATTGGGCCACCCTGATAATTAGGGAATTTTTTTAGAATTCAATTGGTTGTAGTAAGATTCTAGACCTAAAATAGGCCTACTATAATCCTAACCTGACATATCTGAGGGTTTTGAAAAAACCCGCAGAATAATGGGAGAGGAGAAGGATGGAGGAAGAAACAAAAAGAAATGGATATGAAAAGGAACTAGTCCTTCACATCAGTTTCACCAATTTTCTATTCCTGAGAATCAACACATGATTCCAGATGCACATGACTTCTCAAGGTCATGCCGAGAAAACTATAATGTGATACATGGGATAGTAATGTAGTGGATATATAGAATATAAGCAGGATATATGGGAGTGGTGATAAGAGGTCTAGGAATTCGATGGTTCTCAACTAGGAAATTGGGAATTTGTTTATTAAGAGTGATGAATGATTTCCCGACATTATTGGGGATGATACTATGATCAAGGACAACCACAATGTAAATATTTTGTTCAATATCAATGGAACAAAATAAAACTTGGCTTGGTTAAGGAACACATGGGAATTATCCTTCGTCTTCTATGTATTCCTCTCCAAAGAAGGTCATGAAAGTTTCAGAGAAGGTGTGAAAAGGAAAAATCAAGGGTTACAAGGTCTAATAATTTCTACATGGTTAGCCCAATACTCTTTAGCAATGTTTGATTCTTCATTAATGGAAATGAGTTGGCCAATAATTTCAAGTGGTACAGGTGCGGCTCTAAATACTGATTAGCATAAGCCTAGATCAATTTCTATTTTGTTACTATCAGTATTTGGCTATCCTATAATTGGATTGAATATTATAATGCATTGTTGTGGTGGATATGGAATGGTTATGTGGGCACCAAATTGATAATAATGGAAACAATCAAGCAAACTAGGCTCAAAAGGGATTGAGAGCTAAGATCTCGTAGCCTAGGCCACTAGGGAAGTAGTAGTTGTGTTCTTTCAGATTCTAATTACCTATAAATTCCTATATTTAGATAAAAAAAATGAACCTAAATTAAACAAAATATGATTGATTTCTCATTTTAATATAACTAAGTTTGATTTGTAATTATTTAACCGAAGTAAAACAAAGAAAACTATCTAACTATTTTTGTATTTTTCTAATGAAGATTTTGAAAGAAATAAACAAATAAAACTAATTAACTTCTAAACTATATTTTTCTATTTTTTTGGTTACTAGAAATTAAATAATACAAAATATTTATACATAGACAAAGAAATTAATTAAAATAAAGCAATCTAATTCTACACTAAATAAAACAAACAAGGAATAACCAGATGATCTATTCCTCTATTGCAGGGTATGAAATTAAATATAATGTAAAAGAAAGATGTAATCTAACTTATAATAAATGAAATCTAATTCCCTCTTGTTTCTTCACCTCAAATTCATGGGAAGAAAGAAATATTCTCAGAAGAAATTTCCTCTTTCCATTGAAACATCCCCGGAAAAACAAATAATTTGTACGGATAGACTAATAATGAAGAAATAAAATAAAGAAGCATAGACATAAAAGCTTCTTCCAATTTATTTCCCTTGCAGATCCACATGGATAAGAAGGGAAGAAGATATCAGTGGAAATTTCTTCATACAAACACAAATCTAGAATTGAATAAGTTGTAATTCTACCTCTTAAAAAATATTCTGGTTTAATCTAAATAACACTGGTATTCAAATGAAAGCTTTGAAGAAATTTAAGTACATCCCCAACCTAGTTATTATTGTTTGGTGACAATGTCCCAAGTGAAGTGATGGATTAGACTCAGCTTCCTTTACTTTATAGAGATGAAAATCCAGATGATCCAATAGTTTGTAAGCTAACCAGTAGTAGGATGAATAGAAAACAAACTGAAGTTGATTGATTTGCAAGAAATTAAGAAAATGTTAGAGTTGGCTAGTTGTAATTAAACTGGTCACAAATATAATATTGGGAAGGAAAAATAAATGAATTGTGTTGTATTTGTAATTACTAGATTTGTTTTTTTAGCATAATAGTGTAATCAAATCTTAATTCTCCAACCCATCATCTAGGAAAAAAATTGGTTTTAATAGAAATGTGAGGAAGAAAGATTCTGGAACACTTGGCAATTATGAAGTGTCAAATCATCGAGGAAAGAGGGAGTTAACATTATAAAGATATTAAACTAATAATAATACTTTTAAAAAAAACTCATCAAGCCAAAAATAAGGTGAAACAATCAAGAAATGTGTGAGAAAAAATAATCATGCATTTGAAACATGCGTTTAAAACACACAATTTAAACTCTCATATTAAAGCACACATATCCTCTAGTATGTGTAGATTGGCAGTTACACAGTTTTCATGGTAGTTATGTAATTACTGGTCTAGGAATATCAGAGGTTGTGTAGCCACCATGGTGGTTACATAACTTAAGGGGACAACATGAATGAAAAGGGTCAGAACATAGTTTGCAAACGCATGAAAATATAAGTAACATAGAGATAAGGAGTTTTAAGTCAAAATAAACACAAAAGATGAAGGGTGAGGATTTGGATCTCATGATTATACTAGAGAAGCATTACTTTATCATGAGATGGTTTACCATATAAATAATGTTTCATCTATTTAATTTTGGGTGCATACAGAAAACTCTGATCTTCCACCCAAGATTTATAAATTCCCTAATAATTTTCCTTAATATAAACGGGAACCTGAGTCAATAATTCATAAACACCTCCTTAAATTTTTGTCTGAGAAAGTTGAAAATAGGGTGGAACGTGGAAAGGCCACTATGGTTGGTTCATCAGAAAATATCTCTAGTTCTGATCCTACTAATCTAATCATCCAACTCATAGATAAGATGAGTAAAAAACAAATTGCAACCACAACTCAAATCCTTCAAATGCAAGCCAATATGGTCCAAATGGTTAACCATCCTAATCTAGACTCTAGGGGTGCAATTTCCTTGACCTTACCCAAGGGACCTAATCAGGAACATATATCCTAACCTCCCCTCCACAACAAGGTCTTGTGGGCAATCTAGAAAGAGCCTCTAGTGCCCTAAATTTCTATCATGGATATTGGAGGCATTGCCCCTTTATTTCATAAGATGGGTCAACAGATCCTACTTTTCACATCAAATATTTTGGAAACCTTTATAAAAAATAGATCAAATTTAATTCTTATGCTACCACTAAACTCTTAGTTAAGACTCTTACTAAAGATGCCTTAGACTAGTATCATACTTTACCCCCTAACTCCATATTAGAGATAGAATCTCTAGTGATGACCTTAGTTAATGAGTTTCAATATCATTATTTATCTAAAAAAAACATCAATGCTTTCATTAATTACAAATAACATGAAAATGAATTAGCTCAAGCCTTCGTAAAAAATTGAAAGACCTTATCTACTAAGGAAGAACACAATATGCTGAATGATAGCCTTTTCAAACTCTTCCTTCAAGTGCTAGAACTTTGCCTTCTGTATAAGGCTGGGTATTTTTCTCCTACTTCCTTGGATGAACATTTAGAACAATCTAAAAGACAAGATTATCTCATGATGGGATTTGAGAAGGCTCCTCCTAAGGTGCAAACAACAAAATAGATAAAAATCCTTCAAAAATCAAATAACAAGAATGCCACAGATGGCAAGGTCTCAGATACCATTCCTCTTATGGATTATGAACATAGTAATGTCTTTGCTATTGATAAAAAAATACTCATAATAATAAGAACCTACCTGCCTACTATTAGACACTAAGCAAGGATGAGTTGCGAAAGAGTATGCCTAAACCATTTAGTCAAATCCTTGATCCTTCTAGACCTATCCCATAGTGGCATGATGAAAACACATTTTTTTGGTGGTATGAAAAATTGGGGCCATTCTCATGCCCTTTGCATGGCCACCATCACTTTATTGTTAGGACATAAATTTGACCATGAATCCATCACCAGAGAGATTTTGATAGAAGTATTCAAGGCTCAGGATACTCAAAGGCAAAATGATCATTATAATTCCATTAATCAAGCTAATGAAGAACTTAAAGTTTTCTCCGACCTTATGCCTAACCATATTTTAGGTGAAATCTCTAAGAAACTAGAAAATTCCACAACAAATGTGGTAGATATTTATTATCCTCCTAAGAATATTGTGGCTATAAATGATGTGAGGCATAGGATAGCATATATAGAACGTGAATACCCTCCATCAGTTTAGCTTCGAACTCATAGAGTCATTTACCCTTGTGTCTCTCAAAATCAAATTACTAAAGCTAAAATTTCATCTTCTATAGATGCCACCAGCCCCTGTAAAAAAATTGGTACAAGTCCGAAGGTGTATGAAACTCCTTTTCCAACCATAGACGCTATCAACCCCTATGAAAAAAAAATTATAAGACCGAAGGCATCTAAAACTCCTTCTCCAACCATAGATGCCTTCAGTCAAGTCGATGGTGTCAAGCCTAAGTCAACAACAATATCTGAAGTGTCTCTTATCACTTCCACTGATTTTGAAGCTATTCCTAAGGATCCTAAACACTCTCATCCTATTTCTTAGTCTAGCCACGATGAGTGGGATCCTTTAGAACAAATATCTCATATTCATGGATCGATTCCCTTTTTGGATCTCATGTGCACATCACCTCACCATCGCGAGCATCTTATGACTGATTTTTTTGAAATGAACATACCTTTACCTCCTACTTTGGGGCACTCTCTTATGTTACATGATTCAAAGGAAAGCATCCACCGTCAGTATGATGAAATATCCATTTTTATGGATCGTACAATTGATGTTCAAAATTACATCCATTTCCCCATGGCTACCATGATTCCATATGATCCTATACTTTGGGAAGACAATCCTCCACTCTTTTTTCTATATAAATTGGTCAAAACATAGGAAAGCATGCCCTCATTGACAAAGGTGTTGGTGTTTTTGTATCATTTTTAGACATCATTAAATTCATTGGATACTCTATAGATAACATCAAAACCAGACATACTTCTTTTTAAGGGTATGATTGACGACAGATGCCTCACATGAGTTACTGTACACACCCAAAATTACATTTTCTACATTATCAAAAAATGGTTACAAAAGTCCCCAATGATGATTCAAGTCCTTTTAAGAAGGTGTTTGAGCTCCAAAACCCATTCCCAGTGTATATTTATTGCCTAAACAACTTTATTTAACCTTCCCACACTTTTTTCTAGCTCCCTGCTTCTTTCTGTGCACATTTTGGCCTTTATTGCTAGGACCACCACCCTCCCTAAGTGGTGGTTCTAAAACTGACATCTAGGCAAGGTGGAGGTCCTACCCTCTTTTTTCTAGATTTCGTCATGTGTGTTTCTAACATGTGATGCTTCATTTAATTTCACTTTTAACATCCATCCGTGAGCCAAATTATCTAAAAATAGCTTTAATTGCTTGGTTCTCCTTCGTCCTATTTTTGAATAGATTTAATTATTTGGAACTGCTTCTTCTTTCCTTGTGCATGAAGGCACATCCCAACCCCAATTCTTATATATTCCATGCTTGAATTCAGGTAAAATACTTGATAATTTTTTTGTATCTTTTATTGTATTACTACCACAATCTTGGTAGGAATTACATAGCCAATCTCAGATCTCTTGTGTTATCTCTCTTCTACTTGCATTGCATCCAAACTACCTTCAAGATGCCATTTCTCAAGTGCCATCCTCCTGTGTTGGTATTTCATTCCTAATCCCTTGGACTCATATGAACACTCAAAGAAAGAAAGAGACAAACTGAGGGGACAATTACTACATAGTTGGATTTACCTCTGTTCTATGAATTCCAGGTTGGATTTATTTTTTTCCTTCATTCCTATAATTTATCATTGTTATATCATATCAAATAGAGTAGAAATAAATTTCCTTTCATTTGCAAGTAATTATTTAATTTCCAAGAGGGTTTGAATCTTTCATAGAAATCCTCGGTGACAGATCCTCTTCTTCCTATCCCTGTGGAACTGAAGGAGAGAATATCTATAGGAGGTTTTCTACACATCATAGATTATTTGGAAAATTTCTTGTTTTAAGTTAGTTTAATTTCAATACACTCATCATAGGTGAATAACCACATCGGGTTATTTTTCTTGTTTAGTTTTAGTGTAGAAATATTTTAACTATTTAGAATAGAAGAAAATTGTTTTTTGTGATTGTAATATTTCAGTTTTGTGATTTGTTTAGTTTTTAGTAGTAGAATAGATTGTTAATTTAATTTAGTTTACATGGACACTTCAAACTAGATCAAAACTAGATCCAAGTTAGGAAAATAAACCATAGGGAATTTACGTTACTCGTTTATAGCCTCTAAATCTCCCCTTTTCCAACTCAGCTACCTGGAGATCACACTACCAGATCTTAGTCACTGATCCTCCTATAGTTAGTCACACACATTCAACATCGGCTGCTATGACACGACCTTGGGGGTCGATTGCAGTTGAAGATCACATGTTCATTTCCATCCGTACATTTACATTTGGCTGCCTTTGACTATCCCTCCCAGGAAATTATGTGTGAAGGTTATGGTCTTTAATTTCTCCCTATCTTACAATATCCTCCTTGGTCAACCTTGGATCCACCGCATGCATGTCTTCTCCTCTTCTGCATACCAATGTGTCAAGTTTACACATGAAGGGGAAATCTATAAAATCCAAGGTGACCCAAATCCTTGGAATTATGATACTCTCCAACAAAAGGGGACTTATAACTTCCCCACCCTTCAAGAGATATCTCCCATTCCATTCCATGAATATCAATGCTTTAATTATTCTATAAAATCTCTTGGTGGAAATGAGGTCATGCAGATTTGGTCGAGTGCATGCATCCCAACCTCATGTATTGTGATGATGATAATAATCCCAATGAGATTACTATTAGGATTAATAGTTTTGATTTGTCAGGTCTTATCATTTCACATATTCCTCCTAACTTGCAACCTTGTAAGAAGGATCCATATATCCATGATATTGGTTCACATATACCTAAATATACACTAGAAAAAAAGGTTTGATAAGAAATCATGTTTGATTCTTGTGTATTAGACACCACCACCCCTGACCACGATGACATTTATGCTCTAGATGATCCCCATTTGGCTAATTACACCCAAATTTAGGAATGAGAAGTCTGGAGTTAAAAATTAAAATTTACAAAGAACACTCACTTACGATGTGAATGTAATTCTTATACAAGAAGAATCTTCACATTTTATCAAGCCTCCTCATATCATATTGATGCCTGAGCCTCAAACAAATCCATCAACCTCATCCCCTCCTTACGATACCAATAAATATGACAACATACCTCCTCACCTAAAATTAAGGGAGTGTATATCTAGCTTTGACAATGAATTCGATGACCTCATGGATGACAAAGTTTAAGATGTACCATCATCCATGCCAACCCATGATAATCATTTATATCCTTCCCTACCTCTTTCCCTTATGGATCCTCAGCCTTCTACAGAAGAGTCATATTACACATGGCATAAGGCTCCAAGGAATGATGTATATGACTGTAGAGCTTACAAACATCACATGAAAAATATTGAAGATGAGGTAAGGAAATATCAACCTCAAAAGGCTACATGACCGTTTGCTTTAGCTTCATTACATTGTTCCCATCATGGCTAATACTCACATACTAATGCAAACTTTTGGTTTATGCACACAGGCACTTGGTCCCCATGTCCTCTTCTCATCAAAACAAGCATAGAGCTAACTCCTTTCCAAGACTCCCACCTTCCCCTAGATCATCTAGACCACAAATTACATATGGGCCTTCACCTCACCTAGAGCCTTAGCCTAATCTCAATGACATTCATCATGGCATCCTTTCTCGGTTGGAGGACCAAATTTATGATACTTTATTGGCCACAAGATTTGAATTCCATTGATAGGTAGCCATTACACATCATTTTATTGAGGATATTATGACTCATGCCCAAAGTTAAAATTTGAACCAAGTTGAGGATATCATCACTGATGATTGGTGTCATTATTCCCTTCATTGAATCAACTTCTTGTTAATATCATATCAAACTAGGGTGTGTCTAAAGCTATATGCAACAAGAGTAATTTCATCGATCTAGTAGTTAACTGTAGTTTTTTTTATGTATTTTCTAGGGGATATTTTCAATGTCTAAAGGACTTCTTAGTAAAACCTTATTTAAATTAAACAATGAAAACTTGCTGAAAGTAAACACACTAAAAGATTTGCTGAAAGGAAACACACTGTGCCAATTGAAAACACACTTGCTATTGGAAAATAACCACACTTGCTTCTGAAAGTAAACACAATTACTTTTGGAAATAAACACACTCAATTTACAATGCTTGAAAACAATTGCAAGAAATATAAGAATCTATCTAAACACCTGCAGGAACAAGTACACAACAGAGTTTAACTAAAATAATTAAAACAATACAAAATTAATAGATCTAAGCTATTTGCTGAAGAAATATAAATACTAAATAAATGAATATCCTGGTCCTTGGGGGAGTGGGCCCTTGCTCCTCCTTGAATCAGGATTTTAACAACTCATAATTCTCTCAAATAAGAATGGATATTTTATTGATAAAACATTCGGTATTACAAAACGTACTGGATCTAAGTACTTAATCTATATTTCTCTTCTCTGTTCTATATATTATATATATGTCTATCTACTACAGGTTTTCTTTTATATACATTTTAGAATCATAGCTGTCTCAATCAATTCTAATGAAATCGAATCATGCCTAGAATAGATGCTGAGTTGGATTGCAGTTAATCAGATAGTTGTGGGATAACTCTCCCTAGATTTGTGTTCAAAAATATTCTCATCCTTTCCTGATTGAAAGGGTCATAGGTGAAAAATCTATGGATGTGGTTAGAATAGATAACTCTCATCGGTTCCAGAACTTTGGAGAAGTTCTAGAACCATAGGAATTTGTTAAGGCTCAAAATCGTGAGAGTTCCGGAGCTATCCCTAGGAGTTCTAAAACTAAGTCTGAAAATTATGGAACTAAATATTGGAGTTTCGGAACTAAGTCTGAAAGTTCTGGAACTAGATGATGACTGTGTGATGGAGTTCCAGAACTAGCTTGGAAGTTCCATAACTAAGCTATGTGGGAACAGATGTTGCTAAAAAACATACTGAATGCTTCCTACTTTATTACAAAACTAAATTTCAAACACACACTTCATTAGGAATTTTAGAGCTTTTAAAAATTAGAATCACAATCAATCAAAAGAAAAACAATTACATCCTAAGTCATATTAGATTAACTAAAAGCCACAAAATGCAATCAAACTTAATAAAAAGGAGAGTAAGAGGAGATCATATATTATACATTAATTGGACATATTCTGGCCTCATCATTTCCCCCAAACTTACTTTTTTGTAAGTCCCTTTACAAACTTAATTCTTCAAAAGTGGGGTCATATGTTCTGCATTCCATTTGATTGCTCAGATCAAATGGCTGAAACTAGATTTCCCAATGCTTAAGCTCATATGTACTGTACCTGGCTCTTGCTTCTATTTTTCTCTCCCACTTTTCAAATTCAGCAGGATCTTGAGGTTATCTATTTTTCTAAGGATACATGGGGGTGAGAAGTAGAGGGGGCCTTGTTCACATTCCCATCCATATTTTCCCATAGGTTTCATTGACTTGGGGAATTATTTTGCATAATGCTTTTTCCCTTTCTAAACTCCAAATCAGATTTGTAGGGGAAATTACTTCCCTTCTTTTCAAATAAACAGTAAGAAGTTCCCACCTCTTTGAGCATCCTTCATAAATATCTTCCAATTTTTCCTCCTCATAGGAGGTGAACGCATCAATACTCTTTTGAATAGTGGAAAAATAGTGTGTTTTTGAATCTCTCATAAAAGGGATGAGTTCTAAAATGCACGAGGAAGGTAGAAGGTTTACCATTGCGAGCTCTCATATAAAGACCAGTTGAGCTGGCTTTCAATAAAAAATTAGATTCCCTTTCCTTCCATGTAATTTGGTTTTACAGAAATGAGACAAATGAATTGAGTTGGTTCTCCCCTACATACAAATTGATCATAAATCCTATGTTCTTCTCTAGCATAAAATTTCAAAGATAAAATTCACACAGAAGACTTTTCTGCTCAAGAGCCTGGATAGAGAGTAAGTTGTCATGAATTTAGATTCATCTTGTAGTTCACATGGAAGCCCACATGCAATCCTTAATAGCTGCCAGCGAATGAACTACTCTTCTAAAAACAAACTATATGCAGGAGAGGGCTTCCTGTAGGTAAGCAATTTTTCACTCATAATACAGACCATATGAATTTTTGTAAGGCATTTATATTTATTTCCTTCCTCCTTGTAAACCTTTTCTTCCCATTATTTTCTTACCTTCATATCTTTTTCCATCTTGGTCTTCAATTCTTCATTTGATGTCTTGTCTTCTCTAAGTTCCTTGCAAGTGTCATTCCATAGTTGTTTAAGTGGAGAATAGGTTAACTTAGTCTATGCAGAGACTATGGACACATCACTCTATTTTCTAGAAGTCTGAAATTCTTCCTCTTTTTCTATCAGTTATTTCTCGGTTGCTGATAATTCCTCAGTCCTGGCTGCAAGTTGAGTTATTAGCTCTCCAATGATCATTTCTCTTTGTTCCAATTTGAGTTTGAGGAAATCCAATTCCTCGTATTTTTCTTTGATAATGAGCTCTTCTCTAAATAAGAATAGAGCCTATTTAACTTGATGTATTTCTTCTTCCTCTGAAATTATTTGAGGAGTTGGGAATTCTTCCTCTATCAAATGAAATTTTCCTTTTCTTCTCCGGGATGCCAAATCTTCTTCTTCATGTGGCAATGCTGATGGTTTAGCCAACTCTTGAAAATCCTGCTCTTCAAATCTCTCCTCTCCTTTGTCCATTTTAGCTTGACTTGGCTCAGGGGGAGTCATGGCCATGTTGCCCAAAATTTCAGTAGCTTCTTCTTCCATCCTTTCCTGCTCACTCCATCCCTCTAGGGTTTCCTTTGACCTCTTATAAATTTTTATTCTCTAGGGAATTTCAACATGCCCAGTGGTGGATTTCCTTCTAGAGATTCTTCTTACTATTCTTTCTTTCTCTTGTGTGGGTGAGCTATCACCATCAGAGACAGATATTAGCTCCCTTGAAGCTGCTGTAGAAGAAGGAATTTCCTTCATAGGTATAGAAGGCTCTGTTATTTTTATCTTTCTCACTGACCTTTTTGATATATTTTCTATTTCCATTTCACTTTGTCCTTCTACAAGGGAATCAATTTCTAGATTAGCTAAAGGAGAGAATGGGGCTGGAATTTTCCTTCTGATAATATTAGGGTTTTTCTTGAACTTGCCAAGAAACTTATCCCAATCTTTTTCTCCATTCTTATTTGACAGAAAATGGTGCTGGCATATTAAATGAATGATACCATGATGCCTAATTATTCCAACACCCTAGGAATACCTCTGAGCCATGGTCTAGATAGAATAAAAAAGAAACCCTGGAAGGTTTATTATGTACTCAGGTTTGTGGCTCCATACATCAAATATATGAGCATTTTTAAGACTTCTTTTCTGACAGAATCAAATTAACTGTCACAGGTTAAGTATTTTAGTATCCAAAATGTTACCTTGTTAAAGGGTTTTGGAAAACTGGCCCTTTTAACCACTTTTATGATTTTCTTTGTATTATAGATGTATTGGGGTTTAGTTTCTCCTTCTTCCAATAAGACTTCAACTAGTTCTTTCAAATTTCCCTTGGCAAGTTGTGGAACATGCACAATTGGTACTCTAGACACATTACTTACAGTATTTACAGAAAAAGGAATAAAGATATTTCTCACCTTTTCCCTGGATTGTTCTAGGTTTATGAAAAATTCTCTTACCAATTCGTCATTATGCCTTGAAAATTTCTTTAGGAACTCTAGCCATCCTGCATACTCAAATATGGATGCCACTTCTTTATATGCAAGCAGCTAGGAATCATCCTCTGGTTCTAATTTCTTCTTAATCCCCATATCAACTTGAGTTTTGTCTCTTTTGATTTTGTGCGAATTGGTTGCAGACCCTTTTTATTAGCCACAGAATTGACAACTTTGGCTGCGGAACCTCAATTCTTAGTTGCGGATCTTCTAAATTCTCTGTTCTTTGTTGTGGGACACAAACTTAATTTGATTCTCCTTCCTTAAAATATCTCTGCAACTTATTTCACTTGATTTTTGCAATAATGATTACTAATGATAACAATGCCGCCACTTATTCCATCCAAATCAACTTCATGATTACACACTTGTAATCATAATGTATAAATAGATGACTCATCATACCTACTTTTAAATTAATTCAAATCACACATGCAAACATTTCATCAACCCTAAATAAGTTAAAAGACATAATTACCATCCTTGATGATGTAATCCTTTTTCTATGATGACTCATCATTCCCTACAAGTGGAATTAAACATGATTAGATAAGACAACTGGAATTCAAATGAATTCCCTTATTTGAACTAGCCAAAAATAGGTCAACCACCATTTGTTGGTTTTCAATTGACCTTTGAGATAAATTTTTTTAATTAATTAATTTATTTCTTTATTTATTTTTATTTTTTATTTTTTGGGAAGAAAATGCCATTTGCTGGTTTTCATCTTCTTCCCTTTATTCTGGATCTATCATCTAGTTATTTGAGCATTTTGGAAGAACTGGGTTCTTCCATATGATTAAATTCTTTGTCTTCCTCAAGAATTCATCCTCAGTGGGAGGCTTCCTATAGAGTTTCAGTCTATTCCCATTGACCAAGAGTGTTTTGCTACTGCCATCAATGGGAAGTAATTGAATAGAACCATTGTCAAATATTTTCTCAATCTGATAGGGTCCCGACCATCTAGTTCTCAATTTTCCCTTGAATTACTGGTACGTAGAATCAAACATCAATGCCTAGTCTCATACTTTGAATTGCCTTTTCTTGATATGTGTGTCATGCCATTGTTTCCTTTACTCTTGAATTATCTTTGTCTATTGAAGTGCTTCCAACCTTAATTCATCCAACTCATTGAGTTGAAGGATTCTTTCTATTTGAGCAGCATTCAACTCAATTCCCACCTTCACTGTTGTCCTAAATGTCTGAAGTTCAAACTCTATAGGTAACAAGGGATTTTTCCCATAGACTAATTCATATGGTGAAAACCCTATTATAGTTTTCCAAGTTGTATTATAAGCCCAGAAAGCTTCAAGTAGTCTCATTACCCAATCTTTTCTCACAGCTTTAACTGTTTTTGTAAGGATGTTCTCTAATTCATTGTTTGTTACTTCATCTTGTCCATTTGACTGTGGGTGGTAAGGAGATGACTTCCTATGATTGATTTGGTAATATATTTTGAAAGCTTGGATCATATTAGACATGAATTGTGGTCCCTGATCTGAAACTATGCTCCTTGGTTCTCCAAACTTTGTCGTAATTATGTTCCATAGGAAATCAGCAACTACTTCTTTAGTGGCATTTGTTAATTCCTACACTTCTGCCCATTTTGTCACATAGTCAATACACACAAGAATATATTTCTTCCCTTGTGAGGGAGGATTAAAGGGACCAAAAAAATCCAATCCCCATCTTTCAAATGGTTCAACCACAACTTGAGGCTGAAGAGGCATTTCATTGGTGAAAGTTGGTTGTCCCATCCTTTGACAAGGATCACATCTCTTGATATATCTCTTCACATCCTTGTACAAACATGGCCAATAATAACCAGTGCCAAGTATGTTATGAGCTATTATTTTCATTAAATAGTGTCCTCCACTTGGATCATCATGACATGCTTTGAGGATTTCAAATATTTCCTCCTCTCTTACACACATGTGCAAGACAAAATCAGTACCACACTTAAATAGCATTCCATTTAACCATTTGAATTGTGCACTAGTTTTAATTAACTTCTTATTTTGTTTCTTAGTGAAAGAAGGAGGAAACTTACTTGTTGCAAGATAATTTTCCATATTAGTAAACCATGGTGTACTTGCTGAGATTGCAAATAGTTGTTCATCTAGAAATTTATCCTTAACTGGATCTTGTTCCCCTGTGGTGGTTAGTCTTGATAAAAAATTAGCTAGCACATTAGATTTTCCTGGATTGTCCATAATGGAAATATCAAATTCTTGCAAAAGCAATAACCATCTAATTATTATTCCTCCAACCAATAGTTTGTTCATTAAATACTTAATTGTTGAATGATGTGTGTGTAAAAATATCTTATACCATGTAATGTAATGTGTGAATTTATTGATTGCATAAATGACAGCAAGAAATTCCTTTTCAATGGTGGTGTAATTATTTTCAGTGGGAGTAAGATTCTTGCCAAGATTATAAATGGCATACATCTTTCCTTCCTCATCTTTTTGTCCCAATACTACACCAATGGAATAATTTGAGACATATGTTTGGATATGAAATGGATTTTCCCAATTAGGTCCTCTCAATATTGGGGCATTGATTAATTTGTCTTTAATTTCTTCAAAAGCATGTTGACACTTTTCATCCAAAAGAAATTCATAGTCCTTGGTTAGCAAATTAAACATGGGGCATAAATTTTACTAAAATCCTTTATAAAGCACCTATAGTACCCAACATGCCCTAGAAATGATTTGATATCTGTGGGGGACTAAGGAATAGGTAAATCTGAAATGATCCTAATTTTTTTTTGATCCACCTAAATTATTTTTTTTGAAATATGGTGTCCTAATACAATCCCCTTATTCACCATCATCAAACACTTTTCATCAATAAGAGATAGGTTGTGTTGTTCACATCTTGTTAACACTCTGTCTA
Source organism: Taxus chinensis (assembly GCA_019776745.2). NCBI lineage: Eukaryota > Viridiplantae > Streptophyta > Pinopsida > Cupressales > Taxaceae > Taxus > Taxus chinensis. Next base: position 900,290,366 of record CM034146.1, read on the forward strand.
GATTTCTCAAATTATCTTCAAATTTATCTCCATGTACAGTGAAGTCATCCATGTATACCTCAACACAATCATTTGTCAGATCAACAAATATTGCAAGTACAGATCTCTAGAAAGTTTCAGGAGCATTGCATAAACCAAATGGTAACACCCTATAGGTAAAGGTTCCCCATGGACATGTAAATGTAGTTTTATCCTGATCTTCAGCAACAACTCTGATTTGATTATACCTACTAAAGCCATCCAAGAAAGAAAAGTATTTTTTACCTAAAAGGTTGTCTAGGACTTGATCTATGAATAGTAAGGGAAAATAATCTCTCATTGTGGATTTTTTCAGTTCCCTATAGTTAACACATATTATCCATTTTCCATTATTTTTGGGAATAATTACAAGAGGAGATACCCACTGGCTATCCGAGATAGGGTAGATGAAACCTACTTGTAATATTTTTTCAATTTCTTGTTTGACTATATCCCTTAAAGCTGGGTTAATCCTTTTTTGAGGCTGCCTAACTGGTTTAATGTTTTCAATATAAATGTGATGAGTGTATATACTTGGATGAATCCCCTTCATGTATTCATAATCCCAAGAAAAATATTTAGTATGATTTTTTTAGAACATCAAACAATTTAGCTTCTTCATCATCCTTCAACCAATTGTTAATGTTTAAAGTTTTACCTAGTTGAATTTCAACATGCTTGGTTCCAATATGTGATGAACTGATTTGTGGGAAGGGTTTTATTAAAGTATTTAATGGACATGTATGTGGTAACAACATATGGTATGTAGCAACATCTCCAAAAGTTCCTTGAGACAAAATATTGGAAAAAAGGACAGCAATGAGAATTATGATACTTATCACTTTGCAGGCCAAATTCTTTGTCATTGCTACTTTCTAGAAAATTTTCACCACTTCCTGATGTACTTGAAATTGAAACTATTGATTCATTATCTCCCCACAATAATTGCTCATTCCTCTGGAGCGAAATCATTTTCAACCAAAGAGATTTGTTGTTGTTGTGGTTCCGGAACTATAGCTGCAAGTTCCAGAACTAAGTTTGTAGGTTCCGAAACTAAATTCACGGGTTTCGGAACTAAGTTCATAGGTTACGAAACTAAGTTCATGGGTTCCAGAACTATTTCTAATTGCTTCAAAGATAGCAGGATTTCATCCAATGGCGGATTAATCATCTCTTCTACTTCTCTTACATGATCTTGTAGTTTGATCATAACCAAAGAAGACAATTTTTTTTTATCAGTTTCAAGAGAATCAACCCAAAATTTTTTATGATTTTCAGTAAAAGGTCGTGTAGTAGGATATAAGAAAAAAAATTTAGACTTCTTACCATTTGAGATTTTCATATCACCTGACCTGCAATCTATCAAAGTAACAACTGTAGCTAACCATGGTCTACCCAAAATAATGGGATAACCAAATGTTTTACCTTTTGGTTGCAGTATAAGGAAGTCAACTAAATATTCCTATGACTCCACCATAATTGCCATGTCTTCAATAATTCCTTCTGGGTTTGCTACAGATTGGTTTGTCATCTGCAATATGGTATTAGTAGGTTGGATACCCATTAATGGTAATGTTTTCAAAGTATCTACTATCATTACATTGATAGCAGCTCCCAAATCTACCAAAACATTATGTACATCCTAATTTCCTATAGAGATAGAAATAATAGGACTTTTAGGATCTCCATATTTGGGTAAAAGTTTTCCTGCTAATAAATCAACAAGTCTCCCATCTACTTTGATAGTCTTGGGGTACTGTTTCTTCCTTCCATACTTTTTCATACATAATATTTGATTAATTTGTTCAATTCTAGAATGTCCTTAATTACTTGTAATAGTGGTATTTCAATATTCAATTTCCTTAGTTCCTGTAACAATTCAGAGTCCTTGATTTCTATAGCTTCTTTGAATCTCTCTGGAAATGGAGTCTCAGTAGTGTTGTTATCTGGCTCTTTTTCTTTTCTTTCAATATCCTCTTTTGGAACAACAGTACTAGGGATTTCATTTTCTTCTGTCATTTCAGTGATTATAAGGGGTGGACTGTTAATGATTTTCCCAGATCTAGTTTGAATATCTTTACAATCCATAGCATGTAAATCAACTGATTTTTCTAGTTTTGTTCCATAAACAGGAGTTTTTTGTTTGTTTTTTGGATTTTTTATTGGTTGTGCTAGCATTTGCATTTGGACTACATTCTCAGTTTGTGAATTCTATGTAGGAGATCACATGATGGCCTGTTGATTCTGATTTGGATATGTTCTTCCTTGAGAATAATTACTAGGGTTCCATCTTGGTTATGACTAAGCATAAGGATTTCCTTGACCATCCTAGGGTTGTTGATGTCCCTGAGCATACCAAGCTTGATTTTCCCAATATTGAGGGTTCCAAGTTGGTTAAGGTACCCAAGGTGGTTGTCCCCAATTTTTTGGTACTGACTGAGTAGCCCATGGCATCGTCCAGGGATTAGGAGCTAATCTTGGCATAAACTACCCTTGGTTAGGTTGTCTCTCAACAAAATTCAATTCTTTTCTTGTAGATGAGGCACTGGTTTGTTTAAGCTAATTCTTAATAATGGGAAGTAAAGAACAAACATTGGTATCATGTTCTTTAGATTCACAGATAAGACACATTTTTGTTTTATCTAAAGGACAATCTCTTAATGCATGCTTCTTCCTACATCTAGGAAAATACATATCCAATGGTTCAGTATTGGAATTTTCTTTAGCTTGTAATCCATCCATAATAGAGGTTAATTGCACTAAAATTTCTGTTTTAAAGTTTGCTAACTCATCCATTATTTTTTTTCATACCTGGATTCAAACTTTTCACTTATTTTCCTTTTCTAGGTCCACCTCTCGTTATGGAATAGCTTCTAAAAATCTCTTTAATTCCATTCATTCTTATCTGATCAATGTCTCCACCTCCTATCAAGTTAAGGGCTTCTCTAGATTTGTCATCCAAACCTTTAAGAAAAATGGTTTTACTTAACTCCTCAGAAAGCACAAATACACATCTTTTGCTAACAAAGAGGAATCTATCTAAATAGTCTTCTATGTTTTCATCATCCTTCTACTTGATTTTGAAGAATTCTTCCTTCCTATTTCTCCCTCTACAATAATCCTAGTATTTATCTAGGAAGGTAGTCTCCATTTGTGCCCAAGTACTAATAGAGGTGAATGGTAATCCCATGAACCACCTCATTGTTGCATCCTTCAAAGTGGATGAATACAAATTTAGTTTTTGATTATCTATTTTATAATCATAGGTCTGACATAGTACCTTGAATTCAAATAGAAATTGGTCAAGATCTTCAGATGACATCCCTCTAAATGTGGGTAAATGTGCAGGTTATGTAAGACATTTTTCATTGATCTATCATAATCTCCCAATTGGATTGGATAAGTAAAGGTCCTATCAAGTACTCCCTTGGATTCTTGTGCCATTTTTAAAATATTTTCTAAATTTTCCTCCCAATCAATGTGGTAAGCGATATGCCTTGGGGAAGGTGAAAAATCAAGAGTAGGAGGTTAACTACTCAATTGAGAATTGAAACTCACCCTAAATGGATCTTGAGTAATAAGCCTTCTCCTAGAAGTTCCACTTCCTTTTAGGTGACTGATCTAAAAATTCCAAAGGTGGCAATTTTTTCTCTTGTCTAGTACGGTATGATGGTGCCTCCAATTCTTGATCAATTTCCTTACTTTGTCTAGAGGATGTTATGAATTCTTGTGAAGATTTTTTTGGCAGGAATCTACCATGTGAGTCTCTTTGTCTACTCATATATTTTGTGATATAGTAGGGAAGATCCTTCAACTACTAGATGTATATTTTGTTGCTCTTTCTAACACTTGATTAGAAATTTCCAACTATAAAATGATGGGTTTCATTATTCCCTTCATTTAATCAACTTCTTATTGATATCATATCAAACCAGGTGTGTTTCTAAAGCTATATGCAATAAGAGTAATTTCATCGATCTAGTAGTTGACTGTAGTTATTTTTTTTGTATTTTCTAGGGGATGTTTTCAATGTCTTAACGACTTCTTAGTAAAACCTTATTTGAATCAAACTATGAAAACTTGCTGAAAGGAAACACACTGTGCCAAATGGAAACACACTTGCTATTGGAAAATAAACACACTTGCTTCTAAAAGTAAACACACTTGCTTTTGGAAATAAAACACACTTAATTTAGAATGCTTGAAAAATATTGCAAGAAATATACGAATCTATCTAAACACCTGCAGGAACAAGTATACAACAGATTTTAACTGAAAGAATTAAAATAATACAAAATTAACTACTCTAAGTTATTTTCTGAAGAACTATAAATACCAAATAAATGAATATTTTAGTCCTTGGGGTAGTGGGCCCTTGCTCCTCCTCGAATCAATATTTTAACAACTCAGAATTCTATCAAATAAGAATGGGTATTTTATTGATAAAACATTTGGTATTACAAAATGTACTGGATCTGATTACTTAATATATATTTATCTTCTCTGTTCTATATATATCTTATATCAGATTCTATATATTATATACATATCTATCTACTACAGGTCTACTTTTATATACATTTTACAATCACAGCTGTCTCAATCGATTTTGATGAAATCAAATCATGCCCAGAATAGATGCTAAGTCAAATTGTGGTTGATCAAATAGATTAGGATAACTCTCCCTAGATATTCGTTTAGAAATCTTCTCATTCTTTCCTGATTGATAGGGTCGTAGGTGCAAAATCTCTAAATTTGGTTAGAATAGATAAATCCCATCAGTTCCAAAACTTTGGAGAAGTTCCAGAATCATAGGAATTTGTTAAGGCTTAAAACTGTGAGAGTTCCAGAGCTATCCCCAGGAATTCCGGAACTAAGTCTGAAAATTTTGGAACTAAATACTAGAGTTCCAAAAGTTATTTTGGAATTTTTGGAACTAGATGATGACTGTGTGATGGAGATACGGAACTAGCTTGGAAGTTCCAAAACTAAGCTATGTGGGAACAAATGTTGTTGAAAAACATACTAAATGCTTCCTACTTCATTTCCTCAACTAATTAAACCTACTTTATTACAAAACCAAACTTCAAACACACACTTCATTAGGAATTTAAGATATTTTAAATATTATAATCACAATCAATCAAAAGACATACAATTACATCCTAACTCATATCAGATTAATTAAAATTCACACAATGCAATCAAACTTAATAAAAAGGAGAGTAAGATGAGATCATATATTATACATTAATCAGACATATTTTGGCCTCATCAACTGATACTCTACATTTATTTTCCCCTCATTTCTAAACACATTCTTTAGAAACACCTTAACTACATTTTTCTTTTTGCTTGGGCTCTCACCTTTGCTTTGGCTCTCATCCCACCTTGTGTTTTACACACATATTCAAAATATTTTAGCCTTACTTGGGATCTTCACCCCATTTTTGTTTATCTTCACCTCTATTTTTCCCTAACATCTCCTACCGTTAGAGTTTCACGGTCTTGATTCTTCCTATTTTGGCTCCGATTCACCCTAGCCTTTCCTAGTGAATCGTTGTGGTCTTGTGCATCCTCACTTAGATCCTTGACTTTGTTTGGATTTATTTTTCTTCTTACCAAATTTTTTCACCTAAATATCATTATCATTATTCCTAAAGTACCATTAGTATTACCACATACATGCATGAAAAAATAAAGGGAGGTGATAAGTAAATAATCATTCATCAACACCATAATCATCAAAATAATCATCATATATAATCTCTCGAATCAGTTTTTGTACAACAAAAAAATACAATCATACTAGATCATCAAATATCTATGTGGTTCAAGCACCCTTACCCTTAGTGGGTCTCTAGTTGATTTGTGTCAAGGGTGCTGAGCTAGATGATCAGGCTCCAAAGCCATCTCCCTATGATATCTTTGGTTGTTCCTCTAGCCTCATGATCCTCTCTACAATGATCCTAACATCTGAAAGTCATGTTTCCTTCTCCTAAACCAAGGCACCATGTTCTTACAATAAACTCTATAGCATCACATCTATGCTTCCCACGTCTTCTAGTGCATGCATATATCTCCATCTATGCAGTGTCCAAATAGTCTCCCCAACTATTTGAAATACTCCCACCGACTTGTTAGTTGATGGTGTTGAGGGGTCTATCATAAATGAGGTATCCTAAATGTCTAAAATTGGGTCCTAGATCTTGTGGTGTGCACTCTCTATTAAGGAATGCCACTCCTCGGTAGTCTGCTCTACAAAACCAAAAATTTTCTAGTCAATACTAGTCTCATGATAGAATAATTAAATATATTCATCTACATTCTTATATAAAATCATCCCAATCATACCTGGCTACCCAGATCTCTCAACGAAGGTCTCACTATCTCCACAGCCACCCAATACTACCTCCACCTCATAAAATCTACATGATCTCTGCTAAACATATTATGCCCATCTATCTTGGTGCACCAAAATCACATCTCCTTTATGGAGAGCCCTAGGCCTATCTCATAAACTATAGGGCCATATCCATCCCTAATGGAGTTAGGTAACCATGTGTTGGATTCTACATCTTATACTCCCTCATCCATGGTCCTAGTTGTCTCTCCTCTTCTATGATGCTAGGACCAGCTATGTATGTATCTCCCACACGTTCTTTTGAGCTAGCGGGTGCTCCATCAAATCCCTTATATGAGCTCTCCACTACAATAATATCTAGTGGATCTTGAGCTACCTCACCTCTCTATATCTATCTTTGGCCTCTCTTCATGTGGCTCGTACTCTCCAGGGATACATCAATGATACATTATTCACTATACTCACAACATTTCTTGCAAGTCTCTATCTATAGGCTGGTAGTGGTAGTATCATAGTAGGCTTGGGCCTCCCAAATGGTTTGGGTATTCTATCTATCAGATGGGTCTCCACCAAAATAAAAATTATGACATGTCACCTCCTCCACTACATCTAAATCCTCTACTTTTGGCCAACTCAGGTACTGATCCACATTCCCTATGTAGGGCTCCAAAATCACCTTGTCTCGATGTATCTATCCTAGTTGTCAGTATACTTGAGGTTCTAACAATGTTGTCCCTTATGCCCATTAGAGTAATCTCGAGGCATCTTCTATTATGACTAATGGCATACTTATGGGCATATACATGGAGAATATATCATACATCCATATTTTCAGTAACATCATGATACCTATGGTATATTCTGACCTCCATCAGACCTTGTATAAGTCGTGTACTAGCTACACCCATATAATGGTCCCCTAACTAAATAAAACATCATGATCAATCACATCCCTGCATATAACCACTAAAACGTAATGGAATGGTCCCATCTACCTTGTGACACAATATGTGTACTATTAGAATTTGAGGATTCTAGTAAATACGGATTTAATCAACTTACATGTTAAATATTAACATATTATGTAATATTACAATGAATATTTAAATAAACATTAACAAATAAAAATAATACTTATAGAAAATAAATAACACAAGACACATTATTTTATAATGGAAAACCTGGAGGTAAAATCCACTGTCAAAAAGTAACCTTTTACTATAGAGAACCCTTTTACATCTAGTAAATCACCTCCTCCTTTACTAACCCTAATCACAAGAGTAAAAACCTTTGATATAAATATTTCCATATATCAAATGAGGACCCGAAGTCCTATTTATATGAGGTGATTGGGTATGTCTCCCTACTCACCTTTTCAACCATGTCGGTTGACACATATATAAAGGTTTAGAATATTTAAAATTGAAATATAATTATTTCTTATTATTAAATATTTAACCTATAGTATAATGTTAGACCCATATTTAATTAAGGGGTGGCTAACCCACTTAACCATTATATTCTAACACTCCCTCTTAATGTTAAGTTTGATAACATATGTCAATAGATTACCTGCGTGTGGTACACTACAAGCTTTACAATCCTTAAACCATGAATTTTTTAGGCTAGCATATAGGTTGAAGGAATTATAACAACTTCATCATACTTAAGTTACCTTTTGGTACAAAAGGATTTGAAATCCCAAAGATCATCCCATGATTAGTTTTTGAGTATGATTTGTGAGTTTTACATGTTCTCACAAGTTCTCATAAAATGTTACTTGAATTCAAGCACATAGGAGCAGTTTATAACCAAGTACCTCCTTAACAATATGCTCACACTAGATGTTTACCAATAAACTCAATAACACTAAAGATTTAACTAAATACCACCTTTAAGGTCTTTCTACACTTCTTTCTAAAAGAGAAGCTAAGGAGGTATACACATGCCCAAAGGTATTTTTACACATGCCCGAAGGTCTTTTACAATGCATTTTTCTTTTTTCAAATACCAAGTTCCATTAGGAGGTGACATTGTCATGCACGCTCCCCCTCAATGTAAACTCCAAAAATGTAATTTTTTCATGAAAATGACAAAAAATTTCATCTCTCAGGGGCTTTGTGAAGATGTCAGTAACATGTTCTTCAGTCAGCACAAACTTGAGATCTATCTCACCTCTTAGCACCTTCTCATGGATCAAGTGTGTATGTATCTCAATTTGCTTCATCCTCTGATGTTGTAATGGATTATGTGCAAGAGCTATGGTGCCCTAGTTGTTATATAATAAAGGAATACTACCTTCATCCTTCATCTTTATCTTATTGAACAACCTCTTCATCCATAGAGCCTCTTTTGCATCTTCCATTGCACTTCTATACTCAGCTTCAGTTGAAGAGATAAAAGTAGTTGGATTTTTTTTACTGCACTAAGTAATGACACCTACACCAAATTTAAACACATAACCAGAAGTAGATTTTCTATCTAATACATCACCAACATTATCAGAATCACAAAATCCATAAAATTTAGCATTTTCATTCTTAATGTAATGCAACCCATAATTGATTGTACCTTTAATATTGTTATCACCGAATCACAGTACCCCTGGATGTTGATCAGATTTCTAGTTTGATCACTCTAAGCATCCAGTGTGATTGGATAACATGGGTACTATCTCCAAGTTGTGGGACTTGCTACTTGAGATAGACCTCCAGAGAAAGATGGTTCTTGCTCCTAAACTACCTGCCACAATCTACTCTAATGCAGGAGAAACTAGCTATTCTAACCTAAAATTCCAAGGGACCAGAGAGAGAGAATGCATAAAATGAAAGCCTACACTAAAGCGGTGATACACCAGGAAAAGAGGGTGTGAGAGCAATCTCCAAATGTGTGAAATACAGAGGCAAAGTGCACACTAGAAGAGGTGATGACAGTTCACCATAATCCAGCAGAATGCATTCACAGGAATATTCCAAGCACACACAATGATAATGAATTCCTGCAAGAACATAATAAATAGACACAATATACTTGTAGAAAGATTAAAGGGGCAAGAAGAATGCAAGGAAACACAGCAGGGGAAGATATATCCACAAACTGATATTTTATTGCTTCATGATATGCGCAGTTCAATCTATTACAAGATAAGGGCTTGGATCACCATGCAAGGAGTCCACTACAAGGGCCTGCAACACACTAGCTTCACAAAGCAATTTTGATAGAGCTTTGTTACCCAAAAACTCCCCCCTTTACAATGAGCCCAACACTTCAATTTATAGAAAAATGAGAAGGAAAAGAGAAGGGAAAATGGAAATCCCGAAATCTGTCCTTCAACCACCTGTAAGAGGCATTAAATTGAGTGAAATGGTTGTCCATTACTTGCAAAAGGCTCCCCATACTGTCCCATGTGCTACAGCAGAGAAAGAATGATGACCATGCCTCTTAATTTCACTCCCAGCTACCAAATAGAACACTGTTTAGAACCCGGCCACGTTTTCTTAAAAAACCCAAACAATTTCTAATCAAATCTGGAATTTCTTGATTTCTATGCATCGAGTTTGGAACCATGATTCCAACGGTACCAATTTTGTGTGATTTCGTTGAGAAATGCAAAAGTTATGGCCTTCTGAGTGCGGGCAGCTATTTTGGGCCTGGCAGGCGTTTTCTGTCATTTGACGGGAAAGAGCATTGACTGGCTGGAGCCGAATATGTTTCTTTTATTTAAATATATCTACCCTTATTAAAATTAATAAATCCAATTTTTGTGGCATAGAGGACGTCGTGCTCGTTCCAGAAAGTCCAATTTTATGAAAATCGGAGCTCGGAGTCAAAAGTTATGGCCGTTTGAAGTTTCCAGACCAGACGTTGACTTTTCTTCCCTGCCTTCGGCCATTTCAGCTTTTCGCGTCCCGCGCATCCCTTTGTCCCATTTGGTTTCGGTGCTGAAATTTCCCATTTCGGCTGAATCGACCAGTTCGCGTACTTTTGGCCCGCGCGTCCCAGACTGTTTCGGGCTGCCTTGACTCATTTCGCCCGGTTCGGCCGGTTCGCGTACTTTTTGTCCCACTTGTCCCAAAGGCGACCCTCTCAGCAGTTAGCCAATTTTTTCTCTCTTTTCGGCCAGTTCGGATTTTCGCGTCCCACGCGTCCTTTTGTCCCATTTTGTTTTGGACCGTCTGGCGGCCTTTCGGCCGGTTCGCACCCTTTTGTCCCAACTGTCCCAAATGCTGTGAGGACTAGGACTTAGCCATTTTTCGTGATTTTTCCTGGCCCGAGCTTGTTTTTGCAAATTTTTTCACATTTTCTCAGAACTTTCTCTCTTCTACTTGGACAGGGGAGTAAAAAAAAATATGAAGGGACCCTAAAAATATTTTAAATGAGAGACATCACGTTATATCTAAGAATTCTTTTTGTAAGATTCCAATTATCTTTATAAGGTTCCTGCATAAACCTAGAATTAATTCTTACTGCATAGGAAATATCTGGTCTAGTTATAGTTAGATAAATAAAACTACCAACTAACTAAATATATAAAGTAGGGGTCAACTTTTTCACATGCAAGTTTAGGATCAATTTTAGTCTAACTTCCATAGGTGTAGAAATTGGTTTATAATCAATCATATTACACTTTTTTAGTACATTTTTTCATATTTTGCTTGAGAAACAACAATAGAATGTTTATCTTAAAAATACAATCATGCCAAGAAAATGATGTAAGATACCTAAATCAGTCATTTACAAAGTATTGTTTCAATTTTTCTTTAATCCTATGAATTAAAGTAGTACTCTAAAAAAAATTTAAATGAGAGACATCACGGTTTTGATTTGACCATTTTTCCAAGGGGGTCGAAAGATGAATAGATCTTGGTAAGAACCCTAATTAGGATGTATAGTGTCTATGTTTATTACTTCTGCCCACAAAAATTTGGGAAGACTAGTAAAATGAAGCATAGTGAGAGTCATTTCTAAAATAGTTCTATTTTTTTGTTCTACAACACCATTTGACCGAGGAGAATGGGTAGAAATTAATTCTCTTTGAATAACAAAATTAATACATAATTTTTCAAATGCCTTGCTAGCATATTCACCTCCATTATTGTTATAAGCCTCTTAATTTTATAATTTGATGAATTTTCAACAAAAGCTTTAAATTCCTTAAATTTTCCAGATACATTAGATTTATTTTTAAGAAAATATGTCTAAATCATTCTATTGAAATCATTAATAAAATTCACATCATATAAAAAACCATTTAATGAAGCTACTTCAAGAGGTCCTCTAACATCACTATGAACAAGTTCTAGAGGTGAAGAGGAACTCTCCTTGGGATTAAAGTTTTTAACACTTTGTTTCAAGCGTAAACACCCTTCATAAGCATCGTGAGATGGAGACAACACAAGACAAACCTTTCACTAGATTATTTCTAGACATTTCATACAACCTTCGATAATTCACATGTCCTAACCTTTCATGCCATAGTTTTGAATTATTCAAACTTTGAGATACAAAGCAAGATGCAGAAGAAAAATCATCAAAAATATACAGACCATTTATTTGAATTCCTTCAACAATTATATTATCATTACTATCCTTGATGTACCAAGTATCCTTTAAAATTTGAATAGAAAAACAATCATGAGTTAGTTGTGGACATGAATAAATATTCTTTTTAAGCTTAGGAACAAATAAAACATTATTCAAAATACCATTTGCAAATTTTACTTTTCCTTTCTCTGTTGCTTCTAAATATGAGTTATCACCAAGATACACACCTTCATTTATTTTTGTAACATCAAATAAAGAATTAGAAATACCATTCATATGATTTGAAGCACCAGAATCTAGAATCCATTTAGAGTTAGAGGACGAGTATAAAGAAACATATAATGTAATAGTTTTAGGAGAATCATTATAACTATAGTTTTTCCTTAAATTATATTTAGATGAGACATTTTGTTTTTGATTTTTATGGATAGGTTTATTAGATTTACAATATTCCTTTTTATGCCTGAATTTTCCCACATTTTTAGCATTTACCATTAAATATTACACGTAAAATGTTCAGAAGTAACACTTTTCTTATCATTAAATGAAGATTTACATCTAAACTTCTGATCAGAGAAGGGCTTGCGAGGCTTTGAACTTTGAATTATGAGAAAGAAGTTCCTGAGAGGAATTCTCCTTAGAGTTGAAGTTCATCATCACTTGTTCTTCTTATATCAGAAGAGAAGTACTTAAGTCTGGTAATTCATCCTCATTCTGATATTTAGAATTTAAGATAGAAATAGAATTCCTAAATCTTTCGTGTATATTCAACTGAACAATAAAGTAGATTAATTTTTCACCAATTAAGTCACAATTGCATCCATCTAATTGCTCTTTGATATTTTTAATTTTGGCTAATAAATTAACTACTTGTTTATATCCTTTCATTGGAGTCATAAGCAATTTTATAACAAGTTTAATAATCTTAGACAAGTGTGTACCTTCATGCATGGATTCTAATTGTATCCATACCTCTTTAGGATGTTCGATATTACCAATGTGTAGAAGATATTCATCATTCAAATTGTGACAGAATCATGGAAAGGGCCTCCTGCGTATGATGTGAGAATGCATTCATATTTTTTGCATTCACTTGACGACCGGTGGGTGTAAGCTCAGTTCCTGAAACAATCGTCTAAAATTTCCTCGCCATAATTTTTGATTTGACCCTGATCTTCCAAATATTGTAATTGGCTCTATTTAGGATATGGGATTTATCGAGGAAAAAGTAACTGGACACCACTGTCTTTCAAATTTCCTGAACCTGAAAAGCATACCCCATTATGATATAATGCACCACTAAGTTAGAAACATATTAATCAAAAAAATGACAATACCCATATTTTATGATTAAAAAAATTGTATTATTTCATTAAAAAACCATTTATTATAATGAATATTAATAGAACTAGATATAAAGGAACTATTTGACCATAACTAATTCTATCATAAAAATGCATACTAGTTAACTTCCCATAATCAAATAATGACCTACATTATAAAGGGCACTACATTATACCCCATACTTATCATAAAAAAAATTCCTCGACCATATAGAAGAGAAGATGAAACCCCTAAGAACGTACAACTTCAAAAATATGAAAAATGTTAATGTAGATAAAGATCTAGCCAACTTAAATTTGACGTCTAAATGACCGTCATCCTGCCTTATTTTTGGTTTGTCATAACGGTTATTTGACGGTCAATTTTAACACAGTGAAAATTTATAGGATCTGGCTATCTTAAATTTGACATCTTAATGACCGTCATCCTACCTTATTTTTGGTCTTTCATGACGGTTATTTGACTGTCAATTTTAACACAATGAAACTTTCTGTGTATTTCCAGAATTTGAATTTTTTCAAAATTTCTGCTTCTATAGAGTTTCTGAAAGGCTTTGTTTACATTTAATAATACATTATAATAACTATTATAATTTATAATATAAACAACTATGTATAAAATAGTTTATATAGTTGAAATAATTAATAGGTATTGTTTGTGGGGTGTTCATTTTATTGAGGCATTAAATATGTGTGGAATTCCTTAAAACCATAGGATTATATTTAAACCTTGGAATTTAAACATTAAAGTTGGTAAAGCTTTATAAAGCCTTTTAAAATCATGGGTACTTTAACCCATGTATTAACCCAACCTTGATTTATATTTACCTAGCGGTCAATCAAAGGAAGGTATACCTGTTTGATTTAATGTTTACATAATTTGAAGGTGAGTGGTGAAAATTAACCTATCTATAATGCAAATACAACTTCAAATATTTCTATGACAAAGTTATGATAAATAATAATATTGTCTGTTTAATATTTCCAAAGAGTGGTCCAGTTCAGTACACAAATTTAAAAATCCTAAAAACTTGGAATATGTCACCAAGTTGGAAAACATCTCAATAAAACTTTATTATTCCTTCCAAGATTAGAACATAACAATAATTAAATCTTTGCAAAAATTTAATAAAGGCTTACTTACCTACATTTTGATTTTATAATTTATTATATATATATATTATAAAAACACAAGAAAAAAATTATAATATCAAATGTATATAAAATCTTACTTTTTAAGAAATGTGGGTCTGCATAAGATATAGTTCTTAATATAATTTTTATTCTATAAGATTAACCTTTAGTTTATAGGTTTAATTTTAAACAATAGTATAAATATTTTATAAAAAAAACTATATAAAGATATAGCTTATATAGATGCAAACAATTTATGGGGGTCTATCCAAGACATATTAATGAAAATTACATTGAAAGTAAAATATTATCATATTACCAGGGGACAAGAATTTTTACTCAACTAATGAAAAAAATAAAAAGACGTATTTTGTCAAATCCTGTCTCCCCCTGTAACTCGAGTTTCACTTGAATTTTTACTTTTAAATAATTTTTAACCTGCACACATGAACTATAGAAAAAAATTGGAAAAAAATCATATAATAATCACCCTTCACTTGTGATATTCATGCACAAGTAAAAACTTTATTCTGGAGCCCCTTTCACAAGGGCTTTCGAATAGAGCGGTCCCACCATAATTTTCCTGCAAATAACACTTCACAAAAAACTTAGAAAAAATTAGATTGCAAGAATAATGGGGAGAAGGGTGCCCGATGCATTTTAAATACCCTTCCAGGTTGGTTGAAAAAACCCGTAAAAATTAAATAAACTAAATACAAAACATTTGATCTTAATTTATTTAATTCACCTCGCTCTGTTACACATGTTAGAATTTGAGGATTCTAATAAATACATATTTAATCAACTTACATGTTAAATATAAACATATTATGTAATGTTACAATGCATAATTAAATAAATCTTACATCACTTAACTATATAGTTCAAATAAATAAAAATAATACTTACAGAAAGTAAATAACACAAGACACGTGATTTTATAGTGGAAAACCCAAAGGTAAAAAATCATTGTAAAAAAAATAACCTTTTATTATAGAGAACCCTTTTACATCTAGTAAATCACCTCCTCCTTTACTAACCCTAATCACAAGGGTAAAAACCTTCGATATAAATATTGTTATATATCAAATGAGGACCCGAAGTCCCTATTTATATGAGGTGATCAGGTTTGTCTCCTGACTCACCTTTTTAAACATGTCGGTTGACACATATACAAAGGTTTAGAATATTTAATAATAGAAATATAATTATTTCTTATTATTAAATACTTAACCTAAAGTATATTCCTAGGTTTGAATATTTACTAATAGAAATATAAATATTTATTATTATTAAATATTTAACCTATTGTATAATGTTAGACCCCATATTTAATTAAGGGGTGGTTAGCCCACTTAACCATTATGTTCAAAGATGTGCCACGGTAATGCCCATAGCCACCTTTCAGATGGCAATAATTTGTGCAGTATGCACTATGTTGCGTCTAATGCTAAGCACCCCTTCATTGTATGTCTCATTACTTGTGGCCCATATGGATAAGACTCTCCTATTTGAAATATCCATCATGAGATCACAATACATGCAATCTCCCTCTATTGGTAAGCCCAATATCCCTTTCACATCCTGAAGTATCAATAATTATCTCCATTATATCACCTTCCCACCATTGAAAGGTTTTGGCCCTACGATCCCATGCTACTAGAAAACATCTTCAAAAATATAAGCTCAATGGTATCCTAGGCATCTGTATGATACCCACCCAAAATCCCCATCTATGCAGTTGTGTTATCTCTGCATCTGTCAATGATGCAATCATATCATTCGGCCAAGTTATATCAACCGCTCGCCATAGGTGAATCCTTCGGTCCTCCTACAATCAAAAATTGAATAAAATAATGACATTAGATTCATCAAAATCAGTTCAAAATATAAAATCATAAAAATTCACATGTCGTTCTAAATATTCCCATGACATCAACCCTTTGACATATGTCATCATCCCTGTTGTTTCAGGGGGGCGATGGCATTTAATTCCATATGGCTGTGAATTTTAAAAATTAAAAAGTAAAAATCTATAAAATGAAAAAACTAATATCAAATACCTTCCAAACCCACTTTCCTTTTTCCCCACTCTTCTTAATGACATATTGTTTGACTTAAAATGGTGTCCTATTAACTTCACATTTCTTAAAAGATGAAATTGTCATTAATCTACCTAATAAAATTAAATGCATTGACTTATTTGTGGTTGATTTCTATCACATGATCCTCCTTAGAGGTCTCTCCCCTCCTCCTTGTACTCATGTCATGTCATTTCATTAATCTCCAAATTATGAATTGTACATCTCATTTCTCTTAATTCTACAATAGTAATAAGAAACTAAACTAAAAAAATCCTATATAAACTTCAAAATTTCTATTTAATTTCATCGTGGTGGTCCTCAACCTTCAAATTCCCATGTTATTTTAGTTCTTGGCATCCAAAAAAATCCTACATTAATTTATGTTGGGTATTGTGATCTTCTCTCATTCATTTTGACATATTATATGCCCTGTTTTTCTCTTTGGCCAAAAATCACATATTTTCACCCTATGTTTACATTCTTGACATCCATCATATGGGCCCCTACCTAGGTGATTTATGTATTATTTTACTAATGATCATCTATTGTTTCTTTTCATTTTTCCTTCTTCAAGCTTATAGCAAACTGGATTGCACCTGTACGTGGCAGGATGACCAAAACTATCAAATACACATTGGTGAGTACATTTCATTTATCTAGTTTTTTCCTTACTTTTAGCACACACTTTTAGTTTCAGTTTTATGTATTGTTATTTCCACTAAATACCCCATGTTTCACTATTACGACATATAGAAATCAGTGACTGGGGCATATGTAAACACTTAATTTTTTATGCTTTCTATTTTCATACATCTTACTAACAATTTCTCTTTCCAGGTTAGAAGTTATTAATGCATCTATTTCTGGGAATGGGTTCCTTAAGAGGCTTGTTCCAGGATAGGGGCATGTTTATTCAAGTAATCATTTGGTTAGGTATGATACATGGAGAGAGAGCATCTTTCAATCCCATTTATATATTTCTTTTGTTTTTATCTTCTTATTTTTCCTTGTATTCTTTGAACATCTAGCTTGTTTATGACCCCATTTCTTCCACATTGCATGATCTTCACACTTCCTTTTGCACACTCACCTTGGCTTTTTTATCTTTTTCAGAAATCATTACCCATGGGTGATTACATCAATATAAATTCAAAATAATGGTTTTCACCTTCACCCACAGGTGATGGTGTTAGTACAATACCCCAACTCTAATTTTCACATCATCACCACTAGATCATATCAATAGGAACTCACCATTAGCTTTTCTCTCTTGTGCTAAATTATGCCTACTCACTTAGCTTCTAGGTGTATTACATCTTGACTCTTGGACTGAAGATTCTTGTTGCTAGGATTGGTTTGCTTGCACTTTTGGGTCATTTATAATGAGCTAGGACTAGATTGTTTTCCCTTCTCTACCTAAAATTTGATCTCTCTTGGTGTATGGTTCTTTGGGAGATAGATGCATCAATGACCCCCCCCCCCCCCCAACATGTAAGTTCTATAACCCATTTTTAATTTGTTATAGAGTAGAGTCCCTGTGTTCCCTATTTACTCTGTGTTAGCTTATTATTTAATGCACATGCTAGGTTTGCATAATGTATTCTAGTTCATTTCATGCTACATGATTTACTTCGGTTAGCATAGACTTTGCATGATTATTTTGTTCATTATTATCCCCCATAGTGTTGAAACCTCCATAGGATTCTTTCCTCTTCTTTGATCTAGGGCCTTGGAAACATTAGGTTTTCCTAGTGTAAGGGTTACTTCCCTTGGGGTATGTAATCAAACAGTCCTTGTACCCCCTTTAATTCTATTTGTTTATGTGCTGGTCTTAGTGTGTCCCTCACATCATTTCCTTGATACCCTATTTATATGGATGATAAGAGTGCATAGTGTCTAGACACATTTTGGACCACCATGCAAGTGGATCAATGAGCCAAAGATTTCTTAAAATTTTCCAAAAAAGGAAATGTGAGAAAAGGTCTTGTTAAGATATGTGATTAGATCATATGCTCATATAGGTTTAAGAACTATTCGAAATTCATCTTGTACTAAAGGATAAATGGGAAGAGGGTGTGATGTATATTTCTAAGTATGAGTGGTTACATTAACCTTTAGCTCTGTTTCTAATTCAACCAAACCTATAATTTTTGGTTTTATTTCTTTTATTAAGGTTGGGAGAAACTCGAGGGTCATCGAAAGTAGAAAGCCTCATGATCATGAGTCACCATAGGAATCCCTTTGTTAACATTTTAAAGGTTAGGTTTCTCATTTTCAGGACATTTTAGGAAATGATATCAATAAATTCATCAGTTGGGGTTTTATGGTGCAAACGGTTCTCATATGAGTGTGATTACAGGTTCCTTTAGGGTTTTCTAAAAACATATCAATGAAAATTTTTTAGTGATCTTCTGGGATTCGTTGAATGAATTTATTGCAATACCTATAGGACCAAACATCATGACCAATTACGTTATGATACCCATAGTATAAATTGGGATCATAATCCTTTGGCCTATGATTTTAATCTTGTTGTTGGATGAAACTCCAATTGTTTTTTTTGAATTAGTTGTTATAATGGTAGTTTGCAGCCCCTTAACCACAACTCTGATCTTTGTTTGGGCCTTAGGTTTGAAGTTGTTAGGGAAATGACTTAAATAAACCACATTAATAAAAGGATTGAGGTTGTTAATTCTTTGGTTATTCATGTTCCCATTATTATTGTTCCCACTAATGGTATTGGGATGGAGAAATTACCTAAGTGCTAGAGGGCATGCAAGAGGGTGCATAGGTGTGCATATGTTTTAGTAAAGAAGGGCATGCCTAGGAAGACCAGGTTCAAGACTTAACCCATTTTTTTAACATAGGATAATAATAGGAAAAACAGGTGGAGTGCATATCACAGAAAGATAAGAGTAAGAATACTTCAAGGATAAGGAAATGATTTATTTTGGGAATAAGTGAAGATCAAAGATCATGCATAGTTTGTGCTAATAATTGGATTACAGTTATAGTTTAATTATAGATTAATCTATTATTAACCTTCTTAGAAAATCATACAATTATTAGCGGATGGCTATTTTGAGCATCACAATCTATTTTGATATGCATGGGTAGTGAAGGGGAAAGTCCCCACCCCTACATATGTTATTTGATCTACATAATTTTTAGGACCACCCGAATTGTATTAGAGCTATGTTGCCACGATTTATTAGTATGCATGACTCCATGACTATACTATGATTATGTATTCAACTTTTGTTACTCAATGAAGTAATGCAATGGAAAATTATGGATGGATTATGGTAATATATCTCTTATCATGGTACTTATATAGTATATCTTATATTAATTCTTTTGTGATCACTATATTTCCTTATTAAATGTGTTTTCAATTTGAGCTCATAGATATGATACTTGCGATGGGATATATTCTTTGATGATGGTTATATAAACATGCATGTTAACATCTTGACAAGACAATACAAAAGAGGGACTTGGTAGGCTTTGTCCACTTTGGGTGAGCGTCAAGATATCTTTGGATGAAGTGCCAACATGCGTAGGCATTTACGGGGAAAAAAAATTACATTTTGGTTCCATTTATGGGACCTATTTTCAAACGGTTTTCAATGATGTTGCATGATGATGGTGTATCAATTGAATCTTGTGGCTATTGAAAGTTGGGTGGATGATGAAAAAGATCAGTTTGTGTGAAGATATAATTCTAGACCTGATTTCAATACGTGCAATTGGGTGGAAGATAATATTTATCATGATCTCTATGAGACGTTTATTTTTTTCTTTCTAATAGAGCTATATAAGTGGTTGTCAAACATATGCATCGAAGAAAAGTTAGAGTTCTAGACGAAGGGGTTTAGATGCAGGAATATTACCACAATTTGTTTGATCTACATGAACCTTGGATTGCATGTTGTAGATCATTGGTGGGTTGGTGTTGTGTGTAGTTATACTTTGGAATATGTTGTTTCTATGTATTATTATCTAGAGGTTACTGAGTTTGAATTTTTGTGTGATCCCAGAGGATCTTACATTCATGCTATTCCTTTCAAAATTAAGATCTTGATGGTGGTGTTAAGTTTAGAGACATTACTTATAGCTAGCTAAAACCACCAGTGTGTAGGTGTCGAAGAAGGTATGGTGAATAATGGTGGACCTAGCGGTAGAAATGAAAAGAGAGGAAATTTTTTTCAAATATAACGAAGTGCAAGAGATGGAATTTGTGAAGAAGTGTGATGTTGAGGAGTCCATAGAGTTGTGGAGGAAGATGTATTGCGAAGGATTTGAAGCTCACGTGGAATTCGTGGATCTGGAGCATCTGATTCTCCCAACCTTAGGAAATCATGGTAGATAATCCCCTTTGACTTCTGATGAGAGTGCATCAGAGGAAGAAATATTGAGGACCGTGGGTGTGCATCTAATCCCCCTTGGTGACCTAGCTCTTGAACTTATTGTTCCAATTCTAGAAGTAATCATTGATCGACAGACAAGACTAGGTAATCTAGTAGTTACAAGTAGATATAATTTTCCTTTGAATACAAAATTACATCAAAAAACACATACATCTATGACAACACATACATCATCTTTACTAAGGGGACCAATTGGAGGAAAAACATTTACATGTCATCAAGATAGAGTGTGGGTGTGCATAACATTTTGAATACATATGGAAGTAGTAGAACTTTGCAAACTTTGGGAGTTCAATTTAGTACCACAATTAGAACTTAAGGAATTACATTCATTGGTCCATTGCCTACTACAGGAGGAGGATCAGGTGGATCAAGAGGCTCAGGATCAAGTGAATTAGGTGGTTCTGATGGTGGAGGAAATATTGGTGGGGTTTTTGGATCAAGATCTGGTGGACAAGGTCTACACCCTCATCAACCACAACAGGTTTATTATGAGATGTCTCTTAACTTAATAGAATACACAGGTATTAACTATGTTACAGAGCATGTGCATGAGTGTGAGGTGTTATGGCCCACTATGGGAATTATAGCCTCAGATAGGAAACTGATTCAATTTTTGACTACTCTTCAAGGGAATGTGAATAATTGGTATAGAAAGTATGACCTGCATTAGGCAGTGGTGGATTATAATTCTTTGTGCTCTGAGTTTCTAGCAGAATTCCATATTACCAAGTTTGAGTATAAAAGTATCAATGCGGTTAAGGAAATTATGAAGGGCTTATATAAGAATGTGAGGGAATATGATGCTTGTTTTATAAATTTGTTTTCAAAGTTGTCTTATGACATACACCCTAGTCAGAATGCACAGTGTTTTGTTGGTGAGTTTTTGACTACTTTTTGAAGGGAGTTATCTCATAATATTTTTGTAGATCCCCACGATGCTTTGGAGGAAACTCTACACACTAGGAATTTGGGAGTGTGGACATTGGAGTAATTCCATTTCTAGAAGCACATATTTTATCTATGGTAAGACAATTTTATTAGCTCTTTGCTAATTCAACTCATGACACACGTAGTGGAATATGGTGTACAAATTATAAGGTTGAAGGACACACTAAGGATAGCTTTCCTCGCAAGTTGGTGCATCCCATGTTGCTGGACAGTGAGACCTATCATTTGGACCATGATGCAAGTAGATAACCTCTTTACAATGCATGATATAGAAGAATGTTTGTATGTATTGTGAGATTTTCAAAACTCATACCCATGATACCTCTAACTACAGATCAATTGATCAAATTCATGAGGTCATTGAAACTAGGGGTGTGTTAGACTAGTGTAGCGAGTGGATCTAAAGAATAGGGAGAACAACATAATAAAGGGAACAATTATGGAAATAACAGGAATAGATGATTTCATGGAGGATATAGAGGCGAAGGTCACGTTGGTAGCAAAAGAGGATTTCCTATAGAAAATTTTTATACTTGTGGATATCTTGATCATTATTAGCACGAGTGCCCTATGAATGTAGTTTTCTCATGGTGTGGAAAACAACGCAAGTTTGAAGAATGTCCTGAATTATATAAGTATATGAACAAGCAGCATAAGAAAGATATGGGTGTGGGAATGATAAATTTACAATGCATCATTAAAAATCAATGGATTCCTAAGGTAGCACCTACTCTTGAGCTACCTTTTTTATTTACTACACGCACTAAGGCTATGCGCGCACGTGAATCTTTGAAGTATAATCTTATTATAATAAAGAAAAAAGTGTTTAATGCTAAGTATCCTGATGCTACACATCAAAAGGATGTTTTCTCGGAGACTATGGACGTTATCAGGGATTTGGATGGAGAGATTTAGAACTTAAAGGAGCATGCACATGTGATGGAATGAGAAAATAATTTTGAACTCTTATAGAAAGATGTAGATGATTTGAAAGAGTTCTGTAGAATGTTGTGCTAGGAGAACATAATCCCTTTATTAGGAGAATGGTTGAGAGAAATATACCACACATAGGTAATGAGCATGAGAGGAAGATACTTCATGCAAATATACCCCCACATAATCATGAGTATGATAAGGAAATTACACTGAATGTAATTATAGATGGATGACTTCTAAGAAAAATTATGATAGATACATGCGCGGAAGTTAATGTACTCATGTTGGATACTTGGAATAAGATGGGAAGACCACCATTAAAGCCTTATTCAAATGTGTTGTACATGGAGAAAAAATACTAGGGATAATCCTATTGGAGTATTAAAGGATGCAACTATTATAATTCAAGGAGCCAAGTTTACTGGGGACTTCAAGGTATTGGAGCTAGCCAAAGTGGATTGTTTCCCAGCACTACCTAGGTGACCCTGGTGTTATGCAAATAATGTAGATTTGTATTGTAATAAAGGATACATTAGTGTTGAGAACAAGGAATAATGTGTTATTATACCCTTGAAAGATGCAAAGCCTGCTCTGTATGTTGAATCTTTGAGTGAAGAGGACTTGAACAAGATATATACATGCATGATTAGAGACCCTAAGGTAACTGAGGCATCTAAGGAAGGAGTGATATAGTGGGATGATGCTCAGTAGTTAGTGATACCACAAGTATTTTTTGTGACAACTTGGCACATGGAACGTATGAAGTAGTTATGCGCGATATTAAGAACATAATTACTCACATGATCAGGCCGCACACCATTAGGTGTTTGAGTTATAACCAGGTGCCTAAGTACATTTTTGAAGGGAATATTGATGTATTTATGTGTGTCATACAATCCTAGTGGAAGAATTAAGGAGATATAAGAAACATGCTCATTTATACTCTATACGAGACAACAACACATTGGTGGACTACACATAGAAACAACTTATTAGAATGGTGAGAAGTGAGAATCACCTTTTCTACTATGTTCTTAATTACAAATGTACCTTCTCATATATGTGAATTTCATGGGAATTCCCCTACTTTGCATCATTTTCAAGAGTGTGAGAGACTTTGGATAGAGGGGCAAGAGGCCTTGCCACCATCACTTTGGGTACATAATTTCTACACCACTCTAAGAAACTACACGCGTTTGTGTATGTATATGCAAAGTTGACAAGAGAAATAGTTAATTGGAAAAAGATGACATCAGGTATGATTCATACTTTTGATAATTTTTCCACTAAGCCTCCAAAAAATGAAGCAATGTAGATTATGAAGTGCCTTACTTTGGGAGATAGCATGAAGGATCAGGAAATTTTGATAGATATTTTTGGAGAGATGGATTTAGAGGCATTCCTTGACCTAGAAAAGACTGAAGAAGAATAAATTTTTTGTGCCTGAGAAGAAAAGGAAAAGGTTAAACTAGTATGCATGATAAATGATGAGGATGATGAGGACAATAATCTGGATGTTAACCATAATGAATGTGCATGTAAGGTGATGGACACAACTGATATGAAGGCATGCACATATCATGAACCTATGAAAAAAAATAATTTTAATAGTGTAATAGATTTAGAGCCTAAAGAGGCCATTATTGGTGACTACTAGATGGAGTAGGAAGTCACTAATATCATTGAACTCCTGCATGACTTTCAGGACTTGTTTCCACAGGGCTAGCATGAGTTAAAAGGAGTACACCCTTCTTTATGTGAGATGAAAATAAATCTTAAAGAAGGTAAGCACACAATTAGGAAGAGGACTTATAGGATGAACCCTAATTTTCACATCAAGGTGAAGGTATAAATTGATAACATGCTCAAGGATGGTATAATTAAGCCCATTGAGGAGTCAAAATGGGTTAGTCCCATGGTCATTAGTATTAAAAATGATGGGAGGATAAATATCTATGTGGATTATAGAGATTTTAATGCTTCGTGTGTCATTGATCCTTTTCCCACCCCATTTACAAAAGAGAATCTTGTAAAGAGTTACAAGGTGCGAGATCTACTCTTTTATAGATGGGTTTTTTCAGGAAATCATCAAGTTCACATGGCGAAGGAAGAACAAGAAAAGAAAATTTTCACCACTGAGTGGGGAATTTTTGCATAAATAGTGATGCCCTTTGGATTGAAGAATGTGCTAGTTATGTTCTCATGCATTGTTGTGTAGGCATTTCATGATTTCATTCATAAGTTTTTATAGGTATATCTAGATGACTAGATAGTAACTGGCTTGGTCAAGGATCATTGTGAGAATCTAAGGCTGATATTTGAGTAATGTAGGCAGTTAAGCATCTCCTTGAATATTAAGAAGTGCATATTTGCAACACCTTTTATGCATTTTACTTGGGAATAATATTTGTAAAGAAGGCTTATTCATATATCTAACCAAGATAGTTATATTCTTGGATTTGGAAGAGCCTAATAATAAAAGTGAAGCGCACAAATTTATTGGACATATAGGATATTACAAGAAATTCATTAAAGGATATGCAATAATTGTTGTGGCTATGGGGGAATTGTTGAAATAAAAAGGAAAATTTTGTTGGGATGATGCACAACAGCATGCATTTGAAACATTGAAGGAGAAGCTAACTACTGCACCTATTTTTTGTTTTCCTTCTTGGGAAAATCCCTTTCATGTCCATGTTGATGCTTCTAGCATGGAAATTGGTGCAATGTTAGTACAACCAAGAGAGGGAATTGTAGATCAACCCATTTGATTTTCAAGTAGAAATTTAACACCTGGGGAACAAAACTATACAACTACTGGGCACAAGGCTTTGTCTATGATCTACGAACTACAAAATTTTAGACAATACTTATTGGTAATACCAGTTATCTTCTTTACAAATCATATGGAAATTATATATTTGGTCAAAAAGCTTATTTCACAAGGGTGAATTTGTAGGTGGATACTACTATTTTAGGAGTTTGAGTTTACACTTTACAGTTGTTGTGAAATGAGGAAAAAGTAATTTAGGACCTGATTATTCGTCAAGAATTAATTCTCACGAAGATTCATAGAGAATTAAGGAAAAATTTCCCGATGTGCATTTATTCATATTAAACTGTGCACCTGTAGATCTAGAGGATATTATAGTATTCTTGCACACTGGACAGGTGCTTATGCGAATGAACACTTTATAAAAGAAACAAATTGCAATATGTGTGACATCCTATTATTTGATAGGTGGAGATTTGTATAAATTGGGCTATGATGAAGTTTTACGCCAGTGTGTTCTGGAACATGAGCGTGAAGCTATTATGGAATAAGCTCATGGTGCAATTACAGGAGGTCATTATGCTAGAGATGCCACCATACGCAATATTTTGATGGCTAGATTATGGTGGGAAACTCTATATAATGATATGAAATAATATGTCAAGGTCTTTTATCACTGATTGCACCTTGGGAAGCTTGAAACAAGAGATGGGATACCTTTGAGGCCTATTACAAGTGTTGAACCTTTTGAGAAATGGGCTATTGAATTTGTAGTTCCTATTTCCCCACCCACTGGTAGGACTAGTGTGCACTATACTATAACCTATACATATTATCTGACATGGTGGGAAAAAGTAGCACCTACTAAGGATTGCACAACAGCTACAAAAATTATATTTTTATGGGAGAACATTATCAACAGGTATGGTTTTCCGTTGAGTCTAACAAGTGATAGGGGAGCTCATTTATTAAATGAGACCATTAGAAGCATTTTTTTTTGAGTTTATGGTAGCACACCATGAGACAACACCCTATCACCCACATGCCAATGGTTTTGTTGAAGATTTCAACAAGATTCTAGAAAAAACATTAATGAAATTATGTGATGTTGGAAGGAACGACTAGGATGATAAATTATCTATTATACTTTGGGCATATAGGAAAACTTATAAAATATTGAAAAATAACACACCCTTTCAGCTTGTGTTTAGTGTAGAGGTTGTATTTCCTGTGGAGTTCATATTTCCATCCCTACATAATGGGCACGTAGGAGGACTAGATGATGAGAAAGTTATGGAGGAGCACATAGACAAACTGATGCAGTTAGATGAGTGGTACACTATTTCTAGGTGGAGCCAGAAGACAGAAAAAGCAATACAAAAGGCCTAATGTGATAGGTATATAAGGAAAAAAACATTTGAGGTGGGAAATATGGTTCTTCTCTATGATTCAAAGTTTGTGCATCGCCCAGGGAAATTGAAAGTACATCAGTTAGTAAACTTTGTAGTAACAAAGATATTGGAATCAAGCACTTTCCAGTTATAGGAACTAGATGGATCTTTATTTCTTGGTTACTTCAATGAGAGTAGGTTGAAGCCCTACTATAAACAAGTCTTCTTGATGTTTGTAAGAATGTAGTATTGCCACTTAGATTAGCTTTCCCTCTAATGCATTTCATTTAATGTGTTTTCTTTTCATCATTGTTTATCTATGTTAATTTAGTTCATTATTTTGTTGTAATAAGTGTGTTTTCACACCAAAATCTTAATATTATAGTTTGAGTTCATGCACAGAGGACCGTGCATACTTTTATTGTTGGGTGGAGAAAATTAAAATGGTATACAAGTACATATATAGTTTAAAACCTGAACCTACTTTGAAATATTGGTGCGCATAGAAGAAAGATTTTACAGGTGCTTGAATTAAAGGTGTTTTTAAGGATTTTTTCTCAAATTGAAGACCACGTGTGGAAGGATGATCACACAGTGTAACTCTATGTAGGAAAAAACATGGGAAACTACTTAAGATGAGGCATAGTAGTTGATCTATTTTTGCACATAAATACGTGCGTAAAAAGGTTAATGTCTGAGAAGTTGTAGGTGTGCCATAAGGTTATGATTGGGGTGTGAAAAAATAATCAAAAATCATGGAAAAAGCAAAAAATCATTATTAATGCCGAATATGGTGGTAGGTGAGGAGCTATTAATACAAAAAAAATTACAAAATTTATAAAATGGGTGCTTGCGAGTTAATTTCTACCTTGCATTATTTGTCTTTTCAAGATGTGAGTACGGTTGGATGATCGATTTGAGTGCAAAGTGTGAAGAATAATCAAATAGAGAAATGAACTAGTTAATATTTGAACACACTCATAATAGAGCTCCATTAGGAGGGTGTTTGAGCAAGTAGGTGGCGTGTTGAAGGAGAATTCATGGAGCTAGGGTTTTTGAAGAATAGAATTGCACTAAGGACATGTGCATTCAAAGTTTTAGATGTTGAATGAGTACAAGGAGATGCTATAAAAATCATAATGGCACCTAAAAAGAGCACCTGGAGTAGCTACCTAAGGAAAAAAGAAGAAGAAGGAAGTGGAAGTAGAGGTTGAAGATGTAGTCATAAAATCACACACTTTATACATTATTTAGTCCTGGTCTCATACTACTATTCATATGGTTTTTGAGTGAAGAAATTACTAATTAGCCGCCATCTTTTTGCCATTTTACTTTGCTTGATTTCATCACTTCTAACCTTCCACACGTGTATGCCCAGTCTGTTTCTGTCATTTTTAATTTTAATGGGGTACCTAGGATAGTACCGAGGCACTAACAAGCACCCTGATCCTTTTCCCACTTTTCCGCCACTTTTTGGGCACTTTGTAGCCATTTGGAATTTTCATATTTCTTTTGGTTGGCCTTTTCAAGGCTGATTATGAAATTAGAACAAGAGAAACATATAAATATAAATTTATGAAACCATAATGAGGGGCCAAGCACTAGTCACTATTATCATCACCTAAGGTTGCATCCATCAAAGACTCCATATTCATCCATTTATCTCCATCACAAGGCACAAGGCTGGTTGACCTGCATCACACAAACATATTAGGGAAGTTTATTCTACTCCATCCACCATTCTATTAAATTTTCTACACATAGTTATTGATCACTATTTTCACAAAGTGCGACTTGACACAAGATCACCTAGGGCATGATTGCACACATTAAATACACATAGAACTACATCAGTGTCTAAGATGTAGTGCATTCACTTAGTTAGTAAGTCCACCATTGTGGTCCAGTTAAGGACAATTTGACCCATTCATATGCATCTTTATTTTTTTTAGGGTTTGATGTCTTCTACTTGGGTTTTGTAGGTCTCCTTCTTCATCATTGATTACCAAGCGACATACATGTAGTGTAACAAACTAGTGTGATAGGCAGACGAAGGTTTCAAATCACTTACTAGTGACCCTATAAAATATAGTTTTTGGACCTCCTACACAAACCAGGGTGCCCGAAATGTAAACTAGGGTGCCCCAGGTGCCCTGATTCCCTCTCTTAGGCGCCCTAGTCCACTACACATTGCTTGGATCTGCAAGTTTTTCTGGTCCTACGCATAGTTCATTTCCTCCTCTTATTTCTCTACTCATTCTCTGTATGACACAATCTAACAAGCTTCATCCTGAATCAGATAAGTTCATTTCCAACCCTTCTTTGCATGTTAGAGGTTTCTATTTTCATTAGCCTAGTCTTACTTGGGTCACTTTTCTATATTTATTTGTCTGCTTTTATCATTTTACTTTAGTTATTTACTATTGTTCCTAGTTTAGATTAACTACAATTATTCCACATTTTAGTTAATCATTTTGGTGAACCCGATGTATCCAACCCTTTCTTCTGATCATGTATTCACCTTATCAAGTCATGACTCAATCGTCTTATCATTATTTTGCACCTACTAAGGTTTCTGGTATAGTGACTACTACTGACTGATTTGTGCGCATGTGAGTACTCAACATCCTCCCTACTTTGTTATTCCTAGGTCTGATCCATCTATTAATGTATTTACTACTCTTCATGCATGCTCATCTTAATCCACTTACGGATCCACCCATGATTCTATCCCTCCACCCATTACTTTGGACATCCTCCTCCCACTTCTTCTAAGGGATATGACATTATTGAGCAACTTAAAAATATGCCCAGCCAAGATTTCTCTTTACGAATTATTGTGTAATGCACCAGACCTATCGTAACAAATTAAAATGTTCCCTTTATGCTATCCATATTGAAAGTGATAACTCTATGTGGTGGCCTTTACACATCTCATACAGTCTCTTCAGAATTTTCACACGTACCATATCCTTTCACTGACGAAGATCTATCACCTTTTTCTAAAAGCAATCCATGTGTTCCTTTTCTTATCACCATACTGTCATGTTGTTAGCACCACTTGTATTAAATGACGTACTTATTGATAATGGTTCAGCCATCAACTTATGTGCTTATTCTCTTTTAAAGAAGATAGGTATTAGTGATACTCTCATTTCTAGAATTCTTGCTATCATCTGAGGCTATGACTCTTACCACTTATACATGTCTTAGGAACTATTTCATTACACATTAGAGTTAGGCCTAATATTATTCTCACTAATTTCTATGTTATATATATCCTTGTTTAAATTTAATCTCTTATTAGGTAGACCTTGGATTCATGCAATGCAAGTAGTTCCATCTACTATTCACCAATGTGTAAAAATTTTGCATGATGGATATGAACATACTATCATTGCAGATCCATGAACCATTCAAATATTATTGCATAGACCCTAGTACTGGTATCTACCTATCCCACCCCCACACGCATATCCCATATAGTAGTCTTGACACATATGAAATTGGTCAGTCTAGTGTCTTCGTTACCTTCTTCTACTTGCTATGCATACTCGAAATATTTCTACTAATACTAGGAAAATCAACTCACCCACTATACCCACTCTTAGTATCAACTTCTTCTTCATCTATTGAGGCACCTTCAACTCCTTCCCCTAGTGTAACTCCTAAAAATATACTCGAAAAATCAATATGGCATGATGATTCCCACACAGATGGTTCTAAGGACTCTGGTGATGAAGTTGACACTATTGAACTCACTGATGAAGCATTAACACAACTTAAATTTACTCCTATAGAGGTGGACAAACTATTATTTTGAAGAAATGTTTGTGGCTGATGGCCTAGGTGAATATAAATTCAAGACATGTCCCTCTACTAATGCTATGGATATTATACCTGGGGTCTGTAAATAGTGTAGATGCTATTTCATCTTCTCCTCCACCGAGTTGTAGCTTCACTTCTGCCTTTTACATACACATTATTTATCAACAAGTCCTTTTGGAAGCACATTCCTAATTGACTCCACTTTCTTAGATACTATTTGTACACACAATGGTGGTTAGGTATGGTATGACACTTAATGACATATTACCACCTCTTCATTCACCACATCTTTACCATGGCTATTTTCACATTATGGCCACTTATGGCCTATGTGTCTTTCATTTGATAGTATTTGTTGACACGTACCCCTCATGATTCTCCACTCAAACTTGGACAATCCAGGCTTGAGATATTGGTGGTACAATAGACACTAGCCATTCTTTGCTTACATTTCCTATGCATTTTAACAATATCTCTATTCCTAATGACTCTTCTCCCACTTACGTTCCGAATATATCTCATTGGCATGCTCATGGTTGTCCACCGATAGCCTTTATTGATGAGGAATATGTAATGAATTGTGCACACACTACACTGTTATGGGTCCTTATATGACCCTCCTCACTCTATAGCTCATCATATTTCTGATGTCTGATCTCATTAGGTTTCAACCACAATAAATATGATCTCCTTGATAGTGGCACATAGTCACCTTCTCTACCATACTACTTAGGGGGCATAACATCTAACACATCCCCCTTCCTCATATTCTCATAGGATTATCTCTCATCTTTGCATTATCATACATTCATATCCTCGCATAGGCATATTCATCTAGATTTTTAGCATCGTCATTACCCGATGACAAACTCTTGTGCTTTGGTTCACACTTGACTATTGAGGGCTACATACTACACATGAACCGCACACACTGCAGCATAGGTATTACACATCTGCATTTCTTTACACATCTTGCATCATATGTATTGCACTTTACATCATGCACTCTACATTTAGTCTATATCATTTTGAAATTAGTATCTACACATGCATACATCATATTAGTCATCATTATACATGTATCACACTTTACATGGTCTACATTACATACTGGCTTTATGCATTTATACATCACACATGTGTTTATACACTATACTAGTATTCATCATCCATTTGTCACACTTGCATCTAGCATTACATAGTTTACTCATCCTATGCCTCCTATCATAAAACACATATTCATAGTTTTAGTTTATCATACACATCTTACATTACATACTATACATTATACACTACACATCATGCACATGGTCATATATTATCATCATACTCACACATTTTCTATCTACATGTAGTACTTGTCACTCATATGACGTACTCTAGTTCATTCGGTCCATACTCGAACTGCCTGAGGGTTTACAAATCAAATGGACCTTCTTATTCATACACATTCATCATTCAACCTTCTATCATGTGAAATTACTAGGTTAGTGACATATGCTTTAGGATAAATGGTCACCTATCCCTTCAACTTGTAGTGGTATACTCTTTAGGATACATCACCACTCCCTCTATTCATCTATTAGTGATATATAATTTAGGATACATCATTAATAATACTTTCATCTTTTCATGATATACACTTTGGCTGTAAGGGTCACACACATAATTCATTTCTAGGTCACATCTCATCAACACTACACATACACACTCATCACAACACGTTAGATATAATACACATTATTTGGTCATTTCCCAATGACACACTCTTGTTTACAGTTCATTCTTGACTACTGAGGGGGAAAACCAAATGAACCTCACTACATACATTTCCATTCACTCGGGGGCAATGGGACTCTTATCATTCCATCTTGTATTCCATTCTATCCATCCACAACATATTGCATATCTTGGTTTCTTTTACTCTTGCTTGCATTTTGCTTGTATATGTCTCCACTTTATTACACATGCTAGTTGGATCTCTTATATGTCATTTATCTATACCATACACACATGTGGGTTCAAGCCTTTATTTAGTTATGATCATAGATACAGGTCGTTTGTACATATCACGGATGCTCTCCTTCTACCCATCCTACATTGGTCACTGGGGGCATCCACATTCGTCTCTCACAAGTGCTATTGTTTCATTTTGTACTTAGCACATTATATTACTTACTTATAAACACTTTTGACATATGAGTTATTTTTCTAACATGCTAATGGGTGCTTTATGTGTAGCATCTATTTTGTAGTATTAATTACTTCCATGGCTATTTATTGTTTGTACTTTACTTGTTTTTTTCTATTGTATGCAAGCCTTTCCCTATGTTTGGTATGCACACTTGTTTGTTGTATGTAACCATGTATGGCTTGTATTGTCTTGTGACATCATGAGTGATGTCCCATGTTTACAACCCACTTTTTGTGACATTAATTTTTCTTCTTACGTGTTTTTACTATCTTTCTTGGTAGCTCATACCCTGTTTTTGTAGATTACACCATTGTCGTATCCATGCATGCTAATTGGTACTAACACTTGTCTTTGTCTAGCCTCTTGTTTATGTGCACATTGGTCTCTACCAAGATATTTACTTTCCCCCTGCATGGTAGAGTTACAGATTCCATGTGTTTGGTCCTCTTTTAGGGCTGCATTCTCCTATCAGTGATGTCACATGTGCCCCCAAAGAGGGAGGGGCATCATTTTGGGTTTTACATACTATACAAATGCTTCTACATCTGGTTCAGTTCAATTCAGTTTTCACCCTTGGCATTTTGGGTTATAAAACGAGTGGCTTCAGACCAATCTACAAACCTCATACACAGTGGATTTTATAGGACATGGTTGTCCTTAGCATTCTAGGGAGAATTAATAGGTTAGAAAGGTAACAGAATTTCCTCTCTACACTACTTCTAGCCAGTGGTATCGAATCACCCAAAAAACTAGGTAGTACAGAGATCTCTTCATATAACTTTAGGGAAATAATTAAATGTTGGATAATAATGCATATTTTTCCCTACACTTCTTCGGTCTATGGCATCAGATCACTCAAAAAATATAGGACAAGATATCCTCTTTCTACACCTTTTTTCTCATCATGGATCAGGTGCACATGTTCCTTTTACATTTTCCATACTTTCATTTCAATCTTTTCATTACATATACATGGTATTTATATATTTTTATATATATATATGCATATTTGACTTCTTTATCATCTTCTCCTCACAGGTCTGACCATATGAGAAGTGAAAAGTAGTCAACTAAAAAATAACAACAACAACATTTTATAGAAGCACACACCATACTTACCATGTAGGTACATCACACACATTGGAAACTACACACGTGTTTCTTCCCTAGATTCACTCTCATCACTTTTTTTTACACTTTTAAATATTTTTTTTCCATGCTCCATCATCTTTTTGTTACTCC
Organism: Taxus chinensis; assembly: GCA_019776745.2. NCBI lineage: Eukaryota > Viridiplantae > Streptophyta > Pinopsida > Cupressales > Taxaceae > Taxus > Taxus chinensis. The sequence continues at coordinate 900,324,598 of CM034146.1, forward strand.
ACACTTTGTCTAGTCCTTTAACATGTTTCGACATCACTCTACATGGATTTATCAGGTATGCATCTCTATCTACTTTATGTTATCAATATTTTTTCTCACCAACATAAAGTGGGGGAAAATGTAGTCACAAAATCACACACTTTAGACATTATTTATTCCTATCTCATACTACTATTCATATTTATTTTGAGTGAAGAAAGTACTAATTAACCCCCATTTTTTGGCCATTTTACTTTGCTTTTTGTCATCATTGCCAACCTTCCACACATGTATGCCTAGCCTATTTTTGTCGTTCCATGTTATTTTCCATTTTATTAGGGTACTTAGGCTAGTATTGGGGCTATGACAGGTGCCCTGGTCCTAGTCGAGGTGCCCTGATCCTTTTCCCACTTTTCTGCCACTTTTTGGGCACTTTCTAGCCATTTGGACATTTCACATTTCTTGTGGTCGGCCTTTTCAGGGTTAATTATAAAATTAGAACAAGAGAACCATATAAATATAAAGTTATAAAAACATAATGAGGGACCAAGAACTATTCACTACTATCATTACCTAAGGTTACATCCATCAAAGGCTCCATTTTCATCCATCTAGCTCCATCACAAGGCACAAGGATGGTTCATCTGCATTACACAAGCATAGGAGAGAAGTTTATTCTATTCCACCCACCATTCTATTACATTTATAAACAGATTTATTGCTCACTACTTTCACAATGTGCAACTAGCACAAGATCACCTAAGGCATGATTACACACTTTCACATAGAACTACATCGTGTTTGATATGTATTATAATGCTCAGTTAGTAGGTCCACCCTTGTGGAAGTTGAGGTCAGTCCAACCCCTTCATATGCATCTTTATTTTTTTAGGGTTTGATGCTTGTCTTGGGGTATTGCATATATCTCCTTCATCATTGATTACCAGTGACATAAAACACAATGCAACAAAGTTAGTGCAACATATGGTGAAGGCTTCATATCATCTAGTGACCCTAAAAATCTAGTTTTCAGATCTCTTGCATAGACCAGGGAGCCTAAAACATAGACTAGGGCACCCATAGGTTCCTTGATACTCTCCCAGGTGCCCCATTCCACTCATATTTCCTAGATCTGCAAGTTTTTGGACCTCTTCATATTCATTTCCTCCTCTTATTTCTCCAATGATCCCTGCGACATAGTCCAACAAGTTCAATGAATCAGCTAAGCTCCTTCCAACCCTTCTTTGCATATTAGGGATTCTATTTTCATTAGCCTAATTGCTTGGGTCACTTTCTATAGTTATTCACTAATTTTATCTACTATAGTTCCTAGTTATATTAACTACCTTTATTCTACATTTTAGCTAATCAGAAGATGCACATAAGAGTAAATTTTCATAAATGCAATACCTTGAAGGCATGATTATGGGGTTAAATTGGGATTCACACATAAGAAGAAGTAAGGCAAGTGACTATAATCACTACACCAATACGAACAAAGATGATATGGATAAGGTCTTGGTGTCAAAGACGGACCTAGGAATAGATGAGGAAAAACCCATATATGATAATGGAGGGCAGAATATGTTGGAAAAGGTTGGAGTTTTACAAGTGTATGAGTTGACATACTTTAGAAATCTAGAAAAATTATACTGATGATTAATGTCTAGAATCCACAAGGAATTTTTCTATTTTGTAGGCAAGCAGGTGTGTATCATCACACCCTTGATTGGAAAATTGATAGGTTTGAGGAGTTCAGGTATTGACATTGGCAGTGACATCAATGATGATGAGGCTGTAGAAGTAACCTCTACTGATTTGGAATATGTGAAAGAAGGGTGCGTTATGGACATTGAGAAGTTAGAAGACCACCCTTTGATCATGATTTTTTTGCACCTCCTCACTAAGTTTAATAACCAGGAGTGTTAGAGCTAGGTAAATATGAGATAGCTCCTTATTGCCAAGAATATGTCTGAGGGAGTTGTATATAATTTTTCTTATTTCATTGCTGAAACTATAACTGAATAAGCACACCAAGGAGAAAATTTTAGTTTTGGTGATATTCTGTTATCAATTGTGTTTGTGGAGATTGGGGTGCTCGACAGACAAAAGGAGAAGATATGGTAATTCCCCACGAAGAAGAAAAATCCTATAGAGAGATTTGTAAAGTATACCTATGAGGGTATTATGAGTGGTCCTTAGAAACAAAGGTTGGAGCTTTGGTAAAATCACATGTGTGAGGTTTTTGAGCATGAATGGAGGATACCAAAGGACCTACTTGTGGTTTTGGAAAATAAGGAATAATTTTTAGTTTTTCAACACTTTTTCATTGATAGATTTGGCATGAAGGATGGGAAGTGGAGCCCTTGGTGTAAGATCCCCTATGCCTTCACAATGCACTAATTTCAATCCTATGTGAATATATTTTAAAATGTGTGTAGGTTAAGATTTGAAGTAGATAAGGTGGATTACAACTATCATATGCTTTGAAAAACATATCTGTATCCGGGTAAGCTTTCTTATATAGAAAAATTGATATCTGATGAAATTAGTATCAGATCCATGAGCTTGATAGTTGGGAATCTTGGCACGTTTAAGGTATATATTTACTTTAAGATGAAATTGGTCGATGTAATATACATGAAGAATGATTTTAAGGTCCTTGAGTTACCAAAAGGGAAGCACACTGTTGGCACCTTACAGGATGATGAGCCCAACCCTCCTCTTACAGATGAGGAAGAACTAGAGGAACATGAGGAGTTAAAGGAAGATAGTGGTGAATTAGATCATGGCTCATAGAGACATCCAGCTATGGGTCAAAAGAGGAAGTGCAAGGTATCCCTTCCTAAGGAAGAATAAGATGTGAGGGATGAGACTGGTGCCAAGGAGGTATGGAAAGATGAAGGAAATGTTGAAGACCAAGACTTCAAGAGAGTCTTGAGAAGAATGATGAAAAAGGGTGTTGGCATGGGACCCTCTAAGCCACCAAGAATATCACCTATAACATCTCTAGTAAAACCCAGTCCAACCAAGAAAATGAATAATAGGCATAAGTATGTTCCCACCAAGGAAACCGAGGAGGAGATATCAGATGAGACCACACATATTATTCAATATGCACCCATTTTTTATGTAGAAGGGAAGGAGGATCCTTGGAAGGAATAAAATCATAAGGATAAAAAAATTCTTGGTGAGTGTGAGGAATAAAAAAGGCCCTATATGTGAATAAGAGGAGAAAGAAAATAAAATAGGTGAACCATCAGGTGAGCCTACTAAGAAACATGGGAGTACAACGTGGTGGACGTCCTATTCATGATACAGAGATACATATCTATAGAGGGTGTCAGTCTGGGAGAAATAAGGGTGAGGAGATGTATAAGACACCAAGTTGAGGTATGTAAATGATCCTTCAAAAAATATTTCACACTAGGTTTTAAAGTAATCTTGAGCCTGATAAGTTGTATGGATGGGAATTGATGGACCCACAAGATGAAAATATGAACACATTGAAGAAATTGTCTTGGAGCATGCAGATACACATGGACAAACCTAGAATTTAATGTGAAGGAAGAATCAAGAATCTAAAGAAAAATGGAGAATGGGGCATAGGCCTCTCACATGACTATGAAGCCAATAGAATTCAATGTTGAGTAGGAAATTAATTCCTTAACTAAGATGGTAGAAGAAGTGGCATGCAGAAATTTGGATAAGGAGAACGTACTCAAGACACTTTTGGAAGATAACAAGAATATGAAGGATCATTTCAAGCAATTGAATGAGGCACTCAAAAAGAATAAGGAGTGGAAATATTAAATTTTGGAATTTGTAGAAGAACTTGGGGGAGAAATATTAGAAGCACATCCAAAGTTTGATGAGAAAAAAATCAGACATACCCTTAATCCTTGCATTTCCTAAAGGAGTGTGTCGACATTCTACTCAAGAAGAAGGAATTCTCATTGTAAGAGACACAAAAGGATGATGATTCCAAGAAATAATGGACAAAGATATTAACTGGGTGTAGAAATATACAATACAACACCATACTCTAGATGTTGAAGGAAGAGTTACAAAAAATAGGGTTGACGCTGAAAAATATGTGAGGATATTGAGAAGACCCTTAGAAAAAGGAATTTGTAGAAGGAAAATTACATCCTTACAGCCAAGAAGGATGAAAATTTTGGTAGGGAGGAAAGATAGGTTGTGTTAGAGGAGCGCAACACGCTCAAAATAGTAAAGGATTCCCACGAAGAGAAGTTAAAGGAATTGGGAATTCTAGTTGCTAGGAGAATGGATTACTTTGATGACATTATTTCAAGACTAGCTAGAATGATAAGGGAATTGAAACACAAGGGTGAAGATATGACCCTAGAGGAAATGGAGAAATTACTTGGTTATGTTCTTGAACATGCAAAGAAAGGGCTAGGTGACTAGAATGAGTTAGAGGATGACATCAAGAAGGATTACCCTGAACTTATTTTACCAGGAAAGGAGTAAGGTGTGTTGATCATCCTATTATTCTTTCATTGATAATCCTTTCATTCTTTTATATCATTGTTTATTCTTCTAATTCTTTGGAGAGACAAGTGAAGAATCTTTATTTTCAAGGGTGGCAATATCATTAGTGTGGGATAATATTGGGCTTGAGAAATTTCCTAAGTGTTAGAGGGTGTGTGAGTGGGTAAATAGGCATGCACATATTTCAATAAAGAATGGCATGCCCAGGAAGACAATTTCAAGACTTAGCCATTTTTTCATGACACGAGATAAGAATAGGAAAAGTAGGTGGAGTTTAGATCGTGCAAAGATAAGAGTAAGAATACTTTGAGGCTAAGGAATCAATATTTTCGGAACAAGTGAAGATCAAAGGTCATGCATAGTTTGTGCTAATAATAGGATTAAGTTAGAGTTTAATTATAGATTAATATATCATTATCCTTCTTGTAAAAGAATGAAACTATTAGTGCATGGCTATTTTGACCTTACAGTCTATTTTGATATTTATGGGTGGTGAAGGGAAATTCCCCACCCCTATATATGTTAGTTGATCTGCATAGTTTTGAGGACCACTTGAATTGTATGAGAGTTATGTTGCTCTGATTTATTAGCATGCATGACTGCATGAATTCACTATGATTATGTATTCAACTTTTATTACTCAATGAAGTAATGCAATGGAAATTCATGGATGGATTATGGTAATATATGTCTCTGATCATGTTACTTATATGGTAGATCCTATATTAATTCTTATGTGATCACTATATTTCCTTATTACATGTGTTTCTAATTTGAGCTCATAGATAAGATACTTGTGATGGGATATATGCTTTGATGATGGTTATATGAACATGCATGCAAACATATTGAGAAGAAAGTATAAAAAAGGGACCTAGCAGGTTTCACGCACTTTGGGTGAGCATCATGATCTCTTTAGATGAAGTGCTAGAATGCCTAGGAATTTGATGGGAAAAACAAGACTACAATTAGTGTTTGAAACATTAGGATTTTTGGAATGATCAGTCACACCATCCATGGTGGCACCATGATTCTAGTTTAGGACATTGGCTCCTTGGGTTATTTTTTGAGTTATTTTGGTAATTTGAAGTGTTTTAATTAGATATAACCAACCTTCCATTGGGACCATACGTCTTACGTCCACTGTCAATGAGTTATATGGTCAATGTGGAGTGCACCCTCTAATACTTCCTCATAGCTACGAAGAAGAAACTTTTTTAATTCCTCCTTGGTTTCTCACTTGAGCCAGTGGAGCAAGAGATCATAGAGCTCTATTTGATCTATATTTAGTGTGCTTTAAAAAGACTAGAGGACTTGTTTCCACCTCTGAATTAAGTGGGAAATAGATTCATTTGATTCTTACTTAATATGCAAGAAATCTCTTATTCTTGTTCGCAAAAACTTGTTCATATAGAAAGATTTAATGAATTAAGACACAAGTTGTTTGAAGGAATGTATTGATTTTTGAGGAATTTGATAATACCAATCCAAGGAAATTCCTTCGAGGTTTTTAGGAATATCTTGGCAACTACTGTGTCCCATGGAATAAATTATTTGATTGTGGTATAATAAGCCTTGATGTGGGCTTTGGGATCTCCTTATCCTTTTATTTTAGGAATTTCTTGAAATGGTCATGGAATCATAACACCTCGTATCATGAAATCGAGAGGTTCCTTCAAATATTTGGCATAAGTTCCCATTGTATAAGATTCAACCATGGAGATTCCTTGTTAAAGGGGAGGAGGAGGAGATAATGGCATGGATATATGGAGGCCCTTGGTATTGTGTGAATGGATTGTGAAGAGTGTACATTTTCGGTTGGGGATACTTGGAGTACATGTGAAGATATGGAGGGACATCACTAGGGTATGTGTTAATAGGTGTAGAACTAGGGAACATTACATTGGTGGGAGGGACAATGTTTGAGAATGTACTTCCAACTAGCCCTTGTGTGGGACATGAATGGGAAGGATGAGGAGTCATTCCTAATGTTCTTGACCCCTAAGGAGATCACCAAGACTAAGAACACCTAGATAAACCTATTATGTTGGTTTTAATATGGAATAAGAATTGGAATTAGGGGTGTAAATTTGATTGTTCACATAATAAGGGGTTTTTATTTGTTAAGCTATATGTGTAGGTTATGAATATTGAGCTATCTATAGCTCTTTAATCCTTCCCAGTAGTATCGAAATAACATCTCTGGGTGAAGGATGTCGACCATTCTTATGTAAATGTGATTATTAGGTTGAGAGGGTGTATGATACCTTGTTATGAACTAATCATTGATTTTCCCCATTTTGAGGTGTGCTTTCTATTTATGGCAGGGTTGGGGAAACATTGTTTAGTAGAAGGAAATCAGCGTATGGTTGCATCCTATCTAAGGATCCATCCATAACATTAAGGAAGTTGCCACTTTGGGCGAACTGTGCTAAGAGTTCATTGTTTGGTTATAAATAATATTGAAAATAATTATACTACATACTAATTTAGGGTCTTGATAAAACACGTGGATAAAGGCCCTTTTCTTCTATGAAATCCATATTTTTAGAAATTGAGAACTATGGTTGTGGGACATGATTTGGTTATTCTATCTCCTTGATTCTTACAATTGAATTAGTGTTTAACCATTGGATATGTTAGGTTGTGGAGCCTTTTTTCATGTGAGAAAGTGTTAAAGATTGTACACTAAGAGTAATGTACACTTTCCATAGTTGTCTCACCAAGATTCAAGGACACAGCCCCAAAAAAAAAAATTGGCCTTAAAACTTGCCCGATATATCGGGAAACGTGCTCTTCTCATATGGGTGGGATTTTAGACCCATAGGTTTATGGGACAGTTTTTTTCCCATGGTTTTGATACCCACAGTTTTGTAAAACTGCTTAAGAAGTTGTCTACTTGTATGGTTTTATGCATATGGTAGCATTATGTAACATTGGAGATGTGTTTTGAATTCGGGTGTGAATTTTGTAGAGTTTGTTGACCATAGCTCCAAACAAATCTTGGTATTGTATTGAGAGAGCCGTGGTTTGTAATAAAATATGGGCAAGTGATTCTTAATGGATGTAGCCCAAATTGGGTGAACCATGTTAAATATTGTCTCTTTGTGTTGTGTTATTTTATTCTGTAATTTTATTTGAGATCTGTAATATTTTCTGCATGTTAGTTTCTACTGTTGTGATTCTGTGAGGTATTATTCCGCTTGTTTTATCCCATATATCCTAATAATTGGTATCATAGCCTAGTTTGGTTTTCTGAAGTGTTGAATCACAGGAAAAGTTTTATCTTGAATGGGAGCTATGGAAGATGATGGAATATCTAGGGTTGATAAACTCAACAGGCAAAATTTTAGTCTTTGGAAGATGTAGATGGAAGATTACCTTTATCAAAAATATCTTTATATTCAATTGTCTAAGAAGGTGAACAAACCCTCGAGCATGACATATGCGGAATGGGATTTGTTGGATAGGAAGGCACTTGGGACAATCTGACTGTGTCTTGCATCTTCGGTATTATTTAATGTTTCAAAGGAAAAGGCTACAAAATAATTGATGGATGCATTAGGGAAGTTGTATGCAAAACCCTCTACCTCTAATAAGATATTTTTAATGATTTTTTTTAATATGAATATGTCTGAGAATGGTTTAGTAGTAGATCATATAAATGATTTTAATATGGTTATAAATATGTTAGCTTCGGTTACAATAGAATTTGATGAAGAAGTTAGGGATTTATTAGTTATGTACTCTTTACCTGAGAGTTGGAATAACTTGGTAATGGCGGTAAGAAACTGGATTCTAGCTAACTCAAAGTTGAAGTTTGAGGATGTTGTAGGGGTGATTCTAAGTGAGGAAATGCAAAGAAATATATCTGGTGAATCTTCTACTTTAGGGAATGCTTTAACAGTGGAAACTAGAGGGAGATAGAAGAATAGAGGAAGCCGTGGAAAATCAAACGATCGAGCAAGGTCAAAATCCAAAAGCAAGATAGTATGCTGGCACTGTGGAAAGTTTGAGCATGCAAAGAAGGACTATTGAGAGCTTAGGGATAAGAAGAAACAATAGGAAGAAAACAAGGAGGAAAATGTGGCAATGGGTAATGTATGTCAAGATGCTTTGATTCTTTCTTTGCACAATATTACTGAACCTTTGGTTTTAGATTCGGGGGCTTCTTTCCATGCTACTCCACATAGGCATTAATTTGTTGATTATGTTCAAGGAGATTTTGGGCATGTTTTTCTTGAAGATGATGAGACTTGCAACATATTTGGAAAAGGTTCTGTTCATGTTAAGATACAAAATCAGAATACTTGGCTATTGAAGGATGTTAGACATGGGCCTACATTAAGATGAAATTTGATATTGGTAGGGAAGTTGGGAAGTGATGGTTGTACTATGATATTTATAGTGGACTCTTGGAAGGTTACCAAGGGTGCTCTTGTGGTGGCAAGAGGTAAGAAGGTTGGAACCTTATATTTAACCACTTATAGCACTAATGTTTGTAATCTTGTGGCTTCAAAAGTAGATACAACATTGTAGCACTATAGGCTCAGTCATATGAGCCATAAGGGCATGGATATCATAAAGAAGAATTTTCCTGGATATACATAAATAGGTTTAGAATTCTGTGAAGATTGCATATATGAGAAATAGAAGTGAGTAAGGTTTCTTAAGGTTAGACCTACAAAGAAAGAGAGTAAGTTAGAGCTGGTGCATTTTGATGTATGGGGGCCGGCTTAGGTATCATCTCTTGGGGGTTCAAGTTATTGTATGTTACTTTTATTGATGATGCAACAAGGAAAGTTTAGGTTTATTGTATTAGAAACAAATCTGATGTATCTGACATTTTTGTTAAATGGAAAGCCTTGGTAGAGACTGAAACAAGTCTTAAGCTAAAATGTCTCAGGTCAGATAATGGAGGGGAGTATTGCAGCAATGAATTTGATGATTATTGTTCTAAGAATGGAATCTGTAGGTAAAATATGATTATAGGAAATCCTCAGAAAAATGGGGTGTCAGAAAGGATGAACAAAACAATAATGAAATGTGCTAGGAGCATCAGGTTACATGCAAGACTACCTCTTTCTTTATAGGAAAAAGCAGAGAGCATAGATGTGTACTTTATAAACAAAGGACCCTTAAGTGCCTTGGATGGAGGCATACATGAGGAGGTTTGGTATGGTAAGAAAGTTGATTATTCATTTCTTAGAGTCTTTGGATGTGAGGTCTTTTTCCATATAGACAAGGATGATAGGACCAGGCTAGAGGCTAAATCAGAAAAATGTACTTTCATTAGTTATGGTGGTGATGACTTTGGATATAAATGTTGGATTATTAAGGACAAGAAAATCATTCGATCTAGGGATGTGGTCTTTAATGAGAAAGCCATGTATAAGTAGTAATTGTAGGAAAATAGGGAAGAATCCAAGAAAGAATATGCAGCAGTAGAGGATCTTCTAGATGGAAAAGTGACACATAAATATGTTTAGGAACCTCCTCAACAGGAACCCAAAACTCCTATATTGAGGAGGTCTTCTAGGGTAAGAAGAGAACCTGAAAATTTTTCTCCTTCTCTTTATTATTTATTACTCACTAATAGTGGAGAGCGAGAGAGATTTGATAAAGTAATGAAGGTAGATGCCAGGAAGAAGTGGGAGCAAGCCATGGATGATGAGCATCAGGATCTCATGGAGAACCAGACATGGGATTGGTAAAGCCACCCAAAGGAAAAAGATCATTACAGAACAAGTGGGCGTTTAGAGTCAAAGAGGAAGAAGGAGGTAAGAAAAGATACAAGGCCCAGTTGGTGGTCAAGGGGTTTGCACAGAAAAAAGGTATATATTTTGATGATATTTTTTCTCTTGTAGTAAAAATTATTTCTATTAGAACTATTCTTGGAATAGTTGTAGAAGAAGACTTGCACTTAGAGTAGCTTGATGTAAAAACTACATTTCTCCATAGTGATTTGGAGGAGGAACTATATATGCAGCAACCATAGGGCTATGAGGTCAAAGGTAAAGAGAAGATGGTGTGCAAACTGAAGAAGAGCTTGTATGGCTTGAAACAAGCTCCACGTCAATGGTATAAGAAATTTGATAGCTTAATGATGGAGAAAGTTTATATTAGATGCCATTCTAACCATTGCGTGTATACAAAGAAATTTGAGGATGGCAGTTATATTATCCTGTGTCTATATGTGGATGACATGTTGGTTACAGGTAAAAACATGCAGGAAATAAAAGTACTCAAGAAGAAGCTAAGTGAATCCTTTGCTATGAAGGATTTGGGGGCAGCTAAAAAAATCCTTGGTATGAGGATATCTCAGGATAAGAAGGAACGAAAGTTGACTTTATCTTAGGAAGAGTACATTAAGAAGGTCGTGCAGAGGTTTAATATGTAGGATGTTAAACTGGTTGGGACTCCTTTGGCAGGCCATTTCAAGTTATCAAAGGAGAAGTGCCCCAATACAGAGCAAGAGAGAAACCAGATGTCTAAGGTACCTTACTCATCAGCGGTTGGTAGTTTGATGTATGACATGGTGTACACTAGGCCTGATATTGCCCATGTAGTGGGAGTAGTGAGTTGATTTATGAGTGATCAAGGTAGAGATCACTGGCAGTTAGTAAAGTGGATCCTTCAGTATTTGATAGGGACCATGGGGATAGTTTTGTGCTACAATGGATTAGACACCACTTAGTGTGATTATGTAGATTCAGAAATGGTTGGAGATGTAGATAGCAGGAGGAGCATGACAGGTTATGTTTACACTGTAGGTGGGATAATAGTGAGCTAGATAGCACGACTACAGAAGCTGGTGGCTTTGTCAACCACAGAGGATGAGTATGTTGCTAACACAAAGGAAAGAAAAGAAATGATTTAGTTACAACAATTGCTTGAGGATTTGGGGCATAAGAAGGAGGAAGGAAATCTGCATAGTGATAGTTAGAGTGTTATACACCTAGCTAAGAACTCTGCTTTCCACTTTAGGATGAAGTATATACAGGTAAGGTATCATTTCATTAGGACAACTTTGGAGGAAGAGAAGTTGGAGCTAGAGAAGATTCATACCAGTCAAAATCCTACAAACATGATGACCAAGGTGGTCACTAGGGAAAAACGGAAGTTCTATTCAGCTTTGGTTTGTCTTCACGGAAACTAGTGAAGGGTTGAGAAGCTTGCTCAGAGGAAAACTAGTCTCCAAGTGGGAGATTGGAGCCTTTTTCATATGAGAAAGTGTTAAAGATTGTACACTAAGAGTATTGTACACTTTCCACAAGTTGTCTCACTGGGATTCAGGGGTGCAAACCCTGATATTTTTTATTGGCCTTAAAATGTGCTCGATATATCAGGAAATGTGCTCTTCTCATATGGGTGGGATTTTTGACCCATAGGTTTATGGGATGGTTTTTTTCCCATGGTTTTGATACCCACAATTTTGTAAAGTTTCTTAAGCAGTTGTCTACTTATATGGTTTTATGCATATGGTAGGATTATATAACATTGCAGATGTGTTTTGAATTCAGGTGTGAATTTTGTAGAGTTTATTGAGCATAGATCCAAACAGATTCGGGCATTGTATTGAGAGAGTGGTGGCTTGTAATAAAATCTAAGCAAGTGATTCTGTTAGTGTGTATTATTTTCCACATCATTAGGTGAGTCATCTCACTTAGGTGAGATCGTAGGTCCACGTGTCATTTAGGGGTCATTATGAGATTTTCTTACGCATCATTAGTTTCTACTAGTTGTGATTCATGTGAGGGAGTTACACTTCTATTCTGGGAATGTAACTCCCCCTCTCTACTTGAGTTGTCATGATTGCAGCACTGGGGGTTACTCAACACCTCCTATATGTACACCCCATTTGATCTATGAGATAGAGGAGAGTTTTATGGCTTAACAAGGATCTTCTTGTGTTTCAAATCTTTACATGCGCATTCAGTTGATGCTCGCTCCTCCTGAGATCTCTTCATGTTGTCATTCACACATCTGTTGATGTGTATATCATCCCTTGCGATCCTCGATTACGGGTTTTAAACCATATTTCAAACACTAAATGAGTTTAGACACCAAAAATACAAGCTATTAATCATTTTTTAATGAAATAAAGTTGTAGAAAAAGATGAATGGACTCATTGTCAAATGAGCAGAATTCTGACCAAAGTGAACCTCTTAACAATAATAATGGGTTATACCATTGCAAACATGATTTCAAAAAGTCATAAAAGTTTCACCTTCCTCAGAGTTTGGTGTCTTCATAGGCTCAACATCCTTGCAATGTCAAAAGGGATCGTATTTGCATGCAGTACATTGGGTTATGTTGTGGAATCTTTGATGGTTACATTTTTTTTTCAAGCTCCATCGTCCTTGTGAAGCTCAAGAAGGTGTAGGTTGCCTGGAAAACTCTTGAGTTGGTTTTGCAGGCACCTTGGCCATTGGTCATAACTTGAGCTCTTTATTGACTTGGAGTTTTGGTACACAAAAATGTTAGCTTCTAAGCTAATGCTTTGAATCCTAATCAAAATGAACATCAATTAAGATTATTCTATAAACATGGACAATTTTAGTAGAAAATGATCTCTGCAATTTTGTTGGATTGTAGAGAGTGGTTAGGAAACATCCTTCCTTATAATGCATATGGAAGCATATCATTCCTTCATCCTAATGTTTTGGTATGGGATATGATGGGGATCCTCTCACAAATATTTTACCATCATCGGCACCTCATTTATTGCCACATTGGTGTGTTAGAAAATAAATGTTCATGGGTTTGCATTCCATAATTTACAGTGAAGCTTTGTAGCATAAACCAACACATTGATTGTAAGGGAATTGGTCATTTTTGATCTCATGGGTCCCTCTCTCTTTAAAATGGACTAGGACTCATGAATGTGGAGTTTAATCCTCCTAACCTATCTTTGCTAATGGAATCATTCTGATTCCTCTTACCCATCCTAACATGTACCTTGTATGACCAATTCACTATGAGCCACTGAAATATGTAATTTTTGCATCTTGTCCATCCTTGGTATATTTTTATCGTCTCTTCTTTCCTCAACCATTGCGAGGTATATGTGTTGCATATCTCTTCAATTTCCATTGTAAGTTTTGGGATATGACTTTAATGCACATGAATTATGTCCTTCTCTAAGGGTAGGAACACAATTTGGTCTTTGATGCATCTTTCTATCCTCCAGAGGCTCACCTCGTCATTGAATTCTTCTAGGAAACTTCCTAGATTGTAGATTCAGATCCAACCATGACATTTTCTACAGTCCTATCATCTCACTCTTTAGTGTAGGTTCTACTTTCCAAGAGATTGCCTCTTCTACCTTGGTACCCTTGCAAGTTATTGTCTATATGGAACCCATTTTAGCATCCCCTAGATTAAAGAGTGTTTTTTTACTTGTGGAGGAAACCACTGGGTTTTCCATCATAACATGGGATTATCTTTTTTGTGCATGGGACCTTTCAATCAGGATAATCCTCTGAGAAAGTTGTCTTCATTCCTCTAACTAGTGCCAACTTCTCCAAAGTGTATGAGAATGACAAGTTAAAGTAATTATTCTACATCTTTAAGTGAGTCATCTCACTTAGGAAAGATGCATGAAATAAAACTACATCTAGGGGTGATTAAGTGATGCACTTAACGTCAGTGTGTTAGATAATGTCAATGAGTTAAAGCGTCAGGATGCGAAAATGAGGAGTTACAGATTTTTGGGAATGTAGAAATGCCCCTATCTACAAGAAAGTATTCATGATTGTAGCCCTGGGGGTTACATAAATCTCAACTATATGGACACCTGCATTTGAGATATGATATATGAGGAATATACTTATAGATATAATGGAAGGAAAAAGTTTCAAATCATATACATGCACATTCAGGTGAAAATGGTTGATAAAACATGAGATCTCTATAACTTGTTGTTCACATGTCTGTTGATGTGCACATCGTCCCACATGATCCTCAAAATGGGTTTTAATCCCTAAGCCCAAATTCTTGGAGGAAATAGCTCAAATTGCTCTAGAACAATTTTGAATAATTGCTTTTGTGTTGTGTTATTTTATTCCTGTAATCAATTTGAGGAAAATTTTGTAATATTTCTACATATTTGAGTCACCAACTTGTAGGATGCATTAAATGTGATGGGATTATTCCATATTTTATCCCTTATATCCTATATAGGTAGTTAGGGTGATGCCTCATTAATATAGAATTTTTTGGGAATAGTCGTATCATTCTCCTACCCTCATAGTGAGGGTGACTAATTGTCCACTCACTTCAGCCATTGTGAAGCTTAAGGCTTAGAATAGGCCTTCTAGTGATCCTGACCCAACCTCACATCGAGGGGTGTATGAATTCAAACATAATCAACCCTGGGAGAGGTTGAAATGAATCGAAATGTGGGTCATAATAGTACTATGGTCGCTAAAAAGAACTAGTCTTTCATCTCTAATTGTGGGTTTGTAACCTGAGGGGGATTGGATGAACATCTAATTTTTTATACCATGAGCTACCCAACCTTCCTGATGGTATTCCATCTACTGAGATGACCAACCTAAATTACACCTCAAAAACTATGACCTGAATTTGTTGATCAGTTAGACTCTAGCACTTAGTGAAAAAAATCACATAAGAATTCCACATGGGGAAGTAGAGTCATATTCAAAGGAACAGAATGAATGGAAATGATCACATGCGTGGAACAGAAATTCAGCTTTTCAATACTTAGCCATTTTCATAGTAAAGGATATATTTTTGGAGATGGCATGTAGAGCACACAAACTGAGTCAAAGACTTGCATGCCACACATTGGCTATTTTTTGAGGATTGGATATAAAGCGCTTTTCATGGGCATAGGATGGGAATAGATTTTCTATTTTCTGTTAACTAGTATTATTCTATTATTATCACACTTGCATGTGAGGCTATTTTTGTAATGGTGTGTGGCTAATAATAGCATGCTACCTATTTTGGAGTTGGATAAGTGGTGAAGGGAAAATCCCCACTCTTATAAATATGTATAAAACTATGTAGCATAGAGGGTATATAGATATAGTTGTGACAAAGGTTATAGGAGATATATGCTACCAGCTCCATGTACTCACATACGTGTATACTACTGTTATTGTAAGGAAGCTTCTAGTTTACTCACTGCAATTAATATAATGGATATTATTGGACTGAAACTAAGCTATTATCATTGTGTGTATTCAATATTAGCATGATTTTGATCTCATTATGGTTACCTTTTAAATTTTATTTTCCTTAGGTATAGATATGAATATGCACTGTAGAATTATGATTATCCAGTAGAACTGATATATGTTAAGTCTTCATCATGCTAACATCCTACTACAACAACCCTAAAGAGGGACTTGGTAACTTTTTGCACTTCAGGTGAGCGCTCAGTTTAGGATGAGTGATGTGCCAGTGCATTTAGGGTTTTATTGGGTTTGTATCACTGAATTCTTGGTCGCATCATTGGTTCAGTTGTCGGGACCTCTTTTTTAGTTGTTTTTAGGATGGTTTGCAATGAAGACATGTCAGTTGACCAAAACAAGTATTGAAGAATGGATACATGATCTAGAATAAGAATACGCATGGTTGTTCAACACTAGATCTAATTTTAATGCATGCACTTAGGTGGAACAGAATCTGTATGACAATTTATATGAGAGTTTTTTCACTATCTTTCCAGTTGAATTGTATGAGTAACTGATTGCTTGTACATCTAAGTGAAATTGGAGGTATCGTGCACTTAGCTAGATGCAGGAATAATTCCAGGCCCTTTATGATGCTAATCTTATTTGGACTTGATCTATGGATACGTGGTTCTATGGTGTCTTGAATAGTTATATCTTAGAATATTCAATTTCCACTTATTCGTGTCCAGAGGTAGCTGAATTCTAGTTTTTACAACATCTATGGGGAGCTTACCTATAAGGCATTCCATTGGTGATCAAGATACTCATTGTAAATTTGAATATGGAGAGTAAACCGATGGCTAACTAAACCCCATCAGGTATGGGGGAAGGAACATTATTGGTGAAATATGGCAGACCTAGCGGCATAAAGGCAAAGAGAGAAAAATGGCTTAAGTATAATGAGGCGGGCAAGAGGGAGTTAGAGAAACAACATACCGTTGCAAAAGTATGGTGTTAAGGAGATAGATGGCTTGTAAAGAATTTAAAGCTCACATAGAAGACATAGACCTGAAGCATCAAGAACTCCCCCATCTTGGAAAGCATGATAAGGATCCCCCCTCAGTCTCACAACAAAGCACACCAGCAGAGACTACTTGGGCCGTAGGCGCACATCTGAATCCACCTGGTAACCTAGCCCTTGTGCTTGGTTTTCTATTATCTAGTATGAAAAATAATTAGCAATAAAGTGTGGGAAGTAAGAGATCAGGAACATCAACGGCAGGGTAGATGACTTCATTGTTATTTGGAGGTGTACCTTTTTAGGTGCATTGTCCACACAGAATATGAATGCGCCGAATGTTGGATTCACTTCTGGAAGTGGAACTACTTCACAGACCATAGGGGTTTAGTATAGTACTACTATCGGAGAATAGGGGAGTACGTCTACAAGATCTATTCCAGCTACATGTTCAGGATCAAAAGGCATGGGAAGTTCTTGTTTAGGTGGATATGGAGGTTCTGAAGGAAGGGGAAACACTGTAGGTTCTATATCAGGTAGGAAAGGTCCGCACCAACCCCAGAATATTTATATGGAAATGTCTCTTCATCTTCCACAGTATAGGGACATAGAAGATGTTGCTGAACATGTGCATATGTGTGAAATATTGTGGCACGTAAAAGGAATCACAGCTTCTAAGCGTAAGGCAAGCCAATTTTCTACTACGTTACAAGGGCATGCACATAGCTAGTACATAAAGTTTGACCCTGATCATACTTGCGTGGATTATGCAACATTGAAGGATGTGTTCTTAAAATAGTTTTATATCCCTGAATTTGAGTAGAAGAGTATATGTGCACTCAAGGATATTAAGCAAGGCACTACTTAGAGTATGCACGAGTATGATGCCTGTTTTAAAATGCTTCTGTATAAACTTTCCTATGATATTCACGCAAGCCAACATGCACAATGGTTTTTTGGGGGATTGATTACACCATTTAGGAGGGTGTTGTCACATAAAACATATACCGATCCATGCGAGGCATTAGAAGTAGCCCTATGTGATGAGGCAGTTAGAAGTATTGACACTGGCATTAGCCCATTCTTAGAGGCACATATTATAGCTATGGAAAAATAGATAGAGAAATTATCAGTGAATTCAGCCCATGAAACATGCTCAGGAATTTGGTGTACAGATTGTGAAGTAGAGGGTCACACAAAGGATAGTTGTCCTCAGCAGAATAGTACACTCATTTCTAATGGATTGTGAGATATGCCACTTAAACCATGACGTTAGTTGCTGCCCATTATTACAACGTGTGATAAGGAAGGATGTTTCAAGCTACTATAAAATCTATAGGTCCACAACTCATGACACGAAGGACTACCTGCTGATTAAATAGATCCATGATGCTATAGATATTAGTGTATGGTACACATGACTTTCATATAAATCTAAGGGAAAGAATGAGCATTAGGACTGAGAGCACAATTAGGTGCACTATGATCAAAATGAGGGGATTTTTGAAGGTATACATGGAAAAGGTCAAGGATACCACGGTCAATTTAGAGGATGAGGCCGAAGTAGTAGAAGAAGTGATTTTCCTCTCGGAACATGTTATACATGTAGATCTCTTGACCACTATAGGTGTGAGTGCCCTCATAATATTGCATGTTCTTTCTATGGAAAGAACCATAGCTATGAAGAGTGCCCAGAATTATATGAGCATCTGATTAAGTAATGTAAACAAGAAAACAAAGGCCCCAAGATGGTTAGGATACAACCCATTGTGGACAATCAATGGATTTCCAAAATAGAAGCAGAGTCTGAGGCACTACAAGTGAGGATCATGACCTGTGTTGAGGTAGCATGTTCAAGGGAGGCATTACAACATAAATCTACCATCACTAAAGATGAGGTTCTTTATGCACGGTACCCAGATCATGCCTATTAGAAGGAGGTTTATCAGGATACCATGAAAGTTCTAAGGAATCTTCAGGGTGAGATATAGTATTTAAAGGAGCAAAAGAAATCATTAGAGATGGTCCAAAATGATATAGATGACTTGAGAGAAGTTTGAAAAGTGTTACACTAGGATAAAATCATTCCACTATTAGGGAGTTGGATAAAAGGGAACACTCCACGTGTAAGTACTGAGACCAAATGGTAGATCCTGCATGAAAACATCCGTCCTCATAACTTGTATTTTGACAAGGAAATCAATCGAAATGATGTTTTGGATGTGTGGCTGTTGAGTAATATACTAATTGATACATGTGTGGAAGTCAATGTTCTTACCTTGGATGAATGGGTACAAATGGGGAGACCCCCGTTGTGGCCATCCTCTAATGTATTATTCATGGATAATTAGACTAAGGCCACTCCCATAGGAGTTTTAAAAGATGCATCCATTACCATACAAGGAGCCTAGTTCACTGGAGACTTTGAATTTTTAGTGCTAGTAGAGTCAGATACCTTCAAAGCTATATTGGGGCGTCCTTGGTGCTATGTAAATAATGTTGATCTTCAATTCAACAAGGGCTATATCAGTTTTGAAAATAAAGAGGAAAGGGTCATTATCCCTTTAACAGATGGATAGTACATGCCCTATGTTGAGCCCTTAAGTGAAAAATATCTTAATAGGATTTATGTACGCTTCATCTAAGATTCAGAGATGATCGAACCAACCAAATAAGGACTAATTTAGTGGGAGGATGCATAGTCTATTAGTGATACTACAAGTGTTTCTTGCGATAATTGAGCTCACAACACTTATGAGTTGGTAGGGCGCGAAGTAAAGATCATATTCCCTCGAGGTAAAAAACCACGTTATGTCAGGAGGATAGTTAACAATTCAGTACCTTATTACACAGGAGAAGGAGATCCCATAGTATATCTGCATGCCATGGAAGAAAATGGATAGACCTACTGGAGAGGAGAAATATGCTAGCTTATAAACTACATGGGACAACAACATGCTTGTGTGTGGTCCACATGGATAATCTGGTCAAATGGGATGAAATTGGGGTTTCTCTTACTACTAGGTTCTTTAGGAGTAATGCACCTACACAAATATGTAATTATCAGGGTGATCAACCTATTTAGCACCATGTTCAAAAGTGTGAGAGACTCTAGACAGAAGGGAAGGAAGCTTAACCACCTTTGCTATGGGTGCACTAGTTTTATTCCACTTTACAAGGCTACACGTGTGGTTGGTATGTATATGTAGAACTCCATAGAGAAACTGGAAATTTGTAGAATTTAATTATAGGAATGGCCCAGATGTTTGACTTCTTCTCTACAAAACCTCCCATAGAAGAAGTGTTGAAATTTATCAAGCGCTTAACTATGGGGGATAGTGTCAAGGCTAAAGAACTCCTTCAAGAGTTATAGATAAAGAGGACTCATAAGCGTGTCTTGATAAAGAACCAGGGGCCGATGTAACATTACTTTAATGTGCTTGCCTTGAGAAAGAGAAAGGAAAAATGGTCTACCTAGTGGATGACGAAGAAGTAGATAATCTATATTTCAACCATTCAATAGGAAGGTGTGAGGTATTAGACAGTACGGATAGGACCACGCACACCTATCATGAACTTATAAAGACAAAGCGGGTAAATATTGGAACAGATACTAAGCCTAAGGAATCCATAATTGGATATTATTGGTCAGACTCTGAAGTGGTAAAAATCATAGACTTATTAAGGGACTACCAGGTACTATTTCTTAGGGAGTACCATGAACTTAAAGGCGTGCATAAATTTTTAGGGGAGATGAAGATACATATTAAAGAGGGTGCGCACCCAGTTAGAAATAGGCCTTATAGAATGAACCCTAATTTTCTAGAAAAGGTCAAAGAAGAGATTGATAACATGTTGAAATGTGTAATTATCAAGCCCCTTGATGAGTCAGAATAGGTTAGTCTAATGGTGATCAGTACAAGAAGGATGGACAGATTAGAATATGTATGGACTATAGGGAACTGAATGTTGCATGTGTAACAGATCCATTCCCTATGCCATTTACTGAGGAAATACTAGAAGGAGTTGCAGGGAGCAAAATCTATTCATTTATAGATGGGTTCTCTCGGTATCACTAGGTTAGGATTTCCTAGGAGGATCAAGAGAAGACTAAATTTACTACTGAATGGGGTAGCTTCACCTATACTGTAATGCCCTTCGGTCTGAAAAATGCACCTATTATATTTTCGCGCATAGTTATCCAAGCGTTCAAGGAATTTATTCACAAATTCTTAGAGGTATATTTAGACGATTGGATGGTGTATGGATTAGTTAAGGACCATTGTGAAAATCTACGATTAATTTTCGAACAATATAGGTAGTTGAGTATCTATTTGAACATCAAGAAGTGTATATTTCCTACACCATTTGGGATACTTTTAGAACACATAATCTGCAAGGAGGGTTTCTTGGTTGATCTAGTAAAGGTTGTAGTCATTATAGGCCTAGGGGAGCCTACTAGTCAAAGTGAGGTGTGCATATTTTTGGGACATACAGGATATTACAAAAAAATTATCAAAGGCTATGCCAAATTTTTCGCACCCTTAGAAGGGTTACTAAAAGGGAAAGGTACATTCTACTGGGGAGAATAGCAGTAGCGTGCATTCAAGACATTGTAGGATAAACTTACTACTGTGCATATTTGGCATTTTCCTTCGCGGGATAAGCCATTTCATGTACATGTTGACACCTCTGTCATGGCCATTAATGCGGTGTTGGCTCAACCTAGAGAAGGTATTGTAGATCATTCTATCTATTTTGCTAGTAGAAAGTTGACTCCTGCAAAACAGAAATACACAACTACAGAGCACAAAACTTTTTCAATGATCTATGTGTTGCATAAATTTTTTTAGTACCTACTAGCTACACCATTCATATTTTATACAGATCACATGGCATTGAAGTATTTGGTAAATAAGCCTATTTTACAAGGGCACATATGTCGATGGGTGCTTTTATTTCAAGATTTTGATTTCACAGTTGTGGTAAAACCATGAAAAATTAATTCTTGACTAGACCATTTATCAAGAATACAGTCAGGAGAAGAAGCAAAGGTAATTGAGGATATCATGTCAGATGCATAGTATACAAGTTACAATGTGTGCCATTAGAACTAGAGGACATTGTTGTCTTTTTACACATAGGGATGACACCAGAAGGAATGAAATCCTTGGAGAAGAAACAACTTGCTATACACGTTGCACCTTCTATGTTAATTAGTGGTGACTTGTACAAAATGGGTCGGGATGAAGTATTACGTCATTGTGTATTGGAACATGAGTGCACGGGCTTTATGGAAGAAGATCATGGTGGAATTGTAGGAAGCCACTTTGTAGGTGTTGCCATAACATGCAAGATTATACTCATTGGATTATGGTGGGAGACCCTCTATAAAGATTGTAACAAATTTTGTAAGGCATGTGATCATTGTAAAGGTCTTAGAAGACTAGGTCAGCGATATGAAATGCCTATGAGACCTATTGCTAGCATAGAACTATTTGAGAAATGGGATATATATTTTGTGGTTTCTATTTCACCATATGTGCATAGAACTAGATCATGCTACATTATAACTTGCACAGAGTATCTGGAAAGGTGGAAAGAAGCAACACCTACCAAGGACTGTACAATGGCTACAGTGGCTTGGTTTCTATGGGAACATATTATTATAAGGTATGGATGTCCTTTGAGTTTGACCAATGATAGGGGCACACATTTTCTTAATGAGACAATAAAATTTTTATTAGATGATTTCATGATTGCACACCATAAGACTACACCCTATCATCCTCAAGATAATGGAACTGTTGAGGCTTTCAAAAAAAAATTGAGCCACACATTGATAAAAATATGTGATATTGGAAGAAAGGATTGGGATGATAAAGTATCTACAATACTTTGGGCATATAGAAAAGCATATAAAAGATTGAAAAAATCCACACCATTTCAGTTAGTGTTTGGCACAGAAGTTATTCTTCCTATGGAATTTATGTTACCTTCTTTGTGTATTACGTGCACTGGAGGTCTAGCTGATGAGAAAGCTTTAGAATAATAGATTGAAAAGATAATTTAGCTAGATGAGTGACGAGCCATAGAACATTGGAGTCAGAAGTAAGAAAAGGCTAGGCAGAAAGCATGGCATGACAGAAACATAAGCGATAAGAAGTTTGAGATTAGACAAATGGTTTCTCTATGACTCTAAGTTCTTGCATAATACAGGAAAAATTAAGGTATATTGGTTGGGGCCATATGTTATCACTTACATCCTTAAAACATGTGCTTTATAGTTAGAATCACTTGATGGAACATGGCTACCCAGTTACTTCAATGGGAGTAGGCTAAAGCCCTACTATAAATAATTCTTCTTGGTGTTTGTAATAAGGTATTATTTCCATTTAGATTAGGTTTTCAATTCTGTATTTCCTTAATGTGTTTCCTTCTTTGTTGCTATGATTTTTCAATTTAGTTGGTGTGTTGTGAAATAAGCATGCTTACGTGCATGAATCTAATTACTACATGAATCATGTTTATGTGTAGAGGACTACACATACTTTTAGTGTGGGGTGGTTGTCGATATCCAAGTTCAAGATTGTGGGAATTGAAAGGTGAAAGGAATAAGCTACTACGGGTGCTCTTAAATTCAAAGGATTGCCTCTAAAAAGTGACCAAAGATATAGATGATTGAAGGGAAAATATAATGCGAGATAAGCAGAGGTCATAACAACTACCAGTAGAAGGTGCAGTGATGAGGTACTCAGGTGTAAGGAAGTGCACTAAAGACAATTTTGTAACCAAAGGGTAGGAAGGCATGCTAGAAGGTTATAGATGAGGCACAAGGATGTAACATGTGGAAAGGATGGAATTGGTCAATTAATGAGAAGATATTTGGTAGGTGAAGGAGAAATGAATGCATCAAAAACTTGAAAATCTATATAAGGATGGGATGCAAATTCATTTTTACCATTGTGATTAAGATTATTTAAAAAAGAGTTAAGTGCGAAAAGCCAAGTGGTTGTATTGAGGTATGAGAGGTGTGTAACCATTCGTGATGATGAGATCTATGCATAGAATTTGAAAAAGAGTTAAGTGCGAAAATCCAAGTGGTTATATTGAGGTACGAGAGGTGTGTAACCATTTGTGATGACGAGATCTATGCATAGAAAGAGCTTGTGTCCCCGGTGGTAAAGGGTTTGAGTGAAGCAAGGTGACAGAGAGGAGTAAGGGCATGTAATTTCACCTAGGGTATGGTGAATTGAGCTAGGGTTTGATTCGCACATTGCAGGATTCAAGAGGTGAGGATATATAAAGGATTACAAGGTAGAAATGGCACCCAAGAAAGTAATTGCAACAGGAGTGAAGGGAAAGAAGAAGACGGTCGATGAAGAACAGGAGATGGCTCCCGAAAGTAATTTTTCAGAGATGAAATATCTAGAGGGGGTTATTATAGGCTAGGAGTGGGATTCTCACATAAGGAAAAACAAGGTGAGTGAGTACAATCACCATACCGTAGAGAATAAGAAGGAGCTTGATGCCTTGCTGAACACAAAGACAAATAAATGCATGTCGAAAGACATGTTGATGTATGATGATGCTGGTGAGATGCTCTTGTGGAAGATAGGAGTTTACCAACTATATGAGCTCCCTTACTTTGAGAAATATGAGCCCTTGTACCAATGGCTCATGAGCAGAGTGCATCAATATTTTTTCTACTTTGTAGGACATAGAGTCAGAATTTCAGTCATGCTCATCTCCACGGTATCATGGTTGAAAGGCATAGGAGAAGATTTGTGATATGATCTAACATAGAAGGCTGCAATATTGGGGACCAGAAAGGAGTTGGGGTACACAAAGGGTTCGTGTGGCATGGAAATCGATAAACTGAAAAAGTATCTAGGGGTGCAAGCATCCACACATTTTGTTACAAAGCCAAATGAATAGGAAAGGAGGTCACAAGTGAACACCATGTGGCTACACATTGCCAAAAAGATGTTTGAAGGGGTAGTCTACAAAATTTCATGGTATATTGTAGAAACTATCATTGAGGAAGTGCACACAGGAGGAAAGATCAGCTTTGGAGTTGTTCTGTTATCACTGCTGTTCATGGAGATTGAAGTACCTGATGGACCAAAGGAGAAGATATGGGAGTTTCCCATGGAACACAAGTCACCTGCAAAAATCTTCAAAAATTACTTGTGTGAGGGATCCATGACAAAATAGGTCAAGCAAAGGGCTAAGAAGTGGTACGATAGGCTTTACGCGGCCTTTGAGGAAGAATGGTGCATCCCCAAAGACTTTCCTTCAGTGGTTGGGAAGGTAGTTCAGTTCATTATATACCAACATTTATGTATAGCATGCTTTGTGATGAAATATGGAGCATGGAGCCCTCAGTGTAAGTTACCATATGCCTTCACAGCAAGTTACTTCCAAGCATTAGTACACATGTTCTCAAACACATGACGACTGACATTCAATGTGGATAAGGTAGATTGTGACTACCACATGATAAGGAAGAAATATGTGTATCCAAAGCGAGATGCATATATTGAAAGACTCATTTTAGATGTATTGAACATAAACCAGTAAGCTTTGTTGTGGGAGATATTGGGGCAACACTAGTGTACCTCCAACTAAATCTAAAGTTGGAGAATAACAAGTATGTAGAAGATGAGTTCGCACTTCTAACACCACCAAAGGGTAACCACACGATGGAGAACACCCCAATGCCTAAGCCCACAGAGCCAATTGAAGTGGAGGATGAGGAGGATGAGCACAAGGATAGTGGTGGTTTGGAGCATAGAGGTAGAAGACATCCTACGAACAAGGATGAAGTTTAGGGCACCACTACACCACCTTAACCACAAGAGGGGGATGATGAGGAATTAGATGCATTATAAGGAGAGCACATATTTAAGAGGTTGTTTAGGAGAAGAAGGAATCAAGGTAATACTCTGCAAACAGTGTGCAAATCACCCAGACTCTCTCCAAAGAAAGAGACAACTGTGAAAAGGAGAAGGAAATTGAAGTTTAATTAGGAGGTGGAAGAATCAGGGGAAAGCCCACCTAATTCTACTACACCTCCAGAGAATGTAGAATAGAAAGATGAAGAAATGGAGTTAGGGGAAGAGGAGGAAAAGGGAACAAATGATACAGCTACAAATATTGTTCAAGACATGGAAACATAAGTCCCAAATCTGGAAGCTCAAGTTCCTAAGCAACCTTTATCTAGAAGAACAAGTGGAGAGCACATTCCACCAGCCATGGGTTATGCAGATGACGTAGGTAAAATTTTCCACACCCATTTCCAGAGGACATTATCAGAAAATGAATTATATGGATGGGAATTAATGGATGAAGATATGGCTACAGTGCACAAAAGGAAGCATTTATTATGGTCCATGCACACACACATGGATGAGCCAGATTTTGATGTATGTGAGGAGTCATGTGTATCATGAAATTTGAAAAAGACACCTCAGGCTAGACACATGATAGTAAAGCCTACTGTCATGTCATATGAACATGTGAGCAATGCATTGGTGAAAGTATCAACAAAGGTGGAAATGTAGAATATGGACAAGGCTACCACAATTAGGGCACTTGGGGAAGAGATCAAAACTAAGGATGAGGAAATATTGTGCCTAATGCAGGAGAGAGACTTATCACATAAAAATAGAATTGTATCTATCAGCATCGTAGAGGAAATTGGTGATAATGTCATAAGAGATAGGCCACACTTGGAGGCAAAGGTACCAAAGACATTTCCTTTAGCAATAAACTATGTAGGAAATTTGGTGGGCCTAGTGCTTGAAGATGAGCCTTTGCGCATGCTAACACCAAAGGATCCAATACAAGAGGCAGAAAGAGAGAAGGCTTCAGTGATGCAGAAGATTACATCCTATGAAGGTTTGTTGCAAGAACTAAATAAAGTAGACCAAGCCTTAAACATTTACACTACTCCAGAGATGTTCATCAACATAAAAACCTTGGATGAGAACAATGAGGTCCAGAAAGTGATGAAGGACAAAACATTGTGCTGCGCAAAAATATTATCAATGTTTCAAAAGAAGCGTGAGGCCCTAGTAACATCACAAGAACCACACAAGACTCGGCTGGAAGAGCTTGGGAAGGTCATTATGTAGAAGATGGATTTACTAGAGGGGGGGATGACTGCAATGTCCAGCATTGTGTTGATCTTGCAAAATGAAAAAGGGAAGATTGCGAGGGATGAATTATATTCCATTGCTATGGACATTCCCAAAAAAGTAGAGGAAGCACTCACTAAGTGGTAGACCTTGGAGGCTGAAATAAAACAAGAATATCCTAAATTAGTTTCTTAGAGTGAAGAAGATATTTCAGAGTAAAAACATTCTTTCATTATTTTCAGTGTGGGGTAATGTTGATCAAAGAACACTTAACAAAAATCACACAAGAATTCCATGAGGGGAAGTGATTCATATTCAAAGGCGTGAATGAATAGGGAGAACACGTGCACAGAATAGAAGTTCAGCTTTTTAGGACTTAGCTGTTTTCAATCATAAAGGTCTATTTTTAGAGATGGCATGTAGAGCACACAAATGAGGGAGAGATGTGTGTGTCATGCATTGGATATTCTTGGAGGATTGGATATGAATAACTTTAGATGGACACAAGCTGGAAATAGATTTGCTACTGTCAATTAACTAGTAGTAGTTTATTGTTAGCGCACTTGCATATGTGGCTAGTTTTGTAAAGGCGCGTGACTAAGAAGAGCATGTGACCTATTTTTGGAGTGGATAATCGGTGAAGGGAAAATCCCCACCCTTATAAATATGTAGTAAACTATGTAATAGAGATATAGAGACATACAAAAAGGAGGTATATACAGAGTGATGTTGTTACACGTATGCTACTGTTATTATATTGAAGCTTCTATATACTCACTACATTGAATATAATGGAGGACATTGGCTGAATCTAATTGTTAGTTGTTATGTGTATCTAAATCTAGTATGATTTTGATCTCATCATGGTTAGTACTTAATTCTGCTTTTCCTTAGGTACAGATCTAGTATGCTTTGTAGAATGATGAGCTAGTAATAGAACTATATATGTTAAGTCTCCATCATCCTAACATCCTACTACAAAAACCCTAAAGAGGGACATGGTACCTTTGTGTGCTTTGGGTGAGCGCTAAATTTAAGCTGAGTGATGTGCCAACAAGTCTAGGGTTTTATTGGGTTTGTATCACTGAATTCTAGGCTGCATCAGAATTGGATGAATAAATACAATATAAACAAGATAGTTGGGAATAATGGTAATATTAGGATCTATGATCAAGCTAAAAACAAATGCTCAACTTGTAAATTAGGAATTTATTCATCAAGGGAATCGAAATCCCACCTAACCTATATAGGAATGATATTAGGGTCGAGAATGACTGATGTTGGAAGGTTTCGGTCTATGTCAGTGAAAATTAGTGTGTCTCGACACGGTTGATAGATTCAATGGAATTTACCTTCTACCTCTAAATGTACCTCTCTATAGAGGGTCATATAAGAATGTGAGAGGATTTTTTGAGGGGAAACTAAGGGTTTTGCAGTCTAATCTTGTTGGCTACATCAACTCAATATTGTTTTGTTATGGTCACTTACTCATTGAGACCATATAGTTGGTCAATGATCTCCGGTGGTATGGGGGATGCTCTACAGACTAGTGCTCATAGACCTAAGTCTATGTCTCCTTTATATCGTTCAATGTTAGGTTGGTTGATGATTGGTTCAAATAGCCTTCTATGAGGTTTGGGTGGACCCGGGATGGTCATACGGGCACAAAATCATGAGAAAGGTGTATGGAAATAGACGATTGATAACCAATGAGGCTAAGGGCTAAGTACGGGTAGCCTAGGCCACTAAAGAGATGTGAAGTTCTGTTCGTTCCAATTTCTAATCTAATTTTAGTTCCTAACTTTAAATAAATAAAGTAAGTGAATCCAAATTAATTAAAAGATGATTAATTCACCCTTTAATCTAATTAAATTTCATTTTCCAATATTTAAATAAAGTAAAATAATAACAAGGTAACTATTTCTTTTTGTATTTTCAGCAAAGCTTTTCAAATAAACAAAATGATTAAAACAAATTAAATTCCTAAACTTTCTTTTTGTATTTTTTGGGTTTAAAATAATTAAAGAAAATAAACTATTTGCAAATACATACACAATTAAACTAATCTAAAATTAAAACAAGCTACTTCTAATAAAAATAAACTAAAATAGGGGATGGTCGGATGTGGCTATTCCTATATTGAAATATTGTAAGATAAGCTCTACTTAAATAGAAAATGTATTCAAAAGTTTTTATTCCAAAAAATGATATTTCTTCTAGCTAAGCTTTTGCCCTAATTTTTCAGGAAAGGAAATAAAAGTTTCTCATAATCAATTTCTTCTTTACCTAGCCAAATGGAATTAAATTGTATGAATGATAATAATGAATAAATTGACAAGGGATTACCGAAATAGAATCTTCCTCTGACATTTTTCCATGTAGATCCACAAGGATAAACAAGGAAGAGGATATCAATGAAAAAATTTTGTAGAAAATGCACAAAAGGTACCTTTTTAAAGGAAATGAAGAAATTTTTTAATTCTGCTAATTTAAAATAATGTATTTCTTCTATTCTAACAAATGCAATTAATTAAATCTTGAAGAAATTAAAATGCACCTTCAACCTATTACTCCCAAGATGTGATAGAATTTCAAATATGGTGTTGCATTTGGTGTGTCCTCGTCCTTCTTTCCTTCTCCATAAATGGTTTCCAAGGGATCCAAAGGTGTGCAAAGTGCTGGTTGGTGGGAAGAAGATATAAATAAATTGTTGTGGCTGGTTGATTGCAAGAAAGTGACTGAGAAAAATGCAGCAAGAAATAATAGATAAAGAAGCTAGTTGTCTATGTAATTCACCTAAAAAATTCAACAACATAACTTTACATCCAAAATATGAAAACTCCAAACAATCATTTGGGTAAAATATAGGCTTTTATAAATTTTTGAGGAAGAATGAGTCTCACAACACATGTCCTACAAGAAGTGACAACACATCAACATAAGGGGCCATCAACATTCTAAACATTGTAAACTAGGAAGAGAATTTGAATATGAATCCAATGAGCCCAAAATTAGGTGAAATGGTTAAGAAATAAGTGAGAAAATAACTCTTGAAATCTAAACATGTGTTGAAAAACACACGTTTTTAACTCTCATATTCAAGTGACATGACCACTAGTCTAGATAAATCCACAGTTACACAACCACCATGGTGGTTACAAAACCACCACTGCGGTTGCAATATCACTATGGTGGTTTTGCAACCAACTCTAAAAACAAAATCATGGAAGGAGTGGGAAATAGCTTGGAATCATGAAATAAACTCTATAACTTTGAAATCATGGACAAACATGCCATAAAAAACATGTGAAGGAGAAAGGAAATGATATGGATCTCATTGTTACTCTAGAGAATATTTTCTTCATCATCAGAGACTTATCACGTTCTTGTATGTAGTACGTTGTAATGTTTTGGTGTGTACAGGTCCACATAATGGTAGAATATCTATTCAAAATATAATAACATGTGTCAAAGAGTGAGATTATGTTAGTTGAGGGAGGGTTCTTTCTCCTCACCATGAAAGAGATAAGCAGATGCTCATATATTGCCCAAATTGTAACATTCTCAAGCATCCTCAATCCCCATCAACAAAAAAATTTAAAAAAGTAAGCGTAATCTTGTTGCAACTGGGACAAGAAAGAAAATGATCTTCCATTGAGGCCTTGCAACATTGTATCACTTAACAAAATCCTTTTGGCATCACAGTCACACCCAATAATATATTAAACATCTAAATTTTTTTGAAGGTCTAGGGAACCCATTTTAATAAATAACATGAAAATAAATATAAGAAAACTATAAGGTTCCTATAAAATAACACTTGTTAACTAAGAAACATAGATTTTTTAAAAAATATTTAGTTGAGTAGAATTCAATCTACCAAGAAAGAGTGTTTGCTAAAGAATAGGCTCTTACAAGTTGAAAATGATCTTCAAGATATCTTAGTTTAATACTATACACATATGGGTTGCATCAAGATTTAAAAATTTTGGATGTTCCCCATGAAAATGCGGAGATAGTTATAGGTTTTATTTTGTCCACCAATTACATCAAGACTTAAAATTGTATGGTCATTTATAAATTTTCAAAAGAGGTACCAGTAACGGGTTTTTCAGCATTTTTCCCTCTCCTCTTTCTTAAAATTTGTTTCATATCTCCTTTGGTATTCATGGGTAATAGCACCATTTATTTTCAAATATTACATGCCTTCAATTCCCTAGCCTATACACTATGGAAAAATAAAAGCAAATGAAAAAATGGTGCTGGAAACATCAAAAGATTGAACCTTTAGGGATGTAAAAGCACTAATAATATTTTCTATCACAATGTGAAAGTTAATGAGACCAAAATATGTCTCATTATATTACCAAATAATACTCTTATTATCTCTCTTAAAATAAAAATTGCAAGTGAGTTTAGATGTAGTTTTAATAACAGATACCATATTTAAGGTAGAATATAGGATTTATCTTATCATCTCTTTAGAAATCTATTTACAATCTAATTTTTATTATTTCCTAATATTTCTTCTAGAGTTGGAATGCAATATTGTATATAAAACAAGTCATAAGCAACTCTACTCCAAATTCATGCATTGCAGCTACGGAAATTCTTCACGCAGCTACAGAAATGCCTAGCTACAAAAATTCTTCACACAGCTATAGAAACGCCCAACTATGGAAATTCTTCACACAACTACTGAAACGCCCAACTAGTGAAATTATTTTTATTTGTTCTAAAATAATGTAAAATAGCCCCAAACTATTCAAATCACTATTTCCTTCCATGTCATCAACTAAGAATAAAGATCCAAACATGTGGCAATCCAAAGTCATGCATGCATGTGGCATTCCAAGAAGAATTCAAATTCATGGACTTAGCACTCCACCATTTTCTCTCCATGTTTCAAGGATGAGAAAATAGTGGAATAGTATAAGGAATGTTGAATAAGTACTCTCCCACTTTGTGTTCCTAGATTAAAGGGATGAGTTGTAGAAATATTATCCAAGATAAGTAAACAATTGTAGTCAAGTTTGTTTAGGATTTATTGCTTTGAATAAATCCGTCAAAGAATAGGTAGTTAGTTCTTGGTGTGTTGACTAAGTAAATCAGGATAAAAATAAGATCATATTGTATTCCTCAAAAAGAGGAGTTGGTTGGATACATGAATTATAAATGCAACCTTCCACACTCTTATGTGTAATCTTTTTCCAATCAATCAAAAATCTGTTATTTTCTCTCCAATATTCTGAAGTTTTGAATCAAGATTTTGGAAGCATGATTTAAATCATCTTCCAAGGAATGAGTTCGCCACTCATTCCAAGGAATATGGATCTATGTATTTGTGTTTTAGTATTGTAATAATTTATGTTTATGTTTATTCATTTTTCTGTGATAATCATTTTGTTGTATTTTTTTCCTTGTATTGTAATATTCATTTTCATTTAGTTTGTTGTGAACCTACAAGAATTTTATTTGATTTATTTTCAATTCAGAATTATAGTTTATTCAAGTGTTCTTTCATTTTTGCAAGTGTGATTTTAATTTCTGTAAGTTTTCTTTCATTTCTGCAAGTGTGATTTTAATTTCTACAAGTTTGGATTGTGTTTGAAGGAGTTTTTTTCCAAATATCTCTTTCTCCTTTTGCATACAACTATTGGACACCAACACTGGATTGAAATTATTAATGAAGAGGATTGAAAACCCTCATCAAAATTAATGGGAGATAATTAATACTCTTTTCCAAATATCCAAGCCTGTTACATTTAGTATTTCATTAATTCCATTTCTTGATTATCAATATCTTTCTTAAAAATTCAATTTCAACCCAAGTTTATTCAATTTTTGTATCTCCTAAAATTTTAACCTCTTATTTTATTTACAAATGATAGGCCTTCTACCCTTTTTCACTATCGGGGTAGAGTTATGTCACTTAAGGTCACTCTTCACCAGATGTTATAATAACATTTCCAGCCCCATACCGAAGAAATAGTCACATGAACCTTGAAACCTATGGGGATTGTACGCCATTTCTCCCCTATAATATAAATAGAAAAAATCCCATGGGAACCACCACCACAATGTGGTTAGTTCTCTACCTACTCCACCACCTTCATCACATGCATCCCTGTAAGGGCCAAGCTAAGGGCTTGTGTCATATATATCATAAATAATACTTATCCCAACAACAACATTCTTCAAGGTTCCTTTGCTGAAATATCATCCCACGTGTCAAGGTTTCAAAACTCCCTTCCCTAAAATCATTGGAAAGGATCCTTTCTGCTTTAAACTACTCATACAAATCCCCAATTTATAAGCCCATAGCCCTACCCACTATGTAGTTTCTTAGAAAGCACATGCATGTTCACTAAAGTGGATAATATATGGGTTCTTGAGGTTGGATGAGGTAGGACTATTAAACCTAATGATTAAATGGAGGAATAGTGGAAAACAAAGGCCATTTCTTCATCGTTCAACAATAGGGACTTAGTTATGATGAAGATGTAGCTGTATGTAGAAGTTTGGTTAAACAATGGCAGCTTGGTGGGTTACTGATAGCGGAAGTCGCCAACTAGACCCTTTAGAATGAACATGGGTGGACCGCCTT
This sequence comes from Taxus chinensis, assembly GCA_019776745.2. Taxonomy (NCBI): domain Eukaryota; kingdom Viridiplantae; phylum Streptophyta; class Pinopsida; order Cupressales; family Taxaceae; genus Taxus; species Taxus chinensis. The sequence goes on from CM034146.1 coordinate 900,358,007, forward strand.
ATAAGAGGCCATCTAGGGGTTATTTGACAACATAACCATGACCATAATGGTGCAACACTAGCCAATGGCTTGGGCAATATGTGGCTTTTACATATAATCTTTGGTATCATCTTCCACTTTAAGAGCTTCATTATGAAACCATGCAAAATCTACTAATACCAGAAAGGCCATCAACTTCTACTCAGTATGATATACACTCAGTTTATATGCACTATCCTGACAGTTGTGGTGGAATGTAAGAGGAAAACACTTAAATATATGAAATGTCAGGATTTTCTTCATTTACAGTTCAATTTACAGATGGCTACAAGGAAAAATGTTTTCATTTGTAGTTCAGTTTGTAGATGCCTATTTGAAATTTAGTTTCTAGATGCCTCTATGGATGGTTAGGTTTGTTACTGGTTGTTGATATGGTCCACGAGGAGAATAGTCACAATCTCAATGTGACGTCTATCAATGTCAAAGGAAAGGCATATTTATACTAGGAAAAATTCATTTCGGTGTAAAAATGTGTCACATATTCCCACCATGTATTTTCATGATTCATAACATCATAATCATATATTTTCTCTTACCATGCCTTTTTTATTAGCTCAAAAAGAGGCACCAAGCCTCACAATTTATATTATATAAGACAAAATACCTAAAAATTTAGGTTAAAATCCAATTACAAAAATCCATCAAAGGATGGATAATCCTATAGAGATTATACTATAACCATATACATACAAAGATTTATGCATAAAATTTAATTTTCCTCATCATCAGAGCAGCTAGTCACCATCACAATACGAATTTCAACATTTATCACCTCCTCCTTGACCACTAGTGTAGCCATAGATTCCATGAGATTGGATTCATTGAATTTTTCAGTGGGAATATTCAGAATAGAGAAAATGGCATCTAATTTATTACCTTACAAAAAACTCTCTGTAGTCAAGGTTTTGAGCAACTGCCATATTTGGTCTAGACGGAGGCCTATGTCAAAGCCAAGTTGCTCCATATATTCATGGATTGCGTATGAGTTTCTGGATCCAAAGAGAACAGTTTGTACCCTGATTATTTGAACCACCTTGAATGTATCCAATTTGACGGTTAACTGGACATGATTATTCATGACTTTAACCACTTCTTTAACTGTAGTTGTTTCTCCAAGCCTAGTGGATAGTTGTGCCCTGAGTAGATTGGTGGTCATCCATCATAGTAGCTTTGGGTCTTTTACACCATCGATCAGGGCTTAAAAATTTGGTGTTGAATGATTTTAATATACCAGATCTATGAACTGGAGTGGTTGGAGGACCAATTTCTGTAACTAGGACATGGGGGTGGGCTTGGGTCTTTAATGTTTGCCAAGAAATCTACATTCAGAGTGCCCTGTTATGTTTTGTTTGGTCCATATGGAGAAGTTCTACCCTTACCTCAAGGTGTCCCCATGGCCTCCTATTGAAAGTGTTTAATGAACTCAATAGGAATGGAACTTGGGTTGATGATTACAAACTATTTGTAACTCACCAATAGCCTAAGACCTTGAGTTCTCTTACCATGTTTTATAAAAATTCTTCCATATTCTTTTCTAATTTTTATTTACTGTTTATTTTACATAGTTTTTTTCCCACTTTTATATAACATTGTTTTTCTAGTGTCGAGTTACTTTTTTCCACATTAGTGTTGGCTAAGACCTTGGGCTTTCAATTTGATGGTCATTTAGCCATATCAAACATTTTTTACTGATAATAGTTTTCTGTATTATTTTCATATATTATGCATAACAATATTACTTATATAATGTTATAAAAATATTTTTATATATTTACACATATAAATATGATTTATATAAAAATAAATAAACAAATGAAAATCATATTTAAAATATTAAATTTTGGAGAGACATACATGTTAAATTTTGTATATAATTCTATTTAAAAAATAACAATCTTATTTTAAATATAACTAGCACTTGCACCAAAAGGTGGTGTGATGTGGATCAAACTTCAAGAGGTCGAAATGCCTCCAAAACAAACACACACATGATTTTGTAAAAACTCCAGAAGCTTCAAAAAAAAAAATTCTTCTCATTCATGAATCCACACTAATGTTTTACAACATTACAATCTTCCTTTTATTTCCCACTATATCTAAAAAACCCTAAAATGTCGAGAAACCCTAAAATGCAAAAAAAAAAAAAACTAATTGTAAAACACCTCAGATGGGCACCAAATTTTGTGTACAAAATATGCTTTCATAAATGAAGGCTTACAACAAATATTGGCTTATTATATAAAGAAGAGAAAAAGATATTAAAACTCTAAGTTCTAGACAAAATCAATAAAAGGTTAGGAGCCAATTTTAGACCACTAGACGAAGGAATTTGGACCCGAAAAATATGTCGAAGTGACAACCAACCAATATGAAAATGTTGGTCATGGCATATTACTAATCAAGCTCTAACAACCTATAATGTTTCGAGACGGTTTGATGGTCAAATCCAAAGTTATGGTCTCTGTAAGTTAGATCATGTTATAAAAATATTTTAATATATTTACACACACACACACACACATAAACAAATGAAAAAATACTTTAAATTTTAAAATTTGGGAGAGACATACATGTTAAATTTTGTATATAAGTTTATATAAAAAATAACAATTTTATTTTAAATGTAACCATCACTTACTTTATTTTATCTTTTTCATCTTATATTCTTAACTTGTGGAAATTGTTTCCTATTTGGTGACGACCACCTCACCCTGTCAAACAATTTTAAGGTCATGATAAGTTTTCAATATTGCCTTCAAAAATATAAAAAAATGAGTTATTAATATATTATTGAGAAAAAATATATAAAAGATTATTAAATGATAATTATTTAACTATTTTTTAGATACCTTTGTGTCCATTGCTATATTTTATATACATCTATATAAAAAATTTGACAGTCGCATTTTAAATATGCAAGTTGTATGAAATGATTATTTCAAATATTCACAAGTATGTTTTATGCTTAAAGGATGCAAATTGTACAAATCCAAACATCTGCATCTCTCAATCAAAAAATGTTACATTGAATAGGCCCATTATAGTGTGTTATTTTTGATGTTGACCAACACACCAAAAAGCTTCAAAGAAAAAATATATATTGCTTTGCATGTTATTTTTACATTAATAATAAGAAATTTTTGTGTCTATTATTCTATGGTGAGTGATAGGCTGGTGATGCATTTGTTTTCTCCTTCATAACCTTTTGCTTTATGTGGAACATAATATTGAAACTTGGGGTCTTTCCACAGCTGGCACATGTAACAACATCTACAAAATCCACCTTCTAATAAGCTTCGATGGTGACATATGCCCTTTTTAAAACTCCCATTTTAGCAGAGTTGGGATGATGTTGGTGTAGGTAAGAAAAACGCTAGATGGAATTGCACATCATTCCCTTTAACTCATTTTATTTACCATTGTATTTTGGTTTACCTTTCACACTTACATTCTGTAAAAACAACAATGTGATTACATTCATCCATTAACGTTGAAATATTCGACGATGGTGGCAAAGAGAATTTTGTAAATATTCATCGATTGTGTTGTTAGGGTTTTTGGGCTTGTGCTCCAGCATAACTTCCACATGGGATTGATCCCTTACCACAATTATGCCTCACATTGTGAAGACATGGATGTAAGAATGCATAATTTACATGTTGTGCTTAACAAAATTGCATTGACGTGGGGTTTTGTAGGGGATGGTGAAGACGTTGTTGTGAATGCATCCTCTACCCTTGGCACAAATTTGAATAATGGAATGTTCTTGGCATCTCAGCACCACAACATTTTTTTGATAAGGTATATATTTATATTTATAAATTTTAATATATAATAAAATATAGAATTGTTTAGGTATATAACGTTGAGAAAAAACATATATGTTATAGTTACAAATATAAATATATGACATTTCCAGATTTAATTAAACTACATATTCAAGTAAAAGGTTTGGTATTATGATAAGGTGAATATGATTTAAAAATAGAAACATTGTGTGTTAGATATGTTTGTACAAAAGAAGGAATTGTGTATAGGTTTATTTGTTACTTGCTGCCATTTCCATCGGTTGTAGTTCATCATTCATCTTTTTTTCCATGCCGTAAAGTTCTCCTCATCCGTAGGATCCATAGATCTATTTGAGACCCTTAAATAGTATGGTGAGATGGCATATTTGTTGTTATTCCCCTCATAAAGCTACCACTAAAGACTAATTAATTGCAAAAAGAAATTGTCAATGTTCATATTGTTGAATGTTATGGGAATACGTTTAGAGATACCTCTAGAGTATGTTTCCTCAAAGTTATACACGCTGCACCGCATTCCCCCTTAAAAAAATTCACAAAATAGACACATGATCCACTTGTGACTTTCTAGAAGAACGAAGAGGTTTTCCTCCATTTTCTCCCATGGTTTCCCTACATCTTCATCACCTCTCTTCCTATATTATAATGTTTTACTTCCACTCCTTCAACTTTAACTTTATCCTCACTTCCCGTCGGTGTTTCCATTTCACCACTTAGGGGTGACTGCTAGTTTTTATCCATGTGTAAAATAATTAATGGTGGCTAAGGATCTGACATAATTTGAAGATCATTTATATGTCTCAAAAAAAATAAAATTATTTTTATAATAAAATATAAAATGTAGTTTGCATTCATTTTTAACAACTTTTAATATATATTCACACATCACACCACACATACAGGTCATTTTAAATATGAAAATTTGAAGAGATCCTAATGTCACTATAAAAATAACAATCTTATTTTAAATATTAAAGTTAGAACAAATCATAATTTTAATATTTGTAAAAAATTTATGGCTATAAAAATAACATACGTAAACAACCATCAAATTTAAACTTTGGGAAAAGCACCATCCGAATTATATTTGGCCTAGTAAAATTTTATCACATATGCCTACCATTAAGTCCCATGATTCATAACACATCATCATATATTCTTTCTTACCATATTTCTTGTAAATTTTTTCACATGTTTTTTCTTTTCTTTTTTTTTGTGTGTGTGTTGTTTTCTTCTGTCGAATTACTTTTCTCTACATGTAATTGTGGTGGCTAAGGCTTTGGGCTTTAAATTTGATGGTCATTTATGGTTATCAAATATATTTTTAATAATTATTATTATTTTGTTTGTAATGATCTTTTTATAATATTGAGAACAATATTACTAGCACATATAAATATGAATTATATATAAATCAATATAAAAATTACAATTATATTTAGAATATAAAATTTGGGAGAGATATACATGTTAAATTTTGTATATAAGTTTATATAAAAAATTAACAATCTTATTTTAAATATAACTAGTATTTGCACCAAAAAGTGGCATAATGTGATGCATATAATTATATATGAAGGTTTGTAGAGTCACTGAAACAATTTAAACATGTATTAAAGATGTATGTCTGATTTGAGTAGTAAGGCATACAAAGTTTGTGGATTCATAGAAGCAATTACAAAGTGCACAAGCTTATAACATCAAGGATGTTTGTCGGTGTTGCCTTTGGCAACATTACCAATGTCGCTCAAACTAGAGATGGAGATTGGGGTATTATCGTTATCAACATACTATATTGGTGAGAGGGCCACCTCCTTCGCAACATTGTCCATAACTAGTATTTGCACCAAAAAGTGGCATAATGTGATGCATATAATTATATATGAAGGTTTGTATAGTCACTAAAATAATTTAAACATGTATTGAAGATGTATGTCTGATTTGGGTAGCAAGGCATACAAAGTTTGTGGAGTCATAGAAGCAATTCCAAAGTGCACAAGCTTACCCAACACCAAAGAGGTAGAAAAACCTGTTACAATCCCTGGAAGGTCTGATACTTCCAAAATCACTTGTTGAAGGTGAAAACAGAAGCTTGTTGTGCAAAAAGGTGTTCATTCTTTGAAAAATGAGCCAAATCTAGCTTTTACAGTGCATGGGTCAAGCCCAAGAGAGAGAAAACGTGAAAAAACATGGGAGCCATTCCCCATTGACAAAAATGCATTAAAAATAGCATGGAGGTCCTTACAAACCCATGCCCTGACATTTTTGACCATGTTGGAGAAGAATGTGACCCATTTTGCATTAAAATTGGTTGTTGAAACGTCAGTTCTGTCCATGGGCGCGTACTAGAAGTGTTTTTTTATTTTCTCCCTCCAAACTGAACCAAAATTCAAAATTTACCATGGAATCTTATAGAGAATTTGACCAGCTTTCCATTGATATAAAGAACGTGAAAATCTGAGCTCTAGATCGAAAGTTATGGCGATTTGAAGTTTTAGGGAAAAAATAGGACAAAATTGGATCGCTTTGATATTTTTGACCTGGACATGTGGCGAGTTCTGATTGGCTGCAGACCTTGCAAGGGAAAATTTCCCACAAAAACTCCGCCGAGCCATAACTTGAAAAATACGTGGAGTTAGGAGGAAAACTTTACCTTTCTGGAAAGCTGAGAAAGAGCTCTATCCAATGGTGTCATTTCTAGAAGGTTTTGAGTGCCTAAAAAGTAAAAATTTATGACTGAGGCACAATAGAAGGAAAGAATGAAAGGGAGTTAGCCACAAAATGAGCAGGGGGCACATTTGGATAACATTTTGGCAACTCAGAGGGGTCATCTGCCTGCTGGATGAATGATCAGTAGCCTGAAGCAATCCATTAGGCATGGAGTCATGAGTAGTAGCCTGAAAATTGATCTAAACTTTGAAAACTTCCCTCTGAACCGCTTGAATCCCACTGGACATGGAGTTGTTCCCACCAAAATGCCATCAAAATGAACTGTGCAAGAGAGAAACCAGCAGCACCAAAACTATGTACAAACTGAAAAGCATACATGCTCCAAATGGAACATGCAAAGTGTGCACAAGCACTTCTTGTACTGAAAGAAAACCTACCTACTCTACTCTAACTGGAAGCAAAGGTGAGCTAAACAAACCCTGCAACTGGTTGTGTAAAATAGCTTCCTTTCTTCAAAATTGGCAGCCATGCAAATGATTTGGAGCTGAGTATGGCTGATTGGATGAGTGGAAAATCAACAAGAAGCTAGTTTTCTACCCAAATTAGCAAGGTGTCAACTAAAAACAAATCCAATACCTCTTTTAGTTGCTTTGCATTTGGATTAGAGAGGTATGATAGCTGATCCTTGGAACTTTGCAGCTCATCCTCATGCTTAGAAGCAAGCATGACTGGTTGTGGCTTCTCCTTTGGCTCCAATGAAGCCAAATACCTGATTGGGCAAGGTTTGATCCATTGAGTATGCCCATAATTCTGATTTTCAACTCCAAGAATGGAGTTCTCTTGTAGACCTTGAATAGATGGTGTGGAAGCAATGGTAGAACCCTTCTTCCCTTTCTCTTCCTCCAATGAAGGACATGAAAGATTAAAATCTTCCAATCTTGGTTCCAAAGAGCTTCTATAAGATGCAGGCTACTGCAAATGAATACTCTCCTCCATAACAGTAGGCTCTTGTGTTTGGAAGATGGATGATGAAAGAGAGAATGGTGGAAACTCAACCGGTTCTTCTTCATCAAAACAGTCCTCCAAAGCAGATAGGTAAACTACCTCATTGCTATCCTACTGTAAATGTTCAACCTCTCACATGGTGTTCTCTTGATTTGCAACTTGATCACCATGGTTTCTTTCATCCTCCAGCATTGAGTTTGAGGGATCAAACTCTTCTTCAGTACTAGAACTTGAGAGAGATGAAGTAGAGAGAAGAACTAAAGGTTCTTCTATAACCTGCTTTGTGCTCAAAGCCTTTGGATTTGCACTTTTCTCCCCTACAACTGGAATGTGATCCTCTTCTTTTGGATTTGGAGCAACTTCTCCTTCCTCTTGTTGTCCCTCATGACTGATTTTTGCAATTTGAATTGGATCAGCATTTCCTTCAAATAGGGTGCCAACATGGACACTATATTCTGAACAAATTGATTGCTGATCTACAACTCCTTTTTGCTCTTCTTCTGCTGCAACAAAATCAGTCCTGACCACCATTTGTTCTGTAACTCCAACCTCTTTTGAAGGTTTCATCAGCAAAGGGATCTTCTTCATCCCAAATTTAAGAGCCCAACTCTTCAAAATTTAAATTTCTTCATCCTTGTTTGGCTTCTCTTTTTGTTGTCCTTCATGACTAATTTTTGCAATTTTTTGTGGTGGTGGAGGAGGTAAACGTTCCTTATTCGCCTTCTCGATGTTCAGGTATAAACTAATATACTCGGCGATCACCTTTTCACTATCCTTAAGGATTTGGCTCCTCCAAGCAGAAACAGCCATACCTTGCTCGCCGATCTTTGAGTATTCATTGATCTTCTCCTGACTGAGCAGCTCAGGAGTCTCGGCGGGCGGCGGCAGTTGTGTGGAGGTGCACTTCCCATCTTCTGTAGGGCTTGAAGCAGGTATTTATTCTGCTCCTTCAGTAGCCTCTTTTCTTCCTTTGTTTCCTGAAGCTTTTCGCAGAGTGCATCAACTGCGGAAAGAGCTTCCCCCTGGAGACTTTCAGAGGATGTCCCCATTGCGACTTGGGTCACTGTGAAATCTGCCGGAGACAGATCTTCTTTTTCTTTGGTGAGATCGGGGGGGTAGGCAATTTCCATAACTCTCTCACCTGCAGCGCTCTTGGAGAAGCGTGTAACCGGCTTGTGCTTCTTTGCTCCTTTAGCCGGAATGACTGAAAAGTCCATTGGAGCGATGGGGACTTTCCTCTTTGGTTGGCTCAGCTGCTGAGAGATCCAAGCTGGTCCTATTGAAGAAGGACCAGAGACAGAGGGGGGGGAAGCAGCAACGGGTAGAAGAGGGGAAGAGAACGTGGAGACACGCGGCGGCGGCATTGAAAGAATAGCCGAAGACATGCCCACGGGAGGAAGGGAAACCGCAGCTGTAGAAAGACATGGGAAGGGAAGGGAGCCCGAAATGAGGGAAGAAATGGAGGAAGACAAATCAGCGAGAGAGGAGAAGATGGACGAAGAGGCAGGGGAGAGAGTAGAAGAAGGGGGAGGGAGAAGACACAACCAAAGGAGTGGTTGCCGACATCTGAGGAAGGGGAGGAAGAGAAGAAGAAGGGATAGAAGGGACCTCTGTAGTTGTAGCGATGCCGACATCCTGGGTGGATGGGCGTATAGGACTATCCTCTGCCAATTCCTTCTCTGGCGAATCCAGGGTTATTACTTGTTCAGGCTCTGAAGGAAGAGGACTTTCAGGGGCTTCCTCCTGAATGGTGCTAGGCTCACCTTCCGCAGCTTTGCCCTTTAGCTGCTTCTTTTGACCTTGGAGGTGCATTACCCAAAGGAGAAGTTTGTAAAATCTACACCGAGGTAGATTAACCCATTCATGCGGCACCAATGCTCTGTTCTCCGCATAGTCTCCTTGACCCTCTCCTCGATTGTCTGAGGAGCCTTGCTTCTGTCAATGTCCGGGAAGGGCCAATCATCCCCTTCTGTGTCATTATACACTTTGTCTACTTCGTCTTCCGTGGTTTGGAAGCCTTTTGGGGGACAATAGCCACTCCGTAATGGATGATTTCCGTTAATGCTAAGCGAGAGTGATCCTTTCTTCTGAGTTCTACCTCATGGAGAACGTCAATGTAGATATCCTCAATCTGAGGGACATGAATCGGATCAAGCTTAGCCCTTGGTAGACAGCCCCTAGGGTCGAATGTAGGCCTTGCTGGGAAATCATGCTTTAGGTTGAGCAATTCTAGCTCAGCAAACATCTCCTGCCTCGCCTTGTGATAGCTGGAGCATGTGTAACGGCCTACTGTGAGGGGGAAAGGAGTCCGCCCTTCTTTCTCTTGAGGCACTTTTCATGGTATGTGACGAGCTGTCTTGATAGTTCCAAAATAAATCAGCTTTGGTCCAGCATACCTTGGCAACCTGGTTGGTTGCCCAAAAAGTTGACCGCCCTCAGATAGGTGAACGTGGGAAACTGGGTGAACAAGGCCCCCCACTTCTCTGTGACTGCCACTATGTTTTTGGTTGTCCGGCCATGAGTCAAATTTGGCCGCAACATGCACATGATGTGATAGAAGAAAACATCATTGATCTTAGCGAAGTGTTGGATGCTGTTCTCCAGCTTCAGCTCTTGATAGTATTCATATATTTTGGCCTGAGGCCAAGTTTCCGCTTCGGTGCAGCCCTGGATAATCCTTTCAGACGCAGCAGCATACACTACGTAGGAGTTCATGTGGAACACTCCTGTTGTAGCGAACTGTTGCAGTTGCTCGGATATTGTGCTGCTTATTATCTCCCCCCAGCAGAAACGCTGATCGGGCATATTCTTATTCATTGTTTCCAGGTACCGCAGCATCCACTTATGGAAGTAGTGAGCATCTGAAAGACCGAAGACTCTGCTCAAGAAGGTGATTGTATCACTGAGTTCCTCTGAGAAATCACTCCGGTGGATAGTCTGAGGCCACCGGGTCACTACCTTCTTATTCTTGAGGTAGACCTCATTCATCAATTGCATGCACTTGTCTTCGTTGTCCTCCCAAGCCTTGAGGCATTCTTGCTGGCTAACAGCCACATAGTTTCGGTGGTGAGGGATTCCAAGCATCAACTCAAAGCGACGGGCAGTAAGGTTTTTATAACTACCTCGCCTTTGCTGTTCTCGACACATCTCGTGTCTTTGTTGAAGGATTGTGCAACAATCATCATAAACTCGTTATTAACAGCACTGATTGGAATCCCACCGGCGAACTAAAAAGTGCAGGGCGCTGCCTATCAATTTATCCATCCATGGACTCCTTGTCACTTTCTGAGTCCTTACCCAGAATTCCTCTATGTCAATGTGGCCCCAGTTCAGAATCCCTGACATCCATATTACACTCTGCCTGTGATTCGGGCATTCTGACCCTCTGATATTGTATTTCATTTTCTTCTTCTGTTAGCTTTGCCTTCCCTCTTGGTTTGATGGGTCTCTTGCTTGACGTAGACATGTGTTCTTCAAGGCTTATCTGATGATCTGCACGTAGAAGGAGCGAAACCCAATCCAAGAAGCTTGAATTAGTCATTTGATCTTCCATTGGAATACTAGCAGAAGAAAGAGTTAGAATTTAAGGTAGGGAACGCAGGGCGCATGGAAAGTATATAACAGGGATGAATAGTCAAGGCGCCACAGGAAAAAGGGTGCAACAGAGGTTAAGTTGGCGCCAAAGGCGCATGGCGCATGGATGAAGCAGACTGCATTATATAGAGGGCGCATAGAAGATGCATGTTACATTGAGGGCTTGGTGCGCCCTTGGCGCATGGGCAGATTGTGCAACATGGAAAAAAGGCGCGCCAAAGGTATATGGCGCGGCGCATGGAGGGTCTACACAACATCATGTACTTGCAATGGAAGGTGCGCCCGCGCCTCGGAGGTTTTACACTTGCGCAAATAACTCTTGGTTGCATGGAAGCTGGGCGCGCCCCTTTAGCGCATAGAAGAGGGATGCAACAGGGGTAAAAGATGCGCCAAAGGGATATAAGGAGGCGCGGGTTTCGAGCGTGTTACGGGCCGAAAGGGGGCGCCTAGGGGCGCATGATTTTTAACTGCAGCATGCTGGGTAGACGCGCCGAGGGGCGCGACTGTCTAAGGTGCAACATGACGCGGCAACGCGCCATGGGGAATACTTAAGCATTTTCACATTTCAACCTCCACTTCGAAAGGACGCTTGGCATCGCTTAGTTTGATAAAATAGGATCAGACCAAGCCAAATAAACCATCCCTCCCTTTTCCATCAAATCCAGAAAGAGGGAGGGAGAGGAGAAAGAAAGCACAGACCAGGTAGGAGGAAGAAAACAAAAGTTCAAGGAGGGAAACAAGCCAGGCACAAATACAACTGATGAAAACCAGCAAGCAAAGCACACACCCAGAATTAAATGAAAAGAGGATGAACCTCTTACCTTAACAATATAGCCAAAATCCTTGAGCGGGTCCACAACTTGATGAAAATGACAGAGCAGGGGCTGACAAGTCCAGGGATATCACGTGCTCGATGGAAATAATGAAAACGACAGGGCGGGCACTGTTATATATAACAAAACTTTGTCATAATGCGCCACCAACTTTTGAAATGGCGCATGGAAACAGCTGTCGACAGGGGAAAACGTGCGCCCTTAGGCGCATGGGAGGAGATGACAATAGGAGAATGAGCGCGCCTTTGGCGCATCAAACGAGTTGTCGACACGAAGCTATGTGCGCCCTTTGGCGCACCAAAACTTGATGTAACAAAGATATTACGTGCGCCCTTTGGCGCACCAAAAACTCACTCAACATCCTTTGGCGCACCGAAAGACGTGCTAACATGGAAAACCATGCGCCAAAGGCTTTTAAGGAGGCGCATCAAAAATTGATTTTGCAAGGCAAAACCATGCGCCTAGCCAAAAAAGGCTCAAAAAGACAAAGTTCAAAAACTGAATTTCCCGGGAAGGGATTTTACAATATTTTGAATGCGAAGGATCCCTAACGAGGGATCGAAACAAAATTTTCGGTAAGGTTATCGGTAAAATTGCCCTTGTCAATTTTACAGGATAACACTACAAAAATCAGCGTATGAAACAATATAAGCATGCAGTTTGGGATCTAATTGAAATGTTTGATTCCTTTAACATTGTTTACCATGATAGAAGTCTTAATGTTGCTGCTGATAAGTTGGCTGTACTTGGCTCTATATTTGAAAATTGTACCATTTCACCCTTTTGTGAATATAACATTGAAGTGCTAACAAGACCAGCTATCCTGGATAATGTGAAACATTGGCAGATTTTTGATGATGATGCCCAAGTGTTGAGGTTCTTATAATGCCAAGATGAGTTTTTCTGGTCAAAACATTGATTGGGAGCCAATGGTATGCATGAGTGAAGGGAGAGAAACTTTTTTTGACATGAATATTATATAATTGAATACAAATACCATTCCTAGAGGTCTTGTTGCACTTGAATCACCCAATGGATAAGGCACTGGTCTTCTTTCCCATAGTTTTTTTGTAGTTCTTGATCTTACCTTGTTTCTTTTTTCCAAGCCAAGACATCCCCAAAAAGAGCCAACTGTTGTCGCCCTCAAAATTCCGCTCTTTTTGAAGTCAAGTTTTGTGAATTTTGAGTTGGTGCCTTCGAGAGATGTCTTAGAAAAGTGAGAAGTCTGGAGAGATAGAAAAAATGTGTATTGAAGTCGTTGGTGCTTGGTTTTAATCTCACCCTTTTCACTTGAAAATTCTTCATTCTTCGCAGTTTGAAGTATCTTATATTTCCCTGTCTGGATGCTTGAAAATATTTTCCTTCATTCAAATTTTTTTGTCAATCCTTTTCTTTGGCTGTGGATCACGTCGATCCTGGTATTTTTTTTAGTTTCTCTTTCCATGGAGAACAATTTGAAATTTAGGCACAAATGGTGGGATTTTCCCTTTCATTTTTATTTTTCCACAATCATGAATGACAGGCATCAAATTCTATTCTAGCATATGCAGATATGTGGACATCTCTTATTGGATGCAGCGTGGTGGGTTTATCTTTTAAACTTGTCACTTTTGTTATATTTTGCAAAAGTGTCAAATTGGCCTCATGGCCTAAAGGATCCTGATTGGCTGAAACAGGCGGTGGCGGAAAGGCGGGCCATTTTTGTGTTTTGATGCTTTGAAAGGTAAAATGTAGAAAGGTGGGTCCTTTTTGTGTTTTGAGACATTATGGCGAAAGGCTTAAAATGTAAAAAGAATGCCTAAGGCCCGCAAAGGGACACGTGACCATTTTAAAGTCAAAAGTGGAGAGGCTAGTTGTCGGGACACTTTAGAAATTTTACCTTTGTTTCCAAAAGGGTGTAAAGTTATAAAGTGAAGAGTAACCCCATTGGCACCCAGGTGAAGCCACGTGTTGATGCTTGTGTTGAAAATTCAAAGTGGGAGGCGGGTCAGTGGAGAAATTTTATTTTTTGAGCTTTTCTTTGAAAAGAGTTAAAATTGTAAAAGTGAGCCACGACTCCATCCCCACTCAAGTAAAGCCACATGTCAAACCTGTATCAAAAGCAGATGGGCAGGCTAAAATGTAAAAAAATGCAAAATCTCTACAAAGTCACAAAATACAACAGGTGCCCTCAAGCCCGCTTTAGTTTAGATATTTTCAATGTGGATGGATCATATTTGAAGTTACAAAATAGGTTTAATGGCTGCATTACAGAGCATCGTTTTTTTCCACCATTAACGCTTCTGCAAGATCCAAGAAACCAATTGTAACCATTTTTTAGGATTATCTAATGGCTTCTCCATGTCATTATGTGGGTTGGATCATGGTACTCTATAGATGTAATATATTTGAAAGTAACCAATACAGAAGTTTTTCCCTTTCTTCCTCTTTTATTCCTTCTTTCCTTGTTCGAATTTATGAATCATCCATCTTTGCATGATAAGAAACTTTGTGTTCTATTTTATATGATTTCAGGAACTTTGTGTCTATGAAATTATATCTATTATAAATGTGAATGATTCCATTTTGTATTTCCTTTGATCAATACGTATAATTTTATACTCTGCTATATATATTTCATGAAAGTATTGTTATGTTCTTCCTCTCTCATCTCCTTAGTTCTTCCATTCTTTCGTATTGATGATCTTTGGGCATAAAACGTTTCAAAGTATCAGGAATCCAAACTTTGAAAGTTGTACATTTGTATATAAGTTTTTTTGCTTTCTTTCAGTAAGGAAACCTCTCCCATTAAAGAGGAAGGACTTGTTTTCCCTTGACTATGGTTTGTTAAAGTACGATTTTAAAAACCCAACAAATAGCACGTAATTTTCACCATTAAATCAACTAAAAAAGGAATCATAATTTTGAATATGAAACTAAAGAATAAGAATGTTTAAATATTCTAAATTATATGCATAAAATTAGTGTGTAGACAAAAAATCATGCACTTGGGTACATTTCTAGGTCTTAAAAGCATACTAGCATTCATATGATTCAGAAGCTAGAAAACTAGTAATTGATGACTATTTTTGGCCTCTTTTCTTTGTATCTTGTTTTTTATTTCACTTATTTATATTTCATGACTTTAGACACCAGCACCCAAAAAAGGATAGTAGCACTCAGGTGGTCTTGTCCCCTCTAGGAACCTCTGACCCTTTTTCACCTTACTCACTCTTTTTGGGTCTCTTTTATCTTTTAGGCATTTTTTCACTTATGAGTCAGCTTTTTGTTGTTAATTACAAAATTCAAACAAGGGAATCATATATATATATATATATATATATATATATATACATAGTTATGATTTCAAAATGAGGGACAAAGCACTAAGCATTACTACCATCACCTCAGATTGCATCCAAAATGCACCTAAAGCACTCTTAATCATCCATCTAACATCTATTTAAGGGAAAAGGGATTGCATACTCCACATACACAACATAGGAAGGGGAATTTTAATATATTCTATCCACACATTTACATTCTAGAGAATATCTATCTCGTTATCAAGTGTAACTTGCACAAGGGCATCCTAGGGCACAATTTCTACACACATTTACAATACCTACATGGAGTTTGATATGTAGTGCAATACTCAGTCGTAAGTTCACTCTCAGGGTGACCGTCAGGGTTAGCTTGACTCCCCATTTTGCACTTTCCTTTTTAAGTTTCATGTGGTTTAAGGTATTATGTAGGTGAACATCTCTTTTACATTTTATAGGTACCCTCGATGATAATAGTATGACTATTATATGATCAACAGGGAAAATCAAGGAAGACCTTGTGACACACCAGAATTTAGATTCTGAGCTCCTGTGCAGTCACTGGCGCCCAGAAGTGGTCCCCAGTGCCTAGGAGGCCTTGACCTATCCCAAGTGCCCATGTGCGGCCTCATCCCTACATTTCATAATTTACAGTGATTAATAACGACACTCTTCCTAATATTTTAATCAATTCTTGCTTCCCATATCAGTCCCAAATTGTGCAAAAATCAGCTAAGTTGTCTCTCCTTATTTTTTTCTTAGGGTTTCATATTTTAAATTTTAGCTTGCTTGTGCCATTTCTGTATCTCAGTATTTATATATCATTTATTTCAATAGTGAATTTTCAATATTATATTTTATTCAAATTAAATTAAATCATTTGGTGACCTGTCACTCGAATCCAACCTTACCTCTAGGGTTTTACTTTTATGCTTGTCACCTGTAGTGGTCGTTTTGGTTCCTTTGAGTACATTGAGATTCCTCCCTCTATTTGTAAATCTTATATATCAATGGATGAATCTAATAACCCCTTTGCTAACTCATAAAATGTTCCTCTAGAAAACATTGAAACCTCTGATAGAAAAAAATTGTATGATAAGGACACTAATGTTGATCAGGAAAAATTAGACAAGATCACTAATTTTCGTGAAGATTTGCACGTCAATCCTTTACATATTTCACATATTCTCAATTATTTAATTATATCTAAACACTCTCAAGATGCTAATTTTGTACTGCTTGTGGGTACTTCTTTAGCTGTCATGGCCTCGTGCCATCCCCTTAACATTCCTACCTCCATTCCTATTTCTACCTCTCTTCTCCTACATCCCAATGCTTCTAATAGATGACTTGGTTCCTCTTCTGCCACCCATGAATTAGCTTATTTATATCAGGATCTGCAAATTCAAATCCACCAGTTACAAAAGACTACTTCACACTCCTCTCCATCTCTTGATTCCTCCTTGTTTCTTCACACTCCTTTTACACCTGCCATTTCTGCTTATTCACTTCATCTAAACTTCGTCACCCCTAAGCTTCCCACCTTCAATGGCCATGGTGACCCTCAAAAGCATCCCATATCTTTTCATGTGGCATGTCTATTATGAGGATAATAATACATTTCTAGTTAAGATATTTCTTAGGAGTCTTCAAGATTACGCCATGCATTGGTCTTATGATCTACTTGTTCATTTGGTAACTTCTTTTACACATTTGGCCGATGCTTTTCTTGCTCACTTTTCAATCAATATCGGTACCAAGATCTCTTATCCACAACTCACTAAAATAAAAAAAATGTCTAATGACCATCTAGATGACTATGTTTTGCGTTATAAGAACAATCTAACTAAGATGACCAATGTGCTGGCTAATTTAGAATTATAAGATCTTTTTTTTTCAAAGCCTTTTACCACCACTTCAGGAGAGTGTTATCTTTGAAACATCTCCTTCATTTGACTAACTATTCCATATGCTTAAAATTTGCCAAGTTAAATTTCTATCTATGGGAAAATTAAAATATCAAAATACTCATTCATCTTCTTCTAATAGGTTTCATGCTAAATCAACATTCAAGCCATCTCCTAAGCCCGCTGAAGCAAAGGAAACCATGAATTATGTATCTCCTCTTGAAAATATTCAATGACTACCTCAAAATTGTACTTTCACCAAATTACCATATGCACCTCAATTTCTATTACCTCAATTCCTCAAAAGTAATCTAATTAATCTTCCACTGCCACTCAATCTCGATCCATCTCACCCCCGTGCAAATATGATGAAAATGCTAAATGTAATTATAACCAATGCATTGGGCACTCTAGTGGTTGTTTCTTCAAACTTAGGCATCTCATACAAGATCTTATTGATAATAATTCACTTGATTTCCCTAAGCCATATGCTTCCAAACTAGTCAATGATAATAAAAAAACTAAAAAAATTCAATGGTCCTTTGTCTAATCATGACACACAAGCTCCTGATTCTTCAGATACTCATACATATATAGTTTTTCCTCCTCCTTCTTCAGGGCCCCTCAAATTCCTTGTCACTTCTGTTGATGCATCACCACCAACCATTTGATTTTAAGGTCATGATTATCATGCTACATTCAATTATTCTTCATTACATATCAACACTTGTATCAATTTATATACTATTAATAAGATCATGATCTACCCAACGGATCCTATTATTTTGTGATCAATTGCACTTCTTATGGCTATCAAATGTCCAATTTTAATATCACATATTCAGTTCCTAATTATTTTTGCTACATTATGTTTCCTATTATAGTTGGCCCTCTTATCATGCTTGTGTCATTCCTTGTTGCATCTTCAATCAAAGTCTATGACATGCTCTTAGGTCTTCGTTGGCTCTACATTTCTCAATTACCTCAATGAATCATTTATGTCTTAATTTTATTCACAATAAAAAAGTTATGACTATTAGATATGTTCCACCATTCACACCATTTCCTAAACCTAGTATTTTTGATATCCTTCCACCAGCTATAACATCTAGGCCTCTAGGTCCTCTCAAATCTAAGGAAAACTCTACACCTAGTTATCCTATTCACACACGACATACTTCACGACCTTTTCATCCTCATAAGTCCACTAGTCCACCTCATCTACCTAATTCCTTTACTCAGGTAGCCCCTTCACATAGGTGTTCCCCATTTCCTTCACCACATAGGTCTCCTTCACATGTATGTCATTACTCTCATACTCCACTAATCTTAGAGCATCGTCACATTGTTGGAAATTATATAAACTGAGAGGGTGTGAATGAGTGCTTATTCAAAATTTGACATAAAATTCAATTAAATTAACTTTGTTATGATGAAAGCACAACATCAATCACAACAAATCAACAGGAGAGAACACATAGAGAGACAAGATTTAATTTGGGAAACCCTTCAAGGGAGAAAAGTCCACTGAAACCAAAGAACTAACTTGGACAAAAATGTCTTGTAAATGTTAAAATTATTTCATTGCTGAGCATCCACTCAATATATAGCTACAAATCCAAAATTGAGTCAAGATGCCACTTGAACTTCTACAAGCCACCACTTTCTTAGAAGCCACAACTCTAAAAATTTCAATTCAAGATTCTACTTGATTTTAGTAAGGTGTTACTTACTAAGAAGTGTTAACCCCTTGTATGTTAAGGACCCACTTAGAATTCTTCAAAGTGTTTTGATCACTTGTAATTGGTTGTCTTAATACAACAAGTTATGACCACTAAATCAGCTCTAACATCTTTTCTTTAACTCTTTTCTCATCCCTTTCATCTGTTGCGAAGCTCTGTCATACAAGGATGCTTTCACACTCTCATTATTTTCACGAGTCTCCCCTTGCATCATTCTCTCAACCACTCACACTCTCATGGGTTCATATTGCTACAACAAGCTTTTTCATGAAGACATTACATCATATTTTTTTAATGTCACTAAGCTCCTTCAAAAACATGGTCATCAATAAAATATGATCATACACACTCTTGTATACACCTTTACCTCAATAAGATAGTATTCATACATTTTTGATCTCATATCTTCAAAAACAAGTCTACATGCACAACTAGATGCTTATATCATCAAGGAAATCCTTCTCAAATGATTCTTTCACTTCACCTTACAAATAAACTCTTTAACTTCAGCTCATCAAATCAAATAGACAAGGAGGAATGCCAACAAATAAAATGTATTCTTGAAATGATTACCTATATGTTATAGGGTTAGTTACCTATGATTCCTTTTCAGGACCTTAAAATATGCTCTTCATGGGCATGATTACCAAAGAGGATTTATAAACTAACGAACCATCTGACTACAAACACAAATATTATTTCTAGCACCTACAGATCTGATTAATAACTACCAACAAATATTTTTTCTTTTCCTCAATTGTATGGGTTTTTTTCTTCTAGATAGTAAACTTGATGAAAAGTGTGTTATGCATGCATGAACATTACAAGGATATTCATTGTGCTATAAAACCTCTTCACATCCTTTCTAACTCTACATTTCTTCTTTATGCTTCATTTGAGCTTCAAATTTGGTCATAGAGGACTGAAAATTTGTAGTCATGGAGATGCTTCATCAAAATCAATGCATGTAGATCAAAATAATTATAAAACATGGATATGATAGAATATGATGTGTATACAACCTTAAAATTCAAAGATAATCTTCATTACTCTCATTCAAGAAACAACATGCAAATTTTGGTAAGTAACAAACATGGTTTCAAATCTCATAATGTTTCCTCCCCAAAGCAAGCTTGATCATGCACTCAAACACTCCTTAATGGATTATAATAAACATTCATGGATATTTCTATGTCTTGAGTAAATTATTAGGTCCATACATTGTTTCATTTTAGGGCATATAGGTAAGATAAGATTACATTTATAAGACTGTCCATTCTGGTTCTCAGAGCATAGAAAAACAAGTTTTGTGATTGAGACATATAAAAATCAAAAACATATTTTCAAACAAAATAATATCATGGAATAATTTTTAGGGAAACTCTACTTCACTCTCAACCCTTCACTTTCATGATTCATTTGGAGAACTTCACTCTTCCACTTCCATTTCTTAGATTACTTTCACAGGTCTTGTGCCACCAGAATTAGGTCTTCAAGAGTGAACTTGATCACACTTCAAAGAACCTCATTAAGACTCATCCCATACATTATTGGAAATATATTGATTTAATCTTTGTGAAAATACTCATTTATTTCACCAAATCAAGGTAGAAGTTACTCAACCAAATTCATTTCTCTAACTTATCAATTGAGGTCTAGTGTTCTCAATAACCACTCTTGGCTCCGTATGTTCAAACATCTTCAAATTTCTTTCCAATATAAAATAACAATTTAAAAATTTCAAGGACATAATAAACAACTTTTAAAAGAATTCATAGGCATACCTTATTTGGACAAAACTTCATCTACTCACACGTAGCAACAAGTTTCTTCTAAATCTAAGTTGAGCTAATTTTACACCTTGAAGTTTCATCATGAAAAAACTTGACCAGACAAACTCAAGGGTATAAATGATTCATTTTGAACCTAAAAACACTTATCATGGTAAAATAATTTTGTTGCAAAAAGAAAATCACCACGGTTCTCTTCATACCTTTACGTTTGGTCTTGCATTCCATGATTTCTTAGTGGTAAGACTGAAACTACACCTGTATCATCACATTTAACAAAGGACCAACCCTAAAAATGTCATGAATAGTTTTCATACATACCCAAAGTTATCCACCAATTTTTTTAGCATCAGTTCCGTTATAACATTTAGCTATATATTGAATTCTTCACAAAATAGTTATTTTCTTGTGGAGTAAACCATGTGTCATAAGCTCAAACCACCATGAACATGACCTCTGATGAGTTCTCTACACATTCAAATCATTTTACAGGAATTTTCTTTTCCATTTGGAATCATAACCAATCAATTTTCTCCATACCACTTCTAATTAGGGTATAGGAGGGTTTTAGACAGTGCTAGAAAAATTGATAGAACTTCCTTATCGTTCATCCTTTTGATTTCATAATTTTTAGAAAATCTATGCCTCTCTATGCTCTTAAAAAATTAAGATTTGTCTTAAAAATTATTTTCAATTTAGATCAAAATCTAAGAAGTCGGGGAATTGTTTTACAATACCTCGTTTAACCTGGTTTTGAAAAAACTTCAATATCTTTCACAAAACTCATCCTCTTGTCCTAAAAATTTGTTCATACCTTTATGAATACCTTCTCCATCATCTCCAATGGTTGTTTAATCAATATTCAACATGAAACACTCAAACCCATCTCATTTGGGCATTATTTTGTCTCGTGTCTTGAGAAATCTTGTTATACAAACCTATATAAGTGCTCAAAATGCCTATTTATACACTTATGAATCCTTACCCACATCATATATCACCGTATAATGCTTATGAAATGTTTGGTTAACATATTCATACCTTGGTTCATCATGACTTAGATTGACATAAGAAAAACACCTTTTTAAGAAAACCACCATGTCTCAGTCTCAACTCATCATATTAGAGTGATAAACAACACATATAATTATAAAAAAACACTATCACAAATCCTATGGAGCCCATCATCATCTTGGGATCATGTACTGAGAATCTGCATGAGCACATTCTTCATAAGATCGAACATACAACTTGGAGTTGTCTTCAAATTCTCTCTGTATTTGATGGTATGTACCTTTTTCTCTCATGGATGAGTCATGATCATACTCCACATAATTTTATTTGCACTCGTTCATCCTCATTTTTCATTAATGATAATTTTATCAATGAAAACACCTAGGTTTACTCACATGCCAACAATATCCCCCTTTGTCATTAATGGAAAACTACCTAGTTCTTCTCCCCATTTTTACATTAATTAAAAATCATACCTATAACTACATGATCTTCATCTTCATTCATCCTCTTTGGATATCTTCTTGACTGGAGACATTCACTCAATTCATCATATAAGCATGCAAACTTGATTTATCTCCACGGAACCATGTTTTTTTCCTTTTTCTCATCATTTGAGAAAATACTCCCCTAGGTAAAAGCATACATGATCCATAAACATGCCCAAAAACCTATTTTTGAGCTTACATCATTGTCTTTAATCATTATCTACTTGTATCTACTAAAAAAACTCTCATATAACCTTGTATTTGCATTATCATCTTGTAAATATCAATTAGGACCTAAATCCCTAAATGTTACCTTCATTCCTAAAGAGGCCATCCTTCTTACCTCATGGGAGATCTCTCATACTAACCATCTCTAGAAAAATTTCTAGGTGTTAGGTCATGTGCCTAAATTTCATATCATGTGGATGAGTTAACATCATCAAATCTACCCTGAGTTCCTCTTTCAATGATTATTACTTTCATTTACATCCATTTGAGCTCATGACAAGCTTACCTAAAAACTATTCTTTCTTAATGATCATCAATTTTATTTATAGGGTCTTCTTATCATAAAAAATACTTGTATAAGAAACACCACTAGCTCACCTGTATGAAGAAATCTTCTCAGACTTATACCTTTTAATTTGAATCCTCTCTTAAGCTTAGAAGGTCTTCAAAAGTGTGTAAGTTTACCCTTAATTATCCAAAGTAGTTTGTACAATGCTTGAGAAATATTTACACTCCTCTTTCCATGTCAACAAAACTATCAAGTTAGTTGAACTCATAAGAAATTTTCACTTTGACTTCCTTTTGCAAGTGTTGTATATATCTTCCCCCAGGTAGATATAGACAAGTAGAAGATTCTAAAGATCAAAGAAGCTCAAAATCCCTAACATTTATCGCTTTTGGCGCACAGAAGTGGCACACAAAAATGAGTGTCAACAATGAAATGTATGTGCCCTTGGCACACAGAAGTGGCACACAGAAATGAGTGTCGAAAATGAAATGTGATGCACCCTTGGCACACAGAAGTGGTGCACAGAAATGAGTGTCGACAATGAAATGTATGTGCCCTTAGCGCACAAAAGTGGTGCACCAGAAAATGAGTGTTGAAAATGAAATACATGCGCCCTTGGCGCACAGAAGTGGCGCACAGAAATGAGTGTCGATAATGAAATGTATGTGCCCTTGGCGCACAGAAGTGGCACACAGAAATGAGTGTTGACAATGAAATGTATGCACCTTTGGCACACAGAAGTGGCGCACAGAAATGAGTGTCGACAAATGAAATGTATGCGCCCTTGGCGCACAGAAGTGGTGCACAGAAATGAGTGTCAACAATGAAATGTATGTGCCCTTGGCGCACAGAAGTGCACACAGAAATGAGTGTCGACAATGAAATGTATGCGCCCTTGGCGCATAGAAGTGGTGCACAGAAATGAGTGTCGACAATGAAATGTATGCGCCCTTGGCTCATAGAAGTGGCACACAGAAATGAGTGTCGACAATGAAATGTATACGCCCTTGGCGCACAGAAATGGTGCATGACACAGAGTGTCAATAGGGTAAATGGTGCACCCTTGGTACATGGAAGAGGATGACGAGACACACATGAATGCGCCCTTGGCGCACCTTCAAGAGGCGCAACATTTTGAGCGCTGACAGGAAGCATGACCCTGGCGCAGATATTCAAATGGCCATAACTTTTGATTGGGAGCTCAGATTCATGCAAGGTTGGAATTTTCGAAAAGATTACGAGGTCCTCTGTCCAACTACAACTGAGATATCTTTAATTGGGTGAGAACAAATTCTTAAAAAATTCAAAATATAGTTCACCACTTTTGGGTTCATGCTGGGGTTCTCACCTACCACCATTATGAGATGAGTTAAGTGCAATCTGGAGGTGGTTGGGGTAGATTTCGAATTCCTCTCTCTTTTCTCTCTCATTCTTCCTATAAATTGTAAGGAGGGGCTTATTTCTAAAGGTTGGACATTTCTTGTTTTGGCCCCCTCCCTTCTTCTTTTTGGCAGGTGGAGTTGTGGAGTTTCAAACCTCCCATTTGAAACCTGTAATGCAACATTTGCCTATTTGGCATTTTTGCAGTGTATTGTATCAAACCTTCAGAGAAAATAAATGCATGTCTGTGGATAATTATCAACCCTCTCTGTATTCATTTCCATCCCCTTGATCTTTCACTGTGAATCTGGCTATCTGTGTATGATCTTGTATTACATTTTAATAGTCTGTGTTTATTTGGCAAGACAAGTGTTCTTCATTCCTCGGTGCATCACCTTTGTAGTTTAGGTTTTATTTTTATGCATTTTCTTACCCCTGTCTCCTTGGCAAGTTAGATTAGGTTTTTAGTAAACCCTTTGCATCTTCTACGTGTGCATCTAAATAGAGGAATAGGAATCGGCCTTCATCCGGAGAGCTTTTTCCGATTTCGCAAGGCCCCACACTTGGGAAAAGCTCCTTGTTATGCAATTGTACTGAGAGTCTCAACCCATCATGTTACAGACATTCAGGGGTGCTATGATTCGACATCAATAGTTTTGGCATTCCCGATGGGACCAAGAGGTCATTCCACATATTTGAAAGAACTTTTAAGAAATTTGGACTTAAAAAAATTGCAGGTTTTACAGTTTCAGTTTTTTTCACCCTCCAAGCTGAACTTTGAAATCAATTTTCAAGGACTTAGCTTGCTCAAAACAAGTCAAAATTTCACCAAGTTGATAGATCGGGGGATAATCTTCAAAAGGGTATTCTTATATTTTTGAGATTTTGACTTTAAAAATTTCATGGTTTTTTGATTCTTCGGATTTCAAGTTTTCGGAAGTTTAGCATTTTAGGATTTTCAGGACTGTCATTCCAAATCAAATTCCAAACTCTAAAATATCAAAAAATACAGGTCTTTCAAAGTTCTATTTTTTAAATATTGTCAGCTTTGGTGTGTAACTTGGCAGAAGTCTAGCCTTTTGAGCCTCATTTTTTTCTAACACATCTGGCAACTCTGAAGGGGATAGAGTTCAGTGGTGTAGCAGCACGAGGTTGCCCAGGCACATGAGAAGAATTCAAACCATGTCTAATACTTGAGAAGAGGGGATATTTGTCCACTTACAACTTTCACTAGGTAGAGGAAGGAGAGGAAGAAGACCACAAAGATCACCATCTCCACCTAACAGGACTTTGTCTACACCTCCACCTGGTAGACCTTTTCCTCGCATCAACTAGGGTTCTTAGGCCGATCATAATGGCACATCTACCACCGAATCCCTTTGTCAATTTCACGGGTAGCAATCCACTTGCCCTAAATGCTCAGAATCAAATTCCAGTTGCAGCACTAAAAAATATACCCTATTTTACAGGAGAAAAATCATACTACTCCTATTGATCACATCCAAGATATTGCTAATGCATGTGCAATCCACGAAATAAATGAAATGGATGTTGCAGTAAAGCTGTTGGCTTCATCTTTCAAAGGTAAGGCCTTACAATGGTTTAGGAGCCTAACGGTAGGGGTCTATTATGAATTGGAACCAACTTGTTTTCTAGCTCTTTGCAACCGATTCGGGGAGAGGGCGGACAATTTGTCTTTATTGGAACAGGGCTGACAACAATCAAAAGGGCTCCTAACAAACAAATGATAGATTTCAACTTCAGATTCCAACGGACATGGGACAGGATTCCAATAGCTGTTAGACCAACCGCTGAAGGAGCATTTCTTTATTTCTTAAAGGCTATAAATTTAGGACATAGCCATGATGATCCAATCAATGGGAGGGAACAATGCTGCTAGGGGCCTACGACCATAGCTATCAGAGCAGAGAACTGTTTGATCCAAGATGGCAAGCTTGCACCAAGGCCACCAATGCCTCTCTATCCAGATATCGGAAATCTTACAACCAGTCAAGCACCAGAGTTGAATCCCATTCCAGCTCCTAGAAATCAAAGCAGTGATGAGGCGTCCACATCTTCAAATAATTCAAAGGAATTGCAAGAGGTTATGAAATAGCTGCAGAACCTTGGAAATGAGCTTGTGACTATCAAAAGACAACAAGCTCAAAGTGCTAGACTATATCAGCCTCAAGCACAGTACCAAGCTAGGCCCCCATACCAACAAAATAGACCACCACCACCTCAGGCTACAAATCAAAACCAAAACCAAGGACAACCTCAAGCTGCCAGGCCGTTTTGACCATATGATCCAAATGCAATGACATCCTCAAGAGCCTTGGTCCCAACACAAAATAACATGGCACAGGAGTACAACTGGGTGTTACCCTTGCAATCTACCTCACAATCAGTCAGCATGTTTCAATGGTGCACTAAATCAGGCCTTGATGGTGCAAACCATTGGTGGTTCCTCAAGAACCAAGCCAGGAGGAGAATCAACAGCAACAAACGCAACAAGAAGGACCTCCAACAGAAACGACATTGGCCAATTGGCAAACGGAAGACTTATGTGGAGTTAACCAATAGCCTTTTCAAGGCATGGCTGCCAACACACGGTCAAAGAAGAGAAATATAGGAGAGGAACAACCGTGTAATCCAGTTATTTCTCAGTACCCACTTCTTACACAACAAGGTGTCAGTAGACCAAACGCAGCTCCAAATGTGCAAAATCAACCTAAGGTACCTGTTGTAGCAACACACACACCTGTTCAAGCTCCAGAAAAAGGTTGCACCAAGCAAGGGACAGCAAAAGGAAAATTCATCCCCCTTCAACATCATCGATCAAATGAAGAAGACGACATGTGAACATTTCCATGTGGGAATCACTGGTCCATCCCAGGGCAATGAGATCTTATTGCAAGCTGCCATGAATGGCTAATTGGTCTGCCAAAAATCAAATCAACAGGCCCATATGACATGAGAAAGTTCTCACGAATTCAATACTCAGCATGATGGGAATCATGGCCAGGACAAGAAGATAAATTTTTGAAGGCCTCCACCGTTCTATGTTTCGTTGATCATCGGTTGGATAACCACTTGGTACACAATTGCATGATTGATTCTGGGGAAAGTAGTTCAGTGGATGCCGAAGAAAATAGTGGATTAGCTAGGTTTGAAGTATGAGCCAGTGCTGAAAGGAGTAGTACAGCTAGATGGAACGGCAGTAGGAACAGTTGGGGTCATCAAGGGGTTAAGCCTAACACTACATTCCTGTCCTAATGTTACAGTTCTGTAAGATGTGTCTGTGATTGACCTTTCGCCACTCTTTGCGTTGTGTCTATCAAGACACTTCACTGCAAAAATTGATGGATATTTATCTTCAGATTGGTCGTACATGATTTTTTAGGACAGGGTATGGAGCCAAAGCAATAATCAGGTCAGAACCAATTGCCAATTTCCATATTGAGCCTCATGTACCAAATCCTATCAATGCAAATTGCTCGGCTTTTGACCAAGAGGAGTGTTCAAGTGATCTAGAAACAGGTACTACGGTCGAGGGAATTCCTGATTTAACTTTGGAAGAATGGGCAAATAAGAGTCATGAATTTGACCCATACAAGGAGATTGAAGAATCTGAATTGGGCGTGTATTATATACACGAAGAAAATTCAACCCCATTCCTGACATCATTCGGCCTGAACAAAAGGATGAAAACAAAGTTTGGAAATTATTTTTCGATGGTTCGAGAAGCAAAAAAGGTGCTGGAGGTGGTGTAATGTTGATTTCACCACAAGACATCAAATATTTTTCAGCTTTTCATTTCTAATTTTTGTGTTCGAACAACACGGCTGAATACAAAGCATGTGGGTGGTGATTCATGGAATTCATTGGGCCAGGAAAAGGGGCATAAAGAACTTGCAGGTGTTTAGAGATAGTGAGTTGATTGTCAACCAGGTTAGGGGACAACATGCTACAAAGAACGACTTGCTGAGGAGCTACAAGAATAGGGTATGGGACCTCATTGAGGATTTCGAAGCTTTCAACATTGTGTCCATACCCAGGAAGAAAAATGAAGTCGCAGATAGGCTCGCAGTAGTTGGAGCAATGTTTGATGTGGTTGACAACATCAGAAGGGGAAAAATACAACCACATATCCATGTGATTGTGAGGCCCAGTAATTCCAGATAATAACACAAGCTGTCAGGTGTTTGAGAACGATCAATAGATCGTCAATTTCTTACAAAAAGAAGCTGAATTCTCAGCTAGAAATCATGATAGGCTAGAGCAGTAGTATGGGGATCAAGTAGTATAGCTGCGGACAAACAAACTTCCTAAGGGTTTAGTAACGTTGGAGTCTATCTTCACCTCTAACGACTAGTTTCGTAAGGAAAAGGCTAACATACAGGTCAAGAGAGAAGACTCGGAGCCGATTATGGTTGGGGAAGGCAAAACACTTCAAATTGGTAAAGTGGCCACTGAGCAGGAGAAATTAGATTTCATACAGCTTTGCCAAGAATTTCCAGCTGTCTTCGCTTGGAGCTATGAAGACTTAAGAGGATTCAATCCAAATCTGGCACAACATACCATCGAATTGGATCCAGATGCTAAGCCCGTCAGGCAGAAACAAAGACCGGTCAACCCCCACATTGAGCCTTTAATGAAGAAAGAACTAAATAAGCTAATAGAGGCAAGCATTATATTCCCAATCAAGCACTCAAGCTGGGGTTGCAAACTTGGTTCCGGTCAGGAAGAAGAGTGGAGAAATCAGGTTGTGTGTGGATTTCCAAGACCTAAACAGAGCATCTCTCAAAGATCATTACCCACTTCCTTCAATGGAACAAATATTGCAAGTAGTATCCAGTTCAGAGAGATTCTCTCTCCTAGATGGCTACTCAGGGTACAATCAGGTGATGGTGAAAGAAGATGACCAATTCAAGACAACTTCTCACCACCAAATGGGGGAACCTATGCCTACAAAAAAATGCCCATTTAGGCTATCAAATGCTGGAGCCACTTTCCAAAGGGCAATGGATATGGCATTTAAGGGGTTGATCAATAAAATAGTTTTGATATATCTTGATGGTATCACTGTGTTCTCAAAAAATGCAGTGGATCACCTCTTTCATCTAAGGCAGGTATTTCAGAGGTGTAGAAGATTTGGGGTATCATTGAATCCCAAAAAATGCATATTTTTTGGCTCACGGGGGAAAACTTCTAGGCTATATTGTTTCAAGGGAGGGGTTGACGATTGACCTAGAAAGAGTTGAAGCAATTCAAACTATTGCCATTGCCAATTCATAAGAAGGCTCTTAAAATCTTCTTAGGAAGGATCAATTTTGTCCACAAGATTTGTTCCAAACTTTGCAGCTCTTGTAAAACCAATAACGCTGATGTGAAAGAAGAGCATGGGCATTTTAAGAGGACATCTGAAGGAAAGGGCAAGTTTTGAGGCAATAAAAGAGGCTATATCTCAAGCCCCAACTCTTGTCAATCTAGACTTCTCCAAGGACTTCGTGTTATATGCCTTCGGTGGTGGGGGACACGATTTCTGCAATCCTAGTACACACAGAAACAAAGAAGGAATAGAACGACGAGTTACTTTCTTCAGTCAAGGCTTGGAGGATTATGAAACTAGGTACTCTTTCATTGAAAAGCATGTCCTTGGCAGTAATCAGGAGCTTAAATAAATTCAAGCACCTAGTCCTCAAACAACAAGATCCAATTGTTGGTCTCTCATGCGGGAGTCATGGACGTCCTTCTAAACAAGGATCTAAATGAGAAACGTGCAGGATGGATAACTCGTGTCATGGAATATGACATCGAGATCAAGGTCACCAAACTAATCCATGGGAAGGGACTATGTGAGCAGCTAGCCTTGAGTCAACAAGTTGAAGCAAGGTGATGAAAAAGAGGTTGTCTTGGTACTACAGGATAACAAAGAACAAGAAAATGATGATGTGCCCCACTCCCTGTTGGACTCAGAATGTGATACACTTCCTACAGACAGGCCTATACCCTCCAGAAATGAGAAAAGCAAAGAGGAGATACTTTAGATTACAAGCCATTCCATATGTGCTTGTTGGTGGTGTTTTGTTTAAGAAAGAAATCAATGGAGTTCTATTGAGGTGCATTAGGACAGGCCAAATTGAGAGGATGTTATGAGATTTTCACGATGGATATTCTAGAGGACATTTTGCCCCCACGAGTAACAGCTCTCAAAATAATGAAGGTAAGGTATTATTGGGCCGACAGTCTTCAGTGACTGCTATACATGGATAAGAAAGTGTAGGAAATGTGCACTCTTTCACAGGAAAAGAAAGACTAGCAGCGCTTCCATTGCACCTAATTTTGGTTGACCAACCATTTATGTAATGGGGATTGGACTTCATCAGGGTCATCAATCCAAACTCAAGCCAAGGCCACAAGTGGATTCTCACGGCAACGGACTATTTCACCAAGTGGACCGAAGCGAGTAGCGCTCAAGGAAGAAAATGGAGTCTAACATACTAGACTTTTATGAAGGAATAGTGACCAAGTTCGGTGTGCCGGCCACTATCATATCAGAAAATGCATTGACATTTATAGGCTCCAAGATTATAGAATGGGCTGTCAAGAATGGAATCTATTTGAGCACCTCTTCAAATTATTACCCACAGGGTAATGGACAGGCAGAGTCTATGAACCAAAAATTTGCTAAGAATCATCAGGAGGGATTCTGGATGAAAATCAAAGGAACATGCCATACCAAGCTAAAATCAACATTATGGGCTAACAAAATAACACCAAAGAGGTCTACAGGTAATTCCCCCTTACAATTTGGTCTATGGAAAAGAGGTAGTATTGCCTATTATCATTAGAACTACCTACATTGGAGTTCATGAAGCAGTTGTAGTTGGATGAGTTCAAACCAATGGAGGCTAGGTATGCAGAGTTGATGGAATTGGAAGAAATTAGAGAACATGTAGTTTAAACAATTGAGAAAGATCAAGCCTTAGTAAAAAGATGGTTTGATAAGAAAGCAAGAGCAAGGACCTTCCAGGAAGGAGACCTAGTTCTGAAATGGGATGCAGATCGGGAAAAACCAGGAAGGCATTCCAAGTTTGATTGCCATTTGGAGTGACCCCTACAATGGTCACCGGATGTAAAAGTAGTAATGCCTTCCAATTGTCTACTTTGGATGGAGGAGAATTCCCGATTCCGGTTAACGGAATCCATCTTAAACATTGCTACTAAAAGAAAAGGGTTTACCCTTGTAAATATTAGCCTAGATTTCAATTCCTCTAAGTGCGTATGCACATTATCTTGTGGTAGTTAGGTTTCTATTTCCCTAAGTGCTCCGGTACAGGTTTTGTTGCTCTCAGGATGATTTTCTATAGTTCAGAATGCTGGTCAGAGAAGAATTTGCGGGTATCAGGTTTGGGATCAGATATCAGGTTGGTTTCAGGTTATTGCTTATGACTCCATGCCCAATGGATTGTTAAAAGGCCACTGATCTTCTACCTAGTAGGCAAGTGATCCCATTGAGTCACAAAATTGTTGTATATATCTTCCCCTAGGTAGATATAGACAAGTAGAAGATTCTAGAGATCAAAGAAGCTCAAATCCCTAACATTGAAAAGGTGCATGAAAATGGGTGTCAACACAAGAATGTATGTGCGCAAGGTGCACGAAAGTGGCACATGAAAAAGGCACACGGAAATGAATGTCGACAGGGTAAAAGATTTGCCCTTAGCGCACGGAAATGGCGCACAGACAATGAGTGTCGACAGGGTAAAAGTATGCACCCTTGGCGCATGGAAATGGCACATAGACAATGAGTGTTGACAGGGTAAATGTATGTGCCCTTGGCGCACGGAAGTGGCACACAGACAATGAGTGTCGACAGGGTAAAAGTATGCGCCCTTGGCGCATGGAACTGGCGCACAGAAATGTAGTGTCGACAGAGTGAAATGGATGCGCCCTTGGCACATGGAAGTGGCACATGACAATGAATGTTGATAGGGTAAAGGATGTACCCTTGGCGCATGGAAGTAGCGCATGATAATGAATGTCGACAGGGTAAAGGATGCGCCCTTGGCACATGGAAGTGGCGCACAGACAGTGAATGTCGACAGGGTAAAGGATGCACCCTTGGTGCACGGAAGTGGCGCACGAAAATTAATGTTGATGAGGGTAAAGGATGCACCCTTGGTGCATGGAAGTGGATGTCGACACACACACGGATGTGCCTATGGTGCACCTTCAAGAGGCGCAACATTTTGAGCGCTGACAGGAAGTAGACACTGGCGCAGATATTCAAATGACCATAACTTTTGACTGGGAGCTCGGATTCATGCAAGGTTGGACTTTTCGGAAATCTTACGAGGTGCTATGTCCAACTAAGACTGGATATATTTAGTTGGGTGAGAAAAAATTCTTAAAAATGCAAAAATACAGTTTACCACTTTTGGGTTCGCTGGGGTTCTCACCTACCACCATAATGACATGATTTAAGTGTAGTCTGGAGGTGTTTGGGGTAGATTTTCAGATTTCCTCTCTTCTTCCCTCTCTTTTTCTTCCTATAAATTGTAAGGAGGGGCTTTTTTCCAAAGTGGTGGTTCATCTTCTTCAGCTCTGCCCTCCCTTCTTCTTTCTTCTCCAGGGTTGAGAAAATGGAGTTCAAACCTACTCCCCTTCTGAAACTATAATGGTGTTTTTACCTTTTACTATTGAAATGATGTTCTGTGCAAACTTCTGGAGTAATAAAAAATGCATGTTTTGTGGATGCATCTATCCATCCTTGCTCATTTTTGCTTGTTTTCTTCTTGCCTCTCTTCATTGCAGGTATTTGTGCATGTTTCTAACGTTCATTACAGGTCTGGAGCTGTGTTCATGGAGTTTTGGGACATTTTATGTGTGAATTCTATCCTTGGGCTTGTGATGCATCTATCCATCCTTCCCATTGCTCACCTCTCTTTTTTCCATGGCAATTTTGACAAGATGTTCAACATTCTTCCTTCTCTCGGTGTATCACCTTTGTAGTGTAGGATTTTGTTCTTATTCTCTTTTCTCTCTCTCCCTGTCCCCTTGGCAAGTTAGATTAGGATTTTAGTTAGCTTTCCTGCATCTAGAATAGCTTGTGGCATCTAAATAGTTTAGGAGGAGGAACCAGCCTCTAATCTGGAGAGCTTCCTCTCTCATTTTACAAGGTCCCACACTTGGAGGGAGGTTTCAATGTTGTGCAATCACACT
The DNA here is from genome assembly GCA_019776745.2 of Taxus chinensis. Lineage (NCBI taxonomy): Eukaryota > Viridiplantae > Streptophyta > Pinopsida > Cupressales > Taxaceae > Taxus > Taxus chinensis. The sequence goes on from CM034146.1 coordinate 900,391,322, forward strand.
AGATGCAAGAGTGATCAACCTAGAAATCGTAATGCAGACGTCCAGGGGTGCTGTGATTCTGCATCAACAGTTCCTAGTGACTTCTCCATCCTTATTCAATTTGTTTCTAAACACCTATTTTGTGCCAATGGCATTCTTGCCTTTAGGTGTAAGAACTAGTTCCCAAGCGTCATTATTTTCTATTTGGTCTAACTCCTCATTTGTAGAATTTAAAAAAAAACTTATCTTTTCTTGCTTCTATAATGTTCTTAGGTTGAATTTTAGACAATAGAGCAAAATTTACTTGATTAAGGTTACTTACCATATTCCTCCTTGTCTACAAAATTACATCCTTGTTACCAATTATTTGTGATTCAGAATGGTTTTTTTTTAATTTTTTCTTCAAGGGCCTTTCGAGTCTTGTATTTCCTCAAATTTTAATTATTTTTTCCTCGTCTGTCTCTATAGATTATTCTTCACTCCTAGAGTCCAAATTTTGTGATGAAATTTACTAATTAATAATGTGACTTCTTAGAATATGTCTCATCAACCTTCACATTGGTGCTTTCCACTATCTTTTGCAATCTCTTATTGTAGCATCTATAGGTCAATCTTATTGATGAGAATCCGAAAGAATATACCTTCATAGGACCTTGAATAAAATTTACCTAGCTCTTCCTAATCTCTTTTAATTAAGCATTTACTTCAAAACACTCTAAAGTACTCCACATTAATATCTCTTCCTTTCCATAACTCATAGGGGGGTTTTATTTTCATTAATTCTTATATTTCCTCTATTTAAAGTTTAAACTGTAGTACATACTTCCTCTCGCTAGTATTCATTATTTAGCCTTGATTCTTTAACATGGTCCTTACCATTTCTTAAACTTTCCTATTCTTTCTTCCCACTACCCCATTCTGCTGAGGTGTCCTAACTATTGAGAATTGTATCCTTATTCCTTCAGATTCATAGGAGTCATAAAATTCATTTGAAAAGAAACTCCCCTCCTCTGTCAGACCTCAAACACTTAATTTTAAATTTTATTTCATTTTCAACTATATCCTTCAAATACTTGAACTTATCAAGAGCTTATAAATTTTATTTCAAGAGTGCTACTCAAAACATTCTTGTGTAGTCATTTATGAGTAGTATGATTTTTTTTTCTCCTTGAATGATTTGAACCCTTTTAGGTTCACACAAATCAGTATGTATTAGCTCTAAAGCTCCTGAAGTAGAGTACACCTTAGAATTTAATCTCCTTCTAGTTTTCTTACCATGTTGACATACCTTACAAAGTTTTTTTGGAGGATTAGTTATTTTAGGCATATTATTCACACACTTCTTAGAGGTAATCTTAACTAGGTTATCAAATTTTAGGTGGCCCAACCTTTTATGCCATAGCCAAAATTCATCCATCATTCTCATGAAGCATCTCTCCTTCTTGATCTCACTCAAGACAGACATATTTTTTTCAGTTTTCTTATCCTTTGAAATTAGTATTCCTGATTTGGATCTTCTTATCACACCCTTTGTCATGAAATATTAGTGTGTTTCCTTAACTACACATTTGAATTACACTCATCAAGTTGTGTTTTAAGGAATCTACATATAACTTATTTTCTATCTTGGTCTTCTCATTTTCCAAACTCAAGGTATCCTTGCCAACAATAGTGGAAGATGTATTATCTCAAACTATCATTGTACCTGAAGCATTATTCTTCAGTGAAATGAACTTATTCTTGTCCCCTATCACTTAGCCTAAGAAATCACTATCTATATAAATATCATATCTTCATTTTGGATGTGAAAGGAGTCTATGATATCAAATATTATTCTCCTTTATTCCTTTTTCCTCCTTTACCTCATGTATACGTCCTTAATTCATGGTGTCTACCTTTTTTCTTCATTGATATTCCTCATATTTATCATCTTGTAATACCTTACAATATGTTCTCTCTGTTTACAGTTGTAGAAAAAAAAATTCTTTGTTTTTTAAAGTGAGAACTCATTTCATTCCTCCATGAGGAATGAATTATATCATGAGATATACGATCCACATCTATATGTCATAATTGATTGCATGAGAAACAATAGCATTTGAAATGATTTACATCCCTTGGCTTTAGTCTATCAATGTCAGCATGAGGTTTAGAATTCACAATTCTATGTCGATATTGATTTCATAAGAAATAATAGCCATTGAAAGAAAATTCATACCTTTTCTTCTTAATAGGACTTGTCTTTAATTTTTTAGTTTCATCACTTCTTGATCATCCAATATCCTTTGAGGTTTGACACTCCTTGTTCATATTTTGATCTTCTTTGAAACCAAGACCTGCCTTATCATTTTCCTTACTCTTCTCTTAGTATTATTTAAAACCAATACCTACCTTATCATGTGGATACATCTAAATACTTAAAATATCACCAAGAATGTAAATTATCTTTTCAAAATTCTAATGCGTGTTCCACTTTAATGTTTCCTGATCTAATTCTTCCTTCAAGGACTCCATTTCAATTTTGAACTTGGTATATTATTCCTCCTTGGCCTTAAGACTTGTTACAATATCAGCCAAAGTTTCCAATTTTTTGAAAATATCATCATATTCTTTATCCTTGTTATTGATCTGTTTCCCATAATCCCTAATCAATGACCTCAATCTCTAACTCTTCCTTCTTCAGTTTTTAAACTCATCTAGAGAACTCAACAGTTCTAACTCAAGATTCACTTCTTAATACTTATATTCATTTGAATCTTCATATTTCATATGGATTTTTTAATATTGAAAAACCATCACTACCTATTTCTATGCCCATGAATAGAGTTTCATTTTTATCACTATTATCATCACTCTCAGATGTATTTTTGTCACTTATGTATGAGGAGCTACTATCTTGTTTGGAATTAAAATGTCTATTGTTCTTGAATGACCCTTTATTTCCTTCATACTTCTTGAAACTCTTTTTTCTCTTTCCATGTTTATAGGAATTCTTATCCTCATCATTATGTTCATAATTTTCATTATTATCTTTGTTAAGGAACATGGATGTAAAGTGACCAATATTACCCAAATTAAATAATTTAAATGGTAACTTACCTTTATACTTTCCCGATCCTTTCCTTAGTTATCTTATAAAACATGGCTTCTTTCTTGTCATCATAAATATCTGAATCAATGTCTTCTTTGACATTTTTACCTTATAAACTTCTTCTTAGCCTTGAATATAACTTACTTCTTGGAGGGTCTTCCATCATTTATTCTCATTTCATTGGAAGTTAGGATACCATGAAGCTCATCCATCTATAATTGTTTTAGGTCCTTGAATTCATCCAAAATAGATACCTTTGAATCTAACTTAGATGTAAAGTATCTCAATACTTATTACACCACTCTAATAACATTTACGACTTCATGCACCCTAAAAAAAAAAGCAACAATGTTCTCATCCTCCTTCATCTTAGACTTTGAAACTGTCTTTAGTGGGCCTACAAATTTCCTAAATTCACTTTGGTGTCTACTTCATATATTTTCTACATATTTTCCTAAATACCTTTGGACGAGTCATAATGGATGACCTTTACAACTTATGCCTTTGAAATACCACATAGGAGGACATTCATTACCTTAAATTTATCTTCACTACCTTATTTTCCTATTGCATCATTCAATGGTGTAGGAGGTGAAGTGTACCATTAACCACTAATTTCCATATGTCATATCTCAATGACACTATATAAGTCTTTATTATGATGATCCAATGCATAGTTAGTCCCACTGAGGAGAGGTGCCTTATTGGTTGAGAATCCTCATTTATTAGACATGTTTGTGCTTATAGGGTCTCCTTCAAGCTATTAGGCCTTCTCTAAAGGCTCAAGCTATAATACCAATTGTTGAAAGAAAATTATAGAGAGAGGGTGGGTGAATAAATGTTCTTATTAAAAATTTATTTCAATTATATTTAATCATTTAATACACATTAACTTGCATTAAACAAGAAAGTAACCTAGTGATATTATAATGCATAAAAAATTGATTAACTAAAATTAATAAAATGAGGGGTAGTTTATATAATCTGGGGAGAACATAAATGATGTAAATAAATGTGATAAAGTAATATGAAATAACTAAATAATGGAAATAACGGAAATAAGACCCTAATGTGTGTTGGTCATCAAATAGGACTTCACGAAGAGCAACAGTCAGGGGACAAGAAGTCCCTCCTCTTTAATGGGAGAGGTTCCCTTATTCAGAAACGAACCTATTTACACATATACAAAACATGATTTTCTTGTGGAACTTGGATATTTACGAAAGTGTTTTCTATAAGGATCATCAATTACAAAAGGACTGAGGAATGAGAAAATGAGAACGAGCAGAAAGGCACCATTTAGAATTATAGATGATAGAGTAATTCTTTATGCATGCGAAGGTACAGTGAATTGAAACAAGATCATTTGTATCATACTAATAAGATGAAATTTGAAAGACACAAAGTTCTATCAATAACATCTGCAAGAATACAAAGCTTCTTAATATAATATAGACAAATGATCTTAACAAGATTAAATGAAAAGCTTAGGGATAAAAGAGATCAGATATATGAAGAATGAAAAGCCCTTCTGTATTGATTTCTTTATGATTTATTTACACTTTCAGAAAATAAGCCAAGTTCTTCCTCCTCCAAAATGGTGAGGAGAGGCCATTATATAGTTTACAATTCAGTTACTCTCGGTAACTACTTCTTTTAACTAAAGATTAGTTAAGGATTGCCAATCGCAATACCTCAACTTATTACACTAAATCCAAGAAAAAGAATTGGAAGAGAAGAGAGGAATAAGGAGAAGAAGACAGGTGCTTATGACTGGGAGGGACCCATTGACTTCAAAATCTGCTACCTGAATCTCTTCAATGCCTCAGCTATGTCTCTGCCACATGGGACTGACATGTTGGCTATAGACTGGGTCCAAAATCTAAGGCACTTCTCCATTTCCTTATCAAACTCGACATGAGTATGATAGTCTTTATTTGCTTCTTCAATAGCAGATTGAAGAGAGCAGATCTCCTTCATTTTCTCTTTGGAAATGGAGCTTTCCTTGAACAGATTTCCTTTGACAAAAGCTCTAAATTGAGCTTTGATTTCTTGTAGGGAGAGAGACACACCAGAAGTTTTCATCTTGAAGATGACAATGTATATCTTTGAAAGAAGATACAACTAGTGTTTTGAAAGCCTCTCCCTTCTGCCAACTATTCTTCAATCCTCCCAAAGCCTTGTAGTTGGAACTGTCTTGATTGAACAGGGGCCTGTGCTTGATTCTGGGAGACAACTATGGCATTATCCATTTCTGGAATCCTCAGTGCAGTGCCAATGGCAGCAGCGTCATGTTTGGCAATGAGCTCCCCGTTAATTCACTCGAATCAGGGTTAAAATGAGCTCTGCATGAAAGCACTGTATCTACACATTGCACAGAGATTGGGAAACCACCAGCGAAAGCCAAACCACTATCATGAATCATCTGTGCCATTGGCATAGGGTTTGCATCTATCATCCTTGACCAAAAATCACTAAAGTCAACATGGCGAACTTCACTGTCCCCGATATTAGGAACGGTAGACTCTAGTGGTGAGATTTGTTCTTGCCCCTGAAATTTGATCTTCATGTTGGTAGTAATTCGGAGGATGAAGCTGCAAGCTATAATTGAGAAGGAATTGCAGATTAAAAAATGGATACGCGCGCAGGAATTTAGATTTCAGAGGTTCGAGAAAAAGATAGCAGGAAAGTAGTGTGTAAAATGCATAGGGGGGTTCGCTCGTTATATAGCCGTTTAGGAGAGAGAAAGGTAGTGAATGCGTATTTAATACATACCTACCAAATTGAATAAGCAAGATATTCGGGTAGAGAGGGAAAAATTAACACGAATGGCACTTGGTTCATTTGGGACATTTGGGACGCGAAAGCATGAAGTACGTGGCTCGGCCGAGTCGGGCGTAGCGGGGAAAAGATGCACAAATGCTCTTGGAACAAGTGGGACAAAAGTACGTGAAGTATGTGGCCTCAGCTTCGAGTCAGGAAAAGTTGGGAAAAGATGCACAAATTCTCTTGGAACACGTGGGACAAAAGTACGTGAAGTACACGGCTCAACCGAATCAGACGAAAATGGAACAATTGGTCCGGGTGAACTTGGGACATTTGGGACAAAAAAGTTCCAATGGGCCCGAAAAGAACAGACTTCGGGTGAACCGGCCGATCGGGGGAACAGAGGGGCCCAATTGAACTTGGGACACGCGGGACAAAAATGTCTAACAGGCCCAAAAAACACACAAAATGACCCCAAAAACGCAGATTTCTCAATTTCTTTGACATTTCACATTATCAATACAACAGAGAAAACACTTAAACTCAAAATTTTAAAATTTCACTTTCTTAAGAGCAGGGGAATTTTGAGTGGACAACAGCTGGCTCCTTCTGAGGATGACTTGGCATAAATTCAAGGAATGAGACAAGGTAAGAACTTAGACAAACTCAGGGAAGTAGACTAGTACCTTATCCATTGGGCAACAGAGTCAAAAAGTAAACCAATACAGAGGACAACACACCAAAACAAAGGGAAAGAAAAACAAAATGCTGTACAGAATATACAAAGGACTCCCTAATCACCTATGACTTGAACAATTTCAGCTACTACCCACTATAAGGAAGTGGGAGAGAAGAACCATCCATATAATCAAGGTAAAAAGAATTCTTACCAGCAAAGTGCCTGATCTTGAAAGGTCCGAGCCAAAGGGAATCAAACTTGCCATGGCTGCCACGAGGTTCATGCCTTTTATCCCACAACAAACTAGTGTCTCCAACTTGGAAATCTCTGAACCTGGCTTTCTTATCAAATAAGACCTTAACTTTTTGTTGATGAGTAGATATCTTATCAGCAACTTCCAATCTATCCTCATTCAATTTGTGAAGGTACATTATTCTCTTATCCAAAGCATCATTGAAACTGGTATCTTCAATGGCCTTCATTAGATGCAAGGCTGGCAGCTCCATTGTTACTAGCAATTGAGCTTCTACTCCATATACCACTTGAAAAGGAGACATTCCAATGGCTCTCTTAGGCATGATCCTGTCTGCCCAAAGAGCATCATAGAGTTTCTTGTGCCAGTTTCGTTGGGACTCATTGACTAATTTCCTTATAATAGTCACCAAATTTTTATTAGTGGATTCTGCTTGTCCATTTCCCTGAGGATAGAAATATGAGGAGTGAGCCAAAGAGATGCCATATCCATAACAAAAATCCATCATCTTAGTTGAAGAAAAATTCAAAGCATTATCTGTCACAATCTTGTTTGGTACACCATACCTTACCAAGATGTTTTCTTTGATGAAACTGCACACCACTTCAGAAGTAGTACTCTTTACTGGAATGGCTTCTACCCATTTTGTGAAATAATCTGTAGCAGTTAATACATGAGTATGACCAGCACTAGAAGAGGGATTAAGTGTTCTAATGAAGTCCAAACCCCACTGTTGAAAAGGTTCTTCAATTACAACTGGCTTAAGAGGTAAAGAGGCCAATTTGGGTCTACCCACGAAAGTCTGACAAGCCTCACATTTATCAACCCACTTGGATGCATCTTTGAACAAGGTAGGCTAGTAATATCCTCCACGAAGTATCTTATGAGCAGTGATGGTTGATAAGTAGTGCCCTCCACATGCTTGATCATGAAAAGTTGAGAGTAGCTTTTTCTGTTGTTCCTTGTCCACACATTTCAAAAACCTTCCATCTAACCCACGTTTAAACAAGGTGTTTTCCCACAACACATATTGCACTGACCTTAGTTTAACAGTCCTCTTTTCTTTGGTAGTCAAATGAGAGGGGCATTCTCCATAGGTGAGAAAATGGGCGATATCAGCATACCATTCGTCAACTAAGCTAAGAAACAGAACTGTAGGAAGACCAATTTTATACTCCAGTAACTCATGTTTAGCTCCTTCAGCGATGAGTTTACAAAGGCCTTTTCCACGGACGAGCTTGGTCGGTTTGATGTCAATATCATATTCTTGAACCTTAGCCACCCAGTTCCCTCTCTTGGATCCAAATTCCTGCTGTGTAAGAATTGACTTAACAGTTGTATCTGGTACCAACACCATGGAGTGAGAGTTAAGAATGTAAAAATGAAACTTCTTAACAGCTTTAACCACTACAGAAGCATGTTTTTCCATCATGGTATATTTTAACTCACGATTTTTCAGAATATAGCTCATAAATGCAATTGGGAGTTCGTGCTCATTAGAATCTTCCTGAGTCAAAACCGCAGCCAAGGTGTTATCTGTGGTGTAGCAATAGATAATAAAATCTTTACTAAAATCTGGACATGCTAAAACAGAAGTTTTAGCAATGGCTCTTTTAATATGTTCAAAGGCTTCTTTCCCTTTAGAAGACCAACCAAACGTTTGTTTTCCTTTCATCATTTGGGAGATATTCAGAGTTAGTTCTGCAAAATCAGGGATGAATCTTCTCAAAAAATTGATCTTACCAAAGAAAGAGTGCATGCCCTTTTTGCTGGTTGGGAGAGGAATTTACTGAATAACTTGAACTCACTCAGGATCAATTTTAATACCATCTTTGGAGACGATGTGCCCTAATAATTTCCCCTTTGTGACACAAAATATGGATTTTTTAGGATTCAAAGAGATCCCATGTTCTCTACATCTTAGCAGAACTGTCCCCAGGTGCTGAAAATGATCTGCCCTTGTTTTAGAATACACAGTCAAGTCATCAAGGTATACAACAATACACTTCCCTTTCAAACTTCCAAAGGCCAGATCCATAGCTCTCTGAAAAGTGGCACTAGCATTAATGAGCCCAAAAGGCATTCTTTTGTAAGCAAAGGTACCCCAAGGGGTAGTGAAAGCTGTTTTGTGTTGATCTGTAGTATTAACTTCTACCTGATTATATCCTGAAAATCCATCAAGCAAAGACAACATTTCAGATCTTGTTACTGCTTGTAAGACCTGATCCATCATAGGTAAAGGATAATTATCTTTCAAGGAAGATTGATTCAAATTCCTGAAGTCAACACAGATACGAATCTCGCCATTTTTCTTTCTAACAGGTACAATATTGGCAATCCATGTTGAATGATGGATAGGAAAAATGATTTTGGCTTTCAACAACTTCTGTATTTCTTGAAAAATGGTGTCAGCTATTTTGGGATTGTATTGCCTCTGCTTTTGTTTAAAAGGCTTAATTCCAGGTTTGAGAGGAATAAAATGCTGCATCTCTTTTGGTTGGAAATCTTTTAAATCTTCATAAGAGTAGGCAAGAACATCCTTATACCTCTTTAACAGATCAATTGCTTTCTTCCTCTCATCTGTTGTGCAACATTTTTCAATGTTCATGAACTTAGGGTCAGTAGAACTCCCAATATTAATTTTTTCATATTCAGCTGATTGTTGAGGTCCAGTAGAACCTCTAGACTTTACATACCTGTCGTGTTTATCAAACAGTTCCTCTAAACTCACCAATCCTTTAGGAATCTTGTTTCCCTTGAGTTTGATACATCCATCTTGATCCATTTCTTCTCCTTGGGTGGCTTCTTTGTCAAAGGGCACACTTTCACGAGGTAAGTTGTCACTTCCTTCAAAGTATAGCTGTTCAAAATTATCTTTGAGTTCTAAGAAAGAAAGCAAGTGCTGATCATTATTGAAAACTTGCCAGTTTTTTGTATTATCAGGTACACTAGGTCGATGGATCATCTCAATGGTGAACTTATCTTGGGAAAAGTCAGGATGAGGTATAAGCAGTGACCCAGAGACTGCTAATGAATCATCCCTGGTATTCTTCTCCCTAGGTATTGTTTCAATGGAGAAAGCATCAAGAAATTCAATGGAATCCCACACCTGATTCCTGTAATGTTTCAACCTTCCATTTTTCACTTGGAAGAGGTTTCTAACTTGCTTTACAATCAATTTCGCATCCCCCCGAGCTAAAAGATTCTTCACACCTTGTTCTTTTGCCACCTGTAGTCCAAGAATCAGAGCTTCATACTCTGCTGTATTATTGGTATTTTCAAATCGCAACTTGAATGAGAAAGGATGAAGGCTTCCTTCAAGTGACACCAGTATGACACCAGCTCCAGAACCAGCTGAGGAACAACTTCCATCAAACTCTAAAATCCAAACACCATTAGAATCTTTAGGTGATACTTTGGGGAGTTGGATTTCTTCAGAAGACATAATCATGTAGTTGTCATGCCCCATATCCTCATAGAGTATTTGTGCTTTGGGATCATCTGTTTTTTGTACAATATACTCAGATTGCTTCTCAGGCAGCAACTTCTTCATTTGTCCATTAACAGGTATGAGGGCATGTGACCAATCAATTTGAATTTATCCACCCACATCCTTACAGAAGTTTCTTCTTAGCAACATCCCATATGAAGGAGGAATATCTGCTACTAAGATGGTAGCCAAAACTTTCTTCTCAGGCAAAGCAGCAAAAGCCACTTGTGCATCTTTAATTCTTCCAACTAAGGGCACTTCCTTACTCTCCATAGAGTAACAAGATCCATAAGTGCGTGTGAGATTCAAGCCTAAGGCATGAGCTACTTTAGCAGGCATCACATTATCTGATGCTCCTGAGTCTATGACGCAATTGCTGAGCCTATGGCCAGCTATAAGAAGTGTCACATAGAATGGTTTGATTTTGTCACTAGGTGAGGTTGCAGTGGCTACCAGATTAGGCTGTGGTGCAGAAGAAGGAGTGGGTAAAAGGCCTTTAGAGGTAGTTTTAGAATGGGAATTGACAAAGTGAATCATTTTAGCAAAGGCCTTATGATGGGTTTGATAATATTCAGCTTCTGAGATTTGAACCTTAGTCTTTTTTAGGTGATCAATAATATCGAAAGACCCAGAAGTGGACGGGCTATCATCATTTGAAATCTTAGGTTTATCAACTTTAGGAGAAATGGAAATAAATTTAGTAGCAGAATTGACAGGACTCACCTTTGGTGTAGATGAAACGGGGATAGGAGATCCTCTTTTTGCAATTACAGGGATAGTTGTCGGCTGTTCTTTAGATCTCTTGGTGGGCTGCATCACTTTCTCCCTCTGATTTGTCTGCTCTCGAGTCATGACAGCATATGATTCGCTATTCATGTCTACTACTATTTCATCATAATCATCCTCATCATTAATGCCCTCAGTGGTGAAGAAATTAACTCGAGATCCCTCAAGTTCATCTGCTTCATCATCAACCTCTTCAACAAATTCCTCGCAATATTCATTAACCTCTTCATCTTTAGGTTCCTCAACTTCACAGGTTGCATTAACGGGAACTTTAATAGGAGGTCCTTCAAGCGCTAGCCTTGTTTGAGCAACAGGAAAATGATTTCTGGGCTGAAAATTTTTCCTTGGAACGTCTGCATAGGGAGCATGTTGAGCCAATTATTTCTTAATGGCAATGAGATCATTTACAAGTTTTTGTACCAATGGATCAGTATTAGGTCCAGGGGTGGAAGCAGATTTAGATTTAGAAGGGTCTTGTTTCACTCGGAATGTTTTGGCTTCTGGGAATAGAGTTGCTTCTATCCTTTCATTCCTTTTAGAAACAGATAAGGATTAGGGCTAGGAGGAATACCTGTTGAATGTCGAGATGGTGTGCGCGTACCGTAGAGAAAGATCAGGCTGACTGCGAAGAACTCTTTTTTGTCTTGGAAGGACTACTGGTTATTGACGAAGATGCAGGTCCAAGAACTCTGATGACAAAGGTAGAACTGAGGTAGGATGGCCTGACACACAGAAGATGAGATATCTCCCTCCCGATGATCAGCTGAGTATCACAGGGCTCTGGTATCCAGTTGCAGTCTTGGGCTTGATCTCCTTTGCTGTAAACTCTTCTTGTCTCTTCACTTGTCTCTGCTCAGACAAGTAAAGATCCGGATTCTCTTGATCCCTCCTGATGCTCTCTATCGATCCAAAAATCCTTCGACCCTTGTTTCTGGTTAAGGGAGCCCATTTACAGGGAACCGATGGCGGTTTCGTAACCGACGGTGGTCGAGTAGGAACCGGTATCGGTAAGGAAAAAGTAGGCTATTTTTAGTAAAATAGCCCACTTTCCCTGCTTTTCTCCCAAGAGATTAGTTGCGGGCTTGGTCAAGTGACTAGAAGGTCGGTTTTGGGTGCGAGAAAGGGGTCATTAGTCATGGGTGTAGGTGTGGACCAAGTTATAGGTCTTAATTAGGTTAGTTTAGGGTTAGGACTAGGTCATGATGAGGTGGCAAAATGAGGTGGCAGGTAAGGTGATGTGGATTTATCAATTACAAGGTAATTAATAAATAATTGTGTAAGGTTTAGGTGATGAGGTTAGGTTGCGAAATGAGATGCGGGTCACAAGGGGTCGTAAGACACAAATTTGGTGTCTACATTAGCCCCTTATTGTCATGTAGCTTGTTTTGTAAAGCTGCACGGACAATAATATGAAGTGGTTTCTCCTGTTAAGGGTATAGGTAATCCCTCTTAAATCTATCACAGATTGAGGTAGCGTGAAATTAGGGATAGGGTTGATAAAGGGTAAATGGTGTTGAGATGAGGGTGAGATGGTGGGGTAGGTCCAAAGAAGCAGACGCACATTGAAATGCAATAGTACGACTAGGGTACATGATTTGACGAGCAAACCAGCAATGCATAGGCAAAGGTCGATAGTTTATCCAAACAAGGGTGATATAATCCTGGTATCCAAGGCATAGGAAGTAGCTCTAGGGTATATAATAGGTAAGGTACAGGAACGTTTAGGCATGTTCGGCATCACCAAATGGTTGGTTTGGTTGAGATAAATGTCACGGTCTAGGTCTAGGCAAAGTTGGTCAACAGATCAAGTCAGGGACCCTAATCATGCTAAAACACGAACAGGTGAGCTCGATGGAACAAAAAGCTACATGATGGGTGGATAAAAGTGTATGTTGTTGATGTTGGGTAAGGTATTGAAGTGATACGGCCGTGGGTCGGGCCAAGTTATTGGGTTACGGCCTTGGGTCGGGCCGGATGGGTAGGGTGAGGCCTGGGGTCGGGCCGGATGGTTAGGGTGAGGCTTTGGGTCAGGCCGGATAGGTAGGTTGAGGCCTTGGGTCAGGCCGGATGGTTAGGGTGAGGCCTTGGGTCGGGCCGGATAGGTAGGTTGAGGCCTTGGGTCGGGCCAAGTTGTTGGGTTGCGGCCTTGGGTTGGGCCAAATGGTTAGGGTGAGGCCTTGGGTCGGGCCGGATAGGTAGGTTGAGGCCTTGGGTCGGGCCAAGTTGTTGGGTGGCGGCCTTGGGTCAGGCCAAATGGTTAGGGTGAGGCCTTGGGTCGGGCCGGATAGGTAGGTTGAGGCCTTGGGTCGGGCCAAGTTGTTGGGTTGCGGCCTTGGGTCGGGCCAAATGGTTAGGGTGAGGCCTTGGGTCGGGTCGGATAGGTAGGTTGAGGCCTTGGGTCGGGCCAAGTTGTTGGGTGGCGGCCCTGGGTCGGGCCAAATGGTTAGGGTGAGGCCTTGGGTCAGGCCGGATAGGTTAACAAATGGTGTTCAGCAAAGGTGGATATAGGTGATGTTGGGAGAAAGTGCGATTAGTAAATAGGGGCAGAAAGTTGGGTGAATAAAGACAAAACCGATATCGGTTAGCTATGACCAGTACCGGTTAGGTAACCGATGCCGGTTCCTTAGGGCACGATTTGACCGGTGTCGGTTCTATGTTAAAAACCTATAAAAAGAAAAATACGGCCTGTCATTGTCACATTTCTAATTTGAAAACCGATTTGGGGTGTCTAAGGTGGAATAGTGATATTAGAGCATTTGTTGGATGAGGTGGCACTAGTTGAGTGGAGAAGTGAGTTGATTGGTGGGCCCGAGTGAGTAGCAGGCAGCAGTTGATTGGTAGAGGACCCAACAAAGCAGAGTTTGAGCCATGGCACAGCCAGGAGGAGCAGGAGGTGCTGGACTAGCTGGACCACCACCACCTATCCCACCACGACGACGTGTCGTCATACCGGTAGGTTCGAAACCCTTCATTATGTGAATTTAATGGTATTATGCTGTATTTGGGATTCAGGTAGGAATCTTAGATTTAGAGAAAATAATGAATAAATGGAAGTTATATGAAAAGAGGAAAGGGTAGATAGGCTAAATAGGCCAAGGCGGTTGGGTGGGTAGGTTTTTAGGGTGTTTGGGTGGGTATGTAGGGAGAAATAGGAAAATAAAATAAAAAATGAATTAGGTAGCCGCGCGGGTTTGGCTCGGTAATTTTTACAGTGACCGATGTCGGTCACTAAGCGACCGGCATCGGTCCAGAAAATCTAGGGGCAGGGTTGATCAATGGTGACCGATGTCGGTCGGTAGTTGACCGGCGTCGGTGGAGAGGAGACCGGGGTCGGTTATGGGTGACCGGTACCGGTTCATAGTGATTTGTACTTATTTTTGGTTGGTTTGAGTTATGTTTTGGTGTTGAATTGTTGGTTGTGGTTTAGGTGTTGTGAGTATGGTTTTGGGATGGGGTAGGGGTGTTTTGGTATGATTTAAGTTGTGTCGATTGTTCGATTTGGTTATTTGGGTATCGTTTCGGATTCGTGGTAGTATAATGTGGGTTGTTTGTTTGGGTGTGAAGAGGGAGGGGGATATTGTAGAAGATAGGTGGGTAGAGGGGTGTGTTAGAGAGTCAGGGTGTGGTCGGGGGGATAAAAGGGGGTATAGAGGGTAAAGTAGATGTTGTGATAAAGAGTAGGGCTAATGTAGTGGGTTGGTTTTGCAGGCACGTCAGTAGCTGACGATGCGGGATAGGATGCCCCCACTGTTGAGCCGGATGCGACCACATGTGTCCGTAGCACACTGGGCTATCATGCGCGAGGTGGGACTCGGTAGAGTCCAGCGATACAGAGCGATCGACAGAGATCATAGTTTGATGGTTGCCCTCATTGAGAGATGGGATCCGGCGACCAATGTGTTCCATCTCCCGACTGGAGAGATGACCATCACATTGGAGGATGTGTATCGCATCCTTCGATTACCTATCGATGGAGAGGCAGTCTTTTAGGTGGATGCAGAGACAGCCATGGACAGCATCCTACAGGTTTTTGGGGATGCAGCCGCGCTATTGACATATCACAGCGCGAGTATCGGGTATGGGGATATGTACCGTGCGCACCGAATTGAGACACGGCTTGCTGTGTTGATGATGATCGGGATCACCTGCTTCGCCCTCCCAGACTCAAAGGGAGGCCGCTTTCCACGGGCGTTGATGGGGGTGCTACATGAGATGGTGGAGGAGCACACATGTTATGCTTGGGCACCAGTATACCTGGTGCAGTTATATAGAGAGCTGTGGGGCTATCGCCGGATGAGGTGATTTAGGATTTGTTCGACATTTTTGCTTCACTATTGGGCATATGAGCACATCATATGCATTAGACCAGTAGGATTACCCCAGCAGCCAGGGCCACAGGTCATATATAGATACGGCTTTCAGAGGTGGTTGGGGGTCGTGGGCCAGCCACGAGTAGTGCTTGCAGGGCGGGACGTTGCTTATTATAGGCATTTATTAGAGGACCTGACAGTGGAAGATATTGTATGGAGACTGTATAGAGGTCATCACCCCCGTGGAGGAGCCCGAGGATAGTTGCAGTGGATCCAGTACACATTCTGGATAGCGGGACGGAGGCTGGGAGAGTATGAGAGGATACCCCTGGAGAGGGTACGCAGGTAGATGGGGCTACGACAGGATGAACCCCCTCACTTCCCTCAGTACCGGAGGGATGATGTAGAGGCCCCACTGCCTGCACCACAGCCTGTGGATCCAGATTGGGTTGCTGAGAGGCCGGCAGATGACACTGTAGATGATGCTGGCTGTATAGGAGCATATATGGTTTGGCGGGCTGGTCAGAGAGCAGCGAGGGTAGCACAGCCTGCACAGCTAGACTTGGCAACAGTGATAGCAGAGTGAGATTAGCTCAGGGGTTAGGTACAGCTATTACAGGGGCAGCTGGCTACTGCACAGGCACAGATAGGCATTTTACAGGGGCAGCTAGCCCAGGCTCAGGTACAGGCACAGGCTCAGGTATAGGCACAGGCACCAGCCGCAGCACCATCAGTGGCACTGGCACAGCCGCAGGTAAAGGTACCACCATAGCCACAGGCACCACCAGCGGCACTAGAACAGGTACCGGCACAGCCGCAGGGGCACTAGTAGTAGGAGTCAGGGGACTAGCCCCAGCACCTACGGTGGCTCGGGATCGTTATATGGAGGCTAGAGTGGAGGCCCGGTATTATCAGGATATTCTTGATGGTACCGGGGCTGATTATCAGCCATATGCGGCACATAGAGCAGAGACCTCTCGGAGCCAGAGGTCTCAGGGAGGTGCAACCACAGCTGGTGGGTCCGTCACAGGTAGGAGGCGAGAGGAAGGACAGGGACCAGCAGGCAGGCAGGACAGGGATAGGCAGAGGGAGGTGGAGAGAGCTGAGGGGTCCCTGAACTTTTTGTATATTGGACATGGGCACTGGTCTGCGAACCGGTTGTGTTGATAGAGGCCTGCGTGCCTACATATTATTCATTTATTCATTCATTTATTTATTATACCAGCCTGCGAGCCGAGTATGGGTTGTACAGTTGATACCGGCCTGCGAGCCGAGTCTGTTTTTGATATGAGAGACCGCCCTGCGAGCCGTGTTGAGGTTTTTGACGGTTATTGTGGCCTGTGCACCGGCTTTGTTGTATTATGAGATCACAGAGGCCCCGATGCAGGGCACATTGTATATTTGAACCTTGTATATATATAGATATGATGTTTTGATCCACATGCTGTGTTTAAAAATGTGTTAAATGTTTTGTCGATGGTTTGTGATATTTGATGTATGATGAGTTGGATTTACATGGTGTTATATATTAATGATGTTGATGTCTTTTGTTGATGGGATGTATGTAGATATAAATGATGAGTTTAATTGACATGTTGTATGTTTTGTCGCTGATTTTATGAAAATGTATGTATGTAGCTGTTAAGTTGGATCCAAATGGTATATAGATTAATGGTTTTTGATATCATTTGTTGATGATTTGTTTGTTTTGGTAATGTAGATAGATGATATGGATGAAATCGTAATGAGATGTGGATTTGATGAAAAGATTATAGCTATCGGTGTTGGTATGCAGGAAAAAGAGGCGGGCGCCTCCAAAAATTAGATTAAAAATAAAGAAAAGGACTATGTTTTGAAAAAGGTGGGTATGTGACCGACGTCGGTTAGCTAACCGATGTCGGTATAGTATAGACCGATATCGGTTAGGTAACTGATACCGGTTATTCCAAAATGAGATTTTTCTAAAAATAGAAAAGCGTAGGTGGCAACTGAAGTTCTTATTTTGAGAGGCATGTAAGATGTTAAATACGCGAATGCGACGCTGTTTTAATGACTGAGACAAATAATTGCATGAGAGATTTGAGTGATAAGGAGGAAAGAGATAGGTAACGTGATTGTGGGCTGAGATCAAGAAGACAGAAATCCAAGCTATATTTGAAGAGGGTGGTGAGCATGGCTGAACGAGGAGAAGCATCCAGCAGGCATGGACGAGAGGGAAGACAAGTTCCACCGCAAGCTGCTGCAGCCCAAGAGGTAAACGATTTGGTTGTAATTTGGTGTTTGCATGTTTTGTGAATAGGAGGAGGGAGATTAAGTGGGTAGATATGAGAAAGAAAATGTGATAGCAAGGGTTATAGGTGAGGTGAGTGTTATGGGGTAGGTAATCAGGGGTTTTGGGTATGTCTGTGTATACAGAGAGGAATAAATGATCAATTTATTGTCGTAGGTGGTTGTTTAGGCAAGGTGTATGTAATTGACAGTGACCGATAGCGGTTAGGGATAACCGGTATCGGTTACTGAACTGGTACCGGTTATTTATAACCGATACCGGTTACTGGAGGAATTTCCAGAATGTGAGAAAAAAAAACTTTTAGTGATTCGATGGATTGAATGGTTATTTGTTGTTGTGACGTATGCAGGCAGAGGCAGGGCCAAGGATGAATGATAGTGTACCAGCACTATTGTCACGAATCCGAGCGGATGTAACACCAGCTGAATGGACATTGATAAAATCATTTGGGGTTAAGTGGAATCCACTATTATTCATGAATCACACATAACCATGCTATGTTGCAGGAATTGATTGAAAGATGGAATCCAAAGAAGAATACCTTCTATCTACCAACAGGGGAGATGACAGTAACATTAGAAGATGTGTTCCGTATTTTGAGACTCCCTATTATAGGAAAACCAGTATATCAGGCATTACCTAGCGCGGCGCGGGGAGTGATAACAACAGTATTTGGTCCATACGCACGAGATTTGACACAGCGAGGTTTGACATTCACATATGGGATAATGTATGCAGCACACCCTGAGGAGACAAGGTTAGTAGTGATATTAATGATAGCGGTAGGGTATTATGCATTACCGAGGGCGGATGGGGGAAGATTTACAAAGGCATTGATGTGTGTTATTTGGGAGATGATAGAAAGGAACATGACTTTTGCATGGGCACCTGCATATTTGGCGGAGTTATACAGGGGTTTATGGGCTTGTAGGTGAAATCACAGGACGACATTGGATTGTTCATACTTATTACACTGTTGGGCCTATGAGCACATTGTTTGTGTGTGACCAATAGGCCGACCCATCTAGTCAGGAGAGACTGGAGTACAGAGGTTGGGATTCAGACGATGGGTCCAGCCAGAACAAGAGGCAAGATCCCATGTTGTGACGGGTGACATTGAGTATTACAGGAAGGTATGGGAGAGGGTGACAATTGCGGATATCTGTTGGAGGCCTTACGGGAACTATATGGTAACAGAGAACATAGCTAAGGAGTTGAGGGGTGTAGAGTGATTGAGGTGGATTGCAGGGCACAGACCAGGTGAGTATGAGAGGATTCCTCTAGATCGCGTGCGGTGACAATTTGGATTTGTGTAGGATATACCCCTGGCTTATAGACCATATATGAGGATCGACGCCGAGGCAACATTCTCACCTCCCTGGCCAACACCTCCAGAAGGGCCAGAGGAGATAGCAGCCGATCACAGGGTAATGGATGCAGGAACGACAGAGGCCTATAGGTTATGGTGGGTAGCAGAGATGTGAGGTGTACGTGATCGCCCTGACATAGCTGTGATTACAGCGGAGAGAGATCGTCTGAAGAGTTTATTTCATCAGCTCCAAACGCAGATGAATGAGACCAGAGGTTGTTAGTTGTGCGGAGTCACGAGTAGAGAAGACTAGAGGCGGAGGCCTCCATGTGAGAGGGTGCGTATTCATAATGTTACAAAGAGAGGATTGGTAGATCAAGTGGGTAGTAGCCAATAAGCCGTGGTAACCTTTTGAGGACGGAAGGCCCGGCGAAGGTGTCTATGATCACGATCATCTTGGGTCGGGGGATGAGTCGTGAAGGTCCTAAGTAAATGTTATCGAAGGTATAAGAATCACTAAGGAGCCGACCTTGTCGGCGATGATAGAGAAACGTATTTGTTTTTAATCATCTACATAAAACTGAATATGTATGTTGATTTAGTTATATAATAATAAGAATGTTTGCGTTTGTGATGTTTGGTGTTTGCATTTTTGTGAATATATGAGGAGGGAGATTAGTGGTAGATATGAGACAAGAAAATGTGATAGCAATGGTTATAGGTGAGGTGAGTGTTATGGGGTAGGTAATCAGGGGTTTTGGGTATGTTGTGGTATACAGAGAGGAATAAATGATCAATTATTGTCGTAGGTTGGTTGTTTAGGCAAGGTGTATGTAATTGACAGTGACCGATAGCGGTTAGGGATAACCGGTACGGTTACTGAACTTGGTACCGGTTATTTATAACCGATACCGGTTACTGGAGGATTCCAGAATGTGAGAAAAAAAAACTTTTAGTGATTCGATGGATTGAATGGTTATTTGTTGTTGTGACGTATGCAGGGCAGAGGCAGGGCCAAGGGATGAATGATAGTGTACCAGCACTATTGTCACGAATCCGAGCGGATGTAACACCAGCTGAATGGACATTGGATAATCATATTGGGGTTAAGTGGAATCACTATTATTCATGATCACACTAACCATGCTATGTTGCAGGAATTGATTTGAAAGATGGAACCAAAGAAGAATACCTTCTATCTACCACAGGGGAGACAACATTACCATTTAGACGATGTGTTTCCGTATTTTGAGACTCCCTATTATAGGAAAACCAGTATATCGGCATTACACTAGCGCGGCGCGGGGAGTGAAACAACAGTATTTGGTCCATACGCACGAGATTTGACACAGCGAGGTTTGACATTCAACCATATGGGATAATGTATGCAGCACACCCCTGAGGAGACAAGGTTAGTAGTGATATAATGACTAGCGGGTTAGGGTATTATGCATTACCGAGGGCGGATGGGGAAGATTTACAAAGGCATTGATGTGTGTTATTTGGGAGATGATAGAAAGGACATGACCTTTTGCATGGGCACCTGCATATTTGGCGGGTAGTTATCAGGGGTTTATGGGCTTGTAGGTGAAATCACAGGACGACATTGGATTGTTCATACTTATTACACTGTTGGGCCTATGAGCACTTGTTGTGTAGTGACCAATAGGCCGACCCATCTAGTCAGGAGAGACTGGAGTACAGAGGTTGGGATTCAGCCGATGGGTCCAGCCAGAACAAAGGCACGATCCATGTTGTGACGGGGTGACATTGAGTATTACAGGACGGTATGGGAGAGGGTGACAATTGCGGATATCTGTTGGAGGCCTTACGGGAACTATAGTGTAACAGAGAACATAGCTAAGGAGTTGAGGGGTGTAGAGTGATTGAGTTGGATTGCAGGGCACAGACCAGGTGAGTATGAGAGGATTCTCTAGATCGCGTGCGAGGGTGACAATTTGGATTTGTGTAGGATATACCCCTGGCTTATAAGACCATATATGAGGATCGACGCCGAAGGCAACATTCTCACCTCCCTGGCCAAACACCTCCAGAATGGGCCAGAGGAGATAAGCAGCCGATCACAGGGTAATGGGATGCAGGAACGACAGAGGCCTAGTAGTTATGGTGGGTAGCAGAGATGTGAGGTGTACGTGATCGCCCTGACATAGCTGTGATTACAGCGGAGAGAGAGATCGTCTGAAGAGTTTCGTTCCATCAGCTCCAAACGCAGATGAATGAGACAAGAGGATTGTTAGGGTTACGTATTCAACGAGTAGAGAGACTAGAGGGCTGGATTCCTCCATGTGAGAGGGCGTATTCATATTTACAAGATGAGATGGTAGATCAGTGGGGTGTTCACCATCATAGCCGGGTACCTTTGAGGACGGAGAGGCCCCGGCGATAGGTGTCGATGATCCAAAAACCGATCATCTCCTGGTCGTGGATGAGTCGTGAAGTCTAATTAAATGTTTCGAGGTATAAGAAAAATCGGAGCCGACTGTGTGTCGATGATAGAGAAGACGTATTTGTTTTTAACATCTAAATACACCTGAATAGTACGCTTTGATTTGAGATTATGATATCCATAGAATGTTTTGCGTTGTGCTTTTTGTTGTTTTGAAAAAGGATAAAGAGGAATGTTGATTAAATAGAAAACCACAAATCTTTATCTTTATATTTACCACACAGCTAGGTTTATGATGGTAGGGGATGGTCGAGCTAACTTGGGGAGACCCATTCCTCCGAAGTGCTGCCTACATAGCCCATTGCACAAAGCAAGGAGGGGCCTCAGACCGATGTAGTTCTCCCTTAGGCCAAGGAGAGGTGAATTTAGGCAATTTGGTACGGTTTAGGCAATTGGTTGGTTGGTAAAAATATTGATATTAATATTGGTAAGGTAAGGTTGTTGGTGTTGGTAATGAATTGGTGATGTTGTAAAAGGTATAAGGGAAGTGAAAGTTAGCCTACCCAAGTAGAAGGGAACCATGTCCTGATTAATATCAACACACAATCCTAGATGCGAGGCAAAGAGGAAAAGAGTGCTCCGTAGGTGAAAAGAGCTAAACAAACCACACAACGTAGAATGAGCTTGAAGCCCTAGGTACCGTGCATAGACGAGAAGTCAATAGGTGAAAAGAGTTGTATGATCATAATATATCAGGTGTACGTCACGTCCCTTGAGTTGAAACAAATGGTGAGGTGAGGTGGATGGTATAGCTGAGGTATAGAGAACTTGTTACAAAGCGAGTGTTCTTACGAAAGAGAACCTACCCTAAATAGACAAGTCCATGACTCAAAAGTTCTTTTGAATGAGGCTTTTATTTTACTGAATATAGACTGATCGATGCGGGAAGTCTACAAGGGATATTGATTGTACTATTCTTGAGGTCTTCACAAAGCTGATCAATGCGAGAAGCTTTTGATAAAGGCTGACTGTGTATAGTTGTCCTTCAAGGGAGCAGTCTATTTATAGTAGCAGATATGATTTTAGTGCATAGCTGTCCTTCGGGGGAGCAGTCTATATATAATAGCAGCAATAGTTTGGCATATAGCTGTCCTTCAAGGGAGCAGTCTATATATAAGGTAGATAGCTAGATGTCCTTTTGACGTGAAGCATCTAGTTTTTGTAGGAAGTTTGACTCAAGAAAATCCCATAAGAATAGGGCTTATTTTAATACTTTGAAGTCATGGACTAGACTAAAAAGGGAAGGCATTGCTGAGGTGAAGTGAGAATCAAACTATGTGAGCTTGATTTTTATTATGAGGTGTAGGAAACAAAGTGTATGTGGTGGTAAGTGAGCTCAAGGGACGAGCGGCAGGTAGATAAGAAGTGATATAACACTAAATTCAATAGTAGAATGGTCGAAGATGCAAGGCATTAAGGGGTTCAGGCTCAGGTTTACCATTAAGCGAAGCTAAACGATAAGTGTCTGATCCATAAGTGTGAGTGATTATATAAGGCCCAATCTAATTGGGAGAAAATTTTCCATGTTTGCTCTTTTCTAGTTTGGTTACATGTTGATTCTCTTTGAGGATAAGATCACCAACCTTAAAGGTACGCTCATGAAGTCACTTATCATAAGCACGCTTGATACGTTTTTGATAGATTTGGAGGTGATCAAGAGCTGTAAGACGACACTCGTCAAGAAGCTCTAATTGGGCTAACCGCTCTTGGCGGAAATCATCGTTGGTGAGAATATCCTGAAGAGATATTCTAAGGGAGGGTATTTGTACTTCGAGAGGTAGGACAGCCTCGGTACCATATACCAAAGAAAAAGGTGTGGCATTAGTGGAGGTACGAATGCTAGTACGATAAGCCCAAAGGGCAAAGGGGATGTGATCATGCCAATTTCTTCCGGATTCATTGACAATTTTCATGAGGATTTTGGTTAGGGTTTTATTAGAGGATTCAGCTTGTCCATTTTCTTGTGGATAGTAGGGTGATGAGAAGCTGAGTTTGATACCAAAGTTGTCGCAAAGGTCCTGCAACAACTTGTTTTTGAAAGATTTTCCATTATCTGTTATCAGGCGATGAGGAACACCAAAACGACAGATAATGTGGTGGTTAATGAACTCTACAATTTTTTCATTTTTAGTTGAAATGAGTAGAATAGCCTCCACCCATTTTGTGTAATATTCAGTTGCTGTGATAATCCATCGGTGACGTTGCGAAGAGGACGGATGAATCTCACCAATAAGGTCTAAACCCCATTGTGAGAAAGGCCAAAGATCTCGGGCGACCTGTAGTGGGTGGCTAGGAGTATGTTGAAGGTTGGCATGTTGTTGACACATAACACAATGCTTAACATATTCGTAGCAATCGTTATTGAGAGTAGGCCAATAATAACCTAGGCGAAGGATTCGTTTGGCCACGGCAAGGCCGCTAAAATGTCTGCCACAAATACCGTCATGGACTTGTTGGATGGTATGGGTGACCTCTGCACCAGTGAGACATCGAAGGAGGATGCCATCAAAGCCATGTTTATAAAGGAGTCCCCCCATAACAACATAACGAGAAACGTGTTTAAGAAACGCGCGTTTGCTGGTACTAGTAAGGTCAGATGGGAGAACAGAGGTTGTAAGGTAGTCGTGGAATTGGTGATACGAAGTATCCTGCGAATTAGCAGACACATTATTTATCGTACAAACAACTGGGGCTGAATAAGATGGGGCAAAGAGTTGTTGGACCAAGATGAAAATGTCAGAGTCAGTTGATGAAGCTGGAATTTGCGAGGCCAAGAAAGCCATAGTATCCGCAAATTTGTTAGTGGAGCGGGGAATGGTTTGGATAGAATAGTGAGTAAATAAGGCTAGAAGTGAATCCACGTAGTGTTTGTACTTTTGAAGTTCCTCATTTTTTCATTGGTAGATGCCCATAACTTGATTGACTACCAATTGAGAGTCGCCAAAAATATCGATAGATTTGATACCTAAGTGTAACGCAACTTGGAGACCCAGAACAAGGGCCTCATATTCCGTTGTATTATTAGTGCAAGGGAAATTGAGTCGGAATGAGAGAGGCATAGGCTCAGTGTCGAGAGGAATGAGAACAACGTTGGCTCCTCCGCCACGCTGGCATTTGGATCCATTGAAGAAGAGGGTCATTGGATACGAATCCTCCCTGAGTAAAAGAGTGGTGATGAGTTCGTCAGGGAATGTAAAATTGGTAAATTGTTCCCCTGGTAAAGGGGCTTCCGCAAGTTGGTCTGCGATGGTTTGTCCTTTGATTGATTTCTGGTGGACAAACTCAAGGTCGAGTTCGGTGAGGAGCATGAGCCATCTGGCGATGCGTTGGTTTATATGAGGTTTGGCATACATGTAATGGATGGGGTCCGTGTTGGTGATGACGAAAGTTTTTTGATTCAGAAGGTAGTGTCGGAGTTTGGTGGCCACGAATGATAGGGCTAGGCACAACTTTTCTACATGTGTATACCTAGTCTCATAGTCCACCAAAGTATGACTTATATAATAAACGGCTTGTTCTCGATTCTCAGAGTCACGATGTGCAAGCATGGCCCCTACAGCGTGGTCAGTGGTGGAAAGATAAAGGTAGAAAGGGCGTTCGTCCTGGGGTGGGATAAGCACGGGTGGCTGCAAGAGATAAGCTTTGAGAGCCTCAAAGGCTTGGTGGCACTCTTCACTCCATTGAAAGTCAATGTATTTTTTAAGGAGGTGATGGAAAGGTTGACATCGATCCGAGAGTTGGGAGATGAAACGTCGGATAGATTGGAGCTTACCTTGTAAACTACGCAATTGTTTAAGATTAGTAGGTGGGGGGCATTTCTAGAATAGCTTTGACTTTAGATGGGTCGACCTCAATGCCATGCAGAGAGACAATAAAGCCGAGAAGTTTTCCCGAAAGGACACCAAAGACACATTTCTTTGGTTGAAGACGGACATAATATTGTACAGGCGATCAAAATAATGGTTAAAACATCGAGATGTTCACTGCGATGTTTAGATTTGCCAAGAAGATCATCGACGTAATCTTCAAGGATAGTGTGCATAATGTCATGAAAAATGTAGGTCATAGCCCGCTGATAGGTTGCACCAGCATTCTTAAGGCCAAATGGCATTACACGATAACAGAAGGTTCCCCAAGGAGTTATGAAGGTAGTTTTATGTTGATCGGCGGGTGCAACCAAAATTTGGTTGTATCCTGAAAATCCATCCATGAGAGAGAGCATCTCATGGCCTGCAGTGAGATCAACAAGTTGGTCAATACTAGGTAGGGGGAAGTCATCCTTAGGCGAGCGAGGTTGAGATCCTAGAAATCCGTGCATATCCGAAGTCCCCCCATCGCTTTAGTGACAGGTACGATGTTAGAAATCCATTGAGGATAGTCAATAGGCAGAATGAAGGAAACAGAAAGAATTCGTTGAAGCTCCTCTTTGACCAAGAGGGCAATGCGTGGATGCATTTTTCTCAATTTCTATTTAATTGGCTTGGAATCGGGTTTCAGTGTAATGTTATGGACGGCAATGTCAGGATCAATTCCTGGCATGTCAGCGTAGGACCAAGCGAAAGCTTGGTTGCGAGCACGGAGAAAGGTAGTAAAGGCGACTTGTTCTGATGCGTTAAGGGATTGTCCAATCTTCACAATGTGAGGATCCTCCTCCGTGTGGATGTTGATTTCAATAGTAGATTCGTTCAGCATGGTTTGAGTTTCAGATGGTAAGGCACGTTGAATATAAGAGTCATCCGCGCCAAGGTAAGTGAGGATGGAGTCATCATCCTGGCATTCAACAACGTTAATTGAAGGTGAGTCCTCTTCAATCATGTCTGGATACAGAAGGGGGATAGAAGAGGTGTCCTCATTATCACGTTGATAAGTGAGAGGACCTAGGAAGATAGCATTTATGAAAAAAAAAAGTTTAGGAGGGATAGATTCAGGATCTATCGACTCTGTGGGTGACAAAGGCAAAATGGGTGATGATCGTTCGGTAGGGGTGACATCATTGTCTTCTAGAAGACAACTGATACGAGGTTCCTTTGGTGTAAGTGTTCCCGGAAATCCGAGACCACTATGATCATTGTGCTTGTGTGTAGTTACGGGGATGATTGTATGTCGACCTTGTTCATAAAGACCAAAACCAAAGCCTTTCCAAGCACAGCGAGTCAAGAAGGTGAGGGCGAAACGACGATTTGTCAGGTATTGAAAATCAGATTGGAAAGGAACCACACCAAGAGGGGGCTCAAGGGAAATGGAAGATGCGTCGACACCCCCATATGTTAGGTTAGTGCGGCAGTGAGGTGGTCCGTAGGGGATTACTTCCCCACACGACGGTCATAGGTAGGATGTGCATGTACCTGTCTGTACTCCTGTGGGGTATGGAAAGAACTAACGTTATATAGGTGATACTCCCCCAGCGTAAGGCGTTGAAAAACATCTACTAAGGGGTCTGCGGTTGGGATATTAGTTGCAGGAAGGGAAGTGGTTTTTGCGACAGTGGTTTCATTTGAAGGTGTAGGTGCGGTTGAGGTGGATGGTTGAGGAACATTTGAAGAGGATGGTTGGGTTGAATGAATGGGTGTCTTGATTGGTACAAGCACATCATTAGGGCGGTATAACATATTGCAGGTTTTAAAGGGGGGAGGATCAGCTTGTACAGTGTAGGACTTCCCCTCGTATTCAAATTTTATGCATCTATGTAAGGTTGAGGGAACGCATCCCATAGCCCAGATCCAAGGGTGACCTAGCAATATATTGTATTGGAACTCTCCCTCAAGGACATAGAAGAGTTCGGGTAAAGTATGTGGTCCTACACGAATGTTAAGGATCACGGTGCCTAAGGTAGAGGTAATAGCATCATTGAATGACCGCAACATGATGGGATTGGCACACATGTAGCTAGAAGGGATATTCATTTGTTGGAAGGCTTTTGAAGAGATGATGTTTAGGCTAGCACCCCCGTCAATCATAACATGACATACCCGAATGTCCCAGACGTAAGCTGAGATGAAAAGAGCAGGGTCAGGATCTTCTGTACCAAAGTCAACAATTTCTTCTTCGGAGAAATTGACTGCAGCAGCTTGTTGTACAGAGACAGAAGAAGTTGGGGCAGTGGATTGTTTGGTGAGAGAAGCAACGTGATTGGGTGTAAGAGTGGAGGTAACAGGCAGGGTTTCATTAGGTAAGACCTCGATCCCTTGAAGAATTTCAACGAGAGCTTGTCGATGAGATTCAGAAGTCTGAATTAGATCATAAAGTGTCATTTATATGGGTGATTGGTGAAGTTGTTTGATCATGGCTCGATGGGAAACTCCATTAGAGATGGGGTAAGCGGGTCCACGAATAACCACTTTGGGTGGTGGTGCGATCAGGATGGTGGAAGGAGAAAGAGAGGACGCAGGTGTGCTTTCTTTGCTTTCTCATTGTTTTTCTGCGCTCGAGTAGCAACACTAATCATATTAATCTCGTAGACCTGAGGATGAGGAAGATGGTTGGGATAAATCATGGTCTTCAAGAGGTGGGGTTGTATAATGATAGATCTTGGTGAGGCGGGGACAGATGGTATAGGAGAGGGAATTGAAGCTAAGGTCTCTCCATTCGTAAGTTGTCTTTCTTAACCTTTCTATCTGAGAGAGGTGACTGACGAAGGAGGGTTTTTAAAGCTTTTCATCCCTCCACATCATGTCCTGGTGTACGGTGATAAGCGCAGATTTTAGATTCATCATAACCTATAGGTCGAGGGTTAGATGGGTCATAAGGTCTAAGTGGGGGGTAGGGAAATGGTCGCATTCTCCACCAACATAGCAAGGATTTTGGCGTAAGATCCTTTCAGTGGGTCAAAATCGGAGGAGGATGAGGGCATTGGTTGTGCGGGTTTTGGTAATGTTTGGGCATGGTTGGTTCGTACGGGTGGTGGTTTAGCCAAGGGGTGTTGACATGTGGTTTTCACTAAATGTGGTTTCTTTGGCACAGGAGCTACGTTCAGCTGGTTAGATGATGAGGCTACAGATGACGTGGTAGCGGGGAACAACCACGGAGAAAGGGGAGTGACAGAAAATAAATCCTTTGATGATGGAGTTTGTTTAGGGTTGATGGCTGGAAAGGATATGTGGGGTGACAACGTTGATATATCCTTTGATCTCTGTATGGGTGTAGGAGGCGTAGGTCGTTTTGAAGAAAACGTAGGAGGTATGATATATTGATGCAAGGTGGAGGGATGAGGTCCCAATATGGAAGGTAGGTGTAACGATGATGGTTTTGATTGTGATAGAGGCACGGATTGAGTTGTCTCCTAGGTGGCAGGGCGGCTTTATTTTGGATAAATCTAGTCGCTTAGGCGGGTGTGTTAGACTGGGTATTGGTGAGGTCCCAAGTGTAGGGGAAGATTTGGTTAGGTTAATAGAGGTGGATGGGATACTTGTATAGATGTGGGGGATGGAGATGAGGACATAGGGATTTTGAGTTTCTGTAAACACTTAGGGTATATGGTAGAGGTGTCTGGATCGGTCACCTGCATTGAGTAGAATAGGGGGTACTCAAACGTTCCCATAGGACTCGTCTATCTTCTGGAGAATGACAATCTTCAGGCGTGAATTGTAAATTTTGTACGGAAAAAAGATGGGTTGTGATTCCAGTCCACTGTGGGTGTGATACAGGGGGTAGATGAGGCACTGTATCAATAGATGTTAAGAGGTCGACTGGTCATTGAAAAGATTTAGGTGATGAAGAACTAATAGGCAGGAGGGCATGTTTGAGAGGGTCTGTTATGGTTAAAGAATTCGGTGATGTCGGTGCAAGAGATTTCTCGTCTAAGGATGACAAAAGGAGTGGCGAGCCTTCCTCTTGTGCAGCAAGAGTGGTAGGAGGGGATGTTTGGGAAATAGATAAGTTAGATAACATCCGTTCGCAGTCTTGTAGGGATGTGGTATAAGAAGACTCATCGATGAGAAGAAAAGTCTGGGCAGTTAACTCCTTTATGTGTGAAGAATGATTTCACCTTGGTTTGATGGTGGTGAAGGAGGTTCGGGGCCCCTGCGTTAGTGAAGAGGCTTGATTCAAATTTTCTCGATAGAGGCTTTGGGCTGGAGTCGAAGACTGCATGGATCTCATGAACACTTCCTCGGCTAAGATATTCTGGTTTATGTTACTGTTAGAAGAGTGATTTGGGAATGGTTTGTTGAATATTTTCAGATTTCGGTGTGGCAGGGGCATTAGGGTTGTCGAGGGTTATACCACCTGCGTCAACCATTTCCTGCACTATGTTTTTTCCAACATCTTGTAGTTTTCATGACTATGTCCGTTTACGCGGTGAAAGTACAGAAGTCATTTTCTTTGTACCAGGAAGGTATAGAGTGGGTGGAAATCAAACCCGGAGTGGGGTTTAATAGGAGGCAAGGTGATAGCTCCGGTTTTGAGCAATTTTTTCCAAGATGACACCATAAGTTTCTCCCAAGGGGAGTGTAATTGATGGGCTCGGCTTTGTACTTATAGGTGGTTTTTGGTGGGGGTATTAGACGGTGTTTGAGATTTGACCATCACCGCGTGGACAACTCCTTTTGATTTGAAGAAGTGGATGCGTGAGGAGGGGTGGTGTTTGGCTTATTGGTAGAATCTGGAGTTCGGAAATTGGGGTTTTTGTTGTGCAACCACAATTTCTCTTCTTCTAAGGCTCGAATTTCTAATTTCTGAGCCATGGTAAAGGCCTCATCAAATGTATGGAAAGTTTGAATTTGGAGGGTAGGAGAGATGTGCTTAGCGCAGGCCCGCGTAAAAAGTTTGATAAGTTCAGCCTGAGGCAAGGCATATGTAAGTTGGTTGATAAGGCCACACCATCATCCAACGAAATTTGCGATAGATTTGTCTTCGAATTGTTGGATGGCATAAAGGTTGGTGACAGATACTTTCTTGGCAATGTTAATGGAGAAATGATCCAAGAAAGATTGGGCTAGTTGGTTAAAAGAGAAGATTGAGTGCTAGGTTAAAGCACTGTACCACTCCAAGGCGGGTCCTGATAAGGACATGGGAAAGGTGCGGAGTAACAAGGCATCATCATGAACAATCAAATAACAAGCATGTCTAAATGATCGCAAGTGTTGTTGAGGATCCTCTTTACTATTAAAACGAGTAAATTTCGGCAACTCCCATTAAGGAGGATATGAATGAAGGGGGGACAGAAGGGTGAATAGGCTCCCGAAAAACTTGCTCTTATGTCAAGGCGCTACGAATTCCTGAAACAGAAGCCTCCAGATTATGCATTTTGTCCACCATTTGTTTGATGAAATCTGTGGTTGGATGAGATGAGGGTGCGGTTGTGGTAAACGGAGGCAAATTGGGCCAAGGGCCTCCGCTAGACAATGGTGGGGTTAAGTGTTGATAAGGTATGGAGGATGAATATGTTGAGGTGACCGAATAGGGATTTCCCATATAGGATGTTGAGGTCACTGGATACGTGTATGGGAATGAAAAGGTAGGCGGAGCTTGAGAAGGAAAGATCGTGTGGATAGGTGGCAGAGAGCAAGTCATGAATGGAGCGTTCTGTAAGAGAGATGAGGTAGGGGTAGTCGGTGGTAGTGATATGTGGGGTCCAAGATTAACCAAAGGAAAAGCTAATCTGTGTCGTATAAACCTCTGAAGCCATCGGATTGGGAGATGGGGTTAAAGATGCGAGAAGCAAGGCGGTGTCATCAGGCGGAGTGGGAGCTAAATGAGCAGCTATACTAATAGGCATACCCACAAGGAGCTGACCATCGGGCGTATGGTCAGGGGCATGAGACAAATAGTATTGTACAACACTAGGATTAGCATCCAGAAACTTGGCAAATTCTTTATCTCCCACAGGAATTTTAGGAACCTCGCTGGTATCCGTAGGATTCCCCACAGAATGTGAAGGGGGTGATTCAGGCAAAGAAACAGAGCAAGCATGTGAAACCATGGCGGCGGCTTGCTTTCAAGTGATAAAAACCATGGACAGGAGTTCACAGTAGGGTTTCAATCTGTCAGGAATAGAAACAAACTCAGACTGGTAAAATTGGTAGGTTGTTGGTTTGTCAGGAATTGGAAAAGACAGTAACCGATATCGGTCTAATAACCAATGTCGGTCAGAGTTAGCCGACGTCAGTCAGTTAACCGATGCCGGTGTAAGAAGTCTGGGATAACAAGATATAAAAAGCTGCTAATTTGATTTTTTTTAACAACGTTTAGTACACTTGTCAAATTATTGATTACAGAAGACAGAGTATGACAGAGAAAACAGAACTGAAAACAAGTAAGATGCACACGTAAATCCAGAGACTAACCCTAGGGTTAATTTTAATTATTGTGGGCTTATGCCTTTAGACGTGGAATGATGTCAATCCTAAACAAAAGACTTACGGGAAATGTCAAGTTGTTTTGGCTTATAAGGTTACCTCAATCGGGCGGAGGAATACCGCGGAAAAAGGGGGGATGTTTTGAGCTGTTGTGTTAATTGTGAAGTGATTCGGTATGTGTTGTGCAGTGAAAGTAAGATTAATTTCTTGTCAATACCATGGATATCACCCCCACATGTACGACCTGTTACTTAATCTACGTTCACTAGAATTGAAAACAGCAAACAAGAATGCAATGCACGTGTTTTAAACCCAAATCGAAAATGATGTTCGATGAAGCAAAAGAGATGACTTTCAATAATGCAAGATGTAAAAGCAAAGCAAGTTATTTTACCCAAATTATACAAAGCCTTGTGAATATCTTTAGAAGAACAAAACAACAAGTATGCTCCCTATGTGAAAGCAAGCAAGAAATAAAGAAACCCAAAATGGTCCCACCGGGCGTGCCAAAATGTTTCGCTCGGAATGTTTCGGCTTCTGGGAATATAGTTGCTTCTATCCTTTCATTCCTTTTAGAAACAGATAAGGGTTAGGGCTAGGAGGAATACCTGTTGAATGTCGAGATGGTGTGCGCATACCGTAGAGAAAGATCAGGCTGACTGCGAAGAACTCCTTTTTGTCTTGGAAGGACTACTGGTTATTGACGAAGATGTAGGTCCAAGAACTCTGATGACAAAGGTAGAACTGAGGTAGGATGGCCTGACACACAGAAGATGAGATATCTCCCTCCCGATGATCAGCTGAGTATCACAGGGCTCTGGTATCCAGTTGCAGTCTTGGGCTTGATCTCCTTTGCTGCAAACTCTTCTTGTCTCTTCACTTGTCTCTGCTCAGCCAAGTAAAGATCTGGATTCTCTTGATCGCTCATGATGCTCTCTATCGATCCAAAAATCCTTCGACCTTTGTTTCTGGTTAAGGGAGCCCATTTACAGGGAACCGATGGCGGTTTCGTAACCGACGGCGGTCGAGTAGGAACCGGTAACGGTAAGGAAAAAGTAGGCTATTTTTAGTAAAATAGCCCACTTTCCCTACTTTTCTCCCAAGAGATTAGTTGCGGGCTTGGTCAAGTGACTAGAAGGTCGGTTTTGGGTGCGAGAAAGGGGTCATTAGGCATGGGTGTAGGTGTGGCCAAGTTATAGGTCTTAATTAGGTTAGTTTAGGGTTAGGACTAGGTCATGATGAGGTGGCAAAATGAGGTGGCAGGTAAGGTGATGTGGATTTATCAATTACAAGGTAATTAATAAATAATTGTGTAAGGTTTAGGTGATGAGGTTAGGTTGCGAAATGAGATGCGGGTTACAAGGGGTCGTAAGACACAAATTTGGTGTCTACAGGTCTCTCCTCAACTTCCCTGACATGATTAAATCATCTTCGACACTAACAACAAGAGTTTGATCTTCAGCCAATGTTGCGAGATTAGCCCTTCTTAGTGCATAGCTAACTTTAGGTGATTGAGCATTTAGGAAAAAACATTTTTGAATTTGATCTATAGGTCGAGTATTTGGTGGAATTTTTTTAATCAACCTATTGAATCGGGCCACAAATTCTCTCATGGGTTCTTGTGAATCTTTCTTTATTTGAGAGATTTGGGCTAGCAAGGCAATGCTCGTCTTCTGCTGGTTTGAACCAGTTTTCAAACCTAGTTCTCATTGTATCCCAGCTAGTGATAGCACCGGCTGGAAGGTGATAGAACCAATCAGTAGCATTATCTTGTAAAGTCTCAATGAAAAGTCTTATGGAGACATCTTCATGTTCAACTCCCAGAACTCCGCATGTAACTATGAAGGCTACGATGTGTTCATCAGGATGCACTTTACCATCGCCTTTGAATTTAGGGAAGTTCTTCCGGTTACCTCTGGGTAACTCGTGTAAAGGCTGAGGAAGGACAAGGGGCCCGACACGATGACCCCAGGGTAGTGGTACTGCCATTCTTGGAAAAATGGCTTGAAGAGGAACTGCAACACCAACAAGAATCAAAGCTCAAAGATTAGGACTGATTGACTCTGAAGGAATACCACCCGTAGGGATTCTATCTTGGACAGGTGGAGTACTCGTTGAATGAGTCTTTCTATTTCTTGTTGAAGGGAAAGGAAAACCCTGCTGCTCCAAAAGCTGAAACTGAGAATCTTCAATACCAAGGGCCCTTCTCCCTCGAGTAAAACACGTAGTCGCCAGATCAAAAGATGATCAATAATTACAGAACTGGAATATGATTTCCCCAGCGGAGTCGCCAAAAATTGTTGGTCGTCAAATAGGACTTCATGAAGAGCAACAGTCAGGGGACAAGAAGTCCCTCCTCTTTGATGGGAGAGGTTCCCTTATTCAGAAACGAACCTATTTACACATATACAAAACATGATTTTCTTGTGGAACTTGGATATTTACGAAAGTGTTTTCTATAAGGATCATCAATTACAAAAGGACTGAGGAATGAGAAAACGAGAACGAGCAGAAAGGCACCATTTAGAATTATAGATGATAGAGTAATTCTTTATGCATGCGAAGGTACAGTGAATTGAAACAAGATCATTTGTATCATACTAATAAGATGAAATTTGAAAGACACAAAGTTCTATCTATAACATCTGCAAGAATACAAAGCTTCTTAATATAATATAGAAAAATGATCTTAACATGATTAAATGAAAAGCTTAGGGATAAAAGAGATCAGATAGACGAAGAATGAAAAGCCCTTATGTATTGATTTCTTTATGATTTATTTACACTTTTAGAAAATAAGCCAAGTTCTTCCTCTTTCAAAATGGTGAGGAGAGGCCATTATATAGTTTACAATTCAGTTACTCTTGGTAACTACTTCTTTTAACTAAATATTAGTTAAGGATTGTCAATCACAATACCTCAACTTATTACAAGAAATCCAAGAAAAAGAATTGGAAGAGAAGAGAGGAATAAGGAGAAGAAGACATGTGCTTATGACTAGGAGGGACCCACTGACTTCAAAATCCACTGCCTGAATCTCTTCAATGCCTCGGCTATGTCTCTACCATGTGGGACTGATGTGTTCGCTATAGACTGGGTCCAAAATCTGAGGCACTTCTCCATTTCCTTATCAAACTCGACATGAGTATGATAGTCTTTATTTGCTTCTTCAATAGCAGATTGAAGAGAGT
Source organism: Taxus chinensis (assembly GCA_019776745.2). Lineage (NCBI taxonomy): Eukaryota > Viridiplantae > Streptophyta > Pinopsida > Cupressales > Taxaceae > Taxus > Taxus chinensis. The sequence continues at coordinate 900,426,228 of CM034146.1, forward strand.
AGATTTCCTTCATTTTCTCTTTGGAAATGGAGCTTTCCTTGAACAGATTTCCTTTGACAAAAGCTCTGAATTGAGCTTTGATTTCTTATAGGGAGAGAGACACACCAGAAGTTTCATCCTGAAGATGACAATGTATATCTTTAAAAGTAGATACAACTAGTGTTTTGAAAGCCTCTCCCTTCTGCCAACTATTCTTCAATTCTCCCGAAGCCTCCTCTAGGACCTTGATCTTCCACTCCACACTATAGACCCAGGATTTTGACAGATTATCCTTTGCATCATCAAAAACCTTACTTGCTAAAAGAATGTTTTCATCGGTCTGTCCCATGAGGTGGAGGTCCACTATACAACTGCTCCAAAGTTTAAGCTCTTTATCTATGACCCCAATAGTGGAAGAGAGCTTTTGTTGCAAGTTGTTCACTTTCTTGATTGAACAGGGCCTGTGCTTGATTCTGGGAGACAACTATGCCATTATCCATTTCTGGAATCCTCAGTGTAGTGCCAATGGCGGCAGCGTCAAGTTTGGCAATGAGCTCCCCGTGTATATTGGTCAATTCGCTCGAATCAGGGATGAAATAAGCTCCACATGAAAGCACTATATCTGCACATTGCACAGAGATTGGGAAACCACCAGTGAAAGCCAAACCACTATCATGAATCGTCTGTGCCATTGGCGTAGGGTTTGCATCTGTCATCCTCGACCAAAAATCACTAAAGTCAAGATGGCGAACTTCACTGTCCCTGATATTGGGAACGGCAGACTCTAGTGGTGAGATTTGTTCTTGCCCCTGAAATTTAATCTTCATGTTGGTAGTAATTCAGAGGGCAGAGCTGCAAGCTAGACTTGGGAAGGATGTAGAGGAAAATGGATATGCGCGCATGAATTTAGATTGCAATGGTTCGAGCAAAAGATAGCAGGAAAGCAGTGTGTAAAATGCATAGGGGGTTCACTTGTTATATAGCCATTTAGGAGAGAGAAAGGCAATGAATGTGCATTTAATACATATCTACTAATTTGAAAAGCAAGGTATTCGAGTAGAGCGGGAAAAATTAGCATGAATGACACTTGGTTCATTTGTGACATGTGGGACATGAAAGCACGAAGTACGTGGCTCGGCTGATTTGGGTGAAGCGGGGAAAAGATACACAAATGATCTTGGGACACGTGGGACAGAAGTACGCAAAGTACGTGGCTCGGCTGAATCAGACGAAAATGGAACAATTGGTCCGGGTGAACTTGGGACATTTTGGACAAAAAGTTCCGATGGGCTCGAAAAGAATAGACTTTAGGTGAACCGGCTGATCGGGGAATAGAGGGCCCAATTGAACTAGGGACATGCGGGACAAAAGTACACGAAGTACGCGGCTCGGCCGAATCGGACGAAAATGGAACAATTAGTCTGGGTGAACTTGGGACATTTGGGACAAAAAGTTCTGACGGGCCCGAAAAGAACAGACTTCGGGTGAACCGGCCAATCGGGGAATAGAGGGCCTAATTGAACTTGGGACATGCCGGACAAAAAGTTCCGATGGGCCCAAAAAACACACAAAATGACCCAAAAATGTAGATTTCTCAATTTCTTTGGCATTTCACATTATTAGTACAACAGATAAAACACTTAAACTCAAAATTTTAAATTTTCACTTTCTTAAGAGCAGGGAATTTTGAGTGGACAACAGGACCAAGTCTCCAAAAAAAATAGCATACTTAGGAGATATGTTTTCAACAACATCATACTCCCTGAAATCCACAAAACTCACAAAGTGATTAGTACCAGCATCTGCCCGCAAAACTTCATAAGATGCATTGTTTGGGTCTTCAATAAGGTACATCATCTTTTTCTCTGCATATAGCTTGAAAGGGCTGCCTTCAATGGGAATAGTGGCATAAGACATGTCCATTTGAACAGTCCCACCAACACTTGCAGCCCACTTTCTTGATAATAACATACCCCATTTGGCAGGGCAATCAACAATCACAACATCCAATTTTAAATTCCTCCCAGGATAAGATGTAAGTTGCACCACTAGATCTTTGACACACCCAACAACTAGCACTTCTCTTGAGTCCATGGCAGTACACTTCCCATAGGATGCTGTCACTTTGATTCCCAATTCATTCATGACCTCTAAAGGCATGACATTGCATGATGCCCTGGAGTTAAATATACAGTTATGTAACAACTTATCTTTCATAACAAGGGTAGTGAAAAATGGATCCATGTTCATATGAGATTTAATCAAATAAGTTCCTAAGTAAACCTTAGGTGGTTCCCCCAACTCTTCTAACACTTGTGGCTGTTCCAATTCTGTAATGGCAATAGGAATCCTAACCTTGTTTCTAACTCTGCCTTGGGTACTCTCTTCCTCTCTCAATCCCAAGTACTCAAATGCTCTCTTCTTGTGCTTAGGAATCCTAAGCAACTCAATTATTGGAACACTCACTTTGATTTGGCTCAATACCTAGGCTATGTCATATGGAACACTCTTTAGCAAGGTAGCATTGGAAGGGAGACAAGTAGAATCATTAGATGACAAGGGATTCTTGGTAGCATGGGCATGAGGAGGACTGAAATTTTTGCTTGGGATAGTAGATCTTTTGGCAGGTGCTTCTCTTCTAAGAGCTTCTTTAAGAATACTTGTAAGCAAGGGTGTTTTAGATTTGGCTTGTTTCCCATTGGCAGCTTTACTTCTGGAATTGTGCTCCTTCTCTTGGGCAACTACACCATTCATAAGCAACTACCTATCCTCCTATGAAGGAACCCCTCCATCATACTTCTTAATCATCAAATCCCTCAAGTATTCAAAATCATTTTTGGGAAGCTCAAAGTTTTGTACATTATCAATTTCTAAAACATGAGAAGGAGGAAGAAGATGTACCCGTTGAATACAATCCCAAAAACCAGCAGCAGTCCTAACACTTATGACATCCGTTGAAGTTTCTCCCATTGGTGAACTTACAGGGATCTCCATCATGCAGGCATCATCATCAATTTCACCATCAAATTCCTCTTCAATTTGTTGATTTGTTCCACATGGAGGATGAGGCAGAAAATGCTTGTCACACTAGTCAATCTAATTTGCATCATCAATAGTAGCCACCTTAGTAGTTAGGGGATCAAGTAACACTTTATTTTCCTTGGCCTGAGATTTCCTATTTCTAAATCCAATAGGCTATTTACCTTTGTCATCAAATATATGATCACCTCTAGGATGATTGGCAAATCTGTCATGGTTTTGTGCTTTTTGCTGACCTTGTGAAGTCTCCCCAATTCCTTTCTTAGCTCTTGCCAACTTGTATGAGATTTCTTTGACAACCCCTGCCAAATTTTTCACCACTTCCTCAAAGTCTACACTCTTTCTTTCTTGAGGTTTTTCAAGGTTTATCAAATTTAAACCATCTCTCTTGAGAGGTTTCATAATAGCCTTAATGTTATTTTCAATCTGCAGTGCCATGGTAAAGGGTTGCCTTAAATTGGTAGGGTCCTTATCTCTTAGGTAATAGGATTCCTTCTTATCAAATGCATCTACATATTTGATCAAGCATGACTGATCAAATTGCCTTAAATTTACTGGTAACCTTCTCAAAGTTTTGTTAAACCTTGTGTTAAAGTCATGAAATGATTCATTGCGGTTCTTCTTAATATTCTCAAATTCAGACAAGAGAGATCTAGGATCAATCTTTTCACCATATTGTAACCTAAATGCATTCTTCATTTTAATCCAAGAATCAATATAATTATCAGGCAGAGCCTTGTACCAATCCCTTGCATCCTCTTCTAGTGTATGAATGCAAAATTTAACATACACATCTTCATGCTCAATCTCAAAGTCCTCCATCATGTTAACAAAAAGTTTGAGATAGTTGATCACCAGTTATTGCATTATTACCTTGGAACTTTGGAAATCTATTTTTGACATCTTGACGGACAACATTAGGATAACCAAGCATTCCTCTAAAGTCTATAGGACCAAAGGTGTTAACAACAAATGGAGGTATAGGCTGAGCGATATTATTTTGAGGTAATGATCCTGGAGGAGAAATAGAATGATGAGGAGTGAGAGGTCTCTGGGGAATAGAAATGTAATCTTCAAAATGGATATCCCCTATAGGATCAGCTTCTTGATAAACTCTAGTAGATTTGGAAAAAACAGGGGTAGAATGAGGAGAAATATTTTCAAAGACAAATGAAGGTCCCTCTCTAGATGGAGAATGCAAATTTTCAAAAGGATTATCTGATTCAGATCTATCTGAAGAAGAAATGTAGTCCTCAATGGTAGGATAATTAATCTCAAGTTCAACAAAGGGAACCTCCTTCCTTGAGCTCTACTCTCCAACCACCTTCCAAAATATTCTCCCTTCTAACTCTGAGTTCCTTGAATCTGAAAACAACTTCTTAGTAGAGTCTCTAATGAAGAGAGATATTCTTCCTTCCATTTTTACAGAGATTAGCAATACCAAAAAATAAATGACAGAAAGCTAAGACACTGGTATTTATCAAGATCAAAATAGCATGGAGTCGTCACTAAGGATTTTCACCCTAGTAGTGCAAATGCACTAAAATACTCTGTCAAATACCTATCAGCACTAAAAATATTGCAAAAATTTATAGATCAAACCTTCATTCTTCTTGAATCTATCAACCACACATGTAAATGAAGTGCAACTACTACTGAAAATTGATATAATTGCAGACAGAACTTGAAACCTTTGCATACATCTTACAAATCTGAGTATAGAATGATGATTTAACAATATATTTTTAGTCAGAACTTGCAAGAGACATTACCAGGGTTTGATATGCACTCAAATATCTCAAATATTTTCAAAAACTCCCTAACAACAGAGCCAGAAGTGTTGTTGATAGGCTAAATAGATGTGGAATAGCAATGAATCAGCAAATCAATCCCAGTAATGCAAATTATTTCCCAGGAATTCAAAATAGTCCCCTACAATGGCACCAAAAGTGTTATTGATGGGATAAATAGATATGGACTATCAATGAATCAACAAATCAATCTCTCAATGAAACTCCAAATTAACAAATCCGTCTAGATACTACATTCTTCCTCATTGGTAATAGTGCCAGAAGTGTTGGTATCCAAATTTGTTCTCCTTTATAGTCTAAGTAGCATCAGAGATATGGCATGAAGTTTGAAGATAGATAGATCATGAAGTATGTAATTTTTTATCCGGGGATGTGATATAACTAGCACTCAGATTTGTGGAGAGATGGATAGCACACAAATAGGACTTGATTTTGTCCTAACTGTTTTAGGTTTTTCCTTTCAACCAAGGTAAGAGAACCTATTTTGTAACCCTCAAATGGTGAAGGAGATGACGATATCCCTCAATTTGTGTAAATAGTATGAAAATTCCTTGAGAAAATATGATCAACACTCCAAATATGACTTTCACAAGTTGTCACTTCCAGATTATGGAGATAATTTCAATGCAAGGCAAGGGTTACTAAAGACATAGTATGATCCTGATTTGCTTTGTGCATTTTTGTAAATGGATTGTATTCTTCTATTAATACACATGACAAAGAAGGGGTAGTATGGAGTAGGATTTAGTTGTTTTGAATGAATTTTTGGTGGGAGATTTTAGACAAGACTAACCAAAATTTTCCAAATTATTTGAGGACCTTTGCAAAAAACTTGTAAGACCTAAAAAACAGAATGCTTAAAAGGGGTTAAGGTACTCCTTTAACCAGGATATGTGCAATAAATGGAGGCCTAGATTTGCACTTTTCCACACAATCTTTGACAACCTGCCATAAAAGCTTGAAGAATATGAATCAACAAAGTATCTATAAATCTCTATTTTATCATGACCTAAGGTGCACCCAAAGGTTTACAAAACAATCTCTGAATTCAAGGAAGGTAAAGTGATTTTAAATTTGTTTATCTCTTTATCAGATGAAAGCTCTTTTAAATGTGAGATTGCAAATGCCACTAAACTATCAACAAGGAATGAGATCATGTATGATCAAGATAGATTTTAAACATAAGATTGCAACAGGAGCAAGAAACACAAATTGAAAATATTCTGAAACATAAGTGTATGCAAATTTTGCCAAGAGACAACACAAAATAATCCAGAAATGATCAAATTTATCAACAGGGGAATGTTTCAAGAATAATCTCAGAGCTTGTTGATGTCTTTACTATTGAAACCAACTCAACATGATAAAAATTTGATGCAAAAAGGAATTAGAAATGGTTCTCAGGTGGTTTCTCAAAAATGGGATTCTTCCCAGATTTTCCCGTGAAATTCTAAGTTTCTCTGACATTTTTATGAAGAATTCATGCAATATATAAATTTCCATTACAATTGATCCTTTGCCTCTCAAACCTTCCCTCTAAAAGTGGAGTATTCAGAGCACCTTTGCTTTGAAATATTTTTGGAAAATGACATCTAACAGACTCACAAAAAGTTGCTAGTTGTTCTTTCAAAAGGTGAATCATTACAAAACTTTCATCATTATCCATTGTGGGGGCACAGTTTTCATCCTCAAAGCATGAAAACCCCTTTCATTTCATCATTTCATCCTTATCCCTCCAAAATTTGAGTCTGCCACTTCTTGATTTGATATTTTACGTTTTTACACAGTCTAGGGAAAAAATTCATTTAAAAAACATCTCTAATCTTCAAATTGATCCTTAAAACCAATTGCATTAGTCCTTACAGTCACAATAGACACGAATTCACCAAAAATTTGATGAAAATTGATGTAAAATTCACATCTCCAAGCTTCTTGGAGCTCAAATGGCGACCAAACTGAAAAATACCCAGTTACCGTTGATTTGCCTTTCTCCTTTCAATCTGAGCCCTTCACATGTCACAATGTGATTAGAAACGGGCTTGGGATCACGTTTTGACATTTTAACACTTTTGGAAAAATGTAAAAATTTGACATTTTTCTCTGCCCCTCCGCCCTTGAGATTTGATGCTGACACATGGCACAAAGTGGGCCCCATTGGAATCACAGCTCAATTTTGCATATTTCTACTTTTTTTGGAAAAAATAATTTTTTCTGAAAAATCTTTGTGGGTCCGCCCTTGAGATTTGGTGATGACACATGGGACAAGGTGGGTCCCATTAGAATCGTGGCTCGATTCTACATATTTCTACCTTTTTTGGAAAAAGGAAATTTTTTCAAAAAATCTCCATGGGTCTGCCCTCCCACAAGACACGTGTCCTCATATGATTAGCTGAGGGGAAGTGCTCTGACTTTGTACTTTAACTCCTTTTTACAAAAGAATATTTTTTAACATTTCCTCCACAGACCTACACCTCTGATCCTGTCCCTACCACGTGTCTCCCTCTACTTCGTTGCGGAGCCATGCTTCAAATGATTACTCTAGCTCTTTTTGCCAAAAAGGAAAAATTTTCCTTTTTCCTCCAATGGCCCATCGACCCGCTTTATTCTTTGATGTTGCCACACATCCTATCTTGACTGGCCCGATGGACCCACGGCCTTTTTCATAACTTTTGCTCCCTTTCGCCAAAAGGAAAATTTTTTCTAAGTCCTCTACCAACCTTCCATCCCGCTTTTAATGAGAACATGACACCTATCCTTCTCTGATTCGCTAAGGGCATACACTCTAAAGATGCCATGTGTCCTACCTTGATTGGATGTGAGCCCTAGGCATTTTCTTTATACTTTAACTCATTTTCCAAAATGCCTTAAGGCACAAAAAGACCCGCCTGTTTGCCTTCATTCTACTTGTGACATGTGTACCTCCTCTAGGACTTGCGGAGCTGCGGGGGAGATTTGCAAATTTTTCCAAAACCAAAAAGTGTTAATTTTTTCAAGTAGACCCATCGAATATTGTCCAACCACAAATGACCATGTATGAGGATATGCTTGAGCTTAAATTTGATTGGCAAAAGACACTCGTATAACGATCAATCAATGTAGAAACTGCTAATGATGCCCTAGGACACTGAAGATGAATTTGACGTGTAAATGATGCCCATCGAACCGTCAAAACATAGAAAAAATTCCAGGGATGCCCTAGAATTTGATTTTTTCACTAAGGATAGGAAAAACCTTGAAACAAACCCAGATGAATCATGATTCCAAGAATTTTTCGATCATGGGGATAGATTTTCAAAGGCAAACAAGCATAAATTGATCATTCTTAAGCATCCATCATCAGAAAAAATGGAAAAAAACAACAGAGGCATTTGAAATGGGAAAAATTAGGGCACAAAATAGGGCATACATGCATATTTCTTTCAAATTGGGGTGAAATAATAAGTTTATGAGCATTTCAAGGCATTCAATCTGGAGGGAAAAGTTGTAGACCACCAATTTAAGAGAAAAAATGTTCCAGAGCATGCAAACTAAAGGAAAATTTAGGGGAAAATCATAGAGGATCAAAATGGGCACCAACAGGTGTAATATTTTGGCTCAAATCCTAATGTAGACCTATTTTTGTCAATATCCCTCTTCTTGGCCTAATTCTTCTCTACTAGCCCTGTCTAGAATGAGATTATTAACATATATTTTGAAGTAAATAACCAACAGACATGTTAAAGACCTTTTTGACTACCCAATTGGGCCAAAATTCTCTTTGCAAAGTCTCAAAATGGATTTATTTTGTAAAAATGGTCAAACTTTTCTCTTATGATCTTCTAATTAGGTCTCTTTCATGCACCTACTGTCATCTAAAAAGACTTTCATGAAGTGGGAGAGTTACAACCAAGATTATTTTTTAAATCCACCAAAATCTATGTAAAACTGTTTTAAGATCACGTGTCTAAAATTTCAACTTCTAACTCCATCATTAAGGTCATCAAATTTCCAACCATTGTTAAACCCTAGTAGGGTTTCTTACATACACCCATTAGGAAACAAATGACCATTAAATGAGAAATAATTCTTTTCAAACCCTTAAAATTGTTCCTGAGGTCTGTTATGATATTCTCCAAATGAGTGTATTACCAGTAGATCATTTAAATAAACTCCATAATCTGAGTTTGATCACAAAAATGCACTACTTTACCCTATGGAACAAGGGTTTTATCTATATATCAGTCTTCTCAAGTAGGTACTCCTTCAATGAGCGTCTTCTTCTTATACCTATTGGATATTTCCTTTTTTTCTAACTTGTGAAGTATTTAGAGAAACTAATTTAATAACTTTGAATCAACCTACATACTTCATTTTCATACCAAGCACATGTGTCTCTCTCTTTCAAGATTTAAACTTCTTCGTTAAGTTTGTTTTTACCATATTTCTAGTCTTGAGTTACTAGTAGGTATTTTGCATAGACATATAGTCTTCTATTTTGTTTTCATCATGATGGATTATTCATTCAAGATTTATGTAACCTTGCATATTCACTAGGGTACCCTAATTTTTTGTTTGAGACAATGTCAGACACATTCCTTGTTATTGTTTGCATGCCTATAACTATTCTCCTTCATTCAATACTTTTTGGATAAATAACACCAATTTTTTCATCACTTTAAGCCCTAATTGATGTGCCTAATGCATCATATAAAACTTGTAACTCTTTCCAAACTAGATTCCTTATTAACTATTTGTAGTCACAAGATCATGCACTTTAGACATTTATTTATCCCTATCTCATACTACTATTTAGAAGGTTCTTGAGTGAAAAAAGTAAGAATTAACCCCCATCCTTTTGGCCATCTTGTTTATTTTATTTCACAATTTGTAACATATTGCACCCATATGCCCAACCATTTTCTGACATTCCACATTATTTTAGCCTCATCTTGGGCACCCAGAATTAGTACTAGGGCGCCCATAGGCACCCTGGTCCCACTTGGGGGTGCCCCAATCCTTATACCACTTTCCTGCCACTTTTTGGGCCTCTTCTAGCCATTTTCATCTTTATCTTTCTTATGATTGGCCTTTTTGTGGTTAATTACAAAATTAGAGAAAGCGAACCCTATAAATATAAAGTTATGAGGCCATAATGAGGGACCTAACATCATCTACTACTATCACTCATCTATAATTGCATCCCTCTATTGCATTGGCATCCACATAGATCCATCATCAAGGTATGAGCTAGGACATCTACAACACACTTCGTGAGAGCTGGGATTCGATTCTATTTCATGCATAAATTCTATTACATTTTCTATATTTAGATATTGCTCACTATTCACAAAGTGTGACTAGCACAAGAACACATAGGCCATGACATGCACACACTCACCAAAACAATATCTGGGTCTGAAATGTAGTGTAACGCTCAGTTAGTAAGCCCATTGTTGTTAAAGTTGAGGTCAGTCTGACCCATTCATTTCCATCTTTTTTTAGGGTTTTGATACTTCCTTTTGATATTTTGCAGGTTATTTCTCCCTCTTGGAATATTTGGAGCATTCGACACAATACATGAAAATTAATTCGACTATTTCACAATTTTCTTTACGTTTTCAACGTGATGAAACATATAAGGGTAAGGGCCAAGGAGGAATACCTATTAAATGTTGGTCGGTTAACGGTTGTTGTGCACATTCTGACTTCTTGATCCACAACTAAATGTGAGAGCTTCCTTTTGGCTAGGAGGAACTACCTGTAATAGAAAACAAGAACACAAAAAGATAGTTAAATGATATATGACAGTCGACTGCCTAGCGTATGCTAGTTCCAAGAAGTGTGATACTTCATAGACATTTGCCAATCCACTGTTTAAAATAAGTTAATGCAAGAAATAAACAAAGTCCTATTGTAGTTGATATGATTTAGATATCTCATTCAAGTACAATAAGAAAATCCAATCACAATAGGTTAGGCTATAGTTGGATTTGAGAGGTGAGGTGTCTGTCAAGGTATTGGGACTAGTCGAGGTCTGATTCTGGGTTATTTAGGTCAACTGGTAGGGTGATTGTTCGAAAATATTTTGGTCAAGGTGTAAAACACAGAGAATGATGTTGGCTAAATGTGATCGATGTTGGTTTATGTAGAACCAACTGTGGTTGTGGATAACTGGCATCAATATGGTTGAGGTACAAGAAACTAAAATAGATTAAATGGCAGGGGTGATCTGAGGTCAAATAAAGTTTGGGAGAATGAATGGGGAGGTCTGTAGAGGTCTTAGGTATGCTCAAAAGTATACATCAGGTGAGGATAGGTGATTTGGTGATATGGGTGAAGAGATTTTTGAGTTCGCAGGCAAGTGGGTGATGAAGCAATAAGCATGTGAAGAACATATTAATAATAGGAGTAATAAAGATTAATGATTGAATTAAACCCTACAGGTTAGGGCCATACTTACTGTGCTGAGGATCTGATGGCTGAGTGGTGGAGGTGGTTGATGGGAGAATATGTGTATGGTCCTGTAGCGGTGATTTTTTGACGTGCTCCCATGAATGCAATGGCTCTATGATTGATCCTAGTGATGGCTCTAGATGTCTGGATGTGTAAAAGAATGCTTGTTTCACTTGCATGCAACTTTGATCTCCTTCGTTACTCTTAGAATGTGCCAACAACCCAAAAACAATGTTGTTTGGCTGAATAAATGGTAACCAATGATGGTACCAGGTTGATTAACATCGGTTTAGGGGTGGTCGGCATCGGTTAAGGCAGGATTCCTTAGGTTTACTAAAATGGGAAGATATTTCTAATTTCTTGGGCCTAGTTAGTTTATTCTCATGGATTAGAATGGAAACTTCCCTTCTAATGAGTGGGAATGTGGTTAGAGAGATTTTAGGGATTGATTTTAGGGTTAGACCAAATCTTAGCTCATTAATGCAAGTAAGACTTAGTTATTGTTAGTTATGGAAACATGCCAAGAATAGGTCTAGGGTGAGGTGGCTGGGTGAGGTGTCTAAGTGAGGTGGAAATTAGATTAATTAAAATAATTAAGTAATGAATATTGTGAGGATGGGTATTAATTTAATTAAGTTAAATAAATTAATATTAATTTGGGGTGAAAGGGGCCATGGTTAGATGAGTATGCTTGAGTTGGTTATTTGACAAGGGACCAAGGGGAGTGTGACCCAATTTTGGTGTCTACATTTTGCCCCTTTTTGTTGCATAGCTTGTATTGATAAGCAACGCTGACAAAAATAAGATGTGGTTGCCCCATGTGTGGGTGAAGGTGATCCCCCTCAAACTAGGAACTGATGTGGCAAAAGAAAAAATTGGTGAGTGGTTTCATAAAAGGTGAATGTGATGAAGAGGAAGGTGGAAAATGGGGGTAATGGGGTAAAGGTCCAATCGGGTAATCCAGGTAATGGTCCAGGGTCAAAGGTAGTAACAGTCAAATGCACGCACATGTATAAACTACAACACGGTACCAGGTTGAAGAGCATGCAAACTCTATATTGTATACATTTTGATAGGTTTATCCAAACAAGGTTGAGGTGATTACGGTATCCAAGGTATAGGATATGGTGTGGAAGCACTTCATAGGTTAGGTGTAGGAACGTTTAGGTATGTTCTAGTACACCAAAGGTTGGGTCAGGATAAACGGTCACGGAAATAGGAAAAGTAAGGTCATTAGGTCAAACAACGTGGGTAACAATGTCACAAGGTATAACAAGCACATGAGTTCACATGTTACTAACAATGTTTTGGATCTAAGTAACTAAGTCACGACATGGGTAGGGCCGAGGTATGGGTAAAATAACAAGTCCCAAAATGTAATAAAGGACAAGTATAGGTAAGGTAGGTATGGAGGTTGGTTGCAATAAGGGTGGGTAAGATCAAACGGTGGTTGGGTTGGTTAAATTGGGTTAGAAATGGGGAAAGGGTAGGGGAAAGAGTATGACTTGCAACCGATGCCGGTCATATATAACCGGTGACGGTTGAAGTAAGCCAATCATGGTTTATTAGGGTATAGATGACCGATGTCAGTCTGGGTATAACCAACCATGGTTCTCTAGGGCACATGACCGATGTTGGTTTAGGTATAACCGACATTGGTCAGGTCGACGTGGGTATATAAAAATAAAAAATTTGTATAAGATGAATTCATTTGTATGGTTTGGATTTTGTGAAAATGACAGAGTGCTGAACGAGTTGTGCTTTGTTGAGAGGAAAAGATGAGGGATGATATCTTGCTGAGGTGGAGGGATCCAGTTGGTTAGAGGATCCAGTTAGATGGGTTCACAAGCACAGGGGGATCAATTTTGATTGGGTATAGGTTAGGAGGATTGGATTTGGTGATTGGACATGATAGAGGTGGGAGAGGGATCAGGTGGATAGAGATGGAGGATATCCAGTAGGATGATGCCTGATAGCCATGTTGGACCTCCATTTTGATGTAGTTGTTTTATTTTTGATATACACCGGCCTTTATGCCAAAGAGAGTGAGGATGTATATGAAGTTGATTGATTTTGATCATATACTAGCCTACGTGCCGAAGATGGTGAGGATGTACATGAGGGTTTTTGAGATTTTTGTATTCATTTGTATCTATGTACATATGTATGTATACATAGACATCATGATTTATAGATGATGATATTTATACTATGGATGGTGTACTTGTTTTAATTTCCATTATTATTTGTGTATGTGATGGAAACTAGGTGAATTAAGTATGATGAAGTCAGGGTCATGTAGGCATGGTGGAGTCAGGTCATAGGCACTGATTGAGTCAGGTCATAGGCATGGATGGAGTCAAGTTGGTTTAGGTATGATTGAGTCAGGTGGTAGGCATGGTTGAGTCAAGTCATAGGCGTGGTGGAGTCAGGTTATGTGTAAGCATGGTTGAGTCAGGTTATAGGCATGATGAAGTCAAGTTGGTTTAGGTAGGATTGAGTTAGGTTGGTTTAGGCATGATTAAGTTTAGGTTGGCTTAGGTATGGTTGAGTTTAGGTTGGTTTAGTTTATAATTCATTAATTTGTGTAATTAATGATGATTTGGATCATGTTAAGATGTGTTGTAGTAAAATGCGTGATAATGGTAGAAAAAATGAATGGTAAAGATGTTAAGCAATTGTTGTTTGTTTGGTTTAATTTCCCATTATTGATATAAAAAGGAAAATAACTAGGGTAAAATGTGAATAGGAAAGGGGAAGAGGGAATTGGTTAGGGTAGAAAGAGTATGGGCTATCCTCCAAGGGCCCCATGCCCTTGGAGTTCTACATACATAGTCCTGGAAAAAAGGGACCTCAGGCCGATGTAGTTCTCTCATAAGCTAGGGAAGATTAGGGTGAAATAGCGGAATGGTCTGATAGGTGTTAGGCATGGGTGATGTAGGTAAAAGGTATGATTGAGTTTAGGTTGTAGGTATGGTTGGTTAGTTTTTAAATACATGGGCAAACGATTTGGTCATGTATAGGATAATCAATAGGTAATGAGGAAGGCGAATGGTAAGAGGTGGTAAAAGAGCTACTTAATTGATAAGAACCCTAACGAGTCTACCATACCCTAGATGGGACTATGAACGTAAGACCCTACAGGCCTTACATAATGTACTATTTTAAGGGTGAAGAAAAGTCACATGATCATGAAATGTCATGTTTGCAGCAAGTCCCTTGAGTAACGAAGAATTTAGGTGAAAAAGACAAGGAGGTGAGAATGAGAGGTTTAGCGTAACTTAGTCTATGACGATGTGTATTTCAGAACAAGAAACCCAAAATCCAAAATAGGTAAGTCCATGATAGTAATTTCATCTTTTTATTTATTTGTTTGTTTTTAATAGATTGATCGATGTAGGAAGTCTATATGGGATGAATATATTATCTCCTTGAGGTCTTCGTGAAGTTGATTGATGCGGGAAGCTTTTGAATATTTATTATATTTTGATAATGACCATATATAGTTGTCCTTCGAAGGATCAGTCTTTTGATAGTGGCAGAATATAAAGAATGGGTGTCCCTTTTGAGGAAGTCATCTTTTTCTGAAAGTTTGACTCAAGGAGTTGTATCCCTTTTTGTTTTTAGACGTTTAAGTCATCGACAAGATTATAGAGGACGATTAGGTTCCTTATTTAGAAGACAAGATCATAGTACATAAAGGTTAACTATGAAATAGGTGGTTTTAAGTGATGAAAAACCATGAGATTCCATCTTAAAGAAGATGAAAAGTATCCATGAGAATCATGCTATGAGTAGAGCCGTGGTACTCATATTGAAGACAAGGATAAAAGGTGACGGGTAGTCACATGATTCTTGTTTAGTCGTGGATCCTCAAAATGGGTAATTATGGAAGGTGAAAAATGCTCAAGGGATGAGTGATCAATTGACAGAAAGTGATATAGGACTTGATATCAACAATAAAATGGTCAAAGATGCAAGGTATTAAGGGGCTCAGGTTCGGGTTTACCTTCGAGTGAAGACAAATGATAAGCACCTGATCCATAGGCATGGGTGACGATATAGGGTCCAATCCAATTAGGAGAAAATTTTCTCTGTTTACTTTTCTTCTCTTTGGTTACATGTTGATTTTCCTTCAAGATGAGGTCATCGACTTGAAAGGTTTGTTCATGAACACATTTTTCATAGGCACATTTGATACATTTTTGGTAGATTTGGAGATGGTCAAGAGCATTGAGATGACATTCATCTAATAATTCAAGTTGTGCCAAACGATCCTGGTGAAATTCATCATCGTTGAGCATGTATTGTAGTGAGATGCAAAGGGATGGAATCTGGACTTCGAGAGGTAAGACAGCCTCAGTACCATAGACCATAGAAAATGGGGTGGCAACAGTCGAAGTGTGAATACTAGTGTTTTAAGCCCACAAGGTGAAAGGAATGTGTGTATGCCAATCCTTCCCAATATCATTGACCACTTTCATAAGGATTTTGTTCAAGGTTTTATTGGTTGATTCAGCTTGACCATTGGTTTATGGGTAATAAGGTGATGAGAAACTAAGTTGGATGCCAAAAGCATCGCATAGTTTGCGTAAGGTTTTGTTTTTGAATTATTTTCTCATTATTTGTGATAATACGGTGAGGGACACCAAAGCAACAGATGATGTGATGGTTGATGAATTCACATATTTTCTCGGCTTTGGTGGAAATGAGGGGAATGGATTCTACCCATTTAGTGTAATATTCAGTAGTGGTTATGATCCATTGGTGGCGTTGTGATGAATGGGGGTTGATCTCATAGACAAGATGCAAACCCCATTGAGAGAAAGGCCAAAGGTCTCGCATGACCTATAAGGCATAACTAGGGGTGTGATGGAGATTAGCATGTTGCTGGCATTTTATGCAGTGTTTGACATAATCACAATAGTCATGGTTTAGGGTTGGCCAGTAATATCCTAGGTGAAGAATGTGTTTTATGACAACAAGACCACTAAAGTGGCCTCCATAAATTCCATCATGGACTTCCTTAATGGTGTAAGAATTTTAGAACTGGGTATGGCATCGCAAGAGAATGCTGTCAAAACTGTGTTTGTATAGAAGACCACCCATGATGACATAATGGGAGACACTTTTAAGAAAGGCACGTTGTCCATTACGAGTGAGATCAGTGGGTAAAATGGAAAGGGAAAGATAGTCTGTATATTTATTATACCAAAGGTCACTTGGGTCAGGAGTAGTGGTTCTGATAGAGTAGACTTCACGAGGAAAATAAGAGGGTGATTGTAGTCTTTGTATGGTGACAAAGATTTTAGAGTCAGTGGTGAAGCAGGTATCTGAGAAGCCAAGCAGGCCATAGTATCTGTAAATTTATTGGTAGAATGTGGGGTGGTTTGAAGTGCGTAACGGTCGAAGGTGGTCAAAAGTATGTCCACATGATGTTTATACTTTTGAAGTATCTCATTACGACATTGGTATATACCATTGACTTGGTTTATGACCAACTAAGAATCACCAAAGATGTTGATTGACTTAACATCTAAGGCATAAGTAGCTTAGAGACCCAATACGAGTGCTTCGTATTCAAAAATATTATTTGTACAATCAAAATCAAGTTTGAAAGACAAAGGCATAGGTTCACCATCAAGCGGAATGAGGATAACACCAGCCCCACCCCCATGGCGACACTTGGAGCCATCGAAAGAAGAGTGTCATTTGGTAAGTCGGGTTCATCTAGGGAAAGGGTAGCAATAGACTCATTTGGAAAGTCGAAGTTAGAGGGTTGATCCCTAGAAATGGGTGTGTCGGCCAATTGGTCAGTGATAGTTTGGCCTTTGATGGAATTTTGATGGATGAATTTGAGGTCGAGGTCAGCTAGAAGCATAAGCCAGCATGCGGCACATTGATTTTGATAAGGTTTGGCATACATGTAGTGTAATGGGTCAGTATTAGTAATGATGAAGGTTTTGTGGTTGAGTAGGTAATGGCAGAGTTTGGTGGTGACAAAAACTAAGGCTAGGAAATTTTTTTTGGCATGGGTATATCTAGTTTCATAGTCAAGAAGGGTATGACTTATGTAATAAACTGCTTGCTCTTGGTGTTGGTCGTTGTGATGAGTGAGCATGACACCTAGAGAATGGTCAGTGGCAGAAATATATAGGTAGAAGGGCTAGTCATCCTTAGGAGGAATGAGCACTGGTGGTTGAAGGAGGTATTGTTTTCAAGGCTTTGAAGGATTTATGGCATTCCTCATCCCATTTGAATGAAATGTCTTTCTTGAGAAGATGATGGAATGGTTGACAACGGTCAGAAAGCTATGAGATAAAATGATGAATTGATTACAACTTTCCTGTAGGCTGTGAAGTTGACGGAGATTAGTGGGTGGTGGCATTTCAAGGATAGCCTTGACTTTAGTAGGATCAACTTCTATGCCATGCTAAAGAAACAATGAAACCTAGGATTTTTTGGAAAGTACCACAAAGACATACTTTTTCAGTTGAAGACGAACACAATATTTGATGAGGCGGTCAAAGATGACTTTAAGAACGGGTAGGTGTTTGGTTCGATGCTTGGATTTGGAAAGTAGATCATCTACGTAATCCTTCAATATGTGATGCATGATGTCATGGAAGATGTAAGTCATGGCTCTGCTGATATGTAGCACCATATTTTTGAGACCAAAGGGCATGACTCGATAGCAGAAAGTCCCCCAAGGGGTGATGAAGGAAGTCTTGTGTTGATCCTTGGGAGCTAGTAATATTTGATTGTAGCCCAAGAAACCATCCATGAGTGATAACATTTCATGGCCAGCGGTGAGATCAACTAGTTGGTCAATGCCTGGTAGTGGGAAATGATCTTTGGGACATGCGAGGTTGAGGTCACAAAAATCCATGCAAATGTGGAGTCCCCCTGTCACTTTTGTGACAGGAATGATGTTAGAAATCCATTGGGGATAATCAATGGGTATAATGAAGGAAATTGAGAGAAGGCACTGAAGCTCTTCTTTGACTAGAAGAGCAATGTGAGGATGCATTTTCTGCAGCTTTTGTTTGATGGGTTTGGCATCAGGAATGGTTACGATATTATGAACCATGATTTTTGGATCGATACCAGGCATATCAGCATAAGACCAAGAAAATGCATTGCTATGGTCCCAAAGGAAAGAGGTGAAGGCTTCCTGTTCAGTAGCATCTAAATGATTGGCCGATCTTTAGAATGTGCGGGTCGTCCTGAGTATTAATGTTGATTTCAATGGTTGATTCATTCAACATGGTTTGTGTCTCAGAGGGTAATGACCAGTGAATATAAGAGTCTTCTACACCAAGGTAGGTGAGGATGGACTCATCATCCTAACATTGAACAACATTAATTGAAGCCGTATCGTCATCGATCATGTTAGGATACAGGAATGGGAGAGAAGAGGGAACTTCACCATCACGTTGATAGGTCATGGTCCTAGGGAAATGGTGTTTACGAAAAAAAAAAGTTAGGAGGTATAGATTCAAGATCTATGGACCCGTGGGTGAAGATGGTAATGTGGGTGAATGAGAGGGGGAAGATTTCTCATCCTGTATAAGGTCGATGAAAACCTTCTTGGCGGGTGGAGCATCAAAACCAATGCCACTACGGTCATTGTGTTTATGAGAGGTACATGAGATGATAGTGTGGTGGCCTTGTTCATAAAAACCGAAGCCAAATCCATTTCCATGCGCACTAGTGGAGGAAAGTGTGAGAAAAATGGTGGTTAGTGAGGGAGTGTAGGTTAGATGAAAATGGCTGGGTTTGGGATGGAGGTTTGGGTTTATAGGTGGCCATATCAAGTCCCCCATACGTTAGGTTGGTGTGAAGGTGGGGAGGGCCATAAGGGAAAATGTCAGTAATGTGAATGTCATAATTGGGATGTTGACAAAGATTCCCATACTCTTGTGGGGTGAGGAAGGTATCAATATTGTATAGGCGGTATTCCCCCAGAGTGAGGCATTGAAAAACACCTTCTAAGGGATCAGTAGTTGGTATGTGAGTAGCGGGTATGGATGGTTTACTAGATGAAGGGGCACCAGCGGTAGAGGCTACAACTGCAGTGGGGATAGCAAGGTTAGACATGTCAAGAAGTAGTGCTAATTTTGGTGGATGGGCATGTGGGTGGAGGTGAAGTGGTTTTGGTGGCAGATGCCTTGACTGGTATAAGTACATCATTGGGTCAATATAGCATGTTACAGGTCTTGAAAGGTGAGGGGTTGGTAGGGATGGTGTAATTATGTCCCTCGTGTTCAAATTTGAGGCATTGATGTAACATCGAAGGGACACAACCCATAGCATGGATCCAAGGTCGGCCAAGTAGTAAGTTATACTGGAACTCCCCTTATAGGACATAGAAAAGTTCTAAGATGGTGAGGGGGCCTACACAAACATGGAGAACAATGGTACCCAGTGTAGAGGTCATGGTGTCATTGAAGGAACTCAACATAATGTGGTTACCATGCATGTAATGGGAAGGTATTTGTAGTTGGTCGTATACATGGGAGGATATGATGTTAATGTTAGCACCACCATCAATCATAACGCGTTGTATGCGTATATTATCGATGAAGACGAAGATGAAAAGAGTGGAGTTGGGATCATCAGACTCGAAGGGAGAAATATCTTCATCATAAAATTTAAGGGTGGCCACTGTGGCGAGTGGGTGAGGTGTAGAGGAAGGAAAAGACCTAGTGAGAGAAACTACGTGGTGAGGGGTAATGATGGAGGCCACAGGTGTGGGGTCATTTGGTAAGACTTCGATAGATTGAAGGACCTCCATGAGGGCTTGATGATGTGACTCTAAGGTTTGGATGAGGTCATATAAAGAAATTTTGAGGGGGGATTGGTGTAATTGTTTTAACATTGTGTGATGTATGAACCCATCGAAAATGGGGTATGCAGGACCTCGAATAATGACTTTGGGTGTGGGTGTGGATGGTATATTGGGTACAGGGTTGGTTGATGGGCCAGTTGCTTTCTCTTTACCTTTGTCTTTCTGAGCACAGGTGGCAATGTTGATCATGTTAATCTAAGGGGAGGTGGATGAAGAGGGTGTGTCATGGAAGGTATAGTGGTATGAGGGGAAAAACCCTAGTGGGGGATATGATCCTTGTGAAATGAGCAGGGAACATTGCTATTTTGGTAGTGGTTTGACCAATTCTCTTATACGAACTATGTTAATTTCAAATCTTGGGGTTGGATCTAAGAGTTGTGGGGGTGGAGATTTTGGTCGTTGAGTAGGCTATGAGGGAAGATCTGTGGAAATTAGTGAAGGTGAAATGGGGTCCTCATCAATAAGATCATCATCGTCAAAGTTTTCTTCAGGAGGACACAATTAGACAAGAGAAGTTTTTAAAGCCTTACAGTTCTCTACATTGTGTCCTAGCACATGATGGTAGGCACAAATTATGGTTTCATCAAACCCTTTTGGTTTGGGTTTGAGTGGGTCATAAGGTCTAATAGGTGGTAATGTGATGATAGAAGTTTCAAGGAGGTTGGTTAGGATTTTGGCGTAGGATCCTACTAATGGATCACAATGGGAGGTGAATGTGGGTTTGTGTACAGGTGTGGCTGAATGTAGAGGAAGAGTCTTTACAAGAGGGGGAGTATGTTGGGCTACTAGTTTGGTGTGTGATGTGGTCTTAGGTGTTGGTCCTATCTAATTGGGTAGGGGCATGGTAGATGAACTGGCAATAGAAGGTGTGCTTGGGTTAACTACCTTATTGGAGGGTAACATATTTTCAGCTTTAGGTTGCATATTTTTGGGTAAAGGTGATATGGGCGCACGATATTTGAAGGGAAAAGAAGATGGTGGAAGAGGGCGGGTTACCCATGGGGGTAACTGAGGTGTTGTGGAGGTAGGTGGTGTAGGTTGGGTAGGAGGCATGAGTGAAAGAGAAGGAAGTGTCATGGGTAGTGAAGAAGTTATTAACGGTATTGGAGGTATGGGTGGTAAGAAGGTTACGGGTGAGGGTGGAGGTTGTGTGGGTCACTTGGATATATTAGAGGTTCGTGATGGGGAAATGGGTTGCTACGTTCTTGGTTTACTAGTGGATGGGGGTTTCTTTTCTAGGGTCGAGAGGTGAGGTCCTAGGATGGATGGAAGGGGTGAAGGTGATAAGGGTTTGGTTGGTGAGGTTGGGGTATGAGATATAAGAGATTGGATCTTATTTTTAGGGTTCGGGTTGAGTTTGGTGTTAGTTTTGGAAGATATAGCTAAATCTAATTTGATAGGTGGGTGAGTAAGGCTAGCTATTGGTATGACCCCTAAGGTAGTGATAGGTTTAGGTAAGGGAGATGATATAGGTGTGGGTTTGGGTGTAGCTGCATGTTGGGATATGGGTAGAGGTGTGAGTTGGGACATGAGTGGTGTCGTGGAAGGTATTGCAATACTTTTCGGTGCATTTGGTTTGGTTGCTCGAAACACTTTTTGATATAGTGGAGGTGTCAGTGAGTGACAACTACATTTGTGTTGAAACATGAAGTAGAAGATGCCCCCAAAGCAAGGCTCTATCAAAATAGTCCAAAAAATCATCCAAGTGTGAGAATGGTACTAATATAGGTGGGGTTGATGTAGATTGAGTGGAAATTCCCGTAAAATGTGTTTGAGATACAGACAAATGGCTAGCCTCAGACTCTATGGGTAAGAGAGCCGAAATCAAATCAGCAGGATCTTGAAAGTCTGATGGTGACTGGTCATATAAAGGTAGTGGTATTTATATAGGATCCTCCATGGGTAGAGGGGAGGATGGACTAGGCAAAGTGGACTCTCCTTGTGTTGGTGTAGGCAGTGGACTTGCATCTTCTATGAGTAGGAGAGGTATCACTTATGACTGATCAGAATTTTGAGGTTTCAAAGGCGATGTGCTAATTATAGGCTCTTCCACAAGTGAAGAAAAAAATGAAGGGCGTGTCTCCATGGGTGGGGGAGTAGATGACATTGGTTCTTGTGTAGGTAGGGGAGCTCAGTCTAAGATCTCATCTATGGAAGGAACATGAGGTAATTGGGAAGCAACTGGTATGTCATTGAAAATAGCATGGATCTTGTGAACATTACCATCACTGTTTGAAGTGTCACCAGCTTGTTTGGAAGATGGGTCATGATTAGGGAATGAATTCTTAAAGATGTGTAGGTTTTGGTTAGCGGGTGCATTAGGGCTATCTAAGACTATATCTCTGTTATCTAACATTTCTTGGACAATGATCTTGAAGGTGATGTAGTTATTGTCACTATGACCTTTGACATGATGATAGTTACAAAAGTCATGTTCCTTATACCATGAGGGCATGGGTCGCTCAGGGTCAAAACCAATATGTGGTTTTATAGGTGGGAGGGTAATAACACCAGCCTTAACAAGATTCTCCAACACAGAAGAATAAGATTCTCCTATGGAAGTGTATTTTCATTATTCCCATCTGAATTGGAAATCTTAGACAGGAGAGAGATTAGAAGGGGGTTTGGCTAAGTTTGATTGATGAGGGGGACTAACTTTGAGAACTATGACATTGGTAGACACTTTGGGTTTTGAATAGTTTTTTTGGGGTTTTGAAGATGAAGAAGCATCGTTTGATTTGAATGCGATGTTCTTGTTACGAAGTTGAATTTTCTTCTCTTCGATAACACAGATTTCTAATTTCCATGCCATAGTGAATGCCTCATCGAAAGTGCAAAAAAATTTCACCTATATGGTTAGTGAGATGTTTCTAGCACATGCTCGAGTAAATAGTTATATAAGCTTAGTTTGAGGTAGTTGGAATGTGAGCTACTTAGAGAGGCTGCACCAGCGAGTGATGAAGTTAGCAATGGACTCATCATCATACTATCATGTGGAATAAAGATATGTCATTGTAACCCTCTTAACAACGTTGATGGAGAAGTGATCTAGGAAGGCTTGGGCTACTTGATTGAATGAGTAAATGGAGTGTCTCAGTACTCCATTGTACTAATCCAATGTCAGTCCTGTTAGGGACATAGGGAAAGTCCTCAAAAGTAAAGTGTCATCATGGGCAATCAGGTAATGCCCGTGTTTAAAGGACCACAAATGTTTTTGTGGATCCTCTTTGCTATTGAAGTGGTTGAACTTTGGTATTTCTCAATGGATGGGGTATGGTCAAACAGGAATGGATGGGTGAATAGGCTCATTACAAATTTCTTCATAGGTGAGGGAATTGCATGAGCCAGAAACCGATGCTTCCAATGTCTATATCTTTTCCATCATCAACTTGATGAGGTCATTGGTAGGTTGTGATGGAGGGAAAACTCCCGTGGCATAAGGGGGCAGATATTGAACCTAATAGGGAGGTTGAGAATAGGGCATTGACATAAAAGGCACATATCCCGAATGGGTGATGAATGAGATAGGTGGTTGTTGATAGTAGATGTATGTAGGTGGGATGGTCGTCATGACTATGGTAGTGATTGGGGGTAGTGTTTGCAGGATGGAGAGGACAAGATTCTGGAATGGAGTATGGGTTACCGACACCATGGGTGGTTGTGTTGCAATGGGTATTTGTGAGACAATGGGTGCAGACTGTGCTATGGTCTAGGTGGTCAATGAGGGGACAACAGATACGACAGGTGTGAGTGAAACTGTAGATGAAATGGTCATGGTGGGTATGGGGCCTATTTGTGAAACTACCAGGGGTGAAGCAGGTGAGGGTGTCGCCACATTATTTGGGGATGATGCAATAGTAGGAATAAGGGTAGGAGAGATTGATACAGGCATGTCGTATATAAACTGACCAGAGGTGTCTTGGGTGGAAGAGTGGGAAAGGTAGAACTGTAAGGCCACGATATTCTGATCAAGGAGTCATGCAAACTCTTCATCACCTATAAAAATGGTGGTAGGTAAGGTTGGATCCATGGGTGTCAGGATGGAAGGTGAGGGACTATATGGGAGTGGTTGACGAATAGTGTGGAATATGAGGGTGTTAGTCTAGCTGTGAGTCAGCACCATATGAAAAAGTGCTGATCTGGTAAGACTGTATTCTGTAGATGACACAAAAAATAGTAGAAACAAAGAATAATGGGGTCCGAGGGGTGAATCTGGTCAATGTCTAGATTTTGAAAAATCAAACATAGGCAACCGATGGCGGTCAGGTTGACCGGTGATGGTTGAGGGCAAACCAATGATGGTCAGGATGACTGATGATAGTTGGGGGAACACTGATGATGGTTTCTGCAACTGATACTAGTCACTGTGGAAGAAACCAATATAAAAAAATGAAACATGAATGTTGGATGTGTATCTGTGAAAACTATGTATGACAGTAAGTATCAACAGGGGAGAAATATGATGATGCCCTGAGGGCCAAAAATAGAGAAAAAGCACTGATGAAAGATATTCTAGGTAAAGTAACTAGAAATCCAGAAGCTGACACTGGTTAGGGTTTAACTGACGATGGTTAGATGTGAACTAGTGACAATCATTGGACCGATGTTGGTGAATGTGAAATTAGAAAGAAATGAAGAAAATTGGTTTTATGCAGTTAAATTAAGTGAAGAATCAAATTCAAAAACTTGAGAATGAGGATATGGGGCCGTGGAACACTCAGAAAAAGTCAGAATACTCCAACTACAATGGTGGAGTGTGCAAGGAAGAAGAAAAATGGAGAGTCGTAGTCTCACACCTCAAAACACAAACCAAGAAGACTAATAAGAAAAAGCATCATCCTAATAGTGATTTTCTTATGTTTGTTTAGCTTATGCTATTTAGGACTGATTGTGTGTATTTAGAACATAATATTTTGGTTGGAAAGGCATCCTATGAATAAGGATATCTAAAAGGAGAGGTTTCAGGTATGTTATGGTGGGGGCGGGCCATCCTCTGAGATGATGACTCGATAGAGGCAACAAGTTGGGGAGTACCTGCCAACCAGATCATGTGATCACTCACAGATGTTCTCGGGTAAGATGTTGTTTAAGAAAGATGTGTATATTTGATTTTGTTCAAGTTTGGTAAGACACACAGAGAGAGAAAAATGTGCTTTCTATGATTCTTTGTGTCAACCATCAGCTGGGCATGACTTCCAACATATAGGTTTCCCTCAGTTTTAATGTGAGCTAATAATGCAACAAATCAAAATGCAATGGAAGTGTTTTAAGCCCAAATCAAAGTGTGATATTCAATGTAGTAAGAGATGAACAGGAAGAGGGATTCTTTTTCACTAATGCAATGCATAAGGAAGGAAGATATGTTATTTTAAAGCACCAAAAATATGATTGTTTTTAGACAATAGAAAAAAGGAGAATGATTCCAAAGAAGAAAATTAAATGTGGAAGCTTTTCAAAGGGAAAAAAACACACAAATTTCACCTAGGAATGAATAAATGCAAAATAACCCTTGATGGGTCCCTCCGGGTGTGCCAAAATGTTTCACCATTTTCTTTACATTTTAGAAGTGATGAAACAGATAAGGGTAAGGGCCAAGGAGGAATACCTATTAAATTCTGGTCAGTTGATGGTTGTTGCGTGTGTCCTGACTTCTTGATCCAAAACTGAATGTGAGAGCTTCCTTTTGGCTAGGAGGAACTACTTGTAATAGAAAACAAGACCACAAAAAATAGTTAAATGATATATGACAGTGGAATGCCTAGCGTATGCTAGTTCCGAGAAGTGTGATACTTCCTAGATGGTTGTTAATCCACTATTTAAAACAAGTTAATGTGAGAAATAAACAAATTCTTACTGTAGTTGATATGATTTAGGTATCTCATTCAAGTAAAATAAGCAAATCCAATCACAACAGGCTAGGCTATAGTTTGATCTGAGAGGTGAGGTGTTTGTCAAGGTACTGGGACTGGTCAGGGTCTGATTCTGGGTTATTTAGGTCAACTGGTAGGGTGATTATTGGGTCTATTCTTGGTCAAGGTGTAAAACACAGAGATCGACGTCGGCTAAATGTGACTGATGTCGGTTTATGTAGAACCGACGACAGTTATGGATAACCGACGTCGGTATGGTTGAGGTACAAGAAACTCAAATAGATTAAATAGAAGGGGTGATCTGAGGTCAAATAAGGTTTGGAGGAATGAATGGAGAGGTCTGTAAAGGTCTTAGGTATGCTCAAAAGTATACAACAAGTGAGGATAAGTGATTTGGTGATATGGGTGAAGGGATTTTTGAGTTCACAGGCAAGTGGGTGATGAAGCAATAAGCATGAGAAGAACAGATTAATAAGAAGAGTAATAAAGATTACTGACTAAAATAAACCCTACAAGTTAGGGCCATACTTACTATGTTAAGGATCTGATGGCTGAGTGGTGGAGGTGGTTGATCGGAGAATACATGTATGGTCTTGTAGCGATGATTTCCCGGTGTGATCTTGTGAATGCAATGGCTCTATGATTGATTTTGGTGATGGCTTTAGATGTCTGGATGCGTAAAAGGAAGCTTGTTATGCTTGCATGTAGCTCTGATTTCCTTCCTTGCTCTCAAAATGTGCTAACAACCCAAAAACAAGGTTGTTTGGCTAATAAATGGTAACTGACGACGGTTCCAGGTTAACCAATGTCAGTTTAGGGGTGACCAACATCGGTTAAGGTGGGATTCCATAAGTTTACTAAAATGGGCAGATATTTCTAATTTCTTGGGCCTAGTTAGTTTATTCTCATGGATTAGAACAAAAACTTCCCTTCTAATGAGTGGGAATCTGGTTAGAGAGATTTTAGGGATTGATTTTAGGGTTAGACCAAATCTTATCTCATTAAGGAAAGTAAGACTTAGTTATTGTTAGTTATGGAAACATGCCAAGAATAGGTCTAGGGTGAGGTGGCTGGGTGAGGTGTTTAGGTGAGGTGGAAATTAGCTTAATTAAAATAATTAAGTAATGAATATTGTGAGGATGGGTATTAATTTAATTAAATTAATATTAATTTGGGGTGGAAGGGGCCATGGTTAGATGAGTATGCTTGAGCTGGTTATTTGAAAAGGGACCAAGGGGTGTGTGACCCAATTTGGTGTCTACAACGACAAGAAGTTAAGGTTATTAGTCATCTCTAGGACCTATGAAGACTAGTTCTAGACCTTTTTCCAATACCAGGGAATCTATTTTTCTTACCAGAGCACCCATGGGCACCCCAATCCTCTCCCAGGCACTCCAATCTAGCCACATCACCTAGATTTGTCCCTTGCGGAACCCCAACATAGTCACTCCTGCTTCTGATTTATCCATTTACTTATACGACAAAGTCTGACAAGCATCTATTATCATTTGAGTTCTCTCCTTTTCTCTCTTCCACATTAGGGTTTGTTATTTCATTTTACATATTTTCTCAGATCATTAAAATATTCTTTATGACATTTATTTACTTTAGTATAGCTTTTCATAGCTTAGATTAACTATTTATGTACTACCTAGTTTAGTTCATTTTTAGTTACTCATTTTGGTGAACCTAACAATACTTCATTACATATTCTACATATTACTTTGATTTCCTTAATTTTATGCCCATCAACCATATAGGTCATTTTGGATCTCTTTAATACTGTGATCTCCCTTTATCTTCTCATCATACCTCTAAGGAAATGGTTGATGCAACCACGTCTATGGCTAAAAACCCTGAAGATAATTCCAACCAGGTTCCTCTCTATGAGATAAAATAATTTGATAGTGAAAAGTTCTATGATGAACATACAAATGTTTACCAAGACTCACTAAACACTATTAATGACTTCCACTAAGCATTTCGTGAAAACCCTACACACCTTCCTCATGTTTTACATGCTTTAATAATTGTTAAGAGAGATTGTAATGATTCCAATTTTGTCATTGCTTCTTCTACTCCTAGGGTTTCTACTCCACATACCCATGTGTCTACTACTTTGGTATCTACTCCACCTCCCCATGTTGTTGCTACTATGGTCTCTACTCCACATATATATGTTTCTACTCCTATTGCTACAACTACTACTCCTACTGTTCACCATGGTTCCTCTCATATCCACCTCATTCATTCCTCAAATTATCCAATTTTGACATCATTATATCAAGACCTACAAATAAAAATTTGTTAGCTTCAACTAGCTACCTCACATGTCAAACCATCCCTATATTTTACAATCTTGTTGTATACTCCTTTTTCCCCTACCATATCAACATGTCTGTTTCCGCCTCATTTCATCTCCCCTAAGATACTTATATTTAAAGGTCATGGAGACCCACAAGAACACCTTTGAGCATTTCATGTAGCATGCCTTGACTATGTGGATGATCACATTATATTATCTAAGCTTTTTCCTTGTAGTCTAGAAGACTATGCAATGTGTTGATTCTATGACATACCTATACATTTGGTAGTTTCTTTCACACACTTGGCCGATGCCTTTCTCACTCACTTTTCTATCAACATTGGCTCTGATATATCCTACACATAATTGGCACAACTCAAGAAAGTGTCTAATAAACATTTCTCCAATTATGTCTTGTGATACAAGAATAACTAAGCTAAGATGTCTAATGTACTCGCAGATTCCAAACTCTAGGATTTATTTATTCAAAGTCTATTACCACCTCTGCAAGAGAGTGTTCTATTTGAGACATCTCCTTCATTTGATCA
Organism: Taxus chinensis; assembly: GCA_019776745.2. Taxonomy (NCBI): domain Eukaryota; kingdom Viridiplantae; phylum Streptophyta; class Pinopsida; order Cupressales; family Taxaceae; genus Taxus; species Taxus chinensis. Next base: position 900,455,063 of record CM034146.1, read on the forward strand.
AATCTTCCATACTCTCAAGCTTCATGAGAAAAATATTTTAACAATAAGAAAGATTAAATATCAAGAACAAGCCTCTTAGTCCACCCGCTTTCAAGGTAAGTCAAAATTTAAGCCTTTTACATCTAAAGTCATGGATACAAAAACTATTGTAAACATAATCTCTACTCCAAAGGAACTTAAAAAAAAACCATATAGATGCACTTTTACTAAATATAGTACACCTCTGAGTGTTTTTCTACCAATACTCATTGACAATAATCTTATCTCCATACCTTATCCTCTACAACTTGATCCATCTCGGCACAAAGGAAATAATTTTTTATGAAATTCTTATTGTGATTATCATCAATGCATAGGACATCCCACTGATCGTTTGGCTTCTGACTGCGACACCTCATCTAGGATTTTCTTGACAATGGTCAAATTGAGCTTCCACAATCTTAAACAAGTCTGCCTACAAATGAAAATCATAAACTTAAGATATTCAATAATCCATTACCAAATCATAACACAAAATCCATATATTCATCTGCTAATTATATCTCGCACACCATGTATCCCACTCACTTAGGAATTATTGATTTCTTAGTTGTTAACACTGAATATTTTCCACCTATCATTTCCTTTTCTAACATTGATTATCACGCTAAGTTTACATCTAATGATTTGCACATCCACACATCTATTGGTCCAAAATCCATAAACAACACTAACATTGATCCATCATGGCCAATTAGTGTGTCTTATATGTCACTTCTCAAGGCTATCAGGTATCCTCTATCTCAAGTCAAATACCCTTTTGAAAAACCCTTTAACATTGTTCAACTACATTCCATGGTTGGCCCTCTTACAATGATTTTCCCTTTCCTCGTTAGAAACACAGTTGAGAGGTGTGACATGCTCCTTGGTCTTAATTGGATTTGTCACTCTCCATCTATCATTTCCATGAATCATTTGTGCCTCAAAATTCATTCATAACAATCAAATCATTTCTATTGACGGTATCCCTCCATCTACTCCATGGTCACCATCTGCTCACACAATATCTAGTGCAGCCATCTCATCTACTGTATAACACTCTATGTTACTCAAAGCACAATCAACTCCTAGTTCTCCTATTCATGTACCAAAGCCTCCACGACTACATCACCCCACTAGCTCTATACATTGGTACAAGCCTATTCCTCACATAGTTACTATATCTCGACATAGATGACCACCTCATTTTATTCCATGTGGATCTTCTTCACCTTCCCATCCCCCTATCATAAATATCTCCATCACCGACACAATTTTGGATGCCACGGAGTTCTTCATACATTCATTTGTCACATGCACATAGGATTCATTCACCAATACAACATTTTTCTACCATACCTCCACTATTAGAGCATGGTCTTACCCTCTCAGCTCCGACATCAGCTGGAGGACCACTGTCCTTCACCATCATTAGATAGTTACTTCACACGCGGTTGGGAGTCATAGTACTTCACATCCTCCCACCTCGGCTTAACATAGTCACAATCATCATATTTTACATTCTTATACATTAATATCCTTGCATTAGGCATATTCATAATATATACTAGCGTCATTACCTAATGACACACTCTTGTTCTTTGATCACACTTGACTATTGAGGGGATACTACACTAAACCCCACACATGCACTATAGGTATTACACATTGCACTTCATCATACATTACGTGTCATTCACCCTACATTCTACCATAACATTTTTACATTCACATATTTACACGTCCTACATTATGATAGTCATCATTAGGCATACACTACTTATCCTCCCTATTGAATTATTTGTTTATTTACATACCATACATATTACACCGCACCTTTTCATCCATGATCTACATACTATTCTAGTCTTTCTCATATGAGATTCTAGCATTAAACTATCTATTTCATCATTTTCTTTAAGTTTTTAGATGAAATAGATAAGGGTGTGGGCCAAGGAGGAATACATGTTGTGATTATTGGTTTGAAGGTTGTTGTGCACATTCTAACTTCTTGATCCAATGCTTCATGTGAGAGATTCCTCTTGTCTAGGAGGAACTGTTTTAAATACACAACAAGACCACAAGAAAGAGTTAAAAAATATATGTCAGTGGGATGCCTAGCGTGTGCTAGAACTAGGAAGTGTGATACTTCCTCCGTGGCAGTCAACCCACTGTTTAATACAATTTAATGTAGGAAATAATGTAAATAAATAGAATCCTACGGTAGTTGATATGATTTAGGTATCTCATCTAAATACAAAAATCAAATCTGACATAACAGGCTAGGGTATGATTAGATATGGAAATGAGGTAAATAATTAAGGTTTTGGAATAGGTTAGGGTCAGATTATGGGTCACTTGGGTCACTTGGAAAAGGTCATTGGGATCTAGTATTAAGCAGGACTGCCAAATACAGAGACTGGCATCGGTCTGGTATGACTGACAATGGTTTAGTAAGAACCGACAATGGTTATTGCGGGCTGGTAATAACTCAATAGTTCATGGTTTTGAGGATTTTTTTAAAACTAAATCAAATATGGTAAGGAGTTGGTTTAGGTATGGGAGTTGTTGGGGATATTCAGAGGTACTCAAGAGTAGACAGAGGTGATTAAAATGGTTGTGAGTGATGGGAATGGTCAGGTTCATAGGAAGGAAATAGTGGTGGGGTAAAAATATAAATGGTGGTTGATAAACAAAAGGTGAATAACTCTTATAAAATGAATATAAATGAAATGGTGCAGGTTAGAGACACACTTACTACTATGTAGGTTCAATGACTGGGTGGTGGTGATTGTTGATCAATGAAATGGTGTTCAATGTTGTGGAAATTCTTCCTGGAATGCTCTTATGAATGCAAACACCTTCTGATCAATGGTTGTGCTGGCTATGGTTTCTTGGATGTGTGAAAGAGATCTAGTTCTTGCTTGCATGTAGATCTCCTTTACTTCCAAAAATCAAGAATGTTTATAACCCCTCAAACAAGGTTGTCAGAATGGTTATATGGTAACCAACAATGGTTTATGGTTACTGGAATCAGTTTTGGGTTGACCGGTGTCGGTTAAGGCATGATATCCTAGGTTTCCTAAAATAGCAGAACTTGGCTATCTTTTTCCAGGTTTTGCTCATTTGTGTTGGATCTAAATGGAACGTTGCGCTTAGACACATGGGAATGTGGTTAGAGGAAGAATAGGCATGTGTGTGTAGGGTTATACTAAGTCTTAGTTCATTAATGTAAGTAGGGCTAAGTCTTAGTTAGTTATGAAAACATGCTATGAATAGGTCTATTGTGAGGTGTCTAGGTGAGGTGGTGGGGTGAGGTGGAAATTGATTTTAATTAAGCTAATTAAATAATGAATGAAGTGAGGATAAGTATTAATTTAATTGTAAATAATTAAATTAATATTAATGTGGGGTATAAGGGTCATGGTTAGGTGAATGTGTTTAAGTTGGCTATTCGCAAGGGGACCAAGGGGAGTGTGACCCAATTTTGGTGTCTACACTATTGTACATACTACACCATTAGTCTATCCACATACATTACATGTCATTCTATACATTAAATTTTACACATTTGACACTTTTTGCATTACATTCTACACATCACGTATTTACACATTTTACTCATCATATTGTCATCTATTATCATCACACATATTACATTGTCTTTTATGTGCAGCACTCACTACTCAATGACATAATTTAGTTCCTCAGTCCATACTTGACTACAAAGGGTTTATAAAATCAAATGGACCTTACACATTTATTACTTTACCTTTCAACATGTGAAGATCCTAGGCTAGTGTCATTCACTTTAGGCTAAATTGTCACCTATTCTATCATTTTCTAGTGGTATACACCTTAGGTTACATCACAAATCCCTACCATCCATCTCGTAGTGACATACAATTTAGGCTAAATCATCACATATTTTATCATTTTCCAGTGGTCTACACCTTAGGTTACCTCACCACACCCTCCCTACATTTTGTAAATCATCACTCATCTATTTATCTTATAGTGATATATGCTTAGGGCTAAATCATCACTCCACATTTCATCTCATCGTGGTATAAGCTTAGGCTATAAGGTCCACACACATCTCTTCTACATGTTGCATACCATCACCATTACACATATACACATTTATCACAGTGCGTTAGACATGATACACACAATACTAAACCATTTCTCGATGACACACTCTCATTCATGATTCATTCTTGACTACTAAGGGGAAAAATAAAATGAACCTCACTGTACAAATCTCCATCCACTCAGGGGGGCACAGATCCCATCACTCCATTTTTCATTCCATTCCATCCATCTAAAACATGTTGCATGTTATGGTTACTTTTATTCTTGCTTGTGCTTATTCATGATCACTTCATTACACATGCTAGTTAACTTACTTGTATGTAATTTATGTATATCATACACACATACACATTCACACCTATGTCTAGTTGTGATCACAAATACAGGTCTCTTACACACAACATGGATGTTTGCCTTCTACCCTTCCTACAATAGTCATTGGGGGCATCCAAATTTGTCTCTCATAGGTGTTATTGTTTTATTTTGTACGTAGCACTTTACATTACTTTTTTTTACATGCTTTTGACATACTAGATATCTTTATAACATGCTAACGGGCACTTTATGTGTAACATTGGTTATATAGGGATATTGGTTTCCATACTTGTTTGTTACATTATATGATTTTGTTTTTTATTGTTTACAGTTCGTGCCCTATGTTTTGTGTGCACACTTGTTTTTTGTTTGCGGCCATGATAGAATTGTATGTCTTGTGACATCGTGAGTGATGTCCCATGTTTGTGACCCACTTTGTGTGGCTTACTTTTTCTTCTTGCATATTTAAATTACTACTTTTCTTGGTAGCTTTTACATTGTTTCATAGCTTACACATTGTTTTCTACATGCATGTATATTTACAATTGTACTTGGCTAGCCTTCATGTTTGTGTGTGCCTTGGTTTCTACCAAGAAATTTTCAGCGTTATAGCATACATGCGGCTAGCCCTCTTTTGGGGTTGTATGTCTCCTATTAGCGACATTGCATGTGCCCCCAAAGAGGGGGGGTATCATTTGGGGGGTTTCTACTAACACAATGTATTTACACTTGTTTAGTTCAGTGCACTTTCCACCCTTGACATTGTGGGTTACATACATCGAGTGGGTTCAAACCAGTGTATGAACCCCATACACAATGAATTTTACATGACATGGTTTCCTTAGCATTTCTGGGAATCAGTTACAAGCTTGGATGTTATAGTGGGTATGCCTCTCTATACTTCTCTGTCCAATGGCATCAAATTGTCCAAAAAACCAGGACAATACAGAGATATCTACACACAGTGTAGGTAAGTAGTTAGAGCTTAGAAGACATAGAGCATTTCCTCCCTACACTTCTTCAGCCTATGGCATGAGATCAACCTAAAAAATCATAGTATAGGATATCCTTCTACTCTCTCTCTCTCTCTCTCTCTTTCTCTCTCTCGACATGGATCATGTGTATATGTTTCATTTACATTTACATTTACATTTGTGTATTTTACATACTTTCATAGACATGTGTCTTTTGCATACTATTTTTACCCTTACATACATACATGTTTGACTACTTAATCATTTTCTCCTTATAGGTCTGACCATATGAGAAACAAACAGTCAAATGGGGGAAACAATAAGTAACCACATCAACAACATTCTATGATAAAACACATGCTTTACTAACCATGTAGGTACACTACACACTATGGCATCTACACACATGTGCTCCACCCTAGGTTCACTCTCATCACTTTTTCTTTGCACATTTTTCATTTATAGTTTCCACGCTCCTCCAATTTTTTGTCATTCCACACTTTTCTCTAGTCCTTCGACACGTTTCTACTACACTCTTCATAGACATCAGGTATGCATCTCTATCTACTTTATATTATCGATATTTCCTCTTACTAACTTAAAGTGGGGAAAAAATGTAGTAACAGAATCATGTACTTTAGACATTTATTTATCCTTGTCTCATACTACTATTTAGAAGGTTCTTGAGTGAAAAAATTACTAATTAACCCTCATCCTTTTGGCCTTCTTGTTTATTTTATTTCGTAATTTGTGAGCTATTTGCACCCATATGCACAGCCATTTTCTTACATTCCATGTTATTTTACCCTCAGCTGGGGCACCCAAACTTAGTACTGGGGAGCCCATGGGTGCCCTGGTCCCACCTGGGAGTGCCTCGATCCTTCTAGCACTTTCCCACCATGTTTTGGGCCTCTTCTAGCCATTTTTCATCTTTGTTTTCTTATGGTTGGCCTTATCAGGGTTAATTACAAAATTAGAGCAAGCGAACCCTATAAATATAAAGTTATGAGGTCATAATGATGGACCTAACATCATCTACTACTATCACTCATCTAGAGTTGCATCTATCTATTGTATTGGCATCCACATAGCTCCATCATCAAGGCACAATCTAGGACATCTGCAACACACTTCATAGGGGGAGGGATTCTATTCTTTTTCATGCACACATTCTATTACATTTTCTACATTTAGCTATTGTTCACTATTTCACAAAGTGAAACTCACACAAGAGCACCCAAGGAATGACATGCAAACACTCACCATGAATACATCTAGGTCTGAAATGGAGTGCAACACTCAGTTAGTAAGCCCGCTATTGTGGCAGTTGAGGTCAGTCTGACCCATTCATTTGCATCTTTCTTTTTTAAGGGTTTTAATTCTTCCTTTTTATATTTTGCAAGTTATTTCTTTCTCTTGGAAAATTTGGAGCATTTGGCATAGTACAAGAAAATCAATGTGACATGAAGTGAAGGTTATCAGTCATCTCCAGGATCTGTGAAGACTAGTTCTAGACCTTTTGCCCAAAGCAGGGCACCTTTTTTTTCTTACCAAAGTGCCCATGGGCACCCAAGTCCTTTCCCAGGTGCTCTAGTATAGCCACCTCACCGACATCTATCATCTGCAGGACCCCGACATAGTCACTTCTAGTTTTAATTTATCCATTTTCTTCTACAACATTGTTTGACAAGCATCTATTATCAGATGAGTTCTTTCCTTTTCTCTCTTCCACATTACGGTTTAGTATTTCATTTTACATATTTTCTTAGATCATTAAAGTATTTCTTTATTAAATTTATTTACTTTAGTAAAAAATTTCATAGCTTAGATTAACTATCTTCACAATACATAGTTAGTCCATTATTAGCTAATCACTCTTCCATATTCTTGTTTGAGGTAGTTGTTCACATCCTTAAGTTGTCATGTACAGTTTTGACATTCACCTTTGAAACTAGCATCTATATTTTACTTGGCATGAGATTTGTCACTTTTGAAACCTTCCACATACCTTGAATGTGCCTTCAACACAAATTTAGATAGGGAAAAGCTTATTTCTATCTTCTTAATAGGTTGAGTATCTTTAGGAAATAAAAAACATCTTCCACCTAGGCTTTTTTGTGCCTCTCTTTGTTAAGAAATGATTACTTTCATAATGATCACAAGATCTTAAGTTTTTTTATAAGGGAAAGACATAGTTACTTAATACTTATACTAATTTATTGTAAAACATGATTGACTATACGATGCTTTAACATCTCATGAACAATGTCAATCAAACAATAATTCCTTACGCAACTCCATGCCAGGAACATACCTACAAATTTTAGGGCTAGGATACTCTATTAGTACTCAAATACACTTGTTATTAACTCTGATAGATATTGACAAGAGTGAAATACTTGATGATATAATAGGGAACAACCTATACCAGGACAAGAGGTTATTTGATGCTCACATGAACACAAAATACTTTCCTTCAAGATCTTAAACTTGTGACTCTTCATATATTGGTAACATTGTGAAGAATTTGACCAAATTCTATCACGATCGAATATTTTGGGGACTTTGATAAACATCAACATAGATTCCTATGATACAATTAACAATATAATTAGGAAAAATTCATACACGGACATGACTCATAACACATTTCTTTACTTAGGAAATCAAGTAAGGCCCCTATATAGACTAAGCACGTATAAAGACTTTATGAGGATAGTTCAACATACATACCTTGGACTATTTACTCAAGTTCAACATGGATAAGACTTTGTTTGAGTAGCTACAATATGATAAGTACTTCTAAAAATTCATCAAGCTTATTTTAAGTGATAATTTCCTTCTAGAAGCCTAGAGAACACACACACTGCTTGATGGATCTGTTAGAATTTGAGGATTCTAATGAATACAGATTTAATCAAATTACATATTACATAATGTTACAATAAAATTTATATCATAACATAAGTAAATAAAGAAATACTTACAAGAAATAAATAACACAGGTGACACAATATTTATAGTGGAAAACCCCAATAGGGTAAAAACTACTTTGAAAATAACATTTTACTTCAGAGAACTTATTTTGCATCTAGTAAGATCACCTCCTCCTTTGAAACCCTATTTACCAAGGGTAAAACCAAATCACTTGATTTGCACACCTTTATTATATTTCCTGAATATATCAAATGAGGACCTAAAGTCCTTTTTATATAAGGTGATCGGGTATGTCTCCCGACCCACCTTTTAAACCTAAAATGGTTGACGCATACACCTAGGTTTATAATATTTAATATTAGAAACATAATCATTTCATGATATTAAATATTTAACTTAAAGTATATACCTAGGTTAGCATATTTAATAATAGAAATAGAAATATTTCATATTATTAAATATTAACCTATATATTAGTGATGGACCCATATGCATTAAGGGTTGGTCAGACCACTTAATCATTATGTTCCAACACTCCCCCTTAATGTTAAGTGGGATAACATAACATATGCCAATAGATTACCTGCCCGTGGTACACTACAGGATTTATAATCCTTAAACCATAAAGGTTTTAGGCTAGCATATCGGTTGAAGGAATTATAACACCTTCATCATACTCAATTTACCTTTTGGTACAAAAGGATTTAGAATCTCAAAGATCATCCCATGTTTAGTGGCTAACTATGATTTGTGAGTTTTACATGTTCTCATAGGTTCTCATAAAAGGTTATTGAACCCAAGCATATAGGAGCCTTTTACAACCAAGGACCTCCTTAACAATAAGCTTGTACTGGATGTTTACCAGTAAACTCAATATCATTAAAGAGTTTACTTAAGACCACCTTTAAGATATTTCTACACATATTTCTAAAAAATAAGTTGAGGAGGTATACATGTCTGAAGGTATTTTTACACTTTCCTGAAGGTCTTTTACAAATACCTGAAGGTATTTTTACAAAAACCAAGTTCCATTAGGAGGTGGCATTTTCATGCACACTCCACTTAATGGAAACTCCAACAATCTAAGTTTTTCACAAAAGTGATAAAAACTTTGTATCACTCAGGGACTTTGTGAAGATGTCAGCAACATGTTCTTCAATCAACATGAACTTGAGATTTATCTCATCACTTTGCACCTTCTCACGGGTGAAGTGTACATATATCTTAATGTTATTTGTCCTCTGATGTTGAACTGGATTCTTAATCAAGAGTAATACAACTCTGACCACCACATAGAAGATAAATACTTCCTTTAGCTTCCATGTGTATCTCTACCAACAGTTGTTACAGCTACATGGCTTCTTTACTTCTTCCATTGTACTTCTCTACCTTAATAGAAAAAGTAGAGATTGTTAATTGTATTTGTTGTTCCAAGTAATGGTTCCTACACCAAAAAAATTGAACACATATCCAGTATATTTTATAACACAACATCAATACGGTTAGAATCACAAAATCCATATAAGATAGAATTTTCATTCTTATTATAATGCAACCCATAATTGATTGTTCTTTTCAAATAACTAAAAATTCTTTTTGCAAGATTCTAATGATCTCTAAAAAATGTTCTTACATAAACCTTGAAGTAATTGCTTTTGTATAGGAAATATCTAATCTAGTTATAGTTAGATAAATCAAACTATCAACTAACAACGTACATAAAATAGGATCAACCTTTTTCATATGTAGATTTATGATCAATATTTATTCCAACTTCCATTAAAATAGAAAATGGTTTATAATCAATCATAAGAAACTTTTTCAATACAATGGTTGCATATTTTGTTTTGAAAAATAGCAATAGAATGAAATACAATCATACAAATAACATGATGTGAGAGACCTAACTCATTCATTTCAAATTACTACTTCAAATTCTCTTTAATCCTATTAAAGAAATCAGAATTGTCACCAGACATAAGAAAATCATCAACATATATACATATAATGATAATATGTGAGCCTTATTGCTTAGTGAATATATCATTGTTAGAAGAACAATTAACAAAACCTAACAGTTTAAAGAAGGAAATAATTTTTACATATCAAGCTCTAAGAGCTTGTTTTAAACCATACAAGGATTTCTCAACTTACAAACATAGTTTTCTTTACTAATTTCTTCAAATCCTTTAGGTTGAAACATGTAAAGTTCTTCTTTTAAATTGTAATTTAAAAAAGTATTTTTCTTATCCATTTGGTGGATTTCCCACCCAAATTGAGTGGCAATTGCAAATAAGGCCCTAATAGTACTCATTTTAGCTAGAGGAAATGTCTCAACATAATCAATACCAAGTTTCTGAGTGAAACCTCTAGTAATAAGTCTAGCTTTATGTTTGTTAATACTACTATCACCATTATATTTTACTTTGTATATCCACCTAGACCCTATAATACTTCACGGCTCAGGTTCATAAAATGTAATTAATGCATGGTACATATGATGGCTTTTGGTCATTTTCCTAAGGTTAATAGGATTTGAATTTTCTAACATAGATTGAGCCTAATTTAATTTCTTATCTAGGAAGATAAGAGTTTTAGAAACATCTATAGCATCAAAACATCATCATGACCATTTACTAAATTAGAATCAAAACCATCATTTAGAAGCATTTAATGAAGTAACTTCAAGAGAAGAAGAAAACACATGTAAACCTTTCACTAGACTATATCTATACATTTCATATAAGCTTTGATAATTAATATGTCATAACCTTTCATGCCATAGTTATTAATTATTCAAACTCTGAGATATAAAACAAGATGTAAAAGATAAATCATCAAAAATATATAGATCATTTCTTTGAATTCCTTTAGCTATTATACTATCATTACTATCCTTTATATACCAAGTATCCTTCATGCATGGATTCTAGTTATGTCCATACCTCTTTTGGATGTTCAATATTACCAATGTGTAGAAGGTACTCATCGTTCACATTGCATAAAAAGAGCATCTTACATTCGTTGCAAGAATGCATTCATGTTATCTACAGTTGCTTGATGACCAGTGGGAGCAACCTCAGATCTAGAAACAATCATCCAGAGTTTCCTCACCATAAATTCTATTTTGACCCAAAATCTTGTAGTTGGTTTCATTTAGGCTCTGAGTTTTTCCAAGATAGAAATAGTTAGACATCATTGTTTTCCTAAACATGTAAAAGCCACCCCATTATAATATACAATGTACCACAGAGTTAGATACATATTTATCAATAAAAAAACACTTTTAATAGAATCAAATCTAAATTTTACAGATCTAAAGAAACTATTTGATCATAACTAATTCTGTCATTATAATGTATACTAATTAACCTCCCATGATCAAAATAATAACCTGCATTATAAAGGGCTCTATATTATACCCTAGATTTATATAAAAAATATTTCTGACCATATAGAAGTGAAGAAGAGACCCCTAAGAATGCATACCAACTTCAAATTTTTGAAAAAAATTAATGTAGACAAAAATCCGGTTATCTTAAATTTGACGTCTAAATGACCTCATAATGACTTATTTTTTTGGTCTATCGTGACGATCATTTGACCGTCAATTTTAACACAATTAAAGTTTCCTGGAACATACGAGCTTAAATTTGATGTCTAAATGACCATCATATTATCTTATGTTTGGTCTATCATGAGGATCATTTGACCGTCAAATTTAATGAAGGCAAAACTTGTTGTGTATTTCCAGAATGTGAAATTCCAAAATTTCTTCTTTCTGTATAATATTAGGGAGGTTATATTTTAACACATTATAATAACCTATTATAATTTATAATGTAAAAATATATACATTTTTTTATAAAATAAATGTATATAATTTATAGAATGAAAATAAAAAACAACATATAGTTCATAAAAATTATAAACTATAGTATATTGTTTTTATATTAAAAAAACATATAACCCTTATTAAAGGGGTTTAAAGGACATAGACTAGGTTAAGAGAATTTTACCAGGTGCAAGTAGATTTATGAGAGTATAGATTAACTTGTATATTTTACAGAGGGGACAAGTAATTTAACTCGACCAATGAAATAAATTGAAATCCCTATTTTCATGAACCTTGTCTCATCGTTTCATTTACTCTTAAATTTTACCCCTGCACACATTTAAAAGTATGGAAATATTGCAAAATATTTTATATAATTCTTGGAAGCTAAAAACTTTAAAAATTTTATGTGATTATAACTACCAATATTTTAATAAATACTTACTACACGTCACATGGGCCACCAATAAACTAGCCCCCTTTTTTTAATTCTCCATTTATTCTTGAGAGTTCCACATTTATACCTGAGATATTATCTCATTTTATTCTCCACTCCCATTCTTATATAAAAGAAAACCTTTAAATAGGTTTATTTATATAGTTTTTATAAACTATAAGATCTAAATGAATGGGACTGCCCCCTTACATGGATAATATAAATGGTTAGGGACACATGTTAGGTTTTATTTAATAAGTATTAAGATTTAAAAATTAATCCCTTCATGGCCAAGAAATAAACATGGACCCCTTTACAAAAAAATAAGCACTTTGGTTTTTTTTAAAACATATATAAACCAAATATAATAAAATTTATATTTTAAGCGGTTTAAAATAACCATATATATAAAATATGATTCAAACGTAGGTTTATTTTTTATTTTAAAAACTATATATGCCTAGATTTATAAGTTAAGTTTAAATATGATTTAAACTTAGGCTTAGAATATGGTCCGTTGACTCTTCCCTCAATGTTAGAATTTGAGGATTCTAATAAAGAAGGGTTTAATCAATTTACATATTACATAATGTTACAATAAATATTTAAATAAAGATTACATCATAACATAAGTAAATAAAGAAATAGTTACAAGAAATAAATAACACAGGTGACACAATATTTATAGTGGAAAACCCCAATAGGGTAAAAACTAATTTGAAAATAACCTTTTACTTCAGAGAACTTATTTTACATCCAGTAAGATCACCTCCTCCTTTGAAACCCTATTTACCAAGGGTAAAACCAAATCACTTGATTTGCACACCTTTGATATATTTCCCAAATATATCAAATGAGGACCTAAAGTCCTTTTTATATAAGGTGATTGAGTATGTCTCCCGACCCACCTTTTAAACCTAAAATGGTTGACGCATACACCTAGGTTTATAATATTTAATATTAGAAATATAATCATTTCATGATATTAAATATTTAACCTAAAGTATATACCTAGGTTAGCATATTTAATAATAGAAATAAAAATATTTCATACTATTAAATATTAACTTATATATTAGTGATGGACCCATATACATTAAGGGTTGGCCAGACCACTTAATCATCATGTTCCAACAGGATCACCTTAGAATAGTAGATAGTCATAAAAGAAACATGATGATTATATCTTTTCTCTTCTTTCCCCTAACACTTTCTCAATTTTATTTAATGTCTTGCTCGATGTGATATTTTCATCTCCCAACTATTCATCATCTAATTTAATGCTTGATAAGAATATATGATGAATCTCATATATTTTTTCTACCACTGTTAGGGGTGGGATTTCTTCTTGGATTTCATTAGGCTTTTCTACTTTCTTCTTGGCTTAATCATTATATTTTAATTAATTGATTTAAATTGCTCATCCTATGATAACAATGGGATGTTTTGTCTCTTCATCATCTACCCATACCATTTTATTTTCATTCTTTTTCTCTTCAGTCCTAGAGTTAGTTTTCTTGACTATGTATATATACTTGATATTATTCTTTCCAGTGGCTCTCTCACACATTGTTGACTTGGAATCATTCTTAGGATTAGTCTTCATTTTGAAAGCCTTAAAATTACTACTGTATTTAGAGGGTTCATAAAAGTTTTTTACAAAATTTCATTATCCATGAAAATCATAAAACATAATGTAATTCTTGCCTCTAAGATCTTCATTTTTCCATTTTTGACTATATGATTCATAGAGATAATACCTAGTAGTATGAACCTTTATTGTACCAATTTTCTTGTTCGATTCAATTTAATGAGTTATATACTAAAGAAATATAAACAAATCATAACATGGAGGGTTTATGGTACCTCAAATGTGATGTGATGGATAAATGGGTGCAAAGCGATGAATCATCATCATAGTTGATGACTTAAAAATAGGATGAATTGAAACGGGATTGATTAGATAAATTTATGTGAGGGCTGCCCAAAGTCCCACTGCCATCTCTAAGAAGTGGTTAGCTTCGTTTCAAAGATATCAACCCCCATTTTCTTAGAAAGAATGAAATAAATAAAGAAAAGTAGATAATATGCAGAAACAAAAGTAAATTGAATCTTCAAAAATTGATTAAAACTAATCTAGAAAATGATTCAATTGAAATAAATGTAAAATAAAGTGTACCTGGTCTGGGTCTATGGAAACCTAGACTGTGCATAAGCATGTCGGCAATGACCTGGGCATAAAGATATGGAATATAAGAGAAGTATGCAAATCCTACAAGATTTGAGTGCAATATGGAAGTTGAAGAGGTCTGAAGATGCTGGATTTAACCTACAGAGGGGATCTGAGGAAATAAAAACTAGGAAAATGGCAGAAAACAGAGATGGATGAAGGTAGATTGAGAATCAAAACCTAGGTGGAGAATGACTAGGGTTGGTCGAAGCTAAATGGATGAAAAAGATGACCTGCAAGTAGAGAGGCTAGAAAATATGGTTATTGAAGAAGCTATGAGTGTTACAAAAATTGATCTGAACCTGTAAAATGTTAGAAGCAAGCAAAACAACAGTAATATGATAAAAAATTTGATTAAGGAAATACCAAGATAATGATAAGATCACAAAGGAATAAAGTGAATGATGACAATGAACGTCCAAAGGACACCTAGGAGAGCTATAACTATTACAGGAATGCTCAAGCATGAGACGTAATTCACTAGTCATGACAGAGCTCCAAAATTCTCATGTATCTAATGATTTCCAAATCCGTTTTTGAAGGATTAAACTTGATTTTATAGGGTCGATGATGATTGGGCTAGGTCATCATCAACTGCGGGGAAAGTTTTCTCCAATGGGAAAGATTCTTTTTGTTTTTCGAGTGATTTTTTGGATTTAAGAGTTGAAAAAGTTGGTTCAAAGCTTATAGGACGGGATTGGGTTTGTCTAGGGATGTGTAGGAAATAAAGCTAGATATAATTAAATCTAGAAAAAGCAAGGGGATGCAAATTTAGAATGAAATCAAAGTCCAAAATATAAGGTTCATAGAGCATGTGGAGAGATATTGATTGATTGATTAATTAATTAATTAATGGGAATCAAATGTGCATTAAAGTTGATAGGATAATAAGGGAATTTTATTAAATATTAAAGGGGACAAATTTAATTAAAGGAGGTACCTAGACAGCACCCTAAAAAATAATGTCCACGTAGGTAGACATAGGTAGATATTTAATTTTAGGTGTCTACATTTACCCCTTTTTGTTGAGGTGTTTGCGCTAGCAAGCCATGAGGAAAAAACAATGAGAGATTTAGATTAGGGGTAAAGAAGGATTGATGATGAGCTCCCCCTCAGATGAGGGATTGATGAAGCCATAGGAAATCGATGACATGTTTGAAAAAAGTAGATAGATGAGAAGGGTGGGTGGGTGAAGAAAAAATGGGTAAAAGGATAGTGTAAGGAAAGATGTCCCAAGAAAAAAGGATCGCAATAAAAATAAAAAACTATGGAAGTGAATTCGATATCAATTTGGTAGGGGACAATTTTGGTCTCAACAGAGACAACAAAAATGATCTACAAACTAGTGTATGGGAAAAAATTATAGTGAAATGGATGCAAATCGAGATGACCAATGGGTCATAGGAAAGTCATTAAAGTATGTGCAACTAAATGTGAAAAGTATGTGAAATCCTTCGTACACGAGGAATAGAGAAAAATGTTATGTGTCCATAAGGGATGAGGATGAAAATTATGGTGCCCCAGCACATGACATGGAAAGATTGCCCAAAGGGTGGATTAGTAAACAAGTGGTGAAATAATATGCCCCAAGAGGGGAAGTAAGTATGACCATGAAGGAAAATAGGGAGGTGAAAAATTAAGTAAAATTCCCTAAGGGGGAAT
The DNA here is from genome assembly GCA_019776745.2 of Taxus chinensis. Taxonomy (NCBI): domain Eukaryota; kingdom Viridiplantae; phylum Streptophyta; class Pinopsida; order Cupressales; family Taxaceae; genus Taxus; species Taxus chinensis. Next base: position 900,471,565 of record CM034146.1, read on the forward strand.
AAGGTATGCCCAAAATATGGACTTTGTGCACAAACAAGAGAGGATTGTGAAATAAAATTCTGAAAGGAAGAGTAAATATGGCCATAAAGGTAGAATTAGAGAGTATAAAGGGATAGTTTTAATGTTGGATTAAAATTACCAGAGGGAAGAAAAATTATGACCACAAATGTGGACTTTGAGATGATATGCGGAGGATGCAAAATATGGAAACAAAATGCCCTAAAGGGAGAATATAGGGTCGCCACAAAGGTGGACTTAAGATGAGAGATATTGGATAAGATTGGATGAGGGGTAGGATAAGAGGCAACTTAATGATAGCGACTAACAGGTATGAATGAAACTACATTGTATCAAGGAACACAAGAGGAAAGGATGTCTATCATTACATTGGAGGTAAACAAGATGTGGATCTAGGTAACGTAAGGTGTTAGGTTGTGGAGCTTGTTTTTCATGTGTGAAAGTGTTGAAGACTATACACTAAGAGTAATGTACACTTTTCATGTATCCTTGCCGAGATTCGGGACCAGGCCGGGCCCCAAGCGGGGGGTCCGGGGGTGGTAGCAGGGGTTTGGGGGTGCAGACCCCCAAAAAATTTTTTTTAGGCATAAATGTTTTTGGCCTCAAAAATACACCCGACATATCAAGAAACGTGCTCTTCTCATATAGGTGAGTTTTTTGACCCATAGGTTTATGGGATGGGTTTTCCCATGGTTATGATACCCACAGTTTCGTAAAACTGCTTAAGTAGTTGTCTATTTATATGGTCTTATGCATATGATAGAAGCAAGCAAATGTATTGCAGATGTGTTTTGAATTCGGGTGTGAATTCTGTAGACTTTGTTGAGCATAGCTCCAAACGGATCTGGGTATTGTATTGAGAGAGCGGTGGCTTGTAATAAAATCTAAGCAAGTGATTCTTGGTGGACGTAGCCCAAATTGGGTGAACCATGTTAAATACTGTCTCTTTGTGTTGTGTTATTTTATTTTGCAATTTTATTTGAGATCTGTAAGAATTTCTACATATTAGTTTCTACTGTTGCGATTCTGTGAGGGATTATTCCACATATTTTATCCCTTATTTTCTAACAATTGGTATCAGAGCCTAGTTTAGTTTGTTGAAGTGTTGAATCACAGGGAAATTTTTTTAGCTTGAGTGGGAGCTATGGAAGATGATGGAAGATCTAGGGTTGATAAATTCAATGGGTAGAATTTTAGTCTTTGGAAGATGCAGATGGAAGATTACCTTTATAAGAAGGATCTTTATACTCTGTTGTCTGAGAAGGTGAACAAACCCTCAAGTATGACAGATGTGGAATGGGATTTGTTGGATCGAAAGGCACTTGGAACGACCTGGCTGTGTCTTACATCTTCAATATTATTTAATGTTTCAAAGGAAAAGACTACAAAAGATCTAATGGATGCATTAGGGAAGTTGTATGAAAAACCCTCTGCCTATAATAATATATTTTTAATGAAAAAGTTGTTTAATATGAAGATGTTTGAGAATAGTTCAGTAGCAGATCATTTAAATGATTTCAATACAGTTGTGAATATGCTAGGTTCGGTTACAATAGAATTTGATGAAGAAGTTAGGGCTTTATTAATTTTGTGCTCTTTACCTAAGAGTTGGAATAGCCTGGTAATGGCGGTAAGTAACTCGGTTCTAGCTAACTTGAAGTTGAAGTTTGAGGATGTTGTAGGGGTGATTCTAAGCGAGGAAATGCAAAGAAAAATCTCTGGAGAATCTTCTACTTCAGGGAATGCTTTGACAGTGGAAACTAGAGGGAGACAAAAGAATAGAGGAAACCGTGGAAAATCAAAAGATTGGGCAAGTTCAAAATCCAAGAACAAGATTGTATGCTGGAATTGTGGAAAGCCTGGGCATGCAAAGAAGGACTGTTGGGAGATTCGGGATAAGAAGAAACAACAGGAAGAAAACAAGGAGGCAAATGTGGCATCGGGTAATGTATGTCAGGATGCTTTGATTCTTTCTTTGCATAATATTTCTGAATCTTGGGTTTTAGATTCAGGGGCTTCTTTTCATGCTACTCCACATAGGCATTATTTTGTTGATTATGTTCAAGGGGATTTTGGGCATGTTTTTCTTGGTGATGATGAGCCTTGCAGTATAGTTGGAAAAGGTTCTGTTCAGGTTAAGATGCAGAATGGGAATACATGGCTATTGAAGGATGTCAGACATGTGCCTACATTAAGGAGAAACTTGATATCGGCGGGGTAATTGGGAAGTGATGGTTGTACTGTGATATTTACAACTAACTCTTGGAAGGTTACCAAGGGTTCTCTTGTGGTGGCAAGAGGTAAGAAGGTTGGAACCTTGTATTTAACCACTGATAATACTAATGATTGTAATCTTGTGGCTTCAGATGCAGATACAACATTATGGCACTATAGGCTCAGTCATATGAGCCATAAGGGCATGAACATCATAAAGAAGAATTTGCCTGGATATACAGAAACAGGTTTGGATTTCTATGAGAACTACATATTTGGGAAACATAAGCGAGTAAGGTTTCTCAAGGTTGGACCTATGAAGAAAGAGAGTAAGTTAGAGCTGGTACATGTGTTTCAGGTATCATCTCTTGGGGGTTCAAGTTATTATGTTACTTTTATTGATGATGCAACAAGGAAAGTTTGGGTTTATTGTATTAGAAACAAATATGATGTATTTGACACTTTTGTTTAATGGAAAGCCTTGGTAGAGAATGAAACAGGTCTTAAGCTAAAATGTCTTAGGTTAGATAATGGAGGGGAGTATTGCAGTAATAAATTTGATGATTACTATTCTAAGAATAGAATCCGCAGGCAAAAGATGGTTCCAGGAACTCCACAACAGAATGGGGTATTAGAAAGGATGAACAGAACAATAATGGAATGTGCTAGGAGCATGAGGTTACATGCAGGATTATATTTTTTTTTTTTGGGTAGAAGTGGTGAGCACAGCTATGTACTTGATAAACAGAGGACCCTCAAGTGCCTTGGATGGAGGCATACCTGAGGAGGCTTGGTCCGGTAAGAAAGTTGATTATTCATTTCTTAGAGTCTTTGGATGTGAGGTGTTTGTTTATATAGACAAGGATGATAGGACCAAGCTAGAGGCTAAATAAAAAAAATGTAGTTTCATTGGTTATGGTGGTGATGACTTTGGATTTAAATGTTGGAGTATTAAGGACAAGAAAATCATTCGGTATAGGGATGTGGTCTTTAATGAGAAAGTCATGTTTAAGCAACAGTTGCAGGAAAACAGGGAAGAATCTAAGAAAGAATATGCAGTGGTAGAGGATCTTCTAGATGGGAAAGTGACCCATGAATCAGTTTAGGAACCTACTCAATAGGAACCCCAAACTCCTACAGTGAGGAGGTCTTCTAGGGTAAGAAAATAACCTGAACATTTTTCTCCTTCTCTTTATTATTTATTACTCACTGATAGTGGAGAGCTAGAGAGCTTTGATGAAGCAATGCAGGTAGATGCCAGTAAGAAGTGGGAGCAAGCCATGGATGAGGAGCATAAGTCTCTCATGGAGAACCAGACTTGGGATTTGGTGAAGCTACCAGAAGGCAAAAGAGCAATGCAAAACAAGTGGGTGTACAAATTTAAAGATGAAGGAGGAGGAAAGAAAAGATATAAGGCACGGTTGGTGGTCAAGGGGTTTGCACAGAAACAAGTTATAAATTTTGATGAGATTTTTTCTCCTGTAGTAAAAATGATTTCTATCAGAACTGTTCTTGGAATAGTGGCAGCAGAAGACTTGCACTTAGAATAGTTAGATGTAAAGACTACATTTCTCCATGGTGATTTGGAGGAGGAGCTATATATGCAGCAACCAGAAGGATATGAAATCAAAGGTAAAGAGGAGATGGTGTGCAAACTGAAGAAGAGCTTGTATGGCCTAAAACAAGCTCCACGTCAATGGTATAAGAAGTTTGATAGCTTCATGATGGAGCAAGGTTATATTAGATGTCATTCTGACCATTGCATGTATACAAAGAAATTTGAGGATGGAAGTTATATTATCCTGTGTTTGTATGTAGATGACATGTTGGTTGCAGGTAAAAACATGCAGGAAATAAAAGTACTCAAGAAACAACTAAGTGAATCCTTTGATATGAAAGATTTGGGGGCAGCCAGAAAAATCCTTGGTATGAGGATAACTCAGGATAGGAAGGAACCGAAGCTAACTTTATCTCAGAAAGAGTACATTAAGAAGGTATTGGATAGGTTTAACATGCAGGATGCTAAACTGGTTGGGACTCCTTTGGCAGGCCATTTTAAGTTATCAAAGGAGTAGTGTCCCAAGACAGAGTAGGAAAGAAACTAGATGTCCAAGGTACCTTACTCATCAGCAGTTGGTAGTTTGATGTATGCTATGGTGTGCACTAGGCCTGATATTACCCATGCAGTGGGAGCTGTGAGTAGATTTATGAGTGATCCAGGTAAAGAGCATTGGCAAGCAGTAAAGTGGATCCTTTGGTATTTGAGAGGGACCATGGGGACAGTTTTGTGCTACAGTGGATCAGACACCACTTTACATGGTTATGTAGATTCAGACATGGCTGGAGATGTAGACAGCAGGAGGAGCACGACATGTTATATTTACACTGTAGGTGGGACAACAGTGAGCTGGATTTCACGACTACATAAGCTGGTGGCTTTGTCAACCATGGAGGCTGAGTATGTTTCTGCCACAGAGGCAAGAAAAGAGATGATTTGGTTACAAAAATTGCTTGAGGATTTGGAGCATAAGCAGGAGGAATGTAAGCTGCATAGTGATAGTCAGAGTGCTATACACCTAGCTAAGAACTCTGCTTTCCACTCCAGGACGAAGCATATACAGTTAAGGTACCATTTCATTAGGACAACTTTGGAGGAAGAGAATTTGAAGTTGGAGAAGATTCATACCAGTCAGAATCCTGCAGACATAATGACCAAGGTGGTCACAAGGGAAAAACTAAAGTTGTGTTCAGCTTTGGTTGGTCTTCACAGAAACTAGTGAAGGGTTGAGAAGCTTGCTTAGAGGAAAACTAGTCTCCAAGTGGGAGATTGTTAGGTTGTGGAGCCTGTTTTTCATGTGTGAAAGTGTTGAAGACTATACACTAAGAGTACTATACACTTTACATGTATCCCTCGCCAGGATTCGGGGCTGGGCCGGGCCCCGAGCAGGGGTCCGGGGGCGCAGCCCCCGAAAAAAAAAAAATTTAGGCATAAATTTTTTTGGCCTCAAAAATGCACCCGACATATCGGGAAACGTGCTCTTCTCATATAGGTGAGTTTTTTGACCCATAGTGTTTATGGGATGGGGTTTTTCCCATGGTTTTGATACCCACGGTTTTGTAAAACTGCTTAAGTAGTTGTCTATTTATATGGTCTTATGCATATGATAGAAGCACAAGCAAATGTATTGCAGATGTGTTTTGAATTCGGGTGTGAATTCTGTAGAGTTTGTTGAGCATAGCTCCAAATGGATCTGGGTATTGTATTGAGAGAGCGGTGGCTTGTAATAAAATCTGAGCAAGTGATTCTTGGTGGATGTAGCCCAAATTGGGTGAACCATGTTAAATACTGTCTCTTTGTGTTGTGTTATTTTATTCTACAATTTTATTTGAGATCTGTAATAATTTGTGCATATTAGTTTCTACTGTTGCAATTCTTTGAGGGATTATTCCGCATATTTTATCCCTATATTTTCTAATATAAGGCACATACAACCAAAAATAGGTGTTAGCATATAACGAACAATAGTTAGTTATACCAAAGATCATGAGATAAAGGTATAGAATGAACTCATAAACCTAATGTGGACATGAAAAATGGGTTTGTGATGTAACTTGTATGTGGGAAGAGGGTTCTCTATGAGTGGTGTTCCCTAAATCTATGCCCCATCTCTAGGAAGGGGAAAGAGAAAACTCAGCAATGCGGGAAGCTTCCTTAGGATGCTAATAAAATGGAATGCTGATCAATGTGGGAAGCCTTCAAATTCCATAAGAAGTATCCATCCTTTAAAGGTATGGTATACTTTATACATAATATAGATGGAAAGAATAATATATATGATAGTTGTCCTTTGAGGGATCGGTCTATTTATTTGATTTTTATTTTAATTTCATGTTTTTTTTTTGGACGAAAAACTATCCTTCGAGGGAGTAGTCTATTTTTGAGTGCTTTGAATTTTGATAAGCATCCCTTGGATTTTTATTTTTACATGGGGGAGAGGTGGGAATATTTAAGTAGACCACTAAAAATGGGACAAAGAATGTACAAGAAACACCCTAGAACCCTTTGCATGGTTCTAATAGATGAATGAGAGGGTGACAAATGTAATGATCTCAAAGTTCTCACCAATATGGAAGAACCTATCCATAAGGAATATGTTACAAGTAGATCCGTGGTGCTCATATTTTAGGCCACATCTAGGAAAGTGACAGATGACCACATAATTCCAAATCACTACGATGAAAGATGGAAGAGGCTAACAATGGAGGGATGATTAAAGGATATGACTAAGAGCTCACTGGAAGACACACTAATAATAGAATGCTCACAAGTGTAAGGCATTAAGAGGTTCCAATTCTAGTTTACCACCAAGGGAGGGAAAAATTTCCATGTAATGTCCTATTTAAAGCAGTAACCTTATGATTTGAGTCACATTCGAGAATAGAATGATAGCTTACAAAGGATGGGATACAATGAGATAGATGAGAAAAGATATAAAACTATGCACTACCTTTAAGGAACTAAAAATATGCATCCCTAATGAGATGAATAGGTGGTACCCAAAGGGAAGGAAAATGTTGACCACAACATTGGGTTTAAGATGGAAATATGGTGTTGGGAAAAGGCACAAATATGGACACAAAGGTGGAATTTGATGAGATCATAAATAAATGTTCCCCAAATGGAAGGAAAAATATGGCCACAATGGTGGACTTTGAAGATATTGTCCCTCTAAGGGGAGGATGATGTGATAAGATGATTTTATTTATATTGAATGAGTTAGACGAAGATTTGAAAAAATATGTGTGACTCCCTAGTGGCGAGGAAATGAGAAATATGTGTTTAAATTAATGACCACAAAAGTGGGTTTAAAATGATGTCAAGGATTGAAAGGATTTAATCTGTAAGTGGACTGATCTTAGAATGAAATATCCCATCATGTATGGATGAGAAAGATGTGAGGGGATCATAAATAAATGGAGGATGCTTCCATAGCATTGGGTAACTTGGATATAGAGGAGATTGTGAATTCCAAAGGAGTTAGATATATGGTTGGGGACCACAAGGGTGATTGGAAAGACAAATAGTATCAAAAAACAAAGGGGGACCTTCTCGTATACGGGAGATGCTAAGGGATGATGTGGATGGAGGAGTCTCAAGAAACCCAATAGATGGGACATGAATTGGATTGGTCGTTAATGGAGAAGGATGTTCCATCTGAATGAGGAAATCATATTTCTCAATAAGGTCATAAGCGATGGTCTGAAATTCCTTACAATGCTCCATGTCATGACTTGGGGTATGATGATAAGCATAAATATAACTAAGATCAAACCATGATGACTTCTTACTATTAGGATTAAAATATCTAATAGGAGGAAATGTGATGGAAGATATTCGAGTTAATTGTTGGAAGATATTGGCATAAGACCCAACTGAAGTGTTAAGAGGAAGATAAATCTTATGGGTTTTAATAGGATTTTTAGGATTAGGTATGGATGTAGATTGGATGAGTAAATTAGGTGTCTTGAAAGATGAATCAACTTTGGGAGGAGATTTCTAATTGTTTGCTATTTTTTTATTGTTTAGTTGTAGTTATGTCCCTGTTTTGCTTTTTTTAGTAGCTTCTTTTTTGAATACTATTGGACTTATCATAATATCTAGATTCAAATCCTATTTTGATGTTTTTTCATGTTGATCTGGTTGTTGAACCTTTTTTTGTAACAAGGTATAGTCCCTTCAAAACTATTTTCCTTTAGTAAAAAAAACTTTTGGAGGAGAGTTAGATTGTTTGGATTGGGAATTATTATTACAATATGTCTTAGATGAAGGGGATGGCCCTAAAATAGATGAAGGTGTGCCTGAGATGGATTTTTTAATGTTGGATCATTGAGGAGAGGTAAGGTCCAATTTCTTATGAGGGTGCATGGGAGACTTTTGGGGATTATTTCCAAGAGTCTTATATTTTGATCAAGATGGTTTACCCTTGGCAGGGATGACTATAATTTCAATCAGTGGATCTCAAGATGTAAGAGTGGTTTGGGATTGGTTGATGTAGAAACAACCGATTTTGAAGAGGGAGAATGAATCCCCCATGTTTTCATTAGATAGAAGTTCTTGCTTCATAATTTTTTTAAGTCTATCATTGATATATCTACAAATCAAGAGGATGTGACTGGTGTGGTAGTGGTTATAGATATAGATATATGAACGGATGTTGGGGATGGAGTGTGTGTAAAATATTGGGATGGAATGGATGATGTATTCATATGTAAAGATGTAGGTACATGCGTTGAGATAGGTATTGGGATAGTTGTTGGTGAGGTTATACAGGAATATGTGGTATAAATGAGTGTTGTTGGGATTGATGTGGAAATGAGTGATGTAGATGTAGTAATATGTGTGTTTGATGTAGATTTGGGTGAAGGAACAAATGTTAGATGTGTAGGAATAGGTGTGGATATCATTGGGACCAAAATAGGTGATAAAGATGAATCTTCTATGATAGATTAGGGCATGATAGAAGTGGAAGTAGTACGAGGTATATTCAGAGTTGATGTAGATGTGGTAAGGGTAGGAGTAGATATAGATATAGGACATGTAATAGAAGTTTATATTGGTGTGGTAGTTGTGGATACAATAGGTTCTGAATAAATGGTGGGAATAATATCTAAGGTAGGAACATGTGGAGTTGTTGATGAGATGAGATCCTGATTGATGATATTAATGGTGTGAGAATTTGGTAGTTGAGATGTAGAAGGGGTGGCTTGATTTTTTTGGTGGTTGATTAAGAAAAGGTTTCTTAATTCTATCATGGGGGTTAGCTAGGTGAAGTGGTGGAGTTGTTTATTTGGATATCCCATTGATTTATAAGTTGTTGGATGTGATTTTTGAAGGAACGAAACTTCTCAATGTTGTGACCTTTGACTTGTTGATATTGACAATAGTGGGCTTCATGATACCAAGTGTTCTTGGGTCATGAGTGATCCATGAGTTGTATGACAGGAATTTGGATGGAGTGTATTGCCATTAACTTGTCAAATACCGAACTATAGGATTCCCTTAAAGGGTTGTAGTTAGGAAGTGGTCTATAATATCTTTGGGAAGACTCTATGTGAGAGGAAAATGTGTATATAGATTGGACCATGATGATATTGGTGGTAGTTATATACTTGTCACTATGTGCAGTGTGTTTGATGAACTCGTTCCAAGGATTTTTTGATTGAAGCTTGAGTTGGCCTTTCTCAAGGATGTGAGTTTCGATTTTGTGAGTTGTGGTGAAGGATTATTTGAATGTTCAGAAAGATTGGATTTGCAATGTAGAAAAAATATGCTTTGCACAAGAATGTGAGAAGATTTTGATGAGTTCAGTTTGTGGAAGAGTAAATGACAGTTGATTAACAATAACATACCATCATGCGAAATTTTTTACAATAGACTCATTGTCAAGCTATCTAATGGATTATAAGTCATTGAAAGTAATTTTACGCAAAATATTAATAAAAAATGTTCTAGGAACAATTGCATGAGTTAGGTAAAAGAGAATAAGGAATGTTGTGGAATCCTATTGTATTAGTCCAGTGCTGGACCAACCACATACATAGGGAAGGTTTGAAGCATAAGTTCCTGATCATGTGCAATAAGGTAAAATGTATTCTTAAATGTGGGAGATGCTACTGGGGATCTTCCTTACTATTAAACTTAGTAAACTTGGGAAGCTCCCAATGAGGAGGGTATAGTCACAAAATCACACACTTTAGAAAATTATTTGTCCTAGTCTCATACTACTATTTAGAAGGTTCTTAAGGAAAGAAATTACTAATTAACCCCCGTCCTTTTGTCCATTTTTATTATTTTATTTCATATTTTTATGACCAATTGCATCTACCTATCCAGTCATTTCTGAAGATCCCACATATTCTTAGCCCTAACTGGGGCACCCATATTTTGTACTAGGGAGCCCTGGTCTATTTTCCACTTTACCACCTTTTCTATCTATTTTTCATCCTTATCTTTTATGAGGTCAGCCTTTTCAGGGTTAATTACGAAATTATACCAAGAGAACCCTATGAATATAAAGTTATGAGACCATAATGAGGGACCTAACATCACTATCTACTATCACTCCATCTAGAGTTGCATCCATCTATTGCATTGGCATCCAAATAGCTCCATCATCATCAAGTCATAGGATAGGACATCTACATAATGATTCATAGGTGAAGGGATTCTATTCTATTTCATGCACACATTCTATTACATTTTCTACACATATTTATTATTCGCTACTTCACAAAGTGTAACTTTTACAAGAGCAACCTAGGGCATGTTCACACACACTTACACATAGAACTGCATTGGGTCTAAGATGTAGTGCAATGCTTAGTTAGTAAGTCCATCAATGTGGCAACTGAGGATAGTCTGACCCCCTTCATATGTATTTTTTTTTTCAGGGTTTGATGCTTGTTTTGGGGTCTTGCAGGTCATTCATTCAACTTGAGATATTCAAATCATTTGGTACAACACACAAAATTTAGTGCGATAGGAAGGCATAGTTCCAAATTACTTTCCCACCTTGTGAAAATCAGTTCCAGACATGTATCCTAAACTAGAGCACCCAAAACTCATACCATAGTGCCTGAGGGTGCCCCAGTCCATCCCTAGGCACCCTTGTCCACACCAATCCTCTAGATTTAGTATTTTTAAGGCTTCGACATATTTGTTCCTTCTTCCAGAATTTCTAGTCAAACCTACGACACTCTCCATCAGTTTCCAGATATCAGCCGAGTTCTTTCCTCTCTCTTTCCTTACACATTAGGGTTTTATTTCATTAGTTATTTCAAATAATTAATTTACATACTATTTTAGTTCATTTATGTACTACATTATATGTCCTCCTAGATTAGATTAACTACTTTGCACTATCCCATTTTATTTCATTTTTGGTTAATCATTTTGGTGAACCTTAACCTTCTTTATGGTACCTTCTATGGCTTGCATCTATATTTCGCCACCGTAACTATCTTCCTTCATGAATTTTTTTCTTATTTCGTCCATCCTTCTTTCCTTGCTTGTCTTACAATTTCATCATGATGAATATATCTATTTGCGATTATTTACAAAATCAGCTAGATTGCCTCAACAACATTAAGAAGTACTTAGATACTCATTACATTCCTCCACATACATCACTTAAATATGTATATCATAAGTTCAATTTTGGCTCTATCCCTTGATGAAGATCAAATGAATTTCACATCTGATGATCTACTACCGGCCAGCATTTTAAGAACATGAACCTCCCTTGTGCATCCAATTTTTGTATTAATAAGGTAGGCTTTAAGCATGCCTTAGATAAAAATAGATCTAGCATCAATATTTGTAATATCACTTTTCTTCAACATATAGGTATGTCAGAAGAATTTATTGCCCCTTCATCTATCACTAAGATCCTTAAAAAACATGGTCATCAACAAAATATGATCATACACACTCTTGCATACACCTTCACCTTAATAAGCTAGTCTTCATACATTTTTTGTTCTCATAGCTTCAAAAATAGGTCTACATGCATAAATAGATTATTATATCATGAATGAAAACATTCTCAAATTATTCTTACACTTCACCTTGTAAATAAATTATTCAAATTCAGCTCATTAACTCAAATAGATAAAGCAAAATGTCAACAACTAAAATTGTCTTCTTACAATAATTACCTTCTGTCATAGGTTTAGTTACCTATGGTACCTTTTCATGACCTTAAAATATTATCCTTGTGAAAATGATGTCCAAGGATGAGTTCTAAATTAATTTACCATCTGAATACACTTGCAAATATTCTTTCTAGCACTTGCAGATCTGATTTGTAACTACCAACAACTCTTTTGTATTTTCCGCTAACATATGAGTTTTGTCTTATAGCTAAGAAACTTTATGCCAAGAGTGTGATGCATTCATGCATGCTACATGGCTCTTAATTTTACTCTATAACCTCTTCACATCCTTCCTAACTCGTTGTTTCTTCTTCATGCTTCATTTGAGCTTCAAACTTGGTCATGGAGGACTATATAATTAAAGTCATGGAAGTGCTTCATCAAACTCAATTTCATTTAGATTCAAATAATTATAAATCATGGAGATGATAGACTACGATGTATACAAAAACTTAATATGTAAATAGAAGCTATATTACTCTCATTCAAGGAAGAACATGTATATTTTGGCAAGCAACAAATATGGATTCAAAGATCATAATTTTACCTCCATAAAGAAAGCTTGATCATGCACTCAGAGAATCCTCCATGGATTATAATCAACATGTATGGATATTTATATGTCTTGAGTAAATTATCAAGTCCATACCTTGTTTCATTTTAGGGGATATATGTAAGATAAACTTGTATCTCTAAGATTGTCCATTCTGGTTCTCAGAGCATAAAAAAATCAGTTTTGTGCTTGAGACATCTATCACTCAAAAGCATGTTTTTAAAACCAAATAATCTCATGGAATAATTCACATGGAGCCTATAATTAACTCTCAAACCTTCACTTACATGATTTATTTGGATAAATTCAATCATCCACTTTCATTTCTTAGACTAATTTCATAGGTCTTATGCCACAAAAATTAGGTCTTCAAGAATGAAATTGTTCACAAATTAAAGAAACTCATAAAGAATCACCCCATACATCATTAAAAATATCTTGATTTATTATTTATAGAAATAATCAATTCTTACACCAAAATCATTGCAGAAGTCACTTAACCAACTTCATTTCTCCAACTTGTAAAATGATCTCTAGTGTTCTTAAGAACCAGTCTTGGCTCCTTATGTTAAAACATCTTCAAAGTTCTCTCTAAGCTCAAATAACACTTTGAAAAGTTCAAGGACATCACAAAAAAACTTGTACAAGTATTCAGAGGCATAAATTGTTTGGAACAAACTTCATCTACTCACCTGTAGCAACAAGATTCTTCTCAAGCTAGTTTGAGCCAATTTCACACCTTGAAGTCTACTCATGAAAATACTTGACCAGACTAGGTTAAGGGAATAAAGAATTCATTTTGAAACTAAAAACACTTCTCATGGTCATATAATGTTGTTACAACAAACAAATCACCATTTTTATCTTCATACGTTCATAATTGGTATTGCATTCTATCATTTCTTAGCAGTAGTACTAAAATACAATTATATCATCAAATTTTTCCCAAAAAGACTAACCCTACAGATGTCATGAATGGTTTGTATACATACTTAAAATTATCCACAATTTTTTTTTAACATAGGTTCCATTACAACCTTTGTCTGTATACTAAATGTTTCACAAAATAATTGTTTTCTTGTGAGGTCAACCATGTGTCATAAGCTCAAACCACCATAAACATTACATCTAATGAGTTATCTACACACTCAAATATTTTTTACAGAAAAAATTCCATTTGGAGGCATAACAAATCAATTTTCTCCATACCACTTCTAACTAGGGTTTAGGATGATTTTAAACAGTACCAGAAAAATGGATAAAAACTTCCTTATCCTTCATCCTTTTGAATCTAGGATTTTTGTATAATATTTGCCTCTTTACATGATTAGAAAATTTCTTATATGATTTATCTTAACAATGATTGTTAATTTAGATCAACTGCTAAGAAGTTGGGGCACTGTTTTGGCATACCTTGCTTAGCCCGATTTTGTCAAAACTTCAATATCTTGCACAAAACTCATCCTATGGTCCTCAAATTTTTTCCACACCTTCATGAATACATTATCCATCATCTCCAATGCCTTTTTGATCAAGGTTCAACTTGAAACATTCATCCCCATCTCATTTGGGAATCATTTGGTCTCCTATCTTGAAAAATCTTGCTATATAGTACTTGTATAAGTGCTAAAAATGCTTCTTTATACACTTATGAAGCCTTACACACATCATTTATCACCATATCATGCTTATGAAATTATTGGTTAACATATTCATACCTTGGTTCATCATGTCTTGCCTTGTTTTCTTGGAAAATGACTTTGATTGGCATAGGATAGTCACCTTTTGAAGCAAACCACCCTTTCTTAGTCTCAACTCATCATATTAGAGCCATAAACAATATGTATACATGTCAAACACAATATCACCAATCTTATGGATCCTATAATCATCTTGGCATCATCTATTGAGAACTTGTGTGAGATCAATCTTCATAAGATCAAACATGTAACTTAGAGTTGTCTTCAAATTCTCTCTTTCCTTGATGGTTTTGTACCTTTATATCTCATGAATGAGTCAAGGTCATGCTCCACAAAATTTATTTTTCACTCCTTCATCCTTATTTATCATTAATGAACTCTTTAAATCAATGAAAACACCTAGGTTCACTCACATGCCAACACACTTGCATTTACCTCCTCGAATATCAGGTGGAGAGCCCTTTCCCTTCATAATCGATGGATAAGCTTCTATCCTTGTCACAATGGGGGGTATCACACTTTATTCTCACCTCCTAGCACCAAAAATTGTCTATCATCTTTATTATCATGCTATATGCTTCACACTTCATCTTTTCTTAGTACTATTACACATCTTGATACACACCTTGTATCTTCATTACCCTATGAAGCACTCTAGTTCTACGGTTCATAATCAAATGTTGAGGGTCTAAATCTGAAACCAACCTCACTGGATTCACTTTTCACACTTTATGCTTCATGATCTATCTTTTCTAGAACACATTATCAAACCATTTCATGATGATGCACTCTTGTTCTATGGTTCATTCTTGATTGTTGAGGGATATTTTTTTATAAATGAGCCTCATCTAATACACATACGATGGTGGGGAACATTGCTCCTATCACATATACACATTGCATACCATTTCATCACACGCATACACTGCATATTACATTCTTGGTTGCACTTAATCTTGCTTACTTATACTATTTACATGATACAATTTGTTTATTATGCTAGTCAGATAATCAGTATGTCATTACCTTTCTATATACACACATGCACGTTCACTTGGTCTTATGGAGGTGAATGCAAATATATTACATATTTTCACACACTGTAATGATGCTTGACATTGTACCCTTTACCAGGACCACTGTGGCTCCTAGGGTTATCTACTATTACTACTCTCACACATTACATGTGGTATTACTTCATCATATACTACTTCTTATTCTTACTAGCACGTTACTTTCCCTTGATACATACATGTCTTGACATAATTTTTTATCTTTCTAACATTTTAATGAGTGCTTTATGTGTAGCATTTACTTTATAGGACTATATGCCATCATTTACATTCCATTCTTTTCCATTACATGCCATTGTTTGTAGGATTTGTCCTATGTCTTGTTTGATCACTGTTTGTATGTTTTAGGCTGATTCGGCTCTGATTGTATTGTGACATTGTGAGTGATGTCCCATGTTTGAAACCCATTTTTTGCAGTATCTTATATGCATATTTGTTTGTTACATTTTTCTTCTATGACATGCTTGCTACTTTTTCTACTAACACATGTTACTAGCCACTTTGTTTACATGTGTGTTGGCTTCTACCGTGCACATCCCCCACCCCCAATAGGTATCAAATTCACATCAGCATTAGGGCCTCTCATTTAGGCCACCTTCTCCTATCGATGTCACATGCACCCCAAATAAGGGGGCATACATTAGATGGAAAAATCACCCCAAAAATAGCTATAAGCTATAGTATAAATTTTCAAAATACATAAATGAAATAGAAATATAGTCACAGAACAATCCAAAATCTTACTTGGGTGCTTAACACTACACATACACCAACAACAAGACTCAAAAAGTAGTGCCTAAGTACGTGTGTCCTTCCCTAGGTGATAATGTCCTGGGGATAGACACAATCATCTTCGTGGATCAAAACAATTCATAGAATCCTTAATAGCAGTTCAATAATTACAGGCACAATACTTTAGTTACAACATGCATGCAATCTCCTATGATTCATTTCAATATGAACAATCAATACAATAAGAACTAATTTAGGACAACATGAACAAATCAAGGATGTACCATCTATAGTGGTACTTATTGGGAAGTGTTGGACCTATGAATTATTTGGCTAAGTATAAGAAGGCACGTGGGAATGCAGGACTTAATTAAAGAAAGGTCCGTAAGGTGAAGGCACGCAAGACAGAGTTTTAGAAGGGTTTTATAGAACCCTTGGTGCATGCACAAGGAAAAGGAAGGGTTTTGGGACTTAGCCATATTCGGTGTCCTAGGAAGCACACAAGAAAAACATGACATGACTGCACATGAAGAATGGATAAGGTGCTAGCCTAGAAACTTAGTGGTCATGAAAGGAATATTCCATGCAATAGAAGGATCCAGAAAGACATAATTGGAAAGAGTAGAGATCTCGAATCTGAGAAGGCATGCTCTAATGGAGGACCACTTAGACACTTTACAATGGATCTATAACTTCAAAAAGGCATCAAGGCTGTTGCTAAGGTTATAAATACAAGTGCATGATAGAAGAAAAGAACAAAGAGAAGAGAGGTGAGACTCTAAAGAAATATAATGGAGGGTTCTAGGGGTTAGGGATTAGGAGAACTCTAGGAGTGATGGAATGTTTATAGGGATGGGTCTGTGATTATACTTGGGGTATAAGGGACATAGTCCATTTATGATGTATGACTTGGCTCTGCATTATGATATGAAGGTATGTAATGGTTTTAAGGAATGTAATGTGGTACTTAAACATGTTGATATGAATATAAGGCTCTATTATAAACCATATACGTGTTCATGAGTATATTCCTTATGCATTTACTTTATGAATGGACTAGTTACATACATGCTACTTGTTATTTCTCTTTTCTAGATGCAAGGAGATGACAACTTATTCTAGGTTCTAAGAATGTTATATAGTTATTTTCTGTCCTTCTACATTTGATTACCTTTCATAGGCTTATGAATTCTCACAAGACTCACATAAAGGAAAGGCTCAGCACCCGCGTGTGATTCAGGTGAGCACCCAACACCCCCTGGGTGATAGGCCGAAACGTATGGGATTAGACTAAGTCTAAGGGCATAAAAATGACCTCATCTTGATTCCATTATCGGGGACCTCTTTTTGAAGTTGTTATGAGAAATGACATGCATATTTGTCCCTATGAAGAGTGATGACAGAGCATTTGAATTTAGAAAGTGTTGAAACATGGTTTAAGTGTGCAGAGGATGAGTTTTCTCAAAGATTCAACACTAGACCTGAGTTCAATGCATGTAGATGGGTAGAAGAGAACCTATACCATGAGTTGTATGAGACATTATACTCTAGAATATGCCATTTCTATGTATTCTTTCCTAGAATTTACTAATATCGAGTTTCTAAGGGATCCTAGAGGATCATTTTTGTGTGTTATTCCTTTGGCTATGAATATCTTGGTCATTACCTTGAGTTTGGAGGAATTTCCCATGGCCGGATAAGTTCCTCTTAGCACTAGGAGAGGAAGATAGGGTGAAGGAAGATGGTAGAAATTACAGCTAAAAAGGAAAGGGAGGAAAGATGACTCATGTATAACAAAGCTCGTGAAAGGGAGGTGACTAGAAAATGTGAGGTTGCAAGTGTGATGGATCTATGGAGGAAAACATTACATGAAGGAGTTAAGGTTCACGTAGAGGACATGGAACCTGAGAATTCTGTGCTACCCCATCTTAGCAAGTGTGGGAGAGAAGCCCCTTTAGCTTCTGATGAGAGTTCATCACATGGAGAAAGGATATCCATCGACATGCATCTGAATCCATCTAGAAACCAACCCAATGGCACCTGGTTTTCTAGATCAAGGGATAACTATTGTTAACCTAGTTGGCATCAGTGGGAGTAACTGATCTACACCCATGAGGTATAATTTCTTGTTTTTAACATCCATGGATGTGTAGTCCCATTCCTGTATTTAGAGGAATCTTTAGATAAGGTACGAGTACACAAGGTTTGGGTATCACATATGGGAGTGGCACGAGACACATAACTGGAAGTGGGACAATATCATAGACCATTGGTGCATAGTTCAGTGGGACGTTGGGAACCCTTGGCGTGACCACTTTAGGCCCTTTTTTAGGTACAGGAGGTGGATCTGATGGGTCAAAACCATGTGGATCCAATGGATATGGTGGAGGAGGAAACATTGGAGGGAACTAAGGCTCTTGATCAGGAGGAAAAGGACCCCCAACCACCTCCCCAAGTGTTTTTTGAGATGTCTTTACACTTACTAGACTATAGGGGTATTGAATATGTTGCGAAGCATGTGCACAAGTGTGAATTACTATGGCGTGCAAAAGGGATCACTACCCCAAAGAAAAAGGCAAGTTAGTTTGCAACAATGTTGCAAGGGTGTGCACATAGTTGGTATAGGAAGTATGACCCCCATTATATGGTTATAGAATACACCACATTGAATAACCGCCTTCCCAGCAGAGTTCCATATCCCTGAGTTTAAGTAGAAGAGCATTAATACTCTGAAGGAGATCCAATAAGGAATGTAAGAGAGTGTGTGGGAGTATGACGCATGTTTCAAGACCCTCTTGTCTAAACTATCCTATGAAATTCATCCTTCTCAACATGCTCAATCATTTTTCAGAGGATTGATAACACCATTTAGAAGGGATTTATAACAAAAGACTTTCACAGACCCACATGAGGTGTTGGAAGCTACCCTACATGCTAAAGCTATTGATGACATCGATACTGGTGTTAGTCCTTTTCTTGAGTCTCAAATTATTGCAATGGCCAAGAAGTTGGAGAAGTTTTCTGTGAGCTCAGCACATGAGGTTCGTAGTGAGATTTTGTGTACAAATTGTGAAGTAGAAGGCCATGCGAAGGATAATGGCCCTTGAAAATTGGTATGAGCTATGATGGTAGACTATGAAATATGCCATAGGGACCATGATACAAGTAGGTTCCCTCTACTAAAGTGCACAATTCACAAGAATGTTTCTTATTATCATAAGATCGTTACCCTCTACAACCCATGATACTAAGGATTATAAACTTATTGATCAGATCCATGATGTAATTGATCTAGGTGTGTTCCAAACTAGCCTTGGAAGTAGTTCCAAGGATGATGATCATCGTTATGAAGGGCACACAGATGGAGGAGCACATGTAATAGGTTTTCATAGAGGATTTCATGGTCACAGTAACCACGACAAGGGATAAAGTGAATTCTCACAAGGAACCTGTTATAATTGTGGATCTATAGAGCATTACAAATGTGAGTGTCCTAATTTGTTACAATGCTCATGGTGTGGAAAGAAACATAAGTACGAAGAGTTTCCAAATATTTATGAGCATATGAACTAGAAACACTGGAAAGAAAAAGGCGATGGGATGGAGAGCATCAAGAAGGTTGATTCACAGTGGATTCCATGAGTGGCATGTGAGTCAGGGCTAGAACCTATACATGTGACAATGTGAGTAGAGGCCATGCGCCAGGTAAATGCCAAGAAAAAGGAAACTAGTTTCAAGAGAGGAAGTGCTACATAGAAAGTATCCAGACCTTGCTCATCAGAAAGAGGTGTATCAAGAAACTATAGACATGATTCAGAGTTTACAAGGGGAAATACAATGTCTAAAGGAGAAATCAAAGCAGTTGGAGCAAAGGAAGAATGTTGAGACTCAAAAAGGAGACCTAGATGAGGTCAAGGAGTGTGCAAGATGTTAAGGTAAGAGAATATTATTCCCTTACTAAGAGAATGGCTGAAAGAGAAGGTACCGCGTGCTAGAACAGAGTGTGAAAGGTAGGTTTTACATGCAAACCTTCCTCCTCATAGCCCTGACTATGAAAAGGAGATTCCTTTGAATGTGGTTTTTGATGGATGGCTTCTGAGTAATATGCTCATTGACATGGGAGTAGAGTTCAATGTTCTTACATTATATTCCTGACATCAAATGGGAAGGCCCACATTACAGCCATCTTCGAATGTGTTGTATATGGAAAACAAGACTAAGGAAATACCCATTAGAGTCCTGAAGGATGTAGTTATCACCATTCAAGGGGAAAAGTTCACTAGAGACTTTGAAGTCTTGGTGCTTTCCAAGTTAGAAAACTTTCCAACATTTCTTGGGTGCCCATGGTGTTACAAGAATAATGTCGACCTGCAGTTTAACAAGGGGTATATCAAATTTGAGAACAAGGAAAAAAGGGTGATCATTCCTTTGACAGATGGGAAGTCAATGCCCTATACTGACCCCTTAGGAGAAGAATTCCTTAACAGAATCTATGTGCACTCCATCAAAGATCCTAAGATAATTAAACCCATGGACGGAGTTGTCCAGTTTGAAGATGCTCAATCCTTGAGTGATACCACTAGTATCACATGCAACAATTGGGTGCATGGGACCTATGAGTTAATTGGGTAACAGTTGAGAGGATTTGTAACAAGGATAACAAATTTACACTCATTCCAGTGCCTAGAATGGAATAAGTTACCAAGTTATTCTGGGGGATCATACCCTGAAATTTTCTTGCAATAAATGGAAGCTCAGTGGAAAAATGAGGACGAGAAGAGGGGAATTCTCAATTATAACCTACTCAGAACTACAGTGCATTAGTGGGCTATACATTGAGAGAACCTTCTAGAGTGGCGTGAGGTAAGAATCATATTTTTTGTAAGGTTCTCCAGGAGCAATGCGCCCACGGTCATACAGGTTAATATTTAATAATATTTATATTTATATTTCTATTATTAAATATACTCACCTAGGTATATACTTTAGGCTAAATATTTAATATCATGAAATGATTATATTTCTAATATTAAATATTATAAACCTAGGTGTATGTGTCAACCATTTTAGGTTGAAAAGATGGGTTGGGAGACATACCCGACCACCTTATATAAAAAGGACTTTAGGTCCTCATTTGATATATTTGGGAAATATATCAAAGGTGTGCAAATCAAGTGATTTGGCTTTACCCTTGGTAAATAGGGTTTCAAAGGAGGAGGTGATCTTACTGGATGTAAAATAAGTTCTCTAAAGTAAAAGGTTATTTTCAAAGTGGTTTTTAACCTATTGGGGTTTCCACTATAAATAATGTGTCACTTGTGTTATTTATTTCCTGCAAGTATTTATTTATTTACTTATGTTATGATGTAATCTTTATTTAAATATTTATTGTAACATTATGCAATATTTAAGTTGATTAAATCCATATTTATTAAAATCCTCAAATTCTAACATGTCCCATGGGTAAGAGAGATGGTAGGTGGGGTGAGATAGAATTATCCTTTGGTGGAGGAGAAGGCGATGATGATTATCCTGTGGATGGGAGAATTATTATTATTGGTTGTTCGGTAGGTTACAAGGTAGATAGTAAAATGGCATTAGCAAAAATTATGGATTCCCCCGTGGGTAAAGGAGGAGATGCAAGGGACTCCTCTGAGGGTGAAGGATTGGAAAGGGTATGCTCCTCTTTGGGTAGAGAAGCTCATGTAATAATTTCCTCAATAGATGAAATATGTAGAATTTGAGGAATGACCGGTATGATATCAAAAACTATGTGGACTTCATGGACATTATTGTCATTGGTTGAAGGTTCATTATTTTTATTAGATGATGGTTTTTGGTTAGGGAACGACTTTTTTTTTTTATTATTGGAAAATAGTTTTCTAAAAGGGACTATACCCTTGAGTACAAGAGAGGGCCTAGGAGCTAGAAAAGGAAGTGAAAATCAAAGAAAAAAGGATCAGAATCTAAGTATGACAATGAAGCCCAAAGTAGCCAAAAAACAGCTACCCAAACAAGACAAAATAGCAAAAACCATGCACAAAAGCATAAAAGAAACCGTAAAAAAACAACATAAAAGACAAATAAGAGCAGCAAAAGCACCTACAACTACTTCTTGGCAGCTTTGTCGATGTTGGTTTTCATGTTCTTCTAGGATCTGAACAATCCCAAAGTTTTCATGTGGGCAGCATCAGTCTTATCTAGCTGGTCAATGGTCCTTTTTCTTTCCTTATCATTGCCCCAAAGTGTTGTCGGAACTCCGCTGAGATTGGAGACACTTCTGACATGTTGTTCAATGAATTCCTCAATCGCACTAAAAATGGCCATATTGTAGTCATGACGAGTTTTGGCCCTCCTTAAATGGGAGTCTAAGGAGTTCATCTTCTTGTAGATATCTTCAATCTGGCTATTATAAATATCCACCTCCTCCTCCTCCTTCCTCTTTCCTTTCTGTTTTGCTAAGTTCTTAACCTCATCCTTTAACAGCTTCATTTCAACTTCTAAGGCATCCAACATTTTTGTAGAGCTCTCCATATGCACATCTCAGGGACTAGCACTGCTAATATTCAGGAGGTCATGTGCAATTTCAATTTCATGAGGGCCCTTCCCTGCAGTAAGAGTATCAAGGTTAAGCCTTCTAGATGCCCTGGTGACTGGTCTGGACTGAGGTGGAAGCAAAGTGGGGGGTGCGAGAGCAGTAGTAGGGGGAATGGAAGATGAAGCCTAGATGGCCAGCAGGGGGGTGACAGACAGTGGTGGTGGGGGCAGAGAGTGGGGAAATGGGTTTAGCAGCAGCAGAACCCGGCATAGGGGGAACATAGCTAAGAGAGGAAGGGAGACCAAGATACCTAAGAAGAAAAAATTTATGTAGCAGCAAAATAAGCCCCTGGTGTAAAGGAACCACCCGGGTATGCTTTTGAAACTCCAAAATGCAGCGCTCAAGAGAGTTCAACAAATAATGGGGGAAACAAACCCAGCGATTCCTACAGAAGTGGTTGAGAAAGATAAGGTGGTTAGTAGGTACGGTGACAAACCACCCTTCCAAATAAATGAATCTGTATCATCATGTGAGTAACCTCATCATAAGGTGGAGGGATCGAGCTAACAAGCATGCCCATGCAGTAATATAGATCAACTTCTCAGATCCCTCCACAAATCTCCTCTCTTCAACATCTCTATTGACCCTTTTGTTAAAAAAATGGTAGCCCTCCATGCTAAGACCGGTCGCTTCAGCAATAAGCTCCTCATTGACCAAGATCTTCTACCCCCCATATTCCACAGTCCGCTCTTTCCAATCCTTCGCAAAATGCACTGAGATACTTTGATCATGTCCTTAAACCTTCTCCATGAAGTTGGTGATGCCGCCCTTGTTGAGTATATTCCATAACTCAACATTATCCTTCCAGTCCGGGTCCGCACTAGGCTCAATTTGGCAAGGGGGACCCCCCATCTTCACTGTGCTTAACTGTTTGCAACAAATTCCAAAATCCTTGAGAGCATTGAAGCCAGTCTATTTTTTGTTGTAATCTACACAATGTTGAAAATGAGAGCTGTTTCTATTCCCACGAACGTCCGTGTGCCTGCTGATTTGAGCCTGCTGAAATCCACATGTGGGAATAATAGCCTTTTTGCTAGCCCACTCCCTATCATCAATTACCTTATTACTATCTTCAGTATTCGTGGAACCTTGTATACAAATTTTAGCAAGCACAGTGTTGCCCGCATGTGCGATTTTCATATCAAAGTAACTCCACTTGGAATTCCCCATATACTTCACACTATCTTGATTATTTGATAGGATTTACATAATCATAGTTTTTAAGTCAACACGTGTGGGAGTTTTATTGATACTGATCCACACCCAATAATCATATCTCAACTCAAGAAATTGCGTGCGTATAGAAATCTACATGAATGTTGTTTTGAAGCTGCTTAGGGATGCTATTGTTATCCTAAACCATGTGATTAACATTAATGCCATAATTAGCCAGCGCATCTGCCAATTTATTACCCTCCCGGTAAGTATGCATGATCCTGATGTTATTGAATGTTTGACAGATACTTATGGACTCTGAGATAAAATCCTTGATGCTCCAACTTGGAGATGAGCACTATTTAAGGAGATTAATGATATTCAGGGAGTCCCCTTCAATAATGAGGTTCTTGATATTTTTAGTATGGGAAATTCTCAAGCCCCATAAAGTAGATAATGCTTCAGCAAAATGATTTGTTTGAATTCCCATTTTCTCGGCATACACAGCAATCAGACTACCTTTATGATCCCGTATCGCTCCTCCCCCTGCCGCAATCCCAGGGTTCCCCTTAGAGGCCCCATCAAAGTTCAACTTAAACCAATTAAAATCAGGAGGATGCCATTTAATCAAATATCTATCAATGTTATTCCTGGGATTTCTACGACTATTGACTCTTCATTCTTTGGATATCTCTTATTCTTGGGGGGTTTAAATCTAGCAATGTTCTCTTTGATACCATTAGAAATTTTACCAATACTAAGTTTATAGTATTGCTTCTTATTTCTAAAAATAATATCATTTCTATCCTTCCATATCCTCCAGATTAAATGAGGGATAGCCAGCTTCCAGATCCTTTTGACAACACAATGCCTAAAGGGTGGATTCCATTGAGTCCATAGCTGATTTAGATCCTTCGACACCACCCATAGAGCTTCAAATTTAGAGAGGGAAAAACTCCATATTATGGTAGCATACTCACAATGTATGAACAAATGACTGATATCCTTAGAATCTTTCTTACAAAGATGACACCTATTAGGAATTATAAATCCTCTTCTCATCAGGTTGTCAGTGGTAAGAATCCTGCCTCTGATAGCCAGCCAAAGGAAAACAATTATTTTAGGAGTTAATTCAGTCATCCAAATCTTATTCCAATTGAACTCTGTTTGACTACTGTGGAAGAAATTATTATAACTAGTTTTGACAGAGTAATTCCCATCATTGGAATTATTCCATACCAGCTCATCCTTGGAATCCAGTTGACTTAAGGGAATAAGATCTAATTGATCTTGAAGGGAGGAAGTAATTTGCATCAGATCATTTCTCTCCACAGAAAGTGTTTTCCAATTCTTGTTGGTACCATTTTCCTCAATATAGTACTTGATTTTAATGCCATACTTGCTTATAAGAATGTCCTTAACAATCCCAAATCTATCCATGAGATTGCCATTAAAACAACTGTCATCCCAGAAGTTAATGTCCCTACCATCCCCCACTTTCCATTTACTGCCCTGCTTAATGAAATTTCTGCTCTTAACCAGATTGTTCCAAAAGATGGAACCAAAGGGAAGGTGCTCATCTTGTAGGAAAGAGTACACAGATTGATGATTCAGGTATTATGATTTGATTAAATCAATCCAGGGCTGTTTCTCAGATAGCATTCTCCAACCCATTTTGGCAATGAGGGCCTCATTCATTTTCTCAATATCTTTTATACCCAGACCTCCCATAAACTTTGGGGTGCAAACCCTATCCCAAGCCACTAAGTGAAATTTGAACTTCTCTTCCATGCCTTCCCATAAAATTTTTTTTTGAATCCTTTCAATCTTATCTCTGAAGGAAGAGGGGATCTTATAGAGTGACATGACATAAATGGGTAGATTTTGAAGAGTACTTTTAATGAGCAGGCACTTTCCAGCACTAGATAAAATGGCTCCTTTCCAACCAGCCATTTTTTTTTGGAATCTCTCCAATAAATCATCCCACACCTTGCTAGAGACTTTCCTAGTGCTGAGAGGAAGGCCTAAGTAAGTGGCTAGAAGCACACTTATTTTACAACCCTGAATTTTAGCAATTTTAAGCTGTCTTTCCTCAGGAGTGTTGAAAAAGAAGATGGAGCTTTTATCATAATTGATCTCTTGCCTAGAAGTAGATTCATAGAGCCACAGGAAATCCTTGGTAGCCTTGGCTTTAATGACTGACGCCCGGAAGAAGAAGGATAGTATCATCCGCAAATTGTTGATGGGAGACAGCTTGACTGATGGAAGTGGGCTTAGAGCCATTTAAAAGACCGTCATTAACTAATTTGCAATTGTTCTACTAAGGCTGTCAGCCAAAATAATGAAGAGAAAGGGGGAGATAGGGTCCCCTTGTTTAAGCCCTCTGCTACTGGTGAAAAAACCCATAGGGTCACCATTAACCACCACTGAGAATCTGGCCGTAGAGATACAGCCTTAATAATTTTTCTAAATTTGTTCAGAAAACCAAATTTAGTTAAGACTTTGTCAAGGAAAACCCAAGAGACCTTATCAAAGGCTTTATTCATATCAAGCTTGAGGACTATCGACACTAAAATTTTCCTCCATAATTTCTATTTCATTAATGTATGTATTAGGAATAGGATGTTGTTAAGTATAATTAGTAGTAGCATTTGATAGAAGATAACGGTGCCGTCAGTACGGTGCTGCCAAAAATGTGGAGTACGGTAATAGTCAAAGTACAATAGGAATTTTGTAAAAAGTAAATATTTGTCATAAGTGGTCCGGTAAGGTTAAAATGTCAAAGTTTGGGTAATTAGAGAAGTAGGGTCTACATGATTAGGAATTAGAAATATTATATTGGTAATAAGGACAAGGAGTGAGGTCATAAATATTTTATGTATTTTATTTGTAAAAAGTCTAAAAAATGTGGAACCCATGTAAAATGATAAGGTTTATCTTATCTTAAAAGATAAGCTTACATGTATAGATAAGAGTTAAGGTATGGAATATGATTCGTCAGAGTGGATTTCTTATCCTATCTTAGAGATAAGATGGATAAGCCTGGAAGTTCTATAAATAGAGAGGCCACCCCCCTCATTTAGCATAGAAGGAAGTAGTGAGAAATATTGTAGGAAGTGTGCGAAGGAAGCCATCAGTTTAAAGGTGTGTTGAAGAAGCCATTAAGAGGTGTAATTGTAAAGTTTCTCCCATAGTCTTGGTGAAAGGAAAGTGAAGTCAATAACACTTGAAGTACCTCATGGGTGAGATTGTAACAATTTCATGTTAATATTATAATTTACTTTGATATTTCAGATTTGTCATCATTCTGTCTTATCATAGTCGATGGTATTCTTGTGTTATGTTGTTTTGTTTCCAGATTACATCCACTAAACTAAAGGCTGTGCATTAGTAAATAATCATAGCACGAGGAGTTCCCTGTGAAGAATTATCATAGTGCCGGATTGGTGATGACATTTTGGTTCCGTTGCCGGGACCATTCCTCGTTGGTGGATTTTCTGGAGAGATATTCCCACTTAGTCAAAAATCAATTGGAGGGTAACATTGTTTTTACTGTGCATAGTAGTTACCATGGTAAAGTCATTTTTGCCATGAATAGTAGTTACCATGGTAAAGTCATTTTTGCTGGGAATAGTATTTACCATAGTAAAGTCACTTTTTACTGTGAATAGTATTTACCGCAGTAACTTCACTTTTTACTGTGAATAGTGTTTACCACAGTAAAGTCAGTTTTTACCGCAGTAAGTCAAGTTTTACCATAGTTTACCGTGGTCATTTCTATTTTACTGTAGAAAGGTGTAAAGTCACTTTCTAGTATAGTGATTC
Organism: Taxus chinensis; assembly: GCA_019776745.2. Taxonomy (NCBI): domain Eukaryota; kingdom Viridiplantae; phylum Streptophyta; class Pinopsida; order Cupressales; family Taxaceae; genus Taxus; species Taxus chinensis. The sequence goes on from CM034146.1 coordinate 900,499,147, forward strand.
CAATTATTTGTGCACATAAGTCTTGTTGATTGTACTTGTGGGTTGGTATTTCATGGTGGTTACTTTTGAAAATGGGAAAGATTCCTATTTTTTCAGCTCAATCTAATGAAGATGCTTCTTCTTTCATTCAAGAGTTTAAACGATCTTGTATTTGTAATGGCCTTATAAGAAGGGAACAATGGACTGAATTTTTTCCTACCTTTTTGGATGGTTCAGCACTTAGGTGGTTTGAAACACTAGGTGATAATGTGAAAAATTCATGGGATTTATTAACTGAAAGTTTTCTTGAAGAATTTGGTGAACAACAGAAATATGCAGATCTCATGATCGAGATCACAAAGCTATCCCAAGGAGAGAAGGAGAAGATAAGGGATTATCATGCTCGTGTTCTAGAGCTAAGGAGGAAGCTCGATGCCCAGATCCGGAAGGAAGGATTAGCGGATGGGTTGATGAATGGCATGGATAATCTCCTCTGTAAGCACTTCATTCTTGGGATGAAGCCAGAGATCAGACAACGAGTGAAGTATGACCGCCCAGCTACCATTGAACAAGCAAAGGAGATTGCAAGAAGGCAAGAAGAAAGCATGGAAGAGGAGCCCAAAGAAATTGTTGCTAAAGTAGAGCCTACACCAGCACCTTTGGTCCAGAATCCACAACCACTCCCGGTGAGCACAAATATTTCTCCTAGTACATCTACTGAGTATGAAGATCTGCTAAAAAAGATGGGTCAGTTAACTATTAATCTTCTTCAAGGAAAAGAATTTAGTTCTCAGGGAGGAGATAGAGGTCCAAAAAGAAATATTTCTGAAGTTGTATGTTATGGTTGTTATAAAAAGGGTCATTATAAGTATAATTGTCCAGATAGAGCTTCTACATCTGGTAAAGGAGATAATGATAAAGGAAAAGCACCTGTGAATTCTTTTGATGTAGTAGATAAGAGCAGAAATAATGAAGTAGATGTGTTTGTAACAAAAAGAAAGAAAGAAAAAGATAATCAAGATGGAAATGATCCTAAGAAGATGAAAGGAGAAACTAATAAGAAACATAGGAGAAGAAAGCTGGGTGTGCAGGATTTTCTGATTTCACAGGGGCAAGGACCATACTCCATCCTGGAAGATCTGTCCAAAAGGCCTGCAAATATTACATATGGTCAACTCTTGGCTATGTCTTCTGAGAAGAGGCGGGAGCTGCGAAGTGGACTCAATGCTCGACGAAGAAAGGAGGTTGAGGTCCCTGTTTTGGAGGCAGAGGCAGATCCCTATGCTCCATAAGCTGAGGTATTATGTAATGGTATTTCAATTCATGATGTCTTAGTTGATGGAGGTGCTGCAGTTAATGTAATGACCGAGTCTGTAATGAATATGTTGGGTTTAAAAATTGATCGCCCTTCAACACTTATGTTAAGGTCATTAAATAAAGGAAAAACTAAACCAGAAGGTGTAGTTTCAAATGTGGCAATATCTGTTATGGGTGTTGTATGTGTGGTAGACTTTCAGGTGATGAAAAATGGTACTGTTGCGTACCCAATGCTGCTGGGAAGACCATGGCTAAGGAGAGTTCATGCAAGAAACTACTGGAATGAAGGTTTCATGACACTTGGACATGGTAGAGAGAGGGTGAAGATAAACGTGATCCCTTGACATCATAAGGCAGAACCTGTGGATTCAAGTGATGAAACTGATGATTGGACATCCTCTGATTACTCTAGTACCAGTGAAGTGGACACTGAAGATGAAGAAAGTGAGGTTGATGTTTCAGTCATGGATATCCTTCTAGTCACACCAACTCATGACCCCATAAAATTATCTGAAGAAGAAGTTGATGATCGTCTCCAACAAATAAAGATTGGTGATGCTGTGATGGAGAGTGAGAAGGAATCCTACCTCCAGCTCTTTCGAAGGTACATACACATATTCACTTTTGATTACAAGGAACTCTGTCAAGTAAGTTGGGTAGAACATTCTATTGAGCTGGTAGATGGTGCTAAGCCCATAAATCAAATGCCATATAGAATGAATCCTAATTTTTCCAAGACTGTAAAAGAAGAAATAGATAAGTTGCTTGATGCAGGATTCATATTTGCTGTGGAGAATTCAGAATGGGTTTCTCCCATTGTGATCTCAATAAAAAAGAATGGGAAGCTACGCATTTGTGTTGATTACAGGAAGCTCAATAAGGCAACAAAGAAGGATCATTACCCTCTTCCATTTTCAGATCAGATCTTGGACGAAGTAGCTGGCCAGGAGTGCTATAGTTTTGCTGATGGATATAGCGGCTACAACCAAGTTCGTATAGCAGAGAAAGATCAGCTGAAGACCACGTTCACCACTCCTTGGGGAACGTTTGCTTATAGAGTTATGCCTTTTGGGTTGTGTAATGCTCCAGCAACATTCCAACGTTTGATGAATAGGGTGTTCGAACCCTACATTGGGACCTTCATCAGAGTATTTCTGGATGATTTTTGCATCTATGGGAGCAAGTTGGACCACCTGCACCAGATGGAGACAACATTTCAAAGGTTAGATGAAGCACAAGCCTCACTAAACCCTACAAAGTGTGTCTTTGGATGTTCTAAAGGTGTTTTGTTAGGGCATGTTGTATCCAGAGATGGTATTGGTACTGATCCTGATAAAGTTTCAAAAATCAAAGATTTACCATTTCCTATGAATAGAAGTAAGTTGAGATCATTTTTAGGCCATGTGGGTTACTATAGAAGGTTCATCAAGAATTTCTCAAAGATTGCACAGCCACTAACCCAGTTCTTGAAGAAGGATGTTACTTATGAACCAGGAAATAAGGCGCATGAAGCTTTTGGACAACTGAAGGAAGCCCTGGTGTCTTCACCTGTTTTGAAGAATCTAGATTGGAGCAAGCCATTCATTGTGTACACTGATGCCTCAGATGCAGCACTAGGAAGTACTTTGAGCCAAAAGGATGAAAATGGGAATGAACATCCAATTTACTTTGGGAGCAGACAAATGAGCAGTGCTGAGGTAAATTATACTGTAACTGAAAAAGAGGCTCTGGCTATCATTTTTGCTGTAAAGAAGTTTAGAAATTACTTGCTAGGGCAAAAATTTCTAGTTGTAACAGATCATCAGGCTCTAAAATATATTGTAAATAAGCCTAACCCATCAGGGAGGATAGCAAGATGGATAATTTTGCTACAAGAATTTGAATTTGATATTATAGATAGGCCAGGAAAGAAGCATGTCAATGCAGATGCACTCTCTCGAGCCTATGATGGTTTAGGATCATCTTGTGATGATGATGATTTCTTCGATGCAGCCTTGTTATCCCTTGACACAATCCCTAGTGAATACATAGATATTTGGAATTATCTGAATGAATTCAAGTTTCCTGATGGTGCCAATGCAAAGACTAAGAGAAAGATTACTCAAGCCAGTCATCCATATTCTATTCTGCATGGAGTATTATTTCGAATAGGACCTGATGGACAGTACAAGAGGGCAGTTGGACGTGATCAAGGGAAGGAACTGCTAGAAGAATTCCACAATGGTACATGTGGAGGGCACTTCTCTGGACAACTTACAGCAAGAAGGATCTTGGATGCAGGTTATCACTGGCCCACTCTTTTTAAAGATTGTTATAATTATTGTAAGACATGTGATATTTGTCAAACACATGGTAACCGTAAGACTTCATCAGCTCCATTATGCCCTATTCTTCCACTTGGTCCCTTTGAAAAGTGGGGAATAGACATTGTAGGTCCACTTCCAACTACCTCACGCCAAAATAAGTATATTGTAGTTGCCACAGATTATTTAACCAAGTGGGTTGAAGCTAGGCCATTGAAAACAGCTTCCATGGATGAGGTGGCAAGGTTCATATATGAACGCATTGTCACCAGATTTGGTTGTCCATTAGAAATTGTAACAGATCAAGGAAGCCACTTCATTAATGAGGTAGTAGAAGCCCTAGTCAATAAATTTTCTATTAAGCACAGGAAGGCAACAACATACAAGCCAAGTACAAATGGACAGGTGGAACGAACAAATTTTGTGTTGTGTCAAATTCTAGCAAAAGATGCAGCCTTGCAGGTACATAAGTGGGATAAAAGGATTCATGCAGCATTGTGGGCATATAGGGCAACATCAAAGTCAGCAACAGGATACTCCCCATTTCAGTTGGCCTATGGCATTGATCCAGTTCTTCCTATTGAGTTTGATATTCCCACTGTGAGAGTTATGAAAAATGAAAGGATGGATGAAAGTGATTCAGTAAAAGAAAGGTTGGTACATCTTCATTTGCTAGAGGAAATGAGGGAAATAGCAAAGGATACAAGCCATAAGAAGAAAATGAAGCAGAAGGAATACTTTGATCAAAAGATCCGTTGGTCTCCATTTCATGTGAATGACTTGGTTCTAGTATATGATTCCAGATACAAAAAAAGAAGACAGAGAAAATTTCTTCCAAAATGGATGGGGCCCTACAAAATAGCAGTTGTGCATGAAAATGGTACGTACCGACTGGAGGAATTGGATGGCACTCCCATTACGAAATGGGTCAACCACGACAAGTTGAAGATTTTCCAAGCACCAGAATAGTCTACTCCGAGGACGGAGTAGAAGCTAGGAAGGGGGAAGATTTCGACACTAAAATTTTCCTCCATAATTTCTATTTCATTAATGTATGTATTAGGAATAGGATGTTGTTAAGTATAATTAGTAGTAGCGTCTGATAGAAGATAACGGTGCCATCAGTATGGTGCCGCCAATAATGTGGAGTACGGTAGCAGTCAAAGTACAATAGAAATGTTGTAAAAAGTAAATATTTGTCGTAAGTGGTCTGGTAAGGTTAAAATGTCAAAGTTTGGGTAATTAGAGAAGTAGGGTCTACATGATTAGGAATTAGAAATATTATATTGGTAATAAGGACAAGGAGTGAGGTCATAAATATTTTGTGTATTTTATTTGTAAAAAGTCTAAAAATGTGGAACCCATGTAAAATGATAAGGTTTATCTTATCTTAAAAGATAAGCTTACATGTATAGATAAGAGTTAAGGTATGGAATATGATTCGTTAGAGTGGATTTCTTATCCTATCTTAGAGATAAGATGGATAAGCCTAGAAGTTATATAAATAGAGAGGCCACCCCCCTCATTTAGCATAGAAGGAAGTAGTGAGAAATATTGTAGGAAGTGTGCGAAGGAAGCCATCAGTTTAAAGGTGTGTTGAAGAATCCATTAAGAGGTGTAATTGTAAAGTTTCTCCCATAGTCTTGGTGAAAGGCAAGTGAAGTCAATAACACTTGAAGTACCTCATCGGTGAGATTGTAACAATTTCATGTTAATATTATAATTTACTTTGATATTTCAGATTTGTCATCATTCTATCTTATCATAGTCGATGGTATTCTTGTGTTCTGTTGTTGTTTTGTTTCCAGATTACATCCACCAAACTAAAGGCTGTGCATTAGTAAATAATCATAGCACGAGGAGTTCCCGGTGAAGAATTATCATAGTGCCGGATTGGTGATGACAGGACCATATTTGCCTTATAATTATTTTCCATAGAATGTATGGTCTCATGAACCATAATCACTCTGTCTTGTATAATCTGCCTTTGATAAAGCCACTCTGTTGTCTTGAGATTAGATCATTTATAATGAGCTGTAGCCTAGTAGTTATGATTTTGGTAAAAATTCTATAGATAGCATTCACAAGGCTGATAGGTCTGAAGTCTTTGAAATCTTTAGCATCCATTTTTTTGGGGGGGCCAACACAATGTGAGTGTTGTTTAGCTCTTTCAAAATATTTCCCGTTCTATAAAATTCATTCACTGCTCTGAGAAGAACCTCTGAGCAGATTTCCCAAAATTTCTGGAAAATTTTTATGGAGAACCCATTCGAACCAAGAGCCTTGTCACCCTCTAAAGCAAATACAGCCTTTTGCAGCTCTTCAAGCGTGACCACTGTGGTGATATTTCTAAATTTCTGTTCCTCAATTTTATCTTGGGGAATGACCTCCAACATAAAAGAAATAGCTTTAGAATTGATGTTATTCCTCTCCTCAAGAAGCTTTTTATAGAAATCAAGTGCTTCTTTCTTGATGCTATTGGGATCTTTTATGATATTTCCATTACTTTTAGAAACTTCTAAGATCCTATTACAGGATTTGTGTTTCAAAGTGGTCATATGAAAGAACTTCGTATTCCTGTCTCCCTCTTTAAGCCAAATAGCTCTAGATTTAAGTCTCCATAAAGATTTCTCTCTGCTGCAGATCGTATGCAACTTTGAAAGAATATTCTTTTCATTAGCTTCGTCTTCAGCCGATCTCCCCATAGTATCCATTTTTATTTCCAGATCCTAAAGTTTTTATTTTAACTTCTTTTTATTATCAAACACATTGCAAAAAATGCTTTTATTCCAAATTTTGACTTGCTTTTTGACATTTTTGAGCTTTTGAACCAATCTAAATTGAGCAGTGCCTTCACCATTCCATCCCCACCATTTTTTTATCTTGTCATAGATATTGTCATGTTCCATCCACATCTTTTCAAATTTGAATGAGCTTCTGGTGGGTTTAGTCCAATTGAGAAAATTTAAAGCAATCTGATTGTGATCCAATCCAACTCTGGGCAAGGAAAAGAGGTGGAAGTCTTGGCTGAGAATCCAGCTTGCTGAAATCAGTGCCCTATCCAATCTCACTTGGATAAACTCCTTTCCCAACCTTCTATTATTCCAAGTGTATTTATTTCCATGAAGATCCACATCTAAGAGATTATGTTCAGCAATAAAATCAGCAAAATCCTCCATACCTATAGAATAGTTAGAGATTCCTCCATACTTTTCACCTGGGTTTAGTGGAGAGTTGAAATCCCCCATAATAAGCCAGTTAGTTGAACAATGTTGGTTTCTAAATGTTTTAAGGTCAGCCCAAAGTTTTCTTCTTCCACTAACCGTATTAGGGGCATAAATGTTAGAAAGGATCCATTCACCATTATTCTCAATAGCAACAAATTTGATAGCAAGATGATTAATACTAGCATTGAGAACCATACCAGTACAGTGCCTTGTATCCCAAAGAGTAGCCAGTCCTCCAGAAGCTCCCTGGGAGTCAACAACCACCATTTCAGAATTATTCCAGAAACTCTTTTTATTAGTTTCAAGGGTCTTCGCTTTCATCTTAGTTTCCTACAGAATCAAAATACTAGGATTACTAGAATCCCATAACTCCTTGATGATTCTCTGTTTGAAGTTTCCTTTTAGGCCTCAGATGTTCCAAGAAATAATCTTCATTTGGAATGATTGGTAGTTGGAATTACCTGATGGTTCAACTAACGCTGAACGCCATCTGCAATGTCTCTCTCCGTTCTCTTAGATCTAAGAGCCTTTTTAGAAGGCCTTCCTCTTTTTGTGCTTCCTCCAAAGTCAACTAGTCGTCTAGCAGAAGATCTAGTTGTTCTGGATGTTGAGGTGTCCTAGTTGTATTTTTTCTTTTTCTTATCACTGTAGAGTGATTCTGGGATCATTTCAAATCCTTTCATTCTTTTTTTCTTATTTGAGATGACCTTTGTGAATCCAGAATCTAGATCCTCCTCATCTTTGACAAGCGTAACTTCTCCCTCTTCACGTTCTTTTTGAATCCTGTCAGGTGTGTGTTTATCAGCTGTTCTTGTTCTGTAGCAAGAAGGTGAAACCGATGATCTATTGTTGGAGCAAGGAGGTATATCTGTAAATGATTTACCATCTCCCCTAGGAGTGCTTTTCTGCAAAGATTCTTTGAAAACCATACAGTCCTTGTTCGATGTTTCCTTAATGATGCACATATGATTATCTATGGCTTCCTTACTACTCTGAAATTGTTCAATAGGGACTATATTAATCTTCACAAAGCCTTCTTGCTCATTCACCACCATGGATACCTTTACAGGATTTTCCAAGTCCTCTTTGTTAGGTGCTTCAGGCAAAGCTGCTGCTGAGATTTTGGGACGCCAGACCAGATGTTTCCTTATTTGAGCTCTAAAACCCCTTTTTTCCCCCTTTCTATTGAAATCCAATTCCTTCTGACTAGGTGCTTTGTCTTCATTCCGGCTATCCATGTTAGGAACCCTACAGGTTGTTCAGCTTCCATTATAGAGGTCTTCTTCTTGGTACAACTTTTGTCAGAGTGTCCTATGCTATGAAAATGTTTACATCTCAAATGAAAATTTTCAAACTCAATTTTTTGGGTCCATATCCCATATCTAGATTTCAAGATGATGTGCTCCAGAAACTCCTGTTCTATTTCAGAAAAAATGTAGAAACGAGCAAAAGCAAGTCTGGATCTGTTTCTCATGGGCCCATCCAAACTGATAGGGACACCTAAGGATTTTGCAATATTTAGCAGAATTTCATCATCCCAAAAATGAAATGGTAGTCTAGGTAGCCTACACCAGATTGGGATGGTGTTTATATTTTCAGTATTAGGGTCAAATCCAGGATACCATTTTTTCAAAAAAAGGCCCATGTTACCTAGCCACCAAGGTCCTCCCAGAAGCACCGATTCCAAATCCTCTTGCTGATTAAATTTTTCCAGAAAAAATCCTTTTGGCATGATGGTAATGCTCAGGGCTCCCTTAGGTTTCCACTTTCTCAAAGCCCATTTTCTAATGAAATCAATATTAGGTCTAGAGCCAAGAAACTTACCAACAAGGGAGAGATTCACTTTGCTTAAAGCTCTATCAACACATCCATCTGGGACCCTCAGGTAGGTGGCACCCTCGTTATCCTTTTCCCATGTGAACTGACCAATATTTTTCGAACCCACTTTGATGTTAGGGAATGAATTCTTAAAGATGTGCAAATTTTGATTTTCTAGCACGTTCGGGTTATACATGATGAGGTCTTTATTAACTATCATTTCCTGGAAAATGTTCTTAAAATTTATGCAATTACCATCATTATGGCCTTTGACATGGTGATAATTATAGCAGTCATGTTCCTTATACCATGAAAGCATAGGATGAGTAGAATCAAAACTAGTATGAGGTTTTATGGAAAGAAGTGTAATGGTGCCAATTTTAAGAAGCTTTTCCAAGACTAAAGAATAGGGCTCTCTAAATGAAGTGTACTTTTTTTGTTCCCATTGGAACTGAAAGGTTTGAACAAGGGAAAGATTGGAGGGAGGTTTGGCTTGATTAGAGGGATGAGATGGACCAGATTTGATAACTACTGCATTAGAAGATCCTTTGGCCTTCGAATAATTATTTTGGGGTTTTAAAGATGAAGAAGAATCATTTGATTTGAATGGGGCATTCTTATTTCGTAATTGGATTTTATTTTCTTCAATGGAGTGAATTTACAACTTTCATGCCATGGTAAATGCTTCGTCAAAGGTACAGAAGGTTTTTACCTACATATTTGGTGAGATGTGTCTAGCACAAGCTCTAGTGAACAACTTAATAAGTTCACCTTGAGGTAACTGGAACGTTAATTGGTTGATAATACCACACCAGTGAGAAACGAAATATGTGATAGATTTATCGTCATACTATCGTGTTGAATATAGGTCGGTCATGGTGACTCTTTTGACTACATTGATCGAGAAGTGGTTAAGGAATGTTTGATCCACTTGATTAAAGGAGTAGATAGAGTGTCTAGGTAAACTGTTGTACCAATGTAAGGTGGGTCCCATTAGGGACATGAGAAATGTTCATAGGAGTAAATAATCGACATGGGAAATTAGGTAGCACCCATGTCTGAATGACTGCAAGTGCTATTGTGGGTCCTCTTTACTATTGAAATGGTTGAATTTGGGCATTTTTGAATGCACAGGGTTCGGGAGAATATGAATAGATGGATGAATAGGATCATTAAATATTCGTAATAGGTCAAGGAGTTACAAGAGCCAAAAAATGATGCTTCTAGTATCTGCATCTTTTCCATAATCATCCTAATAAGGTAATTGGTGGGTTGTGAGGAGTGGTCTCCTCCTGCAGTAAAGGGAGGTTGATGATAATTGTATGATGTGGATGGCATCCCAGTACATAGGTTTCCAAATATCAAAAATGCTAACGGGTGATAAATATAAGTGGAATATGCCCTGAATAAGCGATAAATGAGATTTGGGGTTTCTGGTGATGCATGTAAATAGGTGGGGTGGTCGCAACGATTCTTGTGGTAATGGGTGGTAGAGACAGAGGGATGGAAAGAACTAGGTTTTGGAATGGGATGTGTATTTCTAACATTAGGAGTGGTTGTGATGTAATTGGTATATACAACAAAATGGGGGCAGATAAGGCCATGCTCAAGGTAGTTGGTGAAGAAATGGTCGACAGCATAGGTGTAATAGATGTCGTTGGGGAAGTAATTATGGTAGAGGTGGGACCATAGGGAGTAATGTGGATGAGGCCAACACCAAGATAGTGGTAGGTGATGTGGAAGTGGGGGCAAGGGTAGGAAGAATAGATATAATAATGTCGTATACTAACTTTCTTGAGGAGTCTCAGGTAGATGAGTGGGCAAGGTAGTATTGTAAGGACTTCAGAGTCTGATCAAGGAGTCTTGCGAAATCCTCGTCATCAGTAGAAATTATGATAGGATAAGTTGGATCCATAAGTGAAAGGATGGAAGGTGGTGATGGGCTAGGTGGGAGTGGCTGAAGACTAGCATGAAATATAAGGGTGTTATCTTGGTTACGAGTCAACACCATGTGAATTAGTGTTGACCTAGAACAATTGTATTCTGTAGATGACACAGAGAGTAGCATGAATGGAAAAGAATAGATATTGGTAGGTGAATTTGGTCAACGTTTCAATTAAGAATCAAAATAGGAAAACCAATGCCCATTGACCTGACTGATGATGGTTTAATGGGACTGATGTCGTTTATAATAACTGATACTGATTACTGTATAAAACACCAGTTTGAGAAAATGACGTAGGACTGATGAAAGATGAAATGGGGAAACCAAATTTGATAGTGATATGAGAATGTTATAAATATGATGATGACACGATGACTTCAAATATGAAAGAGAAGGTGATGAAAGCTATTTTTGGTGAAATAACCAAAAAATATGGTAACCAACATTGATCTGGTAAACTGATGACTATCAGATGGGAATTGATGTCGGTTTCTAGACTAACACCAGTTACTGTGAAATCTGAAGAAGTGAAGAAAAATGGATTTTGTGAATTAAATCAGATGAAGAAACAACTTAGGAGCTATGAGGATGATAGTATGATTCCCTGACACACTTAGAAATAGTCAGAATACTCCAACTATGATGGGGAGTGTGAAAGGAAAAAGAAAAATGAAGAAACATAATCCTCACAACTTAAAATACAATTCATGAAGAAAGCTAAGAAAAACATGTAATACTACAAGTGAATTTAATGTTACTTTAGCTTATGCTATTTTAAACTAATGTAGTGAATTTAGAACAACATGTTTTGGTTGGGAAAGCATCCTATGAAGAGGTAATCTAAAGGGGAGGTTTCAAGTTAAGTTTTGGTGGGGGTGGTCCTTTCTTTGAGGTATGACTAGATAGAGAAACCAGCTAGGCACCCATTGTCAATCCTTTGATTGTGTGATCATTTACAACTTATTTCAGGTAAAATGTTGTTTAAGAATATGTGTAAATTCATATTTTTGTAGTTTGGCAAAGAGAGAAAGTGCTTTCTATAATTCAATTGTGTCAACCATCAACTAGGCATGACTTCTAGCGTATAGGTTTCCCTCAATTTTAAATGTGAGCTAATAATGCAGCATACAAGGATGAAATGCAACAAATTTTATAACCCAAATCGACAATTATATTCAATGTAACAAGTGATGAATAGGAGAGAGGATGATTTTCACTAATGTAGAAAGAAAGAAGAACGATTCTTTTTAAATGCACCAAAAGAAATGTTTCATTTAGAGAAATTAGAAAGAAGGGAAGATTACTAGAGGAGAATATTTAGTGAATAACAATTTAGAAAGGAAAAAAACAAGATGCAAGCTATATGAATATAAATAAACCCATACATGAGGGTCCCACCGGGTATGCCAAAATGTTTCACTGATAATTTATGTACATATGAGAAAAATAGATAGGGTAAGGGTGAGGAGGAATACATGTGAATGAAGGTGGAAGGTAGAGTGTGTGCGTTTTGATTTCCCGATCTAGTGATGATAGGGAGAACTTCCTTTTTGCTAGGAGGAACTACCTAAAATGCAAAATAAGACCATAAGAGGAATATTAAAAAATACATGTTAGTGGATTGCCTAACATATGTTAGATCTGGGAAGTGTTATACTTCCTAGATGGCTCTCAATCCACTATTTAATACAATTTAATGTAAGAAATAACAGTAGGTAAATAACATCCTATTGTAGTTGATATGATTTAGGTACCTCACTCAAATAAAATAAGAAAATTTAATCTAACAGTTAAGGTTATGATGAGATCTGGAGGTGGGTCAGGTAGCCAAGGTGATTGGGATAGGTCAAGATCAGGTTTTGGGGGATTTATTTTATTTGGGTGAATGATATGAGGTTCTTGTTAAAGGAAGAATTACCAGATATAGAGACTGACGTTGATATTGTATGATGGATACCAGTTGAGAGGAAACTGATGATTGTTTTTGTTAAACGGCATCAATAGGGTTCGGCTGATAGGAAACTCAATAAAGCTTGGTTTTGGTCATTCTCTGTGATTTCACATAGAATGGGAGAATAAGGATTAGGTTGCCAAAGATTCTAAGAATTCTCAAAGATGTCTGGGGTCAGGTATAAAGAGTTGGGAGGTTGTAGTTGGTTAGGTGGAGGGATTGATAGAAAGGTGGGAGGTGATGAGATGTAAAGGAGACTGGGACTCCCAAACAGAGATATAGAAACTGATATAAATAAGCATGGAAAGATGTAGATATAAATTTAGTTACTTGTATTTTTAGACCTCATGGTTGGATAGAGGTGATGGTTAATCCATGGAACTTGTGATCAATGTCACATCCATGCTTCCTGGAATGTTATCATGAATGCTTAACCTTCAGATAAGTCTTGGTGCTGGTTCAGGATGTCTAGATGTGGCAGAGTGCTCTGGTGCATGCTTGCATGTAGATCTCTCTTCTCCAAAACTGAATAATTCTTTCAACCTCTTGAGTAAGGTTCCCAAAGCAAATATATGGTAACCAATGATGGTTTAGGTTAACCAACGTCAGTTTATGGTTAACCAGTGTTGGTTAAGGTGAGAAATCTTAGGTTGCCAAAACAACATATCTTGGCTATCTTTTGGCCAGTTTTTTCCATTGTTGTAGATCCAAAATGGTATTTCCCACATAAGTAAATGTGCATGTGGTTAGAGGAAGAATAGTCATTTAGTTTTAGGGTTATACTAAGTCTCAATTAGTTATGGTAAGTAGAGATTGAGTCCTAGTTAAAAGGAAACATGCTAAGAATAGGTCTATGATGAGGTGTCATAGGTGATGTGGTGGGGTGAGGTGGAAATTAATTTAATTAAGGTATTTATTAATGAATATTGTGAGAATGGACATTAATTTAATTATAGGTAATTAAATTAATATACATGTGGGGTAAAGGGGGAGTGTGACCCAAATTTGGTGTCTACATAGAGGTATCAAAACTATTGGAGAATGGTTTATCGACCATTCTTCCATTTGATTCTTTAGGTGTTGGGAATGCTCTAGGAGTAGCATCTCTTCCAGAAGATGGCTTTGAAGAGGTATGCATGGTTGAGGTTTTTGAGGTATAGAAAGAAGATTCAAAAGACAATGAAACATCTTTTTTAAATAACTATTGGAACCTCAATTATGATGGAAAAAATGCCCCTATCACATAGGGGAAGGGGTGATTCTCACTTCTCCATAAGGGAGATTCATGACCTTCACCTTCAAATTAAATTTGGAGTGTACTAATAATAGAGTAGAATACCAATATATACTTATTTGACTAATTGTGTCCACAGGATGGTATTACATAACCTTAGAGTCTTACATGACTCAAAACTCATCATAAACTAGGTCTAAGAGGTTTATGAGACTAGAGTAGAGAACCTCTAGCTTTACAAGTCCCCTGTACACGAACTATTTAAATTTTTTTTATTTCATTTCTATTAATACCATTCATAGGGAACATAATAATATTTCCAATTCCATGGCTGCCTTTACTTATTATTTTTTTCCTAGCAAGGATTTGAAGGAAATAGAGTTCACGATCTCAATCAGAGTTGAACCATTGGTTCACATGATGCCTAACAATGTTATTCTAGCATATGCAGAGACTTAAAAATTATCCTATCACATTATATTTTTTGGATAATGATGAGGAAATATTTGGATTCCTCCATGCGTATGATGACCTCCATCTGGCGCATCATAAGAAGGGATTTTCCCTCACGCCTCACTCTTCTTCATACTTTGGAGATAGAAAAATGAATTCTTCCTTGTCAAAAGACTTTGAAATTTATGAAGTTGAGGAAAATCCTATGGAGTTACCTCCATCTCTTCATAGGTTTGAATAAGGGAATGGCTCCTTAATAGAAAGAACCATTGACATTAACATTGGGATATAAGAGGAGCTCAGAATTCTGAAGTTTTTTTTCTTCATAGTCACATGAGGAAATAGAAGAGAATACTAAGGTGCTAAAGGAAAATTCTAAATCCTTTGCATTTAATTACAATGATGTGAAAATTGTCTCTCCCAATGTATTAGTTCATAACTTTTTTACCAAACCTGAAGCAAATCCTATAAAACAAAAATTGAGGCATATGAAGCCTAAAGTCACTTTAATGGTCAAATAGGAGGTGATGAAGCTCCTTTAGGTAGGATTCATATGTTGGAAGCATAATGTATTGAGAGGGGGGGTGAATCAGTCCTTCAAAAAATTTAACTAAATTATATTTTCTTATTTAAATCATAAATAATTTAACCATTGATGTGTGCACAACAACATATAACATTCATTCAAATAACCAAAATCATAAGAGAGAACAACATAACACAAGATATAAGTGGGAAACCCTCAAGGGGAAGAAAAACCACTGTTTTTTTTTTATGATAGCTATTTTTCAAATTAAGCTGAGCACCAACTCAATAAGGAGCACCAACCCCTAGTTTAGTGAAGCAAAAAATTCACAAGGAGGATAAAACCCCCTAAGATGATCAAGAACAAAATCAAACACTTTTGGATGAATATATCTGATGTATTATTTCTGCAATAACTGATGGAGATCATTGATTCATCTCACACACCTTCAAACCCTTGTTCAAACTCTCTCTTCTATAACTCGCCATCTCTCACAATTTCATACTTGGATTCAAAACCTTTTACATATTCTATATAGTAATCCACATTCTTTCAAACACTTCCTCAGATCTAAAATTATTCCCTCATACCTGTAACACATTCACTCTTGGTTTACACTTTTTCCCTCTCTCTTAGCTAGTTCAAATTTGAACTCAAACATGTACTGTATACCCTTATCAACTCAAAACCATGAAACAATTCAATCTAGAAAATTTATCTTGACCAATACATATTAAAAAATACCAACACAATAATAAACACATTCATAATGGACCCATGTAGGTCGTCCATGCTCAAATGCACCAACCCCATCACTTGATCCATCAAAGACCACAAACACCATCACCATGATTAGTCAAGATACTAAATTTATAAAACATGTCAAATATGACATAAAAACACCATCCATGGTCTTAACTTATCTTTCACCAATAAAATTCTTCATAACTCACTCAAGAAGGCTCATATCCTTCTCAAAATAGTTATTTCTAGGAACTAGTCTTCACCTATTGGCCTCAAGCACACACCAAAAAACCTCAAATATGGCATGTAATCAATAATTTTAAATCCAATTACCTTTATACCACATCCATTATTTATAGATATTATGAAACATCCATACATTTTAACCACACTAACTTTCCTCTTCTCTAAATTGAGCTGCCCAAAAAGTAGTTTTAGAAACACAACTATTTTCCACCCTTTCTGTCACTTTCAAGACCCAAAAAGGAATTAAATAGGAACAAAATTCATTCATATTCACTCTCCAACTGATATTAATCATCAAATAATCGATCTCATCCATCTTCTACCTCAATCTTCTACCCAGAGCAATCTTGTCACGAGAAAGAAACAACCTTCTTCTCCACAAACTAAGTTGGTTCACCTATCAAACCTCATCATAATGAGACAAAAATTATATCATTAGAAATAAATTTTAATCCTCTTTATATAAAATCTTACATTTTATTCCAAATCTAAGTGGAAGGCCTTCAACTAGGTCTATCTCTAAAATTTATCTAGAACTGCCCCAAAACTACCTATAGACCCATCTTCAAAAATAAGCAACACTTTTCCCTCTAGAAGCTAAACCATGATTTGAAACTATCATGGACATCAAGTAAAACTCCTAGGCTAAAAACAATGTCAATTTATTTAACAACTCCTTTGGAAAACTTTGTCCCAATCTTAACTTATTCAGAAAGTAGCCTTTTTGAGTGGGATCCACATATCACCACATGATCTAATATAACTTTATAGAAAGATGAAGGATTCCTCTACAACATAAAATAATAAACAATCTCATTTTCATGACTATTCATATGGTTTTCTCATGATTTATAATAGGTCATCATAGAGGTACCTTATATCTCATGAAGAAACATCTCCAGAAGGCCCTAACACACCCGGGACAACATGTATCACATACATGCATGTCTCCATGAGCTCACATGGCTCTATACTTCCTCATTTGGTATCCAATAACCTATACTAGGTCTAGATGATAACGTGCAATAGGGTCTTAAACCTATATCTACACCCTAAAACTCATGTGAGTTCCTAAAAATTCTCCAAACATGTTCTCCATGCAACTAACATGTTCTTGAAGCCACCAAGTAACTCAACCCAACATGCTCCATCACCTAGGCTAGCTAGGTCACCTTATTAGGCTTGTTATACCAAGCTAACCTCACTGAATCCACTCTTTTCATCATGAAATCACATGCGAATTTATGTCATCATACTACTAAGAATGCTATAACACATCTCTATCATCCTCTTTGTCATAAATGAGATTTTACATCAATGAAAACACCTAGAACTCAACATGGCAACATCATAAAGCTAGTAAAATACTCTATGTGGTTGCCTAATATCATCCCAGTTCTAAAAAAGAATATAAAAATAAGGATTATACATTTAATTTAAGGACATAAATAAATATTTTGCCAAGGATGATTTCCCATTCCGATCCATTGATATCATTGTTGATTAAACAATTGGTTATGAGTTGTTATCCCTTATGGATGAGTTCTTTGGATACAACATGTAGACACCTAAATATGGTTACACATTTTTAATACTAAAACTATACTAATTATCCTCTTTCCCATCATTTCATTATAATTAGTGATTTCCCACTAACTAGCTAACATTCCCCTTGATTTTGGTCAATTAATGATACTTCACTAATTAACTAGCCTCCCCCATACTAGATGTCAATTAACAAAATTTTGTTAGTTACAATCCTCTCCTAATTAATTAATTAATCCTTTAAATATTGTATTTAACTAATAAACCTTCTTATTAGTCAAATCCCCCTTTCAAACCCTTCAAATTCTATGAACTTTCTTCCAAATCATCTTCAAAAAGGCATCTATAAGCTTAATTTGGTCTATTAAATAATCCTAGTTGATTAGATAAATCATCTCCAACGCCCATGAGTTTCTAATCCGAATTAATCTCTTATAATCATAATTATCCCTTTCTAATTCTACTTTACCTTTATCCCACATTCATTAGGTTGCAAGCTTCTCCCAAATTGGAAAGCTATATAAAAAAACTAGTACCTTCCTTCCAATCTTATCCACACGTACCAATGTTACTTTATGCATATGATAAGATTGATTCAACTTTAAAAATATTATTAATCAAGCATCCCCTTCTATCCTCTACTTACAAAGAGTAGTATGAGAAAAACAATATATTAAAATCAAGCCATATTGGTGAGATATCTTCCTCTTCATGGAGATAAAATCCTTTGATCATGTGTAGTCACGTTTGGCTCAACAAAAGGAGTACCTACAAAAAAAAATCTCATGAAAAAAATAAAGGGTTGGCTTAGTATTTCATGTTTAATTAGATGCATTAGTTAGCTTTTTCTTTCCATGGCTTGATGTAGGACCATATCCATGATGCTTAAAAGAGCATGAACAAGTGGGAATAATCCTTCTTAAGGCATGCAAACATGTACTAGGTTTTAATCTAGTTTCCTTCCAAGTTTTTAGTTTGAGAAGTTTGAATTTGTGATGTAATGGTTCTTATCATGAGGTAAAAGTCAAAATTAGGTGTATTAGGTACAAAAACTAAATTTCTTGTGAGTGTGCTACATTGATAATGATTTTCACAAATCATGGAAGTCAGTATGGTTTAGTTGTGATTGTTCTTATGTTTGAAAAACTAATTCCTTGAATTATGCATTATTGTTAAGATAAAATCTCACATAATCAAGGAGTTTAGTCCTAGATAAGGACTATTATAGCAAAGTCAAGGACAATTAAGGGAGAGGAGGTTGAATTCAATGAATACATGGATAGTAGAACAAGACAAAGGTTGACGTGTGAATCGGGAAGTAAGAATTGTCTAAAACGATGTTATATGATAGTCTTTGAAATATAAATGAAGTGGATTTGAACCTCGTGAATGTCATAGATCCTGAATTCCTCACTTTTGGCACATGTTTTAGTGATTCATGAAGGAGTTTTGCATTATCATGAAGTTAGAATCTCTAATTTTTTGTTTGTATGGAACTATGCATGAGGTTATGGACAATGCAGTGGACTAAAACCCTCCATACACCAAAAATCCACTAAAAATATTGAATGTTACTTTGATTAGTTAGAAGGATATATTTTAAACCTAAAACAATTTATGTTCTCTTAAAACTTGGGTAGAAGGTTTTTATAGCTACTTTTCCATCCACATTCCCAAAATATGGATTTATTTAACTTTTGTTTGAACCACTAGAATGAGCTAATATTTTGAAGATATCTCTATTTGGTCTCGATTAAAATGAAAACCAATGATCCGATGGATTTTTCACTATGCAGATATTCCCTAAACTTCCCTAAACCTGAACCATGCTGAAGGGATTCTTGAGACTTTTTTCATAGTATGCTGAACTTCAAAATCGGAGTTCGTATGTAAATTCTATCGCCGTTCAAAGTTAAGGTCATAAATGGGTCGACCCTTGTCAACATGTCAACAAGTGGACCAAAGGAAACGTGACATGTGGTAGTTGGTGAAAATGAAAAATTTATGGTCTTGTAATGTTTTAAAATCTATTCTATGGTATAGATCTTGTCCTAAGCTTTCTAACGCATTTTGAACGGACCAAATCTAAGTTCGTATGTGAAAGATATGCATAGTCAAAGTTGTGGTCAAATGATGACATGACACACTATGACATGGACAAATGGCATATTATGGGCGTGACACTTGGAAGGTTTGTAGTGGATTTGAATTTAAAATAATAATAATAATAATTTATTTAATCCATTCCATGTGAATAATCCTAAATCCCATGGGATGAGAAGGATTTTGTGGCCAAAAAGCTATTTAAAGGCTTATCATATCCCTTTCCCACCAAATGTGGGGTCAATGGCTAAATTCGGTGCCTAAACCTATGGAAAGGGGATTTTAACCCTTGACCTATGATAAAATAATTATCAGCCATACCAACCTGCCACGTTTTAGCAAATGATAAAATATGAGATCACTTCTATTTAAAGGGACCTTTTGGTAGGTTTGTGGATGGATAGCGAATGACCAGTTTACAGAGATCACCATTTTCAAGGCACTTACTGTCCAAATTTTTCCATGGTGTAAAAATAATTTTTTTTCATAATTCCGATATTTTTCCATAAATATAATTTTTTTATAGGAATTGATGTATATTTTCCTTTGTAGGCGTTTTTCCATCGCAGTTTCACAGATCATGCATGAGGAGCAGACAAAGATATGCATTTTCTAACCACTTCTAGTTCGAATTAGGCCATAGAGTAAAAAGGGAAGTTTCTTATAATTTCCTCTAGTTTTTAGAAATGTAAACATATTTTATGTAGGTTTTTATATTTCATTTTGTAGATTTTTTTGAACATAATTTCATAGGAAACTATCAGTGAAAATACTGTAGGGGCCACAGATGGACTTGGGAATGTTTATGGTAAATTAAAGAGTTATAAGAGGTCTGAATCAGCTCATTTGTAGATATAAAGGTTTGTTAAGTCATTAGTTAAGCGATATTGTACTTCATTGGATTTTTAATAGATCGATTCACTTTCTATGAATCCGGAGACGTAGCGTTCAAGTGAACTCCATTATCAAGTTCTTGTGTTGTGGATTTGATTTCAATTTTTAGAAGCTTTTGATCAGTTAAAAACATTAAAGTTAGTTTATTTGATTAATTATTAAAGCAAACACAAACTGGTTTAATTGGAAGGAAGTAAATTTCAGTATCCATAACCCACAACAGATCTGAACACACTTATTGACTTGGATTTAAATATCAGATCGAGTGAATTCTAAATCAAATGTGATTATTTTATTTGGATTTGTGATAGATTCAGATATTTTACTTAAGTTGAAAATTAAGGATTAATTTGATCATTTGGAAGAGCTTAAGTTTGGGGCTTTCAAGAACACCCATAATTGATTAAAAAAAGGAACTCTTGATCAAGTTGAAATATTTTAAGTTAATAATCTAAGAATTTTCTAAGTACTAGAAATATTTCAAGTACTATTTTTAGATCGAGTTGGTATCAGAGCATGTTATTTACCTATAAAATTGCTAATCTCTAAGAAATTTTGGTATCAGAGGTGGTTTAGCTTTTGATTTTCTTGAGTCGATTTGGTTTAGTATTGGTTTTTGCATTTTGTCTTTATCTTTCATTGACAGTGTGCAAAGTTTGGAGGAACAAGTGTGTAGGAATCATGGGAAAGATATCCAACAAGACCAAGTTTGAAGAACTTGAAGCATGTAATCATTAGATTCATGAAGAGAATGCCTTCCTGAGATGTCAGGTGTTAACTCTAGAGGAGAAAATTGACACATTGAAAAGAGAGCTAGAATCCAAAAATGAGCTCTTGATGGTGTTGCAGATTGAAGGACCTAAGAAAGAGGTACCTATTACTGTTGATGCATCCACTATGACAACACTTAATTCCTCTCATAAAGCTAAGTTAGATTCAAAAAGTGTGCTTGGTGAATTTTAAAAACACACTAAAGGTGTAGGATCTAAGCTTTTAAGTAATATGGGTTGTAATCGAATTGGCCTTGGTAAGAACAACCAAGGCATAACTAACCCAATCTTGGTAGAGGAAAGGCCTCGAAATGCAGGAATGGGATATGCTAGAGTAGGGGAAAAGGAAATTGGAGAGAGTTCCAAGTCAGCTGGAAGAAGAAAATATTTTGACAACCAAGTGTCATCCTCGCTAGCATCAGGTGGTTCATCCTCATTAGGAGGATCTGGTAAGAATTAACAATGGAGAGGTATAGAAATCCCTCCTCCTTCTGTCTACCATGGTTATGAAAAGAAAGATAAACAAATTGATCCCTTATCTACACTAGAAAAATTTGGCTATGATTTTCAATAAATGTTGAATAGTTACCTTTTCACATTTTATGGGTTGTATAATCATTGTGTGGCTAAGTGTAGGAAACGGAAGTCCATATTGGAACAGATTGAGAAAATACATTCTCATAACCCTGGCTCAACTAAGAGTAATCAAGGTAAGGTTCCTAAAAATGTGGATCCTAAAAAAATGGATCAGAGGTTTTGCTATCACTGTCATAAACTAGGTCATGAAATTGAAAAATGTTAGAAGCTACATCTAAAACAAAAATTAAAGATTGTTAAAAAGGATCACAATTTTAAACCAACTATTTTGACCACTTCAGCGACACATGTACAAACTGAATTGAATAAGTGTCCTAAATAGGATAGTATGTTGAGTAAGGTGGGTAAGAAGTTTATTAGTTTTATGTTTGCATAAGTTGATTTGTGGAATACATGCAAACTAACAAGCCAGTTTTGGAAAATCTTGTTGAATTGCGAAAAAGGATAAGCTCCAAATTTATTTTTCTGCTTTGGTGTTGGTGAAGTATCCTGAAGAGGAAATAATCAGGTGTCAGGTTTATAATACTTAATTTAATTTTCTTTTGTGATGGTTTTAGAACTTCATCCTTCAACAGTATTTATAGTTCTATGGGCATGATCATTAGTCAAATGTTTATATTTGGATTATAGGTTAGTATGTTGTTATTGTGTAATTTGTGGCATGTAGGCATTGTTTGTAAGTGTACAACTTATACAATTTTTTTTTGTTATACATGCTTTTATCAAATGTGTAAGTCTTACTAATAGGCTTAAATATTTTTAACTATCATATATAGTTGAAAATAGTATGTACAAGTTTTTCACTAACAAGATGTGAATGCAGGTTACATTTGCATTATGCAAGTGGTGAGTGCAGGATCAGGATGTACAGAAGAGCAATTTGGTAGTTGCAGTGTAATATCAGTTACAGTTCAGGTCATTGGGTTATGTTACTATTATTGACATTTAAATATTG
This sequence comes from Taxus chinensis, assembly GCA_019776745.2. Lineage (NCBI taxonomy): Eukaryota > Viridiplantae > Streptophyta > Pinopsida > Cupressales > Taxaceae > Taxus > Taxus chinensis. Next base: position 900,521,754 of record CM034146.1, read on the forward strand.
CAATATTTTGGAAAAATTATTATGCTATAAACTTTGTTCTGTGTTTTTATTATGCAGAGAATGTGTGTACAGTTCAGCAAAGTGAATTTCCATTTTGAGGTCAAAATGGTCTTACTAGGGAGGAGCGATCCAGAGGATTTTTCACTATGCAGATATTCCCTAAAATTCCCTAATTTTTTACCATGCTTAAGATATTCTCAAGACCTTTCCAATGGTATACTAAACTTCAAAATCAGAGTTCGTATGCAAATTATATTGCCGGTCAAAGTTAAGGTCGTAAATGGGTCAACCCTTGTCAACATGTCAACAAGTGGACCAATGGAAAGGTGACACGTGGAAGTTGGTGTCAAGGAAAAATTTATGGTATTGTAATATTTCAAAATCAGTTCCATGGTATACATCTTGTCGCAAGATTTTCGACGCATTTTTAACGGACCAAATCTGAGTTCGTATGCGAAAGATATGCATAGTCAAAGTTATGGTCAAATGATGATGTCATGGACAAATGGCATATTATGGGCATGAAACTTGGCAGGTTTGTAGTGGATTTGAATTTATAATAATAATAATAATTATTATTATTTATTTAATCCATTCCATATGGATAATCTTAAATCCCATGGGATAAGGAGGATTTTGTGGCGAAAAATCTATTTAAAGGCTTATCATATCCCTTTCCCACCAAATGTGGGGTCAATGGCTAAATTGAGCACCTAAACCTATGGAAGGGGGATTCAAATCCTTGACCTATGCCAAAATATTTATCAGCATTACCAACCCACCACATTTTAGCAAGTGATAGAATATGAGATCACTTCTATTTAAAGCGACATTTTGGTAGGTTTGTAAATGGATAGCAAAGGACTGGTTTGTAGAGATCACCATTTTCGAGGCACTTACATTAAGAATTTTGTAATGGTGTAAAAACTAATTTTTTTAAAATTTTTTTGAGAGATTTCAATAAATGTAAAGTGTGTTACATGAATTTTTGTATATGTTCCTATGTAGGCATTTTTCCATCCCAGTTTCATAGATTAGGCATGAGGAGTAGACAGAGATTTGCATTTTCCAACCACCTTCTAGTCCGAATCAGGGCATGGAGTAAAAAGGGTTTTTTTTTCATAATTTCATCTATTTTCTATAAATATAAACCTATTTTATGTATGTGTTGTATATTTCAAGTTGTAATATGTTTTTTGAACATAACTTCATAGAAAACTATCAGTGAAAATACTGTAGGGGGCCACAGATGGACTTGGGAATGTTTATCGTAAATTGAAGAGTTCTAAGAGGTCTGAATCAACTCATTTATAGGTATAAAGGTATTGTTAAGTCATTAGTGAAGGGATATTGTAATTCATTGAATGTTTAATAGATCGATTCACTTTCTGTGAAACCAGAGACGTAACCTTTAGGTGGACTCCGTTATCAAGTTCTTGTGTTGATGGATTTGATTTCAGTTTTTAGAAGCTTCTTATTAGATAAAAGACATTCAATTTACTTTATTTTATTATTTAGTAAATCAAGCCAGAAACTAGATTAATTGGATTAGAAGTAAATTTCAGTATCTGTAACCCATAATCAGATAATGAATGCACTTGCAATTAACTTGAATCCAGAATATCAGATTGAGTGCATATTTTAATTCAACTTTTGATTATGTTTATTAATGGATTTGTGAAATAGATTCGAATATATTCACTTAAGTTGGAAAATTAAGGATTAATTGATTATATTTTGGAAGATTTTTTTAAGTTTGGGGCTTTCAAGAACACCCATAATTTAGTAAAAAAAGGAACTCTTGATCAATGTTGAAATATTTGATAAGTTAAGAATTTGAGAATTTTCTAAGTACTGGAAAAATTTCAAGTACCATTTTCAGATCAACCAAGTTTAAGAGTGATTGGACACATGTGAAATAAGTTATCGATACCATAAAATTTTTAGGACGGTAATGACTTCATAGTGGGCATAGTAATCATAATTTTATGGTAGCTTTGGTATAATTAAATGTCTCAAGAGAGTCGCATGGTGAAAGTAAGGTATCAGAGCGTGAAAAAGGTTTTGGAGGTAATATAATAGTTTGGATTCAATTATCACATGATAGATCTAAGTATGTCCTAGAACAGGATTGTTATATTCTTGTTGTTTCCTAAAACTACTAATGAGCATCTAAATGAATTCTATTTGTGTTTTGAACCTCTAAAAAGACTACAATATTATGAGTTAACATAGTATGATCATTGTCCCTAGAGATTCTGAAGTCTAAGGGCTAAACTGAAGCCTATTAGTCTAAGAAGAATCATTATAACAGGGAATAAGAAGATAAGAGGGATCTAGCAGGGAGCACCTAGGGAATGATGTTTAAAGAGTTCATGTCAATGTTAAATCAATCATATGTAGTTAGAAAAATTTGTTATTTATAGCTTGAATGCACTTGAACAAAGGATAAATAGAGTGATAAAAGGTAACCTGCTATAACAAAATCTTGAAGGTTGTAAATCTATACAAGTTATTACTTTGAGTAACTAGTGGAATGTTGAGCAAACAAAGTATGATACTAAGGAGAAGGTGTGCAAAAGATTTGTGTAGGATAGTAAGACAAAATTGAAGGTGTGGAAGGATAAGAAAGGAAATGCATGCGAAAGACAGGGAAAAATTCAGGGCTTAGCCATTTTCATTATTACGGACTATTTTTGGAGATAGTGTGTAGAGCACAAAAACCAAATAAACACTTGCATGACACGCATAGGCTATTTTTGGAAGAGAATATTCTAAGAGCTTTATATGGGTTCAATTTTATAATAGAATTACTACTTCCAGTTAACCAGAAGAGATCTATTATTAACTCACTTGCATGTGTGTCTATTATTGTAAAGGTGCATGGATATTTTCAACATGCGACCTATTTTGGGAATTATGTAAGTGATGAAGGGAAATTCCCCACCCTTATAAATATGTAGTAATCTGCATATAGAGAGAGAAAGAGAGTAGTGAGCTAATATGGAGTTATGCTGCCATACTTGATGTGCGCATAAGTTTATGATATTGAATATTGTAAGAAGCTTCTATGCATATATTGTTTTTAATACAATGGAGTGTATTGGCTGAATCAAGGTGTTAAACATGATCGTAACTAGTTATTGCATGGTTGAATTCATCATGGCTATTTTTTAAATACATTACTCCTTAGATCTAGATCTGGAATATGCTTTGTAGAATTTTTATACTATTTATGGATTTGAATTAATCAACTCTTCATCTTGCTAACATCATGCACAAGAAACCCTAAGGAGGGGCCTAGTACCTTTGCGCGTTCAGGTGAGTGCTCAATCGAGGATAAGTGATGTGCCAACATGCCTAGGTTATTTCTGGTAAATTCTAGGCTACATCTTCTGTTGCTGGGACCTCTTTTTTAGTTTTTTTTAGGATGGTTCATGACGAAGACATACTGGTTGACCCTAGTAAGTGTTGAGGAGTGGATAAAAGACATAGAAGAAGAGTATGTATAGAGGTTCAGCACTGGATCTGACTTTAACACATGTGCATGGGTGGAAAAAAATTTATATGATTGTTTATATGAGATATTCTTTGCTATATTTTTGGTCATGTTGTACAAGTGGCTGATTGCTTATGCATCTAAACAGAACTAGAGTTATTGCACACTTGTCTAGATGCATGAAGAATTTCAGGCCCTCTACGATGTTGATCTGATTTGGTCATGCACTATTGATACTTGGTTTTTTGGTGTTCTGAATAGTTATATCTTGGAGTATTCAATTTGCACTTATTCTTTCCCGAAGTTAGCTAAGTTCCGTTTTTTACGATATCCCAGGGGAACTTACTTGCAAGGTATTCCACTAGTAATAAAGATCTTGATGGTAACCTTAAACTTAGAAAGAAAAATGATGACTAACTAAACCCCACCACATGTAGGGGCAGTAGCAGGTTTGGTGAAATATGGCATACCTAGTGGTAGAGAGGCAGAGAGAAGAAATGTGGCTTAAGAAAAATGAGGCACGCGAGAGGGATATAGAGAAGCAACATGACATTGTAGAGTGAATGACGTTGCAGATAGAGATGAATTGTAAAGTATTTAGAGCTCATGTAGAAGGCATGGAGCCGAAGCATCAGGAACTCCCCCATTTGGGAAAGCATGATAGGTAACCCCACTCTGCCTCACATGGGAGTGTGCCAGCAGAGACGACCTAGGCTAGAGGTGAACATCTGAATATACCTAGAAACCTAGCCCTTGTGCTTGGTTTTCCAGTACTTAGTACATCAAATAGTCAACAAGCTAATTTAGGTAGTGGGAGAGTAGGAGTAAGTCACATAGAAAGTACATCGATGCAAGGGAAAACATACTTTTTGTTGTTTGGAGGTACATTTTTAGGTGCATCATCTACACAGAATTTGAGCACGTAGAATTTGGGGCTCATGTCTAGGAGTATTACCACCATGCAAACTGTAGGAGTTTAGTATAGTACTATTGTTGGGAAACATGGAAGTACATCTTCTGGTCCACTTCCAAAAATGGATGGAGGATCAGGGGGTGTAGGTGGTTCTAGTTTTGGTGGATCTGGTTGTTCTGGAGGTAGAGGTAACACAAGAGGTTTTGGATCAGGTGGGAAAGGTCCGTACTAACCCCAGAATATTTACATAGAGATGTCTCTTCGTCTTCTAGAGTATAGGGGAATAGAGGATGTTGCTAAACACATGCACATGCATGAGATATTGTGGCGTGTGAAAGGGATCATGACTTCTGAGCACAAGGAAAGTCAATTTGCCACTAGGTTACAAGGAAATCCACATAGTTGGTACATAAAGTTTGACCCTGATCAGAATTACGTAGACTATGTATCATTAAAAGATTCTTTCCTTAAAGAGTTTCACATCCTTGAGTTCAACGAGAAGAGTATAAGCATGCTCAAGGATATTAAGAAAGGCACTACTGAGAGTGTCAAAGAATATGATTCCCATTTCAAGACTCTATTGTCTAATATTTCTTATGATATTCACACAAGCCAACATACACAGTGGTTTGTTGGAGGTCTGATTACACCTATTAGAAGGGCATTGTCACATAAGACATACAATGATCCATGGGAAGCCCTTGAAACAACTTTATGCACTGAGGCAGTTGGGAGCATAGACAATAGGGTGAGCCCATTTTTGGAAGCACAAATTGCATTTATGGAAAAGCAGTTGGAGAAACTATCAACGAACTTAGCACATGAGATGCACATGGGGATTTTGTGTACAGATTGTGAATTACAAGGGCACACTAAGGCTAGTTGTCCTTGTAGATTAGTGCGTTCATTATTACTAAATTATGAGATATGTCATTTGAACCATGATATCATCCACTTCCCACTATTGCAATGTGCAATAAGGAAGAGCGTCTCTTGCTATTGTAAAATTTACAAGTCCATGAATCACGATACAGAAGACTACTTGTTGATTGGTCAGATCCATGATGCTATAGATATTGGTGTATGACAGATGGGAGTATCAGATAACTCTAAGGGTAAGGATGAGCATCAAGATCAGGATCACAATCAAGCGTGTTATGATCGGGATGAGGGGCGCTATGATGGAGGACGTGACAGAGGTTGATGATACCATGGGAGATTTGGAGGTCAAGGTCATGGTGATGGACAAGGTGAATTCCCTTGTGGATGCTTTACATGTGGATCGCTTGACCACTATAGGTGTGATGTCCTTAGAATATTACATGTTCTTTCTGTGGAAAGAAGCATAGCTATGAAGAATGCTTGAATTAATATGAGCATATTAGTAAGAAGAATAAACAAGAAAACAAAGGTGCAGGGATGGTTAGGGTACAATGCACTGTGGAAAATCAATGGATGCCCAAGTTGGAACTAGAATCTGAGGTATTTCCTGTAAAGATCACTACCCGCATTGAAGCCACATGCACTAGAGAGACATTACAAAAAAATCCTACTATCACTAAAGAGGAGGATTTACATGCACGGTACCCATATCCTACCCATTAGAAGGAGGTTTATCAAGAGACCATGGAGGTTCTTAGAAATCTTCACGGTGAAATACAATGTCTAAAGGAGAAATCATGAAAGATAGAACTAAAGGAGGAAGAGACGGTATAATAAGATATTGATGACTTGAAGGAGGTATGGAGAATGTTGCACCAAGAGAATATTATTCCATTACTAGGGAGTTCGCTGAAGGGAAACTCTCAGCACACTAATACCGAGAATGGGTGATAGATCTTGCGTATAAATCTTCCCCCCCATAGCTTAGACTATAATAAGGAAATCACTCGAAATGTTGTTGTGGATGCATGGATTTTGAGCAATATATTGATTGATACAGGCGTGGAAGTCAACGTACTTACTTTAGATAAATGGATATAGATGGGGAGACCTAAATTACAGCCATCTTCTAATGTATTATTTATGGCTAATCAAACTAAGGCCACTCCTATCGGCATTTTAAAAGATACATCCATTACTATATAAAGGGCCAAGTTCACAGGGGATTTTGAGGTTTTAGCACTTTCAAAAGTAGACAGTTTCCTAGATCTACTTGGACGCACTTAGTGTTACGAAAATAATGTTGATCTTCGATTCAACAAGGGATATATCAATTTCAAAAACAAAGAGGAAATGGTTATTATCCTTTTAACATATGGAAAATCTATGCCCTATGTTAAACCTTTGAGTGAGGAATATCTGAATAGGATTTATGTACGCGCCATCCGGGACCCAAAAGTGCTTGAGCCATCTAAAGAAGGAATCATTTTGTGGGAAGATACACAATATATTAGTGATAATACAAGTATTTCTTATGATAATTGGGCTCATGGTACTTATGATTTGGTAGGGTGTGAAGTAAGGAGCATATTTTCATGGAACAATAAACCTTGTTACGTCAGGAGAATAGGTAGCAGCCCTAATCCTTGGTATACTGGGGAAGGGGACCCTACGATATTCCTGCATACCATGGAGGAATAGTGGATGGACCAATTATAGAGAAGAATTATGCTAGTATATACCCTGTGTGGGATAACAATGTGCTAGTAGGTGGTTCACAGGGATAATCTTGTAGAATGGAATGAAGTCAGGTTGCTCTTCTAACTCAGTTTTCCTAGAGTAATGCACCAACTCAAAACTACACATATCATGGTAATCAACCTATTCAACATTCAATAGTGTGAGAGGCTTTGGACAGAGGGACATGAAACTTTACCACCATCACTATGAATGCACAAACTTTATTCTACTTTACAAGGCTATGCACGAGCTTGGTATGTATATGCAGAGGCACATAGAGAAACTAGAAATTAGTAGGATTTGATTATAGGTTTGGTCTAGAATTTTGACTACTTCTCTACTAAACCTCCAATAGAACAGGTATTAAGGGTTATAAAGTGGTTAACTATGGGAGACAATGCAAAGGTAGAAGAACTCATTTTGGATTTATTTGATGGAAATGACTCAGGTGTGCATTTTTCTGTAGGAATAGAGATAGATGCCACACAACTTAAGTGCATTTTCTTTTAGAAAGAAAAAGGGAAAATGGTCTACATGGTGGATGATGAAGAAGTCAAAGAATTGGATATAGACCATTCAACAGGTGTGTGCGGGGTCTTGGACAGTGTAGATAATAACACATGTGCCTATCATAAACCTATGAGGACCAAGAAAGTGAATATTGGTATGGATGCTGAGCCTAAAGAGGAAATAATTAGAGATTATTGGTCTAAATCTGAAGTAGCAAATTTTGTGGAGTTGCTCTGTGATTTTCAAGATTTATTTCCTAGGGGCTAGCATGAATTAAAAGGAGTGCATGCATCATTAGGAGAAATGAAGATAAATCTTAAGGAAGGTGCATGCCCGATCAGGAAGAGACCCTATAAGATGAACCCCAACTTGCATGAAAAGGTCAATGAGGAAATTGACAAAATATTAAATTCTGGAATCATCAAGTCCCTAGACGATTCGGAATGGGTTATCCCAATGGTGATTAGTATCAAGAAAGATGGTCAGATTAGGGTCTATGTGGACTATCAGGAGATGAATGTTTCATGTGTTACTGATCCTTTTCCTACACCATTCATAGAGGAGAAACTAGAATTTTTTACAGAGCCCGAAATCTATTCATTTACAGATGGATTCTTTGGATATCATCAGGTTCAAATTGCACATGAGGATCAAGAGAAAACAAATTTTACCACTAAATGGGGAAGTATTTCATATACTGTTACTCTTTTTGGTCTGAATAATGCATCTTTTGTATTTTCATGCATAGTTGTCCAAGCATATACAGATTTTATGCACAACTTCTTGCAAGTTTATTTAGATGACTAGACAATGTATGGACTTGTTGAGGATCATTGTGACAATTTGTGCTTAATTTTTGAAATATGTCAACAGTTGAGCATCTCTTTGAACATAAAAAAATGTGTATTTGCTACACCATTTGGAACATTGTTAGGGCACATAATCTGCAAGGAAGGTTTTTTGGTTAATCAAACTGAGGTTGTAGTCATTATCGACCTAGAAGATCCTACTAGTCAGAGTGAGGTGCGTGGATATTTGGGTCACACTTGGTATTATAGAAAATTGATCAAAGTATATGCCAAGTTTCCTGCACCCTTGGAGGAGTTACTAAAAGGAAAAGGGACAATCTATTGGGGGAACCACAATAGCACACATTCAAGACATTGAAGGAGAAACTTACTACAACACCTATTATGTGCTTTCCCTCGTGGGACCAACCGTTTCATGTACATGTCAACACCTATGGTAGATAGTACCTTCTAGCAACACCATTTGTATTCAATACTGATCACATGGCATTGAAATACTTGGTAAATAAGCCAGTCTTATAGGGGTGTGTATGCCGATGGGTGCAATTATTCCAAGAATTTGATTTTACAGTTGTGGTAAAACAAGTGAAAAGTAATTTTGGCCCAAACCATTTATATAGGTTGTAGTTAGGGGAAGACGTGGAAAAAATTAAAGATACAATTCCAGATGCACAATTATACAGGTTACATCATGTTCCTTGAGACTTTGAGGATATTGTTGTTTTTCTATGCATAGGTGTGAAACCAAAAGGACTAAAATCCTCAAAGAAGAAACAACTTGCAATTTGCGCAACACATTTTATGTTGATCAACGGTGACCTATACAAGTTAGGCAGAGATGAAGTATTGCGTTGATATGTATTAGAGCATGAGTGCACAGATATCATGGAAGAGGCTCATGGTGGTATCACATGTGGGCACTATGTAGGTGATGCCATTGCACGAAAAATTCTACTTAATGGATTGTGGTGGGAGACCTTATATAAGGATTCTAAGGCATATTGCAAGGCCTATGATCATTTTCAGTGCCTTGGAAAACCAGGGCAAAGAGATGAAATGCCTTTAAGATCTATTCCTAGTGAATAAAATTTTGAAAAATGGGCTATAGATTTTGTGGGTCCTATTTCACCAGACGTGCATAGAATTGGATCACGCTACATCATCACTTGCATAGATTATCTTATAAGGTGGGTAGAAAAAACACCTACCAAGGATTGTATAACTGCTATAATAGCTAGGTTCTTATGGAAAAATGTTCTTGCAAGGTATGGATTCCCGTTTGTTTTAACCAATGATAGGGGCACACATTTATTAAATGAGACAATCAGAATTCTATTGGATGAATTCATGATCGCTCACCATAAGACTACACCATATCATCCTTAGGAAAAGGGAATGTTGAAGCTTTCAACAAGATTTTTAGCTAGAGATTGACAAAAAATTGTGTTTTTAGAAGAAAACATTGGGATGATAAATTTTTTTCCATGATTTGGGTGTAGAGAACAACATACAAGTGGTTGAACAAGGCCAAATCATTTCAATTGGTGTCTGGGATAGAATCAGTTCTTCCTATAGAATTCATGTTACCTTCTTTACATATTGCACATGTAGGAGGTCTAGCTAATGAGAAAGCATTAGAAGAATGAATTAGAAATTTGATCAAGATGGATGAGCAATGAGTAATAGCATGATGGAGTTAGAAGCAAGAAAATGCTAGGTAGAAAGCATGGCATGATTGGCACATCAAGGACAAAAATTTTGAGATTGGTAAAATGGTGCTTCTTTATGATTCTAAGTTTCTGCACCATCTAGGAAAACTTAAAGTACATTGGTTAGGACCGTATGTTATCACTCACATACTTGAAATAGGTGCTTGATGGAATAGGGTTACTCAGTTACTTCAATGGGAGTAGGTTAAAGCCCTACTATAAATAAGTCTTCTTGGTGTTTGTAATAAGGTAGTGTTTGCATTTAGATTAGGTTTTCAATTATGTATTCCCTTAATGTATTTCCTTCTCCATAGTTATGCTTTGTCATTTTAGTTGGTGTTTTGTATAAATAAGTGTGTTTGCATGCCAGAAGCTAATTACCATTTGTAGTATTTTTATGCGTAGAGGAATGCACATACCATTGGTGTGGGGTGAATGTTTACAACTAGGTACAAATCAAGGAGTAAACTATAACAGGTGTTATTTGATTTTGGAAAGGAGTTTTTTAGAAGAGAGATTGCTTTTAAACAATGACCATAGATGGGGATAAATTAAGGAATAGTATAATACGAGGTAAGCAGTGGCTATGGAGACTAGGAGAAGGTACAGTGGTGAGGTACTCAAGTGCATGGAAGCATGCTAAAGAGAAGTCTGTAGCCAGAAGGTAGGAAGGTGTGCTACAAGGTTATAGCTGAGGTGCAAAGATGTACCGTGCGGAAAGTGTAAAAATGTTCAATTAATGAGTGGATTGTTGGTAGGTGAAGGAGTAATAAATGCATCTAAATTTTTGAAAATATATATAAAGACGTGGATATGAGTTCATTTTTACTGTTGTAAATCACAAAAAATTTGAAAGAGCTAAGTGAAATGAAGTTGAGCGACATATGTTGAGGTGTGGAGAGTGTAAAACTAGATGTGAGAGAGAAGATTTGTGTGAAAAAGAATCTTACATCCCCATTAGTGAAGGGTTTGAGTGAAGGCAGATGCATTTTGAAAGAGCTAGGGAATGTGATTTCAAACTAGGGCATGCAGATTCAAGCTAAGGATTTGAGACCCTACACGGTAAGAAGGTAGAAAGTGAAGCATTTACACACTACAGAGGATAAAAAGTTGAGGATTTTTAGATGGCACCAAATAAAAGTACCTGCCGTAGGAGCCAAAGGAAAGAAGAAATGTGGAAGCCGAAGGTTGAAATTACTCTCGAGAGAAATTGTTTCAGAGATGCAATACCCAAAAGGTGTGATAGTTGGGACAAGAATGGGATTCCCATGTCTGGAAGTGTAAGATAAGTGACTTAAAACCACCACACATCAGATAACAAAAAGGAATTAGAAGTTGTTGAATACGAAGACAAAAAACTACATGGTAGAGGACATGCCAGTGTATGATGATGGTGGAGAGAAGATTGCTAAAGCAGATTGGAGTTTACCAGTTGTATGAACTTCCATATTTTGGAAAGTATGAACCTTTGTACCAGTGGTTGATGAGAAGGGTACATGATTTTTTTTTCTATTTCACCAGACGTAGGGTTAGGATTACAACCACTTTGATTTTAACTATAACAAGGTTGAGGGGCACGGGAGTGGATCTGAATAGTGACTCAATAGATAAAGCAGCAATCCTGGATACGCAAAAGGGAGATACACCATAAGGTATGCACAAAATGGGAAGTAGTGGTACAGACAGTTGCACATTTAGTCTCCAAATTGAATGATCAAGAGAAATGGTGTCATTGGAATACCACATGGCTATCAAAAAACTAAAGAAGTACCCAGTGGTATCAGACAACTGCACATTTAGTCTCCAAATTGAATGATCAAGAGAGATGGTGCCAGTGGAATACCATGTGGCTGCAAATTACAAGGGGAATGTCACAGGGAAAAATTTACAACATATCAGGATACATTATAGACACTATCATCGAGGAAGCGCACACAAGTGAGAAAATTAGTTTCAGTGCTATCTTATTATCCCTGGTATTTTTATGGAAATCGGAGTGCCTAATGGGCCAAAGAACAAGATCTGGGAGTACCCCATAAAGAATAAGTCCCTTACGGAGATATTTGAGAATGTACTTGTGAAAAGGGTCAATGAGTGGGCCATTCAAGCAGAGGGTGGAGATGTGGTATGACAGAATTTGCACGGTGTTCGAAGAGGAGTGGCACATCCCCAAGGAGTTACCTTCAATGGTGGGAAAGGCAGTCCAATTTGTGGTATATCAACACTTCTGCATCACATGGTTTGCGATGAAGGAGGGACTTGGAACCCCTGATGTAAGCTACCATATGCCTTCACAATGCGCTACTTCCAGGCATCACTCCATCGGTTCAATAATACACGATGCTTGAATTTTGTTGCAAATAAGGTAGACTGTAACTACCACATGTTGCATAAGACTTTTGTATATCTAGGTTAGACTTCCTACATTGAGAGGCTAATTTCATATGTGATAAGCATAAAGCCCGTGATTTTGGCAATTGGAGATAGTGGGGCCACACTTATCTACCTTCAGCAAAAGCATAAGTTGGAGGGTAACAAATATGTGGAGAACGAGTTCGCGCTCCCAGGGCTGCCTAAGGGAAAACATACAGTGGATAATGTACCAGTTTTGAAGCCCACTAAACCTATAGAGGTAGATGATTAGGATGAAGAGCATGAAGACAGTGGTGGCCTAGTATATAGAGGATGAAGGTAACCCTTGGATAGGGTAGATTATGAGCATGCAAGTAATCCAACCCAGGCATAAGAAGAAATAGATGAAGAATTGGAGGTAGGAGTAAACCCTAAAGAACACAACTTTAAGAGGGTGTTCAGAAAAGCAAGAAATCAAGGTGCTACTCCCCAATCAGTATGAAGGTCACCACGACTCTCTCCTACAGAAGGATACAACTGAGAAGAGAAGGAGAAAATTTAAGCTGAACGAGGAGGTGGAAGAGTCTAAAGAGAGCGTGCCTAAATCTCCTACACCACCAGAGGATGTGGAAGAGATGTGGGATGAAGAAATGAAATATGAAGATGTGAAGAATGAAGGAGAAGGGGTAAAGGAAGGAGAATCAAGACCAGATAATGCTCAAGACATAAAATACCTAGCTCCAAATCTTGGCACTTTGGTTCCTAAGGGGCTAAGAACTAAAAGAACACAAGTGGAGAGTATATTGTTCCATCTTTGGGCTATGCTGAGGACACAAGTAAAATTGTCCGTGCTTGTTTTCAAAGCACGGTGAGCCCTAAAGAGTTATATGGATGGGAGTTGATGGATGAGGCCATGGCCACCATGCACATAAGGAAGCAAATATCTTGGTCTATGCACACACACATGGATGATACTATTTTTATGTATGTGAAGATTCGTATGTGTTTAAGAAGGTTGAAGAAGGCACCTCAGAACAGACATATAGCCATAAAACCCACTGTTATGTCTGATGAACAAGTTAGTAATGCCTTGGTAAAAGTATCTACAGAAGTGGTGTGGAGGAACATAGACAAATGTGCCACTATTAAAGCACTAAGAGAAGAGATCAAAGCCAAAGATGCAGAGATCACATGCTTGAAAGGAGAGAAGGACCTAGAGCAGAAGAAGAATGGAGTCCTTATCAGCATGGAAGAGGAGATCGGAGACCATGTCCTGAAAGTGATACTACACTTGGAGTCTAAGGTACTTGAAAGGTTCCCTTCGGCTATGCACTATGTGTGTAACTTAGTCAATTTAGTGCTTGAGGAGGGACCAGTTTGGATGCCAGCACCAAAGGACCCTGAAGAAGGAGGCAGAGAGGGAAAAGGTTACAGTAGTTTGAAATATTTCATCATACGAGGTATTGCTTCAAACTTTATAGGAGGAACTGAAGAAAGTGAACCAAACACTAAACATATGTGCAGCTCCAGAAGCATTAATAAGGGTCACAGAAAATAGCGGAGGACAATGAATTCCTGAAAGCCATGAAGGATGACACATTGGGACGTGCAGAAATATTGTCACTAGTCAATCAAAAGCGCGAGGCCCTTGCAGCAGCACAAGACCCCTATAAGGAAAAAATGGATGAGATTGGGAAACAGATAATGCAGAAGATGGATCTGTTAGAAGGGAAAATGAATCTTCTATGTCCAACATTATTCTAGTGCTACAAAACAAGAAGGGATAAATTGCCCAAGATGAGTTGGAAAGTATTGCAGCGGACATCCCAGGAAAGACAGAAGCCGCACTAACCGAGTGGCAGATGTTGGAATCAGAGATCAAAGAAGATTATCCAGAATTGATTCTTCCAGTTGAGATGGAGGATGTTGCACAGTGAGAATTCATCCTTTATGCATAATTCTTTCATTTCCTTTCCATTCTTTATTCTTTATTGTTAAAGGAGTAGACCATTATCAGGGAGAGAATGTTGTTTAGTGTGGGTAATGTTGAGAAGATAAGAGTATGGTACTGAAGGAGAGGGCACACAGAAGGTTCGCACGTGAGAAAAAGGTGTAATTAAAGGTTTCAAAAGGATAGGTAAGGAAACACACGCGAAAGACAAGGGCGGATTTGGGACTTAGCCATTTTCACATATACGATGATATTTTTGGAGATGGTGTGCAGAGCACACAAACTGGATAACGACTTGTGTGACATACATGAGCTATTTTTAGAAGAGAGGCTACTAAGTGCTTTGCATGGGTTCAGGATAAGAATAGGGGGTGCCACTACCAGTTAACTAGAAGAGGTCTATTGTTAGCACACTTGCATGTGTGGCTAGTATTGTAAAGGTGCATGGCTATTTTCAACATGCAACCTATTTTTGGGAGTTATACAAGTGGTGAAGGGCAAGTCCCCACCCTTATAAATATGTAATGATCTACGTATGTACAGATAGGACTGTGTGGGAACCGAATTAATATGAAGTTATGCTTCAGATATGATGTGCACATAAGCTTATTGATATTACCTATTGTAATGAGCTTCTATGTATTTATTTTGTTTAATATAATGGAGTATATTGGCTGAAACAAATGGTATTAATCTTGAGTATAATTGGTTCTTGCATGATTGAATTCATTATGGATATTATTTGAATCTGTTATTCTTTAGATCTAGCTCTGGACATGCTCTGTAGAATATTATATTAATTATGGATTATGAATGCATTAAGTCTTCATCATGATAACATCATGTACAACAACCCTAAAGAGGGGCATGTTACCTTTGCGTGCTTCGAGTGAGCACTCAGTATAAGCCTGATTGATGTGCCAATGCGCCTGGGTTATTCCCAGTAAATTCTAGGCTGCATCATCTACCCAGCTCATGTCTTGACCCAACCCTATGTTATCACTTACTTGTCTCAAGGGTGGATCTACTTTGTCTTCCATCTGCTCTATTGAATTAAATCTACTCTGTTGCACTCCAGTCACCGCCAATCTAGAATTGTCAACCCAAGTGAAATTATTTTCCATCTAATATATCCTAATCCATGTTTTCTGCCATAATTTTTCTTTTCTGTTCCAGATTTCATTTTGTAGGTTTCTGTAAGCATTTATAGATCCCCCGACAGACTCACTTTCATACACTTGGAATAGCTAGATCTGCATTTATACCATTGTTTTTCTGCTCCATCTTCTCAGGTCACCATTGACCTACCCCTTTACAGCCTTGGTCACCATCGACCCTACTAGGTAGGACTTTATTTTATGTAAATTTAGATCAAATTTGTATGTTCCTTACATTTCTACATTTTCAGTCTCTATGTGCCTCAGATTTTGCATATTACCTTGTTTATTATTATTGCTTTTATCATATCTTATGAAACATAAGGGATTGACATCCGCCAAAATGTGGGTTTAACGCTTTTCGGATTCGAATTCATGGGAAACCCCTGTAATCATTTTTACCCATCTACTAACTTCTAACCCCATGTGCGCCGACCTATCACCCAGCGGGCGCTGGGCACTCACCTGAGGCACGCGCGGGCACTGAGCCCCTCCTTTATGTGAGCATTGTGAGAAGATATTGCCATTGTTAGAGGATTAGTTGCAGAGAAGTGAATATTCATGTAAAGTACAACATGAGCTATCATATCCTTATACCCAAGCATTTAATAACAAGAGAAATATCATGGCATGAAATACAAAGAACATGATCTTCCATAAAATATAAGGAAATAACACTAGGGTTTGCACCCCTAAAACAAAACATTAAGAACATAGCCATATATTTATATTGATCATAGTCTCAACAACCACATTACATTAAAAAGGGTTGTATCAGACCAAATGTATCAAGACAAGGATCTAACCCATATATAAGAAGTCCTAGCTATGCTTTCTTTATTACAAAAAATTTACAGACCCATCCCTTAGACATGATAACATTCCTACAGTCCTCTAATGAGAACCTCAACTCCTAGGGCCTCCTAATATTTTCTAGCAGAGCTTTGCTTTCCTCATACTATATGTCTTCCATCTATGACTTCCTCGGTGTGTCTTCTTTGCTTCCAAGCATCTCTCTTTATAGCACCAAAACCCACCGCCATGCCTTTTCTCAGGAGATAGATTGGATGTCAAGTGTCCATGTGGTCCTTCAATGGTGCATGTTTATTTTTCTCCAAGCTCTCCAATTTCTGAAATGATGTCTTCCTAAGAATATTCCATGCATGGAATATTCTTTCCTTGACAACCAAGTCTTCCAGGATGGACACCTTATCCACTTGACATGCTTAGTCGAGTCACGTTTCTCCTCAAGTGCCTCTAGAACGCTAAATATGGCTATGTCCTTAGACCCTGTGTATTTCTTTGTGTGCATGCCCTGGTTTCTCCTAAACCCTTCTTAAACCCTTATCCTACACACTTGTTCCCCATGTGCCCTTCTTTCTATTGGTCCCATGCGCTCATGTGCCCTTTGGCACTTAGCCAATATTTCAAGGCCCAACATCACCCCAAACTAAGTTTTTTCTCCATCCTTGGAAACATACTGCTCCTTTAAAGAATAAAAAATGGTGGAACCCAGAAAAATTGAATGAAAAAGTAAAGAATGAAAGAATAAGAATAGAAGAAATGAAAGAATCAAAGATCTTGCTAGTGCTGCAAGAGGAGTGGGAACTCCTTCCTTATTGTAGCCTCGATCTTTTCCCAGGCGTCCACTTCACCCTACGCCTACTGAAGTAGGTCACCCACTAGAGTGCTTACCTCCTCAAAAATTAGTTCATCACCCTTAGCATTCATTGTATCTACAATCCCTTCTAGGTGTTTGCTAAGGTCATCTAGTGCATCCATTATACGGTGATCTTGGGATACAGTTCCTTAAGATGATTTTTAATTGATCTCATAAGGATTAAAACTTCCATCTTCCTACCTTGGCTAGGATCTTATCCCTCTCTTCCATGTTTCCTTTATTCTTCTCTTGGTATTCCTTCACACCTGCCTCATGTGTAGCAACTAGTATTCTTTCTACCCTATCTCTATCAGTGTAGTTATCATACACGGCCTCAACCATCCTATGTGGTCTATACAGTGGCAAGGAGTCAGAATATCATGTCACTATCTCCCTAATATTTTGCTTCTCTTCCTCCTTCTGGCATGCCAATGCTTCTTTTATTGATTCTAGAGTGAGCAACTTCCTCTCCATGGTAAGGATGCAAGTTAAGTCTTCCAATCATTGCAAAGTTGACTCATATTTCTACTTACCCAGTGCTAGGTCTGGGTGTTTCAAAGTGATGATGTGTCCATGATCATTTCAATCTTCTTGTACACCTCATACACCTTCACCTTCTCCTCCCTTAGTTTGTGCCTTAACTATGCACTAATCTAGATCTTCTTGCTTCAGATCCTTTCTCTTCTCAATGAGTTCCTCCTCCTTCTTCTCCAGTTCTTCCTCTAGGAACCTTACCCTTTCATTCCTTCTGAAGAGTCTCACCTCAACCTCAACTGATACCTTGTTAAGGGCATTGTAGACTTGCTCATCAGATAACTGTTGAGCATTTATCAGGGGTTCACTCCTTTTTTCTCTGGTATCATCAATCAGTTCTCCTTGGCTAACTTTGAACTTGGGCTCATCAACATGGGACTCAAAATCCCAAGATATCATCTTCCTTATTCATGGGTACGCACCTTCTTCTTTGAATGAAGACCATGCAAGGAGTTGGTCTATGGGCATGATACTCTAGAAGTGCACACATAGTACCTTACTTGGATCATTGATGTAACTCATTCCTTACTCCTCCTCTGACTACCACGCTCTTCCCTCCTATGCGCACTGCCTTTGGAAATCTTACCGCTAAGTTGGGATCTCCACCCATGCTCCCATACTCTTTTCCTACGCTTTCCTCCTCTATCTCCTTGAGTATTTCATCAGCATTGTGCTTCTACCTCCTACTCCACCAAATCCTTTATTATGCTTGCTACTTCTCTTTCTATGGCTTCTTCTATCTGATCCTTGGTGAGGCTTGGGGTCCTTTGATCCCTTGTATTCACTTCCTCACTCTCCCTTTTTCCTTGAACGCCTTCCTCCTATCCATCATTTTCTTCATTTCCCTCATCCTCAGAGTCATGCACATCATACATAGGATGGTCCTGAGCCTCTTCATACTTCCTCATCATCTGTTCTCACCTCTGTAGGCCTCTAGGATCTCTGTTTCTTTTGATTTCGCCTATTCTGCTACCTTCTACCTCTTCCTAACTAGTGATTCTAGTATAAGAGACTCTTCTTTCTCTTCTTCTTCAGCAGGTGACTCTTTCCTTAGCGATTCTTCTTGTGCAGGAGACTCTTCTTGCTCTGACGCCTCTTCCTCAGGTGATTTTCCTTTTCCTTAATGGGGGACTTCTTCCTCTGTGCATATGTTCTCATCTTGTCAGCCTGACTCTTATACGCCCACAAGATTATGTTGTTTGCACACTTGGTGCCTTCTTCTCTGGCACCTCTTCTCTTTCCCTCTTCCTTAGCACAACCTTCTTCCTCCCAGTGGGGTCTTCTGGATGGATGACATCATTCTATAAGTAGGCATCCTTCTCATACTTGGGCCTGATGCACAGGTATACCCTCGCTACAGTTCCTTCTAGCAATTGGTAACGTCATAAGTTTTGTCATGTGCACCTCATGGGAGACATAACTTCTCCACATAAGCATGTGCTTCTTGGGGTATACTAGCTTTCTTCACATAGCTCACGGTGGTCTTGATCCACCTCGCTGAGGTTGAACCTTAGTATTTTTGGCCTCCTTGAAGTGATTGACCCCTACTTGGAAATATTGCATGGTGAATGAGAAAGGTAGTTTACACCATGGGCTCTTGGTCTCATCTATCAATGTGAATCTGCCAATGTAAAAGTGCTGGTAAATAGCAAACTCAACCTCTCCTTGCACTAGTGCTTGCAATTGTTCAGGTATCCTCCATTCAGCCCTCAAACATTGTGCATCCTCTTGTACCATTTCTCTAGGCGTGCCTTGTGGGAGGCCATCATGGTGTCACAAGTGTATTTTTCAAATCTCTTTGTGAGGGAAGGATATTCATCTGGATATTCCCATACAAACTTCTCTAGCCCATCAGACACTCTAATTTTTGAGAAGATGATGGTGAGGAGGAAATTTCCAAACATGATCTTTTCTCCTTCGTGTGCATGGCATTGATGATTTCTTTTGAAATGAAGGTGGACAGGTTATAGATGGTTCCTTTTGAAATCTTTCGGCACACATTCAACCAAGCCTTGTTTATCTGTGTCCACCTCTCTTTCCCATTCATCTTAGATATGAAGCGCACAACCATCCTCATCACTTGGGTCAAAGATATCTAAGATATCGAAATAGTGCAAGCCACTTTTTATAATCATAAGCTTGGACTATCTCCTTAATGGAGTTCCTTGTCCTCCAAGTCATCATCTAGCGGCTCCCCTTCATAGACAAGGCTGGTAAACTTAGAGATTAGTTGAGGGGTTATGCGCATTATTTGAATTGCAAAGTAGAAGTGGTCCTCCTGCATGCGTGACACCAACCATTGGTACAGTCACTTGGGTTTTCCAAAGTAGGGAAACTCATAAATTTCAGCAACCCAGCCTTCTCCAATTTTACCTTCACTTCATCACTGTAGATTGCATCTCTTCTGGTGTTCTTTTGTCTGTCGGGTGAACCAGTTCCAATGCCATCTCTTTCTCAGTGGTGCTTGTGCGATGGTTGTAATCACTCACTACCATCTTCCTTACATGGGATACCCATTCCTTTTTGAGAAACATGCCATCTGGGTATTACATCTCTCTATACCACTCCTCATTGAAGTTGGTGGTAATTTTTTTCCTTTTTCCCTTGCCCTTCTTTGGTGAAATAGTTACCTTCTTTGGTGCCATCTTCTTGTTGGGTTACTAAAAATAACCTCTTCCTTACTCCTCTTCCTTAATATGCTCAAATATGTGGCTTATCTTCATGAAAAATCCCTTTACTCCCATGCCCTAAGTTGCAAAACCCTAAACTCGACAATCCTTCCACAAGATGGCATACCCTTCTGAAACCTTCCTCCCTACGCCATGTACTTTATCCACTCTGTTTGGTAAATCACACTAGTCCCATGGACTCATATTCTCATAACTTTTTCCTTTGCACAAATATTCTTTGCGGATGCCCTAGTTCACAAGAGCTCTTCTTTATCACAAATGCAAGGTAATAACAATGTATCCCGACCTTCTACTTATAGCTTTTTCTTCTCTCCTGTGATAAATGCTATGCCACCTACCAATGTAATTTTGTAATAAAGGTAACTTACTCCACCAAAGCCAACCTTAAACACTCTTACCCTCATGCCCAATCCTATGTGAAAAATCCTCTACAACCTTCTGGCGCGTAAAAATCCTTACTAATCGAAGATCCTCACGTGCGCTTGCAACACCAAAGGCACTTCTTTTGTCCTTAACTTGATTTTTTCCCTCGCCTACCTCATGTTGTTCCTATGCTTCTCATCTTTTATATGTGGTCTTTGTAAATCTCTTTGACACCAAAATTCCTTATGTCCACCTTTTCTATACACACTCTTCTAAACTTACGTGCTTTTAATCTAGGCCACTAAAACACAACTTCTACTACCAATTTCCATTTTACTTCACATTACTCCACCCCACATAAAAATAGACATGCGGTCCTTTGTGCATACATTTTTTTTTTGAAAATAATAAGTGGCTACCAGCACACAAGGTGCAAAACAACAACACAAAGAGAAAGGAACACACAATGAGAAAGGGAAACACATGGAAAAGAAATGCATAAAAGGAAATCCTAGGCTAAATGGCAATACTGCCTTATTTATAAACACTAGGAAGACTTATTTATAGTAGGGATTCAACCTACTCCCATTGAAATGACCTGGTAACCATGTTCCATCAAGCGCTTGTAACTAGACAAGCTCCTGAATCAAGGATGTATGAGATGATATATGGCCCTAACCAATGGAATTTCAGTTTCCCAGGATGGCGCAAAAACTTGGAATCATATAACAAAACCATCTACCAAACCTCGAATTGTTTTTTTTAATATGGCGATCATGCCATGCTTTTTTTCATGCCTTTTCAATCTGTCTGACTCCAGCTAACAAGTGATTGCCTTTCATCTAACTACATTAACTTTTCCATGCACTCTTGAATTGCTTTCTCATCATCTAACCCTCCTATGCATGTAATACACAGCGATGGTAGCATAACTTCAACCGGATAAAATAGCCTCTACACCAAACACTAACTAAAATGGAATGACCTTGCTCAATCTTTTGTAGGTTGTCCTGTATGCCCATAGAACAAATGATACCTTGTCATCCCAATCTTGTCTTCCCACATCACAAATTTTAGTTAATGTGTGACTTAGAATTTTTTTAAATGCCTCAGCAGTTCCATTAGATTTTGGGTGATAAGGGGTGGTCTTATGATGGGCCACCATGAACTCTGCCAACAAAATCTTGACTGTTTCATTCAAAAAATGTGTACCCCTGTCACTAGTCAAGCTTAAAGGACATCCATACCTACTGATTATGTTCTCCCATAAGAATATATCAATTGTTTCTATTGTGCATTCCCTTGTAGGCACTGCCTCTACCCACCTTGTTAAGTAATCAGTGCAAGTGATGATATAGCGTGAACCAGTCCTTTGCACAGTAGGTGAAATTGGTACTACAAAATTAATTTCCCATTTTTCAAATGGTTCTATGCTGGCTATAGGTCTCAAGGGCATCTCATCTCTTTTTTTGAGCTTTCCAAGGTTCTGAAAATGGTCACAGGCCTTGCAAAACTCAGTGCAATCTTGGTAGATGATTTCCCATCAAATCCTTGCAAGTAGAATCTTCCAAGCTATAGCATTCCCTACATAGTACCCTCCTGTAATCCCACCATGTGCTTCTTCCATGATTGCAATGCACTAATTTTATAACACGCATTATCGGAGAACCTCATAATGACCTAATTTGTATAAGTCTCCACTAATTAACATGTAGGGCATGACATGTATGGCTAACTATTTTCTTTCCAAAGTCTTCATTCCTTCCGGTGCCACACCCATTTTGAGAAATATAGAAATATATTCTAAGTTAGAGGGCATGCGCCACAACCTAAATAGTTACATGTCTAGTACAACATCCTCAATGCTCTGTGTGTCCTCCCCTGAGTCAATTCATGACAAATGGTCAGGCCTTGAGTTACTCTTTCCTAGTTTCACAATTATAAAATCAAATTCTTGAACAACAGGACCCATTGACATATGTACCCTTGTAAAATGGGCTTGTTCACCAAGTACTTGAATGCAATGTGATATGTGTAAAATATGAAGGGTGTTTTCCTGTGGATACTTCTTGAACTTATGCAACACGTATATCATCGATAGTGCTTCCCTCTCTGTAGTGGTGTAGTTCTGATTTATTGGTGTTAACTTCCTACTAGTAAAAGAAAGGGGGTGATAAAAAATTCCTTCTCTAGGTTGTGCTAGAATTTCTCCAATTTCCATCCTGAAGCATCAACATGCACATGGAAAGGTTTATCCCAAGAAGGAAATTGTAGTATGGGCACAGTGACAAGTCTATCCTTCAAATTCTCAAATGTCATTTGTGGCACCTCTCCCCAGTGAAAGGAACTCTTGTGTTTTAGTAACTTCTCTAATGGAAAGATGATCTTGGCATATACCTTGATAAAATTTCAGTAGTACTATGTGTGCCCAAGGAATCTATGCACTGTGCTCTAATTGGTAGGCTCCCCTAATCCCACAATAATGACAAATTTGGTGGGATCCACCAGTAAACCTTCCTTACATATAATATGCCCTATTAGGGTTCCAAATGGAGTACCGAAGAGACACTTCTTGATGTTGTGGGATATGCGTAACTACCAAAATCTCTCAAACATCAGTTTCAAATTGTCATAATGGTCTTTCACTAGTCTATATATTGTCCAATCATCAAGGTATACTTTAAGGAATTTATGGATAAAATCCTAAAATGCCTGGATCACTATGCGCTAACACACAACGGGTACATTCTTCAGTCCAAAAGGGATGACCGTATAGGAATAACTTCCCCACTCAGTGGAAAAAAATTTTCTTTTCTTAGTCTTCTTTGGAAATTCTAACTTGATGGTATCCTAAGAATCCATCTGTGAAGGAATAGATTTGCACCCAGCCACTCCTTCCAGAATCTCCTCAGTAAAATGGGTTGGAAAAGGATAAATTATACATACTGCATTTAAGTCCCTATAGTCAACATATATCCTTATCCTTCCATACTTTTTAATACTGATGACCATGGGGCTTATCCATTCTAATTCCTCCATATCTTCAATGATGCCTGAAGTGACCATTTTGTTTATCTCCTCCTTAACCTTGATACAAAGATTCAGATTCATTCAATAAGGCATCTTCTGGATTGGGTGTGCACCCTCCTTTAACTTGATTTTCATTTCTCCCAAGGAGTGGTGAAAGCCTTTAAGCTCATGGTATGCATGTGGAAATAAGTCATGAAACTCGTGTAATAGATCAATGATCTTTGAAACCTCCTTCTTTGACCAATAATCTCCAATAGTGGCCTCCTTAGGTTCTATTTTTGAACCGATGTTAACCTTATTTGTTTTGAGGGGCTCATGGTAGGTGCATGCTTGCTCATCAACACTATCAATAACTTCATGTGTACCTTCAGTATGGTTAACATCCAAACTCTCCATCTCTTCTCCATCTATCACATAGACCATCTTTCCCTTTTCTTTCTCCATGCACGCACACTCAAGCTGTCATTTATTCTTTGACTCTTCCTCATCAAAGAGTGGTTTCATGTCAAGTTCACCCAATACATCTCTAGTATTCTATCTTCTTCCATGGCACTATATCCCATCATTAGGCACTTAACAACCTGCAACACCCTATCCACTGGTGAATTAGTGCTTCGATACTCAAAATCTTGAACAAGGTCAGCCGTCAACTCTTCCCAATTTCATGTCTGATGACGCATCTCAAAGTAAATATACCATGCTCGTACATAGACTTGTAAGGTGGAATACAACTTATGCACCCATAGAGAAGGTAACAAGGCCTCTGTGTCTTCCATCCATGATTTCTCACATACTTGGACATGAGATGAGGTGGGTTCCTTCCCATGGTAGTCTTGTATTACAGTGGGTACATTGCTTCAAGAGAACCTAACAGAGAACACAATTTTTACCTTGCACCACTCTAAAAGGATATCACAATGTGTCACCCACCAATGTGCTATGGTCCCGAGAAATTTATAACTGAGCATCCCTCTTCTTTTGACCTCATTTTTCCACTGAGCCTCCATTTCTCATAAGAAATCCTCAGGGTTTGCTCCTCCAGAATTACTTGGTAACTTCTTCCCTCCTAGGTGCTTGACTGAGTGCACCTTCATTACCCTTGTCACAGAGCCTCTTATCTATCACCCAATTAACTCATAAGTCTTGTGCGCCCAATTGTCACATGCCATATTAGTTGTATCACTCATGGATTGAGCATCTTCAAACTGAATAACTCCCTCTGTAGGGTGAATCCCCTCAAGGTCCCTGATAGAGTGCACATAGATTGTGTCAAGAAATTCTTCTGCTAAGGGCTCAGTATAGGGTGCTGAATTACCATCAGTTAAAGGGATGATAACTCACTCTTCCTTTTTCTTAAAGCTTATGTATCCCTTATTGAACCTTAGGTCAACATTATTCTTATAAAACCAGGGGCACTGAAGTAATGCTAGAAAGTTATCTAGCCTCACCTAGTGCCAAGACATCAAAATCCTTAGTGAAATTTTCCCCATGGATAATGATAGCAACATCCTTCAAGACACTAATGGGCATTGCCTTTGTCTTGTCAGCCATATACAACACATTCGAAGATGGCTGTAATTGGGGCCTTCCCATTTGATGCCATCAATCTAGAGTGAAAGCATTGACTTTTGTGCTTGTGTCAATAAAAATATTACTTAGAGGCCACCCATATATAATAGCATTCAAGGTAATCTCCTTGTCATAATAAAGGTTGTGGAGAGGAATTTTTGCATGCAATACCTACCTCTCACACCTTACTCTAGTGCATGGTACCTTCTCCCGTAACCACTCTCCTAGTAAGGGAATGATATTCTCTTGCCTCAACAATCTTCCTTTATTCTAACTATCTTGACTGCTCTTTCAGGCACTAGATCTCTCCTTGTAGGCTTCAAATCACATCCATGGTTTCTTGATACAATTCTTTTTGATGAGTTGGGTTTGGATACTTTCCATGTACCACCTCTTCTTTAACAACCACTGGTATTTTCCTCAGTACTTCCCTAGCGTGTGCAACCTCATCTCTCATCGTAACTAGTATAGGCTCTTGTTTTGACTAACGTGTCACTCATGGCATCTATTATGAATCAACCTTCCTCATGCTTACCATCCTGACACCTTTTCCCTTTTGGTGTTGTTGGCTCATATGTTCAAATATGAACTCCTCATACTTATGTTTCTTTCCACTCCAAGTTCTAGGCATTTGTGCTTGTAGTGCTCTGTAGATCCACAGTTGTAACAGGTTCCACACATGAACTCACTTCTTCCTCTACGGTTACCACATCCATGAAATTCTAATTGGAAACCTCTTTCATGCATCCCTCCATCCATGTTCCCTTCATCTTGATGACCATCATCCTTAGAATTGTTTGCGAGGCTAGTTTGGCACATGCCGATATCAATGGCGTCATATATCTAGGCAATCAATCTACAATCCTTGGTGGCATAGGTAGTAGAGGTGCATATATTTCAATAACAAGACACATTCTTATGGATTACACAATGTAGTAGTGGACATATACTTGCATCATGATCTCCATGGAAAATATCATAGTCCACCATCACGGCACATACCGATCTCTAGGGAAAATTGTCATTCGTATGCCTCTCTACCTCACAATCCATGCACCATAGACCACTACGAGTCTCATATGTTGAGTTAGCAGATAAATTTTCTAGATGCTTCACCATTGTAATAATATGAGCCTTAAGGAAGGGGATAGCACTGGTATCCATGCTTCCGATAGGATAGCACATAGGGAAGCCTCCAAGCACACAGGTCTATGAGACTCTTGTGTGAAAGTGCTCTCCTAAATAGTGTTATCAATCCCCCAGAAAACCACTGAGAATGATGAGAGGGGTGAATATCATAGGATGGCTTTGATAAGAGAGTTTTAAAATACATGCCTTATTCCCACACACTTTGTGTCATACCTTGTTTAATCTTCTTTAGTGCATTGATGCTCTTTTGTTCAAACTCGGGGATATGAAATTCAGCCAAGAAATCATTCTATAACACAGTTTAGTATACCATTGTATGATGGGGGTCATAATTTTGGTACCAAAATTGAGCACATACTAGAAACATGATTGTAAACTAACTTACCTTATGCTTTGGGGTAGTGATCCCCTTCATGCGCAATAACATTTCACACTTGTGTACATTCTCTGTAAAAAATCTTCAACACCTTTGTAGTCTGGTAGGTGCAAAGACATCTTGAAAAATACTTGCTAAGGTGGTTGAGGTCCTTGTCCACTTGATCTAGAACCTTTATTTCCTCCGGTGTTACCTCTACCACCAGATTCACTAGATCGTGTCCCTCCTGACCCACCATATCCTCTAGATCTGTCAGGTCCACCAGGTCCTCCAACTTCTACACCACCAGATCCACCTCCTATAGCCGATAAAGGGCCTGAAGTGGTCATGCCTAACGTTCCCAATGTCCCACTGAATTACATGTCAACGGTTTGTGAATTTCATCGCTACCAGATGTGTGTCTTGTGCCACTTCTAGACGTGATACTTGATGAGGCTAGAATATGTTTAATTAATGTATAATATATGATCTCATCTTACTCTCATTTTTATTAAGTTTGATTGCATTTTGTGACTTTTAGTTGATATGATATAATTTAGGATGTAATTGTCTATTTTTTGATTGATTATGATTCTAATGTTAAAAGCTCTTGAATTCCTGACGAAGTGTGTGTTTGAAATTCAATTTTGTAATAAAGAAGGTCTAATCAATCAAGGAAATGAAGCGGGTAGCATTCAGTATGTTTTTGGTAGCATTTGTTCCTACACAGCTTAGTTCTAAAACATCCAAGCTAGTTTGAAAACTTTTGAACTTAGTTCTGGAATTTCAGTATTTAGTTCTGTAATTTTTGGACTTAGTTCCGAAACTCCTAGGTATAGCTCTAGAACTCTCATGGTGTTGAACCTTAACGATTTCCTATGGTTCTGAAACTTCTCTAAAGTTCTAGAACCAATGAGAGATATCTATTTTAAACACATCTGTATATTTTACATCTATGGCCCTTTCAATTAGGAAAGAACGAGAAGATTTCTGAATACAGATCTAGGGAGAGTTATCTTACAGCTATCTGATCAACCGTAATCTAAATCAACATCTATTCTAGGCATGATTCAATTTCATTTGAATCATTGAGATAACTGTGATTGTAAAATATATATAAAAGCAGACTTGCAATAGATAGAGAGAGGATATAGAATATGATATGAGATTGATATAGAAAAAAGAAGAGAAATATAGATTAAGTACTCTGATCCAGTACATTTTGTAATACCGAATGTTTTATCAATAAAATAGCCATTCCAATTTGAGAGAATTCTGAGTTGTTAAATCCTGATTCAAGGAGGAGAAAGGGCCCACTCCCCCAAGGACCAAGATATTTGTTTATTTGGTATTTATATTTCTTCAACAAATAGCTTAGATCTGTTAATTCTGTATTGTTTTAATTATTTCAGTTAAACTCTATTGTATACTTGTTCCCATAGGTGTTTAGATAGATTCTTATATTTCTTGCAATTGTTTTCAAGCATTCTAAATTAAGTGTGTTTAATTCCAAAATCAAGTGTGTTTACTTTCAGAAGAAAGTGTGTCTATTTCCAATAGCAAGTGTGTTTTCATTTTTCACAGTGTGTTTCCTTTCAGTAAAGCTTTCAGTGTGTTTACTTTCAGCAAGTTTTCATAGTATGATTTAAA
Source organism: Taxus chinensis (assembly GCA_019776745.2). Classification (NCBI taxonomy): domain Eukaryota; kingdom Viridiplantae; phylum Streptophyta; class Pinopsida; order Cupressales; family Taxaceae; genus Taxus; species Taxus chinensis. The sequence goes on from CM034146.1 coordinate 900,550,276, forward strand.
TAAAGTTTTACCAAGAATTCCTTAAGACATTGAAGAGATCCCCCAGAAAATACAAAAAATAACTACGGTCAACTACTAGATCGATTAGATTACTCTTGTTTCATATAGCTTTGGACACACCCCTGGTTTGATATGACATCAACAAGAAGTTGATTAAATGAAGGGAATAATGAAACAATCAATACCCAAAATTTTCCTACTCAAACTTTACCCAAACGTCTTCTCGACAATATTCCTCTAAACACGAAAAATGATTATGCAACCATAGATGTACAAAAATGATAAATTATATCTCCTAGGTGTATATTGGTCACTCCCATTGATACCAACTGGGTTACAAATACTTATCTCTTGATTTTGAAGACTAAGCAACAGGGGTTGGTCATTAGGCAGATTTAGATGCATGCCGATGGCTCTCCTTTCTCCAAGTGATGAAATCTCATCAGAAGCTGAAGGGGTATCTCTCCTACACTTTCCAAGATGGGGTAGCATAGACTACTCAAGATCCACATCCTTCACGTTAGACTTAATTCCTTCCCAAAATGTCTTCCTCCATAGATCCATCACTCCTACAACCTTGCATTATCTAGCTAACTCCCTTTCATTAGCTTCACTATACTTGAGTCATCTCTCCTCTCTCAAATTTTTATCCTCAAGGTCTTCCATCTTCCTCCACCCTAGCTCCCCACCCAATGCTCAGAGAATCCTAGCCAACCATATGGAATGCTTCCAAACTTGGTGTAATGATCATAATATTTATGGCTAAAGGGATAACACGTAAAAATGATCCTCTAGGTTCCTTTAAGAACTCAAAATCAGCAACCTTATGACAAGAATACATAGAAATAGTATATTCTATGGGATAACTGGTTAGCACTCTCTTCTACCAATGATAAAAAAATACACATCCAAGTTAGGTCAACATCTTGATGCCTCTGATATTCATCTTTGGTCCACACGTGAGATCTATAGTACTGACTTGATCTAGATGCATATGTTAAAAGCCATTCATACAAATATACTAGAAAACAACAAAATAAGGTCTCATATAACTCATGATACAGATGTTTTTCTACCCTTTTGTGTGCATCAAACTCAGGTTTAGTACTAAATCTCTGAGAAAACTCATCCTTCATTTTCTTAAACCATGCTTTGACACTGTCCAAGGTCAAGCACTTTGTCATCACATATCACTATCACAACAACTTTGAAAAGAGTTCCTAGAAACATAACCAAGATGTAGTCATTTTTACCCATGCACACTGACCAATCACCCAGCGAGCGTTAGGTGCTCACTTGAGGCATGCGTGAGAATCGAGCCCATCCTTTATGTGAGAATTATGAAAAGATCTTGCTATTGTTAGAGGATTAGTTATAGAGAAATGAATATTCATGTAAAAGCACAACATGAGCTATCATGTCCTTATACCCAAGCATTTAATAACAAGAGAAACATCATGGCATGAAATATAAAGAACAGATCTACCATCAAATATAAGGAAATAACACTAGGGTTTACACCCCTGAACCAGATATTTATAATAAAGCCATATATTTATATTGATCATAGTCTCAACAACCATATTACATTCAAAAGGGTCATATTAGACCAAGTGTATCAAGATAGGGATCGAACCAATATATCAGAGTTCCTAGCTATGTTTTCTTTAGTACAAAAATTTTACAAACCCATCCCTTAGACATGATAATATGCCTACAATACTCTAATGAGAACCCCCGACCCCTAGGGCCTCCTAATATGTTTTTCAGAGCTTTGATTTCCTCATACCATGTCTTCCTCAGTGTGTCTTCTTTGCTTCCAAGTATCTCTCTTTATAGCACCAACACCGACCACCATGCCTTTTCTAAAGAGTTGATCAAATGACAAGTGTCAATGTGGTCCTCCAATGGTGCATGTTTATTCTACTCCAAGCTCTCCAATTTCTGTAATGATTTCTTCCTAGGAATATTCCATGCGTTGAATATTCTCTCCTTAACCACCAAATCTCCAAGATGGAACCTTATCCACTCAGCATTCCTAGTTGGGTCACATTTTTCCTCAAGTGCCTCCAGAACACTGAATATGGAAAAGTCCTTAGACCATAGGTATTTCCTTATGCGCGAGCACTGGTTTTTCCTAAACCCTTATTAAACCCTTGTCCTATGTGCTTATCCCCACACACCCTTCTTCCTATTTTTCCCACGCACTCATGCGCCCCCTTGGTATTTAGCCAATATTTAGAGGCCCAATAATTGTTCTATCATGAAGATTTTTTCAGCTAAGAATGACACCGTGGCTTTATCATAATGTTCTATTCGATAATATTAGTTATTGATTTGATCTATGTGTGTCTATTTCTATCTATATGTATTTGCATTAACACAGTTGTGCTAGTATTTTGTGTGTTTTTGGCTCAAATTTCAAAAAACCCAAAATCTTTTTTTTTGTGTTCCTTACTATTTTCATAGGTTTTCTAACTTATGTTCTAAATGTTTTAGTTTAAAGATCATTTTCTAACCATTTAAAATATTTTTTAAATGTTTTTTTTCCATCTTGCTTAAGTTAGATAAAATTTTGTGTATGCTCTTCTCTTGCGCCTTTTGGCGATATTGAGAAAACAAAAGCAACTTTGGTCTTCATTTCTAACATTTTTGTCTATTTGGAAATTTTATCATTTAAAGTTGTTTAAAGGAATCGATATTTTTAATGCACTTATTCATTGTTATCCAGAAATTCCCCCAGGTTATTTTCGGATTTAACAAAGTAAAAAATGGACTTAGCCCTTTTTTATATAGGTCTGGGATGATCATAGAGTCGTCAAATTGCACCTCCCAAAAGAACAAGATGTTGGCTTTAAAAAACCCGCGGGAGACTAAGTCTTAGGGAATTGGTGGGTTCCTATTAAAAAATACACTACAAAGGATAAAAGGGTTAATGTTTTGTAGAAAATATTAAAGTCATGGTACAAAATAAAGAAAGAGAACATGTGACACAGATCAAAGGTATCAAAAATACCACACGGCGGAGTTTTGACAATCTCCAAGGAAGATCCATTCTAAGGACCTCGAGTCTGTGAGATAAGCCACAATTAATATTTCGTCAGGTTTGCAAAGTTAGACGAGGTCAAAGGGGATAGGTGGAAACATTGTTCGAAGCCAAAAATTTTCAAATTCCCTCAAGGTAGCAAGTTGCAATGTGAAGAGCTACATGGAGCTATTTTGCTAGCTCACATTTTGAATTTTGACAAGTTTGACAATAGACGCACGTGGAGCCATTTCATTGGCTCACATTTAGTAGTTTTTAGTTAAGAGATAAATATTTCTAATAGATCAAAGGCCTGGAGCTTCCTCATTGGTTAATATTTCACAAATGTTAGAAGAGCTAGAGAAAATACTGACAAATGTGAGGGGTATGGAATGATCCTATTAGTCAAGGATTCTTAGGAGTCAGTAAGGCAAATCAAAAGGACCAATATGTAAAGTGCATGGATCATTCTCATTGGATTATACTTCAAAATGGTTAGTCAAGGGGATAATTACGAAGGAATAATGGATGTTTCTTATTGGATCATAATTCCAAGAGCTCTCACAAGGGTCCAAAATGCGAAGAAGCGTGGAGCCCTCTCATTGGTCCATGTTTCAAAATTGACTAATAAATAGTAGGTACAAAATGACTCCCTGAAGGAGCTTCCAAGATATCATTGGATCACATTTCAAAATATTAGGAAGGGAGAAAAGGAAAACCTTTGAGTGCAAGGAGGTGTGGCAGCATTCTATTGGATCATATTTTTTTAATATGGAGGATCTTTTTAAAGTGAAGGAAAAAAAAGGAGGATAGATGGCAAGCTAGGAAAGTAAAGGGCCTAATCCCTGAGCCAATCAAAGAACTACACATGATAGATGTTAAATTAATGCACATGTGAGAAGAGAGAAACCCCCAAATAAACCAAATACTGCCACTTGTAACATTCTTGTGCATCTCGGTGTGAAAATATATGAATGATGATATCTTTCGATCCCCTACTCCAAATTACAAATAAATGGTCTCGTTTGAAATCTCTCCTCAAGCACTTTGATTTGGTATCATGAGAGTCATATTTTGGTGGGTCTAAATGGGTGAAAAATGAGGGGAATGGTTTGGGATATGTATAATTGTAGGTGGGATCATGTAATCATAAAGGTAACATGTTTTCTTGGGCTCCAAGCTTCTGTCAACATATCAAAGCCAACCAAGTGTTAATCATCTGATGCCAACAATCATTTTTGAGCTTCGAAAAAGGTTGGGACCACTGAAAACAACCTCAAGATTTCTCTTTCTCTCTCTTCTCTCTAGGATTATGAATGTAAGTTCTAAGGAACATTTTTAGGGGTGAATGTTCATGTAATGGAAGTCTGTAAAAATTTCTCTGAGAATTGTTGAGTTGTAGGCTTTTGGTATGAGTAGTATGGAATAATATCCTTTCCTTTATTTTACAATTGTAATGAATTATGCTTCCATTTAATCATTAAATCCATCTTTTATGGATATTCTCTACCCTAGCTATGTTTTATTCCATTTTAATTGCCTTTCATTTCACGTTTTAGGTTTTTTTGTACTCTATGTTCTTCTTGTAGGTTTAGATCTATTGTGCTCCATGGAAATGATGTTGATAAATGCAGTTAGGGAGTGTGTCACTTATGTTTGACCTCTCTCTTTCCCATTCTTCATCTCATTTTCAATCATCTAAATGTTTTCCCATTCCTTTCTTGGTGCAATCACCTTTATATATTAGGTTTTTCATTTTCATGCAATCTCTCTCTCTCTCTCGTCCTTTGGAAGATTAGGATAGAACTAAATAACAGATTTTCCCTTCAAGAAGTAGTCTAGAAGTAAGATAAGGTAGAGGAATTCATATTTCTCTAGAGGTTTATCTCAGTTAGCAATCCCACAATTGATAGGCAATCCCATCTTATCCAAAAAGAAAGGTTTCTTATTCACAGATTCATGATCAAAACTAGAGGGTGTAATTTTTTGGTGATAATATTTTCTGGCATGCCCACTGGGACAATATTAAAATATTATATTTCATAGGTGTGCAACCGAGTTCCTTTTGAAGGTGTTTCATTACACCTCCTTGTTTACAACTTTTTTTTACCAAGATTGGGTATGTATCTTAGTGAATTTTAACCTTCAAAATCTTTATGTCAATAAATCTGATGATTTTAAGAATTCTATTTATTGGTTTAGCAATATAAGATCCTAAATTTCATGAGAAGGATCTATTATCCCTTTTTTCCCCTAGATTAAAATGGAAAACATGGGAGGAATTAGACTTGAGCATTGAACAAGGATTTCACATAAGTTAGAGGTATTTCAGGAAAAAAACCATATTTAGGGATAATTTGCAGCAATCTAGGAAGGCGTGGAATCATTTAAAACATTTTCTCCTCGTCTGGGTTTTGAAGGGGTAAGAGTTTTCCCAAGGTGAGGAAACAGGCTCTGGTGGGCCCACATTTAGCAAAAACTAGCAAAAATGGAAAAAAATGGATAATAAGCCCTATGACATTTCATTTAGTCTCTATTGGCCCACAAATGCAAAAAAATAATTTTGTGAAAGAATCTAAAAAGAAACTCAAAAAGAGCTCAAAAATGGTGTGCGGGCTAAAATAACTCATTGAGATACTCGATGAATTGATATGGATGATTTGGGGGTTGAGTCTTTAAATAGCTCAGGTGAGCTATGGGTCAAGTCGCAAGGGTATCAAATCATCACAGGGGGATGGATCACTGAGTAACTCGATGGGATAAGTTAGAGTTATCAGGTGAGTCAGTGAGTTCACAGACTCCTTAGTGGGGTGTAATAACATTCAGCTTAGCATGGAGGTGGTAGGTTACACTCATTAGCTGAGTTGGCCTGTGTTAGATCTTGGAGCGATGCCCATAGGTTTTGAAGGGGGTGATTAACTTGGTGTGGTTGAGTAATGGCGAGCCAAGACCATAATGCAGAAGGAGTCATCCACAGGGGACCAAGTCATGGGTACACATTGAATAGGTGAACTCAACTTTCCATTTATGGTGACTCAATGGTGAGCTAGGGTCACGATCCCTGCAGAGTGTGCACTGATGCGAAAAGATGACAAGAAAGGAGTAGAAGGGATGTCGACATTGCAGGTAAGGCATGGGTGAGTCGAAGGATCAGAGGACGTGAGCTCAAGGTCATGTTGGTTGAGTTGAAAGGTGATTTAGGCACTTACGATGGGAGATTGACATTGTAGAGGTCATGTCAGCATGGTTTTGAGCTTGTGAGGAAGAGTTGATTGAAGATCAGGATTTCATAACCTTGGAGATTTGACTCACCGAGTGGAATTGGTGGTGATTGTAGGGTGAACTCTGAAGCCTAAAGTCTGATATTTTAGAATTTAGAGGTCAACACCAATATGGGGCAAGTCATTCAGGGATAGCTTAGTAGGCGCATCAGAAGTCAAGTGGAAGGAAACTTTTGGAGATCGATAGAGTTGGTGCATGGGGGATTTACATTGGAGTTTGGAATTTCGGGAGTGTAGAGTTCCATAAATAACACAACCAAGTCAGCATTAGGGTATTAAAACATCCAAAATATGAAGTCTGATGCATTGAGCTTTCAGACTTTAAGGTTTTAGGAGTGCGGGTGAAGAAGGTTTCTAGGCGTGTTGGGGAGGCCCAAAATTTGAAGTCCAAAGGGGACCACGTCAACGAGGAAGTCAGGGTGGTACCCAAGAGGCCCAGTCAGCATGAAATGGTAGGTGGAAAATTAGATGACTTTGGAGGTGTTGAGAAGGTTTTTTTTGTGCTCAACAGTGAAGGTACGAGGAGCTTGAAGTTTGAGGAGTCGAAGGGCCGATCCAATCATAACCTGAAAAACATATCCATAGTAAGGAAAGTAAAATTTAAAATTGCCATATGAAGCGCCATTTTTTAGACCCCCCTAAATTTGGGAAAAACATTTGACCCATCAAGACATGTAATTTCAGAGCTCACCTAGGTCGTACAAATTATAGCTCACTGAGCCATTTCAGGGTCTGAAGCGAGTTGCTCACAAAAATGCAATGCACAGGAGGTAGAATGGATAAAGAGCACCCTCCACTACAATTGACATATCTTGCACTGTACTTATCAGATTCTTATAAAATTATAGTCGATGGAATTGGTATTTAGAGACCTATAGGATATAGTCATAAAACATAGAATTTGGTAGGATTTATTAACCTGAAATTGAAGAAAATATCCTAGTTTTGAACAATGACAAGGTAGGTAAAGGAGAAATAAATGAATTATGGGTACACATGCTTCACCCACAAGGAAAAGTATAGGAGGCATGTAAATCAACAAGTGTTCCTATAAAGTGATGCAAGTAGGCATGGTGCCCCTTGTTGCATCCTGTTGTATTGTTGGTTGCTGTCATTTATGTCAAAGGCATTGATGGTAAAGGGAAAATGCAATATTAGGATTCTCAGGTGTTTCTCAGAGGTTCAACTCAGCCCCAGGAGTCAATTTTGTATGTTGGTCATAAATGGTGTTGAAAATAGGTAGTTTTATTTCATGAAAATGAGATGGTATGGAAAATTTTAGACCTATTATTTTCAATAAAATCATGGGTGATGATGGAGGAAGGTTTGCTAGTGCTTCATGCAAAATTTCAGGTCATTTTGAGCTACCTCGCTTCTTAGCGGTAAAAAAAATATAGATGTTCCTTCAAATAAATAACAGAAGTAATTTTCAGAGTAAATGGGTATAAAAATTATGTGCAAAAATAATTTTCTCAAAAAGAGGTGTGGTTGAAAAGTTATGAGCATTTTGGTGGAGCAGTTTTGATCTCTCCTAGGCTATGCTCTAAATTGATATGAGAAAAAAGGTGAATTTGGACTCTAATTCTTGTTTAATCATTTCTATAGTATTCTCATACTCCATTCATGGTGTTTCCCATGTGCAGAAGGTATTTTAAGTCCTTTCTTCTTGAAGGTACATGTTGTTTCCTTTGACATTGTTCTTGGTGTGAATGCTCCTGACATGTAAAGGCTCTAACTACTTTCAATGGAAATATTTCTCAATAATATCTTAGAGCCACATAATTTATCCATAGGTTCTTGGTAAGGTGTTTGAAAATCTACCAACCTTTTTGTTATAATAAATTATACGGTTTATGTTTGCTCATATTATCCTGGAGAGGATTTGGCTCAATGCACCTTAAAAATATTCCCCAAGAGTCTTGTCTTTAGATTCAATGCTTTGATCATGTTGAAATAATTGTTATAATGTAAATATAAGGTAATTGATAAGTTTTAAATTATGGATTCAATTGGATGGAATTATGAGTTTTAGAGTCTAGGTTATCTAGAACCAGGGCTGTAAAATGAAGGTGTTCACTGTCCTAATGGAAGGCCATGCCAAACGAAGAACTTTATCAATCCTTGTGAGACATGTACCACATAAAATTGAAGAGTTTAAAGGTTTACATATTCTACATTGAATACATCCACATTAATGGAGAATTGACTATGGTTTTCATCAAGATCTCTCGCTTTATGTCACCTGTACAGTCAAGTTATTCAGTTTTTTCATACAAACAATGCTTCAAGTTATGAAAATTCCTTCAATTCTATAACCCTCATTGCTTTGAAAATGTGAAAATGTTTCTTAAGAACTCATAGAATCCCTCACATTCCTATCTTATACAAATCTGCTGAATAAATGATCTTTTATTATCTATTGAGTAAGTTATTGTTCAAACACCCTATATTAGGGTTTCAAAGAGGAGGTTTTTGATTACTTTGATCGATTCAACCAATGAATTTAAATGAAACCTGAGAAATAGATCTGTATGACTTATTTTAATCTATTTTAAAAGGTGGTGTAGAAAAATTTAGCTATTTAAATGAGATTTTCATCTTGAAGTCTGGTAAACACTTGACCAATACAACTAGACTTTGTTTTTTTGCTTTTTAAGTGCATTTGAGGTTTTGGGTGATTATTTATTCAAAGGGTAGTCTTCCAAAAGCTAGTATGGAGCTTTATAATTTTCTTCCCATCATGAATGAGATCTAGAATCTCTAGGTTCGATCCTTGAAGGCTCCATATTGACTGTGATAGTAACACAAGTTTGAGAAAACAATGGCTCCTATTTTATCTTAAGTTTTGATATTTTCAAAGCTTTAATTGCTACGTATCTAGGTTTATGAGAATGGATTGAGACTATGATCATCTTCAAGTAAGGATAATCAATTTCCTTTAATATTTTTAATCCTCTAATTCCAAAATAGGCTTGTGAAGAATGCAAAACATGACATATGGAAGTTAAAAAGGCTTGTATGTTTGATATGATTTATCATTCAAGTCCTCACGTTGACATATGGGATTTGGAAAGACTTGAAAAACTTTTAAACTCATAATATGTTCTAAATGTCGAGTAATAAGATCAAAAGACAAAATCTTTACCATACAACAAGTAATGATCTTTGGTCTTATAACAGGTATGAAAATCATTGGGTTGGTTTGATTCTTGTTGAAAAAGAAGTCAAAGGGACATAGAGGAAGTTACAAGTCTTGAATAGATGATAGATAGACTTAATTAATTCAAATTTAAGAAGATTTAGAGGTGTGAAAAAGAATATTAAGAGTTATATTTCAAGTTATAAAATAGGCAATCTAGTAGATCTTGAAAGTGTGAAAATATGCTACTTTAAGAAAATGAAAATACAATGATTCAAAGAAATGAAAAAGTGAGCAAGAAGAAAGAATACATGCAAAGAAGTATACAAGAAGGTATGAATTTGATGTTGTGAAAAAAGTGCATGGGATGTGTTACAATAATTTTGAGATTGGTTTGGAGTATACAGTTTTAAAAGACAGAGCAGGAGTAAAGTATATTTTTTCTATTGAATTGAGATGAAGTAAAAGACAAGTCTCTTTTCTTCATAAAGCTACTAAACAATAGTGAATCCAAGAAGTAAAAATGGTATGAGTTCAAGTGGAAATTTATATGTCAATAGATTGAATTTGGAGAGTGGATTATATATATATTGGTGTCATTCATGTTTGAGATATTAATCAGTGAGTGAAGGCTCTAGTGTCAAGATTGCAAAATAAGCCAAGAAGAAGCATTCAGTGATAGTAAGGGAAACATAGATAGATTGTAAATCTAGGAACATAATATGATGTTTAGAGCATCAAACTTAAGTGTGATCAATTTTGATGTGTGTGTATCTGGGAGTTTTTTCTTCCTTGCAGGTAAGAGCTCGTAGAAGGCTAGTTGTAGCTAGCTAAATATTTCAGGAAGTTGGTTCTTCCTTCACCAAGTTATAGCTTGTGTGATACTGAGTTTGTAGCCTCAAGAGTTGAGTTATATCTCAACAAAAAAATTTAACCTTTTTTCCACTTGGTGCACTGGTTTAGTGGGTTTTCTCCTTATTTGGGTTTCCTAGTTAACATCTCTTATCTCCTGTGTTTGTGTTGTGTTGATTGGTCTTCTTGAATTTTCATTTCATATTACTTGTTTGAAGTTGTGGTTTTCTAAAAATTATAATTAAACACTGATTCACCCCCCTCTTAGTGTTTTAGTTTCTAAAAATTGGTATCAAAGAAGACCATGGTAAATGGAGTCTAACAGCTCAATGTAGATCTAGTGAATTCAACTATGGCAAAAAATCAAGTAAATGACTTCTCTGCTTCCAAAGAACCTCTATTCAATGGGTCTAATTATGATTTCTGGAGTGTCAGGATGAATACTTACCTAATATCTCTTGGATTTGATATTTAGGCTGCCGTTGATAGTGACTAAACCATTCCAGCAACACCTCCCATTGACAAAGTGTGGAAGAAAACAACTGAAAACAATTCTAAGGCCATGAATGCAATTCTACGTGGGCTTAGCTGAGGCTGAATTTATAAACTTTATGCAGTGTACTATAACTTAATATATTTGGGATAATCTAAAGATAATCTATGAAGGAGATAGAAAAGTGAAGATTTCCAAGTTACAAACTTACAAAGAACATTTCAAGAGCATCAAGATGAAATAAGGTGAGAGCATTTCTTCATATTTTCAAAGAGTTGATGAAATTGTAAATTTGATTAGAGGCTTAGGAGAGGAGACAAAAGAGAGTGTGGTTTTACAAAAAGTTCTTAGATCTTTGACCTCAAAATTTGATGCTAAAGTATCAGTTGTAAAAGAAGCTAAATACCTGACCACTCTTAGAATGAATGATCTTCATGGTATATTGACTGCATATGAAATGAGAATTGGTGATTCAAAATCAGGGATAAAAGAGGAAACCTTCAAAGAAAACAAAGATACATGAGAAAATAACAAGGAAGCTGATTTTGACATGGACATAAATGATGAAAATGTAGAATCCATATTTATAAGAAAGATGAAGAAAGGTTCAGGAAAATACAAAGGTAATCTCTCCTTCAAGTGCTTTAGTTGTGGACAAGCTGGCCACTTTGCTTCTAAATGTCCTAATAAACACAAATAAGATGAGGAATCTCTTCACATTCAAGTGACTCTAGAAACTCCTAGAGTGATGAAAAAGGTATGTTGGCTAAGACTCTGTTTATGTCTATTGAAATATTAGATGTAAGTAAATATAAATGAAAATATCAGATGATGAAGAAGAAAAATTTAATCTCTAGGCTGAATTAATAAGTTCTCTAGATGAAATAAATCATCAAAATAAAAGAAACAAGATGTTGAAAATCATGGTTAAATAATATGAAGAAAAATTCAGGTCTTTGGGATAAAATCAGAAAAAGGAAGCCAAAGAACATGAAGAAATCACCAAGGAGTATGAAGCACAAGTGAAACTAATTTGAGATGCTTTCAAGGCCAAAGAAGAAGATAATTTTAAGCTCAAAAATGAGATGGAAAAACTGGAAAAACAGTTAGAATAGACCTCCAAAAAACTGAAAATGTATCATAAATTTGAGAAAAGTAGTGTTGATTTGAGTGATCTTTTAAGAAAACAGAAAGAAGCAAATGACAAAGAGAAGGAAGATGAAAAATCAGCAAGCAAAAATATGACCAAGACAAGTGAAGAAACTTCTAAAGTCAAGAGAACTAATTTTAGGAAGAATAACTATCCAAGGATACATTATGCCATGAGGTAGGCTTATTCATTTTATGGATGCTATTATGCTTGTAATGAATTTGGTCACAAAGCTGCTAAGTGTATAATGTACTCTAGAAGTCATGGTAGGCACATGAAATTTTATTATGCTAGAAATAAGGATGAGATGATTTGGTATGACTATCAAAACTATGGAAATTTTGCCAAGTTTTTCTATCGAAGATCTCCATAGAAAAACAATAAAGTTTACAAGGTTAAATCATATCCTACAGGTATTAAGGATTAAGGTTTGATAACACAGACAACCTTTCATTCACATAATGAATATGTAGAGTGGTACATTGAAAGTGGGTGCTCTAAACACATGAAAAGGAACAAGAGAAAATTCATCTCCTTAGAGGAAAAGGCATCTGACACAGTGAATTTTGGGGACAACACATTAAAAAATATTATTGGAAAAGGTACGTTAAGTCTTGATAGTGGAAAAACTATAACTAAAAATATGTTATCTGGTGAAGGCTTATAACACAATTTTTTGAGTGCTAGTCAAATGCGCAAACAATGTTATATAGTTCTCTTTCATGATAAAGTTTGTGATGTAAGGAAAGGAAAAACATGCAAGGTGGTAGGAAAATCAAAAATAAAAAAAAACAATTTATATGTACTTAAGGAAGTAAATAAAGAAAAATGTTTATCAAGCAAGGTGGTTGATAAAATGACTAAACCATTGCCTAGATATGGTTTTGAATAGGTGAGGGATAAATTGGGGATATTTCCATCCCCTAAAAGTCACTAAAGGTCTCAGAAAGATAAGGGTAGTAGCTAAGATGCCAAATTTTCTCTAAGAGGGCTCAATTTGAGTGTAGACATGGGGAGTTGGTTTTCCAATTCTAGGCATAAAACAATGGTCATGTAAATAAAAATAATTGAATGCTGATTTGAAATTTTATTAGGAGTATTGCAAGTTCTGCATTGAAGAAAAATAACAGAAATTCATGGGCTTCTTCAGACAAGAAAACAACACCTTTCCAGGGGGAGTACATGTAAGGTATGAGCATTCTCTTTTTTTTGAATTTTTCCAAACTAATTAGTTGTGTGTTCTTGTGAATATTTTTCATAGATGTGTTGTGTGTTCTTGTCCTGGAGAGCAATTGGCTCAATGCACATTAAAACACTGCCCCAAGAATCTTGTCTTCAGATTTAATACTTTGATTAGGTTGACATCATTGCTATAAAGTAAATAGAAGGTTATGAATAATTTTTTGATTGTGGATTCATTTTAATGGAATTATGAGTTTGAGAGTTTAGGTTACCTAGACTTAGGGTTGTAAAATGTAGGTGTTCATTGTCCTAATGGAATGCCATGCCAAACTAAGACCTTTATCAGTCTTTGTGAGACCTGTACCACCTAAAATTGAAGATTTTCAAGTTTTACATCATCTTCATTGGCTGTATCCACTTGAATGGAGAAGTGACTATAGTTTTTATCAAGATATCTTTATCTATGTCACTTGTATAGTCAAGTTTTTTAGTTTTTTCATACAAATAATGCTTCAATTTATGAAAATTCTTTCAAGTCTATAGCCCTCATTGCTTTGAAATTTTGAAAACATTTCTTAAGAACTAACAAAATCCCTCACACTCAAATCTCATACAAATCTGATGAAAAAATGATCTTGTTTGATCTATTGAGTGAGTTACTCTTCACACACTATGTCCTAGGGTTTCAAAGAGGTGGTTTTTAATTACTTTGATTGAGTCAACCAATGAATTTTAATGAAACCTGAGTAATAGATCTGTATGAATGTTTTTAATCTAGTTCAAAAGGTGGTGTAGAAAATTCTAGTTAGTTGAATGAGATTTTCATCTCGAAGTTTGGTAAACACTTGACCAGTATAGCTAGACTATGTTTTTTTGATTTATAAGTTCTTTTGATATTTTGGGTGATGATTTCTTCGAAGGACAGTGTTCAGGATGCTAGTATGGAGCTTGTGAATGTTCTTTCCATCATGAATGAGATCTAGAATATTTGGGTTAGATGCTTGAAGGCTCCATATTGACTATGATAGTGACACAAGTCTGAGAAAACAATGGATCTTATTTTATCTGAAGTTTCCATCTGTTCAAAGCTTCAATTGTTGTGTATTTAGGTTTATGAGAATAACTCAAGACTATGATCATCTTCAAGTGAGGCTAATCAAGTTCCTTTAATCTTGTCAATCCTCTAAGCCAAAAATTATCTCGTGAAGAATACAAAACATGACATATGGAATTTGAAAAGGCTTGTATGTTTGATATGATTTCTCAGTCAAGTGCTCACGTTGATATATGGGATTTGGAAAGAATTGAACAAGTTTTAAATGCATAAGATGTTCTAAAGGCTGATTAAGAATATAAAAAGAAAAAATATTTACCGTACAATAAGTAATGACATTTGGTCTTATAACAGGTATGAAAATAATAGGGTTTTGTTTGATTCTTGTTGAAAAAGAAGTCAAAGGGACATAAAAGAAGTTACAAGACTTAAACAAATGATAGATAGACTTAAGTAAATATAATTTAAGAATATTTAGAGGTGTGAAAAAGAATATTAAAAATTAGAGTTCAAGTTAGAAAGTAGGAAATCTAGTAGAGCTTGAAAGTGTGAAAATATGCTAGTTTAAGCAAATGAAAATATAGTGATTAAAAGAAATGAAAAAGTGAGCAAGAAGAAAGAAAAGGTACAGATCAATATATAAAAAGGTATAACTATGATGATGTGCAACAAGTGAATGTGATGTGTTACAATGATTATGAGAGTGGTTTTGAGTATACAATTTTAGAAGATAGAGAAGGAGTAAAGTATATTTTGTTTATTGAATTGAGATGAAGTAAAATACAAGTCTCTTTTCTTCATAAAGCTTCTACAAAATAGTGAATCCAAGAGCTAAAATGGTTTGAGTTTAGGTGGCAATGTATATTTCAGTAGATTTAAGTTGGAGAGTGGATTATATGTATATTGGTGTCATTTATGTCTGAGATATTAATCATTGAGTGAAGGCTAGTGTCAAGTTTTCAAATTAAGCCAAGAAGAAGTATTCAAAGATAGTCAGGGCAATAGAGATAGATTGTAAATCTAGGATCATAATCTGATGTTCAAAGAATCAATTTAAATTTTGATCAATTTTGACTTGTGTGTATCAAGGAGTTGTTTCTTCCTTGTAGTTAAGATCTTACAGAAAGCTAGTTATAGCTAGCTAAATCTTTCACGAAGTTGGTTCTTCCTTCACAAAGTTTCAGCTTGTGTGATATTGAGGATGTAGCTTCAAGAGTTGATTTTTAGCTCAACAAAAAAATTTAACCTTTTTCTACATGGTGCACTTGTTCAGTGGGTTTTCTCCCTATTTGGGTTTCCCACTTAAAATCTCTTGTCTCTTGATTTTGTGTTATGTTGATTTATCTTCTTGAATTTTCATTTTAGTTTATTGGTTTGAAGTTTTGGTTTTCTAAAAAGTTGAATTAAACACTGATTCACCCCCTCTCATTTTTATAGTTTCTAACAACTCGTGGGTGATTTCATGCTTAGAAATCTAGATTTCTCTCTCCCGATATTTTCTTCCTATATATTGTAAGGAGGGGCATTTTTACAAAGTTTGGATATTTTAAATTTTCCCTCTCCCTTCTTCTCTGCGAAGTTATTTATGGAGTTTCAAACATCCTCTTCCAAACATTGTAATCAAATCATGCCTATTGCCCCCAAATTATGTATTGTGTAAATCTTTTGAGCAATAAAATCATGGTTTGTGATAATTGGTATATCCTTTCTTGATTTTAATTTTTCCTCCTTGCCTCTCTTCATGATATAGGTATATTATGCATTATCTTATTTTCATTGCAGGGTTTATATGATGTTGTTTTTTTGGGGGAATGTTTTGTGAATTTCATTTTGGTACGTGGTGCTAGATCATCCTTTACACATAATTTTTATGCATTTTCATGCAGTGTGAGTTGCTCAATAGCCTTCTCTTGGTGTTATCACCCCTTAGTGTAGGATTTTCATTTTTATGCAATCTACCTCTCTCCATGTCTACTTGGAAGTGTTAGGATAGGCTTAGTTAAGTTTTTTTCTACATTTAGGAAGAGAAAGCCAACCTTCTCTTGAGATTTATTTAAATTGCAAAGTCTCACACCTTGGAATGAATCTATGTTACCCAATCACACTGATTTCCTCACACACACATGATAGAAAATTAGAGGTTAGTGTGATTTGGTGATAACAGTTTTGACACACCTGGTGGGACAAGCAGGTGAAATTTCTACATTTCACAGGTGTTCCCTTTGATCTACACTCCTAGTTTCATCAATATTATTGTGCTCTTAGTGGATATTCACAACTTTAGATCCATTTGGAAACTAAATTGGGAGTTCAAGATTGCAAAACACCAAATGGGATCTAATCCTCACATTTAGGTATTTGGAGGTTGCATTACATACCCCTACTTTTTAAAAGGATATTTTGGGATTTCACGTGTCCCAAGTTCTGAAAAAGGTAGATCAGAGGTTGTGGATTGCAAGGGTGGTCTTAAGTTCTTAAAATTACATTTGAGATTTCGTAGGTTACTCTGCATGATCCAAGTTCTTTCATGTTTATTTCAAGGATTGAAACCTTCTAAGTAAGGTCTAACTTCCGCAGCTGATTTTGGGCCCTTCAAAGTTATTATTTCTATTTTATCAAGTGGTTGTGCTCTTAATGAAATCTTGGTCTTTAGAGGTATATGCAAAGTACAACTTGTGAATCCATTCATCCACACAACCCATTGTATGAGTTGCAGATCATTTCTTCCATCCATTTCCCTCCATTTTTTCTTTCCATATCTTTAATTTTCTTACTTCCATGAAGTTGTTCATTCATGACTTTATTTCCACTATGGAATTCACATTTGCAACATCAACCATACTAGTTCAACCAACCTCCCAATTTGTAAAATCACTCCCTTGTTATTTCAAAACCTCTCCAAAACCATTTTATGATGAAATTTAGTAGTGTACATACTCATATGAGAAAGATACAGGTCAATTTGGATATTCACTAAACTATGCATCTTTTCAAGAGCACGGGTATGCAGATTTTGGGGGCTATTCTACACCTGGAGATGTTGAGTTATAACTTAAAATTCAGAAGATGGAGGCAAGTCTGGTGCAGAAAAAGGCTATATCCAAGTTAAAATAATTAAATATTGGTTTCAAGGAACCTTTTCCATGGATTGGCCCGATGTCATGAAATTATAGCCCTCATCATAAGCTTGATTTCATGGTTGAAATGATACCACAACTTGTAAAGTGGATTGAAGAGATAAAAGATTATGAGCTTAGTAAAAGGGAACCTTATCAATGGGTAATTCCTACACTACCACCTCATGGTATTTCCATTTATCTTTACCAATCTACATCATTCAACCCGAGTTTCATGATTCTAGCATGTTGTATGTTTCCCCTATTGTGGAATCCCTTTCTCTATATTCTATTCTCCCATCCCATCTTAATTACTCTACCCTTTTCTCTTCTAAAACTCATTCCCCCTCCATAGAAACAAGTTATTACACCTCTCTCATCATATCAAACAATGGAAAAATTAGTTCAATCCAAACCCACCCCTCCTCTTGTAGTTCCAAACCCAGTTTGGGAAGAGAAAAATAGGGAAATTACAAAAGGGGAGGAGAAATTTGAGGAAATTAAAAAGGAATAATTGTCAAGAAATTTGAAGGAATGGGCTGCCAAGTTCAATATCAAGAAAAAAATTTAACGACTAATCCTTATCAAAAAATTTGGGTTCAAGAACAAGTGGTTAAAGATTATCTTGTAACAACAGTAGAAAAAGAATGAGAGGGTCCGTTGGACCCTAAATATTGGCTAAGTACCAAGAGGCACACACACATGACTAGTAAATAGAAGGGTGCTCAAGGAAAAGCACACAAGAAAAGGGTTTAATAAGGGTTTTAAGTGAAATCGAGGCATGCACAAGAGGCAGAACAAGGGTTTAAAGGACTTAGCCATATTTGGCATCATGGAGTCACTTTAGGAAAAATGTGAGTACCTGACTAGGTGTCATAAATGGATAAGGTTCCATCCTGGAACCTTGGAGGCCAAGAAAATGATATTCCATGTAGGGAATATTCCAAAAGGAATCATTACAATTAGTGGAAGGTTTTGTAAAGAGGATAATAATTATCCTATGGAGGACCACATGGACACTTGACACACGATCTAATCATGAGATAATTCATGGCAGTTGATGTTGATCCTATTTAATGGAATTATTGGACAGAAACATAGATAGAGAAGGTAGTATGAAGGTGCTAGAGGGTACAAGAGTGCTAAGAGAATAAGGAGGGTAATAATGTGCTGTAGAAATATTAGGTAATGTTAAAGGTTTGGAGCTCATAATGCTAGGGTTTAGAGTTCTTGATGCTAGAGGGTTGTAAAGGATATCATGAAGCATATGTATGGGTACTGGGGTCTTTAAGAAGGGTTATAATAGGGGAAAGCATAGTTAGGATCTATGATTAGATTAGTTTAGAGGGGATGGATCTCTGTCATTTGATGTATATGGTCTAAGATGACCCTTTTGAATGTAGTGTGACTACTAGAAACTCTTTTAAATCAATATACATGGATCTATTTTTGTACATCTGTGTAAACCCTCATGTTATGTGGCTTGTCATGACTGAGATCTAGTTCCTTGTGCTTCATACAATGTTTATTTACCTTTTGAGATGCATTGATGTGTAAATCTATCAATTATATCTTCTTCCTTTTAAGTAGATGCATGTACTTTTGTTTTTGCAAATAATCCTCAATTAATGGTGGAACTCTCTTGTAAAGCTCAGATAAAGGAGGGTCTCAACACCCGCGTGCACCTCAGGTAATAACCCAGTGTATGTTAGGTGTATACGCTCACGCACTTGGGGTTAGAAAGAGGTATTGAGGGTAAAAAACTGAATACATCTTGGTTTCATTGCCGGGACCTCTTTTGAAGATATTGTGATGACATGTGTAATGATAGAGCGCTTGACCTTGGATAGTGTCAAAGCGTGGCTCAAAAACATGGAGGATGAGTTTTCTCAAATATTTAACACTAGACCTGAGTTTGATGCACCTAAATGGATAGAAGATCACATGTATCGTGAGTTATATGAGACATTTTTCTATTTTTTCCTAGTAGAGTTGTATTAATAGCTCTCAACATATACATCAAGGACAAAATGGTACTATATACCTTGTGTTTGGACCCAAGAAGAATATCAGTGGTTGTATGATGTTGATCTGACATGGACCAATGTTGTTGATCACTGGTGGAGTAGAGTGCTGACTAGTTATACCTTGGAATACACTATTTCTATGTATTTTTCGGAGAGATTGTTGATTTTGAATTCTTGAGGGAGCCTAGAGGATCATTCTTACATGATATTCCACTAGATATCAAGATCTTGGTCATTACTTTGAGTTTTGAAGCCTTTCCCATGGCTAATTAAACTCTTTCTAGGCATGGGGAGTAGAAGCTAGCATGGTAGAGGATGGAGGATATTGTGGCAAAAATGGAGAGAGAGGAGAGGAAAATAAAGGATAATGAAGCTTGGGAGAGGGAGTTAACAAGACAATGCAAAGCTGTAGGAGTGATGGATTTATTGAGGAAAATTTTATGAGAAGGATTTGAGGTTTGTGTGGAGGACATGGAACTTGAGTAGTCTGAGCTACCCTATTTTGGAAAGTGTAGAAGACAAACCCCCTCATATTCTAGAGATAGCTCATCATATGAAGAAAGGAGGAGATCTATAGGTGTGCATCTAAACCCACAAGGACAATATACCCGTGCACTTATTTTTTCAGTTCCTAAGATAAGTTTTGATAATCGAGTTGGTATTGGTGATGATAGTCAAGCAACTCCTAGGAGGTATAATTTATAATTTGGTACATCTATGGCTACATAGTCATTTCTTGTGTTTCATGGTATTTTGTCTGGCACAAATTTTGGGGAAGGTATGGGATAAAAATGTTTGAGTATCATGTCTGAGAGTGGCACAGGAAACACATCTAGGAGTGGTTTGGTATCATAGACTACCAACGTGCAATTTAGCATGATGGTGGGATCACAAGGTGCAACTACGTTAGGCCCCTTACCTATGATAGGAGGATGATTTGGTGGAGATTGGAGGAGTTGGCACTAGTGGATCTAGTGGGTCTGGTGGTGGAGGAAACACCAGAGGAAATAAAGGTCCTGTATTTGGCAGACGAGGTCCAAAACACCATCAACATGTGTTTTATGAGATGCCACTCCACTTACCTGATTACAAGGGCATATGTGAGGATACCACAGAACATGTACACAAGTGTGAGTTTCTATGGCGTGTGAAGGGAATCATTTCCCTAGAGTGAAAGGTAAGTCAGTTTACAACCACATTGTAAGGATGCGTACATAGCTGATACAGAAAGTATGACCCAAACCAGATAGTGGCAGATTACATTGTATTAGGTAATGCCTTTTTGGTAGAATTCCACATACCTGAGTTTAAACATAGAAACATTAGTGTGTTAAAGGAAATTCAACAAGGAATGGTGGAGAGTGTGTAGGAGTATGACGCATGTTTCAATACTCTTCTATCTAATTTAGCTTATGACATTCACCCTTCGTAGCATGCTCAATGGTTCATCGGAGGACTAATCACACTATTTAAGAGGGAACTTTCAAAGATATGTATGAGGCCTTAGAGGCTAGCTTGCACATTAAGGTAGTAGGAGGCATTGATATAAGAGTTAGTCCATTCCTAGAAGCCTAAATTACTACAATGGAAAAGTAGCTAAAGAAATTACTTGTAAACTCAGCTCATGAGACTCATAGTTGGTTATGGTGTACAGATTGTGAGGTAGAAGGGCTTACAAAGGACAATTGTCCTCAGAGATTAATGCACATGATGATTGTATACTGTGTGATTTTCCATGAAGATAATGATGTAAGTATGTGTCTGATGCTATAGTACGTGATCCGTAAGAATGTGTCTTGCTATTGCAAAACATGCACCTCTACTACTCATGACACCAAGGATTATATATTAATTGACCAAATATATAATGCCATTAATACTGGTGTGCACCAGAAAAACATTACTAGTAGCTCTAAGGATGATGGTCATCATTATGAAGGGTACGTGGATGGAGGAGGTTGAGGTAGAGGCTTTTGATGAGGATCTATAGGTTTTGGAAATCATGGGGGTGGAAGGAGTAAATTTCCTCATGAAACCTGCTATAAATGTGGATATACAGAAAATTACAAGCGCGAGTGTCCCAATTTTTTGTAAGGATCTTGGACTTAGAAAAATCACAAGTATAAGGAATTCCTAGAACTATTTGAACACATGAGCTAGAAGAAGTGGAAGGATAAGGGTGTTGGGATGGGGAGTGTAAAGTGTGTTGATCAACAGTGGATACAAAGACTGGTGCATGAGTTAGAGTTAAAACATGTACTGGTAATGACACGAACTAAGGCTTCAAATTCTAGGGAGATACCAAAGTAGAGATTGTTAATTACAAGAGAATAAGTGGTACATGGGAATTATCTGGACCCTACGCATCGAAAGGAAGTTTTATCAAGAGGCCATGGAAGTAATAAAAAGTCTTCAAGGGGAAATTCAATGTCTAAAGGAGAAATACAGGAAGTTGGAGCAGAAGGAAAAGCATTGAGGTCCCTTAGGAAGATATAGATGATGTCAGAGTGGTGTGTAAGAAGCTGCACCAAGAGAATATCATCCCTCTATTAGGAGAATTTTTGATAGATAAAGTACCAAGCTCTAGAGGAGAGTGTGAGAGGAATTTCTTACATTCTAACCCGCCCCCTCATGGTATTGACTATGATAAGGAGATAACCTTGAATGTTGTGGTTGATGGATGGCTCCTAAAAAATATTCTAATTGACATACGCCGAGAAGTCAATATTCTCACCTTGGACACATGGAATCAAATGGGAAGCCCCCATTACAACCATCTTCAAATGTGTTGTATATGGCTAATAATATAAAGGAAATGCCCATTTGTGTTTTTAAAGGATGTTGCTATCACTATCCAAGGGGAAATTTTTTTTGGAGAGGCTTTGAAGTCTTGACACTTGTTGAGGTGGACAACTTTGCAACATTACTTGGGCACCCCTGATGCTATAAGAACAAGGAGAAAAAAGTATGAACATGTTATTATTCCATTGACGGATGGAAATTCAACACCTTATAGTGAGCCCTTGGGAGAAGAAGACCTAGATAGAATCTATGTGTGCACTATCAGGGATCCTGAGGTTATGTAACCAACAAAAGAAGGTGTTATGAAGTGGAATACACTCAATCTGTTAGTGATACATCTAGTGTGGTATGTAAAAATTAGGTGCACGGGACATATGAGTCAGTCGAAAGGAAGCTAAGAGGATTTGTGATGAGAGTAAGAAAGGCACACTCAGTCAGGTACCTGGGAGGAAAATAGTTACCAAGTAACATTAAGGGAGCTAACCCTGATGTTTTCTTATGAGAATTGGATACCCAGTGGAGCTGTGATATCTAAAGGACAAGTATGTTTAGCTATACTTTACTTGGGACCAAAACCTGTTGGTGGGTGACCCATCACAATAATCTTCTAGAGTGGCGCGAGGTGAGAATCATGTTCTCTATTAGGTTTCTCCAAAAAAAAGCACCTACTATTATACAAGATTCTCATGGGAAGGAACCCACCTCGTTTCACTTCCAAGCATGTGAGAAGGCCTCGATAGAAGGTGAAGAATCCTTGCCTCCATATTTATGATTGCATAAGATTTAATCCACCTTACAAAGCTACGCGTTCATATGGTACATTCACTCATAGTTATGCCATCAGAAAGGAAACTAACAGGAGTTGATAGCTGATCTCCTTCAAGATTTTGAGTATCAAAGTACTAAACCATCAGGGAATGATTCCCTATAGGTTGTTAAGCATCTAACTATGGGAGATAGTGCCATGGAGGAGGACAGAGTACTCAAGTTGTTGGGTGAACCTAGCTTTGAAGCACGATTTAATGAGGAAGAATCAAAGGAGGTATAACTTGAGTGCGCATGCATAGAAAAAGAGAAAGGAAAGTTGGTCTATATGATAGATGATGAAGAGGTGGAAAAGTTATATGTTAACCATACTTTATGTACATGTGAGGTTATGGATAGTGTTTATGAGCAAATGAGCACCTACCATGAACCCCTAAAAACTAAGAAGGTTAACATTGGTTTGCACATAAAACCTAAGGGAGTTATTATTAGAGATTACTGGATAGAAAGGGAGGTTTTAAAGATTAATTATTTGTTGAATAAATTTTAGGATTTTTTATGTGTGAATACCATGAGCTTAAAGGATTTCACCACTCCTTGGGAGAAATGAAGATCAAGTTAAAATAAGGTGCGTGCCCAATTCGGTAGAGACCTTATCGAATGAATCCAAATCTGTGCATCAAATTCAAGGAGGAGATTAATAAAATGATAGCATCAGACATCATTAAGGTTGTTAAGGAATCATAGTGGATAATTTTGATGATCATCAACATTAAGAAGGATGGGAGGATAAGGATTTATGTTGATTACAGGGATTTGAATGCAGTAGGTGTCATTGATCCTTTTCCAAATCCCTTCACCAAATAGATCCTAGAAGGAGTAGCCGGGCATGAGATATATTCTTTCACAGATTGATTCTCAGGATATCATCAGGTTAGAATTACAAAGGAGGACTGAGAAAAGATAACCTTTGCCACTAAATGGGGAATTTTGGCCTATACGATCATGCCTTTTGGACTAAAGAATGTGCCTGCTGTGTTTTTGTGCATCGTGGTTCAAGTGTTTCAGGACTTCATCCACAAATTTTTACAAGTATACTTGGATGACTAGACAATATATGGATTGGTGAGGGACCATTGTGACAATCTGAGGATGATGTTTGAGAGATGTCGACAGTTGAGTATATCTCTCAACATTAAGAAATGAGTTTTCACTACACCATTTGGCACCCTGTTGGGACATATCATATGTAAGGAAGGCTTATTGGTGGATCCTGCCAAAGTTAATATTATTGTGGGATCGAGGGAGCCTACCAAGTAGCGCACAGTGTATAGATTCCATGGGCATATGGGGTATTAATAGAAATTTATTAAGGGTTATGCCAAGATCACCACGTTGTTAGAGGATTTTCTAAAGCACAAAAGTTTATATCATTGGGTAGAGGCACAACAGATAACATTTGACACATTGAAGAGTAGGCTTATCACAATGCCCATATTATGCTTTCCCTCTTGGTATAAGCCATTCCATGTACATGTTAATTGTTTAGTGATGGCGATTAGAGCAATATTAGCTCAACATGGAGAGGGAATTGTTGACCATCGATTGTGTTTTACTAGTAGGAAACTAACCCCAACATAACATAAATATACTATCACGGAGCATGAGGCATTATCGATGTTCTACACATTGCAAAAATTCAGGTAGTATTTGCTAGCAATGCCTTTTATATTTTACACAAACCATATGGCACTAAATTATTTGGTGAATAAACCCATCTTATAAGGGAACATATGCAAGTGGGTCCTATTGTTCTAGGAGTTTGAGTTTATGATTGTTATAAAACCAAGTAAGAGTAATTTGGGACCTAACCATTTATCAAGGATTGACTCAAGAGAGGATGAGTAGTGCATTGAGGATATAATGTCATATGCGTAATTGTTTAGAGTGTAGTGCCCTCTAACTTGGAAGATATTTCTAAATTTATCAAAATGGGTGTGGCACCGAAGGGAATGAAGAATTTGGAAAGGAAGCAGTTAGCCATATCTGTCACACCCTAAATTTTAATTAGTGGAGACTTATAAAAGCTATGATACGATGAGATTTATTATCAGTGCATGCTTGAGCATGAGCGTGCTGAAATCATGAAAGAGGATCATCGTGGAATTATAGGGGGACACTGTGTAAGGAATGCAACCAAAAGCAAGATCCTTCTAGCAATTTTTTGGTGGGAAACGGTTTAAAAATATTTTATTGAGTATTACAAGGCTTGTGATCACTGCCAGCACCTTGGTAAACTAGGGAAAAGAGATGAAATGTCATTAAGACTGATTTCTAATGTAGATCCATTCGAGAAATGGAAAATTGACTTCGTAGGGCTTATTTCTTTAGCCGCTCAAAGGATAGGTTTGCGGTATATCATTACATGCACATATTAGATTACAAGGTGGGTAGAAGCAGTGCCTACAAGGGATTTCATAGTAGAAAAAACAACTATGTTCTTGTGAGAAAATATATTCAGTAGGTATGGATGCCCACTTAGCTTAATAAGTGATAAGGATACTCATTTCTTAAATAAGACAGTTGGAATTTTATTGACAGAATTCATGGTGTCCCATCATTAGACTACCCCTTATCACCCATAAGGTAATGGGACTACTGAGGCATTTAACAAAAATTTGAATCATACATTGACCAAGATTTGTGATGTGGGAAGAAAGGATTAGGATGAAAAATTATTTGTTGTGTTATGGTCATATCCAACTACTTATAAGAGACTAAACAAGGCAAAACCTTTTCAATTGGTGTTTGGTGCAGAAGATTTGTTACTCTTTGTCATGTTACCATCATTTTTTATAGTGCACGTAGGAGGGTTATTTGATGAACAAGTTCTTGAGGATAGGATTGGCAAGTTGATGTAGTTGGATGAGAGGTAGGCTATTGCTCACTAGAGTCAGAAAACATAAACATTCAGGTAGAAGGCATGGCATGATAAACACATCAATAACAAGTAGTTTGAGGTTGGGCAAGTGGTTCTCTTGTATGATTCCAATTTTATGCGCAATCTTACGAAATTCAAAGTCCATTGGTTGGGCCCATACATTGTATCTTATAACTTGATTTAGGATATTTCCAGTTACAAGTGCTAGAAAGAACATGGTTGCCATAGCATTTCAATGGGAGTAGGCTGAAGCCCTACTATAAATAATTCTTCTGTTTGTTTAAATAAAGAAGTATTCTCACTTAGCCTAGGATTTTCTTTAATGTAGTTTGATTTCTTTATGTTTCCCTTTCTCACTGTTTTGTTGGTTGGTGTTGTTTTGCTTTATTCAAGTTTTTGTGTTGGTAGTCACTTATTATTTCAACAAATTTCTATGCACAGAGGACTGCACATCCATTTTTATGTGGGGTGGAGTGATGTGACAAGTTTTGGAAGCTATGGTTATTGAAAACCTAGGTCAAAAAATAAAAAACACGTGGATTACAAGATCACATGTAGAAGAGGTGAACATGAGGCTAGGATGGTGTTAAAAGTATTTATAGAGACCACGTATAAGAATGAAAAGAATAAGAAAAAAATGAGGTAGGTGATGTCAAGAACCAATATTAGGACACAGAGGAATAATGCTTTTGGCACTGTAAGTACACGTGTAAGGATTTGTGGTCAGTAAGGGTTTTTACATGCCTAAATGTTGTTGAAGTTTTTTTGCATAGGTTTGAGCACGGAGGAAAAGTAATGAAGGTTAGTGTTGGAAAAAGCTACCTTTATTGAAAAAGTATGTTGATAGGTGGCATGACATTTATTATAGAGAAAATCTAAAGTTATAAATATAATATTGGGGTTAAGTTATTCTTTACCTTGTGTTTTAAGTTATCAAAGAGCTCTCGCAAACTAGTGCATCCTTGCAAAGAAGGTTTGAGAATATTTGTGAAGATTTGCATTCATAGCTAGTTTGATCAACAAACTAGAGTGGAAAGGAGTACACAGGTGTAAGTGGAGAAGGTTGTGTGGAAGGATCCCGTGGGTGTTAAGCCTTCTTGTGAAAAAATGGTTTTCTAGGTTAGGGTTACCTAGCTAGGGCATGAGATTTGGAGGAATTTTTGCAAAGGAGTGGAACCGTGAAGTTGAGCATAGCAATTAACATGAGAGAGGAATAACTTTGAAGGACCTGATGAAGGAATGACACCAAGGAAATTAGAAAATATTTCACCAAAGAAGGGAAAGGGAAAAGGAAAACAAGCCATTTATACCAGTTTCAATGAAGAATGGTATGCAGAAATGCAGTACCCAGATGATGTATTACTTAGTAAGGAATGGGTGTCTCATATCAGAAAGATGGCTATAAGTGATTACAACCATCGAACGAGAACCACAAAAATTGAGATAACATTAAAGTTGGTTCACCCTAAAGAGAAGTGGACACCAGATGGAATGTCTATCGATGACAACAAAGTGAAGGAGAAAATGGATAAGGTTGGGTTGTTTTAACTCTATGAGTTGCCCTGTTTTGGCAAGCCTGAGTGACTATACCAATGGTTGATGTCATGTGTGCATGAATACCACTTATATTTCGAAGGTTAGATGATGCACATAACCACAAGCTGATTTCTAAGTTCACCGGCCTTATCTACAAAGCAGAATCATTGGATGGTGATTTGGAAGATACATAAGTCATTAAGAAGACTATTAAAGGGTTCACGCTACTTTGGAATTTCTAAAATAACTGACCTTGTGATGAGGATGGCCACACACTTGGTCACAAATTTGAATGGGTAAGAGACATGGACATGGATCAACAAGGCCCTGCTTTAATGTATGCCGCAAGATCATGGAGGGGACCATCTATATCCTCTTAAATTTTATTAAAGAGGATATTATAAATGCCATGCATGATAGAGAAAATATCATGTTTGCTAATGTCCTCCTCACTATTGTCTTTTAAGAGATTGGAGGTGACCAATGGGCTGGATAAGTTTGTTTAGGGAATACCTAGAGGAGAACCCTCTACCCCAACTAAGAGGTTTGAGTAATATACTTGTGACACCATGATGACCTCTCATAAGGAGCACTTGGAAATGTTGTATAAGTGGATTTTTGATGCATTCAGTGTAGAAAGGATAATACCTCGAGTAGTTTCCTTCATTAGTACAAGGAGAGGCTGAGTTTTGTGTACACCAACATTTATTTATATGGCATAGATTTACTTTAATAGATGGCACCAAGATTCCTTGGTGTAAGTAACCTTTCTCCTTGACGATCGAAGTACTTTCATGATGGGTTCAATCCATTTAAATAGGTGAAGAAACTCAATTTTGATCTAAGTGTAGTAGATCAAGATTACTTTGAGCTGCACATGAAGTTAATATACCCCAAGAAGTGATCCTATGTGGAGACGTATGTCTCCCATGACGTGCACATGTTGAAACCAATAACATTTCCTATGGTAGGGAAGACAACAGTGAGGGTGTATTTTCACCTAAGGCCTAAGTATGGAAAAATTACTTATGTTGAAGATGATGTCTCCATTCTTGAGGAACCCACCATAAGGAAAAATTTTGTGCCAAGGAAAAGAGAAAGAGAGGAGGATCCTGTGAAAAAGGCATTGAGTGCGCAGACAGTATAGATAGTAGGGGAACATGAGTCTTTCATGGGCACAAGTACTTAAGTCTTCTAGAAGAATTCTCTCATTAGAAAAGAGTTACAACAGAAGGAATAGTTGTCGGTAAGAGAAGAGTCACCCAAGAGAGAAGAAAAAGAGAATTTCCCTGTATTGGAGTCACTAGAAAGGAAGAAGAAAAGGGTAACAAAAGGGTTAGACTCAGGAGAAACAAAAAGGATGGAGAAAAATAAGGGTGATGAAGATGATGAAGAGCACGGTGAGGCTCAATATCATCCTATGTATGATGTACATGAGTTAGATGAAGAAGGAAATGAAGAGAGAGATGAGAATGAGGATGACGCCCATGAAAAGGGGGACTGAGGAAGTAAACATGAAAGATCAGAAGACACTGACCCTGACCGAGGAGTAGATGGATAACATTGTAGAGAGGTAGGTGGTAGGTATTATCTAGCAGTTAGTAGAGCAAGAAGTAGAGCAAAGAATTGAAGAATTTTTGAAGGAATCTAAAGACATCACAAGTGTAGGAAAGGAGTAAGGGAGTATAGGAGGAGACCCCTACTTAGCATTAAGCTTCCCAATGGTAGTATGCACATGTGGGAAGGGCATAGTAGCAGCGCAGGAACATGATATGACTTATATTAATGATCCAAGTAAGGTACTATGCGTGCACTTCCAAAGTACCGTTCATATTGACCAACTCCTCACTTGGTCTTATTTTGATGAAAAGGGTGCATACCCATGCATGAGGAAAATGTTATCCTTATCTTTTGAGTCCCACGTTGATGAACCCTAGTTTGAGGTAAATCATGATGAATTTATGAAGATACTAGATGCAAAGGGAATAAACCATCTTGTAAATGCCTAGAAACTCTCGGATGAGCAAGTTTACAACATGATAAAAAAAAAGTATCAGTGTAGGTGGAAGCAATAATATTTAGCAGAAATGATAGAATAATGGTCTTGGAGGAGGATCTTGAGAAAATAATGAGGAGATCATTTAGAGGGAAAAGGAGATAAAACAGATGGAATTGATTAGTGCATAGTTAAGGTGTGAACTGAGGGATGAAAAGGTGAAGGTGTACAAAGTCCACAAGAAGATAGAGGCCATTTCATATGCCATTATATTGAAACACCTAGACTTGGCCTCACCTGAGAAGAAATATGAGTCAACCTTGCACTGCTTGGAAGACTTGACCTGCATCCTCACCATGGAAAGGCGGCCACTCACATTAGAGTCAGTAAAAGAGGTGATGGTACACTAGAAGGAGGAAGAAAAGTTGAATATTAGGGAGACAATGACTCAATACTCTAAGCTCCTTATGGTAGTAAATACCACCGTGCAGATGGTTAAAGTTGTGTATGAAAATTATGCTGATAGAGATAAGGTAGCTAGCATATTGGTTGCTACACATGAGGTGGATTTGAAAGAATTTTAGGAAAAGAAGAAGGAAATAGGGTAGAGTGCGATAAGATCTTAGACAAAGTTGAGATGAATTTGGAAAAAATTGAAACCTTTGGGGGGTTTGATTAAGAATAGGATAAAGAACTATACCACTAAGTCACTCACAAGATGGATGTGCTAGGCGATCTTAGGAAAGAGATGGGAAGCATTATATATACACTGAAAGCTAAGAGCGATGAACTAAGTTTTGATGAAGTAATCACATTGGTGGGTGACCTACTTCAGTAGGCGCAGAGAGAAGTAGATGTTTGGAAGAAAATTGAGGCATCCATGAAGGAGTTCCCACTCCTCATGCAGTAGTAGCATATTTTTCCATTCTTTTATTTTTTATTTAGATTATTTCAATTCCACTATTCTTTATTCTTTGAAGGAGTAGAATGTTTTTGAGGACGAAGAACACACATAGTGTGGGGTGATGTTGGACCCTAAATATTTTCTAAGTACCAAGAGGAACATGCATAAGACCAGTAAATAGAAGGGTTCTCAAGGAAAAACATGCAGGAAAAGGGTTTAAGAATGGTTTAAGTGGAACCGGGGTGTGCGCAGGAGGTAGAACAAGGGTTTAAAGGACTTAGCCATATTTGACATCATGGATTCACTTGAGGAAAAATGTGAGGACCCGAATAGGCATGATAAGTGGATAAGGTACCAGCCTAGAACCTTCGAGACCAAGAAAAGAATATTCCATGTAGGGAATATTCCTAGAGGCATTATTACAATTATTGGAAGGTTTTGCAAAGAGGATTAGAATTCTCCTATGGAGGACCACATGGACACTTGACACACGATCTGATCATGAGAAAATTCATGGCGATGGATGTTGATCCTATTTAAAGGAACACTTATACTGAAACATAAATAGAGAAGGTAGTGTGAAGGCACTAGAGGGTACAAGAGTGCTAAGAGAAGAATGATGGTAATGAGGTATTGCATAAATGTTAGGTAATGCTAATGTTTTGGAGCTCATGATGATAGGATTTAGACTTATTGATGTTAGAGGGTTGTAAAGGATATCATTAAGCATATGTATAGGTACTGAGGTCTATAACAAGGATTATAATGGGGAAATCATAGTTAGGATCTCTGACCAGATTATTTGGGAGGGGTTAGATCTCTATTATTTGATGTATTTGGTTTGAGATGACCCTTTTTAATGTAGTGTGGCTACTAAAAAACTCTTTTAAATCAATATACATGGATCTATTTTGTACATCTTGTTTATGGGTGTAAACCCTCATGTTATTTGGATTTTCATGACTCATATCTTGTTCCTTGTGCTTCATACAATGTTTATTTACCTTTTGTGATGCATTGATGTGTAGATCTATTAGTTATATCTTATGCCTTTTAAGTAGATGCATGTACTTTTGTTTCTACAAATAATCCTCCATTAATAGTGGAAATCTATTACAAAGCTCACATAAAAGAGGAGCTCATTGCTCGTACGCACCTCGTGTGAGCACCTAGTGTATTATGGGTGATAGGTTAACATGTTCAGGGTTAGAAAGAGGTATTGAGCGTAAAAACAATGACTACAAGGTGATGATCAAAATTCCATTTGTTTAGAACATAGTGTGCATAATGTCACTATCTTTTCATAGATTATTGATCATTCACAAGTTTTAGAATCAATATAGGAAGATAAATAAACTCTAAAACCAAAAGAGGAGAATCACACTAAGGAAAAAAAACTAGTTTTAGAGACCCTACAGGAATAGGAGATCATAGAGAGATTTTTTATTTCTTTTGGTGACAAAAATTCGAGTTCCCCTTTTCCTTCATCTTTTGCTGAAAATGGTTTGTTGATGAATCCATCAAGGAGGAAAGCCTTAAAGATTTGACAACCTATATAAATACATGTTGAGGAATTTTATTTTACAAATTTTATGTTGAATGATGAGATTTGGGATCGACAAAATGTTTATCTTCAAGTTGAAGAGGATAAAATCCCAAGTAAGCAAAAAAATTCAATTAGATGTAGTGATTCACCAAGGGTTCTATTAGATATTGTAATCGATCCTAATGGGATGCATCTTGTGGAGGATTTTCATGTTATTGATGAAGGTAAAGGGGAAGAGTATGGCATCACTCCCATATCTATCATCAAGGAAGAAAATAAATTGTTTGTAGATGAGGAACAAGGAAAAGATCAACTCATAGACAATCACCTTTTCCATGAATGTTTGCAAGAAGAATTCCTTATTGAAGTTAGGATTTGGAATAATGGAAAATCTTTATGGATCAAACCATTCCTGATAAAATATTTGGCTAGCTTAGAACCAAAATTGGAGTCACAACTAGTCATTCTTAATTTTAAGCATGAGGATGAGCATCATAACACCAAAGATCAACTCTAACAACTCTAGGAGCCCAATGCAAATTATCCTGAGGAGGTTTTTTTTTTGTTATCGATACTTTGGATAGCTAGGTAGAAATTTTTTTCCATGTTAGTCTTTCACTCATGCACATGACCATGCCCTTGGCAAAATGAGTTGCATGATCCAAGATTTTGAGGAAGGGAAACTACTTCTCCCTGCCAGTGTTAGGGTTTGTTTGAAGTTTTCCTTACCCCTGGGTAGAGTAGGGTAGGAGTGGGTTTGCTTTCCACAAAATAAGTTCTCGTGCACACTCTGCATGTCCCACTTGGTGCATGTATGATTTGTTTCTTTGTATATAGTTTATGTTCCGTGTTTTCTCTAACACGGTGCACCATGGTTTTGGGGAAGGAATAATTTTGTAATAGGAAGCTCAAAGTTACAAGGAATAGTTGAAATCTTAAAGAAATTCCAAATGCAGAGAAACTAAACCATATTAGAGACAAATTTCAATTTTTTCCATTCACTTTACCCTTTAAATCAATCACATTTGAGCTTCTAGGGTCTCTTGTAAACTCAGAAAATAAATCTTAAGGGAAGCCTGATATATTGCAGATGATAGGTCTCGGTGAGAAACCTTCCTAAAATTCATTCAAGTTTCTCCTAGGTTTTGAGTAGAATATCAACCTAAAATTTCCCTTTCTCATCCTTTGGATCTTGTTTAGATGAAAATATGATGAAATTTTGAGCAGCTCTAATCCTCGGTGGTGACCTAAACAACATATGGAAGAGGAAAACTAGTTTTAACAACACTCCCGCTGGCTTTCCAGATCAATGTTTGCTTCCAAAATATAAAATGTTCAATATTTTCCATGGAACCAACAGTCATTGTTCTTCATTCTTAGAAACAAGTAGATTTCTTGAGACATGTTTTAGGTCGTCATTTTCACCCCAACAGGTCATTTTGCAGAGATGAATAAGAAAATAAATTTTTAGATTAAAAAGAACTTTCCACTCATGAAAATTTTAAAATTTTCTTATAAAGATTAGAAAATGTAAGTGGCAGATCAACTTTGGGTTCATGGTGCTTCAAGAAGATTCTGGGGCCAAATTTCAAATGTTCAGATCAGTTTGGGATAGCAGTGGTGACTCCATGCCCAATAGAGACTTTCAGGATACTGGTTAACCCATCTAGCAGGAAGATGTCCATGTTAGTTACCAAAATTGTTATCCATTTTTACCCTTGTGAAAAATAAAAAATGGGGGAGGAATTAGACTTGAGCATTGAACAAGGATTTCAAAAAAGTATGAGGCATTTCAGGAAAAAAAACATGTCTAGGGAGAATTTTTAGTGATCTAGGAAGGTGTGGAATCATTTAAAACCTTTTTTCCTCTTCTAGGTTTTGAAGGGCTGAGGGTTTAGCCAAGGTGAGGAAACGATCTCTAAGGGCCCACATTCAACAAAAATGAGAAAAAATGGATAACGAGCACTCTAAAATTTCATTAGTCTCTATTAGCCCACTAGCGAAAAAAAATTCTGAGAAAGAATTTAAAAAATTAAGAAGAAACTAAAAAAGGGGTAAAAAATGGTGTGGGGGCCAATACAACTCACCAATCTTTTGGGTGAGCTACTCGATGAGATGATATGGATGCTTGAGGGTCAAGTCCTTGAATAGCTCGGGCGAGGTATAGGTCAAGTCGTAGGGGTATTGGCTCAGAAGAGGGGGATGAATCGCCGAGTAACTCAATGATCTGAGTTAGAGTTATCAGGTAAGTTCATAAGCTCACGGGATCTTCGACAGGGTGGCATAATATTCATCTCAGCACATAGGTGGTAGGTCATGCTTGTCTGACAAGTTCACCCACGTCAGATCTTGGGGTGATGTTCACAGGTTTTGAAGGGGGATATCGGTTCGATGTGGCTGAGTCGTGGCAAGCCAAGCCCGCGACGTAGAAGGAGTCATCTAGTGGGGGTCAAGTCACTAGTGCATGTCAGAGAAGAGAATTTGGCTCAGCATTAATGGTAACTGAGTGGCGAGCTAGGGATAAGATCCCTGTAGAGTGCATAATGACATAGAGGTCCAGAGAGCTCATTGAGTACTTTGACAAGTTAGAGTGTGAAGACATTAAGAAATAAGCGGCATGGAGGTTGGCATTACAGGTAAGGCATGGTCGAGATGCCATATCGAAGGACATGAGCTCAAGGCCATGTTAGTTGAGTTCAGAGGTGAGTTGGGTGCTTGCGAGGGGAGCTCGATATTACAGGGGTCATATCGGCATGGTTTTGAGCTCACGAGGAAGAGTTGATTAGAGATCAAGATTTCGTAACCTTAGAGATCAGACTCACCGAAAAGAATTTGTGGTGAGAGTAGGGTGAACTACAAAGTGTGAAGTCCAATGCTTTATACTTCAGAGGTCAACACCGATCTAGGGCTAGTCATCTAGGGATGGCTTGGTGTGCACGTCAAAATTCTAGTAGAAGGAAAATTTTGGAGATCAGTGGAGTTGGTATATCAGGGGTCAACATCAGATTTTAGGCTCCAGGAGTGTGACGTTCGAAGAATAGCACGACCGAGTTGGCATTGGGGCATTATAAAATCTGAAGTATGATGTATCGAACTTTCATAATTTTAGGCTTCAAGACCATGGGTGAAGAAATTTTCTCTGTGTGTTGGGGAGGCTTTAACTCTGAAGTTTGAAGTGGACCAAGTCAATGCGGAAGTCAGGGTGGTTATCGAGTGGCTCAGTCAGCACAAAGTGGTAAGTGGAAAAGATGACAAGCTGAATAGTGTCGAGAAGGTTTGTTTTTGGTTTGGAAATGATGACACAAGGAGCTCGTAGTCTGAGGAGTTGAAGGGATGAGCCAATCAAAACCCTCCAAACTATCTAAGGTAAGGTAAGTAAAATTTAAACCTGCCATACGAAGCACCCTTTTTTAGACCCCACCTGAGTTGGGAAAAAAAAATATACCCACTGAGCCATGTAATTTAAGAGCTGAACTAGGTCAAACAAACAATAACTCGCTAAGCCATTTCGTGGTCCGAAGCAAGCTGCTCATTAAAATGTAATGCACATGGGGTAGAATGGATAAAGACCACCCTCCACTAAAATTTACATATCTTGCACTATACTTATCATATTCTCATAAAATTATAGTCAATAGAGTCAGGATTCAGAGACCTATAGGAGGAGTCATCAAAAATGGAATTTGAGAGTATATTATTCCCCAAAATTTTATAAACTTTCCTAGTTGTGAACGGTGCCAAGGTAGGTGAAGGAGAAATAAATGAAGTATGGGCATGCATCCTTCTCCCATAGGACAAAGTACAAGAGGCATAGGAATCAGTAAGGGCTCCCATAATGTGATGTCAGAGGCATAGTGCCCCTAGTGGGTGATTTCATGCTTAGATATCCATATTTATCTCTCACTTGATCTTTTCTTCCTATAAATTGTAAGGAGGGGCATTTTTACAAATGTTGTACATTTTACATTTTCCCTCACGCTTCTTCTCTACTGAGTTGTTTGTGGAGTTTAAAACCTTCTCTTCCAAAAATTGTAATGAAATCGTGCCTCTTTCCCCCAAATGCTGTATTGTGCATATCTTTGAGTTATAAAATCAATGTTTTTGATAATTTTTCTATCCTTACTTGATTTTCATTGTTCTTTATGTCTCTTCATGATACAGGTATATATTATTCATTATCTTATTTTCATTGTAGGGTTTAGATGATGCTGTGTTTTTTTAGGGAATGTTGTGTGAATGCCATTATGGTCTGTGGTGCTAGATCATCCTTCCCACATCCTTTTCCTTCATTTCCATGTAGTGTGAGTTGTTCAACACTCTTCTCTTGGTGTTATCACCCCTTAGTGTAGGATTTTATTTTTTATGCAATCTCCCTCTTTCCTTGTCTACTTAGAAGTGTTATGATAGGTTTAGAGTTGAGAATAGTCTAATCCAAGATGGGAAACTTTCTCCTAGGCCTCTAATTCCTTTATACCCTAAAATTGAGAATCCAAACTCTCATCAGACACCTAAGTTAGCACCTATCCCAACCCTATGAAATGACAACTCTAATGAATCCTCTACTTATTCTAAAACCTCAAATAAAATACAAGAGGTAATGAAACAACTGTAGAATTTTAGGAGTGATTTGGTATCACTTAAGAGGCAATAAGCCCTGAATTCTAGAACTTAGAAGCTTCCATATCAATGAAATAGACCTCCTGATCAAGGTGCAAATTAGAATCAAATCCAATTTCCTTATGCTATGCCTTTTCGACCATATAATCCAAATGAAACCTCTTCATCTCAAATTTTGGTTCCTATCCAGAAAAATCTTACACAAGATTATTAGTTGTGTTTCCCTTGTAGTCATCTTAATAACCAAGCAACATACCTGAATGACATCCTGAACCAAGATCTTATGGTGCAAAGTGCATTTTACTCTCAAGAAACACATGTAGAATGAAATCAACAATATATTTTCATTCAAGAAACAACTCAAAATGAAACTTCACCTATGAATTAGAAAGTGAAAGACTTTTGTGGAATGAATTAGACCCTCCCACAAGGTATGGCAGAAAAACCATGTCTAAGAAGAGAGCTATTAAAGAAAAACAATATGTAAATGCAAGCTCTTCTCAACATTCCTTAACACTTCAAGAGGTCGACAATTCAAAAATAGCTTCAAATGGACAAGATTAACATAGAAGGCCTTCTATTCCAACTCAAGTGCAAGATAAAATTGTTACGAGTAAAGTGTAACAAAAGTACCCTTCAAATCCTTTCAACATACATGATTAAATGAATAAAACCAATGTGAATATATCTATGTGGAAATCATTGGAAATTCCAGGCCCGGGGGATCTCTTACAAACAAATATGGCTAAGTTTTATAATCTAAATGAGTTATCTAAAGAGAAAGATAAAGTTCTTACAAATATATTACAACAAGGGGAGGTCCAACCAAGAAAAAAAAAAGAAACATCCACCCTTCTATGTTTCTTTGATCATAGGTAACATCTTGGTACACATTTTTATGATTTACTCTAGAGAAAGCAACTTGGTGATGCCAAAATAGACTACAAACTAGCTAGGACTTAAGTATGAGCCTATCTCAAAAGGTGTGGTACAGTTAGATGAGAAAACAATGGGTACCGTTGGAGTTATCAAAGGTATAATCCTCACATTATATGCATGTCTTGATATTTCAGTTCTTCAAGATATATCCATAATCTATCTACCTCCTCTTTTGTCTCTATGTCTATCATGGAATTTCATTGCTAAAATTGGAGGATATTTTTCAGTAGATTGGTCTCATATGCTCTTCAGGACAAGGTATGGTGCTAAATCCACTATCAAATATGAACCAATTGTTACTTACCAAAACTGAGCTTTATTTGCTTAGTCCTATCAATGCGAAATGCATAATCTTAGATCAAGAAGATTGTCCAAGTACTAAAGAAGCATAAATCAGATTGGGGGTATTCCTGATCTTCTACTTATTGATGGACACATAGGCATTACAAATTTTATCCATACATAGAAATGGAAGAGATTGAAGAAGCTGGTCTTGATGTTTACTACCTACATGAATAAAATACACCCCTTCCTAATGTTTCCAAACTAGTTAATGAGGGTGATGTCAACATTTGTCAGATGTTTTTTGATGGGTCAAGATGTAAACAAGTTGTAAGAGGAGGTGTAGTAATTATATCTCCCAAATGTATCAAGTATTACTCATCTTTCAGGTTCAAATTTAGTTGCTCCAACAATGCAACAAAGTATGAATATCTTTTTCATGGCTTGCAATGGTAAAGGAAGAAAAATATAAAGGAATTGCATACCTTTGGATACAATGAATTGATTGTGAACTAGATCATAGGATTAAATATGGAAAACAATAATCTACTCAAAACCTACAAAGATAGAGTGTGGTATTTATTGGAGGATTTTGGCGCCTTTAATATTTAGGTCATCCCAAGGAAAGAGAACAAAGCCATTGATAGACTTGCTACCATTGGAGAAATGTTTTATGTTGTTGAAAATATCATAAGAGACAAGGTACAACCACATATCAAGGTGGTATTAAGGATTTCCATACCAGATAATGTCACAAGTTGGAAGGTATTTGAGAACGATAAAAAAATTGTAAATTTCCTTTAAGAAGAAGTTAAATTCTCTTCAACAAACCAGGATAAGTTAGAAAGACAATATGGTGATTAGATTATCTAGCTCAGATAAAATAATATTCCCAAGGGTTTAGTAACTTTGGAACTCATATTTAACCCAAATGACTAGTTCAGAATGGAGAAAAAATATATAATGATCAAAGGTGAATATTTAGAGCCTATTAAAGTTGGTGGAGACAAGTTCCTTCAAATTGGAAAAGTAAGTACTTCACAAGAAAAACATGATTTCGTATAAGTTTTTCAATAATTTCCCGATATATTTGTATGGAGATATAAACATCTTAGAGGATTTGACCCTAATTTAGCTCAACATACTATAGAACTGGATCTAAATTCCAAGCCTATTAGGAAAAAATAGAGGCATGTCAATCCACTTATTGAACCTATGATAAATAGGATTCAAAAAAATTAATAGAAGAAAGCATAATTTTTCCTATCAAGCATTCCTCATGTGTTGCCAACCTATTCTTAGTACAGAAAAATAATGGAGAGATTAGGTTATGTGTCGATTCTAGAGATTTCAACAAAGCTTATTTGAAATACCATTATCCAATGCCCTATATGGAAAAAATATTACAAATGGTGTTAGGTTATGAGAGATTTTCCTTGTTGGATGAATACTCAGGATACAACCAAATAATGGTAAAGGAAGAAGATCAGTTTAAAACAGCCTTTACCACAAAATGGGGAACTTTTTCATTTAGAAAAATTCCATTTGTCTTGTCAAATGCTAGAGAAATTTTCTAAAGATCCATGGCTATGGAATTCAGAGGGTTGATCAACAAGATGGTTCTTATCTAACTTGATGACATAACAATGTTCTCCAAAAATGTAGATGAACATATTTTTCATCTCAAGAAAATATTTGAGAGATGTTGAGAGTTTGGAGTTTCCCTTAACCTAAAAAATTGCATTTGCTTGGCCCATGAAGGTAAAATCCTTGGCCATATGGTCTCTAATAAAGGATTGACTATTGATCCAAAAAGAATTGAAGCCATTCTTTCTTTGTCATATCCTAGCCATAATAAATCTCTTCAGAGTTTCTTGGGAGGAATTAAATTTTTAATAATATTTGTACTTTATTTTTCTAATCTTGTCAAGAAAGTGACATTGATGTTGAAGAAAAACATGGCTTTCAAGTACACTTGTGAAGGAATATAAAGTTTTGAAGCTATAAAGTAGGCCATTGCACAAGTAGCAACCCTAAAAAATCAAAAAATTTGTAAGAATTCCATCTTATATGCTTCTGGAGGTGTTGAAACCATATCTTCCATATTGATGCAGCTAAAAAAAGATGATCTAGAATAACCTATTTCCTTCTTCTATCATAATCTTGAAGATTATGAGGTAAAATACTCATTCATTGAAAAACATGTGCTAGTTATTTTAAGAAGTTGGGAAATTTTTAGACATATAGTGTCAAATAACAAGATTCATATGTTAGTTTCACATTATTGTATAAAATACTTTCTATTGGAAAAAGATTTGAATGAGAAGGGATATGGGTGGATAAAAAAATTAATGTAGTATGAAATTGATATTAAAGTAACTAAGATGGTTAAGGGCAAGGGTTTATGTGAACAACTTGTTTTAAGTCAAAAAGATGATGAAGAATCCATTTTTTGCTTTAGAATGATCCAGAAAAACCAAATGATGCTTTACCTATTCATTTTGGGACTCAACATATGGTGCACTTTCTCCAAACAAGTCAGTTCCCTCTAGGATTAAGTAAGGATAAGAGAAGATATTTCAGACTTCAAGCTATTTTATATCTGCTTATAGATAACGTTTTATTCAAAAGAGATGTGAATGGTGTTCTCTTAAGGTGCATCAAGATAGATCGGATTGAGAAGTTAATACATGAATTCCATGATGGAGAAGTAGGATGACACTTTACTCCAAGGGTAATTACTCTCAAGATCATGAAGGCTAGGTATCATTGGCCTAATATTTTTAATGACTTCTTTTCATGGGTTAAGAAATGTAAGAAGTGTGCCTTCTTCTTAGGAAAGGAAATATTAGCATCCCTTCCACTCCACCCCATCTCTCTTGATCAATCGTTCATGAAATGGGGGTTAGAATTCATCAGAGTGATCAACCCAAATTCAAGTCTAGGCCACAAATGGATTCTCACAGCCACATACTATTTCATAAGTGGACAGAAGTAGTTGCACTTAAGGAAGTAAATGAAACTAGCATCCTAGATTTTTATGAAGGTATTGTGGTGATATTTGGTGTTCCTTCCACTATTATCTCTAATTATGTGTTGGAATTTCTTGACACTAAGATCTCTGAGTGGGCTATGAAAAATGGGATATATGTAAGCATATCTTTGAACTATTACCCCCAAGGTAATGTGTAAGAGGATTCCATAAAATTTTTTATTAAGGATCATCAAGAAAACTTTGGATGAAAATCAAAGGAATTGATATACAAGATTGAAATCAGCCTTATGGGTAGATAGAATTACTCCTAAAAAGATCAACTGGACACTCTCCTTATAAGTTAGTCTATGAAAAAAAAAGAAAAATTGACAGTATCCCTTGAGTTTCCAACATTGGAGCTCGTCAAGTAGGTGGAATTGTTTAAATTTGAAGGCATGGAGGTTAGATATGCAGAGCTCATGGAGCTAGAGGAAATAGTGAACTAATTAATGCAAGGAATGGAGAAATATCAATCTCAGATTAAAAACACATTTGATAAAATGACCAAGGCTAGAAATTCTGAAGAAGGAGAACTAGTCTTAAAATGAGATGTAGAAAGAGAAAAACCAGGTAAAAATTTAAAGTTTTATGTAATATGGAGTGGTACTTACATCATTTCAGGTTGTAAGTCAAGTAATGCTTTCTAGTTGTCAAGATTGGATGGAGAAGAGTTACAGATTCCACTTAATGGGATCTATTTAAAGCATTACTACTGAAGTAAATTTCCTCCCTTATACATATTATATTGGTTTCCTTTCCTCCAAGTTCTTATTAGCATGTTTTCTTGGTTATAGGGTAGTTTTTGTTCTTCAAAGTGCTTGTGCACACTTTGCATGTTCCACTTGGAACATGAATGATCTTCCCTTTTGTACATAGTTTTATGGTTTTATTATTGTGCACAGTTCCCTTTAGGGCCAATAAGATAAGTTGGGAAATTTCCAAACTACATTTAGAGCCCATGAGATCATCTCAGTCCATTTTGAGAGGAAGAGTATTATTCATGGAAAAATAGGATAGCTAGACTAGTTCTACTAATCATTCAAAGCTCCACAAATTACCTAAGTTCATTTCATGCTTTAGAATGGCTCAGGGGTAAGGGAAATATTCAAATTTAGATCAATGTTTAAAAGTTTTAGGGCTTGAATCCATGCCCAATGTATTACAAAAGGCTATTGATCTAATCTAGCTGGCAGATTAACCTGAGAGGTCACCAAATTATTATCCAAAAATTCCCCCAAGGTTATTTTTGGATTTAACAAAGTTAAAAATGGACATAGCCATTTTTTATGGGTCTGGAATGATCATACAATCATCAAATTTAACTTCTGAAAAGCATAGGCCATTGGATTTTAAAAATATGTAGGAGACTAAGTTTAAGGGAATTAGTGGGTTCGTATTAAAAGCCACAATATAAAGGATAAAGGGGTTAGTGTTTTGCAGAAAATATTAAATTCGTGGTACAAAATAAATCAAGAGAATATGTGGCATAGATCAAAGGCATCAAAAAGACCACGTGACAGAATTATGGCAGTCTCCAAGGTAGATCCATTCTGCGGACCTCAATTCTGTGAGGTAAGCCACAATTAATATTTTGTCGTGTCTGCAAAGGTGGAAACATTGTTCGAAGCCAAAAAGTTTCCAATTCCCTCAAGATAGAAAGTTGCGATGCAAGAGCTACATGGAGCTATTTCTCTAGCTCACATTTTATATTCTGATAAGTTTGATAACACAACCACTTGGGGCCATTTCATTGGATCACATTTTGTAGTTGTTAGCTAAGAGCTAAAGAGTTCTGATAGCTCAAAGGCACGAACCTTCCTCATTTTTTAATATTTCACAAATGTTAGAAGAGCTAGATAAAATACTGATAAATGCAATGGGTATGGAAGGATATTATTGGTAAACACTTCTTAGGTGTCAAAAAGGAAAATCAAAAGGAATGATATGTGAAGTGCATGGAGCCTTCTCATTAGCTCATGCTTCGTAATGGTTAGTCAAGGGGAGAATAACAAAGTAGGCATGGATGTTTCGTATTGGGTTGTAATTCCAAGAGCACTCACAAGGGTGTGAAATGTAAAGTACCATGAAGCCATCTCATTGGCTCACATTTTAAAAGAGCAGGAAGGGAGCAAAGGAAAACCTGTCAGTGTGAGGAGGCATGGAAATATTGTATTGGTCTGTATTTTTTTTAATACAACAAATCTTTTTAAATCCAAGGAAAAACAAAGGAGGAAATATTGTGAGCTAGGAAAGAAAATGGACCGATCCCCGAATCAATCAAATACCAACACCTGAGAAAATATAAATCCCCAACCAAACCAAATGTTGCCACTTGTCACACTAATGTGCATCTCGACGTGAAAAATATTCAAATGATGATATCTTTCAATCCCCTACTCTAAATTGCAAAAAATTGGTCTTGTTCAAAATCTCTCCTCAAGCACTTTGATTCAGTATCACAAGAGTCAGATTTTGGTGGGTCTAAATGGGAAAAAATAGGGGAACAGTTTGGGATATGTATAATTACATGAAGGATCATTTAATCATAGAAGTAACACATTTTCTTGGGCTCTAAGGTTCTGTCAACATATGAAAGCCAACCAAGTGTGAATCATCTGATGCCACCAATCATTTTTAAGCTTTGAGAAAGGATGAAACCACTAAAGAAAGCTCACAATTTATCTCTCTCTCTCTCTATTCTCTATGGTTTTATAAATGTATGTGCTAAGGGGGATGTTCATGTAATGGAACTATGTAAAAATAATTTGAGAGCAGTGTTGAGTTGCAGGCCTCTAGTCTAAGTAGTATGGAAGAACATCCTTTCCTTTCTTTTACAATTGTAATGAATTGTGCATCCATTTAATCAATAAATCCATGTTTTGTGGCTATTCTCTACCATAGTTATGTTTTATTTCATTTTTCTTACCTTTAATTGCATGTTCTAGGTTTTTGTGCATTTTATGTTCTTCTTGCAAGTTTATATCTATTGTGTTTCATGGAAATGTTTTTGAAAAATGTAGTTAGGGACTGTGTCACTTGTGTCTGATCTCTCTCTTTCCCATTATTCATCTCATTTTCTCTCATATGTATGTTTTCCCATTCCTTTCTTGGTGTAAACACTTTTGTAGCTTAGGATTTCCATTTTCATGCAATATCTCTCTCTCTAGTCCCTTGGAAGCTTAGGATAGAAGTAGAGAACAAATTTTCCCTTCTACAAGTATTCTAGCAGTAAGATAAGGTAAAGGAAGCCAGAATTCTCTAGAGGTATGTCCCAGTTGTAGTCCCACAACTGAGAGACAATCCCATGTTACCCAAAAACATTGGTTTCTCATTCACAAATTCACGATCAAAACTAGAGGGTGTTGTTTTTTGGTGATAACAGTTATCATTGGTTAAATTTTTCCCATTTCTAATTAGTTGGATTAGACATTGCATATGCTCTACTCTTGCATCTTTAGGAAATATTGAGAATTAGAAATGACCCTGATCCTCTTTTTAAAATTTTGGTTTAGATGGAAAAATACTAATCTTTCAAGTGCAAGACCTTTCTCTTTCAAATAATCTCTTTAAAACAAATACTAACGACACTTTATGTAGGTCGCCAATGGTGT
The DNA here is from genome assembly GCA_019776745.2 of Taxus chinensis. Classification (NCBI taxonomy): domain Eukaryota; kingdom Viridiplantae; phylum Streptophyta; class Pinopsida; order Cupressales; family Taxaceae; genus Taxus; species Taxus chinensis. The sequence continues at coordinate 900,594,568 of CM034146.1, forward strand.
ACAAAACCACATTAAGATAAAAAGATTAAAAAAACACTAGTCATTCAAAACACTATATTTTTAGGTTCAGGTAAGGGTTAAAAATCATTCTCTTTAAACTATGGGAAGTGCCTTGGCATAAGCCATTAAACTCATTATGTGGATTACCACACCAAAGCCAAAGTAGTCAACACATTGAGGGTACTAGTTGAAAAAATGGGAAGTGCCCCACTATGTAATTGAATATAAATTCTCATGAGGAGTGCTAAATTTTGTTTGTATTGAATAGAAAGTCATTAATTCAATTTTCGGGTAATGGTCCTTTATCTAAAATTTATTATAAAAAAGTGTACCTCTCTTAGACAAGTTATTACCGAGTGTTGAGAACAAAATCCTAGGTAGCCATTTAGCATTGGGGCTAACTTGACCTTATCCAAATGTGTTTCAAAGAACCTTTATAAAGGAAATACTTCCTCAGATTCAAAAACTTGTTTATCGAGCAAGGAGAGACTCCATTGGATTTTGTACCACGTATCTTTCATCAAGAAACTTACAACACAAAACTTTATCATATTTTTTACCTTGCTATCAAACAAGGTGAAACTCTACTAAAGTTGTGAAAAGTATTTTTCATCTCCAATCACAAATTCCCTTGTTATCTTTTTTGACATTATTGTTAAAAAAGAAATCAACTCGAAGTGTTGGAAAAAATGTGTCCACCAATTTTGTACCCACTTACATCCATCCTTATTGTGATATTGATGTAAGTGTTCAAAGTGTGTTGGTACGTCCTCATGCTTTGGTAGTATGTATTGAGATCCATATTGAGAAGTATCTTTGTAGAAGGTATCTTGCCTTGATTTAACTTTACGTCATTACCTTTCTCACATTTTATCAATCCATTTTGGATACTTACATATTTCTTTTCTTAAACTTGATAGAAGTGTCCAAATTGTATTATTACACTACTCACATTGTGTCAACTCATTGTTATACTTAGACCTCATTTTTCTGTAAGCATTGAATTAAGTTTTGGAAGGTATTTTTGTTACACTACTTATATCTTGCTTTCTTAAAATTTGATTAGAAGTGTCCAGATTGTATTGATACACTTCTCACATTTGTAGCCTCCATTTTTATATCTTAGACCTTTTTTATGTTAAACTTTTTTTAAAGTGTATAACTTATGTTGTTACACTGTGAAAGTCACTTCAACCCCTTTTTAATACTTGGATATTATTTTTCTAAAAACTTGATTTAAGTATTGAAATTGTGTTATCATGTTATAAAAAAATAACCTTTGAGAAAAAAAATTAGACATAGGGAACAAGTTCCTTTATTATCTCACTTATTTGTTCAGAACTTATTGGATTTCCATTAGTGAATTTTGTCAAACATTTTATACCCTTGGAAAATTCATTGTGAAACTTACAACTATTACAATGATTAATTTTATCTAGATTATTTGTGAAACATGTGTACATTTTTTAAAATCTTAGTAGAAAATTTATTATCTTGTCTCCTATCACGATATTGACACATAGAAGGATGAGATCAAACCATTTCCTTGTACCAATCTAGACCCATTAGATGCATAAGAAAAATTTATTGATCATAATGGAGATGAGTGGACATCCCCTCGAAATAACTTTTAGTTTGACTCTGCATACATGGATAACTTTCTCTTCCACAATAGAGATCAAGTTTTAGTATGAGTTGTATAGTTAGAGGCTAGATTAGTACAAGACTTTGATCCTATTGTTCTTACAAACATAATTCATGGAAGAGAAGAAATATAACTTCTCTTTCGATATGCAGAGGACATATTGAACACAGGACATGCTTCTACTTTTGGCCAAACAAATAGTGATGAAGGAGAAGAGGATCCTAAGAACACAAATGGCTATCACATACCACTCATTCAAACTAATTCAGAAGCTAGAACTGAGGCTAGAAGACCATGAACAAGACCCTCTACATGAAACTCAAGTGAAGCCCTAAAATCATGAGATTACCGTGTAACAAAAACTACAAACCCTTAGCTGTCTATTAGCCAACTTAGCTTCTCATGTCCATAAATACACATGTAGAGATGTACATACTGAGAAACCTAAGGTGACTTATACTGAACACTTCACTAAAAATAGTGGTGGTGAAATGTCAAATTATAACCATGTGTACATACCTGCCACACCTTCACGTGGCTGGATTTTTCACCAAGAATGGAAATCCATGAAAAATTCCCTTACATGTTTTCAAGAAGATAACCTTGAAGAAAATAAGAAATATAAGTTTGAAGAATTGTGTCTATACCCTTTTGATCAGGGAATGTTGTGTATGTCCTTTCCACCTAGTTTCGATTGCCCTAAATTTGACAAATATAGGGGTAAAGGTGATCCTTTTGATCACGTTAAATAATTCTTCATGGATTGCTAGGAAGTTTCATATAGTGATAATTATCTTATCCTCTTGTTCTTACGAATTATTAGAGGCCAAGAACTTGAATGGTTTCTTCATATTCCCAAATGGTCTATTTTCACATTCGTGGAATTAGATGATAAGTTTGGCCGCCCCTTTTCACTCAACATGGAAAGTGATATCACTATGATAGACCTTTGTAATGCCAAACAACACAATAATGAAAAATTCACTAGTTTCTTATAATGAAGGTGAGGGTTAGCTAGTCACTTTCCTTTATCTATTCTAGAGAAACAACTTGTCATTATCTTCATACCTTACTTACATCCTAAGATATCCCTTCACTTGCAAATGCATTGTGTGAGCACATTTGAATAAGTTAATGAGAAAGCAAGATGGATTGGGAAGGATTTACTTACTAAAGGTACTTTAAAACCATTTCAATGAGACAACCATGAATCCAAACCTACAGAAAAACAAAAATTATTCAGAACAACCCTCCTTTACATCTTTCCAAAGGACTGGTCAAACTTAAGATTAAACGTTGGGTGTTCACTCCACTTACAGATTCTTTATATTTGATATTAAAATAGTTAGATGTGGTTAACATGGTTAGATTCCCTAATACGACACCATTTTCTGATGATGCACCAAAACCATCATGGTACAAAGACCATGAATATTGTGAATATCATCGCGTCAAAGGCCATGCCATAGATAAAAGTTTTAAATTGAAACACTTCATTCATGACCTTATACCATAGATAAAAGTTTTAAATTGAAACACTTCATTCATGACCTTATAAATAGTGGAGATGTTGAGATGGATTCTCCAAAACCCACCAGAACTTATAACAAATAGTTAGAAATATATAAAGATCCATTCCCTAAGAATAAAAAAATGGAAAATAAGTCGGTTCAAGGTCAATCTTCCCAAAATAAAAATGCCAATCATGTTGTTGATGAAACAACCAATCCCTTTGACTCTCTTATTGGTTATGTCTATCCTACTATTAATCATGTAATTACCATCAAGATCACAATATAGGAGAGTGCCAGACCAACATGATGTGCTTGCCTTATCATTCCAGGACCTCCTCTGTCTACACCTTTGGATAATAGTTATGATCTCCTTGATCATCTTTAGAAGAATACTGCTAAGATTTTATCTTGGATCTTCTCAAGATATCTAACATTCTTAAAGATATCCTTTATAAAACTCTTCAGTGGTCAAGATTTTCTACAGAAATTGATGCATTGATTTTCCAAGCCTTGGTTGGGTAACATGCTCCATCTAAAAAACTTACTTTTAGAAAACATTAGATTTTAATTTATGATAATACACATAATATCCCTTTGTATATTGAAGTGATTGTTACTTGAAAAAATATCAAACAGGTTCTTGTGGACAACAAATCAGACCTTAACATATGTACCTTGAATATAAATAAACAATTAGAATGTACTAATATAGAATTGGAGCCTAATGTAATCACCATTAAGGCCTATGACAATGTCAGGTGATAGTCAGTTGGAACAATGAATCTACTTGTGGAAGTTGGGCCCACTACTCATGATACCTGGTTCTCTATCATGGACTTGGAACTACTCTATAATAACCTCCTTGGTCACTCATGGATTCATACCATGTGGTCCATTCTTAGAGAGCCACAACCATTTACAAATTATAGGAAGTTATCTTGTTATTACCCCACACCATATGAATGTACTTCTACATAAATATTTATCAAGATCCAATTTGAGGCCCTCACCTCTTGTCTTGATCTTGATACACTACACCACATGAAAGAGGTGACTCCACATCCCTATCTAAATTTCCCCATGGGAGATGAAATTACTTCCTACTGGCTATGGGGAATACAACCTCAAATAGTCCCTCCTCATTTAAAATATTCCCATATGTAGTCGTTTTGGTACCCTTCAAAGAACAAGAAAATCCCATGCGCATCAGCCTATCACCTAACGGGCGTTGCATGCTCACCTGAGGCACATGCAGGTGTCGAGCCCCTTCTTTTTGTGAGTTGTGTGAGAATGTATCATCTATGATAGATACTTAAATGCAGAAGAATGGAAAAGAACCATGCATTCATCTTGAGATCTTATGACATGTTTCTAGATGAATGCATCCATTTAGACAAGGAAAGCATTAATAGAATATAGATCTAGACCATAATAGAAAGTAAATGCAAAATAGTTTACATCCATTCACAAATAATATACATAAAACAAATCCATATAGATATAAGTATAAACCACAAACCACATATATTCATATTCAACATGTTTTATAATCACATTGCATTCATTGAGGCCATCACAGATTGATACAATGGTGTAGACCAGAGTCATGCATCAGAACTACACTTAGGTCCCTCATATTAGAAAGAAAAACATAGGCCCATCCCCTTGATAATCCATTACTCTTATAGATATTCTAAACCCAACCCATAGAACTCTCCATGATATTTCTACAGAGCTTTACCTCTCATCTCCGTCCTCTTCTCTACTTATTTTTCACCCATGCCCCTTTTCTTCTACCAGGCACTTGTATATAAAGCCTCAGTAACCATTACCATGACTTTATGAAGTTATGGGTTGGTTGCTAAGTATCCAAGGTGGTCCTCCAAGGAAGCATGCCTCTTTCAGACCCGATCTCTCCAGTCTTTGCAATGATGTCTTTCTGGATCCATCTATCATAAGGAATATTCATTTCATGGGCACTAAGTTGCTAGGCTAGCACCTTATTCACTCTGCATGCGCAGTCAGGTCATGTTTTTCCCATGTGTTGATAGGAATTTCAAATGTGGCTAAGTCCCAAAACCCTTACTTTTTCTTACAAGCATGCCACGAGTTATGTTAAACCCTTCTAAAACCCTTTCTTGCACACCTTCAACTTGCACACCCTTCTCCAACTAGGCCTTGCACACCCACGCGCCTCCTTGTACTTAGCCAATATTTTGGGGCCCAATACCATATCTCCTAAAACATATGGTAGACCCTATTATCAGTCTCAAAGACCTCAGAAACTTTACATTATTGATGCCTTCATTGTTGGCGGCCTCTTGGTGGGCAAGAAAATTATCAAAAAATTATACATCCCAATCCCCTCATGAAAATATGGCCTCATGTTACCAATCCCCATACTATTTCATCCCTAATAAGATGATGGATGTTATGGGGTACCAAGGATATGGTTATGGTATAGATGAACAAGGTGTGCAGGAACCTATTTTAGCACATGCAAGAATGGGTAGATATGGAATTCATATTAATCTTGCTAGGTCCCATCTTATAAAAGTTGATTCCACCTCCTTTGAGCACAAGGATAATTATTCACATTATGAAAGAAAAACATAGTCCCTTTATATCCTATATGAGGACCATTCTTCCACCAACCTATTCTCCAACATGACTATTTTAACCTTAGCCCCTTCCATTCTTGAATTAGACTGGTTCATGCTTCACTTGTAAACGGGTACATACAACAACACATACCAATTAATTTCTTTTAGAATGATGAAGAAATTATGGAACTCATGGTTTTATGTGACAACATTCCTATCAGTGATCTTAAGAAGGGTTTCTCTATCAACCTTGATGCATCCACCTATTTTGGGGAGGAGGCTAAGTTTTGTAGTCGAAAAATGAAAAAATAAAATGAGGGAAAAATATATTCTAAAAATCCTAGTCAAAAGAGAAGATCCAAGTCCCATAGTGAAATCCTCTTTGTGGCACTATTAAACAAATAAATAGAAAAAACAACGGATATAAAAAATGACCAAAATATGATTGGAAATATCATTGAGAAACCCTTAGAAAAGGAACTCAATATCCCCCTAATCCTACGTGTATGGAGGATGGATCTAAAATACATGTGGAGGATACTATTGATATCAACATTAGTACATAAGATGATCTTAGAATGGTCAAAATTTGGGCTTCTCTTTCAAAACATGAGCATAAAACTTTTTCTATGCTTCTTTGAAGAATTTTTGGATGTATTTTTTTGGTCATATGTAGACATGTTGGGCTTGGATCCTTATTTGGTAGTGCATAACCTAGTTGTGCATGAATTAAAAAAGACAATCAAATAGGAACTACACAAAATGCATCCTCATGTGAATTTTTTGGTCAAAGATGGGATAGAAAATTTATTAGTAGTAGGATTCATTAGTCTCATTTACTACTCCGAGAAGATCTCCAATGTAGTGCCTATTAGGAAGAATCCTATTGGTATAAGAATTTTTAAAGATTTCATGGACATCAACAAGGCATGTCTTAAAGATGACTTTCCTCTTTGAAATATTGACATGATTTTTGATTCTAGTACAGGCCAAAAAATGTTGTCCCTCATGGATGGATTCTTAGGCTATAATTAGATAAAGATTACAGAAGAGTAACAACAAAAACCTATTTTTAATACCCCTTGGGGTACATTTTTTTATCATGTCATGCCTTTTTCCCTTAAGAATGTAAACATTGCTTATTAGAGAGATATGACTATCATATTTCATGACATGTTACATGACATTATAGAGGATTATGCTGATGATATCCTCAAAAAATCAAAGACTTTATCAGATCATCCGACGATCCTTCTTCACATATTTCAATGGCTTTGGGATTACAAGGTCCATTTGAATCCTAAGAAGTGTGTTTTTGGATTCATCTCAGGGAAACTATTGGGATTCATTGTGTCTTAACATGGAATTGAAGTTTATCATGATAAATTCAATGACTATTACTGAGATGCCTCCTCTTAAGAACCTCGAACAATTATGCACATCTTATAAGGTAAAATTTAGGCCATTCGAAGATTCATCTCGCAACTTGTAGACAAGTTCCATTCCTTCACCCATCTACTGAAGAAAGATGTTGATTTTCACAAGGGTCTAAATTACCAACAAGCCTTTTCTTTACTCAAACAATACTTGGAAAATCCACCTATTCTTGTACCACCTACCATAGGTTAAACTTTTCTACTATACATTGCTATATATATATATATATATATATATACTACTCAATTTTCTATAGGCGCACTCTTGGCATAATATGATGCCTAGCACAAAGAAAGAGAAATATATTATTTTAGCCACACTTTAATCACATATGAGCTCAATTACCCACATATTGAAAAATATTGATTATCTATTGTTTTTTCTTTTCAAAAACTTCACCATTACTTTTTAAATAACCATACCAAGAAAATATCTCAGGTTGACCCTCTTAAATACCTTTTGTAAAAATTGACACTTAAATGAAGGATGACCAACTTCATCATTTTGCTAAGTGAGTTTAAACTTGAATATGCCAATCAAAAATTAGTAAAAGGACAAGTGCTTGCTAACCAATTGGTTAAAGCACCCCTTACATGAATGAAACCCTTAAGTTTGGATTTTCCATATGCTTCCATTCTATATATTGAAGAATCATAAACCTGGTAGATATAATTTGACAGGTTATTCACATTCAATGATGCAGGAGCTCAAGTAATCCTTATTAATCCCATAGGATATATGATCCCATGAGATTTTAGAATCATCTTCCCATGTAAAAAAAATATTTCCTGATATGAATATCTCATTGTATGACTTAAATTCACTATCAAATGGAACATTAAATAAGTTGAGGTTATTGGTGACTCCTAGCTGATCATAAAATAGGTGAATGATGAAAAAAAAGTCAAGGATGAGAAACTTATCCCATAAAAATTTATGGTGGAAACCTTGAAAGAGTATTTTGTTCTGATCTCCTTCCATCAAGTTCCATGCATGAATAATCGATCAATAGATGTTATGGCTACTATTATTGGATCCATACTATGCTTATCTCCAGATTCTAAGAACTTTTAGTTCCTTATAGATCATTTAACGATGTCAACCTATGACATGCTAGAATCATGTTTTGTATGTGAATTAGTTGATCCCTTTCCCCCCTAGTATTTTACATTTATAATTACCTACAGGATGATAATTTTTCACTTGACATCTCTCATTCAAAAAAATGAACCTGTTAGTGCAAATCAGCAGCACCCCTGGATGTTCTATCAGATTTCTAGTTTGATATTTGGACATCCAGTGTGATTGCACAACATTGAATCTTTTCCCCAAGTGTGGGACTTGAAAAATGGGAAAAGAATCTCTAGATTAAAGGTTGGTTTCTTAGCTCATTTGATCAGATGTGTGCTTACAAATTGTAGAGGTTTACTACTATAAATCCTATTCTAAATTCCAAGGGGACAGAGATGAGAGATGCAAAAGGAATAAAACTAAGACTAATAAGGTGATACACCAAAGGAGTGGTGAACATTTACTTTTGCAAATTGACACAGATCATAGAGATGTAACAAATATCATTCACAAACTGATAAAGTGTAATGAAAGATCAGAAATGAAGCAACAACACAAGAAGAGGACTGAAACTCATTCACAGAGCTTGCATTGTCATTTCCAATATCAAAAATACATGCATTACAATAGAAAAGAGGTATAAAACATGTTGCAATCTTATAAGAGGTCTGATATTCCACAAATCCACTTGCCAGGTTGAAGAAGGGAGTTTGACTCAAAACATAGAAATGTCCAACCTTCTACAAACGACCCAAAACTGGCTTTTATGGTGAAAATTCGAGTCCAGGAAGGAGAAAACGTGGGAAAGCACGAAAGGATTCTTTAACCACAAACCAAATGCCATTCAAACAGCATGGGCACCCTCAAAAGTTCATTCCCTGATGTTTGTGACCATGCTAGGAGAGAATGCGAGCCATACTTCATTAAAAATGGTGGTTGAAATGTCAAATATGTTCTCGTTCCCCTGCCAGAGGTGTTTTTTATTTTCTCTCTCCAAAAATCACCAAAACACAAACATTTAGTCCTTCATAGTGTAGATAATTTTACCAGATTTCCAACGCCACAAAGAACATGAAAATCCAAGTTCTGGATCAAAAGTTATGCCCTTCTAAAGATTTAGGGTGAAACTAGGGAAAATTTGAATTGGCGGGCTGAAAATTCGAAATTTTCCCTCTATTTTGACTTTGGGAAAATTTCCCCAAAAATCTCTACCTCCCACAACTTTGAGGACACATGGCATCTTTTGATTGGTCGTGGGCCCTGAAAATCCCCATCTTTTTACGCATTTTTGGTCTTTGGAAATTTTTCTAAAAAATCTCCGCCGGTCCGATGCCCCAAGGACACGTGGCGTGTTTTGATTTGCCGGTGGGCTCCTACTCTCAATTTTTCCATCGCTGCCGACCACTTCCCCTAAATGAGACATGTGACACCTTTTGATTGGCATGGGCTTGAGCTCCAAAATTCCCTCTTCAGACCCACCTTAAGATTTTCGTTGGCCACAAGGACACGTGATAGCTTTTGATTGGCACGGGCCATCACGGGCGGGATTTATTTTCAATATTTTCCCATATTTTGGGGAAAGGGAAAATTTCCCTCTGCCCCTCGACCTCCCGACGCTCCAGGGACATATGGCCTCCTCCCATTGGCTGGCGGGCCTTCGGGCCAAAAAATTTCTTTTGTGCGCCCCGCCAAGACTTAAAAAAAATTTCTAAGTCGCCCCCACTAATCCACCATTCCACCACTGACGTGGTGCTTTCTCATTGGTTGGAAAACTTCCTTAGGGAAAATTTCCCTACAAAACTCCACCAAGCCATAACTCGAAAAATAAAAGGAGTTAGAAGGAAAACTTTACCATTCTAGAAAGCTGAGGAAATTCTCTATCCAATGAAACCATTTCCAGAACATTTTAACTGCCTAAAAGATAAAAATTTCTGAATGAGACACAAGGAAGGAAGGAATGAAGGGAGTTAGCCAAAAAATAGCAAGGGGCTTATTTTGGATAACATAGCCCTTATCCAATGAATATCTTAGTACACCCTACTTGGAGGCACTCTCTATTGTCGACGATAAAATGGGACTCTGTTATGTTATCTAAAGTCAGAATATTCCATCCAAAAAATTGAATAAGTGCATAAAGCCATTTGTGGGGCTCATACTAGAGGAATGGTTCTTGAGAAGAAAATATTCCGAGTGGGATATTACTAGCCTACCATGGAAACAAATTGTTGTCAGTATGTGAAGAAATGTTTCCTATGTCATAAGCATGGTACCTTGATCCATGCACCATATTAATGGCTATATCTTATCATAATACCATGTCTATTTTCCAAATGAGGGCTCAATCTTATAAGAAAACTCACCTGTACCTCATATGATGGCCACAAACAACTTATCACTACCACTAAGTACTTCACCAAATGGGTGGAGGTTGTTCATCTCACTTATGTTACAAGTGCGAAGATTTCTAAGTTCATCATGAACCGTATCATCTTTCTTTATGACATCTCTTCTACCATTGTATCTAAAAATGGTAAGTCTTTCAAAAATGTTTAAGTGAAGGATTTGTGCCAGCACTTTTAAATTTTCCAAAATTGGTCTACACCTTATTATGCCCAAGGTAATGGTAAACTTGAGGCCACCAATAAAACACTTTTATGGATTATGGAGAAAATGGTTGGTAAATATGGTCACAATCGGTACCTCTAAATCCATCCTTCCATCTAGGCCTATCGCACTTCCATTTGCACACCTATGAGGTGCAACCCCATATTCCTTGGTATTTGGTACTAAATCCATTATACCCTAGAGATCAAGGCCCCCTCTTTGATAATCTCCTTGCAATACTATCTGGATAAGGATGAAGACTACAAAGTTTCCAAGCTAGTAGATCTTGAACTCCTTGATGAAAAACACATTCACGTCTTGGATCACCTTGAAGTGTATTAGAATTGAATCTGTGTAGGCTACAATAAACGCATCATACTTCATGAATTTTAGATAGGTGATCTTGTTCTAAAATAAAACTAGTTTAATACCACCAAAGAACATGAAAAGAAAGGAAAATTTGAGCCTAATTCATTAGGGCCATACATTGTGGTGGATAAATTTCGTTTTGGGGCCTATAAGCTTGTAGATCTTGATGGTGAAGAGCTCTAGAAACCTATGAATATAGTGCAACTCAAGTGGTTATATTCCTTATCTTGGGGGAATTATAAAAAGAAAAATAAATCAATCAATGAAAAAAAGTAAAGAGAAATAATTGCGTCCAAGTGTGAAAACCACCCAATTGTGGCAGCTTGGAAAAGTCCTATGGTGAAAAATAGTTTTTGGCGCAATAGGAGGATTATTTGTTCACAAGAATATCACACATAGTCACATGATAACTTAATCCTAAGTTATTCATTAACCTATGTTTGGAATCCTTTTAATTCTATCCTTTGTGGCCTTGATCCGGCTAATTCTACTCTTGTATATATGCGTGGGATTTTCCCTTGTATATTCTCATCTATCAATGAGGGAATCCTTGCATCTTCATTTTCCTGTACATAGCTTCGAATTTTTTTTCAAAAAAATATAAACATTTAGAAAAATTTCCCAAAAACCACAAAAATAATAAAACAAATGTCTCGCAAAACTATAAAAACATTAGGGATATCATTGAACATTGTTATTGCATAATGTGTTATAACATTGATCACTTATTATCTTAGGTGTCAATGTTTCCTATTTGTTTGTTGGTTTGTACATATGACATGTTGTCTTGAATGATCTTATAGTAATCAGTTGTTTAATTACTTAGATTAGTTCTTGCTTTGTTTTGTATGTTCATATTGGGTATGTTTTACCTGCTTGTTTATCTTGTAAATTTTTGGTGTTGTTTAGCATGTGTATATATTAGATTTGTTCCTTGTTCCTTGTATTATTTACTTGTACCTTGTTTGTTATCATTTCATCAATCATATTTCTATCACCACATATATCACCAACATCATCACATATCATCAATACAATGCCAAGCTATCATCAGCATGTATGCTAAATTACATCAGGATCGTCATAAAACAAAATCAACATCTATTTTATCACACATATCATCTACTCATAATAAAACATGGGCTAACATGATATCTTAAAATCAAATGGGATATACATAATGTACATCATATACATGTAAAAAACTATGAATATCCATATACTAATGTATCTCAAAATAAAAATCATAGACATGTCGCTATGCCATCATGGGCATCGATAAAAAATGTGGCTTCATCTCGAGGCATACACAAAAAAATACATATGTATATATTTGTTAGAACATAATATTAAGTGTGTAAAATGCTTAGTTTATATTTAAATAATTTATAATAAAGTTTATATTATTAATTATTTAATATTAAATTTATATTGTGTTTATTAGTTATTTAATAACTAATTATTTATAAACCGGGGTGCACACCCCCATCACTTAATATTAGTAACCATTGGGGTTATTTAAATATGGTCATGGGCCATATTTGTGTAAATTCACTTCAGGTGAATTAGATGGAGAGATGTGAGGAGTTTGGAGATGTACTAGAATCTATTAAAGTTTCTTGTGAAATGGAAATTATTTTTCACCGTGGTTTTTCCCCCCTTGGGGGTTTTCCATGTTAAATCTGTGTTCTCATGTTTTTACTGGTTAATGTATTTATTTAAGCTTACATTGTTTTGATAAATGTTATAAATATAACATAATTAGTTAATTAACCTTCACACTTCAGAATTTACAATATAATCCAATAAAGAGTCAACCCTAACTCTCTCCTATGCCATGACTACCCAGCCTATGACTTGGCGGGGGCATCTCTATTGATTGGACTGATCTAGATGGTCTCTATGACCTCAATGATCTGGTGTCTATCCACTAGCTATAAGAAGGTGCCCTCTGGACCTCTAGTACTATTGAATGGTATATTTCTTTGTAATATGTTGCCTCATCAGATGAAGTACAAAATAATGCATAATATCTTTAGATCTTCCTACCACTTCCGTACGATGTAGAGAATATCACTCTCCCGTGATCTGTGCAATCTCTAATCCTAGTTGTGTCCTCTAGTCCACTAGCTAATATCACTCTGTAAAAAAGTTATCTCACTCAGATATCGTCTGTTACAACTACTACCTAAGAGAAAATTTCTCTACGGCTCTCTACTTTTCCTACATCTGTAAGATCTACATTATAATATGTGTTATATTTCCCCGGAACATGGATCTATTTCTCTCAACCTGTAGAAAAACAAATTATGTCCCAATTACTTTCTCGGTATAACTCTGAATCCAGGTAAAACTGTCTGAGGTGGCCCATGTGCCAATCCATCTCAACCTCCATCCCCCCATATCCTGCTAAAACACTTGGACTACCTAGTTTTGGTGGTGATGGTGGCACATGTACTAGTACTTGCTGTAAAACATGTTGTAATACCTGCAGAGCAAGAACCTACTTAATAACCTATATATGAGGGCTTATGGCATCTATATCTATACATGTGGTCCCTTTCCCTATCCCTATGTTTGTGCCTCCACCTCCTGCTAGGTAATTCAAGCCCTATCTCTCACTCGATGCATCGCATCCCTTGATTTTGTTGTTATCCCAGTTGTTATGGCCGCCTGTGGAATGATAAGGCTCCATGGTAGCACTTTTGCATACAACACACTATAATCTTTGGTAGTAAAATGATCAAACACCTATACTCATGCATCCCATGACTGTGGGATGACTCTGTGGAAGCTATAGAATGCTACCCTGACCCTGATTTGTGGCCCAAAATCAAAAGTCTCCTGTGCATCATTTGTGTACCATTTATTTGCACTTGGTATCCCCTGTATAATGTCAAGTTAGAATTATACCCTATACACTCTGTACCACTTCAAGATGTTGTTGCGGCTGCCAATGAGGTAGTGATCTACCTTTGTCATGCTCAACTCAACTGTTTGTACACCACTAATATAATCTGTATAGCCTCTAGGTCACCATACATAATTATAGGTCATAAAATATTCATCTATAGTAGGTCATGTATCCCATATGTCCTCTTTCCCCTACCCTCATTTCCTCCTAGCCTCTTTATGATTGCTCATACGATTTTATGTCTCAGAAAATACCCAATTGTAATCCAATCATAATTTTGTCCCATGGCCATATCTACAATAAGGTGGTAGGACTCAAGATCTTCATCTTCTTATACGTGATTAAATGAAGGTTCCTATATAGATGGGTTAGTATAAATTGACCCCATACACATATCTCCCCATCCATCAACCTCTCCACAAATCTTATCAACCCTAGATGAAAGTGCATACCGGTCTTATCATGTAGTAGGTAGCCATTGATAAGAGCCATCAGGTACACAAGAAGTCATGTTATCCTTCTGCTATCGAAACACTGGTATAGGTGAACCACCATCCCCTCCCTAGGTATCTCCTCTCTAAATAATAGATCATAAATGTTTCCTTGTATCCTCTCCACATCATCGACATATACCATTAGCCTCCACTGTATCGAAACTCATAGGATCTGATAGATGTCTTCCAATGTAACAATCATCTCTTTAGTCAGTAGATAGAAAGTCTGGATCTCAACGTGTGATTTCTCTGTTAGTGTTGTCAACAAAGCGTGATATGATATTATATGTGACAGTTGCATAATTTAAGTCAATCATGTCACCCCTAGTAGTGGGACTAGCCCTCTCTATTCGCGTTAGGAGAATGTCCTCTTGAAGGCTTGTAGCAGTCCATGGATCTCTCACACATCCAGAGTTCATGTAAATCACCTAAAATAATCACAATTAACATCATTTATTCATTTCTCATCTTCTAATTTATCCTAAATTATTTTAAGAAATAAAAAACTTACACTAGTGTACCTTTATCTATGCTAGCGTATTTTCTTCTACACTATCACATAGATTATGACCTAGCACATTTTATGCTAGCGCATCCACTGCTATGCTCATGCTCCTATTTTTACACTAGCACAAAACACTAAATATTCTTGTGCTCATATTTTGATGCTAGTGCATGAAGCATATGCTAGCACACTTTTCAAGCTACTCTAACACACATACTTACATGCGCTAGCATTAAAATTCAATTTTCCTCTAGCTAATAAATGCATTAAATGCACTCAAAAGAAAAACTAAATTCATCACTTACCACAACAACGTCATCTAGAATCCACAAGTAATCTCAAATGCAATATTTATGATGTTTCCTATCTTGTAATCATGTCATCTCTCTCAAATCTCATAGCTCAAATCTCTCACAAAGGGAAAAAGAAGTATAATAGCACAAATAGGTCATGATGTATTTTACCCCCTACTATTTATACCCTCCAAACCCTGATTATTCATTTTTCTTGCCTCACGTGGTCAAGATTATTAATTTTTCTTCCACCGTGATAAAATTTTCTTCAATTTCCTCCCACCACACACTGTCCTTCCCGTGCAATGCCTTATTTATTTAAATAATCAATTTACACTAACATTTCTTCTTGTCGAGGAAAATTTTTGCTTCCCTACAACCCTTTCAGTGTACCATACACATTGTTCTCATCCTTTCTTCCACTTTCTTCTTAAAACTTAAAAAATCCAAAAAAAATTGGTAAAAATTCATAAATCCATAAAATTGATAAAATTTCAAAAATCCAAAAAAATGGTAAAAAGTCAAAAATACAAAAAATTGGTAAAATTTTAAAAATCTAAAAATTTGGTAAAATCGTCAAAAATCCTAAAAATTTCATAAATGGTATTCCACCATTTGAATCATTCACAGGACACAATATCCTCAAAACATGAAATATTATCCTACAAAACTTCTTACTTTAGTGTTCACTTGTTCTAGAACATGACATAAAAATCATCTTGATATTCCTCCATTAACAAAGCTTGTTTGATTGATATGTCTGTCTTCCCTTGCATACATCATTTCTTGGGATAGTTTCATAGTGCTTGATAACTTTTTCATGGGACTTATATGTCCTCTATCTAATCCCCTTGCATGTATCCTTTCTTAGAGTGTCATTTTAAACCCTTTTTGTATAACTCAAACATTTGGGAATTGAATTTGGATAACACAAATATTGGTTCAACTTTCTTGAACGTTATTTGTTTGAGTATGTTTGTTTGTTGTTGTTTATATGTTATTCTACTTGTTTACTTTTTCGTACTACATTGATTCATGTATTTTTTCTTTGAGTAAGTCCTTTAGAAATGAACAAAAATTAGTATTAAGTCCTTTTACACTTTTTTCATATGCTTATATAAAATAAACAGTTACTCTTGTGCTAGATGGTTCATTGAATACATTGTGATCTTACTACTGTCCATGTATATTCTTCCCATTTCAAATATCACTAATTTTTTTACCTATCATTTTCCAATTCTTCCCCATCTCTTGCTTCTTCCACTTGAGTCACAAGATCCTACTCTTTTTATTGATTCCAACATTGGCCAATCAGGCCCAACTTGAATATCTTCCATTGCTATCAATACTTTTTTCCACAAGATCTGTTACAATAGGGATCATTTTTATCCCCCCATCCCCCTTGTTTCTTCTATACGTTGAAACATATAATTATTTTCACCTCACTCAATTTACACATCAGCCAAACTAGCCAAGGTTGAATCCCTTTTGTCACTATGTGTAGACACCAAAATTGGGTCACACTCCCCCTGGCCCCTTTTTGAATGAGCCAACTTAAACATATTCACCTAACCATGACCCCTTTTACCACACAATTAATATTAGTTTAATTATTTATAGTTAAAGTAATACCTATGCTCACAATATTCATTATTTAATTACCTTAATTAAAACTAATTTCCACCTCACCCCACCACCTCACCTAGTCACCTCATCACAAACATATTCTGAGCATGTTTCCCTTTTACTAGTACTCAATATTCAATCACCATAACTAATTAAGACTTATTCCTACCTACCTTAATGAACTAAGACTTTGGTCAAACCTAAAATTGCATGCCTATTCTTCCTCTAAACACATTCCTTCTTATCTAAGTGCAACAATCCCATTTTTATTCATGAGAATAGATAAAACTGGTCAAGATATTGCCAAGATCTGTCATTTTTATTAAACCTAGGATTTCCCACCTTAACCGATGTTGGACAACCCTAAGCCGAATTTGGTCACCCTAAACCATCATTGCTTACCATATATTCATTTTGGTAACCTTTTTTGAGAGGTTGGCCACATTATTGAATTTTGGGAATGAAGGAGATCTGCATGCAAGAAAGAACTAGATCCCTTTTGCACATCCAAATGGCCATAGCCAACACCAAGATGGATCTGAAGGTATTTGCATTCATGGTATCATTATGGGAAACACCACCATGACATTAAGAACTATTTCACCAATCAACCATCATCAACATCCAACCATCAAACCTGAAACACCAGTAGTTCCTCCTATCCAAAAGGAAGATTTGGATCAAGAAGTCAGAGTGCACACAATGACTTTTAAACTGACCATCACAACACATATTCCTCCTTGGCCCATCACCTTATATGTTTCATTA
The DNA here is from genome assembly GCA_019776745.2 of Taxus chinensis. Classification (NCBI taxonomy): domain Eukaryota; kingdom Viridiplantae; phylum Streptophyta; class Pinopsida; order Cupressales; family Taxaceae; genus Taxus; species Taxus chinensis. The sequence goes on from CM034146.1 coordinate 900,612,411, forward strand.
AATCCACAAAGAAAAATTTGAAACATTTTGGCACACCCGACAGGACCCATCAGGGGTTCTTTTACATTTTATTCATTCCTAGGTGAAAGTTGTGTATTTTTTCCTTTTGAAAAGCTTCCACATTAATTTCCTTCTCTGGAATCTTCCCCTCTTTCTATTATCTAAAATAAATCATGTTTTGGCACTTTAAAAAGAATACTTATTTGTTTCATTAGTATTGCATTAGTGAAAGAGCATCCATCTTACTGTTCATCACTTTCTACATTGAATATCACGTTTCGATTTGGGTTTAAAACACTTGCATGTCATTATGATTCATTGTATTATATCTCATATTAAAATTGAGGGAAACCTATATGATGGAATTCATGACTAGCTGATGGTGTACACAAATGAATCGTAGAAAGCACATTCTTTCTTCTCTTTCTTTTCCAAACTACACAAATTGGAATTTACACATTTTCTTAAACAACATCCCATTTAAGATAAGTTGTCACTAATCACATGATTAGACGATTGACAGTGGACATCTAGCTGGTTATCTCTATGCAGTCACCCATTAGAGAAAGGCCCCACCCCCATAAAAACATACCCTGAAACCTCACCTTTAGAATTTCCTTCTTCATAAGAAGCCTTCCCAACCACCAAATATGTTCTAAATTCACAAGTTAGTCTTTAAATAGCATACATTAAACACAATAAATTCACTTATAGGATTACGTGTTCTTCTTAGCTTTGTTCTTGAATTGCATGTTGAGGCGTGAGGACGTATTCTCCATTTTTCTTTCCTTTCACATTCCATAATCATAGTTGGTTTATTCTGACTGATCCTGAGTGTGGCAGGACTTATTTTTTTACCATATCTAGAATTCTAGGTTGGTGTCTCATTCAACTTTAATTCACATAAAGAAAATTTTCTTCATTCTATAGATTTAACAGTAATCGGCATCAGTTTACATCTAACCCTCATTGTTGGGCCCCTAAAATATTGACTAAGTATAAGAAGGTGCTTGGGTACACAAGGCCTATTTCAAGAAGGGTGCACAAGGAGAAATCACATAGGATAAGGTTTTATGAGGGTTTAGAAGAACTAGTGGTGCGTGCACAATAGGAAGAGTAAAGGTTTTGGGACATAGCCATATTTGGCATATCGGGAAGAACACGAGGAAAGCATGACCCAACTATGCATGTAGAGTGGATAAGGTGCCTTCCTGACAACTTAGTGCCCATGAAAGAATATACCTTTCGAACATCATGGTGAAGGATGGAGAGCTCACATATGAAGGAACATGCTCCCAAGAAGGAACACTTCAGACACATGATAGTCGATCTACAACTGGAGAAAGGCATGGTGGTTCTTGATAAGGCTATATTTATGAGTGCCTGGTAGAAGAGGACAACACACATGAAGAGACCAAGAATTGAAGAGAGGTGAAGCTATGTAGGAATGTTGTGAGAGATCTATGGGTTGGGTTTAGAGGAATTGTAGGAGTATGTTATATCAAGGGGATGGGTCTAAATATATATTTTTTATACTATGAAGGGCTTAAGTCCAGTTCTGATGCATGACACTAGTCTGCACTATTATAAGAATCTGTGATTTCCTTAGTTAATGTAATGTGGTTATCAACATACTTAATTTGAATATATGTTTGGTTCCATTTTCACTTACATCTATATGGATCAGTTTCATATATATATCTCACATGAGTGCGTGTAAACCCCTATGTCTTTCCCTTATGTTATGATTCAGATATATATTCTATAATGCTTTTCTTATCTAAATGAATACATTAGTGTAGAAGTCATTCTGAGCTCTAAGATGAATGTATGGTTCATTTCTAGTCTCCTCATTTAAGTTTCTATCATAACTAATGCATTCTCACAAAACTCACATAAAGGAGGGGCTTGGCGCCCATGTGTGCCTCAGGTAAGTGCTCAACGCTCGCTGGATGATAGGCCGGTGCACATGGGATTTCCTTGTTCTTTGAGATGGCATAAAAATGACCACATCTTGGTTCCATTGTCAGGACTCTCTTTTTGAAGTTGTTTTGAGAAATTCCATGCATCTTTGTCTTTGTGATGTGTAATGACAGAGCGCCTGACTTTATAAAGTGTTGAGATTGGAGGATGAATTTTCTCAAAGATTCAGCACTAGACCTAAGTTCAATGTGTGTGGATGGGTAGAAGAGAACCTATACCATGAGTTGTATGAGACATTATTTTGTTGCTTCCTAGTAGATCTATATAAATGGCTTTCAGCATACGCATCCAGGTCAAGATGGTTCTATAGATTACGTGTGTGGACCCTAGATGACTATCAAAGGTTGTATATCTAACTTAGATGCGTGCTATTGATCACTGGTGGAAGGGAGTGTTAGCCAATTACACTTTAGAATATAGCATTTCGACGTATTCTTGCCCAAAAGTTGTTGAGTTTGAGTTTCTGAGGGAGCCTTGAGGGTCATTTTTGAGTGTTATTCCTCTAGCTATGAAGATCTTGGTCGTTACTTTGAGTTTAGAAATGTTCCCCATGGCTGAATAAGCTACTCTGAGTGTTGGGAGAGGAATCTAGGGTAGGAGAAGATGACAGACATTATGTCTGAAAAGGAAAGGGAGGACAGATGACTCAAGTATAGAAAATCTCGTGAAAGGGGAATGACTAGATAACGCCAGGTTGTAAGTGTGATGGATCTATAGAGGAAGACATTACAAGAGGGTGTTGAATTTCATGCAGAGGATGTGGAACCTGACCAGTTTGTGCTACCCCATCTTGGAAAGTGCAAGAGAGAGGCCCCTTCATCTTCTGATGAGAGTTCATTGCATGGATAACGAAGATTCATTAGCGCACATTTGAACCCACCTAGAAACCAACCCTTGGTGCTTGGTTTTCCAAATCAAAGGATTATTCATAACCCAGTTGGTATCAGTGGGAGTGTTTGATCGATGCCGAGGATATACAATTTTTTATTTGGAACATCCATGGTTGCACATACCATTCTAGTGTTTGGAGTAATTTTTGGGAAAAGTGTAATTACGCAAGGTTTGGGAAACTCATTTGGGAGTGGCGTGGGACACACTTCTAGCCATGAAGAAATCTCATAGACCATTAGCACATAGTTTAGTGGGACATTAGGGACACTAAGTGTGACCACTTCAGGCCCATTGTCGGTTACAAGAGGATCTGAAGGTGGAACTGGTGGAGGGAATACCAAAGGAAATACCAGAGGGAACCAAGGATCTAGATCAAGAGGACAGGGGCCTCAACCACCTCCTCAGGTGTTCTTTGAAAATTATTTATAGTTTCTATATTTCAAAGGTACATAGGATGTTGCAGAACACGTACACAAGTGTGAATTTCTATGACGTGTGAAGGGGATTACTACCCCAGAGCGGAAGGCAAGTCAGTTTGTAATAACTTTACAAGGATGCATGCATAGATGGTATAAGAAGTATGACCCCTATTAGATGATGGTAGAATACACTGCATTGAAGAATTCCTTTCTCGAAGAGTTCCATATATTGGAGTTTGAGTAGAAGAGAATCAACACTTTGAAAGAGATCCAACAAGGAATGGTAGAGAGTGTGTTGGATTATGATGCACGGTTTAAAAATCTCTTGTTAAAATTGTTGTATGAAATTCACCCTTCAAAATATACTCAATGATTTTTTGGAGGATTAATCACTCCCTTTAGGAGAGAATTGTCCCATAAAACATTTACTGACCTGCGTGAGGCTCTAGAGGTTTCCTTACATGTTAAGCATAAGGGAGTGTTGATACTGGTGTGAGCCCTTCTCTTGAGGCTTAAATCACTTCCATTACCAAGCAGTTAGAGAAGCTATCTGTAAAATCTGCACATGAGAAGCTGGTTGTCTTTGGTGTGTAGATTGTGAAGTAGAGGGGCATGCTAAGGATAGTTGCCCCCAGAAATCAGTATGTGCCATAGCAATACATTGTGAAATTTGTCACAGGAACTATGATGTGAGTAGATGTCCCTTATTGCAACTAACAATTATGAAGAATATGTCTTGCTACTACAATATCTACACTTCTACGACCCATGATACTAAGGATTCTAGGCTTACTGACCAGATCCATGAGGCCTTTAATCATGGTGTGTGTCAGACCAACCTTTCCAGTAGTTCCAAAGAAGATGATCATCGTTATGAAGGACACACAGATGAGAGGGGCACATGGGAGAGGTTCTTGCATAGAGGATTTCATGGTCATAATAACCATGGAGTAGGAAGAAGTGAGTTCACACGAGGAACCTCCTATAACTGTGGATCTACAAAAAATTATAGGTGTGAGTGTTCAAATTTATTGCAGTGCTTATGGTGTGGGAAGAAGCATAAGTATGAGGAGTTCCCTAAGTTGTTTGAGCACATGAGCTAGCAACACCATAAGGAAAAGGGTGTTGGAATGGTGAGTATAAATAATTCTGACACATAGTGGATGCCTTGAGTGGTGCATGAGTCAGGGTTAGAACCAATTTTTGTGACAACACAAGAAAAGTTGAATGCGTAAAAGAAGTACCAATGAAAAGGACTCTAGTCTCAAGAGAAGAAGTGCTACATGAGAAGTATCTAGGCCCTACCCATTATAAGGAAGTGTATCAAGAGACAATGGATTTCATTTAGAGTTTGCAGGGAGAAATCTAGTTACTAAAGGAGTAGTTAGGAAGCAGGAGAAAAGGAGGAATACTAAGACTTTGTAGAAGGACCTGGTTGAGGTCAAGAAAGTGTGCAAAATGTTAAGGAAAGAGGATATTATTTCCTTTCTAGGATAATGTCTAAGTGAGAAGATGTCACATGCTAGAGCAGAGCGTGAAAAGTAGGTATTGCATGCAAACCACCCTCCCCATAGTCTTGACTATTACAAAGAGATCACATTGAACGTAGTTGTGTATAGATGACTACTAAGAAACATATTGATTGACATGAGAGAAAAAGTTATTGTTCTTACATTGGATTCTGGCATCAAATGGGAAGGCCCACATTAGAGCCATCTTCGAATGTGTTGTATATGGAAAACAAAACTAAGGCAATGCCCATTGGAGTATTAAAGGATGTAGTGATCACCCTTCAGGGGGCCACATTTCCTGGATACTATAGGGCCCCTAATTTATTGGCTAAGTACAAAGAAGCATGTGGGTGCATAGGACGTACTTAAAGAAGCTCATGTAAGGAGAAAGCACATAGGATAGGGTTCTAGGAGGGTTTAATAGAACAAGTGGTGCATGCGGAATACATAGAAAAGGTTATGGGACTTAGCCATATTTGGCGTATCATATAGAACATGAGAAAAACATGACCCGACTGCGCATGCAGAGTGGATAAGGTGTCAGCTTAGCAACAGGGGGGCCTAGGAAGGAATATACCTTGCAATGGAAAATTCTAGAAGGCCATCGTTGCAAAGAGTGGAGAGCTCAAGCCTGAAGAAACATGATCCCATAGAGGACCACCTTGAACACTTGGAAATGGATCTACAACTCTTGTGAAGGATTGAAGGTGTTGAGAAAGGCTATAAATACAAGCACCCGGTAAAGGAAAGGAGGGAGATTAGGGATGGTAGATGAGAGGTGAAGCTTTGAAGAAATATATGGAGATATTTATGGGTTGGGATAGGATATCTATAGGAAGAATGATGTATTAAGGGATGGGTACATGTTTTTCTTTTGCATTATAAGGGATGCAAGTCTAGTATTTCTACATGGTTCTAATCTGCACTATCATTTTGGACTGTAATGACCCTGATAGATGTAATGTGATTATTGGACATGTTCAAAATATGAATATATGTGGTTCACGGCTCATACAGATCTCTTCTTGTTATGTTTAGTGTATTTCATATGAATGAGTATAATCACTATGCATCCTCTTTCCCTCATGGTTCAGATCTATCTTTTGTCAATGTGCTTCTTGTCTGAATGAATACATTATTGTAGCATTTACTTGAAGTTCTTAGTTGAATAAGGAGTTTCTTCTATCTTTCTTATATGAATCTATTCTACATTCTTTCATAACTCACATAAAATAGGAGCTAGGTGCCCTCACATGCGTTGGGTGAGTGCCCAGCACCCGTTGGGTGATAGGCCAGCGTGCATGGGATTGTCCTTATTTGTTAAGGGGTATAAAAATTGACTACATCTTGGTTCCATTATTGGGAACTCTTTTCAAATTTTTTGTAAGAAATGACATGAATCTTTGTATATGTATTATGTGATGACAGAGTGTTTAACCTTGGAAAATGTTGAAACATGGTTCAAGAGCACAGAGGATGAATTTTCTTAGAGATTCAACACTGGACTTGAGTTTGATGCATGCATATGGGTAGAAGAGAACCTCTACCATGAGTTGTATGAAAATTTCTTATGTTGCTTACTAGTAGAGCTGTACAAATGCCTCTCATCATATGCGTCTGGATCAAGCTGGTACTATAGAGCATGCATATGGACCCATGATGATTACCAGAGGCTTCCACATAAAGATCTGTCATGGAATCCTATTGTGGATTGTTGGTGGAAGGGAGTGATGGCTAGCAGAACTCTGGAATATGCCATTTCTACGTACTCTTTCCAGAAATTACTGAGTTTGAGTTTTTGAGGGATCCCAAAGGATCATTTCTACGTGTTATTCCTTTGGTGATGAATATCTTGATCATTACCTTAATTTTAGAGGCATTTCCAATCAGTGCCGGCTAAACCCTTCTAAGCATTGCTCAAGGAAGCTAGGGTGGAGGAGGATGGAAAAAATTATGATTGAGAAAGAAAGGAAAGAGAGATGACTCAAGTATAGTGAAGTGCGTGAAAGGGAGACTTACTAGACAGAGCGAGGTTGTTAGAGGGAATATTTTTAGAAGCTGTGATGGATCTATGGAGGTAGACATTGTGGGAAGGAGTTAAGGTTCACGCAGAGGATGTGGAACCTGAGCATTATGTGCTACCCAATCTTGGTAAGTACAGGAGAGAGACCCCTTTAGATTCTATTGAGAGTTCATTATATGGAGAAAGAAGATTCATTGGCATGCATCTAAACCCACCCATATGACCATACCTTGGCACCTGGTTTTCCAAATCAAGGGAAAAGTATTGTTAACCTATTTTGTATAGGTGGAAGTGACCGATCTACACCTAGGAGATATAATTTCTCATTTGGGAATTCTATGTATGCACATACCATTCCAGTGTTCGGAGGAATTTTTGGGCAAGGGGAAAATACAAAGGTTTGGGAAATGTGTCAGGGAGTGGCATGGGACAAACATCTGGTAGTGGAATGTAGTTCAGTGGAATGTTGGGGACACTAGGCATGACTACTTCAGGACCATTACTGGCTGCAAGAGGATCTGGAGGTGGAACTAAGTGGATCTGGGGGAACAAAACCTAGTGGATTCAGTGGGTTTGGCAAAGGAGGAAACACTGGAGGAAACCAAGGATTTGGATTAATATGATAGGGGCCTTAACCCCCTCCTTAGGTATTTTTAAAAATGTCTTTACACTTGCTAGAATACCATGGCATAGAGGATGTTGCAAAGAATATTCACAAGTTGGAGTTGCTGTGGTGCGCGAAGGGGATCCCAACCCCAAAATAGAAGGCTAGTCAATTTGTAACGATGTTGTAAGGGCACGCGCATATATGGCATAGGAAGTATGACCCCCATCAAATGGTGGTAGATTACACCGCTTTGAAAAATGCCTTCCTATCAGAATTCCACATCCCTGAGTTTGACCAGAAGAGCATCAGTGCTCTAAAGGAGATTCAACAGGGGATGATAGAGAATGTGTTGGAGTATGATGCATGATTTAAAACTCTCATGTCAAAGTTTTCATATGAAATTCACCCTTCACAACATTCTCAATGGTTTTTAGAGGGTTGATAACACCATTTAGAATGGCATTATCACATAAGACTTTCAAAGACCTGCATGAGGCATTAGAAGATGCTCTACGCATTGAAGCTATTGGGACCATTGATACTAGTGTTAGCTTATTTCTGGAAGCTCAAATCACTGCTATGGATAAGCATATAGAAAATTTATTTGTGAACTCATCCTATGAGACTCGTAGTGGAATGTGGTGTATAGACTGTGAAGTGGAGGGGCATGCAAAGGATAATTTCCACTAGAAAGCAGTACGCACCATAGTGGTAGATTGTGAGATTTTTCATGGGGACCATGATGTGAGTAGATGCACCTTATTATAGCACATAATTCAGAAGAATGTCTCTTTCTACTATAATATCTACACCTCTACGACCCATGATACTAAGGATTGTAGGCTTATTGACTTGATCCATGAGGCCATTGATCATGGTGTTTGCAATACCAACCTTGCTAGTGGTTCCAAGGAAGATGATCACCGTTATGAAGGATGTGCAGATGGAGGGGCACATGGAGGAGGTTCTCACAGAGGATTTTCTGGTCATAGTAATCATAGAGGAGGAAGAAGTGAGTTCCCATGAGGAACTTGCTATAACTTTTGATCTACAAAACATTACAGGCGTGAGTGTCCAGATTTATTGTAGTTCTCATGGTGCAGGAAAAAGCATAAGTATGAGGAGTTCTCTAAGTTGTTTGATCACATGAGGTAGCAGCATCGGAAGGACAAGGGTGCTAGGATGGTGAGTATAAAGAAGGTTGACACACAGTGGATGCCTAGAGTGGTGTGTGAGTCAGGGTTAGAACCTATTCTGGTGACAACACAAGCAGAGGCTGCACATGCCAAAGAAGTACCAAGGAAAAAGACACTAGTCTCAATATAAGAAGTGGTGCATGGGAAGTATCCAAACACTTCTTACCAAAAGAAAGTGTATCAAGAGACAATGGATGTCATTTGCAGTTTACAGGGAGAAATACAATGTCTAAAGGAGTAGTCCAAGCAGTAGAAGCAAAGAAGGAATGTTGAGGCTCCACAGAAGGACCTGGATGAGGTCAAGGAAGTATGCAAAATGTTAAGACAAGATAATATTATTCCCTTGCTAGGGGAATGGATACGGGGGAAGATGCCACACACCAAAGCGGGGCATGAAAGGAAGGTGTTACATGCAAACCTCCCTCCCCATAGCCTTGACTATGATAAGGAAATCATACTAAATGTAGTTGTGGATGGTTGGCTTCTAAGAAATATATTGATTAACATGGGAGAAAAATTCAATGTTCTTACATTGGATGCCTGACATCAAATGGGAAGGGTTGCATTGCACCCATATTCGAATGTGTTGTATATGGAAAAGAAAACTAAGGAAATGCCAATTGGATTATTAAAGGATGCAGTGATTACCATTCAGGGGGCCAAGTTTACTAGAGACTTCAAAGTCTTAGCACTCGCTGAGGTAGAAAATTTTATAGCACTGTTAGGGAGCCCATGGTGCTATAAGAACAATGATGACCTGAGATTCAACAAAGGATATATCAGTTTCAAGAAAAAGGAAGACCGGGTCATCATCCCTCTGACGGATGGAAATTCGACACCTTACACTAAAGCTTTGGGAGAAGAGGTCCTTGATAGAATTTATGTGTGCTCCATCAGAGACTTGGAGATAATTCACCCTATAGAAGGAGTTATCCAATTTGAGGATGCCTAATCTGTGAGTGATGCCGAAAGCATGGCATGTGACAATTTGGTACACAGGACCTATGAGTTAATTGGGTGAGAGATGAGGGGGTCTGTAACAAAAGTGACCAAGGCACACTCACTCAAGTGCCTAGGAGGAAAGAAGCTACCAAGTTACTCTGGACAGGCATACCCTAAAATTTTCTTAAGGGACATGGAAGCTCAGTTGAAAAGTGAGGAAGAAAGAAGAGGGATGCTTAGTTATAGCCTACTCGGACCACAATGTGCTAGTGGGCTACACATTGAGATAGCCTCCTAGACTATTGTGAGGTAAGAATCACGTTCTCTATAAGATTTTCTAGGAGCAACGTGCCTACGGCTGCTCAAGACTACCATGGTAAAGAGACCACTTCATTTCATATCCAAGCATGTGAGAAGGCCTAGATAGGAGGCGTAGAAGCCTTTCCACCATCATTATGGGTACATAAGCTATATTCCACCCTATAAGGTTGTGCGTGTGTGTGGTATATCCATTCAGAAAACCGTTGACAGACAGGAAATTCAAAGGAGCTGACAACTGATCTCATCCAAGATTTTGAATATCAGAGCACAAAGCCATCAGTGGATAAGGTATTGTAAGTGGTCAAGTGCATTAGGATGGGGGATAGTACTATGGCAGAAGATAGGCTACTAAATTTGCTATGTGAGCCCAGTTTAGAGGCACGCTTTGATGAGGATGAGTTAGAGGAGGTGTAGTTTGAGAAAGCATGCATAGAAAAGGAAAAAGGAAAGATGGTGTATGTCATAGATGGAGAGGAAATGGAGAGTCTAGATTTTAACCACTTTTTAGGAATGTGTGATGTTATAAATAGCACTGATGAAAGGATGCATACTTACCACAAGCCTTTAAAAATGAAGAAGGTTAACATTGGGTCAGAGATGGACCCTAAGGAAGTAATGATTGGAGACTATTGGTCAGAAAAGGAGGTCTCTAAGATCATTGATCTGTTACACAAATTCTAGGATTTATTCCCTCATGGGTATCATGAACACAAAGGTGTTCACCATTCCTTGGGGGAAATAAGGATCAAGTTGAAGGAGGGTGCATGCCCGGTTCGGAAGAGACCATACCAAATGAATCCTAACATGTGCATAAAGTTCAAGGAAGAAATAGATAAGATGAAAACGTCAGGCATCAATGAAGCTATTGAAGAGTCAGAGTGGGTAAGTACAATGGTCATTAATATCAAAACAGATGAAAGGATAAGGATGTGTGTAGACTATAAGGAGTTGAATGCAGTTTGTGTCATTGATCCTTTTCTAACCCCATTCACTGAAGAAATCTTAGAGGGAGTGGCTGAACATGAAGCCTATTCCTTTACGGATGGATTTTTAGGGTACCACCAGGTTCAAATCACAAAGGAGGACTAGGAGAAGAAAACTTTCACCATTGAGTGGGGAATTTTTGCCTATATGGTCATTCCCTTTGGGTTGAAGAATGTGCCTACTATGTTCTCGCGCATTGTAGTACAAGCCTTTCATGAATTCATCTATAAATTTCTTCAGGTCTATTTGGATGATTGGGATTTGTATGGTCTAGTCAAAGACCACTGTGATAACTTAAGATTAATGTTTGAGAGGTGTTGACAGTTGAGGATAACCCTCAACATTAAGAAATGTGTCTTTGCTACCCCATTTGGAACATTATTGGGGCACATCATATGTAGAGAGGGCTTACTATTAGATCCCACCAAATTTGTTACCATTGTAGGGCTGGGGGAGCCTACTAGCCAAAGCACAGTGCACAGATTCCTTGGGCATAAATAGTATTACAGGAAGTTCATCAAGGGATATGCCAAGATAGCCACACCCTTAGATGAGTTGCTTAAACACAAGAGTGCCTTCCTTTGGGGAGAGGAGTAGTAGAAGGAATTTAATACTGTAAAGGATAAGCTTTTTTTCCATTCCCATACTATGATTCCATTCTTGGGATAAGCCTTTACATGTTCATGTTGATGCCTTAGGCACAACCATTGGAGCACTACTGACACAACTTAATCAAAGTATTATTGGTCATCCCTTGTGTTTTTCTAGTAGAAATTTAACACCAGCAGAGAAAAATTACACAACTATTGAGCACGAAGTATTATCCATGATCTACTCACTACATAAGTTTAGGAAGTATCTATTGGTAATACCCTTTATATTCTATACTGACCACATGGCATTAAAATACTTAGTCAATAAGCATTGTTCTTCAAGGGCACATATGTCGGTGGGTCCTACTATTTCAGAGAATTCAAGTTCACCATGGTTGTGAAGCCAGGAAAGAGTAATTTTGGACCCAATCATCTGTCTAGGATTGACTCAGGGGAGGATGCACAGAGCATTGAGGAGACTATGCTAGATGCATAACTATTTAGGTTGGGGCGTGCACCCTCATATTTGGAGGACATTGTAGTATTTCTTAAGACAGGTGTGGGGTTCCAGAAGGAATGAAGGCCTTGGAGAGGAAACAATTGGCCATACATGCACTGTGCCTTACATGATGATTAGTGGATATCTATACAAAGTGGTCATGTGATGAGGTTTTGCACCTATGCGTGCTAGAACATGAGCACATTGAAATTATGGAAGAAGTGCATGGTGGGATCATAGGAGGAAACTATGTGGGAAATGCAACCACGTGGAAGATTATTCCCATAGGGCTTTGGTGGGAAACCATTTACCAAGATTATATTGAGTTTTGCAAGGCCCGTGACCATTTCCAGTGCCTTGGAAAACCTTGTAAAGAGGGATGAAATTCCCTTACAACCAATAGCCAGTGTGGAAACCATTTGAGAAATGGGCTATCGACTTTGTAGGATCAATCTTACTATCAACATGGAAGGACTGGTTTGTGGTATATCATCACTTACACTGACTATTTGACATGGTGGGTAGAGGAAACACCTACAAAGGATTGTACAGTGACTACAACTACTAGATTTTTATGGGAAAATATAATCAACAAGTATGGATGCTAATTGAGTTTGTGAGCAGTGATAGAGGTACACACTTTCTTAATGAGATGGTCAGGATTATCTTATTAGAATTTATGGTGGCCCATCATAAGACTACCCCCTATCACCCTCAAGAAAGAATGGAACTACTGAGGCATTTAACAAAATACTTAGTCACACGTTGACTAAGATTTGTGATGTTGGTAGATAAGATTAGTGATGACAAAGTATCAGCCATTATTTGGGCATACAAGACAACCTACAAGAGGTTAAATAAGGCCACACCATTTCAATTGGTGTTTGGCATGGAGGATGTCCTACCAGTTGAATTCATGTTACCTTCGATGTGTATAGCACACACATGAGGATTAGCCGATGAGAAAGTGCTAGAAGAAAGGATTGACAAATTAATGTAGTTGTACGAAAGACGGTCACTCACCAGGTGGATCCAGAAGAATGAAAAAGAAAAACAAAAGGCATGACATGATCATCACATCAAGAACAAGAAGTTTGAGGTTGGGCAGATAGTTTTGCTATATGATTCCAAGTTTCTGTGCCATCTTGGGAAGCTAAAAGTCCATTGGTTGGGCCCTTACATCATCTCGTACATCCTTGATTCAGGTGCATGTCAGTTACAAGTGCTGGATGGGACGAGATTACTAGGACACTTTAATGTGAGTAGGCTGAAGCCCTACTATAAATAAGTCTTCTTGGTGTTTGTAAATAAGGTAGTATTTCCAGTTAGAATAGACTTTCCTTTAATGCATTTTATTTTCTTGTGTTTCCCTTTCTCTTTGTTTGTTCCTTTCTATTGTTTTGTTTTGTGCCATGTACACTAGTACATTACATTTGGGAGATTGTGTATGCACAGAGGACCACACATCAATTTAGTGTGGGATAGATTGAAAGGAAGTATAGGCATGTAATACAACAAGGAAAATTTTAGTGGCAAATTTTCGTAAACTCATAAATATTAGGGATTTTGGAAATTGGAAATGGCTAATTGCACAGTCGGATACCCAATTCACCTAAAATTTCCACTGATATGTCATTTATATGGGTGAATTTTCCTACTATTTATATGTTAAATTAACTTATGCATGTATTTCACCAATGTTTCTTATCATTTTACCTCATACAAGAAAATTGTGCCCTACCAAATCACCTTTACCAAAAAACATTTTTGAAAAAATTTTCCATAAATTCGAAAGTCGATTTTTGGATATTTTCCACCCATTAAAAACTCATTTTTCAGAGGGGGGGTCTTAAAATGAACCCTAAATACAAGTGTGTGTTGGCAGTAGAAGTTGTAGTGAATGGCCCGGTTAAAGGACTAAAGGCACGTAAGGTTAATAAGTGCGTGTAGAGAAGAGATGGATATGAATGGTTGGTGTCAATAAATCCTTGAAGAAACCATGTACAATTAAAAAGGAAGAGCACAGGAACAACATGAGTTAGGTGAGGAAAAAAAATAGGGAAAAGGACGGAAGAAGTGCCTTCGATGCTATGAACACGCGTACATAAGAGTTTTCATTCGGGTTAGATTTTTGTGCACCAGAAGGTTGTAAAGGGTGTTTTTGCGCAAGATGTGGCACAGTGGGAAAAGGATCTTAAGACTGTCTTAGTGGAAAAATCTGCATTTAAGGTCAAATTACAATGGTAGGTAAGAGAGAATTTAATGCTAGGAAAAGGGAAAAACTATAAATAAGAGGTCGAGCACTTCATTATTTACATTGCAATTTTGAAGGGAAGAAAGATCTTACGAACTAGGGCATCCATAGCAAGATATCTTTGTAATGAAGGAAGCATTTGAGAGATCTGAAGTGCATAGCTAGTGTAAATTCACAAACCAGTAGGAAAGGAGTACATGGGCATGGAGAAGTTAAGTAAGCAAGTGTCGTCTTGTGGAAGGGTTTTTCCAGTTAGGGTTTGGCAACTAGGGCACAGAAGTTAGAAGGATTTTTCCACAAAGATCTGAGCTTTTGGGCTAGATAGAGTGGTAAAACAGAGCAAGAGGGAGAAGTTCTAAGTGCTAGAACTAGTCAGAAAGATGACACCCAGAAAACCAACCATCTTACCAAAGAAGTAGAAACAAAAGGGCAAGGGAAAACAATCAACAACTAGTCATCAAGAGCACAAATGAAGAATGGTTCACTAGAGATGCAGTACCCAACTGAGGTGTTTCTGGGAAAAGAATGGGAATCGCACCTATGAAAGATGACAGTGAGTAGATTATAACCATCACACTACTATAACAATGGAGAAGGAGATGGCCTTGGAGTTAGTGTTCGCCTAACCAATAAGAGAACGCCAGAAGGCATGCCCATTTACAGTCAACGAGGTAAAGGTTAAGATGGGGAAGGTAGGGTTGCTGCAAATTTATGAACTACCATACTTCAGAAATCCTGAGTGCAACTCTATTAGTGGCTGATGTCACACATACATGAGGATCATTTCTATTTTCTGGGATGCAAGATGCACATAAATCCCTATTTAAGTTTAAAAGTTCAAAGACCTTACCTGTGAGGGAGAGAGTCTAGATGATTACTTGAGTGACAAAGAGGCCATCAAGGAGATAATAGCCATGTGTACCTACAAGAAAGGATCACGATACTTTGACATCACTGAGATCCCAGACCCCATGATGAGGATGAGCATGCACCTGGTTACGAAGCTTAATGATCATGAGAGATGAACATGGGTGAACAAGGCATGGCTTAGTGTATGTCGGAAAATAGCTGAGGGGACCATCTACAGTTTGTCTTTGATTTCATCGTGGATGAAATCATAAGCAGCACGCAAGATGGTGACAAAATATTATTTGGAAACATCCTCGTCACTATTGTCTTCTCAGAAATTGGACTGCTCGATGGACCAGATAATTCTATTTGGGAATATTCGGGGGAAGACCCGTCACCCGCTAAAAGGTTCACAAAATATAATTGTGATAGCATGACAACCACTCACAAGTCACATCTAGAGAAGTGGTATAAGTGCATGCGGGATGCATTTGAGGTGGAGTGGAGAAATCTAGAGCAACTACCAACACTCTTGGATGAAGAAGCAAAATTTTGTAGTATATTAGCACTTCTGCATTGGAATATTCAAATTGGTAGATGAAACTATGAGCCCCTAGTCTAAACTCCCCTTCTCCTTCACCAAGTAATATTTTTAAGTGGGGGGTGAATAGGTTTAAAGAGGCCAAGATACTAAGGTTTGACCTTAGTGAAGTAGATTAGACCATAGAGAACTACGTAGACAACTCATCTACCCCAAGAAGTACGCATACATGGAGAAGTATGTCTCCCATGAGGTCCAAATGACAAATTCTCTAACTTTACCAATTGCAGGATGGACCGTAGAGAGGTTGTATCTGTGCATAAGACCAAAGTTTGAAAAGGGTGCATACCAGGAATGTGATGTCTCCATTCTTAAAGACCCTATGGGAAGAAGGAAGCATGCGATGACGAAGAGAGAAAGAGAAGAGGTGTAAGGGAAAAAGTCACTAAGTGTCAAACGTGTACCAATAATCGACACTCCAGAGACAAGTGGTAAGCATATGACTTACACATGTGGGAAGAAGTACCCAGTCAGAGAAAAGATACCAGAAGAGGAATAGAGTCACCAGAAAAGGAAGAAGAGAGAGCAACATCTCCCATACTGGAGTACCCAGTTAGGAAGAAATAGAAGGTGATGGAGAAAGCTGATTTAGAGGATACAGAGAGCTTAAAGGCCTACATAGGTGAAAGGGATGATGATGAAGATGATGAACCTAAGGGAGCTTAAGGCCCAACAGGTTTTGAGGTGCATGATTTAGAGGAAGAGGGAGAGGAAGATAAGAATGAATTCCTTTTTGTTCGGAGGAAGAGTAGCCAGGAGGAGGAAGGAACTTAAGAAAAAGGAGGGAGTGAGGAAGTAAGTACAAGGAATTAGAGGACCCCAAGCCTCAAAAAGGATCAAATAAATGAGGCTGCAGAAAAGGAAGTGACAAAGATAATTTCAACCTTGATAGAAAAAGTGTTAGAGCGAAGCGCAGTAGATAGTGTTGAAGGAGGATGAAGAAGAAAGTGTCGGAAAAGACCAGAACAATGTAGTAGGAGGCCCCAGTTTGACAATGAGCTTCTCAAAGGACACGTGCATAGGAGGAAGGTGCACAGAGATCCAAAGGTAGAAGATGGATTATTTTGATGATCCAAACAAGGTGTTACACACGTGCTTCTAGAGCACTATTTTGATGGAGCAACTCCTAGCTAAGGCATCGTCTGATGCAGAAGGTGCATACCCTCGGATGAGGAAAATTATTTCATGGGAATTTGAGTCCCACCTCAATAAGCCCAAGTTTGTAGTGAGCCAAGAATCAAAAGGGACCAAAACCTTGGTGAATGTTTAGTAGTTGTTCGATGATGAACAAATTTTTAATGTGCTAAATAAAGTCTCAGTCGGGGTTGAAGTTAGACTCTTTGGGAGTAATGACAGAGTGAAGCTTCTAGAGGCAGAGATGGAGAAGAAGGAAGAAGAGATCCTAGGAAAAAAATAATGAGTTAAAACATGAGGATCTAGCCAGCACTCAACTAAGATGCATGAATTAAAGGAAGATAAGTCAAGGGCACATGAAGTATCCAATAAGGTGGAGATGATCACAAGTGCCATTATCTTGAAGCATCCAAACTTGACACCACCTGCGCAGAAATATGAATCAATATTGAAATGCCTAGAAGACTTGACTCACGTTCTCACCATGGAGAGGAAACCACTAGCATTAGAGTCTGTGGAAGAAGTGTTAGCATGCCAAAAAAATGAGGACAAGATGAAGGTTGTGGTCATTGCAAGCCAGTAAAAGAAATTCCTCGCAGATGTGAAAGCCATCGCCTAAGTCAGTGAGTTTGCTTCTAACAACTGCACTGATAGAGATAAAGTGGTGAGCATTCTAGTCACCACCCATGAAGCATAGCTCAAGGAGTTATAGGATAAGAACAAGTGGAATAGGGTAGAATGTGACAAAATTCTAGTTGAGGTTGAGAAGAAATGAGAGGCTATTGAGACCTTGTGGGGCTCAATCAAAAAATGGCTGAAAGAGTTGTATCCCCAAATCACTTGAAAGATGGATGCACTCAAGGATTTGTGAAAATAGTTAGAGGGAATCATGGAGACAATGAATACCCAAGGAGAATGGTTAAGATTTGAAGAGGTGAGCACCTTAGTTGGTTACCTCTATAAATAGGCATAGAGCGAGGTCAATACCTGGAATAATTTGGAGGTAGAATTGACAAAAGATTTACCTCTCCTCTTGTAGAAATTGTCAGTCTCCCATATTATTTCATTCTTCCCCAAAATTCTTCATTCCTTTATTCTTTCTCCAAACTATTCAAGGACATTTATTATTTATTCTTTGAGAATATGTTCCCGATGGTAGAGAATAGGCATAGTGTGGGGTGATGTTGGGCCTCTAATTTATTGGCTAAGTACAGAGAATCACGTGGGTGAGCAGGACCTAATTAAAAAAGGGAATGTAAGGAGAAAGAACGTAGGACAGGGTTCTAGGAGGATTTAGTAGAACAAGTGGCATGCATGCAAGGAATAAAAAAGGTTTTGGGACTTTTCCATATTTGGCATATAATATAGAACATGAGAAAACCATGACCTGACTGCACATACGGAGTGGATAAGGTGCCAGCCTGGCAAATGGGGTGGCCTAAGAAGGAATATACCTTGTAATGGAAGATTCTAGAAGGCCATCATTGTAAAGAGTGGAGAGCTCGAGCCTGAAGAAGCATGCTCCCTTGGAGGAACACCTTGGACACTTGGCAATGGATCTCCAACTCCCGTGAAGTCTTGAAGGTGTTGAGAAAGGCTATAAATAAAAGAACCTCGTAAAGGAAAGGAGGGAGATTAGAGAGGGCAGATGAGAGGAAAATCTCTAAAGAAATACATGGAGATATTTATGGGTTGGGGCTAGGAGATTTTTAGGAAGAATGATGTATCAAGGGATAGGTATATGTTTTTCTTTTGCATTGTAAGGGACGTAAGTCTAGTCTTGCTACATGGTTCTAATCTGTACTATCATTTTGGTCTGTAATGACCCTGATAGATGTAATGTGATTACTGGACATGTTGAAAATATGAATATATGTGGTTCGTGGCTCATACAAATCTCTTCTTGTTACGTTCAGTGTGTTTTCATATGAATGAGTATAATCACTATGCATCCTCTTTCCCTCATGGTTCAGATCTATCTTTTGTCAATGTGCTTCTTGTCTGAATGAATACGCTAGTGTGGCATTTAATTGAAGTTCTCAGTTGAATAAGGAGTTTCTTCTATCTTTCTATTATGTATCTATGCTACATTCTTGCACAAATCACATAAAAGAGGGTTTAGGAGGGTTTAGTAGAACAAGTGGCACGCACGCATGGAAGAGAAAAGGTTTTGGGACTTTTCCATATTTGACATATCATACATAAAATGAGAAAAGAGTGACCCAACTGTGCATGCGGAGTGGATAAGGTGTCAACCTGACAATAGGGTGGCCTAGGAATGAATATACCTTATGATGGAAGATTCTAGATGGACATCATTGCAAAGAGTGGAGAGATCGAGCCTGAAGAATCATGCTCCCATGGAGGACTACCTTGGATACTTGGCAATAAATCTACAACTCCCACAAAGTCTTGAAGGTGTTGAGAAAGGCTATAAATAAAAACACCTCATAAAGGAAAGTAGGGAGATTAGGGAGGGAAGACGAGAGGTGAATCTCTAAAGAAATACATGAAGAGCTTTATGGGTTGGGCTAGGAGATTTGTAGGAAGAATGATGTATCAAGGGATAAGTACATGTTTTCTTTTGCATTATAAGGGACATGAGTCTAGTCTTGCTACATGGTTCTAGTATGTACTATCATTTTGGTCTGTAATGACCCTAATAGGTGTAATGTGATTACTAGACATGTTGAAAATATGAATATACGTGGTTCGCGGATCATACAAATATATTCTTATTATGTTTAGTGTGTTTTCATATGAATGAGTATAATCACTATGCATCCTCTTTCCCTCATGGTTCAAATCTATCTTTTGTCAATGTGTTTCTTGTCTGAATGAATACACTAGTGTGGCATTTAATCTAAATTCTCAGTTGAATAAGGAGTTTCTTCTGTCTTTCTATTATGCAGCTATGCTACATTATTGCACAAATCACATAAAAGAGGGTTTCGGTGCCCGCACATGTCTTGAGTGAGCACCCAATGCCCATTAGGTGATAGGTTGGCGCTCATGGGATTGTCCTTATTTGTTAAGGGGTATAAAAATTGACTACAGAGACTTCAAAGTCTTGTTTTCGTTGAGGTAGAAAATTTTCCAGCATTGCTTGGGTGCCCATGGTGATATAAGAACAATGCTGACCTAAGGTTCAACAAAGGATATATCAGTTTCGAGAATAAGGAAGAATGGGTCATCATCCCCTTGATGGATGTGAATTCGATGCCTTATAACGACCTGTGCTTTCATTATTGTTGTCAAAGTAAGGATAGGAAATATGGTTTTATCCTATGTTGTTGGCACCCTTGCGTATCAAAAATTAAATGAAAACTTGATGTGAACACGTAATCACAATATCATGAATAAGCTAAGGATGATCTCCTTAGATAAGAACCCTGGTAATCTGGGGTCTATCTTATTGATGAACTATTTTGCTAAGGTGACATTACGACGGTTGTAATGTTGTAACTCATAAAATTCTTGGTGTAAATTTAAGCCTCGAAATTGATTTGTGATGTTGTTTCTTATCTCTATTAAATTATTAATATTATAGTTTTTATAAATAAGTTATGTTGAGGCTTTGAAATTTTTGATATTTCTCTTATCAACTTAATTTTGAAATGCAATCAAGACTTCTTGTTGGTTTATAACAGGTCTTAAACTGACCATCTGATAGTCTTCCCATTTAATGAATAATGCCATCATGATCATATTTTTAGGGATAAAGGGGCTATAGTGTCAGTCAAGGACTTAATTATTAATAATTAAGGGCATCAAATCCTACGAGTATACATGAACAACTTTATTGATCAACGCTAACATTATAACATCTATGTATATACATATATATATACATGTGAATATATATATATATATATATATATATATATATATATATATATAGATTTCAAAAAGGGAATTTACAAAGATTAAAGTACTTAAGTAACTACTATTGAAGATTTATTAGCTAATGTAAAAATAGGACAATCAAATCCTAGTGGTATAGTTCTAAACTTAACATATGGGCCTATAGTTGAGAAGATTGACTTGGGCATTACTTTAGCTATTTAAAAGGATGTATATGCATATGAAAATAGTATGAAGCCTTAAGTTATGCTAACAAAGGACATCCAAATTTTTATTTGTATAAAATATTGGTTGGTCATTAAAAAGGATATAATGTTGCTTAAATTCAAATGGTTGATGAGGTGGCACCCACCACCTAAAAGCTATACTCACAGTCCTTAATTATCTCCACCAAATGATTTTGAGATGAAGTATTTTAGTTATCTAAATCACCTTGCATGGCATGAAGTATGACTTTGCTAAATTTAAAGGAGAGCTAAGAATAGTTGGTTTGTAAATTGGCGGCAAGCTCCATTAACTCTGCATTTAATGTTTTTTTTTGCCCATCTTCCTCAGGAAGTGCATGGATGGATTGGAACAAAGGGGAAAATTTTTGGTATCAATTCATTTCATGGATAGAAACTTGTAGTAGCTCGGCATGCAAGGAGGAATTTTAGTTGTGTGTTGATGCAAGTTTGCATGAAGAAAACATTAGTTGAGTAGATAGAACAACAAGTTCCTAGACTCATTAAAATATCACAAAAACAGTGTGATTTTTTGGATGAAGGAATTCATTTCAAAGGTTTGGGGATTTTCCTAAGTAATCATGAAATTTTTGCAAGGAAAGAAAACATCGGTGTAACAGGCATGATACACTTTGAACTTTTCATAATTTATTGCTCTATTTAGTAATTTCACAAAAGTAACCTTGCCTTGAATGAAAATTTGTGTTTATAATTTCAGAGATGTAGAATCATTTAATACTTTCTCTGTAGAGTAAAAATTGCTATGGCTTCGTGATGTATGTTGTTAAAAGTGATTAATTAAGTACAAACTCCAATAAGGTTTATTATCATTAAGGAAAGAATACACTCTTGAGATGTTTGAGGACTACTGCTATAATGATTATTGGGTTTGATATGATACACCAACATTGTTGAAATCTTCTTGCAGTTGTGAATTGATATCTACCCATACTGTAGAAAACTTTGTTTAATTTGTTACCCATATCTTCAAGGATATGAATAAATATAGCAAGATATTGTGGTATTCTGGAAATTGTTCTGTGTGATTTTTTGTTATAGATGTCTTTAATTGACCTAGTGTTTGTTGGATTTACACAACTGGGTTTGATTCTTTAAAGAAATCTATGCTAGTGGAGTCATGTTAGTCTTGTAGAAGGAATCGTCGGTACTTATAATCAAATTGGTTTTATTTAAAATAAGTATTTGTAATGAAGAAAAACACCTGAATTTAATATTATCATCGAGTTGTAGATAATAAGGATAGTTGTGATGATTACAAGGTTTGCCTCTTCGGCCCTTGAATAAGTAGTTTAGAATGGTGTTATGGTCTACTCCAGAGCCACTTTTATGGCTCGACTGAATCAGCTGAGTCTCCTAATAGTTAACTGTTGTATCTTGTTTGCAATTAAAATTGTATAAGATCCAAAAAATTCATTATATTATTTCATGTTGATCTCCTTGTTACTTCTTAATAAATCTAGAACTATTCTGACTCCTTCGGAGTTTAAAGCCAGTTTTAAAAAGGTTATATTGAGATTTGATTACTCTGATGGTTAAGTCCAACTTGTTAAAATCTCGTCACTTATGTTCCATCTTAGCCTCTATAATAGAGGATGGAAATTCTCCTATAAAACCTTGTATGATACTTAGTGGGATAATTTATTCACTATTATTACTAAAGCTTGGTTCTTCTTGTAATTCTTTCTGAGTTTGAAAGTGATGTTGACTTCGACTATGAATCTCCTTCCTCTTGTAAGAGATGCAGTTCACTGTTGTCCATTAGGAAACCATCCTAAAAAGTGAGCTAAACTTCTAGAATTTTATGCATTAGATTTTATGGTTGAAAAGGTGTTAAATTGTTCCTTTTATTGAGCACGCCTCATCTCAACATATGAGCTAGTAATGATAGTAGAGTTTGATTTCTTGACCCTTACGCTCTTATCTATGCTTGCTGGGTTTATGTTCTAAATGTTGGAAATTGAGTCATTAAGTAGGGTTGGGGATTAAAGTTGTCCCAAAATAGGAAGTCTCTTGGCTTCAGGGTTGTAAATTTTGGTGGTATTACCCCACTGTAATAATTAACATGGTTCAAGTTTTGTTTATCACATTATCATACTATGTGTTCTATTAAGAAGCTATAGGCATCGATTATGTACGGTAACCCATTATGGGACCAAACGGTTAAGCTATATACTCCTACTCTTATAATAGATGATAACCAAATTCATCATTTAACCGAGTCCGTAATATGTGATAGATCCTCACTGGGTGTAATGTTTCTAATTTAAATTATGTGGTATCTCAGCAAACCCAGAAGTGACTCTTTCTCTTATAGCAAACTATACTCAGTTTCATTTATTAAGTACGGGGTTTCCTTGACGTTTTGAAAGTTTCCTTAATGACCTTTCCTAGTTATGTCATGAATTTAGTTCAGTATGATCTAACCTTGTTCAGTAGAATGGGTTAGGAGATCATTCTTATATTCAGAATCATGTGAAGTCTTGAATTATAGGGAAAAAGTGGGTTGCTAGAAGTTATAATTCGTGTTGAGAAAACTCATGGGATATTAAATGTTCAGATGAACTTTTTGGGTTAAGTAACAATTATTTTATCTCATCAACACATGGTACCTACTCTCTTCTATAATTTTAAAGACTTTAGTATTTATTAGGTCTTGATATGTTGAAACATATCTGAAAGAAGGGAATTGTGTACTCTTTTCTAGTCTTAGAATGTTCAATAAGTGCTTAAGTTGAGGTAAGTATTAAATAAGTAGCATGTTACTCAAGTTATACCTAATTGCTATATGGCAGGATGCCATGAATGTTCTCACCCTCTTATCCTCGAGGTTAAACACTCTAATATCATATTTTGTTAGCCAAGTACTCTTGATGTTTTGGTATTATTACCTAAACCATTAGTAGTCCTTACAGGTGTATGAAATCCTCATTAGATCTGCTGTGAATATTTGAGAGATTTCTTGAATGTGTTCTTGATATTTATATGGTTACTTAATTATTGAGTAAAACGATTTCAGGCATGCAAGTATGGGATTGCATGAGTGAAATCTTGATACTCTTATACGATAGTCTTTGAATACTTATAATTCTCATGTATCTTATGAATTGTATGACTGTTTTTGAGTCGACTGAAGTAGTTGTATGGAAAAGTAAGTCTGAAATTGATTTCTTCCATGGTTCATTAAATTTCTTGTTTCTGTCATGTTATAGAAAGAGTTTGTTAATCTACTTAAGCTTTGCAATATTGATTCATAAAAATAATATGGGTTATTTCTATGAAATAATTAAGTAGAGTATGTCATTATGGTGAGTTGGTGCTTATCATGCTTCAGTTCTTGTGAACTGACTCGTGCTAACAATTTTGCAGATAAACGCAGAGAAGGAAGGGTGAAGTATTTAGTTTTGTATATTATTTTGATTGAGGAAAGTTTGAAGATATGACTGACTTGAATGTTATTAAATGAACTTCTTCTTGGAAATAGGAAAGGATTTGCTACTAAATATAATTATTTTATTCATTTAAATGAAAGATATTGGTCATACTTATAGACATGAGTTGTACTTATCTTTTAGAAGGAATTAAAGGAAGATTACTAGTTGTAATATATTGTATTATAATAGAGTAATTGGAAAAGGATGTGTTATGAGTTGGAAATCTATCAAGATAGGTATTTAGTGTATTTAATACTATTATAACAAACATTAGTATGAATTAAATAGTAAGAGATACACACAACATACGTGTGAATGCTAAGGAACATATAAGGGACTAAGGGTGGAATGTTTCCTAAGAATATCATGTTCTAATGAACCATACATTAAGAATACTTGGAAATAGTTGAGGTTGCTAATGGATAACTGCCTCATTATAAAGTGCAATATGTCAACCTAATTGTAAAGTTGTTTTAAGTTCTCCAAAGGATTTGTATAGAATGTACTCAACCAGTAAAATATATCTAGAAGTAAGATTGTCTAATCTTAATGGCTGTTGATAAGACAACAGATAGATTATCGTGTAACCATGGAAAGGTTATTATAATCAGGTACTTTTGTGCTATGGCTGTTTTATAAAACTCAGGTTATACTAACTCTTATCAAAGATATAATAATTTAATATTGATTTCTAAGTGAAATCAACTCTAAGTCCTATATAAGGATGATACACATAAACAACAAGAGAAAGGGATTATGGTAATCTAACATGAAAATATATTGAGTATGGTTTCACTTTTCAGGAATTGTAGAATTGTGATAAATTGTGTTATGAAATATTTTTCTCAAGGAGATGAAATGTTTTCAATTAGGGGGGCTATCCCATGATGCATCATTATGAACACATAAGCATTTCAGATACAATGGAAGTAAGATGGGGACATGCTTACTAATTTAAAAGGAACATAGCATTTGAATCTCATCCCTAGTCAATACTGTAATTATCTCTAAAGAGAATTAGATAGTGATATTTTAAAAGTACATGATAGGGAAAGATAAATGGGTAAGTGGTTCATCAAATCTATCATATCAGATACCCCAGATATATCTTACTTGTTAGAGATATTAAAATAAATGAACGCTCTTTACGAAGCTGTAATTAAGTAAAGTGATGTGCTTAAACTGAAAGGACGGTTGGCCTTGATAGCCTATGGCACTTAATTCAAGAAATTAATCATACCTAAATACTTATCTTCATATAAGTACATATCCTTAGAATATGAAATAAGGAGCATGAGCCTAAATGTTAAAGTTGGGACAGTTTTTGAAACTGTAATAATGATCATAGTCCTTGATAGTATCATTTTTTTCAATGGTTAACATGGGTATGACATATTGAAAGGTAATTAAGTGTTATAGAGATTGGGGGTCCTGGGATCAACTAAATCCAGACCTTAGGTATGACCCATTCATGGATAAGGTGTTGAAATTCCTAGGATGTTCTATAATTATTACCTTGAAAAAATTAAACACCATGCACCAATATAGGATTCTAGGTGGGTGAACTCACTGCATATACTACACATTTGTATCCCTATGGTGACGATTGTCAACATTAGGATACTTCCATTTAGCATCTATAATGAGTTGTCTCATCAAGATAATGGATTGTAGTATGGTGTTTTCCTAAGTAAAAACCTTGATAGAGTTACAAGATAGATTGGACCTCCTGGGTACGTACCCTTATATCAATCCATGATGGCTACGGAAAGATATGTGGGTGAGTAACAAGGTGAATTTTTACGAGAGAACACTTTCTTTCTCATAGGCATCACAGGATGACATAGAGGTACATCTTCATGTAGGTTAAACTGGTTTGTACCTCATTCAAGGCTTGTAACTATTTATAACATTAACATTTGTGAATCCATATAACTGAATAAGTGATTAAGGTGAAATGAAAATTTCCTAAAGACGTGTGTGTTGTCATGGAATGGAGCATGGCATACATGACTCAGAAAAATTGTGCAAAGTGGTGTAAGCGGCTGATTACACTGTCGATATTTCACTATTATCTAAGATGTGAGATGCCTATGGATTTCATAGGTGGAACCCAAGTACACACTTAGGTTTTTTCACTTATAAACCATATCCTATTATAGGATAACCAAAGGGATATATTTTATGTATGGCTCATATAGAGCATTGAGGGAGAATGAGTAAGTTCAGTATTCTCTCATACAGCTACACATGGTTCTTGACAGTTATCGGAAATGGATTGCTTTAAGGTTTATGTAGATTTAAATATATGGGTATTTAAATCAGCTACATAAAGTTATTTATTATAAAAAAAATCTAGAAACGAAGTGACAAAAAGTGGATGTTACATGCCTTACATTGGAACTTTGGGAGAAGAGATTCTTGATATAATTTATGTACGCTCCATCAGAGACTCAGAGATAATTCACCTACAGAAGGAGTTATCCAATTTGATGATGCCCAGTCTGTGAGTGATACCACAAGCATGGCGTGTGACAATTGGGAACACTGGGACCTTTGAGTTAATTGGGTGAAATTTGATGGGGTCTATAACAAAATTTACCAAGGTGCTCACTAAAGCACCTAGGAGGAAAGTAGTTACCAAGTTACCCTAGAGGGACATACCCTAAAATTTTCTTATAGGACATGGAAGCTTAGTGGAAAAAATGAGGACAAAAGAAGAGGTATGCTCAGTTATAACCTACTTAGGAGTACAACGTTTTGGTGGGATACACATTGGGAGAACCTCCTTGAGTGGTGTGAGGTAAGAATCATGTTCTCTATAAGGTTTTCAAAGAGCAACGCGCCCACAGTCATTCAAGACTACCATGGTAAAGAGACCACTTCATTTCATATGTAAACATGTGAGAAGGCCTGGATAGGAGGTGCATAAGCCTTACCACCATCATTGTTGGTGCATAAGTTATATTCCACACTACAAGGTTGTGCATGTGCATGGTATATCTATTCAGAAACATGATGCTAGACAGGAAATTGGCAAGGAGCTAACAACTAATCTCATCCAAGATTTTGAATATCAAAGGACAAATCTATTAGTTGATAAGGCATTGCAAATGACAAGTGCCTTATGATGGAGGATAGTGCCATGGTGGAAGACATGCTACTATATTTTCTAGGTGAGCCCAAGTAAGAGGCATGCTTTAATGGGGATGAGTAAGAGGAAATACAATTTTAGCACACATGGATAGAAAATGAAAAAGGAAATATGGTTTATGTCATAGATGGAGAGGAAATGGAAAGTCTAGATTTTAACCACTCTTTAGGTATGTGCAACATTATAGACATCATTGATGAAAGGACGTGCACTTATCATGAGCCCCTAAAAATGAAGAAGGTTAACATTGGGTCAGAAGAAGAACCTAAGGAGGCTCTCATTGGATACTATTGGTCAGAAAAGAAGGTCTCAAAGATCATTGATCTATTATGTGATTTCCATGATTTGTTCCCATGTGGGTATCATGAACTTAAAGGTGTCCACCATTCCTTAGGGGAGATGAAGATAAAACCAAAGGAAGGTGCATGCCCAATCTGAAAGAGGCCATATCGGATGAACCCAAATCTGTACGTATGGTTCAAGGAGGATATAGACAAGATGGTAGCATCAAGTATCATTGAGGCATTGAAGAGTCAGAATAGATAAGCCCAATGGTCATCAGCATCAAGAAAGATGGGAGGATAAGTATCTATGTTGACTACAAGGACCTGAATGTAGTATGTATCATCGATCCCTTCCCAACCCTGTTTACTAAAGAAATCTTTGAGGGAGTGGCCATGCACGAAGTATACTCCTTCACGGATCGGTTCTCAGGGTACCATCAGGTGAGGATTACAAAGGAATACCAGAGAAAGACAAAATTTTCCACTAAATGGGGAAGTTTTTCCTATACGGTCATGCCTTTTAGATTGAAAAATGCTCCTACTGTGTTCTTGTGCATTTTAGTACAATCCTTTCAGGACTTCATCGATCACTTTTTTTCAGGTCTATTTGGATGATTGTAATGTGTATGGTCTAGTCAAATACCATTGTGATAACTGTTGATGCAAAATCACAGCACCCCTGGATGTTGATCAGATTTCTATGTTGATCATGCTAGCATCCAGTGTGATTGCACAACATTGAAACCTTTCTCTAAGTGTGGGACTTGCAGAAATGAGAAAGGAATCTCCAGAGAAGGCTAGTTCCTGCTCATAAACTACCTTCCACAAGCTATTCCAGTGCAGGCAAGCTAATGTAATCCTAATCTAACCATGCCAAGGAGACAGAGAGAGAGACAAAAGGGAAAAAAAACCAAAAGCCTACACTAAAACGATGATACACCAGAGAAGGAGAATGTTGAACATCTATCAAAACTGCCATGGAACAAGGAGAAGTGAGCAATGGGAAGGATGGACCGATGCATCACAGGCCCAAGGATAGATTTCACACAGAAAATGTCCCAGAACTCCATGAACACAGCTCCAGACCTGCAATGAAGAGAGGCAAGAAGAAAACAAGTAAAAAATGAGCAAGGATGGACAGATGCATCACAAAACATGTTTTTGTTGCTTCAGAAGTTTGCACAGAACATCATTTCAATAGTAAAAGGCAAAAACGCCATTACAAAACAAGGGAGGAGGTTCGAACTCCATTTTCAACCCTGGAGAAGAAAAGAAGGGAGGGCAGAGCTGAAAAGATGAACAACTTGTATTCATCCCTCTAAAATGAGCCAAATCTGGCTTTTACATTACATGGGTCGAGCCTAGGAGAGAGAAACATGGGGAAAATGTGCAAGCAGCCCAACCATTGACCAAAACACATTCTTCATTAAAATCGGTGGTTTTAAAACATCACTTCTGGCCATGCTGAAGAGGAATGTGACCCATGTGCATTAAAACTGGTTGTTGAAACATCACTTCTGGTCATGTTGAAGAAGAATCCGACCCATGTGCATTAAAACTGGTTGTTGAAACGTCAGTTCTGGCCATTACTATGTGTAGAGATGTTTCTTGATTTTATCTCTCCAAAATAAACCAAAATTCAAGATTGACCCCTGAATCGTGTAAAGAATTTATTAATATTTCCAATGATATAAAGAACATGCAAATCTGAGCTCTGGATCAAAATTTATGGCGATCTAAAGATTTAGGGCACAAAATAGGCCAAAATAGATTTTGAATCTTTTCCCGCGCTCTGCCACTTGGATGACACGTGTCAGGCACTGATTGGCCACGCAATTCTCTCTCCTCCACCTTTCCGTGCGCTTTCCTTTGAAATTTCAACCTTTTTCATACTTTGGAAAAATTCTCATTTTCCCCCCCACGCCCCGCCACTTGGGACACGTGGCATCATTTGGTTGGAGGACAGGGGCGCGGGGTCATCCTTTACCTTTTAGTTTTTCGGCCAAGCTTTTTCCAAATTTTCTAAGTCCTCCCTGAGCTCCACACTCCCCCCGCCTTAGGACACGTGTCCTGCTCTGATTCATTGGCGGATTTTCCAGGTCTTCGCATCCCTCTCGTATTTTTGTCCCGGAATGTCCCAAACCGAAGTTCTCTATTTCGGCCAAACCGGTCGGTTCACGTCCTCCGCGCACTTTTTTCCCAACTGCCCTAAATTTCTTGGGACAAATTTCTCCGAACCGCCCGAAATGGACTGACTTGCACCAAAACGGCCGATCCGCGTCTTTTGCGTACTTTTGTCCTAGATGTCCCAGACTGAGCGAAGCGAGACTTAGGTAATTTTCTTCCCTCTTTTGGCCGATGCGTCCCATGCGTACCTACGGCCCAGATGTCTCAATTGCTGTGTGGACCGCTTGGAGGCTTTTCAACCGGTTCGCGCCCCGACATCCCAACTGTCCCAAGGACCGCCTGGACTAGGACTTAGCCGATTTTCATGATTTTTTCTGCCCCAAGCTTGTTTTTTACAACTTTTTCACCCTTTTTAGAACTTTCTCTTTTCTTCTTGGACAGAAGAGTTAGAAAGAAGCTGAGGGGACCCCAGAAACATGATTTTGGGCCTTGAATCGATCTATCTTGCTCGGGACTGAAGAATCTGATGCATGTTATCAAAATTACCCTGGGGGGAATTTTTGATAACAATAACTTAAGACTAATGATTGACAGGTTTCGATAGTTGAGGATATCCCTTAACATCAAGAAGTGTGTCTTTGCTACCCCATTCAGAACCTTACTGGGACAAATCATATGTAAGGAAGGATTGCTAGTAGATCCCACCAAGGTTGTAGCCATTGTGGGTTTAGGGGAGCCTATTAGCCAAAGTTTCATGCATGGATTCCTTGGGCATACAAGTTACTATAGAAATTTCATCAAGGTATATGCTAAGATCGATGTGCCATTAGAGGAATTACTTAGACATAAGAGTGCCTTTCATTTGGGAGAGGCACAATAGAGGGCACTCGATGTAACATCCTCATTTTAGAACATTAGAACAAGATTTTTTTTGAAAAGTGCTTTCTAATTCTATATACATAATTTAGAACTCACAGATCATAACAACCATTCTTATAACAGATAACCATATGCAGCTATAATGACTCGGTGTACCACCGATCTATTCATTCCATGACTCAATGAACTACCGATCTATTCATGTGTATAATAGAGTTGGCGTTTTCATCTGAACACTTCACTCTTGCGGTTCTCTTCCCTAATATGGGATTTAAGAATGCTCTGTCCAAGGAACCTATCTGAATAATTGGTACCATCATTCATCGGCATCACGTCCCTTAGACTAGGTGACATAGGACAACGCAATTAGCAGCTTGCGATACTTTGGCCAAATATTTGAAACAAGTTGTTCATGTCTCATATTCCTTGACGACATACTCATCAATTTGGAATACGTCCATCACCCCACTCTAATGTTATATAGAATGTATTATACTGACTTCTGTCAGTCTCCCCTGTCCTAAAGTTTTCACTTAGGAACGGGTTAATATCATAAACACACATTATAAGGATGCTCTTTAAGACTAGGGGTAAGCTGACATACTGGGTCACCCACTATTAACCCCATGTGTCAAGGTACCCCCGAGTCCAAAAGGGCTGCCTCATAACATGTCTATGGTCCTAACCAGTCCCAAAGGAAAATATTGTTCGAGTTTCAGGTGTAAATCTTAATGATCAATGCAAAAGGGTGTTGCCATAAGTCACCTGCATTGTTGTATCCTTGAGAAGATCCTAATCTTCTCGAAGGTACAACCTTGCAGTTGTCATGTGTCAACATCCTACAATACTACCTCAGAAAGATTTACATAAATTCATGAAGTTACTTAAATTGAGTTGAATTTGAATTAAAGGCCCTCCTAACTGGGTATTCTTTTCCCAACTCAAAATTTCATACCTTTGAGTTACCTTACGTAATTAAGTTCAATTTTCACAGAGAGAAGTTTAATAAGATTTTTGACCTCGTCAAGGTGTCCATGGTCCCTAAAAATCTTATTTCCTCATAATAGGGCAATAGCCTTAAGTTCTCTCATAAGGAAGATAACTAACCCGTAAGGGTTCATATCAACCCTGAAGACTGAATGTATCAGACTTATTGCAAATAAGACATGGTGAATTTAATCCATCCATTACATTGCTTTGACTTATAAAATTATTAAGGATTAGTATGATGTTCATCGAGTTATAGCTACTTGTTAGGACATAAATCAACCCCAACTTCCATAGAAATGCAGTGAACTAATTTTCAAATTAGCCATATTCATAATATAAAAGAATTACTAGCAAACATAAAGTACTCAGTCACATAATTTTTACAAGGCTTACTTAGGGAATCCATTTAGATCCCATGACGTATAATAATAAAAATGCACTCTTATTCATCCAGACACGAGAAGATCAACTCAACAAATAAGAACATAGCCATGTAAGAAAACATTTCTCCATTTATTTTAATCTCAACCTATACCATTACAATTTATGCACTAAGGCATATTTTAATACAATAACATCAAAAAAAGAGCAACTTTCTTCCTATAGTACAATTAGATAGATCCTGTCATAATTCATCATAAAAATCAGATTAAGCATTCTAAGAATCATATCAGATCTACGTGCCTTTACCACTTACGATGACCATCTGCAAAAATTTCTAGCACGGGTCAATTCAGTGAACTGAGCATGATAAGCTCTAATTCTTAAAACAACTATATTCCACCAATTGTTTCCATTAAACAATCTGTTTAAATGAAATCATTTCATCAAATCTATAAACATGAATCACACTAATTATCCTTCTACCATACATGACTTTATAACATAACTTCATATTATAACTACCATATCAACTTTAATCTTTTCGGATGATTCATCTTATATTAGAGACTAAGAAGAAACAAAATGAATCTAAAATATCCATCCATCCGAAAACCAAGGACAGTATCAATCGTAATAAAATTACTTCATTCAAGAACGAATTCTTACCAGTACGTGTATCCAACAGATGTGCATTTAACAATTCAAGCAAAGACATATTATAGCCTCTAGCAAGTTCAACTGATGGATTTCCTTTATACTCATTGCATTATTTCAATGACATTAATAAGTATACAAACTTCTACTACAATACTACTTTTATACAAGTAGATAACTGAATAACTCAAACAGGGTAATAATATAACTATAGATAAGGAAAGGAGACTTCGGTCAAGACTCAACACTTACCACTCTCTCCCCATAATTTAACAGACTATTCATCTTATAACCATACCGTAGAGATCTCATGGAGATACAAAAGAAGGGAGCATTCATAATATCCAGAAAGGGAGAGAATACTTTCGTATTCCAAAAATCCTATATCAACATATACTTTACAACTAATAGAAAGAAACAGAGGCATTCAAATCTCCATTCCAAACAAGTTCAGGATTGTACCAACTTCCCAGGAGCAATGCATATACAATCGATCTTGAATTCAATTAGGGAAGAAGAGAAAGCAAGAAAATCAACACCCAAGTTTACCATTAGCTCCAATCTGGTAGAACTGTTTAAAAGGTCACCCTTAGATCCCTAGGGTCTTGCAATTGCACATTAACAAAAGCCACATGTTGTTATAAATGAAATACATATACATTCAAATATCAGTCCACAATCCTGATCCAAATAAAACAGTTTACCCTTCACCTAGGACTCGAATCATTTTAGACTACGAGTTAGGGTAACTGCTATCATTACTTACCAATAGGTTACACTACCTATTTCCAGCCATTACACTGGATAGTTTGTTATTGTGTTCAAGGATACCAAACAAATAGCACTTCCAATGTTAATAGATGGATTCTAATGATAGATTTCAAGGTCACTACAAACAACATCAACACATTTCATTCATATTCTAATATAAACACTAATTTCCATTCATACAGACCTAATATCACCCACAAATTGTTAGGGATCAGAGTTCATCAAGTAAATTTTCATTGGGTCACAACTGTGTTCCCATATCCAAGTAAAAATTGTAAGGAAAATAGCTACAACAAATATTTCATTACTTACAGAACCCATAATCATAGAAACATCCAAACCCTATTTAACAAAGGTACATGCTTAGTATTCAACATATTTCTTACACATGCGACTTAAACCAGTCGAGCTTTATAGAAGGAACTAACAGTTTCATCACAATCCAACTTTATATTCACTTGAAGCTGTCAAGTAATAAAAGAGCTCATACAACTAAGCAACAATCAATAAACCAACCAAATTAGGCACAACAATTCTTTCCATGTCATTCTTCAAACATGAAATCATCAAGCACAACGTCTAATATGGTACAGTTTGGAAACTCCTTACCTCAGTCGAACAAAGAGACAAAAAACGCTTCTACAGAAGATGATACCCATATAGTATTCACAACAAGGTGAGAAGATAAAAGAAGTAGATTTCATAAGGGTCTACTTATAACCAGAGATTCCCAAATCATTAAGAAAAAGAGAAACCCAATACATTGCTACCAGCCAAACCAACTGTACCAAAAATCATCTGAATAGAGTTGTTCTAATGAAATCATTTAAAGGAAAGCAATATTTTTAAAAGTTAGGGCCTATCATGCCTGATAATGTCGCTTAAACAATTCGAAGAAGACCACTGAATGTGCTCACACCTTCTCTTCTTCTTCCACAAAATATTAGACAACAATAAATTGTTACCTCCATGCCTTATATACTTTCCCTGACAGAGAAGGAAGCTAGAAACTCTCAAAGTTGCCATGCAACACAGAGTAGATGGCTAGTTCAAAGAACCAGTGGTCAAGCAGAGTGAAAAACAGAATGCATGGAAAGCCAAACAACCAAACAATATTCCACTTGCATGCCTTCCCAAGCAATCCATGCTCGGGAACCAAAGTTCATTAATTGCATTTACTTCCATCCTCCCGCCTATTTTCCATTGCCACCAACCGCCAAAGTTGGTGATCGCCGCATGAAAAAAAACAAACATTCCCATCCTTGGTGATGCTGCCACATCAGGTTATACTAGCCATTTTTATCCTCCGCCAAACCTGACAGCATTCCAAGTCCTTCAACCTTATCCCCCTCTTAAATTCCATGGAAACCACCGCCCATGACTCACGACCCTTCTTTAGGTCTCCCTCCCTTCTTATCATTAGTTAAGATAGGTTTGAAACTTAGGTTATATCATAGGGTAAGACATTAGTCTCACTTCCATAGCGCTAGGTGTAGTTAACCCTTAGGAGCATTAAGCTCATAGTTTAGGGCTAGGTTATATTAGCAATT
The DNA here is from genome assembly GCA_019776745.2 of Taxus chinensis. Taxonomy (NCBI): domain Eukaryota; kingdom Viridiplantae; phylum Streptophyta; class Pinopsida; order Cupressales; family Taxaceae; genus Taxus; species Taxus chinensis. The sequence continues at coordinate 900,647,551 of CM034146.1, forward strand.
ATTTTAACCAATAGGTTATAGTTTAGGTTAAGACTATTAACCTTAACGAATCTAGTCTAGGTCCCCAAAATAGGACCAGTCAGTGTTAGAGTCCATACTGGATAAAACATTCTTGTAAAGAATTCTATTTGGCATTAATAAACATAAACATCTTACCTGGCTTAAGGTCCAAGCCTTTCCTGATGTTACGATATCTGGTACCAAATTCCATTTATCATGATCAATCTGAGTTAAACTCTGAAATTGATCATTCAAAACTCAATCAGACCTTGTAACTTTTGTAAGGTCAATAAATTTTGTTCATCCTGAATAAACTTACAACATTCCTTGGATCAATGCAACTGATCCAAGGCTAAGTCATAAAGGTGGATAAATCCACTATTCATCCAGAAATCAGGTTGAACTCAAGTGTAAGAATGAAAGAAACAAAAAGAGTCCAAGAATTTTCCGGCTCAGTCAAAGATCTTCAAGAGCAAAGAGGATACAATCCATATCAAGCATGAATTCCCAAAACCAAAGGAACATGTCCTTATACACAAGAAATCATTTATCAATACTTGAATGCTCTGGAGAAAGTAACAACAGTTCGGGGTGTTACACTTGACACTTTGAAGGATAGGCTTGTCACAACACCCATTCTTCATTTCCCCATTTGGGATAATCCCTTCCATGTTCATGTGGATGCCTTTGACACAACCATTGGAGCAGTACCGACACAACCTGGTGAAGGGATTGTTGACCATCCCTTGTGTTTTGCAAATAGGAATTTAACATTAATAGAAAACAATTACACCAATATTGAGTGTGAAGCATTATCCATGATCTATGTGTTGCACAACTTTGGGCAATATCTACTGGAAATACCATTTGTATTCTACAAGGACCACATGGCATAAAATACTTGGTAAACAAGCACATATGTCGATGGGTCCTATTGTTCCAAGAATTTGAGTTCATGGTGGTTGTCAAGCTAGGAAAGAGTAATTCTGGAACCGATCACTTGTCTAGGATTGACTCAAGAGAGGACGTACAAAGCATTGAAGATACCATGTTAGATGCACAACTATTTAGGTTGTGGCTTGCACCCTCAGACTTAGAGGATATTTTGGTGTTTCTCAAAATGGGTGTGGCACTTAAAGGGATGAAAGCATTAGAAAGGAAGAAGTTAACCATACACGTCATACCCTACATGTTGGTTAGTGGTGATTTGTTCAAGCTAGGACATGCTGAAGTGTTGCACTAGTGTGTGCTAGAACATGAGCACCTGGCTATTATGGAGGAGGCGCATGGAAGAAGCATAGGTGCACAATATGTAGGAGATGCCACTACGCACAAGATATTACAAGCTAGGTTATGGTGGGAAACCCTATATCAAGATTTTAAAGAGAAGTGCAAGGCATGTGATCATTTTCAGCGCCTTGGAAAACTAAGGCAGAGGGATGAAATGACATTGCACCCTATTCCAAGTATAGATCCATTTGAAAATTGGTCCATAGATTTTGTAGGCCCCATTTCACTATTTGTGCGTAGGATGGGATCATGTTATGTAATCACTTGCATGGGTTATTTGACAATATGAAGCAGAAGCAACACCTACTAAGGATTGTACATCAACTACATCAACCAGGTTTCTATGGTAAACTATTATTACAAGGTATGGATGCCCGTTGAGCTTAACTAGTGATAAGGGTACACATTTCCTAAATAAGACTATCAAAATTATTTTAGTAGATTTCATGGTGGCTCATCATAATACTACCCCTTACCATCTACATGAAAATGAAACTGCTAAAGCATTTAATAAAATATTGAGCCATACCTTGACCAGAATTTGTGACGTTGGTAGACAAGATTGAGATGACAAAGTATCAGTAGTTCTATGGGTGTATAGGATAACCTATAAGAGGTTGAATAAGGCGACACCATTCCAATTGGTGTTTTGTGCAGAGGATGTCCTACCCATTGAATTTATGTTACCTTCTTTGCGTATTACGCACGCAGAAGGATTGGCCCATGAGTAAGTGCTAGAAGAAAGGATTGACAAATCAATGAAATTGGATGAGAGACGATCATTGGCCAGGTGGATTCAAAAGGATGAAAAGGCTAAACAAAAGGTATGGCATGATCACCACATCAAAAACAAACAATTTGAGATTGGCCTGATGGTATTGTTATATGATTCTAAGTTTATGCGCCATCCCAGAAAGTTGAAAGTCCATTAGTTGGGGCCCTATATCATCTCAGACATCCTTAATTCAAGTGTGTGTCAGTTAAGAGCACTGTATGGAACGAGATTTCCAGGCCATTTCAATGGGAGTAGGCTAAATCCCTACTATAAATTAGTCTTCTTGGTGTTTGTAATAAGGTAGTTTTTCCATTTAGTATAAGTTTCCCTTTATGCAATTTCCTTTCTTGTATTTCCCTTTCTCCTTGTTTGTTTTGTTGTTTGTTTTGCACCTTGAACGCTGGTAACCACATTACTTTTTGAAGGTTGTACATGAATAGAGAATCACACATCTATTTTAGTGTGTGGTGGAGTGACGCAAAGTATAAGCCCATAATACAAGTTGAACTAGAAGTAGAAGTTACGGTGAATGGCCCGATAAATGGATACAAAGCACACAAGAATGAAGGAAGTGCATGAAAGAAGAGGTAGACAAAAAGGTTGGTGTCAGGAGAAGACTTCAGAAAAACCACATATAGAGGAGGAAGAAGCACAGGAACAACACGAGGTAGGTGAGAGAAAAAATTAGGTGAATAGAAGAAGTGCCTTCGGTGCTGTTGACATGTGTGAAAGAGTCTTCTGTCAAATGTATTGTTTTTGTGCTAAAAGGTTGTAGAATGTCACGTGCAAGATTAGGTGCCTAAGGATGGCTTGGTGGAAAAGGCCACATTTAGTGTTAAGTATGGTGGTGGGTAAAATAGAATTTAATGTTGGAAAGAAGGAAAATCTCTTAATAAAAAGTTAGGAAATTCATTATTTACCTTGCATTTATCAAGTGAAAATATTTCTCGTGAACTAGGGAATCCAAAGGCGATCTATGTGAAGAAACATTTAAGAAATATGAGAGGACGTGACTAGAGTAGATCCGTAAACCAGTAGGAAAGGAGTACACAGGTGTGGAGGAAGTTGTTAACAAGAAAGTTGTTGAGAAGCACCGTCTTGTGGAAGAATTTTTCCAGCTAGGGTTTTACGGCTAGAGCACTGTGTTAGGAGGGTTTCTTCGTAAGATTGAATCTTGGGGTTGGATAGAATGGTAGAGAAGAGAAAGGAGAAGACGTGTGAAGTGTTAACATAACCAAATGAATGGCACCAAATAAAGAAACCATCTCACCTAAAAATCATAAGGGCAAGGGAAAGTGGAAGCAAATGGCTCCTGTTGCAAGCAGAAATGAAGAGTGGTACAAGGAGATGAATACCTAGATGGGGTATTACTAGGAAAAGAATGGGAATCTAATTTATGGAAAATGAATGTGAGTGATTATAATAACTACACCAACATGAAAGAAAAATAAATGGCTTTGGAGTTGGTTCTCTCCATAAACAATAGGATATCAGAGGGCATGCCCATAAACAACAAAAAAATAAAGGTTAAATTAGAGAAGGCAAGGTTACTACAACTCTACGAACTACCATACTTCGGAAAACTTGAGAACCTCTATTAGTGGCTAATGGCACACGTTCATAAAGACCATTTTTATTTCATAGGGCGCAAGATGCACATAACTCCCTAGTTAATTTCCAAGTTCACAAGCCTTATCTGTGAGGGGGATAAAATTGATGATGACCTAAGAAACAAGGAGGCCATCAAAGAAATAGTAGTTATGTATGACTACAAGAAAGGATTGCAATACTTTGACATCGCAGAGATCCCAGACCCCATGATGAAGATAGCCGTGCACTTGGTAACCAAGATCAATGATCAAGAGAGATGGACTCAAGTGAATAAGGCATGGTTGAACGTATGCTAGAAGATATCTGAGGGGACCATCTACAACTTGTCTTCTTTCATCATAGATGAAATCATTAACAACGTGTAAGAAGACGAAAAGATAATATTTGGCAACATGTCCTCCTCACATTGTTTTTCTAGATATCAGTGAGCCCAATGGGCTGGAAAGGTTTGTTTGGGAGTTCCCGAAAGAGGATCCCTCACCCGCGAAGTGGTTTGTAAATTAAACTTGTGATACCATGACAACCACTCACAAGGTGCATTTAGAGAAGTGGTACAAGTGCATGAGGGACGCGTTTGGGAAAAAATGGAGGATTCTAGAGCACTTACCTATGATTGTGAAAGGAGAAGTAGAATTCACAGTATATCAACACTTATGCATTGATATATTTAGGTTTACAGATGAAACAATGAGCCCCTAATGCAAGCTTCCCTTCTCCTTCACTACACAATATTTCCAAGCAGAGGTAAATAATTTTAAAGAGGCCAAGAGAATAAGGTTCGAACTTAGTGAGGTGGATCAAGACCACTAGGAGCTGCATAGAAAGTTAGTTTACCCCAAGAAGCACACATAACGTGGAGAGATATATCTCCCATGAGATACAGATGATGAAGCCAATGACATTGCCAATCGCTAGAAGGGATGCAACAAGGATATATCTTCACATAAGGCCAAAATTTGAAAAGGGCACATACTTGGAAAATGATGTATCCATCCCTGAGGACCTAACAGGAAAAAATAATCCCATGCTAAAGAAGAGGGAAAGAGAAGAGGTGAAGAAAGCACCAAGTTTTCAAACTACACAAGTGGCAAGTGCGTCGGAGACAAGTGCTAAGCCTAGTACTTATGCGTGGAGGAAGAAGTCCCCACTAAAAGTGAATAATCCATAGGAAGAAGTGTCAGAGCATGCTATGACTCTAGAGAAAGAAGCACTCGATCAAAAAAAACCTATCACTCATGAGAGGTCACAAGAGAAGGAGGATATGGAAGTAAAATCTCTTGTGAGGAAGAAGCAAAAGGTGGCAGAAGAAGATGACTCTAAGGGTGCATAGAGCTTGGAGGCCTATAGAGGCAAAAAAAATGATAATGATGATAAAATTGTGGTAGTTCAAGGCCCTCTTGTATTCAAAGTACATGAGTCAGAGGAGGAATGAGAGGAAGAATAAAATGAGTACATCTTTGTTAAGAGGAAGAATTACAAGGAAGAAAAAGATACTCAGAACAAAGGGGTAATCGAAGAAGTTATAAAAGAACAAATGACCCCAAGCCTCAAAAAGGAATAGATAGATGCGGCCGTAGAGAAATAAGTAGCAAATATAATCAAGTACTTGGTAGAGCAAGAGATGGAACACAACGTTGATCTAGTGATAAAGGAAGCAAAGAAGGAGAGCATAGGAAAGGAATATGGCAGCATGGGAGGGGATCCCAATTGGGATGTGAGCTTTCCTAAGGCCATGTGCATGGGGAGAAAGAGTTCAGAAGCATCACAAGTTCAGAGTATGGGCTATATTGATGATCCAAATAAAGTGTTGCGCATGCGCTTTCAAAGCACCATACCAACGGAGCAACTCTTGGCTATGAAATCATTTGATGAGGAAGGTGCATACCCTTGGAAGAGGGAAATGCTTTCCTTGGAATTTGAGTCCCACATCGATGAGCCAGAATTCAAAGTAAGCCAAGCGGAAATAATTAAGGTACCAGAGTGAAAAGTAGACAACCCCTTGGTAAACGCTAAGCAGCTATCAGATAAGAAAATATGCAACGCATTCAACAAGGTTTTAGTTGAAGTAGAAGCCACACTCTTCGAGAGAAATGATAGGGTGAAGTTCCTAGAGGTAGAACTGGAGAAAAAGGAAGAAGAGCTCAAGGAAAGAACTAAGGACTTAAAGTGGGAGGAACTAATTATGTAACACCTTTGATAAATGGTTATATTTATCTTTTGCATTACAAGCGTTAGAATGTGATTTCTTGAATGAGGTGTGTTTCCTTGATTGACAAAGATCCTGCTTGTTAACTATAAATCATTTCTACTCTTGGATTCATTGGATTGAAATGATATGGCTTGCAAGAATCCATTTTCACTTCTGATAGGTGAGTTGCAATCTGGTTTTGAGAATTGTAAACTTATCACTTTAACTGACTCATCCTTGGATCAATTCTAGTGATCCAAGGAATGTTTTAAATGTCCTCACTAGACTGAATGGTAAGATGACATTCATAATCTTGAGAGATGTAGCAGACTGAACTTTTTGTGTTACAAATTCTTTGATCTTGTAAGATAGTTCCTACATTCGGTTGTATGTTTGTGTTTGGATCTTTGGGATTGACCTCTTCGTGAAATTGAATAGTGTAAGCAGAACGAAGCTTGCTTCACGATTATGAAGGGAATCTAAATCCTAAACCTAAGGGATTAACCTAATAGTATTCTAAAACTAGGTAAATGCACCTACATCCTAGCTATGTCTACTTATTTGGGTTACAATCTAACCTAAGCTTCATATTCTATTTTTTTGGGAAGGTGTCCTAACCTAAGTTGTTGTGCTAAATGGAATAAGGGAGAAATAGCTAAGTTAATGCTAGGATATTTTAACCTAATACCTAATACTATGTGGTTGGGAATTTTGATCTAACCTAAGGTGGAAATTACTTATGAAATGATTTTGACTAAACCTAAGGTTATAACCTAAGTTGGGGAAATCTATCCTAAACTATTGAAAGGGAACCTGGGGTTATATGGCATTTTGGTGACGGTTACAAAGGCACTTATTTGATTTGATTTGTTGAATAAATGGGAAGTAATGCCAGTTTCGGCAGAGGTAAGTAAACTTAGTGGAAGCATACGTGGACTCTTCACTAAAGTTGGAAATGCATGCTGAAGTGGAAATAGCATTCGCCAGTTTTAGGAGGTGGTGGCAAGGAGAGATAAGCGGGAGATTGGGGAGTAATTGCATTAATGAACCTCAAATTTTGTGTGCAAACCATCTTGGAAACAAAGAAGGTAGATTTGTTGGAGGTTGTTTGGTATTGCATGCCTCATGATTTTTTCTCTGCATGGAGCTATCTGGTTCTTCAAACCAGCAGTTTGAATTTTACTTTGTGGCTATTTTTGGTTTCTCTGGTCTATTTTTGATCCAAGGAAATTATATGAGGCATTGGAGAGAAAGATGTTTGGTTGTTGATCTTTCATGGATGAGGAAAAGATTTGGTAGCTCAGCGGAAGCCTCCTTAAAATTGGCAAAAGCACTATCATGCATGATAGGCTCTACACATTAAGATTTCTTGCTTTCTTCTAAATGTTTCATCGAAACAATTCTGCTCTCATGAGATAAATGTTTGCATGTTATTTACTTTCTTGGTTGTATGAATCCCTGCAATTTTTGGATGTGAAACCATTGCACGATAATGATAGTATTGGATGTTCTCTCTCTGCACCAGTTCAATGGTATTATGCATGTGGAACTCGTATTTTAGGCTTGTGTATTCTGAACTTGTAGTCAAAACATTGTGTTTGGTTCTGAACTAGTATTTTAAACTTTGTGTTTAGTATTGAACTCATATGCGAGGCTTGTGTTGTTCTAAACTTTTGTTCAAAGATTTTTGTTTCGTTCTAAACTTGTATTCAAGACTTGTGTTGTTCTGAATTTGTGCTTGTTAGGTTGTCGAGTCTGTTTTCATGTGTGAAAGTGTTGAAGACTGTACACTAAGAGTACTATACACTTTTCATGTATCCTCACCGGGGTTCAGAGCGTAAATTTTTTGGCCTCAAAAAATTACACCTGAAATATCAGGAAATGTGCTCTTCTCATATGGGCAAGTTTTTTGACCCATAGGTTTATGGGACGGGTTTTTCCCATGGTTTTGATACCCATAGTTTTGTAAAACTGCTTAAGCAGTTGTCTATTTATATGGTCTTATGCATATGATAGATGTACAAGTAAATGTATTGCAGATGTGTTTTTAATTCTGCTGTGAATTCTGTAGAGTTTGTTGAGCATAACTCCAAATGGATCTGGGTATTGTATTGAGAGAGCGGTGGCTTCTAAAAAAATCTGAGCAAGTGATTCTTGGTGGACGTATCCCAAATTTGGTGAACCACATTAAATACTATCTCTTTGTGTTGTGTTATTTTATTCTACAATTTTATTTGAGATCTGTAATAATTTTTGCATATTAGTTTTCTACTGTTACGATTCTGTGAGGGATTATTCCGCATATTTTATCCCTTATTTCCTAAAAATTGGTATCAAAGCCTGGTTTGGTTTGCTGAAGTGTTGAATTATAGGGAAAGTTTTTTAGCTTGAGTGGGAGCTATGGTAGATGATGGAAGATCTAGGGTTGATAAATTCAACAGGCATAATTTCAATCTTTGGAAGATGCAGATGGAAGATTACCTTTATCAAAAGGATATTTATACTCTGTTATCTGAGAAGGTGAACAAACCCTCGAGTATGAAAGATGTGGAATGGGATTTGTTGGATCGAAAGGCACTTGGAATGATCTGGCTGTGTCTTACATCTTCGATATTATTTAATGTTTTAAAGGAAAAGACTACAAAAGATCTAATGGATGCATTAAGGAAGTTGTATGAAAAACACTCTACCTCTAATAAGATATTTTTAATGAAAAATTTGTTTAATATGAAGATGTCTGAGAATATTTTAGTAGCAAATCATTTAAATGATTTCAATATGGTTGTGAATATGTTAGCTTCAGTTATAATAGAATTTGATGAAGAAGTTAGGGCTTTATTAATTCCGTGCTCTTTACCTGAGAGTTGGAATACCCTGGTATGGCGGTAAGTAACTCGGTTCTAGCTAACTCGAAGTTGAAGTTTGAGGATGTTGTAGGGGTGATTCTAAGTGACGAAATGTGAAGAAAAAGTTATGGGGAATCTTCTATTTCAGGGAATGCTTTGACAATGGAAACTAGAGGGAGACAAAAAAATAGAGGAAACTGTGGAAAATCAAAAGATTATGAAAGGTCAAAATCCAAGAACAAGATTGTATGCTGGAATTGTGGAAAGCCTGGGCATGTAAAGAAGGATTGTTGGGAGCTTTGGGATAAGAAGAAACAACAGGAAGAAAACAAGGGGGCAAATGTGGAAATGGGTAATGTATGTTAGGATGCTTTGATTCTTTCTTTGCATAATATTACTAAATCTTGGGTTTTAGATTCAAGGGCTTCTTTCCATGCTTCTCCACATAGGCATTATTTTGTTGATTATGTTCAAGGAGATTTTGGGCATGTTTTTCTTGGTGATGATGAGCCTTGCAACATAGTTGGAAAAGGTTTTGTTCAGGTTAAGATGCAGAATGGGAATACTTGGCTATTGAAGGATGTCAGACATGTGCCTACATTAAGATGAAATTTGATATCGGTAGGGCAAGTTGGGAATTGATGGTTGTACTGTGATATTTACAGTAGACTCTTGGAAGGTTACCAAGGGTTATCTTATGGTGGTAAGAGGTAAGAAGATTGGAACCTTGTATTTAACCACCGATAGTACTAATGATTGTAATCTTGTGGCTTCATATGTAGATACAACATTATGGCACTATAGGCTCGGTCATATGAGCCATAAAGGCATGAACATCATAAAGAAGAATTTTCCTGGATATATAGGAACAGGTTTGGATTTCTGTGAGAACTGCATATATGGGAAACAGAAGCGAGTAAGGTTTCTCAAGGTTGGACCTACAAAGAAAGAGAGTAAGTTAGAGCTGGTGCATTCTGATGTGTGGGGGCCAACTTAGGTATCATCTCTTGGGGGTTCAAGTTATTATGTTACTTTTATTAATGATGCAACAAGGAAAGTTTGGGTTTATTGTATTAGAAACAAATCTGATGTATTTGACACTTTTGTTAAATGGAAAGCCTTGGTAGAGAATGAAACAGGTCTTAAGCTAAAATGTCTCAGGTCAGATAATGGAGGGGAGTATTGCAGTAATGAATTTGATGATTACTGTTCTAAGAATGGAATCCGTAGGAAAAAGAAGGTTCCAGGAACTCCGCAGCAGAATGGGGTATCAGAAAGGATGAACATAACAATAATGGAACGTGCTAGGAGCATGAGGTTACATGCAGGACTGCCTCTTTCTTTTTGGGTAGAAGCAGTGAGCACAGCTGTGTACTTGATAAACAGAGGACCCTCAAGTGCCTTGGATGGAGGCATACCTAAGGAGGCTTGGTATGGTAAGAAAGTTGATTATTCATTTCTTAGAGTCTTTGGATGTGAGGTGTTTGTTCATATAGACAAGGATGATAGGACCAAGCTAGAGGCTAAATCAAAAAAATGTACTTTCATTGGTTATGGTGGTGATGACTTTGGATTTAAATGTTGGAGTATTAAGGACAAGAAAATCATTTGATCTAGGGATGTGGTCTTTAATGAGAAAGTCATGTATAAGCAGCAGTTGCAGGAAAACAGGGAAGAATCCAAGAAAGAATATGCAGCGGTAGAGGATCTTCCAGATGGGAAAGTGACCCATGAATTAATTCAGGAACCTACTCAACAGGAACCCCAAACTCCTACAATGAGGAGGTCTTCTAGGGTAAGAAAATAACCTGAACATTTTTCTCCTTCTATTTATTATTTATTACTCACTGATAGTGGAGAACTAAAGAGCTTTGATGAAGCAATGCAGGTAGATGCCAGGAAGAAGTGGGAGCAAGCCATGGATGAGGAGCATCAAGCTCTCATGGAGAACCAGACATGGGATTTAGTAAAGCTACCTGAAGGAAAAAGAGCATTACAGAACAAGTGGGTGTACAAGAGTTAAAGATGAAGGAGGAAAGAAAAGATATAAGGCCCAGTTGGTGGTCAAGGGGTTTGCACAGAAACAAGGTATAGATTTTGATGAGATATTTTATCTTATAGTAAAAATGACTTCTATTAGAACTGTTCTAGGAATAATTGCAGCAGAATACTTGCACTTAGAATAGCTTGATGTAAAGACTACATTTCTCCATGGTGATTTGGAGGAGGAACTATACATGTAGCAACCAGAGGGCTATGAGGTCAAAGGTAAAGAGGAGATGGTGTGCAAACTGAAGAAGAGCTTGTATGGCCTGAAACAAGCTCCACGTTAATGGTATAAGAAATTTGATAGCTTCATGATGGAGCAAGGTTATATTAGATGTCATTCTGACCATTGCGTGTATACAAAGAAATTTGAGGATGGAAGTTATATTATCTGTGTTTGTATGTTGATGACATGTTGGTTGCAGGTAAAAACATGCAGGAAATAAAAGTACTTAAGAAACAGCTAAGCGAATCCTTTGATATGAAGGATTTGGGGGCAGCTAGAAAAATCCTTGGAATGAGGATAACTTGGGATAGGAAGGAACGGAAGCTAACTTTATCTCAGGAAGAGTAAATTAAGAAGGTATTGGATAGGTTTAAAATGCAGGATGCTAAACCGGTTGGGACTCCTTTGGCAGGCCATTTTAAGTTATCAAATGAGCACTGTCCCAAGACAGAGTAGGAAAGAAACAAGATGTCCAAAGTACCTTACTCTTTAGTGGTTGGCAGTTTGATGTATGCTATGGTGTGCACTAGGAATGATATTTCCCATGCAGTGGGAGCTGTGAGTAGATTTATGAGTGATCCAGGTAAAGAGAATTGGTAAGCAGTAAAGTGGATCCTTCGGTATTTGAGAGGGACCATGGGGACAGTTTTGTGCTACAGTGGATCAAACACCACTTTACGTGGTTATGTAGATTCAAACATGGCTAGAGATGTAGACAGCAGGAGGAGCACAACAGGTTATATTTAAACGATAGGTGGGACAGCAGTGAGCTGGATTTCATGACTACAGAAGCTGGTGGCTTTGTCAACCACAGAGGCTAAGTATGTTGCTGCAACAGAGGCAAGCAAAGAGATGATTTGGTTACAACAATTACTTGAAGAGTTAGAGCATAAGCAGGAGGAATGTAAGATGCATAGTCATAGTCAGAGTGCTATACACCTAGCTAAGAACTCTTCTTTCCACTCCAGGATGAAGCATATATAGTTAAGGTACCATTTCATAAGGACAACTTTGGAGGAAGAGAAGTTGAAGTTGGAGAAGATTCATACCAGTCAGAATCCTGCAGACATGATGACCAAGGTGCTCACAAGGGAAAAACTAAAGTTGTGTTTAGCTTTGGTTGGTCTTCACAGAAACTAGTGAAGGGTTGAGAAGCTTGCTCAGAGGAAAACTAGTCTCCAAGTGGGAGATTGTTAGGTTGTGGAGCCTGTTTTCATGTGTGAAAGTGTTGAATACTGTACACTAAGAGTACTTTACACTTTTCATGTATCCTCTCCAGGGTTCGGGGCTAGGCCGGGCCTTGAGCGGGGGTTCCAGGGGTGGCAGCCCCCAGTAGTAAGGATTCAGGGGCTGTGCCCATGGGATAGCAAATTTTTTAGGCGTAAATTTTTTGGCCTTGAAAAATTACACCCGAAATATCAGGAAACATGCTCTTCTCATATGCACGAGTTTTTTGACCCATAGGTTTATGGGATGGGTTTTTCCCATGGTTTTGATACCCACGGTTTTGTAAAACTACTTAAGCAATTGTCTATTTATATGGTCTTATGCATATGATAGATGTACAAGTAAATGTATTGCAGATGTGTTTTGAATTCGGCTGTGAATTCTGTAGAGTTTGTTGAGCATAGCTCCAAATGGATCTGGGTATTACATTGAGAGAGCAGTGGCTTGTAATAAAATCTGAGCAAGTGATTCTTGGTGGATGTAGCCCAAATTGGGTGAACCACGTTAAATACTATCTCTTTGTGTTGTGTTATTTTATCCTATAATTTTATTTGAGATCTGTAATAATTTTTACATATTATTTTTGTACTGTTACGATTTTGTGAGGGATTATTCCATATATTTTATCCCTTATTTCCTAACAGCTCGAGGATTTGTGTTGCTTAGAACTTATATATGGGACTATTTGCTTGAAAAATAGCTTGAGAGAATAGTTTTGGTTTGAGTTGATATGGTGATCTCTTTGAGATATTCTCCTTGATGCTCCTTGATTTTGGAATAGTTGTGGTACTTCTTCCCCAACTGTACTATTTTCTTTGAGCATGTAATGGCATGTAAAACATGGGAGGATATTCTTCTCTCCTCTTCTTGGGGAAACCCACGGTTTGTTTGAATTCTTGACTGTTTTGATACCTGTACCTTTTATGGAAATGTATCTGGTTCAATACTATACTATTACTTACTCTTTGGTTTGAAATAGAGCTCATTTAAAACAGTCGATAATGGTCTTTGAAGTTTATAGAAATGCAATGTGCATACTTCTTCTTATGTGAGTTGATTGGAATGAATACATTCTCTTTCTCAATCTTTATGTACTGGATGGAGCTGTGAAAGTCATTTTGTGTGATTTCTATTTCAATCAATTTCGAGGGTAATGTTGAGACCATTGTTGGACTTGAACGCGTGTTGGGTTTTTCATACTCTCTTTTAAACCCTTTTCAATTGATTTTTTTGTTTTTAAAGGAAAGAAGAGTTGAATAATCTCGTGTAGTGAATCTTGTTTGGAAGGAATTTATACCTCTGGTTTGGGATTGTTTTGTATAATTTGTTCTTACTTAGGATCACGAACTATATGTTCTTTTGTATTGAGTTGTTTAAGTCCTAGTTGTTGGGATTTCAGTTACTATTGAGTTTGTGATTATTTTGGAAAACTTTGATTAAGCTTAATACTGGTGTTGGGTTTTGTATTCTCTTTTAGATTCATTTGAATGGAACTCTGGGTCTTTAAAAGGAGAAAGAAATATATTTCTTCTGTGGACAATATTATGTTTTTGGGACCGTACTATGTACTTCCTTTTTGTGAAATGAATTCAAACTTGCGTTTAAATAAATTGGAATAGATGAACTAGGTTGTATTGATTTTGTTTGAATTCATAAGGAAAACTAGAAGTGTTGCTTTTTATAAACCGTGTGTTTGGTTTTCTGTTCTCTTTTGAGAACTACTAAAATAAATTTTGAGTTTGAAATAGAAATGGGAATTCATTTGATAGTATAAAAGAAATGAATTCTTGATTGGATATTTTCTATTTGAGATCCTTTAACTTTTGTAAAGATAAGTTCATTTGATTGAACTTCTTTGTAGCTCGACTCTCTTCTTGGCTGTAGAGTGATTAATCTCTTAGGTATGTTTGACTTCTTGGGTTTGGATTTTCTATCCTTTATGAATGGTGGGAAACCACTCTTCTAAGATGGAACCTTCCTTTAGGATTGTTTAGTCTATTTTTATACTAAGTCGATGTTGCATTGATGGGAAAGTGAACAGCTGAGTCTATCCTTTTAAAGGGAAAATGTAATCATGTTAGACTGATTGCTTTGTTTGACTAAGTCATACTCCATTTGGATTTTGATATTGGAAGGACTCCTCTTTTAGCACTCTAGCATGATATGAATCTTCCCTGGATGGACACAGAAGATACTATTCTTATGTAAGTCTTGCCTTGATTTTTTTGGAACGAATGGTTTCAGATCTTTGGATGATATCTTCTATAATGTAGAATTTATTTAAGGCTTTCATGTAGAGTGTTTTGATTATTTATCCCTTCTCGGATTGATTTGAGATTCTTATTTTAGATGTTTTCTCTTTATTGTTGAATCCTTATATTGGTTTCCTTGAACTGAAGTAGTTACGTGGGTAATTAGTTGAGTACTTTCTAAACCTATTTTCTGCCTTTCAGATGATTAGTGAATGGTGGATAGTATGCAATTGATTCTTCTTCTTTTTGTTTAACTTGTGGGATGAATCATTCTAAATGTGTACTATGTTGAAGGTAACTCTTTTTGTTACTTAGTAAAGATAAATTTTGTATTTCAATTCAGAATGAATTATGAAATAATTAGACAACAAGATCTATTGGTTGTTTAAAAAGTAATTGATTGGATCAATTAAACTATATGTTATAATGCAGTTGTTGCTGATTATATTGCACTCTTTTATTAAAAGTGAATTCAGAGTCATTATTGTACTTCTTTTATGGTTGTTATTACTTATGCTTACTTGTATGATACTTATTAATTGTTTCATTAAAGCAGATTTGTTTTAATGGAACAATTAGTAGAATGCTCTTCATTTTAATGCTTAGTGCTTATCATGCTCAGTTCAATGAACTGACCCATGCTAGCAATTTTTGCAGATGGACATCGTAAGTGATAAAAGAAGGCAATTTTTTTATGATGTACTGACTTATTTAAGTCTAGATCTTTTGTAAAGAATTTTGATTCATTTTTGAGTTGTATTGAAAAAGAAAAGTTATGTTCTTTTATGATCTTAATGTTGATCAACATGCAATATGCCTGAAATTTATAGTCTGGTAAATGTATATTTTTATCATGATGAATTGAAATGTTTGGAGACTGAATCTAAATTGTGGTGTAAATTCTCTTGTACTTTGTATGAAGGAAATAATAATGCTATCTTGTTGATATTATTTATATCTGTTTGTATTACTGTTATCAATTAATAAGTTGGATTAATGGGATAGTACAATCACCCTTACTATAGTGAAGCTTATTAAGTTGCAAAATATGTTGATATCTATCTAAACAACTATAGTTTAATAATGAAATATGTATTGGTTATATAATTAAACTATATGAGGGATGAATGATAAGAAGGTTATATAAACCCTAACATCTAACCATGAGGAGGAAGATGCTTCCTCTCTTAAAAGAATAAAAGATAAAAGGAATGGTGATTATGATCTTTAATCCTTGTGCTTCGATTATAAAAAGTAAATACTCGCTAAATCTAGGTGGATGATACACCTTATTTGGACATCTAGGTTGTATTAAAAATTAACTGTTTGATGTTTGTTGCGCTATTTTTGGGATAACTATTTGTTATGCCATGTTAATGAACATCAATACAAACATGAGTTAATGAAGTTCTTAATATCAAATCAAATTAAGTATGGATAAAGAACTTAATGAATGATTGGAATTAGGGTTAGGCATGGTTGTTGCAATTTGAATCTTAATCCAATTTAATTCTGAATTAATGACCACTAAGTGGTATGTACATCGTGATGAATTAGTTCTAACAGATTTTTACACACGCCAATTGTAGGACTTTACCTTTGAGAATACCAAGGGCTTCTCGAGGATACAATGATGTAGATGACATGTGGCAACACCCTTCCGTATTTGTTCATCTAGATCTACACACATCTGGACTTGAACTTAGTTTCTCTCTAGGTCAAGTTAGTAGCATGTTTAGAATAGGTAATAGCTTTCTATGACTCAGGGTACCTTGGCACATTCGGTCGACTTAGGTCAGTTGAGTATCCCCATTTACCCTAAGTCATCATGCGCGTCTTCCTATAAAAAATTATGTTGCTAACCTAGGATAGGGTCAAACCTTGGGCAAGTGTACTGACGATAGTTAGCAAATACCATTCTAAATAGTAGTAGAGTGAGGTGAAGGACATATTCCAAAATGATGAGTATGTCATCTTGGAATAGTAACATGAACAATGTGTTGAAAATATTTGGCCAAAGTATCACAAGCTGCTGGTTGTGTTGTCCTATGTCACCTAGTTTAAAGAAATAGGATGTCAAATGAATATTGGTAACAAATATTCAGATAGGTTCTCTAAAAAGATCACTTAGTACCCAGAATAGGGTAGGAAAACCAAGTATACATTGTATACATAAATTATTCTATACTTTAAGACAAACATGAGATATCAGTTTGTAACCGAGTCATGGAATGAGAGATCAGTAACTTACCGAGTCATTATAGCTGCATATGGTTATCTGTTATGAGATTGATTGGCATGGAATGTGTGTTCTAAATGATGTTTTATTTAGAACAGAGAACATTGTGTTAAAAAAATCCCTTGTTTCTAAAGTCTTAAAATGGGAATGTTTCAAATTAGCACACAACTAAGGTGTGAGTTGAAAGAAGAGAAGGCAAGTGTGTGCGATGTTTACAAGAAATTAGAGATGATCACAAATGCCATTTTCTTCAAGCATCCAGATCTAACACCACCAGCCCAAAAGTATAGATCCACCCTAGAGTGCCTAGAGGTCTTTACCCTCATCCTCACAATGGAAAGGAGACCATTGGCCTTGGATTCTATAGAGGATGTATTAGTGCACAAAGAGAAGGAGGACAAGATGAAAGTTATGGAAATTTTTTCCCAGTACAAGAAAGTTCTCATGGATGTGAAATCCACCACCCAAGTCACTGAGGCCACTTATGATAACTGCATCGATAGAGATAGAGTGGCAATCATTCTGGTCATCACCCATAAAGTAGATCTCACGGAGTTCCATGAGAAGAATAAGGGAAATAGTGTGGAACGTGATAGAATTCTATCTGAGGTGGAGAAGAAGTCATAGGCTATTGAGACCTTTCTGTTCTTAATAAAAAACTAGCTAAAGGAGTTGTATCCCCTGATCACTTGAAGGATGGACGTGCTCAAGGATTTGTGAAAAAAATTTGAAGGGGATCATAGAAACAATGAATACCCAAGGAGAAGGGCTAAGATTTGAAGACATGATTACACTAGTCGGTGACCTATATCAATAGGAAGAAAGTGAGGTCAATACTTGGAATAAGTTGGAGGTAGACTTGAAAAAATATTTCCCCCTCCTCTTGTAAAAGTAATCATAGTTTCCCCATTATGTCATTCTTCCCCTAATTCTTCATTTCTTTATTCTTTCTCAAAAACTATTCAAGGATAGTCATTCTTTATTCATTGAGAAGGTGTTCCCGAGGGTAAAGAATAGGCATTGTGTGGGGTGATGTTGGGCCCCTAAAATATTGACTAATTACAAGAAGATGTGTGTGGGCACGTAAGGCCTATTTGAATAAGGGAGCGCAAGGTGAAAGTCCATAAGATAGGGTTTTAGGAGGTTTTAGAAGAACCAGTGGCACACACATAAAAGGTAGAGAAAAGGTTTTGGGAGTTAGCCATATTTTGGATATCAGGAAGAACATGAGGAAAGCATGACCCAAATGCACATGCAAAGTGGATAAGGTGCGAGCCTAGAAACTTGGTGCCCATGAAAGGAATATACCTTATGATAGAAGATTCGAGAAGGTCATCATGGTGAAGGATGGAGAGGTCACATTTGAAGGAGCATGCTCCCATGGAGAACCACTTAGACACATGGAATTCAATCTATAACTTCAAAAAGGCATGGTGGTGCTTGATAAGGCTATATATATGACCGCACAATAGAAAGAGGATGACACATATGAAGATACTTAGAATTGAAGAGTAGCGAAGCTATGTAGGAATGTTGTGAGAGCTCTATGGGTTGGGTTTATAGGACCTGTAGGAGTATGTTGTATCAAGGGGATGGGTCTGAATATTTTTTCTTTGTAGAATGAAGGGCTTAAGTCCAATTCTAATGCATGACATTGGTTTTCACTATTATAAGAATATGTGATTTCCTTAGTTAATGTAATGTAGTTATCAACATACTTAATATGAATATATGTGTGGTTCCATTTTCACTTACATATTTATGGATCATTTTCATATATATCTCATATGAGTGGGTGTAAAACCCTGTGTATTTCCCTTATGTTATGATTCATATCTATATTTTATAATGCTTTTCTTAACTTAATGAATACATTGGTCTAGAAGTCGTTCTGAGATCTAAGATTAATGTATGGTTCATTTCTAGTCTCTTCATTTAATTTTCTTTCATAACTAATGAATTCTCACACAACTCACATAAAGGAGGGGCTCAATCCCCATGCATGCCTTAGGTGAGCGCCCAGTTCCTACAGGCTGAGAGGCCAACGTGTATGGGATTTCCTTGTTCTTTGAGAGGGCATAAAAAATGACTACAGTAATAGATTCCCTGTGCTTTTGGTCAATTTATCTAAAGAGCATTCATCTCATCTTCTTCTCTGTTTAAAATATCTAGATGTCACCATATCTTCTACATTATGATATTATTAACTAAATATAGCTTCCCTAGTTGAATTTTCTAATTGTCTCACTTCCTCAAACTGTTACTTTTCCACAGTAACCGACAGGTGTTATTATGACCATCATTGGTTGGTCTAACCAGCGTCGGTCCATCTATTTTGATTGTTAATAAAATAATTTTCCCGTTTACCTCTCATAATTAATTCTTTTTCATCCCTATTATTTTCTATGTCATTTACATAATACAATATTACAAGGGAAACACTTATTAACATGGTCTTGACTCACAACCAAACTAATTCCCTCATATTTTATGTCAGTCATCAGCCACTCGCACCTAGTCCATTTCCATCCATCCTTTCACTTATGGATCTAACTCAGATTATCCCCATTTACTACCAGCGATGAGGAGTTTGCAAGACTCCTCTATCAAAACCCCATGATAGTACAATATTATCTCACCAACTCATCTACATGGCACTCCTCTGGATAGTTAATATATGACATTCTTGTATCTATCCCTCCTACTCTCACCCCCACCTCTGCATCAACTAGCACTAGCTCAGCGGTACCATCATCCACTTTACCACTTGTGGTGTCTCAGCTAGGTCCCACATCCACTATAACTGCAGCATCTACGTCATCTATCACACATGAGACATTAGTGGTTCCTTCAAAAACTACCTTAAGTGTAGCCCCATCTTCACACGCTACCTCACATATACCTATTCCATCACAAACCACCTACAGTGTCAACAACTTACACCCCTTACTAGAACTTCATCCTTTCTATCCCGTAGTCCTTACCTCCAATCACCACTAGAGTATTTACAACTACCCCACCCACTTACACATACTACCAACAACGCATGACCTCGTTTATCACTTATTCTGGTTATGTGCTGCCTACATCTATTCGTCCTATGCAGTTCTCATACTCACTACCACCATACACTATCATACAACCCACCTCATACATTCAACATCAACCCTATTTTTCTATATGGGTACCCATTCATCACAACCTACCAATGACCTCATTAAAATGATGATGGAAAAAATTTAGACCTTGGAAGCATTTGTTTCTAGCTCCTGTAATTATTTAACTTATGATGTAATTTGTAACAATCCTATCCATCCATCTATTCCCATTTTCCCCTACCCTATACATTGGGAAATTCCTAAATTCAATCACTTCAATAGTAAAGAATACCCATAGCAACACTTGCAGTCATTCAAACACGGGTGCTACCTAATCACCTAAGATGATGCTTTGCTCCTATGAAATTTCCAAATGTCCTTGATAGGACCAGCATTGGATTAGTATAGTGGACTACCTCAACATTCCATTTATTCCTTTAATCAACTAGTCCAAGAGTTCTTAGATCATTTTTCAATCAATGTTATCAAGAAATTCACCATGACCGATCTATATTTAACCTGACAGTATGAAGATGAATCTATCGCATATTTTTTTTCCCACTAGTGGAATCTAATCAACCAGTTGACATTCCAACTACCTCAGACTGAACTTATTGACTTGTTCACTAGGGCTTGTGCTAGACGCATCTCAGCAACTCTCTAGGTTCAAACCTTTTGAACCTTTGATGAAGCATTCACCATGAAACAAAAAATGGAAATTTGTGTCATTGAATAAAAGAAAATCTAGTTATGAAACAAGAATGCCCCATTCAAATCAAATGACTCTTCTTCATCTTCAAAACCCCAAAGTAACTATTCAAAGCCCAAAGGATCTTCCAACGTGGTATTCCTAAAGCGAGGACCATCTCATCCTTTTAATCAAGCCCAATCTTCTTCCAATCTTTCCCTTGTCCAAGCCTTTTAGATTCGGTGGGAAGAACGGAAGTACACTTCAATTGAAGAGACCTATTCTTCAGTCGTGGAAAATCTTCTTAAAGCTGGAGCTATTGGTAACCAGATTTAAATCTCCTTCACAACTTGAACAACATCATGAACTTGCACAAGACACTCAAGGGTAGATAGATGGTTTGTATGTCATTTATAGCCGGGGGAGCACATCTATCTAACTTGTTGGCACTCAAGATTTGAGGGAGTGGATAGCACCTTCAAAAGGATCTTGATCTGATCCTCACTATTTTAGGTTGTGCCTATCAACCAAGGAAAGAGAACCTATATTGTAGCCCTTGTATGGTAAAGGAGATGGAGATATCCTTGTATTTTTGCATATGGTGAGGAAGATGGCCTTGTGAAAACATGATCAATTATCCATTATCTAAACTCAAAGGAGTTGTCACTACTAAATGATGGAAATGCTTTCAAAACAAGGCTGAGGCTGCTAAAGACATGATGAAACCCTGATATGCTTTGTGCATTTTTGTGGAAGGATTGTATTATTTTGTTGACACACAATGCAATGCAAGGGTAGTATTGGTAGGATGAATTAGTTTGAATGAAATTTTGTGGGGAGATGTTTTAGACAAGACTAGCTGGGAATTACCAACTTCTTTGAGAACCTTTGCAAGAAATTTGTAACACCTACACAACAAGAATACTTCCAGAGGTTTTAAATGCTCCTTCAACTAGGATATGTGCACAAATGGAGGCCCAGATCTGCACTCTTCCACACAACCTTTGATAACCTTCCACAAAATCTTGAAGTAAAATACCAACAAAGTATCTAGGAATCCCTGTTTAATCATGACCTAAGGTGCACCCAAAGGTTTACAAACAGTCTCATTATTCAAGGACAGTAAAATGATTTTAAATATGTTTATCTTCTATCATATGAAAGCTCTTCTGAATATAAGATTGCAAATGCCATTAAACCATCAACAAGAAATGAGACCCTGTATGATCAAAGACATTCTAAACACAAGATTGCAACATGAGCAAGAAACATAAACTGAAAACATTCTGAAACATAAGTATATGCAAACTTTTGCCAAGAGAATAAACCAGATAATCCAGAAAATGATCAGATACATCAGTAGGGGAAATTCATTGGAAAATCTCAGAGCCGGTTGATGGCTTTACAACTGAAACCAACTCAACATGATGAAACCTGATACAAAAATGGAATTGAAAATGAATCTCAGGTGGTTTTCTCCGGAGAAATGGATTTCTTTCAGCCCTTTTGATTGAAAATTCTAAGTCTTTTTTTCTCTTCTGTCTCCTCCCTTTGTCAAATGCTTAAAAATACATTTTATATCTCATGCCAGCTTGGATCCTTTCTTCCCAAGCAAATAATATACTTAGGGATCAAATTTGTTACAAAAACCCCATCCATTTCATGAAAATGACATCAAACTGTAAAACAACTCGCATAATGCCAAGGATGCACAAATAGTTTAAAATATTGCATGAATTTGGATCCTTATCCATCCCAGGGTCAGGTTTTTGGCATTCAGACATGCCAGCATGCTTTTGTAATATTTTTCACCTTTTACCTTCATCATTTTTACCTCTGAAACTTTAATTTTTCACTTTTTACGTTCTTTCACGGGCTTAGGGAAAAATTTCATCAAAAACATCATAGACCATCAAATTAGCTCTAAAAATGGTGTCATTGCACTCAGAAGGCCAAGGGGATGTGAAATCATATAAAATTTCATGCAATTTGATGAAGAAATGATGAATCCAAGCTTCCTCGAGCTCCAATGGTGGCAAGAAATGAAAATGCACAACAACCGTTGATTTAAAAATCAACTTTAAATTTCTAGCCCTCCATGTGGTAGATTAGATCCTTGAATATTCCCTCGAACACATCCTTTTGCCCTTTTGATGAGGTGGGACACGTGTCCAAAACATGATTGGAGTGGGCCCCCATCTTAAAAAATACATTTTTAACCTTTTTTGACCTTTGGAAAATTTTGAAAATTTTCCCCGCTTGCCCCCTGGACCCACCACCTGTCCACATGTGGGCCCCACCAAAAACTACTTGTGGGCCAATTTGATGAATTTTTCCACTTTTTTGAGAAAAGGAAAATTTTTCTCAAAATTCTCTTGTGCTCCAAACCTCTACCTCCTTTTGGACACGTGTCCTAGTTTTCATTCGTTGCGGGACTTTGGCCAAAAATATTGAATTTTACCCTTTGAAGTTGAAAAAATTCAAAACTATCACAAAATCCGCAGATCCATTATACCCTTTTGGACACATGTCACTTCGTGATTCATGTGGAGCTTTGGCTCAAATTTTAACTTTGAGATTTTTCCTCCAAAGGAAAAAAATCCAAAAACATGCACAACCCCACTCCTCCCTTGGCTCTCCTAGACACGCTAATGTCCTCTTCCCATTGGATGCGGGCACTCGGGAAACATTTCAACTTTAACATTTTGAAGTTAAAAACTTCAAAGTTTTCACAAACTCCACCCCTCCATGTTGACTTTTCTTGGACACGTGTCCACTTCTTATTGGAGGTGGGCCTTCGGGTCAAAATTTTCCCTTAACACCTTGCAGCCAAAAAACAACAAAATTTTTCCATGTCCCCTGCCATCCGCATGCTTCCTATGCCACGTGTCTCCTTCCCATTCGTTGTGGGTACTTCAGGAAAAAATTGATTTTGAGAATTTTGCCAAAATGAAAGCAAAATTCCTAAGTATCACCTTCCACCCACCGATCCCCTACCAATCAAATTGTGCCACATAGGCACTTCACTGTAGCAATGGAAAGATGCGGACAATTTTTTTTTTTTTTGCCAAAACTAAAAAAAAAACAAGTTAGAACATTTTCCCCACATCCTCACCAATAGGAGCTCGACAATCACCAAAATGTTGCGATGACTAATTTGACGGGAAAATGACACCTCGTATGCCCATCAAAACGTAAAAAATAGAGAGGATGCCCTAGAAATCAAATTTTTTCACAAGGAAGACAAATTTCTTGGTTTTAAATCAATTGAAACATGATTTAAGTTTGTTTTCGACCTAGGGATTGAGATTTCACTTGCACAAAAATGGAATTCGATCAAATACGAGTTTTTGAACGATTTAACAAGGGGAAAATGACATGGCCCGAAAAAATGAAGGAATTAGGGCACAAAAAGAGGGAAACTTGGAATTTTGTTTTAGAATAGGGAAAAACTATAACATTTCAAGCATTTTGTAAGCTTTCAACTAGGAGAGATGATTTGCAGATCATCAAATCGAAAAATAAAACGTTTTTGAGCAGATTTGGACATGAAAATTTAGGGCAAAGCATGCAAACTCAGAATTTGCACCAACATTGGCTCCTTATTAGGGATGGGCACTCCCAGTGAGTGCCACAAGATCAAAACATAGACCAAGTGCTAGAAATCCATTAGGCAAGGAGTCAAAACAGAGATGTAGCCCAAAAAACTAGAATTTCCACCAAAAATAGGCCGAGAAAACTAGACCAAAAATGGTTGCCAAGGACAAAAGGGCAAACCACAAGCCAACAACAACAAAAAAAAAGAAAAAAAGAGGCTATACAAAATGTACAATTTGTGCATACCTCACATGGGGATTTAATCCAAGAAATGTTTTAAATGTCTACCATTAACAGGAAGCTCTAGCAAATCCACATCCAAATACTTGAGAAAAAATGTATGTTCTCCAATCCTAATATCAATGGCATAAGGACCCCATCCATAGAGCATCAAATATTCCATGCTTTCCCTTGTCTTCATGCCTACTATCCCTATAGCAAAACCAAATATCCAACATTGAAGGCTCTAGGATTGACCTTCTTATCAAACAACTTCTTCAATTTCTCTCTAAATTTGATATGCCTTTGGTGAGAGGCTCTCCTTTCTTCATCCAACTCAATGATCTGATTGATCCTTGATTCATATGGGCCATGCTCTTGATCTTCTAACTGCTGGCAAAACTGAAATGAGGACAATTGTAGATGTAAGGGCAGCAATGCTTGAGTTCCATACACCAATTCAAATGGACTTTTACCAGTTGCTCTTTTTGGAGTTATTCTATCAGCCCAAACTGTAAATTTCAATTGCTCTCCCCACTTCTTCTTTTTGATTTCCAAGGTCCTTCTGATGATCTTGAGTAAGTTCTTGTTACTTGACTCAGCTTGTCCATTCCCTTGTGGATTGTAGTTTGAAGCATAAGTTAGATTGATTCCATATTCATTGCACATTGCCATCAAAGGTTTGGCTCTAAAACACATGGCATTATCAGATACAATCTTAACTGGGAACTCCAAATCTGCATATGATATGATTCAACAAGAAATCCATTACCACTTGGTGTGTTTCCTTTCTAGATGGAATTGCTTCAACCCACTTTGTGAAGTAGTCAGTAGCTACAAGGATCCATTTATGACCAGGCACTAGAAGGATCTGAAATCTCACCAATGAAATCCATTCCCCATTGTTTGAAAGGAGCTTCAATTGATACAGGCTGCAAAGGAAGGGAGCTTGAAGCTTTCAGTCTTCTAGAGAAACGTTGGCAACTATCACACTTTCTAACCAGCTGGGTTGCATCTTTAAAAAGAGTAGGCCACCAATAACTAGCTCTTAAAATCTTATGTGTTGTCACTCTACTAGAAAAATGTCCTGCACAAACTCCCCCATGGAAATCAGCAATCAACTTGGGAGCTTCATCTTCAGTTATGCATTTCAAGAGGACACCTTCAAGGTTCTTCCAAGCCAGCCCAAGGTCTGTTATGATATATTTTTGAGAAGCCAGCTTGAGGGCTCTTTTCTAATTTTTATTCAAATGACTAGGACAACATAGGTGTTTGAGGTAGAAGATTACATCCTTGTACCATTCAGAACTCATCAATCTTTCAAGAAGATATCCGCCCTTTCTTCCTCTAGCTGATTCACTTCTACATTTTGCAAATTCCTCTCAGCCATGAGCTTGGCAAGACCCAAACCTCTTACTAGCTTTGTTGTTTGGATATCCATATCATATTCTTGTAATTTGTTGACCCATCTACATCTCTTGCTTGATATCTCCATGTCTGATAAGATGTCTTTAACCATGGTGTGGGGAACATAAGCAACAACCTTTGAACTCAAAATGTAAGGCCTAAAAATCTTTGTTGCTTTCACTAATGCAAATGCTTGTTTCTCCATGATTGTATATTCAACTCAGCTGCTTGTAAAGCCTTGCTAAAGAAATAAATAGGCCTCTCAGCTCCATTCTCATCCTTTTGCAACAAGACTGAAGCAATAGTAAATTCAAAGGCAAAAGAAAATATTTGGAAAGGCCTCTTGTAGTTTGAGGCTGCTAAAACAGGTGCATGCTTAAGTGCATCCTTTATTCCTTCAAAAGCTTGAATGGCAGCCTCCTCCCACTTGATAACTTGATCCTTTCTTAGCATGCTTGTGATTGGAAGAGTTAGCTCAGCAAAATTGGAAACAAACCTTCTAATAAAATTGATTTTGCCAAAGAAAGATTGGATACCTTTCTTGGTTCTTGGAATAGGCACCTTGCTGATTGCTTCTACTCTCTCAGGGTCTATCATAACACCTTCTTTGGACACAATATGTCCCAACAACTTGGCCTTTTGCACACCAAAATGACACTTCTTTGGATTAATGGAAATTCCATACTCTCTACATCTAATCAGCATCTTCTCTAGGTGTTGCAAATGGTCTCCTCGCTGCCTTGAAAAAAATAGTCACATCATCTTGGTAAACTGCAATAAAGTCATTGATATAACCAGCAAAGGCAACATCCATTGTCCCTGTGAAAAGTTGCACTAGCATTCATCAATCCAAAAGGGCATCCTTATAAAAACATAAGTCCCCCAAGGAGTAGTGAAGGTTGTCTTAAGTCTTTCTTGATTCTTTGACAACTACTTGATTGTATCCGGAGAAACCATCCAAAGTAGAAAGCATCTCTGACCCTGTTACAAGCTGCAACATATTCTCCATGTTTGGCAAAGAGGTAGTTGTCCTTCATAGATGCTTTTTTTAGATTCCTAAAATCCACACAAATTTTGATATCACCATTCTTCTTTCTAACTGGCACAAGGTTTGCCACCCAAGATGAGTATCTAGTAGGCTGAATGATACCACCATCTCTCAATTTCTTCAACTCTTCTTGCATTTTCATGGAAAGAAGTGGGTTAATAGGCCTTTGTTTTTGTCTAAATGGCTTGGTTTTGGCCTCAAGAGGAATCTCATGTTGGAACAAGTCTTCTCTATATGCCTTCAGCTCTGAATAAGACCAAGCAAGGCAGTCTTGATATTTCTTTAAAAGTTGGGCATAGGACTGTTTTTTCTTCTTTGCTTAAATTGCTGCCCAACCAAATATTCCTTGGTTTATCCTTGGTTCCCAAGTTGTGCTCTTCCACATCCCTTGAAGTATACATATTTCTATTGATGATGCAATCAGCATTGCTAAAATTTGATCCTCAAGTGCAATAAGACCTTTAGGAATGGTATTTGTTTTCAATTGGATAATATCCTTGTCAAATAAATGTTTCTCTCCCTTCATTCATGCATACCATTGGCTCCCAATCAATGTTCTGACTAGAAAAATCACCTTGGCATTGTAAGAATCTCAATACTTGGGCATCATCATCATCAAAAATATGCCAATGTTTCACATTATCTGGGACAGCTGGCCTTGTTAGCACTTCAATGTTATATTCACAAAAAGGTGAAATGGTACAATTGTCAAATCTAGAGCCAAGTACAGCCAACTTATCATCAGCAGACATTGAGACTTCTATCATGGTAAACAATGTTAAAAGAATCAAACATTTCAATCAAGTCCCAAACAACATGCTTATATTGTTTCATACGCTGATTTTTTGTGGCATACAACTTCCTTACTTACTTGACAACCAGCTCTGAATCTCCTTTGGCAAAAATATCCTTCACTCCATACTTCCATGCAATTATTAACCCCAACAACAATGCTTCATACTCAGCAACATTTTTAGTGCATTCAAAGTTAAGTTTGAAGGAAAAAGGAAACTCTTCCAAACTAGGAGAAAGCAAAACTAAACAAGCACCATTTCCAACTTTGGAGCAAGCTCCATCAAATAGCAATGTCCATGGAGAACCTACCATATCAAGGCATTCTGATTTATCCATCTTGTTCTCTTTTCCATCAGCAAAACCAATGAATTTGTCAACATCTACATCAGCAAACAACACTTCATAAGAAGCATTGTTGGGATCTTCAATCAAGTACAACATCTTCTTTCTCACCATAGAGTTTGACAAGGCTTCCCTCAATGGGAATGGTGGAAAAAGACATGTCCATTTGAACACTACCACCAACACTTGTAGCCCATTTTCTTGACAAAAGCATACCCCATTTGGTAGGGCAATCAACAATTACAACATCAAGTTTTAAAGTTCTTACCCAGATATGCTGCAAGTTGCACTACTAAACCCTTCACACAACCAACAACCAGCACTTCCCTTGAATCCATGGTTGTACATTTCCCATATGCTGTTGTCACTTTGATATCTAACTCATTCATGACTTCTACAGGCATGACATTACATGATGCACCGGAATCAAACATGCAATTGTGAAGCAACCTATCTTTTATGAGAAACGTTGTGAAAAATGGATCAACATTCAATTGGGAATCAACCAAAGGATGTCCCCAAATATACTTCAGGTGCCTCTCCAAGATCTTCCATTGGTGGTGGTGTTTCAAGGCCAACAATGTTTTGAAGAGGAGTCTCAACAACATTTACATTTCTTACTTGGGGTAATCTTTTCTTCTTTCAATCCCAAGTACTCGAATGCTCTCTTCTTATGCTCAGGTATTCTAAGCAACTCTATGATAGGAAAACTCACTTTAATTTGGACTCAATACTTGGGCAATATAATATGGAACAATCTTTGGTAAAACAACATTGGAATGGAAACAAGAAGGTTCATCAGATGGAGAAGTATTCTTGGCAGCCTGGGCATGAATAGGAATGATAATTTTACATGGGACAACAGGGTTCTTGGAAATTGTTTCTTTTCTAAGATTGTCTTTGGAAATGCTTGTGAGCAAGGGTGTCTTTGGTTTGGCTTAAGGACCAACTCCTCTAACATTTTACTTCTAGTATTGTACTCTTTCTCTTGACCAACCACAACATTCATTAACAATTTTCTATCTTCCTTCGAAGGATACCACCATCATACTTCTTGATCATTAAATCGCTTAGATATTCAAAGTCATTACTAGAATTTCAAAGGCCTGAACTAAATCTACATCATGAGCTTGAGGAAGAGAAAGAAATGGTACCCTCTTTATGTAACCACAAAAGGTTACAACAGTCCTTACACTTATCACATCTGTTGATGTTGCTGCTTGTTGTGAGCCTGAAGAGCTGCCCATCATACAAATTTCATCATCCATTTCATCTTCATTATCATCTTCAATAACTTGCTGCTCCATTTCACATGGATGATGAGGAAAAAAAAATCTATCACACCAATCCATATCAGCAATTTCTTAAACAGTAATAACCCTTGTAGTTAGAGGGTCAGGAACCACTCTATTTTCATGTGCTTGGGGTTGTTTGTTTACAGATCCAACAAGCCCTTTACCTCTATCATCTAGTCTTTGATCACCCCTAGGATGATTGCCAAATCTATCATGGTTTTGAGTTCTTTGCTGTCCTTGTGAGCTTTACCCAATTCCTTTCTCAGCCCGGGCTAATTTGTAAGAAATTTATTTGACAGCCCCTGCCAAAGTCTTGACAACATCTTCTAAATCAGCACCCTTGCTATCTTGAGGCTTCTCAGGGTTTATTAGCTTCACACCATCCCTCTTAAGTGGTTTACTAATAGCTTTAATATTATTTTCAATTTGAAGTGCCATAGTGAAAGCTTGCCTTAATTTTGTAAGATTTTTGTCTCTCAAGTAATAGGCTGCCTTTTTATCAAATGCATCTGTATATTTGATCAAGCAAGATTCATCACAAGGCCTCAAAATGACAGGAATCCTTCTCAATGTTTTATTAAATCTTGTATTGAAGTCATGGACTGTCTCATTCAGGTTCTTCCTGATATTTTCAAATTAAAAAAAAAGAAATCTAGGATCAGTCCTGTCACCATATTGCAACCTAAATGCAATTTTCATCTTAGTCCATGAATCAATAGAGTTATCAGGTAGAGCCTTGTACCAATCCCTAGCATCTTCTTCAAGTGTATAGATAAACAACTTGATGTACACATCCTCAAATTCTATCTCAAAATATTCCATCATATTATCAAATAGTTTGAGATGCTGATCACCGGTAATGGCATTGTTACATTGGAATTTTGGTAACCTATTTCTCACATCTTGTGGGACAACATTTGGATAACCATCCATTCCTCAAAAAATTATAGGGACAAAGGTGTTAACAACAAATGGAGGTCTAGGCTGAGCCATATTTTTTGGTGGGGGTGATCTTAGAGGTGAAACAATCTGGTGAGGAGTAGTAATGGGTCTGATAGAAATAGATGAGTGACCTTTAAAATGACAACCCCTCAAAGGCTCTCTCTCTTGATAAACTTTAGCAAACTTAGAAACCACAGGAGAAGATTTAGGAGAAAGTTTTTCAAATACAAAATAAGGTCCTTCACCTAATGGAGAATGCAAATCAGTAAGAAGATTGCTTGAATCGGATCTACTTGAAGAAGAATTATAATCTTCAATAACAGGCTACTCTCCTTCAAATTCAACTATGGGGATCTCTTTTCTTACAACCAAATCACTAACCACTTTCCACACTCTTCTTCCTTCTAGTTCTAATCTTCTTGATTCAGTGAGAAAATTCTTAGAAGAGTCCTTAATGAAGAGGGATCTCCTTCCCTCCAGCTTGACAGATCTAAACAACAAGTTATAAATGACAGAGATGTATAAGACAACAGGTATTTCAAGATCCAAATAGCATGGAGTCGCCACTAAGGAATTCCACCTTAGTTGTGCAAGAAAGCACTAAATTATTCTGTCAAATGTATGCTATAACTGAAAAATTTTCAAGGGTTTACAATTCAGATCTTCTTCTTCTTAATTCAACCAAAAAAAATGCATCCAAATTATATAAATTGTTGGTAAATGAGAAGAGCAGGTTGAGCTTTGAAGCTTTTACCCAAAACATGTAGACCTAAAGTATAAAATGATATCTCAAGAATGCAACATCTCAAATACTTGATCACAAAAATGCTCACACCCTTCAAACACTTCAAAACCACCAAGAAATTCCAAGAACTCCCCGGTAGCGGCGCCACTCTGGTGTTGGTATCCAAATTTAATCTCCTTCACAACTTGAACATCATCATGAACTTACACAGGACACTCAAGGATAGATAGATGGTTTGTATGTCATTTGTATGTAGGGAGCACACCTATCTACTTGTTTACATTCAAGATTTGAGGGAGTGGATAGCACCTTCAAAAGGGTTTTGATCTAACCTTCACTGTTTTAGGTTGTGCCTATCAACCAAGGCAAGATAACTTATATTGCATCCCTTGTATGGTAAAGGAGATGGAGATATCCTTGTGTTTTCCATACAGTATGGAAGTGGCCTTGTGAAAACATGATCAATTATCCATTATCTAAACTCAAAGGATTCTAGGGTCAATTTTGTGTTTTGGTGGAGTTTGGAGAGAGAAAATTGGAAAATGCCTCTGGCACATGGAAATCAACAAAAATGACGTTTCAACCACCATTTTTAATGAAGAATGGCTCGCATTCTCTCCCAGCATGGTTAAAAATGTCAGGGAATGGAATTTTGAGGGTTCCCACATTGTTTTAATACCATTTGGTTGGTGGTTGAAGCTCCTCTCATGTTTCCCGCATTTCTCTCTCTTGAGCTCATTTTTTGCATTGTAAAAGCCAGAATGGGCACATTTTGATAGTTAGACATTATTTTAGCTCTACAACTTCCCTTTTCTTCCTAATTAAGCAATATTTTTGGAGTTTTTTACCTTTCCATGAAAATACTGCACTTCTTTTTGCCTCTTGGTCATTGTAATGCACTGTATTGGACCTGGAATGATGATATATGCTCTATGATTAAATCTTCTCAATCCTTTCATATGTTCATCATTGCTTCCTGATATTTCATTACATTTTGGAAATTTTTGCATGTTTTTTGTTGTATTTTCTTATGGATTGTGTATTTTTTGCAGCAGCAGGTGTCTAATACTCCTTTGGTGCATCACCTTATCTAGACTAGGTTTATTTTTGCATTTTCTCAACCCTATCTCCTTGGCAAAATTTGATTAAGCCATAGGTAAACCCTTTACAGAATGTTATGCACACTTAAACAGAGGAGTTGAGGAACCAACCTCTAATCTAGAGATTTTTTTCCCATTTTTACAAGTCCCACACATGGGGAAATGATTCAATGTTGTGCAATCACACTGGATGCTGAGATGTCAAACTAGAAATATGATAAAACATCCAGACGGTGCTGTTGATTTGTACTAATAGTTATGGCACACTTGGTGGGACCTATGAGGTCTTCATCTTCATTTCAACAAAATTGATGTGCATTTTTTGTAAGTTTCTTGCTTAAAAGTTCCCTGAATTGCACATCTAGCGACTCTAAGGAAGAAGAATCAGCTGGTTTTAGCAATACAAACCTGAAAACTCATGAGAAGAATCACCACAAGGTCAAGAGTTGGAGAAGAAGAAGTATTGTTTGAGTATCTACAATTATCTCCAAGAAGAATATAAAGAGGGAGAAGAATCCAAAGGTCTCCATCTCCACCAAACATAACTCTATCAACTCCTCCACCCGGTAGACCTTTCATCCAATCAACAAGGGTTCTAAGGCCAATCAGAATGGCACAACACAACCCATATGTCAATTTCACTAGAAGCAACCCACTTGCTCTCAATGCACAAAATCCAATCCCAGTTGCAGCACTAAAGAACATTCCATACTTTACTGGAGAGAATCAGACCACTCCTAGTGATCATGTCAAGGATATTAGTAATATTTGTGTAATCCATGAGATTGATGAGGTGCAAGTTGTTGTCAAACTGTTGGCATCTTCATTCAAAGGGAAAGCTTTGCAATGGTTTAGGAGCCTAGCTTCAGGCTCTATCCAAAATTGGAACCAGATTTGTATAGCCCTCCATGAGTAGTTTGGAGAAAAGGGGGATAACTTGTCCCTCTTGGAACAATTGACAACTATCAAGAGAGCTCCCAATGAGTAGCTGAATGACTTCAATTTCAGATTTCAAAGGACCTGGGAGAGAATTCCAATGACAATAAGGCCAATAACAGAAGGTTCTTTTCTATATTACCTTAAAGCTTTAAATTCTAATATTTCTATGTTAATTCAATCCATGGGAGGCACAACTATCCCTGCTGCTTATAGCATTGCCATTAGGGCTGAAAATTATCTGATTCAAGCTGGTAAGCTAGCTCCTAGGCCTCCAATGCCATTGTATCCAAATTTAGAAAATCCAAGCACTAATCAAGCACCTAATTTAGCTCCTACCCCCACTCCTAGAAATTAGAATTCAAGTGAAGCTTCTACTTCATCTTCTAGTGCCTCAAATGAACTTCAAGAAGTCATGAAGAAATTGCAAAATTTAGTTAATGAGCTAGTTACACTCAAGAGGCAGCAAGTACAAGGTTTTAGACCTTATTACCAGCCTCAAGCTCAACCTAACAAGTAGCCATATCAGCCTCAAAGACCACCCAATCCAGCTACAAATCAAAATCAGGTAAGGCCTCCTGCCAATAGACCATTTCAGCCCTATAATCCCAATGCTACATCTGCCTCTAAAGCAATAGTGCTAGTACAAAAAAAACATAGCTCAAGAGTATGATTGGTGCTTCCCATGTAATGAACCTCACAACCATACTATGTGCTTCAATGGTGCCCTAAATCAATAATTAATGGTAACAACACTTGGTGTGGAGGGTGAAGGGAGTCAAGGACATAACCAACAACAAGAAACATCCCAACAACAATCAGCTCCAAATGATACCACACTTGTAAATTGGTAGGTGGAAGACTTTTGTGGTATGAATCAAACAATATCCCAAAGTGTTGCAGCCAACACAAGGTCAAAAAGGAGAAATTTGGGTGAAGGACAGCCATTGACTCTAAGTAATTAACAACCTTCTACCACTCCACAAACTGTTGGCAAACAAAATGCAATTCCAAACATGCAAGGATCACCCAAACCACCAACTCAGATGCCAGCTACTGCTGCCCATATGTAAGGAATGAATGTGTAGGCTAGAGGAAAGTAGAGGGACACTTCATCCCCATTTAACATCATTGATCAGATGAAGAAGAAAAATGTAAACATATCAATGTGGGAATCACTATCCATCCCAAGCCAAAGAGATTTGCTACAAGCTACCATGAAGGACTGGTCAACTTCAAACCAACAGGTCCAAATGCAAGAGAAGGTACTCACAAATTCTACCCAGCCTGAGGGGAATCATGGAGGATAGTAAGGTAAAATGTTGAAGCCCCCTCCATTCTATGTTTCATTGATCATTGGAAACCAATTAGTACACAACTGCATGATTGATTCTGGAGCAAGTAGTTTAGTAATACCCAAGCAAATAGCTGATCAGTTGGGGCTTCAATATGAATTCATATCCAAAGGGGTAGTGTAATTGGATGGGACAACAGTGACAACAGTGGGAGTGATTAAAAACTTGAGTCTTACTTTGCATGCATGCCCCAATGTTGTTTTTTTGCAAGATGTCTCAGTGATAGATCTTCCACCACTCTTTTCCCTATGTTTGTCAAGGGATTTTATAGCTAATATTGGAGGTTATTTATCTGTTGATTAGTCACACATGTTGTTCAGAACAAGATATGGAACCAAAGCTACAATCAGATTTGAGCCTATTGCAAACTTCCACATTGAGCCTCACACTCCAAGCCAAATCAATGCCAACTGTTCAACGTTTGATCAAGAAGATTATCCAAGTACTGATGAAGCTGACACCAATGTTAGAAGCATCCTAGATTTGACTCTTGATGAATGGGCAAGTAAGGTGCATGCTTTTGATCCTTATCAAGAAATAGAAGAATCTGAGCTAGGAGTCTATTGCATGCATGAATAAAATCATCCTATTCCTAACATCACCAAGCTAGACCACAAGGATGAAAATGAGGTATGGCAGTTGTTCTTTGATGGATCAAGGAGTAGAAAAGGTGCAGGAGGGGGGGCTATGCTTGTTTCACGTCAAGGAGATAAGTATTATTTATCTTTTAGATTTCATTTTGCATGTTCTAATAACACTATTGAATATGAAGCTTTGATACAAGGATTGCATTAGTCAATCAAGAGAGGCACAAAGAACTTGTAAGTATTTGGTGACAGTGAGCTGATTGTCAACCAAGTTAAGGGGAAGCATGCTACCAAGAATGATCTACTCGAGTGCTACAAAAATAGATTGTGGGACCTCATTGAAGATTTTGAGGGCTTTAGCATCAAGTCCATCCCTAGAAAAGAGAACCAAGCTGTTGACAAGCTTGCAACAGTTGGAGTAGCCTTTGATGTTGTTTAAATCATCAAGAAAGACAAAGTATAGCTAAGCATTCATGTGATTGTAAGGCCTTTAGTGCCAGACAACAATGTAAGTTGGAAAGTGTTTGAAAATGACCAACAAATCATCCATTTCTTGCAAGAGGAGGCTAAGTTCTCACCTAAAAATCAGGAAAAGTTAGAACAACAATATGGTGATCAAGTGGTACAGCTGATGACCAAAAAACTACCAAAGGGACTTGTCACTTTGGATTCCATTTTCAATCCTAATGATCAGTTCAAGAAGGAGAAAGTAAACATCTAAGTCAAGGGGGAAGATTCAGTGCCCATCTTGGTGGAAGAAGGCAAGTCACTCCAAATTGGTAAAGTGACAACTGAGCAAGAAAGGTATGAGTTCATATAGCTTTGTCATGAATTCCCTGATGTGTTTTCCTAGAGATATGAATATTTGAAAGGTTTCAATCCCAAGTTAGCTCAACACACCATTGAACTGGACCCAAATGCTAAACCCATCAGGAAAATATAAAGGCCAGTCAACCCACACCTGGAGCCTCTCATGAGAAAATAATTAAATAAGTTGATAGAGGCAAGTATTATATTTCCTATCAAGCATTCTAGTTGGGTAGCCAACTTGGTTCCAGTTAGAAAGAAGAGTGGAGAAATCAGATTTGTGTTGACTTTAGAGATTTGAATAGAGCATCTCTCAAGGATCATTACCCACTTCCTTCTATGGAGCAGATTTTACAAGTTGTTGCTGGCTCTGAAAGGTTTTTATTTCTTGATAGCTATTCAGGGTATAATCAGATTATGGTGAAGGAAGATGATCAATTCAAGATAGCCTTCACAACCAAATGGGGGACTTATGCATACAGGAAAATGCCATTAGGATTGTCCAACGTAGGGGCTACATTCCAAAGGGCAATGGACATGGCGTTTAAGGATTTGATTAACAAAATGGTGTTGATATATCTAGATGATATCACTATTTTTTCAAAAAATGCAGCAGACCATCTCTTTCATTTGAAATAAGTGTTCCAAAGGTGCAAAAGATTTGGGGTATCTTTGAATCCCAAAAAGTGCATTTTTCTAGCTCATGAAGGAAAGCTCCTTGGCCACATTGTCTCCAAAGAAGGATTAGCAATTGATATGGAAAGAGTTGAAGCCATAAGAGCACTGCCATTGCCAAGTCATAAAAAATCCCTTCAAAGTTTCTTGGGAAGGATAAATTTTGTTTGGAGGTTTGTCCCAAATTTTACAGCCCTAGTCAGGCCTATCACCAAGGTGTTAAAGAAAAACATAGCTTTTAAATGGATAGTAGAAGGCAAGGTAAGTTTTAAAGAAATTAAAGAGGCCATCTCGCAAGCCCCAACTCTCATTAACCCAGATTTCTCCAAGGATTTCATCCTCTATGCATTTGGAGGTGATGATACTATTTCTGCAATTTTGGTACAACAAAACAAAGAAAATGATGAGCAGCCAATTACTTTCTTCAGCCAAAGCCTGGAGGACTATGAGTTGATATATTCTTTCATTGAGAAGCATGTTCTTGCAGTAATTAGGAGCTTGAAGAAATTTAAGCATCTATTTTCAAACAACAAGGTTCAACTGTTGGTTTCTCATGTGGGAGTTAAAGACTTCCTCCTCAATAAAGACCTAAATGAAAAGAGACCAGGGTGGATTACTCGTGTATGGAGTATGAAATTGAGATTAAAGTCACCAATTTGGTTAGAGGAAAAGGATTGTGTGAGTAGCTGGTCTTGAACAAGCAAACGGAAGCATACAATGAGAAAGAGGTTATTTTGGCGTTGCAAGACAGCCATGAGCAAGGAAGCACTCAAGAAGAAAATGATGGTGTCCTCAATCCTTGCTGCACCTAAGACATAATGCACTTCCTACACACAGACCTATGCCCTCTAGAGATGAAAAAAACCAAAATAAGACACTTTAGATTGTAGGTTGTCCCATATTCCCTTGTTCATGGTGTTTTATTCAAAAGGGATGTGAATAGAGTGCTGCTGAGATGCATTGGTACAAATCAGATTCACAGAGTGTTGGAAGAGTTCCATGGTGGATCAGCTGGTGGTCATTTTGCACCAAGAGTGACATTTCTCAAGATCATGAGGGCTGGCTATTATTGGCCCAAGATTTTCAGTGATTGTTATGCATGGATCAAGAGGTGCAAGAATTGTGCATTCTTCACAGGTAAAGAGAGACTAGCTGCCCTTCCATTGCATCCAATTTCAATTGACCAACCATTCAGGCAATGAGGTTTAGAATTCATTGGATTCATTAACCCAAATTCAAGCCAAGGACACAAGTAGATTCTAATAGCAACATATTACTTCACCAAGTGGACTGAGGCAGTAACACTCAAGGAAGCAAATGAATCTAGCATCCTAGATTTCTATGAAAGGATAACAACCAGATTTGGCATACCTGCTACAATAATATCAGATAATGCATTGGCATTCATTGGGTCCAAGGTAACTAAATGGGCTGTTAAGAATGGGATCTACCTAAGCACTTCATTAAATTATTACCCTCAGGGTAATGGCTAAGCTGAATCTACAAACAAGAACTTTTTAAGGATCATTAAGAGGACTCTTGATGAAAATCATAGGTCTTGGCATACTAAATTGAAATCAGCCTTGTGGGTTGATAAGATAACTCCCAAGAGATCTATAAGTAACTCTCCATTCAAGCTTGTTTATGGAAGAGAGGCAATTTTACCCATATCACTTGAGTTGCCAACATTAGAAATCATGAAGTAGTTGAAGTTGTTGGAGTTTGGACCCATGGAGTTTAGGTATGCAGAATTGATGGAGCTCCAAGAAATCAAAAATTAGGCATCCCAAGCAATGGATAAGGATCAAGCTTTGATCAAGAAGACATTTGATAGAAAGGCCAAGGATAGATCTTTCCAAGTTGGAGGTCTAGTGTTAAAATGGGATGCAGACATAGAAAAACTGGGGAGGCATTCAAAATTTGATGCCATTTGGAGTGGCCCATACATGGTCACAAAGTGTAAGGATAACAATGCCTTCTAATTGTCCACATTGGATGGTGAAGAATTATAGATTCTAGTCAATGGAATCCATCTGAAGCATTACTACTGAAGGAAATCCTCCACCTTGTACATATTAGCTTAGGTTATCATTCCTCCAAGTGCTTATGCACATTGTTTTGTTGTAGATTATCTTTTCTTTACCTAAGTGCTTCGGCACAGGCTTGCTATTCTAGGAAATGTGTTTTATAGGCCTTGCTCCAATCAGGTGGTGTTCTATCCTCCCCCTTCCTCCTTGCATTTTTCTAATCAGTTGGGGTATTAAGAGAATTTGATGACTCCATGCCCAATGGATCACTTCAAGTAACTGGTAACTTCATCTTGTAGGTAGATGACCCCTCTGAGTTGCCAAAATTGTTATCCAAAATGAGCCCCTTGCTCTTTTTTTGGCTAACTCCCTTCATTCCTCCCTCCTGTGTGCCTCAGTCATAATTTTTACTTTTTAGGCTCTCAAAATGTTCTAGAAATGGCACCATTGGATAGAGATCTTTCTCAGATTTCTAGAAAGGTAAAGTTTTCTTCCTAACTCCATGTATTTTTGAAGTTATGGCTTGGCAGAGTTTTTGTGGGAAATTTTCCCTGGATAGGCCCGCCGGCCAATCAGAAGCTGCCACATCAACATCGTGGCATCGGGAGGTAGGGAAATTTTTCAAAAATTTTTACCAAGTATTGCACAAAAGGGAAAATTTCCCATGGAAGGCCTGTGACGAATGGGAGCACGCCATGTTAGCAAAAAGTGGTGGGGGGAGGAGTTAGGAAAATTTCCTAAGTGTTGGCACAAACAAAAATTTTCGACAATAAAGCCCGCAACCAATCACATTGAGCCACGTGTCCTTAAGCTGAAGGAATGTCAGGAGGTGGAGGAAATATGAAAATTTGGTGAAGTGTTTGGCAAGGGCGCAAAGTTAATTTTTTTCCTTGGGGCCCACTGTCCAATGGGGAGAAGCCACGTGTCCTCGGGGCCGTCGGGTCATCAGGGCAGCGGGTAGAAGTGGGAAAATTTTCCAAAGGTTAGCGCAAAGTAAATTTTTTCCCTTAAGTCCCGCTAACCAACCAAATCTTGCCACATGTCCTTGACCTAGTGAAGGTTAGAGACGTGGAGAAAAATTTGCTTGCTTGGCCAAAAGGGAAAAATTCAAAAGGAAGTCCCACCTCCTAGAGCCCAAGCCAGTCAGATCATGCCACGTGTCCATATGGCGGAAAAAAACACAAGGTGAACCCATAGGAAAAAATGAAGAAGACAGGCCCATGACCAATCAGAATGTGCCATGTGTCCAGCTCAGAGAAGATGGTCAATAGTGATGAAAAATTTAAGAGTAGATGCCTGTGGTGAATCACATCATGCCACGTGTCCTCGGGTCATCCAGCCGATGGAGAATTTTTGGAAAATTTTCCAAAGGCCGAAACGGTGGAAAAAGAAGCAAGAAAGGCCAGTAACCAATCAAAATGTGCCACGTGGCACCAGAGTGGTGGGGCATGGATATTTTTGGGGAAATTTCCCCAAATGCAAAAAGTGGGAAAATTTCAAATTTTTGGCCCGCCAACCCATTTGGGCCCTGTTTTGCCCTAAATTTTCAAATGAGCATAAATTTTGATCCAGAGCTCAGTTTTTTGTGTTCTTTATATCAATGGAAAGATGGTGAAATTATCTGCATGATTCTAGGGTCAATTTTGTGTTTTGGTGGAGTTTTGAGAGATAAAAGTTGAAAACACCTCTGGCACGTGGAAATCAATAGAAATGACGTTTCAACCACCATTTTTAATGAAGAATGGCTCGCATTCTCTCCCAGCATGGTTAAAAATGTTAGGGAATGGATTTTTTAGGGTGTCCATGTTGTTTTAATACCATTTAGTCAGTGGTTGAAGCTCCTCTCATGTTTCCCATGTTTCTCTCTCCTGAGCTCGGTTTTTGCATTATAAAAGCCATAATGGGCACATTTAGACAGACATTCTTTTAGCTCTGTAACTTCCCTTTTCTTCCTAATCAGGCAATATTTGTGGAGTTTTTTACCTTTCCATGCAAATATTGCACTTCTTTTTACCTCTTGGTCATTGTAATGCACTGTATTAGACCTGGAATGATTATATATGCTCTGTGATTAAATCTTCTCAATCCTTTCATATGTTCATCATTGCTTCCTGATCTTTCATTACATTTTGGAAATTTGTGCATGTTTTGTGCTGTATTTTCTTGTGGATTGTGTATGTTTTGCAACAACAGGTGTCTAATACTCCTTTGGTGCATCACCTTATCTAGACTAGGTTTATTTTTGCATTTTCTCAACCCTATCTCCTTGGAAAAATTTGATTAAGCCATAGGTAAACCCTCTGTAGAATGTTATTCACACTTGAATAGAGGAGTTGAGGAACCAAACTCTAATCTAGAGATTCTTTTCCCATTTTTACAAGTCCTACATTTGGGGAAATGATTCAATGTTGTGCAATCACACTGGATGCTGAGATGTCAAACTAGAAATCTGATAGAACATCTAGAGGGTGCTGCTAATTTGCACTAACAGTAATATTATATGGAATGAACATTTAGTAATAACTATTGAATTTATAATGTTTTAAAGGGGTGCTAGGCCCTAGCACTTAATCATGTAAAGGAATATTCTTTCTCTATCTTAAGAATGAAAATAAAATGGAAGACATGGTTCCTAATTATTAAACTTTGTTTAATAAAGTCTATTTAG
This sequence comes from Taxus chinensis, assembly GCA_019776745.2. Taxonomy (NCBI): domain Eukaryota; kingdom Viridiplantae; phylum Streptophyta; class Pinopsida; order Cupressales; family Taxaceae; genus Taxus; species Taxus chinensis. The sequence continues at coordinate 900,688,582 of CM034146.1, forward strand.
TTACAACCTAGATGGTTGTTACACTTCCTTGAACGGTTAAGTCACAATAAATGGAACTTATGATGATAATATCCTGTTATGGTTGATGGCTTGTTAAGTCCATTAAATAACATTAAAGGCAATCTTAAGCTATGAAACTTCTTTAACAACCAATTGAATCTGTTGTAGAGAAGAACTTCAAGAGTGTTGGATTAGAGTTAGGCAAGGTTGCTGAAATCTGTTTTTAATAATCCAAATTAATTACATTTATAATAAACTCCTTGAGGTATGTACATCTCATTGAGGCTATTTTGTAGGATGTTGGCACACGCCAACTACAGAGTTGTACCTTCAAGAAGATTAGGATCTTCTCGAGGATACAATGATGCATTCGACATGTGGCAACACCTGTTTGCATTGATCATCTAGATATACACACATGGGACTTGATCTTAGTTTCTCTCTAGGTCTGGTTAGTAACATGTCTAAGATATGGGGTAACCCCCTAAGACTCAGGATACCTTGGCACATGGGGTTGACTTATGTTGACCCAGTATGCTAACTTACCCTAAGTCTTAGTGAGGCTCCCCCTATCATAACGTATGTTGTTAACTCGAACTAGGGTTAAACCTTGGGCAAGTGGACTGATAAAAGTCAGTAAAGGAAATTCTAGATAACAATAAAGTGGGGTGAAGGATTTATTCTGGATTGATGAGTATGTCGTCAAGGAATAGTAATATGAACAATATGTTAGAAATATTTTGCCAAAGTATCGCAAGCTACTGGTTGTGTTGTACTATGTCACCTAGTCTAAGGTTCGTGATGTAGATAAATATTGGTAACAAATATTCAGATAGGTTCCTTAGATAGATCACTCAATACCCTAAATGGGGAAAGAGAACCAAGTATATGTAGTATACAGTGCTGGTACCCAAATTTATTCTCCTTTTCAATCTGAACAACATCAGAGATATGGCATGAAGCTTGAAGTCAGATAGATCTTGATGTGTGTCATTTTATAGCTGGGATGTGATCTAACTAACACTCATATTTGTGGAGTGATGGATAGCACCTTGAAAGGATTTGATCTGACCCTCACTATTTTAGGTTGTGCATTGCAACCAAAGTAAGAGAACCTATATTATAACCCCCAAATGGTGAAGGATATGAAGATATCCCTCAATTTATGTAAGTAGAATGAAAAGGCCTTGGGAAAATATGATCAACAATCCAAATTTGACTTTCACAAGTTGTCACTCCCAGATTATGGAGATATTTTCAATGCAAGGAAAGGGTTACTGAAGACATTATATAATCCTGATTTTCCTTGTTCATTTTTGTAGATGGGTTAGATCTTTTTGTTAACACACAATGCAATGCAGGGTTAGTATGGGCAGGATTAGTTTGTTTGAATGAATTTTTTTGTAGGGTGTTGACAAGACAAACTCAGATATATCAGATCTTTGACAACCTCTACAATAATTGAATAACTGTTAGATAAAATGCTTCAAATAATTAGGATATTCTTTCAACCAGAAGAGGCATAAATGAAAAGCCTAGGTTGCACTCTTCACACAATCTTTGAGAACTCACCACAAAAGCTTGAAGTAAAAACTCAATTAAACACAAAAAACCTTGATAAAACCACACCTAAGGTACCCCCAAAGGCTTACAAGCAATCTTTGCAGTCAAGGAGGGTAAAGTGATTTTAAATTTGTTTATCTCTTTATCAAATGAAGGCTCTTCTGAACCTAAGATTGCAAATGCCACTAAACTATAAACAAGAAATGGAGATTCTGTGTGATTTCTAAATACTTTCAATGCAATATTGCAACAAGAACAATGAAAATTATTTGTAGGCATTTAAAAATGATAACAGCATCATATTGCCAAAAAAACACAAATTAACTCAAAATCTTGTTAGATTCATCAGCAAGAGAGAGTTTCATGAACAATATCAGAGTTGTATGATGGCTATACACTTGTAACCAACTCACATACATGAAGATCCAACACAAAAGAAATTATTTTGGTTCTTTGGTGGGTTTTTCAGAAAAATGAGCTTTCTCTTAGAATTTTCTCGTGATTTTTCAAATTTCCCCCCCCTCTACAATTTCTCCAAAATGCATTATATACCTCATGCCACATTGGAGCCTTATTTTCCAAGAAATAATATGCCATGGGATCAAGTTTGTTACAAAACAATCCTCTTGATTTAATGAAAATGACATCAAACAAAAAAACATTCGTAGGTTTCCAGGTGTGCCCAAAAAGATTATTTCATTACAAATATTTGGATCATTATCCATCCCGGAGGCACGTTTTTCATCATTGAGGCATGCAAACACCTTTTAATCATCATTTTCACCTTTTTACCTTTTCAAATTACCTTTGCAACTTTTGATTTTTTCATTTCTTGTTTTTAGATGGATTAGGAAAAAATTTATTTCAAAACCACCTCATATCAAAGAATTAAGCAATGAAAGTGATGCCAATGATCCTAGAAGGCCAAGACGACACAAAATCACTATAAATTTGATGAATTTTGATGCAAAAATCATGATTCCAAGCTTCCTATACCTCCCATGGTGGTCAAAACAAATGGATACACAGGAACTGTCAATCTTATCCATCTTTTAATCTTGGCCCTCCACGTGGAAGATGTAGACTTAGAAATAAGCTTTAGTTACCTTTTTAATTGTTTAGATAAGGCTAGACACATGGCAAAAAATGATTGGATCGGGCCCATTTTTAAAACATTTACTTTATGACCTTTTGAAAATTTGGAAAAATGGAAAGAAATTCACTTTTTTCCCGGCAGGCCTAGACCTCTGATTTCTCCCTTGCCACGTGTCTCCTTGTGATTCGTTGTGGGCCAGTGCTCCAAATTTTGATTTTCAGCCTTCTTTGTAAAAGGGAAAAAATTCTCTCCTACCTCCACCGGCCTGCCGACCCGCTCTGTCCTCTGCCACATGTCCATCTCTCTTTTTCCATGGACCCATGAGCTTAATCTTCATTTTTACTCCCTTTAAGCAAAGGGAAAATTTTTAACTTTGTCTCCACGGGTCCGCGCCTCTGATTTCTCGCCTACCACATGTCACTCATTGATTTTCTTGCAAGGCCCACCGCTTAAAATTTTACCTTAAATCCTTTTGCAAAAAAGTGGAAAAATTCCCCATTTCCCTCCACGTCCTACACTTCCCTCTGACCTTCCATGGACACATGTCCACCTATGATTGGTTGAGGGCTTTTGGGCCTAAAATTTTACCTTGGCCATTTGATCTCGAAAACACAAAAACCACAAAATTCTTCTATCACCCGCATCCCTTATGCCCAAGAAACTACCACGTGGCCTCCTCTGATTGGAGTGGGGCTAGAAATGATTTTTGTAATTTTTGGAAAATAGAGTTAAAACTCTAACTCCCCAATCCTGCCCGCTCCTCCATTTTGAAACTTTTACGACACGTGTCCTCTTCTAGTTGGCTATGGGGATTCAAGAAAAATTTTAAATTAGAAAATTTTGCAAAATAAAGTGAAAATTTTCAAAGGAGATCCAACTCCCCTGCCTCTCCTTAGCCAATAAGAACATGCCACAAAGCAACTTTGAAAAAGGCAGAGCCGTGGAGCCAAATTTTCCACTTTGCTAAAAAATAAAAAAATGACAAGTTAGAAACATTTCTCACTGCACCTCATCCAATGAAAACCTGCCACATTTCCAATACCTTATGAGGATGAATTTGATGGGAAAATGACGCCCGTATGACCGTCAAAATGTAAAAACTTCAAAGGATGCCTTAGAATTCAATTTTTTCTCCAAGGATGGTAGATTTTTTGATTTTAAATCAACTGAATCATGATTTCTGAACATTTTCAACCTTGGGATTAGATTTTCAAATAAAAACAATTATGAATTGATCAATTTCAATTTTTCCACGATCTAGCAAAGGGGAAAAAATGACACAGCCCACAAAATTGGAAAACTAGGGCACAAAAAAGGGCAAACTTGGAATATTCCTTCAAATTAGGGCAAAACAACAAGTTTGTGAGCATTTTAAAGCATTCAACTGGAGGGGAAGAATTTTAGACCATCACTTCAAAGGGTAAAACATTTTTGAGCAAATACAAATTTGGAAAATTAGGGCAACATGGTGCAATCTCAAAAATGGCACCAACATTGGCTCTTGCTTGGGGATGGGCACTCCCAGTGAGTGCCACAAGGACAAAACGTAGACCAAGTTCCAAAATATTGATTGGCAAAAGGAGTTACGAGCCAAAATCACCAAAAAATAGCTGAGAACCTGACAAAAATCGCTGTCACACAATAAGGCAAACCACAAATTGACAAAACACCAAAAATAGAGTGAAAAACCATACACTATACACTATACAAACTAGTGCATACCTCAAATTTGGGAATTAATCCAATAAATGCTTCAGATGCCTACCATTAACAGGTAATTTCAACAATTCCCCATCTAAATCTTTGAGAAAAAAGGTATGCTCACCAATTTTGATAACAATGACATAAGGGCCCATCCATAATGCATCAAATTTTCCATGCTTGCCCTTGTCTTCATGCCTACTATTCCACAAGAAAACTAGATCTCCAACACTGAAGGCTCTAGGAGTGACCTTTTTGTCAAACAATCTCTTCAATTTTTCCCTAAATCTGACATGCCTTTGATGGGATGCTATTCTCTCCTCATCAATCTCAATAATCTGATTGATCCTTGATTCATATGGGCTAAGCTCTTGATTTTCCAAATATTAGGAAAACTAAAATGAAGATAATTACAGGTGTTAGGGAAGCAAATCCTGAGCTCCATACACCAATTCAAATGAGCTTTTACTAGTAGCTCTTTTAGGAGTTATCCTATCAGCCCAAACTGTAAATTTCAATTGTTCACCCCATTTCTTCTTGTTTTGGTCCAAGGTTATTCTAATGATCTTCAACAAATTCTTATTGCTGGATTCAGCTTATCCATTCCCTTGGAGGTTATAGTTTGAAGAAAAAGTTAGATTGATTCCATATTCATTGCACATTGCTATTAAAGGTTTGGCTCTAAAGCACATGACATTATCAGCTACAATCTTGACTGGGACTCCAAATCTACATATGATTTGATTCAACAAGAAGTCCATAACTATTTGGTGTGTTACTTTCTTGTTGGGGGTTGCCTTTACCCACTTTGTAAAATAATCAGTGGCTATAAGGATCCACTTATGGCTAGCACTAGAAGGATCTGAAATCTTACCAATAAATTCCATCCCCCATTGCTTGAAAGGAGCTTCAATTGATACAGGTTGCAAAGGAAGGGAGCCTAAAGATTTTAGTCTTCCAGAGAAACGTTGGCAACTATCACATTTTCTAACCAACTAGGTTGCATCTTTAAAGAGAGTAGGCCACTAATAACCAACTCTCAAAATCTTATGTGTTGTTACTCTTCTAGCAAAGTGTCCTCCAAAAACTCCCCCTTGGAAATCAACAACTATCTTGGGAGCTTTATCTTCATTTATGCATTTCAAGAGGACACCTTTAGGGTTCTTCCAAGCCATCCCAAGGTTTATGATGATATATTTTTGAGAATCCAGTTTGAGGGCTCTTTTCTGATTTTTATTTAAGTGAGTAGGGTAGCATAGGTGTCTAAGGTAGAAGATCACATCTTTTTACCACTCAGAACTTACCAACTTTGCAAGCACATCTACCCTTTCTTCCTCTAGCTGATTCACTTCCACATTCTATAAGTTGCTCTCAACCATGAGATTAGCAAGGCCCAAAATGCATACCAACTTTGTGGTTTGGATTTCCTTATCATACTCTTGTAGCTTGTTCACCCACCTACATATTTTTCTTGAGATATCCATCTTTGATAAGATATCTTTCACCATGGTGTGGGGAAGATAAGCAACAAATTTTGAACTCAATATATAAGGCTTGAATTTTTTTTTTGCTTTTACCAAGGAAAATGCTTGTTTCTCCATGATTGTATACTTTAGCTTAGCTACTTGTAAAGCCTTACTAAAGAAGGTAATAGGCCTCTCAGCCCCATTCTCATCCTTTTTCAGCAAAACAGAAGCAATAGTGTTTTCAAAAGAAAAGGAGAAGATTTGGAAAGGCTTCTTGTAATTCGGAGCTGCCAAGACAAGTGCATGTTTAAATGCATCCTTAATTCCTTCAAAAGCTTGAATGGCAGCTTCCTCCCACCTGATAACTTGGTCCTTCTTTAGCATGCTTGTGACTGGAAGAGTCAATTCAGCAAAGTTGGAAACAAACCTTGTAATAAAATTAATTTGACCAAAGAAAGATTGGATTCCTTTCTTGGTTCTTGGGATAGGGACTTTGCTGATTGCTTCCACTCTCTCAGTGTCTATCATAACACCATCTTTTGACATAATGTGACCAAGCAACTTGGCCTTTTACACACAAAAATGACACTTATTTGGATTAAGAGAAATGACATACTCCCTACATCTGATTAGCATCTTCTCTAAGTGCTGCAAATGATCACCTCTCTACCTTGAAAACACATTCACATCATCTTGGTAAACTGCAATGAACTCATTGATGTAACCAGCAAAAGCAACATCCATTGCTCTTTGAAAAGTGACACTAGAATTCATCAAACCAAAGGGTGTCCTAACAAAAACATATGTTCCCCAAGGATTAGTGAATGTTGTCTTAAGTCTTTTTGATTCTTTGACAACCACTTGATTGTATCTGGGGAAACCATTCAATGTAGAAAGCAACTCAAACCCTGTCACAAGCTGCAACATATTCTCCATATTTGGCAAGGGATAGTTGTCCTTCATGGATGCTTTGTTTAGATTTCTAAAATCCACACAAATTTTGATGTCTCCATTCTTCTTTCTGATTGGCACAAGGTTTGCAACCCAAGATGAATATCTAGTGGGCTGAATAATACCTCCATCTCTCAACTTCTTTAACTTTTCCTGCATTTTCATGGAGAGAAGTGGATTAATTAGCCTTTTCCTTTGTCTAAATGGCTTATTATTGGCCTCAATAGGGATCTCATGTTGAAAAAAGTCTTCTCTATATGCTTTTAACTCGGAATAGGACCAAGCAAGGCAGTCTTGATATTTTTTCAAGAGTTGGGCATAGGACTATTTTTCCTCTTTACTTAAATTTCTGCTCAACCAAATCTTCCTTGGTTTACCATTAGTAGCCCAAGTTTTTTTCTTCCACATCCCTCAAGGCATACATGTTTCTATTTATGATGCAATCAATATTGTTAAAATTTGACTCAAGTGAAACAAGACCTCTAGGGATGGTGTTTGTTTTCAATTGGATGATGTCTTTCTCAAACAAAGTTTCTCTTCCTTCAGTCATGCATACCATTAGCTCCCAATCAATATTTTGATTTGGAAATTCACCTTGGTTTTTCAAGAACCTTAGCACTTGAGCATCATCATTAAAAACTTGCCAATGTTTCACATTATTAGGGATAGCTGGCCTAGTTATCACTTCAATGTTGTATTCACAATAAGGTAAAATGGTGCAATTTCAAAATCTAGAATCCAACACTACCAACTTGTTAGAAGTAACATTGAGACCTCTATCATGATACACAATGTTAAAGGAAAAAAACATTTCAATTAGATCCCAAACTGCATGCTTATACTATTTCATACGTTGATTTTTCGTAGCATACAATTTTCTTATTTGTTTTGACAACTAGCTCTAAGTCTCCTTTTGCAGCAATATCTTTCACTTCATACTTCCATGCAATTATTAACCCCAACAACAATGCCTCATACTCAGAAACATTGTTAGTGCATTCAAAATTAAGTTTGAAGGAAAAAGCAAACTCTTTCAAACTAGGAGAAAACAAAACTATACCAACACCATTCCCAAATTTGGATCAAGCTCCATCAAATAGCAATGTCCAAGGAGAACATACTTGTTCAAGGCACTTTTAATAGTCAAATTTTCATTATTTTCCATCAACAAAACCAATAAAATTATCAACATCAACATTAGCAAATAATACGCCATAAGTAGCATTGTTTGGGTCCTCGATTAGATGCAACATTTTATTTTCTCCATAGAGCTTGACTAGGCTGCCCTTAATGGGAATGGTGGAAAAATACATATCCATTTGGACACTCCCTCCAACACTTGCATCTCACTTTCTTGACAAAAGCATACCCCATTTTGCAGGGAAATCAACAATCACAACATCCAATTTTAAATTCCTTCGGGGATAAGATGTAAGCTGCATAACTAAACCTTTTACACAACCAACTACCGACACTTCTCTTGAGTCCATGGCATTACACTTTCCATAGGTTGTTTGCACTTTGATATCCAACTCATTCATGACTTCTAGAGCCATGGCATTACATGATGCACCAGATTCAAACATACAACTGTGAAGTATCTTATCCTTTATGATCAAAGTTGTGAAGAATGGATCAACATTCAATTGGGAATCAACCAAAGATGTCCCCAAATATACCTTAGGTGTCTCTCCAAAAATCCTCTATTACTGGTGGTGTTGCAAGGTCTGTAATGATCTGAGGAGGATTTTCAACAACATTTACATTTCTGCCTAGAATATTCTTCTCTTCTTTCAACCCCAAGTACTCAAATGCTCTCTTCTTATGCTCAAGAATTATAAGCAACTCAATGATTGGAAAACTCACTTTAATTTGGCTCAATACTTGGGCTATGTCATAGGGGACACTCTTTGGTAGGATAAAATTGGAAGGGAGACAAGCAAATTCACTAGAATGGCATAGGACTCTTGGTAACTTGGGCATGAGGAGGACTGTAATTTTTGCATGGGACAGCAGAATTCTTGGCAAGTGTTTCCCTCCTAGGAGTTTCTTTAGGAATTATTGTGAGCAAGGGTGTCTTAGGCTTGGTTTGAGGATCAGATCCTTTAACAACTTTGCTTCTAGTATTATACTCTTTCTCTTGACCAACAAAAACATTCATTAACAAATATTTATCTTCCTCTGAAGGGATACCACCATCATATTTATTAACCATCAATGCTATTAGGTATTCAAAGTCATTGTTAGGAACTTCAAATTCCTGAACTACATCTACATCATGATTATGAGAAAGAGAAAGAAGTGGCACCCCGCTTTATGCAATCCCAAAAGGTTGCAGCATTCCTTGCACTTATTACTTCTGTTGATGTTGTTACTCCTTGTAAGCTTGAAGAACAAACCATCATGTAAATATCATCATCAATACCATCATCATTATTAACTTCACCTTATTAGTGGTATTCTTCACATGGAGGACAGGGAAAAAAACACCTATCACACCAATTAATATTAACAACCTCTTCAACAATAGCAACCCTAGCGGTTAAGGGATTAGGAAACAATATTCCTTTATGTGCTTGAGGATGTCTATTTGTAGATCCGACAGGGCCTTTAACTTTTTCATCAAACCTATGCTCATTCCTATGGTGATTATCAAATCCATCTTGTGCTTGCTACCTAGGCTGACATTGTGAAGTCTTCCCAATTCCCTTCTCAACTCTTGCCAAATTGTATGAGATTTTTTTGACATCCCCTACCAAAGTTTTCACAACCTCTTCTAAATCAACACCTTTTCTAGCTTGAGGTTTTTCAGGGTTTATCAATTTTACACCATCTCTCTTGAGAGATTTCCCAAAAGTCTTGATATTTTTTTCAATTTGAAGTGCCATGGTGAAATCTTGTCTTAGATTGGTAAGGTTCTTTTCTCTTAGGTAATAGGATGCCTTTTTATCAAATGCATCTGCATATTTGATTAAACAAGATTCATCACAAGGCCTTAAACCAGCAGGAAACCTTGTCAAAGTTTTGTTAAACCTTGTGTTGAAGTTAGGGGCTGGTTCATTAGGGTTCTTCTTGATATTCTCAAACTTAGACAAAAGAAATATAGGATCAATCTTGTCACCATATTACAACCTAAATGCATTTTTTCATTTTAGTCCTTGAATTAATAGAGTTATCAGGTAGAGCCTTGTACCAATCCCTAGAATCTTCATCTAGTGTATGAATGAACAACTTAATATACGCATCTTCAAACTCTATCTCAAAATATTCCATCATATTAACAAAGAGTTTGAGATGTTGATCACCAGTTGTTGCATTATTTCCTTGAAATTTTGGCAATCTATTTCTGACATCTTGTGGAACAACATTCGGGTAACCATCCATTCCTCTCAAATCTATGGGACCAAAGGTGTTAAAAACAAATGGAGGTCTAGGTTGAGCCATATTGTTTGGTGGTGGTCATCTTGGAGGTGAAACAAGATGATGAGGAGTGCAAGATCTTTAGGGCTCAAGAATGTGATTCACAAGACTAGTATTCTCTAAGTGCTCGACTTTCTTGGAAAGTTTTTACTCAAATTAAAACAAAAAGGTGCAGATTGGAGAAGGAACTTACCAGGTACAATATAAGGGCCTTCACTAGCTAAGGCAAACAAGTTTATAAGAGGATTTCTTGAATCCGAATCACTTGAAGAAGAGTGATAATCCTCTACCAAAGGCTGATCTCTCTCACCAATGGATATATCTTTATCCTGATGTCTAACCTTTAACCACTTTCCAAACTCTTATCCCTTCCAACTCTGAGTTTTTTTGAATCTAAGAACAATTTCTTAGCAAAGTCTCTAAGGAATAGAGATCTTCTTCCTTCAAGTTTTGTAGAGATCAACAACAAAAAAATAAATGACAGAAAGCCAAGGCATTGGTATTTATCAAGATTTCAAATAAGCATGGAGTTGTCACTAAGGAATTTCACTCTAGTTGTGCTAATGCACTAATATACTCTATCAAATATTTACCAGCACTAAAAATATTGCCAAACTTTACAAATCAGACCTTCCTTCTTCCTAAATTTATCAATCACAAATGTAAATGAAGTGCATACAATTGCTGCAAATTGGTAAAATTGTAGGTATAACTTATATCTTCACTCAATCCTTACAAATATGATTATAAAATGATGTTTCAACAACGTATTCGAATGTAGAATTTGCAAAGGAATTTTCCAGGGTTTGTTATGCACTCAAAATATCTCAAATATACATGCACATGGATCAAATTTAACTAAGAGAATATCAAAATCAAAGCTCTACTTTTTATTCCAATCTTATAAATCTGATCAGAAGATGATACTCAGATTTGTAATTGCACATAAATCACACTAGAAGTATTACTAGGGATCTGAAATACTAAAATAATGAAGAATCTCCCTAGCAACAACACCAGAAAAGTGTTGGTACCCCAAATTTGTTCTCCTTTTCAATCTAAGAAACATCAGAGATTATGGCATGAAGCTTAAAGTCAGATAGATCTTGATGTGTGTCATTTTTTAGCTGGGGATGTGATCTAACTAACACTCAGATTTGTGGAGAGATGGATATCACCTTGAAAGGATCTAATTTGACCCTCACTATTTTAGGTTGTGCCTTGCAACTAAGGTAAGAGAACTTATATTGTAACCCCCAAATTGTGAAGGAGATGAAGCTATCCCTCAATTTATGCAAGTAGTATGAAAAGGCCTTGGGAAAATATGATCAACACTCTAAATTTGACTTTCACAAGTTGTCACTCCCCAGATTATGGAGATATTTTCAATGCAAGGCAAGGGTTACTAAAGAAATTGTATAATCTTGATTTTCCTTGTGCATTTTTGTAGATGGGTTAGATTCTTTTGTTGACACACAATGCAATGCAGGGGTAGTATGGGTAGGATTAGTTTGTTTGAATGAATATTATGCCCTTAATTATATATCTTATATGGGATGGATATAGTTGACTTGTTGCTATCATAACTTAATATCATGATGTATCTCTTTTATATTTTATCTATTATCATTGGTTGGTCAGCCTTGTTGATGGCCATAGCATAGGAATAGTATAAATAGGGATTATAGGTAGTGGATGATGATTATGTTGAGTATTTGAGTCTTATTATATGTTCTGGAAGTTGCCCCCCTTGAAGTGGCCAAGATATTATACTTTCATATTGAGATAATTTATCTACAATATTGTGTTATTTGGTGTTCTATTGCTGGTGATAATCATAATTAATCAAGTAATTTCATTACAAGTGGTATCAGAGCTTGATCTCAGCTAGGATGATGTCAAACCCTAATTATGAAGGTTTGGCTATATCTCAAGATTGGTAGCGAATGTTTCTGCAATTTTTTTTGTGGTGAGGCAAAATAGGTCAAGTAAGATTCTCTCCAAATTTAAATAAGTTTTGAATTGTTTTGAAAAAGTTATTATGGTTCTATATTTATTGATAATTTGGCTCCCTAGGGTGTAATTTTTGGATTTTTTTCAAATTTCTTATATTTTCAGAAACCCCTCCTAAAAATAGATAGGGTTTATATTTTATAAATTTCTATATTCGGCCAAAAAAATTACAAAACCCTAAACCCTAAAATTCTACCCTATTAAGTCTACCCCTAGGCCCACATCCTTTGTTAGGGCTGGTAGATCTACCCGAGGCCAAGGAAAAGGACAAGAAACTCTAGGAATTACCCCAAATAAGAAAAATATGGATTCAGATTCTACTGGTTTGGGAGTATATGAGGTGGTCATCCAACTTTAGGAAAGGGTAAACAATATGGTGAGTAAGGATGACCTTAATGTTGAACTTCATCAACTGAAAGGTAGCCTTCGGAGTGAGATTTAGAAGGATTTTCATGTAATGCAGCAAGATTTTTTGAATGCTATTTCTAATCCAACTTCCAATGCTAGTCATATGGGTTCTACTAGAAATGGTAACACAGATCCAAATCACTGAAATTAGGGAGGATCCTTTAATCATTCAAGTGGATCTTCTCACCAATGGAGGGGCATGATTTCAAAAGTTGAAATGTGTAAATTTTATGGAAAGGATCCACTTAATTGGACAACCCAAATGGAAAATTTCTTTGATCTCCATCAGATCCCAGGAGGACAAAAGGTAACTGTGGCATCCTTATACCTAGAACCTGATCAATTTGTTTGGTATCATTGGTTATGTGCTCAAAGGCAAAAGAATGGCCTAAATGTCACCTAGACAGTGTTGACTGAAGAGCTTCAATTACACTATAGTTCTAGTGTTTCTAAGAATTACTTCAGCCAATTAGCAAAGTTACACCAAATTGGTTCAGTTAAGGAGTATGTCCATCAATTCCAAACTTGTTCCTTGCGTGTGGAGGATATTACAGAAGAGTATTTGAATGACCTATTTCTTAGGAGTCTTAAGGACCACATTGAGCATGATGTACGCATATTTAACCCACTCAAGGTTGTTAATTCTATTATCATGGCACGTCGAGTAGAGGAAAAATTTATTTCCAGTAGAAGGTAGACCTTTTCTAGTATAAAAGATCATAACACCTTATCTCTTTCTTACCCTCGGTCAATTTGGTTGACACCTCAAAAAATTGAAGGAAAAAGAGCCAAAGGGTTATGCTTTAACTATGACAGCAAATATGGACCAAATCATAAATGTTCTAAGAAAAAAAATTTCTACATTGAAGGATCTGGTGATGAGAAAGAATATGAGGCAACATCAACAGAGGAAGTGGAAAAATTAGAGGAAGAATATGAAGATCCTCAGCCCACTATTTCATGACATGCTCTATCAGGTATGAGTACTCCAAAAACCCTTCAAGTTTTGGGTTATCTTAAGAAGAAGAAGGTAACAGTCTTGATTGATTCAGGGAGCACACATAATTTCATCAATCATAAGTTGGCAACAAGACTAAATTGTTTCATCTACCCAGCACCTGAATTTCAAGTAATGATTATAGATGGTGACACAATCCAATGTTTAGGTAAATGTCATAAAGTCAAAATCATGATGAGTGATTACACATTGGAATCTACGATGTTTTTTATTCCCATGGGTGGAGCTGATATTGTCTTAGGTGTTTAGTGGCTCACTACCTTGGGCACCATAGAGATAAATTTATAGGAATTTTTCATGCGCTTTCATTCTGAGGGTAAAAAATTTGAACTTCGAGGTCTACAAGCCAAAGATCCTCTATTGGTGAGTTCTCACCAAATGCAGAAGATTCTTAAAAAGGGGCCTGAAGGTTTTGTAACACGATTATTCTATATAAAAGTCCAACCGCAAGTGAAGGTATTACATCCTGATCTTCAAAAGGTTATTAATCAACATGTAGTTGTCTTCAAGGAACCAAGAGGATTACCACCTGAAAGAGACTAAGATCATGTTATTCAGTTGATTCTAGGACGCCAACCCCCCAACATCAGGCCTTATAGATATCCATGTGTGAAAAAGAGTGAGATCGAGAAGATGGTGGAGGAAATGTTGGAAATGGGTATTATTCGTCACAGTCAAAATGCCTATTCTACTCCCATGGTGATGGTGCGTCACAAGGATGGAAGATGGCGCATGTTTCCAAATTACAGAGAGCTTAACAAGTTTACTATCAAAGATAAGTTTCCTATTCCCATCATTGATGATTTATTAGATGAGTTGCATGGTGCCATTTTTTTTACAAAACTAGATCTACGTTCTGGGTATCACCAAATTAGAGTCAAGCAAGAAGATATTCATAAGATATCTTTCAAAACTCATCAAGGTCATTATGAATTCCTAGTGATGCCATTTTGCCTTACCAATGCTCCCTCCACATTCCAAAGCTTGATGAATTCAGTATTTAGACCATTCCTAAGAAATTTTGTCTTTGTATTTTACGAGGATATACTCATCTACAAAAAATCGTGGGAGAAACACTTACATCACGTCAATACTATCTTAGAAGTCTTAGAGAAACATCAACTTTATGCCAAGCCTTCAAAGTTTTCTTTTGGGGTACAGGAAGTGGAATACTTGGGCCATATTGTTTCTCATGAAGGTGTTAAGGTGGACCCTCACAAGATCTAGGCCATGGTGGAATGGGAAACCTCAAGAACCCTCAAACAATTACGAGGTTTCTTAGGTCTCATAGAGTATTATCATAGATTTGTCAAAAACTATGGCAGTATAGCAGCACCACTCACAAAATTATTGAAGGAATCCTTTTAGTGGAATGAGGAAGCATCTAGGGCATTTGAAAAATTAAAGGTAGCTATGTGTACCACTCCAATATTGGTAACCCCAAATTTCTCCAAAACTTTTGTAGTTGAGTGCGATGCTTCAGGAAATGGAATCAGAGCAGTACTAATGCAAGGACACCCCATTCCTTTTGAGAGCTGATAACTAAAAGGAAAGAATTTTTTAAAACCCACATATGAAAAGGAAATGATGGCAATACTACATGCAGTCAAACAATGGAGACCACACTTGATGGGTAGACATTTTACACTAAAAACTGATCATGATAGTTTGAATTATTTATTAGAACAACCTCTATCTTCAGAAGAACAAAAAAAATGGGTCACTAAGATGTTGCAATATGACTTTGAGATTGTTTATAAGAAAGGAAAGAAAAATTTAGTCATTGATGCTCTGTCTAGGAGGGATGAGTCCGCCGAAGCATTGTTATGTGCCATCTCTATACTACATGTAGATTGGGTAGATCAATCACGAGAAGAATGGAAGAAAGATGCAACAACACATACTCTCATTCAAAATCTCCAAGAAGATCCGTCCATATCAGATCAATTTATATGGAAGGGGGATACATTGTGGTACAAAGATTGGTTATATCTATGTAAGAACTCCACACTTAAACACCATGTTCTTTCAGAGCTACATTCTTCTCCAATAGGTGGCCATGCTGGGGTCCTGAAAAAATATCATAGAGTTAAGAAGGATTTCTTTTGGGAGGGGTTGAAAGGAGATGTTCAAAAATTTGTGGTGGAATGTTTGGTTTACCAAAAAAATAAGGGTGAGACCATTAAGGCACCTGGTCTTCTCCAACCTCTTTCTATTCCTAGTGAGAGATGGGAAGAGGTATCAATGGATTTCATCACAGTATTACCTAAATCAAAAGGGAAAACTATCGTCATGGTCGTGGTAGACAGACTTACCAAATATGCTCATTTTTGTGTCATGGCTCATCCTTTCACAGCTAGTACCAGTTTCCATCTCTTTTATGGATATAGTTTAAAATCTCCATGGCACGCCAAAAATTATAGTAAGTGATCATGATCCAATATTTACAAGTAAATTTTGGAATGATTTGTTCTCTTGTCTAGGTACCCAACCAGCCCAAAGTTCATCTTATCATCCCCAATCAAATGGGCAAACTGAGGTGGTAAATAAATGTTTAGAGGGATATCTTTGATGTGTTACTTCAGATAAACAAGAATGTTGGGTGCAATGGTTGCCATTGGCAGAATGGTGGTACAATACTTCATTTCATACCTCCTCCAAAATTTCTCCATTTCTGGCACTTTATGGGTACCATCCTCAATCACTCATATCTAGCTTGAAGGTCAAACCAAAGGTGAGAGCAGTCAAAGATCACATTTAGCATTAGCATGAGGTACTCTCTAGTCTTTGAGAAAATTCGGCATAGGCACAAAACCATATGAAGCAACAGGCTGATCAACATAGGAGTGAGCGACACTTTGAAGAGGGGGACTTTGTTTTTATAAGGTTATAGCCATATAAGCAATTATCCTTAAAACAGTAGAAAAAGGATAATAAGCTTGCTCCTAAATACTATGGTCCTTACCGAGTTTTGCAAAAAATTGGTAGTGTGGCATATAAGCTAGAGCTCCCTCCAGGAAGTAGAATACATCCAGCCTTCCATGTTTCTTTCCTAAAGAAAGTTATTGGGCAGCATATATCCACCCAATCAGTGCTTCTGGAACTGGATGAGGAAGGAAGGATCATATTGGAACCTGAAGGCATTCTTCATACACGCACCAAAAGACTGAGGACCAGAGTCATTACCAAGTACCTGATCAAGTGGAAGAATATGAATATTAAGGATGGATCATGGGAAGATGAAGCATTCATACAGCAGCATACAGGGCTTCCTAACATTGGAGACAATGTTGCTTTGAAGGGGAGGCACATGTTATGCCCTTAATTATATATCTTACATGGGATGGATATAGCCGACTTGTGGCTATCATAAATTCTTATCATGATGTATCTCTTTCATATATGATCTATTATCATTGGTTGGTCAGCCTTGCTGATGGCCATATCATAGGAATATTATAAATAGGGGTTGTAGGTAGTGGATGATCATTATGTTGATTATTTGAGTCCTATTATATGTTTTGGAGGTTTCCCCCTCGAAGTGGCCAAGCTATTATACTTTCATATTGAGAGAATTTATCTGCAATATTGTGTTATTTGGTGTTCTATTGTTGGTGATAATCATAATTAATCAAGTAATTTCATTACATTACCTAAATCTTACATGTTCCTTCCATTCATTCCTTTCCATTCCTTTTCTTCTTTCCATTCCATCTCCCTCATTCACTTTTCATTCCATTCATGTTCCAAAACACCCCCCACATACAATTTTGAATGTACAGATGTAAATACAGTTTTGTATTTCAATAAAGACAACCTCACCTTCATTGAGGAGGAACTTCATTCCCATACTATTGCATGTCATTTGCATGCTTGCAAATCCATATGCTAATAGTTTCATACTACTATTTAGAAGATTCTTGTGTGAATAAAGTACTAATTAACCCTCGTCCTTTGGCCATCTTGTTTTATTTTATTTTATCATTACCAGCCTCTTACACCCATATTCCCAGTCAGATTCTGTCATTCCATCTTATTTTAGCCTCGACAGGGGGAACCCATGGGTGCCCTAGTCCCACTGGGGGTGTCCTGGTCCTTTTTACACTTTCTCACCACCTTTTGGGCTCTTTCTAGTTGTTTTATCTTCTTATCTTTTTGGTTGTCAACTATTTTAGGGTAACATTATGAAATTAGATCATTTGTAGGCCTTCAACTATTTTAAAATTATGAAAAGATCAAAATAACCCTATAAATATAAAGTTATGAGACCATAACAAGGGACCAAGCACTAGCCACTACTATCATCCATCTAGATTTATATCCAGCTATTGCATTAGAGATCACTTGCATCCACATAACTTCATCACAAGGCTTAAGGCTAGGACATCTACATCACACTTAATGGGGGGAGGGATTCTATTCTATTTCATGCACACATTCTATTACATTTTCTACATGTAGTTATTTTTCTCTACTTTAGTGCTACTGACACAAGAGCACCTAGGGCACATTATGCACACACTCACTAGAACTACATTTGGGTTTGAAATGTAGTGCAGTGCTTAGTTAGTAAGCTCACTATTATGGCAATTGAGGTCGGTCTGACCAATTCATTTACATATTTCCTTTTTAATGTTTTTGATAATTCTTTTTATCTTTTGTAGGTATTTTACATCATCTAAATGGAATATTATAAAATCTAAAATAGGACAACGAATCTGCATGTGTTGCACAGTGAGGGTTTCAAACCAGATCCCTAAATCCTTACAGAGATCAATCTAGAGCATTTTTCATCCTGACCAGGGCATCAATTTTTCATACCATTAAGTTCCCGTATGCACCCTAGTCCCTCTCTAAGCATGTGACACACAGTATAGGGTTAACAATCCAATCCATCATGCACCTTTAGAGATTTTGTCATAGATCACATTTTTCATAGACGTATTAGGGCAATCATTTTATTTTGACACTATCCTCAGAGCATTCCCGTATGCAGCCTGAAAGTCTTTCCTCTTCCCTGGAAGGCACATTCCAGTATAGATTAACAATCACTATAAATTTCATCAGTTTTTTGATGCAGTTGTATCATAATTTTAGCTTCCTTACCTCCACATAGTTGTTCAATCATCTAACTGGATGCACCACTATCCTCGATTTTAGTCCATTTTTTAATCAGCTAAGTTTCTCCTCTTCCGTGGACTAGATGCGGACTTAGATATAATCTATTTTTTCCTTTTTCATAGTTTTTTTGGAAGAATGATTTATATACGTGTCCAATTTTAGTGTTTTATTCAATTTACTCTAGTTTTAAGATGTTGTACTCCCTACATTGTTCTTTTAAGAAATTTGGATAAATTAATCAGGAAATTCTCCTTTTTTCCCTAGATGAGAAAGATATCACTATCCGATTTTTTCCCTTGCAAATGTATCTAATTGGAAGAAGATTTATAAAAATGTCCACATTATTATCTTTTATGCAATTTACTCCAGTTTCATGTTGTTCTCCTACTTGTTCTCTTAAGAAATGATACCTTATAGGAATGTGCTTTGTTCTAGAGTGCGTAAAATTCCTTGAAATTTTACACTTGTACTATCACAAAGTTGAAATTGGAAAATTGGACTCTACCTTGATGTCTTTCAATGTCTACTTCATCTAGAGAACATATGTGCAACATGACACTTATTTTTTCTTAACTAGGATATCAAATTGTTTCCCAAAAATAATACTGCTCCACTTATACTCTTTCCATCATCAAAACAACCAACCCAATCTACATCTATATATGTTGTTAGAGTGAAATATTCAATTCTTAGATATCACAATCCAGAGTCCATCATACCCTTTGGATAATTAATTATCCTTTTGACTTCTTACACATGATTTTTTATAGTGTAACTTAAAATTGTGCCCACCATACTACTAGCTTGCATAACATTTGGTCTGACCCTGTCATGGACATATAATTAAACCACCAATCATTGACCTGTAAAGGGTCTAATTTACTTCATGAGATTCATCATACCTTAATCAATTTAAATCATGTGACCATGGGTGTACAACACTAGTCTTCCGCAATCTTCACATCCCTTCTAAACTACCACATATTCGTAATATGACCTTAGAGTGGTGCTAATTTAAATGAGATTCATCATTTAATCAATTTAAATCATGTTGTGTAAAATTTGTTAACTTAACATATTCGTAATATAAGAAATAAATATTCCTTTGTCAAATTGAAAAATAACTAATAAAGAATGAAAACTCACCAAGCATGGACATTTTCAAACTCATTTTGCATTTCTAAGGAAAATTCTTGACACATTTTGTCACTACTACCTCTAAAGATGATATCATCTACATAGACCACAACAATCAGTTAATCCTTACCTTTAGTTTTGGTGTAAATATTTCTATCAACAATTCCATTTTAGAAACATTGTATTTGTAGATACTTTACCAGTCTTGAGTACTAGGATCTAGGGGCTTGTTTCAACCCATAAAGTGATTTATTTAATTTGCACACATAATCCTTTTCTTCTGATATAAGTAACCTTCTAGATGTTCACTATATACCTCTTCTTCTAAATTTCCATTGAGAAATGTAGACTAACATATGATTGACAAAATGTTTAAAATTGCAATATGATGCCTTAGTAAGTCAACCTTTAGTATTCACCAAGGATGAGAAGATGTTTTGATTCAAAATCAACTGAACCATCAACTTGTAGATTATAAGTAACCTTTAGTATTGCAATATGAGAATGTTTCTTCATCAATGCCTTCAACTTGAGCATAGCCTTTACAGATTAATATTTCTTTATTTTTGACAACTTGACCTTATTTATCCAACTTGTTCCTGAAAACCCACTTGGTGCTAATCATATTTTTTCCTTTTGGTCTTGGGACAAGTTCCCAAGTACCATTCTTTTCAATATGATTTTTATCTTCTTCCACAACATCAATTCAATGTTTGTCTTTGATGCAGCCTAGAATTTACCAGAAAACACCCTAGACACACTGGCACATCACTCAACCTAAACTGAGCTCTCACCTGAAGCGTGCAAAGGTACCAAGTCCCTCTTTAGGGCTGTTGTAGTAGAATGTTAGTTTGATGAAGGAAGAAACATATATATATCCATAACTAATCCACCATTCTACAATGCATGATACATTTATATCTATGAAAGAATAAGCTTAAACAATAATCATGATTGAATCAATAACATGCACCAACCAATTACACACAGGAATGATACTTATATTCAACCAATATCTTCCATCTATTAATAAACATAGAAGCTTCTTACAGTAATGTCAATCTATACCAATGAGCATGGATCTGATACAGTAATCTAGTCATATGCATATATCTCTACATCTTCATATATTCATCTCTCTTCTACACTCTCTATATATACTTCTATTATGTGCTTCACATCATATATATAGGGTGGGGACTTTCCCTTCACCGCTTATCTATTCCAAAAATAGGCCGCATGCTATTAATAGCCACGCACCATTTATAGACATAGCCACACATACAGATGTGTTATCTATAGACCTCTTATAGTTAATTGAAGTGACGATCCTATTCTTAGCTCGTCTCCATACAAAACACTTGATCCAATCCTCTAAAGCTAGACAATGCATGGTGTGCACATCTCTTCATCATTGGTGTGTTCTGCATGCCATCTTCTAAAAATAGGTCTTCGTGCTCAAAATCAGCTAATTCCCAAAAGCTAAATTTGACCTCCATGCATGGGTTCTTCCTGTCCCTATGTGCCCTTGATCCTAGCCTTCTCTCCCACATAGACCTCTTGTGTGATCTTTAACAAGTATTCTTTGATCAACATTACCCCAAACTAATCTCATTGTTGTCCTGACAATATGTATCTCCAAAAATTGAAATAAAGAATAGAAGCAAAGGAAAGAATAAGAATGAAAGAATGTAGATAAATAAAGAATTTTTATGAGGCTATGAGGAAGCCTCCTCTGCATCAGTTTGAAGTATCAACTCTGGATACTCCCTCCTTTATTTCAGCCCCCAAGGCCTGCCATTCAGTGAGTGCTTGTTCTCCTTTCTCTAGAATTTCCATAGCAATGGATTCCAAATCATCCCTCATAATCTCCCCTTTTTCATTCTACAGAACCAACACAACACTAGAAATTGATGTCATACTTCCTTCTAAAGGATCCATCTTCTGTACAATGAGCTTCCAAGCTCTTCTAGCTAAGTCTTATGTGGCTCTTGTGCTATTTTCCAGGACCTCGCGCTTCTACTTAACTATTGACAATCATTCTGCTCAGCCTAATGTCTCATATTTCATTTCTTTTTGGACCTCATTGTTTTCTTCTAGGGTCTTTATGTTGATAAGCGCCTCTGGAGCTATGCAGATGTTCAAAGCCTGGTATTCTTTCTTCAACACTTCTTGTAGCACTTGCAGTATCCCTCCATAGGATGTAATCTTTCGCATCACTGAGGATTTCTCTCATTTTTCCTCTTGCTCTAACTTCCTTGATGCTATCATACACAGAGGTTCATCTTCAAGCACTAGGTCCACCAAATTTCCTACATAATGTATCACTGAGGGAAACTTCTGTGGTACCTTGGTCTCCAAGTGTGGCCTTGCTCTGATGACATTGTCCCCAATCTCCTCTGGGATGTTGATAAATACTTTGTTCTTCTTCTGCATGAAGTCCCTCTCTTTTGTTATGCGTGTTATCTCCGCATCCTTTTTTTTTAGCTCCTCGCACGTAGTGCTCTGATTGTTGCATCTTTTTCCATGTTTCTTCTAGCAACTTCAGCACAAACCTTCACTAATGCATTGCTAGCCTACTCATCTGACATGACAGTAGGACTTTACTATCAGGTGTCTATCTTGTGGTGTCTTCTTCAGCCATCTCAAAATTCATGACTCTTCGCATACATGAAATTCAGGCTCATCCATGTGGGTGTGCATTAACCATGATAGTTGCTTTCAAGTGCGCATAGTCGTCATATCCTCATCCATTAGCTCTCAGCCAAATAAATACTTCTGTGCTATTTTTTGCTCTAGAAATCAGGCACATATAATTTTACCTGCATCCTCCGCATACCCCATGGCTGGTGAAATGTGCTCTCCACTCATCCTCTTCGATACCGTAGCTACCCTTAGGTAATTGTAGCTTCCAAGGTTAGGAGCTTGTCTTGTCTACATGTCTTAAGTATTCACATGTGTGGATATGGAGGTTTCCTTTTATTTTTCTTCTTCATCCCTTCATCTCTTCATCTTTTCTCTCTTTCTCATTCTTTGGCTCATCTATATTATCTGGAAGTGGGGTAGGAGAATGCACACTCACTCTCTTCTAATTCCTATGCTTCTTTATCCAACTTCAAATGTATTCCTTCTTCTTTGGTTCAGTGGTTTCCTCCTTATGTGGAGAGAGACGAGGTGATTTCTGTGCACCATTTTTGGGGTTCCACTTTGATTCCTTGTGTGTTTGAACACTTTCTTAAATCTATGCTCCCCCTTGGACTGCATTCACCTCCGTCATCTTCCTCTTGTCTTGTCCTTGAGGTGGAGTGTCCACATGCCATGACTCAGCTTCTATCCTGTCATATGGTTGGATGTCTCCTACCTTTGTGCTCCAAGCCTCCACTATCCACATTTTCCTCCTCTTTACCCCTCTACTTCAACAACTTCTGTGGGCCTTAGGCACCGGTCTGATGTTCTCCATTGTATGTACCTACCCTTCGGTGGCCCTGGGAGTGCAAACTCACATTCTCTACATAATTATTGTATTCTCCATCTTTGGCTTCAGCTGAAGATACACCAATGTTGCCCCTACATCTGCTACAGCTAGACTTATTGCCTTAGTATTCAACACCTCTGAAATGATCCTCTTGATGTAGGCACTTCCTCCAAGATACACATGCTTCTTCCTCAACATATGGTAGTCACAATCTACATTATCTGTATTGAATACCAGTTGGTGCATGTGTCTGTAAATCTATGAACAGATGCTTAGAAATACCTTGCAGTGAATGTGTAAGGCAATTTACACCAAGGGCTCCAGACTCCATCTCTCATTGGGAAGCACACGATGCAGAAATGCTAATATATAGAAAACTAGACTTTTTACCTACTACTGATGGTAGGTCCTTTGGGATGTACCACTCTTCTCCAAATGTTGCATAGAGCCTATTGTACCATTTCTCCACCCTTTGTTTGACATCATCTTTCATGGCCCCTTTACATAGGTACTTGCTAAACCTTTCAGCTGGTGACTTATTCTCCATGGGGTATTCCCATACCTTTTCCTTCAGCCCGTCTGGTACTCCAATTTCCATGAATACTAGTGATAGTAGAATAACCCCAAAGCTAATCTTCCCTCTTGTGCACATTTCCTCGACTATTTGTTCTGCAATGTAGCCTGAAATATTGTAGATTGCCCCTTTTGACATCTTACATGCAATATGTAACCACATAGTATTTACCTGTGACCACCGCTCCTGATCATTCAATTTTGTAACAAGGTGGGCTACATCTTGCACAACCGGACAGTTCTTCAATTTGTCTATATCCATACCACGCAAACCCTTTAGGTACCCTAACTCCTGTCTACTCTTTAAGATTGCAGCTTTATCTATGAGATCATTCTTTATGTCCTCTCCTATGGCCTTTAAACCTGCAACCGATGAGATAAGCACATGTGATATTTTATATCTGCATCCTGCAAAGTAGAAGAAGTCCTCATACACTTTGTTCATGAGCCACTGATACAAGGGCTCATACTTACCGAAATATGGAAGCTCATATAATTGGTAGACCCCAATTCTCTTTAGAAGCTTCTCGCCTGCATCATCATAAACCGACATGTCAACCATCATATGCTTGTTCATCCTCGCAGTGAGCAGGGAATCGAGATCCTTGTTCTCCACGGTCCTGTGATTGTATTCACTCACTTTTCTATTTCTGGTGATGACTCCTTCTGGATATTGCATTTATGAAAAATCACTTTCAGGTGCCATCTCTTCTTCCTCAACGACCACCTTCTTCTTTCCTTTTGCTGCTAGTGCAACTACCTTCTTAGGTGCCATTTTACCCTACAAATGTCTCCTCTTTTTAATGCTGAAATTTGTGAATCAAACCCTAGCTCAATTCAATTGTACCCTAGGTGGAAACTTCATGCCCTAACTCCTCTCTATCTCCTTGCTTTTCTCAAACCCTTCACCAACGGGGATGTAAGCTTATTTTCACACAGATCCATTTTTCATGCTTGGTTTCACACCCTTGCACCTTAACCTGATCACTTGGCTCTTTACACTTAGCTCTTTCCTCAAATTCTCTTAGTTACAATGGTAAAAATGAATCTGCATCCCATCCTTATATAATTTTTCAAATTTTGATGCATTTATTGCTCCTTCACCTACCAAATATCCTCTCATTCATCTAACAATTCATTTGTTCTGCGTGGTACATCTTTGCGCCTCAGCTATAACCTTGTAGTGTGCCTTCCTACCCTCTCATCAAATACTTCTCTTTAGTGTGTGCCCTTGCGCTCGAGTACCTCATCACTGTACCTTCTCCTGGTAGTTATCATGGCCTCTACATACCTCACATTATACTATCCTTTCATTCATCTCCATCCCTAGTCACTTTTGAGAAACAATCTTCTTTCAACTTAAATCACACCCATAGCAGCTTATTCCTTTCACCTTTCAATTCCCACATTATTTTACTTGGATAACTACAACCACCCCACACTAAAGGTATGTGTAGTCCTCTGCACATAAACATTCTTCAAATAGTAATTAGCACCATGCACACAAGTGCGCTTATTACACAAGAACAATAACTAAATTGACAAAGCATAAATCGACAATGAAGAAAATACATTAAGGAAATAAAAAATGGAAACCTAATCTAAATGGCAATACTGCCTATTACAAACACCAAGAATACTTATTTATAGTAGGGCTTCAGCCTACTCCTGTTAAAGTAACTAGGTAGCCATGTTCCATCAAGTTATTCTAACTGGAAAGCACCTGATTCAAGTATATAAGTGATGACATATGGCCCCAACCAATGTACCTTGAGTTTGCCTGGATGGTGCAAGAACTTAGAGTCATAAAGAAGTACCATTTGTCCAATCTCAAACTTCTTATCCCTTATGTTTCTGTCATGCCATGCTTTCTGCCTGGCCTTTTCCTGCTTCTGAATCCATCATGCTAGGGCTCGTCACTTATCCAATTGAATCATTTTCTCAATACACTCTTCTAAAGCCTGCTCATCAACTAGACCTACAGTGTGCACAATGCACAAAGAAGGTAACATAAATTCTACAGGGAGAACAAATTCTGTGCCAAACACCAAGTGAAATGGTGTGGCTTTGTTCAATCTCTTGTAAGTTGTTCTATATGCCCAAAGAATAGTTGACACTTTGTCATCCCAATCCTTTCTTCCAACATCATAAATTTTTGTTAAAGTTTGGCTCAAAATCTTGTTGAAAGCCTCAGTAGTTCCATTTTCCTGAGGATGGTAAGGTGTAGTTTTATGGTGTGTAACCATAAACTCATCTAATAGGATCCTGACTGTCTCATTCAAAAAGTGTGTACCCCTATCACTTGTCAAGCTTAAAGGACATCCATATCTTGTAAGAACATTTTCTCATAGAAACATAGCTGTTGTAGCTATTATACAGTCATTCGTAGGTGTTGCTTCTGCCCACTTGTGAGATAATCGATACAAGTGATGATATAGCGCGACCTAGTCCTATACGTAGCTGGCGAAATAGGTCCTACAAAGTTAATGGCCCATTTCTCAAACTATTCAGCACTAGTAATTGGTCTCAAAGGCATCTCATCTCTTTGCCCTGGTTTTCTTAGGCACTAACAATGATCACATGCCTTACAATATTCTTTACAGTCTTTATACAATGTCTCCCACCATAATCCAGCAAGTAGGATTTTCTGGGTAATCTTATCACCTGCATAATGGCCTCGTGCAATACCACCATGGGATTCTTCCATAATATCCTTGCGCTCATGCTCTAATACACAACAATGTAATACTTCATCACTACCTAACTTGTAGAGGTCACCACTGATTAACATAAATGGTGCCACACATATAGTAAGTTGTTTCTTTTCTAACGCCTTCATTCCTTCTGGTGCCACACCAATTCATAGGAAGACAACAATGTCTTATAATTTTGATGGCGCGCATTGTAACCTATATAACTATGCATCTGGCATGGTTTCTTCAATTGTATGTGCTTCTTCTCTTGAGTGAATTCTAGACAAGTGGTCTGGTCCAGAGTTACTTTTCCCTAGTTTTACCACAACTACGAAATCAAACTCTTGAAATAGGAGTACCCATCAGCATATGTGCCCCTGTAAGATGGGCTTATTTACCAAGTACTTTAATGCCATGTGATCCATATAAAACACAAATGGGGTTGCTAACAAGTACTATTGAAACTTGTGTAATGCATAGATCATTGAAAAAGATTCATGCTCTGTAGTTGTATAATTTTGTTCAGGAGGAGTCAACTTCCTACTATAAAAACAAATTGGATGATCTATAATACCTTCGCCAAGTTGAGCTAACACAGTTCTAATGGCGATGCCAGAAGCGTCCACGTGCACATGAAATGGTTTATCCCATGAGGGAAAGCACAAAATGGGTGCGGCAGCAAGTTTCTCCTTTAGTATCTCAAACATGCGTTGATGTGGTTCTCCCCAATAAAATGTACCTTTCCCCTTCATTAATTCTTCCAAGGGTGCAACAACTTTAGCATACCCTTTGATGAATTTTCTATAATATCCTATATGACATAAAAATCCACGCACCACACTTTGACTGGTAGGTGCTTCCGGGCCTAGAATGACTACAACCTTAGCTGGATCAACCAGCAAACCTTCCTTGCAGATTATATGTCCTAAGAGTATTCCAAAAGGTGTAGCAAATATGCACTTCTTGATGATCAAAGAGATACTCAATTGTCCGCACCATTCAAACATTAAGCGCAAATTGTCACAATGATTTTTCACAAGCCCATATACTGTCCAATCATCTAGATAAACCTGTAAGAAGTTGTGAATAAAATCCTTGAATGCCTAAACAACTATGCACGAGAATACAACAGGCACATTTTTTAGTCCAAAAGGCATCACAGTATAAGCAAAACTACCCCATTCAGTAGTAAAAGTTTTCTTTTTTTAATTCTCCTGAGCAATCCTAACCTAATGATACCCTAAAAACCCATCTTTGAAAGAATATATCTTGCGCCCTACAACTCCTTCTATCATTTCCTCAGTAAATGGCGTAGGGAATGGATCTGTTACACATGCATTATTCAGCTCCCTGTAGTCCACACATATTATAATTCATCCATCCTTCTTGATACTAATCACCATTGGACTAACCCATTATGACTCATCAAAGGGCTTAATAATTCAGGATTTCAACATTTTATCAATTTCTTCTTGTACCTTTTCACGTAAATTGGGGTTCATTCTATAATGTCTCTTTCTAATAGGGTTTACACCATCCTTAAGCTTTATCGTCATTTACCCAAGTGAATCATGCACGCCTTTAAATTCTTGATACCCTTGAGGGAATAAGTCTTGATAATCCCTGAGTAACTCAATAATATTTGCCACCTCCAAGTCTGACCAGTAGTCTCTAATGATGGCCTCCTTAGGCTCAGCCTCTGAACCTATATTCACCTTCTTTGTCTTTATGGGTTCGTTATAGGTACGCGTATCCTTGTCTGCACTATCCAAGACCTCGCACACCCCTTGTGAATGTTCAATATCCAGGTTCTCAACTTCCTCATCATCCACAATGTAAACCATCTTTCATTTCTCTTTCTCAAGCCAAGCAAGTTCAATTAGTATAGAGTCCATTTCTTCTTCCGCTTCAAAATGCGCTCCGGACTTTATCTCATTAAATAATTCCTAAATATGCTCTTTTTATTTTGCACTATCTCCCATAGTTAAGCGCTTGACAAATTTTAATGCCTCTTCAATTGGAGGTTGGGAAGAAAAGTAGTCAAAGGTCTAGATCATTCCTTTAGTCAATTTTTTCCAGTTTCTAGTCTCTCGATGTAGTTCTACGTATACATACTAGGCACGTGTACATCCTTGTAGAGTAGAGTACAATTTATGCACCCAAAGTGATGGTGGTAATGCTTCCTATCTTGTTGTCTAGAGTCTCTCACACTGCTGAATGTGATGCTAAATAGGTTGATCACCATGATAAGTGCATATCTGCGTAGGTGTATTGTTCCTTACAAACCTAGTAGATAAGGTGACTCTAATCTCTTCCCATTCTATAAGATTATCTCTGTGGGCTACCCACCATGGCGCTGTTGTCCCACGCAAGGTATATACTAACATATCTTTTCTATTAATTTGATCTGTTCACTATGTTTCCATGGATTTCAAAAATATAGGAAGATCTTCTACCCCTGTATACTAGGGTACTGTGCTACTTATTTGTTGAATAGAACGAAGTTCATTCTTGCACGCAACCATTCTTTTTACCTCGCGCCCTACTATTTCATATGTACCATGAGCTCAATTATCACAAGAAATACTCATAGTATCACTAATAGAATGAGAATATTCCCAATGTAGGATGCCTTATTTTTATGGCTCATTGACCTCTGGGTCCTGAATAGCGTGCACATAGATTCTGTTTAAGTCATCCTCACTTAGAGGCTCAACATATGGTGTAGACTTCCCATCTATCAAAGGTATCACAACCCTTTCCTCCTTGTTCTCAAAGCTGATATACCCCTTATTGAATCTCAAGTCAACATGATTTGTATAACACCAAGGGCATCCAAGAAAGGTTGGAAAATGGTCTGCTTCTGCAAGTACTCATACCTCAAAATCCCCAGTGAACTTGGCCCCTTGTATGGTTATAGATGCATCCTTAAAAACTCCTATGGGAGTGACCTTAGTCCTGTTTGCCATAAACAACACATTAGATGATGGCTGCAATGGAGGCCTCCCCATTTGTACCCATGCATCTAATGTAAGCAAGTTTACTTCCGCACCTGTATCAATCAATATGTTACTCAGCAGCCACCCATCCACAACAACATTCAGAGTAATTTCCTTGTCATAGTCAATGTTATTAGGGGGAAGATTTACATGTAGAATCTATCGTCTGGTTTCAATACTTGCGCGCGGAGTGTTCTCTTTTAACCAACTTCCTAATAGTGGAATAATGTTCTCTTGGCGCAACATTTTACACACTTCTCTCATATCATCGATATCAGTTTGGACTATCTCTGATGTTTTCTTCTACTCCTTTAAGTACTGTATCTCACCCTGAATATTCCTTAGCACTTCTATGGTATCCTAGTAAACTTCCTTCTGATGAGTAGGATCTGGGTACCTTGCATGCAAAACCTCCTCCTTGGTGATCGCAGGCTTCTGGTGTAGTGCCTCTCTTGCGTGCGCCACTTCATCTTGTGTATTAATCTTCACTGTCAATGCCTCAGGTCCTTCTGCTATCTTGGGCATCCACTGATATTTTACTGCACGCTAGATCCTAACCATCCCGACACCTTTGTTTTCTTGCTTATGTTACTGACTCAGATGCTCATATAAGTTTGGGCATTCTTCATAGCTATGATTCTTTCCACAAAAAGAACATGTAACATTCTGAGGACATTCACGCCTATAGTGTTTAGGATATCCGCATGTATAACATGTTCCATGAGGGAACTCACCTCTTCCTCCACAACGGCCTCATCCTCCATATCCACGATGATATCCACGTCCCCTTCCACGACCTCCTTCAAATCACCCCTCATTCCTATCATAGCGCATTTTATTATGATCTTGATCATGGTGCTCATTCTTACCCTTAGAATTATCTATTACACTTTTCTATCATACCCCAATGTCTATAGCATCCTAGATCTGGCCAATCAACTGACAATATTTAGTATCATGGGTCACGGACCGGAAATTTTTACAGTAACAAGATACATTCTTCCTTATCATGCACTGTAACAAAGGACAGTGACTAGCATCATGATTCAAATGATAAATCTCACACTCCAACATTAATGAGCATACAGATCTACGAGGGAAACTATCTTTGGTGTGACCTTCTACTTCACAATCTGTACACCAAATTCTTGAGCATGTTTCATGGGCTGAATTTGCTAATAGCTTCTCTAACTGCTTTGCCATAGCTGAAATTTGTGCCTCTAAGAATGGACTAACGCCAGTGTCAATGCTCCCAACAACCTCAACATGCAAAGTTGCTTCATGTGCTTCACACATATCAGTGTATGTCTTATGTGACAGTGCCCTTCTAAATGGTGTAATCAATCCTCTAAAAAATCATTGTGCATGTTGGCTTGCATGAATATCATAAGATAGCTTAGATATAATTGTCTTAAAACGGGCATCATACTCGCGTACACTCTCAGTAGTGCCTTGCCTAATATCCTTGAGCGCACTAATACTCTTTTGCTCAAACTTAGGGATATGGAACCATTTTAAGAAAGCATCCTTCAATGCTACATAATCCACACAAGTTTGATTAGGGTCAAACTTCCTATACCAGCTATGTGCACATCCCTGTAATGTAGTAGCAAATTGACTTTCCTTTTTCTCAGAATCCATGATCCCTTTCACATGCCACAAGATTTCACACATATGCACATGTTCAGTAACATCCTCTATACCTCTATACTTTAGGAGATGAAGAGACATCTCCATATAGATATTTTGTGGTTGTTGCAGACCTTGACCACCTGATCCAGAACCTCCTATGTTCCCTATGCCTCCAGAACCACTAGATCCACCAAAACTAGAACCACCTATACCTTCTAATCCTCCACCTGTAGCTGGAATAGGACCTGTAGATGTACTCCCCTGTACTCTGATAGTAGTAATATACTGAACCCCTACAGTCTATGAGGTATTTCCACTTCTAGGTGAATCCAACATTCGGCGCAGGTAAGTGCAGGAAGTTGATGGACAAATATAGGGTCATCCATGGACATCATATTGCCAAGAAAAGTGAAATCTCAACTTGTAGGGATTATTAGCAATACATGCACTCAAAATTTGAAAATATGAATCGTAGCATTTAGAATCTAGTTTCTAAAATACTAAATTTTAAAAAAACGGACAATTTTAGCTATATTAAACACTTAAAATTATATGACTTGGTTTTTTTTTTTTTAAACTTATAAGATTGTATTCCGTTTGCCCGCATTTTGGATGACCATATCTTTTTTTTTTTTTTTCCTTTGGTGAAATGTTAGATGTAGTTGTCTATCTTGGGATGGATTTTATTTTGTATTTTTTTGAGCAATATTGTTTTTATAATATTTTTTCCATGAAAGTGGTCTAAAAATATTTAGAAAATGGAGTGCTTTCCATTTACCCACCATAACTATATCAAAAAATATCGAAATCAAATATCTTTTTTAACGTGTATAGAATTTTTTCACACTTGGGATGGTATAAGTTTTATCACATTTCGATAAGTAAAACAAAAGTTACAGTCTTAAATGTAGACATGAACATTCACGGGAAAAAATGTCTTAAAGACCTATTGTTAGTAAAAAATTATAAAATGAGATTTATCTTATTCTATTCACTTTAAAATCAATATTTCTACGAAGCTAACAGTCTCCCCTACGCGTTTGCACCATTTTTGTGAAATGTTTTCAATTTTTAAGCATGGTTCAAGTCTTTGGAAGAGAAAATTTGAGGTTTTTTTTGACCTTTTACACTTCATAATGACCTCCCATAGCTTTGGTTGGGGAAAAACAAAGATTTTCCGAGGCTTAGGTTCGGCAGATAGATCCACAATCGCAGTTTATAAAGCGCGATCACGGTTTTTTAACACAAACCGCGAGTGCGCTTTATAAACCACTATCGTGGTTTTTAAAGCGCACTTGCGGTTCATAAATCATATTTACACACATCTCAATGTCTGAATTACCATGTGATTTTTACTCTCTAACCTTACCGTATAAATTACTGTGAAATTCTTTCTTTTTCTGCACGTTTTTCTTATCACCGGAAGCAAAACATCATGGGAGACAAGAAACAAAGTCAAAAAAGGAAGTCATTAAGTAAAAAAACACCAAACGAATTAGAGGCCAACAAAATTCAAAATGCTAAGCGAATGCGGAATCTTCGTGAATCAAGAAGAGGTTCATCTTCAACCCCAACTATTGTAAGCAATGAATAACCAGGTAATGTTTCTACTGTCAATGTTGAAGTTGAATTAAATACTCGTGATGAAGATGTTTTTACTGTCAATGTTGAAGAATAATTAAATACTTATGATGTAGCAAGTGTTGAAATTAAAGGAGACAATGAAAATTTGAATAAGGAAATTCATGTTGAAACTGTAGACAGGCAAAATTTGACAAAAACACCTCCTAGGATTTTACGTAAGAAACCTAATTTTTTTATTGAAATTGATGAAAACATTTTGAAACTAATGTCTGACAAACTTTCTGAACGAAAAATCAGAAGAAAAGCCACTGAAATTTGGGATAATCATTTTGAAATTTTAAATGATTCCTAAAGATGTCAGTTGTTGGTTAGTTTGATGAAATTGATTAAAATGAGACCTACATTAAACACCTTAGGATTGACAACATCTAATATATGTGGTCAAACCTCTACAATTGTTGAAAACCTTCATGATGCATATCACACTGTTGGTGTCAAGAGACGCACTAGGGATGGTAATATTGTGCATCGTTTACTTGCTACTAGTGTTGTAAGTGAATCAATTAAAAAATAACATTTGATTACGTAAACAAATCGAATGTTGCAATTTAATTGAAAAACTCTAATGAAAGTAATTAAAAGACGTAATATCCTTCAATCACTCAATAATGCCAATTTTTGGTCATTTTCTGCTAGAGCACCGCGTAAGGACAAAAATAATTTTGATGCTATAAGAAAAGTTGTTATTAAATTTTGGCATGCTAACACTAGATTTTCACCTAATACAAGAGATGTTATAAAACAGAGAGTTGGTTCTACTAATCGTGAACCACATCCAAAGCATTTCTTAGATATGACTCAAACTCAATTTTTTCATAAGTTTGAACAAGAGAATCTAGAAATTAAAATTAGTCAACGTTTTTTTGAAATGTTGAAACCATTCTATGTGAAAATCAACCACGCTCGCACCACTTGTTGTTGTAGGAAACATGTTGAATTTGCGATGCATTATGCTAAATTTTTACGTATTCGTTCTATTTTTCATTCTAAAACTATGTTATCAAAATGTGGTGTTCAAGTTCCACCAATATCTTCCAGGGATTTCATTTCTACTATATTTTGTGAAATAGAAGTTGGACAATTTTTTTATAGTTAGGATTATTTAGATGGAAGTTGTAGTACATGCGGTGGATTACCTAAATTGGAAAATTGCATCCATGAGTAAATTGAAGTTACAATAGAACATAATTTAGTTGAGTTTGATAAATATAAATCAGTTGCATACAAGTTGAAAGATGGGAAAGAGTCTAAACAGTGTGAGCTAGTTACAAAACAAATATTTGTTTTCCAATTTTTGAGAAAAATTAAGGATGAAATTATTTATGAGTATGTTAGGCATACACATAGAGATCGATGGTTGGATGAACAATTCAAGCTATAAAAGGACACATTTCCTATTGGTACTATTGTTTCAGTGGTCAATTTTGCAGAGAATTACACATTGTAACCACAAATGGTGGTTCAATCGCAATATTACAACTCAGTACAAGTTGTCATTTTTGTGCATATAGCATTTCTACATTCTCCTGATAGTACAGAGAATGATCAAAATTTTTTAAGAGAGTACCACTTTTATATCAGTGATGATCGTACTCATTCTACTGAATTTGTGCAAGGGTGTTTCCATTTATTTTATGGAAACTTGTCTGATAGGGACATCCACTTCAAACAAGATTATATATGGTCAGATAATTACACATCTCAGTTTAAGAATGCACGAATGTTTTATTGGATGAGCAGAATGCACATCAAGATGGGTGTGTAACATATTTGGAGTTTCACTGAGGCTGGACATGGAAAAGGAGAGCATGACGGTGTAGGGGCATGTGTGAAAAGAGCTCTTGCAAGAGAAGAGTTGAAGTACAAATATGGTGCTAAATTAAAAGATGCAAAGAGCATAGTGGAATGGTGTATTGCCAAAATGGCCCGAGGTTCTCAAGAAAATTCCACAGTTCGTAGATATTTTTGGCTAATATAGGAACAACAATTTGCTAACTACGAGGATTATATGACACTCACTGGGTCCAGTGAAATGCACTCATTTCATAGCTCAAACGCTACTTCATGGGCCATATGGACAATAAAGTTGACATGTTTTTGTGCATCTTGTATTGAATTTGTCACTACTGAGTGTGATTCACAAGAATGGGTGGATGGATGGATTTGTAGACCTCTAACTCTGCTTCCTAGTTATCAAGCTCACAAGCATTACGACTTGTTTTTGTAGATGAAGTTGTAACATCCAAGGACTTTGATGAAATTTTGATTTTGGTGTGACAAGGTATTTATGGTTATTTATTTATTTTTTGTATTGAGTTATGTCCATTGAAATTTAAATATGTAATTTAAATTTGAGTTGTTCAACCTTTGTTTTTTTGTAGGACATGTGTTTGCAGTTATTGTGACAGAAGACAATGAAGAAGGAACAGACTATTTCTTATGTTGTTGCATCGAGGAAAGAAAGAAGTTGACTTCTCCTATTATAGATGACAAAGATATTGAGTATACTACAGGGTTAGTGTAGTTACTGGAACTTGGCTTCGATGGTATCCATTAAAAAATTCCTATGTTTGGTTGTTTGAAGACTTTGAGACACACAGGAAAATACTCTTATATTTGTATCTAGTTCTAGCGATAAATATTCAGCTGTATAGATATCGATGAAGGCCTAATAACAAGATTCTTTGGAAGGTTCGAGAGTCAGATCATAAAGCAATCTTGTCTGTTATTCAGAGTAGATCCGATCTTGATGGTTCATTGGAATGAATTTACAATGCTCATGTCTGGTATATATTTAATTTCTTTTCAATATATATATATATATATATAATTTTTTTAGTTTAAAGATCTAGATTTAAGTTTGAATATATTTTATTTTAAATTTGTGTATTTTGTGTACATGTATATAGATACTATATGGTTTTGATTTGAAACTTAAATTTCTTTGAATAAAACTTTTATGTTCAAGTTAGTGGTACCAGAAAGGCTTCCAACTTCACGTGGTTGGCACTGTTAGTAGAGAATTTTAAATTCTCGAAGCTAAGAGAAGCTTTCATTGTTTGAAAAAGTTGTAAATTTTGAAAAAGTCAAGTAAATTTTGAAAATGTTGTAAATTTTGAAAAAGTTGTAAATTTTGAAAATGTTGTAAATTTTGAAAAAAGTTGCAAATTTTGAAAATGTTGTAAATTTTGAAAATGTTGTCAATTTTGAAAACGACTCCTCTACGTGCCACAGAGTCCGAGTAGTCACCCGTCGAAGTTGAACGATATTTTGGTCTTAGGGCTCTTAAGGGACTACGCCCGAACGAAGTAGCCCGGAAGCAAACGACCATTTCACGCACCGAAATAAACCACCTCCTCTAGCGTTCACCTGGCCTCCCGGACATGTCTGACGTAGTCGGTTCGGTGACATGACCCACCATTTGCAAAATATAGCGTTTGAAAACCTTACACTGGCTCCAACTACATATTTCACGCATGTTTGCAAATAGTAGGACAGCGAGAGCACCGAAATGAGAAGGAAAAAAACTGAGAGAGGCTATTGTAGAGGGTCCCTATACCGAGGTGTCCAGATTAGACGAGATGCCTCTCTAGGTGCCACAGAGTCTGAGTAGTCACCCATCGAAGTTGAATGATATTTTGGTCTCAGGGCTCTTAAGGGACTACGCCTGAACGAAGTAGCCTGGAAGCAATGACCCTTTCGCGAACCAAAACACCACCTCCTCTAGAATTCACCTGGCCACCCATATGTGTCGGCGTACATTCGGTTCGGTGCCACGACCCACCGTTTGCAAAATATAGCGTTTGATAACCTTACACTGGCTCTAACTGCACTATTTCGCGCGTTTACAAACAATAGGACAGCGAGAGCACCGAAATGAGAAGGAAAAAACTGAGAGAGGCTATTGTACAGGGTCCCTACACTGAGGTGTCTAGATTAGACTGAGGCCTCTCTAGGTGCCACGGAGTCCAAGTAGTCACCCGTCGAAGTTGAACGATATTTTGGTCTCAGGGCTCTTAAGGGACTACGCCCGAACGAAGTAGCCCGGAAGCAA
Source organism: Taxus chinensis (assembly GCA_019776745.2). Lineage (NCBI taxonomy): Eukaryota > Viridiplantae > Streptophyta > Pinopsida > Cupressales > Taxaceae > Taxus > Taxus chinensis. The sequence goes on from CM034146.1 coordinate 900,725,546, forward strand.
CGACCCTTTCACACACCAAAAAACCACCTCCTCTAGCATTCACCTAGCCACCTAGACATGCCGGCATAGTCGGTTTGGTGCCACGACCCACCGTTTGCAAAATATAGCATTTGACAACCTTACACTGGCTCCAACTACACTATTTCGCGCGTTTGCAAATAGTAGGACAGCGAGAGCACTGAAATGAGAAGGAAAAAACTAAGAGAGGATATTGTAGAGGGTCCGTATGCTGAGGTTTTGGATTAGATGAGGCCTCTCTAGGTGCCACGGAGTCTGAGTAGTCACCCAACGAAGTTGAATGATATTTTGGTCTCAGGGCTCTTAAGGGACTATGCCCGAACGAAGTAGCCCGAATCACGAAGCACCGAAACACCACCTTGTCCACCCAGACGTGTCGCACAGTTTTGTGCCATACTGTTTGTAAAATAAACACCTTACATAGGCTCCAACTCTATTTTCTAGTAGGACAACGAGAGCACTTCACGTACGTTGATGTGATGGCCACCTAGGTGCCACGGACATAGTCACCTGTCGCGATATTTTGGTCGGTTTGGTGCCAGTAGCCCGGAAGCAACGACCCCCACCGTTTGCATTCAAAATATAGCAGTTTTGCCACAACCTTACACTAGCTCCAACTGCACTATTTCACGCGTTTGCAAACAGTAGGACAGCGAGAGCACAAAAATGAGAAGGAAAAAATCGAGAGAGGCTATTGTATAGGGTCCGTACACCAAGGTTCTGGATCAGACGAGGCCTCTCTAGGTGCCACGGAGTCTGAGTAGTCACCCATCGAAGTTGAACGATATTTTGGTCTCAAGGCTCTTAAGGGACTACGCCCGAACGAAGTAGCCCGGAAGCAACGACCCTTTCATGCACCAAAAAACCACCTCCTCTAGCATTCACCTAGCCACTTGGAAATGATGACACAGTCGGTTTGGTGCCACGACCCACCGTTTGCAAAATATAGCATTTGACAACCTTACACTGGCTCCAACTGCACTATTTCACGCGTTTGCAAACAGTAGGACAGCGAGAGCACGAAAATGAGAAGGAAAAAACTGAGAGAGGCTATTGTAGAGGGTCCATACACTAAGGTTTTAGATTAGACGCAGGCCTCTCTAGGTGCCACGGAGTCTGAGTAGTCACCCGTCGAAGTTGAACAATATTTTGGTCTCAGGGCTCTTAAGGGACTATGCCCAAACGAAGTAGCCCGGAAGCAACGACCCTTTCGCGCACTAAAACACCACCTCCTCTAGCATTCACCTAGCCACTCTAGATATGCGGCATAGTCGGTTCGGTGCCACGACCCACCGTTTACAAAATATAGCATTTGACAACCTTACACTGGCTCTAACTGCACTATTTCACGCGTTTGCAAACAGTAGGACAGCAAGAGCACCAAAATGAGAAGGAAAAAACTGAGAGAGGCTATTATAGAGGGTCTGTATGCTGAGGTTCTAGATTAGACGAGGCCTCTCTAGGTACCACGGAGTCCGAGTAGTCACCCGTCGAAGTTGAACAATATTTTGGTCTCAGGGCTCTTAAGGGACTACACCCGAACGAAGTAGCCCGGAAGCAACGACCCTTTTTCGCACCAAAACACCACCTCCTCTAGCATTCACTTGGCCACCCAGATGTGACGGCGCAGTTGGTTTGGTGCCATGACCCACCGTTTGCAAAATATAGCGTTTGACAACCTTACACTAGCTCCAACTGCACTATTTCGTGCACGTTTGCAAACAGTAGGACAGCGAGAGCACCGAAATGAGAAGGAAAAAAATGAGAGAGGCTATTGTATAGGGTCCCTATGCACTGAGGTTCTAGATCAGACGAGGCCTCTCTAGGTGCCACGGAGTCTGAGTAGTCACCCGTCGAAGTTGAACAATATTTTGGTCTCAGGGCTCTTAAGGGACTACGCCTGAACGAAGTAGCCCGGAAGCAACAACCCTTTCGCACACCAAAACACCACCTCCTCTAGCGTTCACCTAGCCACCTGGATGTGCCGGTGTAGTCACGGTTTGGTGCCACGACCCACCGTTTGCAAAATATAGCGTTTGACAACCTTACACTGGCTCCAACTACACTATTTCACGCGTTTGCAAACAGTAGGACAGCGAGAGCACCGAAATGAGAAGGAAAAAACCTGAGAGAGGCTATTGTAGAGGGTCCATACACCAAGGTTCTGGATCAGATGAGGCCTCTCTAGGTGCCACGGAGTCTGAGTAGTCACCCGTCGAAGTTGAACAATATTTTGGTCTCAGGGCTCTTAAGGGACTACGCCCGAATGAAGTAGCCCGGAAGCAACTTATCCCCATTTTTTACATTAATGACAAAGGAATACATTTAACAACATGTTCTTCATCTTTCTCCTCCTGATAAGATCACCTCTTCATTAGAAACATCAACCAAATGTCTTAAATAAGCTCAAAATCTTGAAATTTCACTCAAAAACTGATTTTAGCCTCTTTTCAAGCATAGAGACACTAAGCTCCCCTAGGAATAACATATGCATGATCTGAACATGTTGAAAATCATTGATATTTATCATCATCATAACTTTTCTTTGAGTAAGAGCACCATCATTCACCTTGTAGGTATGCAAAAAAATTCATTCCTCACAAAAGCTTTTTTTTCACCTTCAAGAATCCACTATACCAGACCTACATACCTAAAACAGTCATCTCTATAGAAAAATGATCCTTCTTACCTTCATCTTTGGGCCAACTCTACTTGTTAGGCACCAAAACTTGATTTAGTCACATGTTTGTAGCCTTCATGTATTGGGAAGAAATAATGCATTCATGACTCATACCTTACTTGTTCTTGGAGAATACACTCATCACAGACCTCAAAAGCCTTTAAATAAACAATGTCCCCCTGAGTGTTTTGTATCATACACATCATCATATAGCTCTATAGAATCTCCTTTTCATATCATTGTAAACTGATTATCATAAAATCATCAACCTTCCCTCCAAATCTAGCTTCATCTTGTCGAAAAAATGCCTTTCTAGCACACGAAATCACCTAGAGTACCTTCAAGAATCTATCATATATGTACTCCTGTCAAGATTAGGCATTGAGCATTTTTTTCAAGCACTTTAAGTAACACCTACAGGCATGTAGGTTACAAAATTAGAGAAAATTTGAAAATTTCAAGTCATGTAGCACAATGGACACTAGACAGATACTTGTATTTTGGAATGTACACATTTCTGAAAATTGACCCTTGAAATATTCTTTACAGACTGTGCATAAGCATAAGCAAATTATATGTATATACTGATTCAAGAAACCTCAAGTCATAGACCAAACTAGCTACCTGCCTCACTAGCTTATTCAAGTATAATCATCACAAGAACAATTCTTGGAGCATATTACCAATTTAAGAGTATACTCACCATATTCTTTAAAATAATGCATGCTCTACCTCTTGAAAACATTTTCCATAAGTTATCAGATAATCCCTATAGATCTATTGGTTTGAATATTGCACAAGTGAATGATGTGATATGTGAATTGTTCCAAGACAAAATAATGCAAGCATCCAAGATTGTAAATTATGAAAATACAATCTAGATATAATTAACTGTTTCAGTTTTACAGATCTAGCATCTTTATACCATTGCCATTCAGAAACTGATTTGGGTACAAAAACTATTATAATCACATCACTTGTATTATAATGAAGAGTGAGAATCAATAGGTACTATAGTGGTTCCAATATAAATAGGGCCAACATATATCATGATCTAAAAAATTCCCTGTCCTTAGGGTACCATGGCATGATGTCATCATGTCATCAAGATCCATAGTATATTAAAGTCCACTGCATGGTATATGTCATGGACCTTATAATGGATTCAAGGATGCAAAATTAATGCACAAATAAGGTTCCATAACCTATTCCCATTCCTTATTTTAAATTGAACTTGAACATGACCTTGGAATCAGGCCCCATAATGATCCACCTTATGAGATAGACACAACCTATTCAAAAAATGAGGATGGCTCATCTCATTTTGACAACGTGATGCATATTCCCAATGGAGGTGGACTATACAAGGATCTTTACTCGAGTAACATATTTCTTAATTGAGTTCTTTTTACCTTGTCATATAATTAGATACTCCATCCAATTGAAAATTTACCCTACTATATCCTAAACCAATAGATTTGAATAAAAAATTTCACATGCCAATTTATTTCTTTGATCCAAGTGCAAGAAAAACAAACATAAGTCTCATAGTGAAATCCTAAAGTTGAGTCATTAGTAAACAAACAAGACAAAGAACATATAGAAAAATTGGTATATACCCATTCAAAGATGATGATTAACCACGTTACACTGCTTGTTAAAGAACTCAAAAAGTCATAAATATGATTTAACAAACACACATGGATATATATAAGAATCAAACAAAGTGTGCTCCAGACGCACGTCTCTGAAAATATATATGTACATTTAAGTTCATAATGTATGTCTACATATTGAACTAAGCATGTGTCATAATGTACATATGAGACCACATGCGGTCGCAAAAGGCTATATATATACAATGGACTGTGAATCTACTCATGACCACATATGTACATCTAGGTGGACTATAAATCTACTCATGAAACATCTTCCCTCTCTTCACCCTACTAGAAGTAGCATGTCCAAAACTTGGGGATGTAGTGGAGGGAGACGCCACTACAGATTTCATCTGTGTGGTCCTAGGTGTCTCTAAGCATGCCTGCAACCTAACCTACACATTCATAAACAACAATTTTTTAACACCTAAAATTTTAAAATACATTCAAAATTTAGAAACTTGTACAATTTAGTTAAAATGCATGTGAAATCTTACCGCAATGTCATGATCCCTATCAATTTTTTGTTGACGCGTCGCAAGGACAACAATAGATTCACGAGGGGTAAGCTACATACAAATAATTAATTTTCAAATTAAATATTTCACATATATACCTACAAAATTTGATATTGTAGATTTAAGTTTAATAAGAAATAATGAACCTCCAAAATTTAACAAAATTTAAAAATTGTGTACCTCAGTTAGTAGATCTGTAAATGCTATGGCAGTATCTACAGCAACCTCCATAGTCTGCATATATGGAGGAGTCTCTCTAGCAGTCATAAGCTATACAAAAAACATGTACAAATCAATATTAAAATCTACATGACAGAGGTCCAAAGCATGCAATCCATGCGTGAACTTTCAGTAATTAAAAACAAAGTGTAAAGAAATTTACTAACCTGCGTAAAACTCATGTGAGGCGTGCCAGTAGCCTCAGTTCCCTGAGCAGATGATGACCCGCCAGGCTCCTGTGTATAAAAGAGAAAAATATTAATACATGTACAACATACACGTGAAACAAATTATAATAATAATCTAGTGCAATTAAATGATTTATTAAAAATGTAAGTTTGTACAACTTGAAACTTACGTTTAAAAACACGCCTAGCCGCAGTAGCTAGCATGTCGACGCCGGATGTTTCCTTCACCGGCTCTTGCTATTTAAAATAAAATAAAAAATTAGTTTTTTACATGTATGTACATGACGTACAATCATATATATATATATATATATATATATATATATATATATATATATATATATATATATATATATATATATATATATATATATAATATCTCAAACATGTGAATTAAACTATTGTATATATATTATTTAAATTTATTTGAAATTTACCTGTGAAAGACCAATATCAGTGGCTCCAGTTCCAAAAACATTCCCCAGCATCTCATCTATAGAAAAGAAATCCTGTGAACCAGCAAATGATGTCTCGCCTGCAGTGCATATGGCACCACATGATCCACAGTGGTGTGGTGCACTAGAACTGGTGCCTCCACCAACATCACCAGATGCAATCTGGGTGCTATGCTGGGTGAGAGTGTCAGTGAGCTCCCTCAATGCATGCAATGTATCAATCTCCACAACCTCCTTCACTGTAGGAGGGATAACTGAAGGCAGTGGGGGTTTTGGGGCATGGGGGATCCTAGGCTGACCTACACATGCACCAGGTCTGCTCTGTGCAGAGCCACCTCCTCGACCAAAAAAGTCAGAAAAGTCAAAATAATTCAGGACCTCATTGAGCACGAACTCACAATATAATTTCTTCAAAAAATAAAGAGGAACCTCATTGTTGTTGCATGGTGGATAATCAAAAACCATCCACCATCGGTCCCAAAAATTATTTTTGATTCTGTCATCATGACACCAATGGATTGGGAACCGTTTGCAAGTAACTGCAGGGGGGGCATTGGTTCTAGGGTCGGTAAATAATGCACAAATGAGGTCTTTTCCAATTTTTTGTCTTTGACGGCCGCATGGGATAGTTTATCCGCATACCACCTGCCTACAGTCACTTCTAAAGGTGTTCCATCTATGTATTTGGTTGGTTGCAGACTCGACTTTGCCAATCAATGTTTGCAATGTATTGGCTAAAGTCATGCGGGATGGATTTGTAGCATGATTTTGTCTTATAGTTTGAATTAGGTTCTCAATGACAATTTTATTTTCTTGGATTCTTCCAATGATATTATCTTGCGTTCCTGCTGGCTCAGTGGGGATAGAAGGAGCCACAGGAGGTAGATCTATGTTTGGAGGAGGGTTTTGAGGAATGTTCGGAGGGTTTTGAGGAATGTTCCGTGGGTTTTGAGGAATGTTTTGATGGTTTGCATGATTTCGAGCTTGCCGACCAACTGATAAAACAAGAAAATTGTATACATAAACAAACATTTCAAAAAACCCATGAAAATGCAAAAAAAAACCTAAAATGCAAAAAAATGATTACAATCGGGGACTTACCTCCTCGTCTTGGCGGCATGGTTGAATCTATCGCTATCCAGAAGTCCGATGAGCAATTTTGAGATGGTATTGAAAGCGCGAGTGAAAAACGTTTAGGAAAAGTCATGGTTCGAAATGAAAAATGAGGAAAATAAGGAGTCGCGGGACTGTTAAATTTTGTCTCAGAGTTCCGTGATCGTGGTTTATAACCGCACTCGTTGTTCTAAATCGCGATCGCAGTTTTAGGTTCGGTAATTACTGAACCTAGTTAATTCAGGAATCGCGATCGTGGTTCCTTTATTTTGGGTTTTTATGTCCACGGAATTGTCCACCAACTTCATGCAATTTCTTCTACTCAGTGCCTCTAATCCATGTACTCTTTGTATATGTGGCCTTGATGCTACACCTAAACAAGTACCTTGGGACACAAAGCTTCCTCTAGTGCTTCCCTTAGATCATGTGGATGTCTTATGTGACAACGCTCTTCTAATATTTTGTAATCAATCGTCCATGCAAACTCATGATGCATGCTTATACTATCCTTATAGGCCATCATTAGTTGTATAGATATGCATACATGATTGATTGGTCTGACCAACCCTGCAATAGCACACAATATCCCTTGCTAATACATAGGTTCCATGGATTTACTGCTATGAGTAGATTCCACACCTCTATTATTCCCTATGCTAACCTGGGTATGATACTTTCCCCTAAATATTCAATGATGCATGAAATGATTATATTACCTACATATTCACATCCTTCTAAACCTATATATATGTGTCACCCTAGTGATACTAGGTTGAACAGGTGGATCGAGATTCTCTACCCGGTACCCATGATACTAAAAAGCACTTGTAGGTCCTCACTCTCGATACACTTCTATTGAAATCATATGCTTAGTGTGTTCCAATCAAGTTACATTTGATCTCTCCACACCTTCCCCATCACATAGGCTTATAGAATTGTATGAGGTGATTTTACTAGATGATAAAATAAGTCCTTTCACTTTCTAAGATCATATGCATAAGTGTTCATTACACTATTGGGGTTTTCCACTATAAATCTTGTGTACATCCATGTGAGGAAATTTTATCACCTCTTGGCAAATAGTTTTCTATCTATGTGTCATATGGGCTATTTATTTCCTATAACTATTTCTTTATTTACTTATGATCTATCCCATGTAATCTGTACCTATTTATTTATTGTAACATGATGTAATATGTAAGTTGATCTAAACCCCTCATTACTATTAGAATCCTCAAATCCTAACATGAGCCTAATAAAGTGAGGTAAATTACATATGTTAACATTAAATGTTGTGAATTATATATTGATCCTTATGTTTGCACTTACTTTTTTCCACTATTTCCAATACGCATAAGGGTGCTACATCTTATTCTATTTTCTCCTAATGGGTACATTTTAATTGCTTATACATTTGTCCTATTCATCTCTGGGTAGGATTTCTTAGGAATCTCTCATATTTAAATCCCCTCACCAGTTGTTGGGGGACATGTATTATTTGGTATGATTCTTACTTGTCATTTACCATTGTTATACATATATATAGTTTTTCCACATGCATGTTTGTAGATTGATGCTACTCCACATGCTATGATACATGCACTTTCACACAACATATGTTACATACTTGTTTAGCACATACAGAAAATGAAAAGCCCTTCCCTACTACTCTGAATTACATATATCATGTCTTCTATAATTCCACATGTTTGCAGGCATGATATATTCCCCCAGATAAACCCGATGACGCACTCTAGTGCTACGGTTCACACTCTAAAAGAATTCTATTTGAAGGGCTACACTTCATCAATTAACCTCACATCGTCTACTCTATGCTACACTTCACACTCAATTATATTATGATACATCTTTCCTATAATAATACTATATATAATCTAGAATCCACGCTTCATGACTAATCTTTTGAGCATCACCATCATCGTTAAAGTTCACATAATTTCTCCTCATTACATGATATATTAAAGGTCTTTTTCTATGTTAAAATTACTTGAACGATTGAGGGTCCAATTAGTCAACATGAACCATATTCTAAGCATCAGTCTAGATCATATTCACACTCAACTTATAAATCTAGGCATATCCAGTTTTTTTCAAAGTAATAAACTCTCAGTTCACACATCTTATTTTATACACTCATGGTTCCTGATGAAGAACACTTGTTCTATGGCTCATTATTGAGATGTTGAGGGAACATATGTATAAAATGAACCTCAGTGCTCGTACTTTTTCTGGCTAGGGGGCAAATGTTAACTGTATGGCCATGAAGGAATTCACATCTTTCACATCGCTGCACATACTTATCACACTCGCAAAACATTTACATATCTTGGTAATCATTTTATATTGTCCATATAAGGAGGCGGCCTCATTCATGTTACATCTTGTAGTTCCCTATAAAAACTATATCAAATAAACTTATTATGTCATTATGTTTATTTCTATATACACAGTGGGCGTGGAGATTCACTTGAGATAATCTCTAAGGTATGAATGCATGGACCTTTCATAAATTCATACACGATGCCTAATGCTCGACACCAGGGGGCTAGTTTACCAGTGGCCCACGTTAAGGATCTTGGGGGAATTTACCTTTTCTACTCTCATACTCTACACATCACAGGTAGTCTATTGTTACATCATAAAACTTATTATTGTTACTATCAGCTTACTTTCACTACTATAAAACATGATTTGTACATACTACTTCCATAGTTTCTAACATGATAATGGGTGCTTTATGTATAACCTTTACCTTACACGATCAAGGGAGGAGACCATGGTTATCTATGAAAATTTTGATTTGCTATTCTATTTCTATTGGTTGGGTAGAAATTACTTGTCCCCATCTGTAAAATATGCAGGTTGCTCTATTGTTTGATAATTGGCTACTTCGGACCTGGTAAAATTGTCTTGTGAAATTTTGAGTGATGTCCCATGTACCTGAAAGCTCACTTTTCACCTAGGTCCATCTTGTCTTCATACTTTCTTGTTACATTGTCCTCTATCAATGCTTATCTCCTTTTCACTATTTGTTTTCTATCCTCTATTTAGATATTAGGAGATGTGCCCTAGTTGTATAGGTATAGCCACATCCCCTACCCCCTATAGGTATCAACTTCAGTTCTTTCATAGATCAATGGTATCTGACTAGATCCTTGATGATCTACTTCTCTCCTAAATCGATGGTCTTCACTCGTTAGTGCACCCCAAATGATGGGGGGCATCTACGACCTTGACTGGTGGATAAATTGTTATTCCTTGCCATCATCTTAGAGCTATAGATCAGAATAACATATGTATAGAATCAACATAGGAACACAATCACAAAATGGGTCATTATTTCAGACTTGTTTGCAAAGGTTTTATGTAAAGTTATTCTGAAGACACTAGCTACCTAGTCTTATAGATACGTAGCGTGTTTGGGTAACATCTGTGTCCTCGGCTTGCTAAAAAATGGTTATCGTTCCTATCACTTTTAACATAGTCTATGTCCTTTAAGACCCCTTTACAGTACAGGTTTATAGTAGTATGAAATTGCCTAAAGTTACATAATACATATACAATCAGTTTATAATTTTTATGAACAATATGTTGTTTTTTATTTACAATCTAGGTAAAATATATTCCATCTGTAGTGGTTCTTAATGGTGTATAGCATCATGGAAGGATAGAATTATAATGTGTTAAACCTATAACTCCCCAACACTCTTATACTTGGAGTGAGAAATCACCCAAAAAACACACTCTTGGCATGAGATCACCCAAAAAACTCACTCTTGGCATGAAATTTCACCCATCAAATCTCACTCTTGGCATGAAACCACCCATAAGACACTATGCTCTTGGTAATTGAGACCATGCCAAATTTAAACTCGTACCGTTCCAAGAAACTTTCATTGTGTTTAAATCAAATGGTCAACAACATTCTCATGAAAGAATACAGGATAATTTTTATCCTTTATTCTCTTACGACGGTCAGGTGGACACTTTCAATTTTAAGTTGGTACACACTTTTACTCCCTACATTACATTTTTACAGTACTCTGAAGTTGTTATGCATTCTTACGGGACTTTGAATACTCTCTATCTCTTCTATATGGTCAGGTCCATCCTTAAATACATAGATCAAGGGTATAATGTAGAGCCCTTCACGTTGTAAAACATAATCTCTGAACATCTTATGTATACACTTCACCCTATGCATGGTAATGACTTCCCTTAGTCCTATGATCAAATCCACGCTTCATACTACGATCATTTAAGATTTCCACTTGATTCCACTCAGCACACTATCGGCTATACTCTTCTCTATCAGGATCAATAGGTATCTACATCCTCTATGGTACTTTATGCTATTGAGTAATTCACTCAATAGCATACAAGTCATAGCTAAATGTATGACATCCAACTATCTATGCACTTGGGCACATTTCAAGGTCCTAAAGCATACTAATATACATGTGATTCCTAAGTTAAAGAAAACTAGTTCTGGTGAAACAACTCCTTTTGGACGATTTTACTTTATCTAGATCTTAAGTTTGGTCTTACATATCTTACAAGAAATTCCAGATAACATGAATTTTTTATCTTACAATGTCTTCGGACACTGAGGCTCTTTAGCTAGGATTCTACGCAATGTGCCCAGGTGCTCATGTGCCTCTCTGGGCACATCCTGAGCATCTCTATCAATTTTCTTACCCTTTTAGGCCTATGTTTACACAACTTAGGTCCATGCATTTTAGGATACTTTGGGTCGACCTTTCAAGGATTGTTAATTAGAGTAAATTCAAATAAGGGAATTCATATATATATATATATATATATATGAATATATATCTTATACATCTTGTTTTACTATCTCAAAGTTTGAATAGTCAAAGGCCAAGGACTGAAATCATTATGACATACTAATCACCTAAGCTTGCATCAAAGGAAATATCTAGAGCATAATCAAGTGCATACATTCTAGCATGTGTTGTCATCTTCAAGGGACAATGGACTACATCAATATGCATACACATCATAGGAGGGGAATTTTGATTCTTATTCCATTTCACACATTTGTCATGACTTGGATCATTCTGATGTTTCTGAAGCCCATTATCATAGTGCAACTTGTAAAAGGGAAACCTTGGCATCATTACACACACATTCACACATGACTACATGGAGTTTGAGATGTGGCACATTTACCTTAGGTCATAAGATCACTCTAAAATCCATCATTCTGCATCATTCATTTTTTAGGTTGTAATGTGGTTTGTGGGCTGTGCACAGCTAGTTATAAGGTCTTTTGCAGGATATACAAGGTATGACTGACAATGTTGATGGTAGTAGTAACAAACATAAAGCTAGACTTGTTGCTAGATGGATCAACTCAAAAACTCTTCAGTACCTAGAAAATGTTGAGACATTTCCTAAGTATCTAAAATTAGTACTGTTAGCGCCCAAATTACAGTCACTAGTGCAATTTGGGCATTCATGTCCACCAAATCGATAGGTAAAATACTTTTCTGTACTGCGATTTAAAAGAATAACTCTACATGCTTCTAGAACCTCTAGGATTTGAAGAAATTAGCAAAGAACACTATGATTGTCCAGTTGAGATATCAACATTTCTAGTTGCCAAACATCATCTCTATAGCTTGGTATGTGAAAATTGTTTCCTTCTTTAAAATGTTAGATTTTGTTAATTTTCTTCTAATAATGATATATTCTTCAAGTCAATAAGGCTTGCATATTATCATTATATGTATATATGTTACAATAATTTGCTTATGTTTGGTGACAATTATGATTTAATTTATAGGATTAAAGAGAAATTGAAGTAGTAATTTGAAATGAATGAGTTAGGTCTCTCACATCATGTTATTTGTATGATTGTATTTCATTCTATTGTTATTTTTCAAAACATAATATGCAACCATTATATTGAAAAACTTTCTTATGATTGATTGTGAAACCATTTTCTACCTCAATGGAAGTTGGAACAAATATTGATCGTAAATCTACAGATGAAAAATGTTGATCTCATTTTATATTCGTTGTTAGTTGATAGTTTGATTTATCTAACTATAACTAGATCAGATATTTCCTGTATAGTAGGAATTACTTCAAGGTTTATGCATGAACCTTTTTTAGAGATCATTGGAATCTTGCAAAAAGAATTTTTAGATATTTGAAAGGAATAATTAATTATGGGTTGCATTGTAATAAGAATGAAAATTCTATCTTATATGTATTTTTTTTTGTGATTCTTACCATACCAATGTTGTGTTATAAAATATAATGGATATGTGTTTATGTTTTTTAGTGTAGGAACCATTACTTAGAACAAAAAATATAATCAACAGTCTCCATTTCTTCTACCGAGGTAGAGAAGTACAATGGAAGAAGTAAATAAGTCATATGGCTGCAACGGCTATTGGTAGAGATACACACATAAGATAAATGAAGTATTTATTATCTATGTGGTGGTCATAGTTGTATTACTCTTGATTAAGAATCCAGTTCAACATTAGAGGAAAAAGAACATTGAGATACATATACGCTTCACCCATGAGAAGGTGCAAAGTGATGAGATAAATCTCAAGTTCATGCTGACTGAAGAGCAGGTTACTGTCATCTTCACAAAGACCCTGAGTGCTACAAAGTTTTGTCACTTCCGTGAAAATCTTGCATTATCAGAGTTTCCATTGAGGGGGAAGTGTGCATGAAAATGTCACCTCCTAATGGAACTTGGTTTTTGTAAAAATACCTTCTGGCATATGTAAAAGACCTTCAGGAAAGTGTAAAAAAAGACCTTCAGGCATGTATACCTCCTCGGCTTATTTTTTAGAAAGAAATGTACAAAGATCTTAAAGGTGATCTTCAGTAACATCTTTACTACTATTGAGTTTACTGGTAAACATCCAGTACAAGCATATTGTTAAGGAGGTCCTTGGTTGTAAAAGGCTCCTATATGTTTGGGTTCAATAAACTTTTATGAGAACATGTAAAACTCACAAAGCATAATTAGCCAGATCATGGGATGATCTTTAGGATTCCAAATCCTTTTATACAAAAAGGTAATTTGAGTATGATGAAGGTGTTATAATTCCTTCAACCGATATTCTAGCCTAAAACCTTTATGGTTTAATGATTGTAAATCCTGTAGTGTACCACGGGTAGGTAATCTATTGGCTTATGCTATGTTATCCCACTTAAAATTAAGGGGGAGTGTTGGAACATAATGATTAAGTGGTCTGGCCAACCCTTAATGTATATGGGTCCATCACTAATATATATGTTAATATTTAATAATATGAAATATTTATATTTCTATTATTAAATATGCTAACCTAGGTATATACTTTAAGTTAAATATTTAATATCATGAAATAGTTATATTTCTAATATTAAATATTATAAACGTAGGTGTATGTGTCAACCATTTTAGGTTGAAAAGGTGGGTTGGGAGACATACCCTATTGCCTTATATTTAAGAAATATATTAAAGGTGTGTAAATCAATTGATTTGGTCTTACCCTTGATAAATAGGGTTTCAAAGGAGGAGGTGATCTTACTGGATGTAAAATAAGTTCTCTGAAGTAAAAGGTTATTTTCAAAGTGGTTTTTACCCTATTGGGGTTTTCCACTATAAATACTGTGTCACCTGTGTTATTTATTTCCTATAAGTATTTCTTTATTTACTTATGTTATGATGTAATATTTATTTAAATATTTATTGTAACATTATGTAATATGTAAGTTGATTAAATCTGTATTTATTAGAATCCTCAAATTCTAACATAAGATAGCTTAGATAGAAGTGTCTTAAAACGAGCATCATACTCACGTACACTCTTAGTAGTGCCTTTTTTGATATCCTTGAGTTGCACTAATACTCTTCTACTCAAACTTAGGGATATGGAACTCTTTCAAGAAAGAATCTTTCGATGCTGCATAATCCACAAAAGTTTGATTGGGTTCAAACTTCCTATACCAATTGTGTGCACGTCCTTATAATGTAGTAGAAAATTGACTTACCTTACGCTTAGTAGTCGTGATCCCCTTAGCGTGCCACAGATTTCACACATGCACATGTTCGTCAGCATCCTCTATACCTCTATACTCTGGGAGATGAAGAGACATATCCATATAAATATTATGTGGTTGCTGCGGACCTTCACCACCAAATCCAAAACCTCATGTGTTCCCTCTACCTCCAAAAGCACTAGATCCACTGGAACTAGAACCACCTATACCTCCTGATCCTCCACATGTAGTAGGAATATGACCTGTAGATGTACTTGCCTGTGCTTCAATATTATTACTATACCAAACCACTACCGTCTATGAGGTAGCTCCACTTCCAAAGGTGAATCCAACATTCTACGTGCTCAAATTTCATGCAGATGATGCACCTAAGGGTGTTCCTCAAAATATCATCGAAGTCATCTATCCTGCCATTAATGTACTTGCTCCTTGACTCACTCTTGCTCTCCTACTTCCCAAATTATCTTTCTGGTTACTTGTCGTACTAGATACTGGAAAACCAATCGCAAGGGCTAGGTTACCAGGTTGATTAAGATGTGCACCCATGGTCTAGGTAGTCTCTATTGTCGCACTTCTGTGTGAGGCTGAGGGGGGGATCTCTATCAATTTTTCCAAGATGGGGGAGTTCCTGATGCTTTGGCTCCATGTATTCTTCATGAGCTATAAATCCTTCATGAGCCATCTCTCTCCTAAACACCATACTTTCTACAATGTAGTAACTACTTCTCTATCTCCCTCTCGCATGCCTCATTAAACTTAAGCCTCCTTTCCTCTCTCTTCCTCTCTGCCGTTAGGTATGCCATCTTTAACCAAACCTATTCCTTCCCTCATGCATGGTGAAGTTTAGTTAGCCATCGGTTTACTCTCCAAGTTTAAAGTTACTATCAAGATCTTGATCACCAATGGGTTGCGTCGCAAATATAATCCTCTCGGATACCGCAAAAACTAGAATTCAGCTACCTCTGGGGAAGAGTACATTGAAATTGAATATTCCATAACATAACTATTTAGAACACCACAAAACCATGTATCCACAATGCAAGTCTAGATCCAATCAGCATCATAAAGGGCCTAAAATTATTCCTGCATCCAGACAAGTGTGCTATACCTCCAATTACATTGAGATGCATAAGCAGTAAGCCAATTGTATAATGCTACTGGAAATATGGAAAAAAATCTCTCATATAAGTTATTATATATATTTTGTTCTACCCAAGTATGTGCATTAAACTCAAATCCATTGCTGAACCATCGTGCACATTCTTCCTCTAGATCATGTATCCATTCCTCAATACTTGCTAGAGTTAACCGGTACGTCTTCATCACAAACCATCCTGAAAACAAATGAAAAAGAGGGTCTTGGTAATGGAACCAATGTTACATCCTAGAATTTACCAGATAACTCCCTAGACACATTGACACATCACTCATCCTAGGTCCTGAGCACTCACCCAAAGTGCACAAAGGTAACAAGTCCCTCTTTAAGGTTGATATAGTAGGATGTTAGCATGATGAAGGAAGAAACACATAGATTCATAACTAATCTATCATTCTACATTATATGCTACATTCAGATCTATGATAGAACAAGCATTAAACAATAATCATGATTGAATCAATAATATACACCACTCGATTACACACATGAATGACACTTATATTTAACCAATATCTTCCATCTATTAATAAACACAGAAGCTCCTTACAATAATGTCAATCGATACCATTGCAAGTATGGATATGATATAGTAATTAATTCATATGCGTATATATCTATATCTTCATACATCCATCACACTCATATATTACCACTATGTACCTCACATCATATATATAGGGTGGAGACTTTCCCTTCACCATTTATCTATTCTAGAAATAGGCCACATGCTATTAATAGCCACGCACCATTCACAAGCACAACCACACATGTAAGTGTGCTATCTATAGGCCTCTTACAGTTAATTGAAGTGTCAATACTATTCTTAGCTCATCTCCATGCAAAAACTCTTTGATCTGATCCTCCAAAAATAGACAATGCATGACATGCACATCTCTACATTGTTGGTGTGTTTTACACACCATATTCTAAAAAGTAGGTCATCATGCTCAAAAATTGGATAAGTCCTGAATGCTGAACTTGCCTTCCATGTGCAGGTCCTTCCTATCCTTTCGCACCCTTGATCTTGGCCTTCTCTCCCATGCAGACTCCTTGTGTGTTCTCTAACAAGTATTATCTGATCAACACTTACCATTCACCTTACTCATTACTTATTGATTATCCTGTATAGGACTAGAGAATCAAAACCTACATTTAAACTACTCAACCATTCCTATCACCTAAGACTCAACTATGCCTAGCACCTAGGACTCAACCATTCCTATGACCTACACTCAATCATACCTCAAAACCTATCAACCCATTCCTCTACCTCATCATATTATTCCTTAGCTTATAGGAGTACTAAATTTCCCTGAGGCCCCTTTTCTTCGAGGCTATGTAGGTAGCACTCCAAGGGCATGGGGATCTTGGATGTTAGCTCAGAAACCCTTTAACTGAACTAATTTCCCCTTCATTTTCCTATTCACATTCTACCTTAGTTGCTTTCCATTTTATATCCACAATTGGAAATTAAACCAACAAGCACCAATTAACAAACTTTTTTTTCTTTTTGTTTCAGTTCATCCAATCATTCATTTATCATTTATATATTTTGACCATAGAAAAATATTTAGAAATTTAAACCATAACATGCATAAACATCACCATTTGTCTCCCATGTTACCAACAACTTGGAACTTAAATCAAAACCATAACCCATAACTCAACCATACCTATGACCTGAATCCATCATGCCTATACCTAACTCCACCATGCCTAATTGACCTGACTCCACCATTGCCTAAATAAAACTGACTCCACCATGCCTAAGTAACCTGACTCTATCATGCCTAAGACAAACTGACTCCACCATGCCTAAGTGACCTCACTCAATCATACCTAACCCACCTAGTTTCCAACACATAAACAATAACACTGGAAATTACACACATAAGCACAAAATCATATGATAAATATAACCATCTCTATAAAAAATCATCAGAATCTATGTGTCCATACATATATGCATAGAAGGAAAATCAATACATGTGTACACCAATACAAATACATACATATATATCAAACTCTCATAGAAAGAATCACCATATTTAGCACGCAAGCCGGTATAATAATAAAAAACTCTCATGTACATCCTCTCTATCTTCTGGCATGCATGCTTGTATAAATCAAAAATATACAAAAATATATATCCTAAAACTATAGGGTGACTAATCATCACCCCACCTAATGTCCACAACAAGGTCTCCATTATCTACAGGTATCATCTCCTTCTCACAAGCATGACATCCTTGTATCCATCTGAGTAGTTTTAACTCATTACAATCAAATAAATTAGTCTTCCTTGGAAAAGCATGAATATAAAAAGGAATAAATAATAAGGAATGTGAAATAAAGAATGATGAATGATAAGGGAATGGATTGAGTTCATTTGTTTTACCTATAAATATTCCTCTATTTTATTCCTATATACATCAAACATACCCAAAATTTGATCTTCATCTGGCCCTGTATGGTAGAGAAATACTATCTCTTGCTTGGATAGAATTTTTTTATAACTCACCCAAGATAACTTTATTAATCACCCGTAGGACCATAACTCCCTCTATAGCTGCACCAAGTATGTTGGTGCCCAAGAAAACCAAGTCCCATCCTCCATCATGTCATGGAGAAGCCCCATCAGTTCCCATGGGAATCTCCCACCCTCCACGTCTAGTAGTACAAAACAACACATTGCCTCCATGATTAGGACCACTAGCCTCATCTCCTCAAGATGGGCTACATACATATCGCCATAGCTTAGGATCACACTATGGAACCTCATCTCTATCATACCCTCCCTAAAGACCGTCAACATAAGCTCCTCTGATGACTCTGAAGAAATAGAATACACCTACATCCCTAGTATCGATAACCACGAGATCCTGTACACATCCTCTAGGATGACTATGATCTCACCCATCGGTAGATGAAATGTGTTGGTTGTTGAATCCCATCTATCAATGAGTGTGATCATCAAGCTCAGCTCTCGAACTATGTGCCTAACCATTTTTCTTTATGGATTTGATGAAATAGATAAGGTGATGGGCCAAGGAGGAATACCTGTTCTGATAGTCAGTTTAAAAGTCGTTGCACGCATTTTTACTTCTTGATCCAATGCTAACTGTGAGAGATTCCTTTTGGCTAGGAGGAACTACTGTTGTTACAAGTTTGATGGCTGAATACTAATGATGGTTGATAGGTGAAATAGTGTTTAGTGCGCAGTGGTGCTTCCTATAATTATACCATGAATGAAAATACCTTCGGATTTGTCTTGGTGTTGGTTATGGATGTTTGGATGTGTGAAAGGGCTATGGTTCTTGCTTCCATACAAATCTCCTTAATTCCCAAAACTCGAGAATGTGGCCAACCTCTCAAATAAGGTTACCAAAATGAATATATCAACATCCCAGGACCTAATTAATATGATCTCAGCTCTTTTACCCACAAAGTCTGAGGCTAGCCAATTCCCTATCTTGCAGACATATTTTACAGGGATTGCCACCAAACCAACTCCATCTTCTTCTTCAGCAGTCCCATTTTCACGGCTGATCGATCTCTTGGATTACGTTGATAATTCCATGCTCTGTGGATGTCTTCGGCTCCCCTTTTTGACCCAAATGCAAATGTTTCCAAAGGATGCTTTGTCAATCTACCCAAAGGTATTTTCAGAAAATAGATCAACATTGAATATGCCGATTGAAATGAATTCTTCTTCAACATCCCTACCTACATCTAGACCTTTACCCACAACTAAAATTGTTCCCAAACCTAAAACCCTACCCATTCCTATCTCCTCACCCGTATCTAGACCCATTACTACTTTTTGTGTCATTACGACATCAATCCTTACTCACCCACCTGTCCAATTGGACTTAGCCACATCTTCCCAAGCCTGCAGAAAAAATATCCCTCAACCTAAAAGGAAAAATCAACCCTCTAGGCCACATACACCAGTCTCGCCTACCACACCTTTTTCACTTTCCCCCCTTCCATCCATCCTAGGGCCCCATCCATCAAACCTGATCAAACAATCTCCTACCCAAGGTCAGTCAAAAGCTAAACAACCTACTACTACATCAAGATCCTTTGTTACACCTTATTCACCCAAAAACCAAACACCCTCACCCTCACCCATGGACTTCTTACCACCTATACCTCCACCAGTTACCATAACCCAAACCTTGCCTATACAACTTCAACCCATGTTGTCTACCCAACATATAAAAACCACTTCCACCACAACTCAGTTGTCCCCTTGGGTAACCCGTCCTCTTCCACCATCTCCTTTCCCTTTTGCATCCTGTACCCACATGTTACCTTTACCCAAGAAGGTGCAACCTGTTGGTGCCCAATGTTGCACATGCCATGCTTTGCTAATGAAAAATTCATTTTTTCCCTGTTTATGAGAAAAAATGTCTTTGGATCTTCCCATCCTTTGAATTTGATGAAAAACAACTCGTATTTGTGTTTAAATGCTTTGAGTTGTTTGTTTTTTCTCCATTCTTGCACCATTTTGAGGAATCTCTAAGTTTGCCCTGTGTTTTGCCCTAAAAAAATGCTTTAAAAACATCTTTCAGTTGGTTCAATTTTGAGAAATTTGTCGTCCTTAGTGAAAAAATCAAATTCTAGGGCATCCCTGGCATTTTCTGTGTTTTTAAGATCAAACGAGCGTCATTTTCCCATCAATTTATGTGTTTTTTTTGACGGTCATATGGGTGTCCTTTTCCCGTCAAATTTTAGCTCAAAAATGTTCTCCAATGTGGACTTGTTTCTAATTGGACAAGGATCGGCTGGGTCATGTTCTAAAAACTTAACATTTTTTGTGATTTTGGAAAAATATGCTTAGTTGCCCCCACATCCGCTACAGGCCCCCAAAGGAGATACATGTGTCATAGGCCAGAGTGAAGGAGGAGTGGCAGGTCTTTTTGTGCCTTAAGGCATTTTTGGGAAAAAGAGTTAAAATAGTGGACGGAAAATGCCTAGAGCCCGCAAAAAATCAGGAGAGGACATGTGGTAGGATCTAGGTGGAGGGGGGATGTGGATTGGGTGGAAGACTTAGAGATTTTTTTGTCTTTTTTGGCCAAAGATATGAAAATGCAGGAAATGAGAGTGAAACCCCACAATGAATCATAGAGGTGGACACGTGTCACCTTTGCATCAAAGGCTGGGGATGCGGATTGGTGGAAGAACTGTTAAGATTTTTTCTTTTTTGGTAAAAGATGATGAAAATATGAAATGAGAATGAGGTAAAATCCTGCATTGCCAATCATATGAGAGACACGTGGCTAGCGGGTCAGAGGCGGAACTTTGGGCATCATGACAAACTTGAGATTTTTTCCCATTTTTGCATAAAGGGTTAAAATTACAAAATGAGGCCGCAACTCCATCAATTGGTCGCGATTGAGCCATGTGTATGGCTCAGATCAAAAGAAGGGATACTCAGAGCGTCAGGTCTTAATGGGAAATTTAGCTTTCATCCTATAAAGGTAAGAAATCAAAAGGAGGAACACAAGCCTATTGCCAACCAGTGACTGACACGTGTTTGGGACAGAATCAAATGTGTGGCTCTAAGGGGATAATTTTGAAAAATTTACTTTTTTCCAAAAAATAGGTGGAAATGTGTAGAATCGAGCTGTGATTCCACTGGGGCCCACTTTGGGACACATGTCAGGCCTCATTTTCATGGCGCAGAGGGGCAAAGAAAAATGTCAAATTTTTACATTTTTCCAAAAAGTTTTAAAAAGTGAAAAATTGATCCCAAGCCCCTTTCCAATCACATTTGTGACATGTGGAGGGCTTAAATTAAAGGATAAAGGAAAATCAATGATAATTGTGCATTTTTCAGTTTGGCCACCATTTGAGCTCCAGGAAGTGTGGAAATGCATTTTTTGCATCGATTTTGATCAAATTTTTGACAAATTCATGTCGTTTGTGCTTGCAAGGACCAATGAAATCAGTTTGGAGGATCAATTTGTAGATTAGATATGTTTTTGAAATGATTTTTCTGCCCTAACCTGTCTAAAAACATGAAATATCATATCCAAAAGTTGCAGAGTCAAATTTTGGAGGGATAAGGATGAAATAATGAAGGGAAGGGGGTCTGCATGCTTTGAAGATGAAAAACATGCCTCCATAATGGATAATGATGCAAATTTTTCAATGATTCATATCTTTTTGAGACAACAAGCAACTTTTTAGACATGTTCTGTTAAACGTCCCTATCTGCAAATCATGAGGAATTTTTGTAACAAATTTGATCCTTTGGCATATTATTTTCTTGGGAAATAAGGCTCAAAGGAGATTAAAAACTATATATTGCATGAATTTTTTCATGCAAAGGGTTGGAAAAAGTTAAAAAAAAATCCCTGGAAAACTAAAAAATTTCATGGGAAAATATGGGAAGAAGCCCATTCTCTAAGTGAATAACCTAAGAACCACTTTCTAATTCCTTTTTAGCATTAGATTTGTATCATGTTGATTTGGTTTTAGTTGTAAAGCCATCTACAAGCTCTGAGATTGTTCTTGAAACATTCCCATGCTGATAAATTCGATCATTTTTTCTAGATTATTTTTTGTTGTCTCTTGGCAAAATTTGCATACACTTATGTTTAAGAATGCATTTCAAATTTGTGTTTCTTGTTTCCTATTACAGTCTTGTGTTTAAAATATCTCTTGATCATACATGGTTTAATTTCTTTTGATTATTTTAGTGGAATTTAAAATCTCACATTCAGAAGAGCTTTCATCTGATAAAGAGATAAACAAATTTAAAATCACTTTAATTTCCTTAATTTCAGAGATTATTTGTAAAACTTTGGGCGCACCTTAGGTCATTATTAAATAGTGATTATGTAAATTCTTCATTGGTTCATTCTAACTCAAGATTTTTGTGATAGATGATCAAATATTGTGTGGAAAAGTGCAGATCTAGGCCTCCATTTAATGCACATATCCTAGTTGAAGGAATTCTTAACCGTTTTGATACTTTTTGCTGTTAAGTTTCTCCATATATTTTCTGAAATCCTCATAGATTCTGGTAGACCTTGGTTTGTCTTGTCTAAACTCCCACCCAAAAAATAATTCAAAATAACTAATCCTACCCCTATTTTACCCCTATTTTTGACCTGTATACCCACTGAAGATCAAAATCCATTTGCTTAAAGTATGCATAATAGATCAGGATTTCAAAATGTCTTCAATAACCCTTGCCTTGCTTTGAAATTATCTCCATAATCTGGAAGTGACAACTTCTGAAAGTCAAATTTGGAGGGTTGATCATATTTTCCTAAGGCCCTTTTCATACTATTTGCAAAAACTGAGGGATATCTCCATTTCCTTAATCATTTAAGGGTTACAAAATAGGTCCTCTTACCTTGGTTTAAAGGCATAACCTAAAATAGATAGGACAAGATCAAGTCCTATTTGAGTGCTATACATCTCTCCAAAAATTTGAGTGGTCAGTTAGATCATATCCCTAGCTACAAAACGACACACACCATGATCCATCTATCTTCAAGCTTCATGTCATATCTTTGATGCTTCTTAGAATGAAAAGGAGAACAAATTTGGGTACCAACAGATACCATCAAAACCTAAGAAAGCACCACATACCAAACCAATGGTCCAACCCATTCCCCCTCCTATAATGCATCTTTCGGGCCCACAATCATCTGCACATTTACCCAAACCCATACTCACTTCCCACTATGATCCATTAGCAAGGTCCTACGTGAAAATTCTAGATAACCTCTTGGAGACCTCAGCCATCACTTTACCACCACTTAAGCCTTATGACCCCCTCAAACCCAAACCAAAAGGGTTTAATGAAACTAAAATTTGTGCCTACCATCGTGTGGCCAGGACATGACATAGAGGGTTGTAAGGCTCTCAGAACCATTCTTCTCCAGTTATGTCTTCCTAAAGAATTTTTTAGGAAGATGATATTCTTGATGAGGACCATGTTCCCCCTTCACCTATCACCACACGCCATCTTCCCTTACTTCTTCAGTGACCTACATCACCACCTCCAAAATTGAAGATGAACATGGTCCATATCAAAGAGTTGGCAAAACCACCACCTAAATTCCAGTGTTCCCTACTCATTTCGTGAGGATCTTACAACATATTAGGCTTTTGTCCCATCATGTTGTTAAAATACAAATGACTACACCTTTTCCATCTACCTCCTTCCACCCATATTAACATCATCCAAGTTGCCACTCGCGCCCCAAAAGCACAAGGGAAAAGTAAAAATCAACTAACTCATCAACCAATCCTGTGCCCAATATACCATCTACACTCTGCACCCAAAATTTCCATTCGATGGACCCGCATACCCTATCTTATGATAGGATCACCCATCGTACAATGATAAAATAATTACATCAGTACCCCCTTTTAATGATGTATTTGTACGATCTCATCCAAACCTCTGAATCTCATCGATAAGCCATTATGGAGGTTTTGTAATCCATCAAAGTTTTACCTAATAACCCCACACTAGTAGCCTCCATTATTACGCCACTCATCACGTGGCCTCGCTTACCAAATAATCTCCATCTTATACCCCCATACCCACTCATCAAATTAGATCACCCTCAGATTCTTTCTATTGAGGAGATTATACCTCTCGAATCAGAAGACCCTGATCCCACCCTTTTTATCTTCATCTATATCGATAATATATGCGTACGACACGTGTCATGATCGATAGAGGTGCTAGCATAAACATCATCTCCTCCCATGCATATAATAAAATGCAAATTTCTTCCAACTTGTACACATTATAACCCAATTATGTCTACGCGCCTTTAATGACACCATCACTTCCACCCTATTGACACCATTATTCTTCACGTTCTGCGTAGGCCCTCGCACCATCCTGTAATTATTCTACATCTTAGAGGGGGACTTACAGTATAACCTATTGCTTGGCTATACCTTTGATTCATGTCATGGGTTGTGTACCTTTAAATTTACACCATTGTGTAAAATTTGAACATTAAGGACATAACTACACCATCCCCACTGACCCATCGCTATTTAAAACTTGTAACATGTTGTACTGACCCAATGAAGTACTTGTACCATTCAAGGCATCTTCCACTACCCCCACTTATCCTTCACCCATGAGCCCATCCACCAATGTTTCCACCACCTGTCCCACATCTAACTCTTATATTCCGACTATTGCCGCAACCTCTATAACTGACCCATCTACTTTCCAGTTAATTGATACCCTGCCTTCCCAATCATCTAATGAATCATTTATCCCCACTACCCATATATCAACTATTGATCCCTTAGAAGGTGTTTTTCAATGCCTCACTCTATGGGAGTACCACCTATACGATATTGACACATTCCTCACTCCGTAAGAGTATGGAAACTTGTGCCAGCACCGTCACTATGACCACCACATAGGCAAGGTTTTCCCTTATGGTCCTCCCCACCCTCGCACTAACCTAACATATGGGGGACTTGAAACTTCCACCTATTCACGTAAACCTACATCCCAAACATGACCATTTTAATCTAACCTCCAATACCTTACTAACCTCTGCTTTTCCCAGACTTCCCTCATCGATTCGTATGGAAAGGCTTTGGATTTGGTTTCTATAGAATAAGGCCGCCATACCATCATTTATTGTACAACCTGTAAGCATAAAGATCGTAGTGGCATTGGCTTTTCTGTACCACCTTCTACAAAGGCCCGCATTGACCTCACTAAGGATGAAAAACATTCTCCATCTCATTCACCAACATCACCACCTTTACCAACAGATTCCATAAATCCTGAATCTATTCCTCCTAACCTTTTTTTTTTCATGAACACAATTTCCCTGGAACCTCTGATTTATCAACATGATGGTGAGGCTCCCTCTTCTCTTCTCTTCCTATATCCTAACATGATCAATGATGATACACCTTCTATTAACATCATTCAATGTCAAGATGATAAGTCTATCCTCACCTACCTTGGTGTGGAAGATTCTTATATTCACTGGTCATTTCCTTCTGAGACACAAACCATGTTGAATGAATTGACTGTTGAAATCACATATTAACACTCAGGACAAACCACACATTCTAAATATAGGACAATCTTTAGATGTTGCATGATACATAAGAATCTTTTAGCTTCTTTCCTCCAGGATCGTAGCAATGCACTTTTGCTTGGTCCTATGCTAATATACCTAGTATTGACCCAAACATTGTGGTCTAAAATATCGTAACCATTCCTAAATGCCAAAACCGTAAAACAGAAGCTAGTGAAAAATGCATCCTCCCATTGTCTCTTCTTGTCAAAGACGAACTTCAATGCCTTCTCTCAATTTCCTTTATCCTACTCATTGACTATCCCCAATGAATTTCTAACATCATTTTTGTCACAAAAGTAATAGGGGGACTTCACATTTCACATGGATTTCTGTGACCTCAATCTTAGCTTTCCCCAAAGCTGAATTTCCTTTACCAGGCATTGACCAGCTGGTTGATCTCACTGCTGGTCATGAGATATTATCACTTATGGATGGTTTCTCAAGTTATAATGAAATATTAGTTTCACCTAAGAAGATTAACACAAAACCACCTTCATCACTCTTTGGGGGACCTTCTACTATTAAGTCATGCCTTTTGGCCTTAAAAACGCTAGTGCTACATATTAAGGGGACCATGAATTATATCTTACATGACATAATGCATCGCATATTGGAAGACTACAAAGTATGATCTTCTTGCCAAATCCAAAAATCGGGATGAACATCTCACAGTCCTTGAAGGTCATATTTGATTGTCTCATCAAGTATTGTGTTCTGCCTTCAGCCCAAGAAGTGTGTCTCCGTTGTTCTTTCAAGAAATATCACATTGGTTTCATCATTTCTTTGCATGGCATAGAATTCAATCCTACTAAAATAAAGGATATTCTCAAAATGCCTTTGTCTACTAACCTCCACCAACCTTCGAAGTCTTAAAAGGTACAGATGCAATCTATTCGTCAGTTTTATTTAATAAATTTCTGACCAATTTCCAACCATTTCATCATCTCCTCAAGAACGGACGTCTCCTTCACATTGGATGATGAATGCCACAAAGTGTTTGACACCTTAAAACAATACCTTCTCCAAACACCAGTGCTCATTCCTCCTAAAGGATGACCAAACCTTTTACCTATAAATTTCTATTATTGATCATTCCTTAGGTGTCATGCTCAGCTCATTACGATGAAAAACACTAGGAGAACAAGGGGTTTATTACATAATTCATACCCTTTTGGACTACGAAACTAGGTACTCTCATGCTGAAATTTTTTTCTTAGCCTTAGCTTTTGTCATCACTAAACTATCATCATTACCTACTCAACCAAAGAAAACATTTTTGAGTCACTAACACTAATCCTGATACATTATATGTATGCCAAAACCTTCTAGCATCTAATGTGAATAAAGCTGGATGGGTAGTTCTCTACAGATCGACCTCAAGATGCATCCATAAAAAAACTAGGATTCGCTGATTACATCTTAAAGGTGCACTTTGAATTCAACCATTTCTAACTTTGATGTTCCTTAGAAGAACATCCTTATGATACTTCCCTCTCCTTGGATGATACCACTTGTCCAAATGAACCTTATTCTTTAATGGTTCCAAATTTTAACATTGGGAAGGTTATTAGGCGTTATCCTCATATCCTCTTCTATGGTGAACCTATGCCTTTATCTTTCAAAAAAAATCTCCATTGTATAATCAATCCTTTCGGAATATGATTTTCCCCTATTAGGCCTTCAAATCACTCTATCATCATCAGATGTTAAATCACCTCTTATACTATTTACTGATTCCTATCTGGTTGTAAACTACCATGGAAGGGATATATACTAGTTTCCTTTAAAATGAAATAGTCCTGAAAGTACATATGTCATATCTACACACTTTTAACTAAGATATGACCATCATGACATTCAAACCACCCCAAGTTCTACCAATAAATCTTGTGAGTTATTATGGCATGCTCTGGATTCATCAGATACCATGCTTCGCCTGCTGACTCTAATACTTATGTTGTACACAATAATTAGGTTATGGGAATCACTCTCTTATTTACCTCATAAGCGAACACTTCGTAATGAACCATTGCATCTGACCCATGTGACCTATGGTATCAGGTGGTTTGAAGACTACCATTCCCATATCCAAACTACATCAAAATCTCACTTGTATATGTCCCACATACTATTGATAACGATGTCTCTCATTATTTCATCATGGATAGTATCCTTTGACTTGGAAGCATGTATCTTGACGGTATTATTTTATGATGCCTTACAAGCTCTGAGATCTCTTTTCACTATCGAGTAATTTCACAATTGCATTTCTTTAGCGACATTGCCAGTCCAAGTTTAAATGTCGCTCATATTCTTGACCTGTGTTGTTAGTACTAGCTAACCCTAAACCATGTAGATTGTTATGAAAATGTAAATGAATCTCCTTATGGAGAAGAAAAAAACAACATCCTGGAATCTTCATGACACACCTAGTTGATGCCTTAAAACTTCCATCGAGATTCCTTATTCCAAATTTCATCAGCAATTTCAGATTGGGCTCTTCTTCAAAGATGGGAATCCTCATTCTATATCACTCAGAAATCAATGGATTAATAAGTCTCATTACCTCTTGTTTCACCTGATTCTTAGAAATTTCTTTGAAAAGTGACGAAATAGATAGGGTAATGGGCATAGGAGGAATACTTGTTGGAATGCTGGTTGTTGGGTTATTGCGCACGTGTATGACTTCTAAATCCACAGATGATTAGTGAGAGCTTCCTTTTGGCTGGGAGGAACTACCTGAAATGGAACACAAGACCACCAGAATAGAGTTGAATAATATGTGTAACAAATTTCCTAGTGTGTGCTAGATCCAGGAAATGTGATACTTCCAAGACGGTTGTAAGTCCATTGTTTAAAAAATTTTTAATGTTGGTAATGAAGTAAATCCTATTGTAATTGAAATGATTTAGGTATCTCATTAAAAAACACAATAAGAAATATGTAATCTAACAGGCTAGGTTAAAATAAGATCTGAAGGTCAAGTAGTTGGTTCTGGTTCTCTGCAGGTCTGACAGAGGTCTCAGGAAGGTCACAAGTGATTAAGGGTGATGAGAGAATAAGTGGGGCAGGTTACTGTTCTGGGCTGAATTGGTAAATACAGAGACCAACACCGGTTAAGGGTGACCGACGCTGGTTGGGGAGAATCGGTGCCGATTACTGTGGAAAACTAGGAATGCCACAGAATGAGCTTTAGATCTCCCTTATGATTACACAAGGGGCGAGGCTGGTCGGAGTGAGGTATTAGGCTATTTGGATGGGGTTTGGTGAGGTTTTAATGGCGATATGGAGGGGGTGAGTACTAAAAAAGGTCAATGGGTGGCTAGGAGAACAAATGGATGAAGATATAATGATTAAATGAATGAACTAGATGAGTAAACTATTCTACTTACTTGAAATTTGGTTCTAGGTGCCTGTGCATGATGGATGAAGGTACTGGTAAGAGGTTGAATTCTGTTGAGGATTAGAAAACATTGGAAATCTCTTGTATGGGCTGTATGTGACTTCCTTTTTATGTGGTTGAATTAGATCTATGTTGGGTGATTGTTGGATGATTTTCAGGTGAATGTTGGATGTCTGTGTAAGAGAAAATGCTTGATCTCCTTCCTTGCATGCGTGTTCTCACATAAACTTGTTCTTAAAAAGAGCTATCTCTTAGGAATCCACCAACCTTTTTCCAACCTCAAAAATAAGGTTGTTTTGGGGATTAAAAGGTGACCAAAGACAGTTCCGGCTTAACTGGTAACGGTTAGGGGTAGCCGGCATCGGTCAAGGTGGGATTTTATAGGTTTTCTAAACTAGGCAGATCGCCTTAATTTTATGGGATTTCGTGTCGTTAACCCACGTATTAGGATAGAAGCTTCTTGTTACCATGCATGAATGTGGTTAGAGGGAATGTAGGCATTGATTTTTAGGGTTGGTTAAGTCTTAGTTAGTTATGGCAACTTACTAAGAATAGGTATTAGGGTGAGTTGGCTTGATGAGGTGTAAGTGTGGGCATAATCTAAATTAATATATTTAAATAATAAATATGGTGAGGATAATGAATTAATTTTATTAAATTAATTAAATTAATATTAGTGGGGTGAAGGGGTCATGACTAGGTGAATGTGATGAAGGTATTTATTTGTCAATGGACCAAAGGGGAGTGTGACCTAATTTTGCTGTCTAAATTTTGCCCCTTTTGTTGCGTAGCTTGTATTGATAACCAACGATAACAAAAATAAGATATGGTTGCCCCATGTGTGGGTGAAGGGGATTCCCCTCAAACTAGGAACTAACGAGGTAGAAGGTAAAATCGGTGAGTGGTTTGATGAAAAGGTGAATGTGAGAAAGGGAAAGATGGGGAACAAGGGGAAAAAGGAAAAAGGTCTACTTGGGCAATCTAGGTAATGGGTTAGGGTCAAAGGTAGTAACAGTAAAATACTCACACACGTATAAACTACAACACGCTACTAGGTTGAAGAGTACGTAAACTCTACATTGTCTAAGGTCGATAGATTTATCCAAACAAGGTCAAAGTGATTTCGGTATCCATGGTATAGGATATGGTTAGGAAACACAACACAGGTTAGGTGCAGGAACATTTAGGTATGTTCGGGTACACTAAAAGTAGGGTCCTGATAAATGGTCATGGCAATAGGCTAGGTAAGGTCATTACGTCAACAACACAGGTAACAGTGTCGCAAGGTATAATGAACACATGGGGTCAAAGGTCACTAGCAATGTTCTAGGTCCAAATATCTAGGTCATGGCACGGGTAAGGTTGAGGTATGGGTAAAATAATGAGTCCCCAAAGGAGGACAAAGAGAGGTAGTAAATGATGAGGTCAGGAGGGTGAGGTAAATAGTCAGAGTAATGGTTGGGTGAGGGAAATGGTCAGGGTAAAGGGTAGGTGGGATAATAGGGTAAAATATGGGCCAGAGAGGGTGACCGATGCTAGTCAAGGGTAATCGATGTCAGTATAGTGAAACTGACCATAGTAAGGTAGGGCACATGACCGATGTCGGTTAAGGGAAAACTGGTGTCAGTTAGGTCGGGTTTATTATAAAAACAAAAAATCTGTGTTTTCTGTTATTCATTTGTATATAGCGAATTGAGAAAATGATAAAAGAGAGAGAAAAGGGGGAAAAGTTTCTAGACAGAATGGAGTGTTGAGTTGGTGGTCAAGAACGTCAGATGATTGGGTGGTGAGAGGTAGGTCCACATGATCGGTACGTGTGATTTGATTAGTTGGAGACGTGGGTAGAGATTTGGTGATGGCAGAGGCCGAAGAGGGATCAGGTGGGCCACTGGTGTAGAGGCTAGATGTACCACCGTGATGAAGGTAGCATGATGAGGTAAGCATCCAACTCTAGTTGTATTTGGTTAGATAGATTAGATGATTTGTAAATTGGTTTTTTTGGTTTTTGTGTTAGGTGGGGAAAAAAAATAAAATCTAGAGAGGGGAGGGTAAATTAGGTAAAAGAGGAGGGGGAAGAGAGATAAGTGGGAGAGGAGGGGAGTTGATGAGGTGTAGGGGGGAGGTGTAGGTGATTTTAGGTGGGAGAAGTGTTAGGGTGGGCTGTTTTTGAGAAAGGGGGCTTTGGCAGTCATGGGTTTTCATTGCGATAGTGACCGGTGTTAGTCAAGTTTGGCCGGTGTCGATAGGGTTTAACTGGTATCGGTCATAAAATAGGTGACCAATGCTAGTTAAGGGGTGACTGGGGTTAGTTAGAGAGAACCAACACTGGTCGGGCTTTAGCGGACAAGGGGCCAAAGTGCCATAGGTTGGGTGACTGAGAGGGGTAGGGGTAAAATAGGGTGTTGGAAAATGATAGGGGGCAAGTATGGGTGTGATAAATGTAAATTAATGTGTTGTTTACATTGGATGAAGGGGAGAGATCAGCTACGCATGTGGGATAAGGTTCCACCCTTGTTCGTGACAATGTATGACGTAGTGACCCCTGAGGAGATGCAACATGTGGAGGCGATGGGCTTGAGTGGGGTTTGATGCTATTGACATGTGGTTCGATAGCTGAGTTTGATGATCACACTCATCAACAGATGGAATTCCGTGACCAACACGTTCCACCTGCCGACGGGTGAGATCACTTTCACCCTAGAGGATGTGTTTAGGATGTTATGGCTACCCATATTGGGTACACAGGTGTACTCTATCTCCTCCAGGGCCTCAGAGGAGCTGATGCTGATAGTGTTTGGAGAGGGGATGGACAAGCTGACATTCCATAGTGGAGGAGATGAGGCTAGTAGTTCTATTGAAGGAGGCAATGTGTTGCTTTGTACTGCCAGATGCAGAGGGTGGTAGATTTCCCCACTTGTTGATGGGGGTATTACACAACATGATGATGGACCAAACCCACTTTTCCTCGGCACCAACATTCCTGGTGTAGCTATATAGGGAGTTATGGGCATATGGATGGCTACCCAGGTTCAGCATGTGTTGTACATTTATACTTCATTGTTGGGCTTATGAGCACATAGTCTTTGTGCATCCAATAGGCATGCCCTAGGCCGATGTCTTTTTGCTAGGCTATGTACGAGTGGGGTATAGGTGATGGGTGCTTATTATTGGAGAGAAGAAATTAGATAGGCCCACACATGATGTGGCCTATTTCTAGTGTTTATTGGAGGGGTTATCCAGAGTGGACATCATTTAGAGGCCATATGTGAACTTTCCATCATACAGGTAGATGCATGATGAGTTAGCTGAGTTGTAGCTAATGAGATGGATACATGGTCTCCGTGTCGGGGAGCATGAGATGATCCCAGTTGACAGAGTTAGGCGGTAGTTTGGGTTGTTACAAGACATACCTCTTCCCTTACCGCAGTATAGGAGAGACGACATGGAGAGGCCCTTACCTCAACCATAGCCGATAATTCCCACAGGGTAGGAGGAGCAAGCAATGGACCGGTAGATAGATGATGTCGGGGTCACAGATAGGTATAGATAGTGGTGGGCGGCTCATTTATGAGCCATACCACCTAGATCGGGGTAGCCAGATCTAGCCACCATCACAATGCAGAGAGACTCCCTATAGGGTCAAGTGGCTACTCTGATTACCCAGTTGGGTATGGTGCAGAAATAGCTTACAAGCTTAGAGGTAGAGGGAGCGGAGCTACATGTACAGGTTGTCAGTCTGTAGGCCCAAATGGCCAAGGGTGGGGGTGGAGATAGAGATGAGGATGATGGTTTGGTGATAGCCTTACAGGCACAGGTGACAAGATTACAGGGCTAGTTGGCCATAACTAAGGCATAGATTGGGGCCTTACCGGCATATATTGGGGCCTTACAGACCTAGATACATGAACAGGGGTAGATCACAATGCCACAAGCACTGGGATAGGGTCCCAGTTCACAAGAAGGAGTGGGATAGGGTTCTACAGGGTATGTATAGGGGTTGAGGCCTATGGTGCCACCACAAACTATGCCTATATCTAGGTTATGGGATGCCCTAGGTGAGGCCAGATACTACTAGGACTAGCTGATGGTAGATGGGATAGAATTTCTATCCTATAGAGAGTACCGGGCACAACAGGCCTCGAGTGAGGACTAGATCTCACACTCACAATGTAGAGAGCACAGGGGGCCATTGAGCTCCGAGGTCAGATCATGGAGAGGCCACCATCTCAGGGAGAGTAGCTCTAGGTGACACGCCAACAGGGACCCATACTGGGGCCGAGGAGGTAGAGGGTACAGGTGACACAGATATGGAGGATATCCGCTGAGATGCCTGATATACAGCTCCTGATTTTTTATGTATTGTAGTCATTTTTTGATATATACCAACATGCGTGCCAAAGATAGTGAGGATGTATGATATTTTTTATATATTTTGAGCATATACTAGCCTACATGCCGAAGAGATTTTGTATTGGTTTATTGTTTCAATGTATATGATACCGGCCTATGTGCCAATGACATTTTGTATTGAGTGTCGGCCTGCATGTCTATAATTTTGAGATGATGGACATGATTGGATATCCTGTGTACATTGTATTGAGACACATATTTATTTATATGATGAGATATATGAGATGATTGATTTGTTGGTGTTTTGATGAGATTTTTGATTTTTTGTTGTGATATGGACAGAAATTATGTGAGTTAGGCATGATGGAGTTAGGTCAGTTATAGGCATGGATTGAGTCAGGTTTTTTTAGGCATGGATCGAGTTAGGTTGGTTTAGGCATGATTGAGTCAGGTTGGTTAGGCATGGATCGAGTCAGGTTGGTTTAGGAATGATTGACTCAGGTTGGTTTAGGCATGGTGGAGTCAGTTTAGTTTATACATGATTGATTTTTAAAGTGGTTGGGGTTATGATTCATTAACTTGTACAATGAATGATAATATGGGCTATTGTTAAGATGATTTATAATATATGTATGATGATGGTAGAGAAATAATAGTCATAAAAAATGTATGTTGTGATGATGATAAAAATGTTAAGCAACTTGTTGTTTGTTTGGTTTGATTTTCAATTGTTGATATAAAGATAAAACTAAGTGGGGTAGAATGTATTTTAGGAAGATGAGGATTGGTTAGGGTAGAGAGTGGCTGAGCTAACCTCTAAGGGCCCCATGCCCTTAGAGTGCTACATATATAGTCCTAATGAAAAGGGACCTCAGGCTGATGTAGTTCTCCCATAAGCTAGGGAAGAATATGAGGGGGTATGAAAATGAGTTAGTAGGTGTTAGGCATGTTGTGGGTTAGAGGCAAATTGGTATAGGTGATGTTGATTATGGCGAAAGAATAAGATTACCCCAAAGGTAAGTGTCGGGGACCAAATCCTATATAAGGTAATCAAAACGTAAATAAAGATGGTCAAAAGATAAGAGGGGGCAATAAAGCGACCTAAGTGGTTAGGATTAGAATGAATAGATCATAGCTTGGAGGAGGTGATGAACATAAGACCCTAAATACATTGCATGATTGATTATTCTAAGGTGAAAAGTAGTCACTTGATCACCAAATGTCTTGGTTTCCAAGAGGTCCCTTGAGGCAATAGGAAATGGGAGTGGGAATGGTGAGAAGGGTGAAAGGTAGTTAATTTTGTATATGGTATGAGGTGGCATGCTCTTTGGGAAAGAGATCCGAGGTCACAATTGGTAATTCCATGACTAAGAAGTTCTCTGTGTTGACTTGTATTTGAGATAGACTGATTGATGTGGGAAGTCTATATGGGATGAGGAATTTAACTCCTTGAGGTATTCATGATGCTAATCGATGCGGGAAGCTTCAAATCCTCTCACTTTTATTTTTCTTTTCTCTTTTTTTTTTTTGTTTTTTTGGCTTTACATAGCTGTCCTTCGAGGGAGCAGTCTATTTACAACATCGATTGCTAAGAGGAAGATGTCCTGTTGAGGGATTCATCTTTTTGTTAGAAGTTTGACTCAAGGAGTTGGGTCCCACGTGGGGCTTCGAAGTCATGGACAAGACCAAGGTGAAGAATAGGACTCTTGTTCAAAAATTAGGGTGAAATGACCATGGGATTTCATCTAAAGGTGGACAAAAAGTATCCATGAGAATCATGCTATGTGCAGTGCCATGGTACACATATTCAAGAGAAGATGACAAGTGACGGGTACTCATATGATTATTTTTTAATCATTGGTGAGGTGTATGAAGTGGATAGTGCTCAAGGGATGAGCATGGAAAGAAGAAAAAGGTGAGGTAGGACTAAAATTCAACAATAGAATGGTCAAAGATGCAAGGTGTTGATGGGGTTCAGGTTCGAGTTTACCATCGAGTGAAGATAAATGATAAGAACCTAATCCATAAGTATTAGTCACGATGTATGGTCCAAGCCAATTAGAAGAAAATTTTCCCCGTTTACTTTTTTTTTCTTTGGTTACATGTTCATTTTCTTTCAGGACAAGGTCACCAACTTGGAAGGTTCATTAATGGACATGTTTTTTGTAGGCACGTTTGATATGTTTTTGGTAAACTTGAAGGTGGTCAAGAGCATTAAGATGACATTCATCTAATAACTCTAGTTGTGCTAAACAGTCTTGACGAAAGTCATCATCATTGAGAATGTCATGGAGAGAAAGGCAGAGTGAGGGAATTTGGACTTTGAGAGGTAGAATAGCCTTTGTACCATAGACCAAAGAAAAAGGTGTCACGGCAGTGGAAGTGTGAATACTAGTATAGTATGCCCATAGGGCAAAAGGAATGTGTGTATTCCAATCCTTCCTGGTATCGTTAACCACTTTCATGAGAATTTTTTTTAGGGTTTTGTTAGTGGATTCAGCTTGGCTATTGGTTTGTGGGTAATAAGGTGACGAAAAACTTAGCTGAATGCCGAAGGCGTCGCAAAGTTTTTGTAATTTTTTGTTTTTGAATTATTTTTCGTTGTCAGTGATGAGGCGATGAGGAACACTAAAGAGAAAAATGATGTGATGATTGATGAACTCACATATTTTCTCGGCTTTCATGGAGATGAGTGGTATGGATTCCACCCAGTTTGTGTAGTATTCAGTAGTAGTGATGATCCATTGATGACATTGGGAAGAATGGGGGTTGATCTCTCTGACAAGATCCAAACCCCATTGAGAGAAGGGCCAAAGGTCACAGGTGACCTGTAAGGCGTGACTGAGTGTGTGATGAAGGTTGGCATGTTGTTGGCATTTTACACAATGCTTGACATAGTCACAAAAATCATGGTTAAGGGTAGGTCAATAATAGCCTAGACGAAGAATATGCTTAGCCACAGCAAGGCCACTAAAGTGACCTCCACATACACCATCATGAACTTCCTTAATGGTATAAGGAATTTCTGAAATTGTGAGGCATCATAAGAGAGTAACATCAAAGCCATGCTTATAGAGGAGGCCCCCCATGATGACATAACAAGAGACCCTTTTTAGGAAGGTGCATTGTCTGTTACCGGTGAGATCAGGGGGTAAGATGGAAAGATAAAGATAGTCAGAGTATTGTTTATACCAAAGGTCACTCAGATCGAGGGCAGTGGTTTCAATAGAGTAAACTTCGTGAGGTAAATAAGAAGGTGATTGGAGTCGTTGTATGGTGACAAAGATTTTAGAATCGGTAGGCAAAGCGGGTATTTGAGAAGCCAAGCAGGCCATGGTATTTGTAAATTTGTTGGTTAAACGAGGGACGGTTTGTAGGTCGTAATGGTCAAAGGTGGTCAAAAGTATGTCTACATGATGTTTATACTTTTTAAGTATCTCGTTACGACATTGGTATATACCATTGACTTGGTTTACGACCAATTGGGAATCACCAAAGATGTTGATTGATTTCACATCTAGGGCATAGGTGGCTTGGAGACCTAATACAAGTGCTTCGTATTCGGTGATATTATTTGTACAATCAAAATATAGTTTGAAAGAAAAAGGAATGGGTTCACCATCAAGGGGAATGAGGATAATACCAGCCCCCCCCCCCCACGCTAACACTTGGAACCATCAAAGAAGAGTGTCATTTGGTAAGTGGGTTCATCCAAGGAAAGGGTAGCAATTGACTCATTTGGAAAGTCAAAATTAGAGGGTTGATCCTCGGTAATAGGTGTGTCAGCCAATTGGTCAGTGATAGCTTGGCCCTTGATGGACTTTTGATGAATGAATTCAAGGTTAAGGTTAGCTAAAAGCATAAACCAGTGTGCGGCACACTAATTTTGATAAGGCTTGGCATACATGAAGTGTAAGGGGTCAGTGTTGGTCACAACATAGGTTTTGTGGTTGAGTAGGTAATGGCGGAGTTTTGTGGCAATGAAAAATAAGGCTAGGTAAAGTTTTTTGTGATGGGTGTATTAAGTTTCATAGTCTAAAAGAGTACAACTTATGTAATAAAACACCTGTTGCCTATGTTGTTCATCGCGATGAGTGAGCATGGATCTCAAGGAGTGATCAGTAGTTGAGATGTATAAGTAGAAATGTTGATCATATTTAGGTGGAATGAGTACGGGTGGTTGGAGAAGGTATTGTTTTAGGGCCTCAAAAGCTTTTTGGCAATCATCATTACATTTAAAGGAGACAACCTTCTTGAGAAGATGATGAAATGGTGAATAGACTGCAACTTTCCTTACAGGCTATGGATTTTTCTAAGGTTAGTAGGTAGAGGCATTTTGAGAATGGCCTTGATGTTAGCAGGGTCAACTTATATACCATGGAGGGAAATGATAAATCCCAAGAGTTTTCCTGAGAGGACCGTGAAGATGTACTTCTTAGGCTGAAGGTGAACGCAATATTTAATGAGATGGTCAAAAATGGTTTTGAGGATGGCAAGGTGCTCGCAGTGGCATTTAGATTTGACCAGGAGACCATCCACGTAATCTTCCAATATACGATGCATGATATCATGGAAGATGTAAGTCATAGACTACTGATATGTGGTACCAGCATTTTTAAGGCCAAAAGGCATGAATTGGTAGTAGAAGGTCCCCCAAGGGGTGATGAATGTAGTTTTGTGTTGATACTTTGGGGCAAGAAGGATTTGGTTATAACCCAAGAATCCATCCATGAGTGATAACATCTCGTGACTGGTGGTAAGGTCAACCAGTTGATCAATACTGGGTAAGGGGAAGTTGTCTTTTGGGTAGACTAGGTTGAGGTCATGGAAATCCATATAAATGTGGAGTCCCCTTATCACCTTAGTGACAGGGACAATGTTACAAATCCATTGAGGATAATCAGTGGGTAATATGAAGGAAATGGAAAGAAGGTGCTGAAGTTCTTCTTTGACAAGAAGGGAAATGCAAGGGTGAATTTTCCTCAGCTTTTGTTTGATGGGTTTGGCATCAGGAATGGTTACAATATTATGGACCACTATGGTGTGGTCAATACCAGGCATGTCTGCATAAGAGCAATCAAAAGCATGGTTATGATCTTTGAGAAAAGAAGTGATGGATTCCTGTTCAGTAGCATCCAAATATTGGCTAATCTTTAGGATGTGCGGGTCATCCTGAGTATGAATGTTGATTTCGATAGTCGATTAATTCAACATGGTTCGCATCTTAGAGGGTAATGACCAATGAATATATGAGTCCTTTGCACCAAGGTAGGTGAGTATCGAGTCATCATCCTAACATTGAATGATGTTAATTGAAGGTGCATTGTCATCAATCATTTCAGGATATAGGAAGGGAAGAGAGGAAGGAGCCTCACCCTCACATTGATAAGTCAAAGGCCCCAAGGAAATGGTGTTTATGAAAAAAAAAATTTAGGAGGGATAGATTCTGGATCCATCGACTCCGTCGGTGAAGGTGGTGATGAAGGTGGAGGGAGGTGAAGAAGGTGGAGAAGGGTTGATTTCCTTGATGAGTTTAATGCAGACCTGTTTGGTAGGTGGTTTAGGAAAGCCAATACCATTATGGTCATTATGTTTGCGGGTGGTACATGGAATAACGGTAGGGTGGGCTTGCTTGTAAAATCCAAAACCAAAACCCTTCCACGCACATCGGTGCAGGAAGGTGTGGGAAAAATGGTGATTGGTGAGAGACTGGAAGTTAGTGGAAAATGGGTGGGTTTGTGACAGTGGTTTAGGTGTGTAACTGGTAGTATCAAGTCCCCTGTAGGTGATACTAGTATGAAGATGAGGACCATTAAGGAGGCATTCTCCTATGTGGTGATCATAGCGAGGGTGTTGGTGAAGACTTCCATACTCTTATGGAGTAAGGAATGTGTTGACACTATATAGGCGGTATTCCCCTAGAGTGAGGCGTTAAGAACACCTTCCAAGGGATCAGTGGTTGGTATGTGGGTAGAGGGAATAAATGATGTGTCATAGGGAAATGCAGAGGTGGAGTTAATGGATTGGGAGACTGATGGGTTTTCCGTGGAGGTTGTGGCGGTGATAGGAGTGGAAGAGGCATGTGTAGTGGAGGTGGTGATTGTACTGGTAAGCGGAGGCATAGGTGAAGCAGTAGGGGTTGTCGAGGTAAAAACCTTAATGGGTATGAACACATCATTGGGTTTGTAAAATATGTTACATGTTTTAAAAGTTGATGGATCATCTGGGATAGTGTAGTTGTCTCCCTCATGCTCAAAATTTACATAATGATGTGTTGGTACCCAAATTTTTTATCATTTTCAGTCTGAGTAGCATCAGAGATATGACATGAAGCTTGAAGTTAGATATATCATGATGTGTGTCGTTTTGTAGCCAGGGATGTGATCTAACTAACACCCAGATTTGTGGAGAGATGGATAGCACCTTGAAAGGATCTGATCTAACCCTCACTATTCTAGGTTGTGCCTTTAAACAAAGGTAAGAGAACCTATATTGTAACCCCCAAATGGTGAAGGAGATGAAGATATCCCTCAATTTATGGAAGTAGTATGAAAAGGCCTTGGGAAAATATGATCAAC
Source organism: Taxus chinensis (assembly GCA_019776745.2). Taxonomy (NCBI): domain Eukaryota; kingdom Viridiplantae; phylum Streptophyta; class Pinopsida; order Cupressales; family Taxaceae; genus Taxus; species Taxus chinensis. The sequence goes on from CM034146.1 coordinate 900,766,043, forward strand.
ACTCAAAATCCGACTTTCATAAGTTGTCACTCCCAGATTATGGAGATACTTTCAATGCAAGGCAAGGGTTACTGAAGACATTGTATGATCCTAATTTTCTTTTTGCATTTTTGAAAATGGATTGTATTCTTTTTTTGACACACAATGCAGATGCAAGGGTAGTATGGGTAGGATGGGTTGTTTAGAATGATTTTTTGGTGGGGTATTGATGAGACAAACTGGGATATATTAGTTCTTTGACAAACTGTACAATACTTGAAACAACTTTTAGATAAAATTCTTCAAATAATCAAGACATTCTTTCAACCAGAAGAGGCATAAATGAAAGCCCAGGTAGCACTCTTCACACAATCTTTGAGAACTCACCACAAAAGCTTGAAGTAAAGAACTCAATTAAACACAAAAATCCATGATCAAACCACGCCTAAGGTGCCCCCAAAGGCTTACAAGAAATATCTGTAGTCAAGGAAGGTAAAGTGATTTTAAATTTTTTTATCTCTTTATCAGATGAAGGATCTTCTGAGCATGAGATTGCAAATGCCACTAAAGTATCAACAAGAAATGGATATTCTGTGTGATTTCGAAAGACTTTCAATGCAAGATTGCAAAAAGAACAATGAAAACTCATTGCAAGAATTTAAAAATGATAACAAACATTATATTTCCAATTAAAACATAGATTAGCTCAAAATCTTGTTAGATTCATCAGCAGAGGAGAGTTTCATCAACAATCTCAGAGCTGTGTGATGGCTATACACTTGTTTTATCAACTCACATATATGAAGATCCAACACAGAAGAAATTATCTTAGTTCTTTGGTGGGTTTCTTAGAAGATGAGCTTTCTCTTAGAATTTCTCTCATGATTTTCAATTTTCCCCCCCTCCCTTTACAATTTCTCCAAAATGCATTATATACCTCATGCCACATTGGAGCCTTCTTTCCCAAGAAAAGAATATGCCATGGGATCAAGTTTATTATAAAATAATCCTAATGATTCAATGAGAATGACATCAAATATAAAAACATTTGTAGGTTTCCAGGTGTGCCCAAAAAGATTAAATCATTACAAATATCTGGATCATTATCCATCCTGGAAGCATGTTTTTTATCATTGAGGCATGCAAACACCTTTTACTCATCATTTTGACCTTTTCAAATTACCTCTATAACTTTTAATTTTGTCATTTCACATTTTTGGATGGATTAGGGACAATTTTTTTATCAAAACCACCTTAGATAAAAGAATTGAGCCATGAAAGTGATGCCAATGATCCTGGAAGGCCAAGACGACACAGAATCACTATAAATTTAATGAATTTTGATGCAAAAATCGTGATTCCAAGCTTCCTGGACCTCCTATGGCAGTCAAAACAAATGGATGCACAACAACCGTTGATCTTATCCATCTTTTAATCCTAGCCCTCCATGTTGAAGATGTGGACTTAGAAATAAGATTCAGTAACCCTTTTAATTTTTTGGATAAGGCCAGACACGTGGCAAAAAATGATTGGAGATAAAATCAATCTCATTTATTACTTTTCCACATTTTTGAAAAAATGGAAAAATTTGAATTTTTCCTCCGCCCGTCCACCTTTGAATTTTGGAGCTGACACATGGCACATGGTGGGTCCCATTGGGATCGCACTTCAATTCTACACATTTTGACCTTTTTTGCTAATTGGGAAAATTTTCACTTTTTGTCCTGTGGGCCTGCACCTTTGATTTCTCCCTCGCCATGTGTATCCTTGTTATTCGTCACGGGCCAATGCTCCAAATTTTGATTCTAAGTCTTTTTTACAAAAGGGAAAAAATTCCCTCCTACCTCCACTGGCCCGCTGACCCACCTTGTCCTCTGTCATGCATCTATCACTGATTCGCCATGGGGCCATGCTCCAAAATTTTACCCTAGGTCATTTTGACCAAAAGGGAAAATTTTCCTTTCTACTTCCACGGCCCACACTTCCCTCTGCCTTTGTTAGACATGTGTTAACTTTTTATTGGCTTGCGGGGGCACGCTAAAAAATTTTCATTCTGAACTCTTTTCTGAAAAAGGGAAAAAATCCCCTTTTACCTTTGCCCGCCCGCCGACCTGCCTACCCGCTCTGCCCTACCGTGTTGCCATGTGTCCTCCTCTAATTTGAGTGGGGATGAAACCTATTTTCAAACTTTAGAGAATTAGAGCTAAAAAACTCTAAGTCCCCCCTTGGCCCGCTCCTCCCTCTGACCCTTATATGGACATGTGCCCACTCCAGATTGGCTGCGGGGTTTCGGGCCAATTTTTGACTTTAATTTTTTTTGCAAAATAAATTCAAATTTTTAGAAGGAGATCCAACTCCCCACCATCCCCCTACCAATCAAAACATGCCATGTAGGAAAATTTAGAAAAAGTGAGTCCCTGGGCCCGAAAATTCCACTTTGCCAAAAAATAAAAAAATGACAAGTTAGAAACATTTCCCGCCAATCCTTGGCCAATAAAAACCCGCCACATCACCAATACCTTCTGAGGATGAATTTTATGGGCAAATGATGCCCGTCTAATCGTCAAAATGTAAAAAATTCTAGGGATGCCCTAGAATTCAATTTTTTCACCAAGGATGGTAGATTTTTTGATCCTGAATCAACTAAAGCATGATTTTCAGAACATTTTCGATCTAGGATTTGGATTTTCAAATACAAACAAGTATTATTTAATCAATTTTGATTTTTCCATGATCTAGCAAAGGAAAAAATGACACAACCCACAAAATTGGAAAAACTAGGGAACAAAAAAGGGTAATCTTGGAATATTCCTTCAAATTAGAGCAAAACAACAAGTTTGTGAACATTTTAAAGCATTCAACTGGAGGGGAATAATTTTAGACCATCAATTCAAAGGGTAAAACATTTTTGAGCAAATACAGATTTGGAAAATTAGGGAAACATGGTGCAAGCTAAAAAATGGCACCAACATCGGCTCTTACTTGGGGATGGGCACTCCCATTGAGTGCCACAAGGACAAAACGTAGACTAAGTGCCAAAAAATACATTGGGCAAAGGATTCAATACGCAAGGCAGTCAAAAAATAAAAACAATCCTTCAAAAATGAGATGAGAAACTGACCAGAATGGCTGCCAAGAACAAGGGCAAACCACACACCAACACAAAACAAAAACAAAGCAAAAAAAAAGACTATACAACTGTAAAATTGGTGTATACCTCAGATTTGGGGATTAATCCAAGAAATGCTTCAAATGCCTTCCATTAACAGGTAATTCCAATAATTCCCCATCTAAGTCCTTGAGAAAGAAGGTATGTTCACCAATTCTGATATTAATGGCAAAAGGGCCCATCCATAATGCATCAAATTTTCCATGCTTTCCCTTGTCTTCATGCCTACTATCCCACAACAAAACTAGATCTCCAACATTAAAGGCTCTAGGAGTGACCTTCTTGTCAAACAATCTCTTGAATTTTTACCTAAATCTGACATGCCTTTGATGGGATGCTCTTCTCTCCTCATCAAGCTTAGTAATCTGATTGATCCTTGATTCATATGGGCCATGCTCTTTATCTTCCAACTATTGGGAAAACTAAAATGAATATAATTGCAGGTGCAATGGCAGAAAATCTTGAGTTCCATAGACCAATTCAAATGGGATTTTACCAGTAGCTCTTTTAGGAGTTATCCTATCAACCCGAACTGTAAATTTTAATTGTTCACCCCATTTCTTCTTATTTTACTCCAAGGTTCTTCTAATGATATTTAACAAATTCTTATTTCTGGACTCAGCTTGTCCATTCCCTTGTGGGTTATAGTTTGAAGAATAATTTAAATTAATCCCATATTCATTACACATTGCCATTAAAAGTTTGGCTCTAAAGCACATGGCATTATCATCTAAAATCTTGACTGGGACTCCAAATCTGCATATGATTTGATTCAACAAGAAGTCCATAACTATTTGCTGTGTTTCTTTCTTGGTGGGGATTTCCTCTACCCACTTTGTAAAATAATCAGTGGCTATAAGGATCCACTTATGGCAAGTACTAGAAGGATCTAAAATCTCACTAATGAAGTCCATCCCCCATTGCTTGAAAGGAGTTTCAATTGATACAAGATGCAAAGGAAGGGAGCCTGAAGCTTTCAGTCTTCCAGAGAAACATTGACAACTATCACATTTTCTAACCAGCTAGGTTGCATCTTTGAGGAGAGTAGGCCACCAATAACTATCTCTCAAAATCTTATGTGTTGTTACTCTTCCAAAAAAGTGTCCTCCACAAGCTCCCCCATGGAAATCAACAACTATCTTGGGAGCTTCATCTTCAGTTATGCATTTCAAGTGGACACCTTCAGGGTTCTTCTAAGCCAGCCCAAGGTATGTGATGATATATTTTTGAGAAGCCAGCATGAGGGCTCTTTTGTAATTTTTATTTAAATGACCAGGATAGAAAAGGTGTCTGAGGTAAAATATTATATCCTTGTACCACTCATAAATTCATTCACTTCCATAGTCTGCAGGTTGCTCTCAGCCATGAGCTTAACAAGACCCAGACATCTTACTAGCTTTTTGGTTTGGATGTCCATATCATACTCCTGCAGTTTTTTCACCCATCTAAATATTTTACTTGAGATTTCCATCTCTGATAATATGTATTTTACCATGGTGTGGGGAACATAAGCAACAACTTTTAAACTTAAAATATAAGGCCTGAAAACCTTTATTTATTTCACCAAGGAAAATGCTTGTTTTTCCATGATTATATACTTTAACACAATAGCTTGTAAATCCTTGATAAAGAAGGCAATAGGCCTCTCAGCCACATTTTCATCCTTTTGGAGAAAAATAGATGCAATAGTATTTTTAGAAGAAAAGGATAAGATTTAGAAAGTATTATTATAATTCGAAGCTGCCAAGACAGGTGCATGTTTGAGTGCTTCCTTGATTCCCTCAAAATCCTGAAATGTAGCCTCTTCCCATTCCCGATCTTTCTTTAACATGCATGTGATAGAAAGAGTCAACTTAGCAAAATTGGACACAAACCTTATAATGAAATTGATTTTCCCAAAGAAAGATTGGATACCCTTCCTTGTTCTTAGAATTGGCACCTTGTTGATTACTTATATTCTCTTAGGGTCAATCATGACACCAGACTTTGAAACAATATGACCTAGAAGCTTGGCCTTTTGCACCCCAAACTGAAACTTCTTTGGATTTAGAGAGATCCCAAACTATCTACATCTGATCAACATCCTTTCCAAATGTTTCAAGTGATGTTTTTTGCTCTTTGAAAATACAGTCACATCATCTTGATAAACTATAATGAAGGCATTTATATAACCAGCAAAAGCAACATCCATTACTCTTTGGAAGGTATCCTAGCATTCCTGAGACATAAAGTCATTCTCACATAAACATATGTTCCCCAAGGAGTGGTAAAGGTAGTTTTAAATATTTTTGACTCCTTGACAACAACCTGATTATAGCCAGAGAAAACATCCAAGGCGGACATCAATTCAGATCCAATTACTAACTGCAGCATGTTCTCCATGTTTGGAAAAGGATAATTATCTTTTAATGAAGCTCTATTCAGGTTTCAGAGTCTACACAAAGTCTAATATCTTCATTCTTCTTTCTGACTGGCACAAGGTTTCCAACCCAAGATGAATACCTTGTGGGCTGAATGATCCCTCCCTCCTTCAGTTTCTTCAATTCACCTTGCATTTTCATGGAGAGGAGTGGATTAATTGTCCTTTTCTTCTATCTGAATGGATTTTCTTTTGTTTCAAGAGGGATCTCCTGCTGAAACAAGTCTTCTCTATATGCTTTCAGCTCTGAATATGACTAGGCAAGGCAATCTTGATATTGTTTCAACAATTGAAGATAGGACTATTTTTCCTCCTTTCTTAAACTAATTCCCAACCAAACTTTTATTGGTTTTTCCTTTATTCCCAATTCATGCTCTTCCATGTCCCTTGAGGTAGACATGTTTCTATTGATGATGAAATCAACATTGTTAAAATTAGACTCAAGAGCAATAAGGCCTCTAGGAATGGTGTTAGTTTTCAATTGGATAATATCTTTTCTAAACAAAGTCTCTCTTCCTTCAATTATACACACCATTGGTTCCCAATCAATATGCTGATCTACAAACTCACCTTGATTTTTCAAGAACCTTTGCACTTGATAATCATCATCAAACACTTGCCAATGCTTGATGTTGTTAGGGATAGCTGGCCTTGTCAACACTTCAACATTGTACTCACAATAAGGTGAAATGGTGCAATCCCCAAATCTTGACCCCAACACTGCCAACTTATCAGCAACAACAATCAAACTTCTTTCATGGTGCATAATATTGAAGGAATCAAACATCTCAACTAGATCCCAAACTACATGCTTATACTACTTCATCCGTTGATTTTTTGTAGCATATTGTTTTCTTATTTATTTGACAACTAACTCTAAATATCCCTTTGCAATGATGTTCTTGACACCATACTTCCATGAAATTTTCAGACCCAACAACAAGGCTTCATACTCAGCAATGTTGTTAGTACATTCAAAATTAAGCTTGAAGAAAAAAACAAATTCTTCCAAGCTAGGAGAAATCATAATTACACTAGAACCATTTCCAAATTTTGAGAAAGCTCCATCAAATAGCAAGGTCTAAGGAGAACATACCTATTCAAGGCACTTTGAATGATCCATTTTGTGTTCCTTTCCATCAGTAAAACCAATAAAATTATGAGCATCAACATCAGCAAATAATACTTCATAAGTAGCATTGTTTGGGTCCTCAATTATATGCAACATTTTCTTTTCTCTATAGATCTTGACGAGGATGCCCTCAATGGGAATGGTGGAAAAAGACATATCCATTTGGAAACTCCCTCCAACACTTGTAGCCCACTTTCTTGACAATAACATACCCCACTTGGCAAGGTAATCAACAATCACAATATCTAATTTTAAATTCCTCCCGGGATAAGATGCAAGCTACACAACCAAACCTTTTACACAATCAACTACCAGCACTTCTCTTAAATCCATGGCAGTACAATTTCCATAGGCTGTTTTCACTTTGATATCCAACTCATTCATGACTTCTAGAGGCATGACATTACATGATGCACTAGAATCAAACATATAATTGTGAAGTAGCCTATCCTTTATAATCAAAGTTATGAAAAATAGATCAAAATTCAATTAGGAATCAACCAAAGATGTCCCCAAATATACCTCAGGTGTCTCTCCAAAATCCTCTATTACTGGTGGTGTTCCAAGGTCTGTAATGATCTGAGAAGGATTTTCAACAACATTTACATTTCTACTTGCAATATTCTTCTCTTCTTTCAACCCCAAGTACTCAAAATCTCTCTTCTTATGCTCAGGAATTCTAAGAAACTCAATGATTGGAACACTCACTTTAATTTGGCTCAATACTTAGGCTATGTCATAGGGCATACTCTTTGGCAAAACAACATTGGAAGGGAGAAAAGAACATTCATTAGATGGCAATGGATTCTTACCAGCTTTGGCATGAGGAGGACTGTAATTTTTGTTTGGGAAAGTAGATCTTTTAGCAAGTGTTTCTTTCCTAGGAGGTTCTTTTAGAATGCTTGTGAGTAGGAGCATTTTAGGTTTGGCTTGAGGCCGAATTCCTTTAATAACTTTTCTTCTAGTGTTATAATCTTTCTCTTGAGTTATATCATCATTCATCAATAATTGTATATCTTCCTTCGAAGGGATACCACCATCATACTTATTAATCATCAAGGCTCTTAAGTATTCAAAGTCATTGTTAGGAATTTCAAAAACTTGCACTACATCAACTTCAAGAGCATGAGGGGGAAGAAAGACTTGTACCCATTTGATGAAATCCCAAAAATTTGTAGTTATCCTAACACTTATTAATTCAATAGATGTTGCTCCTCCTTGTGAGATTGAAGAACAACCCATCATGCAAATATCATCATCAACACCATCCTCATTAGCATACTTACCAACTTTCTGGTCCACTTCACATGGAGGATGAGGAAGAAAACATTGATCACACCAATCCATATCAGTAACTTCATCAACAACAACAACCTTGGTAGTTAGACGGTCAGGAACCAATCTACTTTCATGTGCTTGGGGTTGTCTATTTCCCCCTCTCATAGGTCCTTCACCTCTATCATCTTGTCTTTAATCACCCCTAGGATGATTTCAAAATCTATCTTGTGCTTGTTGCCTAGGCTGACCTTGTGAAGTATGCCCAGATCCCTTCTCAAATCTTGCCAACTTATATGAGGTTTCTTTGATAGCCCTTGCCAAAGTTTTTACAACCTCTTCTAAATCATCACATTTTCTAGCTTTAGGTTTTTCAGGGTTTATCAATTTTACACCATATCTCTTGAGAGGCTTCCCAACAGCCTTGATATTGTTTTCAATTTGAAGTGCCATGGTGAAAGCTTGTCTTAGATTAGTAGGGTTCTTCTCTCTTAGGTAATAGGCTGACTTTTTATCAAATGCATCTGCATATTTGATTAAACAAGATTCATCACAAGGCCTTAAACAAATAGGTATCCTTCTCATAGTTTTGTTAAACCTTGTGTTGAAGTCATGGACTAACTCATTAGGGTTCTTCTTGATATTCTCAAACACAGACAAAAGAAATCTAGGATCGTTCTTATCACCATATTGCAACCTAAATGTATTTTTCATTTCAGTCCATGAATCAATAGAATTATCAGGTAGATCCTTGTACCAATCCCTAACATCCTCTTCTAGTGTATGAATAAACAATTTGACATACACATCCTCAAACTCTATCTCAAAATCTTCCATCATATTATTAAAAAGTTTGAGATGCTGATTTTTACCCTGGAATTTTGGCAACCTATTTCTGACATCTTGTGGGACAACATTTGGGTAACCATCCATTCCTCTAAAATTTATAGGACCAAAGGTGTTAACAAAAAATGGAGGTCTAAGCTGAGCCATATTGTTTGGTGGAGGTGATCTTGGAGGATAATAAACTGATGAGGAGTGAGAGGTCTTTGGGGAATGGGAATGAAATCTTCAAAATAGATCTCTCTTAAGTGCTCTCCTTCTTGATGATCTCTAGAAAATTTAGAAAATATAGGAGAAGATTTAGGAGCAAGCCTTTCAAATGCAAAAGAAGGTCCCTCACCTGATGGGGAATTCAAATCAGTAATAGGATTGTCTGAATTAGATCCACTTGAAGAAGAATTACTGTCCTCAATAAGAGGCTGCTCACTTTCAAACCTAACAATAGGGATCTCCTTTATTGCAATAAATTCTCCAACAACCTTCCACACCTTTCTCCCCTCGAGCTTTGAGTTTCTTGAATCCGTAAACAACTTCTTAGCATATTCCTTGATGAAGAGAGATCTTCTTCCTTCCATTTTTATAGATTTGAGCAACAAATTATAAATGACAAAAAGGTAAGACAACTGGTATTTTCTAGATCAAATTAGCACGGAGTCGCCACTAAGGAATTTCACCTTAGTTGTGCAAGAATGCACTAAAATAATCTGTCAAATTTTTGATAGTACTAAAACCTTTGCAAGGATTTATAAATCAGACCTTCTTCTTCTTAAATCAATCAATCACAATGCACCCAAAGTGTATGAAATACTAGGAAATGGAAAAAGGGCAAATAAAACTTGAAACCCTTGTTTAAAACTTGTAGATCTGAAGCATAGAATGATATTTTAACAATGTAGAAGCTCAAATACTTGAATACACAAATGCTCAAACTCTTCAAACACTCCACAAACACCAAGAAATTCCAAGAATTCTCTGGAAATGGTGCTAGAAAAGTGTTGGTACCCAATTTTTTTCTTCTTTTCAGTTTGAGCAGCGTCAGAGATATGGCATGAAGCTTGAAGTCAGATCGATCATGATGTGTTTCGTTTTGTAGCTGAGGATGTGATTTAACTGGCACTTAGATTTGTGGAGAGATGGATAGTACTTTGAAAGGATCTAATCTGACCCTCACTATTCTAGGTTATGCCTTTCAACCAAAGTATGAGAACCTATATCGTAACCCCCAAATGGTGAAGGAGATGAAGATATCCCTCAATTTATGCAAGTAGTATAAAAAGGCCTTAGGAAAATATGATCAACACTCCAAATTTGACTTTCACAAGTTGTCACTCCCAAATTATGGAGATACTTTCAATATAAGGCAAGGATTACTGAAGACATTGTATGATCCTAATTTTCTTTGTGCATTTTTGAAAATGGATTATATTCTTTTGTTGATAAAAAATGCAGATGCAAGGGTAGTATGGGTAGGATGGGTAATTTAGAATGATTTTTTGGTGGGTTATTGATGAGACAAACTAGGATATATCAAATATTTGACAAACTGTACAATACTTCAAACAACTATCAAATAAAATGCTTCAAATAATCAAGACATTATTCCAACCAGAAGAGGCATAAATGGAAGCCTAGGTAGCACTCTTCACACAATATTTGAGAACTCACCACAAAATATTGAAGTAAAGAATTCAATTAAGCACAAAAATCCTTGATCAAACCACACCTAAGGTGCCCCTAAAGGCTTATAAGAAATCTCTACAGTTGAGGAAGGTAAAGTGATTTTAAATTTATTTATCTCTTTATCACATGATGGCTCTTATGAACATGAGATTGCAAATTCCACTAAACTATCAATAAGAAATGGAAATTCTGTGTGATTTCTAAAGACTTTCAATGCAAGATTGCAAAAAGAACAATGAAAACTATTTGCAGGCATTTAAAAATGATAACAGACATTATATTGCCCATAAAAACACAAATTAACTCAAAAGCTTGTTAGATTCATCAGCAGAGGAGAGTTTCATGAACAATCTCAGAGCTATGTGATGGCTATACACTTGTAACCAACTCACATACATGACGATCCAACACAGAAGAAATTATCCTGGTTCTTTGGTGGGTTTCAAGAAGATGAGCTTTCTTTAAAAAAATTTCTCATGATTTTTAATTTCCCCCCCTCCCTTTACAATTTCTCAAAAATGCATTATATACCTCATGCCACATTGGAGCCTTTACCTCATTTCACGCTAAATTTTTTTCACTCTGAACTCTTTTTTTTAAAAAGGGAAAAAATCCCCTTTTACCTCCGCCCGCCCGCCAACCCGCCTACCCGCTCTGCCCTGTCGTGTTGCCACGTGTCCTCCTCTGATTGGAGTGGCGATGAAACCTATTTTTAAACTTTAGAGAATTAGAGCTAAAAAACTCTAAGTCCCCCCTCGGGCCACTCCTCCCTCTGACCCTTATATGGATACGTGCCCACTCTCGATTGGCTGCGGGGTTTCGGGCCAATTTTTTGAATTTAAATTTTTTTACAAAATAAATTCAAATTTTTCAAAGGAGATCCAAATCCCCACCATCCCCCTACTAATCAAAACACGCCACGTAGGAAAATTTGGAAAAAGTGGGTCCCTTGGGCCCGAAAATGCCACTTTGCCAAAAAATAAAAAAATGACAAGTTAGAAACATTGTCCCACCAATCCTCGGCCAATAAAAACCCGCCACATTGCCAATACCTTCTGAGGATGAATTTGATTGGTAAAATGATGCCCGTCTGACCATTAAAAATGTAAAAAATTTGAGGGGATGCCCTAGAATTAAATTTTTTCACCAAGGATGGTAGATTTTTAGATCGTGAATCAGCTGAAGCATGATTTTCAGAAACATTTTTGATCTAGTATTTGGATTTTCAAATACAAACAAGTATTATTTAATCAATTTTGATTTTTCCATGATTTGGCAAAGGAAAAAATGACACAACCCATAAAATTGGAAAAACTAGGGCACAAAAAAGGGTAATCTTGGAATATTCCTTCAAATTAGGGCAAAACAACAAGTTTGTGAGCATTTTAAAGCATTCAATTAGAGGGGAAGAATTTTAGACCATCAATTCAAAGGGTAAAATGTTTTTGAGAAAATATAGATTTGGAAAATTAGGGAAACATGGTGCAAGCTAAAAAATGGCACTAATATTGGCTCTTACTTGGGGATGGGCACTCCCATTGAGTGCCACAAGGACAAAATTTAGACCAAGTGCCAAAAAATCCATTAGGAAAAGGAGTCAATATGCAAGGGAGTCAAAAAATCAAAACCATCCTTTGAAAATGAGCTGAGAAACTGACCGTAATGGCTGCCAAGAACAAGGGCAAACCATACACCAACACAAAACAAAAACAAAGCAAAAAAAAAGACTATATAACTGTAAAATTGGTGCATACCTCAGATTTGGGGATTAATCCAAGAAATGCTTCAAATGCCTTCCATTAATAGGCAATTCCAACAATTCCCCATCTAAGTCCTTGAGACAGAAGGTATGTTCACCAATTATGATATCAAAGGCATAAGGACCCATCCATAATGCATCAAATTTTCCATGGTTTCCCTTGTCTTCATGCCTACTATCCCAAAACAAAAATAGATCTCCAACATTGAAGGCTCTAGGAGTGACCTTCTTGTCAAAAAATCTCTTCAATTTTTCCCTAAATCTGATATGCCTTTGATGGGATGCTTTTCTCTCCTCATCAAGCTCAATAATCTGATTGATCCTTGATTCATATGAGCCAAGCTCTTTATCTTCCAACTGTTGGGAAAACTAAAATGAATATAATTGTAGGTGCAAGGGCAGAAAATCCTGAGTTCCATACACCAATTCAAATGGGCTTTTACTAGTAGCCCTTTTAGAAGTTATCCTATCAGCCCAAACTATAAATTTCAATTGTTCACCCCATTTCTTCTTATTTTGCTCCAAGGGTCTTCTAATGATCTTCAACAAATTCTTATTGCTGGACTCAGCTTCTCCATTCCGTTGGGTGTTATAGTTTGAAAAATAATTCAGATTGATTCCATATTCATTGCACATTTCCATTAAAGGTTTGGCTCTAAAGAACATGGCATTATCATCTACAATCTTGATTGGGACTCCAAATCTACATATGATTTGATTCAATAAGAAGTCCATAACTATTTGGTGTGTTTCTTTCTTGGTGGGGATTTCCTCTACCCACTTTGTAAAATAATCAATGGCTACAAGGATCCACTTATGGCAAGCACTAGAAGGATCTAAAATCTCACTAATGAATTCCATCCCCCATTTATTAAAAGGAGATTCAATTGATATAGGATGCAAAGGAAGGGAGCCTGAAGCTTTCAGTCTTCCAGAGAAACGTTGGTAACTATCACATTTTCTAACCAGCTAGGTTGCATCTTTAAGGAGAGTAGGCCACCAATAACTATCTCTCAAAATCTTATGTGTTGTTACTCTTCCAGCAAAGTGTCCTCCACAAGCTCCCCCATCGAAATAAAAAACTATCTTGGGAGATTCGTCTTCAGTTATGCATTTCAAGTGGAAACCTTCAGGGTTCTTCCAAGCCAGCCCAAGGTATGTGATGATATATTTTTGAGAAGCCAGCTTGAGGGCTCTTTTGTAATTTTTATTTAAATGACCAAGATAGAAAAGGTGTTTGAGGTAAAATATTATATCCTTGTACCACTCATAACTTAACAATTTCCCAAGAACATCTACCCTTTCTTCTTCTACTTCATTCAATTCCACAGTCTGCAGGTTACTCTCAGCCATGAGCTTAGCAAGACCCAGACCTCTTACTAGCTTTTTGGTTTGGATGTTCATATCATACTCCTGCAGGTTTTTCACCCATCTACATATTTTACTTGACATTTCCATCTCTGATAATATGTCTTTTACCATGGTGTGGGGGAACATAAGCAACAACTTTTAAACTTAAAATATAAGGTCTGAAAACCTTTGTTGCTTTCACTAACGCAAATGCTTGTTTTTCCATGATTATATACTTTAACACAATAGCTTGTAAAGCCTTGATAAAGAAGGTGATAGGCCTCACAGCCACATCTTCATCCTTTTGGAGAAAAACAGATGCAATAGTAATTTTAGAAGAAAAGGAGAAGGTTTAGAAAGGATTCTTGTAATTCAGAGCTGCCAAGATAGGTGCATGTCTGAGTGCTTCCTTGATTCCTTCAAAAGCTTGAATATTAGCCTCTTCCCATTTGATAACTTGATATTTCTTTAACATGCATGTGATAGGAAGAGTCAACTCAGCAAAATTGGACATAAACCTTCTAATGAAATTGATTTTCCCAAAGAAATATTGGATACCCTTCCTTATTCTTGGAATTGGCACCTTGTTGATTGCTTCTATTCTCTTAGGGTCAATCATGACACTAGACTTTGAAACAATATGACCGAGAAGCTTGGCCTTTTTCACCCCAAAGTGACACTTCTTTCGATTGAGAGAGATCCCAAACTATCTACATTTGATCAACATCCTTTCCAAATGTTGCAAGTGATTTTTTTTTCTCTTTGAAAATACAGTCACATCATCTTGATAAACTACAATGAAGGCATTTATATAACCAGTAAAAGCAACATCCATTACTCTTTGGAAGGTAGCCCCAACATTCATGAGACAGAAAGGCATTCTCACATAAACATATGTTCCCCAAAGAGTGGTAAAGGTAGTTTTAAATATTTTTGACTCCTTGACAACAACCTGATTGTAGCCAGAGAAACCATCCAAGGCGGACATCAATTTAGATCTAGTTACTAACTGCAACATGTTCTCCATGTTTGGAAAAGGATAATTATATTTTAATGAAGCTCTATTTAGGTTTCTAAAGTCTACAAAAATTCTGATATCTCCATTCTTCTTTCTGACTGGCACAAGGTTTCCAACCCAAGATGAATACCTTGTGGGCTGAATGATCCCTCCCTCCTTCAATTTCTTCAATTCACCTTGCATTTTCATGGAAAGGAGTGGATTATTGTCCTTTGCTTCTATCTGAATGGCTTGGATTTTGTTTTAAGAGGGATCTCATGCTGAAAAAAGTCTTCTCTATATGCTTTCAGCTCTGAATATGACTAGGCAAGGCAATCTTGATATTGTTTCAACAATTGAAGATAGGACTGTTTTTCCTCCCTGCTTAAACTTACTACCCAACCAAACTTTTATTGGTTTTTCCTTTGTTTCCAGGTCATTCTCTTCCATTTCCCTTGAGGCAGACATGTTTCTATTGATTATGCAATCAACATTGTTAAAACTAGACTCAAGAGCAATAAGGCCTCTAGGAATGGTGTTAGTTTTCAATTGGATAATATATTTTCCAAACAAAGTCTCTCTTCCTTCAGTTATACACTCCATTGGTTCCCAATCAATATGCTGATCTACAAACTCACCTTGATTTTTCAAGAACCTTTACACTTGAGAATCATCATCAAACACTTGCCAATGCTTGATGTTGTCAGGGACAACTGGTCTTATCAACACTTCAACATTGTACTCACAATATGGTCAAACGGTGCAATCCCCCAAATCTTGACCCCAACACTGCCAACTTGTCAGCAACAACATTCAAACTTTTTTCATGGTGTATAATATTGAAGGAATCAAACATCTCAACTAGATCCCAAACTACATGCTTATACTGCTTCATCCGCTCATTTTTTGTAGCATACAGTTTTCTTATTTTTTTAACAACTAACTCTGAGTATCCCTTTGTAATGATGTCCTTGACACCATACTTCCATGCAATTCTCAGACCCAACAACAAGGCTTCATACTCAGCAATGTTGTTTAGTACATTCAAAATCAAGCTTGAAGGAAAAAGTAAATTCTTCCAAGTTAGGAGAAATCATAATTACACTAGAACCATTTCCAAATTTTGAGCAAGCTCCATCAAATAGCAAGGTCCAAGGAGAAAATACCTATTCAAGGAAATTTGACTGATCCATTTTGTGTTCCTTTCCATTAGCAGAACCAATAAAATTATCAACAGCAACATTAGCAAATAATACTTCATAAGTAGCATTGTTTGGGTCCTTAATTAGATGCAACATTTTCTTTTCTCCATAGACCTTGACGAGGATGCCCTCAATGGGAATGGTGGAAAAATACATATCCATTTGGAAACTCCCTCCAAAACTTGTAGCCCACTTTCTTGACAATAACATACCCCACTTGGTAGGGTAATCACCAATCACAATATCCAATTTTAAATTCCTCCCGGGATAAGATGCAAGCTGCACAACCAAACCTTTTACACAACCAACTACCAGCACTTCTCTTGAATTAATGGTAGTAAAATTTCCATAGGCTGCTGTCACTTTGATATCCAACTCATTCATGACTTCTAGAGGCATGACATTACATGATGCACTGGAATCAAAGATACAATTGTGAAGTAGCCTATCCTTTATAATCAAAGTTGTGAAAAATGGATAAACATTCAATTGGGAATCAACTAAGGATGTCCCCAAAATATACCTAATGTGTCTCTCTGAAAAATCCTTTATTACTGGTGGTTTTTCTAAGGTCTGCAATGATCTGAGGAGGATTTTCAACAACATTTACATTTCTACCTACAATATTCTTCTCTTCTTTCAACCCCAAGTACTCAAATTCTCTCTTCTTATGCTAAGAAATTCTAAGAAACTCAATGATTGAAACACTCACTTTAATTTGGCTCAATACTTGGGATATGTCATAGGGGATACTCTTTGGAAAAACAGCATTGGAAGGGAGACAAGAAGATTCATTAGATGACAATGGATTCTTAGCAGCTTGGAAATGAGGAGGACTGTAATTTTTTGCTTGGGAAACTAGATATTTTAGCAAGTGTTTCTCTCCTAGGAGGTTGTTTTGGAATGCTTATGAGCAAGGGCATTTTAGGTTTTGCTTTATGCCCACTTCCTTTAATAACTTTTCTTCTAGTGTTATAATCTTTCTCTTTAGTTACAACAGCATTCATCAACAATGATCTATTTTCCTCCGAAGGGATACCACCATCATACTTCTTATACATGAACTCTCTTAAGTATTCAAATTCATTGTTACAAATTTCAAAAAATTGCACTACATAAACTTTAAGAGCATGAGGGGGAAGAAATACTTGTACCTGTTTGATGCAATCCCAAAAAGTTGTGGTTCTCCTAACACTTATTACTTTAGTACATGTTGCTCCTCCTTGTGAGCTTGAAGAACAACCCATCATGCACAAATATCATCCTCATTATTAACTTCCAAATTTCTAGTCCACTTCACATGGAGAATGAGGAAGAAAACATCTATCACACTAATCCATATCAGTAACTTTATCAACAACAACAACCTTGGTAGTTAGAAGGCCAGGAACCAATCTACTTTCATGTGCCTGGGGTTGTCTATTTCCCCCTCCCCATAGGTCCTTTACCTCTATCATCTTGTTTTTAATCACCCCCTAGGATGATTTCCAAATATATCTTGTGCTTGCTGCCTAGGCTGACCTTGTGAAGTCTGCCCAATTCCCTTCTCAGCTCTTGCCAACTTGTATGAGATTTCTTTGATAGCTCCTGTCAAATATTTCACAACCTCTTCTAAATCAGCACCTTTTCTAGCTTGATGTTTTTCAACGTTTATCAATTTTACACCATCTCTCTTGAGAGGTTTCCCAATAGCCTTGATATTGTTTTCAATTTGAAGTGCCATGGTGAAAGCTTGCCTTAGATTGGTAGGGTTCTTGTCTCTTAGGTAATAGGCTGACTTTTTATCAAATGCATCTACATATTTGATTAAAAAAGATTCATCACAAGGCCTCAAACCAACAGGAAGCCTTCTCAAAGTTTTGTTAAACCTTTTGTTGAAGTCATGGACTGATTCATTAGGGTTCTTCTTGATATTTTCAAACTCAGACAAAAGAAATCTAGGATTGGTCTTGTCACCATATTGCAACCTAAATGCATTTTTCATTTCAGTCCATGAATCAATAGAATTATCAGGTAGAGCCTTGTACCAATCCCTAGCATCCTCTTCTAGTGTATGAAAAAACAATTTGATATACACATCCTCAAATTCTATCTCAAAATCTTCCATTATATTATTAAAAATTTTGAGATGCTGATCACCAGTTATTGCATTATTACCCTGGAATTTTAGCAACCTATTTCTGACATCTTGTGGGACAACGTTTGGGTAACCATCCATTCCTCTAAAATTTATAGGACCAAAGGTTTTAACAAAAAATGGAGGTCTAGGTTGAGCCATATTGTTTGGTGGATGTGATCTTGGAGGAGAACAAACTGATGAGGAGTGAGAGGTCTTTGGGGAATGGGAATGAAATCTTCAAAATAGATCTCTCTTAATGGCTCTCCTTCTTGATGATCTCTAGAAAATTTAGAAAATACATAAGTAGATTTAGGAGTAAGCCTTTCAAATACAAAAGAAGGTCCCTCACCAGATGGGGAATTCAAATCAGTAATAGGATTGTCTGAATCAGATCCACTTGAAGAAGAATTATAGTCCTCAATAACAGGCTGCTCACTTTCAAACTCAACAATAGGGATCTCCTTTATTGCAGTCAAGTCTCCAACAACCTTCAACACCTTTCTCCCCTCTAGCTCTGAGCTTCTTGAATCCGTAAACAAATTCTTAGTAGATTCCTTGATGAAGAGAGACCTTCTTCCTTCTAGTTTTATAGATTTGAGCAACAAATTATAAATGACAGAAAGGTAAGACAATTGGTATTTTCAAGATCAAATCAACATGGAGTCACCACTAAGAAATTTCACCTTAGTTGTGCAAGAATGCACTAAAATAATCTGTCAAATTTTTTGCTAGTATTGAAACCTTTACAAGGCTTAATAAATTAGACCTTCTTCTTCTTAAATAAAATCAATCACAATGCACCCAAAGTGTATGAACTGCTAGGAAATGGAAAAAGGGAAGATAAAGACTTGAAACCCTTGTTTAAAACTTGTAGATCTGAAGCATAGAATGATATTTTAACAATGTAACAGCTCAAATACTTGAATAAAAAAATGCTCAAACTCTTCAAACACTCCACAAACACCAAGAAATTCCAAGAAGTCCCCGAAAAATGGTGCCAGAAAAGTGTTGGTACCCAAATTTGTTCTTATTTTCAGTTTGAGCAGCATTAGAGATATGGCATGAAGCTTGAAATCAGATAGATCATGATGTGTGTCGTTTTGTAGCCGAGGATGTGATCTAACTGACACTTAGATTTGTGGAGAGATGGATAGTACTTTGAAAGGATCTAATTTGACCCTCACTATTCTAGGTTGTGCCTTTCAACCAAGGTAAGAGAACCTATATTGTAACCCCCAAATGGTGAAGGAGATGAAAATATCCCTTAATTTATGTAAATATTATGAAAAGGACTTGGGAAAATATGATCAACACTCCAAATATGACTTTCACAAGTTGTCACTCCCAGATTATGGAGATACTTTCAATGCAAGGCAAGGGTTACTGAAGACATTATATGATCCTAATTTTCTTTGTGCATTTTTGTAAATGGATTATATTCTTTTGTTGACACAAAATGAAGATGCAGGGGTAGTATGGGTAGGATGGGTAATGTTTGAATGATTTTTTTGGTGGGGTATTGATGAGACAAACTAGGATATATCAGATCTTTGACTAATTCTACAATACTTCAAACAACTATCAGATAAAATGCTTCAAATAATCAAGACATTTTTCCAACCAAAAGAGGCATAAATGGAAGCCCAGGCAGCACTCTTCACACAATCTTTGAGAACTCACCACAAAAGATTGAAGTAAAGAACTCAATTAAGCACAAAAATCCTTGATCAAACCACACCTAAGGTGCCCCCAAAGGCTTACAAGCAATCTCTGCAGTCAAGGAAGGTAAAGTGATTTTAAATTTGTTTATCTATTTATCAGATGAAGGCTCTTATGAACATGAGATTGCAAATTCCACTAAACTATCAACAAGAAATGGAGATTCTGTGTGATTTCTAAAGGCTTTCAATGCAAGATTGCAACAAGAACAATGAAAACTATTTGCAGGCATTTAAAAATGATAATAGACATCATATTGCCCATAAAAACACAGATTAACTCAAAATCTTGTTAGAGTCATCAATAGGGGAGAGAGTTTCATGAACAATCTCGGAGCTGTGTGATGGCTATACACTTGTAACCAACTCACATACATGAAGATCCAACACAAAAGAAATTATCCTGGTTCTTTGGTGGATTTCCAGAAGATGAGCTTTCTTCAGAATTTTTCTCATGATTTTCAATTTTCTCCCCCCTCCCTTTACAATTTCTCCAAAATGCATTATATACGTCATGCCACATTGGAGCCTTCTTTCCCAAGAAAAGAATATGCCATGGGATCAAGTTTGTTACAAAACAATCCTCATGATTAAATGAAAATGACATCAAATAGAAAAAAATTCACAGGTTGTTAGGTGTGCCCAAAAAGATTAAATCATTACAAATATCTGGATCATTATCCATCCTGGAAGCATGTTTTTTATCATTGAGGCATGCAAACACCTTTTACTCATCATTTTCACCACCTTTTCAAATTACCTCTGCAACTTTTGATTTTGTCATTTCACGTTTTTAGACAGATTATGGAAAAATTTATTTCAAAACCACCTCAGATCAAAGAATTAAGCCATGAAAGTGATGCCAATGATTCTGGAAGGCCAAGACGACACAAAATCACTATAAATTTGATGAATTTTGATGCAAAAATCGTGATTCCAAGCTTCCTAGAGCTCCCATGGTGGTCAAAACAAATGGATGCACAACAACCGTCAATCTTATCCATATTTTAATCCTGGCCCTCCACGTGGAAGATGCGGACTTAGAAATAAGCTTGAGTAACCTTTTTAATTTTTTGGATAAGGCTAGACATGTGGCAAAAAATGATTGGAGACAAAATCGGGCTCATTTTTTACTTTTCCACATTTTTGAAAAAATGGAAAAATTTGACTTTATCCTCCACACCTCTGCCTTTGAATTTTGGAGCTGACACGTGGCACATGGTGGGTGCCATTGGGATTGCACTTCAATTCTATGCATTTTGACCTTTTTTGCTAATTGGGAAATTTTTCACTTTTTGCCCCACGGGCCCACACCTCTGATTTCTCCCTCGCCACATGTCTCTCTTTGTGATTTGTCATGGGCCAGCGCTCCAAATTTTGATTCTGAGTCTTTTTTGCAAAAGGGAAAAACTTCCCTCCTACCTCCTCTGGCCCGCCAACCCACCTTGTCCTCTGTCATGCATCTATCGCTGATTCACCATGGAGCCATGCTCCAAAATTTAACCCTAGGTCATTTTGACCAAAAGGGAAAAATTTTCCTTTTTTCTTCTGCAGCCCTGCACTTCCCTCTGTCTCTATTAGACACGTGTCCACCTGTGATTGGCTTGCGGGGGCATGCTAAAATTTTTCACTCTGAACTCTTTTGTGAAAAAGGGAAAAAATCCCCTTTTACCTCCACTGGCTTGCCGACCCACCTACCTACTCTGCCTTGCCATGTTGTCCACGTGTCCTCCTCTGATTGGAGCGGGGATGAAACCTATTTTTAAAATTTATAGAATTAGAGCTAAAAAACTCTAAGTCCCCCCTCGGCCCACTCCTCCCTCTGACCCTTATATGGACACATGTCCACTCTTGATTGGCTGCGTGGTTTCAGGCCAATTTTTTGACTTTAAATTTTTTTGCAAAATAAATTCAAAATTTTCAAAGGAGATCCAACTTTCTACCATCCCCCTACCAATCAAAACATGCCACGTAGGCTAATTTGGAAAAAATGGGTCCCTCGGCCCAAAAATGCCACTTTGCCAAAAAATAAAAAATTGACAAGTTAGAAACATTTCCTACTGATCCTCAGCCAATAAAAACCCACCATGTTGCCAATACCTTCTGAGGATGAATTTGTTGGGAAAATGACGCCCGTCTAACTGTCAAAACATAAAAAATTCTAGGGATGCCATACAATTCAATTTTTTCACCAAGGATGGCAGATTTTTTGATTCTGAATCAACTGAAGCATGATTTTCAGAACATTTTCGATCTAGGATTTGGATTTACAAATACAAACAAGTATGGTTTAATCAATTTTGATTTTTCCATGATATGGAAAAGGGAAAAATGACACAACCCGCAAAATTGGAAAAACTAGGACACAGAAAAGGGAAAACTTGGAATATTCCTTCAAATTAGGGAAAAACAACAAGTTTGTGAGCATTTTAAAGAATTCAATTAGAGGGGAAGAATTTCAGACCATCAATTCAAAGGGTAAAACATTTTTGAGCAAATACAGATTTGGAAAATTAGGGCAACAAGGTGCAAGCTCAAAAATGGCACCAACACGATGCAAAGTGGAAGGAACACAACCCATGACACGAATCCAGGGTCTGTCAAGTAATAGGTTATATTGAAATTCCCCCTCCAAGATGTAGAATACCTCTAGAATAGTGTGGGGGCCCACGTGAATGTGGAGGATGATGGTGCCTAGTGTAGAGGTGATAGTTTCATTGAATGAATGCAACATGACAGGATGTTTATGCATGTAATTGTTGGGTATGCGCATTTAAGCGAATGCATGTGATGAAATGATGTTAATGCTAGCACCACCATCAATCATTACACATCATACACATATATCATCGACATGGATAGAGATGAAGAGGGATGGGTCTGGGTCATCTATTTTGTGCGGTGTGATCTCTTACTCTGAGAAGCTAAGGGAGGGTATTTGGTGAGTAGGGTGAGGTGTGGATAAAGGTGGTAATTTAGTGAGAGAGGCTACATGATGGGGTGTGATAAAGGAGGCTATGGGTGTAGGGTCATTGGGTAAAACCTCAATATATTGAATAACCTTCATGAGAGCTTGACGATGGGATTTTGAGGTTTGGATGAGGTCATATAGGGAAATTTTGAGGGGAGATTGGTGTAATTATTTGAGCATGGTGCGATGTGTGACCCCTTTAGAAATAGGGTATGTGGGTCTATGGATAGTAATCTTAGGTGTGGGTGCATATGTTATCCTGGGTATAGGATTGGTTGGTGGGTCAGTTTCCTTTTCCTTACCTTTATCCTTATGAGCATGGGTAGTAACATGGATCATGTTGAACTGAGGGGAGTTGGAAAATTGAGAAGGTGTAGGGTGAGTGGTATAATGACATGATGGGCAAAAATCTATTAGAGGAGAAAAACCCTATGAGGTGAGTTGGGCATAATGAAATTTGGGTGATGGTGTGGCAAGTTCTCTAATGTGAATCATGTTAATTTCAAATCTTAGAGATAGTTCTAGGAGCTGTGGTGGTGGAGGTCGTGGTTGTTGAGTGGGCAATGAGGGAATGACTATGGGAATGGGTGTTGGTGAAGTAGTTTCCTCATTGAGAAGGTCGTCATCATCAAAGTTGGCTTCCAGATGACACAACTAAATAAGGAAGGTTTTCAAAGCCTTGTAGTTCTCCACATCGTGCCCTGGCACACAATGGTAGGCACAAATTTTATTGTCATCAAACCCTTTTGGCTTGGGTTTGAGGGGGTCATAAGGTCTAAGTGGCGGTAATGTGATAATAGAAGTCTCAAGGAGGTTGGTTAATATTTTAGCATAGGACCCCGCTAGCGGATTGCAATGGGAAGTGAAAGTGGGTTTGGGTGTAGGTATGGATGATTGTTGAGGAATGGTCCTTGCAGGAGGGGGAGTGGGTTGAGCCATGGTTTTAGGTACTGGAGTAGTCTTGGGTGTTGGTCATGTTTGTTTGGGTAGGGGTATGGTAGATGAACGGGCAGGAGGGTGTATGGTTACTTTGAATATTTCATCTGATTCTTAGACATTTCTTTGAATATTGATGAAACAGATAGGGTAATGGGCATAGGAGGAATACTTGTTAAAATGATGGTTGTTGGGTTATTACACGCATATGACTTCTGAATCCACAATTGATCATGAGAGCTTCCTTTTGGATGGGAGGAACTACCTGAAATGGAACACAAGACCACCAAATAAAGTTAAACAATATGTGTAGTGAACTACTTAGTATGTGCTAGATCCGAGAAGTGTGATACTTCCTAGATGGCTGTGAGTCCATTGTTTAAAACAATTTAATGTTGGTAATGAAGTAAATCCTATTGTAGTTGAAATGATTTAGGTATCTCATTAAAAACACAATAAGCAAGATCTAATCTAATAGGCTAGGTTAAAATAAGATCCAAAGGTCAAGTAGTTGGTTCTGGTTCTCTGCAAGTCTGACAGAGGTCTCAAGAAGGTCACAAGTGATTAAGGGTGATGTGAGAATAGGTGGGGTAGGTTACTGTTCTGGGCTATATTGGTAAATACAGAGACCGACACCGGTTAAGGGTGACCGATGCCAGTTGGGGAGAACTGGTGCCGATTACTGTGGAAAACTGGGAATGCCACAAAATGAGCTTTGGATCTCCCTTATGATTGCACAAGGGACTAGGCTGGTTGAAGTGAGGTATTAGGTTATTTGGATGGGGTTTGGTGAGGTTTTAATGGTGATATGGAGAGGTGAGTACTAAATAAGGTCAATGGGTGGCTTGGAGAACAAATGGATAAAGATATAATGATTAAATGAATGAACTAGATGAGTAAACTATTCTACTTGCTTGAAATCTAGTTCTAGGTGCATGTGAGTGATGGATGAAGGTGTTGGTAAGAGGTTGAATGCTGTTGAGGATCAGAAAGCATTGGAAAGCTCCTGCATGGGCTGCATGTGCATTCCTTTTTTTCTGGTTGAATCAGATCTATGCTGAGTGATTGCTGGATGATTTCCGGGTGAATGTTAGATGTCTGTGCAAGAGAAAATGCTTGATCTCCATCCTTGCATGCGTGTTCTCATGAAAACTTGTTCTCAAAAATATCTATCTCAAAGGAATTTTCCAACCTTTTTCCAACCTGGAAAATAAGGTTGTTTTGGAGATTAAAAGGTGACCGATGACGGTTCTGGCTTAACTGGTGATGGTTAGGGGTAACCGGTGTCGGTCAAGGTGGGATTTTCTAGGTTTTCTAAACTAGGTAGATCCCCTTGATTTTTTTGGGATTTCTTGTCAGTAACCCATGGATTATGATAGAAGCTTCTTGTAAGCATGTGGGAATGTGGTTAGAGGGAATGTAGGCATTGATTTTTAGGGTTTAGGTATGTCTTAGTTAGTTATGGAAACTTACTAAGAATAGGTCTTAGGGTGAGTTGTCTTGATGAGGTGTCTAGGTGAGGTGTAAGTGTGGGAATTATCTAAATTAATATATTTAAATAATAAATATGGTGAGGATAATGAATTAATTTTATGAAATTAATTAAATTAATATTAGTGGGGTGAAGGGGGCCATGACTAGGTGAATGTGATGAAGGTATTTATTTGTCGATGTAGCAAAGGGGAGTGTTACCTAATTTTGGTGTCTACACCAAATACTACACTAACTGGGTAGAAGCCATTTCCCTCATTTCTACAAAATCCAAGAACATATGTGAATTCATCAACCATCACATCATTTTTTGCTATGGTGTTCCTCATCACCTCATCACTAATAACGGAAAGTAATTCAAAAACAAAACCCTAGGAAATATTTACGATGCTTTTGGTATCCAAGTCAGTTTCTCATCACCTTATTACCCACAAACAAATGGCCAAGAAGAATCAACCAATAAAACCTTGAAAACAAATCTTATGAAATTAGTTAACGATACTAGGAAGGATTGGCATACGCACATTCCTTTTTCCTTGTGATCTTACCACACTAGTATTTACATTTTGAATGCTACCACACCTTTCTCTCTAGTTTACTGTACCGAGGTTGTCTTACCTCTCAAAGTACATATTTCATCTCTCTGCATCTCACTACAAGACATGTTCAATGACAATGAATTTTTCTCAGACCATTTAGCACAACTTGAGTTGTTATATAGACATCGTCTCAATTCTCTTAACCATTTCCAAATCTACAAAAACATATCAAATGTTCCTACGATAAAACTGTCCATAAACAAACCTTCCAAGTCAGGGACCTCTTCCTGAAGGAAAATCAACATGTAACCGAAGAAGAGAAAAGTAAATGGGGATAATTTTCTCCTAATTGGCTTGGACCCTATATCAATACTCATGCCTATAGATCAAGTGCTTATTGTTTGTCTTCACTCAAGAGTAAACCTGAACCTGAGCCCCTTAATGCCTTTCATCTTTAATGATTTAATTTTTGAAATCAAGTCCTATATCACCTTATGTCTATTGACCTAGATTCGTATGCTGAAATCCATTCATATAGTTCTACTAGGAAGTAGAAAAAAAATGTCTCATACAGCTCATGGTATAGGTTCTCTTCTACCCATCTTTACGCATTGAACTCAGGTCTAGTGTTGAATATTTGAGAAAATTCATCCTCCATGTTCTTGAACCATGTTTCAATGCTTTCTAAGGTTAGGCACTCTCTCATTATGCATCACAGTGATAAAGATGCATGCCATTTCTCACAACAACTTCGAAAAGAGGTCATGGAAACCAAACCAAGATGTAGTATTTGTTTTACCCTTCATAGAACAGGAAAATTCCATGCACATGGCCTATCACCTAGTGGGCATTGGGTGCTCACACAAGGCACGTGTGGGCACCGATTCTCTCCTTTATGTGATTTTTATGAGAATGCATCATCTTAGAATAGATAATCAAATGTAGGATAGAAAAGAACTAAACCACATTCTTATGAACTTAGGAAGAGTTTTCATCTCATTGTATGCAGGTAAGAGAGATAACAAGCAACACATAGAGATGATTCATTTAGAAAGGAAATGCATAAGTATTGAACACATATTATTTATAAAAAAACATTATATTCATACTATCAAAGTTAATAACCCACACTACATCCCTTGGGGTCATAACAAATCCTCATATAATTATGCAGAGACAAATTATGCATTAGAGCTACATTATGCTCAACATTTTACAAAGAAAAATGAGAACCCATCCCCTTATGTACTAAATTATCATAGCGCTCTCCTAAATCCTAACCCATAACATCCTCCATTATTTTTTCTATAGGGTTTCGCCTCTCTTCAACTATATCCATTTATTCTACCAGGCACTTGTATGTATAGACTTAACACCCATTGCCATGCCTTCCAGAAGTTATAGATCAGTTGCCAAGTGTTGAAGTGGTCCTCCATGGAAGCATGCCTTTCCAGATCTGAGCTCTCCATTCCTTGTAATGATGTCTTTTGGAAACTTCCATCCCATGCCTAGAATATTCCCCTTTTTGATCCATAGTCCCCAAGTTGGCACCTTATCCATAACGGTTATGCTTTTCTCATGTGCTTCCTAGGATGCAGAATGTGGCTAAGTATAAAACCCATTTTTCCTTTTGTGCACACATCGTGTGTTCTATGAAACCCTGCCAGAACCCTTTTCCTAACTTTCAACCCATGTTCCCTTCTTTAACTAGGTCTAGCATGCCCATGCACCTTTTTATAATTAGCTTATATTTTGGGCCCAACAACCCTATATCGTTACTCATTCCTATGGATCAAGTCTTTATCTTGTCTTCACTTGAAGGTAAAACCAAACTAGGATACTTACCACTCTATCTTTGTCTACATAGTTTTTATAGGGAGCCTCATCAACTTATGTGGCACCTTTTACATTGGTAAGGATCTTGTTGTACTAAGCAACAATCTCCACCACCTTCATCTTATTTTCTTTCTCTTGGCACGCCAACTCCTCTTCTACTGATTCTAGGGCAAGTGGTCACCTCTCCATAGTGAGTATGTGGGTCAAGTCCTCTAGGCATTACAAGGATGATCCATACTTTTGTACGGGTGGCATTAAGTCTGGATGCTTAGGATAATGGCATCCATGATCATCTCTATTTTCTTTTATGCCTTGCACACTCTTACCTTTTCATATTTTAATTCACACCTTAACTAAGCACTAATTAAATCTTCCTGCTTCAAGTCCTTAGTCTTTTAAATGAGATCTTATTCCTTTTTCTCTAGCTCCACCTCTAGGAATTTTACCCTTTCATTTCTCCCGAAGAGCCTAGATTCAACCTCAACTGAGACTTTGTTGAGCATGTTGCAAATCTGTTCATCTGAAAATCACTGAGCATTCACCAAGGGGTTTATCCCTTTTTTTTTTTAGTGCTTTTATCAATGCCCCTTGGCTTACTTCAAATTTTGGCTCATCAATATGGGACTCAAATTCCCATGACAACATTTTCCTTGTTCGAGGGTATGCACCTTATTCATCAAATGAAGTCATGGCTAGAAGTTGTTCTATTAGCACAGTGCTCTAGAAACACACGTGCAACACCTTGTTTGGATCATCAATCTAGCCCATTCCTTGAACTTGTAATGATTATATGATCTTCCTCCCTATGCATGCGATCTTTGGAAATATTACAGCCAAACTAGGATCTCCTCCCATGCTGTCATATTCTTTTTCTATGCTCTCCTCCTTAGCTTCCTTCATGACCGCATCTGTATTGTGTTCCACTTCTTTTTCCACCAGGTCTTTGATGTTTTTTACACTTCTTTCTCAATGGCCTCATCTACCTATTCCTTTTTGAGCCTTGGGGTCCTTTTTTCTTTTGTAAATTCTCCCCTGCCTACCCCCTTGCCTTGGTTTTTAAATTCTTCTTCATCCTCCTCCTCATCTCCATTGATATAATCCTCATCCCCTTCTTCTCCAAAATCATGTATCTCATAAATGGGATGGTATTATCCTCCTAGTTCATCTTTATCATCATCTCTATCACCGATGTATGTATATAAGTCTTATGTTTCCTCTGAATCAGCCTCATCCGTTACCTTTTGCTTCTTCCTTACTAGGGATTCCAGTACAGGGGATTCTTCTCTTTATTTTTCTTCGATAAGTGATGTCTTCCTTGGAAATTCCTCCTAAGTTAGAGGATCTTCATACTCTGGTGCCTCTTCTTTCACTCAGGACTTATTCCTTCATGCGTAAGTACTAGGCTTAGTGCTTGTCTCTGACGTGCTTATCACCTAAGTAGTTTGAACACTTGGTGCCTTCTGCACCTCTTCTCTCTCCCTCTTTCTAGGTTTCACCTTCTTCCTTCCTGTGGGGTCTTCAGGAATGGAGACATTGTTCTCCAAGTAAGTACATTTTTTCAAAATTTGGCCTTATGGGTAGGTACAGCATTATTGCGGTCCTTCTTGCAATTGGCAACATCAAAGGCTTCATCATTTAGATCTTGTGGGAGACATATCTCTCCACATACGCGTGCTTATTTAGGTATAATAACTTCCGACGCAGCTCACGGTGGTCTATTTCTACTTCACTAAGGTTGAAACTTAGTCTCTTGGCCTCCTTGAACTGATTTAATTTGGCTTAGAAGTATAACATAGTGAAGGAGAAGGGTAGTTTGCACCATGGACTCATGTTCCCATCTTTCATCATAAATTTTTCAATGTAGACGTGTTGGTATACTATAAAATATTCCTCTCCACTCACAAGCGTGGGAAATGCTTTGGGATCCTCCAATCATCCCTGAATGTGTCATGCATTCATTTATACCATTTCTCCAAGTGCGCCTTGTGAGAGGTCATCATGGTTTCACAAGTATACTTTACAAACCTATTTGTAGGAAAGGGATCCTCTTCTGGATATTCCCAAATAATTTTTTTTGGCCAGTCGAGCACTCCAATATTTGAGAACACAATAGTGAGGAGTACATTACCAAAGAGTATCTTCTCTCCCTCTTGAATGTTGCTTATAATTTCATCATTGATGAAAGTGAAAAATTTGTAGATGGTCCCTTCTGATATCTTTTGGCATACATTCTGCCATGCATTATTTACTTGTCTCCACTATTCCTTGTCATTGAGTTTGGTGACTAAGCATGAAACCATCCTCATCACTAGATATGGTATCTCAGAAATGTCAAAGTATCTCAAACCCTTCTTGTATTCATACATGGATACGATCTTCTTGAGGGATTCCTTGTTGCTTAGATCATCATCAATGTTATCTTCTTCACAATTAAGACCTACGAACTTAGATATCAGTTGTGGTGTGATGAACATCTTGTGCACCACAAAATTAAAATGATCTTCATGAACGCGCGACATCAGCCATTGATAAAGGTGCTCAAGCTTCCTAAAGTAGGGTAACTCGTACAATTGTAACAACCCAACCTTTTATTGTGTTACCTTTACCTCATCATTATAAATGGGCATTCCCTCTAGCATCCTATTATTGGTTGGGTGAACCAACTCCAAAGCTATCTCCTTCTCCATTGTGCTTGTGTGATGATTATAATCACTTACGAACATCTTTCACAAGTGTGATTCCCATTCTTTTCCTAGCAATACCCCATTTGAGGTGCTGCATTTCTGTGTACCATTCTTCGTTGGTGCTTATGACAACAATGATTTTCTTTCCCTTGCCCTTGCCCTTTGTTTTCTTTGGTGAAACAATTTGTTTCCTTTGTGTCATTCTTTTTGTCAGTGCTAACACTTAAATCCTCTTCCCCTTTCTCTACTCTACCACTCTGTCCAATCCCACAACTCAACCTTGTGAAGAAATCCTTCTGACTTTGTGCCCTAGTCACTAAACCATAACAAGAAAAATCCTTCCACAAGGCAATGCTTCCTCAACAAATTTTCCCACACTCGTGTAATCCTTCCACATTGGTTTGCGGATCTACCCGAGTCACACACTTTAGATATCTTGGATTCTCCTTTCTTCGTAAAAATATCTCTCTGGATTTTCCTATTTCACAAGGGCTCTTTCTTCTTCATAAACGCAATGTAACAAATGATTTACCCAACCTCATATTTATAGTTTTTACTTCTTTCCAGCATTAAATGATATACCACCTACATGTATTTTAACATTAAATCTAGATTTTTCCACTAAGCCATCTTAAGCACTTTTATCCACATGCCACATCCTACTCGAAAAACCCTTTTCAAAATTTTGGTACGCAACAATCTAACTTGATCGAAGAATCTTACATGCACGTCCACAGTGCCTAAGGAACTTCTCCTATCCTTTACCTGATTTTTTCCTTTTCCTACCTCATGTTGTTCTTGTGATCTTCATATTTTTGTACGTGGTTTCTACAAAGGATTTGTGACACCAACCATTCTTGTTCACCTTATCTTACACATGTCTTACCCATACACGCTTTTCATTCTTCAACCAGGCCATTCACCACAACTTCTACTGCCAGTTCAACTTTGTATTATAGGTCTATACTTTTTATTACCCTACCCCACACTAAAACAAATGTGCGGTCCTCTATGTATACATAAATTTAGGGATATAATGTGGTTACAGGGGCATAAGGTGCAAAATGAAACCAAAAAAAATGAACAAACAATGAGAAAGGGAAACACAAGAAAAGAAAAGACATAAAGGGAAATTCTAAGCTAACTAGCAATACTGCCTTATTACAAACACTAAGAAGACTTATTTATAATAGGGATTTAATCTACTCCCATTTAAATGACCTAGTAGCCTCATCCCATCCAGTGCTTGTAACTGGAAAGTGCGCGAATCAAGAATGTACGAGATTATGTAAGGTCCCAACCAATGGATTTTCAACTTCCCATGATGGCGCAAATACTTGGAATCATAAAACAACACCAAATTCCCAACCTCAAAATTCTTTTTCTTGATATGACGATCATGCCATGCCTTTTGTCTTGTTTTTTCTATCTTCTGACTCCATCTAGCAAGTGATCTCCTTTTGTCTAACTGCATAAACTTATCAATTATTTCTTCCAACACTTGCTCATAAGCTAACCCTCCTATGTGTGCTATACATAGCGAAGGTAACATGAATTCCATTGGTAAAACAACATCCATGCCAAACACCAATTAAAACGGTGTGCTCTTGTTCAAACTTTTGTAGGTTGTCTTGTATTCCCATAGAATGGCCGATACCTTATCATCCTAATCCTGTCTTTCAACATCACATATCTTAGTTAACATGTGACTTAGTATTTTGTTAAATGATTCAACAGTTCCATTTTCTTAAGGGTGATATGGATTAGTCTTATGATGGGTCACCATTAATTCTACTAACAAAATCTTGAATTTTTCATTGAGAAAGTGTGTACCTCTATCACTTGTTAAAATAAAAAGGCAACCATACCTGTTGATTGCGTTCTCCCATAAAAATATAGCAGTTGTCACTGTGGTGCAATCCTTTATAGGCATTGCCTCTGCCCACCGTGTCAAGTAATAAGTGAAAGTGATGATATACTGTGAACTAGTCCTTCGCTTTGCTTGCGCAATTGGTCCTACAAAGTTGATTTCCCATTTCTCAAAAGGTTCAACACTGACTATTGGTCGTAAAGGAATTTCATCTCTCTTTCTAGGTTTCCCAAGGTGTTGGTAATGGTCATGGGCCTTGCAAAACTCAATACAATCCTTGTAGATGGTTTCCCACCAAATCCCATCTTTTAAAATCTTTCACGCGGTAGCATTTCCTACATAGTTTCCTCCTGCAATCCCACCATGCGTTTCTTCCATAATTTCTACACACTCATGTTCTAATATGCATTAGCATAGAACCTCATCACACCCTAACTTATAAAAATCTCCACCAATCAACATGTAGGGTGTGGCGCATATTGCTAACTACTTTCTCTCCAGGGCCTTCATTCCTTCCGATTCCACACCTATTTTTAAGAACATTGTGATATCTTCCAAGTCTGAGAGTGTGTGCCACAACCTAAATAGTTGTGCATCTAGGATGGTATCCTCAATGATTTATGCATCCTCTCCTGAATTAATCCTTGATAAGTGGTCAGGTCCATGAATTGCTTTTTCCTAGTTTCACGACCACGGTGAACTCAAATTCTTGAAATAATAGGACCTAACGACATATGCGCCTTTGTAGAATGAGTTTGTTGACTAATTATTTCAATGCCATGTGGTCTCTATAGAATATGAATGGTGTTGCCAATAGATACTTCCTAAACTTATGCAATGCGTAGGTCATAGACAATAATTCACGCTCAATAGTTGTGTAATTCTACTCTTTTGGTGTTAAATTTCTACTTCCAAAGCGTAAGGGATGATAAAAAAATCCCTCTCCAAGTTTTCCTAGTACTTCTCCCATATATGTTCCTAAGGCATCAACATGCACATGAAAAGGCTTATCCCAAGAAGGAAAACATAATATGGGCTCCGCGACAAGCCTATCCTTTAAAGTGTCAAATGCCCTTTGTTGTGCCTCTCCCCAATAAAAGGAACTCTTGTTTTTTAATAATTCCTCTAAGGGCATGGTGATCTTGGCATATCCCTTTATTAACATCCTATAATACCCCATATACCCAAGAAATCCATGCACTACACTTTAACTAGTGGGCTCCCCCAATCCTACAATAACTGTAACTTTAGCGAGATCTACTAGCAAACCTTCTTTGCATATAATGTGTCCTAACAGGGTTCCAAATGGAGTAGCAAAGACACATTTCTTAATGTTGATGGATATTCTCAATTGCCAACATCTCTCAAAAGTCATCCTTAGGTTATCACAATGTTCTTTCAACAATTTATACACTGTCCAATCATCCAGGTAAACTTGAAGAAACTTATGGATGAAGTCCTGAAATGCTTGTACCATAATGCGTGACAACACAATAGGTGCATTCTTTAATCCAAAAGGAATAATTGTATAGGAAAAAATTCCCCATTCATTAGTAAAAGTTGTATTTCTTGGGTCTTCCTTTGCAATCCTGACTTGGTGGTACCCTAAGAACCCATCCGTGAAAAATTAGACTTTGCACCCGGCTACTCCTTCAAAAATTTCTTCAGTAAAGGGCATTAGGAAGGCATCGATGACACATACTACATTTAGATCCCTATAGTCAATGCAAATTCTTATCCTCCCATCCATCTTAATACTGATAACCATTGAGCTTATCCATTTTGATTCTTCTACTGCGTCAATGATACCGGATGCTATCATTTTCTCTTTTTCTTCCTTAACCTGTACGCGTAAATTTGGATTCATCTAATAAGGCCTCTTTTGAATCGAGCGTGCACCTTCCTTAAAATTGATCCTTATCTCCCCAAAGGAATGGTGAACACCTTTTAGTTCATGGTACCCACGAGGGAACAAAACTTGGAACCCGCGCAATAGATTAACGATCTTTGAAACTTCCTTTTCCAACCAATAGTCACCGATGATAACTTCCTTAGGTTCTACTTATGTCCCAATGTTAACCTTCTTTGTTTTTAAGGACTTGTGGTAGCCACGTGCTAACTCATCATCACTATCTATGACCTCATGTGTACCCTCCAAATGGTTAACATAAAAAGTCTCCATCTCTTCTCCATCTATTACATAGACCATTTTTCCTCTTTCTTTTTCCACGCACGCGCGCTCAAGTTGTACCTCCTTGGATTCTTCTTCTTTAAGGCGTGTCTCCAAAAAAGGCTCACCTAGAAATTCTAGTAGCCTATCCTCTGCCATAACACTATCCCCCATTGTAAGGTGCTTGATCACTTGCAACACCTTATCCACTGATGGTTTGGTACTCCAATACTCGAAAGCTTGAATGAGATCAGCTGCCAACTCTTGCCAATTACCTGTCTGATGACGCATCTTTGAATCAATGTACCAAGCATGCACACAACCTTATAGGGTTAAATGTAGCTTATGTACCCATAATGATGGTGACAAGGCTTCTACGCCTCCTATCTAGACCTTCTCACATGCTTGGATATGAAATGAAGTGATCTCTTTACCATGGTAGTCTTGTATGACTGTGGGCATGTTGCTCTTAGAAAATTTTATAGAAAACATGATTCGTACCTCGTGCCACTCTAGGAGGTTTTCCCAATGTGTAGTCCATCAACACAGTGTAGTTCCGAGCAGGTTATAACTGAGCATTCCTCTTCTCTCATCCTCATTTTTCCAATGTGTATCCCATCAGCATGGTGTAGTTCCGAGTAGGTTATAACTGAGCTTCCATGTCCTATAAGAAATTTTCAGGATATTCCCCTCTAGAGTAACTTGGAAACTTCTTTCCTCCTAGGCACTTGACTGAGTGAACCTTTGTAAACCTTGTTAGAGATCCTCTTAACTATCACCTAATTAACTCATAAATCCCATGCACCAAATCGTCACATGCTACACTAGTGGTATCACTTACGGACTGAGTATCTTAAAAATGGATAACTCCCTCCGTGGGGTGAATTACCTTAGGATCTCTAATAGAGCACACATATATTCTATCAAGAACTTCTTCTCCTAAGGTCTTTGTATAGGGAGATAAATTCCCATCTATCAAAGGAATGACCACCCTTTCCTCCTTGTTCTCAAAACTGATATACCCTTTGTTAAACTGTAGGTTAACATTGTTCTTGTAACACCACAGGTGCCCAAGTAATGTTGGAAATTTTTCTGCCTCGGTGAGAGCCAAGACTTCAAAGTCTCCAGTGAACTTGGCTCCTTGAATGGTGATAACTACATCCTTCAGGACTCCAATGGGAATTTCCTTAGTATTGTTTTCCATAAACACAAAATTTGAATATGGTTGCAATGCCGGCCTTCCCATCTAATGTCAGGCCTTCCCATCTAAGGTAAGAAAATTTACCTCTACTACCATGTCGATGAGAATATTAATCAGAATCCATCCATCAAAAACCGCATTCAAAGTAATCTCCTTATCATAGTGAAGGCTATGAGGAGAGAGGTTTACATGCAACACCTTCCTTTCACGCTCTACTCCAACATGTGGTACCTTCTCTCTTAGCCACTTTCCTAGTAAGGGAATAATATTCTCTTTCCTTAATATTTTGCATACTTCTTTGATTACATCTAGGTCCTTTTGCAGAGCCTCAACATTCCTTCTTTTCTCCTGCCACCTGGACTTCTCCTTTAGACACTGGATCTCTCCTTATAAAATTTGAATGACATCCATATTCTCCTGATATAGTTATTTTTGATGAGCAGGGTCCAGATACTTTCCATGTACTACTTCCTCTTTTGAAACCAGTGTCCTTGGTCTTGGCATCTCTCTGGTGTGCACGACATCTGCTCGTGTCATCGCCAGGATAGGTTCTATCTCTGACTTACGCGACACTCATGGCATCCACTATGAACTGGCCTTCTTGATTCCTACTATCCCAACACCTTTGTCCTTCTGGTACTACTGGTTCATATGCTCATAAAGTTTTGTAAACTCTTTGTACTTATGTTTCTTTCCACACCATGAGAATTATAATAGGTCAGGACACCTACATTTATAATGATTTATGGATCCACATTTATAACACGTTCCTCATGGGAACTCACTTTTCCCTCCTCCATGGTTACTGAAACCGTGAAATCCTCCATGAAAACCCCTTCCATGCATTCCTCCATCCACATGCCCTTTATAACATCATTCATCATCCTTTGAACTACTTGCAAGGCTGTCTGACACACACATAGATCAATAGAATCATGGATTTGATCAATCAGTCTGTAATCCTTGGTATCATGGGTTGTAGAGGTGTGTCATAGAGGTATAAATCTTTCAATAGAAAGAAACATTCTTATGAATTATGTGCTGGAGTAGGGGGCATCTACTTACATCGTGATCCCCATGGAAAATCTCACAGTACTTTACATGTCATAGCACACACTGACTTCTGAGGGAAACTATCCTTTGCATGCCCCTCCACTTCATAGTCTGTACACCAAAGCCCACTACGAACTTGATGCACTGAGTTTGCAGATAGCTTTTCTAACTAATTGTGCATTGCAACAATTTGAGCCTCCAGAAAATGGCTAACACTAGTTTCATTGCTCCCAACAACTTTGGTGCATAGGGAAGCTTCCAATGCCTTACGTGGGTCTTTGAAAGTATTGTGAGATAGAGCTCTTCTAAATGGTTTTATCAATCCTCCAAAAAACCGTTGAGGATGTTGAGAAGGATGAATTTCATAGGATAACTTTGACAAGAGAGTCATAAAATGCACGTCATACTCCCACACACTCTTTGTCATTCCTTGTTGGATCTCCTTCAAAGTGTTGATGTTATTCTACTCAAAATCTTGGATATGGAACTCTACTAAGAAGGCATTTTTCAATGTGGTGTAGTCTACCACCATTTGATGGGGGTCGTAATTCCTATACCAGCTATGTATGTTCCCTTACAATGTTGTTGTAAACTAACTTACCTTCCACTCTGGGGTAGTGATCCCCTTTGTGCACCATAGTAATTCATAATTATGCACATGTTCTGCATCATTTTCAATACCCCTATAGTCTGGTAAGTGCAAAGACATCTCAAAAAACACTTGGGGAGGTGGTTTGGGTCCTTGTCCTCCTAATCCAGAGCCTTGGTTCGCTCTGGTGTTTCCTCCTGGCCCACCAGATCCACTGGATCCACCAGGTCTTATTCCTCCTAACCCACCAGATCCACCTCCTATAGTCAAAAAAGGACCAGAAGTGGTCGCACCTAGTGTTCCCAGTGTCCCACTAATCTACTCACTGATGGTTTGTGATATTTTCCCACTACCAGTTGTATGTCCTATGCCACTCCCAGACATGATACCCAAAGCTTGCGTACTTACACCTTGTCTGAAGATTCCTCCAAATACAAGAATGGCTTGCGTAGCCATCGATGTTCCAAATAATAAATTATATCTCATGGGTGCCAATCGGTCACTCCCATCGATACCAACTGGGTTAACAATACTTCTCCCTTGATTTGGAAAACCAAGCACAAGGGGTTGGTCACCAGGTGGGTTTAGATGCACGCTAAAGACTCTTCTTTCTCCATGTGACGAAACCTCATCAGAAGCTGAAGGGGCCTCTCTACTATGCTTTCCAAGATGGGGTAGCACAGACTACTTAAGTTCCACGTCCTTTGCATGAACCTCAACTCCTTCCCATAATGTCTACCTCCATAAATCCATCACACTTGTAACCTCACTTTGTCTAGTCATATCATTTTCACGAGCTTCGCTATACTTGAATCATCTCTCATTCCTTTCATTTTTATCCACAATTATCCACAATGTTCCTCCACCCTAGCTTCCTCTCCCAGGGCTCAGAGAAGCTTAGCCATCCATGTGAAATGCTTCTAGACTTAAAGTAATGAACAAGATATTCATAGCCAAAGGAATAACATGCAAAAATAATCCTCTAGGATCTCTCAGAAACTCAAACTCAAGAACTTTTGGGAAAGAATACGTCAAAATGGTGTATTCCAAAGTATAACTGGTTAGCACTCCCTTCTACCAGTGATCAATAGTACACGTCCAAGTCAGATATGCATCCTGCAACCTCTGATTAGTCATCTTAAGTCCAAATGCGTGATCTAAAGTACCAGCTTGATTTGGATGCATATGTTGAAATCCATTCATATAGTTCTACTGGGAAGCAGTAAAAATAATGTCTCATACAACTCATGGTATAGGTTCTCTTCTACCCATCTTCGCGCATTGAACTCATAGTCAAGTGCTGAATCTTTGAGAAAATTCATCCTCCATGTACTCTTGAACCATGCTTCAACACTTTCTAAGGTCAGGCGCTCTATCATCACACATCATAAGGACAAAGATGCATGCTCATTTCTCACAACAACTTCGAAAGGAGGTCCTCGGAAATGGAACCAAGATGTAGTCATTTTTGTACCCTTAACAGAATATGAAAATCCCATACGCACTGACCTATCACCCAGCGGGCATTGAGTGCTCACACTAAGGCATGCGCAAGCGCTCGAGTCTCTCCTTTATGTGAGTTTT
This sequence comes from Taxus chinensis, assembly GCA_019776745.2. Taxonomy (NCBI): domain Eukaryota; kingdom Viridiplantae; phylum Streptophyta; class Pinopsida; order Cupressales; family Taxaceae; genus Taxus; species Taxus chinensis. The sequence continues at coordinate 900,804,609 of CM034146.1, forward strand.
ATGAGAATGCATCATCTTAGGACAGACAATCAAATGCAGGACATAAAATAACTAAACCACATTCTTATGAAACTTAGGAAGAGTTGTCATCTCATTGTATGCAGGTAAGAGAGATAACAAGACAACACATGGAGATGATTCATACATAAAGGAAATGCATAGGTATTGAACAAAAATGATTTATAACAAAGCATTATATTCATACTATCAAAGTTAATAACCCACATTACATCCCTTGAGGTCATAACAGATCCTCATATAATTATGCAGATCCAAATCATGCATCAGAGCTACATTGTGCTCAACATTTTACAAAGACAAAAGAGAACCTGTCTCCTTATGTACTAAATGCTCAAAGAGCTATCCTAAATCCTATCCCATAGAATTCTCCATTATTTTTTATGTGGGACTTCTTCTCTCTTCAACTATATCCATTTCTTCTATTGGGCACTTGTATATATAGCCTTAGCACTCAGTGGGAATTGGGTGCTCATGCGAGGCACGCACGTGCACCGAGTCTCTCCTTTATGTGAATTTTGTGAGAATGCATCATCTTAGAACAAATAATCAAATGCAGGATAGAAAAATAACTAAACCACATTCTTATGAACTTAGGAAGATTTTTCATCTCATTGTATGTAGGTAAGAGAGATAACAAGCAACACATGAAGATGCTTAATTCAAAAAGGAAATACATAAGTATTGTACATATATGATTTCTAACAAAGCATTATATTCATACTAATAAAATTTAATAACCAACATTACATCCCTTGGGGTCATAACAGATCCTCATATAATTATGCAGATCCAAATCATGCATTAAAGCTACATTATGCTCAACATTTTACAAAGAAAAATGAGAACCCATCCCCTTATGTACTAAATGTTCATATAGCTCTCCTAAATCCTAACCCATAACATCCTCCATTATGTTTTCTTCAGGGCTTCACCTCTCTTCAACTATATCCATTTCTTCTACTGGGAACTTGTATATATAGCCTTAGCACCCACCACTATGCCTTCTAAAAGTTACAAATCGGTTTCCAAGTGTCGAAGTGGTCCTCCATGGAAGCATAACTTTCCAAATATGAGCTATCCATTACTTGCAATGATGTCTTTTTGAAACTTCCATTGCATGCCTGGAATATTCCCCTTTTTGATCCATAGTCGCTAGGTTGGCACCTTATCTATAAGAGTCATTCTTTTCTCGTGTGCTTCCTTGGATGTCAAATGCGGCTAAGTAAAAAGCCCATTTTTCCTTACACATGTGTGTCATGTGTTCTGACAAAACCCTTATAGAACCCTTTCCATGTGCACTTTCAACCCACACCCCCTTCTTTAACTAGGTCTCGCATGCCCATGTGCCTTCTTATACTTAGCTGATATTTTGTGGCCCAAGAATCCTATATCATTACTCATGCCTATGGATCAAGTACTTATCATTTGTCTTCACTTAAAGGTAAAACTGAACCCGAGCCCTTGAATACCTTGCATCTTAGACCATTTTGTTGTTGAAATCAAGTCCTATATCACCTTTTTTCTATTGACTACTCATCCCTTGAGTTTCGTTCACCTTCCATGTTACCCATTTTGAGGATCAACGACTAAACATGAAGCCATATCATTACTCGTCACCTTTCAGCCTTATCTATAATATGAGTACCATGTCTCTACTCGTGCATAATTTTCATCTTTTTTCAAAGATGGAATCCCGATGGTCATTCGTCACTTGAAACCATCTCTTTCATAGTTAACCTCTATGTGTTATGCTTTTGTCTTCTAAACAAGAACCTAATCTTCCTCTATAGTCTTGTCCATGAATTAAACGTCCAAAATTAAAATGGGATTCAACTCCTTGATTAAAAATTCTAGCAAACAAATGACTCCCTCAAAAAGGACATCTCTTATCTCACCACTATAAATAGACTACTCCCTTGAAGGGTAGCTATATAAAGTAATTACAAAAATATAGTAAAATGTTCAAAAGCTTCGCACATCAATTAACTTCACGAAGACATCAAGGAGATAATAAACTCATCCCATATAGACTTCCCTCATTGATCAGTCTATCAAATTTTTTTTTTGAAGAAAATGATAACTTTTTGTCATAGACTTGCCTATTTTTGAGCATGGGTTTCTTTCCCAGTAAACATACCATCATACACTAAGTTATGCTCTAAACCATCCATTTTCACCTCATTGCCTTTTCATCCTAATTTTCTATTTCCTCAAGGGACTTTTTGCAACTGCAAAATTTCACAATCATGTGACTTTCTTCACCCTTAGAATAGTCCATTATGCAATGCCTTTAGGGTCTTACGATTCATAAGCCCATATTGGGTATCGGTAGACTCATTTGGGTTCTTATCAATTAAGTGGCTCTCTTTACCACCTCTTACCATTCACCTTCCTTATTAATTATTTATTATCCTATATAGGACCAGACCATTGACGCCTACATTTAAAAGACTCATCCATGCCTATCACCAAAGACTCAACCATGCCTAGCACCTAAGACTTAACCATTCCTAGCAACTAAGACTTAACCATGCCTATGACCTACACTCAATCATACCTCAAAACCTACCAACCAATTCCTCTACCTCATCATATTCTTCCCTAGATTATGGGAGAACTACATTGGTCTTATGCCTCTTTTCACTGGGGCTATGTTTGTATCACTCCGATGGCATAGGGCCCTTGGAGGTTAGCTCAGCCACCCTTTACCCTAACCAATTTCCCCTTCATTTTCCTATTCCATTCTACCTTAGTTAGTTTCCATTTTATATCCACAATTGGAAATTAAACCAAACAAGCACCAATTAACCAAAAAATATATTTTTTTCACTTCATCCATTCATTCATTTATCATTTTTATATTTTCACCATAGCAAATATTTGGAAATTTAAACCATAACATGCATAAACATCACCATTTTTCTCCCATGTTACCAACGACTTGGAACTTAAATAAAAACCATAAACCATGACTCAACCATGCCTATAACATGACTCCATCATGCCTATACCTAAGTCTACCATGCCTAACTAACTTGAGTCCACCATCACCTAAACAAACCTGACTCCACCATGCCTAAGTGACCTGAATCTATCATGCCTAAACTGACCTGAATCCACCATGCCTAAGTGACCTCACTCAATCATGCCTATGACCTTGAATCAATCATACCTAATCCACCTAGTTTCCATCACATAAACAATAACACTAGAAATTACACACATAAGTTTAACATCATACCATAAATATCACCATCTCTATAAAAAATCATCAGAATCTATGTGTTCATACATATATGCACAAAAGAAAAATCTAGTACATGTGTACACCAATGGAAATACATACATGTATATAAAACTCTCATATACAACCTCACCATCTTTAGCATATAGGTTGGTATAATAATAAAAAAATATCAAAAACTCTCATGTACATCGTCGTTATTTTTGCCATACAGGCCGGTATAAATAAAAATATACAAAAATCTATATCCTGAACATATAGGGTGACTAATTGTCACCCCACCTGATGTCCATGATGAGGGTCTCTATTAATAGGTATCATCTCCTGCTCACTAACATGATGTCCCTGTATCCATTTGAGTAGCTATAACTCATCCAACTCCCTCGCCATCTTCCTGTATGATGGGGAGGCCAACATACAGCCTTCAAATAATGTCCACTCTAGACAACCCCTCTAATATACACCGGGTAGTTATGCTATATCATTTGTATCCTTGGGAAGCCCTGTGCTCTCCAACAATAGGCACCCAATTCCTGTAGCCAATTAAAAAAACCCATACCTTGAATGCATCTGGCTAGGGCATACCAACATGATGCATACATATAATGTGCTCATATGCCCCATCAGTGGAGAAGAAACATGCAATAAAAATTAAACCTCCGCAATCACCTGTAGGCCCATAAATCCCCTGTATAATTACACCAAGTATGCTGGGTGCCCAAAAAAATTGGGTCCTGTCCTCCATCATGTCATGGAAAAGCCCCATTAGTGCCTGTGGGAATCCCCCACCCTTCACATTTGGCAGTGTAAAACAACACACTGCCTCCATGATCATGACAAATAGCCTCATATCCTTAGGATGGGCCACGTACATATCACCATAGCTCAGACTTGTACTATAGAACCTCATCTCTACCATCCCCTCCCCAAACACAGTCAACATTAACTCCTCTGATGCCTCTAAATAAATAGAATACACTTGCTTCCCCACTATCGGTAACCGTAGGATCCTGTACATGTCCTCTAAGGTGACTGTGATCTCACCCATTATCAAATGAAATGTGTTGGTCACTAAATCCCATCTATCAATGAGTGTGACCATTAAGCTCAGCTCCCAAACTATGTCCCTATACCGTCTTACCCCAATAAGGCCAACATCTGTAATGTGTCACCACTCCTCTTCCATCACACTCCCTTGTACCATTAGTAATAGAGGTAGTACTCTATCTCTCATCCGTAACTGGTCCCTATCCTACACCCAAAAAATCATACCATTGTTAAACTTTCACCATACCCAACACATCTCTTACTTGACAAACCTATTCCCAAACCCTTATTGCTTATTTTACCCAAACCATACAACCTACCCCTTTTTTACACCCTTCCACTTATACCATTTATACCTATTACCTTACTAATGCTCAATAAACTTTCCTTTCCACCTAATTGCATATATTTTTCTCCTTCCCTATCTTTTTTCTTGATCTATTTTTCCCAAAATCTGACCGGCATCGGTCACTTCTGAGTGACATCGATCCATGATGACTGGTATCGGTCACTTGATACTTAACTAATGTCAGCCAATATCAACTGACATCGGCCAACTATGGACCAACGTCAGTCATTGCCGCAGTGACCAAATCTAAAAAAAACCCTATTTCTCCCAAAATTATCTAATCTAACTTAGAACCTTATCCTACCTTACCCATAGATAACCTAAACCCCTCCCTCCCCTATTTACCCTACCTAGGACCTCCCCCCTCCCTCATTGCAACATTTTAAACCATAAATTCACAATTATACCCCCCACCTGACATAGTTTTAACAACACCAATTTTACCAACCTATTTTAAAAACAAATGACAAATCGGGATCGAATGCTACCTCATTGCTATGTCATCAGTGTGGTGGTATGTCTGGCCGCTGCACTAGTTTCCTACCCGAACCCTCTCCTACCTCTGTCATGCCCAAATCACCAAAACCAATCCTCTAATCAAACCAATCAAATCAATCCCCCTGAGCTTATCGACCTGTCTCCCTAGCTCCTCTCACCAACTCATACTCTCCACCTCAGCCAGATACATTTCCATGTCCTTCTCTCTCATAAATAGTACCAAAATTCAAACAACTCCGTCATTTTTCTCTAAACTCACAACACAACAATGATTCCGTAAACTACAAAATTTTTGTTTTATAAACCCAACCTGAACTGACCGATGCCAGTCATATTTGTGCCATAGACAACCTACGTCATTCACCCTATAACTAGCATTGGTCAACCCTTATAACTATTTTTCCTTTCTAATCTTCCTTTTGCCTACAAAATTAGTGCTGACAAACCTTTTATCATTCGGGACACCCATAGAACCATACCTACATGCTCAACCTACCCCTACATTTCCTTCATTGCATCTTGGGATTTTTTATTCTACATATACCTTGACCTTACCTATGCCATAACCTATTTACCTGACCCTGGCGTACTTGGTGTGACTATTTACCTTACATACTCACTATACCTTGTGATATTATTACCTATGTTGTTTTATCCTAATAAACATACCTTGCCTATTTCCATGTCATTTATCCTAACCAAACCTTTGCTTTACTAGAGAATACCTAAATATTCTTTCATCTGACCTAATTTGTGTTTTCTGGACCATATCCTATACCTTGGATACCTGAATCACTTCACCTTTGTTTGGATAAATGTATCGACCTTGGACAATGTCAGATTTTGCAAGCTCTTCATCCTGGTACTGTATTGCAATCTATACTTGTGTGTGTGTTTGATTTCCCTTACTCGTGACCCAATTTTGACCATGGTCTATTACCCATTACCTAAATTTACCATTACCCTTTCCCATTTTCCTCAAACCCTTTTCCCACATATCTTCATCAACTACACATTTATCAAACCACTCACTGATTTTGTATTACATATCATCCGTGTCTGGTTTGAGGGGGATCACCTTCACACACACATGGGGCAATCACTTCCTATTTTTCTTCAGCATCACTTACCAATACAAGCTATGCAACAAAAGGGGAAAAATTTAGACACCAAAATTGGGTCACACTCTCCTTGGTCCCTTTTTGAATAAGCCAACTTAAACATTTTCACCTAACCATGACCCCTTTTACCCCATAATTAATATTAGTTTAATTAATTATAATTAAAGTAATACCCATGCTCACAATATTCATTATTTAATTACCTTAATTAGAACTAATTTCCACCTCATCACAAACCTATTCTTAGCATGTTCCCCTTTTACTAGGACTCAATATTCACTCACCATAACTAACTAAGACTTAGTCCTACATACCTTAATGAACTAAGACTTAGTTCAACCCTAAAATCACATGCCTATTCTAACTATAATTACATTCCTATCTTATCTAAGTGCAACAATCCCATTTTTTTTTGTGAGAATAGACAAAACTAGTCAAGAGATTGCCAAGATCTATCATTTTTAGTAAACCTAGGATTTCTCACCTTAACCAGCACCAGTCAACCCTAAGCCGACACCGGTCACTCTAAACCATCATTGGCTGCCATAAATTCATTTTGGTAACCTTATTTGAGAGGTTGACCACATTCTCAAGTACTGGGAATAAAGAATATCTGCATGCAAGCAAGAACTAGAGCCCTTTCACACATCCAAACATCCATATCCAACACCAAGATAGATCCGAAGGTTTTTTCATTCATGGTATCATTCTAGGAAGCATCCCTATAGCACTGAGAACTATTTCAAAAATCAACCATCATTAGCATCCAACCATATAACTTGCAACACTAGTAGTTCCTCCTAGCCAAAAGGAATCTCTCACAGTCAGCATTGGATCAAGAATTCAAAATGCACACAATGAATTTTAAACCAACCATCACAACATGTATTCCTCCTTGGCCCATCACCTTATCTATTTCCTCAAATCCACAAAGAAAATGGTGAAACACTATGACTGTATTTTATTCTATAGGATATGTTAAAAAAAACATTTCTCACACTTCACAACGGTAACCACATGAACTTTCCAATAAAAGAATTCATAATGGTATTTTGCAGGGATCATTGCTTGCTTCTCTTCTCTATATTCATATTCAGTATATCGTCGTATATCTTACCATTTCGATGGTATTTTCCCTTGTTTTGGTAATTTCTCTTCTTATTTTCAAGCATCAATCAACCTCTTTTATCACCCCATAGACACTTGAGGAGGAGTCCTACATATTACTAATTTTTCTTCAACTCCTTCAAACTTTAATTTTATGTAACTGTCTACTATCTTTGAAGTGGCATAACTTTACCTACACCACCTCAAAGAGGGGAAAATGTAAACACCTTAATCTGACTACGTAGTATTAATAATAAAATTACACTAATTATCCTCTTTCCCACCATTTCATTATAATTAGTGATTTCCCGCTAATTAGCTAACAACGCCCTTCATTTCACTCAATTAATGACACTTTGTTAATTAAATGGCCTTACCCCATTCTGGATATCAATTATCGGCACTTCATTAGTTATAATCCTCTCATAATTAATTAATTTAGAATTTTAATCTCATATTTAACTAGTAAATCTTCTGATTAGTTAAATCCCCCTTTCAAACCCTCAAATTCTACTAATTTTCTTCCAAATCCTCTTAAAAAGGCATGTATAAGCTTAATTTGGTCTATTAATTAACCCTAGTTGATTACTTAAATAATCTCCAACACCCATGAGATGCTAATCCTAATTAATATCTTCTAATCATGCTTATCTCTTTCTAATTATACTTTACTTTTATTCCATATTCATTGGGTTGCAAGCTTCTCCTAAATTGGAAAGTTATATTAACAACCTAGTACCTTCCTTCCAATATTACACCATACATACCAATGTTACTATATGCATATGATAAGATAAATTAATATTTGAAAAGCTTATTGATCAAACATCCCCTTATATCCTCTACTTGCAAAGAGTAGTAATAGAAGAACCATATATGGAAATCAATCCATATTAGTGAGATATTTTTCTCTTCATGTAGATAGCATCCTTTGATCACACATAGTTATTTTTAGATCAACAAAAGAAGTACCTACAGTAAAAAAAATCCCATCAAAAACATCAAGGCATGGCTTAATACTTCATGATTAATTAGAGGCATTAGTTATCTTTTCCTTTACATCTCTTTATCATGATGATTTTTTAGATTAGCTTAGTTATTGAGACTACTTGGTTTTTTTTTACATAAATTAACTTATCCTTTAATATTCTACTTGGTGTTTGTTTGAATTAATTATAGGCATTAGTTATCTTTCTAATTCTACTTGACCTTTATCCCACATTCACTGGGTTGCAAGATTCTCCCAAATCGGAAAGTTATATTAACAACCTAGTACCTTCCTTCCAATCTTACACCACACATACCAATGTTACTATATGCATATGATAAGATAAATTAAACTTTGAAAAGCTTATTGATCAATAATCCCCTTCTATCCTCTACTTGCAAAGAGTAGTAACAAAAGAACCATATATGTCAATCAAGCCATATTAGTTTGATATTTTCCTCTTCATGGAGATAGAATCCATTGATCACTTGTAGTCATTTTCCGATCAACAAAAGGAGTACCTACAATAAAAAATCCCATCAAAAAAATCAAGGGATGGCTTAGTATTTCATGATTAACTAGAGGCATCAGTTATCTTTTCCTTTACATGGATTTATCATGATGCTTTGTTATATTAGCATATTTATTGAGACTACTTGGTGTTTTTTTGCATTAATTAACTTATCTTGGCTTAATCACATGCATACACAACCGAATAAGGATCTCTAAGGAAGATCAAACAAAGACTACCTTTATAACCCCTTAAGGAACCTTTTTATTATGCGATTATGCCCTTTGGCCTGAAGAATTCTGGAGCTACGTATAAATGCACAATGACTTACATTTTTCATGATATTATTCAAAATATTGTGGATACATTTGTTGACAATATCTTAGAGAAATTTAAGAAGAGGGGCGACCACCCTAAATTAATTTGGATCATTATGTTGTGCTTGATCTAATACTGTGTAATTGTAAATATAGAGAAATGTGTGTTTGAAGTCTCCTGAGGTAAGTTATTAGGATACATCATTTCCTCTCAAGGAATTGATGTAGATCTTACAAAATGCTGATGATTCTTGAAATGAATCCACCATCAGATGAAAGTAGTATTATATCTTTCTTGGGAAAACTTGGGGAAATCCATAGGTTTTTCCTTAATTTGACATATGTTATCCATCCTATCAATGACTTACTAAAGAATGATTGTTCCAAGACATGGACTGATAAATTTCATAGTCTATTTGAGTTAGTCAAACACTTCCTTATGTCCCCACCAACACTCATGCCACCCAAATCTGATCATCCTTTGATTCTATATTCGAGCCACATATATATCGATAACATGCATGTTGGCACAAGAGGATGATGATGCTCACAAACATGTAATATATTTCATGATTAATAGAATACTTGACAATGAAATGACATACACCGATGTGGAGAATGAGTTTTTGGGAATAGTTTTCATAACTAAGAGGTTGAGACATTACATGCTCAACCAGGAAACAAGAGTGATTGTTAAATTGGAACAGTTACAAACATTCCTAACTCAAGTATCATTGTTTAAGAAGGCACAAAGTTTTATAACGTTAATGGGTGAATTTGAACTTACCTTTATTAATCAAAAATCTATTAAGGGACAGATCATTTTTGATTGGTTGGTGGATAACCCAATATATTGTGGGAAAATAGTGAACTTAAACTTCCCCAATGAGTGTGTAACTATATAGAAACTAGACCTGTCATTGCTTCATGCTGATGATATATAAATATAATAAACCTTATAATATATCAGACATATCCTGAGGGAAAAAAACATAAGAAAGGAAACAACTACATGTCATAGCCACTAAGTATGTAATTTTTGAAATAGACCTCTATCACAGAGATTTCAATGGCATGCTGCTTAAGGTGTTAATGAAGAATAATAAAAAAAGATTCTCTTTAAAGCCCACAATGGAATCTTTAGAGGCCATTTTTGAGGGCACTCGACCACTCAAAAGATCCATTGAATGGGATATTTATGGCCCGCGTTATAACACGATGTTGTAGAGTATGTTAAAAGGGTCTAAAAATTTCAAGAGTTCTCATATGCTATACACATCCTGGGCTAGGCTCTACAGCTAATAGTGACACCTTGGCCCTTCTCTACTTGGGGTATTTATTTAATAGGGAAATTCTCTTGCTCATAATCAAATGGCCAGAACTTCATAATCATGACCACATAATACTTTACTAAATGGGTTGAGGCCATTTCTCTAACTATGGTACCTAGATCAGTCATTGATAAATTCATTTTAAACCAGATCATCTACAGGTATGGTGCCCCACAAGTCATTATTTTTTATAATGGAAATTTCTTTAAGAAATAAGAGGTGCATGAGTTATGTGATTAATTTAAAATATCTCACCACAGATTCTCTTTATACTACCCTCAAACTAATGGATAGGATAAGGCTACTGACAAGACTATGAAGTCTATTCTTCTTAAGACTGTTAAGGAGAATAAGAGAGACTAACACTTAAATATGTTTCCTTACTTATGGGCTTACAAAAATTTAATGCAGAAACCTATGGGGCAAACCCCTTTCTCTTTAGTTTTTTGGTACCGAAGCGATCTTACCACTATAGGTATAATTTCCTCGGCTTTGTGTGTCTTTGCAAGGCATTTTCGATGAAGATGTGTATCGATACATGCAACTAGATGAATTGGAAGTATTGAATGAAAGGAAGCTCATAAATGAACAAAATCATCAGGTATACATAGAAAAAATGTGTCATTAGTAAAATTAAAATGTCTATGAACAATAAATCCAAGTAGGATACCTTGTATTAAGGCTTGACAACCAAATTGACAAAAAGGTTGGAAAAGGTAGAAAATTCAGGTAGAAATGGTTGGTTTTATTTCAAGTAATGGAAGACTAAAAAAAGTTGCATGTTCATAGAAAGTTACTCCTATCAACCCTAGATGAAAGTGCATACCATTCTTATCATGCAGCAGTTAGCCGTTGATAAGAACCATCAGGTACATAGGAAGTCATGTTATCTTCCTTTTTTCAAAACACTGGTATACATGAACTTTCATCCCCTCCCTAGGTATATCCTTTCTAAATAATAGATCCCAGATGTGTCCTTGTATCCTCTCCACATCCCCAGCCTATACCACTAGTCTCCCCTATATCAAAACTTGTAGGATCTGATAGACGTCCTCCAATGTAACAATCATCTCTCTAGTCGGTAGGCAGAAGGTATGGATCTCACCACGCCATTGTTGTATTAGTGTTATCAAACAAGTCTGATCTAATCTTATATGTGACAGATCCAAAATGTAGGTCAATCCTTTCGCCCCTAGTAGTGTGACTATCCCTCTATATTCATGTCAGGAGAATGTCCTCTTGAAGGACTGTAGGAGTCCATGGAGCTCTCGCACATCCAAAATTCATACAGATCACCTAAAATCATCACAATTAACATCATTTATTCATTTCTCATCTTCTAATTTATTCTAAATTATTTTAACAAATAAAAACTTATAAGAGCGCATTTTTTTCTATGCTAGCGCATCCACTGCTACGCTCATGCTCCTAGTTTTACACTAGCTCATGAACTATACTAGCACAAAACTCTAACTATTCTTGTACTCCTATTTTTATGCTAGTGCATGAAGCATAGGCTAGCACACTTTTTGGACTACTCTAGTATGCATACTTGCATGCGCTAGCATTAAAATTCAATTTTCTTCTAGCTAATAAATGCATTAAATGTAGTCAAAAGAAAAACAAAATTCATCACTTACCACAACACTATCATCTAGAATCCACCAGTAATCTCAAATGCAATCTATATGATGTTTCCTATCTTGAAATCACATCATCTCTCCCAAAATGCGAAGCTCAAATCTCTCACAAAGGGAAAAAGAAGTATAATAGAACAAATGGGTCATGATGGATTTTACCCCTACTATTTATACCCTCCAAACCCTAATTCTTCATTTTTATTGCCTCATGTGGTCAATATTATTAATTTTTCTTCCACCGTGATAATATTTTCCTTAATTTCCTCCCACCACCACACACTGTTGTTCCCTTGCAATGCCTTATTTATTTAAATAATCAATTTTCAATAACATTTCTTCTCGTTGGGGAAAATTTTTACTTCCCTACGGCCCTTTCAGTGTACCATACACACCATTCTCATCCTTTCTTCCACTTTCTTCTTAAAACTTAAAAAATCCAAAAAAAATGGTAAAAATTCATAAACCCATAAAATTGGTAAACATTCAAAATCCAAAAAACTGGTAAAATTTCAAAAATCCAAAAAATGGTAAAAATTCAAAAATATAAAAATTTGGTAAAATCGTCAAAAAACCTTAAAAAATCATAAACATTATTCCACCATTCGAATCATTCACAAGACACAATATCCTCAAAACATGAAATATTATCCTACAAAATTTCTTACTTTAGTGCTTGCTTGTTTTAGCACATGACATGCAAATCCTCCATTAACAAAGCTTGTTTGATTGATATGTCTATCTTCCCTTGCATATATCATTTCTTGGGATAGTTTCATAGTGCCTGATAACTTTTTCATGGGACTTCTATATCCTTTTTCTAATCCCCTTACATGTATCCTTGCTTAGGGTGTCATTTTTAACCCTTTTTGTATAACTCAAACATTTGGGAATTGAAGTTGGATAACAAAAATATTGGTGCAACTTTCTTGAACATTGTTTGTTTGAGTATGTTTGGTTGTGCTTGTTTATTTGTTAGTCTTCTTGTTTAATTTCTTGTACTACATTGCTTTATGTATTTTTCTTTGAGTAAGTCATTTAGAAATGAACAAAAATCAATATTATGTCTCTTCATGTCCTTTTACACATTTTTTATATGCTTATATCAAATAAATAGTTACTCTTGAGCTAGATGGTTTTGTTGACTATGTTGCGATCTTTCTACTCTCCATCTATATTCTTCCCATTTCAAATCTCACTAATTTTTTTACCTAGCATTTTCCAATTCTTCCCCCTCCCTTGCTTCTTCCACTTGAGTCACATGATCCCACTCTTTTGATTGATTCCAACATTGGCCAATCAGGCCCAACTTGAATCTCTTCCATTGCTATCAATAATTTTTTCCACAACATTTGTGACAATAGTGATCATTTGTATCCCCCCTAGCCCCCTTGTTTCTTGTATACGTTGAAACAAAAACTTATTTTCCCCTCACTCAATTTACACATTGGCCGAACTAGCCAAGATTGAATCCCTTCTATCATTATGAATACATTTTCTTCTAAAGGATATGTTAAGAAAAGCATTTCTTACACTTCACAAGGCTAACCACATGAGCTTCCCAAAAAAATAATTCATACTGGTACTTTTCAAGGATCTCTTCTCACATCTCTTCTCTATATTCATATTCAGTATATCACCATCTATCTTACCATTGTGATGGGATTTTCCCCTACTTAAGTATTTTCTCTTCTTATTTTTGAGCATTAATCGACCTCTTCTATCACCCCGTAGACACTCGAGGGGGCATCCCACATCATACTAATTTTTCTTCAAATCCTTCAAACATTAATTATCTGTAATTGTCTACTATCTTTGAGGTGGCATCACTTTACCTACACCACCTCAAAGAGTAGAAAATGTAGACACCTTAATATGACTATGAAGTTTAATAAAATAAATTTGCAATAATTATCCTTTTTCCCATCATTTCATTATAATTAGTGACTTCCCGCTCATTAGCTAACACCCCCCTTTATTTCAGTCAATTAATGACACTTCACTAGTTATAATCCTCTTGTAATTAATTAATTAAGACTTTTAATCTCATATTTAACTATTAAACCTTCTTATTATTTAAATCCCCCTTTTAAACCCTTCAAATTCTACTAATTTCCTTCTAAATAATATTTAAAAGGATTGTATAAGATTAATTTGGTCTATTAATTAATCCTAGTTGATTAATTAAATCATCTCTAACTCACATGCATTTCTAATCCTAATTAATATCTTATAATCATGCTTATCTCTTTCTAATTCTACTTTACCTTTATCCCACATTCACTGAGTTGCAAGATTCTCCCAAATTGAAAAACTATATTAACAACCTAGTAGCTTCCTTCCAATCTTACACCACACATACCAATATTACTATATGCATATCATAAGAGAAATTAAACTTTGAAAATATTATTGATCAAGCATCCCCTTCTATCCTCTACTTGTAAAGAGTAGTAAGAGAAGCACCATATATGGCAATCAAGCCATATTAGTGAGATATTTTCCTCTTCATGGAGATAACATCCTTTGATCACACGTATTCATTTTTTGATCAACAAAAGGAGTACCTACAATTTAAAATCCCATTAAAAACATCAAGAGATGGCTTAGTATTTCATGATTAATTAGAGGCATTACTTATCTTTTCCTTTACATGGCTTTATCACGATGATTTGTTAGATTATCTTATTTATTGAGACTACTTGGATTTTGTTTGAATTAATTAAATTATCTTGGTTTAATCACATGTATACACAACCAAATAAGGATCTCCAAATAAGATAAAACAAAGACTACCTTTATAACCCCTTAAGGAACCTTTTATTATGCGATTATGCCCTTTGGTCTGAAGAATTCTGGAGCTACGTATCAATGAGAAATGACTTAAATTTTTCATGATATTATTCAAAATATTGTGGAAACATATGTTGACAATCTCTTAACGAAAGTTAAGAAGAGGGGAAACCATCCTGAATTTATTTGGATCATTATGTTGTGCTTGATCAAATATAGTGTAACTGCAAATCTTGAGAAATGTGTGTTTGAAGTCACTGGAGGTAAGTTATTAGGATACATCATTTCCTCTTAAGAAATTTATGTAGATCCTACAAAAATATGGGTGATTCTTGAAATTACTCCATTGTCAGATGAAACTAGTATTATATCTTTCTTGGGAAAACTTGGGGAAATCCATAGGTTTTTCCTTGATTTGACATATGTTATCCATATTATCAATGACTTACTAAATAATTATTGTTCTAAGACATGGATTGATGAATTTCATAGTGTATTTGAGTCATTAAAACACTTCCTTATGTCCCCACCAACACTCATGCCACCCAAATCCGATCATCCTTTGATTCTATATTCGAGCCACATATGTATCGATAACATGCATGTTGGCACAAGAGGATGATGATGGTCACAAACATGAAATATATTTCATGATTAATAGAATACTTGATAATGAAATGACATACACCAAGGTGGAGAATGAGTTTTTGGGAATAGTTTTCATAACTAAGAGGTTGAGACATTACATGCTCAACTAGGAAATGAGAGTGATTGTTAAATTGGAACAGTTGCGGACATTCCTGACTCAAGTATGATTTTCTAAGAAGGCATGAAGGTTTATAACATTAATGGGTGAATTTGAACTTACCTTTATTAATAAGAAATCCATTAAGGTACAAAGCATTGTTTATTGGTTGGTGGCTAACCCAATAGATTGTGGGAAAATAGTTGACTTAAAATTCCCCAATGAATGTATAACTATATAGAAACTAGACCTATCATTTCTTCATGCTCAAGATATATAAATATAATAAACCACATAATATATCCAACATATCCTGAGGGAAAAAATCACAAGAAAGGAAAAAACTACATGTCATAGCCACTAAGTATGTAATTTTTGAAACAATTCTCTATCACAGAGATTTCAATGGCATGTTGCTTAAGGTGTTAATGAAGAATAGTCAGACAATATTCTCTTTAAAGTCCACACTGGAATATGTGGCAGCCATTGTAGAGGGAACTCGACCACTCACAAGATCCATTGAATGGGATAATTCTGGCCCACGTTATAATACGATGTTGTAGAGTATGTTAAAAGGGTCAAAAATTTCAAGAGTTCTCATATGCTATACACATCCCGAGCTAGGCTCTACAGCTAATAGTGACACCTTGGCCCTTCTCTACTTGGGGTATTTATTTAATAGGGAAATTCTCTTCCTCATCATCATATGGCTAAAACTTCATAATCACAACCACATAATACTTTACCAAATGAGTTGAGGCCATTTCTCTAACTGTGGGTACCTAGATCTGTCATTGCTAAATTCATTTTAAACCAAATCATATATAGGTATGGTGCCCCTAAGGTCATTAATTTTTATAATGGAACTTCCTTTAATAAATAAGAGGTGCATGAGCTATGTGATTAATTTAAAATATCTCACGACATAGCCTCTTTATACTTCCCTCAATCCAATGGACAGGTTAAGGCTACAGATAAGACTATGAAGTCTATTCTTCTTAAGACTGTTAAAGAGAATAAGAAATATTGACATTTATAGATATTTCATTCCTTATGGGATTACAAAAATTTAGTGTGGACACCCATGGGGACAACCCCTTTCTCTTTAGTTTTCGGTGTCAAAGTGATCTTACAATTGGAGGTATATTTTACTAGTCATTGTGTGTCTTTGCAAGGAATTCTCGATGAAGATGTGTATCGAGACATACAATTAGATGAATTAGAAGTATTGAATGAAAGATAGCTCAGAACTTAACAAAATCATCAGGTATACATAGAAAAAATGTGTCTTTAGTACAATTAAAATGTCTATGAACAATAAATCCAAGTAAGAGACCTTGTATTAAGGCTTGACAAACAAAATGACAAAAAGTTTGGCGAAGGTATAATTTTTAGGTAGAAATGGTTGGTGCTATTTTAAGTAATGGAAGACTAAAAAATGTTACATTTTTTCTATGTACTCTTGAGGGTGAATAATTTAGCGAGTTCATTAATGCATGTCACCTCAAGTGTTTCGATGTAGAATCATTTGCATTTCCACACTACCATCTCTTGAATCCACATCATCTTGATACTTACATTATCATGTCATTTAAATTGTAAAATTAAAACTTAGTGTTCATGTAATTCTTTGACTTTCTAACATTGGAAAATATCCTAATCATACTTATTTCATCATTCTTCTCATAAATTCAAATTGTTTAATAGTTATCATCACTTTTATTCAAGAGACAAATTTTTACATTACTTTATAAGGAGTTACATACTCACTATTCTCCACATTTTCTTCCAAATTGGGTGCTTCTTGTCCATAATTTTCACTAGAAGCTTCTTTATGATAAATATTTCCCTAAAACTCTCTCTGTGAAAAAACATTCTAAACATTTCACCCAGAAATCTTGTTTTCCTATCTAAATCTTTGTTGCTGATCCCTCACATCCTAGTAGTTACATGGGTTTAAGATTAGGGAAAAGTTTTTCTTCCCAAAAATCACAAGTCAAACTCAAGTTAGAAAAAATAAAAAAATAAATATAAACAATAAACAAAAAATTATTTTATTACAAATAACTATACTTGTCGTCCCTACTAACCTTAGGTAATAAGACCATGCTTCTTACTAGAAGGATGAGGTTGGGAAAGGAGGGGAGTGACCTTAAAATCCTCTATCTTATCCTCGGTGACAAGCCCATTCTTCTTACTAGTAGCATGGGGAAAGATGTAGGGGGTCACATTAATAAGTCAAAAGTTGTAAATAAAAAAGGAAATAAACGTACTTCTAAAGATTTTGAAAAAAATGACTTAGATGTATATGTTAAGAGAGATAATTACTCTTTAAAAATAGATCTTATCAATAAATAGGCCATCTATAGATATAATTCTCATCAAAACTTGTAAGAAAAATTCCTTTCAAATTGGTTAAGTTAATATTGGTTTGGGTTAGGTTGTAGTTTTCTCAGTAAATCCTTATCAAGGTTCTTGTCTCTTGGTCATTATCATTCACATTCTTCAAACCATGTATCTCGTGTTATTCTTAAATCTTGGTGGTGAGCCCTCACATCTTATTGGTTGTGTGGAGTTAATAATGAAGTGAGGTTATCTTATCATCATATCATATTCAACATATTTTGCTAATGGAACAGAAATGCCTAAAGTTACTAGAATAATAAAGTGTCCAAATTATAATTTGTTACCATACTCATAATCATATGCATATCATTTTATTTATTACATAGCATCATTATCCATAGCATGCATTTAAAAAGAAAAAATCATAATAAATTATAAGTCATCTAGGAATATACAAATGAGATGAACCATAATGAAATCAACTCTTACGAAAGAATGTCAAACCAAAAAGATATCAATATGTATATATAATCTATTAAATTTCTTATGTATAATGTCATCACACTGTAGGAAAAGTGTGGTCAAAATGCTCACTATGATCTCAAGTTACAAAAAAATGATATACATATCTAAAATTCTCTCAAACTAATAAAGGTCTTAGGCCTATCCATCCCTCCTAGATCCCTACAAAGGGGGAATTCGAGAGATCCTACTGTGGCTCTTGCAATGAGATCAGCTTCTTATAGCATGGGATCCCCCATTTGTTGATCGGTGAGATTGTCTAGGTGAGTAACTAGTAGTAGCAGCTTTGTTGCCTGAGTATCCTTGTCACCTCTCTCGATCCTCGTACATGGTATTATCAGTCTTTAACTGAGTCACCTTTGTTGAAGCATGTCACATTGATGTGAACACATCAGTATGATGACCAGATCATGCTAGGATTCTCAGGGTCTAAAAATATCCTCTCTCACATCATCCCAGTAGGAATCGTGAACATATCTCGAAGTGTATCCTGAATAAGATCCCACCATCTAGCAGTTGTGGCCACAAAGAGAAATAAAAAAATGATGAGTTAGAAATTAAAAAATAAAAACAAAAAGAAGAGAAATAATACTAACATCTAAAATAGGAAACAAAGATAAGAGAAGTTTATTTATACTCACTCATGTCTCCAAGAATTCAGCTTGGAACAAAAAACTGGTCCTCCTCTTCCTCCTTGTCTCTCTCCTCCTCCATGTGCTGCAAATGCACAAATGCCTCCTCCATCTCCTTAAGGTATAAAATATCCTCCTCCACCTCTGCCTCAGCTTTGGCAGCCCCTAAGGCCTCTTGTGTGTCCCTACCACTCAGGGTTAGACTCATCCCGCAAAGACCAAATCTACATCAACCTCCTCTTCCTCCTCCTCACTTTTTGTTGGGCCTACACTAATATGTAACACCTATCTCATTATTAATATAATGTAAGTAGCTGGATCAATTAGCACTATGACTATCCATTATATTTTTCCCCTCTAGGAAGCTCTCACCTCTCACATCCCCCTATAAACCATGGCCACTGCTTGAAAAGCATATACATAAGGTAACCCAAACTGATGGGGTACCTGAAGCATCAAATGAGTCTATACTCTTCTAGATTGGTAAAATAATTGAGATGTGGTATAACATATAATCATTGTAATCCCCTCCTCATGCCATCTGCCATCCAAATCCTGATACGACTACGCAATCATGTATACCTTGGTTAAAGTAGAAACTTATTTTGATGGAAACCTGATTGGAGTCATATCTATTGACCTTGATGGTCTTATCTCTGTGGGCTATGCTATCCAAAATCCCATCTGGTAGGGGATCGTTCACTTTTACACCCATGACATGATTAAATGGCAATGGCTCAAATATCAAGCCCCACATCTAACAACCCTATATAAATCATGGTATGTGTTGTCAAGGATGTGAAATCCCCATGCTTACACCCTATTATGTTGCTAAATGCTCTTGATGATTAAAGCCCAAAAAAATATGAACATGTCTCCACCCTTGTGCCTAATCAAACATGAGGTTAGTATACTAATGATGTCCTTACGAAGGGTAGGGATAAGATATGTGTTAACTGAACCAAGTATGACCCTTTGTTTGGCACCCATGTCAGGTGTATATGCATCTCCAAGGTAAGTGTCTCATCTGAAAGCCTCGACTACTAAGCTAACACTCTTAAGTGCTAGCTTCCTGCTAGTGATAGAAACCCCAAGTATCTTATATACATCCTCCAGGGTGATATTCCACTCACCTCTAACTCTAAGAAACTTGAAAGTGTTTGGGTTAACATCCTAATAACTGAATAAGTCATAAAGAATGAAACTCGCATAGGAAACATGTCGTGTCTATGCAATCCTTAGTATATCGGCCCTCTCCAGTAATCCCCTCTCTAGATGAAGTCAATAAATTTAGGATCCAAGGAAACCACTCCTACTATCAGGCCCTACACCATCTGATGTAGCTCCTCTACATCAAAAATAATGAAAAAAGAGAAAGTTAGAACCTGATAAGAACATAACAATCTCAAAAAGAAAATATAAATGTAAGTAAAAATAAGAAAAAAATTATACTTAGCCTTCTAAATGTGAAATTTCATATCAGTTACATAATCACCACTCTAATCAGGTTGGTGGCTCTATAATTATCGTAGTGGTTGTGCAGTAGATACTCTTCTAGAGTAGTGGTTATGTAACCACCACAACTTTGTACAACAAAGTGAATATGCAACAATCACCCTAATTATCTTGTTGGGATGAAAAATACTCACAAACTTTACTATCTCCTCATACACCCCTCATTAGGGATTGGACACCAATTCAATAGCAAGGATTGATGAGATTGATCAATGTAACTATAGTATAAAAATAACACATTATAAAACTCCAACAATATGACGTTTATAGGAGGACATGGTTTTTATCCATAGGTCTTATCTAGACCTCATATCAATATGCAATCTAATTCCTTTTCTTCCTACTTGCTACAAAAGGATGAAATTCTAGTGTGTCTCACCCAGAGTGGTGATCCTCTTGATTCTCTAGAAGGATCCTTAGACATGATACAAGGATACACAAATATCCTTCTACAGAAAAATGATACCTCACCCCCACCTAAAATAGAAAATATATCTCAAAAGGGGGGTCCTATAAATGACCAATTCATAACGGGGTATCACATACCCTCGTAATCAAACAATGTTCAACATACACATAAAAAATTCACAACCTTCTCCTCATGATGTAATTTCAACACTGGTGGGTAGAATCAAAGAGTTAGAAATTTCCTAAGCTTCACAACCTTAAAAATTCATGGGGCAAGGAAAATCTTCCCATCATGTTCAAAATTAGAACTATATCCATTCCACAAATGTCCATCAACAACCACCATCACATGTCTACTTAAGTGTTTCTAGCCCTAGTGACCTCCTTACAATATCAAGAACACTAGGAATGGCCCCTCATACTTCCTATGTGTATCCTAAACAAGGGCCATCTTGAAGTGCATTCTCAAATTCTGCTCCTTCATGAAATGTGGCGATCCCTAGTTTTACATTGACTATCCCATATCCTAGTGCTACCCCCCTTACATTCAAATATATTCCAAGTATATTGAGATGGATTTGTACTCTTTCCCTGGTCCTTATGTGCAATAACAAGGGGTTCCTTATGCCCCAACCAAATTTTACATTATACCATATCAAAATTCTATTCCACCTCCTCCTTTCCATCAAGGATATTCAATGATCAAATATTATGTAGTGGGTACCTACTTTGAATATCTAAAATATCGTATAGAATCTACAATACAAGGTATCATGATCCCATGAAATTTTCTAGATACTCTAAATTTTAAGGGAGAAGGAGATCCCAATGCCCATATTAAGGCATATGATACTGCCATTATAAAGTTACTCCCTTGGGATGTAGTTGTTGTAAATATATTTTCAAATACTCTCAAAGGGATTTCCCTAGATTGGTATTATAGAATATTGGAAGCCTCTACACATTCTTTCAAGAAACTTGTATATTATTTTATCCAGGTATTTGATATGAACAAGCTATTGACGATAGTGATCAGAGGATTCTTGCACATCAAGAAAGATCAGAATGGGTTTGTTTCCCACTTCATTCAAAGCTAACAACAAGTCATTTATTCTTTTATAAGCACTTTAGATATGGGGTTGATGGAACTATGTGACTTATTCCTCCACTCACTTAATCAAGAGACTAAGGAGGAATTCCATACATTTTCTCTTCGGAGATATGAGGAATTTTTTGAGGGTGTGATTCGTATTGAACAAGAGGAAATCAATAGCAATCGTAAGACTTATGGCCCTAATGGGAGGTTGGTCACCTCCACCCAAAACAAGTCAAACTTTTAGAATAGTTTAAACAAAAACCAAGGACCCAAGGTCCTCAATTGAAATCATGGTGTCATAACGGATGAAATTACCAACCAACTTAAGAATCCATATGTTGTGAAAACTAACAATGTAAATAATTAAAATAGAAATATAAATAATAAAAGGAACAAAAATCCTACTCCCTCCATTAACACAATTGATCTTAGTCACCCTCCCTCCTAGTAGATTTAGGTCCAAGCCCCAAATCAATACCAAAATAAAGGCCAAAGACCTCCAAATTATAATTACAACAATCAATATCAAAATAATAATTGAAATTATGGAACACAAAAAAATGAAAACCATAGATTGAGGGATTATGACCTTAATTTATATTTAGAATTCCATAGAGGTATCATCCATGATGGTCATTCTTGCTAAGATTGTAACAAGTTTATATAATGGATTCCAAAATATCAAAGGCAACTCTATATTGACAAAACACTAGCCTTAGGATTTATAGAGATCCTTTCCCAAAAATCCTTGAAAACAAAAAAGATAATTGAAAGAGTTGGCAAGAATCGTATCGAAAACTGTGCACCATGATAAATTTGCACTCTAAAGGAAATGTAATAGCTCCAACGTAATCACAAGGAAGAATTGATCAATCAACTGAAGAACTTGCATAACAGAAAAAATCTTGCACATGTAGAGAAAGACAGTGGAGTGTCTTGGCATACTCATAAATTTCAAAGTAAGGGATACATATAGGGTGTCGAGTAACCCTAGTGCATGAAACACAAGAAACCCTAAACCTAACCCATGTGAGATGACCCTCCATATGTGTGTAGAGGACATATAGGATCCCACACACCAACACCCCCCTTCATCAAAGTTGGGGTAGAGGATATGATGAGTCAGACAAAAAAAGAAGACACTCCTAAAAAACTAAGAAAGATGTGTCAACGGGGCCTAGAAACTAAAGGCCTGATAAGGTGCCCATGTATAAACAAAATCTTCCTAGAAGAAGAAGAGGAGGAATATATAGCCTGAAGAAGATGAACAGATGCATAAGACCTCACCCCAAGAATAGACTGTAAGTGAATAAACTTCACCTCAGTGAAGGGCTTGGTGAATATATCTACAATCTGATCACCTGTCTGAATGTAATGAATGTCAATGATACCATCATGAATAAGCTCTCATATGAAGTGCATATGGATCTAAAGGTGCTTCATCCATTGATGCTGAACTGGATTTCTACAAATTGAGATAGTGCTCATGTTATCACAATAGATAATGGAGGGCCACTAAAAGTGGATGCCAAACTCTGTCAGAATTCCCTGTAGCCAAATATATTTTGTGGTAGCATTAGCTACTCCTCTATATTCTACCTTTGTAGATGATATCACAATTGGATTATGCTTCTTGCTAGACCAACTAATAGGACCCCAAACCAAGAGAGAAACTGTAGCTAGAGGTATATTTCTAATGATCTAAGTCACTGGCCTAATTCGAATCTTTGAACCCAATCAAGTCAATATCCACCTCTCCATGATAGTGAATTCCATCAGTATAGGTACCACAAACATAATGAAGGATACACTTAACTACTTTCCAATGCAACTCATGTGGCTCCTGCATGAATCTGAACATGATCCCAACATCATAAGATAAATCTGGTTGAGCGTCAATCAATTAAATCAAGCTCCCCACCAACTGTCGATAAAGGGTACCATAAACCAAGGGAGTAGAGAAATTAGAAACAAACATAACCCCAGAAAGAAAAGGAGTAGGAGAAGACTTGCAATCAAAAATATAAAAAAAAACAAGCAAGTCAAGAGCATACTTAGGTTATGAAATCAAAATTCCCAAGTCAGATTGTGAAATCTAGATCCTGAGAAAGTAATGAAGCAGACCTAAGTCAGTCATGGAAAACCTATTGGCCAAGGTGGTCTTCATAGAATTAATGACAGAGGAAGAGCTGCTCGGTGATCAACAAGTCATCAACATAGAGAACAAGAATGAGTATGGAGTCATCTTGCCATAGAATATAAACATTTGGATTAGAGTGACACCTAGTAAACCTTGATGTAATTAAAAACGAGTCCATATTGGCATACCAATCCCGAGGGTCTTGTTAAAGGCCATAAAGAGACTTGTCTAACTTAAAAATGAGAGAGGGATCATGGACATAACCCAGAGGTTGTTCCATGTAGGTCTCTTCCTCTAGGTCACCATGAAGGAAGGCACTCTTAACGTCCATTTTATGGGCTTTCCATCTGTTTGCTGTGGAAATGGCTAGGGTCAGTCGAATAGAAGTCATCTTCACAACCAGAGCAAAGGTTTTAGTATAATCAACCCTAGCTATCTAGGAAAAACCATTAGCTACTAATCATGCTTTTAACTTTTTGACATATCCATCTACTCCATACTTCGTTTGGAACACCCACTTTCACTGAATGATTTTTCTTCCTTTCAGAAGAGGGGTGAGATCCCAAGTATCATTCTTCATGAGAGAGGAATACTCCTCATCCATGGCAGACTCCCACTTAGGAATACCAGAAGCCTCCTAGAAAGACTTTGGATTAGAGGCAGAGGTGAAGAAATAGTGGGGTCCAAAAAAATATGAGAAAGTATGTCTCATATCCGAAGTATCTCCAAAACTTTGCAGAGTTTTCCTAACCCAAAGAGGACCAAGAGGGTCAACCTCTGAGTTAGAAGATTCATCACTCGAGTGAGAAGGGACATAGCACTCATCATCACTACTATCAGAATCAGAAGATGCAAGGGTTTGATGGTCGGGAGGATCAAGAAGAGGAGAACCCTCAAGAACATTATCATCTAATTGTTGGTGTGTGTTATTTTCCACATCATTAGGTGATTCATATCACTTAGGTGAGATCGTAGGTCCACGTGTCATTTAAAGGTCATTATGAGATTCTCTTACGTGTTAGTGTGTTAGTGCGTCATATGCATCATTGGGAGTTACAATTCTATTCTAGGAATGTAACTCCCCCCCCTCCACTCGAGTTGTCATGATTGCAGCATTGAGTGTTCCTCAGCACCTCCTATATGTACACCCCATTTGGATTTATGAGATAGAGAGAGACATTTGTGGATTGTAACGAGGTTCTTCCCATGTTTTAAATCTTTGCATGCACATTCAGTTGATGCTCAATCCTTCTGAGATATCTTCACACTATTGTTCGCATGTCTGTTGATGTGCACATGTCATCCCTCGTGATTCTCACATTGTCAGGTTTTGAACCCTCTTTCATGGTATCAGAGTAGATCTTGTGGATCCATGCACTCTTTGGCATTTTTGTGCATGTGTTTTATGGCTTCCAGACATGATATCCAAATCTCATTGCGTGTGTCATAATAAATATTCCAGTTCGTGCGCTTATTACATTGATTTTGGGTATTTTCATACCTCTATTGAGGATATTCGTGTGGTTCATTCTTCCGTGCATGTGGGTTTACAAGGTGCTTCAGCAGTATTACATGCAGCTCTTGTAGCCTTTGTTGGGTGTTTCAATAATTTAGATCTGAGTCTATAGTGTAATTTTTAAGGGTTTTTGGAGTTGTCTTTGAGCCCATCTCAACCTCAGTTTGGTATACATAACGTGTCAAACCTTCCATGTTATACATAACTCATGCTTTCTCCAACTCATGTTTTTTTGCATTACTATGCTTGTGGGTCATGTTTTTTTGTGCTCTACTTCGGGACTTCCAATTGTGCCCTGTCGCTACTCATGCCTGGGTGGAGTTCCATAGCTGTAGTCTTGGCTTGAACCCATTTTTTCTTCCAAGCTAGGATGTGTGCATCCCAGTCTCGGCCTGGTTCATGGATTCATTGCACGGCTCATCATTTTGCACCTACCTCTACATCCCTGTGTTTCCTATTTACTCGAGATACTTACCCTCTGGTTCACTGCTTTGTGGTGTGGTCTCTAAGCCACATTCTGCCAAACCTGCATCTGTTCTAGCTATTTCCTCTTGCTCGAGTTCCAACCATGACCTCCTATTCATGCTCGGTCCTGTCTGTTAGACTGCTACGTTTACCTCTGGTTTGGCCTTGGCGTTGGCATTCTACACTTCAAACTCTGGCCTGTGCACTACTCACCTGACGTTGATGCGTTGTCTCTAGCCTACTCAGCATCAGCTACATGACTAGTTTTCTCACTTGGCTAGGAATATAGTCTACTCTCTTGGCATCGGTTACTTACATTTTCTCCTTTGCTATACTGTTTGCACACACCAACAACCCTACATCTCTACACGTGGACAACTTCCTTGAGTGCAGCAACTTCAACGTGGGTCTCCACTCCTCCAACACATCTCTCAGTCATTTCTTCTTAGCCGCTTCATCTCCTGCTGCTCATATGCATGTGGCCTCCTAAACCAACCTATAGCACTCTCCACAAATGGCTCTCCCCCTCTAACAACATCTATGTTGATTCCCTGTGCACATAACCATTGTGTGCAGACCTGCCTCAACCGTTCCACATGGCTTGACTGCTCAATGTGGGCCCACTCACATTCCTTTTAAAATTGTTTTTAGGTCAAAAAAATTCCTCATTTTTAATTTTTTGATGCAAAACATTTATCATGACATTGTAAATTAATTTTTAAGGCTATATTTTGGCTTTTATTATGCCCTTCCTATGAGCGTCGAAGACGGAAGGTGAGGTCCGGGGTTGGCAGGAGGCTAATCCCCCCTCACAAGAAAAACAAAATATGCCTAAAATTTGATGTCATTTCCAATGGGTACCCACACGATACCCTTTGCACCCATTTCATGCACTTTTTTAATGCATTTGCAACATTTATTGAATTTTTCCATCAGTTGCGGGAATCATTTTAATGTTATAACTTTTGACTTACAACTCATTTTTTAGCGCTTCTTTAGTCAAATTTACATGATTTTTCATACATTATGTGATAACATTGTTATTTTTGTAAACATACTACTTTATAAAGTGTCACATTCTAGGGGGGTTGACTATACTCTTGGGCTTTCACATAGATGCATTATCGGCCGATTCTGACATCTTGCTTTTGTGCACCTTACACTTTTGATTCCACATCATGGAGAGTTCTCTTTCCATACTTGAGCGTTGTAGGATCACCTTACAACCTTTTCCACTTCTCACCAGGAGAGGGAACTATTCAGCTTGGCGTGCTTCCATGGAATGTTACTTCACCCACAAGGGTCTTTTACCCTTCTTGTTTGGGCCAGTTCCTACACCCACTGATCATTGTCATCTGGAGGAATTCCTTGACACTTGTGACCATGTCTTTGGTCACATGATGATGTATGTCTCTCGATCTCTCTGGTTTCACGTGGTAGACTCAAATCCACCTCACCATGTCTAGAGAATTCTTCAGTCCTTCTATGGAGACCCTTCACATATTTCCATCATTGTTGCTGCTACTGATTCAATTGTCCCCATTTCTTCATGTGATGGAAGTTCCACTAACATAGGCTTGCTTGGTTCTACTTATGATGACAAGGATTGTGCATCCAGTTCTGATGTCGAGAGTACTATAGAGGACTCTTCTCCTCTTTCTCTCACTATTCTAGAGAGTGTTGACACTTCCCACATCTCATCAAATATTGAGCAGTCTCCTTCTCAGTCTCATACAGTCATCACACCCACCTCCTTTCCACTTTCATTGTGTTAGGCCCCTTTCACTCCTCTACCTTCATTGGATGACTTATACCTATCTGACATCACTCTTTTGTTTGTTCAGCCCCCTCATTGGGGTGAGTATCTACCTAACCTTATTCATCTATTCATAGAGTCTACTTATGATGAACTATAGATCCCTCATCCATCTATAGGTGTTTCAGAGGAGTTCATCATCTCTATTGTTGGGAGCACCCCTTCTAGGAATCATGTCACTTCCACATTTCTAGAGACCTTCATTTATCCACCCTTAGTTCTGGATCCCTTTTCTATTGTGGAGGATGTTTTGTTTCCTTCACATCACTTGGACATCCTTTTTATGGGTGTTCCTCTTTTTCACTCTGACAATTCTACACATGTGGCATTACCTTCAGTTCCTTGGCACTCACTCGATAGACCTATGTCACACTTTCGTGCACCAGACTCAGAGTTCTTCGTGTTGCTGCCTTCAATTTCCTTTGTGGAGTGGGTGGAATTCCAACACGTCATTTCTATCCTTCCTAAGGGAAGGCACACAGCTCATTGTGGGTGGCTCTTCTTCAGTCCAGAGGAAAAGGATCTCGTCATCGACATTATTCTGGGAGACTTCCTAGAGCTGCAGAGTTTAGATCCGTCCATTGCATCTTCTGCATTCCTCTCATCTCCCTCTTCTTCTCTCTTCTTCTTTCTGAGAGATTTCCTCTTTGTACATGGGTACCTTTTTAGGCTCACCTATAGCTGGGACCCATCTTTGGCATCTTTCTTAGATTAGAGAGTGTTTTTTTCTCTTGTGGTGGATGTTTTTCCCACTGGGTTTTCCTTCACTACTTGGGACATTTTTCTTATACGTGGGTACCTCATCAGGGTTTGTGCCGGGACCCATTTCTCATTTCTAACTTGTCACCTCATCCTAAGTTATGATGAAGGGGGAGTTTTGGTGTGTGTTAATTTCCACATAATTAGGTGATTCATCTCACTTAGGTGAGATCGTAGGTCCATGTGTCATTTAGGGGTCATTATGAGATTCTCTTACGCATCAATGCATCAGTGTGTCATATGCATCATTGGGAGTTACACTTCTATTTTAGGAATGTAACTCCCCCTCTCCACTCAAGTTGTCATGATTACAGCATTGGGGGTTACTCACCACCTCCTATATTTACACCCCATTTGATCTATGAGATAGAGGAGAGTTTTATGGCTTAACTAGGGTCTTCCCGTGTTTCAAATCTTTAAATTCACATTTGGTTGATAATCACTCCTCTCAAGATCTCTTCACACTTCCATTCACACGTCCATTGATGTGCATGTCATCCCTCATGATCCTCACTTACGGGTTTTAAATCCTCTATCACTAATGAGTCAGAATCCGAATCAGCAAGATGAAGAACCTCAATAGGTAGAGAAGTAGAAGTTGAAGAAGGATCATCAAACTCAACAATTTTCTCAATATAAAGCTCATGAGAATTAGGATTCAACAATTGATATCCCTTCATGCTATCAGGATACCCTACAAAGATATAAGGTTTGGATTGTGGTTCTAATTCCTTGCATTTCTTCTTGGGAATCCAAGCCATAGCCTTGGATCCAAAGACTCGAAAGTGCTCAACATCAGGCTTACATCCAAACTAGGATTCGAAGGGTGTCATCCCCCTTACTACCTTGTGTGGAACACGGTTCTAAATGTAATTAGCAAAATTCACTACTTCAGCCCAATACTGTGAAGGAAGAGACATCGAGTGAATCATACAAGTGGCCATATCTATAAGAGTATGGTTTTTTCTTTCTACTACTCCATTATGTGAAGGGTTTTATATAACTGTATCCTGCAAGGAGATCCCTTCAGAAGTACAAAAATACATGAACCTAATATTTACATATTCACCTCCATTGTCCATTCAAAGAACCTTAATAGACCGTTCCTCCTGTTTCTCAGCAAGAGCCTCAAAGTCTTGAAAATTTTCAAGCACTTTAGACTTAAGCTTAAGAAAATATACCCAAGTATATCACGAATAGTCATCAATGAAGGTCAGCACATAAATATATCTAGTAAATGAAGGAGATGGAAATGGACTAGAAATATCACTGTGAACAAGATCCAAAGGATGAGTAGCTCTCCAAGATTTTCCTTTGTCAAAGTTCTTTTTAGGATGCTTTCTAAGAGTACAACCCTCATAAAGACCCTTAGAAAACTTGATGTGGGGTAACCCATTGACCATTTCGTTTTGGCTCAATTGTTCAAGGTAGCAATAATTTAGATATCCGAAATGCTCATGTCATAGCTTACTAACCTCATTTGCATGAGTGAGAAAGGTAGTGGGCATAGAATCAAAATTAAATTGGGAAAAGGTATACAACCATGAATGGTGGTCCACCTTTCCCTCAGCCATTATAGTGTCATCATTAATCTCATGAATAATCACCGAGTTAGGACCAAATTCCACTTGCATTCCTTCACCAAGGTGAATAATATGGTAAATTGATAGGAGATTAGTAGAGAGATCAGGGAAAATCAACACTTGGTTGAATGTTCCCCCATCCATCTCTATCAATCCATTACCAGAAAATGACATTGTTGTGTCATTACCCATCGTGATTTGGGACATACCACAAGGTTCGATGTTGGAGAGCTCAATATGTGAAGAAGCCATGTGGTGCGAGGCACTGGATTCTATAATCCACATCAATGAAGGAGAAAATTTGGCTAAAAGGGCCTTTCCTTTCTTCTTATCAAATTTTGAACCTTTTTTAGTAGAAGACTCGGCCTTTGGAGCATTTTGTTTGATAGACTCAGGAACACCTATTTTATTTTTCTCAAATGAGTAAGGTGATCAATTTGTTTTCTCATACACGTATGATCTTTATGACCAAGCTTCTTGCAATAGGAACACAAATACTTGTCTTTCTGTGCTCTAGACTCAGAGTTTGAAGTGTTTGTGTTAATTTTAGTTTTGGTCTTGGTTTCTTTCTATAACACCCTTAACTGATGTTATTTTCCTCCTTTGAATTCAAGTGTTGATATGTGATTTTCCTTCTATGGATATGTTCTTCTGATTATTGGAAATCATGCTTGATATGGACAAGTATTTTCTACTCTTAAGATCCTTTGATCAAATTGGTATGACTTCTCTGAATCCATTTTTAAATTCTGATAGATGATTTGCAATATGGTTTAAGAGTTATAAACTTGTCTTTTTATCCGACTCATCCTTGGATCAATTTCAGTGAAATTGATCCAAGGAATGTTTTAAAAATACTTTGTTGAATGAATGGTAAAATTGACATTCCATGTATTAAGGTACATGCTAGACTGAACTTTGTTGTTTCAAGTTCTTTGATTTCTATGTGAACGTACTTCCATTCACTAGGTTTTTTGGCTTGGGTCTTTGAAGATTGACCAAGACAGGTCATTACTGATAAAATAGGCATACAGCTTGTACACAGCATAAGGGATACCCAGGACCCTATTGAGGATTGACTTACAAAATCCTAAGCTAGGTGGAACTATTTCGTACCTAATCTATGTTACTTGATACAATTATGTTTCTAACCTAAACTGGTACTAAAGAGTTAGAAGGGTTGCTAGGTATTAAAACTAGAACCTAACACTACAAGGTTATTTGGTGATCTAACCTAGTTTCTAAAAGCTATTGTATTTTTTATTACTTACCTATGTGGAGTTATCTAATGTAATTGCTAAGGACCTATGTTAGGGGTTAGTGGTTAGTGTTATATCCTAAGGTATAAACCTTAATTCTACCTAAGATCTAACCTAAGCCAGTAATCTACCTTAAACTAATGGCATTAAGGGGAACCTAAGGGGGGTCACAAGTATTGGGAAATGGTTCCTAAGGAATTAATGTTGGTGATAAGGATGAAAGGACATGTGGGACTACCAACTTTGGAAGGGGATAGTTTGGTTGGCAGAGGCCTAGGTGGCAGTATCACTAGAAATGGAAACACATGTTATTTTTGATTGGGAACTTGTCAGACTTGACAGGTGGTGGCAAGGAAGATTGGGCAAGAGATATGGATATAATGAAATTAATGAAATTTTTTTCACAAGCCCAAACCACTTTGGAAGGCATTGGTTGTTTCATTTTGCATACTCTCTATTTTTCTCTCTTCATGCACTAAGGTATTTCAAACCAGCAGTTTAAACTACACTACATGGCTATTTTGGAGGTTTCAAATCTATTTTTGTTTCATGGAGAGTATATGAGGCATTGTGGAAGAAGTATTTTGTTGGTTTATCTTTCGTGGAGAAGAAGTGAATAAGCGAGCTCAGCTAGAGGTCTTCTTTGATTTTACAGTGACACTATCAGGCATGATAGGCCCTAACTGTTAAAATATCTTGCTTTCCTCTAAGTGTTTTCATTAAAACAACTTTTCTCTGATGAGTTCTGTGCATTCATGCTTAATTGGTAAATTGATAGATGGGTTTTGTAAAACTTGTATTTCAGGTTTTGAACTATGTTTTTACTTGATTATGTTGGAAGCTTGTTTTGCATTACCTTTTTCACCAAGGAATTGTGCATATGTGAACAAAATCTAGTCACTTTGTTTGGATTCTTCAGTGGTTTGAATTTTTTTTTGGTTTCGACTTCTTTTGCAGTCTTTAATTGTTATAGATATTTATCTATATTTGTTGAGTTTAGTGTTACAAACTGTTGTATTTTATATACTTGAGCTAGTAAGCAACTCTGGTACTTATGGAAACTCGCAAACTAGTTCGAGCTATTTGATTAGAAACTTGTTTCAGTGGATGGAACCATTATAGAGATTATTTGCTCTATGATGTTAGCATTTTATTTCATGGTTATTTGGACTGTGAATAAATCTGTAAATGGCTTGTTTTTTATCACCTTATGGAAACTTTGACTGTTACAAAGTTTGTATGCACAGGTAAAACTGTATATGGTTTAGTTTTGTATTTCTTCTTGCGAAAATCATTGATTGTTATTGAAATTCATGAGCACTGTGGATAAGCTAGTATATGGTTTTGTTTTTTTTTTTTATTGCGAGAAACATTGACTGTTATTGAAACAACATGCACTGGAGAAACCGTATATGGTTTAGTTTTTTGTTTCATTCTGCACAAACTTGATTATTTTTGGAACACTATCAAAATTGAAACTTGGGTTTGTTATCTTTGATAATTTGTATTGTGTTCGAATCCTCTTAAGGCATGGTACTTGCGAACTATTTCTTGTGACTATTTAGCTATTACTGTAGGTTCGTTATGAACCCAACTTTCATGTTTGTAGTCGGTTGGACTGAAATATGTTAAGTATCTTACATTCAGTATGGGAAACTGGGTTTGAAATGATCTTAACTCAAAATGGAAGCTTTTTGTTCATAGAATGAACTGTTTTATAAGAAGTTTCTTCTTACTGGATCTATTTTTATGCTACTGGTGTATTTAGGGATTTGTGATTGTGATATTGAGATGCATCACTGTACAATCAGTT
Organism: Taxus chinensis; assembly: GCA_019776745.2. NCBI lineage: Eukaryota > Viridiplantae > Streptophyta > Pinopsida > Cupressales > Taxaceae > Taxus > Taxus chinensis. The sequence goes on from CM034146.1 coordinate 900,838,188, forward strand.
TGTTACTTGGTGTTTATAAATTGAAATGATAACCTAAACATTGTGTTGACTCAAATATTATAGTCTTTTGATTATTTTATAAACTATTGAAGGAACATGTTGTTACCCTAACTTGGTTATATGTATTTGAATGGTCTTGATTCTTCAATGGTATTTATGCTTTGCATTTTGCTCGAAATTGTAATTGAGTCCTGGACTGTACATATTATTTTTTATGTTTGATCTCGTCTTTTGTTGGAAACCTAATCTATAGTTCTTGTATTGATGAGTTGGCATACCGTTGATACGGTTCTACTTTGCCTGAACTATTGGGAAGGCTCAAGTGTTAGCAACTTCTCAGATTCTTACCTCTTATTGGGTCCAATAAATGTATGTTATGTCTTGGAAGATTGATTATGATTCAAAATTGATTGCAGGTTATGTATGAACTTCATTATTACAATGTTTCAATGGATGGCATAATCCAAGCATTATAATGTGAAGATTTGGAAAGGAAGTAGCAATTAGTTTTCTTTTCCTTTAAGTTGATCTTGTTCTTTATCTTTAGAACTATTGCAAGGGCTTAAACGGTATGCATGAGAGGAGGTAAAACTGTTTAATTAAGTTGTAAAGAAAGTATTAAATTGGGATCAGATCCTGTTAGGTCTCCTTTTATAGTACAATTGGGTTAAGTTCTTTGGTTGGAACCCCCTAATTTTTATTCTTATTGGAAAAGGAAATCAGTGTTTATTAGTCTTGTATACTTTTCATTTGACTAAAATGAAGTGGAATGAGATTGAAGTTAGGTCGGAAAAAGAAATTGTAGCTTGTTGTTGACTGATAATCCATCACTTCTTCTTGAATTTCTTTCATATGGATCTATTTTGATGAATACCTTAAATTGTTAAATCTTAAAGTGGAGTTACTTTAAAGGAATAGTTTAAATCATGATATACACTGTTTCAAATTTGTTGATGGTTATGTACCTTGGTAAATGGAATGCTTTCTTTTCTTCCTTACATGAAAGTGAGATGAAACATCCAAGAGGGAATATGTTGTAAACACTTCTGTATCTTATTGTAAATATATGAGTTGTATTATATTTAGTAGATTGGAAATAATGATATGTTACGTTTTTTTGTTTGGTAAAGATAATTGATGGATTCAATTATACTTTAATTTATAGGACAGGTATTATATATTATATTTTGTTCTTCTTTTTGTTAACTCTGTTTAGTATTGCTCTTCTTTTTATTGATATTACTTATGCTTAGGGAGCATGAATTACTTGTTGTTCATTAAATCAGGGTTGTTTTTATTGGAACAATTAGTGGAATGCACTTCATTTTAAGGATTAGTACTTATCATGCTCAGTTCATTGAACTGACCCGTGCTAGCAATTTTTGCAGATGGACTTCATAAGTGATAAAAGAAGGCAAAAACTTATATGTTGCATTGGCTGATTTAAGTTGATTCTTGAGAAAAATTCTGATCTATTCTTAAGTTGTATTGAAAAGAAAAGTTATTCTCTTTTGAATGAAGGTTGTTGTCATGTAGTATGTCTGTAATGCATAAGTTGTAAATGTATAAGCTTTGAAAAGGAAATGTAAAATGAGAATTTACTTGCATGGATTATGTAAATTATCTTGTACTTTTGTAAAAGAAATGGAGTCCTATTCTATCGATGTTCTTAATGTTAATTATATGTTTCAATGAGTGTTCTTGGATAAGTAGGAAAAAGAGAATTCGATTATTTTTCCCTAAACGTGAAGCAACTAAATAAGTTACAGATAATTAATGTTCTTATCTAAACAATTCATATTATTAAGGTAACGTGTGACGACTATGAACTTTGTAGGGAACATAAAGGGTGTTTTAAACCCTAGAACATAAGAGGAAGACTCTTCCTCTCTTATTAAAAAGTAAGCAAAAAGGGAGATATGAATACAATCATTAGACTTCATTTAATAAAGTCTAGCAAGTTACAACCTCGGTGGTTTTTACACTTCCTTGATTAGTTAAATCACTTTGAATGAAAATTGAGAGGTTGTTGTCCTTAATTCTCGGTGGTTGTTTGTTCAGCCAACGTTAACAAACATCAAAAGCAATATTAATTTAAGGAAGTTCTGCAAGGGTTAATGGAACCTGAATTGGAAAGGAACTTAGGGAGAGTTGGATTAGAGTCAGGGCAGGGTTGCTGAAATCTACCTTTAGGAATCCAAATTAATTTAACTTTAATAATCTCCTAAGGGTATGTATATCTTGACAAGGTTATGTTTTAGGATGTTGGCACATGCCAATTATAGGGTTGTACCTTCAAGAAGATTAGGATCTTCTCGAGGATACAACACTGTAGTTGACATGTGGCAACACCCTTATGCATTGATCATCTAGATCTACACACTTTTGGACTTGAACTTAGTTTCTCTCCAGGACTGGGTAGTAGCGTAGTTGCGATACAAAGCATCCCTCTAGGACTCAAGGTATCTTGGCACACGGGGTTGACCTAGGTTGACCCAGTATGCCAATCTATCCTAAGTATTTGTGAGCTCCTTCCTATCATAACCTACGGTGTTAACCAGAACTAGGGATAAACCTTGGGCAAGAGGACTGAAAAATTTTAGTAGAGGACATTTTAGATAACAATAGAGTGGGGTAAAGGACGTATTCTAGATTGACGAGTATACCATCAAGGAATAAGTAATACGAATAGTATGTTAAAATCTTTGGCCAAAGTATCGCAAGCTACTAGTTGTGTTGTCCTATGTCACCTAGTCTAAGGATCATGATGCAGATGAATATTGGTAACAACTATTCAATTAGGTTCCTTAGACAAATCACTCAATACCTAGAACAGGGTAAGAGAACCAAGTATACGTAGTATACAGAAAAGTATTCAATACTTAGTGTTAAACATGAATAGATTGATAGTTTACCGAGTCATTACATCTGCATATGGTTATCTATTATAAGAATGGTTGTTTTGGAATGTGTGTTCTAAATTACGTATTTAGAATAGGGAACATTACTCAAAAAAAAAATTCCCTTGTTTCTAAAGTCTTAAAATGGGAATGTTACACTTTCTTAGATTGATCCTTTTTTTCTTTATCCTTTTCAGTCTTCTTTTCCTTACTAGTACTTCCTACAAGGGCATGTGACTTAGACTTGAGAGACCCCATTTGAATGAGTTTCTCCTATTCTTGAATGAGTTGGGATGAAAAATTGTCAAAGGAGGGCATATTCCAATCCCTGCCTAAGGAAACTTTTGTAGCGTAAAAAGTTGACACAGAGACAAAATATTCAGGACCTAATTTAGAGAGAATCAACAAGATCAGTTGGGAATATTTCTTCTCTACTTGACATTACTTTAACAAAAATCTAGTGTGGAAAAAATTAGAGAATAATCCTTGTAGGTTTTCAAAATCACTAGTATTTAACCCTAGCAGTTCATTTTCCAACTCATGTGCTCTCATGTCATCTTGTTGTCCAAACATCCCATCCATTATTTTCCACGTAGAATTAGGTTTTTCTGACGACTCAATGTGGAAGAGAAAGTTAGGAGAAATGGACATGCAAAGAATACCTACAACTTCATCACTACAGTTTAACTACTTAGATTTTTCAGGGTCGTCGTCTGGTTTAGTCTCAGTTCCCATGGTGATGTGGAATAACCCTTTAACCCTTAGTTTCATAATTATTTTTGATCTCCATTTGAAGAAGTTGAAAGGCGTAAGCAAAGGAATTTTAAATGCATCCATAGTGAAAGGAGAGAGAAGGAATGCAGAAAAGAAAAACAACCACCCAAGATAATATAATAACCCCATACTTTCAGCACTTTATAGTTTAGTGTGTTGAATACAATCGGGTCTGAGTGTGCATCTGGAAACACTTGGTATCTCACCTTACAATAATCATAATAACGTGCAAGAGAAGAGACCAAAATCATGTTTTGGGGAATGCAGAAAAGTGACACCGTACATAAGAACAATTGCAAAAAAATAGGAAGGAGGAAAAATAAAATCCTGGTTGTGAGAAAAATGTCTCACGTCGCAATGGATACCCCCTTTCTACAAACTATGGTGGATGCACTCACTAGTTGTAAACAACAATAAGGGTAAATAAAAGGTTTTAAATGAACTCAAGATGAGTCCCGATGATCTTCAGAATGCTAAAAAGGCATGCAGAAGACAAAAAAGTTCTTAGAGTGTCACTGCACACTTGAGCACGTGATTAGCAAAAGAAATCAAGAATAACACCTAAAAAGGTTACCATTTTGAAACGTCTGATTTAGCTAATTTAAGAGCTTGTGGAGTTAAAAAAATGAATTAAAAAACATTGTTGTAAAGATGATTTTTTAAAAAAAATGACTAATCATTTTGGAGAAAATTGTAATTAATACAAATAGATTTGATTAAATCTAATTAATTACAAAAAATGAATTAAGATCTAATTAAAAATTAAATCCTAATTAATATTGAATTGATTTAAATAAATATAAAAAAAATTGAAAAACAAATTAAGATCTTTGAAGATCTAGTAAATCAAACTAATTAATATTTATTAATAGAAAATGATGTAATAAAAAGGTTACTGTTTGTTTGAAATAAAAGAAATTAGAAGACTTACCAAATATACCAAACTTGTGGTGGAAAGAAATTAAAAAAAAAAAAAACTCACCTATTACCGAATAGAACTCCCAAAAATGTGTGTTTTTTGTTTGTTTCTATTTCCAAAGTTGTTTTAAAAAAGTTGTTTGGTATCTATTTTGGAGTGGTTGTTGGAGACTGTTACAGGTGGAGATGTGGGTAGACGAAGAAACAGCTAGGACACAACCATGAAAAGGAAGATAGGGGCACAACCATGTGGAGTGGGGGATAGGCATGCCTAAGGTACTTGGCACGTGGGTGTGGAGAAAGAAGCTAAATGGATAGGCATAGGCAGAATGAAGAAGCTCATAGGTAGGTAGAGGAGATCGTGGGGTTAGAAAACAACTCGGCCATGTTAAAACCCACACACTAGAACACAAGCCAAGAGAAATCAAGGTAAAATAAATGATTTTGGTTTACAAAAATCCCAAGGCAAGTTCAAAAAATGAGGATCCTGGTTTGAAGTGGTAGGTGCTTGGTTAGAGCAAAAAATAAAATGACTCAGCTTCAGTGAGAAGAAGCTCGCTAGGTAGAAGGAGCTCAGTCAGAGGGAGAGTTTGTGGCAAGCTAGAAGGGATCTCAGATCAGTGGAGATCTCGATTGTGAACCACAACACCATGCAAACCACAAATGATACCAGAAATTTTTAAACCTGTATTCTATAAAAAACATGCAAAAAATACAAAGAGAAACCAGAAAAAAGATCCAAAAATTTACTTCCAGTTTAATAAATTTGATTTAAAAATGAGAAAAAGATAACCTCTTATTTTTAACTGATCTCCAAATTTATCGACAACTAGTTAAATGTAGTTGTAAAACCCCTGATAGCTTCAAGGAGATCTACACATGCACAAAGAACACAACAAAAATGAAAACTTTCCAAGAATAACTTGTTAATAACTTTAGCAATGAAAATCTAGAATCTAATGATCGAAAAAATTGCACGAGTAAAATAAATGAAACCAAGAGTAATCAAAAATCAAAAAAATTGAGTGCACATTTACCCGATCTCTGCTTTGATACCATGAAAGATTTGGTGAGAATCATATCGAAAAATGTGCACCACGATAAAGTTGTACTCTGAAGGAAACATAATAGCTCTAATGTAATCACAAGGAAGAATTGATCAATCAATTGTGTTGGTACCCAAATTTGTTCTCATTTTTAGCCTGAGCAGCATCAGAGATGTGGCATGAAGCTTGAAGATAGATAGATCATGATGTGTGTCATTTTGTATTCGGGGATGTGATCTAACTGGAACTCAGGTTTGTGGAGAGATGGGTGGCACTAAATTAGGACTTGATCTTGTCATAACTGTTTTAGGTTGTGTCTTTCAACCAAGGTAAGAGGACCTATTTTATAACCATAAAATGGTGAAGGAGATGAAAATATCCTTCAATTTGTGCAAATAGTATGAAGAGGCCTTGGGAAAATATGATCAACACTCCAAATCTAACTTTCACAAGTTGTCACTTCGAGATTATGGAGATAATTTCAATGCAAGGCAAGGGTTAGTCAAGACATTGTAGGATTCTTATTTGCTTTATGCATTTTTGTAGATGGATTGTATTATTTTGTTGACACACAATGTAATGTAGGGTTAGTATGGGTAGGATTAGTTTGTTTAAATGAATTTTTTGGTGGGAGATTTTAGATAAGACTAACCAGAATTTGCCAAATTCTTTGAGGACCTTTTCAAGAAATTTGTAAGACCTAAACAACATGATGCTTCAAATGGGCTAAGGTACTCCTTTAACCACAATATGTGCAATAAATGGAAGCCCAGATCTGTACTCTTCCACACAATATTGAAGTAGATGAACCAACAAAGTATCTAGAAATCTCTTTTTTATCATGACCTAAGGTGCACCCAAAGGTTTACAAATAATCTCAAAATTCAAGGAAGGTAAAGTGATTTTAAATTTTTTTATCTCTTTATCAGATGAAAGCTCTTCTGAATATGATATTGCAAATTCCACTAAACTATCAACAAGAAATGAGACCATGTATGATCAAGAGAGATTTTAAAAACAAGACTCAACAGGAGCAAAAAACACAAATTGAAAACATTCTGAAACATAAGTGTATGCAAATTTTGCCAAGAGACAACACAAAATAATCCAAGATGACCAAATTTATCAGCAAGGGAATGTTATAAGAACAATCTCAGAGCTTGTTGATGGCTTTACAACTGAAACCAACTCAACATGATACAAATATGATGTAAAAAGGAATTAGAAAATGTTCTCAGGCAGTTTCTCAAAAAATAGGCTTCTTCCCAGATTTTCCCGTGAAATTATAAGTTTCTCTGACCTCTTTCATGTCAAAAAACATGCATTATATAACATTATATCACATTTCATCCTTCTTTCCCAAGAAAATAATATGCCAAGCATCAAGTTTGTTACATAATTCCAACATGATTCGCAGATAGGGATATTTAACATATTTGCAACAAAAGTTGCCAAGTGTTTCAAAAAAGGAGATTCATTACAAAACCTTCATCATTATCCATTGTGGAGGCACATTTTTCATCCTCAAAGCATGCAGACCCCTTTCATTTCATTATTTCATCCTTATCCCTCCAAAATTTGATTCTTTAACTTCTAGACTAGATATTTCACATTTTTACTCGAGCCCAACCAAAATTTCATTTCAAAAGCACCCTAAATCTGCAAATTGAAATTTCAAATTGATCCCATTGTTCCTTGAAGGCCAAAACGACATGAATTTGCCAAAGATTCAATCAAAAATGATGTAAAATTCACATCTCCAAGCTTCCTGGAGCTTAAATGGCAGCCAAAATGAAAAATCCACAATTACCATTGACTTTCCCTTTCTCCTTTTAATATAAGCCCTCCACGTGTCAAAATGTGATTGGGAAAGGATTTGGGATCACTTTTTGACTTTTTAAGATTTTTGAAAAAATGTACAATTTTGAAAATTTTCTCCACCCCTCCACCCTTGAGATTTGGTGTTGACAGGTGGTAAAAGGTGGGCCCCATTCGAATTGCGGCTCAATTCTGCACATTTCCACCCTTTTTGAAATTTGGAAAATTTTCACTTTTTTCCCCATAGGCTCGTGCCTCCTCCTTTGTTCTTGACATGTGTCACCTTCTTTATCGTTGAGGATCTGCAGGCTCATTTCGCATTATAACTCCCTTTTTTGCCAAAGGAAAATTTCTCACTTTTCCTTCGCAAGCCCGTGCTTCTGATTTTTTCCCTTCCACGTGTCTCCCTATGGTTCATTTGTGGGCCAACGCTTCAAATTCTCACTCTGACTCATTTTTCAAAAAGGGAAAAATTTCCATTTTTCCTCCGATGTCCCACTGACCCGTTCTATGCTATGAAGCCGCCACATGTCCCCCTTCGCTCCATTGCGGACCCGTGGCCCTTTCCTCAACCTTTTCCCCTTTTCGCCAAAAAGGAAAAAATCTTCTAAGTCCCCTATCAGCCTTCCATTCCCATCTGCCACATGTCCTACTTAGATTGGATGTGGGCCTTGGGGGATTTTCTCCATTTCTACACACTTTTCCAAAGTTCCCTAAGGCACAAAATGACCCACTCATCTACCCTTGTTTCTGCTTGTGACACGTGTCCCTTCTCTGGGACCTGCGGAGCTGTGGGAAAAATTTGCAAATTTTTCCAAAACCAAAAAACATTAATTTTTCAAAGAAACCCGCCAAATCTTGACCAATGACCAATGGCCATGTATGATGGGATGCTTGAGCTTTAATTTGACGGGTAAAGGACACCCGTATGACCATAAAAAAACACAGAATTTGATAAGGATGCTCAAATTTGATTTTTTCTACATGGGTGAGGATTTTTTCAGTCAAAAAGAAAATGGAAAGTGATTTTAGGTAGTTTACGACCCTGAAAAAGGATTTTTGAGGGGAAATATACATGAAACGAATAACTTCGAGCTCAAGGATAGGAAAAGTGGAAAATTTGGACAGAGGCCCGTGGATTTGGAAAACTAGGGCACAAAATAGGGCATACATGTATTTTTCTTTCAAGTTGGGGAAAAATAATAAGTTTATGAGCTTTTCAAAGCACCCAATCTGGAGGGAAAGTTTGCAGACCACCAAAATTGAGAGAAAATTACATTAGAGCATTCAGAACAAAGGGGAAAGATGGCAATATAACAGAGAATCAAAATGGGCACCAACAAACTGAAGAACTTGCATAACAAAACAAATATTGCACATGTAGAGAAAGACAACGAAGTGTCTTGGCATACTCATAAATTTCAAATGAAGGGATACATATAGGGTGTTGAGTAACCCAAGTGCATGACACACAAGAAAACCTAAACCTAACCCATGTGATATGATCCTCCATATGTGTGTGGAGGGCATATAGGATCCCACACACCAACAATAATCCTCAAGGTTTCAACAATGGTATTATTGTGAGAACACATGATCAATAAGCTTCCACGTTTTCTAATCCACAAGTTGGTCCTAACTTGGATCAAAGGAATAAAACTAAAATCGTAGGCTTATTTGAGTTGGAGACTAATCTAGAAGTCCATACAACTACCTTTATTCATGATTACACATCACAACCTCTCCTTATTTGTCCCTTATTGTAATATGACTCACATGTCAGTTCCCAAGCTAGTAGGGGCTTGTGATTTGATGATAGATCTCACCAAGATCTTTTCTCACATTACGCTCTTGGATTTGGTGAAAAACTAGCCAGATCACCAATCTTTTTTACTAGAAGGTTTAGGTCTTGGTATTTTAGTACATGTCACACCTCCTCTAGAACACCTAATGTTGCATGGAAAATGTTCAGATGACATTTTTCTAACAACAAGATGACATGAGAGTGCACGAGTTGGAAAATGAACTACTAGGATTGAATTCTAGTGAGTTTGAAAAAATATAGGCATTCTTATCCAAGTTCGTCCACACTAGATTATTGTTAAAGGAATGCAAAGTGGAAAAGAAATATTCCTAGTTGATCTTATCAATTCTTTATAAGTTAGGTCCTGAATACTTCGTCCTCTTGTCAAATTTTCATGCTATGAAAGATGCTCTGGGAAGTTTTTGGAATATTCCCTCATTTGACATTTTTTTCCCAACTCATTCAAAAATAACAAAAACTCATTTAAATGGACACTCTCAAGTCTAAGTCACACATACTTGAAGCAAGTACTAGTAACATAAAGAAGATTGAAAAGAATAAAGAGAAAACGGAACATCCCAAGAAGGAAACCAAGACCAGCCAAGCCAAAACCAAGCCTAACACAAACACTTTGACTTATGAGCATAAAGAAAATAAATAAAATTGTAAGTATTCCTATTGCAAGAAGACTAACTATGAAAAGAATTAATTTATGATAAAAAAAATTGATTACCTAAATCATTTACTTGAGAAAAATCTTATAGGTATTCCTGAGTCAATCAATCATAATTCTCTGAAAGACGAGTCTTTCACTAAAAAAGAGTCTAAATCTAATAAGAAGAAATGAAAGGACCTTGTAGCTAGATTTTATCCTTATTCAATGTGGATTGTAGATTATAGTGTCTTGCACCAAATGAATTATTCACATGTTGATTTCTCCACCATTGATCCATGTGGCATGTCCCAAATCACAGTGGGTTATGACACTACAATGTCAATTTCGGTAGTGGATCGGTAGAGATGGATAGGGGATCATTTAATCAATTGTTGAGTGTTCCTAATGTCTCTACAAATATCCTATCAGCTTACCAAATCATTCACCTTAGTGAAGGAATGTGAGTGGAATTTTGTCTTAACTCAGTGATTATTCATGAACTTCACTCCGACACTACTATGGCTGAGGGAAAGGAAGATCACCATTCACACTTATATATATTATCCTAATTTATTTTTGATTTGAAACTCAATACCTTTCTCACTCATGCAGATGATGTTAGTAAGCTATGACATGAGAGTTTTGGCCATTTGAAATTTTGTTACCTTGAACAATTCAATAAAAAAAATTGTCAATGGGTTACCCCATGTCATATTTTCTAAGGGTCTTTGTGAGGGTTATGCCCTTAGAAAGCACCATGAAAAGATTTTTGACAAAAGAAAAGCCTGGATAGCTACTTGTCTTTTGTCTCTTGTTCATAGTGGTATTTTTTTCCCCTTCCCATTTCCTTCATTTACTAGAGCTCTTTATATACTAACATTCATTGATGAATTTTCACATTACACTTGGGTGTATTTTTTTAAGCTTAAGAATGAAGTTTTCTATCAATTTTGGGACTTTAAGGATCTTGCTAAGAAATAAGATAAAAGGCATATTAGGACTATTCAAAATGATAATGGAAGTGAGTATGTGAGCAATAGGTTTGAGGATTTTTGCACTTTTGAAGAGATTTCTTTGCAGCGTATAGTTGCTTATAGCCCTTCGAAAAATAGATTTTTGGAAAGAAATAACCAAATTATTTAGGATATGTCCACTTGTACGGTTCACTTGAAGTCCCTTCCTCCATAATATTGGGATGAAATAGTGAATTGTTCTTGTTATATTTAAAATTGTGTTCCACACAACATAGAGTAAGAGGGATGACACCCTTTGAAGCCTAGTTTGGACAAAATCCTAATGTTGATCACTTTTGAGTCTTTAGATCCAATGTTATGGCTTAGATTTCCAAAAAGAAACATAAGACTTTGGCACCACACTCCAAAACTTGTATCTTTGTAGGGTATCTTAATGGTGTGAAGGGCTGTTAATCATTGAACCCTACTACTCATGGGATTTATATCAAGAGAAGCATGAAATTCAATGAGTCATATTCAAATTCTACTTCTCAACCTTCTGAGGTCCTTATGCTCTCTAATTATGAATATGACTCTTCATATGAAAATGTTGTTGAGTAGGCTCCTCCTCTGCTTGATCCTCCTCTGCCTTTTGGACCTCATGCTTTGAATTCTTTTGATTCTAATGGTAGTGTTGATTGCGACATTTTACCTTTTCACTCGAGTGAAGAATCCTCTAAATCTAAAACTGATCCTCCTGGTTGTCATTGGGCTAGGAAAAATTTGCAGAGTTTTAGAGAGTGGATGGGAGATCTATATGACAAGAGCCATACTTGCTCAAAGTTCATTAGACCTGACTACTTCACCTCCACTTCTGACCCTTAGTATTTTTGGGAGGCTTTTAGTATTCCTAAGTGGGATTATACCATCGATGAGGAGCATTCCTCACTCATGAAAAATGATACTTGGGATATCACCCCTCTTCCGAAAGGATGAAAAATAATTCAGTGTAAGTGGGTGTTCTAAAAAAAGTATGGTACGTATGGAGACATCAATAAGTTTAAATTATGACTAGTAGCTAAGGTTTCTCTAAGTTATCTATGGTTGTGTTGTTGTGAAAATGTCACAACAAGGAAATTGGAAGTTTCCAAGCACGACAACTATACCCTTATGGCGAAATTTGCATGTTTTATCATTCCTAGGCACCCCAGGTCAAATCCATCAATCTGATCACCCCCTATTTGATTTCAATTGGTCCCCTAGGTGATTTAGTAAATTCTATTCATTCCACCTAGGTGATTTTAGAGAGTTCTAAAAAGACACTATCTTCTGGCAGTATAGGGAAGGGCTATCGTTAAGCTTCCCAGGACTAGATTCAACTCCCTGAAGTGGAAAGAAAGGTAAAGATTCAACACAGAGATGAAATGAATACCTTAAAATACAATATAAATGATTTTTTAAGGTTTGGGGAAGTTTTGCAAGACTTGGAACAGTCTGAGTAAAAAATAGGGTTCATAAGCCTAGGCAGTACATAGGCCTAAAACATCTGTTGGGCTTCAGAAGAAGATTTCGGGAGCTCCAGATGGATTTAGGAGAAAAAAAAAATATCTCCAGAAATAGGATTCCATGAACTACATAATGGTGAAATAATATTTTTCACAACACTTTGGCACATTAGGTCTGTAGGCAGTTTTTCTCAGGTACAGGTGGTGTACAAAATCAAAAATCTGATTTTTCAGGGATCAAATGGAATAATCAAGACATTATAACTCACCATTGGATTTATAAGGATATTTACAGTCAGGATCATATAAAATGTTTCCAAAAAATTCCATCGGGAGCTCAAGTTATCACTGTTACAAGTTCAGGACTTATCCAAATTTTTAGGACACATGTCAGCACCAGGAGCCTGGCGGGATTTTGTGTCCCTCATGTCCCCCAAGGTCAGGGAAATCAAGGTTGGAAAATTTCAATCATCCCCCTTGAAGCCCTCTCAGCCCTCATATTACCTCTTGGACCCTCATGTGACCTCCAGACTCGACAGTTCAGCCCCCAGGTACATTTTTGGATCATCCATTCCCTACCGTTGGATCGGGTTAAACGTGTCAGCTCCAGGACCACAGTGGAATTTGATGTCCCTTATTCACCTGAGGTGGGGGATATTAGACCTTGAAAAATTCTCCCATACCCTATGGGGAGTCATTTGGACACCCATGTGACCAAGTTTCAGCTCCCAGATGCATTTTTCAAGCAAATCCCCTGTCATCAGATCGAGGACACATGACATCACCTTG